>OY759238.1:21277128-26224009 GCA_963662185.1 Eilema griseolum
GTTATTTGCAAAACAAGATTTACACGAAAAAAAAAAATTGGGGTCATCTTGTTCCCTAGACTTTGTTGAGGTGTTTATATGTAATGTGCGTTGTGTTTTGCAACAAATGTATTTTCTTTCTTTCTTTTTTTCTTACTAAATCCCCAAAGCGTCAATCTTTGACGTGAAGTGGACTGTGGAATCGGTTACTGTGGTAACCTCTAGAGAGTGATGCAAAACTCTGAGATCATGAAATCTGCATAAATGTACTGCAAGCCGTGCAAAGATAATAATTTAATCTACCAGATGGCTTTGTGAATGTGATGACCATGCAGTGACTACGAAATCTAACTACTTACTAGTTTGGACCATATCACAAAAACACCTCTATGACATCATTTTAAGACTCTTTTATAGACGGGGACTAAACTTTGAGGCCGAACGAGTACGTGGCCAATGCATTTCGCTGTTGTCAGATTTTTTTTTTCGCTATGAACATTTAAAATAATGTAAAACAAACAATAAATGTCAGATAAGAGAATTTAAGGATTCTAACGAAACTGCACACATTTGACGGCCTCTGTGGCGTAGTGGTAGAACGTTCGACTGCTGCGCATGAGGCGCGGGTTCGATTCCCGCTCAATGCAAATATTTGTGTGCACGAATATTTATATTTGCATTGGTCGGGGTGTTTCTATGTATAATATGTATGTATTTAAAAAAAAAGTATCTAAGTATGTTTACCCGCATTCTAGATTCCATAAAACAAGCTAGTTAAGCTATGCTTACCATGGGTCTAGATAACGTTGTGTAGAATGTTGTAGAATATTTACATTTTCTAATCTGTCCAGGCATTTAAAAAGTTATGGTGGTGTACAGACATACATGCAATATGAAACCTGAAAAGTTACACTCCTTTACTGGTTATCGTGCAAAGGTAAGCAAATACAACACTCAAAAATCTCCGCAAAGTAGTTATACAATGCAGCATGAAAATCATCCACAGTACTTAACTGAAGTCTTCCAAGATAATCAATACTTGATTCCAACTTTCATTCTGAACACATCAGAGACCTCCATAAACAGAGACCCCAAGTAATTGTTGTACGGTCACCCATCTTCAGACCATAAAATTCTTTCTTTTGGAGAGACGGCATCATAAATATGTATAGTGGGAATCAAGCATGCGTCGCGTATAAAACACCACCGAAAATGCGATCTCGCGAGAGGAGGTGCTTGACAGGGGCTTAGGGAATTACTGGAACCGTTTTTGCGAAGAAAATGTTAGTACACTTTTGGTGTAAGTAATTTATGAAGTGGGTTATATTGTGAGCTCTAGTGGGCTTTATTGAAGGAATATATATCTACAAGTTTGAAATTATAAGATTTATCATTTTTATCCTATTCGCAAATTGTGATAAAATCATAATTGCAACAACAATAACTTTAAATTTTAAGTTCTACACAAAATTGTTTTTTATACTTTCTTTTAGCTTTTATACAGTAAAGCGTTTTCAATCTATATGCTTCGCCATTTTACTAGGGCATATATAGTTCTCTACCGGCAAGAGAACTTATTGCGTTTTCAGTCTTTACGATTCCAACATATCTTAACATTAGACATGATAGGTGTAGTTTGAGAATACATTGTTCCTTTTTACAAGGTACCAAAATAAAGTGTGTTAAGTGTATGCCTATGTTAGCTCCTTCAGGGATCAGAGAAAGTACTCCTTACGTAATAGATATACTCGTCAGATATATCTTAGTGTTTTTCAGGTTGCTTCTAAGACTGCTTCTAGTCACTTTCATTTGGCGTACGCACCTGCCATCCCAAGTCTGCAAGAGGAAAGCCTGCGCAAAATCCTTATCTATCTATCAGTAGGTGTACTAGTTTGCTAGTGAGATTGAATCAACTTACAAAATCTTTGCCCTATTATAATTTTCAGGTCCCAATAACAGCGTTACCCTTTAATATAGATTCAAGGATAATGCTGTTCTCTGTGTCTTTGTCCACGGTCACATTGGTCTGTTTGATCTCCATAATGATATGGTAACCAGACCAAGTAGTAGAAGAGGTCACAAGTTACCTAAGGAAAATCTTCAAATATTTTCTAATAATGTATACTGTATGGCAATTAGAATTTATAATAAGCTACCCGCTCAGTTTAAGACTCTAAAGCTTAGACATTTAAATATAAACTATTCCAATTCCTTATGACTAAATGTTATTATTCCACGAAAGACTTCCTAAGCGAACGTTTTGAGTCTAAAATTGACTTATTCTGTGAACCTTGACTTGTATAACCCATGATTTGACATTTTGTAATTTTATATATCTTTACCTGAACAGCGTTAGACTCTACAAAACCTCTTGCTCATAAATACCCCTGCAACCACATCTATACGCCCTAGATCCCGTAGCAACTGACTCACACACGGTTTATTTGCCCCTATTTGCATAGAAACGTTTTTTGTGGGCGTCCTTGTTTGTATAGTGGATAGGTGGAAAAAGCTTTCGTGGAGACTAGAACTTGAACGTCGTCAGACAGATTTGTTTGTATTGAATGTAGTGTTTTTATTTCTTTTATTTTAATCTTCTGTACTGCAATAGATATTGATATATTATTAATATTTGAATCGTTTCGTTGAAGAAAAAACTTTACTGCTATAGGATCTCTGTGTTGCTATTTAATAGGAGAAGTCAACCATATTAATTGCTAAAACATTTCGCTATTAATGTGACCACTTGCAGCACCTGAAATATCACTGGTCTGTTGTGGTGTATTCCCGGTATTAAAATTTAATTTATGATTAGAATTTTTGATGAACTGGATTAAGTTAGATTACGACTATTTAGAGAAGAATTTCGTAAAACTTCCTTCATTAAGATCGTTAAATAAGGAAGAATTTTAATTAGTTCTTTCCTAGCATAAAAAGTAATACGTTCTTGTGTCAACATTGTTAATTCAACACGGCACGACGGTCAGGGCCAAACCTTCTTTATCCTGGGCATTTGTACCGTAATCCCTTGAAAATTAATTACCTTCAGGATACGTCGTAAGGTGTACCATGAATTATTCGACCTTTACTGAGCTTATCGTGATGTTAACTTGGGATATTGGAAAGTAAAAACTTAAGCCGGGATTACGTGAGTGTCGTTTATTTCTCCTTAATAAATTACAAAAACATCCTGAGAATATCGTCGTTTTAATATTGTGTACATGAAAATGAAGATGACATATATAAAATAACAGATAAATAAATAAAAAATTGTCTATCTTACAAGTACTTTATTTTATTTTTAGTTTTATACCACTTACGTGGCAGAAGAAGAACACCATATTGTAGGCGCTTGGGAAAATCGCATGAGACAATGATGATTATGTACGATAACAATCTCAAATCATGAAGTAGAAAACTAAATACATCTCTACCTACTACTGTAAAAACTTTATAAAAAAATATAAATCAATGATCATCCAATCCTTCGTCTTGCGCATTCTTTACGCAAACTACAATGATACTAAATTATTATCAAAATAAACGGGATATTTACCATGTTTTTATTAGGGGGTAGGACACGGCGGTATTTCCGCCCAGTTGAGCAGTCCGACTGGGGAAGTACCTCCGCCCTACAGAATACCGCGGCTATAATAACCTCGTGTTTTGTTCCCAGCGGTGAGCAGGGTAGCCAGAGCTCACTGGAGAATTTGTGCTGTCAGTGGGAAGACAAAAGGCTTATCCTGCTTTGTCTTCTACACTGACGGCCCATAAACTCTGTACTTACAGGGTTAGCAGCGCGATTGTGACTCCTCTGGTGTTACAAACGTCCATAGGTCACGGTAACCACTTTCCATCAGGTGGGCCGTGTGCTTGTCTGCCACCTAAGTGGTTTTGAGTTTCCGATATTTTGGCGCTGTTGCAAGCACCATGATAACGGAGGAACTGGAGTAGTGGCGGTGAACAGAGAAAAAGTTTTTTCCTAGGAGTAATTATATCGATCTACCCTCTTTCGAGTTCTTTTACTACGCGTATCTGCACTGCTATTGGTTTCACTCTCACTACAAACTCGAACCCGATCTCGATCACGTTCACGCCACGCGATGCTTACTGTATCCGCTCGCGATTTTGTTTTGCATTGTTTCCGGGTGTTGTGCTACTGATGTGAGTGACCATGATAGTTTAAATACCTATATTGATACTAAATTAAGATGCATCATCAGTATAGAAAACAATTCAAGAGGCTTTACGTATGTAATTTACTAAGAGAATAGCAAGTAAGATACAAATCTCTATAAATATAGGTATTTAAACTATCATGGTCACTGACATCAGTATCAGAATAAACGGGATGTTTACCATGTTTCATTATTTTGAGTTTCCGATATTTCGGCGCTGTTGCAAGCACCATGATCACGGAGGAACTGGAGTAGTGGCGGTGAACAAAGAAAAAGTTTTTTCCTAGGAGTAATTATATCGATCTACCCTCTTTCGAGTTCTTTTACTACGCGTATCTGCACTACTATTGGTTTCACTCTCACTACAAACTCGAACCCGATCTCGATCACGTTCACGACACACGATGCCTACTGTATCCGCTCGCGATTTTGTTTTGCCTTGTTTTCGGGTGTTGTGATACTGATGTGAGTGACCATGATAGTTTAAATACCTATAATGATACTAAATTAAGATGCATCATCAGTATAGAAAACAATTCAAGAGGCTTTACATATGTAATTTACTAAGAGAATAGCAAGTAAGATACAAATCTCTATAAAGTCGCGAACTATGAAGCTAGTACTGAAACTTTTAAATAATTCAGCTGATTTGATGTAATTTTACTCCGCAACCGCATGCGAGTGTAGCCGCATCTTGGCCACTAGCGATATTCTTATTAATGACGATGCATTTGGTCTACTATAATTTTAATTTGGATACTCCCTGACAACATGACATTTACTTGGTTTAATAGATCCATATAAGTAATACTTATTAAGTCTGTTTATTTTAATAAAAATAAGAAAAATTGATAATAAAAACATCAAGTTGTATAAGATTGCATCCATGATGGAAGCGTTTGAGCATGACCACGGATCTTCCTATAGCCGTGGTCATGCTCCATTTCTATCCATTGGGTAATTTCTGGTGCTCACTTTTTGGGCATATCCCTAAGAAAGTCAACTGAAGAACCACTCGTAACTCCATACCTTTTCACATTGAAAGTAATGAAATTTGTTAGTAAATAAAAACATCAAATAGTTTTACAAAGCAAAATGTTATTCATGTTAATGTGAAGTTACTTCATAAAATATACATTTAACTAAATAAACCACATTCTACCGACCACAAGATATCCTTAATGCGAATCTCCGCAATTCCTACGTCCCTCCGGAGCTCGATGCCTGGCGAGCCTCTTAGAGGCTTCCGCCGTTGAAAGGGTGTGTGGTCAGGTTCGCAGCCCTAAACTTACCTTGAGAACCAATTTGTTAAATTATTTAACGGACCCCTTGAGAGAAGATTGGTGGCTTTTCCTATTATGTTGATATAATACCTGTGATCGCCGTTGTTAATTATACCAAGAAAACTCTTTCACTTAGTATACACATACTTAATAATATATTTATACCTCAGCCTGTTAAACAAGGGCTTCAGAGGCTGAGGTGAGAGAAATTTGATGGTAAATTTATGGTCAAATATTGTCTGTTAATTGCCGCCATTTCATCCACTCAGCGTCGGTTTCGTGTTTTACTGCAGGCATGATCTCCTCAGTAGTTGCGATACTACTTGATGGCATTTTTGCACCAGACCACCAATATCAGAGATCATTATACTCTATTTTGAATCTACATAATCTTATATTTTAATTATTTTAATCTCATCTAATTTAATCTCTTTAAGTCTGAAATCTGAAAATAATTCGCTTGAGTTTGAAGCAAGAGCTTCATTCAAATCTCACCGAATTTCATTATAATAATGAAATGGTTAAGACATCACAAAGATATGTTAATAGCTATACATGCTCTAAATGTAAACCAATTTTTCAAAAGCTATACCACTCCGTACCACGTTAATCAAAATCATTAGATATTCAACATTTTTTCCATCGCAATGATTTAATCACGAGGCTGCACAATCTCATTATCTGATTCCCGTCTCACCATTTGGCACGTTACAGCAGCGACTCGGTACGGCACATGAACGACTTTTTGTCAGTTTGCATACGTAATTAATTAACTTTTTTATCAAGAATTTTTTCCTTTTTCAACAGCTGGACTGAGGTAAAATATTCTCTAGAAGGGGGTTCAGATGTTTAATGTAATTCATGTAGATTTTGTACAACAGTTGAGTTTCAAAAGTACTTGAATAAAATATAGTGGGGTTGGTTTTTCTATTGGGCTCTTAGATGTTTCATTAATTTTTAATAAGGTTTCAGAGTCTAAAATACGAATTGGGCGTGGATAATTAGAAAAAATATTAATATTAAGACAAGTCGCCTATTTTTAATTTTTTTTTTGATATCTTCACATCAATAACGTATAGCAATTTATTAATCTATTTACACTTAATGTATTTTAAATCTATGGTAATATTTACATTAATAAAAAATAATAATTAAATAAAACAAAAGTTAAAATGCGTCGTGGAATTCCTCTGCATCGCATGCCTCTTGTGGTAGCGTTCCCAGAAGACTGGCAGCATTGCCACGTTGTATGGCAATGCTTATTCTCTGACCTAAGAAGAGGCCAGCCCTCTGGTCACGAGAAGTGTCGACCATACGCTTCGCAATCTCCCTGAAGAGATTGCGGGCGCTTGGACCCCACGGCCCAAACGTTTCTACTCCAAACGGCACAAACTCATAATCACCAATGAGATTAGAATATTTGCGCCGCTTAAAAGTCTCTGCAGAAGCTGCAGCAGCACTAGCACAGCCAGCCGTACCTGGTATATGGGTAGGGGCAATGGTATCGACACATGTTGCGTCCCACACCAGAGTCGTACCCATTTTCCATGGCATTAATGTAACACCATCCGGTCACTTGCTATCGTCGCGAGTCAAACCGTTTGGTTCAACCACAGCTGGCACACCGACGGTGACAAGAGCATGGCGGATTATGTCGTTGAGGCTGGCGGGCCGTGGGATTCGCATGGCGCTCCTGCCGCACGATAGGCCATGGTGTCCGAGTCGGTCAACTGCTTTTCCACAACGGCATTGATGCGGAAAAACACACTGCGCACCTAAGCGAAGGCACGTTGCGATACGGAAGGTAGTGTCATCTAACATAGTCCCTACGATAGATGACGGAAGAGCTTCTCTTAGTTTCCTTTACGAATAACTCCCGAAGGCCCTTAGGAATGCTTGTCATTATGAACTTCTATGAATTATATTTGTTTACCTCTTTACTTGGTTCAAGGACAAAGTTAATGTCAATTCTCAGGTTGGGTAAAGTTTTAATGAGTTTTTCTGACAGAAGATTCTTAGTTAGTCTTTAAGTAAATTGTAAAAATTAGGGAAACATGCCTGGTAGATGACAATAGGGTCCAAGAAACAACTTGATTCTATTGAGACTATTCTATGATGGCTTCTGTGGCGTAGCGGTAAAGCGTTGACGGCCATTGTGGCGTAGCGGTAGAACGCTCGACTGCTACGCAGGGGCCGCGGTGTCGATTCCCGCTCAGTGCAAATATTCATTTGTTTGGGTGATTATATGTATAATACGTATGTATTGTTATGTATAATGTTCGTGTATACAAAAAAAAGTATCAAAGTCAGTTTATCCGCATTCTGGATTCCATAACATAAGCTACGCTTACCATGGGTCTAGATAGCGTTGTGTAGGATGTTGTTGAATATTTATTTATTTATTTCATAATGCCGAGTGTTTCCCGGCAGATCAAAACTTTGGACCACCCCATCTCTTCTCATGCGGTGCCGTACAAGGCGACAATGGATAGGGCTGTTTAACATAAAACAGATATATACAGCCCAGATTCAGCCTCATAGGCATGGCTTGAGTCACTATGCCCGGAAGACGGCAATTGACTTACCCCCTATTTCGTGGAACCGAATTCAATGATTGGTGAAATGTGGGTGTTAATTCACCTCTGCCTAACCCTCCGGGGATAAAGGCGTGATTATATGAATGTATGTTTATTTATTTATTGTTATCGCGTTTGCCTCCGCAGCTTCCACTTCATGGTGCCCATTATCCTATAACTTTCAATTGTGTATTACGGGAACAACTCATTATAGTAAATAAAACTAATAGATATATTAATACGTTATCATATGATCTTACAAAACGATCAGGTACATATATATCTCGGGGCACATATCTTGGATCTAAGCCGCGAGTGATACGAGCATCTGTGGTGCGGGGATTGCTTTGTTACAATCTGTGATCGGTGGATTTGAGCTCGTTCACCACCATAGTACCCCGTGCTGCATTCAAAAAACACCTAAAAAATGTGCATTTTGAGCACATTTTAGATGCAAGATATTACAAAAATATTCAGCAATGGCTTTCGAAATTCCGTGTTTGGTAAATAGCAGCAGCAGTTAACAAACTTGAAGTCCATTACCCCGAAATTTACGAGTAAAAAATGGACTAAAGTCTTTACTAAGAACTCGTTAACTCGTAAAAGACTACCTCGAAATAAAAGCTACGGTGCCCACTCCACGAACGAAACTTGCACTTATCCATTTTTTTTTCATGTACATGCAACTGCTGTACGGAGACCATGCTCGTTACACGTCATTAAACGATACTTTACGGCAGACGGCCCTCGAGACTGCCAACCCCTACTACCGTCTATATGCCTCCCACGTTTTGGTGTACTGGATACGATATAGATTATTGCGGTCTGTTGGTTAAATGTTAATGTAGACGATGAGACTGCAAATATGATTGTGTTTTATTTCTGTTTCGTAGTGTGGACGATGGACGATGATATGCAATTAGTGAAGCGAGGTCGCGAGTTCTATTCCAGGTTTTACCATGGCACACACCAATGACATTTCGATGTTTTTCGAAGCTATGTGTGTTTTGATCGCATTTTTATAAGTGCCCGGTTAATTGCAATAGGCTCGCCACCTATTACATTGGGATCTAAACATAAACTGGCGAAATGTGAGTGCTAGCACCTCTGCCTAACCCTTCGGGGATATAGGCGTGAGTTTATGTAATGTTATGTGATAGATATAACACGTTTGACGTGTACTACTAATATGTGGCTGAATAATTTTGTTAAATGTTTTTTTATGAATACTATTAAGGAATCCTTAATTAATATTTACATAATGTACATGGAAGATAACTTCCATGTACATTATGTATTTTAGATAACTAAAATACAGAATATACCTAAACAATTCTGTAGGTTCAGGCGTCAAAGAATTCCTCCTCATCGACGTTAACCGGGGAAGTGGCCAGAAGGCTGGCGGCATTGCCACGTTGAATGGCAATACCAATCCTTTGTGCAAGGAATAAACCAGCCCTCTGATATTTTTTAATATTTGATACGATATATTAACACTCCAAAGTCGGAGCTTGGTAAATAGTAAAAAATGAGAACAATTTTCTTTACACATAAGTAAATTTTTCGATAAAAATTATTGATAGATTATGGTCGATCGAATCATTTAAAATATCTCAGGCTAAAATTCGAAAATTAATTTTAAAGTCATATACAAATTTTGCGGCCTATCACATCTAGTGACGAAACATCCTTCGCTCACAGTCAGTAACGTGATTTTTGTCAGACTACCAAACGCATGGCACATTTAATAAAATTCCGCTAGTACTTAATTTCAGCGAATAGAGTGTCGCCGCGTATTAATTAAGCTCAGCTTAAAATATTGAGCGTACGACATGAAGAATTCATTAAAAATTTTGTGTATTTGATTGTTATTTTATTTCCCATCCGAATTGAGCAGTCCAACTGGGGAAGTACCTCGATCCTACAGCATACCACTGCTATAATAACCTCGTGTTGTGTTCCCGGCGGTGAGTAGGGTAGCCAGAGCTCACTGGAGAGTTTTTGTGCTATCAGTGGGAAGACCAAAGGCTTGTCCTGATTTTGTGTTCTACACTGATGGCAATTTTTTTATTTTTTTACGTGCTCAAAATCCCCACGGATACCTCTCCACAGGAGCCGGTGAGAGAGGTTATGTCGGACTCGAACCAACTAAAACGCACGCCGCCTGTGGGTCGTTTTGGTTGCCGAAGGTGAGGTTGACAGGCATATCCCTCGCACCCCGGCCGACCCAGGGCCATCTCTTACGATCTGGCCCTCTTCTCGGGTGTGGGGACTACAGAGTCCCCAACTCGTCCCCAGAAACGGGGAGGCCCTAGGCGCGCCGCCGCCGCGGCCTGCTTCTGCCAGGGTGACAGGAGGCTCCACCTGTAACTGTAACCCCCACGCCGGCGCTCATGGGGGGCGGAGGTCGTTCAACGACCTCCGACACCCGAGTTGCCTTCGTACGCGGGCAGCTTGGCCTGCGATCCTTCGTCGCTCCCGCTGCCGCTCCCGCTGCCACTCCCGCTGCCGCTCCCGCCCCGCCTCCTCCTTCACGAGCATTACTTGCTCGTAGAAGGAGGCGCCGGCCGCCCACTGCGCAGCGGACCATCACCGCGAGCAAGGTGGAGAGCGTGAGAACCCTCACTCCCAGGGCCGCCACAAGCTCCCGCCTCGGCGTCTCCCACGCCGGACACTCGGTGAGCGTGTGCGGACCTGAGTCCTCGCTCGCGTCTCAGTGATGGCACTCGGACGTTGTCTCTTTCTCCATCTGACTCAGATACTTTCCGAAGCATTCGTGCTCGGTGATCATCTGCGTCAGACGGTACGAGAAGCTGCCGTGTGGCCTCTCTAGCCACTCCCCCAAGATGGGTCTTACCGCCGCTACTACGGTGCGCCCTGCGCCTGGTCGCCCAAGTCGTAGCTCCCATTCCGCCACCATTTCCCAGTGGAGCCGGGATCTCACGGCCCGAATTTCTTCGGGCTCGGGATCGTGACCCCGCTCCCGCGCCGCCTTTCGGAACCGGTATAGCGCCGAAAGGGATCTCGCTTCCAGGATCCATGGTGGCGATCCGGCGAGGAGACTCGCCACACACTGATGGCACTTAAAATCTTTGTTCTTACAGGGTCGGCAACACGGATGTGATTCTACTGTTATTACACACGTTCATAGGTCACGGTAACCACTTTCCATCAGGTGGGCCGAGTGCTTGTCTGCCATCTAAGTTGTATAAAAAAAAGAGGTATAGAAGACGATATAATAAGGTATTGCACAGATATTCAAGCAAGTGGGTATCACAGGGTGTCTTAACTAAAACACTATACTATAATTAGCGCGCCTAGTCACCTAACAACACAGGCTGACTGAAGGAACACCAAATCGTTTTTGGTCAGTTAGATTCCAATCGGACATTGTCGTTATGACAGCACAGCCGAGACAAGTGGCCGGCGTATTGTAGAATAGAATTATGAATGTATAAAATTTGACGTTTATGACATACGTTGAACATACATACATATAATCACGCTTTTATCCCTGGAAGGATAGGCAGAGGTGAATTTAACACCCATATTGAACCAATCGTTGAATTCTGTCTCACGTATTAGGGGGTGAGCCTATTACCGTCTTCCGGGCACTATTGTTGGCTCAAACCATATATCAGAGGCTGAGTCTGGGCTGTATATATCTGCTGTGTATGTATTTGATGTTAAACAGCCCTATCCCTTAGTCGCCTTGTACGACACCGCATGGGAAGAGATGGGGTGGTTCAAATTCTATTCTGACGGGAACCACGCATTGAAGACTGTCTTATACATTTGTTATTGTACTCTACAATACACCGACCAACGAATTGCAACTTGTCTTGGGGGCTGTGCCGTCACTATCTCTACGACTAAGACTGTGATAACGGTGAAGGGCAAGAGATAGCTAAAAATCTGTAAATTCTGATGAATTGCCCGTTTTTGTACTATTTTTAATTACATATTCAAAGTTGTTATAATTATTCTGTAAAATATTACTAGTCTTAATAATAATCCGAAGTGACTTCAGCAGCTACATTTTTTATTTCAAAAGCGAGTACCTTATTAACATTTTGAACTAAAAGCTTCTAACTCAATTGCAAAACACTTCACTCCAAAAGTTTATAAGGCTCTCTCCTTAACTCAAGAATATTTGTTGTGCAGGCTGTGAATTACTTATTTCGGTTAATTTTGTGCCTTGCATTCAAAATGAGAAGCTGCGCAGCATATCAATGCAGATAAACCAGTAGGAGTCTTTATTGAGTTTGTCCAACTATATACATAGTTATGGCTTTACCTAAAGTTTATATTACTGGTGATGAGTGAAATTAAGTGAATATTATGCACAGCATGTGTGAATTCAAAACTAGATTTAATTTTAGCCAATTGAAACGAGAATACCTGAAAATGTTGGGCCAGTTTGAGCAATCTTTTGTTTCGGTGTACCTAATTTTGGACATGTTCATTTTTATTAACATGTTGTACCTACCTGTGTAACGGAATTTATATAATCAATTTTAGAGCACTTTAAAACTCGGGTCGATTTGAAATTTTGTACACTTATCAAGAACTACTGACTCTATGACACACATACGAGATGCCTGAGGTCCTCCGAGAATTTGAGGCTTAGAATGCCAATGCATTCCACTGACTTTGTTGACTAGTCTTTCACTGCCAAGGCCATGCGCTTATGGGACGCATTGCCACTGAACATCAAACAAGAAAAATCCCTAAACGTGTTTAAATTAATGATTAAGAACCACTGCCTATCATGTTGTGCACAGTAGGTAATAGCTCATAATTATGTGCTCACTCCTTATTTTCCCTTCGTATTAGTATGAATTTTTTACTTTATATATCTATTTGTGTGTGTTACACGATTATTATTATATGATCACTGATTATTATATTTTTTTTTTTTTTTTTTTTACGTGCGCAAAATCCCCACGGATACCTCCTCACCGGAGCCGGTGGAGGAGGTTATGTCGGACTCGAACCGACTAAAACGCACGCCGCCTGTGGGTCGTTTTGGTTGCCGAAGGTGAGGTTGACAGGCATATCCCTCGCACCCCGGCCGACCCAGGGCCATCTCTCACGATCTGGCCCTCCTCTCGGGTGTGGGGACTACAGAGTCCCCAACTCGTCCCCGGAAACGGGGAGGCGCGCCACGCGCGCCACCGCCGCGGACTGATTATTATATTTATATAGTTACGGGCTGTTAATATGACTTACATTCTCAAATTATAACTCTGAAATATATCTGTGGAAAACGTCAACGCAAAATGTCAAATCAGTGAGTGAATGACTTTAATGCTATCGGCCATCTTTACAGGCAGTCGACGTTTGACAGAGGT
This sequence comes from Eilema griseolum, assembly GCA_963662185.1. NCBI lineage: Eukaryota > Metazoa > Arthropoda > Insecta > Lepidoptera > Erebidae > Eilema > Eilema griseolum. The sequence continues at coordinate 21,290,499 of OY759238.1, forward strand.
TGTGTAAACACTAAGGTCAGTACTTTGAATATTTATAATTGTAACTCGATTAAAATGTGATTATACTTTGTTAATAGCTTGTGAATTGTTTGATTTATACGACTCCTGCTATCTCGCTTACATGTGGTATAGTATATATATGTTGGTAATACTTGGTGTAAAGCCTTAATCAAATTCAAATTGAAATTCATTTATTTGTTAATTTTATTTTACTTATACTCTCATCCTTTTGTTTTTTATACACTATCTTTTTTAGTTTAGCCGATAATACTCCTTATTTTTAATTATATAAAATTTCTGTCCACCCCAAGGTCGCCTGGAAGAAATCGCTTCAGCGATAAGGCCGTACATTGTACATTGAACTGTATACATGCTACCTACGTATCCTACTGTAAATCTGTTGGTGTACAATAAAGAATTATCTATCTATCTATCTATAATAAACTGAAATAGAACAAAAAAAAAATAGTAAAAAAACATTAAGATTAGAATTAACATAAACCCGTTTAATGTTAACTTTCAAAAACCTATATGTCTCTTAAATACATTTCACATCTCATCTATTTTTATGTCAAACATTCAATAATGTGAAAAACCTGTATAAATTAAATGACAAATAAAAATAACACCTGTGAACTAGTAATGAGGAAAAAAGGCGCAGTTTTATTAGTAGCAGCTATGGTGAGATGTTCCTTATCAGCTACTATACCTATAACAGAAAGAATTAAACTCGAAAGACAAACAAACTTTCTTACTTAGCATAAGTATAGTTATTATACTTTAACCAAACACCTTATCAAAGTGTTGCAAATTCGTTGTAAGTTCGTCGTTCACCGTCTTAGAGTGCGGGTGCACCGCAAAGCGCTGTCACTATAAGCCCTAAATTAATATGAATCTCTAATTTGAGCGTCACACGTGTTGCGAGCTCACAACTTTGCAGACTACGCCAAATTGGATAAACATGTGCGAGGAACTGGGGCCCTTGGAGATGACATACGGGGAAATATTGTGCACAGAACAGCAGATATAGAATAGAAGCACAAATATTTTAATAATCTTCAAAGATTTTTTTTCTATATAGGACACGTCAATTAGACTTCGCCTCGCCTGATGATAAGTTGAAGGCAAAGTCTCAGAAAAGAGGGTCACCATTATTTATATATATCTTGTTACAATGGCGACAATCAGCTTGATATTTTCTATTGCACATCAAATATAGGATACACACAAAGGAGAGTACATGGTAGTGAGTTGTACAATGGACGATCTTATCGCGATGTGCGATTTCTTCCAGACAACCAGTATGGACTGTATTGCAAGAACCAGGGTAGTTTGTGGTGTTTACTAAATGGTGACTACTTAATATTTGTGTCTAGTATCTAGTAGTATTTAGAAGAGGATAATTATAATAATTTTCACACACATTTATTCACATTTATTAGTCTAAGTTATAACAAGCTGTAGATCAGCTTGTAAAAATTTCCCGGTAAAAATGATCGGCCGTTTTCAAATAATATGCTCGTTTAAAAACAATTATGGAAGCAAAAAGAGCGAAAGCCATATTATATGCCTGGATCGGAACAAATGGAAACATGATATCTCTGCCAACCCTAAACGGTGAGAAGCGTCACTAAATATTTATGTAATATTGAATACAATTTAGGACATTTGTAGTAATTTTACGGCATTCCAACATAATGTAAGTGTAATATTTATCATGGGCATTGTTATAGCTTCAAAGGGGCCTGTGAAGGTTACGATTGAAGAAAAATGACTTACTATCTACTAGTAGTGGGACAGCAATTTGGTAAATGGTACGTGAAATAAATGTCGTTATATATCAGTATTCGCTATCAGTTTTGGTCAGTCCTTACGGTCTACAGCAGTTTTCTTTTTATCTGGTCAAATACAAGTAGGTATTGTGTAGAGCCGTATTTATTAGATTCAAAATTTATGGCACATAAACATTAACTATAAGTCAAAAAAACCAGTTTCAATAAAACTTTGTGTTGTAATGAAATCTTTTGTTTGTCTTTCAAAAACTAAACAGGTTCATTGCGCCTTTATATTTATTTAATTTCTTTTTTTCATAAAAAAAACTAATAAGGAGCTGTAAATTCAGTGTTAACAAATTGGGAATCCTCTACCTCTAAAGTATATAGGATTTTTTATCCTTTTTTCTACTTGGTTATTTATTTATGTACATCAATGATCGTTTACATTTATGCACATTTATTTTATGTATGAATATTAAGTTTCACCTACAAAACGAAACGATGAAATACCACTTGTCTAAACAAATGCTATTTCGTCGTTTAAAATCAAAATATCACACCGTATCACAGCATTTAAATGGGACAAAATGCACGCGTGGCGTCTAAACGCGTCGTGTGTTTTTCGCCTTACGTGTTTTCAAATGAACGTAGCTTATGTTAATTCTGAATATTACGTTTATTGTTTTAACTATATATGATTCTAGTTTCATTACATATGTATGAAATTAACAAGTGAAAATCTGAATCAGATTACATAAAATTAAACATCCTTCTTCTCTGTTTACTATTTGTTTGCTTCTACACTTTTGTCAATGTTGTAACCTATATATAGTAACCACCATAAGGAAAGGGTTAAATAAAAAAAGTAATACTGCACGAATGTAACATATATATCATGAATGCACTATTGTATGGTTGTTGGTGTTTGTGTGAACAAAAAACTGAACGGATCTAGAAGAAATTTCATGAAATTTATAAAAAATTACATTATGTTGCATGGATGACAACTTTTCCGATAAAAATCTATGGTATCACAGTTATGGGTCAACATAATCAATTTCTCATAATATCTGAGCTGCATGCAACAGGTATTAAAAAAATTGTTTTAAGTTTCTATCTATGTATCTAAACTACACCCTGAGTTTACTAAAGATAATCATTAATCTATTTTGTCAAGAGACGTACATGTACGAAGTCATGTGGTTATGTATGGCTGTCACATCCTGAAACCCCTTCAGTGTGCCATACTCTGCGTCTTGTTGGAGGCTGGGATCTAACCACTAAGATCCTTAATGGTTCCGGGTTCTCTAACATCAACATCTATTTCATATATAGAAATAATGATTCATCTGGGATTCTGAACATATTTTAAGGTTTTCAAACTATCATGGTCACTCACATCAGTATCACAGTATACGGGATATTTACCATGTTTCATTGTTTTGAGTTTCCGATATTTCGGCGCTGTTGCAAGCACCATGATCACGGAGGAACTGTAGTAGTGGCGGTGAACAGAGAAGCTTTTTCCTAGGAGTAATTATATCGATCTACCCTCTTTTGAGTTCTTTTACTACGCGTATTTGCACTACTATTGGTTTCACTCTAATCGTGGTGCTTGCAACAGCGCCGAAATGTCGGAAACTCAAAACAGTGAAACATGGTAAATATCCCGTTTTTTGTGATACTGATATTTTAAGGTTATTTCAATTGTGATTCAACCGCGTTAGCCTAGTGGTATGGGTAATGTACTGCTGAGCCGAGGTCTCGGGTTCGATCCCAGGTTTTACCATTGCACACACCAATGACTTTTCAATGCTTTTCGAAGTTATGTGTGTATTTATCGCAGTTTATAAATGCCCGGTTAATGACAATAGGCTCGCCACCTATTTCATTGGGACCTAAAACATAAACTGGCGAAATGTGGGTGCTAGCACATCTGCCTATTCCTTCGGGTATATAGGCGTGAGTTTAAGTATATATGTATGATTCAATAATAATCTATATTATATTTATGATTGACTTTGAAAATTAATATATCAAAGCTAGACTTATAACTTGGCTAGCGAAAGGACGCTTGGAATTTCCTCTCTGAGTAATTACGTTGTTTATTTTGGTCCATATTATTATTGACAACAATATAGTGCATTGGCATATTCACAAAGTCTCTTTACCATGACATTATAATTATTAAGATAAGGAACTCTTCCACCAGAACACTAACTTTGCCGTACCTAGTTATTGAAATAAGTCAATAAGATGGTTTCGGGAAACATGGATACTAATATTTTGTTTGAATGTTTTGTGTTTATGAAAAAAACAATACCTAGTTGATTTTACAACATAAAAATATTAGTTTTTAATGAAATCATTATATTTTTTGTGCCATTTTAACATACAGCTGATACAGCTCATGAAACAGCTTGCCTCTAATATTATATTGATCTTAAAAAAGTTGTGAGCTAAATTTGGGCACTAATAATGCCTGTAACTAGAGGAAGTTAGGTTACACAGGTATGTACAGTAAGGATATACAAGTAAATATAATTATGTTTACAAAGCAAACAACAAATATACAATGAACTTTCTTCATGTGAATATTGGCTTTATTTTAAAATAACCCTAGACAAATCCGTATAAACATATTAAATCAATTTGTAGTCGCTAATAAATCCGAGTTTAAACGAAGACTGATCGCATTAAGACTTGCAAGTGAAAAATGCACTAATTCTAAAGTAACGGTGGCCTCGCAGACGCCGAGTGCAATTCATTCTCATTAGCTTGGGCAGCCTTTCTCATAACGCGATGAAAATCACGAGAGAGACGCCCGTTGCAAATGTTGGAGAACCGGCAATAAAACCTGTAAAAAGCATTGTGATATTTTAAGGTCTGTTGAAATAATGTAACGTGTAAATTAACAAAATTATTATTTTGCTAGCACAAAAAGAAGGTAACATTATTTACCGAGAATTGTTCCAAGTTTATAAAATCTCATTTCTAACTGAACATGAACTGCGCTTGCGTGTATCTGTCAGCGTGGCTGACCTCTGACCAAAATTGTCACGCTGACCACGCTTACTACGCTTACCATGCTAACCACGCTAGATTCACAAGTCGTACATACCACGGTATCCACACTGGCCACATTTGCCACGTTAGTCACTATAGCCACGCGTGCCATGCTAGACGCTACACTGCTCCCGCTACTAACATTAGTCACGTCATAGTACTAGTGCGTTATATATATAGGTATATACTCGTATATTATAGCACGCATGCCGCGCATCTACTCTAATCAATGGAACGTAAGGCAATTATAATACTATAAGCATGCAGGCTTTTCGTTATTTAATTGTCACGCCGACCACGCTTACCACGCTAACCACGCTAGATGCGCTAGTCGTGCATACCACGCTATCCAAACTAGTCACGTTTACCACGGTAGTCACTATTGCTACGCGTGCCATTCTAGCCGCTACACTGCTCCCGCTACTCACATTAGTTATATGTAGTTCTAGTGCGTTATATAAATTAGAGCACGCAAGCCACGCATCCACTTTAATGAATGGAATGTAAGACAATTATAATATTATAGGCATGCAAAGTTTTTTGTTATTTAATTACAATACTTTCAAATATAACGTTATCTAGTATACGTGTAGTAACATAACTTTATTTTTACCGGTATTTGAATCCCAAAGCAACTAAAAGAAATAAAAAATAACGTAATCCACTACTTTGGTACCGTGTTGTAGGCGTTTATTCTACAGGCAAGCATTCTGATGAATTCTTCCGTATTGTGGAGAATTCGCAGAGCAGTCTTGCTTGTTCTCGTCCTAGTTTCATTTTATATCAATCTGGATGTTTAATAAATCGAAATTACATTCAAACCTGATCTTGGTTAAGAATAAGAAGTGATGAAATTGTTTACTAAAACTTAATTACCAGGTTTTAACAAAGTTTCATCCTTAAATTTGGATAAGTGTAACTGTAATTCGCTTAAATAAAGCATTCAATCAACTCAAACAAAAATACTAGTCAAACTATATAATTAGGTTTTGAGAGTTCACTCAATTTGATAGTTATTTTGCCTAGCCCTAAATATCCCAAATAAAATTAACCTGTTCAGAAATGGAATTACACCATTTATACTCGAGAGTGCTGTAAGAGCTCCAAATATTCTAAGACTCGAGACCTCTTTAAGCCGTAAATCCCTTTCCTCCGCAGGTGCAAGAAGGTATATCCAACTAATTAAGGTGGTCACGTAAATCGACGAACACCTAAAGTCCGTTTAAGCCTACAATTTTCGGAGCAAAGGTATTTTGAAATTAACCACTTTACTCGGTCTGGTTTATAAAATATTTTTAACTTAAAACATATGCGTTCTTTTTTCTAAGTCACTAGAATAAATTAAGAGATAAATAGCTATAACTTTACATTTTTATTATGCGTGTCTAAAATCTTATACGAATATGAAAGAATGGATATGAAAAGGGATGCATGATGACACGATGATGACGATGTAGATCCTTAGAGGTACATGTTAGGTGATGCATGTCTGCTGCCTGCAACTTTACTTGCTGCATGTAGATGTTATGCGATTTGCATTTTGTAAGATATAAACCTTTTGCAACCAGATGTTATTTTGAGGCTAAACCATTAGAATGTTTATCTGCTTCATCAGAGTTATCGGTTTTGATTTGTTTACATAATAGTATTAGAGCTGATAACACTAACTCAAGTTTGATCAGCTTACCGGATGATGTGTATATCATCTGGTAATCTGTTGTACATATATTAGAATATAGACATTGATATACCATATGTCTATCTATGTAACACAAAACCAACAGGCGCTTTACGCTACCTTAAAAAATTACTGCCACCACTTTCACCAGTAATTAATAATTGCAGCACTAGTTTTTCGTCAACAAAATCTGATGATCTTTGAAATGAGCCTGATTTTCTTCTGGTAATCTTATATACGGAATACAGTTTTATTTTTTTCGGTTATGGTATCACCACCAGGATTTTAGCCTTACAGCGTAGCCATTTCGGGATCTCCAATTAAAAATGCGTCTAGTTACACACATATTATTGAGTCAACCATATCAGATATGAGTTACTATTATCGACTCTAATACTATAACCAACGAATTCTTAAACCACACAACGCTACTGAAGTCAGTTAATAAAGCTACTATTTAAACCACCGTCCCGTCCTACCCTTTAAATAAAGTAAACAGTATTAACGAAGTCAGCATCAAAGGCGCCACGGTCCGCCAACCGAAACCAAACGTCTTACAGTAGAACACGGCAGTTAGGATAATTACCATCAGTGATGAATCGTTTGAGGCATGTTTTTCAAGCACTGTTCCCCAGTGTGCATATGATTGATGATGTGCCATGACGGTTAAAAAGCTGAAATTGTTTTGTCGAGTGACTTGTTATTAGTTCTTAATGATGTGTGAATAGGGTTAAGAGGGCAATTTGAACAAAAAGCCGCTTAAAAGTCGTTTGTTAAATGAATGTTTGGGTTTTTTTTATATGTTTGTTTTGATGATGTAATATTTAGAATACTAATACTAGTTGTTAACATATATATTTTGCATTCTTTTTTTTTCTAGGACACGCCAATTTGACTTCACACTGATGGTAAGCTGGGTCACTATTACAGAGACTAAGTAATGTTACAATGTTCATACAGGCCTCATCAGATGCTCTTTTACGCCCCACTTAAAAGACCCGGGACTGTAAGAAGATGGAAACGTGTGAGCTAGCAATGAATTCCAGGTCTTGGTGGTGCGGCAAAGAAAAGATTCACCGAACCACTTGGTTCTTGCTCGTATATTCTGCACAGTGTGAGGGTGACATCTAAGTCCTGCACGTGTTATCCTGTGTAAAAAAGGAGAGGGTGGGATTAGTTGGAAGAGCTCATTAGAACAATCACCGTGATAGAGACGGTAAAATTTGTTAATCCATGAAAGGATCGAGTTCAAAAAATAACTAATCGCTTTAATAATTTGATCAAGGACTATTGACAGTAACCAAATGTTTTGGTACCACAATATGAAAAGCGGGGTGGCAAACACAGTGATAAATTAATGTTTAAACTATTCCCTATCCGCTGGATTAGTTTACAAGATTACTAAAAATATTAGGAACAAAAATAAACAATAGAAGCTAGACATTGTGATGCACACAAAACGGCTTGAACAAAAGCATCAACAGAATGAAATCTAGCCAATTTAGCTCTTACTATTTATATGTCAAAACTATTCCGGATTGAATACAGCCATTTTGCACATTGTATCACTCTGTTAGACAGGTTCGATTCATATGAATTGTGAGAGCTTTTTGACATGCAAAAGGAAACATAACAGGGATATTTGTCACAAATACACGGAGCGTTGCCGAACGATCGTATGGGATAGTTTTTTGAGATGTGTGCACATTTGCCACCGATTTTATCAAAATTGATTTTCCCTCAGTTCAATTAGAAGAAATAAACCTTTCACGGCAATTTTAACACATTTAGGTCTAACCTAATAAACGAGTGAAGTTTTAAATTTGGATGAATAAACATAAATAATTACAAATATTTAATTTATTAATTGTTAGTAGGTACACACATAATTCTTTACCATCATCATCTTAGCGCCATCCCAGTCACATTCCAATCTTTCACTTTGGAGCCTGGGGTCCGCTTTACCAGTCTATCTGCGGAATTGGATAAACTTCGATATTTTCCGTGAAGCGACTGCCACTTGACCTCCACAACCCAAAGGCGAATTCAAAGCATTGCAGCTTGACCAGTTATTGAACATTTTTGGGTTAAAACTATCCGTAACGACTGCCATAGATGTTTGTATGACAAAGGGGATGATTTAATGTGCTCTCCGAGGCACGACCACACGATTGATGCACACAAATGTTTATACTGAGCAGGGATCGAACCCGCGCCTCCTGCATATCGGCCGCGTTCACTACTTACCGCTAGGCCACAGAGACTGTAAGTACATTCATGATACATAGAATTCTGAACCAATGCAAATTTACCCATTCATGCATACAAATATTTTCTCGAGCGAGCATTTAAAAGCTAGTTAAGCTATGCACACTTTGGGTTTAGGTAGCGCTGTGTACAATATCCTAGAATATTTATTCATTATTATTTTGCTATTGCTGCTTTCTCGTTCCTCACATTATTAATAATTCAAACTAAATCTTTCGTCACTCAAGCATATAGTCCCTGAACGCTACACAAAAGCTCGTTGTGATACCGAATAGGTGTTTAAGTCTGCAATCAGCTTTATATAGGAGCGTATGAATATTGTATGAACTGCCCCGTGGGAGGCGTCTCGCGGATAAACGCCAGTTTTAAAACGTAAACGGGAAGAATTTCCCAATGACACAGAGATATTCTACGTACTTGAGTACTTACTTGGTTATATAAACTAGAAGTGTGTACTTGTTTGAAATGTATATATTCACATTGTTATTGCTTACACTTGGTCCGGAGATAGTTTGTATGTTAACTTTTTTGTGTTTAACGTTTTGTGATAGTGAATTAATCATAGTAAACTTTATATCAATTTAACCCGTAACTTACGAATTATAATATCATCTATAAAACTAGTTAATTAGGCATGTGTGCTTAATTAACTAGTTTTATAGATGTGCGTGAACAAGGACAAATTTATATTCTTAGCGCTATCTATTGGACATAACCGCAAAAGTTGCTATACATTAACTTTACAAAATATTTTTACTATAATGTAAGTAAGTAAGCATACAAGTAGATGCGAATAACATCGTTGCATCGATCGTAAACAACAATCGATGCGACGATGCTATTTACGTTCGAAAGACTTTACACCTACTTATTCTGCACTCACTATTTCTTGTCACCGCCGAAACTTATTTATGTTTTTGTTGATATTTAAATACAATTATTGCCGCGTGGTTACCGGCAGAGTAGAATTATGGCCACCCCATCTCTTCCCATGCGGTGTCGTACAAGGCGACTAAGGAATAAGGCTGTTTAACATCAGACAGATACATACAGCCCAGACTCAGCCTCAGATGCATAGCTCGAGTGAACAATAGTGCCCGAAATAAGCTCACCCCATATTACGTGGGACCAAATACAATTATTGGTGAAATGTCGGTGTTAATTCACTTCTGCCTAACCCTCCAGGGTAGGTAGATGGAGGCGTAATTATATATGTATGTATGTATGTGTGTATTATTGTTGTTTATAGAAGTAAAAATTATTGTACACTCACACCTAAGATAAACCTATATGGTTTGTATGGGTGCTTCTATGATATATTAAAAAAGAACCTATATAAAATGAAAACAAATTAGTAGGTACTTTAAGAAAGTTTTTAAAGCTATGGTGATTGGCACCTCGAAATGTGTTAAGCTACTTTTGTGGGCGACTTTGCCGTACCTATTACGATTTAAATTGGATTTTAGATAGCCCAGTTTTGACTAATTACCAGAGCAACTCGAACTTAATTGAGTCCGCGGTGTTGTAACTCTTGTGTATTTAGGATGGTAGCTACTGAATGTTTGAATGTTTAATTACTGTAGAGGAAGAGAACACATACTAACTTGTGACTTACAATGAGTATTATTAATTGCAATAACTAAAAAAATCAACTACAATGTATCGAAAACATCCTTCCGGCCTTTAGTATCTGCCAAATTTACGGAAACGATGTTTTTTTTTTTGTATAGGATTTCTCGTACGATTAGGTATATTTTTGTACAAGGGGAATCTTTCTCGAATTTTATATAAATGGAGATGCCGATAAGATGAGTATATTAGACTCAAAAAGACTGAAACCACACCATATTTTGAAATCCTCAACCTGTGTGTGTGGCTAAGATGTCCTAAAAACATATCCCAAATACCCCAAGTGGCAGTTCAGATCTATCTTGGCTATTAATCAGAAGCAGAATTTATGTTACAGCTATAAAGACCCTAAAGAAGAAATGCATGACAAGTGCAAGTTGAGCTCGCACCTCTAGAGTTCCTTACAAACTTTTGTGTAGATAAGTTCGTACGAAGAACAAGTCTTGAAGAATAATTAACATACCTAACTGAAGTTCATAAACTATGAGAGCATACCAACATTGTTCAATCGAAATCAGAAGTTCAGTGTAAAGTTAAACTTTACTGAATGGATGAAAATATATTGTTACATTATAAAATACGTCACGATCCTTTATTTCCTCATTATTAGACACTACTTGTATTTGAAAAGTAGTGTGTTATAGTGGTGTTAGCATAAATGTTATATAAGAGGCCATCCTGAAATCACGAGGAAATAAAAATAAAAGAAAAATAAGTCTCAAAACAAATATTAAACAATCTATAATGCGACTCAATTAATGAAAAAGTCGCAAGAATTTCAATTCAAATGATTTTTAAATGAACTGTTGTTTCTATTATTTGAAGAAAATTGAAGATGTTTTTTGTGTAATGCATTGATTTATATAATCAGTAACAAATAAATCCTTTAGGCGTAGTGATCCGATTGCTATAGGTACGACTATGGACATACAATGTTTTAATAGAAGATAAACATAAAGTTGTTGATTAGATATTTTTTTATACCACTTAGGTGGCAGACAAGCACACGGCCCACCTGATGTAAAGTGGTTACAGTGGCCTATGGACGTTTGTAACACCAGAGGAGTCACACTCGCGCTCCCAACCCTGTAAGTACAGAGTTTCTGTGCCGTCAGTGTAGAAGACAAAGCAGGACCAGGCTTGAGTCTTCCCACTGACAGCACAAATTCTCCAGTGAGCTTTGGCTACCCTACTCACCGCTGGGAACACAACACGAAATTATTATAACCGCGGTATTCTGTAGGGCGGAGGTACTTCCCCAGTCGGACTGCTCAATTGGGCGGAAATACCACCGTGTCTTACCTCCTTGAGCTAAGCTAAGCTAAGCCTAAGCTGATTTGTCGTGAAATATTTATTTATTTAATTTATTTATCTATTTAATTTTGTAAAAAATAAAATAAGTGTGCGTTCATTAGTATATATAAGTATATTTTAGTATCTATATATTAAATTTATGGTTAGTACAAATCTGCATAATAATGTACATTGATGGGTGTATTATGTGTCACTTTAGTAGAAGCAGGTATTAGAATGAGATACGACATATTCCGCGTGCACCTCATTAAGATGGAATGAGGAACAACACAACAAGGCCAGGCAGTCAAAAGCTGCTTTACATTCAGGTTTCCAACAATAAAACTCTGCGGAGGATCACATTGCTATCTCACCGTTAACTTTGGATATATGGTGGGCTAGTCGTGGGTTTCTAAACGTAAAAAGTTTATTAATATACTTTTGGCCATAGGAATATTCTCCGTAAGAAGTCACCTTTTACCAAAGCATTGATTCAAATAACTAACACGAAAATTCTTTGGGATACCATTAGTTTATCAAACTTATTGACTGTCTCACTTTTAGGGCCGCATTCTAGAATAGTATACAGATCTTAATATCGATTTATCTGAGGACAGATTGTATAGACCGATTAACAGATTGAATAGACAATCTGTCAATATGTCCTCAGATAAATCATTCTAATCACTTAGTGTCATTCTGGAATACGGACCTTACTTTCTGAACAAAACTCACGAGAGACGGTAACAATATTCTCTGAGTTCTGAACTTTAAAGTACATTTAGTTTCTGTTTTTACTAGCATACGTAAAGTCCATATTAAACTGTCTGTTAACCGTCTACAGATCACATTTGCCGCAGGCCCGAAGTTATTTTCTTTGCGGGGAAACCCCTCTCGTTATATTTTGATTTGTGAAAATAGATGTTCCCGACATGTTTCTGATTGTTAGGGATAGGGATTGTAAATATTACTTTTCATCGTGTTTGTACACGTTGTTATAATATTTACACATTTATTATTCAGGACTTGGAACGTACTTTTTCGCATTATTCTGAAATTTATTATCATATCGCAAGGCGCCTCTGTAATAATATTATGGCCAAGTGGTTTCATAAAAATACTATTACTCATGAGAATGGCGTTAGACCTCACATCCTAAGAGGAAAGCTCTCGCCAGAGCCTCTTCCGTTGAAAACTGTCCAGTAGGTTAAGTAGGCTTAGATTCCGACCACGATGAGCCCCACACGCATAAAAAATAAAATATTCAGGTATGTATAAATGGCATCAATAAAATAACTGGAAATTAAATAAATCTATTAGTTATACATAACATAAAAAAAATATCTGAACATGTCTGAACTGACAAAGCCAAGAAGCACAAACCCCATAGCCAACATTTGACACATCCATGAAAGAACAAAACAATTTTGCCCAAGTGAGTAGACACTATTATATATATATACGAGCTTGTATGTGTTTGTGTTAGATTTTATTTTCGAAGTAAGGCTCTTTTATCTTTAGACGAAACTTTGCCCAATTTATTTTGTTCAATGAACATTAGCAATTTGGAATTAAACTTTTTGACGCTACAAAGGTGCCGTGATAACGTTTTCTAAATGGCATTTTTTTCTGGGATTGAAAAGAAAATACAATTACCCGAAGATCACTGAGCTTTGCATCAAGTTATTCCATTTTTTACGTTTCTTTATGATTGTAATAACGAAAAGTGATTGTGAGTACTTCTACCTTAATTGGGCTCATGTATCGAGAAATGTTGGCAGACAGAAATGATTCATACCATTTATAAGGATTATTTATTATTAACGTTTAGTGAGAACAGACTCGTTATCGATACAATATGATATAAACGTAGAAACATATTTGAATGATACTTTAAATACTTATTTTACGCTATATCACTTTTCTAATTCATTTTAACCAGTAGGTTCATTTGAACATAACATAACATAAACTCACGCCTATATCCCCGAAGGAGTAGGCAGAGGTTCTAGCACCCACATTTCGCCAATTTATGCTTGGGTCCCAATGTAATAGGTGGCGAGCTTATTGCCATTAACCGGGCACTTATAAACCTGCGATAAATATACACATAACTTCGAAAAGCATCGAAAATTCATTGGTGTGTGCCATAGTAAACCTGGGATCGAACCCGAGACCTCGTCACAGCAGTCCATTTCCCATACCACTAGGCTACCGCGGTACCTTCATTTGATGTCAAATAAACCACTTTCTCTTTCTTCATGAGGTTAGAGTAACGTATTTTATGACTAAAAGTCTTGGTCTTGGTTGTAGGAGTCATTTTATAAACTTTATTATCACTTGTCTTAAAAGGTGCAGTAGACTTCAATACACGTGTATTCTACTGCATTTTAGGTATCCACTTTCAGAGTGACTTCAATCAATCCTACCTATCGCAGTCCACTGCTGGATATAGACCTCCAACAATGGGCGCCATATCTCCCGATACTCCACCTCATAACTTAGAGTGACTTATAACCAAAATATTTTTTTTTATTTTTTTTTACGTGCGCAAAATCCCCACGGATACCTCCCCACCGGAGCCGGTGGAGGAGGTTATGTCGGACTCCAACCGACTAAAACGCACGCCACCTGTGGTTCGTTTTGGTTGCCGAAGGTGAGGTTGACAGGCATATCCCTCGCACCCCGGCCGACCCAGAACCAAAATATTTAGATGATGTTAGTCAATTTGTCATTTGTGTAACACGACCAGAATGGAAAAGTCTTAATTTTATATAAACGCAATGTATAAAGCAAATGAATGCACTTAAACATCATTGAGAGAAAGTTTCTTAGATAGTGTACATGCATAAAGCCATAACTGAAATGCGGGCAAACGATAATGCTATCTAAATTCAGCAGCGTCAGTGAGCGAGCTGCGTCTCAACGCGAACTTGTATGTTTGACAGTAATAATTGTATGGCCTCAGTGTGAGCGGGATCACTGAACTCTAAAATCAAGTAAAATGTACTCCATTTAGTTAGACACTTAACTAAAGATAAACACATATTAAGCAAATAAGCTGCTCCTTAAACTAGTAGTTCAATTGCGTCTGCTTATTTATAAACTTAATTTTTAATTTAAATATAAATAAATTGATAAGCCAAGTTTTTACATAAAATATTTTAAAAATTACCGCGTGGTTTCCGGCAGAGTAGAACTAGGGCCACTCCATCTCTTCCCATGTGGTATACAAGGCAACTAAGGGATAGGGCAGTTTAACATCAGACAGTAATTTACAGTCCAGACTCAGCCTCAGATGCATCCCTCGAGTCAACAATAGTATACTGCAATAGGCTCACCCCGAAATGTGGGTGTTAATTGACCTCTGCCTATCCCTCCAGGGATAAAGGCGTAATTATATGTATGTATGTATATTTTAAAAGATACGATAAGGTTGTTTACCTTTAGTTAAGTACTTTACTCATTTTTTAAACAACTGTTTTTTTAAAGGGTCTATATTTACATAACGTATACAAGTTACCTACGTGCAATAATAGAATATAACATAATAAATTTTCGCAGGCTGACTTGACTACCTACATATCCTGTTACACTATTTAACTAGTATCCAAAGTTTTAAAATTAAAATTTACTTTTTGCTTAAAAATTACTAAAGTAAAACTAAATCACTGTTAAATAAATGCATACGCCTTCAACATTTATTCGCCTTGACAACTCACAAATTAACATTATTACAACATTTTTTTTACATTTACCATACCATTAACACAACATTATTTCTGGGGACCGACTGGGGAAGTACCTCCACCCTACAGAATACCACGGCTATAATAACTTCGCGTTGTGTTCCCGGTGTTGAGTAGGGTAGCCAGAGCTCACTGGAGAGTTTTTGTGCTGTCAGTGGGAAGACCAAAGGCTTGTTCTTACAGGCTCAGCAGCATGGATGTGACTCCACTGGTGTTACACACGTTCATAGGTCACGGTAACCACTTTCCATCAGGTGGGCCGTGTGCTTGTCTGCCACCTAAGTTGTATTAAATTTTTTTTCTTAAAAACGTTTGCAAGTTAGATTTTGACCTTATCGAATGCATTTTCACATTGTGTCTCTTTTAACACACATTATAAGCAACACTTGAGATATATCAATACGAAGTAACCTTGATCACAACAACGTTTCTAAAGCCGCTGTTATGAACGCTCTCAGTGAGGCACCAACTTGCACGTTTGACAGTAATAAGTCTGCTTCCCGGCGGTCCTCCAAGTTGCTCGCCTCCAACTTCTCATGCCTCCTTGAACTGGTAACTGCGACTACTCGAAGCAATTACACCAAGCAACACACAGTCCACTAAGTTTCTTTAAAACTTTGTAAATTTATATGATGAAAGGCGTTTTAAAAACATTTAAATGTCGGCTTAAAGTTAAAATTATTATTAGTCTTGAAAGAAATTTCAGAATATTTATTGTAGAATTAAATAATTTAGCTACGCTATCGCATTAGGTGTACAGGTTATTCCTGTAATAAAAATAATTTAAAAAAAAAATTATATATATATATAAATTATATTTCTTTATTTTTTTGCCTGGTGGTCATTCATATACTAAGTTACAATGGTGACTCTCAACTTGACACCTCGTATGCTTTTCATGCTTTGCTTAAAGGACACGGGACTGTAGAAAGAAGGAAACACGTGAGCTGGTAGGTAATGGCCTTTATAATGCGATAATGAAAAGCCGAAAGTGTCTCCGAACCGCTTGGATATTCTGCACCGTAAACGAGTGATATCTAGGCCCTGCGCGTGTTGTCCAGTGTAGGAAAGGTAAGGGTGGGATTAACTGGATGAGCTCATCAGAACATTCACCATGGCACAGACGGCAAAATACTGATAAGTACGCAACATCTCTACGTATCTACAAATGCTCTAGGGTGTTCGTGGCCTCAGGATTCCCGATAATGCGAACCACACATCGCTGCAACCTGTCGAGAGCATCTAGTAAATACTTTGCAGAACCATCCCAGAGATGCGAGCAGTATTCCATACAGGAGCGAATTTATGTTTTGTAGAGAAGACACCGCTGCTCCGGCGTGAAAACACATCTCGCTCTGTTCAGAACTCCGAGTTTACGCGAGGCTGTTTAGATGATAATCTCGATATGATTTTTGTTATTCAGATTACAGCGTATCCATACCTAGAAATATATTATTTATCTCAATCAACAAACACTCACTAAAGTTTTTTATTAAACCGTACTATTTTGTTTTATCTAAATCGAGATGAGTCCTAAACTTCTTTATTTCCTCGTCTCAGGTCGAATCACAATTTCAGACTAGATCATCAGAGTATAAAGCACTAAATCGACTGCAGGAGCAATTTGAAACGGCTTTTATGACTTTTTTACACCTAGTATTAACATCGTTTACTCCACCTACGTAATAACAAAGGCGCTTAAACCCACACTTAGACAGAGAGATATCTGTCTATCCATACTCTACACGTCTATCTATCAAGGTTCCCATGAATTGCTTCCGGCTGCAGACACCCTTTTAATCCCAAATGTACATAGCCATAGTAATTTAGATCCTATCTGATGGAACCATTGAATCTATGGCAGAGTAAAGGGTTTAAAGTGTTGAAAAACGTGGAAAAAATATAAAATCAAAGTCTGCGGTGAAAAGGAACCTCTCCAAAGAATATTGCAAGTGAGACGGTGGGTATTTGAGTTTAGTAAGTGTATGTTTATTATGGGAAGGTATCTTGAAACGAATTCCTTTAATATAAATATAGACTGATGGATTCGTTATGTTACAACTCAGGTTGTGTGAGAATGATATAAATATGTATGAAAGTTTATTAATATATTTGGAACAGTGATAAATTTATAGATTGGATTAACACATAAGTTTTTTTATGACTGAAAAATCTGCCTGACTGCGTTATGTTGCAAGTAATGAATAGTGGTCTTGGGTAAGATTCATTAGACAGTCAAATTAATGTTACCGGAAATATACAGGATCCCAGGCTGACTGTACCTACGACGATGGTAAGTTACCCAATACATACAACATGATAGTTTAGAAGTTAGTGTTACGTACGGACGCTCTATACTGTAAAATATTAG
The DNA here is from genome assembly GCA_963662185.1 of Eilema griseolum. Classification (NCBI taxonomy): domain Eukaryota; kingdom Metazoa; phylum Arthropoda; class Insecta; order Lepidoptera; family Erebidae; genus Eilema; species Eilema griseolum. The sequence continues at coordinate 21,308,328 of OY759238.1, forward strand.
CAACATTTCATCTTGTATTTTACACCACTGTGCTCAGTGTTCAGGTTTTATTGGAATACCTAAACGAACCAAATTCCCTAGACACCCACCAATCAACAGACGCAAAAATAGTAATAACAAAAAAACGGAAAACAACCCGTCAATGCAGAGACAAACGACCGAGTGAACCTGTTACGGATCAAATTCAATTTGCGCACTGTGCGATTGAGGAGGGTCCGAAATGACGGGTGAAAATGTTGGTGTGACGGCCCCGGAAACGCGCCGATGGACGACGAAATAATAATGTGAGCGATCGCATTGATATGTATGTTGAATGACCATTCGAGCAGCCGTAGGGTTGAATAGAGAGGATTATGTCGTGTGGCTTGAAGTGGTAGTAAGTCAATTTTGCTAGTCTTTTATTCACAGAGTTAGGTTGCGTTTTTATAACCCCGATAGGAATGTAGGTTCATTTTAGTTTTGTTATAGTTCTTCTGATAGGTTTTAATTCTGAAGTAGTGACTAGGCTAACTTATTTTCTATATCGATTTCTATGAAAGAATTCTGTATTATCTCAAAAAGGTAGACAGAGTTGATAAACTGTTGATAATTGTCAAACTGCATTTTCAGGTACCGTAATAGAAGGGGAACTCATTCAAGCGCTTAGCTTTTCATGAGCTATATTATTGTAACGGAAATAAACAAATGGCAACATTGACTGGTGACGTGTTGGTGCGGAGAGGTGGGAGCGATGGAGGGGCGAGCCGAGGAGAGGAGAGGTGTAGTGTGGAGTTTATAAAAGGGGTGTGATTTGGTGTCTCGGGGCATTATTATTGGAAAAATCAACTGTTTATGTTTAATAAAAGTAAAAAGTATTATTGTGTTAACGGGTATTTATTTCACTTCCAACAACGTCGTAACAATCAGAAGTGGGATTTACTGAACTTGGCAGAAGACAACGCAAGATGAAGAGGTTCCAGGACAGGTCTAGCTGTTCTGAAAACAGCAAAAGGAGCAGAAGTAATAATTCTCACGTAAGTGGAAATAATAATTCTCCTTCATGCTCAGCAAAAGACATAATAAAAAAGAAAGTAGAAGCTGCTGTAGAAAGATGTTTAAATAATGACGATAATATATTACATAATCGTATGGCCAGAATACAGAATACTGCTAAATTAGTTCCCGATTTTGATCCGGATAATCGTGATTTAAATATAAAAAGTTGGATTAAGAAAATTGAGCAGTTAGGCTCAATTTACCACTGGAACGACGAAACTAAATCATTTATATTACAATCAAAATTACAAGGTCAAGCTAGACGATGGTTTAATAGATTAGAGTCTTACGATTATTCGTGGGTAGAATGGAAATCAATGGTCATAAGGGCGTTTCCACGCTATATTGACTACGCGTCCCTATTAGATGAACTAATTGATCGAAAAAAACTCTCAACGGAAACAATGACTAAGTATTTTCAGGAGAAATTGGCCATGTGTTATAGATGTCAACTTAGCGATCAAGCTTCTGTGTCGTGTATCGTTCGGGGACTGCCGACCGAATTACGTGCGAACGCACTAGCGTTTCAATGCTCTACTCCAGATGAGCTGTATGAGGGTTTCTTGTCCGCTTTTGATTCCTATCAAACTAATGCGTTGAAAATCCAAAACTCATCCGTGAAGTCGTCCGTAACACGTAAAGATAGCGAAGGATCTAATAGCCAGCCCCAAAGAAGTATTGATGGAAGGAAACCGCCTATTTGCTACCGATGCAAGGAAGTTGGGCATGTGGCAACCACATGCAAGATGCCAGATAAACGCAAATGTTTTAGATGTGGAAACGTGGGCCATGTGGCAAGTACATGTATCACGGTGGAGGATAGTCAGGCTAGCATCAAGAAAGTCCAGTTATTGTCGCAATTGAATGGTATGTATAAGAAGCAGGTTAAGGTCAATGATGTATTTATGAAGGCTTATTTAGATACAGGAAGTGAGCTCAACGTGATTTCTCAAGAAGTTTCTAATGCTTTGAAATTGAAAAAAGAACCCTCTAATACTGTCTTGAAGGGGTTCAATGGTTGCTCGGTGCCGACTTCTGGGGTGGTACAATTTAATTTATTAGTAGACAACGTATACATTACGACTACTGCTGTAGTGACTGATGTAGACCTGGGTGACGTCGTTTTGATCATTGGGCAGACAGTCATTAATAGGGAAGACGTCATGCTTAATGTGTCGAAGCATGGTGTCACCCTATGCAAAATACTGAACTCCTCAGATGACCTGATGAGTATTGGCACTTTTAATGAAGCGACTAGTTTCAGAGTCCAACTTACCGAAGATACAACCATACCTGTCGGAGACAACCTTGTAAGAGTGTTAGTTCAGGGAGCTGACTCCGGAGACTACTGCACTAAACCAAGGCGATTCTCTATGGGAAACGTCGTGTATGCAGTCGCCAGTGCGGTACTACGAAGAGGTGGAGGCTATGTCAGAGTTTGCAACATCGGTGTCGGCCCCATCATTTGGAAGAAGGGGATGACTATAGCCAGAGCCGAAAAATGTGAGGTGAGTTCTAATTGTCTAACTATGAGGAGAGATGAGTGTGGTGAGAATTTTAATCGTGAGTTGGCAAATATCAATGTGGGTGATATTGGTGAGAAACATTTTAAAAGCTTAACAACACTTTTAAGAACGTACAGTGACTGTTTTGCTACTACAAGCAAGGAAATAGGTTGCACAAATTTTGGAGAAATGACTATTGAGCTTAATACTAATAAACCTGTTGTTCGAAAACCATATAGATTAGCGCATTCGGAAAGAAAAGTCGTAAGAAATTTAGTTAATGATTTGATAAATACCCCCTTCGATGATACCCCCATCATTCGGGAATCTAACTCTCAGTATGCATCTCCGATAATATTAGTACGTAAGAAAAACGGTGACTATACATAGATTATGTGTGGATTACAGGGATCTGAATGCAATTACGATTAAAGATCGATTTCCTATGCCTCATATCGACGATCAGTTATCACAATTAGCGGGTAAATCTTATTTCACCAATTTGGATTTATTTTCTGGCTACCATCATATTAAAATAAGTGATGATTCAATTCCTAAGACTGCCTTCGTTACCTCAGACGGATTATACAAGTATATGATATGAGGGTACCCTTTGGATTAGCAAATTCTCCATCAGTGTTTATGCGGGTCATCCAAAAATTAGTGAAACTTGTGGGTAGTGATGAAATGTATATCTGACGGTCTTAGTTTACTCGAAAAAGTGCTTGTTCAGTTACGTAATGCTGATTTGAAGTTGAATATGAAGAAGTGTGCATTCCTTAAATCCGAGGTGACATTTCTCGGACATGAAATCAGTGCTAAAGGGATTAGGCCGGGTAACCACAAAATAAGCGCGGTGATTGATTTTCCTAAGCCAACAAATTTGCATCAGTTACGTCAGTTTTTAGGTTTGTGCAGTTATTTTAGAAAATACATTAATCAGTTTGCCTTATTGGCGAAACCGTTAACCGATTTAACAAAAAAATCTACCGATTGGTTCTGGTGTGACGTACATGACCATTGCTTTTGTATGTTAAAACAAACTTTGTGTTCTCGCCCTCTTCTTGCTTTATATGACCCTTTGTTACCTTGCGAAATTCACACTGACGCGAGCAAGATGGGTATAGCCGGTATACTATTTCAAACGAACGAGCAAAGTGAGTTGAAGCCTGTGTTTTACTATAGCCGAGTAACGTCGCGTGAGGAATCAATGTCTCACAGTTATGAACTTGAGACATTGGCGGTCGTAGACTCTTTGAAACATTTTCGCGTTTATGTACTGGGGACTAGAGTCAAAGTAGTTACAGATTGCTCAGCGGTTAGGTATACCTTGTTAAAAAAAAAGATTTAGTCCCGCGTATAGCTCGTTAGTGGCTTACGATTCAAGAGTATGATATTCAAATTGAATATAGACCGGGAGATCGTATGAAACATGTGGTTGCCTTGAGTTGTAACCCAGTAAATTGTACTAATGAGGTAGGTCAGGTAGGCGATGATGAGTTAGAATTTCACACTGTACTCAAAGATGTATTTAGTTTATTCGGTTTTCCTAAACAAGTCATCTCTGATAGGAATTTGGCATTCACTAGTAGAGTTTTCAAAGAATTTTCTATAAAATATCAATTTCATCATACCTTAAATGCCATAGCATGCCCACGTGCTAACGGTCAAGTCGAACGATATAACCGAACGTTGTTAAATGCTATGCGTACTCGTAATATAGATCCGAATATGTGGACTGAATGTATACCGGATGTAGTTTGGGGTATAAATAATACCATAAATGAAAGTTTGGGCTATCATCCCTATGAAATTATGTTTAGCTGTAGAGGTAGACTTTTGCCAAACCTTGTTGGGAATGAACAAAATATAACCAGTAGTGAAAAGCGTAAAAATGCTTCTCAGCGACTGAAGTTGCGAGCAGAAAAGATGAAGCGAAGTTATGATAAACGTTGGTTGCGCCGATGTAGAAACTGTATTTTCTGACGCGGAAACACGCTTCCTATACCCATCTCCCCTCCCGCACTACCTATAGTATAGTACTAGCAATAGTTTTCGCCCGCCAATTGTCACGATAGACGCTCATTCAGTCCCGCTATGAACTAGCCAGCGTAAAGGCGGACCGCGCGCGCGTCTCTCAGAAATGAATAATATTTGTTGCATTTTAACCGCTTCATAGACCCTTACCGATCGGATTGTGCCTCTCGTGTGTCCCTCAAGTGATTTAGTGATGTGGGCGGCAGCTCCTGAGCAAGGAAGAGAAGATCCGTGCACCGGCTGCGATGAAAACACGTGGTGTCGTGAAGGTTAGTGCATCCTCTCCTAATTTCTCGGGTTGCATTCATTGCCTAGATCACATCCGCGGCAACCCGATCACCTGTCTTGTTTGTGTGTAAAGCGTCAATGGAACAGTTAACTTCACCCCCGCATAATACAGTCCACTAGCTCACGTGGCCAATCGCGCGCCATTTTCTGGTCCTGATCGAGCCGGATTCTTAGCCGTAGTTCGCAATTTGTTATTGTTCTATCGGAAATAAGCGCACCGCACCTAAATGCCTGGTTATTTTAGTAGAAAACCCCGCATCTAGACATTTAGGCTTAGAATTTTGTTGTCCGTTCGCCGCTGGCTCGCATCGTGCCTGCCTGATACATACATAGGTTAGGTATCGTATCAACACTTAGTCGTAGTTCGCAATTTATTATTATTCTATTGAGAATAAACGCACCGCACCTGAATGCCTAGTTATTTTAGTAGAAAACCCCGCATCTAGGCAGGCTAGGTTTAGATCTTAGGTATCCTAGACACCCTAGTGCATAAGCACAGTGTAATACCTAACGCATTTGGCTTTTGTTTATTCTTTTTTCAATTAAGTTGTTCGTTCGCCGCAGCTCGAATCGTATTTACCTAATACCTACGTGGGTAGATACGTGGTTGTACCTACCTCGCATCTCATTCAAATTCATACGAAAGTATTTTAATTTGAATAGATATTACGCAATACTTAATCCCTGAAATAATAGTTGAACCTAGACAGCGACCATCGCGTAGGTACGATCTTGTTGCTATGCGCGTTTTGTTCAAGCGTGCATTCACAGTTGTGAGTACCTACCTACCTGCGGAGTATCGCTCGCGCCGCGTCGCTGCTCTGTACCGCTAAGATTAAGTCATTTCATATTTGTTGTTTACCGCACTTTAGTTTGAGATTTAATTGTAAACATGTCCCCAAAGGTTGATAGGACCGGTAAAGTTCAATTGAAACTTTTATACGCTAAAAAAGAAATGATTTACTCTTGCGTACAATCGATTTGTGATAATGCACTTAAAACCTCTGATTTGGCTATTAGAGATTCGTTCTTGTGTTCTATAGAAAACTTGGATAGTTTGCGCGCGGATTTCGAGTCTGTATTACATGACATCAACGTTTTAGAGTTAAATTTAAATCCCGATTACTCAGTGAGTTATCAGGCCTTGTCGTCGTTTGACGATTTGTATTGTCGTATCAAACGCGTCGCTAGGAGTTTGGAGAAACCGTCTGACCGACCCAACCCCACTCAGCTAACGCATATTTGGATCAGATGTTTGACTTGAAATCTATTACGGCATGTAACGATCAAAACTTAGAGAAGTTTCTAGATACTTTCGCATCATCTGTTCGCGCCGTAAAGAACCTAAAGATCGATGACCTCTGCGACTTCTTATTTTTGTATATGGGTTTAAAGAAATTAGATTCCGAAACCATTCGTTTATTTGAGTCGGATCATCGCGGCAATAAAATTCCTAAGTTCGAAGACTTAGAAAGTTTTGTTCGCGAGCATATAAAAATATTGCAACGCTCTTCATCGAAACATGAAGGCGCGAAAAAGGTTGTTAGTTCTGAACGCAAAATAGATGCCTCATCGAGGTCACTGAGGTCAACTCATACTTATGTTAATACCGCACCAGCACATGTACAATCACCTGTTTGCTCTTTGTGTAATACTCATCATTCGCAACTGTACAGGTGTCCTGGTTTCCTAAAATTGTCGCCTAGTGATCGTTATAAATTTGTTCGCGCTAATAATTTTTGTTTGAATTGTCTCGGTACTAAACACCGCGTTGTTTTATGTAATAGTGGAAATGGTTGTCGCAAATGTCAAGCGAGACACCACACTTTACTTCATTTTGAGAATAGTAATGCCGCATCCAATGTGAGCACAGTTGGCTCGTCGAGCGGTGACACACGGCAGCCTGCGCCGCAGCCGCAGCCCGCGCTCGCGCGCGCTCCGGCCCGCCCGGTGACCGCTGCGAATGACGTCACCTTGTGTTCGTTCTCCGCTTGTGCTGCACTCACTACTGTGTGTCTCGCGACCGCTCGCGTTGTTATTGTTTATGCATTAGGTAAGCCGCGCATTGTTCGAGCGCTGTTAGATGGCGCTTCGCAAAGTAATTTTATTACTCAAGATTGTTGTCAACGTCTTGGTTTCAATGTTAATAAGCGTTCAGCCCGCTCAGTGGTGAAGGGTTTTGGAGGCTTACGGTCAGCTGTTCAGGGCACCGTTAAAACAAGGTTTAGATCTCGTTTTAATAATAATATTTGGTTTGACATGGATTCGCTCGTTATAGATAAAATAACTGAACAGTTGCCTACCGTCCCGGTTGACACGTCTTTATTAACGAAATTTAAAGACTTGCCTTTAGCAGATGAGACTTACGCTGTTCCTGGAGTCGTCGATATATTGATCGGCGCTTCGATTCTCCCGCACCTCCAGTTATCACGTAAGGTTCAAGGGGGACCGACGTACCCCGCTCCGCACGCACTGGAAACAGTTCTAGGTTTTGTTATAATTGGTTCCGCACCCGCTTCTATAGATAGTTTTAGTCACTCGACTGCTTCGTTCTGTTGCACCGTCGAGCCGCCCCTGGAGTCTACCATCCGCAAGTTTCGGGAAATTGAAGAGGTCAATGTCCCACCTATCCTAAGCCCTGATGACAAGATGGCTGAGGAGATTTGTTGTCGCACGACTACTCGTGATGAGCAGGGTCGTTATGTTGTCGCGCTCCCTTTCAAGGGAGATATTCTTTCGCTCGGTGACTCCCGTGTATCCGCTGAAAAACGCTTTCTTTGTTTAGAACGAAAGATGCAGGCGTCTCCAAAGTTGAAGCGGGCCTGTGATGAGGTTGTTAACGAATATTTAGATAAAGGTTGCATCTCACCTGCGCCTGCGGACACTGGCGGGACCCAGCCTTCGTACATTATTCCGCACCACGGAGTTATTAGAGAAGATAAGCTTACTACTAAAACTCCGCGTAGTTTTGGATGGCAGTGCTAAGACTAGCACTTCCGTGTCGCTTAATGACATTTTGTATTGTGGTCGGAATCTTTAAGGTAATTTATTTGACATAATTGTAAATTTTCGCATTAATATTAGTAGAATTTTAGCTTTAGGGCTCAACAGTCGCTTTGTGTTGGGCCCACTCTTCGCCCCATCGTTAGGACACATTCGTCGCTAATAGAGTGGCAAAAATTCAATCTGAATTAGCGCCACAAAATCTCTTTCACGTTGCTGGCACCGACAACCCTGCCGATTGTCTCTCTCGTGGATTGCTTCCTTCGCAAATTTTAGATCACCCGTTATGGTTTAGTGGACCGTCCTGGATTCATGCCGCGTTAGATAAGTGGCCAGTTAGTCAATTCAATCCCACTACGGTTTCCGAACCACCCGAGGAGAAGAAGCACTCGCTTGTTGTATCGGTCCCACGTGAAGAGACCCTTATTTTGTTGTTTCTAATCGCGTCTCGTCTTGGTCGAGACTGTTGCGTTGTGTTGTTTATGTAGGCCGATTTTTGAGAATTTTATCTACGCGCGGTCATATAGTTGACCGGTGATTTAAGTACGCTAAAATATTTGCCCGCAATAGATGTTGATGACGATAGAATGCTCCTTCTAACTCGTCACGCTCTTTTATATAGATTAGTCCAATCGTTTTGGAATCGTTGGAGAACCGATTGTTTGCACACGCTGCAGTCGCGTCAAAAATGGAATACTCCATCTAACCCAATTACTGTAGGTACGGTGGTAGTCCTTATGACTGGGAATGCGCCTCCTTTGCATTGGCCTCTAGGAGTAGTAGAGTAAGTTTTCCCGATTCCCGCGGGATAACTCGTGTTGTACGGGTTAAAACCGCAACCGGATCTTATCTGCGCCCGGTTGTTCGCCTCTGCCCTCTGCCTAGCCAGCAGTAGGCACGAGTTCCAATCTAGGTTTATATTTTAGTTGTTATTTCCCAAACCTAGATTTAGATTAGATTTTAGATTTGTCCCGCATTTTTCGTTTCGAAGGTAACCCTTCAAGCCGGGGGGAATGGTTGCGCCGATGTAGAAACTGTATTTTCTGACGCGGAAACACGCTTCCTATACCCATCTCCCCTCCCGCACTACCTATAGTATAGTACTAGCAATAGTTTTCGCCCGCCAATTGTCACGATAGACGCTCATTCAGTCCCGCTATGAACTAGCCAGCGTAAAGGCGGACCGCGCGCGCGTCTCTCAGAAATGAATAATATTTGTTGCATTTTAACCGCTTCATAGACCCTTACCGATCGGATTGTGCCTCTCGTGTGTCCCTCAAGTGATTTAGTGATGTGGGCGGCAGCTCCTGAGCAAGGAAGAGAAGATCCGTGCACCGGCTGCGATGAAAACACGTGGTGTCGTGAAGGTTAGTGCATCCTCTCCTAATTTCTCGGGTTGCATTCATTGCCTATATCACATCCGCGGCAACCCGATCACCTGTCTTGTTTGTGTGTAAAGCGTCAATGGAACAGTTAACTTCACCCCCGCATAATACAGTCCACTAGCTCACGTGGCCAATCGCGCCACCAAACGTCATAGGGCCGAACAAGTTTTCAATAAAGGAGACTTAGATCTATGGAAACAAGCGCCCTCTGGGGGGGAAGTTAAAAACGTAAATAACAAACTGCAAGTTTTGTATTCTGGGCCCTATGTCATTCAGCAGGTTCTTAATAATGGTAGATATGAAATTAGAAGTGTGGAGGGTATGCGTGGCTACAAAAAGTTCACCGGCATAGTGGCTGCAGATGCCTCCGTGCATATAAAAGTGGCCCAGATTGTAGTGAAAGTAGTAGCGACGAGGATGTAGTTACTAGGGACGATTTAATTGATTTACTTGAGAGTTAACATATTGTGTGCACCAATTGCGGTGCAATTGTTCCAGGATGGCCGACTGTAACGGAAATAAACAAATGGCAACATTGACTGGTGACGTGTTGGTGCGGAGAGGTGGGAGCGATGGAGGGGCGAGCCGAGGAGAGGAGAGGTGTAGTGTGGAGTTTATAAAAGTGGTGTGATTTGGTGTCTCGGGGCATTATTATTGGAAAAATCAACTGTTTATGTTTAATAAAAGTAAAAAGTATTATTGTGTTAACGGGTATTTATTTCACTTCCAACAACGTCGTAACATTATGTTTACTGTCACATAGACAACTACTATGTATCTTTGAATGGATTTATTCAAAGTTCGTTTATTTATTCGAAATTACTTACTTCACGATACTTGTAATGTACTATTTCTATCCAGAACAAAAAAAACTATAATCTTTTAAAGAATAAAAGAAAAAAATAGAGTCCTATTAATTTTATTCCTAAATATATCTTACACAACTTCCATAGATCTGATCACATCGAAGTCTTTTTCACATTTCTTTTATCTTTTGTTTTTAAAACTGCTTTGATATAATTCTATTTCCTGTGGAATGAAAGCTGTAATAGAACTCCATTCGAAGCTTTCTCCTAAAAATAAATTGTTTGAAATTTTGATTGTAAAGGCACCCATCGAAGTTAGAACTTGTAGCGTAATCCGGATATTACTTTGACTGCCAGACGACTGGTGATTGGACGATCGGCTACACTATTAATTTGACCAACAAGGCGAATTTCCCTTATCATCTCACTAAATTAGTTTTCTCCATCAAATATTCACTGAATTTAGATGAGATATAAATGATTTGCTTAGTTCTTATTGAAGATGAGCTGTTTAACTTTATATTTTCGGGTTTGGGTCAAAATTCAGTTTCTGGCCTATGCTGGGTTCAGCCCCACCATTGGATCATGTTGTATGCTCTCTACTTCTTTGGCGTAGTGTTAGCGCATACAACTGCTTTTTTATACAACTTAGGTGGCAGACATGCACACGGCTCACCTGATGGAAAGTGGTTACCGTGACCTATGAACGTCTGTAACTGTTGAGTCAGTGGTCGTCGATTCGATTCACCGCTTGGCATAGATATGTATTATGCATTCGGTTGGGTTTTCTATTTATAATATGTATTTATTTTCCTCAAATATATTCAACTGCAATTCTAATAAATTTATTGGTTACCATAATAGACATAAATAATAAATACGATGAGTTTTAATAAAGAAACAATCTTTAAGTATTTTCAAAATATTCGAAAAAAATCTTTCATCCTCATCTTGATTTACCCAAAAAGATGATGAACAAAAATCTTACAGTTTGAAAACACTATTCACAAAGTTATATTGTCGTGTACATTATGAATGCTGTGTATGTCACTCGTATAACTGAGCCTGAGGAATTTTTAATCTACCAAGTTTCTCACTAAATGCATGTTATTCGTACAACTGCATATATATGCCTTATATTAAGACTTTTACGATGTCTTATGACGTAAATAGGAACTATCAACGTTCAAATTGGGAGTAGTCTGACTCCTTTCATCACTATATAGTTTACTGCTGGTGTTTATGAGATGTTACGAATATCTTTGGGACCAAGCCGACCTCATCTGCGATACACCTGCTGATAGACGATAAATTCTCGGTGTAAACCCATAATGGCCAAAATGGATAAATTTATAACGAAAGAAGTAGGATCGTATCTCGGACTAAAAAATTTAAATGCAAAAGGGATTGTCGTACAGACGGCGATGAGATTCATTAAAAAAGAACAATTAGGAGGTCCCTCAAATGGTTACTGAAAAACAGTTGAAACTTAGGGATCACTGTAAGTATTCCCCGTGGTGTAAGTAATAAATAATCACCAAATAAATGGTGATAGAATATTGCAATGTGTGATATTCGCGTAAACATCCTACTCTATAATGATGAAGTTTCAAATTTTCGATACGATAATTTTACAGATAGTTTTGTTTAGTACGCAACAGAATCGGCACCAATGTTTTGAATCAATGAAAATACGTGATAAGTTTTAACATAGCAAGCTACTGTAATTTTAAACAATTCTATGCCTAGCTTAATATTCCTAACAATCACATTTCTATTATAAAGACTTTTCAATTGGCAGCTGTTCTAAGTATACTTGGGCGATGGCCATAATAGTTTAGCTAAGAACCTTCGCTACTAACTGTAGGAGGAACTATAATGAAGTTAACTAAGCGACACGACTCCAAGTCCCGACGATACAAGCTAATTAATTTACTTCCTGCATTCTCTCTCTTCTCGCCTCATTTACTTACAATAGCGTCAGTCTTATTTCTTTTATTAGTGAAATCGCTTCATCAATTTGGTTTTCAGATTTCGCTTGCTTTGTAGCCTTTTATGCGCTTTGCCAGGTTGTTTAAGCTCATTAATAAATAAGATATCTGTCCTTAACATAAACGAAGTGAGCTATTTGAAGAACACTTATTATAATAAACACATAAATTAATTGCTAGTTAACAAACACACATAGGTTGCATAAAATCTCATAACTTAGATGTCTAAAGAATAATTAAAGACATTTACTGTAACAACAATATTTAATGAAAACGTATTAAATCGTATTTATCATGCTTTTCAAAAAAAGTTGTCGACGGCAGCTACTCGTACCGCATAGATATAAACGCTGGTGTCCCACAAGGCTTCGTGGGGTCTCCGACCCTGTTTTTGCTACATATCAATTACATGCTGTCTGATGGCTCTATTCAATGTTATGCGGATGACAGTCCCGGGGACACGTGTTACACGAGCCGTACAAATATCTCTCAATTCGAGGTGGAGGAGAGTCGCGAACAACTTGTGTCTGAAATCGAGAATAGGCACTCTCTCTGGATATTCGATTGAGGACGACTAAACCTAGTCCAATTCAACCCCACTAAGACACAAGTATGTGTATTCACTGCTAAGAAAACCCCATTTATTGAAGCGCCGCAATTCCTGAGCACATACACAGCTAACCATTTCCTCGAGTATCGAGATTCTGGGTGTTAATATAACGTATATACACGATACATATAACACGAGGTTATTATAGCCGTGGTATTCTGTAGGGTGGAGGTACTTTCCCAGTCGGACGGGAATACCGTAGTGTCCTACCTCCTACAACTGCTGAATGGTTGACTTAACTACAAGTTGACATACTTAAGATGGAGAAAATCAAATTAAAATGGAGCAGTAATCATAATTTACGCTACACCAGCGTTAAAGATCAACCGCTTTGATCACTTCCAACGTCAGCAATTATCCCTAAAGCGTATATATGCGACAGTTACAACGAGATCTAATAAAACACGTCCGTACACACGGTATTACTTCTTTATCTTCACACCGCAGTCCGCTTGCCATTTGTCGAGCTCATCATAAAGGAGGGTAGATATAAAACTGTGATGTCACGTGTATTGCTTTTAACATTCAACTGAAATATTTACATAAAACATTTTGTTATTTGTAACAATCACATGAAAAATTTAGAAGCGATTTTTAATGGTTAGGTCATGGTTAGGGTTTCATTTTATGAATTCTGTGAACCCAACCATTACTTGTAAAATACATTTTATTTATTTTTGTAAATAGGTATAATATATTTAATGTCCTAATATAGAGCCAAGCTATGTATGTTTACTATAAGTCTAAATAACACTATACAGAAAGGCCTATAATATTTATTGGTGCTTATAGAGACATTTCCAAAATTTAAAAAATATTGGAATTTTCTTTTTGCCAATAACATACATTTTACAATATTATTTTAGTTTGTCACGGTGTTGTTCTCATTTCATGTTAAAATAATACATTGGTGTTTGCCGCGTGGTTTCCGGCAGAGTAGAATTAGGACCACATCATCTCTTCACATGCGGTGTCGTACAAGGTGACTAAGGGATAGGGCTGCTTAACATCAGACAGATATATGCAGCCCAGACTCAGCCTCAGATGCATGGCTTGAGTCAATAATAGTGCCCGGAATACGGCATTAGCTCACCCCCTACGTGAGACCGAATACAGTTATGGGTGAAATTTGGGTGTTAATTCACCTCTGCCCAACCTTCCAGGAATAAAGGCGTGATTATATGTATGTTTGTATGTTCTCAACATAAATGTTCATTATTATAATGATAACCCAGTTGAAGTAGTAACGTTTCAATTTCTTGAATCGTTGACCTAGTTTGAGCAGAGTTTCATTTATTTATATAAAGTTTTGCTGGAGTTTATATATATGAAGTTCCACTCTGATGCGAGTGCTATCGTCATTATTACGGTCAGTTGCATATTTTTTGTCAACTCACGATTTCCAAATCACAGAACAAATTCAGTAATACTTTTTCTCCAAACAGAGAATCGAACCCTTTTTTTTCGTAGACCTAGACTACGCTTCGTAGCGACTATTACGTCAATATGAATTCACAGTACGTAATATTTATGATTGCGGAGATGTGATGAACTACGTAATGTTGTTAATGTATAATCACCGATAGTACTTTTAGATACCTGTACCGAATCCTGTGTGAGTCAGACTATTATATTTTTATTATTTTTTTCGTACTATCATAACGGTGAGGTATTGAATGTAAATATAAATGCTGACTATTATTTGCACCACAGTGTGTTGTGATAATAAAAAAAAGTTTTCATTTCAAATTATGACTCAAATAAATTTCTTAGGATATGTAAATAGTTCTACCATAAAAGTGACTTTGCACACAGAGTGTGATAGAAGACGTGACATAAGTACCTATTATAAGAAAATTATGATAGCTTTCAAGTCAAACACAGATAATCTGACATACACTGTTCTGCATTCCACCTCATGATGGATTTGACTGCGGGCAGGCGTGGATCATGGGCGCACGTGTCGATCGGCCGGTAACTTTTTCAAGACGAGTCCAATACAAGAAAAAGTATTCTTGTTGTAAGGTATGTGTAGTACCTAAGTCTTGCTTGCGCGTCCAAAGGACTTCAAGAAGTTACACAAAAAATGAGGAGTTGAGAAATTCAACATCCGTTCGGTGCAGTGACGTGGAGAGAAGGGGAAGAGTCCAGCACCAAGCAGTCTGAACTGAACAGTGTAGTGTTGCACTCGCACGGACTTCTTATTAAAAGTTGAACCAAACTGTGTTTAACGCCATCTAGAGCTGTCGTCCAACACTTGCTGTAGACAAATCAATGCAGACACAATCCACGTATGACAACAAAGCGGTTCATTCTCTTAACTTAATGATTAAATCTAATATTTATATCAAAGTTATATAATTGAAATGAACATAGGCTCTCAACCATAAATATCAAACCTTCTTCTCAATTGACCAAAAACAGTACTACACCGGGAATAGCGCCGCAGACGTACTCTAAAACCTCCATAAAGGTAAGTTTACAAACCGTTCCCTCTTTTATTGTAAAAGTTTAATAGAGAGTGGATCTGTAAATGGACCAATCAATACTTTATTGTGCTTTTGGAAGCGCCCGTTACAAACTGTACGAAGCAAGGAGAATGAGGGAACAATATAAGTATATATCCAAAACTCCCCTCCTCAGTGTTGAGAAAAAAGTTGTTTTTCTTTATTACATTTGTGTATGAACGGTATATCTTATTTTTATTTGCGCACATGTGCTTATTTTGCTTGCTTTTAGCTACTGCATTTTATTCATATTGTATCCAAATTTAATAAAAATTGATCCAACAATATTGGTTC
This sequence comes from Eilema griseolum, assembly GCA_963662185.1. Taxonomy (NCBI): domain Eukaryota; kingdom Metazoa; phylum Arthropoda; class Insecta; order Lepidoptera; family Erebidae; genus Eilema; species Eilema griseolum. The sequence continues at coordinate 21,323,789 of OY759238.1, forward strand.
ACCCTAAGAATTTATGTGCATACTAAATTGGTTATTAAGCTTATGGAGACCGCCATCTAGGGAAATGAAGTTGAACTATTAAGAAGCTACTACTATCCTGTATCGCGCAGTTAAGAGTTCTTACGCAAATTTCTTATACTCAATATCATAACAACAATGTATACACAACGAATACACGTTTTATAAAAGAACCTATATATTCTATTTTAATTATATTTTTCAGATATGGCGACATATTTCCTGTCACGAATTGGAAATGGAATTATTGCATAGCAATCATAGCTAGTAAGTATATGAATAACTTAAGTTAAAATTTAAAAGGAGTACCTTTTCATTACCGTTTCCTTTCAGCAACAAAGAAATTTCTGGTATTGCATATTATATATGCCTACTTTCTGCCTGTTATTTTCTTGAGATAAGTGAGTTATATTGGGTAATTTATTTTATTTATTACTAGAAGGTACAAATAAGCGACTAGTTTTTGCAACTAACTTTGTGGCATTGCGGTGCGTCCTAGAATCCAGGTGAATTATAGATGACGGGTTCGTCTGCCGCTTAGCGTAAATATTTTTACGTTTGATTTTGCATAGATCTGGATTTTTGCTATAGTTGCAGCACGCTAGGATGGCCGTTTTGACACGACTGGTTTTGCTTGTTTTCTGTTTTTAAGACTATTAACAATAAAAAAATTTAGAACTTTTTTTTCCCTTAACTTATATAAGCTTGTTCAGTTACGCTTGCTAGACAGCACTTTGTAAAATGTCGTAGAATATTTATTTACAGTTGATTTAGTATTGGAAATATTAATGACGTAGTCAGTTTGTGTATCGTAAACATAAATATGCAAGACGCCACGAAGATTCACTATTTTAAAAACATAAAAGAATCTTTTCTTTCATGAAACCGCAGCTCCAGTACAGAAAAGTAAAATCTTACCGCATTTCCGTAATATTATTTTGAACTCTCAAACAAAAGTCAAATTTAAAAGATTTTTATGAAGTACACGAAATTCTCAACGATGAAAGCGGGGTCAAACTGAAAAAAATAAGAGAACCGAAAAATATTAATGATTGCAATAAGAATAAAACCACGGAGTCTTAGAAGGAATGAGCTTCCCGTCTTTTGCAGTCATAAAAGGTAAAGAAAGAGGTTGCATTTAGTGAATACCCATTCAGAGTAGGAGAAAAATTCAGAGCGGTTCAACCGCGTATTCTCAGCACTTTACGAATGCAACTCCTTTTGATGGAATCCAACGTTTTTTTTTCGACAATCAGACTCGTATTATTTTTTAGGTAATCCATCTTTAGAACTTATATTACTAAGACAGCACATTCGTCTGAGGGAGACTTATCGTACTGATCTTGTATAAATTTGTAGTGTCTGTGGAATTAAGTTCCTTTAGAGAGAGTGAAATCCATTCCGGATTTCAGCTGCGAGGGTGAAGATTCTCCTGTGGCAAGGATCTTTTAGAAGCTAAACCCTATCAACTAGATAACTGGAATTTCGAACATAGCTAAGGGTAATATCGCAAAGAAATGTAATAATTCTGAAGATGGTAATACTAAAGTAGTGAAGTTGCAAAAAAGTGGTGTTTTTTAGCAAAAATGCATATCACATTCAGGTGTATCTTATACATCTAACCTACGCGTCTCTTTAAACCATCATCAATATAATTTAGTGTACATATGTTCAACGACCGAACCGCTCACTTAAATACCTTATATACGTAATGCTATATTTTAAGTAGAAACCTTTTCCTCCACCTGTACCCATATTAAAACTTAAGCTTACTTGTGAAAGTTTCAACGGCACCTAACTATGGTGCTGTAAGCCTTTCGCCAAAACGCTTCAGTAAAATTCTCAAGATCAAAAGACTTTTCAAGTGGTTGGTTGAAATTTCCATTATACTTTTCAAAAGGTGAATTTACATTGCCCCGTGGAATAATTTTTGATTTAAACTTTCGCACAGTCGCAATGTAATTTGTTATTATATTTATATTCAAAAAAAATTTTGAAACTTAAATGACTTTTATCGTTATTTCGTTTTTTTATATTAATCATGACAGATGACCTCTTCCACTTTATTGCTTCAAATATCTTTAGTATAATATAATTGGAAAAGCATTTTGAAGCACGATGAACGCGAAAACTTTTTACGTTAGATAGGTTTTGATCAGACTTAAAATCTTACGTTTGTTTGATTGGAATCGGTGGTAAAGAACCGTAGTTAAGAGATCCACGCGGGCTTTGCTCCGCGCGTAAGGTTAGTGATGCTATATAACTATAGACTATCGTCTTGATAATAGGTAAAATAAAAATATTTATTAAATCTAAAATCAACACGATAATAGTATTTTAATAAACAAATGATTACGTAATATTATATATTTATTAAATCAAAACATAAATACACGAAACAAATTCGCGATTATGTCGCGTCGAACAACCCACTCCGTATCGTTCCCGGCGCAAAAGTGCCCATGATGCTGGTTTGGTTGCCTCGCTGAATCGCAATAGCCAACCTTTGCCCCAGGAACGAGCCGGATCGGGAGTCACCGCCTTGGTCGTGGATACGGCGACCAAATAATAAATAAATATAAATAACTTAATATTTATAGAAATAAAATTAAACATCGTCACAAAAATAACCCCAAGTAGTTAAAAATAAATTGTTGGTAAACCTTATAACTTTGATATACCTAGTAATATTATGATTCAAGCGTTGTATTTCGATGAGTTACATTCATGTAAGCTTTTACATACACACATCCTCTCGATCACATTAGTATCTAAGTATATATATTATATTATCGCTACTGTCAATAGTACACTTCTTAACTAACCGTACATCTCAGTTCGGACACGTTTCTGTTTCGCAAATCTAATTTTTCTACCCGGCAAATTCCTTTTGGAGAACTATCCGGTGCTCGCTCCGGCTACGGTATTGCCAATTCCGACGAATGTTCCTGCATGTTCCGTTCCTAAACTTTTTGTCCGCCATGTTGTGACGTAAATATCTATGATTTATTACTTTTGTCATATAAGGGTATCAATTTTATTGTGAGGTTTTAATTCTTCTCTGCGGCTGAGGATATAGATTTTGATTTTGGTAATACAAAAAGTAAATATTTTTTTAGGACGTAAAGCTCGTAGAAATGTGAAGAGAGCACGATTACGACTAATTTTGTATTAGTTTACCCGGTTGTTACTATAAGAGAGCAGAGACCCCTTTTTTTATACAACTTAGGTGGCAGACAAGCACACGGCCCATCTGATGGAAAGTGGTTACCGTAACCTATGAACGTGCGCAACACCAGTGGATCACATCCGTGCTCCCGACCCTGTAAAAACAGAGATTTTATGTGCCCTCAGTGCAGAACACAAAATCAGGATAAACCTTTGGTCTTCAAACTGACAGTACAAAAACTCTCCAGTGAGCTCTAGCTATTCTACTCACCACAGGAAACACAACACGAGGTTATTATAGCCGTGGTATTCAGTAGGGTGGAGGTACTTCCCCAGTCGGACTGCTCAATTCGGACGGGAATACCGTCGTGTCCTACCTACTCGAAAACTATACTGGTTAACTATATTACCTTTACTCTATGTTAACTATACTCGTAGTAATAGAGCTCTCTAGTTTTTTCAACTTAATTGAGTTAATGTAACACTGGTGAAGTATTTACTCCCTTACTTAAGATTTGTTCGAATGACCGGTATAATACATTTCATATGGTTTGTAAAGAAGTCGAAAGCCAACGCAAACTTCCCTTTCTGTTTTTCTCTAGTTAAATCTTAGCTTGTCCATTTCCCTCTTTTAAATTTTATCATATGGTACGGCTCAGTCATATTGACGTGCGTTGTATAAAGAAACACAATATTAGAAATATTGCAGAAATTTATGATGCAATAATATGAGTTATACAAGAACCTATGTATCCCCCAAATTGTTATTTACTCTGCCTACCCAAATAATAATAAACCAAACGAATATTAAAATTGAAGTCGTGTCGGCTGTACACCGACGCACCTTAATAAACATACAACCTGTTGTTCTCCAAGAAAGAATGTAATATCATATCTCGTTTTTACTTTATGGCATCAGTAAGAACCTATATAATATTATGTAGAGTGAATTTTACGTGGTTTCTGGCAAGTTAAATATAAAAGCCAAGTGTGGATGGCAGAACAAAGCAACTCAGTGATGTTCTATACCGAATAGTAAATTACAGCCTATTTTATGACATAAACCTTTAACAATTAAAACAACAAAAAATAATACTGTTAACAAATAAACCTACTAAATATAATAAAAAGGCCCTTAGGTATTATGGTATTAGGTCATAAAATTCAATACCATAAACCATAGCAGACTGCTAAATGTCTTTTTTTATTTTTGATTGGCCAAAATAACGTAGCCTAGCAAACTGCTCAATGACTTTTTTTCTTGTTTTTGGTTAGCACATAAATCATAAACAGGCACATAAATCAAATCAATACCAAAAGGTACGAAGTGTATATTCAAACAGCATACAAGATGCAATAAATGGCTGAGACTATCCTGAAGGCGTAGGAGTGCAACTGATCTTCACAATCTGATGGCGTATGAACTCCCCAACAGACCCACAGTTATATTAGATTAGATTTGACTTTCATTTATTCATTGCTTACATTCATTTTCTATCAATTAATCAATCAATTAGCCCACCGCAGGACTGGATGTAGGCCTCTCCCAATGTGCGCCATTTTATCCGATCCTCTGCCTTCCGCATCCAGTCCCTCCCAGCCACCTTTTTCAGATCGCCTGTCCATCTGGCTAGGGGGTATCCTATTTGCTATACCTACATGGATATAATTATAATCATTTTCAAACTGATCTAAACACTTGTAAAGTTTATTTAACAGCTGTGTAATTTTTATGTGCTTCGAAAATGATAATCGTACATATGTTTTCTTTAATGGTGGGCATAGGTTATCCAAGTTCAGAGTGATTGATATACCAGATGTGTCATGCGTCCAATAAAGAACTTCTCCAGTACCTTCTTGAAACATATAATACTGTACAAACGTGTTGCTTCAGCTTATAAAGATTTTAAATAAAGTCAGGGTTTATCTATAATACCTTGTCCCTCAATTATATATAGCAATTTTCTTTAGGTACTTGTACCTTGTAGTCATTACAATTCAGAATTAATATCAAATTCTTTTAGAAAGTCCGTTTTAATTATATAGATTCTATTGATATAATGAATATAAGCTAGTGTAGATAGATAGGTAAATTCTTTATTGAACACCAATAGATTTACAGTATGGTAATTAGGTAGCATGTGTATACAGTTTAATGTACAATGGGAGACCTTATCGCTGGAAGCGATTTCTTCCAGACAATGTGTATGTCAAACCTACAATATTTTTCACATAGCATGGGTACGGTGACGTTTGGGATTTGAAGTTACTAGAGATGTAGTCAAGATAAAATCGCATGAATTAAAATCGATTATATATCTTATCGAGATCATTTAATAATGAAGAAGAAATCGATTCTATTAACTAATAATTTTGAAGAAAAAAAGTAAAACAAAATTGATAACCTGTTTAATTATTTATTAAAAATCAAACATGTTCATCATCTTCATCATCATCATCATCATCGTCATCTGACTCGTCGACGTGAATAATTATTTGGGAATCAATTATGCAGTCTATTCTAATGTCTCGCTCCCAGTCATGTAAGATTAGATTTTTGGTTTTCTCCACTACTTTCTTCCAGTCATCACCAGTGACATTTTTGCATCCCTCTTTCAATAACCCCATCATTTTTGTGGCTGTAAAAGGCGGAGCTGTATTTTTTCGTGCAGCGTATCCTGAAACAAGATAAAAAACAAATTGAGTCATAGAATTCAAGTAATAAACATAATCATATTTTTGTCAGTATGTAAATAGACTATGGTTAAACAAGTTACCTTTGATTTGGGCCCAAATTAATTCAATGGCATTGTACTGACAGTGGTACGGTGGAAGCCTCAGGACTTCGTGACCATATTCGTTTGCCATCATATCTAATTTGTATGTCGTTTGGGGCTTGTGCATTTTTACGAGCTTCACTAGCTCCACCTTTAATTTCGTCTCATCGGCTTCCACATTATTGGCTTGGAGCCACTCGATCAACTCGCTCTTCTTATTGGAAGAAGTCGGCGGTTTGTTCAATTGCACGGAGTGATATGGGGCATTGTCCATAATAATTGTGCTGGGTTCTTCTAAATTGCTAAGCATATTTTGAAACCACTCCGTGAATACTTCCGCATTCATATCTTCGTGATATTCTCCCGTCTTTTTCGATTTAAAAGCAAGTAGCCCATTTTCTACAAATCCTTTCGATGTGCCTGCGTGACAAATAATCAATCTCTCCCCTTTTCCTTCTGGCACTTTGGTCGAGGCATGAGGTGTATCGTCAGTCCACATTTTACCGACCGTATGATTGGCATTCAGCCAAGTTTCATCCAGGAAGACGACATTGCTCCAATCGGCAATCGCTTTAGCCTTTTTCAAAAAGGTAACCCGCGCAAGTGCTATATCGCCCCTCTCCATGACAATTTTTCTTTTGTTTACTTTTTTGAATTGGAAACCAATGTCCTTCAATACGCGCCACAAGGATGTAGGACTTCCAGTAAACAAATCAGCATCTTTTAAAGACTTGACCAGCTTTAGAAGCGTCGGTAATTCTTTATTCTGGTAATAGTTATAAATGTGGCTCCGTATAGCATCGGCCGCAAAACTGTCTACATCTGTTACAGATGCCTTTTTGGTTCGCTTTTTATTAGGGATGGACAACTTATTTTCTTCTGTATCGTGAGCACCATATTTTTCTCGAGTGATTCGAGAAACCGTGTTCCGCCCAATGTCTAACGCATCTGCCACTCGATCCAAAACGTTGGACACAGGCAATAGCGTTCCGCCATTCTCACGTTCCCGCTCAAAGTAATCCCGCAATCGAACTACAAATTCACGGGCTTGACTACCAAGCACAGTCTTTTTCGTTCTTTTTGGCATTTTGCCAAAAAAAAACAACAAAACAAAAGTCAATAACAAAAAACGGTAACGAAAACAACAAAGCACTACGATAGTCAATAACAAAAACAAGTAACAAAAACACCACGCAAGCTCAAAACAAAGAAAACAGACCGCATACAAGGCAGACGCACTCGTACTGAGTTGATATAACAAGATGGCTGCCAGCTCATGCTTAAGCAGTGTTGCTATATTATAATAAAGCTCCACAAAGACAAAAATTGCTTTGTTTAAAGTTTATTATTACATAATTATATTTTATAATCGTATTTTAGTTAAAAATACAACTAACGATTTATGATACTTTATTCGACAATTTATCGATTATAACGATTTTAGTATGTCAATCTCTAACGCAACCTGTTCCGATTCACACATCAAGAATTATGTATTTGGAATGTTTATATTTAAAGTTTAAATAATTACGGAGAAATAAAAATAGTTTTAAGTTAAAAATGCAAAATAAAACAGTTTTCTTTTTATCTTCGTATTAAGTGTTATTTCCTGTATTCCGCGTTAGGTAAATTGTTTCGAAATGAATCATGCATGAAATGGAATTAGTCAAATGTCACCGTACCCATGCTACGTGAAAAATATTATAGTGTATATCAAAGCTATACCAGAGTGTATTCCTGATTACAAAGGTCGTTTGCAATTGTTATCGGAATTGGGTACAGAGAAAAACAAAGATTGATTCGGGAATGAAAATCGTTTTATGATTTTGGGTTCGGCACCTATTGACCGATTTCTTTTTCAACTCAATTTGTTTTCGTATTGGTGTCGTATCTGTTTTCTCGAGTAGAGTATCCCATGAATACTGGATTAGAGATGTGGTTTAAAATTTCAAGATCGTGTTTTAAGGATTTGTTTATTCATAGTTATATAGACTTGGGCTTTAAATTCGGCTAAGGTTCGGTTCTAAGAAGGTAATTTATTTTACATTATACAAATAACCAAGCTACGGTCCATTGCTGAACATCGACCTCTAACAAAATAATCTTATAACATAACATAAACTCACGCCTAAATCCCCGAAGGGGTAGGCAGAGGTGCTAGCACCCACATTTCGCCAGTTTATGTTTAGGTCCCAATGTAATAGGAGGCGAGCCTAATGCCATTAATTGGGCACTTATAAATCTGCGATAAATACACACATAACTTCGAAAAGCATCGAAAAGTCATTGGCGTGTGTCATGGTAAAACCTGGGATCGAATCCGAGACCTCGTCTCAGCAGTCCATTACTCATACCACTAGGCTACCGCGGAATGATCTAAGCTGTAAACCAAGCTGAAAATTAAAAAAGTGTACAGACAAGTCTAGGGTAGGTATAAAATATGATAAGATATTCTTTATTGTACACCATAAAAGAATTATAAGATATCATTTAATAATAATTATAATGCACTATGGACGGCATTATCGCTAAAAGAGATTACTTTGAGGCAACGTTTGGATGTATAGAAACGAAAGAAATGATAGAGTATCGTACAATAAGAAAGAAAAATCTTCTATAGATTAAGTTGCGAATAGAATAGTGATTACTATAAGTAAACCTATGTAGCAGTCCAGTGCAGCCACCGCCATACACACACCTTATCACCACCTCTCAAAAGTACTACTACTACTACTACTTTACTTTCATTCGGACTCGAATTGTTGTCGTCCATCGATATTTGTGTACTCTTGTAAGATAAGTGTACATTTTAACTAGTTGTTTAACTTGTTAAAATGTACACTTGTCTTACAAAAGTACATTTTAACAAGTTAAACAGATCAATGTATACACTACAGTAAGAGATACTGTTTGTCCCATTTTAACATGAAAACACTAGTATTTTGATAATCGCTGACGATCCGAATCACATTATGATGGTAAAGTAAGATTGAAACATAACTTTTAAGAGGTTGTGGTAAGGTCCTTCAAAAAGCTAATATTATTTATCCTACTCAGTTTGTAAAATATTAATGTGGGTAATAATATTTTATTCAAACTATAGGAGCAGAAATTCGTATAGATTGCACCAGCACTATAGCTTTGATATCCCACAACGTTGAAAACTTTTATGTTGAGACTGGCACGTTGAAACATTGCTGACAAAATTACAAATTAAACTACATATTGCATACAAAGCGCTGGGGAATACGTGCCAAAAATGTAGCCACATTTCGTAGGATATCACAAAATAATTTGTAATATATAACTTTCTGCGTTTACTATTGTTATTGTACTATTTCTGACAAAACCGCAACGACATTTTATTTACGGGCTCTAATGTAAATTAGTCAATTTAACATGATTAAAATATCGTTTTAAAGTTGTACGTAATATATATAAGCGAACATGACAAACGTTTCTCTCTAAATGGTAATCTTTTCCTTTAATTTAACCAGATTTTTTTATACAACTTAGGTGGCAGACAAGCACACGGCTCACCTGATGGAAGGTGTGAGTAGTCACACGTGCTGCCGATCCTGTAAAAACGGAGACTTTCTGTGCCGTCAGTACAGAAGACACAATCAGGACAAGCCTTTATTCCCACTGACAACACAACAACTCTCCAGTGAGCTCTGGCTACCCTAGTCACCGCCGGAAACACAAGACGAGGTTATTATAGCCTTGGTATTCTGTAGGGTGGAGGTACTTCCGCAGTCGGACTGCTCAATTGGGATGGGAATACCGTCGTGTCCTACCGCCTAGTATCATAGCATCATGTTCTCTAATACATTAAAAAATAATCCCGTTTGTGAGGAGACTCATTTATTTTTAAAATATAAGAGCAGTCAAAATCCCGCCAAGATCAGCGCATTTATTACATACATATAATCACGCCTCTATCCCCAGAGGGTTAGGTAGAGGTGATATACCACCCACATTTCACCAATCATCGAATTCGGTCCCACGTAATAGAGGGTGAGCCTATCGCCGTCTTCCGGGCACTATTGTTGACTCAAGCCATGCATCTGAGGCTGCATATTTCTGTCTGATGTAAAACAGCCCTATCCCTTAGTCGCCTTGTACGACACCGTATGGGAAGAGATGGGGTGGTCCAAATTCTACTCTGCCGGTAACCACGCGGCTTCATTATTTTTTATCATTATGAATAATAAAAAACGAAAAACAGAAATTGTTACATAACTATTGAGAAGAAAAGACAAAGCGTGAAGTTTACCACCACCGTAAAACAGAGAACATAAAATTTTAAAGTATAAAGGAAGTTTCCTCTTGCATGGTGCAAATGATGGCAATTGTAGAAGTATAAAAGTTGAAACTAGACGTCGAGGAATAGAAATTGATATGAAAAGTGTACTTATACGATAGATTGCAGATACCTATAGAGCTATCAATAACTACGAGTATACTGTGCTATTAACACCTCAGGATAGGGTTTAATCAATAAGAATCCTTTTATCAAATAACAAATTAATGCATTTGTTCCTTTTCTTCTCCCAGCGTATCCAGTATATATTACGAATAACAATCGGTACTAACATGCTCATGACAATGATTTCTTATATATTATATTTAATCCTATTATTATTACTATTACATTATTATATTTAATCCTTTTAATATTATATTCAATTATATAATATCAATAATAATAATATATTTACTCAACACGAAAAAGAACAAAAGTCGATGGCCGTGTATGCTTTTTCTGGCGGAAAAATATAAACCATAGATAAATAGATGCAATAGGTAATATCAAAGAGTATGTATAATGGAAAAATGTCTCGAGTAGATGTTATAAATAGGTATATTGAGGCTTACCTACCTACTCGATTCAAGCTAACAACTGTATGGCGTACGTACATGATGTTTATGACAAACGTTTTGACAAGTTGTGGCAACACACAGAATCCATTCAATAAGAATTGACATACGTTGACGACTGTCCTGGATGTCAAAATCTCCTCAAACCCTGCTTTGTCCTCTACACTGACGGCACAAAATCCCTGTTCTTACAGGGTCGGCAGCACGGATGTGACTCCACTGGTGTTACACACGATCATAGGTCATGGTAACCACTTTCCATCAGGTGGGCCGTGTGCTTGTCTGCCACCTAAGTTGTATAAAAAAATGTCAATTCCTTATATTCATCACTCTATTCTACAATATCCGTCTAACAAAGCGGGTATTTGACTGTCCAGTCAAATTAGTCACTTTTTACTAAACGTCAAAACGCTTCGATACAAGGAATTTGAAATAATTTATTGTGACGTCAAAATGTTTAACAGTCAAATCATTTACTTCGGTTGGGTGGATGATTAAAACTAAATAAAATATATAAAATAATAACCAACGTAACTTCTACCGATCTTTTACCATTCTTAATGTGATGAGTTTAATTAAATAATTTATTTTAACTACAGGAAAATACACCACCACCTATTACATTGGGACCTAAACATAAACTGGCGAAATGTGGATGATAGCACCTCTGTCTACCCCTTCGGGGATATAGGCGTAAGTTTATGTTATTTAGTAACCGCGGTAGCCTAGTGGTACGGGTAATGGACTGCTGAGACGAGGTCTCGGATTCGATCCCAGGTTTTACTATGGCACACGCCAATGACTTTTCGATACTTTTCGAAATTATGTGTGTATTCATCGCAGGTTTATAAGTGCCCGGTTAATGGCAATAGGCTCGTCACCTATTACATTGAAACATAAACTGGCGAAATGTGGGTGCTAGCACCTCTGCCTACCCCTTCCGTGATTTTATGTTATGTGAAAATACACTATTGCTACTGGTCTAAAGGGGAATAAATGTGATAGTTTGAAAAATACACTAAAGTATCAAGTTCAGCTCTCCTTACGGAAGGTACTTCAAAGTTAATTGAACATCCCCATATCTCATAACTCCACAAGCAGATATGGGAAGTTTTAAGCTGTGTTTACGAAGAGAGATCTATAAAAACTTATCGTTAAAAGTTTTTATGTTCAGCAGTTTTTAAGGCAATTTCTTGAATTACAAAGTTATGTTGTGAACTTAAAATTTATTACTTTTCGTAACAGTAAATATTATATTGAACTAAATTGAAGTACAGCAGAGAATCAATCAGATCAGAGATTAAGATTGATTCTGTTTTATAGGCTATGAACCTGAAAGCGAAAATGGCATTTTGATGACTTCAATTCAACTTTCAATCTTCATTGTTTTAACAATGATTCTTGAATTGATACTTGAAAGACTATTAAGATTTATTAAAAATAATTAAATAGCATACTTTATCGTACATATTCATTTTAACCGAGTCAACAATAGTGCCCGGAAGACCATAAACCAATCGGCTTTCTTTTTCAAAATTTTCACCATTCTTCACTAGTATACCGCACTCTCCATGAATGTTAAATGTTTGCCAGTGGTGCAACCAATAAATAATCTACATTCCTCACTATCATTATCAACTGAGTCGTCGGTCAAAGAAAACAATTTACTATATCAATAACTTTGCTAATTGATAACACGCTTACTTTAACAATAGTTACGCAAACAATCAGAATTTATATACAATAGTGTTTACAGAAATTGACGCGATCATGGTATAGGCACACACATACCTTTGATTTGTCTGATGTTTCGACCAGGTTACACCGACCGTGGTCACAGGCTGACTGGCTCAGTGCTACACCTACCGTCTTCGAGTCTGTGAGGTAGTAGGTTCTTCATCTAACCGCACATTCTCGATATTTATAATATTTTCGTTTTGACATGTACCTTCAAAAACTATACTTACAGTACTGTAAGCGAAATGAAAATATTTAAAATATCGAGAATATGTGGGTAGATGAAGATGAAGAACCTACTACCTTACGGAGTCTACTGAGCCAGTCAGCCTGTGTCCACAGTCGCATTAATTAATGGAACGCCAAAGTTTAAAAGTTAGTCAGAATTTATTTACAATTCGAAGATATCGAAGTTCAGATCAGAAGTCAATTCTTGCTGCGCTGGTTTCACCGAAGTTGAAGTATGCAGAAGAACTTCAAATTTTAAATAAACTTTTACTTAAAGACAAAACAATTGCATATCCTTTTCTATCTGCCTTATGCTAATCGTCTAGTTTACTCGCATTCGCCAAGTTACTTATTGCAATATGTACAGGTGCAGGCACTAAAGATTTTAAAACTTTTGTAAAGTATTGAAATAAGTTTCTCCGATAGGATATCCTCTTTAGTTTGTTAGTTAAAGTTTGTACGTGAAGTTCAAAGTAAGTTAAAATACAGATAAATGCTATATTTTAAAGATATTAGGGTAAATTCAGACGAAGTGGAAAAATGATTTTAGGTGTTAATTAAATATGAACATGATTTCGTTTAGACAAGGTTAAAAATAGTGTGCAGTTGCAACTGTTTCTTAAAAATGCTGTTTATGCTACTGTTGCTATTCGTTATTGTAAAGACAAAGTTTTTATTCAAACCACAAAAAAACACTAAAATAATCGTCACTTGGTACAGCTAGTTCTTAAGTAAAATATTAGCAGCAAAAAACAATAAAAACTAACTCAGCTTGTCCTACAACAAAGTGACATTTATCTTGGTGTATACGAGCACTTGAATTCTCGAGATGGGAAATGAGCTGCAAGTATCTGTTCGTCTTATCTCCCTTGCATAACTTTACTTGTAGCTATAGAAGATTTATTTCTGCCGTATGCTAGAGAAGTTTCCTTAAAGGATTTGCGGGAAAACGTTTTATTTGTTGTTTCTGTTTTTCGGTGCCTTACTTTGTAAGGATGGAGATTAAGGACGGAGATAATTTATGTCGTAAAATGTATAACTTTGTGAAAGCTATAAAAATGAGCTGTTTGGTACTATTGTTTAGCAGAATGTTTTGTATTGTGTACGTTTTTGTACTACTAGCAAGCTGGGTAGTCAGCGGTCACTCTGATCTACTCTTATGATTTTTTTTTATACAACTTAGTTGGCAGACAAGCACACGGCCCACGTGATGGAAAGTGGTTATCGTGACCTATGAACGTGTGTAACACCAATGGATCACATCCGTGCTGCCGACCCCGTAAGAACAGAGATTTTATATGCCCTCAGTGAAGAACACAAAATCAGGACAAGCCTTTGGTCTTCCCACTGGCAGAACAAAAACACTCCAGTGAGCTCTGGCGACCCTACTCACCACCGGGAACACAACACGAGGTTATTATAACCGTGGTATTCTGTAGGGTGGGAGGTACTTCCCCAGTCGGACTGCTCAATTCGGACGAGAATACCGTCGTGTCCTACCTCCTACAATCTTACTTACAAAATAAAAAAACATAATACAAAATAAAACAATACTTGCAAAATTTCGCCAGTTGCTACTAATGACGATTAGGCGTAGAGACAGTAGGTACGTTCGACTGTTACGTCAGAGTTCGATACCTGTTCAATTTAAATATTAATATGGATAAATATATTTGCATAAAAATTCAAAAAAAATAGGCCCATATTCAAGAAAGACACTTAGTCCTGAATTTATTTGAGAATAGATTATATAGACAGATTGACAAATTTTCTATGCAACCTGTCCTCAGGTAAATCGAAACTCAAAACTGAGTACCATTCTAGAATACAGACCCTAGAGAGTTAATCTTTTTTGAGCTTTAGATGACGCTATGTCCTACAATTTTTTTTTTCAACAGGCAGGCAAATAGACTATTGCTGTTTATTTGAAACTTATTGTTTCTATGCTGCTAATAAGAACTTCTAAAAAAATGTGAAACTATCTAACCTGAAATTTGAACTAACTTCAAAATTGCACACAAACAGACAAACCTGGACCACCAAAACAATATTTAAAACATTTTATATAGGGATTGAATAATAATTAATGTAATTTATAAGCCCACCTAACAAGTATATACCTTTTAAAAGGGTTTCTTTATCTTTCCCAAACTTAAACACAAAACTGCGTGAACCGAACTCATGTTGGTTGCTATAACACGTCAGTAATTTCTATTTAGGAAACTAATGGACACTTACAAAGCTCCTACCACTTTCCAAAACTATCACACAATCCTAAATAAAGTCACCACTTTTCTCTCAAATCAAACTAAACATTACAATACGGTTTTCCTTTAATCATCTAATTCAACAATTCTCAGGTAAAACACATTACTTAACTGAAAGAGCAGACCCTGCCACACTAACACAAAATATAGTCCATAATTTAATACCGGCTAACGGGTAGACATCTTTTTTAGAGAGCCACGACAAAGAAGCGGTGCCCTTATTGAATGGAAGGTCCACATTATTCACACATTATATTCTGACTACAATATAAACGCGGGTCATAATGGGATTAAGTTTTATTTTCCTGCTGAATACTTTCACTGCTGTAGTGTGAGGATATACATATAAGGAATAGTAGCTTTGTGTTGCTTTTAGGGCAATATAATCTAAAAACCCTATCGTTTTAGGCCGTTGTTATAGGCGACGGGATCAACAACATCATGCGAAGATTATGTTATGAAAGTGCGTAGTCATGTCCATAAAGTTATTATTAGGTTAGTTCACTAGATCATGTTAGAGAATTGTGGTATGGATTACGAGCATGATAAACATGCTAGAGTGAGGAAGAAACAACGAATTATATTCGTAATCATACAAACGCACAAGGAAGGAAATCTTTGCAAGCAATTGCTGATAGAATTAAAATATACTTTTTTCCGCCACTATGGTAGATTATATAGAATTAAAAACAGCTAATAAATTAAGCCGACTGTTTGATTGGCTATTTTCATAAAGTACAAAATGGTTGACGATAATAATAAAATATACAGTACCCACTCCCTCTCAAGATCATAATATGCAATGCAAATTTATTTTTATAACAAACCAACGAACCACTGAAACCTCTCAGAACATTGGACAGGTAATCCAAGCTTAGTGCAGCGAACGATTTTCAATCACGTTGGAAAATTGCACTTTTCTTCTTTGATGAAGCACCTCACTATTAATCTTCCTATACAAAGACATAATCCAGAAGAAAGGAGCGGTTAAACGTCACGAATAAATAAGAGTCTAGTGGAGCACTGAGACTCTAGAGAAATTATACGTGGACGAATTTTGTTGCAGAATTTTATGCTCTCGATCATTTGTTTTGCTCAGTACGCTTTATATGTTTGTGTGGGGTTAGAAATATACGAAAGAGAACTGGGTTTTTTCTAGTTTAAATCGAGTAAAGTGGAGGATGAAAAGTACGAAAACGAACTCGGGGCGCTTAGGTGAAGGTTTTTAAAATGTTGATGAAAAGAAAAAGACCCTATTACCAACTATGTAATCTTCGTAATCAATTTAACCTAGAAGATTGCATTAAATAGAATATAATATTTTATCTGAATCGAGATTAACAACTTGGTTCATAATTTTTAAGGAATGGCAAAATCAAAATAAATTGAAGCGTAAAAAATCGAGAGGTATATTTAAGATCGTAAAAACCTCGAACCTATCAAATCAGCGTGATTTTACGATTTCCATAAAAACGGTCGATTGGTTTTCTTTTGCAATTTTGTATATTGCACAGTAGAAAGTTTGATCAATTAAAATTTCACTCGGCCGATGTGAATACAGAAAAATACCTATAAACATAAAACATTCGTTATTTTCAAGGCGAAGAAGTTTTATGGTTTGTAAAATATTGAGGGCATAAATAAAGTAGCTGTCTTGTTTAACACCACGTCCCCGCACCTCGGCTTTACCTACCATCGTATTTTATCTCGGATTCTCTTATTCGTGAAAATAAAAATATATGGATACAAAATTGCTAACGCGTACAGTTTTGGATACTGGATTGCGTCCCACGAGGTCAGTACCGTAATTGGACATAGTTTTTATGAAAACTTTACTGTAGCAGCTCGGAGTACCGTTTTTGTAATACCAAGATAAATAACTTACGTATCTTTTACGGCAGCCCCTCGGGACGTGCGCTGAAAAAAACTCGTAGTTTTTGCACCTTTCCTTTCCTTATGTTGAAGGCTTTCTTCCCTTTGGATGTGTGACCGGTTACGCACAGACATAGCTATACACATAATAGATAAAGCTTTATAAGAGCCCTCACACTTTAATACCTCACCAGCTTTATGAACATTTAAAGAAATATCATTGTACAAGTCACGATCGTCAATAAGAAAGGAAATAATAATTTGACTGTTATTAGCATATTAAATATTAGCGTTTTACACATCAATTATATCAGCAAAAACTAGTGCAAGGTTTTTAATGGCATACCTATCAAATAGTATTTTACTATAAAATAATATTCAAAAGCTACAATAGTAAATTATAGAAAATTATTCCACAGCTACAATAGTAGCAAAACATATTTCAAAATATAAAAAATTCAAAGAATTATCAGCAAAAATATACGGGAAATTCTGTTTTTGGATGCATCTGACAGACCGGGAATAAGATGGTCAGCTTTACGTTGCCATATCCCATTCAAAGGACTCGTTAACCTCTCAACCCGTGACGTGCGGAGACTATTCGGGCGTTCGAGGGCGCAGAATGACTTCCGTCCCCCATGAGCGCGGACCTGAGGGTGACGGGTGGAGCCCCCTGTCACCCTAGCAGAAGCAGGCTGCGGCGGCGGCGTGCGTTGCGCACCTCCCCATATCAGGGGACTGCGTAGTCCCCACACCCAAAGAGGGTCAGCTTGAAAGAGATGGCCCTGGGTCGGCCCGGTTGCGAGTGATATATCTCCGGTAATCAATAATCAATCGACTCCGACATATACCATTAGTATTAACAATGGGAATAACGCTGCAGGTTACATAATTACAAATATGTTATACTAAGACCGCAAAAACGCTCCTTGTTTATGTCTCCTATCATATTGCATTATCACGCAAAGAAACTTAGATAGTGTTGCGGACGCCGAGCCCAATAGAAGTTAAATTGTAACATAAAGTTAATAGCTAGCTTTGTTAATTCATTTATAATTAATTTAGATGGTAAATATTAAATACACATTCCTTGCGCGTGAGGGCGCTACTTGTATGATTATGTTCAAAAGCCTAAGTACGTAGAAACTTTACTGTAACGAGAGCCGTTGCACTATTTTGTAATTTTAACCCATTAAATAGATGTTTTTTGGTGCAGTCTTTTGTATTTAGGTAGAGCTAACTAAGATCTATCATTAGAAATAAGTAACATGATTGTAATGAATGTCACAACATAATAATCGGCAGAAAAAGGTTTCCCATACAAACTGGGTGATTAGTGCCGTGTGCAAACCACGAGCGCTGTGATTGGTCGAGCCAGAATTTTAGTGCCGTGTGCAAAATTAGGAGCCTTGTGATTGGTCAAAGCCGTCTATAAAAGAAGGGCCGAGAAAATGTTGGGACATTCAGTTCGACACCAGCAGTGTGAAAACAAGTAAGAAGAAATAAATCAAGAGCTATCAAAGAAAGGAGTTTTATTCCTGAACACCATATACAGTCCATAATAGATAGATAAATAGGTAACTCTTTATTGTCTAGATTTATAGTATGACAAGTAGGTACCATGTATACAGTTTAATGTACAATGGGCGACCCTATCGCTGGAAGTGATTTCTACCTGGCAACCTTGAGCACTTAAGCCACTAAAAATATATTTTGCAAATACAAAGAAATTTACAAATGAAATGTACACAAGACAAAAAAGATAGCCTATCTATCTAATAAAATGTATTTATGATCTGGGTCAAGTGGAAGCACCCGTATGTTTTACATATATGTGTGTTCACACAACAATAACTCATTGCTTTGAAGTCACATGTGTGCGTCATCGTTAAAGGCGTCGCGTATTAGTGTAATACGTTTATGTGTGCCAGTGCGCATGATCGTGAATATTCGTGAATCGTGAACGTTTGAATATGTGTGACTGATTTGCCTGCCATCGAATGAGAAAGTAAATTTCACCATTTTAGCACAGGCTCACGTAGTTGAGTGGTATTACAGGCGTAAAGACATTTCGAAGGTAGCGAGTTCGAACCGCTACTATATTGATGTAGTCGTTTTACGTTAATAAATAGTTTTGTTTTTGTTCTTTATTTTGTTTGTGATATTAAAGAACGTTTAAGTTGTTAATTAACCGTGTGGAAAGCACAATGCATCCAATTGTTGACAGTTAAAAATAAAATTATCATGTTATTTATACATGAGAATGAGGGTAGCATAAATTCCAATACGAGAAACATTAATGCAATGTGTGTGCAACAATACTCGCTCAGTAATAATAAAAATACTACTGATTTAAGTTGCTATAAATAAATAACTAAAATATCAAGATACTTTTGTGATGTTACCTCAACATTCCCTTAGTAGGTAAGTAAGTAATTAACATGAAGATATACAAATATTTAAAAGTTCAAAAAGTAAAATTTGACTGGGATTCGAACTCAAAACTTTGCACGATTTTAACACTTAAAAAGCGAAGCTGTAAACCCTGGGGTCACGGAGACTTACAAGGATTTAACAAAAACTACGTTCATATACCAGTAATAAGAATCTTATGAGTTAGGTATTGTTATTACTAAAGAAAGTGTAACGGATGATAAATAAATACGAATGGTTTTGAATCAATTGTAATTTGCGAGTGTATATGTGTGTGTGAGTGAGGAAACGAGTTTTGTTACACACACATTTATGTAGAACATAGTGGTGACTTTTTCTGCTTGCCAAAATCAATATAACGATCTGTATAATACTTATATCACTAGACAGGCTATCGTTTTTGTCTTGTGTACATTGTGCAAAATTGCGAGCAGAACAAGTTATATGAATTCTAAGTAACCCTCAGTATACAGAACAAAGTTTGTTCTGTATACTGAGAAGTAACCATAGGTACATCGAAGATTTATAAAACAACCACCTTATATCATTGACGTATAAATGACATTTCGTACATTTCGTACAAGGATTAAGAAATTGAGACTTTTATATTTTTTGCTATATTCTTGTCTCCGATCAGCTTATTTCCACTCTGAAAATCACTTACAGTTACAAATTGATGGATTTCTTACAGCCTGCAGTAGTTTGAAGGGGAAAAACTGAAATTGCTCGGCGTTTGTACAGTAGGCGTCGGTATTTACGATTTAAATGGTCCGTCCTAAGAAAACAGAGGTTGGCCTTCTAAGAATTTGGATTTGGTTTTACTTTCGTGATTTACTTATATTTCTGATTTCCTTTCAAATTGGTTTATGATAATTTTGTGACTTAGTATTTGAAATTTTTCTATAGTCTTTTTTTAATATCTTTCTTAAGTAAATATTTACACGGGACCCAGGATCCACCTTCTCATTCTCCTAGTTTTAATACAGCTTATATGGTTTTTTATGGGAGTAGCCACCGTCTAATAATTCAACCTGGAGAAGAATGCCTATGCCAGAGCTACATCCATCACCGACTCCCTGGAGAGGTTGAACAAAATCTTGGTGCCCACCCTATTATGCACCCATTAGTATAAAGGAAATTAAATGAAAGTTTTAAAACCTTTGGCTGCCAATAGGAAATAATCAGTTGTGAATATAAACATGAAGATGTTAGTGAAAGAAATTTTAAGCTTTTAGTATGCTAACTATTCAAAATCGATTAAGATGGAAAAAATTGAAACAGTCTAGGCAGGATTCGAACTCGCGATCTTTCCCTTCCATGGGAGACGCTCTGACCACTAAACCATCCAAATTCTTCTATACATATATCCATCGAAAAATGTTATTTTTTTACAGTCAGTAAACTTTTAAAAACTACATACATAGGTAGATATAATCACACCTTTATGCCTGAAGGGTTAGGCAAAGGTAAATTAACACCCACATTCCACCAATTATTGTTATCGGCCCCGTAAAAACACTTAAAAAAACTACAAATTAATTAATTTAGAGACATTCCATAAAAGCAATACTTTCATTGTAACAGCAGTGAAAATTATGGTTTCAGGATCGAATCGTTAATTTCTGTCATAAAACTGAGTCGTGAAACTTGCTACCACTTTACAGTTTGTGTTAATTACAAAACCTTGGGTGCTTACAATGTGTACAATAATTTGTTACAAATAATTTATACAGACACACACAAGGTTATTCACTGTTGAACGAGACTCATTAATATTCATCCTGTATGTATCATTATAACAAAATAGTTATTAATGACTTTTGTCTTTTGTGTCCTTGTCAATCAATAAATCAATTAGCCCACCGGAGTCCAATTCTGGACATAGGAGGACACACAATCCTCCATTGGACGAAATGTCGTACATCGGGAGAGGCCTTCCGCATCCAGTTTGTCCCACTCACCTTTTTTAGGTCATAAATCCAACTGGCCATCATCTGGTCATCATTTGGTCCTTCGACAGACGTGGTCAGCCCATTGCCACTTCAGCTTGCTTATTCTACGAGTTATGCCAACTTTAGTTGTTCATCGGATGACATCGTTTCGAATTTTATCCTTCAGACAAACTCCAATTAATTCTTATTATTAAATAAGAATATCATGGACTTGTGTAGTATAGTTTACCATCTTTCTATCATAGGTAGTGATTTAGAGTTTAAGCCCCTTTTAATTCTGGACAGGGCAAAGATCATTGAGTTGATTGAATAAAACAAAGGTAAAATATGAAAACAACATGTACTTTGCGGATGAATATAGGATCTATAGAATTTATTGCCAAGATTGGGTGCATGGTATATTAAACTTCACCTGGTCCTATTATTATTATATTTATTTAATCGCATCTGTATGTATCGAAGGATTAACACCAGCTATATTACAGAAAACGTTATGAACCTTATTAGGAACGAGCGTTATATATATGTATATATAGGTATATACAACATCTCTTTCAAATGCTACAAAAATAAGCAGGTGCCAGTCGAAATAATTAGGTTCGATATCAAGACGTTTATTATCGCAATTACGCGTGATGATACCTAAACGTTGTCGCTGCTAAGATTTTATTACATCAATTTAAGGATACGAGTCTATAAAGTTAATTAAGTACGAATGAAACACCTACCAAAATTAAACGAATTATATGTATTGTTAGTAGCGAGATTGCTCCCCAGTGATTGTGTTATAAAAGTTTTATTGCGTTTTGATAATACAAGAGATACCTCTGAGATTAGATTACTGGTATAGTAATTTTTCTTATTATATACGATCAAACTAAGCTCTTCGTAACCTTACCCACTAGCCAATAGGTACACCTGAAAATTTAGAAAAAACCAGAAGTAGCACTTAAATGAAGAAGAGAGCTATATTTTTGATCTGTCAACTTAACTGTACACCATCTGTAGGATACTTACTTAAGGCCAAAAAGTAAAACCCATCTTAAGTGATACTATAGACTTCAGAGTGGTGTAGCTTTTTGCTTCCTGTTTAAAAAACCTATTTTAAACAGGACGCAATTATTATTACGGAGGATATCTGAAGAAAAACATTTCAGTTCTCAGGAATGTTGAATCGTTACTTTAGTTTGAGACAATATTAACTAAAATTTGTAAATTTTCTTATTTATTTAAACAAATATTTAATGGTATTTTTTTTATACCACTTAGGTGGCAGACAACCACACGGCCCACCTGATGGGAAGTGGTTACCGTGGCCTATTTACGTATGCAACACCAGGGGTGTTACACTCGCACTGCCGACCACGAAGAAACCTTCTGATGCCTGATGTATCACTTGTTGGCAAAAATAAATACCATATATTATCAATTTAATCAACTTCTATAAATATTAATGTACCTTCATTGTGTGAACTGAACTAACTGCTTACAATCAGGCGGGGGGAAATCATGAAGTTTAGGCGTATCTGATTATTAGTCCGATACTAGTGCGAAAATCACAAATGACACAAGTTCTTTAAAAGTCACAAAGTTTATAAGTAGTTGTGTGCAGATGCACGAGTCATTTTGTTCACATGATAAATAGCCGCCGGTGCTAGGAAAGTAATGATACTGTCCTGTTCGGACCAGTCAGAGTACCGACGAGGGCGGCATCTTACTATAGACGGGATAGAGTGTTTTGTATATCGTATGGCCTGTTACCGTATTATTATTTCACTAGACACTAGCTTTTCTATGGTTTGATCCAATTTTTCTTTCCATAATGATTTGGAATACCTTATTATCTTATATATAAAATTCTCGTGTCACAATGTTCATTCCCGTACTCCTCCGAAACGGCGAATTGACTAAGTCTGAGAATCGGCCAACATCTATTTTTCATACTCCTTAGTGATAAGGGTTGTCCTGTCCATCCTTAACATTTTTCTTTAATTTTTTGACATTTACTTAAAAAATATTTATTTTTATTATTATTATTATTTATTTATTCCATAAAAATTATACATATTTACACAGTTATATGGCAAAACAACGTTTGCCGCGTCAGCTAGTATAATATATATAGAAAGTAAAGAGTGATCACTATGTATCGACAAACGGAAGAAGAACGCTCCCCAACAAGATGCATCGATGATAAGTTGAAAAAGGTAGTAGAGATCGATTAGATGCGGAAGGGTATTGTAGCTTACACTGTGAGAGGCCTATGTCCTGCATCAAGTGAACTGCAGTAGCATAAATTGAAAAGTTAGAAAAGTTGACACTCCACAATGCCATTTTCAAAAATCTTCAAATTTTTACAATATCAAGATGTTTTGACAAAACTAACAGAAAGTTCTTTGGACTATCGTATTTATTTTCTTCATATTCATTTCTGTTTTGACAAAACTAACAGAAAGTTCTTTGGACTATCGTATTTATTTTCTTCATATTCATTTCTGTTTTGACAAAACTAACAGAAAGTTCTTTGGACTATCGTATTTTTTTCTTCATATTCATTTCTGTTTGATATAAACTAATTTGATTCTGACGCCTTCAAAGACTATTTAAGCCAACAGTGTTCGCAATAAGCTAGGACTAAAAGGATGACTAGTCTACACTTTCTTACCTCGAGGCACGATTTAGAAAACGTTTTTGATTTATAAACCTCTAAAGATCAAAGCGAACATTTGTTATAAATAAGATTATTTTTAGTGAATGATTTTTAAAGAAAATTTTATTAGGTACTCAAAATGATCCTAATACCAATACTCCAATGTTATAATAGCTTTTATTATATTACTCTTGCTGGCATACAAGCACACGGCCCACCTGATGGGAAGCGGTTACCGTGGCGTATGCTACGTAAAAAAAAACTTTATTGGTATATTTTTAGGTTTTATAATGTTGGTTGATATAATTTGTACTTGATTTCATTCCAGTAGGACCATTTAATAGTTATATTCGATATTTCTATGTGTAAATAGAAGAATATCTTCATACTTTTTCCGCAATTTTGAAATTTTTACATTGTGAACTTTTTTAAAATAACTTTATTTAATTTTGCAATAGCACACATTGAATTAATAATACTATTACTGAACAATTTACACAGCTTGTTCGCAAGGTAAATTATCATAAATTTCTCGTTATACGTTATAAAAAGTCATACTCATAATTAATTTAGACAATGATCCCAGTGGGTACTCTTATCGCTAACAACAATGACTTCCAGACAACCTTTGTACTAAATTGTAAGAGGCGAATATACTTAATAGTATACTGATAATGTTACAATAGGTTTAGTTACGCGCATGGGGAGCTACTAGGAGGTAGGACACGGTGGTATTTCCGTTCAACTAAGCAGTCCGACTGGGAAAGTACCTCTGCCCTACAGAATACAACGGCCATAATAACTTCCAGTTGTGTTAGTTCATTGGTAGCCAGAACTCTCTGGAGAGTCTGTGCTATCAGTGGGAAGACTAAAAGCTTGCCCTGCTTTGTCTTTTATACTGACGGCACATAAAATTCTGTGCATACAGGGTCGGCAGCGCGAGTGTGACTCCTCTGTTGTTGCACATGTCCATAGGCCACGGTAACCATTTTCCATCAGGTGGGCCGTGTGCTTGTCTACCAACTAAGTGGTATTAAAAAAAGGGAAAATAAATATCAAAATAAAAACAATAAAGTCATATCTTCTTGCAATAAAGTTCATTTTGTTCAGTAAATTAATTTACCTAAAGTGCCAAGTGGAAAGTATTTGTTTGTCATGTTAATAGCGGTGGAAACCCTGGGAAGCTGGTGCAAAGAGGCCAAAAACCTTGTAAAAGCGATTGGTCAAAACCAATGGTGACTCCCGGTCCGGATCATTCTTGGTGCAGGTGCTGGCCATCGCAATCCAGGGTGGAAACGCAGCAAGTATGATGGGCACCTTTGCACCTGGAGCGATCAGGAGTAGGTTATTTGATTAGTGCAAAAATGTTATTATTATCATTCAATAATTTATTGTTTAGATTAATAATATGATGACATTGTATAT
Organism: Eilema griseolum; assembly: GCA_963662185.1. Lineage (NCBI taxonomy): Eukaryota > Metazoa > Arthropoda > Insecta > Lepidoptera > Erebidae > Eilema > Eilema griseolum. Next base: position 21,349,197 of record OY759238.1, read on the forward strand.
GAAATTTGTACACATGACCATGATAAAATAAAAAATGTATTTTTATATTTATTATTTACCCAAAAGTAAATATTCAATTCCGTTTTTGAGCTTATAATATAACATTTTCACTCATATAACGGCTATTTTCTCAGTACCTTGTATAAAACCAGATGGAATATAAATACGCGGTAATGACGCAGACATAATTACATTATTTTCTTGAATCGTTTAAAAGGCTACCACAAGGTATCTTCATAACTGTGGTGCACAAAGTATTCAACTGCTATATAGTTGAATAGCCAACGCATTCATTACCGGCGACATTCAACTCCACAAAACATTTCCTTAAAACGTTAGATAAAAAAAATACCTTTGTTACCCTCACTCATTGTAGCAACGTCGTCACTATAGCCAAAGCCTCGTAAAAAGTTCCAACAAATGACATTGTCTTTAAAAGTATTTTAATTCGATGAAGAAAGTTCCTGTAGAGTTTCCATCTTGACGGCAATACGTTGTCGGACGATTTGCATTTTTATGAAACGTTTCACGGGTACGACTCCTTGGGTCCCTGCTCCCGACCAATGGTAAAACGACTTAATTTATTATACATGACTTGCAAGTGAAAAGCATAACGAATTTAGTGGAAGGTAATACAGTTCTCTCAGATTTCGCTATTGAAGTTTGAATCCTAAATTCAAACTTCAATAGCGAAATCTTAGAGCTTGAGAGTTGTTGCTCTGTTTACATGCATAACTAAAAGCGCTTTATTAAAAAAAAATAGTAGACTTAACCTAAGTATCAAACTTGTAAAGCACGCCATAGTAAATCGCGTCAAAACTACAAATGGTGAATTGAATGAAATTTTAAATGGTTTTTTTTTGTAATTTTTTTAATTTGGTTTTTAGTTAGTAGTAGTTTGAAAAAGTATTAGTAAGAGAAATATCGGGCAAATCAAAGCTATGTATGCACCTATACCATGATCGTGTAATTTCCGTGAACATTATTGTAGATTATTTTTTACTTTATAGTTTTTTCTTAGGTTTCCGCTTATCGAACTAGTAAATAAACCATGCCTTTAAAAATATTTTTAGATAATTGTAGACAGTTGATTCTTGTAATTTATTCTTTTATGTCTTTTTATATATTAAGTGAAAGTTTTACAATATCTTTAGAATTGACGGGCTATTCTCGTTAAACTTTACAACGAAACTTAATTACTTACATTATGTTAGGCTCTAACTGATTACAAGTTCATAATTTTAAAGATATATTTTCAAATCCCAACAAAACGTTTACAATGCATACAAAGGATTCAAAGCGCCCTAACCACAGGCCAGCCACGAAAATATGGCATATGAAAAACCCGTCTTTGGTTCAGAGTGCACGAATGAACAAGAGTTGTCCTAGAAGCGCGGTCCGGATGCTTTACATTTCATACACTACGTGACCCCACTGCATAGCTCCGTCTCCTGAAAAGGTGAAAACTACTTTACATGATATAAAGGACCTTTGGTTAGTTATATGTCAAGTAAGAAGAAAGCTTTTCGAGTGAAAACTGTAATCGATCTAGTATTTTTCAATAAACTTTGAAAGTTTGTGAGATATCTTGGTGAACTTTTAATATTTCTTTTCGATATAAATTAATTTAATAACAGTTTATGTTTCTAATTTGTTTTACGAACATTTTATATATTTGATATTCTTTAGTCTAAAGTACAGCTGCACTTATATGTGTCCCTACCAATATCTTTCAGGTTCTCACCTATAAGCGACGACTCTATTGTAGTGCAGAGATATATACTTCTTTTGTGAACTATAGTAGAATGCACTGTTGTAACATTATTTTTAGTAAATGTACCATACTTGATCAATTCGCATTTCACAACCACAAGCATTCTTCTAGTAGTTCTTATGTAGTACTCAAACACACAAGCAATTGCAGTTTCATTATGGAGAAGCACCTTTTATTATCTAAAACAACGCAGTTCCAAATGGTATACTGGAGAGCTAAATAAAACACATTTCACCTTTGTTTTATTTATCCAACCCTTTGTTTTTTCACCGTCTGAATCCAAGGCGTTCGGAAAAAATATGAACAACTTCAAAACAGTCTTAAGAAATTTTTATTTTAATAGTAGTCGACCATTTTACTTGAAGAGCTAAGAGATCCTGAACTTAAGCAATTAGTGAGCTCCAGTCAGACAGCAATTAACGGAAAATGCTATTTGAAAGTAGAAAAGGTAGAAATAATTCAGCCAATAAGGGTGCTTGCCGACTTGACTCGTTAACTAAATAATTCATTAACTACTAATGACCAAAATATATCAAGGCAATGTGGGAGGGTGTTATAATTAAAGCCTTTGTTAACCTGAGTGTGTTCATGAAAGTTTGTCGTGTTTTAGCTGTTTAGTCAATATGGTTTCTATTACGGTTTACTTCATGTCCTTATTATTATAAATAGGAATACCCAGACCAATGCAAATAAGGGTACAGACGACAAAGGAGATAAATAATAATGTAAACGGGAATTAACCTAATCATGGTATAGGTACATACATACCTTTGGATTATCTGACGTTTCGATCAGGTTACACCGGCCGTGGCCACAGACTGAATAGCTTAGCAGTGCATGTCTGTCGTCTTTGAGTTCGTGATGTAGAAGGTTCTTCCTCACATTCTCGATATTTCTTATATTTTGTTTTCGCCATGTACCGTCACATACCACACTTAAAGAGTCCCTATTCTATAAGCAAACTGTTCGGTGTCTATCCGACTGTGTAGAAAAGCGAAGTTGTATGGTTTTTGTCACTTTAATTCTCGATAACATTATTGTATATCATGAAACGCCATAGTTTAAAAGTTATTATAAAGGAGATAAGTTGCACTTTTTCAAATGAAGTTGAATGTAAAGGTGCAACCGTATTTCCTTTGTCGAGTGTATATAAATATTTGCAATGAATTACAAATGAACTCGAGACCCTGAGTAGTTAAACGCTTAACCTGTTGTAGGATACTACAGGGGAGCTTAATATAAAATACGAAATTGTTCAAATATTTAAATTTTTATTAATTTTTAGCTCTCTCTCTAATAACAAACAATGATATTTAAGAGTCATTGAAATTTTTGCATTCTACGCTGTAATTAAATTCTGCGCAGTAAATCTCTTTCCATGTGCTTACATTATTTGTTAAATGTTCTCAGATAAAAGACTAGTTCAAACTTGCTTGTATTAAGAAATTATCATTACAAAAAGTGCAAGTATTTGTCTTATAGAAGAACTCACTAATTTTTGTAATATTATCAAAAAGGAAAAGTCAGAAAATATCACTAAGTCTTGTATACTGAAATAAACACCTCAACAAAGTCTAGGGAACAAGATGACCCCAATTTATTTTTTCGTGTAAATCTTGTTTTGCAAATAACTGGCGGCAAATAAATAAAAATAGAATAAAGTAGATTACACAGTTGTTCGAAATTTAAAAAATAAATTTAAATAAGTAATGATTTTCGAATATGGAGGGAAAACTTTTAAAAGTGTTTGATTGTGCAGTTTCTCTGAGGCAAAATAAAAATTATTTTCTTTGATTGTAAATAACGTTTATTATCAATAATACGTCTTTTACGTATGGTTTGTGCATTTTTGTGACTGTAGTCATCATGTCACGTCGTCATTTAAGTCGGGAAGAGATGTTAAGGGCTGTTGGTATGCTGCAAGCCGGACGAACTCCACGCGACGTAGCGGATGCTGTCAACACCCAACCAAGCGTAATTTGCAGATTATGGGCACGCTACAGGTCTACAGGGGATGTTGCCGAACGTCACAGGGGACGAAATAGGGTTACTACCCCGCGACAAGATCGTTTCTTACAAAATTCCGCAAGGCGGCAACCCACGATTACTTCTCGTCAGTTGGTCGCAGGCGTCCAGTCTCAGCATCAAGTGGTTATTAGCGATCAAACTGTCAGGAGAAGACTACACGAAGCCAATCTTCATGCTCGCAGACCGCTTAGGGTTCCAGCTCTTCGACGTGGAAATCGAGGTCGTCGCTTATTGTGGGCTAACGCACATTTACAGTGGACCGACCATCAATGGGCACGGGTTCTGTTTTCCGACGAATCTCGCTTCGGTTTTCATCCTGATTCGAGAAGAGTGCGTATATGGCGAGTTCCTGGACGTCGGAGTCGTCTCCAGAATCCGCAAGAAGTTCATCCTTACCAAGGTGGAACAATCATGGTATGGGCTGGAATTCGCCTTGGTGGAAGAACCGACCTCGTTTGGATACGGGGCAATTTGAATGCAAACCAATACATTCAGGAGGTTATACACCCCATGGTAATCCCTCATCGACAGCAGTTCGGTCAAGATTTTATGTTCATGCAAGATAATGCACGGTCACACACCGCGAGGGTAGTGGTCAATGCGTTAAGCGAACACAATATTACGACGTTGGAATGGCCTGCTCAGTCTACCGACCTCAATCCCATAGAGTGGTGGCGCATGGCCGAGTGCGGTAATGGACTGTATTGCGGGAAGTAGCTAACTGTTCCATTGACGCTTTACACACAAAAGACAGGTGGTCGGGTTGCCGCGGGAGTGATCCAAGCAATGAATGCAACCCGAGAAATTAGGAGAGGATGCACTAACCTTCACGACACACGTGTTTTCATCGCAGCCGGTACACGGATCTTCTCTTCCTTGCTCAGGAGCTGCCGTCAGCATCACTAGATCACTTGAGGAACACACGAGAGGCACAATCCGATCGGTAAAGGTCTATGAAGCGGTAAAAATGTAACAAATATTAATCATTTTTGAGAGACGCGAGCGCGATCCGTCATTACGCTGGCTAGTTCAAAGCGAGACTGAGTGTCTATATTTCACAAATGGCGGACGGAAGCCACATCTATGGTTAGTGCGGAAGAGGAAACGGGTATAAAAGGAGTGTGTTTCCGTGTCAAAAATACAGTTTCTACTTCGGCGCAACCATTCCCCCCGGCTTGAAGGGTTACCTTCGAAACGACAAATGCGAAACAAATCTAAAGTCTAATCTAAATCTAGGTTTGGGAAATAACAACTAAAATATAAACCTAGATTGGAGCTCGTGCCTACTGCTGGCTAGGCAGCGGGCAGAGGCGAACAAACAACACAACGCAACAGTCTCGACCAAGACGAGACGCGATTAGCCAACAACAAAATAAGGGTCTCTTCACGTGGGACCGATACAACAAGCGAGTGCTTCTTCTCCTCGGGTGGTTCGGAAACCGTAGTGGGATTGAATTGACTAACTGGCCACCCATCTAACGCGGCATGAATCCAGGACGGTCCACCAAACCACAACGGGTGATCCAAAATTTGCGAAGGAAGCAATCCACGAGAGAGACAATCGGCTGGGTTGTCGGTGCCAGCAACGTGAAAGAGATTATGTGGCGCCAATTCAGATTGAATTTTGCCACTCTATTAGCGACGAATGTGTCCCAACGATGGGGCGAAGAGTGGGCCCAACACAAAGCGACTGTTGAGTCCTAAAAGCTAAAATTCTACTAATATTAATGCGAAAATTTACAATTATGTCATTAAGCGACACGGAAGTGCTAGTCTTAGCACTGCCATCCAAAACTACACGGAGTTTTAGTAGTAAGCTTATCTTCTCTAATAACTCCGCGGTGCGGGATAATGTACGAAGGCTGGGTCCCGCCAGTGTCCGCAGGCGCAGGTGAGATGTAACCTTTATCTAAATATTCGTTAACAACCTCATCATAGGCCCGCTTCGACTTTGGGGACGCCTGCATCTTTCGTTCCAAACAAAGAAAGCGCCTTTCAGCGGATACACGGGAGCCACCGAGCGAAAACTTGCGGATGGTAGACTCCAGTGGCGGCTCGACGGTGCAACAGAACGAAGCAGTCGAGTGACTAAAACTATCTATAGAAGCGGGTGCGGAACCAATTATAACAAACCCAAGAACTGTTTCCAGTGCGTGCGGAGCGGGGTACGTCGGTCCCCCTTGAACCTTACGTGATAACTGGAGGTGCGGGAGAATCGAAGCGCCGATCAATATATCGACGACTCCAGGAACAGCGTAAGTCTCATCTGCTAAAGGCAAGTCTTTAAATTTCGTTAATAAAGACGTGTCAACCGGGACGGTAGGCAACTGTTCAGCTATTCTATCTATAACGAGCGAATCCATGTCAAACCAAATATTATTATTAAAACGAGATCTAAACCTTGTTTTAACGGTGCCACGAACAGCTGACTGTAAGCTTCCAAAACCCTTCACCACTGAGCGGGTTGAACGCTTATCAACATTGAAACCAAGACGCCGACAACAATCTTGAGTAATAAAATTACTTTGCGAAGCGCCATCTAACAGCGCTCGAACAATGCGCGGCTTACCTAATGCATCAACAATAACAACGCGAGCGGTCGCAAGACACACAGTAGTGAGTGCAGCACTAGCGGAGAACGAACACAAGGTGACGTCATCCGCGGCGGTCACCGGGCGGGCCGGAGCGCGCGCGAGCGCGGGCTGCGGCTGCGGCGCAGGCTGCCGTGTGTCACCGCTCGACGAGCCAACCGTGCTCACATTGGATGCGGCATTACTATTCTCAAAATGAAGCAAAGTGTGGTGTCTCGCTTGACATTTGCGACAACTATTTCTACTATTACATAAAACAACGCGGTGTTTAGTACCGAGACAATTAAAACAAAAATTATTAGCGCGAACAAATTTATAACGATCACTAGGCGACAATTTTAGGAAACCAGGACACTTGTACAGTTGCGAATGATGAGTACTACACAAAGAGCAAACAGATGATTGTACACGTGCTGGTGCGGTATTAACATAAGTATGGGTTGACCTCGGTGACCTCGATGAGGCATCTATTTTGCGTTCAGAAGTAACAACCTTCTTCGCGCCTTCATGTTTCGATGAAGAGCGTTGCAATACCTTTATATGCTCGCGAACAAAACTTTCTAAGTCTTCGAACTTAGGAATTTTACTGCCGCGATGATCCGACTCAAACAAACGAATGGTTTCGGAATCTAATTTCTTTAAACCCATATACAAAAATACGAAGTCGCAGAGGTCATCGATCTTCAAGTTCTTTACGGCGCGAACAGCTGACGCGAAAGTATCTAGAAATTTCTCTAAGTTTTGATCGTTACATGCCGTAATAGATTTCAAATCAGACATCTGATCTAAATAGGCGTTAGCTACCGATCTTTTATCCTCATACTTAGCTTTCAAAGTATTTAAAATTAAATTATAATTCTCGGCACTAAACGTAATTCCAGCGCAAGCGGTTATAGCTTTACCAGTCAATTTTTCAACGAGATAATGCAACTTTTCGTGATCTGTCAACGAATCGTTCTTATCTATTGTATTCTCAAAACTATCTATAAATAGACACCAATTGCGAATGTTACCATCAAACTCGGGTATTTGAATTGGTGGCAACTTAGGTCGGTCGCGAGTGGGGTTGGGTAGGTCAGCCGGCTTCTCCAAACTCCTAGCGACGCGTTTGATACGACAATACAAATCGTCAAACGACGACAAGGCTTGATAACTCACTGAGTAATCGGGATTCAAATTCAACTCTAAAACGTTGATGTCATGTACTAAGGTTTCGAAATCCGCGCGTAGACTATCTAAGTTTTCTATAGAACACAAGAACGAATCTCTGATGACCAAATCAGAGGTTTTAAGTGCATTATCATAAATCGATTGTACGCGAGAGTAAATCATTTCTTTTTTAGCGTATAAAAGTTTCAATTGAACCTTACCGGTCTTATCAACCTTTGGGGACATGTTTACAATTAAATCTCAAACTAAAGTGCAGTAAACAACAAATATGAAATGACTTAATCTTAGCGGTACAGAGCAGCGAGGCGGCGCGAGCGATAACCGTAGGTAGGTAGGTACTTATGACTGCCAGTGCAAGCTTGAACTAACGCGCATAGCAACAAGGTCGTACCTACGCGATGGTCGCTGTCTAGGTTCAACTATTATTTCAGAGATTAAGTATTGCGTAATATCTATTCAAATTAAAATACTTTCGTATGAATTGGGATGAGATGCGAGCGAGGTAGGTACAGCCACGTGTCCACCCACGCAGGTACTAGGCAAATACGACGCGAGCCGAGAACAACGTAATTGAAAAAAACAAAACAAAGCCAAATGCGTTAGGTATTACACTGTGCCTATGCACTAGGGTGTCTGAGTATACCTAAGATCTAAGCCTAAATGTCTGGATGCGGGGTTTTCTACTAAAATAACCAGGCACTTAGGTGCGATGCGAAAATTGCGAACTACGATTAAGTGTTGATATGATACCTAACCTATTTATGTATTAGGTAGGTACAATGCGAGCCAGCGGCGAACGGACAACAAATTCTAAGCCTAAATGTCTGGATGCGGGGTTTTCTACTAAAATAACCAGGCACTTAGGTGCGATGCGCTTATTCCCATTAGAATAATAACAAAATACGAACTACGGCTAAGAATCCGGCTCGATCCGGACCAAAAATGGTGGCGCATGGCCGAGTGCGGTAATGGACTGTATTGCGGGAAGTAGCTAACTGTTCCATTGACGCTTTACACACAAAAGACAGGTGGTCGGGTTGCCGCGGGAGTGATCCAAGCAATGAATGCAACCCGAGAAATTAGGAGAGGATGCACTAACCTTCACGACACACGTGTTTTCATCGCAGCCGGTACACGGATCTTCTCTTCCTTGCTCAGGAGCTGCCGTCAGCATCACTAGATCACTTGAGGAACACACGAGAGGCACAATCCGATCGGTAAAGGTCTATGAAGCGGTAAAAATGTAACAAATATTAATCATTTTTGAGAGACGCGAGCGCGATCCGTCATTACGCTGGCTAGTTCAAAGCGAGACTGAGTGTCTATATTTCACAAATGGCGGACGGAAGCCACATCTATGGTTAGTGCGGAAGAGGAAACGGGTATAAAAGGAGTGTGTTTCCGTGTCAAAAATACAGTTTCTACTTCGGCGCAACCATAGAGCATGCCTGGGATTTGTTTGGGAGAAGAGCTTTCAGTGATTCTTTGGAAAATCTGAACACTGAAGAACAACTTTTTTTACACCTTCGCAGTGTATGGAGCCATATTCCAGACGATGATTGACAATCTCATACTAAGTATGCCACGCCGTTGTCGAGCTGTTGCTAATGCTTTAGGAGGTCCTACAGATTATTAAAAACGTTTAAAGTACGGTTAATTACTGTATTTCTTACTACCTCGTTATTTTTGTGCCTAATCATAGAAGGTTGTAATACTCAATATTGGCACTATTCAATTCTTTCCTAAAAAAAAAAAAAATTGATATGAGAATGTTTTTATTAAAATTAAAATTAAAAACGGTATAAAAATACCCTTCTATTGATATAAAACACACACTATTACAAGAAAGGGTTTTTAAATAAAAACTAGAAATGTCCTTGTTCCCTAGACTTTGTTGATGTGTGTATAATAGTAAAGATCTATGCACACTTACGGCAATAAACAAAATTGAATTTGAATAATACGAGAGCAAGCAATAAATCAATGGATCCAACAATTGACGAATATCAAGATTGGTTTCATTAAAAAAGAAAACAATCTGTAATCCAGCTTTATGATTATTTTCTGCACAGTGCAATTTAACTACAAAAGAGTTTACACTAATATTTGTTATTCTAAAATGCAAAACTTGATCGAATTAAATACTAAAAATAACTTAATTAGAATTTCATTCATTAATCTCATGGTATTCCATATTTAGAGATTGCCTGTTATCGCAACCAATGAGTAGTAAATCTTGAACAAAAGTTGACCGCATCAAAATTGCATTCTGATTATCCATGTTAGGTCAAATATCATTGTCCAGTACGCTGAGCCACGCCGCCTGAAAAGGACAGTCTACAATGTGTAAATAGTGTGCTAGTATAAGAACCTTAGGTTAAGATTTTATATTAATAAATTGCTCTTTATGCCGAATTGCGGCCTATGGAAAATTGTATGAAAGAACGTACGTTTCGGCAGTGCGATATCAGATGGGTATTATCAATTGTTATGATCAGTCAATCAAATGTAACAAGAGATATAAACAAGAACTGGAAGAAGTTGCTGTTTTATTCACCTGATCACAGATAAAAGTTCACGATAATCATTATAATCTCCAGTTGCTCGTATTCCCTCTGTGAATCGATGTATCAAAAGTAATTGCATAATTTATATTGAAATGAAAATTGTGAGATCGAATTAAAACAAGTCCGGAGGATATGGTGAGTTTGTAGGGACACAATGTTTGTGCAAACGTAAGCGCATTCCATTCGAACGACTGAGCGAGACCTCAGCGGTTACTCCCATAACGTACGACCGTTCACTTGTGCCCTGCCTCATTCCTTTCGCGAAATATTAGTTATTAGTAACAATGTAAATCTTGTAATTTCTCAACCGAAATACAATTACATTATCCAGTCTTACGTTTCATTTATCTCTCTTTACCTTCTGGTTGCCGTGCACTGCAAGAAGAAACTAGAAGAGCTTCCAGTGCACGTAGAGTTTGAATTGAAGTTTGGGTTGCACGTGCCTAACGTCAAACCAAACATGCACCTACATCATATATACAGTTTTTCTAACCAGTTAGTAACTTCTCAATGTTAAAGAATAGGTAAAAATGGTGTTGAATAAAATTTATTTAATGGCATCTTACAAATAGACAAAATAATTAAAACATAAATACACGACACAAACTCGCGATCATGTCGCGTCAAACAACCCACTCCGCATCGTTCCCGGCGCAAAGGTGCCCATGATGCTGTGCCCTTTGCCCCAGGAACGAGCCGGTTCGGAAGTCACCGCCATGGTCGTGGATGCGGCGGCCAATTTCCGCGATCAACATCTTCGTGTCCGACCCCCAACTGCCCATAGTCTCCACCGCAATGGGCACAAAATAATATTGTGGCTCCATTGCGGCGTATTTCGCCCTTTTTTTGCTCGCGGCGTCCTCAGCCGCCGCCGCCTGGGCATCGATGGTGCGACCAAGATGCGTCTATATTTAATATGAAGCCTAGACAAGAATAAAGCCGTTAAGTACGCTCTTGCAAATCAACAATTTGAGTATCAATTTCAAGAAAACAAAACTTGAGGTAAATGCATACATACTCGTATTATACATTGTATTTACTTTGACTCCAAAAAGCCTCGAACAAGAAACTATGTCAAAAAGACTGTGCCCGTAAGAGCAATCGATTAGTCTTCATTAGACTGTGGAGTATTAAATTATTTCTTTACTACGTACAAGTAAACTGTACTCTTCGTCTTGTAACCCGCAATGAAAAAATAATACCTAAGCCATTTCGATCAAATGCTCTGGATACTGCTGAGATTTTTCAACCTATTTTAGGAAAGATGTAGGGCTTATGAGGGCCAAGTCAACCTCAACTAAAAGCCGGTACACCTGCTATTTGACGGATTAGACTCTAGATTAGGAGGTCAGACGGCCATTGCTTCCATAAAAGACGTGTAAGTCAAACCAAAAGTAGGCGACAGAATAAACTCGAAGGTTAAGCCAGTATGAACATCGATGAGTCTGTTTAAGATACGTATTCTCTTTTTGAATATAAATATTCATTCTGCTCACACTGGAGATAATGGTGCATGGTGGAACTTGTCACACATATTGAATAAGGTACTTGTACTGTTCTACAATTTATTAATTTTTGTACCTCGAAGGTTTTTTAAATGCTTTGAGTATGCCGTGAGGAGATACCGGTCAGGTTCAAAAATAAATAAATTGTGGAAAAGTACAAGTGCCTTATTCAATATATAAAAATTCAAACTTAGGAAAATACGAATCTATTCCACATAAAGAAGTAAATAACCCGTACATGTGACGACTTCCTTTCATCCGTGATTTTTGTATCTGAATTTATATCACAATAATCATAATATTACGGTCGATCTAATAAATATTTATTTGAGTTCTGCCAGGAATACCAAAAAGGGTGTTTTATCATATAAAAATGTTTTGTTCAAGTGAATACCGAACGTGAATTGAAAGTAACATAGAATAAAATCTGATACATTTCATTTCATCCGTGTATTTACTTTTTGAAATGCCTATAAATAGACAAAACTGCAAACGGCACAGTTAGGTTACATCATGAACAGTCTTTCGAAAAAATATATTTTTCTAATTGATTTCAAAATTTGAAGAATTTGATGGCACAAGATTGATTTTTTATAAAACACTAGCTGTTGCCCGTGACTTCGATTGCTTGTATGTCGGTTGTCGTGACCAAACAGCCAATGTCCTTTCCCAAGGTCTAATCTATCTCTGTACCAAATTTCATTATAATCGGTTCTGTTATTTAGGCGTAAAAGATTGATATGGATTACAGTTATGCTTATTTTCTTTATATGGTTACTCGTAAATTTTTTGGAGTTTTACCTATTCAGATTTATCTTAAAAGTCTGCGAGTCGTGCGTAGCTATAACTGTATTATACTAAAATCTATTAAGAGTTAGTATATCTGTCTCAATCTCATTACCAACCAAAAGACACTGTAATGGAATACGAGGGTATTTCAGAAAACTTAAATGAGTTTGTTTCATACACGCATTTTAATAAGGGTTACGTTTGATTGCAATCGCTATTAAAATTGAATTTCAGTTTTGTTTCACTATCTCAATCTCTAGACGTCTCTCACTCAAAATGATTTTATTAATCTTCATAAAATAGCAGAGGTTCTAAGCGGCAGAACACTAGAAAGTTGTACTAAACGTGATTTATATTAGCTTCACTGAGTTTCGCGGGCCCATGTCAAGGTTGATTTCAAGAGTTTTCACCATTAATATTCATTATAAACCTCAACTTCTTCGTTTATTTAATTGTAGGAAAACTACTTTGAATACATATACAGATAACATCAAGTTTAATATCTTGAAATGTCAACTGTATTTGGGATCTAGTGTGTGATGGAAGGTTAAAGGTAGTTTGTAACAAATAGCTTTTAGTGATAAAAAGACATACATGAATTACAAAAGACAGGTATGTACAAAGAAATCTTTTGTGTTTCATGTATGCGTATTTTAATTACTTTACTAGCTTATGAAGATTATTTCTATTCTATTATAAAATTAATTACTAAACTAGATCATTTGACAGCGGGATTAATATTACATTATATTTATTTCGATTTCATGTTTATTTACTCAAGGGTGTTTGTCGATACTGAATGGATAAGCAGAGTTACATCATCATTAAATGTTACCCGCCTTATATGCAATTCATATAGAGTAACACTATCTTGGGTACGTTACTAGAACCATGTTACTTTTAAGATTTTTGAAACCAAAATATAAATATCGATTTTTCATCAAAGAATTGAACTGCAGACCTCATGCACAACAGCTGCACTCGTTATCAATTTGAATATTTCTGTGAAATCTTTTCGATGCAGTGCATTTCAAACTTAAATCAACATTTGAATTCTCAAACTGAGATACAAGAAGCTATAAAGTATGTACATTTTGCTTGCTATACAGAATATTCTGCACTTCACTAAAAATTCGATTTTCATTCGCCGCCGCAGAATCTTTTTCAAATATATATATTTCAAACACTGGAGATTCGTTCAATCCGCTGTAAAAAAAGTATAGCAAAAAATACTGAATACAATGCTGCTTTTGATAGTAGTTGTTCGGTGCATTTCCAGATTGCCTAGAGATTATTAAATATGAATATTGCCTATAACATTTAATTTAGAGCGTAAACATATGTATGCTAGACAGCTAATTCAGTAATTAAATATACTAATTAAAAGGAAGGTAGAATATTTATTTGAATATTTATTACAACGAATACAAGTCATTTTGGTCAGTAAATTGATCACTCAATCAATACGGCTCCTGGTAGGGGATGACATCGTAAAAGATAAAATGCGAAAATGCCCGAGACCGTATAAATTGGAGTAGAGAAGCAAGAAAGGGAACTCCTGACTTTGTAGGTTCATATAGAACTGGGACGCAACGCTGCGATGGTGGTGATTTATTATAAATCCAGATTTATGTCCGATTGTCCGAAAACCAACTCGCACCAGTAACATATAGGTATAACGTGGTCCGGTCACTACCAGCGCGGTTTCCGCTTAGTCTTCAATTTAATTTGATCCGACCCCGGCTCATCCTCCGTTCAGACTGCAACATTGTATCAGCACTTCTTATAAACTCCTTCCAATCCTGCCGTCTTGACTTTAAAGTGAAATAGTATGGAAACTACTGTTTTATTTCGTTAGATTAACTGTGAGAGAAGGTTGTTTAAATATGTTTAAAAAGTTGGTCAGATCTGAACTGGCTGCGGATTCAAGTCCCAGCTTAGCTTAACAATTATAGAAGCGATGCAATATGCAACTTCCAAGTAACATAAAACACCAGCGTTGATGGAGCGCCTATGTTCCTTTCAATCAATATAAGTTTAAAATTATTTTTTTAAAATAAATATTAGATTTTATCATTGAGTTGATAGAATGAACCGCTTTGTTGTCAAGTGCGGATTGTGCCTGCACTGATTAAGTTACACCAAGTGTTGGACAAGAGCAAAATATGGCGTTAATCACAGTTTTGTTCAACTTTTAACAAGAAGAGAGATTCGTACGAGTGTGACACTATGCAGTTCAGTTCAGACTGTTTGGCGCCTGGCTCTCCTCTTTTTCTTCAAGCCATCACACCAGCTTTAGACATGCAAGCAAGACTTAGGTACTATACTTACCTTACAACAAGAAGGTAAGAACAGAACTCGTCTTGATAAAATCAACGGCCGGTCGACTCGTGCACCCAAGATCTACGCCTGCCCACAGCCGAACCCTTTACTGTCACATTACTCGTGCTTGCTTACAATAGCACTCACTTCTTCTATTTTTTTTTTTTATACCACTAAGTTGGCAGACAGCACACGGCCCACCTGATGGGAAGCGGTTACCGTGGCCTATGGACGTATGCAACACCAGGGGTGTCACACTCGTGCTGCCGACCATGAAGAAACCTTCTGATGCCCCTCTTGAAGAACCCCATATTGTAGGCGCTTGGGAAAACCGCAGCAGGGAGGTCATTCCACAGCTTGAGTGTGCGTGGGATGAAGTTTCTTTCATACCGCACAGTGCGCAGCGTCTATTTCGCTCTGTGTGCAGCCACACTTTTATTGTAGAACTATTTACCCGTCCTACTAAGCGTATACCGTTAAAAAGCACAAAGCAAACGTATATCGTCGGTCTGATAGCGGAAAAATAAAGGTACACGAAAGAATAATCTTCATACGAACTTACTTAGTGATACATCAAAAAGTAATAACGAACAATAAGAAAAAACAGTGTTACTTTTAGACATAAAAAAGGTATTCATATATTTCGAAGTATTAAGACTTGAACCATTTGTTTTCTCCGTATTTTTTTCTTTCTATACCGCAAACACCAAAGCATCAATTACCTAAATGGCGCAAACATACAAATTGGGAACTGGCATACCAAAAAATAATAAAAACAAGACGTATCTTTCGAACACCGTTGCCTGTCACTTGGGAAATTATGGAATATATTTACACGAATATTTACGTGATAGTCATTCTACCGAATTTTGAATTATATTTCAGTCCGACTTTACTTGTGGCAAAAATATCAAGCACCTTTCGTTTACATATAAGATGATTTTAAAGAATGATTTTTATGTTAACTTTTACTGTACCGACTGCAATCTGACCCCCTAAGCCCCGAGAAGAAAGTAGGTATATTGGTTAAGAGATGAGGTTGGCTTAAGCCTCGAAAAAGTTGGCAGTGCCCTATCACACCCATTAGACGAAATTGACCTTGATCCTTGTGACACTAGTGTCACAAGTGGTTTAAGAGGTCCCTTACCAATTTCGAGTTGGTCAACACAAATGCAGGAGCACAGAATAGATAAGAATATTGGTACAAGTCATAACACTAATTAGTAAAATACCGATTGAACAAAGTCAAGACCTCTTACGAAGCCTTTGATAACTACAGACAGTAAATAGTAGAAGCGATCGAGTTAATACGAAATAAACTTGTTTAAAAGTCAAATGCGGACGACATATACCTACAACATAGATACTACAATATTTGCATTTTTATTGGAAACGTTTAAAGAAACAATGGACGGATCCACTGAAACGCTTGCCAGTTGGGGAATTCAACGGAATTTAATTCTACTTTTTATCTTTTTTAGTATTACATACACCGCTGTAAAGTTAATAAGCGCTATTCGATAACAGTTTCTATCATTCTAGCTTTGGTTATGGTTTTAGGATAAATCTGGTGGCTTTTTGTTTTAATTACGGTTTTGAAGACATCTTTTTAGTTTGTTGGTCTTGACAGCTAAATGATAACCTCAAAGCACTCGCTAGTTACTACCGCGGTCAAATTCTGAAATTAATCGCCCCAATATTCAAGTATATGAATCTTACCTAAAAGTTTTAAAACACTCTGCAAAGAATGCAAGTAAGAAGTCTAGGCTGTAAGATTAAAAAGTAATCAGACAAAGAGACTTTTCCTTTGTCTCTAAACCAAATACCGAAGCCCGTTTTTACGTAGGCGTTTCAAACAGCGTCATATCACTAACGTCAGGCAACAATGGAACGCTCCACTTGACGTGACGGAGAGCCGTAGCATCCAACTCTTTTTGGCAGTACAATCCTTCAAAAGCAGGCTCTCATCTTAATACCCCTGTTTTAGTCTTATTTCGTGTGACATTAGTAAGCCCTCGACGAATCTACAAAGCCATAGGCGATTCTGCAACGTTTTACGCGACATTTTAAACTATTTTTCAGATTGCATTGATTTTTTAAAGTTTTTTACGGTAACACAGAATTGACAGTCTCATTTAGAAAAGCAGTATTTGCTTTAAGACTTTGTTATTTTTAAATAGATTGTGTTACTTCGTTGACGGTACAAATTATCGTGCTAAAGTAGTAGTTAATATTACACCATGGGAAGCGACAAGTAAGTCTAAGTAACATGGATAAAACAAGTTACTTAAAATCTATAAAATATTCAACGTTAAAGCGCCATTTGGCAGAAAATATCGTAGGCATTGAAAAACCAAGTTCATTGTTAGTGAAATTACATAATAACTATTATTGGTGTATAACAGAAAATCCTATCCTACTGATCCTACTTCTTAATTTTCTTCCACAAAACTGCACGCAAAAGTAAGTGAAACTAAATTTTCTTGTGAAACTAGGTTAACTATAGGAACAATCAATTTGCTGCAGGCACAATAATATCGGTTGCGAGTTGTGCTCGTTTGTTAATTAATGAACTGGATTCCCATTAATATATACTTTGGCCTATTGCAATGGTATTTAATTCAAATTGGAATTCAACCATGTTTGAAATTCCATTTTCATTATTAAATCAATTATGCCTCTTGTACAGTTAATAGCATTTTGTTTAACAGAGAGTTAACATTAAACTAAACAATATAACAATTCACGTATTGAAACGAGTGTTAGAAATGATAATTCACACATGAAAGCTGGCATGCATAGTTAAGGTAGGTTTGTAACATGTTGAATAAAAGATTGAGAACATGGTTGCTGTGGAAATGGGTGTCTTACGTAGTTTGTGTGATGAATGACTGATTGAAGAACTGAAGTCATATTTCTGAAGAGCTTAATTGCCTTTCTACCTGTTTAAAAGCTACCACTGTTACTCTTTTGGGAGTTCATTCAATCAATTGGCTTACTGCAGTCCACTGTTGGACATTTATGCCTCTTCTGATGTTCGTTATATCACTCAATCTCACTCTCACCTTACGCATCCAGTTTAACTCAGCCACCTTGTAATCACCATTGTTTTGGGTTTTTATCAGATTTCTTGGTTGGTAGTGAATTATAGATAAGACATTGGGGTGCCAAAATCCCACTTTATCTGAAATGGGTATAAAATAGTCTGTCAAAATATTTTTTATTTCAATCTTTTTGCAGAATAACCTCAATTTAGGATGAACCGAATGCAGAGGATTCTTGCAACAGGATGCGATATCCTTTGTGTGAGAATGTGAAACGCATTTTAGTTTTACGTTACCTTCACCTTCACTGTAATGAGGTCCTATGTAAATGGTACTTCATTCAGTTGCATACTCATGCATATTATAATCTGTTTATACCACGTAATTAGGATTGCGCACGTTCTGTTCTTGTTTAATAAGCAATGTTCGTATTTGTTGGGTACGTTTATTAATGAACTATTGTCAGTATGCGTTTTGTTCACTCTCTAATTAAGTTTGGATCATTGCTAGGAGTGCCTATGTTTTTATTGCGGTTGTTATTATCAAGCAGATCAACTAGATATGTTTTTATTGTCTTGTATTATTTTGGCCCTTTGTTACTGTTGTGTGGTTTTGTTTGAAAGGATTAATTTGGTTATGGTAGCCTAAAAAATAGGTTAGATGTGTGTAGTTTAACTTTTAACTTCAATTGAAATATTACTACCCCATGACTGATGAATTACTTGGATGAAGTCCATGAAGTAAAAACTGACATTACAGATGCCATCAATAGTCTAAAACATTGATCCTTAGATTGATGGCATCGATGAATGCTTTTTCACGCCCCGCTTAAAGAACTTAATAAAGGAAGATGGAGACATGGGTATTATGTGTTAAATCAAATCTATCAATCAAATCAAAAATCAAGTTAAACAGACATCACTTTTTAACATCAGACAGCTATATACAGCCCAAACTCAGCCTCAGATACTTGGCTCAAGTCAACAATAGTGCCTGGAATACGTCAATAGGCTCACCACCTATTACGTGGGACCAAATTCTCGCTTGTGTATAAAAAACTGTTATTATTGTAATCTGTTTGAACATTGATGGCACTAATGCACGGAAAAACTTTAATGAGTTTATGTGGCATTTTTATGACGAATGTTTTTGTATTTAATTAAATAAATAAATAAAAAAAAAATACGATTGGTGTTGTTAAATATGATTGGTGAAATGTGGGTGTTAATTCACCTCTGCCCAACACTACGGGGATAAAGGCGTGATTATATGTATGTATGTATGTACATTCAAGTTCTTCATCGTATTATAAAGTAAGTTAATTCGAGTCAGAATTGTGCCCTGTCTTGAATTAATAACATCAATTGTAAAATTTTAATGATAAAAATCACTATTCTTAACTACATTATACAGCAGTCCAAAATGTATCAACTAATTACAAAACCTACTGCCACAAACTGCCAATTAGTGGCAGACCTTTGTTTTATTTGTACCAACACTACAGACAACAATCAACAGAGCTTCCCCAAAACTGTCAAATGGAAATGTTTGTCTACAAATTTAACACTATTTACAACACAAATAGATGCATTATTAATACAACAAACAATGTAATCGGGTTACCAGAAGCTGTTAATGAAATATTCTAATAGACTTAATTGTTTCCTATTTCGGGTGGTTCGTTTGGTTTAAGAAGAAGTGTAATGAATTTTGATTAATGGATTTGACTTAGATGAACGTGAATTTTGAATAGCTGAAATTCAAAGTTTACAAAGGTCTTGCGATCGAGAGGCTGTGTGTTCGAATTATAAAAGAAAAAGAGAAAATAAAGTAACGGGTTCGGAAACTTAAAAATGACAACTTACAAAGAGTTATAAGATACTGTCTGTTGATTTAGAACTGAAGAATTTTAAAAAAAGCTAGTATTTATTATATTATGATAAGTAACTGTAACCATTATCATATCAATCAATCTATCCATTGACCCATTCACTTCTGGATATTGGACATAGGCCTATCCCAATGTTGGTTTCTCTTTATCATAATTATATGGTTATTCATGCTGGGAAAATTAAACACAAAATATTGAACATAATGATGAATATGTTTATTTATAAGTTGTTTTTTAATAATCAACAGGCTATCTCTCCAGTGATGTGGTCGACGAGAGTTTGTACTGTCAGTGGGAAGACCAAAAGCTTGTGCTGCTTGTTTTTTACACTGATGGCACAGAAACTCTTGTGCCTACAGGGTTGGCACCGCGAGTGTGACTCCCTTGGTGTTGCACACGTCCATAGGCTACGGTAACCACTTTACTTCAGATGGGACGTGTGCTTGTCTGCCAACAAAGTGGTATAAAAAAAGCACAATTGTCTTTCAAGTTTTCTGATGTTCATATTTGGTCAATCCAATGACTTTTATGATATTACACGCTCTAATTATCTGGAAAGTGTTGCAATACCCAATGCCTTCTTCTCGGGGTGTTAGCACTACTAATTTGGCTGAGAAGTCGAACAGTCCGATTTCAAAGCCGAAATACGTGCCAAAAGTTATCCGGGCGATGCATTCTTCGTGCCAGCTCGCCGCGCGTTTTTCTGTAATTACGTCACATTATGTTAATATGTTTCTATTTTGAGTTTCATATTGCTGTGACGCTGTCACTATTTTTTTGAAGTGAAAATATCTTTAGGCGCATTGAATACTTTTGAAGTAAAAACTTTTTGGGCGAACAAAAATTATTTAACTCGCATCATCGTCACCTCCCATCATGCAGGTCACACGACCTTACATCACGCTATACAATCCTTTAGATACATTCTCGGTTGGTTTCTTAGTTTTAATTTTTTCTGGGGAAAGATGGTGAGGCCGTAGTCCCACACCCGATGGGGCCTTCTATAGCCCTGGGTCAGTCGGGATGCGCGAGGGATTTGCCAGAGGCTACCTCACTCTTCTTCTCACTAGTCGCTGCGAGCCCCACATAACCGCTGACCTAGGCGGGGGTTCGAGTAGATTTCCGCACGTTAAAAAAAGTCCCCAAAAACTCCTCCGCATTTTCTTTTTATCACCATTTAAGGCAGATGCCAGTGGAAATACCAGTATAAACAAGTTTTATCAAAAATGTAAATATTTAGATAGTTAATTTTACTAGTATACAGTACTTCAAAAAGGACATAGTAAACTCACTTTCATAATATACCGGCAATACCTTTTGGTACAAATGCAAGTGACGAGCTGTAGATTTATGAGTAGTGATTGCTATTATATGGCAAGGTGGTAATGTCTTCGCCACTAGTCTGGCTGAAGCCCCTGACGTTGTAAATACGATTATGACCTTAGCTTCACAGTTCAGTGCTGCTATAGACGCACCAAAAGCAGCAGATATTGGAGGCAGGCATGGTACGTATGTCTGTAAAGTTAAATTAGTAAGACGGAAATATGCTATTTACAATTTATATAATGTTGATATTAGTACGAGTTTATTTTTGAAGACTTTTGGTAATCTAGGACCATGGCATTACTAATATAATTAAGAAAATTGAAACGGACAAAGATTAGAGTTGTGTAGTTTGTTAGGTATAAACAAATACACGTACTGATACATATTGAATTGATAAATGCCTACAAAAAACATATAAACGAGGTGTCTTCACATTCTTAGATTTACGTACATAATTAATTGAAATGAAATATACTTTCTAATTAGTCAATTAACTAGATTTTAATACAAACAATAATCATTAAGAAAAAAGACATACTAGGCGGTCTAGTGATAGGACTGTTTCCGCGCTCATTGGACAACAATTAGGCTTGAACCGAAAAACAGTGTACATAGTACGTATTGTAGGTGTTTATATTTCTCTGCTTTTTTATACCACTTAGGTGGCAGACAAACACACGACCCACCTGATAGAAAATTATTACCGTGGCCTATGGACGTGTGCAATACCAAGGGAGTCACACTCGCTCTACCAACGCTGTAAGAACAGAGAGTTTCTGCGAGTGCCGTTCTCAGATAGTGCCGGTTTTGATCTTCCCACTGACAACACAAAATCTCTTCAGTGAGCTCTGGCTACCCTACTCATTGCAGGGAACACAACACGAGGTTTTTATGGCCGCAGTATTCTATAGGGCGGACGAGCTTCGCCAGTCGGACTGGTCAATTGGATGGTAATACCGTCGTGCCCTACCTCATCGTAGGGTTCTGCTTAGTGCTTATTCATCGGGGATATAAAAATGTGAGTATCATTGTCGATTTACCTGAAAGCTATGTTGAAAATACTCCTTACGATGCTTAATTTGCAGTCGTGCTAATTCTGTTGATCTTACCACACCCTGTATTATAATATCGGCTGGTTTTCCTATACCTTCTAAGACAACACCATCTATACCATATTCTATAATACTATTGGTATAAGCGATTATCCGTCTCGCCAATGTTTGAGATTTGTCATTGTAGTAGTCTTGTATCAAATGAGAATTAACGTGGAATACTGGTTTGAAAGCCTGCATAAATTAATTTTGTTGACAAAAAACATAAGATTATAGACAATTATACCTACATAAACAGAATAATAATTTTATGGAAGAATTGCAATTGACTTTATGGTAGGTTTCAATTTAGTGGTAGGTATAACTTTAAAAATAATAATCAAATAACAGTGATTACAAATTATAAATAGTGTTTATTTTTATCAAGTCACCATAAAATCAAGCTGAGTGTCACCATTGTCACACGGTATGTGTAAGTAATGGTGACCCTCTTTTCTGGGACTTTGCCTTCAGCTTACCATCAGGCAAGGCGAAGTCCAATAGACGTGTCCTATACAAAAAAAACACTAGAACCGTCGCGTCGGTAGCTTAGTGATTAAGGAGTCTGCCTTCGAACCCTGACCATTACACTACTGACGTGAACCCACTCCTAACACAAGCAATTTAGCTTAGCTGGAGGGGTTAGAGGGAATATGAGTAATTTCGGTTCTAATTTTCTTAAAAAATAAGGGTTGAGAGTATGGTAGTCCACTATATGGAAAGTTCTAAAATACCAGATTAAAATCTAAAACATTTAACTTATTTAAACTTCATAGTCTAACTATGCTTTGAGGAGTTCGTGCTTGTAGGAGAGCTACAAGGATATAGTGTACGTGGTTAAATGAAGCAGCTCTAGTGTTCTTAGATGACCTCGGCAGCATGTTTAAATAATTCCGCTTTAGAATTCCATCGGTCGGAGCAATGCGGTAACTATGATATTCAATTTTAAAATTTAATATCACTGATAAAGTTATTACAGTTTTGAGTGTTCTATTTTGGGACTAAATTTATTATTATTATGCACATGGAACACCTATGTTTGAACGCTTAGCGAGCTGCACAACAGAAACGTCCTCTCTTTGTAAACGGTTTTATTTAGTGAGTGAAATTTAAAACTTGATATGCCCTTCCTGTTGACTGATTAGTCTCATATTTAGTGCACACCTTATTTTGCTTGATAATACAATTTGAATCAATAAAACCTTTTAACTTATTTTTTTAAACACTACATTTGTCTTGCACAATAAACATAGGCTTAAAATCTAGAAACGATTCGTTTTAAATGATTATCGTAATTTAGTAGTTCCCTATGGGGGGTGACATGGTCACTGCGTGATCAAGCCCTCACCTTATGGTAAATAAATAGAAAAAAAAACATAGCTGCTAACGATTAACTTCCATTTTGATTTGCCACTTATTTTTAGTGCAAGCACTTTCCGCACGTAATTTTTGTCTATAAGAATCAGGAAAGATCAATGTATTGCTGTCTGCTAAGAATGGGCCTATTCCATATTCAGATTCAATGAAGCACCAGTCGCACCGATCATTTTATTTTATTATCGTACTCGCGAAAACGGAAAAGGGTTGATGTTTGCAACATAATGCGATTACATAAAGGTTTTTCTATTGGAAATAAGAAAGTGACTGAATGGTTTATCGATATTTTATCTCAATCTTGACCATTTTAAGGAGTACTAGCAGCTCGTTCTAGGAATATTCTTAGGTATTTTACTTGGTAAATAAAATTTAGAGAAATCCTTTCTTGAAGTCTTATAACAGAAATGGTATCAAGCTACGGCACAGTTCATATTTTGTGTTCAAGGCAGTAGAAGAAACTCAAGAAGTGTATAAAGACAGAAACAAATGGTGAGCAGTTGTCTCTATTCTATTGTATAAATAGTATTTCGTTTTACTTTGAATAATGATAAAAACACACATTAGTTATTACCTCCTTGGCAGCTTTGATGACACGCAAAAAATCATGAGTTTCATTAGTATAAAAATTCAGGTCTAAAATAATGCCAGTGGACCTCTGAAAGAAAGATAAAATTCTTTGTACAATAAGTTATTCCCTCTTTTCATAAAATGTAATATCTTATTAACCTTAATTAATTCATTAAGGTCCTCAATTCTGTAATTCGACGGCCATGCCAAAATTGGTATCGATGAAAATTTCTTGTTTCGTTTCCGAAATTCAAGCAGTTCTTCCGTCTTTGTAATATCCTTTAAAATTATAATATCAACCTGAAATAAAGTTTTAATTAATAATTGTTATGTCTGTACTCAATATAAACTTCAGTAATCCGTTCAAATAACGTCGATTCAACGTTACAAGATTTATAAGAAGACTAACTGTTGCCCGCGGATCCGCCCACGTAGATGTCGACTATAGCGACAAAACGTAGCTTATATCCTTTCTCAAGGTATATACAGGCAGACAGATAGACAGACAATTACATTCGCATTTATAATATTAAGTATGGATATTAGAACTCAAAAGCAGCAGTTGCTCTGATGGCCGAGCGAACTAATGTGGGTTCCTTTAAAAAATAAAAGTGTAAATAGCAAAATATTGATATATAATATAAATTATTATTAGTCGTTGAGTGTGACTCCACCCGCGTGGAATTTTAAGCCTCTTACTACATACTACAGCGGTCCACAGCTCACAGGTTCCTAAGATAATAGGTAGTCGTAACACTCACCGGGATATTAACCATGTTTTCTATTTCTTTCGAATACAAATGCCGCTTGTACATTGCTGAAATATTAATTACTCGTAACAAATAGAGCCGAGTGGTTCCCGGCAGAGTAGAATTTGAACTACCCCATCTCTTCCCATGCGGCGTCGTACAAGGCGACTAAGGAATAGGGCTATTTAACATCAAACAAATATATACAGCCCAGACTCAGCTTAAGATACATGGTTTGAGTCAAAAATAGTGTCCGGACGGTAATGGGCTCACCCCCTATTACGTGGGACCGAATTTAATGATTGGTGAAATGTGAGTGTCAATTCACCTCTGCTTAACCCTCCGGGGATAAAGGCGTGATTATATGTATGTAAATAGAAAACATGTAAATGTCACTATTGATATGAATTAACTATGTGTATAGGCATAACGTAACAGTGACGTGTAGACTGCCCTCTTTTGGTCTTTATAGGTACTGTACAATATACATAAACGGTGGTCTTTATGCTGGCGTTCAAACGTTGTTACTTTACACGTAGAAATTTCTTTCACAACATTGTCATTTCGTTAAAAGCTTGTCATAAATTGTGTACACATGTTGGAAAAACAGGCGCACACCCTAAAAAGGGCTTGCAATATCACCAGCCCTTTTATGCCCATGTAGTATGATGAAGTGCACGTAATGTTTACAGTTTTTATTATTTAATCGTTATGGCTGTTTATTAAAGTTGGAAATGCGAGTCAATGACATCAACTACTAATATAATTCACTCGGATGTAATATTGTAGAATTATGTTCCACTTTGTTTTACTTTTATAGTTTATTAGCTGCAGCGCGCGGCGTCACCTGCGTGGAGTTCTATTTTTGAAAAGGTTTTCTTTTTTTATCGCAGGTTTATAAGTGCCCGGTTAATGGCAATAGGCTCGCCACCTATTATTACATTGGGACCTAAACATAAACTGGCAAAATCTGGGTGCTAGCACCTCTGCCTACCCCTTCAGGGATATAGGCGTGAGTATATGTTTTATGTTATGTTTTTTTTTTTTTCATTTCAATTCGACACCCATAATGTGAGACCAAAAATTATAAAGCTAATCCATTGTCTACGCTCTGTAGGCGAAATATAAAAACAACTTACCCTGTCATCCAATTCGTAAGGTTCCTTCACAGATATCATAACCGATAGACAGATCGGTCTGTAAATCCTGGACGAACACTCTTTATCAATTGCCTCACAAGTTACCACAGCCTCTTTAACTCTCTCATATAATGTATCTTCACTGTCGCATCTTGTTAAGTCAACGTTGAAAATATTAACGCCAGCATTTGCCAGAATACGATACGAATAACTGTTACATAGGTTGAGAGTACCTGAAAACAGAATAAATACCCGAAAAACTTGTTTGATCTCGTGGTAGAGTATCGTAACTAATTGGTAACTGCAACAGCATTACTAGACAGGTCAGTGTCAGGATGGGTGACCATTGATAACAGTAAGTCCCACAGTTACAGGATCCGCAGCACGAGTGTAACTCCTCTGGCCACGGTAACCACTTTCCATTAGGTGGGCCGTGTGCTCGTCTGCCACCTAAGTAGTATAAAAAAAGATAGTGGAAGCTCTAGCCCAACAACTTGTGGGTTTACCGAAATTTTGTTAGTGTTAGTTAGTTACAAAACTTTAATATCATCAGGTAAGTGGACACTAGATGTCACTTCACAGATATTTTTTTTTATACCACTTAGGTGGCAGACAAGCTCACGGACCACCTGATGGAAAGTGGTTGCCTATGGACGTTTGTAACACCAGAGAGGCCACACTCGCGCTGCCGACCCAGTAAGCACAGAATTTCTGTGCCGTCAGTGTAGAGGACAAAGTGGGACAAGCTTTCATCATCTTCGTCATCCCACTGACAGCACAAATTCCCCAGTGAGCTCTGGCTACCCTACTCATCGCTGGGAACACAACACGAAGTTATTATAACCGCGGTATTCTGTAGGGTACTTCCCCGGTCAGACTGCTCAATTGGGCGGAAATGCCGCCGTGTCCTACCTCCTGCACTGATAATTTTGAAGTTCATCATAGACCTAACTGACGGAGACTAGACCTCGTAAAAGATTACATTCGTATCAAGTCACCCTTTACGAGGTCAGAACAACTCAGTTGAGTCAGCGTTACTAGGGATGTTGAGGTATTGCAATACCTCAACTTCCCTAGCAGTGTGGCCAGGGATATTGAAGTATTGGACATTGAGGTATGACATAGATAGTCTTTAAACCGCCCTTTTTTTTACGCGCGCAAAATCCCCGCGGATACCTCCCCACCTGAGTCGGTGGAGGAGGTTATGTCGGACTCGAACCGACTAAAACGCACGCCGCCTGTGGGTCGTTTTGGTTGCCGAAGGTGAGGTTGACAGGCATATCCCTCGCACCCCGGCCGAAACCGGGGGGTTTAAACCGCCTGTGCAAAATGGGACTTTATCGACTGCGGGACCCAATCTCAGACTATGTCGCATTTGCTTCCCTGCTCGACGTTCCCCTTGCACTATCGACGACCTATATAGAGCAACGGAGAGCGCTGTTACTGTGGCCAGGTTCTGGGTCAACAAAATTTAAATACCAGACCATTATATGCCAGACCTAGACATTGACTCGAAGAAGAAGTAGTTTTTATACTTACGACAATCGTACATGACGTTAACCGTTTGATGGACAATATTTGGCAATGATTTAAAACATAACCAGTTCTGGAATTACAGAAATAATAGATAGTTAAAATAAAACAGACTATTTATAATGATTTTTGTTGTTGTTGTTGAAACAAGTTATACATGGGATCGCAATGGCTAGCCTTTGTCTGGTACAAGAATCACAATAATAAGATCCAGAGCGAGAATCACCAGTTTTTTCTCTTCTTCATCGATCTATGAGTGTATGAGACACTAGTTTCTTTGCTTCTATACCCAAACAGCCCATGATCTTGACTGCGACTGTCACCGCGTACTTCCTCAGATTTTTACTGGCCCTGCGTACTTATATATTAAACTCGAAGCCTGCGTACTTCCCCAGCTTTTTACTTTCGGCCCTCGGCCGCGGCCGCAAGGAAAATAGCCGTGCGGCTCAGTGACTCTCAGACACAGTACTGACATAGGTCACATCCCACACCAAGAACATATCCTTCTTACATGAAATTAGAGACAGGCATGGCGGCTCGAGAGCTTAAGGTACATCCACGGAAACTGGGGCCCTTCGCATCAGATCATTTTGTGCATGATGACGGGGGAACCAACCTGCGTCACGACGATAACTCAATGCATGAAGGCCGTTAGCCTCCACCATGGAACCACAGGTGCACTTTTGGGGTTTACACACACAACAGTTCAGTCAAAGAGCCACCGTCACACGCAAAGTCATCGTCCAATAAAGTGCCCAGGTAAGGCGATGGCAGTGCCTGCAGCCATACCCCAGCCTCCGGTGTGATACAGCGAGCAGTCACGCCCGATCTGACACTTCCAAAACACCGCTCATGTGCCAGCTTGACTCCGGACTCATCCCAAAACTTTTGGGTATTCTAAATATATTTGGATACTTTGTATTGAAAAATATTGAATACCCCGTATAGCCAAATACCTATTAAGCCTCAGCTATGCAATTAGGCCTGTGTTAAATCTATTAAAACCTTATAAAATGCTAAGACAGGAATATTCGTTGACAGTTTAATGGTTTCTCGAGATTTTATTACTTTATAGAATACATAAGACCTTAAGTGCTATTTCGCTGACCATGTATACAGAGATATTTTCTAAGTAAAGCGGCTCTGATTTGCGCAAAGTTTCCCCAGTGCCGGACCTTCCGAAATTTAATCAGGCACCAAAGGGAATAGTATGTAATATTCCCTTTGGTAACTACATCTGCTTACCTTTCCTTTATATATTAACTTAATCGCCAGTGCGTAAGTAACATAGCGTGTGACTTTATCAAACTTGATGTAGTTTTTCTACTGTTAAAGATAGCAAATAAATTTGGCTCACCGGACAGTAAGCGATCACATAACAGTTACCTAGACTCTAAAGTCCCCGGTCGTGTAAACAAAGAATAATACAGAAGAATAGTACATACCTCATTATCACATTTATTGGTATGCGTCCACCACACCATTTTTATTAATTCGTTGAACTTTCAATCTGACGTTCATATCATGACCTTCGTGATTTTGGTTACAAGTGCCTGTTCAGATCCAATCAATCAGAACATTTTAACTTGAATTAATTTACATCGTATTTATAAGATTATCATTGTACAAAACATTAAAAGATTTTTTCTTTTTATACCTCTTAGGTGATACACACATGCTTATCTATCACCCACCCACCACCCACCAGAGGGAAAAGTGAGTGAAAGTGGTTACCGTGGCCTATGGACCTGTGCAAAATCAAGAGAGTCACTTGCGCTGCCAACCCTGTAAGCACAGAGAGTTTCTGTGCCGTCAGTGTAGAAGACTAAGCAGGACAAGCTTTTGGTCTTCCCACTGACAGCACAAAAACTCTCTAGTTAGCTCTGCCGGGATCATAATACAAGGTTAATATGGCCGCGGTATTCTATTATAATATAAATAGAAAGAAAATATTAAACCTCACTTTGAATAACTGGACAGGTTGATTCTTTGCTTCGTCAGCATTTTGCTGCTCTCAGAATAGGTCTATTTATGATGATAAAGTTAACTCTAAGACAGTTATTATATAGAATAAGTAATCGTCAATTCCAATCATCAATCTACGTATGATGTGTTTGTGGTCGGAAAATGCACGTGCACACACATCATTTATTGATTTGCATCGTGTTATTTTGCGTGCAATCTTAACTGTAAGGCATTTTCTTTTATGTTATTGGTGTCCACGATATGCACCTAAAGAACTCGTAATCGTATAACGACGACACTTAATCACAAGATCACCTTTTATACTATGATCTCACCGTTTATGATATGATATATAAACTAAAAGTACATTCAGGGCCCTTCCAATGTATCATAACCAATTCGAACTCCAATACATTGTAAAAGATCCTATGTTTTATGAGATAAAATGTGGCTACATCCATCGTGTAAGGGAGAGGCACTTCAATTTATGTGCGTAATTAAGTGGAGTTTGCGTTGGGGCTCCAGGCACTTTCTACCAGTAAATGAAATTTACGTACAGCTCCTTTCGAACGTATCTTCAGTTTTTGGTTTAAACAATCAACGGGAGCGTTGTTTGTACACAAATCGTTGCTTAGCTATTGAGTAATCTTCTGGCCATCAGTTTTTTACTCATTATTTAATCATTGATTGAAAGTAAATAAAGATGTTGATGTCTGTATCTTTTTGATTTAAGTAATCAACGAAAGCGTTGGTGTACAAAGATCCGAAAAATTTTGTTATCCGAAAAGTTTAAATTATAAAGAAAAAAGATAATTTAAGTGAGTAATTATAAATATTAAGGTGTAAGCAATTTAATCTTTATTTACACTATTTTGCAGATAAAGTCAAAGTGACTGAAGCTTCAGTTCAAATGTTTAGGTTGGGTAAAAATGCGAATATTATTTTCCGTTTAAAAATACTCAGTAACAGCTTTTTTTTATACCACTTAGGTGATAGACAAGCACACAGCCCACCTGATGGAAAGTGGTCACCGTGGTCTATGGACGTGTGCAAAACCAAGAGACCTATGGACCTCGTAAAGTGTTTAGGAAGAAGAACTTTACCTTACTTACTTACACCTTACACCTATTATTTTGCTATTTTAAATTAATTCTGTATTTCTTTTATTTTTCAATACTATAATATTTTGGTTTTTAAATTTAGTCATTTTTTAAACTATAATTAGCTGTTTTACACGGCTCCACCCTCGTGGCATTTTAATCCCGTTTCTGCAGCCCATGGGAACCTATTCACGGTTAAAAATATATGGAAATAATCTACCCCAGTACCAAATTTCATCCAGGTCCGTTTGACTGTTAGAACGTGACTGAATAACAAACTACCAAACATCGAAACATCTTCACAAATTTTCTCATTTATTAAATATTAGTAGGATTGTATATAAAACTAATGCAAACTATGCGACATCGACCGCGTGGTTAGGTGAACTAATTCTATGATGTGTCAACTTCAACTGGGGTACAAACTATCAAGGACTTGGCTCTAACCGCAGGTTGTTAAGGGCTAGATGTAGCCTTGTCTTTGCGGGAAGAAGACAAGTCCCTTTCTATCTACGATCTTCAAAATTTTTAAAAGAAATCAACCAATAGTAGATTAATTTATTCATTTGAACTTTACAGAATCAATAAAACGCTGTCTCTTATCACTTCTTACAGGTAAATGCTTTCAGCCCATGCTGCAGTAGCGAAGGGTGGTGGAAAGGCGCTGACTACGCTCAATTACATTATTAATCTTTAGTTTATCATTAACTTATAAGTAAATCTTATCATTATGCTTATATTGTATACACATACTGATGTCTCATGCGTCGTTTAGTGATATCAATAATATCAATTCGATGAAACTATGCGCTATAAAATCCCAATTCAATTATGTATCGGTATATTCTCTGATGTTGGACCGACTTCTATATTCAAGATTTTTTGTCAATTTAATCTATAGCTATTTCGACGAGGGACCTCGTGAATAGATAACTTCTGATAGTATAGGGATGCTGACTGAACGCCTTACAAAAAGGCAGAACGTTCAACGAGCTAAGCAAATGTTTGCCTTTTATAAGAGACAATTCAGAATTATGTGAGAAAACCAATGGATACACATTTTTATAAACTTTTTTTTTTCTTCAAGTTTTCCACACGCCGGCCGATCCGCTCGAAGAATTTATCGCAATTTTTTTTCCACCATTGTATCAACTTGTATTGTTTTTTTTTTTTTGTGTATGCATTAATGTAAAATAAATGAACATAAAAAATAAATCAATTTGAAACAGCACCAACACATTGGAGACCACATCGAGATTTTCCATTCCCAGGAAGACTGGCTTGGTGAAGTAACAGGAAGCCGTTAAATTGAAGAAATCTTGGCAGAGATGTAAGTAAGTTACTCTAGTCACTTCCAAACTTTGGAGTCCGCTGATGCTGACATTTTAGAGGATACATACATAAATATATTCACGTCTTTATCACCTGAGGGTTAGGCAGTGGTGAATTAACACCCACATTTCACGAATCATTGAATTCGGCCCCACGTATTAGTGAATGAGCCTATTGCCGTCTTCCGGGCACTACCGTTGACTCAACCATACATCTGAGACTAAGTCTGGGCTACATATATCTGTCTGATGTTAAACATCCTTATCCCTTAGTAGCCTTGACACCGCATGGGAAAAGATGGGGCAGACCAAATACTACTCTGCCGGGAGCCGCGTGGCTTTCAGCATTTTATTGCAGAGGATCAGTGTAAATAATAAAATAACACCAAATAAATCGCAACAGTAATCTCGAACTCAATTGTTATTTTTGCCATAGCCCATTTGGTACTTATTTTTTTTTTTATTAAGGTGGGTACAAAGATGTGCCTTGAACATTGTCGACTATCCTTGAGTAACAAACGGTATTGATCCATTTAGGATTTTCACACGCGGATTGTTTGTGCCTTTTTTTTTTTTTACGTGCGCAAAATCCCCACGGATACCTCCCCACCGGAGCCGGTGGAGGAGGTTATGTCGGACTCGAACCGACTAAAACGCTCGCCGCCTGTGGGTCATTTTGGTTGCCGAAGGTGAGGTTGACAGGCATATCCCTCGCACCCCGGCCGACCCAGGGCCATCTCTCACGATCTGGCCCTCTTCTCGGGAGTGGGGACTACAGAGTCCCCAACTCGACCCCGGAAAAGGGGAGGCGCGCCAGGCGCGCCACCGCTGCGGCCTGCTTCTGCCAGGGTGACAGGCGGCTCCACCTGTCACCCCCAGGCCGGCAGGATTGTTTGTGCCCTGAACATTGTTGACTATCCTTGAGTCACAAACGTTAATGATCCATTTAGGATTTTCACACGCGGATTGTTTAATAACATGTATTCCGAGAAAATATTTAAGATTGAATGAATTTTGAGAGCATGCTAACTATTAAAATCGATTAAGATATAGAAAAAATTAAATAGGTTCAGGCGAGATTCGATCCCGCGATCTTTCCCTTACAGGAGGAACGCTCTGATCGCGGGTTCGAATCTCGAACTGATTCAATTTTTTTATATCTTAACTGATTTGGAATATTTGAGATGTAGCCGAAACACACAACAGACAAGCATAATACAAGATTGCAAAGTTTAAGGCATAATTGTAAATGATTTCTGATGCCAATAATTCATTTATTATTTAGTCCAAAACAGTCAACGATATTCAATGATATTCCACAATTTACTATTGTGTTGTGGGCCGTTAAACGTAGATAAAACTACTTAGGTACATTTTTTCAATACATTTTATACATAATACACACTTCATGGTCACAACCGTCCTTACTTTTATTCGTTTGAAGTATCAAAATCGCCTCACGCACGAGTTCATATATATATCACAATATTTTCCAGCTTAATCCTTCAATGACATCAAATGCTGAATATAAGGTAATGATTTATTATATTAGCACTATTCACTATTAGCAAAATCTTCAAAACACAGGAAGAAAGCATTACGAGTATAACTCCGAATCATTTCGAAATTGAACCATTTTAACCTCTCTAAATTTCTCCCTGAAATACTTGAAAATTGAGCTTGTTAATTTCAATTACTTAATAATCTTCATTTAGGCAAGCGTTTAAGTAAATTAAGCGCATTACAAAAGGCCCATTATAAATACTATGTTAACTTACTTCTAGGGAAACCATTTTCGACCCCAGTAACTTAGCTTTTAACAAAAATCAAGTCAAGGAAAATTTGTTTCTTTTTATATAGGCATCTATCACTTACGGTTCGAAGAGTTCTTATTAAGCTTCTGGAGTCTCAGACTTTCTTAAAATACAAAGAGCCGTAAAGCATCCTGTTTCAAAAAATATATTGTTCAGTACACAAAACTTATATCAACTTTAAAAGCCATATTAATTTAGTTATTGAAACTTTGTACTGGAACCGACTGCTATCCTACTAGCCCTACTTCCTACTCCTAACACTACACAGCTATAAACAAGGTGTCACCAGACCATCACCATATCACCACGATGACAGACTATTGAGGTAGTATTTTTTATCTTTCTTTTGAACAATATTTGCCATTAGCTTCCGATGCGACTTCCCTTGGAAAACTGTTCATCAGGTATCTTGGTTGATGTATGTATGTTTGTTATTCAATCACGTTCTAACGGCTAAACGGATCTAGCTGAATTGCAATTTGGTACAGAAATAGATGACAGTCTGGAATACGACGTAGGCTACATTTTATTCATTCGTTCACTCTAAAAATGCCATATATTTTTAGACCTTACTAGTATTCAGTATCAAAATAAACGGGATATTTACCATGTTTCATTGTTTGGATTTTGATACTGACGTGAGTGACCATGACAGTTTAAATACGTACTAGTATTACTTTAAAGTAGAAAATTAAATGGCATTTTTGCAATCCCAATCACAATAGTTTTGCTACCCTAATGTATTAAAATATTCTCTGTCAAAACTTAAGAGCCGTGCTGTTGTCGGTGGAGTAATCGCCACTTTTCTCTCTTCTCCGCCAATTCTTTGACCTTCTGATACGACGTGATTTCTTTCTTTTCTTTTATCTGCGCTAAATTCGTTGTATACCACTTCTCCTCTTTCCTTCTACCTTCCATTCTGTGATATTTAAAAAAATAAATCATGTCTTATCAGGTGGCCAGCCATCATCCTCTTCGGTTCTCTATGATTTCCAATATCGACCTTCTTCCCTGTACTTTGTTTACTACTCTTTCGTCCAGAAAAACCACTTGGAGTTTGCAAGTGGTAGGTACCTAAACACGATCATAAAATACAGTATGTTGCGCTTTAAGACGTTTTCATGCATCACCTGAGTGCATCTAATATCCAACCACCTAGCTAGAAGAGACTTGTTGGTACTAAGGCAGAGTAGCTATAAAACTACACAAGTTTTCGCCTATAAATGAATTGCTACTCTTGTAGAGAACCACTGAAACATAACTAGGACTATTTAAACTTGAGCATACACAGTCCTTATTATATTCTTGGTTGTATCGGATGTTTTCACTCTTTCTTCTCCTTTTGATTCGGCTTATGTAGCTTTCATGGGAGTGACTACCGTCTGATGTCCCTATCTCGAGAGGAACTCCAGCACCAAAGTCTCCGTAAATCAGTAGTTGTATTGACTTGCTGATGAGGTTGACCTGGCTTCAAAGGTATTGGCGGAGCTTAATTAACCCAGTCATGTAATTAGTACTTAATGTGTTGTTTTTATCAAGAACAATAAATAATGTTACACACAAATTCAATACAACAAAAAGAAAACCTTCCAAACAAAATCGTCAAGGTAAAAACATTCCATTAAGTAGTAAACTACTAAACGTCTGTCTCGCTCATTATCTACGACGCCGATTCCTTTTCTGCAAAAAAAAAGCTTTCAGTCGCCAGTCTCACACACGTTCTGAAGGCCTCTCAAAAATTCATCGCCCGTCTACGAGCTGAATAGGTTCCGGA
Organism: Eilema griseolum; assembly: GCA_963662185.1. NCBI lineage: Eukaryota > Metazoa > Arthropoda > Insecta > Lepidoptera > Erebidae > Eilema > Eilema griseolum. Next base: position 21,384,644 of record OY759238.1, read on the forward strand.
GTTGGGGCCGACTTTCCGCCGTTGCTCGTAATCTACTTAATAAGTAATCCTGTAGGGTTCTTACCTCTGTTAAGCTTAGATAAGACAGCTGTTTTCTTTTGATATAATTTTCTACTAATATATAGTCAGCATTACAAATATTGGAGGAATAAGAAATGGATCCGAGCGAATGATTTTCTGTAAGATTTTTGGTTTTGATTTGTAAAACTCTACATCGAGTGATGACCTAAAGATGTAGATACATAGTTTTTTTTAAACTTTAACAGTAACATTTTTTAAATATTAATTAAGTTAAACAAAATTTCAGATTTTGTTAGTTTTGTAGCAAAGACAGCGACATGATTTTTCAAAAGTAGTAGGAAAAAATGACAATGGCACATGTGCCGTAGTCATCTTTATTTAGTTACAATTCCACCCGCAGACTGGATAGATTTGAATGTAAATACACATTTATTTCTATAGATTGTGAATATTTAAATTATTGTAATTATATAATTATTTAAATATTTTATTTCTGGTGAAAGAAACGTCTTTCCATACATACATACATACATACATACATAAAATCACGCCTGTTTCCCATAGGGGTAGGCAGAGATCACGCATCTCCATTTGCTAAGATCCTGACATATTACTCTCGCTGCATTCACTCTCATTACATACTTCATGCATGCTCGTCGGTTTAGAGTACTCCTGACCTGCCCCTTTTCTAAAACTTCCCCGATTTGGTCCAGGTATGTGCACCTAGGTCTTCCCCTTCTAACGGTACCATCCACACTCGCCTCATACACCTGTTTCGTTAGTCTTCTTTCATTCATTCTCTCAACATGAGCAAACCATCTCAACATTCCTCTCTCAAATTCTCATCACTACATCTTCTATCATCCTACCTCATTCTTTTATCACGCTATTTCTCACTCTATGTCTCAAGGTTAAGCCACATATACTTCGCAACGCACGCATTCCTACTGCATTCACTCTACTCTGATGCTTTTCTGCCACACCCAACTTTCACTACCATACATACGTCTTTCCAAAGATACTATAATATTTTAAGTAAAAGTATTTCCACGCTCTGGTTCGTATGAACAGGCCTGTAATAAAAAATTAAAGTGCTTATACGTGATACAATTACTATTCGTCTGCGGCTCCCGTTGTCGCAATAACATAAGTGATTAAAACTCAGTTACAACTCGACTTGAGATAGAAGTTACAAAGGAGGATAACTTTGTTAGGTACGCCTCATTTTAGTTTAATTCTAGTGTGTTCAACGTTTTAATGTTTGAAAGACAAAGAAGAGTTAAACAAAGGAAAATGGACCTTATATCCCTCGTTTAAAATCAGCCACACACTGTGTTTCTTTTATTATCATCGGTTTTTATTTATTTATTAACGGTACCTTGATGGATCTATAATTAGAGTTATTGGTTACTATAACATATACGGGCTATAATTGCTGCGAAGAAAGTATTGATACTTTATATTCTAGTGATTATTTTTATATTTTCTGTAGAAACAGTGTGATCGTGATCATTCACTACACACGACAACATAACACAGCCGACGAATAAAATTCCCACGATCAACAGCAATCATAATTCGTCCAAGCAAGTCGCTTCAGACTCATGCCAAAGTGTATGCAAATAACTTTGGTTTTTTCGCACGACACCGCCGCAGATTTTCATCCGAAATACGAACCTGTCTCACATGGGGCTCTCAAAAATTCAACGACGACGCAACCCACAGACGTCCTATTCTGTTTACTTTCAGACAATGATAGTAATGTGATGCATTAATGTAATTAGTCATTTGTTACAGAACATCTGCAGGTTTTAAGGGTTATTTATGTCGAGTTAGCGTGATTACTGATGGTAATTTTTTTGTAATGTTTGAATAAAATACTGTCTTATAAGATAAAATATTTTTAAAGTAAATAAAATAAAACATATGAAAATAATATTTCGTAAATATATTTTGTATGTTGGTATCATTAAGAACAGAAAAGAAAGAAATGCGTTTGTTCTGAATAACTGCAGCACATAAAACATTAAAATAACAATAAACAGTTAAATTAATTTAATTAATTAGTTGTGGAAGTTGTGGAAATTGTGGAAATTGCGGTAGTTGTGGAAGATGTGGAAGTTTTGAAAGTTGTGGGAGTTGTGGTAGCTGTGAAAGCTGTGACATTTGTAAAAGTATTTTAAAGTCATTTTATAATTTATTAACTATTCTCCTAAACGGTAGACACCGCGTAATTCAGAAAAAATATAATAAGTCTGTTAGAAGTAGGTACATGTTGAGGCGGTAGTCAGGTCTCCAGACAGTGGCTGATGAATATTTCACTTCATTATAACAGTCTGCTGTGTGCATCGTATAAAATTTTAAGAGAGATGACGAACTCACAATTGTCAAGCTATTTTACTTATTATTTCATTTGAAAGTTCACGCGAATAATACTAATTGCAATGTTCTTTCATTGCAATTTGTGTGTAATCGAATTCCATCGTGTTTTTTTATTACATTTTTGTTGTTCTTTTTTATTTATTGGTTTTAGGATTAGTAGTCGTTACAAATAAAACATTGCTTTTGCAAAAAATACTTATGCGTTAGGTGATTTTTTATTTTTTTTATTTAACGACTACAATACAACTTTAAGACCAGAAATAACCGTCATTTCTCTTGTCTCCGTTCGACAAACAGTGTAATAAAGCGTTCAACAGCAAATGCATAAGTCGCGGGTTCGATTCCAATTCAGTGCAAATATTTTTTAGCATGCCTATTTATATTGTTCTGTAATATTTATTAATACATAAAAATATTGAATAACGAAACACGATATAAACCAATACAAGTTATACCAAAGGAATTTCTTTTAACATGAGACGTGATTGTTGTTTCTACTAGCTTCCATAACTCAACTTGTGCCACTTCATTTATATTGAACCTGTCCATTTTGTACTGAAGTTTTTTGAAACAAATCGCCCAATTTCACAAATTACGAGTCATTCTATCGACAGTTACTCTGAAATATTCTAAATGGACACTAGTGTTGCTCTATCCAGCTTTTGTATTTAAATTTACGGTTTAGACGATTTGTTACAGTGCAATTTATACTATGCGTATTTTATTTACAGGGAATAGTAGTATGATATTGGTACCATATAAAATACATGCAGAAATCAAAAAATTATGATTGACAATGCAATAGGCGTTAGAATTGACAGATTTTTCAATCAAATGTTTCAAATGCTACTATAAAGTAGTTTTATTATAGTTTTAGTTTAGTGTAGTTTCAGTATACTATACAAATTAGTTTTTTTGCAAAAGTAATGTATCATTTGAAATAGATGCCTCTAATAACTATTTTGGGGCATCACCGAAATTTCCGGTACTCAAGCCTGCGTCACTTAAAGCACTCAAAAATATTTTTTTTCCTTTCTGCTTGTCTAATTTGTGCGCGGTGAATGCAAAAACTGCTGAAGGCATTTCGATACGATATTTTTAGAAAATATCAGTAATTTTTTTACATAGATTTGTAATTCTACCATACCATAGTACTTGAACAAATTATTTGAATGCATAATTTTAAACAGTTATTCAATTTTAACATCATGTGTCAAACTTTTATAAATAAACTGTACCTTCTTCCTCTGATTATAATACATGTTTGTGTTTATCTGTGAAGCCTCGTGAAATTAATTACGCGGGTTGCGCAAAATTAACTAGGATGTGAATTATAATCAGTGTGAAACCCTCTTCATAATGAGGGTAAAGTTGAAACAGAAATTCAAATGCATGTTGATTTTTGAAATCTTGATCAAAAATGCTACCATTGAACAACTACATTCTGATACTTCAAATATTACTGCCATTGATGATCTGAGCCCTACTGACGTCTTTGCTCATAGAGTTCTTTTGATCTAGAAATTTGCATAATTATGAGTCATAGCAGTTTAAGTACGAAATTTCACTAAAAAGTAATAACTATTATATTTTTCAACAGCTAATTAATATTCAAAAGATACGTCATTACATAATACATTCGGTTTCATAGTCGGTCAATAGTCATATTGTTATATTTGCAGGGGTATAGATTCCAAACTTTATATCAAAACCCTTCAGATACTTTTAATTATCAGAAATACCTGTGATCTGTTCTCGAACTTATAAAAATATGTACATAATAAAATTCTACGGTAGTACTTCTGTAATATTATTTCAGTGATCTCACCCAACGCTTACGCGGAGTTTGCTCAACAAATAATTTAAATGATGCAAAGTATTTACTTAGGCACGTAAAAATCATTTTCGCGCACAGGGTAAATAAAATTATTATCAAGAAGTACTGAATTTTTTATTACTTTAAATAAATTTAACATTACTTGTACGATCACAATGTTATACAATCACAATAAATCCACTGATGTCAATGAAAATAATAATAGTTTTATGCTCCATGACAAGACCATTAAAAGAACTTAGTGCTTGCAATTACCGTAGATTTTTATTCATTCATTCATTCAAATGCATTTATTGTTTGTCACAGGTAGTAGAACAGTATTAAATGATATTGGGGACTTTTACTGGGTAAATAAATGAATATTCTACAACAACGCTATCTAGATACATGCTAAGCATAGTTAACTAGCTTGTGTTATGGGATCTAGAATGCTGACAAACATACTTAGATACATTTCTTTTTGTAAATACATACATATCAGATATAGAAACACCCAGACCAATGCAAATATACATATTCGTGCATAGATATTTGTACTGTGCAGGTATCAAACCCGCACCTCACGCGTAGCAGTCGAACGTTCTACCGCCACAGAGGTTATTTTATATTGACTTAGCATTTTTTTTTATTTTGGACACGCCAACTTGACTTCACCTTGCCTGATGGTAAACTAAAGGCTAAGTCTCAGGAAAGGCATTCACCATAACAGATACTAAGTAATGTTACAATGGTGGCATTCAGCTCATAATTAAGATACTAAGTACACAATATTACAAAGTATAGTTAATCACTGGAAGATAGATTATATTCTTAAGGATATAATCTATCTTCCAGTATATATATACTGGAAGATAGATTATATCTTTAAGGACTCCAGAGATTGTGCTCCTTTTATTATATATATATAAAGTGTATGCAAGTGTATCATCAGACTCTCAACAGCCGCACAACAATGTACTGCTAGGCTTGACGAAATGCGGCAGTATAGCAGTATATGATAATAATACATACATACATATAATCACGCCTCTATCCCCAGAGGGTTAGGCAGAGGTGAATTAACACCCACATTTCACCAATCATTGAACTCGGTCCCACGTAATAGGGGGTGAGCCTATTGCCCTCTCCCGGGCACTATTGTTGACTCAGGCCAAGCATTTGAGGCTGAGTCTGGGCTCTATATATCTGTCTGATGTTAAACAGCCCTATCCCTTAGTCGCCTTGTACGACACCTCTTGGGAAGAGATGGAGTGGTCCAAATTCTACTCTGCCGAAAGCCACTCGGCTATACTATATCTTATATATAAAATTCTCGTGTCACGGAACTGAACTGAACTGAACTTGAACTCCTCCGAAACAGCTTGACCGATTCCCATGAAATTTTGTGAGCATAATGAGTAGGTCTGAGAATTGGCCAACATCTATTTTTCATCCCCCTAAATGTTAAGAATAAAAAATAAAAAATAAAATTTAGGGGTACTACACCCCTAAATTTTATTTTTTATTTTTTAGGCAAAATTTTTTGTTTTTATTTTTTTATGACACAGCATACAAAAATACATACTACTCTAAATTTTTTAAAGATAAAAATCGCGATAGAAAAATAGGGGATGATCGTTGAGGGTTGCTCAACGATCATCCCCTATTTTTCTAACGCGATTTTTATCTTTCGATTATTAGTAAATTCCCGCACACTTACATTAGTAACTAAGTTATTTTTGTTGAAATAAAAATACATGGCATAACAACGTATGCTGGGTCAGCTAGTTATATATATAATAATATTATAGTAGGAAATTAATTAACCACCAGTGGTCGATACCGTGGTAAACTATATTCAGTAAACATTATATATTACGTATCCACCAATTAATTTCTATTTACATTTTTTATGTAACCGGTTAAAAGAGTTGGAAAAAAATAAATAGCTTCAGCTAATAAATCCACCATCATTTGGTCCAGACAGCGTCCTTTCCGCCGCATTGATCCCCTAAATATACACCAATAAGTAAATACTTTCCTTCGTCAATACAACTCGATAAAGGTTGACATCTATTGACCCTCAGCACATTCATCACGAGAGGATCCGAAGAACAATTCGAGATAAAACAAAGGGTCAGTGCCAATCAACACCAAATAATTCGCAGCTGCTAATCATTAGGGAAACCACCAAAAAATAATACGAGCCTGTCAGATACAGTACACAAGTCCCAATTAGTTAGGTTTGGTAAAAATATTAATATAATAATCCAGGGATTATTGTATTGACTTGTTGGTTCTGTATCATAATTATGTCACCATTGTAACATGGTATAATATGTATGTAATGGTGAGCCTCTTGTCTTAGACTTTGCCTTTAGCTTATCATCCGGCGAAGTCTGATTGACGTGTCCTATATAAAAAATAATATGGGTGTGAAATCCTAGTTGTGATTTTTGGGGTAGGCATGTGGCAGAGCTTTTTCATTAGAATATTCTCAGCAATAGTATGAAAACAAATGGATAACCGCTGACTTACTCTTGAGATATTTTTTTTTTATACCACTAAGTTGGCAGACAAGCACACGGCCCACCTGATGGGAAGCGGTTACCGTGGCCTATGGACGTATGCAACACCAGGGGTGTCACACTCGTGCTGCCGACCATGAAGAAACCTTCTGATGCCCCTGTTGACGAACCCCATATTGTAGGCGCTTGGGAAAACCGCAGCAGGGAGGTCATTCCACAGCTTGAGTGTGCGTGGGATGAAGTTTCTTTCATACAGCACAGTGCGCACCGTCTCAGGTCGCAATGTGTGGGGATGAATTCCCTGCCTATGGCGAGAGGTGCGATGATAGAATGTAGCTATATATAATATAATATATAATATTGAACGGATCAAAAAGTAAAAATATGTGCATTTTTTAAAACAAAGGTGACAATTAATAAATAAATAATAAATATTGCACGACATTCTACACAACGCGCATCACCCTAAGGTAGACCGTCAGTTAACATAGTCAGAGATAACTGTCGCCTTTGGCATTAAGTCCGCCTTTGTACAATAAACTGTGCATAAAGTTAAAAATAAATAAACGCTATCTAGACCTTTGGTAAGCATAGCTTATCTAGCTTATGTTATGGGATCTAGAATGCGGATAAATATACTTAGATACTTTTTTTTGTCAATACAAACATATTATACATAGAAAAACCCAGACCAATGCAAATATACATATTCATTCATACAAATATTTGCACTGAGCGGGAATCGAAGGAGGTCGTCAATTGAATTAGATGTGATTGCTACAGTAGTACCAGTCTTTTAAAATTCTACTTCATCTGAGCGTTAATCCTAGACGCATCTGAAGCTTGCAACCTGCAAGTTTGGGGTCCGTTTTGCCAGTTTTAGCTGAACTTCGATTGCCATCTGTCCTCATCAACCGAAAAGAGATATCGAAACATTGCAGTTAGATCAATTGTTAAAGTTTTTGGGCTCCAATTAACCATAACGACAACCATAGATGTTCGTATGGCAACCTGACTGACGGCGACGGCGTAAATTGTTCTTCAAGGCACGACCAGACTAATGCAAATACCTATATTCATGCATACAAATATATTTTCACTGAACAGGGATCGAACCGCGCCTCGTGCGTAGGTCCCTCGTTCACTGCCGCCACGCCACAGAGGCTGTCCTGTATGACCAGTCTTTTAATAGTGATTGATAAAGCATTTCGAACTGTTATCGTACCGAATTGTATTCACCTGATACGAAAACGCTGCAATCTGATGATCCTCAAATATTTGATCCGATTAATCACATTAGCTGTTAAACAAAAAAAAACTACATTATAATAGTGTCATCCATTTGCGAGCTATGTTTTTTCTAAATTCACAAAAATATAATTGCACAAATAAACAGGTCAAGATTATACGCCCCTCGTTTTTCGTTGGTAGTTTTAAAAACATGTTGCCTGCGCCTAACGGCAGGCGAAATACCAGGTTATCACTCGGGAGTTATGTCTTCTCCCTAAGGACAGACCCACAGAACATATACAATGGACAATAAATTCACTAAGAATGCATTAGTGCACTATACGTGTGATACTTGTCCACAAGCGTAAGTTATTATAATAAGAAAATATACATATAATCACGCCTTTATCTCCGGCGGGCTAGTCAGAGGTGAATTAACATCCACATTTCACCAATCATTGTATTCGGTCCCACATAATAGGGGGTGAGCCTATTGCAGTATTCCGGTTACTATTATTGACTTAAGCTATGTATCTAAGGCTGAGTCTGAGCTGTATTTAGCTGTTTGATGTTAAACAGTCCTAAATATACTTAAAAGAACTATAGTAGTGTAGTGAAATGTACTGATAAACTTCAAAGCAAAATCACTGTTGAGGCGCGGATTCGATTCCTGCTCAGTGCAAATATTTGTATGCATAAGTATGTATATTTGCATTGGTCTGGGTGTTTCTATGTATGTATTTAAAAAAAAATAGTATCTAAGTATGTTTATCCGCATTCTAGATTACCATGCTATGCTAACCATGGGTATAGAAAATGTTGTGTGGAATGTTGTGGAATATTTATTTATTTATTGTCATACCACAGACACTGCGAAAAATGACATTAAATTGTAGTCTTTTTTTCTATAGCTTTAAAGGCCAAAATTAAATGAAAAGAGTTTCATTACACATTTTCATTCACTCTGCAAAAAGGTCTTTTAGTTTTGGACCATAAACGTATTGCTTTAAAGTCTAAAATAAATGAATTTTTAGCAGTACCCGTGGTATAACAATGGTTTTGCTTTAGCAGATTCGAGACTCTGGTTAGTAGTTAGAGTCGTTACGATCGAGTGAGGACGAGTTGATGAGATGACGAAAAAAAGCTTTTCATTTTAGATGGAGACGTTAACAGGAACAGTACTCTTTTTACAAAACAAAAGTTGTATTACTAGGAATACTTCATAACAGCACGGATTCAGCAAATAAGATAGGTTTGACTTACTCCCTATTATATGGAGATCAAAATAGAAGATGAATGTAGGTGTGTAGCTAAACACCCATTTATCTCCGGGTAGGCAGGGACAACCACCCGCCATTATCCTCTATCCTTACATACTTCTCTGGTTTCCTCCAAACTTTGTTAGGAATATGCAGGAGTAAATAATGTTCACCTTTCCATTCCTACACAGGACAACACGTGCAAGGGCTTAGATGTCACCCGCACACGGTGCAGAATATACGATCAAGAACCAAGCGGTTTGGAGACTCTTTCCTTTGCCGTCTTCCAACCGTACAGTGTACAGGCGTGAAAAAGCATCTGATGTGGCCATCAAACTGAGTGCCGCCATTGTTACATGCTACACATCTCTTACCGGAAACTTTTCATTTAGCTTAACATCAGGCGAGGAAAAATCAAACACTTTAGACAGGACAGACAGAGCAAACGCCCGTGGTTTAATAGGCCCTGCAGAGAAGCAAGAGACTACAAGCAATCTGCATACAGGGCTTGGACCACGGCTCTTGCCAATAAAGATCCGAATATCGCTGAAGTGAAGCGAAAGTTGAATGCCGCCTCGAGGTCTAGTAAAAAAGCTACGGCCAGGGCTAAGTTTGAGTTCATCGGCAGAATTGGCGAGCGGCTTGCGCGCTACCCATCTGGCAGTCGTGCATTTTGGTCGCTCGATAAAGCTGCCGAGGGAAACTTCTGCCAGTCTAGCCTTCCACCGCTGCAAAAATCCGATGGTAGTCTGGCTCATGGCGCTAAGGAGAAAGCCGATCTGTTGGGTAATCTCTTTGCGTCAAACTCGACTATGAACGACGGGAACGCCGAACCACCGATAATTCCCAGCTGCTTCCATGACTGAAGTTAAAATCACGCAACGGGTGGTCCGGCGCGAGCTTAAGTCCCTAGATGTTCGGAAGTCGAGTGGGCCAGACGGTATACCGGCGATGGTGCTTAAACACTGTGCTCCCGAGCTGTGCCCTGTACATACACGTCTTTTCGCAGTCTCATACTCCGCAAGGCGGGTCCCAACCTCGCGGAAGACCGCATTCGTGCACCCTGTACCTAAGAAAGGTGACAGGACCGATCCGACCAATTACAGGCCTATCGCTATAACCTCCCTACTCTCGAAGGTAATGGAGCGTGTTATTAATACACAGCTCCTGAGATACCTTGAGGGAAACGATCTACTGAGCGATCGACAGTACGGCTTTCGCCACCGTCACTCTACCGGGGACCTTCTTGTGTATCTCACAAACCGGTGGGCGCAGGCCATCGAGAGTCGGGGTGAGGCACTAGCGGTCAGCCTCGATATAGCGAAGGCCTTCGATCGGGTCTGGCACAAAGGTCTTCTTGCGAAGTTGCCATATTATGGACTCCCCGAGGGACTGTGCGAATGGATCTCCAGCTTTTTGTCCAACACAAGCATCCATACCGTCGTCGACGGCAGCTGCTCGGACCGCATGAACATAAATGCTGGTGTCCCACAAGGCTCCGTGTTGTCTCCGACGCTGTTTCTGCTGCATATCAATGACATGCTGTCTGATGGCTCCATTCATTGTTATGCGGACGACAGTACCGGAGACACGTGTTACACGGGCCGTGCAAATAACTCTCAGTCCGAGGTGGAGAAGAGTCGCGAACAACTTGTGTCTGAAATTGAGACTACTCTCTCTGGAGTATCCGATTGGGGACGACTAAACCTAGTCCAATTCAACCCTACTAAGACACAAGTATGTGTATTCACCGCTGAGAAAACCCCATTCAATGTGGCGCCGCAATTCTTGGGCACACCGCTTACCATCTCCTCGAGTATAGGGATCCCTGGTGTCGATATCTCCAGCGACGTCCAATACCGAAGTCATTTGCGGGACAAGGTTAAGTTGGCATCAAGAAAGCTCGGAGTGCTCAACAGGGCGAAGCAGTACTTCACTGCGGGGCAGCAACTCCTTCTTTATAAAGCACAGGTCCGGCCTCACATGGAGTACTGCTGTCACCTTTTTGCTGGAGCACCTGCATACCAGCTTGACCCCTTCGACTCAGTGCAAAGACGGGCATTGAGGCTGGTAGACAATCCCATACTCACAGGTAGTGTGGAACCTCTTAGCCTTAGGAGGGATTTTGCCTCACTGTGTGTGTTCTACCGCCTATACAATAGTTTGTGCTCAGATGAATTGTTTTACATGATGCCCGTAGCTACATTCTATCATCGCACCTCTCGTCATAGGCAGGGAATTCATCCTCACACATTGCGACCTGAGACGGTGCGCACTGTGCAGTATGAAAGAAACTTCATCCCACGCACACTCAAGCTGTGGAATGACCTCCATGCTGCGGTTTTACCAAGCGCCTACAATATGGGGTTCTTCAAGAGGGGCATCAGAAGGTTTCTTCATGGTCCGCAGCGCATGTGTGACACCCCTGGTGTTGCATACGTCCATAGGCCACGGTAACCGCTTCCCATCAGGTGAGCCGTGTGCTTGTCTGCCAACTAAGTGGTATAAAAAAAAAAACTCACACCAAATGTTATATTGACTAAAATATCAAACTTTTTATCTTCATAGTCGGTAATATTTACATCTAAAATAGTTTCACTATCTATCCTCTACTTATCTCTTGTCATTTGAAAACCCCTATAAATTTTTATATTAGAACATTATTTGCCTACGTGAAAATGCCGAAAAAATGTATATTAACATGTGACACGTACCTTGCCACATTACCTTCCAGTCTTAAGACCTCAAGTGGAGACAACATGTCTGAACATTTGTATGCATGGTGGTGAACTTCAGGCTCGAGGATCCTCCGTGATATTTTTCTTTTACATTTTATACCCGTAACGTTTTGACTCGCACTTGCGACTTTGCATGTATCGTTCTTAACAAGCAAGGATTTCTTTTTTGAATGGAAATTTTGCTGCAGCCAAGATATATTTTGTTTAGCTCATGTTTTTAAATTTAAATTTGTGATGTGTCTGGAAAATTTGTACGAAAATGGATTTTGGTTAGGTATGCAATAATTTTGTTTTTAAAATCAGTCATGTATTTTTACGTATTAGATACTACAATATTTATAGATTTATTATTCTAATATAAAAAATGTATCGCGAATTTATCAGAAACCGCGCCTAGTGGTATGGGTAATGGACTACTGAGACTACTTCGGGGATAGAGGGGTGAGTTTATGAAAGTAATGTAGTGTTTATGTTATGAATCTATATCTAATTGCGTTTAAAACGACTAGGTTGGACAATCTCGTTGTTTAGGCTTATATTTCACCTTAATAATTCAATTTCTACAGATTTATAACGTATTATAGTTTTCTGCATAATTTAAGTAAACCTACTCGTTGTATAGACAATTATCATTTCTTCAGTTTATTTCATATCATTATTTCTATACTCAATTTACGATGAAAATTTATTATACATAGTTCCATTTGTTTCAATAATGAGTATAATCAGACTACTGAGACAAAAATCTTTCTAGTCTAAAACTATTGAGATTATTATTTAAGTAGTTGCCATTCAAATGAATGATGACTAAAAAATAAAAATCATTTAGCACAATTTGCTTCTGTCACCATAAAATATTTCAAACTATAAATCGCATTCCCTAATTGATTTAAAGCAAACTTAAATTAACATTACAACTTTCACACAAATTGAAAATTAATATTAGTTTGGGATTGCTGTCAAAGTTGCAATATTTATCATGATTAGAGTTTAAACAGTTACGGATTAGGCAAAAAGTTGTCTTCGTTTAATAGGAATTGAAAATCAAAATTATTGTGGTATTACTTGATCGCTATGGTTCTTTTATAAAAGAAAAATTGATATTAACCCTTCTCATCGTATTAAAATGAGAACAGATCTCATGTTAAAACGAAATTAGTTTTTATAGAATGATATTTTTTTTTTTTTTTTTATTTATTTATCACCTTAAAAACATCATATATACATAATTATTTACAGTGCATTTAGAAACCACTGAGGTTTGTAGCAAATGCAACGAGTTATTTTTCAATAAGTAATACAGGTTACAAAAAATAATCACTAGAATCACAAAGTAGAATATAAGAAATAAATGTAGGTAGCTTAATATTATAATGTAGGTGTACCGGCGCAGAATGGCGACACGTACCTAATCACGGCTAAGCAAACATCCTTATTGAAATGGTATATGTTTACAAAAATCCAAAAAAGAATCGCTTCAATACATGTTTAATATTTTTGTCATTTAAATTTTCCTTTACAATATTTGAGGGTAGTTTATTAATTAAGCGCGGTACAATGTATTGCGTTGTTCTCTCACCGAATACGTTAGCAGCGCGTGCGGTTTGTAACCGGTTCTGTGAGACTGCTCTTGTGCATACATGATGTTCCACTTTATCACCCAAATAATATTTAAAGTAGTTTTCTTTTAACAAACTGTATTTTAGTTTTAAATGAATGGGTAATACTTTACAGTGTTTAAAAATACCCAGATCATCATTGCTATATTCTAACTTAATTTGCGGCGATATTATTGTCTTTAATATTTTCAGTTGCAGATTATATATTTTGTTTATGTGTGTTTTATAGGTCCGTCCATAGCTGGTGAGTCCATACAAAATATGAGACTCGGCTAGAGAGTTATAAAGTAGTATTTTCACATGATAGGGGATACGACGATTTAAGATTTTAATATTTGCCAGGAAGCTTCTCAGCTTATCACATACTTTATCGATATGGAGTTTCCAGTTCAATTTATCATCAATGATGAGGCCCAGATATGTATGAGAGGTAACACGTTCAATGGTTGGACAGCAACAGCCGTCACTATTAAAATTATGTAGGCATGCGTGATCGTGAGCTATTATCTGATTGTTGGCTGTTGAGGACTTTAAGTATGGTGATCTGATATGTAACAGTTTGGTTTTGTTTGCGTTAAGGACAAGCCCTGCATCATGACACCATTTACAGAGGGTATAAAAATCTGCCTGCAGGTACTCGTACGCTTTATCTAGGTTCCTATTACTAACTAGTAAACACGTATCATCAGCAAATTGGTAACAGGTGCTTTGTTCGATACAATCACTCATATCATTGACGTATGTCAAGAAATGAAGAGGTCCCACCACTGATCCTTGTGCCGTGCCCTTGGACACAGTCACCGTATCACTGAACGCATCATTGACCTTAACAGTATATGTGCGGTCAGAGAGGTAACTTTTAAACCATTTTAGTAAAGGCCCGCGTATTCCACAAGTGTCAAGTTTATGAAGAAGCACCTCGTGATTAAGAGTATCAAAAGCACGGGAGAAGTCAATGAAGAGTGCTAGGGTATGCTTCCTTTGATTCATGGACTCGTTAACATGATCAGTAAATTGTGATAGGACGTCACTAGAGCCCTTTCCCTGTTGAAACCCAAATTGATTTTTATAAATGATTTCCTTATCGTTATAAAAATTATTCACTTGACCACAGACATACTTTTCAACTATTTTGTCGATAGTGGAGAGTAGCGTGATAGGGCGATAGTTGCCATATTCATTGCGATGACCTTTCTTAAAGATCGGTCTAACGCAGCCAGTTTTTAATTGGTCAGGATAATCACCCTTTTTAACACTGCAGTTAATGAGATTAGCTATGGACTGAGAGATACCACTGCTTACTGTTTTTATGTCTGAAACTGAGATAGTGTCTATACCCGGAGCTTTCTTGAAATTTAGTTTTTTTATTATTTCACTTACGTTTTTTTTTGTAGCCTTTTGAAATCGAATACTGGAGTTTACCGGATTTGAAGACGTATGCTTACCTAGTAATTTCAAAAGCATTTAGTATGGTTAGCATACTAAATGCTTTAAAATATCATTCAATTCAAACCGATTAAGACAGGAAAAATTATGAACTGCCTGAACGTATTCAAAATTTTTCTAATAAATTTCTAAATCGAAATTAGTTTTGTTTAAAAATTTAAAAACATGTTTGTATTAAATTTTAATACATGAAATTTGTTATGGACGTCCCTACATGATTGAGTCTCACCTTATAGCTTGGCACCGACTTCAACAAAAGTCTTACGCGCATTTTTATCTTTTAAGGGATATCTGCAATTATGTCTTACTTTTCGGTGCATTTTTTCTAAAAGTCGGTTCATTTTTGGTGTTAATAACACTTGTTCGTTTCAAATTAAACTGACCAAAACATATTAAATAATGCCCCTTTCGAAGAACCCCATATTGTAGGCGCATGGGAGTTTATCATTTGGCTATGACATAGGTACGTTGAAAGGTTTTGCTTGCAATTAACTTGTTCGCTCACTGCTTTGATCATCGTTCCTTCAGTCGGGGTTGGCTTTCTAGTCTAACTGAGATGCGTCAGAACTTATATGCGACTGCTATCTGACCTCCACAACCAATTAGCTATATGGTCTGTATTTAGACTGGTCGAGCTTCTGAGGTCTCCGACTACCTGTAAAGACTGCCATAGATGTTCGTATGGCAACTGGGGCCCACAGTTTAACGTGTTCTCCGAGGTACAACCAGCTCAATCCAAATGCTTATATTCATGTATACAATTTTTATACTGAGCAGGAATCGCACCCATGCCTCCTCCATAGCGGCCGCGTTCACTACCGCCACGCCACAGAAACTTGATAATTTGTAAAATAACACTAAAACTCATTAATAGCCTTACGATATCAACAAACATTGATTAAATTACATGCACTCTAAAACTAAAGAAAACTGTAACTAAATTACACATGGACGGCAAGAGTCTCTCGCACCCATAGCCTACGAAGCAGCACTAACTCGATTGCCAGGCAGTTAGTGACTTCTCGAACCGGCCATCTGAACAGAGCCAACTATATTACTATCTGAGAGCCTGTTACTTTGGTCAAGTGAACTTACAGACATTAACCATGATTTAATGACGTACAAGACCTGTAGTTATTCGAGTATAGATAAAACTTTTGGCCATATTAAATTAAGGAATGTCATTATAATTTCTAACACAGTACAAAAACGGTTTTGTTGTCTTACTATTAAAGCTATCGGCATATATATCAAGTTGTATTATTCTGAGATTCCGATATTTCAGTGCTCTTGCAAGCACCATGATCACGGAGGAACTAGAGTATTGGCGGTAAACATTGAAAAAGTTTTAAGTAGTAAATATATCGATCTCCCCTCTTTCGAATTATTTTACTACGCGTATCTGCACCTCCACTGGTTTTACTCTCACTACAAACTCGTAATCAATCTCGATCAAGTTCACGACACACTATGCTGACTGTATCCACTTGCGATTTTGTTTTGGCTTGTTTCCCAGTGTTTTTGCAAATACTTATTATTGTCGTTTACTATGTACACTCAGCAACTTAGAATAACCTGTTCCACCTTTACGACACATAAGTTTATTTAGATTATTTAGGTTAGATACATTATGTACGGGAACATAATTACTCTTACATCTGTTCATCTTACATCTTAATCATCATAGTACATCTTAAGAAAAATAATCGCAGAACCATGTTACAAAATTGTGTTGTGTGTATTGTAATTCCTTATAATAGAACTTTGTGGTTAAAGGTTGCCATGTTCTGTGGTTTTAAATGGCACCTAAGGTTTAATAATTTAAATAGTGCTCAACTGGCGGGTGGACTGTATTGCCTGGATTACAGTAGACCGTGTTAAGTTTAGTTAACATAATTAGGATATATTTATATATATATTATATATATTATTTATTTATTTTCATAACGTTGCTATTATACTTAAATACTTTTATATTATATTACTGTTTTACACATTAAATGTACATGCATGGCTAGCGGTAGTGATAGCGATAGTGAAATTTACTATTCGTTTAGTGACGACGACAGCGACATACGTGATGGTGGTGCTGGTGTTCCCGCACTATCTGAAACTCTTCAGAATCAATTTTCCGATGTTCCAAGAAACTTTAACGTGGTCCATATCAACGCTCAGAGTATTCCTGGCCACTTCCCAGAGATGCTGACAACTTTTGGTAATAATAATAACATTCATGCTATATTAGTTTCAGAGTCGTGGCTTAAACCGTGTCTACCCACTAACTCTTACTCACTACCTGGCTTCACACTTATCCGAAACGATCGTACGGGTAAGAAAGGTGGTGGTGTTGCCATATATCTCCGTTGCTCTGTCGCCTACTCTGTAGTTGACATATCGGCACAGCCGCCCGCATCGAGTGCTGGGGAACATTTGTTTGTGGAAGTCGAGCTGCATCACTCAAGAATTCTGCTCGGTGTTTATTCCTCTCCTTCGTTACTTGTAAACTTCTTTTCGTCCTTTGATAATCTACTACATAATCTCACCCCGTCGTACAATCACATCATTATCATGGGTGACTTTAACACATGTTTATTAAAAAAAGATACTCGTTCATCTTCTCTTCTTTCCATTGTACAATCAACTAATCTCCATGCTCTCCCTCTTAATGCCACCCACTTTTTTCCTGACTGTGCACCATCTCTTCTTGACCTCATGCTAGTTTCTTCTTTAGATCATGTCGCTAAACATGGGCAATTGGCAGCGGATATGTTCTCCTATCACGATCTTCTCTATCTATCTTATAAAGTCCGCCCACCCAAGGCAAAACCGAAAATACTAATGCAGCGTAATTTTGGTGCAGTGAATATTGATCGGCTCAGACAAGATGCAAGGGAGATCGATTGGGCGCCCCTATTAACATCAGACTCCCTAGACGAGAAGGTTAATATTTTTAATACCAACCTTATCGCGCTCTACGACATACATGCGCCCATTCGAGCTATAAAACTGAGACACCCCCCGGCACCGTGGCTCACAGAAGACATAAAAAAATTAATCACCAAAAAAAGTGCAGCTAAGTTTAAGTTCAAGATGCGACCCACTGATCGAAATAAAGAAAGCTATCTGTCGATCCGTAATCACTGCAACAAGGTGTGTAGGAACGCACAACGCCAACATGTCCATGATTCTGTACAAAACAGTGATCCAGCTAAAGTCTGGAAATTCCTGAGATCGATGGGAGTTGGAAAGCAACGCCAAGAACTAATTCCAACACGTCCCGATATTAACGCCCTTAACCAGTATTTCTCTGCTTCGTCCAATTTCAGCGGGACAGCTAAAATTAACACTCTGAATCATCTTTCATCGCTTCCAACCCCAGACTACTCCCCATTTGTCTTTAGTCAATTGACCGCTTGTGATGTTGAGAAGAGTATTCTGTCCATATCATCTAATGCAGTTGGCTCTGATTCTATCAGCCGCAAGATGGTGCTGCCCGTCCTTAGTGACATTTTGCCCATTATCACCCACATAATGAACCACTCCATTGCCAAAGGTACATTTCCTACAACGTGGAAAAATGCCCAAATCCTTCCGTTACCAAAAAATCCTAAACCTACATCTTTTACCGAGTACCGTCCCATCTCTATCTTACCATTCCTATCCAAAGTCCTTGAACGCCTCATCCAAAACCAACTTAGTGCATTTATCCGTATAAATAACCTACTTAACCCGTTTCAATCCGGGTTTCGTCCGGGACACAGCACCACAACCTCCCTTATTAATATTACTGACGACATACGGTTCGGTATGGAGAATGGAAATCTCACAATACTCTGTTTACTTGACTTTAGCAACGCATTTAACACGGTGGATTTCGACGTTCTCCTTGCCATATTAAGCTCTCTCAACATATCTCCATCGGCTATTGACACTATTTATTAACTCTATCTCTAATCAACTTCTCTCTTCCTACCACCTTTATGCAGACGATTTACAAATCTACTGCCAGACCAATGTGGACGGGCTGTCCCAAGGTATTGCCACGATTAATACTGACCTGGCTAACCTTAGTGCTTGGACTGCTATGCATGGACTTAAGGTTAATCCCGGAAAGACTCAGGTCACTGTAATTGGTAGCTCAAGACTTTTAGCTAAGGTCGACTGGTCGGCACTGCCCCAAATTTGCTTTGAAGGTACTACCATTCCCATAAGTGATACAGTGAAGAACTTGGGCATATATCTTGACAAAACCATGTCATGGACGGCTCAGGTTCAGAACGTTAGTCGTAAAATTTTCGCCACCGGTGGATCGCTGAGGAGACTACGTAATTTCCTTCCAACCGCAACTAAAATTGAGCTAGCACAATCCATACTTCTACCTATTCTGGACTATGCCGATGTCAGCTATCTTGATCTTAACGAGGACCAACTTGATAAACTTGAGCGACTCCAAAACTTCTGTGTACGATTTATTTTTGGCTTGCGCAAATATGATCATGTTTCTGAATTTCGTAAAAAACTCAAGTGGTTACCAATCCGCCTTCGCCGGAATACTCATATTCTCTCTCTTCTTTTTAATATTTTATTTAACCCGACTACTCCTTTATATTTAAAAAATCGATTTAAATTTCTGTGCGAGAACAATTCCAGACTCTTAAGATCCACGGAAAACTTAACCCTGGCAATTGTGACGCATTCTACAAGCTTCTGCGATAAATCTTTCACAGTTCAAGCTGCAAGATTGTGGAATGCGTTGCCTGTAAATATTAGACGAGCACAGTCACTGTTAACATTTCAGAGACTGGTAAGGGAGCACTACCTAGCGTTATGAGTTGTTATGTATGTTCACTCTTTGCTTTTTGTTTATTTTCCTTTTTCTTATTTACTTCTAGCAGCTGTATATTATGTAATTGGTGTTTATTTGTGTGTAATTCACTTATATGGTATATATTTAACATGGGTATGTATATATGTAACTATGGTATATGTATGTTTATATATGGTATATATTTTAGATATGTATTTATGTATCTGTATATATAGGTAGGTATTTATTTAATTAAATAATATAATCTCTTATTCTTCTTCACTTCTGTTCTTAAATGCTTTACTAGATACAAATTTTAATTAGTTTTAATTTAGTGTACACCGCAAACTACCCCGATTACTGGCAGCATAATCCATACACTGGTTGTCTGGAAGAGATCGCAGATTGCGATAAGACCGCCCATTGTACAACTATCTAGAATGTATGTATCCATTGTATGTGTCCTATGTTTGGTGTGCAATAAAGAGTATTATTATTATTATTATTATTATTATTACTCAAAATATCACCTTCATAACTGCAATTGTCACTTAACCGCGTCTATGAGACGAGTCACCCAAAATTCACCATCTTCCCCAACAATACATCCAGCGTATATTCTCGCTAATTATAAAACACTAAGGGACGTCATTAAAACAGTACTTAAGGAGTTACGATCTCCTCTAAAAGCTTTGCTAAAGCTTTTGTAGGGGTTTATGCAGAATGTTAGGCCTTTGCGAAATAAAAAAAAAGTTAAAATTATGAAGCACTCATTGTAATTAAAATGACGCTTAATAGCTTATTCTTGGTTTAGTAATAGCGGCATTTTGTTTTTCAAATTAGGAACAGAACATTTTTATGGCCAGTGTTTTTGTCCCTTATATTTATGAGTATTTTTTTAAATAAAATCAACATAAAATCTTATGGACATACATTACCACTTAATATGAAGATATACGTGGTTGCTTTTCCAATTTTTTGGGACGCAAGCAGACAACACTACGCAAATAGAGTGAGAGTCACTTGCGTAGTGGACACGGGCTAATATGACAATAGGATGTATTTCAACTTTAGGGAGGTAGGATACGACGGTATATCCGTCCCAATTGAGCAGTCCGACTGGGGAAGTACCTCCACCCTACAGAATATCGCTGTTTAATAACCTTGTGTTGTGTTTTCAGTGGTGAGTAGGATAGTCAGAGCTCACTAGTGAGGTTTTGTGTTGTCAGTGGGAAAACCAAAGGTTTATCCTACATCTTTTGCGCTGACGACACAGAATGTCTCTGTTCTTACAGGGTTTGCGGCACGAGTGTTATTCCTCTGGTGTTACACTCGCCCATAGGCCACGGTAACCACTTACCATCAGGTGGGCCGCGTGCTTGTCTGCGACCTAAGTTGTATAAAAAAAAACTGATGTTTACCTTGAAACTTACATATAAAACATTATTAAACTTTAATTATTAAACATTATAAAATATTATAAAACATTTATTAAAACATACAATTAAAAAGCTATCAATTAATTTAAAATTTATAGATAGCTTTTTAATTTTTGCATGATATGACCTTATTTTTAGTAAATATTTTAATTAACATTACGCAAGCAAGTACAAGCAGGTATTATGATTTGTTGTTTACTTTCTTTACGTAGCAACAACGAATCTGATTGAAATATTTTTACACGATAATTAGTATTGATATATGTAGATTTTGATAGATTTTAGTAACACAGGTAGTAATCTTCATCTAGGAAAATGCACGATCCATTTGATACAAATATTAAATAGATTATACGAGTATATCAAAACCCGAAGGTATATACCGAATATCGTAATACCAACATATAGAAGACCGAAATTCAAAATCCCGAATGTTTGTTCGGCTGAATGTTCAAAATACCAAAAGTACAAAATACCAAAAGTATGAAATCTCTAAGTACGAAATCCTGAAGTTCAAAACCCGAAAATACGATGTTTGGGAGATTGAACTACCCTATTGTAAAACATAACATAACATAAACTCACGCCTATATCCCCGAAGGGGTAGGCAGAGGTGCTAGCACCCACATTTCGCCAGTTTATGTTTAGGTCCCAATGTAATAGGTGGCGAGCCTATTGCCATTAACCGGGCACTTATAAACCTGCGATAAATACACACATAATTTCGAAAAGCATCGAAAAGTCATTGGTGTGTGCCATGGTAAAACCTGGGATCGAACCCGAGACCTCGTCTCAGCAGTCCATTACCCATACCACTAGGCTACCGCGGTTGTAAAAAGTAACTATAAAAATTAGACCAGAGCGCCTGCAACGTATCACAATTTAACTTTCGCGATTTTGAACATTCGGCCGAACAAACATTCGGGATTTTGAATTTCGGTGTATCGGCACTTCGGTATTTCGTACATTTGGGATTTTGAAATTTAGTATTATGATACGTAACACCTAAAACTTATTTAGGTATTTGTATTGTAATAAAAATTGCAAATGGACACCGTTATCACTGTCGATTTAAAAGGGTTTTTACGAATCGCACTCAATTTAATTGAGTTAGTACTACCATCAATCCTTTTTCAATACCATCAATAGATTATGAAAGTACTTTAATTTACAGTTACACTGTTGCCAGTCTGATGAAATTTCACTCAAATAAATAGAACAAAACGCTTTTATCAATATGGTGTGTAAACTCGTGCAGAATTCGGCGAAATCTGAAATAAATCAGCAATTGGTGAAATTGCTAAAATTCACGGAAACGACACGTCAATTTAGGGTAATGCCTCGCTAGCAGGAATCAGGAGGATACCATTAAGTCTCGAATTTCAGCAATTCCATCTCCGACAACTGACCGATATCGCATTTTGACAGTTATTTAACATTTTGGTTCTAGATTTAGCAGTACTCCGTGAAATAACAGCTGACTGTATTGACTGTTTCTCATTCTGTGGTTTAACAAAATTGTTAGTTATTAGTATCTTGGGAGAGGCCTATGTCCAGCACAGGACTGCAATAGGCTAATTGATTGATTGATTTTTTATACCACTTAGGTGGCACAAGCACACAGCCCACTTGATGGAAAATGGTTACCGTGGCCTATGGACGTTTGTAACATCAGAGGAGTCACAGTCGCGCTGCCAACCCTGTAAGTACAGAGTTTCTGTGCCTTTAGTGTAGAAGACAAAGCAGGACAAGCCTTTAGTCTTGCTACTGACAGCACAAATTCTCCAGTGAGCTCTGGCTACCCTACTCACCGCTGGGAACACAACACGAAGTTATTATAGCCGCGGTATTCTGTAGGACGGAGGTACTTCCCCAGTCGGACTGCTCAATTGGGCGGAAATACTGCCGTGTCCTACCTCCTAAAAATTAATATTAGTTTCTACTTGGAATACAAAAAAAATCTATTAAGAAATATCAACAGAATTTAGAATTTGGTACGCAAATAGAACACATCAAAATAATAAATATACATTTAATTCACTTATTGTATTTTCAACAAAATATAACATGGCTATAACTTATTATCTTCAATTTCATTTTACTTAAGCTAAGTTAACCACCTTTTCGTAAACTTAATTTATTTATTAGTTGTACCTCTCTCGCATTTAGAATGTAGGTATGTAAAACCTGTGTGTATGTAATGTATGTAAATGTTTGTATGTAAAACAATGATGTATCTAAAATCATCCAGGCTAATACAAATATATTTACACTAAAAAAGTATCGAACTCGCGACCTCTGATGTCACAGTCGAACGTTCCACCCCCGCGTCATGCATCCGACATTCACGCGACATGTCGAGATAAGTCGAACCCAGATCAAATTCACACTTGATTTGATCTTGAATAAAAATTCCAATGGATTCTCCTCCATCTCATGCTTATTTAAGGTTATATTATTTTTACTTGAATGGCTCCAATAACTCAATTTACGAAATTGACTTAGTTTATGTTAATGAAATAAAATTTAGAAATAAATTAAGATAAAATGTAGGTAATGTTTCGTCTCAGAGGACTATGCTCCTAATATGACTGAAGCGAAATTGAAAAGGATTTACGTATTATCTCCTGTATTAGATCCATTACTATATATACTATTTATAAAAGCCGCGGTAGCCTAGTGGTATGGGTAATGGACTGCTGAGACGAGGTCTCGGGTTCGATCTCAGGTTTTTACCATGGCACACACCAATGACTTTTCGATGCTTTTCGATGTGTGTATTTATCGCAGGTTTATAAGTGCCCGGACAATGGTAATAGGCTCGCCACCTTACATTGGGACCTAAACATAAATTGGCGAAATGTGGGTGCTAGCACCTTTGCCTACCCCTTCGTGGATATTGGGGTGAGTTTATGTTATGTTATGTAGATCCATCATTATGTCTCTCAGTAACAGCTAAACCAATGAACTGATTTTAATAAATTTTCATGTCGTTCAACTTTCTTTCATACCTTATCTTTGGATATACAAAAATAATTATGAATTGAGTTGCTAAATGCATTATTTTAAATAGCTGCACTGTATTTGGCTGTTTTATTGATTTTATTTATTTATTTTTTAATGAACTTCATATTATAATACTTCTGTATAGTAACTAAAGTGCCTGGTTATGGGCAATAGGTTTATTTCTATCAAATGAAACCGAAAGCAGCTTTTCCCGAAAACGTTAAAGACAAAGCCAAACAAATAAAAAATAAACTCGAAACTCCCACATGCTCACACATACTGACTAACTTCATATAATCTTATTTAAGTACGTCTAAGAGAGTATCAGTGTATTCATAATCAGGTCTTTGTTCGAGTTTGACGAGTCGAGACATCCGGCTCTCAACTCGAGTTTGGCAAGAGGCTTCGTCAGCACACGACTTCGCGTACATACTGAGCGACCGAAAGAGCTAGTATTGAGAAAATAGATAGTTATTATTAGATGATAGCAGTCATAAAATTACTTTGAAGTTTTCTAGAAAGACCGTCAAACTGAGTGCCAATGTTGAACATGCTATGTTTCTATAATGATGACCCTACGGAGACCCTACGGAGACTTTGCCTTTAGCTTACCACCAGGGCGATGTGAAGTCAAATAGACGTGTTTAAATTAAAAAAAAGAATCTCAGAAATGAAATGGTTGAAGTACATTTACAGCAATTATGACATACACATAAGAATTGCAAAACTGTCTCATTAATAGTTTTTGCCATCAAAATATTATTAATATCAGCATTACTTGTATGTTGGGAAAAAAAAAATCTAAGTTTACTCTAAAGTGTGTAAGTATTGTATGTAGTCCCCACCTAGAGGTGTACTTGGTCAAAAGGCCCACTAACTGATTGGCGGACGAGTATCTGGTACAAGATTACCTACCTCACGGATTTAGGAAGCCAGATGCCAAAAATCCAAAAGCCGAAACAAACCAGTAAAGAAGTAGTGCAATCCCCAGTGCTTTAACTATACTTGGTAGCACTGACGTCACAATGCAACTACTTCTATTAACAAACGCACTGATATATCTTTACTAACTCCTCTATAACTTTAGCTTTAACTATACCTAAAATGAGATCGAACAAAATAGTCCTAAAATCCCGAATAACAAATCTAATACGTACGCGCACCAGCTATCCCTCTGTTTAAGGGCCGTCTACATGGTGTAGGGTACTCGACCTTCCCCAATATAAAGGGAACTCTGTGTTAACTTCATCTCCACAACACTTGCCTTATTGATTACTAGCCATGCTTAATACCAAGCCGAGGTCTATACTTTGTAGTGTAGTTTTAAATGTCAAGCAATTACCAGCGTTTGACCTTTAAAGGTATATGTCTCACATTTCAAGGTTTGTGAAGTTGAATTTTAAATTGCTTGCTATGAGTTTGGTGCTATTTTGTATTCCAGAGTTATAATGTATTCTTGTCAATTTTATTAAAATGTATTTTAAATTCAAGTGATTAGAAATAACCAAATAGTTTTTCAAAGCCTACAGATGCAGTTAGGTTATAATAGTACGAACATTAAAAAAAAAATTCTGAATTCATCTAATCCATAGTTACCATCTAGTAAACAAATTACAATACGATTTGATGATAGTTTAACAGCATAGTTTGATGAAGTCTGGTACCCAAATTATGATTAAACTTGTGTTAACCCACTGACAACACAAAACATCCCCAGTGAGCTCTGGCTACCCTACTCACCGTCGGGAACACAACTCAAGGTTGTTATAGTCGCGATATTCTGTAGGGTGGAGGTGCTTCCCCAGTCGGACTGCTCATAATAATTTTAATCGTTCAACTAGTTCATTGGGATCATCCCAGTTTATAAAATCAGTGTTCTGTTTTAGCTTTTTTACTAGAAAAGGCATACTTCCTCCATAAACATTTACATTATCTATCTTTGAACTTTCATAATTTTTATTAAAGAGTGGTTTTATTATTTGAATATATTTTGAACCTTTATTGCTTTTAATAGGTTTGGAAGGATCAAAATCACGTCGATGAGCATTTGTGTCTATCAACATAGTTTTATAATTTATTTTATCACCTTCAGTTACTATTGTTGTATCAGGTGTTTTGTTCATCAGTAATTCCATTAAACCAACTGTTTTGGTATATTTGCGTCCAGCTACAATTATGCTGTTATTAGAAATAGTTACATCAGAAGACCCCATAAAAATATTACCGTTTTCACTTCTTACACCAAAAGGTATATTTTCATTGAAGACTATGGGTCGTATGAGGTATGTGAACCCTGAACTATGAGGACTTTCATTAACTGGGGTTTCAAAAGATACTGTGCTTATATTATCAGGTAAATCATTTTCATCAGTTTCACTTGTTATTCACAGTATTATTTAGATCAGCGTGTGAATCATTAAGACTTAGTTCCATTTTATTGAGGAACACTCTGATAACAATCATTTTAAAAGAATTAGTAGACCAAGAAATAAGCGTGGAACAATGCATAGAAACACAATGTAATTTATAAATAAATGATTATAACTAGACATACATAAACAATACTACATTATTAATATTTGTACTAAGAATTGTGAATAACAATGTATCTAATAACAATTAATGCTAAGATTTACATGTATCAGATATTTAATCAAAAAATTATACGTTTTTGCCGAAATATCCCTTTAGTTTTTAATCGGAGACATCTGGCCCGATCTTCTAAACTGATTCGACCGAATGTACCCATACACATTTTTAAAAGTTGACATTTGGCCCGCAGATCAGTTTTTGTGTGGGCGAGATGTCCCATAACCCCCAGTAAGTACCTCGTCAAAGAAGCATTTCAATTAAGTAAACATATCATAAATGAAAACAATAGTATATAGAATAGAGAGAAATAACTATAAACAAATTATAGTTATTTTTCTATATTCATTAAAATTGTATATCTACTTAATTCTTATTAACTTGTTTATTTTCTAATTTGTTTGAAAAAGTTGAATTATAATTACGTACCTATATCCGTTTATGTAACCCGAGTTGTGACGGAGAAAGAATACAAATATCACCGCCCCATCTCATCCAACGAGTGTCGTAAGAGGCGACTAATGGAAAATACGCAGACGATATCACTGCGAGAGAAGGAAAACTCGAAATCAAACCCTGCAACAATCTGGCCAGCGTGGAAACAGTAAGCCAAAAACCTCCCAATATTGGAAGAGGCCTATGTCTAGAAGTGGTCTGCGATGGGATAATTGATGGATGAATTTGAAACAAAGTACAATTTACTAACTTCATATTTCAATTCTTGTTTGATAAGTGTACTCATAAATGATGTGAGAATTTTTTTATATCACTTAGGTGACAGACAAGCACGCGGCCCACCTGATGGAAAGTGGTTACTGTGGCTTATGGACCAGAGGTGTCACACACGATGCTTTATATAAAGGTATTACAGCGTGAAAAATATTATAAAACATTAGAATGAAACATCACATGTAACCATTGTATGAAAATCATAACATAACATAAACTCACGCCTATATCCCCGAAGGGGTAAGCAAAGGTGCTAGCACCCACATTTCGCCAGTTTATGTTTAGGACCCAATGTATATAGGTGGCGAGCCTATTGCCATTAATCGGGCATTTATAAACCTGCGATAAATACACACATAACTTCGAAAAGAATCGAAAAGTCATTGGTGTGTGCCATGATAAGACCTGGGATCAAACCCGAGACCTCGTCTCAGCAATCCATTACCCATACCACTTGGCTACCGTGGTATCATCTGTGCGGTGTGCGGTGAGAATCTGATTATAGTATTTCATTTTACTTTATATAAAACCTCATTCATAAATTCCATTCTTATTTCAAAAGCGTTCTTTTGTAACAGTTAAAAAAACTGTCAAACAAAAAGTTACTCCGAATTTTGAAATTCTCCAGTCTCAACAGGGACAGCGTTTGTTCTAAGCAACAAAGTTAAATAATAATAATGTGACCGGGACGTTTTACATTACGGCAACATGAAGTTACCCGACCTGTGGTAGGATGACGAGGAACTACTAAAAGGGTTATTCTGCTTGAGTATGAAAGAATGGAGAGGGCATATTGTAAGAAAAATAAAATCCTTATCACTATAGACACATTTACATATTTTAGAAGCAATAAACAAACAGCCTAATCGATAATTTTAAGTTATTCGAATTGAAAAACAAATGTTAATACAAAATTGACAACTTGTATGTTATATTGCTTAAGGACAGTTCGTAAACTTATGTACGTAGATATAAACAGATATGTGTCTTTAGTTGTATCAGAAAGAGGTCTCGTAAGGACGCTATTACGTCCTCCGATATCCATTACATTACTTTTCATTATACTAATAATAGAAACACATACAACGTTTCGTCAAAAACGTCCTTACAATTAAAGAAGTATACAGTGACCCACGTACAAGAAATATCAAAGTGATTAATTTACCGATGGGTAATTTTTCAAAATTCAACATTGCCACATCCA
This sequence comes from Eilema griseolum, assembly GCA_963662185.1. Classification (NCBI taxonomy): domain Eukaryota; kingdom Metazoa; phylum Arthropoda; class Insecta; order Lepidoptera; family Erebidae; genus Eilema; species Eilema griseolum. The sequence continues at coordinate 21,413,457 of OY759238.1, forward strand.
CATAATTACAAAGTTCACGTCTTTGTGTAATATACGAGTGCATTGCGGTGTAACTCATATTATGGCGTCTGGGCTTGTTTATGCATATGTTATGGCCGCTAAAAGGATAGCTCGAATTGGTTATAAAACATAACACGATGTGACATATCACCATAAAATGACACGACAGAGAAATCTTATATACCAGCATCTGGTTGCAAAATTATTTGTATTAACACTGCTTGTCTGAGTACACTGTACTTGTACACATCTTTTACGGAGAATTTAGAATTCATTTTTGTAAGTAAAATGTTGTCATGATGTGTTGTATGTTCTTATTCTCATTAGCAAGGTTTTTCTTTAGAGGTTCATATTAGGTAGGTACCTATAGTTTACCCAAATGTAGAATTCAACTTTTTTTTTATCTATGACACGCCAACTTGACTTCACCTCGCCTGATGGTAAACTAAAAGCAAAGTCTCAGGAAAGAAGGTCACCATTACAGAAACTAAGTAATGTTACAAAGGTGGGGCTCAGTTTGGCGGCCTCATCAGATGCTTTTTCACGCCACGCTTAAAGGACCCGGGACTGTAGGAAGAAGGAAACACGTGTGCTGGTAATGAGTTCCAGGTCTTGGTAGTGCGGCAAAGAAAAGAGTCTCCGTACCGCTTTGTTCTTGCCTGTATATTCTGCACGTGTTGTCCTATGTGGGAAAGGAGACGGTGGGATTAGTTGAAAGAGCTCATCAGAACACTCACCGTGGTAGAGACGGTAATAGACAGCCAAGGATTTTTATGAGGACTAATAATCAAATAACTTAATCATCTAAGATACTACCTAGGTACAAATGGAATGTCATCAGGAGACTGTTTCTACGAATTTTGTTCAACTCAGCAAGCCAGGATGGCTCATACTAAACACGGTAAAAATTTCAAGGGTTCGAGTTACTATAAACTTGGTACCGCGAAGCGTAGTCGAAGAAGCTCTAGACTCTCTAGAGGGTACGAAACTGTCGCAGGTTGGTATCTTCGGCGGTAGTCCTCTGATTCCTCTACAGATATAGAACATTGAAATCGTAAAAGCGATATTCAATATTTTTATTAGAATTTTCATTGTTTTTGCTATTTGAACCCTAAAATGACTATAAGGACATTGAGTTTCCACCTATATAACATACAGATATTACTAATGAAGAATTCTAAATACAATAATATTTTTATATATCATCTATCACAATCACCTTTAAAAGTATAATACGAGTATTACGTGCTGAATGACGATAAATACACAATACTAACTCTTGATTCTAAAAATATTCTCAAGAAAATTCAAGTATCAATATTAATCCATTCTCTTTACAACTTCAAGAAATTGCTCCTCTAACTTGTTGTACAATACAAAATCAGTTCAATTACTAACTTTCTCAGAACAAATTGTATGTACAAAACCGTACAACGTCAATAAATACTATAGAATAATTGATACGCAACCAGTGTTCAGTGTTTCGTCTCTCGCCTTGTTACTTATCTGTTAGATAATTGGATCAAGATCTGTTGTTTAGTGTAATAGGACACACTGACAGTATGTTCAGCAAACTTGTCCGTGCCTAAGCTTGTGGACACAGAATCGTTACGTCAACGCTTGTTTGCTCAGTTTGCTGTAGTTTATGTCCGTATTTTGCATTAGTATTGGAAACTATATCCGATAACTCTAATGGTAATGTGAGTGACCATGTTGGCTCAAATATGTATAGTATTGCCAAAGTATACAACATTAGTGCTATAGAAAACTGATATTAACGCATACATACACATATACATACATAATATAATCACCCCTTTATCCCCAGAGGGTTAGACACAGGTAAATTAACACACACATTTCATTAATCATGTATTCATGTATTTTTTTTAAGAAATATTGGCAACAGAAATTACTAATATTCCTCTAACCCTTCCAACTACAGTTAATTTGCTTGTATTGGGAGTGAGTTCACGTCGGTATTACGGATTATTGGCAGTAGGCGAGAAGTATATAGGACCTAATATTATTTCATAGTTGTAATGAATGCTTTTTGCTTGAAGTATATTAATAAGTAACCGTATATTTAATATTTGGATATTGGACTGAAATTGCTGTAAGGTCAATTATTGATTTTTTTATAATTGGTAATTACTCGTAGATATTAAATAGTAATCACTAGGTTACATACATACCTACAGACGTACATATTCCTACAGTAAGTAATTTCGTGAATATTTATATCTATGTGTAAGTGAAGAAAAAATATCGACAAGTTGCATGCTATAACTGTCTGTATGTTCCAATACTTAACGAAAGTTGTCTTTACGTTGGCCTATTGTGGAGGCAGTGAATTATCTCAATGAGAGCTAATTAAATTTCTTAGCGTCTTGCTATGCGGAAGGCGCCCCACGAAATCGTTAATTCACCAAACGAATTGCTTTGTTTGGCGAAGTGATCGTGTTAAGTGTCTTTTTACTAATACAATGTTTTTGATGTAATTGTTAGGAATTAGTTGAGGGTGATTTATTTACATAGAAAATGTAATTAATTTTAACGCATAATACGTTTATTTTTTATTTAATTAATAGTTTAATTTATGGTGAATTATTTAGTGTCATTTTTGTATTATTCTTCTACTTTACAATATTCTTTTATATATTTTAATAATCATTACTCATGCTGAGCAGAAAATTTAACTGAATTTTCGATTATTATTTACAAAATTGCGATACCTAGTTGCTATATGAATGAAAAATAGTTTTAGGAGAGTATATAAAAAAGCAAATAAAACTAAATTTCTAACTTTACATCTCTTTGAAGTAAAATCTGGAAACTTTTACTTCAATCCAGTACATACATAAAAGTTAGTAGAAGTTGCGTCAAGGTCTCAGGAGAATGAACACAATACCTACGTCAGACATAGTCTAGACTGCGAGGAAGTATCCCGGGAATATAAACACGTCTTCCTATTAGATATACGCTCCTGGTAAGTTAATTGTGTAGTGATTGACAATCAAATATTGTAGTGAACATACCTTCTACCATAACCGATTACAAGCAAACTAATGAAATTCTTCAACAGTAAAATTTTGAAGGTTAAAATTAAATAGCGTCAAAACCGAGCGTGTCATTCTTAACTGCTTACTACTGAGACCTGACGTCACGAGGACCATTTTCACAATAAATATAGCATTTAAATGGTAACGCGTCATTGGGATCAGGTCTAGTCTGAATTAGCGGCTTATCTCCGGTAATCTCGTCTGCGGCTACCTACGACCCACAGATGGAGTTTTGTCAGTTTGAGTTCTACAAAATCACCCCCGCGGGCTGCTGGGGTATCCATGGGTATTATTCACACAAATGAAAAAAGAAAATTGAAATTAGTGAATGTTATGCCGGGGCCCATGGGCTCAGATATAATGCACTCAAGAGCGAGTTCATGCTTTTCAAAGCAGGTAACAAAGGATTTAACAGAATACCACCAGTCTTGCTGTGTGGTATACACCGCTAAAAAGAGTTGCAAAATTTAAGTATTGAACGCTGAACGGGAGCGCGCAGGTCTTTGGCTGTCCGATGTGGCATGCTGGCCCACAGGTTTGCACAATGTAATAGGAACGTAAAGCTGACGCTTTTCAAAGCCTTCTGCCAGTGCTTTTATACCTGTAGCCTGTGGGTAAGCTTTACGCAGAAGGCATACAACGATCTGCGTAAACAATACAACTACACGTTCTGGGTGCTAATGGGACTGCCGCATTTTTGTAATGCAACTTTTTTTTTCTTGTCTTGCTTTACCTTTCCTTTAACCTTACTTAAGCAACTTTTACAGTATCAACAACCTTTTCACATGATCTTAAAGTTCTTCTACTCATAAGAATCCCCTGTATCCTCCAGTAATAAAGTTCGTATTTTCTATGAATACGTAAAAGTCCGCGACCTTTATTTGGGTTTAAGTTTTATTTGTCCAATCCAAACATAACTGAAATAAAATATTTAGTAAATGCTCTTCATAAAGGTTAATCGTTCCGTATTTATTCTTTTTATCAAAGTTAAAGTTACCAATTTCATCTTAGCGTTAATCCCAGTCGCATTCGAAGCTTTAACCTCGAAGCCTGTGGTCAGCTTTTTCAGTCTAACTGCGGTGTTGGCTTGAACTTCAATATTTTCCGTGAAGTGACTGCCATTTGACCGCGATTTCGAAGTATTGTAGTTAGACCAGTTATTAAAGGTCTTTAGGGCTCCAACTACCCATAACTAATATTATAGTTGTTCGTATGGCAACCGGGACCGACGGCTTAACGTGCTCTCCGAGACACGAACAGACCAATGCAAATATACATATTCATGCATACAAATATTTGCACTGAGCGAGGATCAATCCCATGCCGCGGCCGCGTTCACTACCGCCACGCCACAGAGCTTGTCAAGGTTAAAGTTACCAAACAACAAAAACTACTAGATCAAAATTCTATGTAATTTTACAGAGCAAGCAACTTTTTTTTTTTTTTTTTTTTTTTTTCTATATAGGACACGTCAATTGGACTTCGCCTTGCCTGATGGTAAGCTGAAGGCAAAGTCCCAGAAAAGAGGGTCACCATTACTTACACATACCGTGTGACAATGGTGACACTCAGCTTGACGGCCTCATCATATGCTTTTTCACGCCCCGCTTAAAGGACCCGGGACTGTAGGAAGAAGGAAACACGTGAGCTGGTAATGAATTCCAGGCCTTAATGGTGCGACAGAGGAAAGAGTCTCCGAACCGCTTGGTTCTTGATCGGATGTTTTGCACCGTGTGCGGATGACATCTAAGACCTGCACGCGTTGTCCTTTGTAGGAAAGGGGAGGGCGGGACTAATTGGAAGAGCTCATCAGAACACTCCCCATGGTACAAACGGTAAAATACAGCCATGGACGCAACATCTCTACGCAGCTGTAAAGGTTCTAGGGTGTTCTTGATCTCGGGATTCCCAATGATGCGGACCGCACGTCGCTGCAACCTGTCGAGAGCATCTAGTAAGTACTTTGCTGAACCATCCCAGAGATGCGAGCAGTACTCCACACAGGAGCGAATTTGTGTCTTGTATAGAAGACACCGCTGCTCCGGCGTGAAAAACCGTCTCACTCTGTTCAGGACTCCGAGTTTTCGTGAGGCTGTTTTGATGATACTTTCGATGTAGTTTTTGTTATTCAGGTTGCAGCGAACATCCATACCTAGGATATTGAGATTGTCCTGCAGTGGCAGTGGCGTGCTCTGAAGAGTGGGGAGGGGAAGGAAAGAAGATACTTTTGCTGTAAACGCACATGCCTGCGTCTTCTTGGCATTGAACTCAACCAGGTTCTCAGAGCCCCATTGAGAAATGTGATTCAGGATCCCGTCAAGCTCAGTGACAAGAAGCTGCCTTTTCTCCGCGATATCCGACTGCTTGGCCGCAGGATGTCCATGATAACTCCCATGCAAAGTGCTATCGTCTGCATAACAATGAACATTGCCGGTAGACAGCATGTCGTTGATATGCAGAAGAAAGAGAGTGGGTGATAAGACGGACCCCTGGGGCACGCCAGCATTAACCTGTAGAAACTCCGAAGCTCGTCCGTCACAAAGGACGCGAATACGGCGCCCCTGCAGGAAGCTAGCAACCCAGTTGCACAGCCTAGAAGGCAGACCAAAGGCAGGTAGCTTGGAAAGAAGCGATTTGTGCCAGACTCTATCGAAAGCTTTGGCGATGTCAAGACTAATTGCCAGTGACTCGCCGTGCTTGTCCATAGCCTCACCCCAAAGATGGGTAACGTATGCTAGAAGATCACCCGTTGACCGTTTCGGTCTGAAGCCATATTGCCGGTCATTAATTAAGGAGTGATCCTCTAGGTGCCGCATGAGCTGTTTGTTGATTATGTGCTCGAACACTTTGCACAGCACTGAGGTGACGGCTATGGGTCGATAGTTGACTGGCTCCGAGCGATCCCCCTTCTTGGGAATCGGCTGAACATTCGCCTCTTTCCAAGGCAAAGGCACTGTACCCGAACTGTAGGATAGCCGGTACAGGCGCGTAAGCATTGGAGACAACTCCGCTGCACATTTTTTCAAGACTACCGCTGGAATACCATCCGGACCACTGGCTTTCCGGACATCGAGTGATTGCAGCACTGCACGGACATCGCGTTGCCTGATATGGATATCAGGCATCGCGTGGTCACTGTCGGGTAGTGTTGGTGGCTGCGTACCACAATCATCGATTCGGGAGTTGGCCGCAAAGAGATTAGCCAGCAGATTTGCCTTCTCTTGCGGCTCATGGGCCAGGGATCCATCAGGGTTACGCAGCGGAGGCAGCGAAGGCTGACAGAAGTTGGCTTTAGCCAGTCGCCAGTAGCCACGGCTTCCCGTGGGATGCATCACTAGCTCTTGACCAAGCCGCGCTATGCGCAGGGCATCCGCTCTGACGTAGGCCCTTCTGCAGACCTTTGTGGCTCTGTTGTACGCCGCCTTGAAGTGGCCCAGATTGGGATGGCGCGTGGCGCGCGCCCTTACCCAAGCGCGGTACGCAGACTGTTTTTGTTCAACAGCTTCCACACACTCGCGCCCGAACCAAGGGCGCACCCCGCGGTCACCGGTGACATCGGTGTATGAGATATAGTATTCCATACCCAGACCGATCTCACCGGCGACAGCAGTAGCACAATCCGATGGGTTCTTACCTTCAAAGCAGCGCTCAACCCACGGGATGGACGCAAAATAGTCACGAAGTCCATCCCAGTCCGCTGACGAGTAGTGCCAGAGACGCCGCTTCCCCTGCACGGGTCGTGGGGGCGCTATAATGGGCACCGTGGAACAGACCAGACAGTGGTCGGAGTTGCCTAAAGCGGCTCGCACCGATACACTGTACCGGTCCGGATCACTCGTCAGCAGAAGGTCTAGCAGAGAAGGTGCTAGGCCCGACCTTCTTGGTATCCTAGTGACCTCGTGCACCAATTGGGTCAGGCCGTGCGCCAGAGCAAACGCGTGGGCGGCTCTTCCCGCATGGTCTGTTTTGGAGGAGCCCAACCAGATCTCGTGGTGGGCGTTAAAATCCCCCAAAAACACCAATTCGGCATTCGGAAATCGCTCCTTCGCATCATCTGCCGCCTGACTCAGATATTCAAAGAGTCGAGTTGTCTCAGCATCTCCTGTATGGGAACGGTAGAGGCACACATAGATCTGACTCGTAGGGCCATGGTCTACGTGTACCCAAAGGATGGAGAAGGATGGGTCCTCTAGGCAGCGCAAACGGCGACAGCAAACATCCGCCCTAACAAACACGCACACCCCGGCTTTTGCACGAAAACTTTCCTCAAGAACATAGCCAGGGTAGAGCAAGTAGGTCGTGTCGTCAGGGCGGTGTATTTGCGTCTCCGTTAGAAAAAACATGGCAGGTTTCGCCGTCTCTAGGTGTTGGTGGACGGCGTTGAGGTTTGCATGGAGCCCACAGATGTTAGTGGACTCCACCTCAAATAGCAAGCTTTTGGGAGTGTGTCGAGCCGCTGTGTTGCCTATTTCCTTTAATTGCGCTGCCATGAGTTTGGGTGGGAGAAGGCGTGAAAAAAGAGGTGATTGCCGCCGCAGCACCGTGTGACAAAGCGCGGGATATTGGTTTTATCTATGAATGTGAGGCATGGCGAGAGCCGACGCGCCGAACGGAAGGGCCCCCGTACCCCCCCGAATATGGTCGCCGGGCTCCCAATTCCGGTCACCAACCGGCACGACGAACCATATCGGGATTATGCGCGGCCTGGTGAGGCAGCCTTCCAAGGTGGTTAACCCCAGTTGGGCCCCTGTACTATACCGCGGGCGGCCAGCGGCACCACCGTTTCTACAGGTCTCCCTGTTCGGCGCATCGCCCCGCGCCATCCCCACTAGACTACGCCAAGACCCACTGGTCCCACTAGTGCTGCGACAACCACCACCTCTGCCCGGCTATGCACTTGCTGACCCCTGAACACAATCCAACCGAGATTGAATTGCTATGGAGGGTTTTTCGCAATAGTGCACGGTGGTACCTACCCGGTCGAAACTTGAGACAAATTTGTGCCACCAAGTTTCTACCACCAGTAAAAAAAGCAACGATTTTTATGTATCGTCATCTTGTTAAATTATTCGCAGGCTTCACTTTTATTTCACACTTTTATTGTGTTTAGCCGCGTGGTTCCCGGTAGAGTAGAATTTGGACCCCTCCATCTCTTCCCATGCGGTGTCATACAAGGCGACTAAGAGATAGAATTGTTTAACATAAACAGATATATACCTACAGTTCAACTCAGGTGCATTGCTCGTGTCTACAATAGTGCCCGAAATACGGTAATAGACTCACCCCCTATTACATGGGACCGAATAATTGGTGAAATGTGGGTGTTAATTAACTTCTGTCTTACCCTCCGGGGATAAAGGCGTTATTATATGTATGCAGAAAACTTTATAAACGCGTTAATATCTGCATGCAATTCTACATTCCTGACTTAATTTTTCAAATTCGTAACGTAATTCCAATCACGTACTTACCTATTAACTAAATACTCGGCACTCAAGTCACGACCTTACCTTATAAGTCATTGCACCCCGAGGATGTTAGCCGCTTAATTGCTATTTATATAAGAACATTTTTCATAAATAAAGTAGATAAAATTAAGAATAAAATTAGTAGTGACGGTCCGGGGGGACTTGCTACGTGCTGCTTTGAACGACATGAATATGATTTTTTTATGAAGGGTGACATACAATACAAAGTTATATTAAGTAATAATAACTTTTAAACTATCGCGTTCCATGATATACAATAATGTTAACGGGAATTAATGCGATCATGGTATAGGTACATACATACCTATGGTTTGCCTGACGTTTCGACAAGGTTACACCGCCCGTGGTCACAGGCTGACTGGCTCAGCATTGCACGCCCGCCGTCTTCTAGCTCGTGATGTAGAAGATTCTTCCTCTACCCACACATTCTTGATATTTTTTTAGATTTTGTTTTCGCCATGTACCGTCACATACCACACTCACAGAGTCCCTATTCTGTAAGCAAACTGTCCGATGTCTATCTGACTACGCTGAACCAAAGGTATGTATGTAATGCCCGTTTATATTATTGTATATTATTATTATGTTAAGTAACTCAGAAAGGGAAGATTTTGATTTTGTTAAAAGATTTTTTACGAATTTATTTCCAGGCGAAGCTGGAACATGTATTTATATACGGACGTAGACGGGAAGTTGATATAAATAATACTCTCTCCGTATCCGAGTACCAAAAGCTAGCTTTATATAACTTAGGTGGCAGACAAACTCACAGCACACCTGATAGAAAGTGATTACCGTGACCTATGAACGTGTGCAACAACAGGTGAGTCACACCCGTGCTGCCAACCCAGAAGGAACAGAAAGTGTTTGAAAACAAAATCAGGACAAGCGTTTGATCTTCTCACCGCCGCCGCATCTACTCACCGCTGCCGCATCTACTCACCGCCCGAAGCACAACACGTGGCTATTATGGCCGCGGTATTTTGTAGGATGGAGGCTATGGTTTGGTTGGCTTTTTCCGAAACTAGTAGTCTCGTCTTATCGAAGAAAATCGATGTCAGTCATCAGCATATGTTCGTGCTTCTTTGTAGGTGCGATTAGTTTCCGCTCCGAAGAAGTTGGTTGGTCCTATATGGTTACGTATCTTTTTTTTTAATCTTTATTTATTTAGGAGCTTTTGGCCAAAATAACCATGCCAGCTCCATCGTACCCTAAATTTACATTAGTGACATTACATAATTGCTTATTATAATTACATAAAACGCTTTAAATATATGTAGATAGCGTATATGTAGCATACCAAGTTATGTAGGTAGTAGGCTACATAACTTAGTATGTTAAGAAGCTATTAAGCTTTCATAAATCATTTTATAAACTATAAAGGCAGCTTCAGACAGAGGACTGGCCAGAATACTATTGAAACTTCCAACATCCATTGATCGTATGTTAAGTTCTTCCACTATAGTCGCTCTCAGTTCCCGTGTTCGCACGCACTCCACCAACAGGTGATGTACATCCTCAGGAGTGCCACACTCGGCACAATTTGGACTGGCACTTTTCCCCATAAGATATAAAAACCTATTGAGTGGGGCATGTCCGGAGCGAAGTCTATGAGCTATAATCACATATTTTCTATGGATGTTGGTATTGACAAACCAAGGAATATGGGGAGGTTCACTTTGTATCGTTTTGTACCATATACCTTTATTGAGCGACCGTTCGCTAAAATACTCTTTCCATTCTAATTTATACATAGCCTTATATTTAGACAAGAGCTCAAAATCATTTGATAATATATTAATACTATTTCCTTCAAGTATAGCTTTCTTGGCCAGCCAATCCACCCTCTCATTACCAGGTAGTCCAACCCATTGTAATACCAGTTGAATATCATTTTCCATGAAGTGTAGAATCTGTTTCATAATAACATAGGCTATCGATACACCTCTGTGACCAGAGGCGCATCGAGCTATATGTTGAAGTGCGCACCTGTCGACAAAAACTACACTTCTACTATTATCAGATGTTGCCTGTATATATCCTAGTGCTTCTGATATTGCAACGAGCTCCGCCGTCATTACACATAGTACACAATAATGGTTACGTTTCAAAATACCGAATTTCACAATACCGAATTTCAAAATTCCGAATTTCAAAAAATCTAATTTCAAAATATCGAGTTTCGAAATAGGTACCGAATTTCAAAATACTGAATTTCAAAATGCCGATTATTACATTTGGATACGCTGCTTATGGTAGGCGTTCTGGTTTATATTTTATAGTTACTTTTTCCAACGGTTTCAAAGTGACTTCTTCGTTTTACTTAGTCTACACTAGCTCATTCGATATGTCGCGTCGTACGTTAGTGCATCCGGATAGGTAATTAATAATATATAACAAGCAGTCCTATTTGTACAACCTCCATGATGAGGCGCGCTACTACCACCCCGCGTGATCCGACTTAGATAGATTAGGTTAGAAGGTTAAGGCGGCAGCACAGCTCCCGTATTAACCTTTATTGTTGTATAACTTCCTAGATTAAACCATCCAAAAATCTAATTTTCAGGATTTCGTACTTTCGGTACTTTGAACATTCGGTCAAACGAACATTCGAGATTTTGAACTTCGGTCTTTCATACATCGGTATTATGAACTTCGGTATTTTGATATGTAACTTCCCATATAAAACCAACAACAGCCTTTCGTCTCTACATCACCTATAACCAATTAAATAAGTCAAATAAGCGCTATATCAAGAAAAAATATTTAAACCCGTTTCCAAAATATATGAAAACAGTGCCGTCAAAGTAATTAAAACCCAACATCAATGTTACAAAACCATGTAACATCAAAATTTCGTTCACAATCGTACTGTAGTAATTTGCAACCGTCCACGTTTAATCCTTTTCAAATCGTGGCCGTTCTTATAAAAGTACACCTTTGACCCACTTCCATAATGCCCCATTCAGTGGCCAGACTGCGAGATTAATTCTCCACTGTGACAAGGGTTTTTATCAGGATATTTTAATGTCACAGGGATAATATCCATGTTAGAATAAAAATAAAATATTGCCGTGTTCAAAGGTAATGTTATTTTCATAGTTTTCTGCGTGGTTAAGTGAACATAAGGGTTTTAACTATAGGTTATCTCGAGAGAAAGCTTGCACCTGTGGCCATTTAGATTTAGAGCAACGTATTGTAACGCCAACTGAAATACGTAAGCAATTTGCATTTGCATTTGCATTAAAAACAACATGGGAAAGTATCACATAGAAAAACTAGTATCTTTCAGGCCTCTTCTCAGTAGTGATCAATAATAACGTAAGTACAGTCATGCACACATATCATTACGACATCAGTCAATCAGTCACCATGACAGCAAAATAATTTAAAAAAAACAAAGGTTACTCCATGGTAAAGATAAAGTAAAGTAAAGATTTCTAAGCAATCTATGGTTGAGTTTATGATAAATTTTTTTTGAGTCAGTCCTATCGAGCAATTGGATGTATCCTTGACGTATCGGATGGATTTTGTGACGATAGCCAATATCCGATATCCAATACCATGTGCTGTTTTCACATATATATCGTCGTGCGACACCGATATCGGATCGATAATGTGAAAACGGCCTTATACCTACTTACGTAGTAACTATTTATTAATCTGTGCTTACACGACGAAACTTAGCACCAAGTTCAGAAACTCAATCACAAATCCTCAATACTTTTCTTTATCAACTTGTAATTAATTTTAATGTGAAAGTCAAAAATAAAGTTTTGTACATTAAAGCTTTGGAATTGTAATTATCAAAATAAGAAAAAAATACTAGGAAACAAGTTATGTCGTTTCCAATACAATAAACTTATCAAAATCATTCAGTTTAAGAATCAAAGGGACTCTTGAAATCCACAACAGTCCCTCGTCAAACTGACGTCACGGAATCAGGCACCTTGAAATAGAAAATTCTGAATAGTAAAACTTTTCGTGTCACTTTGTTACAGTGTACAAAAAGGTACATGGGTAGAGATAAAATTACTCCGTAGGTTAGCAGCTTTGTAGGGAATGAAAATAGTATATGTATTTTTGTTGAGATAGATTTAGATAAAATTCCAAGGGAGACGATTGCGGCGACTGACGTATTCTAATATTACCATTTAAACAAGTTTTATGGTAATCGCTGTGAAACTCAGAAGCTTATTTCGGACTGAATTTCTGAACGTTTTTCTTTTACAAGTTTAAAGGTGAAAAGTTACAAGATTTCTGATACCGACCCTTAATAGGATTGGGTGTTGTTTGAGAATAATTTACCATTAATTAAATAAGTTTTGTTCGCTTACAAATTCTTCATTGGCTTAGTATTATCTACTTGATTTGTTTGCTTACCCGTTAGAGAGCCAATTAATTGGTGTTCTTGTTTTGTATTTTTAGTTTCATTTTATTACGAATTGTATGTTTGATTGAGATTTAAAGTATTTGGTATGCTGACTATTCAAACTACTTAAAATTTTAACAGTTGCTTCTCAATACATTTAGGAAAATATCTTATATGTACGAAAAAACCTAAATATTTTCGAAAAACTATCTGCACACAACATATATGTACACAATTTTAATACCAGAAATAAAGATAAACTAGTTGTACCAAAACTTAGGCTTCACAGGGTTGGTGATTCATTTGTAGGCAGCTGCATAAAAATATTTAATAAAATTCCTCAGAACTTGATTAATATGCCAATAAATAAATTTAAAATAGAAGTGAAAAAAACTTTAATGAGTAAAGGTTACTATAAAGTGGATGAGTACCTTAATGATGTTAATGCGTGGTCAACATAAGTTGCACTCTTGCTTGCTCGCACAAAATAAATTGTAAACTAAAGCAAATTTAAAAAAGAAAAATAATCTAGTTCTAATGTAGTTCGCTGAGTTTCTTGCTGGTATCTTCTCAATAGAACTAATCTACCGAACCAGCGAAAGAAGCATTTTCCAATGGTTCATTTTTACAGTATTTAATATTTTTATATTATTTCTTGACATACATAATTGTAAAATTTTGACGTTCATATGTGCTCTTTGTGTGCCTAAACTGAATAAATGAAATTGATTCTTTGATTTTTTGATGACCGGAGGGCATACCGATGACAAGCTACGCTTTAGGATCAGGGCACGGTACATTCTGATGTTTCCTGAGCACAAATTTTAAGACATACAGTTGTCGGATGGTTAGCATTTTATATTCAGCGTACAGACTAGCAGTCATGTATCTATAACGTGTTCTGTTCATCACCTTTAGTACTGAACTTTGAGCCCTCTCTAATTTAAGGAGATGCGTCTTTGCCACCCCTCCCTACACTGAGATGCAGTATTGTATTACCGACTGGCATAACTCCATATGAACTGTTAACTGCTATATATATAGATTTAGACTGAAAAATGTCCTGGATTTTTCAATCTCAATCTATTGACCTTACTTATTTATACGTTACTATTGATTGATAATAATCCAAGAAAATAGTCATCATCATTTAGACTGAAAGTTGTCCAGGGTTTTTCAATCTAAATCTATTGACTTTATTTATTTATACGTTACTATTGATTGATAATAGTCCATGAAAATAGTCATCATCATTTAGACTGAAAGTTGTCCGGTGTTTTTCAATCTAAATCTATTGACCTTCTTTTTTTTTTTTTTAATACCACTTAGTTGGCAGACAAGCACACGGCCCACCTGATGGAAAGTGGTTACCGTGACCTATGGACGTCTGTAACACCAGAGGAGTCACAGTCGCGCTGCCAACCCAGTAAGTACAGAGTTGCTGTGCCGTCAGCAGAAGACAAAGCAGGACAAGCCTTTAGTCTTCCCACTGACAGCACAAATTCTCCAGTGAGCTCTGGCTACCCTACTCACCGCTGGGAACACAACACGAAGTTATTATAACCGCGGTATTCTGTAGGGCGGAGGTACTACCCCAGTCGGACTGCTCAATCGGGCGGAAATACCGCCGTGTCCTACCTCCAAAAAATCTTATTTATACCTTACTATATATATAATATGTATAATATATATAATATATATAATATATAATACTATATATATAAAGACCTTACTTATTTATACGTTACTATTGATTGATAATAGTCCATGAAAATAGTCATCATCATTTAGACTGAAAGTTGTCCAGGGTTTTTCAATCTAAATCTATTGACCTTACTTATTTATATGTTACTATTGATTGATAATAGTCCATGAAAATAGTCATCATCATTTAGACTGAAAGTTGTCCAGGGTTTTTCAATCTAAATCTATAGACCTTACTTATTTATACATTACTTTTTTTTATATGTGAAACAAGTCAACTAGACTGCGCCTTGCCTGATTGTAAGCTGAAGGCAAAGTCTCAGAAAAGAGGGTCACCATTACTTACACATACCATGAAACAATGGTGACACTCAGCTTGACGGCCTCATCATATGCTTTTAGGAAGAAGGAAACACGTGTGCTGGTAATGAATTCCAGGCCTTTTTGGTTGAGTTTTTGTGTGTGTGAATGTAAATCTGTAGAATTGTTGAATTACAATAGTACTGAATATCCTTTTAGTTCTGGTCGCTTCCAAAGCTCTCTCAAGAAACCATGAAAATACTATTCTATCTAATTCCCATATCTAATTCCTGTAGACAACTAGAACTCTCCACAAAGATTCTTTTATGAAACCGCAATTTCACTAACTCTCTGCACTTAATAGTTTCCATACAGCGCCCAGCCTCACTGCGCCTCATAAGTTAGGTAACGTATTAGGCATAATGTTCCTCGGGGTCCGATATACCGCTGCATAAAGCTAATATATGACTTTCTTATAATATTCACCAGACTTGCTTAGGAAAGAATGAGGGAATATTACGAGGTCTTTTAGGTAGCCATTATTGTTGTTTGGGGAAAGGATATCACATAACTATCCATTATACAAGCATAAATCATTATGAAAGCTAGAAATGTGGAGCCTGTCTTCCCTTTTAAGTACCAAGATCGTACAGTATGTAGGGTGGCCCAGTAGCCTCTCTGTGTGTGTTTATATTATATGCCTATACAATGGCTTGTGTTCAGAGAAATTGTTTGATTTAATGCCCACAGCCATATTCTATCATCGCACCATCCGCCATGGGTTCTGTATGAAAGGAACTTCACCCTGCGCGAGCTTAATCTGGGATGAACTCCCTGCTGTGGTTTTTCCAAGCACAGTCACTTGGAAAAAAATCTATTTTGAATAAAAAATGCATTAAAATGTTTTAACAGGATTAGCAACAGTGTAACTCCCCTAGTGTTGCACACGTCTATAAGCCACGATGACCACTTTACATCAGCTGGGCCGTGTGTCTGTCTGTCACCTAATTGGTAAAAAACCCGAAATGTCACAAATTCGCCAAACCTATGCCTATATCGTAAGTAGGTAGTCATTATAAGAACATTTACAAATTTCTTCGTCTAAGCTTCTTATTAATTTGTGTTACTGAGATGTAAAACATGAATTGATAAAAATAAAAATCCTTTTGAAACGCAAAGAATGTAAGCGTCTAGAAAAACACGTCTTTGTAACAATTGTAACACACAAACAGCGAGGTCATTAGCGAGATTTATTTACTAGATATATCATCAAAACTTGTAGAGCTCCTTTGTGTAATAAAACTTTTATGGGTTACACAAAAAACGGGTGTAACAGCTTTATGTTACATCAGTTTGTTGTAAATCTTCATATTGAATTGTGTCCGAGTAATGGCTGCCGACTTAAATAAATATCTAAGGTTGACTGGTAAAAAATACCTGTGGCATTAAGTCCACCTTTGTACAATCTATGTGTAGTTGTGCAAAAAGTTTAAATAAAATAAATAAGTAGCAATGACTAATGTATGTAACTTAATAAATAAAATATAGTAATAGAAAAAAGAAACGACTACTCGTATTTTTTTGTTTCATATCAGTAACAAATACAAAATAAAATGTAAGTGAATATTGAATGTTTTCAGTGTACTAAGTGTAAAATTGCGTGGAGCTCGTGACCACATTGTAACCCAATAGTAGTAAAGTGTTAGATTTGCAATCATGGGTTGTTTGTTTGAACGCAGGCTCCGGGCAGTTTGAGTTAGTCAAAGGGTTAAAGAATGCTAGTAATATAATTTCTAATTCTATTTTCTTAACATAATTACTATGCGGACAATAGTACCTAGCGGGGACTCTTGTTACACGGGCCATGTAAATATCCCTCAGATCGAGTTGGAGATCGAGACTGCTTTCTAGAGTATCCGAATTGGGACGACAGATGATTGACAGCGCGAGTGTAACGCCATCCATAACCACTTCCCATCAAGTGGGCCGTGTAAGCGGTATAACAAAACAATAGTTATAGTCATAGTCGTTTTCACAATATAGAATAATACAATATTGACGTCAATTCTACTTAACTCAAGTTATATTAACCTTCTATCTTATAATACAAAATCTTAAAAAACTTACGCTTTTTTATCCATAACTGTGGACAGAAAATAATATCCAATAATTTATTTACCACAAAGTGTATAAGAGAAATAAAAGTTCGATATTTTTAGTATCGTTTATTAGTTTCTCTGGCGCAATTAGGGAAGGTCTCCACTTAGACAGTTTCTCCATTTGCTCGAACGTTTAGAGCGTTGGCCCGCGTTGTTTAAACCGTAATCGATTCCCTGCTAGGAGAACATTGAGTGTTATTGAGGTGTTTTCCTTTATCCTCGTAATGGATTTTTCATTTATTCCTTTGTTTTTTCTCACTCGCAATGTTTGTCATGCCCCCGCCTTCAGTGTTTAGAAGCTCGATCTTCGGTAAGTGTATTTGCTCTCCTGCTTCTAATAATAAATCTGGAACTATTCGGGTTGGAACTTTATTTTATCTTGTTAGTGTGAAGTTTTGAAAGTGGGGAGAAAAAAAGCATTCATGAACTATTATACACTATAACTATATAACATTTAGTATAAAGTTATGTAGTTAGTTATTATTATGATGAGCTATTTTCTGCTTTAAAGGAGTTTATAATTATATGTTCTGTTACATATGCATATTCATATTTATCATATTTGTCTCAATCTAGTTGTTGCCGTGACGTAAATTGGCTATTTTAAGTATTTGTAAGATCCATGCTCCGAATTCCATGTTTAATTATTATAATATTGCGTACTTACTATTATATAGATCTTTTGAGGATCGTACATTCGAAAGATTGGGAAGAACCTCCTAAGTTTTCGAATCCAAGATACTATAATACAAATATATTTTTTGTATTCGTGCACCAATTATTGGTAAGAAAATAAGCGAAATTCATGTAGATTGCGTTATTTAACGTAACCATTCAAGAAAAGTCTTGACAAACAGATGGACAACGAAATGATCCTATAACTGATCTGGTTTTTTTTTCCTCTTGAGGTACGGCACCCTAAAAATATGAAACTTTTAAACAATAGCCCTAGCGTTCATTAGCTGATGCTTTGAATCCCTAATATCGATTACTGTAATTCCAATAATATAATCTCCAGAAACGAAAACACACAATAAAATAATTCAGCCATTACTGTCACTCGGATGCTACAACCCCCACAGAATAAAAACAGTCTGAATAGAGTTAATAAAACGAATGAGAGAGGAACATCTCGGCTTAACTTTTTAAGCGTCCGACCGCGACTGGCTGGGTGATTTATTGAGGGAAGCTTCTCCTATCGGGGCCCAAGTTGCGGGCCCAGAACTATTTAAATTAGAATGTTGTCTCAGATAGCCACGGACGCCTTTAACGTTATATATTGAGATACTGTTACAGCGTTCCTTATTGTCAAGAATTGGAATAAGATACTGCATGCGTATAACATTTGGCACACTGAAATAATTTACTTCACATGACTATTTGACAAATCTCATAGGATTGCAAAGTGATTATTGATCTGTTTTAAATTTCATGGTAATACTGTTTTCAGAAACGAACTCATATTCACCTCCTCATAAATATTATAAATGTGAAAGTTTGTGAAGAACTTGGACGTTTGTTATTATATATTAGAACGAACCTGGCTGAAATTTGGTACAAGGATAGACTATAGTCTCATTACATATAGCCTTTCCAGGCCCAAGAACTCCTGGCTTTACGAAGTGGAGGGTGATATGAGTGCAAATGGTCTTACTATCATAGACGCCCAAGATCGTACGAAGTGGAGAAGGAGGAACCGGAAGGCGGACCCTAAGCTCCGAGGTCACCTTGGCGTCGTTTAAAAGTAGGATAATACATCTAAATTAAAATGATGGACACATAAATACATATAATCACGACTTTATCCCCGGAGGGTAAGGCAGAGGTGAATTAACACCCATATTTCACTAATCATTAAATTCGGTACCACGTAATAGCGGGTGAGTCTATTGCCGTGCACTATTATTGACTCAAGCCATTCATCTGAGGCTGAGTCTGGGCAGTATATATATGTCTGATGTTAAACAGCCCTATCCTTTAGTCGCTTTGTACGACACCGCATGGGAAGAGATGGGGTGGTTCAAATTCTACTCTGCCGGAAACCAGCGAAACCACAAACAAGTTAATATTGTAGAAAATAAGATTTTAGACAAAAATAACGTAATTTTTCATATTCTATATCATCCTTCTGCACTTAGAAAGAACTTCCTAACTTTTACCAACAGTTTGTTGTTTAAAAGGGGGCGTGAAAAGCACTGTAATATTGCTAATATTTTAGTAGGGACAAGAAACACACTCAAGTTGCTAATAGAAAAGTTTCAGTATGTTAATGTCCACTGCTGGGAGAGATGCCCCTTCTGTGCTATAAATCACTGCACCGAAGACCACAGTTTGACTCGCCCTTCTATAGCAGCGTATGAATTTACGGCCTGCTAGGTATTGTGTACTGCATTTTATTTGGAACTGTGGTTCTTTAGAATACAAGGGTGATTTTGTCTCTTCCTATAAATATATAAATAGATTATATTTTATCTGACAACATACATTTGGCTCATGAAATGCCCACGACTATAGATTCACTCACTATTACGTAAGGCTAAGAAATATAGCTAAGTGATAATATACTTGTGCCTGACAGCCTCTGTAGCATTGCCGTAGTAAACGCGACTGCTGCACAGGGGGTGCGGGTTCGTATACGGGTGGTTGGAGCCACAAAAGTCCAAAACTGGTTTAACTACAATACTTCCTATTAACAATGGGCTGCGGAGGTCAGATGGCAGTCGCTTTAGGGAAGAAGTTCAGCCAAACATAAAGTCTAGACTGAAAAAAGTGAACGCAAAGATGAAAAAGAATATACCTGTGTCTGTCCCTAAGATGTACAGGTGTAAATAAATTTAGTATATGTATATTTATCTGGCTTTTGATTTGGCATTTACAAGTAGAGTGAAAATTCGAGTAATTCAATATTTTTAATTTTGTCTAAGGCTGATAATATGGAACGATCTATTTACCTACTGCCATTAGTTACTGTACCTATTTTTAGGGCAATTTCTGAGTCAGGCAAGTTTGTATCTTTTAATTTAATTCGAGATGTCTGAATAGTTTCTTCCAATACAATCAAAAGCTGAGAGCCTGATAGTAAAGTTTTACGAGCTATAACAAATAAAGACTTTCGATTACGCAACACGAACAAACAAAGGCGAACAACAAAATATTTAATCTTTCAAAGAATACGGCTTTACTGTCAATAAACTGTTTATTGTGACAATTAGCGATGCCCTATTCACAATAGAGCTACGAGCGTAGAGCTCCGTAGCAATAAATCTTGTTGCCACGTAGCCTCGTAGAACGTACTTCTACGTGTCTACGATGTTTCAAATACTTAGTTTATTTTAACACTTTTGTAGCAAGCGAACCGAATAAGCGCCATTTTGTTGTGCTAACATGGCGTTGAATGCTTTATTGCCTTTAGTTGCAGATGTAATATACGGTGGGCATTAAAATGAAGAAAACACGTTAGTTACGTTGTAAATGTACTGACGCCACAGAAACTCTCTGTTTTTACAAGGTCGGCAGTACGGGTGTAACTCCCCTGGTGATCCACACGTTCATAGGTCGCGATAAACACTTTCTATCAGGTGGGCCGTGTGCTTGTCTGCCACCTAAAGCGTATAAAAAAAAAGAAAAATCGTTTGCACTAGTAACTAGAACAGTTTGTTGAGACGAAACAAAATCGATCATTATTATAAAATGGTAGAATGTAATATGACTGTGACTGCATGTATCACTTTTTTCTCGTACTAATATACCTATTAAAATCGCTAACTAAACCGTAATCAAATCGTACCGTACCTGTGGAACATTTACTAAAGAAGTCTTTATGATTTAACGTTTTATAATTTCATTTTAATTGCATAAACAGAATAAATTATTTTATACTGTGACTATACAGAAAAGAAGTTCTGAACTGTTTAACTCATGATAGATTTTTTGCGCTTAGGTGGGTAGCACCTCTGGTCTGTATGGCACACGCACACACCTGGTGGCCACCATTCATAGGCTCTGGAAGTAATTATTAAACAATCTACTCTTTTCGTAGCAGTATAAAAAACTAGTTCCATTATGAAACAAAAGTGTGTCAGTAAAACACTAAAGCATCCAGTTCACAAACACAAGAAAGTGTTCACAGAGACAGACTCAGAGGCTTACTAAAACCCGAGCGATCAATAATTCAACGTTCGGTGTGTACTCCGCTTTACCGTGGCGCGTCTAATCCGTATTTATTTCCCCAAAACAGCGAAACAGCTGGCTTCAGTTTGCGTCCCGGAATTTATGTCCGGGCTCCTTGCGTCCCTGGGTAACACGTACGCGAGTGAATTATTCTGATGGTAGGAGACATTGTGGCGAGCGATATTTTGACAAGTACATTGAAATGATTATAAGAAATGGCTTGTCTAAATTGACATTACGCGCCCCGCCACACAATTAAATGATTTAGATTATGTGAAAGCAGTCTTGGCTGAACTGGATAAATTTATTTCCTATGATAATCGATATGATTAGTTAGCATATTATATGCTTTAATATTTCATTCGAAATTATAACTGGTTAATCGAAATTTTCGAAAACCATAGCTCTGTGCGTAAGGTCATTAATGTTTAGAAGAGCTATAACTATTATTAGAATGATATAATATTAAGATAATGTTTTCATACCATAGAGATCTTTTTTTTTACTTCTCAGTAAACAGGCAAGAAAAATCGACTAATATGAAGTGTCTTTCAGTGTTAACATACATAGTATCTCTATACAATATCGATACATATATAATTAATTAACGCAGAGCCTAAACCAATAAGCCTACATACAGTAAATTTTGGTATGTTGGCTTAAATCGTAGATTCACTATAAGTGAATATAATAATAAAGATTAAACGGAAAATGATGAACTTCTAATCAAGTTCATCATTTTCGGATTAAGAAGCACGAAAATTATTTTTCTAATTTATTCATACCTATACTATATCTAAAATGTTAAGAACAACTGACAGTTTTCCATAGTAAATCTGCTAACATAATAATATATGAAATTCCTATGGGTAAAACTATAATTGGTGCGGCGGGGAGTTTCACTTTAAATTTATTATAAGTGGACTGTATATATAGGTATTTTATAGAAACATGATTATAAAAAAAGGTTCTGTTCAAAAGGGATTAAAAGAATAGGATTGCACGCTCACCTGGACTCATTCCTTATCTTAAATCGGGGTTCTCAGATGTTCAATGATTTCTTCTCGGGTGCTTCAGAGAAACGTGCTTCCAATTACCGCTACCAATGCTACCAACGGTAGCTGGTAGCATTATAATTAAGTGGGCGTACGACAAAGGGACGAAGAAATATGAAAACTTCTAACAAACTTAAACAATTACATAGGTAAAAATAACAGTTATAAATACCAATAGATAGCGTTAGCAATAATTACATATTATATCTCTAAAGGCTGCAATTGACCTCCACGCCTACAAGTAGACAGTGAGTGCGGTTCTATGTTTTGCTTATATTGTGACTGTCGAGTCATCTGGCGTGACACGACTGAGCTGATAATGTGTAACCTACATGCTAGGATTACGCACGTAAACTTTTGAGATAAGTATATTTAGTAGGCCTAGATATGGAGCAAGTTATGTTCTTTGTTATCAGGGAATTAGACGGCAGAAGTAGGACTTGCTTTGAGTCTGAAAGCTGAGGTATACGTGTTTAATACGTATTTAATTTTGGATAGAGGTATTTGATAACAGGTAAGGTAAAGTCAGGTTGTAGTACGATATTATATAGGGTTCTACCAATATCCTTGAAGCTCAGGCAAATCTCACCTGCACTTTGATTACCCCTGCTAAATGAAGGACGTGGCTCAGGATTATGAGGACATACAGCAGCAGCCCCCGGAAAAGCCTAAAACTGAAAGTGCGGATACGTACTTGGATACGTCTGGAAAATCGCTTTGGGGATGCTGTTTTTTTTTTATTACTTAGGTGGAAGACAAGAACAAGGTACACCTGATTGCAAGTGGTTATCATGTGCAACAGTTAATGGCACATAACTGAAGTCACACTCGTGCTGCTGACACTGCAAGAACAGAGAGTTTATGTGACATCATTGCAGATAATGATTATACTAGAGAGTTTTGGATACCAAGCCAATCTCACTTACAAGTTGGTACGGTACACCTCGCTAATGGATGGATGAAGCTCACTCATAGTCTTGTTTTATGAGTTTAGGAAAAAAACAGCAGAGGCTCAAAAATAGAAAAAAGATAGTCGTTTTTCTGGGGTAACTGTTTGAACGAAAGAGCTATCAGTCAAAACCGTCACATCTTAAGTTGATCCTGTTAACATTCTGTTGCAAACCGTCACAAAGTGTTAGAATAAAAGTCACTTAAATAATTTCTAAGTTATATAACGCAGAGGACAATGTAATTAAAGTGTTGTTGGTATTCAGCGCTGCTAGTTAATTTAAAACGTTGAATCTCTTGGACACCTTGGATGCATATTAAATCAGCCAATCTTGAGATCTCCAACTTTGTTATGGTTTCTGGATGTGGCTGAGATTCACAAACAAACTCAAGCTATTCAAAATTGTATTACGCTTTATTGTTTTTTAAGGTTTAATGATACTTTTATCATTCTTTGATATACTTTAATAAGGAACTTTTTTAGACAACCAACTATTAATTTGAAAGCTATTACGTTACGTATAGAAATCTGAGAGGAGTTACTTTTATTTTGACTTATAACTTCATCTTCTTCTTCATCTTAGCCTTAAGCCCAACCGCCTTCGAAGGTTTCATCTCGGAGTTTGGGGTCCGCTTTACTAATGTAACTGCGGATTTGACTGAATTTCGAAATTTTCCGCGAAGCGCCTGTCATCTGACCTGCAAAACCCAAAGGCGACATCGAAGCATTTTAGTTAGACCAACTGTTGGACTTTTTAGGGCTCCAACTTCCCATAACAACTGTCATAGATGTTCGTATGGCATCCAGGACCGACGAATTAACGTGCTCAATGCCAATGCAAATGTTCATATTATTGCATACAAATATATTGCACTGAGCTGGGATTGAACCCGCGCCTCCAGCGTAGCAGCCGCGTTCACTACCGCCACGCAAATCATGTTAATATTATGAATGTGAAAGTTGGTGAAGTTGTTTGTATGTTTTTCAATCACGCTCTGGAAGGGACCTGGCTGAAATTTGATAAAGGGACAGTTTATAGTTTGGAAAAATTAGGTTTTTTTTGCCCGGGAACCTATGGGTTGCGGGAACGGGATCAAAATTCCGTATACAATAGCTGTATTTTATATCAACGGCTTCTCTGACGTAGCGGCAGAATGTTCGACTATTAAGTAGGGGGCGCGAGTTGGATTCCCGCTCAATACAAATATTGTGTGCATGAATATATATATTTGCTTTGGTCTGGGTGTTCCTATGTATGATATGTATGTACTCATTTGACGAACTTGTGTCAATGGACAACAATGTAAATAAATAGCATTAATAATCTGTTGACATTGTAATGTTTTTGTTTTATCTATGTTTTGTATTTTAATTTCTGTGACTTGAAACCTGGCATTTTTAAATGTGAAGACTTTAATTATAGACACTACTGTTTACCTGGCCTTTTTCTTAATTATTATTATTATTTTTTGTTGTAATGTAAATTATGATCGATCCAGTATAATCAACTAAAAGTATGTGATGATATGTATTATGTGACGTGTAATATTTTTTACTAATTAATGAGTTATGAGTTATTTACAAAAAAAATATCTAAGTGTGTTTATCCGTATTCTATATTCCATATAACACAAGTTATTTAAGCTATGGGTCTAGATAGCGTTGTGTAAAATGTTGCATTTTATTTTGAAAAAATCTCATCTTTGTTTTATTGTTAATAACTTCCTATTACTAATTTAAGCATACTAACTCTTTCATACTGAGTACATATCTCTTCAATGGAATCTAATTCTGTTATAATAGAAGGCACATCTTGCATAGTGAATGACAACAGAAATTGGTGCCGCGACGCGACGCGACATCGACAATGTAAACTCTATAGTTTGTATCCTTCTTCAAGTATATACTGTTATTTCAACCCTTAAGTATAATTAGTAGATTTTCAGTTACCTTATCGTAGTACTGGATAACTACGATAAGGTAACTGAAAATCTAATAATCTGATTTTGTTGCTGTTTTTATTAGAAACGTTTTGGTGACAGTTAAAATCTGCCGTAGGTCTGATCGCGATTTGTTGAGTAGAACTGGAAATATGACCAACACACATACATACATACATACGTATATATAATCATGCCTTTATCTTGGAGAGTTAGGTAGAGGTGAATTAACACCCACATTTCAGCAATAATTATATTCGGTCCCACGTAATAGCGGATGAGTCTATTGCCGTATTCCGGGCACTATTTTTGACCCGAGCCATGCATCTGAGGCTGAGTCTGGGCTGTATATATTCATCCGATGTTAAACAGCCCTATCCCTTACTCGCCTTGTACGACATCGCATGAGAAGAGCTGGGGTAGCAATTTTGGTCATTTGCCGAAAACCATGCGGCAAATGACCAAAAGTCGCAAAAACCAAGATCCACGCAGGTGGAGTCGCACACAATAACATTTATATATTTGTTTAATGTTTTGTTCCTTTTAATTACATACTTTATGATAATCACAACAAAATACGTAGATAATTAGCTAATTAAATAAATTAATTTAACCCTTTTCAACCTTGTTCAAGGCACTGCATGCACATTGCTAATTAATGAAATACATACACTCGCCCGCATGACAGTTCATCAGTTAATATTTGCACACGTCTCTTTGATTACGTACTCTTAGGACGCTCCTACAAGTTTTGAGTAACCCTCAGAGTATAAAGGGTTCCTCTAGGTTGTATGCTAAAGATAAATTGATTTTAGTGAACATTATGTTTTACTTTCCCAAATGAACAAAAATAAACGTCATTATATTTGCTACTAATCACAAGAAGAAAATTCAATATAATTTTAATTTCAATCAGTTCATTTCTATTTATTTTATACAACCTAGTCTTGACAAATACATACATACGTATAGTCACGCCTTTATCCTCGGAGGATTAGGCTGAGGTGAATTAACACCCACATTTCATCCGTCCTCGCCGTAAATTGCGTGCACTTACTACTCTTTACAATATCGTCAACCCAGTATCCCCACTTACTTAACTTCATACTTTCAGCTATTATGTTCCAACAATGATAGAAATCTTCGTTCTACTGACAACCGGATCCTCTTATTTCCTTCTTATAGAACTAACTTTTTAGGCTCCTCTTTCTTTGTTGAGACTGTTCGCCTATGGAACGCACTTCCTCTAGAGATCAAGAAGAGCATATACATACATACAGCAGCCTCTGTAGTCCCCACACCCGAGAAGAGGACCAGATCGTGAGAGATGGCCCTGGGTCAGCCGGGGTGCGAGGGATATGCCTGTCAACCTCACCTTCGGCAACCAAAGCGACCCACAGGCGGCGTGCGTTTTAGTCAGTTCGTGTCTGACATAACCTCCTCCACCGGCTCCGGTGGGGAGGTACCCGTGGGGATTTTGCGCACGTAAAAAAAAATAAGAAGAGCACGAGCCGCAATGTGTTTAAGTCTAGGGTACGACAATTGATCACCACAGAATTGGCAGAATCATCGTTTCAACGATAATGATATTTCTACTCATATTGATATGGGTATCTATATTTATGTATTATATTTATGTTATATATGTCTATATATTTTATATATAAGTACATATATGTATAACTATTCTGATTTATTTTAAATATGATAAGTAGGTATAAGTACTGTTTATGTTTAAGAACCTATATATAATTAATGTATAGTCCTTATAGAACCAAACGCATCTCTTGTTAATATGCGCCTACCTCGTACTAGCTCTGCACCACCCTATGGTAGACTGGCAGATAATGCCTACGGCATTAAGTCCATAAAGTCTAAATAAATAAATAAATTTCACCCATCATTAAATTAGGTGCCACGTAATAGGGGGTGAGCCTATTGCCGTCTTCCGGGCACTATTGACAAATAACAAACATAAAAAACGGTCAAGTGTAAGTCGAACTCGCACAATGGGTTGTGTACCATTATCTATTATACCACAAGATACAACATTATATTCTTTTTTAATTTCACCTGTTCCGTATTACTATCAAACAAAAAACGGCAAAAGAGTTACGTTTGTTATATAGGAGGTCCTTCTCCTTACATATTTTTTTTATTTTTTAGTATTAGTTGACATAGCTACGACAGAAATTTATCATAATATATGTCTATCGATTATTATTCTTGATAACGGATGGTGACAGACAGACTGATGCTAAGTTTTTAAGGAGGTAGGACACGGCGGTATTTCCGCCCAATTAAGCAGTCCGACTGGGGAAGTACCTCCGCCCTACAGAATACTGCGGCTATAATAACTTCGTGTTGTGTTCCCAGCGGTGAGTAGGGTAGCCAGAGCTCACTGGAAAATTTGTGCTGTCAGTGGTAAGACTAAAGGCTTGTCCTGCTTTGTCTTCTACACTGACGGCACAGAAACTCTGTATTTACAGGGTTGGCAGCACGACTGTGACTTCTCTGGTGTTACAAACGTCCATAGGCTACGGTAACCACTTTCCATCAGGTGGGCCAAAAAGTGTAGTTAATATTTCACTGACCGGGTCCAATATTTAACCATTTCACACGGAACCCTAAGAAAAATTATACAATTTGGATTACATTTCGGCAATACATTTTTATGTATAAGAAGATAAGACATTACATCTTTTATATCGAAATCAATTTATCTAACCTTAATCAAGTTCACACGAAATATTTAATTAAGAAGACCCTTCAAGTTTGATTAAAAGTTCTAAAAAGGGCGGATTTCCTTTTAAGATTTCACGAATATTTCCAAAGATAAGCCGATGGAACTATGTACGGGTACGGTTTCAAAGACTTAAGTTATCTAATCTCATATGCTACAAAAGTTTTAAGCCCTTCAATGAAGTTGCTTAAACTGTTTCAAGGGCTTGACGGGGGTCTTGTTTCGGTTAATTATTTATTTCAGCAAAGATATACGATGGCATTTTATTATTTTCCTAATATCTATTAATCGTCGGTATTGTGTGATTGTTAAAATATTCTCTGGTATTTGGGATTCCCCTATCCATTTACCCCTCTAACTATACTAAATTGCTTGTGTTAGGAGTGGATTCACGCCTTGATTCGAACCCGAGACCTCTCGATTGTAAGGCCGACTCCTTAATCACTAAGCTACCGATCCTTTATTTTATTTTTCCATATATTTATCTATATATTATTATATAGATAAATGAACTTAAAAAAGTATAATATGGACAAGTATCCTTTGTGTCTATAACTTAGGCAAGACAAATAAACATAGGACATACTTTAAGTAATTGAGTATTGCCAGGATCATAATAAGTGGAAACATGTGGTCTCTGCCTATCCCACTGAAAGAGGCGTGGCTGTATATAATGTATATCTGGGGTCCCGAAAAGATCATTGAAATCAAAGCTAACAACTCTTACAAACCAGCACACCAGCTGATTGACAGAAGAGACTTCGGCAAAGGATTTTATCGGGGTTTGAAGGTCATACGATTTTAACTAAAGCCACGTAAATCAAATTTAAAGGACGAAAAGGAGTAAACGGATCCCAAACTACAAAATGGTAACCTCAGATGTAACCGGGATCTACGCTAAGATGATTTTAATATTGCTTAAAGCCCATACTAAATTTAACAAATACGGAAGTAACTCTGTCTGTCTGTATGTTTTCTATCACGCCTGAACTGCTGAACCGATCTCGATGAAATTTGATATAGGAGTAGATTAGACCAAGATTAGAACATAGACTATGTTTAATTGCGATAACCGTTATCCACGTGGGTGAAGTCACGGGCGACAGCTAGTTATTAATAAATTGTTTTACTTATCAGAATTGCAGAGACATCCTCTATTATGACAAAATTTTGTACGGACGTTTAGTCACAACAGCTGTAAGAATATACCCTGTGTAATTTTTTATTAGTAAGACAGAAATCCGTCTTATCACCCAGTCTCTTTCTTCTGCATATTAACGACATGCTGTCCATCGGGAGTGTTCATTGTTATGCAGACGATAGCACCTTACATGGGAGTTATCATGGACATCCTGCGGCCAAGCAGTCAGATATTGCAGAGAAAAGGCAGCTTCTTGTCAATGAGCTTGACGGGATCCTGAATCACATTTCTCAATGGGGCTCTGAGAACCTGGTTGAGTTCAATGCCAAGAAGACGCAGGCATGTGCGTTTACAGCAAAAGTATCTTCTTTCCTTCCCCTCCCCACTCTTCAGAGCACGCCACTGCCACTGCCGAACAATCTCAATATCCTAGGTATGGATGTTCGCTGCAACCTGAATAACAAAAATTACATCGAAAGTATCATCAAAACAGCCTCACGAAAACTCGGAGTCCTGAACAGAGTGAGACAATTTTTCACGCCGTAGCAGCGGTGTCTTCTATAAAAGACACAAATGCGCTCCTGTGTGGAATACTGCTCGCATCTCTGGGATGGTTCAACAAAGTACTTACTAGATGCTCTCGACAGGTTGCAGCGACGTGCGGTCCGCATCATTGGGAATCCCGAGGTCACAAACACTCTAGAACCTTTACAGATGCGTAGAGATGTGGCGTCCATGGCTGTATTTTACCGTCTGTACCATGGTGAGAGAGCTCTTCCAATTAGTCCCACCCTTCCCTTTCCTACATAGGACAACACGTGCAGGTCTTAGGTATCACCCGCACACGGTGCAGAACATCCGATCAAGAACCAAGTAATTCGATGACTATTTCCTCTGTCGCATCATTAAGGCCTGGAATTCATTACCAGCTCACGTATTTCCTTCTTCCTACAGTCCCGGGTCCTTTAAGCGGGGCGTGAAAAAGCATATGATGAGGCCGTCAAGCTGAGTGTCACCATTGTCACATGGTATGTGTAAGTAATGGTGACCCTCTTTTCTGAGACTTTGCCTTCAGCTTACCATCAGGCAAGGCGAAGTCTAATTAACGTGTCCTATATAAAAAAAAAGATAAAGGCGGATATTTCGCACATTATATTAAATCATATCGTACCTCACATTTAAGTTCCCGAGCACGTACAACATTACAGCCAACAGCCATCACCATAAACGATCTTAAGAAGCTGTAGGTATTCATTAAAGTCTTAAGTAAACGACACAAAGTCCCTGTCACTCACTGAGGTAAGTTCTGAGCAATTTGTGGTTCCCAACTCCGCCAAGCTGTCTGTGGAAAGTCCACCGAAGTTAGGAGATAGTAATAGGTGTAGGAGTTCTAATTTGCTGGCAGTTGTGCCTTTGTTCAGTGTGACTTAGTTTCAAAGATAATTTTTGTTAAGTTTCTAAGGTTTGAATAACGTCACGACACTTGAAAATTTCATATACAAAGTAAAAGTCATATAAAAAGTAAAAACAAACAATTCTATAATATTTATTTTATATATCGAGAGAAAGTGGATTCCCGCTGTCCATAAGTTTAATTCTTCTTCATGGCGGATGTAAATGCTATTTTCATTTTAAATATCAAGAATTTGGCTACCCAATGCAAAAATATTTTTACATATCACACTTAGAATTCTAGAGCTCACGCATATTTTGAAAAAAACTACGTCTTCATCTTCATCATTAATTAAATATGATATTGTCTCTCTAAACTTAATTTTACTTGTTATCTAAGACATTAATTTATTTAAAAACAACCTTGAAGTTTGTTACACTTTAAGTTTAATCTAGTACAACGATTTGTATTTAATATGTATTTTATAAATTAAGATTGTTTTTGAAACAAATAGTCCTAAAACAACAATTGTAGTTTGTTTAAAAGTTGAACAAAGTTGATTAATAAACAGAACTTTATTAAAATAATGATCTCGTTATTATTATTGTACGTGTATAAAGGGTTTTGTTTAGTAAACTCGTTACATTGGTACTGTCTACAAAGTTTCTACATTTTAATAGTCTTGGCAAAGTAATTTTAATGTGATCTAAGAACCTTATTTGTAGTAAAAAAAAGTACAATTACAAAATTATTGATCTTCATAAATTATTCAATAAATTTAAATAAATTTGCGGGATCAAAAAACTTTGAGCATTAATGTTCAATAGTTAAGTTTAATCTAAATATAAATTATTTTTACGACCTAGTCTACCATCGTTTATAACAAACTAACATAGCCAAGTCAGACATTGTTACTAAACCAATGAGTCAATGTCACCTTAATAAAGAAAATTGTATTTATTGTTATTTGTATTATTAATCCAACGCCCACGCTTTTACAACTTCGTTAACAGACTATTTATATTGTAGATTGATGGGACTTGGTGGAAGGATGCCGTAAGGCGAAACCGGTCAGGTGTAATAAGTAATAAAGTAATGTGGAAAAGTACAAGTGAGTTATCAATATGTGTAACTTCGTTAACTCTGAGAGAAATATCTGAACCAGGCCTCGTATTGAAATAGACAATTGATAAATTAGCAGGTAAACCAGTTTGTAGGTGAGAATTAACTGGGCTATTATGATCAACACACAAACATATTGAAATTGTGTCTGGTATTGAAAAAAATCGTAAAAGCGTTGGTTGCTTAGTGGCTAATGAGGCGGCCTTACGATTGAAAGACCCCGGGTTCGAATCCTGACCATTACCGATGTGAACTCACTTCTAACACAAGCAATTTAGTCTAGCTGGAGGGATTAGAGGAAATATTAGTAATTTCGGTTTTAATTTTCTTTTTATAAATAAAAAAAAGTTTAATACATTCCAAGTTTGTGTTTATAAAGTAAATGTAACGTTAAGAAATACACAAAAAACCTGAAACGAAAATGAACGCGTTAAGATGATGGTGAGATTCAATCAAATTTGTACAACCTTATGCAAATTAAGCACCTAACTTAAATGGTATAAATAAAAATATAAGAATTGCTTTGCACTGAAAGTATTTTTATAAGCAAAATAGTAAGCAGTCGGAGTGAATACCGAATGGCGTATTCTTTATAAAAAGCTTTTTCTCAAGAAACTGGAATTTTGTTGATGGAATTTTTAGGTTAACTCGACGCTTTAGTACTAAATTATTTTTATAAAAGGAATACCGACTTAACGAATATGAATGGTTTTGATGTGAAGATGCTTTCGCAAATTTAAGAGTTATGATTTTTTTTTCAAGATCCCTGCATCTCTGATGTTGACTCAGTTTTGGTAAATAAGACAAACATTTTTTTATTGTGCGGAACATCCCCACAGATAACCCCCAGTAGCGCCAGTGGGGGAGGTTATAACTCTGCTCTGGCCCTCCTCGGGTGTCGACTAGGCTGTGCATGGCCCCTATGTTGCAGGTGCACCACACCGACTAGCGGGGGATTTTGGCTCCACTTGGGCGAAGCCGCACGCAACAGCTAGTAAGATAAAAAAGAGAGGATTGTGTAAGAAATTGTAACCAGAGAGCTTTATTAGCCAAAAACTCTTATACAGGTGGGTAGAAGTATTTTATTTTAAACATGTACACTTTTCCGCGTCTATTTCTTTTTATTTATTTCATTTCATTTCAAATATCCTTACACCTGTACTGCTAATTTTATTTATATCATAGACTTCATAATACCGTAGTTCATAGTACCCATCGTAGTTACCGGCAGAGTAGAATTAGGGCCACCCCATATCTTCCCATGCGGTGTCGTACAAGGCGACTACGGGATAGGGCTGTTTAATATCAGACAGATATTATACAGCCCAGACTCAGCTTCAGATGCATGACTCAAGTCAACAATAGTGCCCGAAATACGGCAATAGGCTCACCCCCTATTACGTGGGATCGAATACAATTATTGGTGAAATGTGGGTGTTAAATTCACCTCTGCCTAACCCTCTAGGGATAAAGGCGTGATAATATGCATATGCATACTTATACTTAATCCTTAATAACTTGTACATCAGTTTAAAATTCAATAAAGATTATTATCACTATTCCTCTTTATTAAATTAAACATCTTATAAATATGATACCTCAAATCGCAATCTACCTCATTTTCTCTATTTCATTTTTGTATATATTGTTTAGTTAGCATAGATCTGTATAAATTTTAGAAATATATTTTTTCTGTATTATTGCATAAATTGTAAATAATTAAGAATAGTCATATAAATATAATTATTATTATAATACTTACTTAGACCGCTTCCCGTGACCATAAGGCTGGCCTTTACCTAGCTCAAAGAATTGGCATCGCCATTCAGCGTGGTAATGCCACCAGCCTCTTGGGCACGGTACCAGTAGAGATCGATGGGGAGGAATTCTTCGATGCCTAAAATTACAGTCTCCCTCTTTTTCTCTATTCCATTTTTGTATATATTGTATAGTTAGCATAGTTTTATATAAATTTGTAAGTGTGTATAGCATATTTTATGTACCTAAACTGAATAAATACTTACTTAGAGCATATACAAACTCTATACAAAACTCACCAAATGTCTTTACAACGCAGCTTAAAAAATGGCTACTACTTCTGTATAAGTTGATATGTTCATACATCCCATGATATGCACACATTGACAGTTAAAGAACAACATTGACATTGAATGGAATTTTAAAGGACTATTCAAATCGATTAAGAAAAAAAAACAGAAATATATATTGAAGAATTTGTATGGTTTCAGGCGAAGGTTCAGTGGCTAAGTGTTCAAAGCCCTGTAAGGGAAAGATCGCGGGTTCGAATCCCGCACAATGTAATAAAAAATTGAATCGGTTTGATTGCATTTTTTCTATATTAACCAACATTTACATCAGCTTACTCATACTGAACGCATTTTTACGCCGGTTTTTTTTCTAGTTTTTTCGAAAGTGTATTGTGCACTTACTAGGTGTCATGGTGTCAAAATATCTGTTTTTGTAAGATCTTAAAGCAGGTGTCTTCACAAATAATGAATCCACTCCTAGCACAAGCAATTTAGCTTAGCTGGAGGGGTTAGACGGAATATTAGTAATTTCGGTACTAATATTCTTTAATAAATATAAAAAAAGACCCTTACTGTATTTTGATCTGGGGCAGCTGGCATTTCTTGCGATGCCTTTTGCTAGCAAAACTGTGACTATACTTCTAAGACGACAAGTTTGCACAAAACATGTTTTTTTCCGTAATTTGATTATCCAAATGCCCAATGATATCCATTTCCGGTTAATCGAGGGTCTACCGTAAAGTAGCTCAACACTTGAGCAGCAATTTACTACTGCTGGATATAATAAGATCATTATAACAAACGAAATAAAGACACGGATAGTTAGTTTCATTTACTTCGGAAGACTTCCTTTTCTAGTGAGAGCAGAAATACTTTATACGTCCCAGTTGGTCGATGCGGAATTCTTAGAAACTGAATTATCCACCCGGGAGAGAGGGTAAATAAAACCCACCCCAATATAAATAGGGCTAACAACGTACACGTAGGCAATCATTTCGTTAAGAAAGTACGAGTCAAGTTATTTCTCTTGGGTGTCAGCGAAGTAGGGAGGTGCAGAAAGTTTGGCCACAAATCACTATTATGTCGTCTTATAGTGGACGAATGCCTTGTTTTTTGCCTACTGAAAATGCATAGATTACTTTAGTTTTCTGCTACAAAACTTATTCTTTATAAAAGTGTCTGCTTTACAGAGATTATTTATTCACAGTTTTCCTTGTTCCAGTTAAGAAAAGTCGGTTTTCCTTAATAATTCGAATGGAAGTATCGGTCCATTATTTGTAGCTGGCGTTAAATAAGAAGCTTGAGAAAGGAAAAATGATGTTTTATTTGGAATCGTTTGATTAAACATTAATTCATTAAATATTCACTAATTCATTTAAGTCATTTTCACATTAAATATCTCAAATGATTCGTAAAAAAAAAAAATTTAAGTCATTCATATACCATTCGTAAATAATCCCGCTAGCCGTAGAACAATAAACACAAAAATAAATATCACTTTGTGCGACGACTTGTGAAAACACCTGCTTTAAAATCTTACAAATAACAAATATTTTGACACCATGAAACCTACTAAGGGCACTATACACTCTCAAATAACCAGATCAAAAACCCTGCCTCCTTTTACCGCTTCAAAACCTAGCAAGTCACATGCGCATACTAGGTATTGAGACGCGACGTGGAATAATTACGACAGGTTGCTGTAAGATTGCTTCTATCATGCGTATATTTCCTTGGATGCTCAGCCCTCCCTGCGGAGCTGGTGGGATTGGTTATGTCAGACTCGAACCAACTAATACCACACACCGTCTTAGGTTATTAAATGATGTCGGTGAGATTGCCATTGGGGCACTCTGACTGACCCAGAGCCATCTTAAGATTTCTACGCTCTCTGGAAAATTTTTTGAAAAATAGATCTGTGTTAAGTTAAGGTAACCGAACTGGTCTTCTTTTCATTAATAATACAATATTCCATAGCTTACTTAAAATATATCCATACGTTATTCTTGTGTTCAGGATTTGTTACAATTCTTTGATTGAAGTAATCAGATTTGTAAGTAATAACATCTTGAATCGAATTTCATGGCACAAATTGATTTATTCGATTTCAAATACAAATGCAAAATACGACTACAGTTGGTATGCAAGCTATAAAACGATTGGAGATATCTATTTTATGTATTATCTCCATAAATATAAAACTAAAACAAAAATTAACAACCAATGTTGTGGTATATTATAGTGTTTCTTATTATAAATATTTCCGCATGCAAAAGTAGCAATACAACAAACCAAACAATTTCATTCTATGAGTACGGTAGGTAAAACAAGTATAAATTTACAATATGGGGTTCTTCAAGAGGGGCATCAGAAGGTTTCTTCATGGTCGGCAGCGCGAGTGTGACACCCCTGGTTTTGCATACGTCCATAGGCCACGGTAATCGTTTCCCATCGGGTGGGCCGTGTGAAAAAAAAATAAAAAAAGTTCAATTTAAATTAATATAAATGATTATTACCGAATTCCATTTTTTTAATGATCTGCTATGAGATAATGAAGTTAAAATACCCGTGCAGCTTGCATCACGCATCAAATAGCATGATAAAACTTAAATTGTAATCAAATTTTTATTCACTTACTCACTTCACATATTTCATCACGCACTAAAAAAATTGAAACTTCATTACAATATTCGTAAGTCACTTATATCAGATTTCGTATAAACAAACCTGAACTTTATACTAAACAGGTACAAGGTACAAGGGCGAAGACATATTGATGTACACCTATACTGGTTATATACCAAAGTTTGAGCCTCATTTCAATCATGTGATTAATGTATCCGTAAGTGAAATTTTCACAATTAATATCTAATTTTTATTTCAACTAGCATTGTTAGTAGGTACACTACTGTTCAACGTCGAGTCAATGTCTCTAACTAAGCTTAATTACTTCAAACTACCAATACTACATAACCACAAATGAAAGAAATAAATATTTGAAATAAGACTTCATATTACCACACCATCAGGCAGACATATGATCAAACTGATATATCGACTTATTAAAAAAAAATGAAATTGTTAAATTGTAGAAGAGTATTACCTAGTTAGGGAAAAGTTGCTATGTGATTGCAAAATCTAATCAAAATAAAGCTCACCTTTGATATTTTGCTACCGCGTATTGTGTAAGAGTAAAGTATAATACTGAAAAAAACATTTAATTTCAGGGATTCAAAGAAGATTGGGAAAGGGATTTTTCTTACTTGAAAGTGGAATATTTTAGTATTCTCTCAGCTATACGTATTAAATACAATCCAAGCAATTACAAAATATCGTTCTTTACGTTACTACCATTTTTTTTTGTACCCTTCAAAGTAAAAGCTTACTCGGTACGACCACGAGCTTCATTGAAAATATACACCGCAGTCGAAGCAGCCGGCAGGACGTTGAGATTAATCTTTACTGCATCACACCAATAAACAATCAGTTTGAAAACTGGCACAGACGTTTATGAAAGTATTTGAGGCAAGCTGAAAACTTGTCACACACCCTTCCAAATATACCCTAACATGGAACTGCAGACCTGCCTGGTTAATAGCGAAATAATAACCCTATTAAAATTTCAAGTTGCACGCGTTTGGTAATGTTAAAACCCGCCTAAATCACCAAGCTCACTTTTGGCTTAGTGCCTCGAAAATATTTTTGACAAAAGAAAGCAATAATGTTCAAATAAATTGGGCATGATTTAACCCCGCTACTCATCAGCCTCGTCTTCGGCTCCGTGTTTGGGTATAATAGGAGAGGTATGTGACAAGTTTTCAGCTTGCCTCATATACCTATCCAAAAACTGGTGCCAGTTCTTGGACTAAATACGAAGGTAAACACAAACACACATGTGTAATATTAGGTCTTTACCTATGAAATTGCCGAAATTTTCTTACAGATTCATGAGTTCTTTTTTCTTGTAATTTAATAGCCATTTCCATTACTTATATTTTATTTGATTGATTGACTTGATTTCAAGATTTTTCAACTCTGTATTAAATTTTGTTTTTTATGTATTAAATTAAATTCGATCTTCAAAAACCAGGGCATCCTAAACGCTATCCATTCTGATAATAAAAAAAAAAAAAAAATAGTTTATTTCTTTACCATTTCTCTTACATAGTTATTCAGTTACCGGAACAACCCAGGAAGCATGTAGTAATGCTTGTGTTGGGTCGTCCCGCTCCTCCTTAGGGCTACATAATTAAGGTGGTAAGGGTATTGCAGGTGATCACATGGTTAAACTATTTTAGGTAACTAAATTAAATTACAAATAATGATGAAAAGAAAGACAATAATGGTACTGGTATGACTGTTTGTGTGCGTGTGTGTATGTGTATGTGGTGTGTGAGTGTGTGTGTGTGTATGTGTGTGTGTGTGTGTGTGTGTGTGTGTGTGTGTGTGTGTGGGTTTATGAATGTGAGGGGGGTGCATTGTATTATATAGCTTGTGTGACTAATGCTTTAATTCATTATTATCAAGTTTCCGATACCACTAAAATGAGTAATGGGTTTGTATAGACATAAAACTAACACTTATATTTAAATAGCAAATTCTCAGTTTCGTTGTACCCCAGCGGCTCAAGTTCCTGTACAACTTTTTGTTTACATTTATGGAGTTGCATGTTATATATTGAACATTTGTTGTTAAGTTCATTGTATAGGTAGGCGGAGTGTGCGAAAAATTGTCGCCTGGCAAACAGAGTTCTACAAGAGGGAGTAGCGGCTACTTTACATTTTCTTCTGCCTGTTTGAGCTTTATATACGTAAGGTAAGGTTTTATGTAGTTTAAGTACTGAGTTGAGAATGTAAGGTTTTCTTAGAGACAGTGTTTTATGAATTTGATATAGTTCGTCTGTAGGAGATCTAAATGGCCTAAATAACATTGTCTTTATCAAGCATCTCTGGGCCCTTTCTGCTTCAAGAAATTTAATTTTCGAGGCACCACCCCAGATAGGGATA
Source organism: Eilema griseolum (assembly GCA_963662185.1). Lineage (NCBI taxonomy): Eukaryota > Metazoa > Arthropoda > Insecta > Lepidoptera > Erebidae > Eilema > Eilema griseolum. Next base: position 21,452,110 of record OY759238.1, read on the forward strand.
CAGTAAGACATCACTGATTGCGCCAACGCAATATAGATACGTTTTAGGAGGTCTTGAGAGGTAACATGTCTTAACTTTTTAAAGACCCATATGAGTTTACGGATTCTCTCATTTAAAGCATCGATTTGTGGGTGCCAAGAAAGTCGTTGATCCAGTATTATTCCCAGGTATTTGGTGGATTTTACACATGCTATCTTCTCACACCCACACTGTGCAGTACGCATATCAGTGAGATCACAGGTATGAATCCTTAATATTAGGTTTGGGGGCGGGAGTGTGTGTTTATTTATTGCAAAGCAAATGTAATTTGTTTTACTGATGTTTAGGGTAAGAAGAGCTGATTCAAGCCACTTTGCAACGCTATGGAGACCTTGTTCAGCCGCTGTAAAGACGGAGTTCCAGGAGGCCCCATTAAATATAATGGCAGTGTCATCCGCATAAGAAAATATATGCGCTCTGTCAATCATGAGACTTGTTAAATCATTAAGATATATTAAGAATAGCGTGGGCCCTAAGACACTTCCCTGGGGCACGCCGTACTCAATTTTAGTGTCAGAACTAGTAAAACTGTCGATTTTTACTCTTTGAGTACGATCTTTTAGATAGTCAGTTAATAGTTTTAAAGTTATACCCCGAATACCCACAAGCTCCATCTTTTTTATAAGAGTGGGAATCGACACAGGGTCAAATGCTTTTTTCAAGTCTTAAAAGACTGTAAGACATTTTTCTCCACGATCTAAATATTTAGTTACTAGAGAGGATAGTCCTAAGATGGCATCTTCTGTAGATTTTCCTTTCCTAAATCCGAATTGCGAACTAGAGAGAATATTAAATTTTTCGAGATAAGTAATAAGGCGTGAGTTGATAAGCCTTTCAATGACTTTTGAGATAACGGACAGGATCGAAATAGGACGATAATTATTGATATCTCCTTTATCTCCTCCCTTGTGTACAGGGGTCACAATGGATTTTTTAAGCAAGATCGGGAATACCCTTTTTTGGAAACATAGGTTAGCAAGATGACTAATAATGGGAGCAACCTGTGGTTTAACCATTTTCACGAACCCAGTCGGTATACCGTCCCAACCGGGGGCACTGTCAGTTTTCAAGTTTGATATAACACAATCTACTTCCCAAGGGTCAGTTTCTAGAAGTACAAAGGAAGATAGTTGTGATTTTGGAGCAGATATTGGGCCACTGTCTCTGGTCGTCGTCTCTGGTTGCAAAGATCCACTGGGGATGCGTTCTGCAAGGTGCTTGCCAATACTGGCTAAATAATCATTAACATAGTTAACCGATTCCATCGCAGTATTACAAGCATTGAGTAATTCATAATTTCCTACCCTAGACGTGTTAAGATGTGTTATTTCTTTAATAGATTTCCATAATGCTTTGGAGTGTTTTATATTGGCTTTTAGTAGTTCGGATTCGTGTTTACGTTTTAATTTTTTAATTAATTTGTTACAATAATTACGGTACCTAGTAAATGTTATTTTTAATATTTCATTACGCGGATCAGACCTTAATTCTAGTTGCATTCTGTTTCTGTTTCTGATACATCTTAATAGACCACTGGTGATCCAGGGCTTAATAATGCGCTGTTTACTAGAATTTATCTGTACTCTAACACTCTCCTCAAGGGATGATTTAAGTTTATTAATTAAATGTTCAATCACAAAGTCAGGGTCATCGCTTAATAATAATGTGGTTAGGTTTTTTGTTAAAAGCTTTTCTGCAGCTGCTTGAAAGTCGGTGAAGGTTTTAATTGTTGGAGAACAGGGTCTAGTTTTTATTTTAGATATGCTCATGAATATTGACGCATGGTCTGTTATAGTGGTGTTTAAAATTGCAATACTAGCTGAAAGTTTGGTTTTGTCAATCTTTAAGATATAATGGTCTAAGCAACTATTTTCACGCGTGGGAAAAGTGTGCCCTGGCAGAAGTCCATGTGAGGACAGCATGTCGAGGTAAGAGGCCCGATTGCTAAGTTCGTAAGAAGATTCGTTATCTCTTGAAATTAGGTTAATATTGATGTCCCCAGCTAGTATAATATTACAATTGTTTTTTATTGTGTCTAACAGTGTATCAAGTGAGGTAATAAAATTAGTTGCATTTTGATGTGAGGGTGATCGATATATTCCCAGTATAGTACACCCACATATGTTTAATTGTATGCACGAAGCGTTATTCAAGCTATGCTCCTTAAAGACTGGATTCAGCTTAGATTTGGCGTACACAACTACTCCATCATTTTGATTACAGTGTTGTGTGGTAGCATAATGTGTATAATTTCTTATTGAAGGTACTGGTTTTTTTATGTTGAGGTGACATTCAGTAAGTATTAAAACATCTATATCAGAGCTAATATCCGAGAGTGAGGCTTCAAGGTTATCAAAGTTGCAATAAATGCTTCTTATGTTTTGTTGTATTACTGTAAGATCCGTTTTTTTATAATTAATATGTTTCTTTAAATTCGCTATATCGCATGTTTCCGATTTTGCTACCGCTATATCGTCTAATTCATGTAAGTTTGTAATATTAGCTGCCATTTGTTTTTAGGGTATAATACTGTGTTTCAATTTTTGGGGAAATGGTCATATATAACAAAATATAATAAGAGGGTTCATAGCTACAAATAATGTTAGTTTTGTTTAGGGCTAGTGTGTTTGTGTAAACAGTGTTGAAAGTGTATGTTCTGTATGTGCTTGTGAGTTCGTGTATGCATGTAGTTTTTTGTATACTACTGGGCGTAGCGGTTAATATTGTGTTATGTTTATATAGAATGTGACATAATACATGAATTAAAAGTACCAGTATTGATATACGGGAAGAACAAAGAGTACCACTACTACAGTTAATAGCAAATAAAAATAAAACCTGTCCACCACGGGTACTAAAATTAACAGTGAAAACTAGAACTAGTCACAAGTTATTGAAAAGTTGTTGGATTTGAGCTTCATTAGTGATAGTTATAATTTTAGAGTTTTCATCCCTTCTAACGTACACATTTCCATATGCTGTCCAACAGAATGCAAAAGCAGTAGATTTTATGAAATCCCGTGCAAGAAAGAATAGTCGTGAAGCCCTGGGAGTCAGTTGCTCTGATATGAAAATAGCAGTTTCTTCGTTAACAACAAATCCCAGGTGTTTAGCTCGAAGTTTTTCTTTGTTCTTTAAGTTAAAGGCCTTACATTTCTGCAGTACGTCGGACTTTACCAAAGTTGACGTCAATTCCAATACTACAGGTGCATTTGAGACATTCCTATTTTGCAAACGAACTCGGTATATGTCCTTGATGTCCGAGGTTGTTATGCTTGCACCAATTGTGGCGGACAAGCTCATGGCACACTTTATCAAATCATCTTTTGTCTCCTTTTCCAGTTTTGGGACATTTTTTATCTCAATACTGGTCTTTCTGTAGTTTTTTTGAATGTTGTCAATTTTGTCTTCAAGGGTGAGTATATATTTTTCATCTTGTTTATTTTGTTGTTCTAGGTTCTCAATCCTGTGTTTCAAGTCTGCGTTATCCCTTTGCAAGTGTTCAATAGTAGATTCTATCTTTGCGTTTGTTGCTTGAATTTTCTTTAAGGTGGGGTTAATGTTGTTAAATTCTTGTCGCTGGGCGTCAAGTAAAGAGGCAAACATCTCTCGCATCTCTTCCTTGAATGCGTCAAAGTCATTTAAACCCTTGGTTATTGGGGTACACTGCATTATGTCAGTAGGACTATCCTGTTCCTTACGCTTTTTGGCACGGCCAAAGACGTAGTTTGGAGAGGTAACCTTTGATTCAGTCTCCGATTGGTCGTACAAGTTTGATTCAGAATGGGATTTATTCATCATACTCGCAAATTACTTAGAGGTACTTATAGATTGTAAGAAAGCGTTGCCGACAATAACAATTTACAATGTCACTGCTGCTGAGTAAATGGTGTCTCTGTACCTTAGATCATGCTAGTGTATGTCGCTGCCGCTAAGTTCACTCGTAGAATTATTTGTCCAGTAGCAAAATAATGTAGGAATTAACAAAAAAGTAAACAAACACTCACGAGTCAAATAATAAATTTCGTATTACTTTTTTACAGCTGTCACTTTTCAAAAAAGTAATAAAAGTGTTTGTTAGCTTAATGTTGTATCATTCATACACAAAAAAAATCATAACATTTGGATTTGACATTCCTTAAATGATGCAAAAATGTTAGTACTGAAAATTGGAACTCCTCCAATTTCTACAAAAAACGGCAATTTCATATGTAATAACCTATTATATCAATCGGTCATAATCTTTCTATGTAGTTACCTATCCAATGTGTGCTTTTACAAAAAAAAGTATTTACGTATGTTTATCCACATTTTAGATTAACACATCTAGTTAAGTTATACGTGCTTTGGATCTAGATAGCGTTGAGTAAAATGTGGTGGAATATTTATTTACTTACTAAATATCAGCACCGAACTAGTAATAACCAAATTAGTTTAATTAGTTGAGTCATAAGAAAAGCTAGTATATGTATATATCTGTTATATGTTTATGTTATGTTATCCACTCAAACGTCCGAGTGTGACATCTGTCAACACCTTGTACGTCCGCGCGCGCGGTCGGTGTAAAACCGCGTCGAGCGTCCCATGCCGCTTCTGATTCAAAATGTATTTTCTATTGTAGGCGCTTGGGAAAACCGCAGCAGGGAGGTCATTCCACAGCTTGAGTGTGCGTGGGATGAAGTTTCTTTCATACCGCACAGTGCGCACCTCTCAGGTCGCAATGTGTGGGGACCCTGCCTATGGCGAGAGGTGCGTTGATAGAATGTAGCTACGGGCATCGTGTCAAACAATTCATCTGAGCACAAACCATTGTATAGGCGGTAGAACACACACAGTGAGGCAAAATCCCTCCTAAGGCTAAGAGATTCCACTCTACCTGTGAGTATGGGATTGTCAACCAGCCTCAATGCCCGTCTTTGCAACGAGTCGAAGGGGTCAAGCTGGTATGCAGGTGCTCCAGCAAAAAGGTGACAGCAGTACTTCATGTGAGGCCGGACTTGTGCTTTATAAAGAAGGAGTTGCTGCCCCGCAGTGAAGTACTGCTTCGCCCTGTTGAGCACTCCGAGCTTTCTTGATGCCAACTTAACCTTGTCCTGCAAATGACTTCGGTATTGGACGTCGCTGGAGATATCGACACCAAGGATCCCGATACTCGAGGAGCTGGTAAGCGGTGTGCCCAGGAATTGCGGCGCTGCAATGAATGGGGTTTTCTTAGCGGTGAATATACATACTTGTGTCTTAGTGGGGCTAGTCAGGTTTAGTCGTCCCCAATCGGATACTCCAGAGAGAGTAGTCTCGATTTCAGACACAAGTTGTTCGCGACTCTTCTCCACCTCGGACTGAAGGATATTTGCACGGCCCGTGTAACACGTGTCCCCGGTACTGTCGTCCGCATAACAATGAATGGAGCCATCAGACAGCATGTCATTGATATGCAGCAGAAACAGCGTCGGAGACAACACGGAGCCTTGTGGGACACCAGCGTTTATGTTCATGCGGTCTGAGCAGCTGCCGTCGACGACGGCTTGGATGCTTCTGTTGGACAAAAAGCTGGAGATCCATTCGCACAATCCCTCGGGGAGTCTATAATATGACAACTTCGTAAGAAGACCTTTGTACCAGACCCGATTGAAGGCCTACGCTATATCGAGGCTGACCGCTAGTGCCTCACCGCGACTTTCGATGGCTTGCGCCCACCGGTTTGTGAGATACACAAGAAGGTCACCGGTAGAGCGACGGTGGCGAAAACCGTACTGTCGGCCGCTCAGGAGATCGTTTCCTTCAAGGTACCTCAGGAGCTGTATATTAATAACACTGGAGGTTATAGCAATAGGCCTGTAATTGGTCGGATCTATCCTGTCACCTTTCTTAGGTACAGGGTGCACGAATGCAGTCTTCCACGAGGTCGGGACCTGCCGTGCGGAGTATGAGAGTGCGAAAAGGCGTGTAAGTACAGGGCACAACTCGGGGGCACAGTGCTTAAGCACCATCGCCGCTATACCGTCCGGCCCACTCGACTTCCGAACATCTAGGGACTTAAGCTCGCACCGGACCACCCGTTGCGAGATTTTAACTTCGGTCATCGAAGCACCACAACTGGGGATGATGGGTGGTTTGGCGTTCCCGTCGTTCATAGTCGAGTTTGACGCAAAGAGATTACCCAAAAGATCGGCCTTCTCCTTAGCGCCATGGGCCAGACAACCGTCGGATTTTTGCAGCGGCGGAAGGCAAGACTGGCAGAAGTTTCCCTCGGCAGCTTTAGCGAGTTACCAAAATGCACGACTGCCAGATGGGTAGCGCGCAAGCCGCTCGCCAATTCTGCCGATGAACTCAAACTTTGCTCTAGACGTTGCCTTTTTACTTGACCTTGAAGCAGCATTCGACTTCCGCTTTACTTCAGCAATGTTCGGATCCTTATTGGCAAGAGCCAATTACTAGGAGGTAGGACACGGCGGTATTTCCGCCCGATTGAGCAGTCCGACTGGGGAAGTACCTCCACCCTACAGAATACCGCGGTTATAATAACTTCGTGTTGTGTTCCCAGCGGTGAGTAGGGTAGCCAGAGCTCACTGGAGAATTTGTGCTGTCAGTGGGAAGACTAAAGGCTTGTTCTGATTTGTCTTCTACTGACGGCACAGAAACTCTATACTTACAAGGTTGGCAGCGCGACTGTGATTCCTCTGGTGTTACAGACGTCCACAGGCCACGGTAACTACTTTCCATCAGGTGGGCCGTGTGCTTGTCTGCCAACTAAGTGGTATAAAAAAAAAGCCGTTGGCCAAGCCTTGTATGCAGATTGCTTGCGGTCTCTAGCTTCCCTGCAAGGCCTATTAAACCACGGGCGTTTGCTCGCTCCTGTCGCAAGCCAGCGGTTGGGGATGTAACATTCCATACCCACTAGAATCGCGTCAGCGACTGCTGTAGCACAGGAGCTTGGATCATCAGAAGTGAAGCAAAGCTGCCTCCACGGGTACGACGCGAAGAATTCTTCGACGTGCCGCCACAGAGGTGGCCGCGGTGGTTCAGGCCGCGCGAGTGTCACTTGCGCCCGGACGAGGCTGTGGTCCGAATTACCGAGAGGTGCTTCCACCCTTATGGAGTATTCATCCGGGGGCGTAGTCAGCAGAAGGCCCAGTATAGAGTTTCTATGGGTCTCAATTTCTGGTGTTCTAGTGATAGAATGCACCAGTTGAGAGAGCCCATAGGTCAGAGCAAAGTCGTGCGCAGTCTTTCCCGCAAAATCAGTCCTAGGAGACCCCAGCCACTCCACGTGATGGGCGTTGAAGTCCCCCAAGAATACTAATTCCGCAGTGAGGTACTGCTCAATTACGCTGTCCGCCGACCGCTGCAGATGCTGAAACAGTTGAGCCGTGCCCAGGTCACCGCTATGAGACCTGTAAAGGCACGCATAGATACGGGTGTGGCCACCGTGGTCTATGCGTACCCATAAAGTTGACAGATCCCTATCCTCAAGACCATGGAGACGGCGGCAGCAAATATCATCCCGGACGTACAAGCATACCCCGGCGCGACTCATAATTCTTATTGTGTTTGTTATTGCTAGTTGTTATACAAAATAAAATACAATTAGGGCTGTAATTAAGGTTGTAGTGCGAGTTAAAAAGTAGAAAGCTATTTCTCTTGGGTGTCAACGAATTAGTGGTTCAAGAGCTAACAAATTCGGGAAAACAAGAATTACAGGGATACCCCTTTTTAGATATGCTATCTCTCTCTCTCTCTCTCTCTCTCTCTCTCTTAGCAACAAAAACGTCACTGACAGCTAAAAAAATACCCAGCAATAATAGATTCATGTTTCAAAAAACTCCATTGTAATACTAATAATATAAGACACCTTGAAATGAAGGAACTGCAGACCTGCCTGGTTAATAGCGAGATAATAACCCTATTAAAATTTCAAGTTGTACGCGTTTGGTAAAGTTAAAACCCGCCTAAATCACCAAGCTTATTTTTGCTTAGTGCCTCGTAAATATTTTTGACAAAAGAAAGCAATAATGTTCAAATAAATTGGGCATGATTTAACCCCGCTACTCATCAGCCTCGTCTGCGGCTCCGTGTTTGGGTATAATAGGAGAGGTATGTGACAAGTTTTCAGCTTGCCTCATATACCTATCCAAAAACTGGTGCCAGTTCTTGGACTAAATACGAAGGTAAACACAAACACACATGTGTAATATTAGGTCTTTACCTATGAAATTGCCGAAATTTTCTTACAGATTCATGAGTTCTTTTTTCTTGTAATTTAATAGCCATTTCCATTTTTAACATTTAATTTGAAAGTTGATTTCAAGATTTTACAACTCTGTTTTAAATTTTGTTTTTATTGGCCGCTTGGTAAATTAAATTCGATCTTCAAAAACAGGGCATCCAAAACGCTATCCATTCTGATAATAAATTTCGTATTACTTTTTTACAGCTGTCACTTTTCAAAAAAGTAATAAAAGTGTTTGTTAGCTTAATGTTGTATCATTCATACACAAAAAAGAACATACAATTTGGATTTGGCATTCCTTAACTGGAGAATTTGAGCTGTCAGTGGGAAGACTAAAGGCTTGTCCTGCTTTGTATTCTACTGACGGCACAGAAACTCTGTACTTACAGGGTTGGCAGCGCGACTGTGACTCCTCTGGTGTTACAGACGTCCATAGGCCACGGTAACTACTTTCCATCAAGTGGGCCGTGTGCTTGTCTGCCAACTAAGTGGTATAAAAAAAAATGCAAAAATGTTAGTACTGAAAATTGGAACTCCTCCAATTTCTACAAAAAACGGCAATTTCATATGTAATAACCTATTATATCAATCGGTCATAATCTTTCTATGTAGTTACCTATCCAATGTGTGCTTTTACAAAAAAAGTATTTACGTATGTTTATCCACATTTTAGATTAACACATCTAGTTAAGTTATACGTGCTTTGGATCTAGATAGCGTTGTGTAAAATGTGGTGGAATATTTATTTACTTACTAAATATCAGCACCGAACTAGTAATAACCAGTTTACAGCTTACAAAGTTTTTGAGTAAGAATTACAGGTAGGCCAGTTTTCAGATATGCCATCTCTCTCTATCCCGGACGTCATACGGGTTATCTGGATAGCGGTGGAGATTGTGTTTGTCAGTGCGCATCGTACCTGTACAAGTAAAATATCAATTATCAAAAAAAAACATTTCAATTACAATTGAGTTTTTTGAAAATGAATCTATTATTGCTAGGTATTTTTTTTAGCTGTCAGTGACATTTTTATTGCTAACAGAGAGAGAGAGAGAGAGAGATAGCATATCTAAAAAGGGGTATCCCTGTTATTCTTGTTTTCCCGACGTCGTTAGCTCTTGTACCACTAATTCGTTGACACCCAAGAGAAATAGCTTTCTACTTTTTTAACTCGCACTACAACCCTAATTACAGCCCTAATTGTATTTTATTTTGCATAACAACTAGCAATAACAAACAATAAGAAATATCAAAATTGATGCTGCCATCCGGAATATTCATAAAATGATGAAATATGACATAATTAAATAAGTAACAGCCAAACTATTTTTACAAAAAAATATTTTATTGAAAAATTATAGATATACATTTTTTACGATGTAACATAACATAACATAAACATATAACAGATATATACATATACTAGCTTTTCTTATGACTCAACTAATTAAACTAATTTGGTTATTTAATTTAATTTAATTATAAGCTTGAAAAGAAAAGACGATGTTGCGTTTGGGATCGTTTTCATCATTCAAAAATCATACCCAAGACATAAAATTTAGAAATGGGTGTTCAGATGCACATTCGTAAATAGCCACGGATATGTATAAATCAAAATAAAACTTAAAAATTATTATTGTTCAGTATTTTTAACGATTTCTTGAGCGAAGTAATCAGATTGATAAGTAATAAAATCTTGAATCAAATTTCATGGTACAGATTGATTTACTCGATTTCAAGGCAAATGTAAAATACGACTACTGTTAGTAAGCAAGCTATAAAACGATTTGTGATATCCAAGTTATTTTATTTTATCTCTGTATATATAAAACTTAAATAAATAATAAAAACGAATGCTGTGGTATACAACGGTGCTTCTTATAATAAATATTTCCGCATGCAAAAGTAGCAATATGACGAACTATACAGTTTCATTATATGAATACGGTAGGTAAAACAATTTAAATTATCAGCAGATTTTTTTTTCAACATAGGCTAGGAGCGAGTTTTATTCTACTTGTAATAATGAAGTTGAAATCAATAATAAATTTAAATCTAAATTCCTATAAAGCTTGTATTACACATTCGTTTTGCACTTGAAGAAAAGAAGGAAAATTTTAGACAACATGAGAATATTCGAGTAAAATACAATTTTCCTAACTTAAGTACAAACACAATTTAATATTGATACTTAACAGGTATAAGGTATGAGGGCGATGATATGATGAAGTACTGCTATAGCGGTAATATAACAAATTTTACACCCCATTTCGAGCATATGATTAATGTATCCGTAAGTGAAATTTTCACAATGAATATCAGGAATCTCTGGAAAAATTGTTGAAAAGTAGATCCGTCTTTTGATTTGGGATAACCGAACCGGTCTTCTAGATGGATAGATAGATAGATAATTCTTTATTTTACACCATCAGATTTACAGTAGGACAAATAGGTAGCATGTATACAGTTCAATGTACAATTGGCGGCCTTATCGCTGAAGCGATTTCTTCCAGGCAACCTTGGGATGGACATTAATGTTATAAAAACAAAAGATATGGTGTAGTTACCGACTAAACTTAAATAGATAGTGTATTAAAACAAAAGAAAGAGAGAAAAGTAAGTAAAATAAAATTAATATACGGCTTTACACAAAAAATTATCAACATAAATACTGACATACAAATACATATACATGTACCAAATAAATATATACATAAAGTAGCGTAAATAGTAAAGAAGCGCCTACAATATGGGGTTCTTCAAGAGGGGCATCGGAAGGTTTCTTCATGGTCGGCAGCACGAGTGTGACACCCCTGGTGTTGCATACGTCCATAGGCCACGGTAACCGCTTCCCATCAGGTGGGCCGTGCGCTTGTCTGCCAACTTAGTGGTATAAAAAAAATATATAGTTCATACTAATACGAAGGGAAAATAGTGAGTGAGCACATAATTGTGACCCATTACCTACTGTACACAACATGATAGGTAGTGGTTCTTGACCATTCATTTAAACACATTTAGGGATTTTGCCCGTCTGATCGTTGCCTCCCATAAGCGCACCGTCCTGACAGTGAGACAGTTGTCAGTAAAGTCAGTAGAATGTATTGGCATACTCAGCCTCAAATTCTCGGATGACCTAAGGCACTTTGTATGTGTGTCATAGAGGAACTGGAATCGTTCTTTGAGATAAGAGGGAGTATTGGGATTAAACAATACATTATATAACAATGTTAGAATATGGGCATTCCTGCGAAGTTGAATTGGGAGCTACTTGAGTTGTTTACGGAAATCAGACACGTGATCATACTTGCGTAAACCAAATATGAATCTTATGCAAAAATTTTGAAGTCGCTCAAGTTTATCTAGTTGCTCCTCTGTTAGATCAGGATAGCTGACATCGGCGTAATCGAGGGCAGGAAGAAGAATCGATTGTGCGAGCGCAGTTTTAGTGGCAATTGGGAGAAAGTTTCGGAGCCTTCGTAAGGCACCCGCTGATGAGAAAAGTTTTCGACTAGTTTCCTGTAACTGGATATTCCAAGAAAATGATTTATCCATGAAGATACCCAAGTTTTTGACACTGTCACCAACTGGCCCTACTACTCCACCCATAGTAACCTGAGGAAGCTGGGTCCAATCTATTTAAGAACTCAACCTTGGACTACCAACAACAATTACCTGTGTTTTGGACTAATTTAGGGTGAGTCCATGGTTTTAGCTCCATTCGCAAATCCGCACCAAGTCGTTGTTGAGTACAGCTAAAGCATCGGACAGGTTATTTGGAGAAGCTTGGGTATAAATTTGTAGGTCATCAGCATAAAGGTGGTAGGATGAAAGTAGTTCTTCGGAGATTGTATTTATAAAGATGGCGAAAAGTAACGGAGATAAAACGCCACCCTGCGGTACACCAGCGGTCACATCACACCAGGAAGAGCTTAATTCTTCGACGCGAACACGCTGCTGGCGACCAGATAGGTAACTACGAAACCACTCAATAGCCGTTGGAGATATGTTAACAGAGCAGAGTATACCGAGCTGGATGTCGAAATCTACGGTATTAAAAGCATTGCTAAAATCAAGTAAGGATAGTAACGTAAGATTTCCACTATCCATGCCCAGTCTTATATCTTCCGTGATATTAACCAATGCTGTCGCAGGACTTTGTCCAGATCTGAAGCCGGATTTTAAAGGGTTTAGTAGCGCGTTTTTATTAAGAAAGGAGCTAAGTTGCGAGTGAATGAGGCGCTCTAAAGCTTTGGAAAGAAAAGGAAGGGTGGATATAGGACGATAGTCAGAAAAGGTTAGATTTCTTGGGTAAAAGAGTTATCTGGGCATTTTTCCACACGAGGATGGGAAGATAGCCGAAGAAATGGAGTAGTTAAAGACGTGACATATGATAGGAAGAATTTGCTCTAGAATTGGCACAATCATGTTTCTACTAACGGCATCGCTACCGACAGCATTGGATGAAATAGACAAGATGCTCTTTTTAACATCACAAGCGGTCAGTTGGTTGAAGATGAAAGGTGGATGTTCAGGAGTTGGAATAGATGAAAGATATTGCTGTGTATTGGTTTTAGCAGTTCCATTAAAATTGGATGACGTAGAAAAATTAACATTAAGTGCATCTAAATTTATTTTTTTAGGAATTGAGTCTTAACGTGACTTTCCAACTCCCAATGTATTCAGAAATTTCCAAACTTTTGCTGGATCCCCGCTTTCTACCGAGGTATGGATATGTTGGCGTTGTGCATTCCTACACACCCTGTTGCATATATTTCTGAGGGCCACATACTTCTCCAAATTACTCTGGGTAGCTCTGATTTTATACCTCGCCTTAGCTGCTACTTTTTTCGCCATCAATTCTTTGATATCAGGTGTAAGCCAAGGTGCAGATAAATGCTTAATTTCCGTCCGCACCCAGTAAATAAACCGTGCCGTACCTGGTCCAGCATTTATGCACCCCGAATATCTCTTCCGAATTCTTCTTCTATTCATTAATAAAAAAAATATTACATAGCTAACTTAAAATATATCCTTACGGTATTCTTGTGTTCATTATTTATAACGATTCTTTGATTGAAGTAATCAGATTTGTAAGTAATAACATCTTGAATCGAATTTCATGGCACAAATTGATTTACTCGATTTCAAATACAAATGCAAAATACGACTACAGTTGGTATGCAAGCTATAAAACGATTGGAGATATCTATTTTATGTATTATCACCATAAATATAAAACTAAAACAAAAATTAAAAACCAATGTTGTGGTATATCATAGTGTTTGTTATTATAAATATTTCCGCATGCAAAAGTAGCCTTTAGTCGCATTATGTCCAATTCGCAAAATGCCAACTGGCCAATTCTCAATAGGTCCAGTTCGCAATTGGTCCAGTTCGCAGTTGGTTCAGTTCGCAATTGGTCCAATTCGCAATTGGTCCAGTTCCTAATTGGGGATCCTCATTGATTACGAGAAGCGTTTTATTTTGTAAACGTGTATTTATATATTGTTGTGTGTGAGTATATGGATATGTGAGCTATGTCAACGGAGGCCCGCTTCGCGGGGCTCCTATTTCTTCTTGCATTACACAAGATATTATGGTTTAAGAACGTTATGAGACTGAAGCGTCAAAAACGCCTCCCGTAATTAAGCACGACTCCTATTTTACAAACTGGGCCAATTGCGAATTGGACATTCTGAGAATTGGACGTTGTGAGAATTGGACAATTTGAGCCCGCTGGACATTTTGCGAATTGGACATAATGCGACTAAAGCAAAAGTAGCAATACAACAAACCAAACACTTTCATTCTATGAGTACGGTAGGTAAAACAAGTATAAATCTACAATATGGGGTTCTTCAAGTGGGGCATCAGAAGGTTTCTTCATGGTCGGCAGCGCGAGTGTGACACCCCTGGTGTTGCATACGTCCATAGGCCACGGTAACCGCTTCCCATCAGGTGGGCCGTGTGCTTGTCAGTCAACTAAGGGGTATAAAAAAATAAAAAATTCAAATTAAATTTAAAAAAAATATGAATGATTATTACCGAATTCCATTTTTTTAAAGATCTGCTTTGAGATAATGAACTTAAAATACCCGTACAGCTTGCATCACGCATAAAATAGCATGATAAAACTTAAATTGTAATCAAATTTTGATTCACTTACTCACTACTCTTAATCACATATTTCATCACGCACTAAAAAAAATGACACTTCATTACAATATTCGTTTGTCACTTATTTCTGATTTAAGTGCAAACAAACCTGAACTTTATACTCAACAGGTTCAAGGTACGAGGGCGAAGACATATTGATGTACACCTATACTGGTTATATACCAAAGTTTGAGCCTCATTTCAATCATGTGATTGATGTATCCGTAAGTGAAATTTTCACAATTAATATCTAATTTTTCTTTCAACTAGCATTGTTAGTAGGTACACTACTGTTCAACGTCAAGTCAATGTCTCTAACTAAGCTTAATTACTTCAAACTACCAATTCTACATAACCACAAATGAAAGAAATAAATATTTGAAATAAGGACTTCATATTACCACACCATCAGGCAGGCATATGATCAAACTGATACATCGAGTTATTAAAAAAAAATTAAATTGTTAAATTGTAGAAGAGACCTAGTTAATGCACTTTTGCAATGATTGCAAAATTGTAGCAAGTGGGGAAAAGTTGCTATGTGATTGCAAAATCTAATCAAAATAAAGCTCACCTTTGATATTTTGCTACCGCGTATTGTGTAAGACTAATTATAATACTGAAGAAAAACATTTCATTTCAGGGATTAAAAGAAGATTGGAAAAGGGATTTTTGTTACTTGAAAGTGGAATATTTTAGTATTCTCTCAGCTATACGTATTAAATACAATCCAAGCAATTACACAATATCGTTCTTTACCTTATTGCCATTTCTTTTTGTACCCTTCAATGTAACCGCTTACTCGTTACCACCACTACCCTCTTTATATGTAAACATAGCACTCAATGTAGTCGGCTAGACGTTGACATCAAGCGTTGCTACAACAGATTAAGTGCATATCTCCGTTCCTTCCGGGGTAGGCAGAGATAGCCGCACACAATATTCACTTAACATGCAGGCCTACCATCTTTAATCCATACTCTCAAATACTAATAAACTTTCATGAAAATATTTATATTTGCGCAATTGTCGCAATTATGTAGCGTATGATTACATTTTAATTGCTACAATTAGATGTTCTGTAAATGAATAGTTGAATAATTGTATAACTAGCTAATACTCCTCCTGTGTTTTTGTTTCTGTTGTGTTTTTGTTATAAATATTAGGAATGCATTTGTAAAACAATAACCTTACAGTAGTTTCATTCGAATATCCAAACATTCAATTTACGGTCCCTTACGTATATACATACATACATATAATCACGCCTTTATCCCTGGAGGGTTAGGCAGATATGAATTAACACCCACATTTCACCAATAATTGTATTCGGTGCCACGTAATAGGGGGTGAGCCTATAGCCGTATTCCGGGCAATATTGTTGACTCGAGCCATGCCTCTTAAGCTGAGTCTGGGCTGTATATATCTGTCTGATGGTAAACAGCTATATCTATCCCTTAGTCGCCTTGTACGACACCGTATTAAATTTAAAAGTTAGAATGGTAGAATCGTTCCATTCATTAAATAGGAAGTTTGAAAAAAAATACAAGGTTCGTTTGGAATCGTTTTCATTATACCTAGTCTAGCCATAAATATTGTTACGAAGAAAAAACATTTTTTTTTATTGCAAATAATATTTATTACTTGTGTGTTAGTTTAATACATAAATATAAAACAATTTAAAATATAAAAAGCTTATTCGAAGTGGTCTCCATTGGCTGCAACACTGTCCTTTAAACGTTGAGGCCAGTTATCAATAGAAGCACGCACTCTTTCCATGGGAAAATTCTTCACTGCCAATCGTAAGGATTGTTTTAGGGACTCCAAATTATCATGGCGTCTAAAACTGACCATAAATCATAATCCAGCGGATTAAGATCGGGACTAGACGACGGCCAGTCTTCAGCTCTGATGAAGTCCGAAACGTTCACTTCCAACCAAGACTGCGTGGACCGAGCTTTATGACCCGTCGCTGAGTCTTGTTGGAAGGATCATACTTGGTTATTGAACACACAGAATGGTATCTGGATACACTTGTGCCGATGTTTTGATACCTTTTTCACAAAAATATGGCTCAGTCACTCCTTCATAGCTAACACCCCACCAAACCATCACTGAAGTCGGATAATGCCCACGTTGCACTCTGTCGACTAATTGGGAAGCTTCCTTAGAGCTTTGAGCATAAATACGGTCATTTTGTTTGTTAAAATGTTGCTCAATTGTAAAGATTTTCTCATCCGTAAACAAAAATTTTCTGTGACCTCCCTTTGCGTACCGCTTCAGTAGTTGCTTCGATTTTACCACCCGATTCTTTTTTAAATTATCAGTTAAAAAATTACCAGTGCGTCTCTTATAGGCTGCAAGTTCTAAGTCATCTTTTAAAATGCGCAACATGGTTCTGGGTGTTATCTTCATCTCTCGAGATAAAATCTTTTGCTTTTGGACAGGATTTCTTCGAATTCTTTCCCTTACTGCTTTGACCACCTTTTTCGTACGAACACTACGTGGACGGCCAGATCTTTTTCTGTCACAAACAGAGGAGGTCTCATTGTACCTATTAATAGCCCGGTACACAAACATTTGACTTGACTAATACCAAGCGTATGGAGAGTTTTAAAAATTACATTCGGCTCCATACCAACTTTGTGTAATGCAATCACAGCGATTCGGTTTTTTTTATCACCCCACTCCATTTTAATATAGCAAAATATTGTACAATGTATTGGCGCCAAAATTAGAAAACACAATGAACAATCGTATAAAAATGACAGATTCCAAATTCAAATGTAATGTCTTTCTTATTTTAATTGTAACAGTATTTATGGCCAAATTAAGTATATAACGTAAATAGGTATAAAATTAAGAAATTGTCTTCATATACACATTTGTAAATAGCCTATAAATAACTCATTTATGCAGTGAATATATTACGAGGTCTTCTTTTTATTAATAATAAAATAACATGGCAAACATAAAATATAGCCATAAATTATTCTTGTGTTCAGTATAAAGCAACGATTCTTTGATTAAAGTAATCAGATTTGTAAGTCAAAAGTAAGTCAAATTGTTTCAATAGCATTTAATAAACCAACTGTAATTATGCACTGTAATTAATATATATATTTATATTTGTTCAATAATAATAGGTATATAATAATGTTCGCATGCAAATGTAGCAAAATATGTTGTTCTGGTCCCACAGTCAAACCGTGGAACGGTTTTGGGGGTCTTGTTTATATGTAAGTTTAATGATACATAATATTATAATCATAAATATTTCCATATGCAAAATTATTAAAACATCAAACAATAAATTGTCATTGAATGGGTAGGGTAGGTGAAACAAATTAAATTACTAGCTGACTTTGAATTTAGTATAATTAATATACATATAGTGATGAGTTCCTTTGTGATCATGGTGCTTGCAACAGCGCTGAAATATCGGAAACTCGAAACAATGCAACATTGTAAATGTCCCAATTATTTTGATACTGATGAGAATTCGTGCTGTCAGTGGAAGACTAAAGGCTTGTCCTGCTTTGTCTTCTACTGATGGCACAGAAATTCTGTACTTACAGGGCTGGCAGCGCGACTGTGACTCCTTTGGTGTTACAAACGTCCATAGGCCATGGTAACCACTTTCCATCAGGTGGGCCGTGTGCTTGTCTGCCACCTAAGTGGTATAAAAAAAAATCTGAACATTGACAAGAAATGAGTTTTATCGAATTGCATTTTCTTGAGATCCGCTTTGTAATAATGAAAAAGTCAATAACACATTTAATACGAAAATCCTGCCCGTCCAGAAAAGTACCAATTCGTTGGCCGGCGTTTTGTGGAATAGAATGACGAATGTGCGGTTTGGCGTTTATGACATGCGTTGACGACTGTTATAATTATAAATGTCAAATACGATACATTTGTCATTATATTCTGCAATTCTTTTTGAATACCACGGCTCGTGTTGTGTTCCCGGCGGTGAGTAGGGTAGCCAGAGCTCACTGGAGAGTTTTTGTGCTGTCAATGGGAAGACCAAAGGCTCGTCCTGATTTTGTGTTCTGCACTGAGGGCACATAAAATCTCTGTTCTTACAGGGTAAGCAGCACCGATGTGACTCCACTGGTGTTACACACGTTCATAGGTCACGGTAATCACTTCCCAACAGGTGGGCCGTGTGCTTGTCTGCCACCTAAGTTGTATATATTCTGCAATACGCCGGCCAGCTAATAGCCTCTTGTCTAGAGAGGCTGCAAAGATAACATTACTTTTTTTTTTTTTTTTTATATAGGACACGTCAATTGGACTTCGCCTTGCCTGATGGTAAGCTGAAGGCAAAGTCCCAGAAAAGAGGGTCACCATTACTTACACATACCGTGTGACAATGGTGACACTCAGCTTGACGGCCTCATCATATGCTTTTTCACGCCCCGCTTAAAGGACCCGGGACTGTAGGAAGAAGGAAACACGTGAGCTGGTAATGAATTCCAGGCCTTAATGGTGCGACAGAGGAAAGAGTCTCCGAACCGCTTGGTTCTTGATCGGATGTTTTGCACCGTGTGCGGATGACATCTAAGACCTGCACGCGTTGTCCTGTGTAGGAAAGGGGAGGGTGGGACTAATTGGAAGAGCTCATCAGAACACTCCCCATGGTACAAACGGTAAAATACAGCCATGGACGCAACATCTCTACGCAGCTGTAAAGGTTCTAGGGTGTTCGTGATCTCGGGATTCCCAATGATGCGGACCGCACGTCGCTGCAACCTGTCGAGAGCATCTAGTAAGTACTTTGCTGAACCATCCCAGAGATGCGAGCAGTACTCCACACAGGAGCGAATTTGTGTCTTGTATAGAAGACACCGCTGCTCCGGCGTGAAAAACCGTCTCACTCTGTTCAGGACTCCGAGTTTTCGTGAGGCTGTTTTGATGATACTTTCGATGTAGTTTTTGTTATTCAGGTTGCAGCGAACATCCATACCTAGGATATTGAGATTGTCCTGCAGTGGCAGTGGCGTGCTCTGAAGAGTGGGGAGGGGAAGGAAAGAAGATACTTTTGCTGTAAACGCACATGCCTGCGTCTTCTTGGCATTGAACTCAACCAGGTTCTCAGAGCCCCATTGAGAAATGTGATTCAGGATCCCGTCAAGCTCAGTGACAAGAAGCTGCCTTTTCTCCGCGATATCCGACTGCTTGGCCGCAGGATGTCCATGATAACTCCCATGCAAAGTGCTATCGTCTGCATAACAATGAACATTGCCGGTAGACAGCATGTCGTTGATATGCAGAAGAAAGAGAGTGGGTGATAAGACGGACCCCTGGGGCACGCCAGTATTAACCTGCAGAAACTCCGAAGCTCGTCCGTCACAAAGGACGCGAATACGGCGCCCCTGCAGGAAGCTAGCAACCCAGTTGCACAGCCGAGAAGGCAGACCAAAGGCAGGTAGCTTGGAAAGAAGCGATTTGTGCCAGACTCTATCGAAAGCTTTGGCGATGTCAAGACTAATTGCCAGTGACTCGCCGTGCTTGTCCATAGCCTCACCCCAAAGATGGGTAACGTATGCTAGAAGATCACCCGTTGACCGTTTCGGTCTGAAGCCATATTGCCGGTCATTAATTAAGGAGTGATCCTCTAGGTGCCGCATGAGCTGTTTGTTGATTATGTGCTCGAACACTTTGCACAGCACTGAGGTGACGGCTATGGGTCGATAGCTGGCTGGCTCCGAGCGATCCCCCTTCTTGGGAATCGGCTGAACATTCGCCTCTTTCCAAGGCAAAGGCACTGTACCCGAACTGTAGGATAGCCGGTACAGGCGCGTAAGCATTGGAGACAACTCCGCTGCACATTTTTTCAAGACTACCGCTGGAATACCATCCGGACCACTGGCTTTCCGGACATCGAGTGATTGCAGCACTGCACGGACATCGCGTTGCCTGATATGGATATCAGGCATCGCGTGGTCACTGTCGGGTAGTGTTGGTGGCTGCGTACCACAATCATCGATTCGGGAGTTGACCGCAAAGAGATTAGCCAGCAGATTTGCCTTCTCTTGCGGCTCATGGGCCAGGGATCCATCAGGGTTACGCAGCGGAGGCAGCGAAGGCTGACAGAAGTTGGCTTGCACGGCTTTAGCCAGTCGCCAGTAGCCACGGCTTCCCGTGGGATGCATCACTAGCTCTTGACCAAGCCGCGCTATGCGCAGGGCATCCGCTCTGACGTAGGCCCTTCTGCAGACCTTTGTGGCTCTGTTGTACGCCGCCTTGAAGTGGCCCAGATTGGGATGGCGCGTGGCGCGCGCCCTTATCCAAGCGCGGTACGCAGACTGTTTTTGTTCAACAGCTTCCGCACACTCGCGCCCGAACCAAGGGCGCACCCCGCGGTCACCGGTGACATCGGTGTATGAGATATAGTATTCCATACCCAGACCGATCTCACCGGCGACAGCAGTAGCACAATCCGATGGGTTCTTACCTTCAAAGCAGCGCTCAACCCACGGGATGGACGCAAAATTGTCACGAAGTCCATCCCAGTCCGCTGACGAGTAGTGCCAGAGACGCCGCTTCCCCTGCACGGGTCGTGGGGGCGCTATAATGGGCACCGTGGAACAGACCAGACAGTGGTCGGAGTTGCCTAAAGCGGCTCGCACCGATACACTGTACCGGTCCGGATCACTCGTCAGCAGAAGGTCTAGCAGAGAAGGTGCTAGGCCCGACTTTCTTGGTATCCTAGTGACCTCGTGCACCAATTGGGTCAGGCCGTGCGCCAGAGCAAACGCGTGGGCGGCTCTTCCCGCATGGTCTGTTTTGGAGGAGCCCAACCAGATCTCGTGGTGGGCGTTAAAATCCCCCAAAAACACCATTTCGGCATTCGGAAATCGCTCCTGCGCATCATCTGCCGACTGACTCAGATGTTCAAAGAGTCGAGTTGTCTCAGCATCTCCTGTATGGGAACGGTAGAGGCACACATAGATCTGACTCGTAGGGCCATGGTCTACGTGTACCCAAAGGATGGAGAAGGATGGGTCCTCTAGGCAGCGCAAACGGCGACAGCAAACATCCGCCCTAACAAACACGCACAC
This sequence comes from Eilema griseolum, assembly GCA_963662185.1. Classification (NCBI taxonomy): domain Eukaryota; kingdom Metazoa; phylum Arthropoda; class Insecta; order Lepidoptera; family Erebidae; genus Eilema; species Eilema griseolum. Next base: position 21,473,608 of record OY759238.1, read on the forward strand.
CCCGGCTTTTGCACGAAAACTTTCCTCAAGAACATAGCCAGGGTAGAGCAAGTAGGTCGTGTCGTCAGGGCGGTGTATTTGCGTCTCCGTTAGAAAAAACATGGCAGGTTTCGCCGTCTCTAGGTGTTGGTGGACGGCGTTGAGGTTTGCATGGAGCCCACAGATGTTAGTGGACTCCACCTCAAATAGCAAGCTTTTGGGAGTGTGTCGAGCCGCTGTGTTGCCTATTTCCTTGAATTGCGCTGCCATGAGTTTGGGTGGGAGAAGGCGTGAAAAAAGAGGTGATTGCCGCCGCAGCACCGTGTGACAAAGCGCGGGATATTGGTTTTATCTATGAATGTGAGGCATGGCGAGAGCCGACGCGCCGAACGGAAGGGCCCCCGTACCCCCCCGAGTATGGTCGCCGGGCTCCCAATTCCGGTCACCAACCGGCACGACGAACCATATCGGGATTATGCGCGGCCTGGTGAGGCAGCCTCCCAAGGTGGTTAACCCCAGTTGGGCCCCTGTACTATACCGCGGGCGGCCAGCGGCACCACCGTTTCTACAGGTCTCCCTGTTCGGCGCATCGCCCCGCGCCATCCCCACTAGACTACGCCAAGACCCACTGGTCCCACTAGTGCTGCGACAACCACCACCTCTGCCCGGCTATGCACTTGCTGACCCCTGAACACAATCCAACCGAGATTGAATTGCTATGGAGGGTTTTTCGCAATAGTGCACGGTGGTACCTACCCGGTCGAAACTTGAGACAAATTTGTGCCACCAAGTTTCTACCACCAAGTGAGCATGCATAATAGCGTGATAGAGCTAAAATACTGCCGCTAACAGCCTCTGTGGCGTGCCGGTAGTGAACGTCGCCGCTACGCAGGAGGCGCTGGTTCGATCCCCGCTCAGTACAAATATTTGTATACATGAATATAGGTATGTGCATATGTATTGGTCTGGGTCTCGGAGAATCAATCAATCAAAGAATCAAAGAATCAATTTCATTTATTCAGTTAAGGCACACAAAGAGCACATATGAACGTCAAAATTTTACAATTATGTATGTCAAGAAATAATATAAAAATATTAAATAATGTAAAAGTAAACCATTGGAAAATGATTCTTTCGCTGGTTCGGTAGATTATTCTACTGAGAAGATACCAGCAAGAAACTCAGAGAACTACATTAGAAAAAAAATTATTTTCTATTATAATTTTTTTTAAATTTGCTTTAGTTTACAATTTATTTTGTGCGAGCAAGCAAGAGACTTATGTTGACCACGCATTAACATCATTGAGGTACTCATCCACTTTATAGTAACCTTTTTTTTTCCGCCCCCCCCCAAAAGGAGCCGGTGGAGGAGGTTATGTCGGACCCGAACCGACGAAAACGCACGCCGCCTGTGGGTCGCTTTGGTTGCCGAAGGTGAAGTTGACAGGCATATCTCTCGCACCCCGCTGACCCAGGGCCATCTCTCACGATCTGGCCCTCTTCTCGGGTGTGGGAACTACAGAGTCCTCAACTCGTCCCCGGAAACGGGGAAGCGCGCCACCGCCGCGGCCTGCTTCTGCCAGGCCACCCCCAGGCCCGCGCTCATGGGGGGCGGAAGTCGTTCATCGACCTCCGACGCCCGAGTTGCCTTCGTACGCGGGCAGCTTGTCTTGGGATCCTTCGTCGCTCCCGCTGCCGCTCCCGCCCCGCCTCCTCCTTCACGAGCATTACTTGCTCGCAGAAGGAGGCGCCGGCCACCCACGCATCCGCGCAGCGAACCATCGCCGCGAGCAAGGTGGAGAGCGTGAGAACCCTCACTCCCAGGGCCGCCACAAGCTCCCGCCTCGGCGTCTCCCACGCCGGACACTCGGTGAGCGTGTGCGGACCTGAGTCCTCGTTCGCGTCGGAGTGATGGCACTCGGACGTTGGCTCTTTCTGCATCCGACGCAGATACTTTCCGAAGCATCCGTGCTCGGTGGTCATCTGCGTCAGACGGTACGAGAGGCTGCCGTGTGGCCTCTCTAGCCACTCCCCCATGATGGGTCTTACCGCCGCTACTACGGCGCGCCCTGCGCCTGGTCGCCCAAGTCGTAACTCCCATTCCGCCACCATTTCCCTGTGGAGCCGGGATCTCACGGCCCGAATTTCTTCGGGCTCGGGATCGTGGCCCCGCTCACGCGCCGCCTTTCGGAACCAGTATAGCGTCGAAAGGGATCTCGCTTCCAGGATCCATGGTGGCGATCCGGCGAGGAGACTCGAAGCGTTGAAAGATATCGTGCGGTACCCCCTTATGATGCGGCACGCCAACTTCTGCTGAGGACGCTGCAGCAGGGGCATGTGCCGATCACTCAAGGTGTCCGCCCACATGGGACACGCGTAACTTTATAGTAACCTTTACTCATAAAATTTTTTTTTCACTTCTTTTTTAAATTTATTTATTGGCATATTAATCAAGTCTTGAGGAATTTTATTAAATATTTTTATGGAGCTGCCTACAAATGAATCACCAACCTTGTGAAGCCTAAGTTTTGGTACTACTAGTTTATCTTTATTTCTCGTATTAAAATTGTGTACATCAGATAGTTTTTCGAAAATATTTAGGTTTTTTCGTACATATAAGATATTTTCATAAATGTATTGAGAAGCAACTGTTAAAATATTCGGCCGGGGTGCGAGGGATATGCCTGTCAACCTCACCTTCGGCAACCAAAGCGACCCACAGGCGGCGTGCGCTTTAGTCGGTTCGAGTCCGACATAACCTCCTCCACCGGCTCCGGTGGGGAGGTATACGCGGGGATTTTGCGCACGTAAAAATAAAAAAAAACTGTTAAAATATTAATTTCTTTGAAAACTTCTTTCAGCGAGTCACGGGGTCTGAGGCTATAGATCGCTCGTATCGCTCGTTTCGGTAGTACAAATATGGTTTCAATATCGGCAGCTGAGCCCCACAGCAGCAGACCGTATGACATAACGCTAAGAAAGTAGCTAAAATAAACTAATCGTGTAGTTTCCTCATCAGTCAGTGACCTTATCTTTCTAACCGCATAGGCAGCTGAGTTAAGTCTTCCTGCCAAGGCTGTGATATGAGAACCCCATTGCAGTTTACTATCTAGAGTTATTCCAAGAAAAACTGTGGTATTGACTATTTGGACAGATCGTTATTCATTTTAATATGAATATCTGCCTGTCTTACATTTGGTATAGTAAACTTTACACATTTAGTTTTCTTCGCATTGAGCAGCAAGTTGTTACTTGTAAACCAATGCAATATTTCAGAAAGAGTATTATTCACTTCGTCAAGTACTAATTTATGTCTATCAGTCTTAAAAATTAATGATGTGTCATCAGCAAATAATACAATTTCACAAAGATTTGTCGCGAAGTAAGGAAGGTCATTAATATATATCAAGAATAGAAGGGGTCCTAATATCGAGCCCTGGGGTACTCCCATAACTAATGGGGCACCAGAAGAGTCAGTGCCATTAACATTAACTTTTTAAATTCTGTCAGTGAGGTAAGACGTAAGTAATCTAAGTGAGCCGCTTGAAACACCATAATTTCTTTATGTACCCTGTTATGTAACAGCTTACTCGGTACCACCACAACCCTCTATTTACATAGACATTGCAGCTGCTTTAGTCAAAGGTTGTAACTATGCATTAAATTAAGAACTAAGAATACGTAAATGTCAGCGTAACACGTAAATTGCAGGGCCGTACAGGCAATATTTGAAGAATATTTTCGTATTTCGATGAATCATCACCATTAAAAATCGTTTACTTTGATAGTTTTACGCTGTTTTACTCTCACCTACAGTTTTTTTATACAAACGGGATGTTTTGCCTGATGATTGATTGATGATTAAAGTTGAGAAACTCCAAGGCTGGAATTTCATTTCGAGACATCAATTCATCTACACTACCTTTAGTTTCGAAGTGTACACGTCACAAAAAGTATCCCGAAATGAAACACCACACTCAGAATGGAATCTCCTAATTTATTTAACCTCTGACTATTTGCGCGGGAGCGGGGTCACGATCCCGAGCCCGAAGAAATTCGGGCCGTGAGATCCCGGCTCCACAGGGAAATGGTGGCGGAATGGGAGAGACGACTTGGGCAACCAAGCGCAGGGCACGCCGTAGTAACGGCGGTAAGACCCATCATGGGGGAGTGGCTAGAGAGGCCACACGGCAGCCTCTCGTACCGTCTGACGCAGATGATCACCGAGCACGGATGCTTCGGAAAGTATCTGCGTCGGATGCAGAAAGAGCCAACGTCCGAGTGCCATCACTGCGACGCGAGCGAGGACTCAGGTCCGCACACGCTCACCGAGTGTCCGGCGTGGGAGACGCCGAGGCGGGAGCTTGTGGCGGCCCTGGGAGTGAGGGTTCTCACGCTCTCCACCTTGCTCGCGGCGATGGTTCGCTGCGCGGATGCGTGGGCGGCCGGCGCCTCCTTCTGCGAGCAAGTAATGCTCGTGAAGGAGGAGGCGGGGCGGGAGCGGCAGCGGGAGCGACGAAGGATCGCAAGACAAGCTGCCCGCGCACAAAGGCAACTCGGGCGTCGGAGGTCGATGAACGACCTCCGCCCCCCATGAGCGCCGGCCTGGGGGTGACAGGTGAAGCCGCCTGTCACCCTGGCAGAAGCAGGCCGCGGCGGTGGCGCGCATGGCGCGCCTCCCCGTTTCCGGGGACGAGTTGGGGACTCTGTAGTCCCCACATCCGAGAAGAGGGCCATATCGTGAGAGATGGCCCTGGGTCGGCCGGGGTGCGAGGGATATGCCTGTCAACCTCACCTTCGGCAACCAAAACGACCCACAGGCGGCGTGCGTTTTAGTCGGTTCGAGTCCGACATAACCTCCTCCACCGGCTCCGGTGGGGAGGTATCCGTGGGGATTTTGCGCACGTAAAAAAAAAAAAAAAAAAAACCTCTGACTTATTTAAACACATGTTTGAAAATCTTAATAGCGCGATTCAGACTTGTGTCTGAATCGCGCTATTAAGATTGTCAATAGATGGCGTTGACACTTGTGTGTCAACGCCATCTATTGACAACTTGAGGAACTAAAGTTACAAATATAATAAGTAGTAAAACAACATACTTAGACACGAAGTAAAATTATATTTTAACAGAAACATGTTCCAATGAACTACTCCGTAAAACTGAACCATGGCTGTTGAAAAGTAAAGCTAAAACCTTGGGCTAAATGTAAAAAGTACTAAATAAATTGCGATAGAAGCAGTTAAAAGTAGTATTATTTCAACATTCATATCTATATTTCTTCATTAAAAGTTTTTATGAACGTTTAAACAAGATTATGATAAACTTTAGCGACTATCGTGATATAAACACGGAGATACTTTCTTTTCCATTTTCACAAACGCAGTAGCGACGGTTCGAGCATGTGCTCTATAAGGACCAACCAGAAATGAGTGTTTCCGTTCTCTACCCACGAAACTGTACCCACGACTAAAAATAATAAATATATACGGAGTGATAGAATGTGTGATCAGAAGTCAGAAAGTTCGCATATGCGTTCCATATGGACCAATCAAATTCGCGTCGGCCAGACACACTGTCACAATAGAATACTATTCGGTGTAAGCCCATGATTGAGTTACAGGACGTTGAGATATTGATTCTCTTATAATCCTTTCCTTTCCTACATAGGATTACACGTTCAGGGCTTAGATGTCACCCTCACACTGTGCAGAATATACGAGCAAGAACCAAGCGGTTTGGAGACTCTCTTCTTTGCAGCACCACCACGACCTGGAATTCATTACCAGCACAGCACAGCACAGTTCATTAACAGCACGTGTTTCCTTCTTCCTACAGTCCCGGGTCCTTTAAGCGGGGCGTGAAAAAGCATCTGATGAGGCCGCCAAGCTGAGCGGCCACCATTGTAACATTACTCTCTGTGATGGTGACCTTCTTTCCTCAGACTTTGCCTTTAGCCCTAGATAAAAATAAATAATAATAATAATTCTTAATTTTTAAGAATTAAGCATTACACCACGTCTGGCACTACTCGTCAGCAGATTGGGATGGGCTGCGCAACTATTTTGCGTCCATACCGTGGGTTGAACGCTGCTTTGAAGGTAAGAAACCCTCAGATTGTGCTACTGCTGTTGCCGGTGAGATCGGTCCGGGTATGGAATACTATATCCCGTACACTGATGTCACCGGTGCCCGAGGAGTGCGCCCTTGGTTCGGGCGCGAGTGTGCGAGGGCTGTTGATCAAAAGCAGTCCGCGTACCGCGCTTGGGTAAGGGCGCGTGCCACGCATGATCCCAATGTGGGCCACTTCAAAGCAGCGTACAACAGAGCCACAAGGTCTACAAGAGGGCTTACGTCAGAGCGGATGCCCTGCGCATTGCACGGCTTGGTCAAGAGCTAGTGGTACATCCCACGAGCAGCCGTGAATACTGGCGACTGGCCAAAGCCGTGCAGGCCAACTTCTGTCAGCCTTCGCTGCCACCGTTGCGCTACCTTGATGGATCCCTGGCCCATGGACCGCAAGAGAAAGCCAATATGCTAGTAAATCTCTTTGCGGCCAATTCCCGAGTCGATGATTGCGGTATACAGCCGCCGACACTACCCAATGGTGACCACGTAATGCCTGAAATACATATCAGGCAATGCGATGTCCGTGCGGTACTTCAATCACTCGATGTCCGGCAAGCCAGTGGCCCGGATGGCATTCCAGCGGTGGTCTTACAAAAATGTGCAGCGGAGTTTTCTCCGATGCTTACGCGGCTGTACCGATTGTCCTACAGCTCGCGTACAGTGCCTTCGGCTTGGAAAGAGGTGAATGTACAGCCGATCCCCAAGAAGGGGGATCGCTCTGAGCCAGCCAACTATCGACCCATAGCCGTCACCTCAGTGCTGTGCATTGTCTTCGAGCACATCATTAACAAACAGCTCATGCGCCACCTAGAGGATCACTCCTTAATTAATGACCGGCAATATGGCTTCAGGCCGAAACGGTCAACGGGTGATCTTCTAGCATACGTTACCCATCTTTGGGGTGAGGCTATGGACAAGCACGGCGAGTCACTGACAATTAGTCTTGATATCGCCAAAGCTTTCGATAGAGTCTGGCACAAATCGCTTCTCTCCAAGCTACCAGCCTTTGGTCTGCCTCCTAGACTGTGCAACTGGATTACTAGTTTCCTGCGGGAGCGCCGTATCCGCGTCCTCTGAGATGGACGGGCTTCGGAGTTCTTGCAGATAAATGCTGGCGTACCGCAGGGGTCTGTATTATCTCCCGCTCTCTTTCTTCTGCATATCAACGACATGCTGTCCACCGGCAGCATACATTGCTATGCAGACGATAGCACCTTACACGGGAGTTATCACGGACAACCTACGGCCAAACAGTCTGATATCGTGGAAAAAGACAGCTTCTTGTCACTGAACTGTACCGGATCTTGAATCACATTTCTCAATGGGGCTCTGAGAACATGGTCGAATTCAATGCCAAGAAGACGCAGGCTTGTGCGTTCACAGCAAAGGTATCTTCTTTCCTTCCCCTTCCCACTCTTCAGAGCACGCCACTGCCACTGCAGGACAATCTCAATATCCTATGCATGGATATTCGCTGCAAACTGAATAACAGAAATTACATCGAGAGCATCATCAAAACAGTCTCGCGGAAACTCGGACTGCTGAACAAAGTGAGACGTTTTTTCACGCCGGAGCAGCGGTGTCTTCTCTATAAGACACAAATTCGCTCCTGCGTGGAATACTGCTCGCATCGCTGGGATGGCTCCGCGAAATACCTACTAGATGCTCTCGACAGGTTGCAGCGACGCGCGGTCCGAATTATTGGGAACCCTGAGGTCATGAACACCCTCGAGCCTTTGCAGATGCGTAGAGATATTGCTTCCTTGGCTGTATTTTACCGTCTCTACCACGGTGAGTGTTCTGACGAGCTCTTCCAACTAATCCTACCATCTCCTTTCCTACATAGGACAAGGACGGAGACTCTTTTCTTTGCCGCACCACCAAGACCTGGAATTCATTACCAGCACACGTGTTTCCTTCTTCTTACAGTCCCGGGGCCTTTAAGCGGGGCGTGAAAAAGCATCTGACGAGGCCGCCAAGCTGATTGCCACCATTGTAGCACTTAGTGTCTATAATGGTGATCCTCTTTCCTGAGACTTTGCCTTTAGCTTACCATCAGGCGAGGTGAGGTGGCGTATCCTATATAAAAAAAAAATACACACAGACATACAAAAACACATTCTTAACCTCGGTAGCGTAATGATAGAGCGTTCGACTGTTACGCAAGAGGTGTTAGTTCAATTCCCGCTCAGTACAAATATTTATAAGCATGAACATCCAACCGCATTAGTTTAAAGCTTAAAATTAAATTTCAATAAGTCAATTACATACAAATTACATTTGTAAATAGTAATATATGAACAGATTTTTGTAATTTTGTGTTATTTTGTTACTAACATAGCTTTTAAGTGTGTACTACTAACATTTTTAATAAATATAATTAGTTAGGGTATGTATTTACAGAAAAAGCATCAAAGTATGTTTGTCCGCATACTAGATCCCATAATACAAGCTGGTTAAACTTTTCGTGCATTGAGTCTAGATATCCGATTACTAGACACCTAACTAGCAATAACAATATCAGTAAAGTAAGTTGGTCCATAAGAAAATCGACTACACAAGAATTCTTCTTGCTGTATAAACATCATAAAAATTATGTAAATATCCTTTTACAATCAATTTATTTTGTAATAAAACTTTGCCTACGTTCCTTAAGTTAAATACATTAAGAAAAGAAACTACGTAAAATCCTATATGATTGACATGTCTCAAGGCCACACACGCAGCAAATACGGCTTTGGTACCTAACATTTACGCTGCAAATACTTCTTGTCATCTCTTGTAGACCATTTTTCTTGGCAATTTGCTTGTATACTTATCTTGTTGCTTGTTGCTTTGGTGTGTCACCTCGCTAACTGCATTATTAGCTGCTTCTAACTCGAAGTATTCCGCATCGCCTGACTGAACGGTCAATATTACCTTACACTTCGGTTTGAACTCTGTTGATATTCGATAGAAGTGGAGAGCTTTGTCCACATGACTGTTTGATAATCTCACTGTGTGCCGATCATCCATCATTTCATCTATTTGTTATAGGAAGTGATTTCTTTTTTCCTGATTGGGTATCTGAATGGTTTTAATTCTTTAACTTTTTTATTCATCTATGACTACCCATTGTTATTCTATGTTATATGTTATGTTATAAATCTCGTAACTTTTTAGTAACGCTTAAAATGCTTAAGTGCGTTGCTATAGCATAACAAAATTCATTAATTGTGTTATTCTATATGTTGGCTGCCGCCCTTCTGATCGGCAAATAACACTCAAAATTATATAGTCTTTGTAACTAGCATAAGCTTCAAAAGTTAGTTCTGTATTACAAGCTAATGAGCTGATTGGTTGTTAAAATTATCAATGAATCCAAGTTCAAGTCACTTCAAAATCAAGGAATAATAAGTTCACTTGATAATTTGTGCACATATTCACTGATTTTAGAAAGTAGTAGTGCCTTAATATCCTAGAAATTTACAATAATCGACGTTCTATAAATCCAAACAGCAACATATAAGTAAACTCTGTATAAAATAATCCAGAAGATTATACTATAACTCAAATAAGAAAACATATTGAAATACAATTATACTATTTCCACAATATATTTTATTATTACACCTAAACGGTTTCATCTTACGGCATCCTCAAAGGTGAAAAGTACGGGTGTATTTCAATATGTGTAACAACAAATTCCACCAAGTGCCATCAATCAACAGTATTAATAGTCAATACAGAAGGAACAAGTTCGTTATCTACAGCGTAAGTAATATGCAATTTCCTTAAGTACTCGGTATCTTAGAGCAACTTGTTCAAAGTAATAATTGATCTAATAGCCCTACCTGCTACAGGAGCAGGTCTGAGCCCAACTATAACTAATTACCCATCCAACGCCACTCCAAGACTACATTCCGGTCTGAACACAGAGTCTGTATGAGGCAGATATGGTGTTTATAGGGAAATATAGTTTATAAGAGGAAAGTATTATATCGAAGAGTATAACTTAAAAATTTAGTTAATAATAATGTGAGAACTATACAATCGATTTTTGTGTCATTTTGTCATTGATTGTGACAGCTTTCCCCCCACTATACATACATACATAAAATCACGCCTGTCTCCCATAGGGGTTGGCAGAGATCACAGATCTCCATTTGCTACGATCCTGACATACTACTCTCGCTTCATTCACTCTCATTACATTCTTCATGCATGCTCGTCACTATAAGGTGTATGTATCTGTACTTCTCTCCATCCCAAAGTTGCCTTTAAGAGATCGCATTTAGGGATAACACAACAATGTACATTTAACTATAATAATTGCTTTTTTTTTGTTAACATATTAGCTTTTTTTTAATATGTTAGCTATGCTATTATGTTTGGTAACTCATGTTGGTGTACAATGAAAAGTTATGTATCTTGACTATTTAGCTTTTTGTAGCATACCAAGAAAAACATAACTCACCGATTTGTATATAAAAATTAAAAATTTAAAAAACCCCTCACACAAAAAACAACCCCCAAAAAGTCGAAAATAAATTGTGTTAGTTAGCCCTATAACTTTAATATACCTAGTAATACATATTTAGATTCAAGCGTGCTTTTTGTGACGGGGGTTTCTTAAATTTTTAATTAAATTTTTATTTTATACTTTTTAATTGACCTACCCCTCGTCAAGTTTCTTGATTTGATACCAATATTGAGGGAGTTGTGAAATAAAATGTAATCCGCCATTTTGTGGTGGCGGCCATCTTGAATTTGAAAATTGTCATATTGTATGGTATTTTATTACTCAAGCCCTTTTATTGCGTCGAGGGTTAAATATAAGGACGCTTAAATACTATAAGATACAAAGTATTCTTAATACGGATACATTGAGAATACCGCATCTAAGAACTTCTAACAGCTTGGGTAGCTGCTACTGGGTACGTCAGTTTCTTAAGTGACACAAATAGAGTGCCATCTCTGCATGCTGCAATATAAAACGTGCTCCAACACTTACTATTAAAGAAATACGTGTAGGCGCCTCCACTACGCATTATATAATTTTTTGTCATCGAAATGACCTTCTGATATTATTTCGGTGAGAAAATTGGTGAGATAGATACACATGAAATTGCCATTTTTTGAAGAAATTGTAGGAAATCCAATTTTCATTACTAACATTTTTTGTATTTTTTTAGGAATGGCATATCCAAATTTATGATTTTTTTTGTGTATGAATGAGATAACATTAAGCTAACAAAAACTTTTATTACATTTTTGAAAAGTGACAGCTGTAAAAAAGTAATACGAAATTTATCATCAAAATGGATAGCATTTAGGAAGTACTGTTTTTGAAGATCGAATTTAATGTATCAAGCGGCCAATAAAACAAAACTTAAAAAGTTGAGTTGTAAAATCTTGAAATCAACTTTCAAACAAAATATAAATAATGGAAATAGCTATTAAATTACAGGAATAACGAAAAAAATTCTGTGAGAAAATTTCGGCAATTTCATAGGTCAAGACCTAATATAATATAAATATATAGTTAATTAGATAGATAACTTTTTATTGTACATCAATGTTAGTTGGATCACGCCTTATCGCTAAACGCAATATCTTCCAAGCAACTTTTAGAGAGAAATCAATTGAAATACAATTTATTGGTGGTGTAGTTTCCACAGTTTAAAAAAATGTGTAAGAATAAAATCTGTCACGTAGATGATGCTATCTACTTTTATATATTCCTTTTTCATGGCGCCTAAAAGACTCGGATAGTAGGTCAAGAAGCCAATTCAGAGTTTTTGATCGTGATGTGTTTCGTAATAAGAATATCTGAAGAATGAAAGTTTTGGGTGAAGCCCTTGTAGTTAGCAAGTTGAAGTGGCAATATAACGTGAACAAATCACCAAACTAAAAGTTATTCAACGACACCCGTGATCTATAAACACTGCGTAAGATGATCACATTCACTACATAAATAATTCACATAAGAGAGTCGGCTCTAAATTAGTAGTAAGTACTAAATCAATAAGAAATAATAACAACTCTTTAAAGCTCTCACATTTCTTCCCATGCGGTGTCGTACTACGGGATAGGGCTGTTTAACATCAGACAGATATATACAGCCCAGACTCAGCCTCAGATGCATGGCTTGAGTCTACAATAGTGCCAAAGATGGGAATAGGCTCACCCCCTATCCGAATTTATTGATTGGTTAAATGTGGGTGTTAATTCACCTCTGGATAACCCTCCGGGGATAGAGACGTGATTATATGTATGTATGTATTAAAGCTACATTCTAACATCGCACCGCTAAAAATAGGCCGGGAATCCTCACACATTGCGACCAGACACGGTGCGCACTAAGGGGTATGAAAGATAACTTCATCCCGCGCACACTCAAGCTGTGGAATGAACTTACTGCAGCGATTTTCTCAAGGGCCTATAATATGGAGTTCTTCAAGAGTGGTATAAGAAGGCTTCTTCAGAGTCGGCAGCGCAAGTGTAACATCCCTGGTGTTGCACACATCCATAGGCCATGGTAACCACTTCCCATCAGGTGAGCTGTGTGCTTAACTGCCACCAGAGTGGTTTCTAAAAAATAATAGCAAATATAATATCTGAAGACTCGATTCTTATTATACATAAGATAAAATAAGATAACATTCATTTATTTGTAAGAATATTGTATAAAAGTTGTTACAAAGTTGGTTCTACATAATATCCTGCTGCCTCCAGCGTACAAATATTGAAAGGTAGTAATACAAATTTAAATAATGTCAGCATACGATTAATAATTCCTCTTGATCATGATGATCGCGATCGCAAGTTTGTTTCGTGTATTTATGTTTTAATTATTTTGTATGTGATAAATTTCTCGTTTAAATGATATAGTCATAATAGAAGTTATATAATTACAAAATGTCAAATCATAGGTTATACAAGTCAAGGTTCACAGAATAAGTCAATTTTAGACTCAAAACGTTCTTTTAGGAAGTCTTTCGTGGAACAATAACATTTAGTCAGAAGGAATTGGAATAGTTTATGTTTAAATGTCTTAAGCTTTAGAGTCTTAAATTGAGAGGGTAGTTTATTATAAATTCTAATTGCAGACAGTATACATTATTAGAAAATATTTGAAGATTTTCCTTAGGCATATGTAACTTGTGACCTCTTCTACTACTTGGTCTGATTACCATATCATTATGGAGATCAAACAGACCAATGTGACCGTGGACAAATACACACATTTCAAATATGTATAAGGCAGGCAGTGGTTATAATTTGGTTCGCTTAAACAGCGGGACACGACTTTCTATGCGATGTGCTTTGCAAATTGCCCGTATACATTTTTTTTGGGCCCGAAATGCCAAAATAAGGTTTACAGAGTTACCCCATATTATTAAGCCATAACGCAGTACTGATGAGACATACCCACCAGTATACCAACCAGTATCAAAATAAACGGGATATTTACCATGTTTCATTGTTTTGAGTTTTCGATATTTCGGCGCTGTTGCAAGCACCATGATTACGGAAGAAACGGAGGAGCCGCAATTTCGGAAACTCAAAACAATGCAACATGGTAAGTATCCCGTTTATTTTTATACTGATGTGAGTGACTATGATAGTTTAAATACCTATATACATATGCCAATATTACAAAGCTGAAGAGTTTGTAGGTTTTTTTGTTGAACGAGCTAATCTCAGGCACGACTGATTCAAATTTAAAAAAAGTTTAATATATTTAATAGTCTGATTATTGAAGAAGATTATGGGCTAAATATCATAACGCTACTACTCAAAGAAGCAGAGTAGTGACCATAAATGTCAACAAATCAAATCATTAACATTATTTGAAAATTAAAAAAATAAGGGCTCTTTTGTAACATCACATCATTCCTTTGCGTGACATGGTTTTTCAAAATACGCCACAGGTGATACCGGGGCTAGTTTAATAAAAAGAATGAACTTACTTCCCGGTAAACGGGGAGGCGTGCCAGGCGCGCCGCCGCCGCAGCCTGCTTCTGCTAGGGTGACAGGCGGCTCCACCTGTCACCTCCAGGCCGGCGCTCATGGGGGGCGGAGGTCGTTCATCGACCTCCGACGCCCGAGTTGCCTTCGTACACGGGCAGCTTGGCTTGCGATCCTTCGTCGCTCCCGCTGCCGCTCCCGCCCCGCCTCCTCCTTCACTAGCATTACTTGCTCGCAGAAGGAGGCGCCGGCCGCCCACGCATCCGCGCAGTGAACCATCGCCGCGAGCAAGGTGGAGAGCGTGAGAACCCTCACTCCCAGGGCCGCCACAAGCTCCCACCTCGGCGTCTCCCACGCCGGACACTCGGTGAGCGTGTGCGGACCTGAGTCCTCGCTCGCGTCGCAGTGATGGCACTCGGACGTTGGCTCTTTCTCCATCCGACGCAGATACTTGCCGAAGCATCCGTGCTCGGTGATCATCTGCGTCAGACGGTACGAGAGGCTGCCGCGTGGCCTCTCTAGCCACTCCCCCATGATGGGTCTTACCGCCGCTACTACGGCGCGCCCTTATGTGACAGCCTTGAGCATGCGGTATGAATTTAAACGTGATACCTCCTCGCATTCCTGTAAAAATGGTCTTGATATATGAACAAAGAAGTGATCCGTTTTTTTATGTATAGGACCCGTCAATTAGACTTCGCCACACCTGGTGGTAAGCTTAAAGTTAAGTCTCAGAAAAGAGGGTCACCATTACTTCCATAAACCATGTTACAATGGTGACACTCAGTTTAACGGTCTCATAATATGCTTTTTCACGCCCGGCTTAAAGTACACGGAACTGTAGGATGAAGGAAACACGTGAACTGGTAATGAATTTCAGGCCTTAGTGGTGCGACAAAGGAAAGTATCCGAACCGCTTGGTTCTTGATTGTATATTCTGTACCGTATGTGGTTCTTGATCGTATATTCTGCATCGTTGCCCTGTGTAGAAAAGAGAAGAATGGAGCTAATTGAAAGAACTCATTAGAACATTCACCATGGTACAGACGGTAAAATACTACCAAGGACACAACATCTTCAGTATAAAGGTTCCGTTTTATCCTTTTGAGGTACGGAAACTTAAAAGACGATTAGAATAAGAAATGCTGACTGGGGAGCTTTTATGCTGTCAGTGGGAAGACTAAAGGCTTGTCCTGATTGTGTTTTCTACACAGACGGCACAGAAACTCTGCGCTCTTACAGGGTTGATAGCACGGGTGTGACTCCTCTGGTGTTGCACACGTTCATAAGTCACTATAACCACTTTTCATTAGGTGGGCCATGTGCTTAACTGCCACCTAAGTGCTATAAAAAGGAGACTTTAAGCATAGAATGATAGTAATAATAAATAAATATTCCACGACAATCTACACAACGCTATCTAGACCCATGGTAAGCATAGCTTAAATAGCTTGTGTTATGGGATCTAGAATGCGGATAAACATACTTGGATACGTTTTTTTGTATAATATATATGTATTTACATACATATTATACATAGAAACACCCAGACCAATGCTAATACATATTCATGCATACAATTATTTGCACTGAGCGGGAATCGAACCCGCATCCCCAGCATAGCAGTCGAATACAGCTGCTACGTCACAGAGGTCGTCAGAATATATAATAGTACTCTTCAAGTCTATTTTATTCATATGAAATCTGACATATCAACTGTTTCACTCCTTATTGTATAAGTTCTGTATTTTATTTAAAAAAAAACGTCTAATTGACGTGTCCTACATAAAAAAAAAGTATGTCACAGGTGTTTTCGAGCATAACTCGTTAAACCAAACTAAAAGGATAGAGTTCTATACGTATGATGGCGGCCATCATAACTTTTATAGCAGGACCCTTTAGTGGTACATAATTATAATTTACCTTCAGCCTAATGTGTAATGGAAAGTTGTTAACTTTGGGTTTAAAGGGTGTGTGTATTATAAATGCTGATTTCGAGAGCACTCTCGGTTAGTTTCAATACATTTTAGTTCATGTATCGAACGGATAGGGTCCCCTTTTTCATTTACATTCGCTAAATCCCCACGGAACCCCCCCCCCCCTCTACCGAAACCGGTGGAAGATCTCTCGATCTGACCCTCGTATAGGGTCTTCTAGAGAAGTGGCAATAAGTAGGACAGAATAGATTGATTTATGTATTGGCACTGACATATGTTGACAATTATCATTTAACGTCATAATAGTTGTTGATCCCATAGTATCTTTGCATTGTATCGCCGCGTGGTTCCCGGCAGAGTAGAATTTGGACCACCCCATCTCTTCCCATGCGGTGTCATACAAGGCGACTAAGGGATAGGGCTGTTTAACATCTGACAAATATATACAGTCCAGACTCAGTCTTGGGTTGATACAACATTAGTGCTCGGAAGACGGCAATAGACTCACCCCCTATTACGTGGGACCGAATTCAATGATTGGTGATATGTGGGTGTTAATTCATCTCTGCCTAACCCTATTTGGCGGGAATAAAGGTGTGATTATATGTATGTATATATTCTATAATACGTAGGCTAATGATTAGTCGTTTGTCTTACCACGAAAAGCATAAAGTGATTGGATTGCGATTCATTTTCGGGTTTTTTTTTACGTGCGCAAAGTCCCCACAGATACCTCCCGCCGGAGCCGGTGGGAGAGGTTATGTCGGACTCGAACCAACCAAAACGCACGCCGCCTGTGAGTCGTTTTGGTTGCCGAAGGTGAGGTTGACAGGCTTATATCTCGGGACAGGCATATCCCTCGATTCATTTTTGGGTAGCGGTTCACCAACTTGCGCGGTTATGCTGTCGAATCTGAATCGCAATCTTGTCGTGATAGGTTGGCCCGCTGATGTTAGAAAATATGAGCTTCCGGAACCTGGTTCTGTTGAGCCGTTTTAGCGTGGAAGAGTAACAAACATCAATACATCGTCACAAACTAACAGATTTAAACATACATACATATAATCATGACTTTATTCCCGGAGGATTAGGCAGAGGTGTATTAACACCCACATTTCACCATCAATTCGGTCCCACGTAATAGGGGGTGAGCCCATTGCCGTCTTTTGGGCACTATTTTTGACTTAAGTCATGCACCTGAGGCCAAGTCTGGACTGTATATATCTGTCTGATGTTAAACAGCCCTATTCCTAAGTCGCCTTGTACGACACCGAATGCGAATAGATGGGGTGGTCCAAATTTTACTCTGCCGGGAACCACGCGGCAACAGTTCTATTCAAATAAATCGAATAAATATTGGTACCTTGAGAAATACTAAATCTGACTAACTAACATATCAATACCAAATCACAAGTAGAAAATACTTATCATAAATTCGTTAATTCAATCACTTCGTCACTGTTGTTAGTCTGTGGCAAAAGGTCTAATAACTGTCTTTACTCTTACAGTCAGAATCTGATACAGTACAATGAGTGAAAACCCTTACAGTATATAGTACATTCGTCATCAAATCGATCTTGACGAATAAAGTTCTCAAAACAAACTTAGTACTTTCTTTTTTCCCCACGGATACCCCCCCACCGGAGCCGGTGGAAGAGGTTATGTCGGACTCAAACCGACAAAAACGCACGATGCCTGTGGGTCGTTTTTTGTTGCCGAAGGTGAGGTTCACAGGCATATCCCTCGCACCTCGGCCGACCCAGGGCCATCTCTCTCGATCTGGCCCTCTCCTCGGGTGTGGGGTCACAGAGTCCCCAACTCGTCCCCAGAAACGTGCGTGGCGCGCCGCCGCCGCGGCCTGCTTCTGCCAGGGTGACAAGTGGCTCCACCCGTCACCACCAGGCCTGAATTTACTGCCTTGGTTAACCCCCTTGCTGTTGGCTGATTGTTCTGATATTTAATACACACCTATTGTTCGGATAATAATACAATTTAAATCAATAAACAAAAGTGTAATATATTTTATTTTCCACTAGATAATAGTCTTATTAATCTTATTAATTTTACAATCATGTCAAGAAATAATATACAAATATTAAATACAATAAAACTAAAATAACTATTATACAACTTATAGCTAAGAACAATTAAAATGCGTCGTGGAATTCCTCCGCATCGCATGACTATTGTGGTAGCGTTCCCAGAAGACTGGCAGCATTGCACGTGGCACGGGGTATGGCAATGCTTATTCTCTGACCAAAAAAGAGGCCAGCCTTCTGGTCACGAGAAGCGTCGACCATACGCTTCGCAATCTCACGGAAGAGGTTGCGAGCGCTCGGACCCCATGACCCCAAAGTCTCGACTCCAAATGGCACAAATTCATAAACTCCGATGAGATTGGAGTATTTTACGCCACTTGAGAGCCTCTGCAGAAGCAGCAGCAGCACCAGCACAGCCAGCCGTGCTTGTTTTATGGGTAGGAGCCATGGTATCAACGCATGTGGCGTCCCACACCATAGTCCTATCCATCTTCCATGGCATTAACGACATGCCATCCGGTCTCTTGCCATCGTCACGCGCCAAACGGTTTGGTTCAAGTACAGCTGGTACACCGGCGGTGACAAGAGCATGGCGGATTATGTCGTTGAGGCTGGCGTGCCATGGAATTCGCCCAGCACTCCTGCAGCACGACAGGCCATGGTGTTCGAGTCTGTCAACGGCTTCTGCACAACGGCATTGATGCGGAGAAACACACTGCGCACCTAAACGGAGACAAGTTGCGATGCGGAAGGTAGTGTCATCTAACATAGTCAATAAAACAATAAAACAGTTCGATGTAATCTTAATGCCTTGGTATTTAGATCATTTTGAACTTTTGTAGTCAAGATCGTTTTGACTGTGACTGTACGTTGTTGTCATACAATTCGTATTGCGAGATCACACATCACCTTATTTTTCATACATATTACCTAATTTGTTTCAGCCATCTTGTTTACCAAAACCATTCCATTCTTGTTGTCAGTATAATCAACTTAAGGCATTACATTGAAAGGATCTAAGATACCTTTAAGGGTGGCTTCATACTTACCCAAAAGTAAAACATCAGTCTGTTTTTAAATGAGTCGAGCAAAATACAAAGAAAATATTAAATCTGTACTTAATTACGTTACATTAATAGTTAGACATCCTCATAATTTCTGTGGCGTAGCAGAAATGAGTGCGACCGCTACGTCATCGGAGGCGCGGGTTCGATCCCCGCTCAGTGCAAATTTTTGTACGCGTGAATATGGGTTACATTTATTACAATTAGGTCTGGTCGGACTTCCGAAGAGCACATTAAGCCGCCGGACTCGGTTGCCATTTATAATTTCTCTTTTTTTTTGTCTCCCTCAGAGAAAAGTTTAAAGAGATAGACTTTCTAACCGTAGCGTCACAATATATTTTCGAGAACGTCATGTATGTACGGAAAAATGTTTCAAAATTCTCCAGAGTTCGTGACCGGCATAACATAAATACCAGACACAAAAACAATCTTGTAGTCTGTGGTAGTCGACTTGAAAAAATTAGTCATTCATTCCAGGGCAACTGAATACGTTTTTTTTAACAAGCTCCCTAATAAAAAAAATTAGGGATTTACCTGTGTATACATTTAAAAATATAGTTAAACGTAAATTGCCATAAAGGCTATTATAAAATCCAAGAATACTTGGATGATAAACAAGCTTGGAAATGAGCTGTTCGCACACAGCCCACCTGATGGAAAGTTACCGTAGCCTATGAACGTGTGCAACACCAAGGGAGTCACACTAGCCCTGCGAACCCTGTAAGCCGAGGAGTTTCTGTGCCGTCAGTGTAAAAGACAAAGCAGGACAACCCTTTAGTCTTCCCACTGACAGCACACTCTCCAGTGAGAACTGGCTACCCTACTCACCGTCGGGAACACAACATGAGGTTAGTATGGCCGCGGTATTCTGTAGGACAGAGGTACTTCCCCAGTCGGACTACTCAAGTGGACGAAAATAACGTCGTGTCCTACCTAGACAGTATCATCACTGAATAAGGTTGATCTTGTAATTGCCAAGTACTTTTTTTTTTTTTACGTGCGCAAAATCCCCTCGGATACCTCCCCACCGGAGCCGGTGGAGGAGGTTATGTCGGACTCGAACCGACTAAAACGCACGCCGCCTGTGGGTCGTTTTGGTTGCCGAAGGTGAGGTTGACAGGCATATCCCTCGCACCCCGGCCGACCCAGGGCCATCTCTCACGATCTGGCCCTCTTCTCGGGTGTCGGGACTACAGAGTCCCCAACTCGTCCCCGGAAACGGGGAGGCGCGTCACGCGCGCCACCGCCGCGGCCTGCTTCTGCCAGGGTGACAGGCGGCTCCACCTGTCACCCCTAGGCCGGCGCTCATGGGGGGCGGAGGTCATTCATCGACCTCCGACGCCCGAGTTGCCTTCGTACGCGGGCAGCTTGTCTTGCGATCCTTCGTCGCTCCCGCTGCCGCTCCCGCCGAAGTAAAACCCTGTACCAACCCGTCTGGCCAGCGTGGAAACAGTAGGCCAAAGCCTCCCAACTTTGGGAGAGGCCTAGTCCAGCAGTGGACTGCGATGGGCTAGTTGATTGATTTGATTATGTATCTTCAGACGTGGGATGATGTACAATAATGTAATAATGCAAACAAAATTTACTATTTTTTATTATTTGTATATTTATTGGTGGTACAAAATTAATACAGACATATTCTGAATTATTCATTTTTCTTCAAAGCAAATGCAGCTACTCCATATTCTACAGACATTAATGGAACAAATATAATGAATTCCAAAGTATATGTCTCAGGAATATACTGAACGGATATTTTAGACATCGGGCTTATGTACTCTACTTTTAAAAAAGTAATGTTTTTCTCCAATTTAGGATTGAGTTTCTGAAAGAAAGTATCACATTTCGATTAAGATAGAAAAAAAATTAAACGTTTCAGGCGGGATTTGAACCTGTAATCTTTCCCTAACAGGAGGAAGCTCACGTGAAGGATGGTTCGGTAGCTCAGTGGTCAGAGCGGGCCTCCTGTAAGAGAAAGATAGCGGGTTCGAATCTCGCCTGAACCATTTCAATTGTATCTATCTTAATCGATTTGATTAGTTAGCATAATAAATGCTTTAAATTTTCATTCAATAATTTGAGCGGAGTCATCAAAGCTCAATGTTAGTAGGGTAGCCAGAGCTCACTGGAGAGTTTTTGTACTGTCAGTGGGATGACCAAAGGCTTGTCCTGCTTTGTGCTCTACACTGACGGCACAAAATCTCTGTTCTTACAGGGTCGGCAGCACGGATGCGACTCCACTGGTGTTACACACGTTCATAGGTCATGATAACCACTTTCCATCAAGTGGGCCGTGTGCTTGTCTGCCACCTAAGTTGAATAAAAAAAAAAGTTTAAAAATGATTGCAACATCATTCATTGATTCCATTAGTTCGTACGAATATTGGTAGATGGCTTCCACCGTCACCGTAAGACGTTTATATATATTTACTAGCTGTCCCGGCAAAGTTGTTTTGCCATATAATGTTAAGGGTGGACTACCCTTAACATTTAGGGGGATGAAAAATAGATGTTGGCCGATTCTCAGACCTACCCATTATGCTCACAAAATTTCATGAGAATCGGTCAAGCCGTTTCGGAGGAGTTCAAGTTCGAACACCGTGACACAAGAATTTTATATATAAGATAAGATAGAAGAATTTGCATGGTTTCAGGCGAAGGTTCGATCTCACAGCGGTCAGAGTATTCTCCCTGTAAGGGAAAGATAGCGGGTTGGAATCCCGTCTGGACCGTTTAATTTTTTTCTGTCTTAATCAATTTGAATAATTAGCATACTATATTTGTACAACTTGGCATTAAAATACATATACTTGCCTCTTAATGTGTCACTCTTCTAACACTAACCCTCTTTCTTAATAATATATTTATAGCCATCTTTTTTTATACCACTTAGGTTGTAAATAAGCACACGGCCCACCTAATGGGAAGTGGTTACCGTGGCCTATGGACGTATGCAACACCAGGGGTGTTACACTCGCGCTGCCAACCACGAAGAACCTACAATATGGGGTTCTTCAATAAGGTATTGAAGAACCCCATATTGTAGGTGCTTGGGAAAACTGCATATTCTAAAAATTCTATATTCTAAATACTTCTATTTTTTTTTCTAAAATAGCTATATTCTAAAAATGAAAGGTGTACGCTTACCGACTGATCAATGACATGCGAATAACGTGGTGTAAGAGATGGTATTTGACCATGATGATAATAAGTTATCTCTTCTCCTGGGATGTTAGTACCTGTTCAATTTAAACACATCCATAATAATGGTATAAATGTGAAAGTAATTCTGTCTGTCTATCTGTCTGTCCCTTTGTCTGTATATTTCTCTTTTACGCCTAAACTACTGATCCGGTTTTGATAAAATTACGGATAGGGTTAGATTAGACCTTGAAAAACGACATAGTAACGTCAAATCTTACTGAAATATCCTTTATTTGCACTAAAACATACGTACTCGTAGTTGAACGTTCGCGTAGCATTGGAAGACAAAACCGTTAACTTCTTGTTTCTCGTTACAATTAACCTCAAATTCACCAGACCGGTTATCACCCGGTTATATTAATCATAGATTACCTGGTATTCTGATAACCGGTGTTTTACTACTATGTTCACTGTTATACTATAGAGACTATTTATTAAACTCAGAGTAGTATATAACGTTCATTATACCGGCGAGCGTGAATGAAAACAATTTTAAAAATTGAATAAACAAAAGAAGTTATGTGTGTATTTATCGCAGGTTTATAAGTGCCCGGTTAATGGCAATAGGCTCGCCACCTAT
Organism: Eilema griseolum; assembly: GCA_963662185.1. Taxonomy (NCBI): domain Eukaryota; kingdom Metazoa; phylum Arthropoda; class Insecta; order Lepidoptera; family Erebidae; genus Eilema; species Eilema griseolum. The sequence goes on from OY759238.1 coordinate 21,496,493, forward strand.
TACATTGGGACTTAAACATAAACTGGCGAAATGTGGGTGCTAGCACCTCTGCCTACCTCTTCGGGGATATAGGCGTGAGTTTATGTTATGTTATGTTATGAATAAACAAAAGATGTATGCCATGATCTTAGCAAGAGGAAGGATGTGGTATTTGTCCACCCTATTGGGAAATAGACGTGACTATTTGTATATATGCTTACCGTAAACATAACTTTGTACATATTTAGCATTAAACATTGCATCACACGTATTTATGGAAAGAAACAGTAGAACTGCGTAATAGTATATATCTTCTTTCATTGGTAAGAAACAGTACCAAAACTAAATCAAGAAGCAAGTAAGAATATTGCGGATATTAAATAGAAATTGATCTGGACATGCAAAATTCAATATTTAGTTAGACAGTAACATCTCCAAATAAGTTCAAATCCTCGAAAGTTTTATAAATCGATGTATCCTATAAATTTCACGCACATAATTTCTATTATCTGCTGTGTAATTCGTAAAATCAATTGAAACTTGTACTAATTTTTAATTAAGATTGCATGACAACTTCTTGAAAAATTGATTTTTACAATCTCGGTTAGAGGGAATATTAGTAATTCCAGTTCTAATATTCATCAAAAAAAAAACTATGACAATTGATAGTGATAACAGTACTTGGTTTTGCAATTAATTGCTTTTTGCAAGACATTATATTTGGATAGATAGATAAATATTTACCCATATTACAAGCTATGCTTAGTTTGAGTCTAGGTTACTATGTAATTAATATGTCCTAAAAATAAACTATCTTGCAAATAAATTAAAAAAAAACCCTGTGACATAAAAATAACCTGCAAAAAGTTTGAAAATAAATTCTGTTGGTTAGCCCTTTAAGTTTGATAACATAACATAAACTCACGCCTATATCCCCGAAGGGGTTGGCAGAGGCACCCACATTTCGCCAGTTTATGTTTAGGTCCTAATGTAATAGGTGGCGAGCCTATTGCCATTAACCAGGCACTTATAAACCTGCGATAAATGCACACATAACTTCGAAAAGCATCGCAAAGTCATTGGTGTGTGCCATGGTAAAACCTGGGATAGAGCCCGAGACCTCAACTCAGCAGTCCATTACCCATACCACTAGGCTACCGCGGTTTTTTTTTTTTCAAGTTTGATATACCTAGTAATATATTGATTCAAGCGTTATCATGTCAGAGGACCTGGTAAATCAGCGTGGAAACAGTAGGCAAAAGCCTCCCATAGGAAGAGGAAGAGTCCAGCAGTGGACTGCGATAGGTTAATTGATTGAGATGTAGTACAGCCATCTTGTATTTTTATTATTTCAAGGATAAACAATAACCAGTTGTATAATATATCAACAATAAAAAAATAATTATCTTACAATTTCTCCAAGGAAATATCAGTAGATCTGGCCATATACTCTCAATACGACGATAACAATATACATCGATAACGTTATAATAATAAAAGTTACGTAACGGTAATATCATTCTCTTAAAATGCACGTCTATCGTTATAATTGTCCATTAGTTTGCGAAGCAGCCAATTACGCGTCCATTAAGCGTGAATCTCTCTAATAGCAATTTCGCCGTAGAATCTGAAGAGGCGTCGTCATACAGCGTCAGTAGTATAAGAACCAATGGTTAAACAGAATTATACTACTGGTTTTATCACGAAAGTGGCCCCGATTTTAATGGGAATTTGAAAACTGTTCGCCTGAATTTTAATATGGGTGGCGTGTTGGTACAGCTAATTATGCACTGTTTAAATTGACCTAATGAGGCATAGAAATTATTGTTCAGAGCCAGAGTTGTCAATAGAAAAGCTATAATTGGCAAATCAGTTTCAATCATTGCTTCAATTATATAAGTATAGTCAGTAAGTTTATAAACCTACTGAATGAACTATTTATAGATCCCATTTTCTGCAGAAACATTACTATAATTAAGTATTTTAGTAATAATCTACAAAGGGCTTTTTATTTAAAAGGTAACACTTCAAATCAGAGTGATTTGAGGGCTATTTTTCATATTTAGAAATAATATTCGTATGTCTGTGTATAATCTAATTACTAGTATTACTAGTATTATACAATTTCGTAATGAGAACACAAAACTAAACTTCTAGCTATAACTTTGATAAATACATAAATATATAACCACTTTGAAAATAAAAGAAAGATAGGCACTAACATACTGTCGGTTAACTTTATTGTGTACAAAATCTTCTCGAGAGTGCCTTATAACGAAACAAGTGACGACCTAGATAACTCTAGGTGGGGAAAATAGATTAAGAACACATTTACCAATCTTTGAATATCTTTAATTTATACTAGTATCTTTCTTTATCGCAATAAATTGATTTGATTTGACTATATTCAAGATAAATATGTAATTATGTGTATTTTGATTTGATACTTTGATAATAAGGTATTGTACGTTCCTTCTGGTAATTGTACTCTACGCTTTATGAAACTTTTACCTACATGTAGTTTTAGTTTTATTTATTTTTTTTAGTAATGTGTAATCGTTTATTTTACAAAAGTGGCTCCTAACTTTCAGCCCAGACTCAGCCTCAGATGGCTTGAGTTAAAATTAGTGCCCGGAAGACGGCAATAGGCTCACCCCCTTTTACGTGGGACCGAATCATCATTGATGATTGGTGAAATGTGGGTTTTAATTCACCTCTGCCTAACGCTCCGGAGATAAAGGCGTGATTATATGTATGTATGCTCCAAAGTTTGCATACAGCAAGTTTGCGATAGACTATCAAAATATGAGAGTTCTCACAAACAGGGTGGTAACAGTTCGTGTAATATGGTCATATGATATAAGGGGTGTTTACCACATTAGTAAAAAGCGAAAGGATCAAATAAAAATGAGTTAGATTTCAATGGTTGATATAATATTCGCAATAATAAATATATATTATACGACATTCTAGACCAAAGCCAACGCTATCTTGACCCAAAGTTAGCAGAATTTAACTAGCTAGTGTTATGGGATCTAGAATGAGGATAAATATACTTAGATACTTTTTTTGTAAAACCATATAAAAATAGAAACGGCCAAACCAATTCAAATATACATAAGTTACACTAAAAGTTTCCGGAACTGGCCACTTACATAAACAATATTTAAAAATTTATTACAACATTTGAAAATAGAACTCTTTGGCTGTAGAATACAGTTTGTTTCATCTGACTGTCTTTTGTTTTTACCTTGTGGCGCCATTTAAAAAATTGTGTGTCTGCATCAACATGGATTTAACTCCGGAAAATTTTCGTAGTATGATTTTCTACGATTTTAAGTGTAATTTGACGGCTCAACAGAGCATCGCTCGGCTTGAAACAGCTTTTGGCGATGAAGCTCCATGCAAGACGACTGTTTATAGCTGGTTTGCAGAATTCAAGCGTGGTCGTATCAATCTCAGTGACGAATCTCGCGATGGTCGGCCGTCCACCGCTGTGACCAACAAAAACATCGATGCTGTGCGCCGTTATGATTGAAACAGACAGGCATGTGACTTACCATGAACATTCCGGAAACTTATAGTGCGCCCCACGTATATTTTCAGGCATACAAATATTTGCACTGAGCGGGAATTGAACCCACGCCCACTGTGTAGCAGTCGTATGTTCTACCACTATTCCACAGAGGTTGTCAATAGCCTTTCTTATCTTCTGATCGTAATACAATAATGTTAACAGGAATTAACGCGATCATGGTATAGGTGCATACCTTTGGTTTGCCTGACGCTTCGACCAGGTTACACCGACCGTGGTCACAGGCACGGTCGTAATGTTCTCTAAAAGTGACGGCTACCCCAAGCCTTCTAAACAATTCCACAAATGTTGCATACGTCCATAGGCCACGGTAACCAATCGCAAGCCAAGCTGCCCGCGTACGAAGGCAACTCGGGCGTCGGAGGTCGATGAACGACCTCCGCCCCCCATGAGCGCCGGCCTGGAGGTGACAGGTGGAGCCGCCTGTCACCCTGGCAGAAGCAGGCCGGGCAGTGGCGCGCCTGACGCGCCTCCCCGTTTCCGGGGACGAGTTGGGGACTCTGTAGTCCCCACACCCGAGAAGAGGGCCAGATCGTCAGAGATGGCCCTGGGTCGGCCGGGGTGCGAGGGATATGCCTGTCAACCTCACCTTCGGCAACAAAAGCGACCCACAGGCAGCGTGCGTTTTAGTCGGTTCGAGTCCGACATAACCTCCTCCACCGGCTCCGGTGGGGAGGTATCCGTGGGGATTTTGCGCACGTAAAAAAAATAAAAATAAAAAAGGCCACGGTAACCACTTTCCATCAGGTGGGCCGTGTGCTTGTCTGCCACCCAAGTGGTATAAAAAAAAAAGTGTGAACGTAGCGCCATCTTGTTTCCAACTCAACATCAATTCGCGTCAACAGAACACAAAGTTGCAATTGTAAAATTAGTTGAACGAGCATTAGAATAAAGTTGCAGTGATTGGACATTGTTCAATTCAATTTTGGATGTTTCCTGTTATAATTGTATTGTTATAAGTTTCGTACGTTGGGAAGCAATTGGGAAATTCGAATGAGGTTTCATATATATAAAGTTTTACTTAGTTGACTAAATAAGTTTGTTGAATACCGTACCGTATTGTGAGAACACAAATTGGTTTATTATATTCTGATTAAGTTGAAGTGGGGACATACATTTAACACTTATACATACATATAATCACGCCTTTATTCCGGAGGGTTTGGTAGAGGTGAATTAACACCCACATTTCACTTATCATTGAATTCGGTCCCACGTAATAGGGGGTGAGCTTATTGCTGTCTTCCGGTATATAAATGTAAGTGTAAAAAGTTTTGTAAATTTGAAGAAAAGGTAAAATAATACGGTACGTTAATATTTAAAAAATAAGTTTAAAACTAAAATCCGACTACTTAAAAAATCACGCTCTAAAAAATTTTAAATGTTTTATTTCTAGGATTTTGGGGCAAGTTAAAGGTATAATTTATACATATTTGAAATGTGCTAATTAAGTTCTTTCAGTGGATACCAAACACGATATATTTATCTCAATTTTATCTTTTTAACACAGTACTTTATGACTGCTAGAGGGCGCCCCTCTAGCAGTCATAAAGTCACATTAGGACCAGTAACACATTATATAGCCTATAACCCACGAACAACTAAGACGCTTCTAGCGATCAAATCAAATCAAATCAAATCAAATAATTTATTTGCATAACACAGGTTACAGAAAGTTAGTAAAAGATACATATTCGATAAATGTATAGGTCCGCTGTATAACAACCTCTTCAAGGTGTGCAAATATTTGATATTGTCTATACATGCAACATTTCAATTAGAGAGCATTCATAATATGTTAATGGCACTAATTAGTTATTGAGTTAATGTCAGAAAATTAAATAATGTCAAAAGGAAATAAGGAGATTGTTATAATTATGGTGAATGTCAACTAGGTCTATTAAAATAATAATATCAATTAGTATATTATGTCATATGCTCATGTCAAAGAATTTAAATAATGTATTGAATTTGAATTAATAAATTACAATTTATCTTCGAGGAAGTAGTTTACGTCATAATAACATTTTTCGATCAGTAGCTTTCTTAGTGCCTGTTTAAAAGAGTAGTTACGTTTGCCTCTTTTATGTTTTTGGGTAGTTTATTGTATATTTTTGGTGCCATAGCGAAAAAACTGTTATGCATTAGAGTAGTGTTTGTTGTACACAGGCATAACCGTCTTTTATCTCTTTGCATTCGTCCAGAGGCGTCAGAGGCAGGCGATACCTCTTTTGTTCAGTTCTAATAAGTGGTTGAGGAGCTATAAGGGAACAGATGAAACTACGTACATACATACATCATAACCCGCCTGTCAAAATCATAACCCTCCTTTTGCGTGGCCGTAGTCGGGTAAAAAGGAATGAACTCACAAGAATCGAAACCACCCAGGTTATATAAATCATATCATAATAAGGGCACACTGTAAACCACCCTCAAACATAAACACCATTAACGTAACATACGTTACGGTAACTCAGAAAAGTCACCCAAGTTTTGACAAAAGGAAGCTTATTAAACTAAAACCAAACGTGTCATAAACACGTTTAGTTTTAGTAAGGTTTGCACTATACACAAAGCAACATAATATTCAGACATCACTTACCCTTAAAGTTTTAATTACGGTTGATGTGGGGTGCGGGTTGGGTAACCTCCACGTTGGCTTACCTGTTTCTTTTCCCTCTGGACCGCGGTCCTGGGGAACGGAAGCGGGAAGGCTGGTGCACCCTGGACGACGGTTAGTAGACTCTGACTCCAAGGAGAAGGAGCTCTGCTAGCCGTCGACAAATAACCCGACAAGCCCTTTTTAGGGCTAGCGGGCCCAGGCCTTTAAAGTCTGGGTCCTGTCGCTCCCAGTACCCCTCTGCTTTCAGAGGGGACATGGGGGCGACTCAAGGATCCTTGGGATCCCGGGACGGGCCGGCCTACTGCTCGCGCAGAGGCTGGCAGGCATTCGTGCCACCGTCGGTGTTGGGAGAGTTGGCTGCTCTCCCGCGTCGCGTAACCTCCAAGATATCGACAACGACCTGAGTGCTAGCCACACTTGGGAAGCCGGTATCCTGAAGGCCGCGGGGCTTGCCTTAATTGGCCGGCCCGCGACAAGGAAAAGTCTTAAAACCCGACAGCGAAGTCGATTAAAACCTGTGGACACCTGGGGAAATCCACAGTATATACCCCGCTTCCTGGAATGAGCGTCACCCAGGGAGTGTAGTTTATATCGCGTCATACTCGTGGGATTTAAATGGAGAATTCATCATCAACATATAAACCCAAACCTAGCAGAACAGTCTGCGCGGAGGTCGCGCAGCACCACGACGCGGAGGTCGCGTCCCAAGCCGGGACGGTGTCGGAAGACTTCGACACCGCCAATGAGAGGAGCAGGGCGAACAGCCCGGTGGGTCTGCAGACCCGGAAATCTGCACCACGGCGGAAGAGGAACCGCAAGAAGAAAATCATCCCCGCACCAAAGACTGATTCGGATCTGGATCTCACCCTGACCGACTCGTCGTCTTCCAGCAGCTCCGGTGGGGACGAGACGATGCGCCCTCCTCCGCCCAAGCAGCTAGCGGTTAGCCGCCGAAAGCTGCAGGACGGAAGCACCAAAGCCTCCTCCCGGGCTCCGGCCCCAGAGGATGTGAGGGCGCCGCCGAGTTCCTCCACCTCGGCGGCGCTCTCGCCTCGTATCGAAGATACGACGTCGACGGACGATATAACGTCCAGGGAGGTGATAGAGGCTCTGGAAGGGTGGGCTGGAACCCGCACCGATTCTCCGACGCCGGAGGAGAACCGAGTAACGCAGGCGGCGTCGCGACTCGTCCAACTGCACGACCAACTCAAGGCGGAGCTGACACAATCGCGGCTCGAGAGGGCTCATATGGGCAGGAGGCACATTGAGCTCCTCGACAGCTACGAGAGGATGGCGGCCAGTCACCGCAAGGAGATAAGCAAGATGGCGGCGGAGCTGGCCGAGCTTAAAAAGGTCGTCGCTGGACTGCCGGAGGAGCGGGTGACGCGTTCGGCGCGGCGGAGGCTGGGGGCGCAGCCGGAACGGCCAATGCCGTCAACGCGGCAGCTGTCGCCGGTGCGGTCGAGGTCGCCGCTGCGGCCGGAACCGCTGGCGCAGCCGGAGTTGCCACAGCTGGAGCCTCGACCGGAGTCGCCGGTGCTGCAGCCGGCTCGGCCTGCGGACCCGTTGGCGCTCTGCATGGCGGCAATAGCCGCCATGGAGAAGCGTCAGGACGCGGCGCAGGCGGAGCAACGGGCGTGGCGGGTGGCGCAGGAGGAGCGCACCCAGAGGTGGCTGGAGGCCATTATGGACTCCAACCGCAGACCGCCCCTGTCGCCTTCGGTCGGGTATGCCGGAGCAGTAAAGAGGGGTCCCACCTGTCCGGCGGTGGCGAGGTCCCCGCAGGAGTCGGCCAGCGGCCCGTCCACTGCGTCTGCCGCTCCTGCCGCTCCGGCCACTCGGGCTGCTCTCGCCGTGGGAGCCGGGAGCCCCCAGGGAGCGCGGGGTGCCCGGGCCGGAGGCAAGGGGAAGGGCAAGGGTAAGGGGAAGACGTCCCCGGCCTTAGCCCCGACCCCAACCCCGGACCCGGTTCCAGGTTCGGGTCCTTCCTCGGCTCCGACGCGGGCTGTCTCCTCACCAGAAGGGGGCTGGGAGGTTGCTGGAGCCTCCAAAAAGCGGCGCAAGGCGCTCCGGAAGGCAGCCAAAAAGGCCAAGAAGGCCGAGGCTGCTGCGAGGGGTGTGCCGGGGAGGCTGCGCGTTCCCCGCTCAACCGCCGTCGTCCTAACGATGACGGCGGAGGCGGCGGAGAGGGGCGTGCAGTACGCCCAGATTGTTACACAGGCGAGAGCCTGTGTCGACATGAGGGCCCTTGGGATGCCGGGCCCCATCCGGGTGAAACCCACTCGGACGGGTGCTCGGCTACTCGAGATCCCCGGTGCTTCGAGCGGTCCCCAGGCTGATGCCCTAGCGGCTAAGCTTCGGGACACGTTAGACGCAGCCGACGTCCGGGTGTCCAGGCCCAACAAGTGCGCAGAACTGCGCATTTCGGACCTGGACGACTCCATCACGGCGGAGCAAATCCGCCTCACCGTGGCGGAGGCCGGGGGCTGCCCCCTAGAGGCGGTGAAGGTCGGAGCAATCCGCTTCGGCCGCCGCGGACTGGGGGCGGCAGTTGTCGGCTGCCCCATCGCAGCAGCCAAAAAGGCTGCCGACCGAGGGTTCCTCGCCGTGGGAGGCGTGGTGCGGGTGCAGGTCCGGCTCCTGCAGGCTCGACCGACCAGGTGCTTTAGGTGCCTGTCGGTCGGCCACGTGGGGGTGCAGTGCACGGCGGCGGTGACGGTCGGTGACCGCTGCTTCCGCTGTGGCCAACCCGGTCATACGGCCGGTGGTTGCGAAGCTCCGCTGCACTGCTTCAGGTGTGCAGCGGGGGGCAAACCGGCCGACCATAGGGTTGGTAGCAAGGCCTGCACCGGGGGGGAGCCGAAGCCGAAAGGCGGGAGCTCCACCCAGAGTTCGCGGCGGGACGCGGAGATGGTTCCATAATGGATCCCCAGCTCCGCGTCCTGCAGGCGAACGTGGGCCACGGTGTCGATGCTCAGGGTCTTCTGCTCCAGAGCATGGCACAGTGGTCCGTACACGTCGCCGCTGTCGCCGATCCGTACACTCACCGGCCCCTTGGGCCTGCCTGGGTGGTCGACCTGGACGGGTCGGCGGCACTGGTTTACAACGCCGCTATGGGTGCCCCCCCCCCTGTTGTCGTGGCAAGGGAGCATGGCATCGTAGCGGCGCGTGTGGGGGAGATTGCGGTCGTGGCCGTCTATTTCACGCCGAGCCTACACGACGCATAGGGGAGTACCGGCAGTCGCTGGAGCGACTGACCGACGTCGTCAACGCCTGCCACCCTCATCCGGTTCTTGTGCTCGGGGACTTCAACGCCTGGTCAGTGACCTGGGGGTCCCGGCACACGAACCCACGAGGTAGGGCTCTGGAGAGCTGGGCCGCTAATCACGGTCTAGTTCTCCAGAATCGCGGGGCCGAAGCCACGTTCGTGGCCGCGGAGCGCAGTTCGATTATCGACCTATCGTTCGCAGGCGCTTCGCTGTCGCACCGTGTGCGGGACTGGCGTGTTGTTGTGGGGGTGGAGACACTGGCGGATCACCGATACGTTCGGCTTGATGTCTCCCCCCCCGCGGGTGATGCGCCGGTCATACCGGTCCCACGCGAGCCACGCTGGGTGCTTGGGAGACTGAATCGGGAGGTCCTCCTGGAGGCCGCCATCGTACAGGCCTGGGCCATTGCGCCGGACAGGCCTGTCGATATCGACGATGAGGCGGTGTGGTTCCGGGAGGCCATGACTCGTGTCTGCGATGCGGGTATGCCTAGGGCACCACCCTATAGTCCGAGGCGTCGGGTCTACTGGTGGTCTGCGGAGATCGCGAGGCTACGGCAAGCCTGCGTGATCGCGCACCGCCGGTGGACCAGACTCCGTAGGAGGCGTAGCCGAACCGCAGATACGGAGCCCCGAGTGGCGGAGCTTCATGTGGGATACAGGGAGGCCAGAGATGCCCTCCGAGCGGAGATTAAGCGGGCGAAAGCCGCGGCTTATAAGGAGCTCATGGAGACGCTGGAGCGTGGTGGTGGCGAGGTGGGCAAGCTCTTTGAAAGAGTTATTGCGAAGCGCCTCGTCGAGCACCTCTCTGGTAGGGGGCCGGACCTGGCGGATGCCCAATATGGCTTCCGCCGGTGGCGGTCCACCGTGGATGCCATCATGCGCGTGAGGACTTTGGCGGAGGAGGCAGTTGCCCGGGGTGAGGTGACGTTGGCGGTGTCCTTGGACATCTCCAACGCGTTCAACACCTTGCCCTGGAGTTGCATCAGGGAGGCACTCGTGTACCACGGTGTGCCTCTCTACCTCCGCCGCATAGTCGGGGCGTACCTGACGGAGAGAGCCGTCATCTACCCAAGTGCGACCGGCGTCGGTCGGCGTGAGATGTCGTGCGGTGTTCCACAGGGATCGGTTCTCGGGCCGCTACTGTGGAACATTGGATACGACTGGGTGCTTCGCGGTGAGCTTGCGGACGGCGCCGTCGTCACGTGCTATGCGGACGACACGCTAGTGACGGCGAGCGGAGCTACACACCGCGAAGCGATCCTGAGGGCCACGACCGCGGTTGCTCAAGTCGTGGAACGGATCCGGCGGCTGGGCCTTGAGGTGGCTTTGCATAAATCCGAGGCCATGTTCTTTCATGGACCTCGGCGCACGCCACCACCTGGTTCCAGTCTCACAGTGGGAGGCACTCTCATCGGCATCAAGCCCCAGATGAAATATCTGGGGCTCGTGCTCGACGGCCGGTGGGACTTCGGGAAGCACTTCCGAAGTCTGGGCCCCAAACTGGCGGGCACAGCCAACGCTCTGGCGCGGCTACTGCCCAACCTGAGGGGCCCGGATGACTCCTGCAGGAGACTCTACGCGGGTGTCGTGCGGTCCATGGCCCTGTACGGGTGTCCCGTGTGGGCGGACACCCTGAGTGATCGGCACATGCTTCTGCTGCAGCGTCCGCAGCGGAAGTTGGCGTGCCGCATCATAAGGGGGTACCGCACGATATCATTCAACGCGGCGAGTCTCCTCGCCGGATCGCCACCATGGATCCTGGAAGCGAGATGCCTTTCGGCGCTATACAGGTTCCGAAGGGCGGCGCGGGAGCGGGGTCACGATCCCGAGCCCGAAGAAATTCGGGCCGTGAGATCCCGGCTCCACAGGGAAATGGTGGCAGAATGGGAGAGACGACTTGGGCAACCAAGCGCAGGGCACGCCGTAGTAACGGCGGTAAGACCCATCATGGGGGAGTGGCTAGAGAGGCCACACGGCAGCCTCTCGTACCGTCTGACGCAGATGATCACCGAGCACGGATGCTTCGGAAAGTATCTGCGTCGGATGCAGAAAGAGCCAACGTCCGAGTGCCATCACTGCGACGCGAGCGAGGACTCAGGTCCGCACACGCTCACCGAGTGTCCGGCGTGGGAGACGCCGAGGCGGGAGCTTGTGGCGGCCCTGGGAGTGAGGGTTCTCACGCTCTCCACCTTGCTCGCGGCGATGGTTCGCTGCGCGGATGCGTGGGCGGCCGGCGCCTCCTTCTGCGAGCAAGTAATGCTCGTGAAGGAGGAGGCGGGGCGGGAGCGGCAGCGGGAGCGACGAAGGATCGCTAGACAAGCTGCCCGCGCACGAAGGCAACTCGGGCGTCGGAGGTCGATGAACGACCTCCGCCCCCCATGAGCGCCGGCCTGGGGGTGACAGGTGAAGCCGCCTGTCACCCTGGCAGAAGCAGGCCGCGGTGACGGCGTGCGTGGCGCGCCTCCCCGTTTCCGGGGACGAGTTGGGGACTCTGTGGTCCCCACACCCGAGAAGAGGGCCAGATCGTGAGAGATGGCCCTGGGTCGGCCGGGGTGCGAGGGATATGCCTGTCAACCTCACCTTCGGCAACCGAAACGACCCACAGGCGGCGTGCGTTTTAGTCGGTTCGAGTCCGACATAACCTCCTCCACCGGCTCCGGTGGGGAGGTATCCGTGGGGATTTTGCGCACGTAAAAAAAAAAAAAAAAAAAATTACGGTTGATGTTCATACTCAAGGTTGCGCAGACAACTTTTGCACTAAAACCTTTGCTTGGTCCCGTTAGCTCAATTGACTAGCGTACTCGGAGCCACAAATGATACATGTACCGCGAACAGCTTTTAAAATGTTTATCGTGACGTTAATATTAGGTCATCTAGGAGGTAGGACACGGCGGTATTTCCGCCCAATTGAGCAGTCCGCCTAGGGAAGTGCCTCCACCGTACAGAATACCGCGGCTATAATAACTTCGTGTTGTGTTCCCGGCGGTGAGTAGGGTAGCCAGAGCTCACTGGAGAATTTGTGCTGTCAGTGGGAAGACTAAAGGCTTGACCCGCTTTGACTTCTACACTGATGACATAGAAACTCTGTACTTACAGGGTTGCTAGCGCAACTGTGACTGCTCTGGTGTTACGAACGTCCATAAGCTACGGTAACCACTTTCCATCTGGTGGGCCGTGTGCTTGTCTGCCACCCAAGTGGTATAAAAAAAGGAAAAAAGGTCAGAGAGAATATTATTATGTAGAGAAAAGAAATAACTGGATGTATCTCATAATTACATCGGAATAATACTGCCCGAAGTCTCCAGGAACATTGAAATAAAACTATTTTATGGATGCTACCGTTTTTTTTTTATACCAGGTGGCAGATAAGCACACGGTTTACCTGATGAAAAGTGGTTAGCGTGGCCTATGGACGTGTATGACACAAGCACAGAGATTCTGTGCCGTCAGTGTAGAAGATAAAGCAGGGCAAGCATTTAGTCTTCCTACTGACAGCACAAACTCTCCAATGAGCTCTGGCTACCCTACTTACCGCTGGGAACACAACACGAAGTTATTATTGCCGCGGTATTCTGTAGGGTGGAGGTACTTCCCCATTCGGACTGCTCAATTGGACGGAAATACCGCCTTGTCCTACCTCCTTAAATTTATTTGGTGTAATATTACTATTTCTACACTACGATATGGTTCGACATCAAGAAATTTTTTTTTCAAAACTATGTAAACCAGAAAGCCTACAACATAGTACAATAATAAAAAAACTACGACAAAACGACTTCTGAATATATTCCAATAATACCACTACATTAGCTTCCTCCTAATTAGGTTACACCCGGCAAACATTACAGTCCACTTAGGTGACCTAAAACAACCCTATTTTAAAATAAACTAACAATCCAGTATCCATTGCTACCTTTTAACTATATATTACCTTAATGCCCCAGAGACTACATACAATGTTCCGCCTAGACAGTACATTAGCCAATCTGGCGTCAATACAAATAAATAGTTTCGAAGCACATTAGCGAGCTAAGTGCACAACTCCATTATGGCCTTACATGTTCCTGTCACATCCTTTTGACCTATTTCTTGTATAACTGAATTATGTTTACTTCAGCCTCCGTTAGTTCATGAGTACAATTTTCGTGTGTCGCAATCTCTAAAGGGTGGTTCAATGTAATTTTGTGTTTCGTGTACTTGGGGTTTGGGTTAAGGTGTTATATAGTTATGTTCAGTGAGACTTCTTTTTCACATGATAACGATATCGATGATAAAAACATAGGGTTTAGAAGCTTTTACTGAAATTGAAATGGTTGTATGTAATGATTTCCGGGGGAGTAGAATTTGGACCACTCTTCCCATGCGGTGTCGTACAGGGTGGGGTGACTAAGTTATAGGGCTGTTTAACATCATACAAATATATACAGCCCAGACTCCACCTCAGATGTATGGCTAGAATCAACAATAGTGCCCGAAAAACGGCAATAGGCTCACCAGACTCTGTATGTTAGCGCCTACATTTCGCCATCTATGATTTTCGGTCCCACGTAAAAAGGTTCGAGCCTATTGCCGTCAAGCAGGCAGTGATTAGAACAGTCCGGACTGTTCCCGTGAGTGTTTATTTATTTATTTATTAATAGACACACCAACAGTATACATATAAATCGTTGACATCGTAGAATACAAAGTATAAGTTTCTGATATGTACACCAATTAGAGGCATGTACAGTTCACACCATAAGTTAGCGTACGGTTAAGTGCTAGTTAACAAATTAAGATTCAAAACTTGAAGAGTAATTGGACAAAGAAAATTCGCAAAGTCTATAAAAGTGATCTCGATACCTTTGCCCTAAAAGCACCAAACGAGTCGTGGAAAATATCCAGCTGGTCGAGTTTACTGTTTAACGCATTGTACTCACGACACGCACGTGTTATTGAAGGTGATTAAGAGATAGGAAAATATACCACCCTATCTGTATAGGACCACCCTATACAGATAGGGTTAACCATCATTCTACTCCACTGGGAACCAAGGGACCAGCAATAAAATAATAATATATGGTCATATTATTATTATTATTTGACAATAAAATATTCATTTATGGCATTACGTTTCAGACTTGTGATAAGATCATTCAAAGAGTCATGAGTGTTATTTCACATCTGCCTAACCCTCCGGGGATAAAGGCACGATTATAAATATATGATTGTAATGAAGATGTATGTTCGTAATGAAGATGTTTGAAATAGACTAATGTGAGTGTTGAATATCATGAGCGGCTTATAGATTTTTGGTGAAAGTAGCAAACAAGTTACCCACTTAATTAGAAACGGGCACATTAGCCAATGGAAGTTTAAACCACAGGCACGCGTTATAGAATTATATTTATCTCAGGTGAAGCCTCGTTTGTAAGTTAAAATGTAATATTTATAAATTATATCTTTCTCTAAGTCTATGGTCACCTCACTGTTGAGTTAATTACGAAATGCTCAACCAGAGTATAATAACGCCATAGTTAAACCCATGACTCCCAAGTTTTTTACTCCAAACGGCAGAAATTCATAATATCCGATGAGATTGGAGTATTTACTCTGCTTGAGAGCCTCTGCAGAAGCAGCAGCAGCACCAGCATAGCCAATTACGCCAGGTATATGGGTAGGAGCAATGGTATCAACGCATGTTGCATGCCACACCAGAGTCCTACCCATTTTTCATGTTATTAACGATATGCCAGTATTAATTAATAAATCATACATACATACATATAATCACGCCTTTATCCTGGAAAGTTAGGCAGAGGTGAATTAACACTCACTTTTCACTAATCATTGAATTTGGTACCACGTAATAGGGTGTGAGCCTATTGTCGTTTTCCGGGAACTATTGTTGACTCAAGCCAAGCATCTGAGGCTGAGTCTGTAATAAATTAATAAATCAATTCGGCTGAATTCACGTAAAATACAAAATATCAAAGCTAGTAAAACTTTTAACTCGCTTGAATACCCACATTACCAAAAAATATAGTATAGACCAGCGACCTATTACAAGCGTATTGTGAAAAAGAATTCACAGATGTCAATCACTGTTATTCTGTCGGTTTCAGTCCATATTGGATTCAATCTAGCTGTCACCAGCTGATTGGAAGGCCTGTCTGGCCGTGTAAAAACGAATACTGTGAAAATGTTTCCTATTCTGTTGGTCACAGTTTCAAAAGCATCCTTAAATTGAAATGAATATTTTTGAACTTCAAGGCTTAAGCCAATCTAACCAGCAAGTCAATATACTATTGATTGGCAGATGAGGCTCTGACCCAGGCTTTTATATTGGCATTGTTGGGGTCGAACTTTCACTCCCGTAAAAATCAATTTAACGAAAATGGTAAGAGATACCTAATAGGATAGTAGCCCAAAATAGGATGTTTGAATTCAACTAGGATTGACTAGGATTGCCTGATTAAGTAGAAAAGAATATCAGAAGCCCTTTTTTATTTATTAATATTTTGAAATATAACTTTAATTTATTAATGTTATTTTATTTAATAATGTTGTATATATATATTTCCATTTACTTTGATAGTTCGTGTAATTTTAGCACATTTTTTTAATTAAAAATAAATTAAAGATAAAATATCAACAATATAGTATTTCCGTTAAATAAAAATCATAAATTGTTTGACACATTTATTACTACTGACCTGTTCTACTTAATACAATTTAGTATAGTTTCAGTTGGATTGCAGCAAAGGCCGATATTTTAAATTCTATCAATGAAGCTGGTATTGGAATAATAAAATTTACTGCTCTTTCCCGTGGATTATAACTGATAACTGCAGACGTGGGACTCACATATTTTACCTTTAAGTATGTGATATTCATGGACAGTGATTTTTTCATCTCCTAAAAGAAATTAATAATAATTGTAACAATCATTGTATGATAATAAAACAAATAATGTATTTCGATTTGGCTACTGAGGTTGATGACATGTAGAATTTTGAGTTGTTCTGATAGTCATATTACCCATTGGCTAATACCTAAGAGTCTCGACCTTAAGATAGTCTCTTTAAGCAGCTCGGTCAAAGGCTTGAAGCAGAAGGCGGCACTTCGCGGCACGGCACGTATTGTGAGGAGATTCCTTACTCTGAAGCCCTAGCCACCGGTAGATTGGTCTTTGTACGGTAGGGCACTATATTTAAATTTTTAAATATATCTTTATATCTACTTATACCCTAATTTTAGACAGCCTAATTAGACAGCCTCAGTGGTGTGAAGATAGGGACGCGGCCACTACGCAGGAGACGCGGGTTCGATTCCCACTCAGTGCAAATATTTGTATGTAGGTCTAGACGTACCTCGGAGAGCACGTTCAGCCGCCAACCTTGCCATATCAACATCTATGGCAGTCGTTACGAGTAGTTGGTCCTAAATTAATAATATTTCGATATCGCCTTTGGATTGTGGAGGTCAAATGGCATATATCGAAATTTAGTCAAATCGGCAGTTAGACTGGTGAAGCAGACCCCGGATTAATAACAAGGCCTTGTTGGTTTTATGGTAGTAAGCTCAATGTTAGTTTGCGTTTTTTTTTTATTTTTTTATACCACTATGTTGGCAGACAAGCACACGGCCCACCTGATGGGAAGCGGTTACCGTGGCCTATGGACGTATGCAACACCAGGGGTGTCACACTCGTGCTGCCGACCATGAAGAAACCTTCTGATGCCCCTCTTGAAGAACCCCATATTGTAGGCGCTTTTGAAAACCGCAGCAGGGAGGTCAGCTTGAGTGTGCGTGGGATGAAGTTTCTTTCATACCGCACAGTGCGTACCGTCTCAGGTCGCAATGTGCGGGGATGAATTCCCTGCCTATGGCGAGAGGTGCGATGATAGAATGTAGCTACGGGCATCATGTCAAACAATGCGTTTTTATTTGAGGTTATTTGCGGCTTTTGCAAGCTAATATTTATATTGACATTAAATTGAACCCATACATGCGATTTTTTCCCGACTACCGCGAAGCAAAAGGAGGGTTATGATTTTGACAGGCTATGTATTATGTATGTATGTTCATCTGTTCCCTCATAGCTCATCAACCACTTATTAGAACTGGACAAATGAGGTATCGTTAGAAGCATCTTAGACGTCAGCTGGGTATAGGCTATATAACGTGTCACTGGATCGAATATGGCGCCCTCTAGCGGTCATAAAGTACTGTGTTAAAAAATAAATTTGAGATAAATACAAAATACTTATAAGCGGCCACTAGAGTTGTCCACGCTGCATATTTCTTATATTATAATGCAATCTACCGTTACTGGGTGTTTCTCTGTCCATATATGCTCTGCAAAATGTTAACGGGCATTAAGGCGGTCATGGTATACATCCATACTTTTGAATTCCCGTTAACATTATTGTATATCGTGAAACGCGGTAGTTTAAAAGTTTTCATATGTGCTCTCTTTTTTATAATAGGAACAACGATATATTTTGTATAATACACAGGTGAGCTTCTCGTGTCATACCGTTCAGTCATTAATATTCAAGTTCATATCTGGGATGGCCTTACGCAGTACTTATTAGACGCATTCAACCGCAATGCATGGTAGTCATCTTATCTCTGCATTTGCGTAGAGACGTCACCTATCTGAGTTCGTTTTATTTTTGTTGGTGTTAATTTCAAACACAAAAAATTAATAGAATTCTTTGAATGAAAGTCAAAAATATATAAATATATTTATTATTACTTTAGAGATCGGTCTAATAATGGTTTATATAGTCCATGGTCTCTGCCACTTCTTAGTTTTTATTATCAGCATAAGCTGAAATTTTATAGTCTATAATCATAACTGGGAATTCAATCATAAAATTTACAGCCCTTTTCTGTGGATTGTAATTGACAGTTACTTGAGATATTGGATTCGCATATTCTACATTAACATAAGTTATATTCTTTGATAAGGAAGTACTCATTTCCTAGAAAATTAAAATGATAACATATATTATACGTACGTAACATAAACCACATTCATCTAATGCCCTCTAGCGAAAACTAGTAGAACTACTTCGTAATTGATAATTCTGCATCGCGATATTATAAATACATCACTGATTATTACGCGAGTATCTAAGTACAGTATCTTGTGTCGCATAGAACGTCACACTCCGTTTCTCCATAATTGAAATAAATAATGTGGCTACATTTAATAGATAAAGTCATGATTTTCTTATTGATTATAAACTAAAAAAAGAAAACGTTATTTAACGTATTTTGTACTACAATTGACAAAAATCACATACCGATTCAGGAATCACATGAGTGTATTCACGCTGAAGAGCAGGTATGTAGCCATGATAATTATATGTCCGTCGCAATGTTTCGGTATACTCACCTAAAAAAATCAAAACCCCCACTGTTGAAAAGAACGAAACAAATAGGTAGCACCCATTTGCCTATCATAAACTGAAAGAAAATCAGTTGTTTCAATCTATTCAACAATAAAAATTAATAAAATACCTACATTTAATACAAAGTTTAACTTAAGGGCTTACAGTTCCTTGGGTCGGCTGGGGTGCGAGAAATATACCTGTCAACCTGACATCCAGCGCAACAATGATGTCTAAGTCGGTTCGAGTCCGACATCACTTCTCCAACCAGCTCCGGCGGAAGGGTATACGGAGTAACCGTGGAGAATTTTCGCACGTAAAAATGAGGACTTACCGTTAGAGCAAATTTATAAAATTATAACTACAAGTCGTATAAGGAAGTAAATAGTTATTAAATCTAAAATACGATTCTAAAACTGGAATTAACTACCAAAATATTGAAAAGCAGTTACCAGTGCAAAAAAGAAATTTAAATTACTGAATCAAATCGAAGGTAATTAGGAAACAAGGAAACGCACAATCTGTATGATGGTAAAATTATCATAACGTTAACGGATACAGAATGAATGTAGTTTGGTATGGTACCATTATAGTTGGTACCTATGACTCCGACGAGCTTACATAATCTCTAGCTGATTATGGAATTTAGCAAAACATTATTTAAACTGTCGACTTTAGTAGATATAAATGTATGCAGTATTTATAAGAATAGAATTTCCCTAGAATATACATTTTGTGAAGAAAAATGAATCAGATATGCCGATATCGCATTGGAGTTGGTATAAAGGTGAATATTTGTTTTTACTTATACCACTTAGGTTACAGACAAGTACACGGCCCACCTGATGAAAGTGGTAACCGTGGCCTATGGACGCATGTAATACCAGGAACGCACTGTCGATCTAGAACCTTCTGATACCCTTCTTGGAGAACCCGTATTGTAGCCGCTTAGAAAAAAACTGTAGGAAAGTAAAAAAAATAATAAATAATTGCACTTACCATATTCATAAACATGCATAACTGTAGATTTTAAACCGTAAAAATTTATTTGAAACAGTAAGAAAGTGTATAATAACATTATCTCATTCATTATGGTATAAGCAGGTTTAGTCTTACACGTGGATAATATCGTAGATACTTCAAGGAATGATGGTTCACTTGAACAGAATTCTGCAAGTTAAAATAATGACGATGATTATAAATGAAACGTCTCACAGAGTGAAAAGAAAGAGGAACAGGTTCCATAGACAAACGACAATTATATGTGTTGGCATTACATAGCATAACATGACTGTCATATACGTTATTAGTCATCATCATTCTACTCGACAATACGCCGGTCATCGAATTGCTACTTGTCCAAGGAACGAATAGACACAATCAGGACTAAATTTTTTACACATTGCGTACCTATGCAATACACAATGGCGTATATACACAATCGGGACGATATTTTTTACACACTGCTTATCTACGCAATACACAATCGCCTATATACACAATCAGTACGATATTTTACACTTTGTCTATCTATGCAATACACAATCGCGTATATACCCAATCAAAAATAACAAAAAATAACGTCCTGATTGTGTACATTCGTGCCTGCCCCCTTGGACAAGCGGCAACTCGATGAACACTAGCATAGACCTGTTGAAAAAAAGTGTCTGAAGTATATTAATTGTTGTTTGTGCATCACCATTGGTTGATTTCATGGTTAGTGTGAAATCAGAAGAATTGATTTCACTGCAGTTTAGTAATTGAAAATTAACAGTAAAGGCAACGTAATCTGAAAACCGCGCGTTAGTTATAATCAGCTCGGCGAACCTTGATCCCTATGACACTGACAGTTATTCCCACGACACAACCTTGTAGTAGCGTCACCGTTATATTATAATCGAATTGGCGGTGTCTAAAAATGATATTTATTAATTTTAGGCAGATATATGCAATTACAATAATATCCCGTTGGAATTATAATAATTATTAACACTTACAAGAAATTATCTCAATCAGACTTTACGTTGACGTCCTGCAAAAGTTACTCCGTTTGGAAGATATCGACTAGTGCGGAAAAGTATCGATAAACAAATATCGAAAATGGAAACGAGTGTACAAAATACATCAATAGAGCACCTACGCTCTTAGTGTCAGATTTATAATCATTTAAGTTGTTTGCGATAATAAAATAAAGGAGATTTAACAAATTTATTGTATATACCTACTCAAATAAAACAAAAGCGGTTTATTTATGATTTTTTAATATACATTAATCTGAATCTGACAATGGTGTCACCGATTGCGTCTCAGACTCGGAATCCGAACTGCAGCTGCTTTCTCCTATGTTTATGATAAACGGCTGGTCTACTATATTGTCGTATCGCACGTCTCGATTCCAATCATCTAAGCATAGCTTTTTCGTCTTTTCAACCACTTTCCTCCAATTGTCCGGAGTCACTTGACTACATGCCTCTTGTAGCAACGTAAGCATTTTATTAGCTGTGAATGGTGGAGTGGTGTTAAGCCTGGCTGCACAACCTGAAACAATAATGGTTTAGATTGAAAATGATGCAAAGTCAAAGAGCGAGATCGGGGTAAGTACATTATAAGTACATAATTTTGTACGTTAAAAGTGTGTAATTGATATAAGCACATGGATAAAAATAAAAATGCAATTTGCTAGTGAAATAAAATAGCTTTAAATAGTACTAGCCGACTAGACAGTCACCAGTGACCTAAATAAAAACATGTTAAAATAAATACAAATCAACCCACCTTTGATCTGCGCCCATATCATTTCGATTGCATTATATTGGCAGTGGTAGGGCGGTAGCCGAATCACGGTGTGCCCTTTTGATTTTGCCATCTCATCCAAGAAATATTTCTTCTTTGTTTGCTGTTTATGAAGGTTCAACAATCTAACTAATTCCTTTTTCAGCATTTGAGTATTAGCTGCCACACCATTGTTTTGCAGCCACTCTATTATTTCGCCTTTATTGTTGTTCGCGGTAGGCGCTTTATTAATTTGCACAGAGTGGTATGGGGCGTTGTCCATTAAAATGTAGTGGGGCTCGTTTAAATTGTCTAATAGTTTTGTGAACCATTTCTTGAAATTCTCAAAATTCATCTCTTCGTGATAATCACTTGTTTTCACGGATTTGAAGGCCCACAAGCAGTTAGGTACAAAACCTTTGGCTGTGCCAGCGTGGCAGATAATCAAACGCTGGCCCTTGCCTTCTGGTGCTTTGGTACAGGATTTCTCTGTGTCGTCTGTCCATGTTTTGGAGACTGAGTGATTGGCGTTGAGCCACGTTTCGTCCAGATAAACCACCTTGTCCCAGTTCTCGATGTTTTTTATTTGTCGTAGAAAATCACACCTCATCAATCCAATGTCCTTCCGCTCCATTATCACTTTTCTTTTGTCACACTTCCCATAACGAAATCCACATTTTTTTATAACTTGTCTGAGAGAAGTGAATCCACCTTTAAATAAATCAGCCGATTTCAGCGACGCTAATAATTTTGTGCAAGTCGGCAGTTCACCTCGAAAATAATAGCCGTAAATATGGTTTCGTATCGCTGCCATGTCGAAATCATCGGGGTTAGTTACGGGTCGTGCCCTATTATGTTTTTTCTTCTTTGGAGTTGATAATTTGTTCTCCTCCATCGACGATTCGCCGAACTTCTCCTTTGTAATTCGGGAAACGGTAGCTTTGCCAATTCCCAAAGCATCAGCAACACGGTCGCGTACGTTGTCAAGTGGCAACAAAGGTCCGCCATTTTGTAGTTCGCGAGCAAAATAGTCACGCAAGCGTACAACAAACTCCCGCGTTTCACTGTTGAGTACAGTTTTTCTCAGTCTTTTCGGCATTTTGAAACACCAACAAACACAAAACAGCAACAATAACAAAAACAGAAAACAACAATAGTAACAAACAAAGGATTCCGTTGACACAAGAAAACACGTGGCGCATACAAGGCGTTAGCACTCGTACTGGCGTAGCGAACTGACAGTACTAGCGTAGTGACAGATCAGATAGTG
Organism: Eilema griseolum; assembly: GCA_963662185.1. NCBI lineage: Eukaryota > Metazoa > Arthropoda > Insecta > Lepidoptera > Erebidae > Eilema > Eilema griseolum. The sequence goes on from OY759238.1 coordinate 21,519,386, forward strand.
TTGCTATAACTAAAATTTTAATTCACATTAAAATTATACAGTCCGACCATGTTACCTCTGCATCGGAATATTGGCAACCCCATATACAAATACACGGATACTTGTAAATATAACAAGCATTATAATTATAGTAATGTAGATTATATTTTAAAAACATGTTTATCGATGTGGCTGAATGCAAGTCACGCCTTTGCCTATAAAAAGTTGCGATATATCGACACGACCCGTCACTAGTATGAACTGTCATAGGGATCAAGGTTCGCCGAGCTGATTATAAGTTAAGCGTTGATTTAGCTTCTGCCGATATAACAAGAAAAAAGTTTGTACTTAAAACACAGTATATGGACAAACTCGTGAAATACTCCATAAATGTTTCATAAAATTAAAAACCAATATAAATACCTAAGTAACTTTAAATGCACCTAACCAAATCTAACCAGTATTTGCAATAATCATTTTCAAACTTAAATAATCCCACAGTCAAAGCTCAGTAAGCTTCAATTACCAGTATGATGGCAAGACTCACGCATCCTACAAATTACCCCCATGTAATCGTAATAATCACTAAATACAACTATTTAGTAGGCACCCATCTGCATACTTCTTTAGGAATATTTAGGTGTTGATTTATAAAAGAAAATAAGTTAGTAAAATATACTTTGACGCAGCATCCCAATTTATCTATTCCCTACGGAGCAATTTCCTTTAAATTCCTCGACGAAGCCGGTCTGTTTGCAATATGAATACTTCGGAAAACATAATTTACTAACACTTGACCTTCTTTGTATTCATAAACGTTACGTAATACATTTTTGTTAAGCGTTATAATACGGTTTGTAAACCTACAAATAATCAATTAGGGCTTTTATGAAATATTTTACCCTAGATATTTGGATTGTCCTTGTTAAATAATTTATTTGAAATTTTAACCTGGACTGAAGTAAAGTGAGTTAGTTCAAAGCAAATACCTCAACAACTGGCTATTGTATTCTTAAATGACCACAGCATGATACAACAATTTGCTTATATATGTTATTATTCTGACCATAATTACTGAGTTCACTTCATTGTTCATGCTATAAATGTGTACATGATACGTAAATAAATACTTTGCCCTCTTTATTTAGAAAGTTTATCAGTGTAAACGGTGTAAACTTAAGTAATGTAATGCTTGAGGATTTTAATTGATTATAAATTCAATTTCACTTCAAAGTGATATATGTATTTGTTTGTTTTTACAATCATGAAACAAGGAACTCGAGGGTTTAAGAAGCCTTCAGTCTTGATATTTATCTTTTTGTTCTTTTATGTTCAGGACTTGACAAGACATGCAGCCATTCCTAACGCGAACACGCATATCTTGTCTTTTGCCGATTGCCGAAGGTGCGTATACAAGCAGTGAAGTATATAGATTCTACTGGTAACATCACACGTGACAAATTCATGATTTCATGTGATAATTGCTAATAATGTAGATCTTATAACTGGTAAATTGGTTACTATTTTCAATAATTTTGAATAAAAGTAGTCATATTCTATGCCGCGTGCTTTCCGGCAGAGTAGAATTTGGGCCACCCTATCTCTTCCCATGTGGCTAAGGACACTGCGACTAAGGAATAGGGCTATTTAACATCAGACAGATATATACAGCCCAGACTCAGCCTCAGATGCATGACTCGAGTCAACATTAGTGCCCGGAATACGGCAATAGGCTCACCCCCTATTACGTGGGACTGAATTCAATGATTGGTGAAATGTGGGTGTTAATTCACCTCTGCCTAACCTTCCGGGGATAAAGGCGTGATTATATGTATGTATATGTATGTTATATTTATTAACATTCTAAGGTAATTCTTAACCATTCAAAATCTTAATTCGTTGGTGACATTGTATAATTTATATATTTTACTTTCTAACTCTACATGAGCCTTATTAAAGAAATCGGACAGAGGCTCATCGAGGCGACCGGTGACACTCGTTCCGGGTCGTTCCTGGTCCAAAGGCTGTCCATTGCCATCCAACGTGGCAACGCAGCAAGTGTTATGGGCACTTTTGCACCGGGAGCGATCAGGGGCGGGTTATTTGATTAGTAGTTTTGACATATTGTATTGTAATAAATGTATTATGACTTAATAAATACAATTAGGACTCTACATGTGCAATTTTAGTATATATTTTTGGTATTTGGAAAGTATTTCAGCAAGATTATCTTGCTGAAATACTTTGCAAAACTACATACCTATTCCGTGGTTTAGGTTAAATAAAAGGCATACTTAGTTTAACGTATTTAATACTACATTCGATGCAATACGTTTTAGTAACTTGTTAGAAGCTTTAGGTGCAGCAAAAGCCGATATATGAGTTTTTATCTTTGAAACTGGTACTGCGATCAAACAATTAACAGCTCTTAACTCTGGATCATAGCGGATAAAAACTGATGACACGGGACTCGCATATGATACTTTTAAGCAAGCGTTATTCTTTGACATTGTTTTATCCATCTTCTGAAAGAAATTAAAAATAATGGTAATGAAACAACAAAAAAAATTATCTGACTCAAGAAGTTTTTGATATGTGGAACGTTGTCCCGATATGTCCCGATATTCATATCGACCCATGGGCTGATTACTTAAAGTTTTGACCAACACCTTAAGAGACAAGAGTCTTGATACAGAAGGTCGTACTCTTAGACACAACACGTATTGTGAGGAGATTCCTCTCTCTATGAGCTCTAAACACCGGTAGCTTGATTTTTGTACCCGTTGTCAGTAAAGCACTATCTTGTATTATTTAATATATGTTTAATTATATACATAAGCTTAAAAATGTAATTAAAGGATTCAAAAAAAAATTACTAAGTGTTCTACTAAGTGTGTAATGTATGTAACAAAACCAGAGTCCTAGTTCAGATGTAAAGTAAGCCTTGTAACTCTAACGTCATGAGACCTATGATCAGTATTGGTTTGCATTACATGCGATTTTTATGACTTATGCTTAAATTATTAATTATATATACTTCACTATATACTTTCTTTAAATTTCTACACTATTGTATTAGGTAATCATGACTAGCTATAAGTTTGGATAAAATAAATGTTAAAGAAATTTTAATTGCTACTTACCATATTGGTAAACATGCGTAAGTGAAAATTTTAAACCACAAAAATGTATTTGAAACAATAAGACTGTGTATAATAACTTTATCTCTTTCATTATCGGTCTAAGCTGGTACACGTGGATAATATCGCAGATATTTCAAAGAATGACGGTTCACTTGATCAGAATTCTTTAAATTTACATGATGATGATGATTATAATTAAAACATCTCACACAATGGCACTGTGGCAATGACAATAGCAATTCGTTAGCCGACGTAATACTGTCATACACATTGAACCCCATACATACGTCGGCTAACGAATTACCACTTGTCTAGGGATGCAGGTGTGAATATAAACAAACAAGACTATATTTGTATACATACTGCGTAGATAACTGTTGAAAGATGTCTGAAGTATATTAAATGTTGTGTGTGCATTGGTATATTCACTTTTGGTTGATTTTACGGTTAGTGTGAAATCAGAAGAATTGATTTCAGTACAGTTTAGTAATTGAAAATTAACGGTAATTGCTAAATTCGATCATAGATTTGACCTAAACCATCAGTTTGAAAACGTCAATCTACACAAATTTTGTCGGTTTTTCTATGATGGTCGCAAAAACTACTGAATGGAATTTGATGCGGTTATTTCGTTTGAAAACTCTGGTAAAACTTAAAATATTGTGTTCGAAAAACATTGCGATCTTAAGGTACTCCGAAAGGCTCTGTAAGGCGCTCCGGCAAAAAGCTGACAGTACTACTGTACTGTCAGCTTTTTGCCGGAGCGCCTTCGTACCAGCTTGACCCTTTCAACTCGATGCAAAGACGAGCGTTGAGTTTGGTCGACAATCACATACCCGCAGGCGATGTGGAACCTCTCAGCCTCAGGCGGAATATTGCCTATTGTGTTCTACCGCCTATACAATGGTTCGTGCTCAGAATTGTTTGACATGATACCTATAGCTAAATTATATCATCGCACAGCTCGGCGTAAGCAGGCAATTCATTCTCAGATATTGCGAACGGAAACGGTGCAGACTGTGCGGTATGAAAGAAACTTCATCCCACGCACGCTCAAGCTGTGGAAGGAACTCCCTGCTGCGATTTTCATTAGGGGCGTTTGAAAGTTTCTTCAGGGTCGGCAGTGCGAGTATAACGCACCTGCCCCTGTTGCATACATCCATAGGCCACAGTAACCACTACCCAAATACCTAGGTCCGGAGAAAAAGTCACGGTATCTGAGGTCAGCGCTGGCTTAAGGGTAGTGTAGTGAGTAGGCAGAAATAATTTTTTATCATCATTTCATGGATTCTTGAAGGTACTGCGACTTTGAAGGCAAAAAATTGTGAACCATAATAGGAGCATTTATCTAGCTTCTTCCGATATTCTTCTTGAAAAAAGATTATACCTAAAATAAAACAGAACATGTGGACAAACTCCTGAAATACTCCGTAAATGTTTTAGTAACTTAAAACCAAAATAAATAAGAGCACCTTTAAATGCACCCCAATCTAACCAATATTTGCAATACTAATAAAACTTAAGTAATCTCACAGTCTAAGCTCAGTTAGGTTAAATTACCAGTATGATGACAAGACGCTCGCATTCTACAGGTTACTCCCATGTAATTGTAATAATCACTAAATACAACTATTTAGTAGGTACTCATCTGCATATTTCTTTAGGAATATTTAAACGTTGATTTATAAAAGAAGTAAATTAATTAAAATATACTTTGACGTAGCATCCTTTTTTTTTTCATTTTATACAGAGCAATTTTCTTTAAATTCTATCTTAACCTCGACGAACCGGTCTGTTTGCAATATTCGAAAAACATAGCTGACTAAAATTTGACCTTTTTTATACTCAAATATGTGTTACCTACAAGAATCAATCAGGGGTTTTATGAAATATTTTACCCTAGATATTTGGTTTGTCCTCGTTAAATACTTTATATGAAATTTTACAATGAACTAAAGTAAAGTGAGTTAATTCAAAGCAAATACCTCAACAACTGGCTATTAGATTCTTAAATGACCACAGCATGATACAACAATTTGCCTATATATGTTATTATTCTGACCATAATTACTGAGTTCACTTCGTTGTTCATGCTATAAATGTGTACATGATACGTAAATAAATACTTTGCCCTCTTTATTTAGAAAGTTTATCAGTGTTAACGGTGTAAACTCAAGTAATGTAATGCTTGAGGATTTTAATTGATTATTAATTCAATTTCACTTCAATCTGTATTGTTTGTTTTTATAATCATGAATGTGCGATTTTGATTATCTAGCTTACGACATTGTGGAAATGTGTTAAGTCTCACACAAATATTTTATAATCATTAATTTTTCTTCTACTATTGGTATAAAGATAGAAAAATCCAATAGCTCAGAGACAATTTCAATATAAAATGGAGACAGGACTTGCCCTGAGTCCCCAGGGCACCAAACTTGCTAGACCACGACAATATCAAACTATCCATTTCTTTTGTAGTATTTATTCTTCAGCTATGGAAAAAAGAAGTCGAGAACAGTAATCAAACTTTTCCAATGTTTTTTTGTAGTTCCAAAGTAATAGATATGAACAAAGTTTTTCTACAAACTAAACTAATATTTAGAACACTAGCCTTCCGTCCGCGGTCCACCCATGTTAATGCCGGTTTTCTCGTTTATCGGTCTACTATCTCTGGTTCTATTTGACTGATTGCGATTAAACTTACAAATTTTTTTAAAAGTGACATGATTACCTGAGACATTAGACTTTTCAAAGACAATAAAACACATCAACAACAACAAATGTTTATGTTATGTTATGTAAAATTAATTCAGTAGTTTTTGCGTCCATTGTGAACAAACAGACAATTAGATAGGAATTCCAAAAAAAATTTGTTCTTGTTCAGTGTAGTTAATATAATATATAATTTCCTGGTGCAGGGGCTGGCCAGCGTGGAAACGCAGCAAGAGTGATAGGCACCTTTGCACCGGGAGCGATCAGGGGCATTTTGTTTTTAAAATAAGTTTCTAAACAGAACAATATTAATAAATTGAGTTTTTAAATAAAACATTAAAAAAACAATATCATAGAAATATTTTTTAATATTTCCAATTTACAGACTTGATATTTTTACAATTATATGATAGTATAGAATATAGATAGATATTTTAATTAACAAGAGAAGGCAAATATTTACAAGCAATTTACTAACTGATACAGCAAACTCCTAAAATACTTTTTATTTATTTATTCAGAAAACAAACAGTCATGCACTTATTTAACTAAATAACATGTTTTTTTAATGACTTAAAGTTCCATAAGATACTATAATTGGCAACACTGCCGCACAAATGATACAAAGACAAAGAAGAAAAGAAAGGAAACGACTATTCTATTTGATATACGTTAAGAAAATAGCTCTTAGTTCTTTTTTTAAATGTACACAAACTACTGCTGAACATGTTCAAGCTACTGCATCCAACATTATAGTACTGAACACCACGTCTGAAAAAGTTGTTACTGGTATACACAGTTTAGTACAAAGGAACAGAGAATAACTGGTGTAAGCGGGTTTATGACTCGGTAAGTTAGTATAACAGCAACAAGGAACTTGAAGTATTAAGAAGCCTTCAGTCTTAATACATATCTTCATGTTCCACATGTTCAAGACTTGACAAGATACGAAATATGCCTCACGCGAACCACCACCTCAACGTCCCGCCTAAAGTATCATACACGCGCTTTCGGCAGTGACCTCTATAGCTTCTACTGATGTTCTAACGTGACATATTCGTTATTGCAAGTGATCTGATAATAATGTAAAACTCATAATTACTTGGTTATTATTTTCAATACTTTTAGAAAATTGTAGTATATATTAATCGTGACCATCTTTGTGTGCGCACATTGTGTGACAGCTTTCGACCACGTAATATGTAAACACATAATAATTGTACAGCAAACAATTTCTTTTACATATTTCAAAACATGTAATGAGATTTTCCTTTTAACTCCGTATACCATGCGTTAAGGATTTATGCAAATATAAGCAAAAGATGATATAAGATAGACCAGTCATATCAACGAGATAAGACAAAGAGTTTTGGTACTTTCCACTCCTTTTAAAACCAGAGTCCGTCTTACTCAATCCCTTTTCAAATCAAATCAAATCATTTATTTGCATAATACAGGTAGGTATTGGGATGGTACGGTTATATGTGCATAGGTGCGCTGTACTATAACCTTCTCCTTCCTCTCCTAGACTAGACTCCTAGACTCTGATGTCACCTTTTTGGATGCAACTGAAGAACTCTAAAACAAGATCCAGCGACTGCAAAATGTATGTATTCGTTTTATTTTCGACCTGCGTAAGTACGACCACGTCTCGGAGTTCCAAAAGCAACTAAAATTGTTACCAATTCAGCGGCGTCGAGCTGTACACATTCTTTCCTTTCTCTTTTCTATTCTTCAGAATCCTTATTCTCCTTCATATTTTCGTGAGCGTTTTAATTTCCTTGTCCCCAGGAGTAAAATCGATCGCACATCGTCTTCACTTTTACTTTGAACTTCCTCGCATGGTTCTACTTTCTACGACAATTCCTTTACAGTTTTTGCAATACGGCTGTGGAAATCTCTTCTTTTATTTTTTTTAAAAACGTATAAGAGACTTTTTTTTCTCAACAATAGCAGACATATTATGTATTTGTATGTATGTATATATGTAGGTATGTATGTGTATATGTATGCCTATTGTCTGGTATACATATTGAATACCCTTTTATATTAAATTATACAATACAATGCACATATACATAATATAATACAATACACGTATTCACAATACAATTACACTTTCATGTGTCATTCAATAATCTTTGCCTCTCGTATTGCAATTCTTCTGTCCACTCCCGGGTTTGCTGGAAAAAAACTCAATTTTGAGTTAAGCTCGCCTTTGTACATTACATCTCATCTTTTTGTATAAATGTCATTGATGTGTACAATGAAGTATAAATAAATGAATATAGCAACATAATATTCGTATTTGTCATCTCATTAAGAAAATGTATAAAAGTTCAGAACTTAAAAATACAAGATGCCTTGGTAGCCGACAAGCGTTCGTAAATAAATCTTGTAAGATACAAAGCGTCCTTGCGCGGTCTAACTGAAAATCAACATTGGCGCGACCCCTTGTTTGTCCATTAGCTTGCCACGAACTGTGCAAATAAGAAAAGAATGGCTGACGAAGATTCTGACAATGTTATGTTACAACAATCGTGATGTTTTCATAAATTTCCAGCAATTAATATGAGAATATTTTTGTTTGGTGTATCTGTTGCTGACAACTAGCTTAATCAGCCGTTCATTAAACCGCCTAGCCTGTTTATCGAAAGGCGCCTTTTTTTTATAAACTTGTTGAGCAATATTCAGGCCATTCGTACGATGAGGTACCATCCAGAAATAAGTATTTTTTTAATATGAATTTTAGAACAAAATTTACTAATATAACCTCTAACTCCTCCAACTAAGCTAAATTGCTTGTGCTAGGAGTGGGTTCACGTCGGTAGTATAATGGCCAAGATTCGAACCCGGTACCTTTCGATCGTTATGCCGACTCCTTAACCACTAAGCTTACGACGTTTAAGATAGAAGGAAAGAAACTTAGTGATAGGTTTGTTAAGAAAATTTGGTGAAAGATTTTGTAATAATTATTCAGAAACTATCCGAGATCTCTAGCAATTAAAACGTTTAAATGACCAATTTACAAGAATGCAAGAATTGCATTGTCGACTATCATCATGCCTAATCGGTAATGGATTAAATCATTTTCACATCAGTCACGCACAAAATGAAAAAGAGAGAAAACTAGGTACGTAATACGGAGGGTGAAATTTATTTCCAAACGAGAATCGTAAATAAATATTGCCAACGAAAAAAGTAAAAAACAGAGAGAGAAAATAAATATAGGTATACATTTTAGCTTCATCTTTATTGTGAATTCGAAAATGAAAGCGAAGATAATTATATAACATGGAATTCTATGATACAATAATTTAGAAAAAAATCTGTACAGTGAAATAAATATGGTACTATGTTTACCATTTGTCAATTTTTAAATATTATAATAAAGACTACAAGCTCGTAACCAAAATTACTGGTATTCCTGGTGAACCCTCCAGCTGAGCTAAATTGCATTTGTTAGATCACGTCAGTAGCGTAAAAACCGACATGAACCTCATAGAAGCTTTGTTTTCTAATTGAAATGAAGAATTCCCAGTAGTTCCGTATTCCGTCAGTAATCTCGTAATGGAACTATTAGGATCGTTCCCAGAAGTTTTATTCCAGCTAAGTACCTTACTTATCGAAATTAATTGGTTTTCTGCTTGTGGACAATGTAAATCTTAAATTGGAAATGTAATTTTGATTTAGATAAATATGCAATAGATATATAAATATAAGATTACCAATTGCAAATAAGAGCTTACACACTATATAATTTAAATGGAACCGAGAAATATTTTAAGTTATGGCCATCGGAATCACTAAACACCTCCTTGTAAAGGCACAAATATTTTTATACTATATACTTCAATTTTTATCGATGACATGTGCCTTTTCATTATTGTTTATGAATAAAGTTTGTCCGATAAAAATACATATATTTTTGATAAATATTATTATAACAGTAATTATGTGCAATTTTATCAAAGGATTTGAGAAATTCAGCGATACAAATTTCAATGATCCCAGTATAATCGATCATAAGCCGTTTCTTCATAGAAGAACTACAATTATTGTTACATTCGGTATTATATCCATATTTAAGATTGTTTTAAGTATGACCCTATAAATTTAGGGACCATTTAATAAATTACTGGGGTTTATAGTTAACTTTCTTAATTATTGTTTTGCTGTTTGTTTATCTCAACCATGGACCTATGCAAAGTGGGAATGAATAGCTACCAACCTACCATATCTGCCTACATATTTTATAATGTATTGTGTGTCGAGTATTACGCAATGTATATCCCAGGAGCAATTCAATCGGTCTGATCTTTTGGTATAAGTCATTTTTTGATTACCATCATTATTTATTACCATTGCATCTTCTATCTATAGTGAGCAATAGTTAATCCATACTTCCATGGATACTAATGTTATAAATGCTCTGTCTGTCTGTATTTTACGCTTTCATGCCTAAACCGCTGAATCGATTTTGATGAAATTTTGTATAGGGGTAGATTAGATCTTGAGACAAGACATAGGTGTAAGAAATTGTATTGCTATAACCTATATCCATGCATGCGAGTATTGTATTAATATATTTCATCAATACAATAAACTTATAATAGCTACAATAAATTACTACACTATTACCTAGCTTTTCAAAATATATAGGCTTATTAGCCTACATTTTTATATTAGAAAGCCTATATTCATAGCAATTATTATCCCTTATTATACATACCTTCCCTTTGTAAAATTTTAAGTCTTATCTTATATTGAATGTTGGACGTGAATATTGAATATTGTCACCAAAAGGGTTGGAAAATATATAAGTTATTATTACACTACATTGTTATTCTTATTGCAGCTAATCCTAAAATTACATCGGTCGATATCCAGACTATAATGGAAACCGGTATGAATGTTGCAAGATTACTGCCGTGTAAGGGTACTAGTGAAGACAAAATAGAACTTATAAAGAAAGTTGACGATGCTAGAAAATATTTAGCAAATAAACACGGCATCCAAGAATGGCCTTGCGCAACATGTATGCAACTCAAAACCTGTGTAATAAAAACAGGAGTTCTCGAAGAGGTAAACAAGTTAAAATATATTATGACATATATAGTTTACTTCACTGTATAGTATAGTCGTGACTAATGTACAGATAGCGACAATATTTGCTTAAGAAATTAAAATTTATTGATAACCTTAGCTCTTTAAACTTTCTCGAAGTAATAAACAAAACATTAAATATATTAACTTCGTCCTCTAGTGATCATAAAACTACTTATACTTTAGTTTAATACATATATATACACATAGTTCAATTAACTAATAAATAACTTAATTTAAATAGAAAATATACTTATAAAATTTATACTTACCTATGCTAACAATACAATATATACAAAAATGAAATGGAGAAAAAGAAGGAGACTGCAACTTTAGGCATCGAAAAATTTTTCCCCATCGATCTCCACTAGTACCGTGCCCAAAAGGCTGGCGACATTACCACGCTGAATGGCGATGCCAATTCTTTGAGCGAGGTAAAGGCCAGCCTTATGGTCACGGGAAGCGTCGATTAGTCGCTTCGCTATTTCTTTGAATAGCGCGCGCGCGCACGGACCCAATGTATCGACTCCAAACGACTAAAAAATATAATTACCAGATAAATTGGTATATTTGCGCCGTTTGAGAGTACTCGCTGATGCAGCAGCAGCGCATGCGCAGTTCATCTTACTTGGAAGATGGGAAGGCGCCGGGGTGTCGACGCAAGTTGCATCCCATACCAAAGGCCTATCCATCTTCCAAGGCATCAGCGACATACCGTCCGGTCTCTTACCATCGTCGCGTGCCAAGGCAACAGGTTCATGTATAGCTGGCACGCCGGCGGTGACAAGAGCTCGACGGATAATGTCGTTAATATTTGCATGTCGGGACATGCGGCCTGCGCTCCTGCTGCAAGACAATCCGTGATGTCTAAGGCTATCGAGAGCTTCTCCACAGAGACATCGATGCGGAGAAACACACGATACACCCAAACGTAGGCAAGTCTCAATGCGGAAGGTCGTGTCATCCAACATTGTTCCAATGTTGGGCGAAGGAAGTGCCTGGCCATACACCAGATTCCCATTCACAATAGGCGAGCGCGCTCAGCAGCGCTGGTAGTTGTACTGATTAAATGTTTTTTAACACCAATACTGAGCGGCTCATCTTGGAATAACTCTAGATAGTAAACTGCAATGGGGTTCTCATATCAGCCTTGGCAGGAAGACTTAGCTCAGCTGCCTATGCGGTTAGAAAGATAAGGTCACTGACTGATGAGGAAACTGCACGACTAGTTTATTTTAGCTACTTTCATAGCGTTATGCCATACGGTCTGCTGCTGTGGGGCTCAGCTGCCGATATTGAAACTATATTTGTACTACAGAAACGAGCGATACGAGCGATCTATAGCCTCAGACCCCGTGACTCGCTGAAAGAAATTTTCTAAGAAATTAATATTTTAACAGTTGCTTTTCAATACATTTATGAAAATATCTTATATGTACGAAAAGCCTAAATATTTTCGAAAAACTATCTGATGTTACACAATTTTAATACGAGAAATAAAAATAAACTAGTTGTACCAAAACTTAGGCTTCACAAGGTTGGTGATTCATTTGTAGGCAGCTGCATAAAAATATTTAATAAAATTCTTCAGGACTTGATTAATATGCCAATAAATAAATTTAAAATAGAAGTGAAAAAAACTTTAATGAGTAAAGGTTACTATAAAGCGGATGAGTACCTTAATGATGTTAATGCGTGGTCAACATAAGTCTCTTGCTTGCTCGCACAAAATAAATTGTGAACCAAAACAAATTTAAAAAAGAAAAATAATCTAGTTCTAATGTAGTTCGCTGAGTTTCTTACTTACTGGTATCTTCTCAGTAGAACTAATCTACCGAACCAGCGAAAGAATCATTTTCCAATGGTTTATTTTTACATTATTTAATATTTTTATATTATTTCTTGACATACATAATTGTAAAATTTTGACGTTCATATGTGCTCTTTATGTGCCTAAACTGAATAAATGAAATTGATTCTTTGATCCCATTGCCTTTGGGAAGATGGGTTGGCGGGCATGGCGGCAGTTGGACAAGTCATTTTCCAAGCATTTACCGCTTCGGCCTTACCTGGCACATCCGAATTAATCAGTGAAGGAGATAGAATTTTTCTGACTAATTCTTCAGTGCCACAGACCGACGACAAAAACGCTGGCATACTTACATCTGCAATTTTGCGAACGCCGAGGCCCCCGAAACGAACTGGAAGGAACGCCTAAAGCCACACTCGATCGTTCAAATTTACATTTAAAATTTTGCATAGAGTGTCTTGCAGCACTCTATCCACTTGACCTAAAAGTTCCAATAATTTAAAAAGTTGAGTTGAACGCAGAGCATGTGTAAATTTTGGTACGAAAAGACAATGCCGAATAATGGTGAAAGTTGAATGTGTATTAATTTGGTACAATCGCTCCGAAACATTACAAAAAAAATATTTTCTCTTCCACAAAAGATTGTCAATTTGATCACTGAGAAAAAATTCACATTTGGTGGGATTTACTTCTAGGCCGATTGAAGAGATTGACCGTGCTCTACACACGTAGATATCGGCTATCGTGACCAAGCTATCTTCCAATTATCTGTTAGTTCTTCATCAAAATCGGTTTAGTGGTTCAGGAGTGAAAGCGTAACAGATCGACAAAGATCTTTCACATTAGTATTAACGAGTAAGAACCAGTCAGATTCCAGCTCAAATAAATAAACTACAATGAATCTTTAATTTCAGGGTCACTCAATTATGCTAGAGAAAGGCACTGATGTCACTTTAACATGTGATATTACACAATATGATAAGTGTAATGCCAAACAAATATTCGTTGACAATCCATTTATAACTACTGAAATGAAAAAAGGAATGGAAATTAATTTGAGATGTGAAGCAGTTATAATGCAAGTTAAAGAAATAGGTGTGAACAGTGTCATCTGTACTGTAACTAAAGCGGGTAAATTGAAAACAATGGATAATCTATGCATGAGAGGAGCAAAGCGTACCCGTCCTTATTTAACAAAAAAAGACCTGGAACTAGTGAAGCTTGCACTAGAATATAAGGTGAAATACTATACCATTTTGTACTTAACGCATTTATAATAAATGCTTCATTGATGGCATAAGTACACTTCCACAATTCTTGCGGTTCCCTGCTATATTCTATCTTAACCCCAGTCACGTCACAAAATGTAGGTACTCTATATGCGCAGTAATCGTTTTTTGGGAGTCTTTTGAGGATTGCACAGGGTGCTGTGGCGGTGGACGAGCTTAAATTCATCAATAATAAACCAATCTGCGCGCGTCAGGGCCTCGTCTCTCTCATAACTTGGAGTCAAGATGTGTGCCGGGTACTATACAAGGGGTTATTGCAAATTGGTTGCAACTCGTTACTCGTCTTCAAATCATTAGTAGAAATAACCCTATTCGAAACAGGCCCAGGGTAGCCGCGTGCGTATAAATTGGAGATATCTGAATTGGTGAGGAGGTACCTTTAACCTAATTATTAATATGTCCACGTGAACCATATCAACATCTAAAGGTTTTGTTAGCAAAGTGAAAAAGGTACATCTCACAAACCTAGGAATATCATCATACAGTTCCATTTCCTTAGACACTGGAAAAATTTCTTGCAATTCTCCTTTCCCAAGACACTTACAAATTCTTGTGCAGAAGCGTATAGGATTATTAAGCTACTATTATATTTCCGATTTTACTGCCAACTTATTTTGGGAAAAAATCAGGAGCTGGCACTCTACCATGAATAATTTTGTAAAATTTGACTTGAGCCATCAACGTGTAAAACATATACCTACATGCCGTAATTATTTATTATTTTAGATGGATATGATTATAATACAATACGTTCGCCATCCAAACACTATCAAACTCCTCAAAAAATTTATGGGGACAAAATCAAAGAGACCTTTCATTGTGTGTGGGGTATGCACTAATGAAGGACTATGTAACATAGATGCAATTATCGAGGTAAGTCCATGACTCTGCAAAATCACTTTCATTGCTATAAGAAGTAGCATTTGCTACTATATAATTTTTAAATTTATGATTTGAGATTGATAATCATTCACGTTAATGGTGTAAAACTCGGGCAAAACTATAAACATGGTAAATATCGCAGTGAGTTTTACATAATTAATTTCTAAAGGAGATATCCACTTTTTGAATGGGCGTTAGTTTTTTATGCCCAATAAAATACATTATGACTCAAATTAAACTTATATATAGTAGCTAAAAATTTTTTTTTTAGTTATATAATATTTTTTAAATCCTGCATTTAAGAGAAAAACCAACAGTTATATTAGGTCAGTAAATATTTTAATTCGAGGATGGCAATACAATTTTATTTTTAGGCAATTATTGCTGTACTCATATGGTCGCTGTTGTCAACTATCTCCTATAGTCACTTTCGACCCATGCTCATTTTTGTAATGTTAAATATCTTTTGTACATTTACTGTGCAAATTACACTTTTATCTCCATATTTCATTTATGGGAGCTCTTACTAGTTCATCATAACTACAGGATCAGTTTTTAACTTGCATTTGGTAAAAGCAAATTGTTCCAATTTTATTTCAGAACTGCTATTGTTTCAGTAGCCTGTAGCTATGTAGATAACAAATATTTTCGATCAACAACAATCATAGTTTGACAACCAGTCGACATATTACATTTTCATTACACCAAACAGCTTCGTAGGAGGATTACAGTATATGTGAACGATATCGTTATATGATTCAATATTGCATTATAGTTACAAATAAAACAATAATAGGTAACGCTTTTCGTCTCAACTTGGTGTAATCTATCTGTTCTCTTTATATTTGTAAAAATCTCAATCAAAAACTCAAACAAAACAGTCCACAAAAGTATAAACAGAACTGACATCCATCAGTCACGCGTGAAGTGTTGGTGACAAGTTGGCCAACTTAGTTTTCTTTTTGTGAGGCATAGGCAGCAAAAGTTGTGTTTGTATTCAGCCTAAAAAATACATGAAATTAAAATTCCATTTTATAAATTATAATATTAGTAAAAAGTAACACTATCCAAAAATATTTGGTTCATCGTTACTGGTTTTTTTAAGAATAAAAAAACATTTCTAGACAACTCCTTTGTTTAACAGTCGTGGCACTTTCGTTCAAACCAGTGTCGTGATCTGATTAAATAAGTCTCTGGTAGTCAGCATACCTACAGCCTAAAACACATAAATATATCATGTAAAATATAAAAAATATAATAGAATTGGTTCTTATATCATCATCATTCTCCCTCTTCTTCCTCGTCTTCTCCCTGTCTCACACAAATTCATATAATAATAACACATACAAACACACACACTCATACACATACACTCACACACACACTCATATACACGCACACACACACTAACTTGTACAGTCTCATTCGTAAATGTAACAAAAATCAATCGTAATGCAAAATACGGTGGGTACTGACTTTTAAAATACAGGCGAAAGCCTAGTCGATTTCACGTATTAGCACATATTCCCTCAACCAACTTCGTAGTGTAACTGTGTACATTTTTTGAACAATAAATGATTTTTATTTTTATTTAGTTATTCTCTGAGCTTTTTCCAAAATCAGTTGAGGTCGGCTTTCCAGTCTCTGTGATGCTGCTGAACTTCGATATTATCCGTGAAGTAACAGCCATCTGGCCTCCACATCCAATTTTTTCTTGTATGTATTTACTCACCAGTCTACCTAGCATAATCTGAAATAAAGGAAAGTAAAGACTAATGATAAGACTAATGAATTTTTCATCTATTACGGATCTCGGAGATTGTATTCATTATTCCTGTCACTATTGATTTGCATCTACTAAATCAAACTGGTTAAGTCTTCAAATTAGATGCGTGAAGAAAGGCTGTAGTGACGCCATTGTTGCCCACTAGCCGTCCCATTAAGTAAAAAGCGCCTTTACTGTTAAACCCGTTTAAATAATTAAACTTTTACCTCAGGAATCTGATGGAATTATAGTACCAAGAGAGTACCTTGCATACGAGTTAGAAAGACCAATGTTTTACCGTATAAACCGCATACAAAAATTGATTATAGGAAAATGTCGGCAGGTAAATTCATTTATTTCTATAAGTATAGATACGATATGTTAATTTTCTTCTTCATCCATCGTTAATCCCAGGCGCATACGAAGCTTTCCCCTCGAAGCATTGGGTCAATTTTTCCAGTCTTACTACGGATTTGGCAAAACTTTTTTTTATACCACTTAGGTGGCATTCAAGCACATGGCTCACCTGATGGAAAGTGATAACCGTGGCCTATGGACGTATGGAGCCAGAGGAGCCACACTCGCGCTGCCAACCCTGTAAGCACAGAGTTTCTGTGCTGTCAATATAGAAGACATAGCAGGACAAGTCTTTTAGTCTTCCCACTGACAGCACAAATTCTTCAGTGAGCTCTGGCTACCCTACTCACCGCTGGGTACGCAACACGGAGTTAATATGACCGCGGTATTCTGTAGGGTACTTTCCCAGTCGGACTGCTCAATTGGGCAGAAACACCGCCGTGTCCTACCTCCTTCAAAAATTCGATATTTTTATATATAATAGTTTTCTGATTTTAAAATTCTAACATCTCTTTACACTTCAATATAAAAAACAACCAACAACCAAAAAAAAAATACTTCTTTTAGGCAGGTAAGCCAGTATACATTTCTGGTCAGGTATGTCAGACCATAGTAAAGACAAATGTACTACAAGGTCAAGATGTGAACGATATAACTCATTGCTTACTAGAAGGAGCATCAGGTTTTATTCTGCACCCACATGATAATCCAGACAAAATTAAAACTGTTATACAAGGATTAAACGAATTGTGCACTCAAATAGAACCGTTCACCAATGATAAGATTGACTTCCGACGGAAGCTTGACTCGGTAATTACCGTTTTAGCTCTAGTAGATAGAAATTCCGTAGCTTTGTAGTGTATCCCTGCATTTAAATAAATACCTTACTTTATGTAAAAATGGACTGCAAAGACGAGGTCTTGGGTTCGATCCCAGGTTTTACCATGACACACACACTTTTCAATGCTTTTCGAAGTTATGTGTGTATTTATCGCAGGTTTATAAGTGCCCGGTTAATGGCAATAGACCTAAACATAAACTGGCGAAATGTGAGTGCTAGCACCTCTGCCCATCCCTTCGGGGATATAGGCGTAAGTTTATGTTATGAGTCTATGTTTATGTTTAATCCAATATTTAAAATCTTTCAAATGTATTATAGACTAGGTATTTAGAAATCTAGCTTCAAAAGAACGTACAAATCATTTAAGTATATTTTTATAGTTAGAATTGCCCGTCAACGCAGCGATGGCTGCAGTAATGTCCTGTGCAATGATGGCAAACGAAACCCAAGCTCGTTTGATCGTGATCCCGACGGTGTCGGGGCGCACTGTCTACCACTTGAATGCACTCCGAGCTGTTTGCCTCGTATTAGCTGTGACCACGAACCCCAGGACTTACAGATTGCTGCAAATCAATAGGACCGTTGTCCCACTTCTGTACACTGGTAACTCAAAATCCATTTTGTCTTTTCACTGATATATTTTAACTCGACTACGGCGAAGCAAAAGGAGGGTTATGATTTTGACAGGATATGTATGTGTGTATGTATGTAAGTGCATCTGTTCCCTTATAGCTTCTCAATCACTAATTAGAACTTAACAAATGAGATATCGCTAGAACCTTAGATGGTTCTTTGGTCGTCCGCTGGTTATAGGCTATATATAATGTGTCACTGAATCTATTGTGGCGCCCTCTAGCGGTCATAAAGTACTTCGTTAAAAATAATGGGTTTAATTAGTACATTTCAAATATGTATAAATTATATCTATTGCTTGCTCCAAAATAATATAAATAAAAAAATAAGTTTAAAACTAAAACCCGACTGCTGTCTGCTGCCGAAGGATAGCCGTCGTATGCCACTTAGTCTAACAAAACAATACATTTTAGGGAAAAGTGGCATACGACCTAGTGAGGTCGTTCATCATCGCCATACCAAGTCGTGAATATGAGCGATCGTGTTTTGATCAAAGAGAGATGGAGTTAAATAGTATGTGGTGTATGTACCTATTGTTCTATCTCTCTCACGGTTATTTAGTAATTTATTTGATATGTTACTATAGCTAATTTAACAAGTTCACAATAAATGTTTTTCTATACCACTTAGGTGACAGACAAGCGCACGGCCCACCTGATGTAAAGTGGTTACCGTGGCCTATGGACGTGTGTAACACCAGAGAAGCTACACTCGCGCTGCCGGCCCTATAAGCACAGAGTTTCTGTGTCGTCAGTGTAGAGGACAAAGCCGGACAAGCCTTTAGTCATCCCACAGACATCACAAATTCTACAGTGAGCTCTGGCTACCCTATTCACCGCTGGGAACACATCACGAAGTTACTATAACCGCGGTATTCTGTAGGGCGGAGGTACTTCCCCAGTGGGACTGCTGAATTGGGCGGCAATACCGCCGTGTCCTTCCTCCTACCAATGTCTTCTCACGATCGTGGCTTCAATTTCTATCTTCTTCGTATCTTTGTACATTATCGTGTATTTTTACAAACTGTGTAATCATAATAAATGGGGTGAAATACGCTGCAATGGAGCCACAATATTATTATGTGTCCATTGCGATGGAGACTATAGGCATTTGGGGGTCAGAGACGAAGAAGTTGATCGCGGAAATTGGCCGCCGTATCAACGACCAAGGCGGTGACTCCCGATCCGGCTCGTTCCTGGGGCAAAGGGTTGCTATTGCGATTCAGCGAGGCAACGCGACCAGCATCATGAGCACCTTTGCGCCGGGAATAATACGGAGTGGGTTGTTCGACGCGACATAATTGCGAATCTGTTTTGTGTATTTATGTTATAAATTAATTAATTAAATTATAATAATAATTTCATTTATTGCGTCCTACAGGCGCTCCTGCTATTAATTGGGCGAAGAATATTAAAAACCGTTTGCGATTTGCAATTGAATACGCTTTAAACAAAAACTGGCTCGTGTATGGTAACTATTACGTCACGCTTCAAAAAGGTGCTGAACTGAGTGCATATTGCGATACAGTCTGCATTTTCCTTGTTACATCGCATAAGAAGACTTTAGTTTCGTTAGTATTTTATTCATTCTGTAGGTGCCTTGAGTTTGACTGTTTAAGGGTTATATTGCACCACAGTACTAGGTTATAGTGGTTGAACACTGCCCCGCATCACGCGTGTATAGCGTGGTATTGAGTGATATTTTATTTCTTAATAATTCACAGTATAAGCCCTGAGACTGCATGTGGTTTTAGTCAGTCCGAGTCCGGCATAGCCACTATCATGCCCATTGAATTATAAACTTTATTGAAATAGACTTATAATCCAAATTCAAATAAAAAAAAGGGTTCAGAACATTTTTAATTCACTCGACATTTAATGTTAGACTCTAACAGCATAGCAGTAGTTTAAAATTAAATGGCATTTTTTGCATTGTCAGTGTTATAGCACTGGTTGATATTGGAGTCCTGATCTGCTGTATTGTTATGTAGATCCTGTTTAGGTAATTGATGCCGTTATTTGAATACAATAATGCAATTTTAGGGTTCCGTACTTCAAGGGGAAAAAATCGGAATCGTTTTTTTTTTACGTGCGCAAAATCCCCACGGATACCTCTCCACCGGAGCCGGTGAGAGAAGTTATGTTGGACTCTAACCGACTAAAACGCATGCCGCCTGTGATAACGACCCGTTTTGGTTGCCGAAGGTGACGTTGTCAGACATATCCCTCGCACCCCGGCCGACTCAGGGCCATCTCTCACGATCTGGCCCTCTTTTCGCGTGTGGGGACTACAGGGTCCCCAACTCGTCCCCGGAAACGGGGAGACGCGCCAGACGCGCCGCCGCCACCGCGGCCTGCTTCTGCCAGGGTGACAGGCGGCTCCACATGTCACCCCGCCCTTATGGGATCACTTCGTTGAACGTGTGTCAGTCTGTCAAGTCCTTTTTCTAAGGAATGCGTGAAATTCAACTTGATACCTCAAGTTGAATTTCATACCATATACTCAGGTCTGTAACGTCTTGAAACTGTGCAAAAATCAAGCTTCTAAGACAACTCAGTCAAAATATATTGCGGTTGAAGTAGCAGAAGTTCGTCCCTGAATACAATTTTATATGGAACCCTCGGTGTGCAAGTTTGACTCGCAATTGACCTGCTTTTTTATATAAACTCTTACACGACGAGACATTATACAAACTTATTCTTGATATATAATCTAAATACATATGAAAATGCCGAAATTTTCTTACAGATTCATGAGTTAGTTATTCCTGTAATTTAATAGCTATTTCCATTGTTTTATATTTTGTTTGAAAGTTTTAGATTTTACAACTCTGTATTAAATTTTGTTTTTATTGGCCGCTAGATCAATTAAATTTGGTCTTCAAAAACAGAACTTCCTAAATGTTATCCATTTTGGAGATACATTTCGTATTACTTTTTTACAGCTGTCATTTTTCAAAAGTGTGATAAATGTCTTTGTTAGCTTAATGTTGTCTCATTCATACACAAAAAAATCTTAAATTTGGATATGTCATTACTAAAAAAATGCGAAAATGTTAGTACTGAAAATTGGGCTTCCTATAATTTCTTAAAAAAAACAGCGATTACATAATGTACATTGATCCTTCTTCTTTAATAGATGATTGTACGATACCCTATCATCTCTTTTGCTTCTGTCCATTCAAAGGTTGCCTGGAAAAAATCGCTGTTTGCATCGTTCATTATATACAAATGAATTAGTATCATGTAATACTTTTATGATGTACAATAAAGAATATCTTATCTTATCTTATTACAGGTACTTATTTTTTTTATTTTTTTTCAGTTGCGAGGGTAATTTCGCCAATGATACGGATAGCGTTAAAACATGTACTAGTTTATAAACATATTTTAATATAGCTTTTATTTTATTTTTTGCATTTTATTTCTATATTATTCTTGTGAACAAATCAAGCATCATTTTTATTTGTCAAGGTCATTAAACATGGAAGTAAGAACCTACCCGAACTTGAACTTGAGGTCCTCAAGGGCATATGTAGGCCTAACAAAAATACAAAAAGAAAAGATATACTAAAATTTATTTTAATTTAGTTTTTGGTTGGTTTCGCACAATTTTCTAAAAATGGTTCTAATGAATATAGAAATACTCAAAACCCAAAATTTCTGTACAATTAGGGTACATGTACATAAAGTCTTCCATTCTAATACTTGTTCGGGGATGGTTTGATCGGAAGTTGTAAATCGTTAAAAAATGTTAAAAAGCTGATGGTAATACCGTCACCAAATATCTGCAGATACAGCTACAGCGGTACTACTGCTAATATTATTACATTAAAGTGCTAGCACCTCTGCCTACCCCTTCGGGGATATAGGCGTGAGTTTATGTTATGTAAAGCCTCATGTCCACTAGGCAACAACTGATACAGCTTTAGACTGGTAACTTTATTTAAATTTATGTTAAACATATTTGATGCTCCCAATACTTTCAACCTGTAGCCATATTTATCTAAATAGAAAGAAAAAGAACGGTCAAAAGCCTAGTTCGGTAGCAGATGCTTAAACCAAACACAATTCTGTCTATACTTACTGTAACATTTCCAATTACAAACTGAATACTATACAATATTATAGAATAAATAAATAAAAAAATATACAATAATGTTAAACGAGAATTAAAGAGAAAGAAGAACCTTTGATTTGCCTCACGTTTCGATCAGGTTACGACGGCTGTGGTCAAAGGCTGACTGGTTCTAGACATAAATTAACATTCAGGATACTCATATCCTATAATTTACGCTGCTGCGTAAATAAGTAACAAATAAAACATGCATTTTGGGTACGTACGGATCACGGTGGCCACACCCGTATCTTTTCGTGCCTCTACAGGTCTCATAGCGGTGACTTGGGTACAGCTCAATTGTTTGAGCATCTGCAGCGGTCGGCGGACAAGGTAATTGAGCAATACCCTACCGCGGATTTAGTATTCTTGGGGGACTTCAACACTCATCACGTAGAGTGGCTGGGGTCTCCTAGAACTGATTTTGCGGGAAGGGCTGCTCATGACTTTGTTCTGACCTACGGATTCTCTCAACTGGTGCATTCTATTACTAGAACACCAGAAATAGAGACCCATAGAAGCTCTATACTGGACCTTCTGCTGACTTCACGCCCGGACGAATACTCAGTAACTGTGGCAGCACCACTTGGTACTTCGGACCACAGCCTCGTTCGGGCGCAAGTGACTCTCACGCGGCCTGAACCACCGCGGCCACCTCAATGGCGGCATGTCTGGCACTACAAGTCGGCAGACTGGGATGGACTGCGAGAATTCTTCGCGTCGCACCCGTGGAGGAGGCTTTGCTTCACTTCAAATGATCCCAGCTCCTGTGCAACAGTAGTAGCTGATGCGATCCTAGCGGGTATGAAATGCAATATTCCGAACCGCTGGATCGCAACAGGAGAGAGCAAACGCCCTTGGTTTAACAGGCCCTGCAGAGAAGCAAGAGACTACAAGCAATCTGCATACAGGGCTTGGACCACGGCTCTTGCCAATAAAGATCCAAATATCACTGAAGTTAAGCGAAAGTTGAATGCCGCCTCGAAGTCTAGTAAAAAAGCTACGGCCAGGGCTAAGTTTGAGTTCATCGGCAGAATTGGCGAGCGGCTTGCGCGCTACCCATCTGGCAGTCGAGCATTTTGGTCGCTCGCCAAAGCTGCCGAGGGAAACTTCTGCCAGTCTTGCCTTCCACCGCTGCAAAAATCCGACGGTAGTCTGGCCCATGGCGCTAAGGAGAAAGCCGATCTGTTGGGTAATCTCTTTGTGTCAAACTCGACAATGAACGACGGGAACGCCGAACCACCCATAATTCCCAGCTGGGTGCTTCCATGACTGAAGTTAAAATCACGCAACGTGCGGTCCGGCGTGAGCTTAAGTCCCTAGATGTTCGGAAGTCGAGTGGGCCGGACGGTATACCGGCGATGGTGCTTAAACACTGCGCCCCCGAGCTGTGCCCTGTACTTACACGTCTTTTCGCTCTCTCATACTCCGCAAGGCGGGTCCCGACCTCGTGGAAGACCGCATTCGTGCACCCTGTACCTAAGAAAGGTGACAGGACAGATCCGACCAATTACAGGCCTATCGCTATCACCTCCCTTCCCTCGAAGGTAATGGAGCGTGTTATTAATACACAGCTCCTGAGATACCTTGAGGGAAACGATCTACTGAGAGATCGACAGTACGGCTTTCGCCACCATCGCTCTACCGGTGACCTTCTTGTGTATCTCACAAACCGGTGGGCGCAGGCCATCGAGAGTCGGAGTGAGGCACTAGCGGTCAGCCTCGATATAGCGAAGGCCTTCGATCGGGTCTGGCACAAAGGTCTTCTTGCGAAGTTGCCATATTATGGACTCCCCGAGGGACTGTGCGAATGGATCTCCAGCTTTTTGTCCAACAGAAACATCCAAGCCGTCGTCGACGGCAGCTACTCGAACCGCATGAACATAAACGCTGGTGTCCCACAAGGCTCCGTGTTGTCTCCGACGCTGTTCCTGCTGCATATCAATGACATGCTGTCTGATGGCTCCATTCATTGTTATGCGGACGACAGTACCGGAGACACGTGTTACACGGGCCGTGCAAATATCCCCCAGTCCGGGTGGAGAAGAGTCGCGAACAATTTGTGTCTGAAATTGAGACTACTCTCTCTAGAGTATCCGATTGGGGACGACTAAACCTAGTCCAATTCAACCCCACTAAGACACAAGTATGTGTATTCACCGCTAAGAAAACCCCATTCATTGTAGCACCGCAATTCCTGGGCACACCGCTTACCATCTCCTCGAGTATCGGGATCCTTGGTGTCGATATCTCCAGTGACGTCCAATACCGAAGTCATTTGCAGGACAAGGTTAAGTTGGCATCAAGAAAACTCGGAGTGCTTAACAGGGCGAAGCAGTACTTCACTGCGGGGCAGCAACTCCTTCTTTATAAAGCACAGGTCCGGCCTCACATGGAGTACTGCTGTCACCTTTTTGCTGGAGCACCTGCATACCAGCTTGACCCCTTCGACTCAGTGCAAAGACGGGCATTGAGGCTGGTTGACAATCCCATACTCACAGGTAGTGTGGAACCTCTTAGCCTTAGGAGGGATTTTGCCTCACTGTGTGTCTTCTACCGCCTATACAATGGCTTGTGCTCAGATGAATTGTTTGACATAATACCCGTAGCTACATTCTATCATCGCACCTCTCGCCATAGGCAGGGAATTCATCCTCACACATTGCGACCTAAGACGGTGCGCACTGTGCGGTATGAAAGAAACTTCATCCCACGCACACTCAAGCTTTGGAATGATCTCCCTGCTACGGTTTTCTCAAGCACCTACAATATGGGGTTCTTCAAGAGGGGCATCAGAAGGTTTCTTCATGGTCGGCAGAGTCGCGAGTGTGACACCCCTGGTGTTGCATACGTCCATAGGCCACGGTAACCGCTTCCCATCAGGTGGGCCGTGTGCTTGTCTGCCAACTAAGTGGTATAAAAAAAAAATACACAAATAAAATTCTCATATTTCGCCTCCTATAAGTCTCTAATATAAAATTTGAATAAATTTGACTAGAATATATTTTGGCATCACAATTCGTGAATTTCATTGTAACAGTGATGTACTCCTTAGAGACGTGAAGAGACGGCCTTCACTCGAAATACAAAAGATTTAAACATCCAGACGGACGTGAATTTTATAGATTGTGCTTCCCCAGAGTATCTGATGCCAACGGCTTCTCACGGGTGAACCATTGCTAGAGGCTGCAGGGAAATAAATTGAATATCCTACACCTCTTTACGAAAAATAATCTTCTGTAATACTATAAGAATTATATTATAATATTATCTGTGATAATACGTAAGTACCGCGGTAGTCTAGTGGTATGGGCAATGGACTGCTAAGACGAGGTCTCGGGTTCGATCCCAGGTTTTACCATGGCACACACTAATGACTTTTCGATGCTTTTCGAAGTTATGTGTGTATTTATCGCAGGTTTATTAGTGCCCGGTTAATGGCAAAAGACTTCACCACCTTTTACATTGAGACCTAAACATAAACTGGCGAAATGTGGGTGCTAGTACCTCTGCCTACCCCTTCGGGGATATAAGCGTGAGTTTATGTCATGTTTTGTTTATATATGTAGTTTTGAACAGAATATATATATCTAGTTTTGACAGTGACGCCCGCCATGTTGCACAATGTTGTTAAACAAAGACGTACTGCGAGGTGGTACTTTGATGGCTTGATCGCATGATCAATAGTCAAACAAATATCCAGCTTTTATATGATAATTTTATTCGTGTACGTGCGCTCTTATCTATTTATATGATAAGTATTTAAGCGGGGCGTAAAAAAGCATATGATGAGGTCGTCAAGCTGTGTTACCATTGTCACATGATTCTGCGGGGAGTATCTACAAACTTCAGTAACCGGTCACACGCTGATCCACTTTATCTCTGTCGTTAATAGCTCTACTACAGGACATTGGCGGAATTGGTGCTTAAAGCACAAAGCTATTAATAAAAAAAAAGAAAAGACATCAAGCTTCGCGTCATATAGCGCGTCAACTGACAACATCGCGTGTTGCGCAACGCCAATTTTTTTTTTTTTTTTTTTATATGGGACACGTCAATTGGACTTCGCCTTGCCTGATGGTAAGCTGAAGGCAAAATCCCAGAAAAGAGGGTCACCATTACTTACACATACCGTGTGACAATGGTGACACTCAGCTTGACGGCCTTATCATATGCTTTTTCACGCCCCGCTTAAAGGACCCGGGACTGTAGGAAGAAGGAAACACGTGAGCTGGTAATGAATTCCAGGCCTTAATGGTGCGACAGAGGAAAGAGTCTCCGAACCGCTTGGTTCTTGATCGGATGTTTTGCACCGTGTGCGGATGACATCTAAGACCTGCACGCGTTGTCCTGTGTAGGAAAGGGGAGGGTGGGACTAATTGGAAGAGCTCATCAGAACACTCCCCATGGTACAGACGGTAAAATACAGCCATGGACGCAACATCTCTACGCAGCTGTAAAGGTGCTGTAAGGGTGTTCGTGATCTCGGGATTCCCAATGATGCGGACCGCACGTCGCTGCAACCTGTCGAGAGCATCTAGTAAGTACTTTGCTGAACTATCCCAGAGATGCGAGCAGTACTCCACACAGGAGCGAATTTGTGTCTTGTATAGAAGACACCGCTGCTCCGGCGTGAAAAATCGTCTCACTCTGTTCAGGACTCCGAGTTTTCGTGAGGCTGTTTTGATGATACTTTCGATGTAGTTTTTGTTATTCAGGTTGCAGCGAACATCCATACCTAGGATATTGAGATTGTCCTGCAGCGGCAGTGGCGTGCTCTGAAGAGTGGGGAGGGGAAGGAAAGAAGATACTTTTGCTGTAAACGCACATGCCTGCGTCTTCTTGGCATTGAACTCAACCAGGTTCTCAGAGCCCCATTGAGAAATGTGATTCAGGACCCCGTCAAGCTCAGTGACAAGAAGCTGCCTTTTCTCTGCGATATCTGACTGCTTGGCCGCTGGATGTCCATGATAACTCCCATGTAAAGTGCTATCGTCTGCATAACAATGAACATTGCCGGTAGACAGCATGTCGTTGATATGCAGAAGAAAGAGAGTGGGTGATAAGACGGACCCCTGGGGCACGCCAGCATTAACCTGCAGAAACTCCGAAGCTCGTCCGTCACAAAGGACGCGAATACGGCGCCCCTGCAGGAAGCTAGCAACCCAGTTGCACAGCCTAGAAGGCAGACCACAGGCAGGTAGTTTAGAAAGAAGCGACTTGTGCCAGACTCTATCGAAAGTTTTGGCGATGTCAAGACTAATTGCCAGTGACTCACCGTGCTTGTCCATAGCCTCACCCCAAAGATGGGTAACGTATGCTAGAAGATCACCCGTTGACCGTTTCGGTCTGAAGCCATATTGCCGGTCATTAATTAAGGAGTGATCCTCTAGGTGCCGCATGAGCTGTTTGTTAATTATGTGCTCGAACACTTTGCACAGCACTGAGGTGACGGCTATGGGTCGATAGTTGGCTGGCTCCGAGCGATCCCCCTTCTTGGGAATCGGCTGAACATTCGCCTCTTTCCAAGGCAAAGGCACTGTACCCGAACTGTAGGATAGCCGGTACAGGCGCGTAAGCATTGGAGACAACTCCGCTGCACATTTTTTCAAAACTACCGCTGGAATACCATCCGGACCACTGGCTTTCCGGACATCGAGTGATTGCAGCACTGCACGGACATCGCGTTGCCTGATATGGATATCAGGCATCACTGTCGGGTAGTGTTGGTGGCTGCGTACCACAATCATCGATTCTGGAGTTGGCCGCAAAGAGATTAGCCAGCAGATTTGCCTTCTCTTGCGGCTCATGGGCCAGGGATCCATCAGGGTTACACAGCGGAGGCAGCGAAGGCTGACAGAAGTTGGCTTGCACGGCTTTAGCCAGTCGCCAGTAGCCACGGCTTCCCGTGGGATGCATCACTAGCTCTTGACCAAGCCGCGCTATGCGCAGGGCATCCGCTCTGACATAGGCCCTTCTACAGACCTTTGTGGCTCTGTTGTACGCCGCCTTGAAGTGGCCCAGATTGGGATGGCGCGTGACGCGCGCCCTTACCCAAGCGCGGTACGCAGACTGTTTTTGTTCAACAGCTTCCGCGCACTCGCGCCCGAACCAAGGGCGCACCCCGCGGTCACCGGTGACATCGGTGTATGAGATATAGTATTCCATACCCAGACCGATCTCACCGGCGACAGCAGTAGCACAATCCGATGGGTTCTTACCTTCAAAGCAGCGCTCAACCCACGGGATGGACGCAAAATAGTCACGAAGTCCATCCCAGTCCGCTGACGAGTAGTGCCAGAGACGCCGCTTCCCCTGCATGGGTCGTGGGGGCGCTATAATAAATTGTTATTTAGTGACTCCTATTGGATACGAGGCTTAAATGTTATTTAACAAAAAACTCCTGACTATATTTACACATTATAAATCTTACATCTCTAATGGTCCCCTATAGGATCACAAAACTCTGGTTAGATATCTGAGCTTTATTTATTTTCACCAGCTTTGTCTGCGACAGCTGTGGTACTTATTTATCATTAAGCTTACCTCCAAACGCGACTTGGTTCTGATCCACCTGACTTTTGTAAACATTCTAATCCTTGATTTCGCTGATTAAAAATTAAATTTGAATTTTAGATAAGACGAGATAAGTTGTTGATAAATTTTCCTATGTAGAAATGTTAAACACTCATAGTATATGAAATTATTCCTACGTTCCCGCCCTAATAAAAATGTATTTAGACGTAGAAAGTTTGTATACTACACAAAGGAACTACTTATACTGTTGATTGATGGCACTTGGTGGAATTTGTCGTTACACAAATTGAAATACATTTGTACTTTTTCCATATTATTTTAGAGAAATATACGTGTATACTGAAGAAGATAATGATTCCCTTGGTAAGATTACAGCATCATAAAAGCTCCTCCAATGAACTAATAGCACTTGATTGAAATAATTGCAGCCTGATCTGTCCATAAGTCGAGGTACTGTCAAATCCACGTAATACAGTACTTCAAAAGGGGATTTGCTGGACCTGCATTTCAGAAGTATATAAATAAAATCCCACTGTGCCAACTCTCCAAATGCAATAAGTAAGTAAAAGTTTTCATGCGCTAGTTAAATATAAACTGTTATATGTAGTTGCCCTTTCATTTGTACAGGAAACATACCATAATGTAAAAGCTTTAGAAAGTTTCTCATATGAGAGGAGAGTAACTTTACAAATAATATGAATATAATTAAGATATTCATATTATTTGTTAACATAAAAAAGAAGGTTGTTAACCTTTTTAGTTTATTTGCACAAAGTTTACAGGAGCAACAGGTAACTACAGGAACAATTAAGAGAACAGATAAAATTTCTACTGCTGGATGACTTTGGAGATAATTTTGAACGAATTGATATTATCGCTGTTTGCACATAGATATACTGTTTCAATAGTCCTAATAACAAGACAGCTTAACACTTCCTTAAAAAATTATAAATTGAATGAAGCTAAATAGCATTGGACCTTTTTGTAGTGGTACCAGAAACAACAGTTCGTATTATTTATTGATCTAGACTACATTAAAAAGTATTTGACGTGTGTTTGACATAAAGTAACCTTATGGTGTTACAGAAACACACTGTGCTTATTTATTCATATTTATTTATTCTGCTTTGATAGAAAGCAGATATTTGCCATTAACAACAATTTTTGTATACCAACTTACTATGACTTGGCCAACTTTATTTGATACTAAGCTTAACGAAGTGAGT
The DNA here is from genome assembly GCA_963662185.1 of Eilema griseolum. Classification (NCBI taxonomy): domain Eukaryota; kingdom Metazoa; phylum Arthropoda; class Insecta; order Lepidoptera; family Erebidae; genus Eilema; species Eilema griseolum. Next base: position 21,549,785 of record OY759238.1, read on the forward strand.
ATTTTGTTTCATCACATTTCATATATATATATATATAATTTATTTATTTACCAGATAATTAAAATCCATTTTTTTGTTAGTAAGTATTTAAATCTATGTTAGTATTTATATATCACAAAAGATTGGTGCATTTTATAGACGTGCCTTAATATGTGGCACTCATAGCCCCTGTCCACAAGTACACTGAGCATACTGTTGCCACTGCCGCGCATTCCATACAGCATCGACGTCATTTTTTTTCGCCACAACGTTTTTTAACACCTGTAAACACATTTGCAATCTAAAAGCTTTATGGAATATTTAAAAGAAGGCAATGCCAAAACAATGCTTTTTCATTCGGTTACATTAATAAAAATAACTGTTTCCAGTATGACGCAATGCAAATGCCTGGTCAACAGCTGGGTGCGAGTAATGCCAAGACACCTTTGGATCATCTTTTGAACTTGTCTATACATACTCCTTCACCATGTCAAAGACTAACAGGAATTATGGCTTCGTTGGGTAACATTATTAAATAATAATAAACTCTATTATCGTCTACCGAGCAGCTGAAGATATCTTGCCCCTTAAAATCCAACCACAGGTCCTGATCAACCAGTTGAATCTCGTGGGGGGTGGACACACGGAAATAAATTTACTGGCGTGGCTAACGTGGATATGGTAGAATTTCTTGAAAAACTTGTCATTGGCGTCTCGCCATTAATAATTTATAAACATTTACAACTTACTTGACATTGACAAAATGCAGTGTTTCGCTGCAAGAGCCAATTATAAAAGAACATAACATAAAATTGTCTTTCGACAGTCACTTTCACAAATAGTACACTTCTCTTGCCGCAATAACAAATACTAAAGCCCTGACTAGAAAACTTTTACTCGTACTCGTCGCTTTACTATCATATCATATTTGGAGAAATGATAAATTTTTGGTTCAAAAAGAGCGTATTTTTCACGAGTAAGGCCTAAAAACAGAAAAACGTCAAGACACGGAACACTTCGTGCGTTAGTTCGACTTACACTTGGCTGGTTACACCCCAGGGCACCACATGAGACTTCACCATTACTACAACATACCAAACTTAAATCTATTATAACTGTGTCTTGCCAAATCTTTCTCTCGATTGTTTTAATTTATTAAGAATCAGGTAAAGAACAATTAGAGTAGTACAGGTAAATTAGCTTGGAGAAATTTTTGCGTTTGTAGTAGTGTATGGTCAGCAAATAAAAAGCCTGAAGCGGTTGCCTTTCGATATATGTTGCTTCAGACCTGAAGTGCTTCCATCTGACCAAGATTTCGAGAGGGTATGTGATGTATGTATATATGTTTCGTCGGTGTAAACAATTGGTCGGCATTGTTCACGATATTCAACAATTTTCATCAAATAATTAATTCGCAAGTATCTAATTTAGTGTTTTTTCCATAAGAAGTTTCCGGTTATCTTCTGTTTGCTTCCAATTAAAACCTAATGACATGACGTGTTTTCGTAACGTGCTGACACAACCTTTATAATCGATATCTTCTTTCAATTTTGCGTGCAAAGTTTTCAAAGTGGGAACTTCTTTATTTGTGATGTGGAAGTCATGAATTGTTCTTCTGATAACTTGCTGATCAAAGTTATCGATTACTATTGTAGGTTTACGATTCGGTTTCTTTTTAGATTTAAATGTTACTTCCTGATCTGAAGGACGACATTTGCTTTCTGATACTACCTTTCTGACGGATGCTATTGAAATTCCTGTTGATTTAGCAACTAATTGAGTGGGGGTCATAATACTGCTCGGGTTGTTATTACACTCATTTTCGATATAATTGTACAAACAGTACAAAACTTCTTTAGTTTGAGAAGTCAAAGGCTTGCCTCGACCATGTTTTAACACTGGAGCCATTTTGAATTAAAAATATGAAGTTACAACACTTACACACAAATTAAATACTTCAACAAATATTATAACAATAATAACAAACAATAACAACAATCAACAAATACAAAATTTAACAATTAAACTACGTAATAATTATAATTTTTGAATGAAATGTGTGCTTTATGTTCTAACGGTACCAAGCGACTGACGCCGGATTGCACGTGGCACCTGCGGACAGCGTAAACTGGTTTATTCTGGTTTTGTGCGTGTTTCCACTTTCCACTATCAAGTGACGATTTATTTATTTGTTTTGTTTCGTAATTATTATGGTCAAAACTTTTTACCTATAGTTAAACTACCATCATCTAAAGAACTACACGATATTTTATTGTTTCACGGTAGTCGACTTGTCGTTTGCTCAAGGACGTGAAATTGAATGTTTTTTTTTTATAAAGTCAAAACCTTTTTCTTTAAAATAAGAACTTGTTTTTATTGAAAACAAAAATCAGAGTGTTGCTAGGGGTAAGTATAAAATTAAATAGTAATGTTAGGATATCGAAACATTTTTGTATAGGCCAGAACGATATAGTGGAAACGCGCTCTAAGATCTGAGTAATATACACACCACTACATATGCAAAAATTTCTCGAGACTAATTTCACTGTATGCCTATTGATTTATATATTCAATGGGCACACTACCTATAAATGAACATAATGTAAACTTCAGACCCACAGCACCATTAATCTGAAAAAGATGACCAATGAAACAACTTGACTGCTATTGGGTACCCAGGGATTTTTTTTTTCAATATTTTTAAATATGTTTAAGTGATAGTTAAACTATCCAGGGAGTCATTCAAATATAACTATATTTATGAAAGGGTACTTTTTTTTTTACGTGCGCAAAATCCCCACGGATACCTCCCCACCGGAGCCGGTGGAGGAGGTTATGTCGGACTCGAACCGACTAAAACGCACGCCGCCTGTGGGTCGCTTTGGTTGCCGAAGGTGAGGTTGACAGGCATATCCCTTGCACCCCGGCCGACCCAGGGCCATCTCTCACGATCTGGCCCTCTTTTCGGGTGTGGGGACTACAGAGTCCCCAACTCGTCCCCGGAAACGGGGAGGCGCGCTACGCGCGCCACCGCCGCGGCCTGCTTCTGCCAGGGTGACAGGCGGCTCCACCTGTCACCCCCAGGCCGGCTATGAAAGGGTACTGGTAAATAGCGTTTCAATTGGATTATGGGATATATTTTATAAAATTGTTGCATGCAAAGTTGGGGTCAGACCACTCAGCACATAAAAATTAAATATAATATTTCAACTTCCAGGCCGATCCACTTACAGTGTTGAGATACTTGAAAAGATGATGGCAGCGGGTATGAACATAGCCATCCTTAACATGTCTTTCGGTCCCAGAGAAGAACATGTAGAAACAATAAAAATGATACGACAGGCTGTTGCAAACTATAGTGTCAACGTGGGTAAATTTTTTCCGATGGCCATTGCCATTCGCCTTTCTGGGAGGAAAATTAGAACAGGACGTATAGCTGATGTTCGTTTGCTTTCTGTAACTCTATAGTCTATAGTTATTAAAAGAGCATTCACTCTCCATATATTTTTGGTCCAAAATTGCATGAGCCGGTCAAAGAAAAAAATACAATATTCCGTTGCAGCTAGTCCACACAAGTATTTTTTTCACAACAATTTGCGATAATCCGTTAATAATTGTTTTTTTATGGCATCAAAGTCGAGATACCCCTGCCCTTGGTTTTATTAGAGATTAAAAATCTTGGAAACGTACATTTTCAATTAAGCTAATTATTTAAAAATAATGAAAATGTTAGAAAAATAGCTATTAAAAGCAATAAAAAATAAAACTGACATAGTTTATCGTTGTGATTCATCCATTTATTTAGGATAAAAGTTGAAAGTGCTGGCCAACGAAATAAAATGCAATATTCCGTTGGAGCTTGATATTTTCATTCTTTTTCAAAAATGATCTTAATTGAAAATGTATGCTTCCAAGACGTTTAATCACTAATAAAACCAAGGGTAGGGGATCTCAACTTTGATGCCATAAAAAAACAAGTTCTAACGATATTTCGCAATTTATTTCTTCATTCAGCACTAATTTTGGACCAAAATAAACGATAATATGTTCAGTATTACTATTTAGATTACGTTTCACTCAACCCTCGATAGATGGCGTTGACATCTAATTAGAAGTCACTGTGGTTTCGTTCACACAGACCATCTACGATTACTGTGTATTGGTACCTCAACGTCCGATAGATGGCGTTGACATCAACTTAGATCACGCTATTGTTTCGTTCGCTATTGAAGTTTGTGGTTTTATTGCACCTGACCTTCATCACACCCGGACAAGTAGTGTTATTCTGCCGCAAATATCAGCATAAAGCTGGTAATTATACACAGGACATCGTCTATTTAAGTATTTTATTAATATGATCCTAAAATTTTTCAGACCTATGGTGATTCAGTGGAACTAAAAGCTGGCGATTCTGTAAAACTTACCACAGATGAAACTTACAAAGATAGGTGCTCCACCTACACCGTGTATGTAGATTTTATGTATTTGGCTGAACAGTTGAAAAAAGGAAACAATATTTTACTAGATAATGAATCGATAGCATTGAAGGTGGATTTGATATCTAGTACAACTTTAACATGCATAATTGAAAGAGGTGGACGGCTGGGATCTTACAAAGATGTGTTTATACCAAACGTTGTGTTAGATATGCCTGATTATTCAGAAAAGGATGTACTAGATATTAAAATGGCTTTAGATAATCAGGTAAGTTATTTCAGATGTTACCTGTCTAGAGTATCTACTACAAATGGTGATATGTTTCGTTATACATTGTATGATTGTTAATTTCAAACAGGTTGACATTATAATCGCCTCATTTGTGAACACTGCAGCTAATATGACTGAATTAAAAAATATTTTGGGCACCCAAGGCAAAAAAGTATCACTAATTGCAAACATTCAAACTATTGAAGGATACCGTAATTTTGATCAAATTCTAGGGGTAAGTAGAAGCATTGCTACTTCAATTTAATAATATATTCACAAGAATCTGACTTTTTCCAGAGATCACTTCTCCCACTGTTAGCATTTCTTTTACAATTTTTCTGATGATGATGGCATATGTGCGTCATTCTTCTGCCCCATTACATAATAACTGCTGCGGTCTTTCCATGCGCCTATAATTTGGGGTTCTTCAAAAGGGGCATTAGGAAATTTCTTCAGGGTCGACAGCGTGAGAGTGACGCCCCTGGTGTTGCACAAGTCCATAGACCATGGTAACCACTTCCCATCAGGTGGGCTGTGTGCGTGTCTGCCACCTAAGTGGTATAAAAAAAGATAAAACTATATTTCTTTCAATTAAAATCAAACTAACAAGCAATCGATACTACTAGAGCAAAACCACTATCAAACAACAGATACTTCATAAAATGATTTTAAATTTTACACTTTATTTCTATACTCGTAAAATTCAAAATTAAATGAAAAGAGTTTCGTTACACTTTTTCATTCTCTCTGCAAAAATGGTGTAAAGTCTAAAATTACATAACATAACATAAACTTACGCCTATATTCCCGAAGGGGTAGGCAGAGGGCTAGCGCACGCATTTCGCCAGTTTAGGTTTAGGTCCCAATGTAATAGGTGGCGAGCCTATTGCCATTAACCGGGCACTTCTAAACCTGCGATAAATACACACATAACTTCGAAAAGTATCGAAAAGTCATTGGTGTGTGCCATGGTAAAACCTAGAATCGAACCCGAGACCTCGTCTCAGCAGTCCATTACCCACACCACTAGGCTACCGCGGTCTAAATTAAAATAATTTTAAGCAGTGGCAGTGGTATGGCAGTCGTTTTACTTTAGCATAATCGAGGCCCAGGTTTAATTTGCGACTCATGTGTTATTTTTATATTTACGAACTTATACAAAGTATTTTTATCGACAGAAAGATTAATCTTTCTATTGATAGAAAGGCTATTTTCGGGTATATTATTTCATGTGTGTGTCTGTAAAGTAGGGTTACCGACATGTATTTTGACCCCAGTTGCGTCGTTTAAGAGCAGTACTCGTTTATTGGGTGCTACAGCGGCGGAGGTAATCAAATCCGCTTAATATAGATTTATATGTATATAACCAATCGTTTCGTTTTTCTCACAATTTGGGGTCAAGATGTATCAAATGTCGGCCCTACATAGAGATGAATTGGTTTGATTCTTTCTAATATTATAGGAAGTCCAAGGCATTATGATAACGCGTCAAGAACTGGGATCGGACATCACGGCAAAAAAAATTGTAATAGCTCAGAAAAATATGATCGCACGAGCCAATCAGGTAAATATCTGACAGCCTGAAAAGGTAAACTTGAATATTTGTCATCGATATTATTCATAACGTCAATAATATTACTTACGAAAGTAGAGTTGTCGATAGAACTTAGTTGCATATAACAGAGAAAAATAAATAATTAAAGCATGTTAAGCTAGAGAATGAAACTACTAGTCAATCACTCCATAACTTTGCCAATGACTAAACTATTCTAGTAGTACATATACTAGTCGAACTAGGTAAATACCTGTATCTCGGTATTCAGTAATTTAGGACTTTATATCTTTCGTACCAGCATTTGACTGTACTTTCAGCTTACTATCGAGCGAGTGAAGTTATATTGACGTGCCAACAGCGTTTAGAATATTCAAATAATCATATTCTTATTATTTACATTTAATTAATTGTTATTAACTATTTTTATAATGTATATTATTTATTGCATATTTGTGTAATAACTAAATTCATTTATTTAAACAGCATTAATTAAAATAAAAAATATAAATATCAAAACATAAACACACAAAGCAGATTCGCGATTATGTCGCGTCGTACTAATTAATTGTATATAATAAAATATGTTTTTACTACTGATATAGGATAAATATTAGAAATGCATGTATACGAATATACAGACTTGTGGTAATTTAACTTTCTTCCATCTGGCCATTTCTTTGGGAACATTTAATTGTCACACAATTGTCGGCCTCTGATTAGATCTTGGGCACTCACTAAGTTGAACATAGGCAACGTAAGAGTATACGGGCTGGGGTCAGGACTTTCTTGACCCAATTACGCTTATAATGAACATTTGGAGTAATAAAGTTTATTAAACTTCTAGAGCTTCAGACCAAAATTATATTGTTATTAACGAATAAAAGTACTTTTTTTCATTCAAGCAGTTTGTAGAGTATCGAATAATGTTAGAACAAAGTAAATAAATAAATTTAAGTAGGCAGATCAGTCGCCACTAACTTAAAAACCCTCAATTTAGATATTTTTTGAGAAGAGACAGGTCAAAATTACCCGAAGCCATTGAACTTGTACGAAAGATATAAAAACGACTAAGGCACCTTGTTATGCATCTTTCCCGTGATCATCCAAAATGGAAAAAGACGTAGGTGTGATGTAAGACCATTAAATTTCCAATGGTTATTAGATATCTTTAATATATTTAATGTTCTCAATTTCACAGGCCAATATTCCTATATGTATTAGTGCTCATCTTCTAAGTAGCATGAGATATAATCAACTTCCACTTAGAGCTGAACTCCTTGACATTTCTAACTGTGTCTTGGATGGTGCCGATTGTTTGGTACTGGGCCCTGAAACAGCTGTCGGACCATACCCAGTAGAAGCCGTAATGTCTATGGCCGAGGCTTGTAAAGAAGCTGAAGCTTGTCTTTGGTCGAAACAGATTCTATTGGATTTTGTTGATAAGGTCAGCATTTTTTTTCTATTCTACTTCTTAAATTATTGAGCATCTTAAATTATTTTTCGTTTTTGGACTAGACAAGAGATAATCAAGAAACGAATTGCGATTTTTGGAGTTAGTAGGAGTTGTTTTGATGGACGTGACTGATTAGCGGAGCAGCTCCCTAGAAAAGTGGCAATTCATTGGCCGGCGTTTTGTAGGATTTGACGTTTATAACTTGCATTGACGACTGTCGTACGTCAAATCCTATACATTCGTCATTCTGTTCTACAATACGCTGGCCAACATATTGACAATTGTCTAGAGGGGCAAGCTCTGGTTTGGGCATTTCTCTCGAAGTTCAGGGGTAGATAGCAGTAGCTCCTGTTAAAGCTAAGATAAGCCAAAATAGGACAAAAAGCTGTATTCAACTAACTTACAAAAATGTAAAGGTTTCAAAGACAGTTTCTGTGTATTTATTATGGCTTCGGTTCTCCCTACACTATCACAGTAAAAAAACCTAATTATACCTATACCCATTCCTGCATGTGTGGTAAATGTTGCCGTATTTATTTGGTGGCTAACAAGCACTATATAAACATAGTACGAACAGCTAATGAGGTTGTGAATTCTTTGCGACGTTCTCTCGTGACATTGGGGTCATATTTAAGTGAGAAGTTCTCTCTAATGACAATTTCTAGCAAACCAGTTCCCTTTCCATTACTTGAGTAGAACACTACCTACTTCAAATAATAATTTGAACGATGGGAATTAATTGTGGTTTTTATAATATAGGTGGTGACTATGGGTGAATATGGCTTCGCCTGTGGCACATTTTGAAATCTCATATCACTCCTTAGAGCCTGTACTTTTTTATTTTTCAAATAATTTAAGGAAATCTACCGGATTTGGTGACATTTATGATCACTGCTCCGCTTCTTTGAATAGTAGCGTGATGATATATTGCCTTATACCTTCGTCGATAAACGGACTATTCAACACAAAATGATTTTTTCAGTTCGAACCTGTTGTTCCTGAGATTAGCGCGTTCAAACAAATTAACAAACTCTTCAGCTTTATTCTTACACTATTATGTACCCAAAGGGCATGTCGTATGCTATCACTCGATGTCCGGAAAGGCAGTGGTCCGGATGGTATTCCAGCGGTAGTTTTGCAAAAATGTGCAGCGGAGTTGTCTCCAATGCTTACGCGCCTGTACCGGCTGTCCTACAGTTCGGGTACAGTTCCTTTGCCTTGGAAAGAGGCGAATGTTCAGCCGATTCCCAAGAAGGGGGATCGCTCGGAGCTAGCCAACTGTCGACCCATAACCGTCATCTCAGTGCTGTGCAAAGTGTTCGAGCACATAATTAACAAACAGCTCATGCGGCACCTAGAGGATCACTCCTTAATTAATGACCGGCAATATGGCTTCAGGCCGAAACGGTCAACGGGTGATCTTCTAGCATACGTTACCCATCTTTGGGGTGAGGCTATGGACAAGCACGGCGAGTCACTGGCAATTAGTCTTGACATCGCCAAAGCTTTCGATAGAGTCTGGCACAAATCGCTTCTTTCCAAGCTACCTGCCTTTGGTCTGCCTTCTAGGCTGTGCAACTGGGTTGCTAGCTTCCTGCAGGGGCGCCGTATTCGCATCCTTTGTGACGGACGACCTTCGGAGTTTCTGCAGGTAAATGCTGGCGTGCCCCAGGGGTCCGTCTTATCACCCACTCTCTTTCTTCTGCAATTTTCATTGTTATGCAGACGATAGCACTTTACATGGGAGTTATCATGGACATCCTGCGGCCAAGCAGTCAGATATCGAAGAGAAAATGCAGTTTCTTGTCACTGAGCTTGAGGGGATCCTGAATCACATTTCTCGATGGGGCTCTGAGAACCTGGTTGAGTTCAATGCCAAGAAGACGCAGGCATGTGCGTTTACAGCAAAAGTATCTTCTTTCCTTCCCCTCCCCACTCTTCAGAGCACGCCACTGCCACTGCAGGACAATCTCAATATCCTAGGTATGGATGTTCGCTGCAACCTGAATAGCAAAAATTACATCGAAAGTATCATCAAAACAGCCTCACGAAAACTCGAAAAGTCCTGAACAGACTGAGACGATTTTTCACGCCGGAGCAGTGGTGTCTTCTATACAAGACACAAATTCGCTCCTGTGTGGAATACTGCTCGCATCTCTGGGATGGTTCAGCAAAGTACTTAATAGATGCTCTCGACAGGTTGCAGCGACGTGCGGTCCGCATCATTGGGAATCCCGAGGTCACGAACACCCTAGAACCTTTACAGTTGCGTAGAGATGTTGCGTCCATGGCTGTATTTTACCGTCTGTACCATGGGGAGTGTTCTGATGAGCTCTTCCAATTAGTCCCACCCTCCCCTTTCCTACACAGGACAACACGTGCAGGTCTTCACGGTGCAAAACATCCGATCAAGAACCAAGCGGCTCGGAGACTCTTTCCTCTGTCGCACCATTAAGGCCTGGAACTCATTACCAGCTCACGTGTTTCCTTCTTCCTACAGTCCCGGGTTTCCTTCGTCCTTTAAGCGGGCGTGAAAAAGCATATGATGAGGCCGTCAAGCTGAGTGTCACCATTGTCACTTGGTATGTGTAAGTAATCGTGACCCTCTTTTTGGGACTTTGCCTTCAGCTTACCATCAGGCAAGGCGAAGTCTAATTGACGTGTCCTATATTAAAAAGTAAAGCTATATTTCGCCTAGCAAATTGTGTGTTTCACAAAATAGGAATTTTCAACTTTTGCTGTCGAATAATAACATTTCTGGACTCCGCACTGTGCACTGAAAACTTAACAGGATACCATATAGTTTAGCTCCTTGCCCGATCCGACCGATTGAGCTCATTCAATTTGTTTTAAATAATCCTATGCTATATTTTTTAGAGTTTTCTAAGTTGCTTTTTGTTCAGTAATGACTGTAAAATATTTTGTGCCTGTATTACACAAGTTTATATGATACAAGAAATCATCATCATAACTTTGCTCCCAGTTACATTATGAAGCTTTCACCGTGCAGCCCAGGTTCAATTCCTTTTGGTATGACCTTATATGACTTTTATGCGACTGCCGTTTGACTTCCGAAACCCGAAAGTATAGTCTTGATTACAGCTTTGCTCGTCGCACAGCCAGTATACCGGTGCACAAGTGAAGTTCACTTGGTCCCATAAGTTTTAGCCGGTCCATATAATATACCCTAAGGCTCGTTCCGCACTGATGACTAGTCGACGGCGACTCGTTAGACAGTGACTGTTACTTTCATTACTTCAAATTATAAGGTGTCCACGCACTTAGTCACCGATTGCTCGCCTATGTTTAGTCACCGAGAGATTGAGTCGCCAGCGACAAGTCGATAATTTGTAATGACTTTTTTGTACGATATAAGAAATAAGAGATTTTTTGCAGACCCTTATACCATGTGATCAAACAACCTGTATAGCGATGGCAGGAGTGTTGGCTGCTCAACGATGTATAGCGGCAGCTATTGTAGTGATCACTACAACTGGCAAATCAGCTGAAATCGTTGCTAAATACAAACCGAGATGCCCAATACTTGCAGTGACAAGATACCCGTACGTCGCAAGACGACTGCACTTGTGGAAAGCGATCATTCCTCTTGTTTATGAAGGTACTAGCTGATCTAGTACTAGATGATCCCGTTCCCATAAACTTAAAAAAATGTGTTGTGTAAATTGTTGTTCCAAACATCTATCCCTGTACCAAATTTCAGCCAGATCTGTTCAGCTATTAGAGAGCGATTCAACAACAAACATCTAAATATCTTCACGAACTTTCACATTTATATTTTTTTTATACCACTTGGTTGGCAGACAAGCACACGGTCCACCTGATGAAAAGTGGTTAACGTGACCTATACCGTCAGTTTAAAAGACAAAGCAGGACAAGCTTTTAGTCTTCCCACTGACGGTACAAAAACTCTCCAGTGAGCTCTGGCTACCCTTTTTTTTTTTTTACGTGCGCAAAATCCCCACGGATACCTCCCCACCGGAGCCGGTGGAGGAGGTTATGTCGGACTCGAACCGACTAAAACGCACGCCGCCTGTGTGTCGTTTTGGTTGCCGAAGGTGAGGTTGATAGGCATATCCCTCGCACCCCGGCCGACCCAGGGCCATCTCTCGCGATCTGGCCCTCGTCTCGGGTGTGGGGACTACAGAGTCCCCAACTCGACCCCGGAAACGGGGAGGCGCGCCAGGCGCGCCACCGCCGCAGCCTGCTTCTGCCAGGGTGACAGGCGGCTCCACCTGTCACCCCCAGGCCGGCGCTCATGGGGGGCGGAGGTCGTTCGTCGACCTCCGACGCCCGAGTTGCCTTCGTACGCGGGCAGCTTGGCTTGCGATCCTTCGTCGCTCCCGCTGCTGCTCCCGCCCCGCCTTCTCCTTCACGAGCATTACTTGCTCGCAGAAGGAGGCGCCGGCTGCCCACGCATCCGCGCAGCGGACCATCGCCGCGAGCAAGGTGGAGAGCGTGAGAACTCTCACTCCCAGGGCCGCCACAAGCTCCCGCCTCGGCGTCTCCCACGCCGGACACTCGGTGAGCGTGTGCGGACCTGAGTCCTCGCTCGCGTCGCAGTGATGGCACTCGGACGTTGGCTCTTTCTCCATCCGACGCAGATACTTTCCGAAGCACCCGTGCTCGGTGATCATCTGCGTCAGACGGTACGAGAGGCTGGCTCTGGCTACCCTACTCATCGCCGGGAACATAACACGAGGTTGCTGCTAATATTTTATACCAGGAGGTAGGACACGACGGTATTCCTGTCCGATTGAGCAGTCCGACTGGGGAAGTACCTCCACCCTACGGAATACCACGGCTATAATAACCTCGTGTTGTGTTCCCGGCGGTGAGTAGGGTAGCCAGACCTCACTGGAGAGTTTGTGTGCTGTCAGTAGGAAGACCAAAGACTTGTGTTGATTTTGTGTTCTGCAATGAAGGCACAGAAAATCTCTGTTCTTACAGGGTCGGCAGCACGGATGTGACTCCACTGATGTTACACACGTTCATAGGTCACGGTAACCAATCAGGTTGGCCGTGTGCTTGTCTGCCACCTAAGTAGTGTAAAAAAAATGCTGAAAAATAAAATATTGTGGACAGTTTATTCATTTGTGTTGCAAGTTCCAACAAGTGATTACAGTATAAACACTAGTTTAACTTATACTGACTAAAAATCGCTTTCAGATCCTCCTGATACGATCTGGAGCCATGATCTCGACAAACGTGTTGGTTTTGCTTTAAAGTGGTCTATGGAGAGAGGTTTCATGCGAGTCGGTGATCCTGTAGTGGTCATCTGCGGATGGAGACAAGGCACAGGATTCACTAATACAATGAAAGTAATATACGCGATAGAGTAAAAAGCATGTTTTTAATAATATATTGTATTTTAACTAATTATAATTATACAGAGATTTAGATATTTAACTGTTTAAATATATTATATTATCTAATGAACATGGTATTAATTCTTTTTTTTTAAGTTTAATTTGAAAATTTAACTTCAAACCTAGTATTCACTAGGCAATATTATTGAAAGAAAGAAAGAAATATTTGGTGCTAACTGGTCACAGAGATAACAATAACCAACAATATAAAAAAGTAAGAAAAATAAATAAAATAGAGTGGCTCACAGATAAACCAAATAGGTGTCCAGTTCAGCAAGTGCCAGGTAGAAACCTGACACTGGTTTTCAACTGGAACCTAATTTGCCAGTGACACACGGACGTCGAACCGCACGATATATTGCGCAATTGTATCGCTCAATATTGGATAACTAAGACTTGCAACATCACAGAACAATGTTGTCTGTCGAACATGCAAAATGTCACGCAGAATTTCATTTCCACTTCAACGTGGACGTTTCATCGTGCCCTCCGTGATATAGTACTTACCAGTATCAATGCTTCATATGACTAAAGATAGTATAAATCTTTATTGTACACCAACAAATTATAGTACATGTACAGACAACATTATGAAAAAATGTATAAATGGCGGCCTTATTGCTACAAGAGATCTCTTGCAGGAGAACTTTTAGATGGAAATGTTTTAATTGTCTTAACACTAATAACTTATGGGTAGTTATTAGTGTAGTCATATTAGATTCATATTTTACATATACCATAACACAAAGCATTCTTTTAAGTAAGTGGGAGTACGGGGATTGAAGAGAATACTATAAAGCATGGAAATAATATGAGCATTCTGTCGAAGTCGAACTGGGGGTCACTTGTTCAAGTCAAGGACGACTAACATCTGATTGCATTTCGTCCCGTATTTATTTTAATTTATAATAAATTTTATCAATAATTAGGGTTACAATTCATCACAAAACAACATCTAATAAGTATAAAAGTGTATTTAGGTAAATAAGTGTGTGTAAAAGTGCAATTAATTAGTGAAAATTGCGTCCAGCTGATTTTGCTTACCGGGTAAATGTCAATGACACCGCAAAATTAAAAAATATTATTATATATAACTTTGTCATCTCTTTGGTTACAATTTTAATACTGATTTTTATACAGATAATCGCACCAATAACTAGTTTCTATCGTATTAATTATTTACAGCGTATTTCCATTTTCGTTTTGAGGTTACATATTTGTTTATGTAGGGTACATATTATTATTGATCAAACTGCCTTTTGGTATTTATTCCAATTATTCTTCTTTATATCTATTAGATCATAATGCCAGTCACCCGTAGCATGTCTTCAGCACGCCGTGATGAGGCTAAACTAGATAATATATTGAGAAAACTAGACCTAACATTGAAAGAATTGGATGCATCCAAAACGTTGGTTGAGCAGTTGCACAGAGAAAGAGATGACAATGAAAAGGAACTACTGGATAGCTTAAATAAATACGACTTGATAAAAAAGCAGATGGCTGAGCTGCACACAGAGCATAGGTTAGTGTTAGATGAGCGGGACAGATTGCACAACATTGTGAGTGGGTTTAGGGAGTGCAGCGATGAGTATGAACAGGGCCTTAAGCGCCTGTCGGTCTTGGAGCAGGAACTGCAGGAAGCCCATCACCACATTACCCACCTGGAGACCGAAAAACGTGATACCATTGCTTCCCATACCCATAACTTGTTTGAGGAGTTAGTCGGAAGTGTGCCCAGCCTTGTTTCTACTGAACCTAACTTACAACCCACAATTACTATTGACCTCACAAAGGATGATACATTAACATCTTATACCTCCTATCCCAAGATGGGCATAGTTAAGTGCAGTAGAAACAAACTTAAGAAATATGTAAAAATTAATAAATACATAAGAAAAACGCAAAAACTTATCAAAAGACAAAAATGTATGTACAAAAAAGTCAAGTATATTAAAGAAAGAAGGCAACTAGGTGATGAACTTGATATGTATTCGTTGTTAATTGAAAATAACATTTCAGAACATAATAATAATATCTTAAAGTTAGAAACTGAAATTAATAACTTAAAAAAATCACTGGACATAATGACTGACAGGTACAGTGATGTGAGAGGTGAGTATCAGGAGTATGTTCTGGCTATGAAGGATCTGATGAATCCAAATTCCACATTAACATCGAACATCAATTTACTCAGTCCTGAGCCAGTCTGTAAGTCCTCGCTGACTTCACACATTACCCCTTTAGTTGATTTAAATGAGAAAACAAGTGGTTCCTTCACTGTAAAAAGTAATGTAAAACCTGAAATAGTGATGTATTGTGATGAATTGGGGAAATCAATGGGCCAATTATTAAGTTCATATTTAGAACATAAGGTTACTAACTATTGTACGCCGGGATTAACTTATTGTAACATAATTAAAAAAATTAAGAATTATAGTTTAAACAGCAATAATACGCTTATCATTTTAGTGGGAGACAGGGGAAATGCAGACAGAAATGCACTTATAAATTGTTTTGAATCACTGAAGTCATTTAAGGTTAAAAATATAATACTATTCACACTTCCTTATAGCCGTAGCTTGTCACAGGCAGAAAACAATCTTAGACATAAGCTGAATCAAATTTTACATACAATGGCATTTTATAATCAAAATAAATTCCATTTAGTTGACATAAATGTATATTTAGAAAATAAATTATTATTGACAAAAGATAAATTCTATTTGAATATTTATTTTAAGAGACAGATAGCATCCTTGCTATCATATTATATTACTTGTTCAGCCAAGAACTTGGCTACCCAAGCTGCTCCTTTTGAGCAGAAAAATGACAATGTTTGTCTTGCGACCTTGGAATCTGTTCCAAAAAAGTGTGACAATCATTTAAATATAATTCTAGGACAATAGGGGAGATCTCTAGCAACTTAATCTTAGGGACAAAGGAAAAGTCTATGTACCTGAATATTATTCATCAAAATATTCAAGGTTTTTCTGGCAAAGAGTTAGAACTAGAATTGTTTTTAAATGAAATGCATATTCATATACTTTGTTTGACTGAACACTGGCTAAAAAAACATGAATTATTAGTTAACATTGATAATTATAAAATCATTAGTTCGTTTACTAGAGTTTCTGCTATAAGAGGTGGGTCACTCATTTTAATTAATGACAAATTAAAATCCAAAGAGAGAAAAGATATAGTAGCACTCTCGAGTGAGCGAAACATTGAACTATCATGTGCAGAGCTTGAGCAACATATTGTTATTAGCGTCTATAGACCTCCTTCTGGAGATTACCACCTTTTTGAGTCTATTATGGAAGAAACCTTAAAAAAAGTATGTAAATGTAAGAAGACGGTAGTTGTATGTGGCGATTTTAATATTGATATTCTCGAAAACTCCCAGAACGCGTTAGGGTTCCTCAATCTTTTCAAATCTTTTAATTTACAAAATCTGTTTTGTGAACCAACTCGCATCACATCCACAACAGCTACCTGCTTGGATAATATTTTTTCAGATAACAATGTAAATGAGAAATCTTTAATTAATTTTATAAAGTCAAGATCATACAGGTCAGTTAGCTAGATTTGAGCACCACCATGTTTCTTTACCAAAAAATATTGTATGTAGACCAATCACAACTTATCGATTAGAGAAATTTAAAGAAAATATTAACAACAAAATACCACTTTTGGAATTAAATAATGATGAAAACCCGGATGTTCTTTACAAAGATTTGTTCGAAATAATCAATTACGAATTTAATAACATTTTCACTAAAAAAACAATAAACACTAATCCATTCAAAATTAAATTTAGTGATTGGGCTACACCTGGAATCTTTAAAAGTAGAAAAATATTGTATGAATTATATGAGACAAAGGCATGTACAAATGAGCCACAAGTAATCGAACATATTAAAAAATACTCGAAACTGTTTAAGAAAGTCTGTTCAATAGCCAAATCTAATTATATTCGGGCTAAAATAGAAAAATCAGATAATAAAATTAAGGCAACATGGAATGTTATTAACAAAGAAACCTGTAAGACAAAGTCACGTGATCGTTCCTTCGAGTTAGAAATAGATGGTAAACACATTAATACTGATGCTGCTGTGGCTAATGCATTTGAATCTTTTTTCACAAATATTCCAATTACCACTACAAACAGATTAAATTCTTCAAAAAATATAGCTGCTTCTCTTCTTAAATCTAGTGTTGATAAATGTGGTATTAACTTTGATTTTCAGTATATTGACTTTATAACTATACTTAAAACTTTTAAGCAACTAAATGTAAAAAAGACTGAGGATCTTTGGGGCATTTCAATCAATATAATACAATCAATAATGCCCGCTATCGCGCCTTACCTGGCATTCATTTTCAATAAATATATAGATGAAAACCAATTTCCTAATCTTATGAAGTACAGTAAAATCATTCCGTTATTTAAAGCAGGGGACAAAAGTGATCCTTCAAATTTTAGACCCATCTCCATACTTCCAGCTCTAAGTAAAATTTTTGAAAAAATAATATTTAATCAACTGCTTTCACATTTTACAGAAAATAATTTACTTCATGATAAACAGTTTGGTTTCACTAAAGTTAGAAACACGACAGATGCAGGAGTTGCACTTGTAAAACATATATTTGATGCATGGGAAAAGAAGCAGGATGCCATTAGTATTTTTTGTGATCTATCAAAAGCTTTTGATTGTGTTGATCATGAGACGTTGTTACTAAAATTAGAATATTATGGTGTTTCAAGCGGCTCACTTAGATTACTTACGTCTTACCTCACTGACAGAATTCAAAAAGTTAACGTTAATGGCACTAACTCTTCTGGTGCCCCATTAGTTATGGGAGTACCCCAGGGCTCCATATTAGGACCCCTTCTATTCTTGATTTATGTTAATGATCTTCCTTATTTCGCTACAAATTTTTGTGAAATTGTATTGTTTGCTGATGATACATCATTAATTTTTAAGACTGATAGACATAAAATAGTACTTGACGAAGTAAATAATGCCCTTTCTGAAATATTGCATTGGTTTACAAGTAACAACTTGCTGCTCAATGCGAAGAAAACGAAATGTGTAAAGTTTACTATGCCTAATGTAAGACAGACAGATATTAATATTAAAATGAATAATGAATCTGTCCAAATAATCAATACCACAGTTTTTCTTGGAATAACTTTAGATAGTAAACTGCAATGGGGCTCTCATATCAAAGCCTTGGCAGGAAGACTTAGCTCAGCTGCCTATGCGGTTAGAAAGATAAGGTCACTGACTGATGAGGAAACTGCACGATTAGTTTATTTTAGTTACTTCCATAGCGTTATGTCATACGGTCTGCTGCTGTGGGGCTCGGCTGCCGATATTGAGACTATATTTGTACTACAGAAACGAGCGATACGAGCGATCTATAGCCTCAGACCCCGTGACTCGCTAAAAGAAGTTTTCAAAGAAATTAATATTTTAACAGTTGCTTCTCAATACATTTATGATAATATCATATATGTACGAAAAAACATAAATATTTTCGAAAAACTATCTGATGTACACAATTTTAATACTAGAAGCAAAAATAAACTAGTTGTGCCTAAACTTAGGCTTCACAAGGTTGGTGATTCATTTGTAGGAAGCAGCATAAAAATATTTAATAAAATTCCTCAGGATTTGATTAATATGCCGATAAATAAATTTAAATTAGAAGTGAAAAAAACTTTACTCAGTAAAGGTTATTATAAAATGGATGAGTATCTAAATGATATCAATGCGTGGTCAACATAAGTCTCTTGCTTGCTCGCACAAAATAAATTGTAAACTAAAGCAAATTTAAAAAAAAAAAAGAAAAATAATCTAGTTCTAATATAGTTCGCTGAGTTTCTTGCTGGTATCTTCTCAGTAGAACTAACCTACCGAACCAGCGAAAGAATCATTTTCCAATGGTTTATTTGTACATTATTTAATATTTTAATATTATTTCTTGACATACTCAACTGTATAATTTTGACGTTCATATGTGCTCTTTGTGTGCCTAAACTGAATAAATGAAATTGATTCTTTGATTCTTCTTTGAGTTGCGAAACTGTGATACGTGATCATATTTGCGAAGAACAAATATGAATCTAATACAGAAATTTTGAAGGAGTGATTCTGAGTGCAAGTTTAGTGGAAGAAGTGATTCTATAAGTGTAAGTTTAGTGACATTCTGGTAGGAAGTTAAGCAGTCTACGCATGGAACCCTGACGCTGACGCAAACAACTTGCAGTTTACTTCTCGTTTTTAGGGGCCCTAGGATCGTGTCCTATGTATCCGTATACCAAGATTTTTAATATCGTTACTTATTTTAATATTTACATCGTTAAAAACTACGTCTGGCAATTGCGACCAGTCTATTCGGTTTATCATTCCGGAGCTGTTATTTTTTTAAACGTACAATGAAATTGATATATTTATTACAGTTTTATGTAAAAAAGATAATTATATTATCAAAGCAAAAAATATCTTAAGCCAGTAGCTTACCAGTGTGGTTCGGTTTTGATTTTTTAATAAATGGTATCTAACTTTTTTAATCTTATAATAATTTGATTTATGAAAAATGTGAAATTTGAATACCATTCCAAATATTTCACAATCTACCTGTTACTATAGCTCATGTTCTGCATTATTTTAAAAGTTTAATCAAACCGCAAAGACGCCCAGTCACTCGCAGCCTTCATTTTAGAGTGCTTTAAATTTTTAAGTCTAGCTTGCCCCGGTGTCTATCAAGAATTTTAAATTCGCCCTCAAACGTGCCTTACTTTGAGTTGAAATCTATTGACCGTTTCAAAGCTTCACGGAAAGTTCAGGTGACGGAATGATGCCAGTGATCGGTATCAAAGGGTTAGCTCTCCTCGCTGGTCGACGAGGCAATTTGCAGAGCTCTCTGAGGTGCCCAAATTGAATTTATGTAACCTCGACTTCACAGTACGAACATACCGATCAAAAATTTTGCAGACTTGCTCAGACAAATACTAAAACATTTTAAAAACATTATATGTTCTTACAAGCGAACCTGCAAATCAACCTACCCTGCAAATGACTGAACACCCATCAATTGACGTACGAAACTGGCGCGACTTTCCTTTCAGAGTGAAGTGATTAATATCAACAAAAACCACAATGGGAAAGAGAATTTCAAAAGTGAATCTTGGTCTCAAAACTATAAGTTTTAGATGCGACCAGAATTGGCAGATAAATGAAAAATGAACTACTGAGTTACTGAAGTCACCACTGTAATAACGTGTTATACCTCGTACTTAACAAACTACTAAGTGTGTCCAGGTTTCCACGTCATAACGTTTATTATGATTGTTAAAATGTGTTTTATATTGTAGAAAACCATTGCTTAGAAATTATTATACCTCAAAATAAAAATTGAATATGTAGATAAAGTCGTACTTTTTCATATAAAGTTATATGTAAAGGTGCAACCGTATCTCCTTTGTCGAATGTACATACGTATGTATTATTACAGCTGCCATAAATTTGTTCGATCCTCGCCATGACCGTAAGTATATCGTTACAGGGAGATGGCCAATATTGCCATTCGGCGTCCGCACATAAGCCGTGACTAACAGCAAAAGGTATCACTTCTTTCGATAGATGGTTTACGACTTTTCTTGTCTTGCATTGTCAGCGATTTGGGCATTTTTACCCGACTTATTGAAATAAAGTTATTCCGAGCGATTTCAACTGGGAAAGTAAGTATGTACATATATGAGAGGAAGAAACCATCATCATTTTCATAGTAGTCCCGGTCGAATTCTAAGGTCTCGCCACGGAGCCCAGGGTCTGCTTTCCGGTATTTATTTCTCTAACATGGATACCAAATATCGTTAACAGTGAGACAATAGGCTCGGGTGACATCTCCCAGAATGTCTAGGCAGCATTTTTGGGTCCGATCCCTGTCATTGCTTGAAACCTTAACATACTCTAAATAAAAAGATGAAAGGCGAAAAGATTTAGTATCGTTCTTCTTTGTGTTTTGGTTTTCTGCTGTCCATTTTCATGTAATTCATATCGTAGCTAAAAAAATCAAGACTGCACGTATAATATTTCTAAAACTGATTGATACAGTAACTATTCAAAGATAACAATCCAATTTGTAAACAGAGCTTGTTCAAAAGCTTCGAATATCCAGCAACAGCTGAAACTGACCTTAACCAACAATGGCACTTTCAACGAAGGTAGTAATCGCAGCCCATCGTACCGGATGCAATTACGCCCTTTGCTAGCTACAACTGTGACTCTGCACGAGTGACAATGGTAAAAGCCAGGTGTCTAGTTACGGCCCAATTTGCACAGGAACTATTTTTAGTGTCCAGTGCAGAGTGAATCTCTGCTTTGAAGGATTTCAGTTTGGTAGAGCCATCCAGTTAGCTGACCAACTAAGATGTTAGACTTTAGAGCTGTTCAACAATAATTCAGACGTTTTTATGTTGTTTGCACTGTTTGAGATTTAATAAAAGATTTTATTTGTAAAAAATATATTACAGATCTTTTGATATTAAATATCGAAAGTATCTTTTTATGTTGCACGGCAGATAGAAATGATCTGAACGAAACTACCCGATTCGAGTATCAACCTCACTTTTTTATACATTAATAACATAAAACATTTTGTAACACGGATCATTCTTGTAAACATAATTATATAATAATATAGGAAAATATCAAAAAATCTCTTTAACCAGATAACGAAAGCAATTGAAAACGATTTGAAAATATAGATGAAACACGAACGACTATTAACATTTCTTTTGTAGCTTTGAACACAAACGAGGCCACTCATAAAGAAATAACAGGTGAACAAAAAGCAAGATACGAAATAAAAATTCCTGTAATAAAGGTAGGGAATAATAGCACTTTCGGGAGCATCAAGTTGAGATGGGCGGCTAAATTGTAATGTTTACAAGTTAAATTAGATGAGGGCTGTTGAAAGTTATTCATAATGGAGGAAGCTCACCTTTTTGCGGCGCTGTGGTCGCGGGCAGATTACGCACAATTTGTTCGCTCGGGATATTCGCAAGCGTCGGCAGAATCAGCTCCTGCCTGCCTATTTGTGTTCTTAATTTGATTTTCGAGAGTTGCGAAAGTGGTATTAGAAATAAATGTATTAATGTCAGATTTATTTTTCTTAATACTTACGTTTATATTTGAGAATATTTGAGACGAGGGCAGGTATAAATGGTTTTAGATTAGATGAAGTCATAGTTTCATAATGCTTAGTGCAGCTTGTATGATTTTGAATTAACAGAACTTCATAAACTTTTGCGCTTATTTATGAGAGAGAAGTCATTGTGACATCACAAATACATTGTATTACCCACATCTCAATTCGCAGAACTGCTTTATTTTTAAATTGTCTATAGGTTTTTCATGGTAATAAGATTCATTGCCGTATTTTATATAACATATCCGCTAATTGAATTACAACATTGACATAATATATTGACTGTCAGAAATACATAGGTGGTTACTTTCTAACACTGATGAATTGCAAGAAATCAGAACATAATCCAATTGATACTCACAAACTTATACCTTTTTTTTTTACGTGCGCAATATCCCCACGGATACCTCCCCACCGGAGCCGGTGAAGGAGGTTATGTCGGACTCGAACCGACTAAAACGCACGCCGCCTGTGGGTCGCTTTGGTTGCCGAAGGTGAGGTTGACAGGCATATCCCTCGCACCCCGGCCGACCCAGGGCCATCTCTCACGATCTGGCCCTCTTCTCGGGTGTGGGGACTACAGAGACCCCAACTCGTCCCCGGAAATGGGGAGGCGCGCCACGCGTGCCACTGCCGCGGCCTGCTTCTGCCAGGGTGACAGGCGGCTCCACCTGTCACCCCCAGGCCGGCGCTCATGGGGGGCGGAGGTCGTTCATCGACCTCCGACGCCCGAGTTGCCTTCGTACGCGGGCAGCTTGTCTTGGGATCTTTCGTCGCTCCCGCTGCCGCTCCCGCCCCGCCTCCTCCTTCACGAGCATTACTTGCTCGCAGAAGGAGGCGCCGGCCGCCCACGCATCCGCGCAGCGAACCATCGCCGTGAGCAAGGTGGAGAGCGTGAGAACCCTCACTCCCAGGGCCGTCACAAGCTCCCGCCTCGGCGTCAACAAACTTATACCTTTACCTAAATAATAATATAGGTACATATACACACATTTACTGGTGGTAGAAACTTGGTGGCACAAATTTGTCTCAAGTTTCGACCGGGTAGGTACCACCGTGCACTATTGCGAAAAACCCTCCATAGCAATTCAATCTCGGTTGGATTGTGTTCAGGGGTCAGCATGTGCATAGCCGGGCAGAGGTGGTGGTTGTCGCAGCACTAGTGGGACCAGTGGGTCTTGGCGTAGTCTAGTGGGGATGGCGCGGGGCGATGCGCCGAACAGGGAGACCTGTAGAAACGGTGGTGCCGCTGGCCGCCCGCGGTATAGTACAGGGGCCCAACTGGGGTTAACCACCTTGGGAGGCTGCCTCACCAGGCCGCGCATAATCCCGATATGGTTCGTCGTGCCGGTTGGTGACCGGATTTGGGAGCCCGGCGACCATACTCGGGGGGGTACGGGGGCCCTTCCGTTCGGCGCGTCGGCTCTCGCCATGCCTCACATTCATAGATAAAACCAATATCCCGCGCTTTGTCACACGGTGCTGCGGCGGCAATCACTTCTTTTTTCACGCCTTCTCCCACCCAAACTCATGGCAGCGCAATTTACAGAAAAAGGCAACACAGCGGCTCGTCACACTCCCAAAAGCTTGCTATTCGAGGTGGAGTCCACTAACATCTGTGGGCTCCATGCAAACCTCAACGCCGTCCACCAACACCTAGAGACGGTGAAACCTGCCATGTTTTTTCTAACGGAGACGCAAATACACCGCCCTGACGACACGACCTACTTGCTCTACCCTGGCTATGTTCTTGAGGAAAGTTTTCGTGCAAAAGCCGGGGTGTGCGTGTTTGTTAGGGCGGATGTTTGCTGTCGCCGTTTGCGCTGCCTAGAGGACCCATCCTTCTCCGTCCTTTGGGTACACGTAGACCATGGCCCTACGAGTCAGATCTATGTGTGCCTCTACCGTTCCCATACAGGAGATGCTGAGACAACTCGACTCTTTGAATATCTGAGTCAGGCGGCAGATGATGCGCAGGAGCGATTTCCGAATGCCGAAATGGTATTTTTGGGGGATTTTAACGCCCACCACGAGATCTGGTTGGGCTCCTCCAAAACAGACCATGCGGGAAGAGCCGCCCACGCATTTGCTCTGGTGCACGGCCTGACCCAATTGGTGCACGAGGTCACTAGGATACCAAGAAGGTCGGGCCAAGCACCTTCTCTGCTAGACCTTCTGCTGACGAGTGATCCGGACCGGTACAGTGTATCGGTGCGAGCCGCTTTAGGCAACTCTGACCACTGCCTGGTCTGTTCCACGGTGCCTATTATAGCGCCCCCACGACCCATGCGGGGGAAGCGGCGTCTCTGGCACTACTCGTCAGCGGACTGGGATGGACTTCGTGACTATTTTGCGTCCATCCCGTGGGTTGAGCGCTGCTTTGAAGGTAAGAACCCATCGGATTGTGCTACTGCTATCGCCGGTGAGATCGGTCTGGGTATGGAATACTATATCTCATACACCGATGTCACCGGTGACCGCGGGGTGCGCCCTTGGTTCGGGCGCGAGTGCGCGGAAGCTGTTGAACAAAAACAGTCTGCGTACCGCGCTTGGGTAAGGGCGCGCGCCACGCGCCATCCCAATCTGGGCCACTTCAAGGCGGCGTATAACAGAGCCACAAAGGTCTGTAGAAGGGCCTATGTCAGAGCGGATGCCCTGCGCATAGCGCGGCTTGGTCAAGAGCTAGTGATGCATCCTACGGGAAGCCGTGGCTACTGGCAACTGGCTAAAGCCGTGCAAGCCAACTTCTGTCAGCCTTCGCTGCCTCCGCTGCGTAACCCTGATGGATCCCTGGCCCATGAGCCGCAAGAGAAGGCAAATCTGCTGGCTAATCTCTTTGCGGCCAACTCCCGAATCGATGATTGTGGTACGCAGCCACCAACACTACCCGACAGTGACCACGCGATGCCTGATATCCATATCAGGCAACGCGATGTCCGTGCAGTGCTGCAATCACTCGATGTCCGGAAAGCCAGTGGTCCGGATGGTATTCCAGCGGTAGTTTTGAAAAAATGTGCAGCGGAGTTGTCTCCAATGCTTACGCGCCTGTACCGGCTATCCTATAGTTCGGGTACAGTGCCTTTGCCTTGGAAAGAGGCGAATGTTCAGCCGATTCCTAAGAAGGGGGATCGCTCGGAGCCAGCCAACTATCGACCCATAGCCGTCACCTCAGTGCTGTGCAAAGTGTTCGAGCACATATTAACAAACAGCTCATGCGGCACCTAGAGGATCACTCCTTAATTAATGACCGGCAATATGGCTTCAGACCGAAACGGTCAACGGGTGATCTTCTAGCATACGTTACCCATCTTTGGGGTGAGGCTATGGACAAGCACGGCGAGTCACTGGCAATTAGTCTTGACATCGCCAAAGCTTTCGATAGAGTCTGGCACAAATCGCTTCTTTCTAAGCTACCTGCCTTTGGTCTGCCTTCTAGGCTGTGCAACTGGGTTGCTAGCTTCCTGCAGGGGCGCCGTATTCGCGTCCTTTGTGACGGACGAGCTTCGGAGTTTCTGCAGGTTAATGCTGGCGTGCCCCAGGGGTCCGTCTTATCACCCACTCTCTTTCTTCTGCATATCAACGACATGCTGTCTACCGGCAATGTTCATTGTTATGCAGACGATAGCACTTTACATGGGAGTTATCATGGACATCCAGCGGCCAAGCAGTCAGATATCGCAGAGAAAAGGCAGCTTCTTGTCACTGAGCTTGACGGGGTCCTGAATCACATTTCTCATTGGGGCTCTGAGAACCTGGTTGAGTTCAATGCCAAGAAGACGCAGGCATGTGCGTTTACAGCAAAAGTATCTTCTTTCCTTCCCCTCCCCACTCTTCAGAGCACACCACTGCCGCTGCAGGACAATCTCAATATCCTAGGTATGGATGTTCGCAGCAACCTGAATAACAAAAACTACATCGAAAGTATCATCAAAACAGCCTCACGAAAACTCGGAGTCCTGAACAGAGTGAGACGATTTTTCACGCCGGAGCAGCGGTGTCTTCTATACAAGACACAAATTCGCTCCTGTGTGGAGTACTGCTCGCATCTCTGGGATGGTTCAGCAAAGTACTTACTAGATGCTCTCGACAGGTTGCAGCGACGTGCGGTCCGCATCATTGGGAATCCCGAGATCACGAACACCCTAGAACCTTTACAGCTGCGTAGAGATGTTGCGTCCATGGCTGTATTTTACCGTCTGTACCATGGGGAGTGTTCTGATGAGCTCTTTCAATTAGTCCCACCCTCCCCTTTCCTACACAGGACAACGCGTGCAGGTCTTAGATGTCATCCGCACACGGTGCAAAACATCCGATCAAGAACCAAGCGGTTCGGAGACTCTTTCCTCTGTCGCACCATTAAGGCCTGGAATTCATTACAAGCTCACGTGTTTCCTTCTTCCTACAGTCCCGGGTCCTTTAAGCGGGGCGTGAAAAAGCATATGATAAGGCCGTCAAGCTGAGTGTCACCATTGTCACACGGTATGTGTAAGTAATGGTGACCCTCTTTTCTGGGATTTTGCCTTCAGCTTACCATCAGGCAAGGCGAAGTCCAATTGACGTGTCCTATATAAAAAAAAAAAAAAAAAACATTTATATTTAAGTATATGAGCAAGGTAGTATATATAGGTAGTATGTATATTCAAATAATATATCATGTCTAATAGTAATTATTCACTGTATAATTCTGAAATCCTTAACGCCAATCAGGCAGTGTGAATAATTACACGGTACCGCTACGTGTACTCAAAGGAAACTGAGATAATAGTTGTATAGCCGCATAAACAGACTGACTAACCTACGTGCTGACGATATAATTAATCAACAACAAACAGTTATACTTCGTGTGAGCGAATAATAATATAATAAAATAATATATTAGTATTAGGTATATCACTACACGTAAAAATAGTAATTGATTTAAATGGAATTTGAAGAAAATAAAGATTATAAAGAAGTTGTTAAGGGTAATTGGAGCCCTCAAAAGTTGGCCTACTACAAAACTTTATTCGCCAATTGGTTGTGGAGGTCTTATAGCAGTCGTGTCCCGTTACTGAGTTGGGAAGGGGCTCAGAGAGAAGGACCGTAAACATTACATAGGTAGAATAATAGAAATCGAACAACCGTCAAATTATGAATAGTGGGATCTAGAAGAGAAAGTAAAAGAGTAGAAGATCAATCATGAATACTGAAATTTTCAACAAATCAAAGTCATACTATTTTTTTTTATACCACTTAGGTGGCAGACAAGTACACGGTCCACCTGATGGGAAGCGGTTACCGTGGCCTATGGACGTATGCAACACCAGAGGTGTTACACTCGCACTGCCGACCATAAAACTGTTATTGAATTGAAACCATTTTAACGGATTCTATTGCGATTCATTTTGTATTATTCTACTAATTACGCTTAGTCCGACGTTTCAGTTACTTTTCAGCACTCATGATCACAGGGTGACGGAATACCGAATGAAACGCGATATAATCCGTGAAATTGATTTCATTTCAATGAGTTTATGCAATCTAATCAAATCAATTCAAAAACACGGTTTTTTTTTTATATAGGACACGTCAATTGGACTTCGCCTTGCCTGATGGTAAGCTGAAGGCAAAGTCCCAGAAAAGAGGGTCACCATTACTTACACATACCGTGTGACAATGGTGACACTCAGCTTGACGGCCTCATCATATGCTTTTTCACGCCCCGCTTAAAGGACCCGGGACTGTAGGAAGAAGGAAACACGTGGGCTGGTAATGAATTCCAGGCCTTAATGGTGCGACAGAGGAAAGAGTCTCCGAACCGCTTGGTTCTTGATCGGATGTTTTGCACCGTGTGCGGATGACATCTAAGACCTGCACGTGTTGCCCTGTGTAGGAAAGGGGAGGGTGGGACTAATTGGAAGAGCTCATCAGAACACTCCTCATGGTTACATGGATACAATTCAAATAACGATCATTCGGCAGCACGAGTGTGACACCCTTGGTGTTGCATACGTCCATAGGCCACGGTAACCGCTTCCCATCAGGTGGGCCGTGTGCTTGTCTGCCAACTTAGTGGTATAAAAAAATAAAAAAAAACGAATTTAGGAACCCACAGGACATTTTATGACTACACGTGACTAAAATAATGGTCACGATATCTGACCGTTATTTTTGTAAAATCAAAAATTATATTTCATTGCATTTGGTTTTTTTACATATAATTTAATAAACTATCGGTTACGTTTACGTATCAAAATACCGAACCGAATTTCAAACCCCGAAGTTCAAAATAAAGAATTTTAAAATCCCGAATGTACGCAATACCGAGGTACGACTTATCAAAGTTCAAAATCCTGAAAATTTGATTTTAATACGTTGGGATGATATGGCCTGATAATAGGATGGTAGGATGGGTCTACCATCCTATTATCAGCAATGTATGAAAATCAAATTTTCAAATTACTTCTTCGTTTCTCATAGTCCACATTAACTCATTCGTTACGTCGCGTCGTACGTTAGTGCATCCGAGTCGGTAATTTATAATATATAACAAACAGTGTTATATGTACAATCTCCATGTCGATGCGCGCAGTATGTACCCCACGCCTTCCGACTTGGATAGGTTTTAGGTTATTCTTTTTATAACCACCTAAACAAATCCACCCAAAATATATTTTTAGGGATTTAAAATTTTTGAATTTTGATTTGAACTTCAGGATTTTGTACTTCGGCATTCTGTACTTCGGTATTTTGAACATTTGGTCAAACGAACATTCGAGATTTTGAACTTCGATCTTTCGTACATCAGTATTATGAAATTCGGTATTATGAACTTCAGGATATTGATATCTTATTGGTACTGTTTCACTTACGTTAAATAATTTCGAGATGTTTAAATTTTACATGTAATAGCTGGTAGATGTCATTCTGTCCTTATTTCATAATTTAAACACCGAGCCAAGAAAATTAGTCAAGGGAAATTATTTCTTTAAAGCAATCACAAACGTGCTTTATATAATTTCCCAGTTGGTTCGTAGTACTGTCTCCTGAATATTCTTCAGCTAATAAGGCTTTACAACTAGATTTGAAATTAAGTTCTACGAGTTATTTTGCACTGAGAAAATTATTTAACATTCGTCTATACGATGAATTGTTAAAGAGATTTAGAATTGGGTCTCAAATAACTTTACAAATAATATAATAATTTCTCACTTGTCTGTAAACATTCAATGGGTTAAGCTAACCTAAGCGCAATTGCTTAGATGGGTAACCGCACAGTAGAATTTCAACAGAGCGTTTGCGTGCTTTGGGCGGTCCTGAACAACTTTGACAGAGGTTGGCAACTAACTCTGTCATGGAGGTCAGACGGTAGTTGCTTACAAGATACAAGATAGAAAAATTCAATCTAAATCATACTTTAAGCTGACCCCTAACTCCGAGGCGAATACGTCAGTCGCAACCGGGAATAATGCAAGGACAATGATGAATAAGCATAATATTATTATCACTATGGAAAAGTTCGTTAGACTGTGATATTATGCAACTTTTTTTAATCTCCTCTCAAGGTTAATTCACCTTGAGGGAGAGTTTATTTTATTAAAGTGCATTCTGCGATTCGATACAGAACAATTGGGTGTGTTAGTGGATTCATGAGTGTGTTATGTATGTTAGTATTTTGAGATGGGTGATGTAAATTAAAAAGTAAGATAGAAATTAAGTGTTGGAGTATGAGGAAAATTTGGGAGCGATTGTTTTGTTAATTGTGCATCTATTGTTGAATTATGAGTGTTGTGTCAATAAATAACCTTATGTGTGTTAACTATAATGTGAGTCATGAAGGTGTGAATAGTGGTGTTTCTCGTTATCAAAATTGTTAAATTACATAGGTTTAGGTCATCGTAGCGACAAAGTTGTTCATTGAAAGCTGCTCGTTTGCAGTTTTAATTTTGTTTTTTTTCCCTAGGAATATAAACCTATTGACTGCATTAAAAAAAGATCCTAGTCCTTGTCCTGGATATTGTAGGTAAATGCCAAAAATAAAGTTTTCAAATAAACCTTTCAACCTAATATTTGGTGCTGCCCTAATCTTAAACTGACAAAGCCGTAAAAGTTTAATATTAGCCTCTTAAGATTTAGTAAAATCTCCATGCAAGATAAACCTCACAGATATGACGCAGAATGGCTGACGTAATCTCGTTAAATGCACGAGAGCTGCATACGAATTTATCCACACAGGAACATCTAATAATTGCATAGCCGATGCAACACACGCCTATACGTGACACTGACACACGGAATCAAAGTGAGCTCATAATAGTTTTAACTTTATAATGACTAGGGCACAATTTAATTGACCTCAGGCTTAGGCAAATGGATTGAGAATAAAGTTGGTTGACTGGGTTGACCTTGCGACTGGTTTGGGTCAGTTACTTGGGGTTGTAAATATTTTTTACACTGAAGCGAAACTGACTGCAGCGCTAAATAGCTCCCGCATGAACCTTTTTATGTTAAACAAAAGCACTGAGTACCTATATCGTAATTCCTAGTAGCAATTTTCTTTCGGAATTTGTTGAAGGCACTGGCAGTCAGTCTAAATTCAATTTTACTTGATATTCGGTTCGTTGCGTTATCTGTCATCTTGTATTTATGGGTATAACCACCTTTTGGGATATAAATCGCAAAATATCGATCCTAGGGAAAAATTATGAATATTTAAATGTAAGAAATTTAATTCCAAATAATTTTTGCCTTGCCATCTTTCATGTTAAATTAATAACAGATGACTTACTTAGCAAATAAGAACTATCTAACCCTTAAATTTAAGATAGCGGCGAATGCAACGAACCGAATACCATGCAAAACTAAATTTAAACTGCTAGTGACCTCCCCAACGAATTCCAAAAGAAAATTACTACTAGAATTTATTTCTACGTTTGCCCTTAACTCAGCTAATTCTACTTTATTATGTATCGCAATTACAAAGAAAACAGTAAGTACCTACACCACATTATTTATATGCTTTGAGTTAAATAAATAAACATTAAAAAATCTTAATGACTTTTTTCATCAGAAAATACACCTTTCCATTCTGACTCACACTCATGGATTAAAAAGAAAAATATACAATTAATAATTTATTTTTTTCGGACTCCTTTACTGTACGACAGTTTCGTACCAAAAATTCACTCAGTAATATACAAAATAATGCAACAGAATTTTCTAACCACCTAAAAATATGGAACTGAAAATATTTACGACACAGTAAGGGTACACTACTGACACAAAACGTCCAAAACATTTTGCGTAAAATATCATCTATTCATAACAGAAACCCAGGAAATTGAATAAAATTTTGTCAAAAACGTCCATTATTTACGCGGTCGTAAAATGAGACCAGATAAGGAAGGCTTATTGAATCCAACGACATTTTATATCAACGGGACACAATACTATTTATCTATTCAATATTTCACCGAAGATACTGTTTGGAAATAATAAAGGAAGGAATCAGTCTTGCCCCATTGAATAATAATGCCGCTAAAGATAAAAAAAGTTAAGAGATTAATGTTGTAAATAATGATTTTCGGTGGTTTTCTTTTGTTATAAATGTCAAGGAGAATAATCAATATGCTTAAGATAAGTAGCGTAATGCTTCTAATAAAATTATTTTAGTCTTGTATATAGTTCTTTGTGCAGTATATGTGAAATAAAAAAATGTACGATGAAAAGACTGTCCAAAAGGTAACAACGAAACTTCGTTATTTGTTCACAAATCACCTTGGTGAATTATAGACGAGTTACTCGTACCTGCAATAGGTATAGAATATACACTGCGTGCGTAAGCTTTTTACAACAAAGATAAACTGTAAGTGGAAAGCCGCGTGGTTCCAGCAGAGTAGAGTTTGGACCACGCCATATCTTCCCATGCGGTATCGTACAAGGCGACTAAGGGATAGGGCTGTTTAACATACATCCCAGACTCAGTCTCAGATGTAAGGTTTGTCAACAAATAGTGCCACGAAGACGGCAATATACTCACCGACCGAATTCAATGATTGGTGAAATGTGGGTGTTAATTCACCTCTGCCTAACTCTCCTAACGCGTAAACAGTTGCCCTGGAAGGAATGACTAATTTTTTCAGTTGACTACCACAGACTACAAGATTGTTTTTGTGTCTGGTATTGATGTTATGCCGGTCACAAACTCTGGAGAATTTTTAAACATTTTTCCGTACATAATTCAGTAGCGGTGACTGTCTGCCATATCGTCAACCCGTCTACATACTGTCTGCAATGCGTGTCTCGCTTAACGTTAACAAGTGTTTACAGGCCAATTTTTCTTTTCCAAACCACAGAATCTCTCAAACAAACAAGCGACAGATATGCCTTACAAATTGTTTTAGCTTCCCCGCCACGCTCAACGAAAGCTTCGTTTCTCTAAGCTTTTGAAAACGGTACGCCAATAATATTTGTACGTTTATCTCACTTATTTGCCTTTGTGCCTCGTCTTTTAGTTATTGTTTCGTGTGTAATGTTAGCATACTATTAGTGTCGTTATTTTCAGATTTACGTGAATAAGGGTCTTATATAATTCTGTATTCTTAAAATAGCATGTCTTTCTCAGCTTTATTCAAGCAATTATTTTAAGGAACAACCGTCGGTAACTTAGTGCTTAAGGTGGCAGGCTTACGATCGAAAAGTCCCTGGTTCACAACACGCAAATTAATTGCTACTTATTGTGGAGGAGTCGAACGAGCAATCACGAATAGAATAGAATAGAATTGTAAATTAAAAACCTGTTAATTTTCTTCCAGTAGGTAAACGCTTACGTAAAAAGCATACCTCACAATATATTTACACACCAGTACCTGCATTTCAACACGTCATTCACTCAGACAGGTGCAAAGGTAAAAGGACAAAAGGGCATAATAAGGGGTATTGAAGTGGGGTAGCCATAGAGAGAGTGTGCCCTATCGTGCCCAGACCCGACACTGAAGAGGCAGTGAGCGACTGGAGTGCCGTGTAGCCTTCAAGGCATTTTGGTTGCTTACATCACATTTACAAGATAGAATATTGTCAAACATTGCACATATATAATGATGTTTCTTATAATTTTTTCATTTAACATCGTATTTTACATTAAATTTCGTTAGTTTTTTTATTCGTAAGTAGTTTATGTTCTACCGTACCGTTGAATGAATTGAATGCAAAATGTGATAAAACTTTTTTTAACTTACTACGAGTACTTGGGCTTATGCGAAAGTTATAGATATACTTAATTTGGCTACTCTAACACACACTATGTGAAAAGTAAATGATTTTACTGTAAATCTACCGTGCTCTAGCAGATTTTAAAGCTAAATATGTGAATGGAAAAAATATATTTTACTAGAGACCAATAAATCGTTAATTAACATTTTCACAAAAAATATAATAGTATCTATCCTACCTATGATTTTCTACTAGGCTGATTATGATTCTTGCCTAGCAGTGCAGCAGTTGTGTAGCAGTTGTTTTTTCAATTACTTGACTTAAAACTATTTTAAATGCTCGTTTAACTGGCCTGGGTTTAATTGGTCTGGGTGTTTCTATGTATGATGTGTATGTATTTACAAAAAAAATAGTATCTAAGTATGTTTATGCTCATTCTAGATTCCATAACACAAGCTAGTTAAGCTATGCTTGTGTAGAATGTTGTGGAATATTAATTAATTAATAGTGAACACGAAGGAGTGAATCCTGTGTATTCACTATTTCTTAGCTAAACAGACTATTTTCTACAATACAACGACTTAAACACAAACAAAGAAATGAAACGTAATTACAACGTAGGTATATATGTAAATAAACATTCCTAATTATTGTGGACCAGTGGCAAAGCTACTCGTATTTTGAAGAGGAAAGGCGCTAATATTATAGCGTCGGCAAGATCACGCCCTAAACCTTGTAACACACAATAAGAGACAGCAAAGAGGCGATAGTTTGCTTAAACTTTAAGGTGTACAGAACCTAATGAGGGGCATTTCGAAAACAGAGATGGCTCTGGGTTGACCAGAGGGAGATAGATATGTTTCTGGCTATCTCACCTCCGGTAAGTGAAGACCCAAAACATTAACCCATATTTTTTATTAAAATAAAAAGTAATTCATATTTTTAAAAATATCATGAGTTTACGTTTTTGGTAGAATACATGTCTGTCCGAATAGAGTGTGGGTGCCTGACCAAACAAATGAATGATAGGATCCTTTTACCTGTTTCACAACTGACCCAAAATTATAATTTTCTGTATGAACAGAACTTTTCGACTTAATAAAAGATTAATCATAGAACTAAACATGAGGTTTTCAAATATTTGCGAATATAAAACTAACGCAGAAATCTAAAATATAAAATCACATACCTACCAGAATCGCAGAAAATCCAAGCCACCTGTACGCTTCGTTGAGTGAGGAGTACTGTAGCGGCCTACAAGTCTAAAGATTTGGGCACGTCCTACCGCGGACAGAGCATGTTGTCCTGTATATTGTATCAAAAGTAAGTATAAACTTTTTTTTTCTATACCACTTAGGGAGCACACACACACACAACACCAGGGGCGTCACACTCGCGCTGCCGACCCAAAACCCAACTACTGTAAAAACACGCTTTAAAAGTATTAAACAAGAAAATGTCAGGGATAGACGTGGTCGTATGCGTGTTTTTTTTTATTTATATCATTTTGGTGCAAACAACACACAATATAATTCATACACATTTGTAATATGCTAATTAAGCCCTTTCAGATGATACCACGGTATATTTATTTCAAATTTATTTTTAACACAGTATTTTATGACCGCTAGAGGGCGCTACATTAGATTCAGTAATACGTCATATGGCCTATAACCAGCAGACGACCAAGACGTTTCTAATGATACCTCATTTGTCAAGTTCTAATAAGTAGTTCGGGAGCTATGAGGGATGCTATGCTACCTACACACATACATACATACAAATCGCGTATAGATTATTGTAAATTAATTATAATAAATTGCATAAAACCTATATTCTCCAATAGACTTTTGCCTAGCCCTGACGATAGATGAACTTTCACAATATAAAGTACAGAAGTTCAAAAAAAAAACTGA
Source organism: Eilema griseolum (assembly GCA_963662185.1). NCBI lineage: Eukaryota > Metazoa > Arthropoda > Insecta > Lepidoptera > Erebidae > Eilema > Eilema griseolum. The sequence continues at coordinate 21,585,194 of OY759238.1, forward strand.
GTGTAAAACAAAGCACGTATTCAGGAAATTGAGTTCTGGATGCACCACCAAACTTATAAACGTGAAGTAAAACATTTACTTTACTAACTTCTAACGTTTCTTCAATAACATCCCACTGAAAACGTTTCTTGTGAAATCAGTTGCCAAGACTCGAAAACTTATATGGCATTCACTGTTACAAGTTATCAGATCCCATTTAGAGCAAACCCTGAACTTTACAGACCCTATATCTTGGTTAAATCGTATGGCCTGGCTGTGTGCCAGAATAGTCTTATGTAATGTGCAAAACATACCAAAGAAAATTACTCATTTACATAGTAAAGTAACTTATTATGGCTTATTAGATAAGGTATATTAATAATACTGATTACATGCATTTAAACTATCATGGTCGCTCACATTAGTGTTAGAGCTATCGGGATATTTACCACAGTTCCACCGTGATCATGGTGCTTACAACAGCTTCGAAAAGTATAGGAAAAAACAATACAATGTGATAGTATAGGTCTACTACTAAACTGATTACATAATCTACAAACGGAAGTTCTTCTCTTGCAGTGATATCGTATGTGTATTTTATCACCAGTCGCCTCTTACGATACAATTCAGATGGGATAAGGTGGTAGGTACTTGTATTCTTTCTCCGTCACCATTAGCTAACATTTAAAATTCAACAAGTCCCGTGGGACTGGGACACGTAATACAAACATAGACCATAAGGCTAAAAGCCTGCCTGCACTGGACGTGTGCCCTAAAACGCAAGCTTTATACATTTTTTTATAAGGCACGCGTGAATCGACCGTCTGCCTAATGAGGCACGTTACGATACATTCATTTCTTCGCGCCACTACTTCGTTAGTCAGCACTATGTACGCGACGAACTCGTAATGATACGCACGCATTTTGCTCTGCGGGAAACTGTGTAGGAGGTTATTATATTTGCTTGTAATTCATTTTCGTGTATGACTATTTTTATTCCTAAAGCTTTTTTCACTTTTTTAAAAGCAAAAGGTGATAAGCTCCTGCTATGTAGTTATTGTATACTCGCTCTTTAATGCCTCCGAAACATTTATTGGCAGTATACACTACATGTTACAAAAGTTACGAAAACAGCCCTTTTTGTTTGTAACCTGATTACGAGACAAGATTTCTTCCAAGGTAAATGAATGCAAAAGTCTATATCGACCTAAAGGGTATATGCCATCAACCAGGTAATTTATCACTTCAATTATTATTGACTCCGAAAAGTCAATAATTGCAAAAAAAAAATTGTAGAAAGAAAAAAAGGTACCTGAACTAAGTATACAATATAAACAAACCGAATGGGATACAAAATTATGAGTATACTACTGTACTGTATTTTTCAGAGGTATTAGCGTGGTTTCCGGCAGAGTAGAATTTTGACCACCCCATTTCTTCCCATGCGGTGTCGTACAAGACGACTAAGGGATGGGGTTTTAACATCAGACTGATATATACAGCCCAAACTCAGAATTTGAGTCAACAATAGTGCCCGGTAGACGGCATTGGGCTCACTCCCTATTACGTGGGATCGAATTTAATTATTGGTGAAATGTTAATTCACCTCTGTGTAACCCTCCGGGGATAAAGGCATGATTATATGTATGTAAATAACGTAAAGAAATCTGTCGACTTTGAAGATCTTTATGATTTCTGCTCTGCTCCTAACTAGCTACCTATAACATATCTCTGACGTTACTCAATACTTTCTTCTGCAAAGAAATGTCGAATAAAGGTAAAACCTATTTGTAAAAGAACAATCGGGATCTCAACGTAATCAGGTTTCAATCCGTTAGTTTATTCTGCTAGTGGTAGTGGCAGCAAAAAATGCAAAGGAACTTTCGTATAAAAGGGCTCGATCAAGATAATTAGTGAGCACGTTTTGTGAAACACTAATTGACTATTTTTTGTACTGTTGGCGATTCAAGGCGCAAGTTAAAGTAGATGGTCTGATGGCCCATTAGTACTGAATAGTCTGACTGTACCTGCTTTTTGTATCGTAATGTACGCTTGATTATATTGTGCTTTTAGTGGAACTAGTAATTCTGTAGATGTACTGGGATACATTAGTACAGAGGCCCAACTTCATTGTGTCGTGCAGGAATTCAGAACTCTTATCCTGCTTTGAAACGAGTGTATCCGAGGATTACATTTATCTTGGATGGGCTTAAGTACATGTATTGGTGGAATATTCCCCGAAGAAAGAAATTGCCGTGAATTCAAGTTCTTCAAAAATATAACCTTTTAGGGAAAATTAAAACATGGCAAGCATCTTACCGTTATTCCCAGTCACATTCGATTAATATCACGGAGACTACTGAAAATTATATTTGATTTTAGATAACATAACATAAACATATATCTGATATCTGATATCCCTGAAGGGGTAGGCAGAGGTGCTAACACCCACATTTCGCCAGTTTACGTTTAGGTCCCAATGTAATAGGTGGTGAGCCTATTGTAATTAACAGGGCACTTATAAACCTGCGATAAATACACACATAAATTCGAAAAGCATCGAAAAATCATCGGTGTGTGCCATGATAAAACTTGGGATCGAACCCGAGACCTCATCTCAGCAGTCCATTACCCATACCACTAGGCTACCGCGGTTTTTAGATTTGAAAGCAATATGGATAAAGTCTAAAATTAAAAGCCTTATTGCAGAGTAAATGAAGAAGTATAATGAAACACTTCATTTAATTTTGGAAATCAAGCGTATAAAAATAAAGACTAAAATTTTATGTCATTTCTTGCTATGTATGTGGTAGGCTTCAGCGATAAGGCCGCCCATTGTACATTGAACTGTATACATGCTACCTACTTGTCCTACTGTAAATCTGTTGGTGTACAATAAAGAATTATCTATCTTTGATAGTGGTTTTGCTTTACTAGAATCGAGGATTTGTAGTGGGGTCCCTTTTACTAGTCGTCGTTCTTGCTAAACAAGTCGAACAAATCACCTTACATCTGACTATCAAAAAGCCAAAATGGAATTTATTTCGGTATACATTCTTCTATTCAAAGGCAAATTCAGCAGGTCATTGAAACTCTAACCTCGTAAACCGAAAATATATTATACAAAGAATGGAGGCTCAATATTACAGTGTATTTCAGTGATTTTAGCATTAGTGCTTTGTACTGGATTTGAATTTGGACCCCTAATAAAAATTATGTGACATTTGTCAATATAAATTGATTTTCAATCGTCTAGGCCCAAGACCAAATACCAAGACCTAAAAGACGGTATAAACATAAATTCTGTTACAATAAAGTTACGTTTACAGTTCTAAATATTGTAGAAATATACATCCATATAATCACGCCTTTATCCCACATTTCACCAATAATTGTATTCAGTTCCACGTAATAGGTGGTGAGCCTATTGCCGTCGTTTTCCATTCATTCGAGCCATTAATCTGAGGCTGAGCCTTGGCTCCGTATGTTTAATATCTGTCTGATGTTAAACAGCCCTATCCCTTAGTCGCCTTGTACGACACCGTATGGGAAGAGATGGGGTGGTCCAAATTCTACTCTGCCGGGAACCACGTGGTTCCTCAAATGTATGTAATTTCCTTATCAGTCAATCAAAATTAGTAGTAAAAATGTACCTGTTAGTTGGGGCAGTAAATGTGTCATGTGACTGCAAGAGATCCGGGTGGTCGGCAATAGTATCTGTCAGTGCAGCAATCATTACATCTGGAACAAATATCATATTTCTAGATCTGGAATACTTGACTACTGTCTACTCTTATGTCTACAGTTTTATTTATAAGTAGTTGTTGATATTTTTAAAAATATAGAAGATAAATCCACGATTGAATTTATTGAAAAGTATTTCAAAACACCCCATTTCAGACACTATAGTTGACTCGAGCCACGCATCTGAGGCTGAGTATGGGCTGTATATTTCTGTATATGTTAAACAGCCCTGTCCCTTAGTCTCCTTGTACGACACCGCATGGGAAGAGATGGGGTGGTCCAGATTCTACTCTGCCGGGAACCACGCAGCTATACGTAATTTAAAATTAATAAATCGCGTACCGTAAACTAGGTTGCGAAGCAGACCACGGGCAAAGCCGGGTTGGCGTATAAGTAATAAAATGCCTCAGCATCATCATTTAAGTACTGGTGATGTTCTCAAAAACATGGTACAGTATAAATCTCTGTCTTTTTTCTTTTTCAAATATATTGAGTCAGTTCGTACAGAAAGCAGAATGAGTTGAAATTGTTATTCATTTTAGTCGACGAGTAAATACAATTTATTACTTTTCTTTGTAACATTAGAAACTCGTAAACAATTTCTTCAATATAAATTCCAGCGCCGAAAACTGGTACCTGTTTCAAAGAATGTAATGAGACTCTTTGAATTTTATCTTCACTTATAAATCAGCTCGAGTGGGCTGGCTTTAAATTAAGATTGTCAGTTTATCCGCTTTTATCTCTAGACAATCACCCTTCCAATATCAGTATCAACTCTATTACTTGGAATATATTCACCTAAAATTGCTGTCTTAACGTTGATCATGACTCGTACGAATATGAAAAGTCAATATTGAGATATGCAGGCAAAGTTATAACCATTTTCTTGACTTCTGTTCAAATAATAATGTCGGTACCACGAGAAGATTGTTGTCGATTTCCCAATGCTTTACGTGTATTACCTTCCAACGGGTCTGAAGCGTACTTTGCTTAGCCTGTCTTCTATATCCAACAAAAACAAATCAATTGAGCTCCATTTTAGTCGATTACCGTCAAATAGCACCACTAATGTGGCAATCAAGTATATGGCGCGCTAATGCCCGTATCAAAGAACCCCATTCTTTATCCTCTTGAGAAATCCATGGTGAGGAGATTATTCCACAATCTGAGAGTCCGCGAAAGGCAGAAGGGAATTCCTATCGCGCGTACGTGTCCTTCTACGTCCCTGTAGACAGAAAAAGTTTTTCTTTGGAACGTGTCAAATACTCAGCGCGCTCTTAACTTCAAATAAGAATATATATATTCGGTCTCGGCTTGTGGCTCCACCCACTTACTTTAAAAAAAAATTTAAACGCTGCAAATGTTATTTATGCCTCGTATCATCATTCAGTACTTACTTCGATTGTACGAATTTGGACTATTAGAAACTTCAGCAAGACTGACCGTCCACGAACAAATAGAATTGGTATTTATATACAAGCTATGGAAGCTGAAATAAAACTAATCTCTTTCCTAAACCAATTTACGACAAATATCAACGGAACAACACACAACGATCGGTATATTACCGTTACCGCTTCATGGCGGTTACCATTGGGAAACAAACAGTTCGATTCCGTACCGGATCAGCCCAGCTATCCCGCGGATTGTGGACAAATTCAATTTTCTTCGCGTCGATAACTAAAACAATAACATGAATCCTGCTGGAGTTAGGACGTAGATCTATATAGAGAGATCTAAATCTGGTATGACATTAAGTGCCTTTCGATTTGAGCTGGAATTGGTGCTCGTATCTTTATTTTCCTATATGTGAGGACTAATATCTACTTATGTTACGAATGAAAACTAATTATTAAATTTGTATTCTCTTCTGTACTTAGTGAAATGTGACTATAAGATAAAAATGTTGGGATCGAGCTCATTAACTAAGCATTTTTTAACTTATTCTCTAAACTAGTGTCTCTATAAGGACTTGAAATAAGTAAATATTAAAAATAATGCTTTAGTTCTATCTCCCGTGTGCATCAGAATCCTTTGTTTCAAGTTACGACAGTTTCCGAGCTCTTTAATGATCTAAAATGTAATGTTTTATTCTAGGTCGCGTGGACAGGTCGCTCGGAAAGTTTTAATTACTTTAAAGTCTGCGTTCCTTCTAGCTGTTTCCCAGCAAGACAGTGTTACTATACTGAGGGTAACTGAATGTAGATTTAAAACTAAGATAAATATAGTACCAGTTTATGTAGACATTCCTACTCTTTTAGGGAAACTCAATTTTAATGTACCCCCTATATTACTTCGATATAATCCCCCTCTTAGCATACCATCGTCATTAACGAATTATCGGAAAAATAGTTTTATGGTGCGAGTGAGTAGACAATTTAATCAAGTCTGTAGGCAGTACGATATTGATCCTTTTACTTTAAGTGTACCTACAGTTAGGAAGCATCTAAGCCTGGACTTCTTTAAACCAAACAGTTAGTCAAGTTGCTACTTTTACTAGTTGTTTAATAAGTTTATAGTTAGTTAGTATTTTAGTTAGTTTATATTTTTAATTAGTTACCCTTTGTTTTCTATATTTTTTAAAATTGTTATTTGTTTTTAATTTGTTCACAGTATCTATCTGTATTTTATAGTGTCACTACAAGCGAAGACTTGTAACTGGCTCTCTGTCACATATTTTTTAATATATTTGCATATTTACCTGCTCTGTATTATTAGCTGTAAGTCTTCCATACAATAAATAAATAAATAATGGATATTGCAGATTCTTTTTATTCTTACGAACAGGAATCAGCTTTATCATTGAATTGGAAATACCGATTGTTTCGAACCAGAACCGTATTCCAGCGTAACACTAATTATTTATGAAGTTTTTACTAGACGAAAATTGTGTGTAGAAAGTATTTAATTTTTTTTTTATTTTTTTTTTTACAACACTATTATACAATAATAACAATCATAGCAAACCATAAACCACAGGGTTTGTGTGAAGTGCCGTACATTCTATATTGCAGTTACATTTTACATACTTTATAAAGTGCGACTGTGCATGTGTGTGCCTGTGGCATCGTAGCTCCTGAATGGATGAACCGATTGGGATATAGTTTTTTGTTTGAAAGGTATATTAGTCAACATGGCAACGCTTGAATCAAAATATTACTAGCTACAGTCCATCAAATCTAAGAGGTACCGTTTGACGTTTCATATTTTTCAAACCGAAACAACTTTGTTCATACGTACATTATTCAGTTTCGATAACCTTTTTCATAAAACCATGAATTTAGAAAGATTTCATTATTGTATCTAAAAATGTACAATTCTTAATATCTAAATGTAATTGAAAACTTTCAAACAAAGCAAAATAACACATATTTACACAGTAAATAATTTCTAATAGTTATATTCTTGACCGCATTACAAAGTTACGTAGTTAGGTCACTGCACGTAGTGTTGCGACTCTTCGGATACACTTGTATGCAAAAAAATCGTTTACATATACGAAAAATCGAATGTATTATTTACAAATTACACTTGACAACCAAACAAATATTTTTTCATGTGAATGGGATTTATCTCACATATTACGATTACATAACTAAATAGTTATGTAATCGTAAAATATGAGATAAAACCCATTCACCAAAAATACGTATTTATAAATCAAATATATTTGCTTCTTTAAAAAGTTGTCGAAAGCGATTTGTCGATTTTTGATTTTCGCGCCCAAATAAGTCGGGGTTTCTCGCGCTAACGCTGTCGAAATAGTAAATGGAGTCAGGGATAGTGTTTTTTACATTTATTTTTGTGTATGATAGTATGGGTTTGCATATTACAGAGAAATAAACAAATTTTTAACAAGCACATCCATTGATTTTACAATTACAATTTTTTCTTCTAAGTCTTATTTCTACGTCTAAAACTAATAAAAATAAGGTATGTAGAACCCATTCACAAAAATGTTGTTGCCTGATGTTATAAATTAACGACGTTACTGCGCGACCGCATAATGCACTGAATACACAGATACCCTAAAATAAATTAATTTAATTATTTTTAGGTCAATAGGCAAAATCGCAGGTGTCCAAGTCTCTACAATTTTTTTTTTCTGGCAACACTGCCAACTACAAGCGCACGCGGTCCGCTCGGTCGGTTCGGCGTCAGCAGTCTCTCGCCATCTTGGAAGCTGACTGTGCGCGTACTTGCTTTCTCGTTTGTGTTTTACAATTTGTGACTTGGCTATTACTTTTCTGGACTGATCATTCTTTATCCGTTTACCTTGGCAATATTTATACTGGACTCCGAACTAAGCAAGTGTTTATTAATAATGTCGAAAAGAGGACGTACTTTGAACAGCCAGGCTCGTGAATTGGTGGTGAAATTACACGAGTATTTTGAGCGTGAATCTCAAAATGGTGGACTTCTACTGCCAGTTACACAAGTTCGGGATCGCGTCGGTGAAGCTCTCGGTATTGGTAGCCGCACCGTTGGCAAAATATTAAGTGAAAAATATGGGCCTTCGGGGAGTGACAGTAACGTACTTCACACACCGAAAAAACGAAAAAGAAATAAACCTGTGACAAGCATCGATGAATTCGATAGTCATGCTATTAGAAACCATATATACGGGTATTTTACAAGAGGCGAATTTCCAACATTGGCAAAGTTATGTGCAACTTTAAAAGATGCCGGGCTGTATAAGGGAAGCATAGAGTCGTTGAGAACGGTAATAACAGGAATTGGCTTCAGATACAAAAAAGTTGACAAACGAAAAATTGTTATGGAGCGACATGACATAATTATGCAGCGACTAACATTCCTGAGCGAAGTTAAACAAATTATAAACTGGGATAATGTAATATTTTTGGACGAAACTTGGCTAAATTCCAACCATTCTGTGCCGAAAACATGGACTGATGATTCTGAAGCTTCGTGCTCGAAGGTGCCGATAGGAAAAGGTGGACGCCTCATAATATGCCATGCTGGGTCAGCGTCTACAGGCTTCGTGGAAAACTCTTTATTAGCTTTCCAATCCAAAAGCACTAAAGAGTATCATGAAGAAATGGACGCAGTAAGGTTCCGAGAGTGGTTCTTAAATTTATTACAGAATATCCCTCCTAACAGCACAATTATAATGGATAATGCCCCATACCACTCTGTGCAAATTGATAAAGCACCTACGTCAGCCAATAAGAAAGCAGATTTGGTGGCATGGCTGCAAAGAAAAGGAGTGGATGCCGACATGTCACTATTAAAAGCTGAATTATTACAGTTAGTGAAATTGCATAAACCACCAAAACCGACATATGTAATTGACCAATTGGCCGAAGAGCACGGGCACAAAGTCATACGACTTCCTCCGTACCATTGCCAATATAATGCCATTGAACTGATTTGGGCCCAAGTTAAAGGTAATATTTTATAATATTATAATAATAACACGAGTACTTCTAACATTTATAATTTAAACAATGGTTTTCGTCTGCTATCAAATAGTTACATTATTGTTTTACAGGTTATGCAGCAAGACACAACACAAAACCACCCTTCAGTGTCAAGAAAATGGAAGGTTTATTAAAGGAAGCATGTGCCCAAGTTACACAGGAAGATTGGAGTAAAGTAGTACAAAAAACAAAGAAAATAATAATGGACGACTTCGAAAGAGACGTACACTTTGATAATGTAATGGACAATCAACTGGTCATTAATTTAAATGACGATGATGACGAAGACGACGATACTAGTACTAGTAGTGAATAAAAAAATATCCTAAACATTTCTTTTATTTAATTATAACAATTGATTTCTTAAAATTCGGATATTATAGTAATCGATCTCTTAAAGTTCGGATATTATAGTAATCGATTTTTTCATCCCATCCCTATCATTCAATTGTCAGAACTGTCAAACGGTACTTCTTAGATTTGACGGACTGTAAGTAATGTTACAATGGTGGCACTCAGCTTGGCGGCCTCCTCAGATGCTTTTTCACGCCCGGCTTAAAGGACCCGGGACTGTAAGAAGAAGGAAACACGTGTGCTTCCTTCTTCCTACAGTCAAAATAACTTACCCTTTAAACTGTGAGACAAATACCATCTTTAATTTCCCCGTGACTATGGCTGCTGTAAGGCAAGTGTAACGGTGGACTGGGTGTAAATAAGATTTTTAATAATCCAACTTCTTTTAAATGTGCTTATTAGGTACAACTCAGCTCCCGTCTGTTTTAAAATCGAAAGGACAGTAAATTGTCTGTAATACATATAACAGACATTTTTTTTTATTTAACTTAGGTGGCAGACAAGCACACGGTCGATGTAGCCGACGTGATTACCGTGACCTATGAACGTGTGTAACACCAGGGGAGTCACACGCGTGCTGCCGACTATGTAAGAACAGAGATTTCCTGTGCCTTCAGTGCAGAACACAAAATCAGGACAAACCTTTGGTCTTCTCACTGACAGCACAAAAACTCTCCAGTGAGCTCTGGCTACCCTACTCACCGCCGAGAACACAACACGAGGTTTTTATAGCCGTGGTATTCTGGAGGACTGCTCAATTGGGACGGAAATGGGACGGATATTACTAGGGTACTAGGGTTTACGAAGTATTACTAGGGTAAGCACGTAGGTGAGAATGGAGAATTGAAGCCAATGGGTCATGAGTAGTTCTAATGACCCTGTAGAAGTAGCTGGCGTCCGTTGCAACCAAATTCCTGCAAATTGGGCAACTGAACGAAAACTATGCGTAAATATTACATAGGTAGGTACTAGTTGCATTACCGGTAATGTTATACCAGGGTTTTCTAAAACTACTAGTTTTACATAAATCTGCACATACATCTGATTTTAAAATGGTATGGCATTGTATACTCAAATAAATAACGTTAGCACTCCGAATAAAAATAATTATAAGTTGTATTGTATAACTTAATTATGAGTTGTATTAACAATTTACTATAGATGGCTTCAATTCCCCCGTTCTCCTTTATCCTTGGGGATTGTAAAGCAACTGTTTTATACTTTGAAATTAATTAACTCTGTTTATTGGTTTTATTCAGATGTTTTCGCAGGATTAACAATTTTATAGAATAAATAAACAAATGTAGCCTCTGGGTGTCAAGCTAACCATTTAGCTTATAATTTCCTGTGTTCAATAATCTTCAATTAAATGGGCGATAATGATCAAAATTCGAACATACGTATTGATTTTCTATAATTGTCTAATATCGTTTCGATTCCCGTTTTCCTTCTATTTTCAAGATAGGAATCTATTGGATTTCGTTTACTGTTTTTCTTTTAAAATTGATAGATGGAAAAATATAACAAAACCATGGATCTATAGGTCCACGACAAAAACTATCTCGTTTTATTAAAACGTAAAGGAAAAGTATTATCTATTCAGTAGTATTATCAATTATAATTTTCTAATGACTTTTTCAATTTAAAAAATCAACTCCTGTTCTTATTTAATTGTTTTTATTTATCATTAAGTACCCATAGAACCAATAATACGAAATGATTAGACTATTTAATATTATGATGTCACAACAAATTATTTCATACAAGTTTCCTTATAATTTATCTACCGTTTTGACGTTTAGTAAAAAGTAACTAATTTGACTAGTCAGTCCAATACCCAATTATGTAATAACTCTTAAAATACCTACATAAATGTGCGCATTATTAAATTACACAACTTCACCTAGACTCAAAATAAAATAAAAAAAAACACTGCATCTTTAATCGCTTGTTTGAATTCGTTCTGTCCTTCACTCTAAATTATTAGACTCAAGATGTACGTATTCAAATTATTAATGTTTCTAATAAAATAGAGTTCCTATAAAGCCTTATCCTAGACTTATAATATAGGAAGTTATAACGTAACTTGGTGCTGTGTCGCGACACGGCGGTCTGCTATTAAACAGCAGTTCTAATGAATTACAATAGGCAGTTAAACTGTCCCAACTATCTTTAATAACGTTAAGCGCTGAATATGATCATTGAATCACAAGACCTAGCATGGACTAATTTCTTAAATACTAATTAAGATGCTGAAAGTTTAATATTTTACATGATAATCCCAGTAGCGTCCGAAGCTTTCTGCGGGATGACTGGGATCCGCTTTTTCCTATATTAACTGCGGGTTTTGGCTGATCTTCGATATTTTCCGTGAAACGACTGCCATCTGACCTTCAAAAATCATTGGTAATATCGAAGCCAAAGTTACGAAAATTATCAGTTAGAAAAAGATAACTATAGTTTATTTATTGTGCAGAGAAACATACCCCCACTGAACGTCACCACTTCTCTATCATGTAGATACATAGGTATATGCAATTTTAGTAACTACTGTATGAATGCTAGAGAACGATCAACCTGAAGTATCGAATACGTTTCTTAGTTTTACCACTACACGTGTACTAAAACAACTGCATTGTTAAAAATCAAGCATTTTGTAACGACATTAACTCAGCTTAAAATTGTTAGAACAGCAATAAAAATTTCTCCATTGTCCTATCTTATTTGTCTGATTTGTCTTCTATTGACGGCACAGAAACTCTGTACTTACAGGGTTTGGCAGCGCGACTGTGACTCCTCTGGTGTTACAGACGTCCATAGGCCACGGTAACTACTTTCCATCAGGTGGGCCGTGTGCCTGTCTGCCAACTAAGTGGCATAAAAAAATAAAAAATTTAATCAATTTGAATAGTTAGCATACTAAATACTTCAAAATTTTATTTAAAACGTAAAATTAAAATTATCAAGTGATCTTTAGTAGTAAGAAGGGCAATTCAATTACCAGTGTTACTACTGGTAGTAAGATTGGTAGTAACACGGGCAACAAACCGTTGAAACAATTTTTGTTACTTAACCGAGATTACTAATAATAGGTCGTTAATCCAAATGTTATGATTTTTTTCGTGTATGAATGAGACGACATTAAGCTAACAAGCAGCAACTTCTATTACATTTTTGAAAAGTGGCAGCTGTAAAAAAGTAATACCAAAGTTATCATCAAAATCAAGGAAGTACTATTTTTGAAGATCGAATTAAATTATCAAGCGGCCAATAAAAACAAAATTTAATACGGAGTTGTTAAATCTTGAAATCATCAAATAAAATATATATAATGGAAATAGCTATTAAAGTACAGGAATAATAATAAAAATTTCGGCAATTTCATAGGTAAAGACCTAATATAATGCACAAAGTATGCCTTGAAATGACTACCCCGTGCTAACCCTGCAGTTGTGTAACTTGTAGGTGGTTCCTTTGTTTAATGGTAGTCGAAACTGTGCTCGTGTTACCATAGTATACCTCCCGCCGTATATATTGGACCCAAGTCGCGATAGACACGAGGCCCAGGTGCGCGTTGGTTGTTTTGGTATAATAAATAATAAATAAATATTCTTCTACATTCTACACATCGCTATCTAGACCCATGGTAAGCATAGTTTAATTAGCTTGTGTTATGGAATCTAGAATGCGAATAAACATACTTAAATACTTTTGTAAATGCATACATTATTATACATAGAAACACCCAGACCAATGCAAAAATACATATTCATGCATACAAATATTTGCACTGAGCGGGCATCGAATCCGTACCTCCTGCATAGCAATCGATCGTTCTACCACTACGCCACAAAGGCTCGTCCAGCGCCGTAGTACCACGTACTACTCTCAAAAGACACCCAAAAAACACGTACTGCGTACATAGAGCACATTTATCAGAGAAGTTAGGACACGGCGGTATTTCCGTCCAATTGAGCATTCCGACTGGGGAAGTACCTCCGCCCCACAGAATACCGCGGCCATAATCAGCTCGTGTAGTGTTTCCGGCGGTGAGTAGGGTAGCCAGAGCTCACTGGAGAAATTTTGTGCTGTCTGTGGGAAGACCAAAAGCTTGTCCTACTTTATCTTTTACACCGACAGCACGGAAACTCTTGTGTGTACAGGGTTGGCAGCGCGAGTGTGACTCCCTTGGCGTTGCGCACATCTATAAGCCACGGTAACTACTTTCCATCAGGCGGACCGTGTGCTTGTCTGCCAACCAAGTGATATAAAAAATAATGGGTCTAAGATATATGGCGGGAGGTATACAGGCTGAACGTCAGCCAAGTTGTGGTTATTGCGTATGTTAAGTAAAATACGGTAGTTTCAAAAGAAGTTTTGCTTTGTGCACGCTTATGATTTATGTGAGTTGTTACGTATTACTTTTATGAGGATGTTTCCAGATGTTTGGGCTTCTTAACTACGTTCAACTACAGCTTTCACGTAGTTTTAAATTTTGATAGAAGGCTGTCAAGAACTTGTAGACGACCCCGTGCTATCCTGAACAAGAACTATTTAAGAACTCATGGTAGACCTACTGAAAAGACACTCAAAAAACGCGCACGTATCCACTGGGCGTACAGAGAAAATTTTGAGCAAATTTCGGATCCAATTGTGCCCCAAGTTAAATGATGGTTATAATAGGTTGCATATAAAATAGCCGTTTTTAAGAAATTGGAGGAAACCCAATTTTCAGTACTAACATTATTGCATTTTAGGAATGACAAACCCAAATTTTATGTTTTTGTTGTGTATGAATGAGACAAAATTAAGCTAACAAACACTTGTATTACATTTTTGAAAAGTGACAGCTGTAAAAAAGTAATACGAAATTTATCATTAAAATCTTTAGGAAGTACTATTTTAGAAGATCGAATTAAATTTATCAAGCGGCCAATAAATATAAAATTTAATACCGAGTTGTAAAATCTTGAAATCAACTTTCAAACAAAATATAAATAATGGAAATAGCTATTAAATTACAGGAATAACGAACTCATGAATCTGTAAGAAAATTTCGGCAGTTTCATAGGTAAAGACCTAATATATAACAGATTCACCAGTGCCGATATGAAACATTCATTAGTTTTTAGGGTGCCGTTTCTCAAGGCGAAAAAATACAGATTCTTTATAGAAACACTTCGTTGGTCGTATGTCTGTCTGGACAATTTTCTCAGGAATGTGAGAAGTATCAACTTATACGACATACTTAGGTTCACGCCTTGAAACTGCTAAATTCAAACTTCAAAGTCAACACAATTTTAAACCTCATATGACCTATTCGAGCCCGTATTTCATTATTTTTGATATGAAATGAGAATCTGCCGAATTTGAGAGAAAGAAAGAAACAAAAATATTTTATTTAGATGTGTTTCTTAGGTTCTAGTAGTAGTTCTTAGGTACAACTTTTCATACTGAATGAATCCAAATAGGGTCCCATGTCAACATTGAATGCTGAGATGGGACCACCGAACCCATCCGAAAACCAGTGCTGCGCATACTCTCAGTTTGCGAGAGTATGCGCAGTGCTGGAATACCGCGGTTATAATAACTTCGTAATAACCCAGCGGTGAGTAGGGTAGCCAGAGCTCACTGGAGAATTTGTACTGTCAATAGGATGTCTAAAGGCTTCTCCTGCTTTGTCCTCCACACTGACGGTACAGAATCTCTGTGCTTACAGGGTCGGCAGCGCGAGTGTGACTTCTCTGGTGTTACACACGTCCATAGGCCACGGTAACCACTTTCCATCAGGTGGGCCGTGCGCTTGTCTGCCACCTAAGTGGTATAACAAAAAAACAAAAAGTATGCGCAGCGCTGGTATTCGGATGGGTTTCGGATTGTTGATATTTAAGGTCATTGCTCCGCTCCCTTGAGTATATAGTAGTCTAAAACTCTCGTTGATAAACGGAATAGTCAACACAAAAATATTTTTTCAATACGAACCAGTAGTTCCTGAGTTTAGAGCGTTCAAACAAACAAACTCTTCAGCTTTATAATATTAGTATAGATATGAACTTTCCTGAATCCAATTGTGTACAAAACCCTCAGAGCGCAAGTCCGATTCGCACTTGACCGGTTTTTTAAGATTATGGGAGTTCACACTACGTATTTTCTGCTCATACACATCTATTACGAAGGTACCTTCGATATTTGATATTACTGACGAATAGTCTCAGTGGGTAATCCCTTGGGAAATTAGGATGTAAATTTTCATTCGCTCGCTCCCGCGAACCTGTATTCACGGATTCTTTGTTTTCATCGGAAATTTAAGGATACCAATCCTCTAGGGTATACCCGTGTGTAGACATCAGTATCCGGCCCCTAGAGATGGGAAAACTATCAAAAAAATAGCGGAATAGTGTAAAAAGTATTGTATTTTAAATTGAAATAATGCTCCTTTTATTTTGTCTTTTAACAGAATGTTATGTGATTTTGTATGTCTTAAACATACATACATACATATAATGATGCCTTTATCCCCGGAGGGTTAGGCAGAGGTGAATTATCACATTTACCACCCACATTTCACCAATTATTGTATTCGGTCTCACGTAATAGAAGGTGAGCCTCTTGTCGTTTTCAGGTACATACTATTGTTGACTCGAGCCATGGATCTGAGGCAGAGTCTGGGGTGTATATATATCTGTCTGATGTTAAACAGCCTTATTCCTTAGTCGCCTTGTACAACACCGCATGGGAAGATACGGGATGGTCCAAATTCCACGCGTTTTCTTTTATTCGGTTTTTTGACGTGACAACGTCTTATAAATTGGTTTGCCGGGTGACACTTCAAGAAACTGCGTTACGCTCCGCTCACGTTATGCGCTCACAATGAGAGCGAGTGAGAGGCACGCGTCCCTTCCACTCGGGCATGGTTAGCCCGCCTAAGAGCGAGAGAGACAGACATAAAAAGTCGTTGTCACGTAAAACTTTCGCCCGTATACCGACTTTACAGGCAACCAATTTTTTTTATATAAAATGTTTTATGATTTTGTTGCTTTTTAGGGTCATTATTATTTATTATACTTCGTCATCCGTCTGAATGTACCTACAGATTCTACTCAGATCATAGGCCCTACTCAGATCAGAAATAATCAAACACGATGCATTAAAAATACTGAAATGGTCCAGGCGGGATTCGAACCCGCAATCTTTCCCGTACAGGGGGAACGCTCTTACCACTGAGCCACTGACCCATCGCCTGTAATTTCATTGAAATACTGTTTTTTTAGGAATCAAAGCCTATAGAGTACAAAGTACTACTCATTGATCTAAAATCATAAAATGGCAAAATACAAACTGTGGATAGCTCACAATATAATTTTAACGATTACTCAATCAACAATCCAATCAATGTTACCCTATTGCTATTCGAGATGATGATACGATTCACCGCGCAAGAAATAACAACAACAAAATAGTTCTATACACGCTTAAGCCATTTCACCCCATGCAAGATAAACCGATTTCCTAAAAACTCACATTAGGCTTTACGAAACACATTAAACAAGTTAGCGTAAGATAACTCGCGTTCACCTTCGCAAAGTTGTACGGGCAGCGTACACCGACACCGATATAATAACGCGACGTGTACGCTGATGTACTTCGACATCTCTTAGCACTCGGGGACATGAACACTATTAAAAGTTGTCCCCAACTCTGTGAGTACCGACGTAAGTAGTTTGTGTTCAGACCCCATCTAAACACCGAATAGCCTCTGAAATGTAAGTCTCGTAAAGGATGACTTTTACATTTTCTTCTTGACATAGGTAGTTACTCAGTAAATTATATATTATTTATCTAAGTACTACAAGTACATTTGACAGCTTCTGTGGAGTTGTGGTTGTGAACGCGGCCGCTACGAAGGAGGCGCGGGTTCGCTGCCCGCTCAGTGCAAAATTTTTTATGCATGAATACCTATAGATATTTGCATTATAAGAAAGAAGAAAGAAAAAAAACATTTTTTTTATTTTACTTAGCATAACAGATATACACAGTAACAAACAATATGTAATAAAAGCCAAGTAGAAATAAAGGCCGCCTCTCAGCTTAATACTGTCCGCGTTGTGTGCAGGCGGACAGCGCTGATTTTCAGAGACGGCCGGACAGTGGTTTTGACAAAGAATCAAAGAATCAAAGAATCAATTTCATTTATTCAGTTTAGGCACATAAAGAGCACATATGAACGTCAAAATTTTACAATTATGTATGTCAAGAAATAATATAAAAATATTAAATAATGTAAAAATAAACCATTGGAAAATGATTCTTTCGCTGGTTCGGTAGATTTGTTCTACTGAGAAGATACCAGCAAGAAACTCAGCGAACTACATTAGAACTAGATTATTTTTCTTTTATAAATTTGTTTTGATTTACAATTTATTTTGTGCGAGCAAGCAAGAGACTTATGTTGACCACGCATTAACATCATTAAGGTACTCATCCACTTTATAGTAACCTTTACTCATTAAAGTTTTTTTCACTTCTATTTTAAATTTATTTATTGGCATATTAGTCAAGTCCTGAGGAATTTTATTAAATATTTTTATGCAGCTGCCTACAAATGAATCACCAACCTTGTGAAGCCTAAGTTTTGGTACAACTAGTTTATTTTTACATCACTGACAACATCACTTTGATCCAAAAAAAATCGGAAAGCACGTTAAGCCGTCGTCGCTCCTGGTTGCCATATGAGCATCCATTTCAGTCGTTACGGGTAGTTGAAGCCAACAACTGATCTAACTGCAATGCTTCGATATCGTCTTAGGGCGGTGGAGGTCATATGGCAGTCGCTTTACGAAAAACATCAAAGTTTTGCCAAATCCTCAGTTAGACTGGTAAAGCGAACCCCAGACTCCGAGGTGGAAGCTTCGAATGCGACTGGGATTAACGCTAGGATGAAGAAGATAGTAAGTACATTTACATGGTTACATTTTAACTAAAGAAGTGTTGGTAGCTTAGTGGTTAAGAATGCCTTACAATGGCAAAATCCAAGGTTCAAATCCTGTCTGGCTTAGCTGAAGGGATTAGAAGGAATATAATAATTTCGGTTGCTAATATTCTTGAAAAAAAGTGCTGATAGTCAGACTTGGTATTGGCGCAGTGTTGTGTGTGTGTGTTTTTTTTCTTTCGAAATTCGGTTTCGTTTCTCATTTTATGAAAATTATAAGAGCTAAGATGATCTATTATAAGTGCCCGGTTAATGGCAATAGGCTCGCCACCATTGGGACCTAAACATAAACGGACGAAATTTGGGTTCTAGCACCACTGCCTAGCCCTTCGGGGATATAGGCGTGAATTTATGTTATGTTATGTTAAGATAATCATTAAATTAGAACTCGTGAAGCCACTTTTGTTGTTACACTTTACCTACCTACCTACCTACCTACACCTACAGCAATCTACTTGTTTGATAAAAAGATAAAATATATTTTGACTTGGTTCGTTCATTACAATATTTAATTTATTTCTGTCCAGAAATGATTGGGTTTCAGTCGTTATAAAAATGTAAATTGGTACGCAGGTACCTATTAACTTCGTAATGCGAGGGATGAATTTATTTTTGTTTTGTAAAGGTTTTTGATAAATCAGAACAAACATTCTCATGTTGTTTGTTCAACATGAATAGACAAAGGTGATTATAAATATGCTATTTAAATTTCCTACTGAATATCGACGAAACGATTACAATATTGTTGGGTTCCTCCAAGTTTGAAGATTTGGCCTTTTTTATACCACTTAGGTGGCAGACAAGCACACGGCCCACTTGATGGAAAGTGGTTACTGTGGCCTATGGACGTGTGTAACACCAGAGAAGCCACACTCGCGCTGCCGACCCTGTAAGCACAGAGTCTCTGTCAGGACAAGCCTTTAGTCATCCCACTGACAGCACAAATTCTCCAGTGAGCTCTGGCTACCCTACTCACCGCTGGGAACACAACACGAAGTTATTATAACCGCGGTATTCTGTAGGGCGGAGGTACTTCCCCAGTCAGACTGATCAATTGGGTGGAAATACCGCCGTGTCCTACCTCCGTGGCCTCACCTGATGCTAAGCTGAAGGCGAATAAAAGAGAGTCACCATTACATATATATAACATGTTACAATAGTGACACTCAGCTTGACGGTTTCATCATATGTTTTTTCACGCCCCGCTTAAAGACCCGGGACTTTTGGAAGAAGGAAACACGTGAACACACAGGAAAGAGTCTGCGAACCGCACGTGTTGTCCTGTGTAGAAAAGTAGAGGTTAGGACTAATTGGAAGAGTTCATCAGAACATTCACCATGGTACAGACGGTAAAATACTGCCAAGGACATAATATCTCTACATATTTGCAAAGGCTCTAGGGTGTTCGTAAGCTCAGAATTCCCAATAATGCGGATACGTCGCTGCAACCTCTCGAGCGCATCCAGTAAGTACTTTGCAGAGCCTTCCTATAGATGCGATGCGATGCGATTCCACACAGGAGCGAATGTGTGTTTTTTAGAGAAGACACCGCTGCTCCGGCGTTTCACTCTGTTCAGGAATCCAAGTTCAGGTACGCGAGGCTGTTTTGATGATACTCTCGCTGTAGTTTTTGTTATTCAGGTTGCAGCAAGCATCCATACCTAGGATACTGAGATTGTTCTGTAGTGGTAATGGCATGCTCTGAAGAGTAGGAAGGGGAAGGAAAGAAATTAAGTAAGAAAATTAAGGTGAAAATTGACGATCACACCAAATAATTAGGGTAGTTTTGAAAATTGGTACAGTTATTACCTACCCCCGGGGATTTTTTGTTGTTCATCTGGGTTAGATATACATACTTAAAGTCCCCGAAGGACACCAGCCGGGGGAGGGGAGAAAAGTCCCCATTTACAGTTTTTATTTGCTTGTATATGGTAAAGCTATTTGGAATATCTCTTTAGTTACTTCTAGATTATGTATCTACATACAATTTCCTATAAATTATGTATGTTATATCTACCGTAGGATCAATAGTTTAATAAACTCGAGAGATTAAATGTTTGAGCTTATAAGTAGTGATAACCAACTCTACCTACCAACTTACAAAACTACACGAATTATTTGGTCTGATTTCTTTATACTAGACACGCTAAAGAAGGTATAAATATACCTAATCATTCGAAAAGGCAGACACTTGTAATTAAAAGATAGATTCGAAAATAATTAAAACCGCTTAATAAAGCCGAAATTCATTATAGTAGTATCGCCTAGTCCTTAAATCCCACTAATTGCGGGCGACAGCTAAACTAAAGCTCTTTTCTGATTGCCGCCCGTCTCGCCACCGCTAGTGGTCCTCGAGACGCAGAATTCGTCACCTGTTGAAAATAATTAGTCAAAAAAAATCTGTACTAAAACAAAAAATGCAGGTGCTGCATTACTCGAGAGCTAGCTTTCTGTGTTAAGCTCTCGACGTGAGACCGAATAAAAATTTCAGAGGAATTTCGATGGGAATTTTTTCGAAAGCAAACTATTCGAACGAGTGTGCTCGCTCGTCTGACGAAATATGAAGTGGAAAACAAATCTCGTTTTTGGTATCGGTGCAATTTTTTATTTTAGTATGCAAGCTCTTAATAGCTCAACGCATTTTGACGCGTACTTACATAGGTAGGTTGAAAATGAAATCAATATTAAGTATAGTACTGGAAAACCTTCCAATAAAAACCACACAGATGGTGAACAGACGAAACAAAAACACAACCCAATTAAAAATCGATTTAATATAGATCTAAATGCCCCTTCCTGGCCATGTCCCGAGGGTTAAAGACCGAAGATAGTGACTTTTTGGAATGGATCTCCAGGTAAAAGAAACCGAGGAAGACCACAGACTCGCTGGGACGACGAGATCAAAAAGGTAGCCAGCCCAAACTGGAAACAGACTGCACAAGACAGAGACTAATGGGCATCTTTGGAGGAGGCCTTCACCCAATAATGAGGTTCCTACAAATTATATTATTTAGGTATCTAAAATCTAAACAAGTTAGCTAATAATAAATATTATATAGTAGTAAATATTATATAGTATATTAATTAAAGTACCTAAATAAAATAGTAATAGGTAAATAATATAGAAAATAAATAAGTATAAGTAGGTATTAAGATCAATTAGTTAAGCGTTTAAATAGTAAATAGTGTAGGTCGATGAACGACCTCCGCCCCCCATGAGCGCCGGCCTGACAGGTGGAGCCGCCTGTCACCCTGGCAGAAGCAGGCCGCGGCGATGGCGCGCCTGGCGCGCCTCCCCGTTTTCGAGAACGAGTTGGGGACTCTGTAGTCCCCACAACCGAGAAGAGGGCCAGATCGTGAGAGATGGCCCTGGGTCGGCCGGGGTGCGAGGGATATGCCTGTCAACCTCACCTTCGGCAACCAAAACGACCCACAGGCGGCGTGCGTTTTAGTCTGTTCGAGTCCGACATAACCTCCTTCACCGGCTCCGGTGGGGAGGTATCCGTGGGGATTTTGCGCACGTAAAAAAAAAATAGTAAATAGTGTCAAAACAAGTATATTAATACCAGTAAATAAAACAGTAAATAGCTACATAATATAAGATATAAACAAAATAAGCAGGTATTCATTTCAATTAGTTAAGCGTTTAAGTAAATGTAAAAATTACCTATCTGTAAAATTAATTTGTAGGAAATAAAAGGCTTTTTATATTATTTTATTTTATTTTTAGTACTGGAAAATTAACGTGACATTTGACGATCACACCAAATAATTCGGGTGGCTTTGAAAATTGGTACAGTTATCTCCTACCCTCGGGGACACGAGCCGGCGGCGGGGGAGGAGAGAAAGGTCCCTATGTCCAGTATTTTTTTTGCATGTATATTTACTTGTATACTTAACCGTATGAGTAAATAGGTAGTAGATATTAACATAATGTACATGGAAGTTATCTAATTTAAAATATAAAAACAATACAGAATATACTTACCTTTTTTTTTTTTTTACGTGCGCAAAATCCCCACGGATACCTCCCCACCGGAGCCGGTGGAGGAGGTTATGTCGGACTCGAACCGACCAAAACGCACGCCGCCTGTGGGTCGCTTTGGTTGCCGAAGGTGAGGTTGACAGGCATATACCTCGCACCCCGGCCGACCCAGGGCCATCTCTCACGATCTGGCCCTCTTCTCGGGTATGGGGACTACAGAGTCCCCAACTCGTCCCCGAGAATATACTTACCTAAACAATCCTGCCAGTTCAGGCGTCAAAGAATTCCTTATCATCGTCGTCAACCGGGGGGGTGGCCAGAAGACTGGTGGCATTGCCACGTTGAATGGCAATACCAATCCTTGATAATGTTTAAATGATGTCTATGTTATCATCAAGAAAAATTTCACATTTAGTAGGATCTAAATGTAAACCAATGGATCTGAATTCATCTTTTAAAAAAGCCAAATATTTTAAAACTGTACCTAGCGGATAATCCTAAACTCCCTCTCCGTAATACACGCGGTAGGGCGCCGAGACGTTATTCTCCGTCTACTAATTTACGAACGCGCCCATAGCGCTAGCCAATCACAGGCCCGCGCGACCGGCTCGGAGAGTCGGAGAAACGAACGCCAACGTACTACACGATTTATAATCATTGTCTTAATAATTAAGTTTATTTGTTCCTAAAATTGTGAAATTAATCATTAAAAGGAATGTGACCTGGCTCCTTATTGGCTCCATCCCGACTACAAAACTGTTTTAAGATAATGAACTAGGTATCCTCCATACGGTTAGGTACCTACTTAACTAAACGTAATCAATCATGATATTATGTCTTTTTAATAATATGTTTTATTTAAAAACTCAGTTTATTAATATTTTATTGTTTCAAAACTCATTTTAGAGACTAAAAACCGAAAATGAACCAAGTTACTCAATTAGTTGGCGTAGTTTACATACATCATACATAAACTCACGCCTATATCCCCGAAGGGATAGACAGAGGTGCTAGCACCCAAATTTCGCCAGTTTATGTTTAGGTCCCAATGTAATAGGTAGCGGCCTATTGCCATTAACCGGGCACTTATGGCGTAGTTTATTTATCGAAAGTCACTACAAGATTCTTTACCTTTAGCCGAGTACCTAAACGAATGGAGTAGAAGTAAATATAGATCTTATACAAACAATACCTTACCTAAAGTCTATGTAGGTACTTAAGTACTTTTATTATTATTTATAAGTAAGTATTCAAAAGTACCTATTTTTTATATATTCAAAGGCCAGCTGGGTGATTACGTTGGACTCAACCCGATTAAAATCATACGCAATCTTTGGCCTCAATTCCCGCGCGCTCCAGCTAGCCTTGGGCTATGTACAGCTTTGAGTACCTAGGTCCGACTTGGTGTGGAAACCACGTTATCCCTATCTTGCCCCGGTGGCGCACGTCACACCGCTGCTTTGCTTCTGCTTTTCACTGAGCCCATCTGCTAAATTAATAAAGGGACATGTGGAAAGTTTCCTAGCAACCTATAACAGGGCCGATCCCATTTCAGTTTAAGTTGGTCGTAGGCAGCAGCGTCTTCCCCAACATATGAGAGAGCCACTGTAGCACTCCTTTGCCCAGGCCCAGGATGCACCGTCTGTCTGTTTCCGACCAAGCACCTAACTACACAGACTACCTACATAGAACATATTTTACTTATCTCTATTACATTTTAACGAGCCTTTTATGCAATCTCACTTAACCTTAATTTTTATAACTTTATTTTAATGATTTCTTTTTTAATTTGTTTCCGATACTTTGGATGATATTATGTTCATCATCATAATATGTTCTGCGTGGATGATTCCTTTTCCATCCCGCTGTCGTGTCGCCCCAAGATGTTTGTTGCATAGAATAATTTCGAATGCTCAAGACGTGACTCAGTAACTCAGGGGTCAAATCATTCCCCTGTGGGAAGATCGTGATTTCAAGTCCCTTCTGAGCATTCTCTTTTTCCAACCTAAATCAATATTAATTTTAGTCTAATAATCCTTTAAAAATTCTATTGCGTGACTTTAGATAGTCATTTTCATGTGTTTCCCACGTTCCAGCTCCTACTTATTTTTAAACTTCTATAACATTTATTATTATTAAAGCTGCTATGGATATATCAAGGATATATTCATTATCTATCATTCACTACAAACTTATTACAATTTTACGCTCTGTTACACACAGTTACTCTTTTAAAAACAATAGTTGTTTAAATCTACATGTTTACCCTGTGTGTGTGCGCTCAACCTGGAGCACGACATCATAGATGTCAATTAAGTGTCATTTTCCGGATGTAAACATATTGATTGGTTGTATTTTTATCAGATTCTAATTTATAGACAAATATCCTATCGCATTTGCATCAACAGTACAAAATGGATCAAGAAACGGCTAAAAAACTATTAGTTGAAGGTGGAACATTTGTGTTTCTTGGTGTTCCTCAAGAAACACAATTCGGAATTGATATGCAATGTTGGAATACTAATGATGATTTTCGCGGAATAAAAATGATTCCCCCAGGTCTACACTATATTCATTTTGCTGGGGTTAGCAAAGGTACAGGGGATGTATCTCCACGGTAAGTGTATTATAATTATTATTATGTTTTTTATTTCTTAAATATAGCCTTGTTATATCTGACCTATACTGAGTAACCTTTGCTGTTTAATTTTCGTTTCTTATCGATATTATGATTTATGTCGCCTCCCGTTTATGCGCACTTAAGAAAAATCATTAAGGTTCTAATTATTATGTTTATGGCGTCAGTAAACTTTGCAAGTGAAGCTGGAAGCTGTGTATATTTCTGCCAGTTTTTATCAGAAATTCTGAATACTTGTTGTAATAAAAATCATAATTTTTTTAATTAGGTCAGGGTTCATGCACTTCTTCCACAAAAAGGATTTTTTGGTCAAAATGTGGGACAAAAATACAGAGGATATAAGCAGAGAGGAAATCACAGAAGAAAGTATACAGCGTCTTAAAGATAATCTGTTTAATTTAGACAGACATCTTGGACCATACCCTTATGAAATATGGCAGAAGTGGAAACTGCTGACTTCACAAATTACAGGTATTTACTTGATAACATATTTTATTTTATTTTTTCATTTTAACCGATCCTATTATGACTCCCAACTATAAATTCATCCTCAACAGATTACTGAATCATAGTAATATTAGGGGAATCCTATTCTAAGAGTTGAAACACTGTCACAATAGGATAAAAAAGGACAACTCATCCTAAGACTGACTTGGCTAGTATTGCTCTACCATTTAAATGAGTTAACCTACTCCATTACCACTTAGCCCCTCAATTTTTCTAAAAAACTGAAACATGACCGGAATCAGAGTAATGGGAAAAGCAGGTGGATGTCAGATGCTTCACAGTAAATATTGAAGTTAGAAGTCAACCCCAGCTGAAATGGTAAAATGCTAAGATGATGACGATGTGCTTAAACTTTTTAACTATCGCGTGCCATGATATACAATAATGTTGACGGGAATTATTGCAATCATAGTACAGGTATATGATGTAGTATTTAATGAAACAACAATACATATCACCAAAAATGGACAATATTAAGAGATATATTTTCTAACACACAATGTATGTGTGTGGCATTCTTTATAATTCAGGTATTCTATAAAATGCCTAGGCAAAGTATGCTATTCTATAGAATGCCTGCTGCTCCACTAGCAATGTGTAAAATAAATTTAACTAAGTCTATATTTATGGATGGCTTTGCGAAAACTTCTGTTTCTAGATGTTTATGATTAACTGGTTGGTAATCTATTCTATCTTTCATCTTGTAACCTTTTTAGCCTTCTAACTTAATCTATTCAAGTCTAATTGCATGAAGTGGACACTGTACAGTGTGCATCCCAATTTGGATAGTAATAGGTTAGAAGGCTAAGGCATACGAGGTAATTTCTTATAATCACCATTTATGTTCTTTTCTGATAATTTTTTTCATATATTACTGGCGCACTCAGTATTCCTTTATTATTGCCAGTAACATATAAACTTATTTACATATTTTCTTAGATTACATAAATTCTATTTAGAATATTTGGTTACGGTTGGTAGTTCAGATAATCGCAAATCAGGATAACTCAAGGCTGGAGATGTAGTAACCTTAAATCTGTCTGATAACAATTTTTTTTTCAACAATAGGAGTGTCATGTTTGTCCCGCATTTAAATATTTGAAAATACGTGAAAAACTTCATGAAATGCAAAATGCTTTATGAAATGTAAATTTCATTTGTCAGCTATAAATATAAATGACCTCTCCTTGTAGATATCCACTCACAATGACATTGGTTCAGTTTGAATAATAATTTATTCTCATAACTGATTGTTCACTTGTGATGCAATATATTTGAATACTTTATTATTTTTATTATGTTACCTTTGAGCCTCTGCTACCAACACAAGCAAACTAACTTAGGCTGGATTTGTGTTTTGATACATAATCTGCGATCAACTTTCAGCAGATATGATGAGACGTTTGGACATTTTTATTTTAGTACATTGGAATAATAGATAACATAATTCTTTCCTCCAGAGGTGTGTTGCCAAGGTATTAGGAGGTTTTATTGAGGATTGAGCAGTCCAACTGGGGAAGTACCTCCGCCCTACAGAATACCGCGGTTATAATAACTTCGTGTTGTGTTCTCAGCGGTGAGTAGGGTAGCCAGAGCTCACTGGAGAATTTGTGCCGTCAGTGGGTAGACTAAAGGCTTGTCCTGATTTGTCTTCTACTGACGGCACAGAAACTCTGTACTTACAGGGTTGGCAGCGCGACTGTGACTCCTCTGGTGTTACAGACGTCCATAGGCCACGGTAACTACTTTCCATCAGGTGGGCCGTGTGCTTGTCTGCCAACTAAGTGGTATAAAAAAATATATATATATAAACACATTAAATTATATTTAATCTTTCAAGAATAAACATTCTGTAGTAGAAGGCGACTAAGGGATATGGCTGTTCTCATTGCTACGTTAAACATACAGCCTAGGGACAAAGTGCCCTTTTGATGCCAATAGGCTCACCCTTATTACATAGGATGAAACTCCTCTTGGGGTGAAAATGTTGGTTAAAAAAAACTTTTTTCCTTTCAGGGATATACAGACTATATGTATGTATGTTAATAATACAATTGCAATATCTAATAGCAAAGTTAATTTAATCAAGTTAAATGTGAGAATGCTGTTTAATTAAGGACCACAAAGCTTGGAGTTTTCCTGTTCCCTATAGGGGACTTGCAAATCATCACTGAGAGGGTAATAAAGATTGTTTTTTTGTTACAGCTGAACTTGCAGCAAAACTTTCACCAGAAAATGGTATAATTAGAGCATCTGTGGAACTTCTATCAACCACTGATGAAGAGAGGCCTCGGGGCATCAAGTCCTCAACCAGTTCTATAGAAAGTCAAGGTAGTACAGAGGAATCACCTGCAAAAGAGTCTCAAGAAGAAAATGAAGAGTCTACCGGCCAGTCAGATGCTAAAAGAGCCAAAAGAATCACACGAGAAGAAAGAGAGGATGCTATGCTGCCAGATTTGAAACCTGCCCCAGGTAACCAACATTCTATTAGCCTTCATAACTTTGGAGCGCGGTCAGGTTCTAGTTATTGATTAGTGTAGCGGATTCTTGAGGGCAATTGAAATGAAGAAAACTTAGACTGGTCTGAATTCTAGGTATACTTGTGAATAAAAAATACATGGGTTTGGGTAGCAGCCCTTACAAAGTACCGTTTTTGGTGAAATTACTAGCAAAAAAGTTCTTCTGTGCAATATCCTCTTCCGCCACCCGTCTGATTGGTGCTATATCACGTCATGTCGTCATACCCAATCGCAGCGCGTGATTTCTTGTGGCGTGATATGAGTGCACATACAGCTGGTGTCTCAATAATTAGTATGTAGGCTTTTCTTGGAGTGGTTGCTGTCCCTGAGAAGACAGCTAGTGACAGAGCCTTTACAATATCTAGCAGATGAAGTTGGTTTGGGCCCCAATGATGTTGGTAGCGCCTTTGCAGTATTGATATGAACTTCTAAAAAAATACATGTATTTGCGTAACACCCCGTACAAAACTTTTTGATGAAGTGATTGCAAAAAATACTCTGCAGATCCTTCCCCCGCGCACTCTGACGTCTGATTGGTGCTATATGTCGTCATACCCAATCACAGCGCGTGATTTCTGGTGGCGTGATGAGTGCACATACAGCTGGTGTCTCAACAATTAGTATGTAGGCTTTTCTTAGAGTGATTGCTGTCCCTGAGAAGACAGCCAGCGCCAGAACCTTTTCAATATCTAGCAGATGAACGTGGTTTGGCCCCAATTATGTTTGTAGGGCCTTTGCAGTATTTAAATTTATCAGTATGTCTAATTATTATTAAAATCAAACTATTGAAATGTAAATTAGCTTTAGGTATACAAGGAAAATGAGAGCATTTTCCTTGTAAATGATGGATTTAACTAGCCACTATCTACAGTGGCTAAGTAACTGTTTAAAAATGGCAGTATGCTATTACATTATCTATTTATTCATAGATTTTATTACTTGCCTGACCTTCAAAATTTGTGTTGTGCACCTAAATATGTTGCTATCGTTGTATAGACGTATTTTTTAATTTCTTTAGATGTTCCATTATTTAATTTAGATATTTTTATTCAGTTTTTTACTATTAACACGAAGACATGATTTCAGTACAATCAAAACACTAAAAAAAGCAGCCGTAAATCACGAAATTATTTTAGCTCGGTTGTACATTTTTTTTAAAATAACGGGCTAGTCTACATCGTTCGAAAGCAGCTTGCATGAAAGTTTTATTGATAGGTAGTAGACAAAACTTGTGAAGTGTGTGTGTAAGGTAAAGATAGAACTAGGACCGTTGTCTCTGCTTACCTTAGAAGTAAAAAGGCGGCAGTGTTAATGATGATTAGTGTTAATGATGATGTACCTAATGATGAGTAAATAATGATTAGTGTAAATGTAAAAAAAAAGAACTTTGCTTGCAGGTTACTAAATCATATAACATCGATAGCCATTTCCCCCCAAACAAACACATAAAAACAAATTCGTCATCAAAGTATTACCTACGCATATCCTTTATTTGAATCGTGAGTACAGAAATTCATTTAAAAATCCCACAGACGACGCAAAATACTACGTTATTCTCGGATTTAAAATTTTGTGTCAAACTTTTCAATATCTCTTTTCATAAAAAAAATTGCGGACTATGGCGAATTTAAAAAAATGAAGGAATCGCTACTCAAGTAGGTAATGCGTTTACCAATGAACAGCATTTCATTTTCATAGATTTAGTGAACCACACTTTTTATGACATGACCTAGCGAGAACTTTGTCATGAGCCGTATATTAACGGTCGTATTGAGAATAGCACTGTCCCTTGGTTGCCGTCTACGACACATACGGGAAGTATACATTAGGGTCGGAAGCGTGAGTGTAACGCCCCTGGTTTTACACACGTACATAGGCCATGGTAACCACTTCCTATCAGGTGGGCCGTGTGCTTGTCTGCCACCTAAGTTGTATAAAGAAAAAAATCTCACCACTGTTGCACGGTTTTTTTGTCATATTGAAGTTAAAATTCCATAGTGCCATAACCTAAGTGGTATAAAAAAGTGCTAGAATGGCCTTTTTACTCTACTGGTTAACAACACGGTAATCCATACTAATATTATAAATGCGAAAGTAATCTTTCTGTCCGTATGTATGTTACGCTTTTGATAAAATTTGGTATACGGGCAGATTAGACCTTGAAAAAGGACATAGGCTATGTTTTATCGCGATAACCGATATTCACGATATTCACGGGCAAAAGCTAGTATTTATTATATTTGGTCTTTATTATTGAATTCCAACTTTTCTAGCTACAAGTACGCTTTTTTTTTACGTGCGCAAAATCCCCACGGATCCCCTCCCACCGGAGCCGGTGGAAGAGGTTATGTCGGACTCGAACCGACCAAAACGCACGCCGCCTGTGGGTCGGTTTTGGTTGCCGAAGGTGAGGTTGACAGGCATATCCCTCGCACCCCGGCCGACCCAGGGCCATCTCTCACGATCTGGCCCTCTCCTCGGGTGTGGGGACTACAGAGTACTCGAACTCGTCCGTGGAAACGGGGACGCACGGGAGCCGCCGCGGCCTGCTTCTGCCAGAGTGACAGGCAGCTCCACCAGTGGCTCCCAGGCCCGCGTTCTTGGGGGGCGGAGGTCGTTCATCGACCTCCGACACCCGCTACAAGTACGCTGAAGAAAAGGAAAGAAATGTCTAACACTTTTTTTTATTCCAGGTATGTCAATGCGTTTCACAGAAATCCCACGCGACAAATTCCCACCGGGCGCCACGCCAGAAGAAATCACCAAACATTATTTGGACCAGTCTTATTCGTTGGAGCTGATGATTGCACAACATGACGAGTAAGTTGAATGTTTTGACTATATTAACCTACGGCTCTACGCACGTGGAATTTTGATCCCGTTCCCACCACCCATTGGAACCTATTCCAGGGCTAAAAGTAGCCTATGTGCTATTCCAGATTATAGTTTATCCCTGTATGCCAGGATTGTGATTGGTCGGACTGGATGACGTGCCTGGAGATCGTCTAATGACAACATCTATCAAAGCTTTCGCAGCGTTGTGCTCAACGTTGTATGATAAAAGAATTGCACAACAGATCTGTTCAGCCGTTACCGTGATTGTGTAACAAACGTACGAACAATATTACGAATAATATTAGGTTATCATCATTCTTACAGCGATTTTTCAGTTGCATCCATGGTTTGTACTTTGGAGCCCGAGTTATGCTTGTTTTTATTGGTAAGTCGGCTTTTCCGGAGGTGACTACCGTCTGACCTATAGATATACATGTAACATAAACTCACGCCTATATCCCCGAAGGGGTAGGCAGAGGTGCTAGTACCCACATTTCGCCAGTTTATGTTTAGGTCCCAATGTAATAGGTGGCGAGCCTATTGCCATTAACCGGGCACTTATAAACCGGCGATAAATACACACATAACTTCGAAATGCATCGAAAATTTATTGGTGTGTGCCATGATAAAACCTGGGATCGAAGCCGAGACCTCGTCTCAGCAGTCCATTACCCATACTACTAGGCTACCGCGGACCTACAGACCCTGAGAGGAAAGCCTGTACCAGAACCTTGTTCGTCTCGCTGAAGGTACATCGACTTTCACAAGGATGTTAAAAAGGCCATCTACACTCATCCCTAACGTAAGATGATTATTATTTTCAATCGTTCCGGCTCAGAATGTCCAATTCTCAAAATGTCAAGCGGTTTCAAAATGTCCAATTCCTAAAATGTCCAATTCCCAAAATTTCCAATGTTTTAGAAGTTTTTCTTTATTCATTAAGCCGTCACAGTGCTCTTTTAAAGGATGTGTGAGCTATGTCGACCTCGTGCCCCTGTACTGTGAACCAACACGACTTAAATCATTTTTGTTTCTAATATTTCCAGACCACTCCACATTATCGGCGAGCTGCAAATCGCATACCTATGCTTCCTAATCGGCCATTCTCTCGAAGCGTTCGAACATTGGAAGAACCTTGTCATACTAATGTGTTCATGTGATGATGCTATACACAAATACCGTAGCGTCTTCTTCCATTTCATCAGAACAATTGAAGTACAGATTGACGAAATGCCCGAGGATTTCTTAGCTGATATCGTTATGAACAAAAACTTGGTCTATAAGAAGCTTCGAGAATTTTTCCGTACGGCATATGTGAGCAAAGTTGATGGGCGACTTCTCACCATGATTGAGAGATTCAAAGACAATCTAACGGACAAACTTCAATGGGACTTCACAGGCTTGGACGCTGATGAGGAAGACGAGAAACCAGTTGTAGTACAGTTAGAGGGAGCGGAATAGGTTAAGGAATATTTTAATTAATAATCTTTTGACTTGGACTACTTAGAACTGCCTCTCAAGATCGGATTTCACCAGTGAAAATTTTTGCATTCAAGTTCAACTAGACTGGGTTTACATATTTTACTGGATAAAAACACTGAGGTAAAATAGAACGTAGTTTAGTCAGCCTTGATCGCGGTTCCTATGATTGGTGAAATCTTTTCGAAGACATTGTCACGGATGTTGCAGTTGTGAGGTAATATAAAATTTAATATATAGAAGAGCGATTGACGATTAATATTATTTTACTTTTAGGTAATTTTAGATCAAAATATTATATTACTTTAGATAGAACATTTCGTGAAAGTTGATCACAAATGACATTTTATTTTAAACACCAAATACAATAAGTATTTAGTAGTATATTTGCCTTATATCATATATATTATGTTAATTACCTATGTGTTATTTCAGAATATAATTTATCCCTGTACGAAATTTTAGCTAGATACGTTCAGCCGCTAGAATGTGATTGAATAAAAAAATAAAGTTTTAAACTAAAACCCAACTACTAAAAAATCACGCTATAAAAAGTATTAAACAAGAAAATATCAAGGATAGCCGTGGTCGTATACCACTTTTCCTTAGAATGTATTGTTTTGTTCGACTAAGTGGTCTTTCAGTTGATACCCAAAACGACATATTTATCTCAAATAAATTTTTAACACCACACTTTATGACCGCTAGAGGGCGCCACAATAG
This sequence comes from Eilema griseolum, assembly GCA_963662185.1. Taxonomy (NCBI): domain Eukaryota; kingdom Metazoa; phylum Arthropoda; class Insecta; order Lepidoptera; family Erebidae; genus Eilema; species Eilema griseolum. The sequence goes on from OY759238.1 coordinate 21,618,387, forward strand.
ATTCAGTGACACATTATACAGCCTATAACCAGCGGACGACTTAGAAGCTTCTACCGATACCTCATTTGTCCAGATCTAAAGTGATTGAGGAGTTATGAGGAACAGATGAACCTACATACATAGCCTGTCAAAATCATAACCCTCCTTTTGCTTTGCCGTAGTTGGGTAATAAAACAAACAAAGATCTTCACAATCTTTCACATGTGTAATACAAGTAAGATTGCATTAACTAAATGAGGACTAAGAAAGGTAACTAAATTCAGATGGTACAGTCAGCATCAGATGGGTCTTGAAGGACAAAGTACTCAAAATTATCTTAATGCCTTGGTTTTCCCTCTTTCCTGTTAACTAATTGTTCCGATATTTACATACATACATATAATCACGCCTTAGAGGGCTAGGCAGAGGTGGATTAACACCCACATTTCACCAATCATTGTATTCAGTCCCATGTAAAAGGGGGTGAGCCTATTGCCCGAGCCATGCATCTGAGCCTGAGTTCGATATTTGGTACATACCTACCTTTATATCCCAGCACCCCATCTCTTCCCATGCGTTGTCGTACAAGGCGACTAAGGGATAGGGCTGTTTAACATCAGACAGATATATACTGCTCAGGCTCAGGCACAGATACAAGTCAACAATAGTGCCCTGAAGACGGCAATATCCTCACCCCCTATTACTTGGGGCCGAAAACAATGATTGGTGAAATGTGATTTTTAATTCACCTCTACCTAACCTTTCGGAGATAAAGGCGTGATTTTATGTATGTATGTAATACAATTTAAATCAATAAAACAGTTTGACTTGCTCTTAATGCTTTGAAGAGCAGAACAATATCAAAACTACATGTAGATAAAAGTTAAAATATTAACATAATTTTGAAACTTTAGTGACGATAGATCTGTTGCTGGCTGTACATAAAAATATTGTATCTTTTCTTTTTTTTGATACGATGACAACAAGTGCAGTTACGAGTTAATTACATATGATATAAGTACAACAAGAATATTATTAATTTATGTGTATAAATTACACGCGCCGCGCCTTCAGTAACCTTCAATACAGTCACCAGTTTTAAGTGATTATATAATTATAGTGAAATAAAAATATTTAAGAAAAAAAACATCATAGACTTTTAATAACTTTTTAAACTAACGCGTTCCATGATGAACAATAATGTTAACGGGATTTTTTTTATAAAGAACACGCAAATTTAACTTCACCTCGCCTGATGGTAAGCTAAAGGCAAAGTCTGAGGAAAGAGTGTCACCATTAAAGACAATAAGTAATGTTACAATGGTGACACTCAGCTTGGCGGCCTCATTAGATGCTTTTTCACGTCCCGCGGGACGGTACGGAAGGGACCCGGGACTGTAGAAAGAAGGAAACACGTGAGCTGGTAATTAATTTCAGGTCTTGGTGGTGCGGCAAAGAAAAGAGTCTCCGAACCGCTTGGTTCTTGCTCGTATATTCTGCACAGTGTGAGGGTGACATCTAAGCCCTGAATGTGTTGTCCTGTGTAGGAAAGGAGGGGGTAGGAATTAATGCGTTCATGGTATAAGTACATACATACTTGCCTGTGACCACGGCCGGTGTAACCTAGTCGAAAGGTCAGGCAAATCAAAGGTATGTATGTATTCACGATCATGCACACTGGCACACATAAACGTATTACACTAATACGCCTTTAACGATGACGCACACAATACATGTGACTTCAAAGCAATGAGTTATTGTTGTGTGAACTCACATATGTAAAACATACGGGTGCTTCCACTTGACCCAGATCATAAATAGATTTTATTAGATGGGTAGGCTATCTTTTTTGTCTTGTGTACCTATACCATGATCGCATTAATTCCCGTTAACATTATTGTATATTATAGACTTTTGGTGGTTTTATGTTTGGTACCTACTTTTAGTAAGAGTTAAAACTATATTTAGATTAATAGCCTTGTCTTTATTCGTCAAAATCTAATTACCTACCTGTGTAGAATTTGGCTTATCAAAGTCTTGTCTCCAAGAAGAGTATCAGAAGGTTCTTTCAGGGTCGGCAGCCACGAGTGTGACGGCCCTGAAGTTGCACACGTCCATAGGCGACGGTAACCACTTCCCATCAGGTGGTACTCGTCTGCCACCTATGGCATAAAAAAGTATACCAAAAACGGAGCGTAGGTATATTTATATAGTTTATTTTGCATATATATTTTAACTGACTGAAAATTTTTTAACTTAGGTGAATGATAGTTGACTTTTATAGCGAAAGAATAGATAATTTTTTAAAATAAAATATATACACTGGTTGCGCCGATGGTAGAATTCGTATTTTCTTTGCTCAATAGTATTAATTCAAATCATTGACGCGGAAACACACAGTTCCTGTACCCATCTCCCCTCCCGCACTACCTCTAAGTGAAAGATAGCAATAGTTTTCGCCCGCCAATCGTCAAATATAGACGCTTATTCAGTCCCGCTTTGAACTAGCCAGCACAATGGCGGCCGCGCGCGCGTCTCTCAGAAATGAATAATATTTGTTGTATTTTAACCGCTTTCATAGACCCTTACCGATCGGATTGTGCCTCTCGTGTGTCCCTCAAGTGATTTAGTGATGTGGACAGCAGCTCCTGAGCCAGGAAGAGAAGATCGGTGCAACGGCCCAGCCAGCAAATGACAAAACAGCACGTGGCGTAGTAAAGGTTAGTGCATCCTCTCCTAATTTCTCGGGTTGCATTCAATGCCTAATCACATCCGCGGCAACCCGATCACCTGTCTTGTTTGTGTGTAAAGCGTCAATGGAACAGTTAACTTCATCCTCGCAAAATACAGTCCACTAGCTCACGTGGCCAATCGCGCCACCATACACTATATTTATTTTGGTGATTTATACAATGTATAGCGAATAACTGAGTGTGATAAATACACGACGGAAAGTGCAGGAGTTTTCTAATTGCAGATTTACAAAGATCGCATATATGAGAACTATTTGAATACTTATGAGTAGATCTGTACCTACCCTTTTTTTAAAGTGCGGAAATTCCGTCTAAAACCGCACGGCCGCCTTTGGCCATCCGTTACTGGGTAGCATTTGGCATATTCCTCACGCACCCCGACTGAGCCGTCGCCATAGAAGGCCCTCTTGTGTGTGGGACTACGGGACGTCCCCATCTTTCCCCAAGTAGATCTGTACCCTAGCACGATAAACTATTGTAAACGTATCGAGAAAACGGAGCATTGCGATTAGCCTGCCTGCTTCCTGTGAATCTGTGTGTATGTGAAGGCTGTTAATCGCAAATGCTTCGTTCTCTCGATAGTATTACGATAGTTTTCGTGCTAGGGGTAGGTAGGTACATACTGCTCGTTTTTTAAGATACCTACGATGTAATGAAAATTATAAGATTGTATAGCACCTATATTTTTTTAATACAATGCGTATGCGAGCATTCTGACTAATGCCTCATTGAATAGTTTACGTTTTTACCTACCCCTCGTTTACACCTAAGTATAAAACATGTATTAGACAAGTTGCAATATGTCGCAGGTTACAGTGTGAACGCAAATGTGTTTTATGCTTGTTTAGAATTTGTTGGCTGTACGTCCTATGTGAACGAAAAAGTATCTGAGATACATGTATAAAATAAGTATTACTTAATGTACACGGAAGTGAACTAAATTCAAGCATTTAAAAAAATCGGAATATACCTAAACAATCCTGCAGGTTCAGGCGTCAAAGACTTCCTACCCATCTACGTCAACCGGGAGGGTGGCCAGAAGGCTGGCGGCATTGCCACGTTGAATGGCAATACCAATCCTTTGCGCAAGTATTGTGTTTTGATTAGTCTTCAACAAGTTTTTTTTATAAACAAGTTTACGACTTGTTTCGTGGTGTAAACGAGGGGTTAGGCAGACATTTTGAAGTCTTGTCTGTGTTAATATTAGCTGCAGGTTTATTTTTTAATTTCAAACATATCGGTCCGTTTTAACGCGTGAAAAAAAGAACAAACACTAACTTTATTCATAAATATTGTCAATCGAACTTCTATCCCTGGCACAATTCCCAAGGTAGATTCAAGTCTTATATCTGTGTACTATGTACATTTATAACTGACTTTTTAAAGTTTAATATTAACTCTTAAGTAGAATTCTTTGTGAAACCCCACCCTGTATATGAGTGCAATGTACAACTTTAAGGTTTATTCGAGTAAATTATGTCGTAAGTGCCAATATACCGACGCTTAGGACCGGCATTAGCACAGTTCACACTTTTTATTTTTCGAATAATAGGCTTTATCAATATCGTATTAAAATTGAAATTTTAATAATTTCATCGGAGGCACAACGGAAGCAGTATGATTATCATTTTGATTTTGAATTTTATGGCGCTAATGACAAGCTCTATTATTCAACAAATAAAAATGTACCGATGCCGATAACACGCGCGTCCTTATTAGGACAGACAGCCCGTCTTGTTCTGTACTGTACCGGCAGCATCCAGAAGACATATAGGCTCCGAATATTAAAAACCAGATTGGTTCGTTTACGGAGGTCTGATGAAAAGGCTAACATGCCAATAAAAAATAAGCAGACCTCGGACTTCGAAGTGCAAACTTTGAAGTCGACAGGCAATCACTACGCGGGTAATGTCGTAATGATAGTTTGTCTCTACTATATATAATAATCTATGATGGTTTGTGTAGCTTGCGCGAATCGGTGCCTATACCAGTGGCCGCTTGTAGATGGGTGTTGCCACTTGAATAAACCTATACATAATAACTGATTTTAGATTAAATCTATGTATGTATTTTCAAATGGTATTGGTTTTCTCGATGTACTTTCAAAATAGCAAATGAAGTCAATAAATGGTACCTGTATAAAATTGTAAGTTTCATTTCTAACATACCTACGAATATATCCATCCGCCAGGTCCGGCCCTCGCCAGAGAGATGCAAGACGAGGCGCTTCGCAATAACTCTTTCAAAGAGCTTGCCCATCTATTGTGTTGCTTGACGAAGTCGTCGAGCAACACAATGGGCCGGTAGCCGGACGGTTCGTCGGCCGAGCGACACTCCTTCCTTGGAAACTGGCCCCGCTCCATGCATGCGCTGAGGAACCCTCTCAGTCGGGGTTCGAGATCGTCTTCTCCCAGAGCTAGGACCCACGCGCGGCCCAGAATGCCGTCGGGTCCCGGGGCGGTGCTTTTCTTGGCTCTAAGCCTTCGCACCGCCAGCTCCAGTTCTACCCAAGTGACCTTGGGGACTTCGTCGTCAACCTACGAGTATACTTCAGATATCGTTGTTGTGCAGATAGAAATGTGAAATAACAATTAAATAATATTCTGACTAAAAACTAATATAAATTCGATGAGACATTCCGATTGTGTGAGGATAGGGTATACGGGTGCGAAGGAGAATCGCAAGTCAAGCTGCCCGCGTACTGAGGCAACTCGAGCGTCGGAGGTCTAGGAATGGCTTCCGCCCACCATGAGCACAGGCCTGGTGGTGACGGGTGGAGCCGCCTGTCACCCTGGGAGAAGCAGGCCGCGGCGGCGGTGTGCTTTGTGCTGCTCCCCGTTTCCGGGGACAAGTTGGGGACTCAATGGTCCCCACACCCGAGGATGTAAAGGTTATTATAAAGTGGATGAGTATCTTAATGATATCAATGCGTGGTCAACATAAGTCTCTTGCTTGCTCGCACAAAATAAATTGTAAACTAAAGCAAATTTAAAAAAAAGAGAAAAATAATCTAGTTCTAATATAGTTCGCTGAGTTTCTTGCTGGTATCTTCTCAGTAGAACTAACCTACTGAACCAGCGAAAGAATCATTTTCCAATGGTTTATTTGTACATTATTTAATATTTTAATATTATTTCTTGACATACTCAATTGTATAATTTTGACGTTCATATGTGCTCTTTGTGTGCCTAAACTGAATAAATGAAATTGATTCTTTGATTCTTTGATGGCCAGATCGCGAGAGATGGCCTTGGGTCGGCCGGGGTGCAAGGGATATGCCTGTCAACCTCATCTTTGGCAACCAAAAACGACCCACAGGCTTCGTGCGTTTTAGTCGGTTCGAGTCCGACATAACCTCTCCCACTGGCTCCGGTGGAGGTGTCCGTGGGGATTTTTCGCACGTAAAAAATAAAAAAGATAGGGTATATTTGACTGACTAGTCAAATTAGTTACTTTTTATTAAACGTCGAAATACTGCGATAGCCTAGTGGTATGGGTAATGGACTGCTGAGACGAGGTCTCGGGTTCGATCCCAGGTTTTACTATGGCATACACCAATGACTTTTCGAAGTTATGTGTGTATTTTATCGCAAGTTTATAAGTACCCGGTTAATGGCAATAGGCTCGCCACCTATTACATTGGGACCTAAACATAAACTGGCGAAATGTGGGTGCTAGCACCTCTGCTTACCCCTTCGGGGATATAGGCATGAGTTTATGTTATGTTATTAAGTAAGTTATAAGGAAACTTGTAGAGTAGGTACGCGCCATGACATACCTAAGGCCCTTACCCGCAGCACGGCGGTCGCAACATGTAGTGTTGCCGATATCATCCTTTTATTCCCACGCGAGTCACGCGGCCCGCAGTCAGGACTACGTAGGATGATGGTCAGTCAACCACCAACGCTCACGGCCGGCAGTATCACACTCGCACTGGTGCCCGTGCGTTCTATACTTTCATTTTTTACAATCATCTTGTAGTACCCAAGGTCATCTCGCCCTTTGTTGGTAGTCTCAAAAAGAACAGGAAAAAGAGAATCTCAAACAATACATCATATGCTTATTATATTAATACACAATATACAATAAGTAATAAATTGTAATAATAACAGAAAAGGCACAATTATTTTTTCTTTAATTGCTTCTTCACGGGTTTCTTAGCTGCCATTGGTGGTTCTGAAAAGAAATAATGTATTAATTAATGTGCGTTTATGACACATGTCAATTCGTCATGACTAGTGTTGCGCATTAAAAACGTTATTTATATATCCAATTCATTCAATTCAATAGATGCATATTTTGTTATTTTTTTAATAGGAATTATATTTCAAACACGAAAGTGAATAAAATAGTTAATGAATAATATAATTGAATAAAATCGTAATTTCTGAATGTCTTCTGTGGGAAAAAAAAAGTCTAGAATGGCATAAGAAGGTTTCTTCAGGGTCGGCAGCTAGAGTGTAACGCCCCTAGTGTTGCATACGTCCATTAACCATGGTAATCATTTTCTATCAAGTGGGCCGTGTCCATGTCTGCCACCTAAATGATATAAAACATGCTTTATTTAAATACATTGTTTAAAGCCTTAAAGAGTGAAGACCAAGTCAAATCAAAATTTCATCCGACTTCAAACCGCTTGAGAAGTCGCTGTCGCCGGGATAAATGCGAGCCGCGAGATCCAAGCTCTACCAGGACATGGCAGAGGAGTGGAAGCTACGACTTGGGCAACCAAGCGCAGTATGGTGTTAAAAATACATTTGAGACAGACAAACATGCCATGTTATATATCAAATGAAGGGGCTTAATTAACACATTCGAAATATTTATAACTCATTAGCTGTTGCCTACCCCAAAATAATATAAATAAAGAAATTAGTTAAAAAACTAAAAGCCGACTAGTGAAAAAACTATTTTTTTACTGATTTTAAATTAGTTTTTCTAATCACATCACTACAAAGGAAGGCGGAAGGCGTGCGTACGTCGGGCCGAAGCCCCGAAGCCAAGACGTAGAGGCCCTTTTATGAGAATTTAATATGCTAGGAATACACACACGTGGCGGATATCATTCCCGAGCGCACAATATGATACACCGGGAGATGGTCCCCGCCAGGTGCAGAGACTATTGCTGTGCGGTGCTGTGGCCGCGATGGAAACTAAATTATGGGATTGAGCATTGGATGGACTGGTGAATGGGCTATGGGGGGAGACTAACGGACGCCTGCCGTGACAATAAGTCTCAAAATTGTAAAAAGGCAGGTGGTGACTTGCCAACTCATTGCATGGGCCCCATTAAAATAGTCACATATAGTGCGACCATGGAGCAACATCCGTTGAGCGGCTAAGGTTGTCGAGAGGTGAGTCTGCGGGGCGCAAGTTCCCGGTATACCAGTCAGCGTGCCCCCGGCGTTATGACATTTTACACTTCCAACCTGGAGCATAGGTTCTGCTCTTGCAACTCCACTCATGGCCGGCCAATGAAGGCAAGCACACAAGGTGAGGGGGAATAAATCCTAATCCTCGGGAGAATCGGGGTACGTGGTGTCGCCACTCACCAACAGCTCGCCACGCCAGTTCAATGCATCGCCAATTTGATCATGACCTGTCATAAACGTAAATTCTGGGCGGCAGAACTGTGTAAATACTTATTCTTAATACTTCCTTAATATTGTAGTCATAAAAGATTGTTGTCTGTGCTAAATAATACGCATACTTTAAGTAAATAAAACAGGATAAATCTAATGATCACAATATTCACATAAATATTTAGAGTTTAGTAAGTCAGAATGGCGGGTGCACCTTCATGAATCTTGTTATATTTTCGTTTTATAAGAATTACAATTTTCTCGATCCGAGGTACAATTTAGTAGGTACAAGTTACAACTGGATTCGTTAAGGTACACTCACCATACATGTACATCACGATAATATTGATGTTTAATAGGATTTATGAAACGGGAAACCAGTAGTGGGGCAGACTCTGACACTGATGCGTAAATAAAAATACACTTACTTTGAGGCGCTTTGCGTTGGTTCCATTTTGTTTTTTGTTTTTTGTTTGGAACCTCTTCTTCATCACTAAAAAGATAATTAGAAATTATATTATTTATAATACTAGTCAAGTCAATCAACACCGACATTTCTACTGCTATATCTGCACACCCTTGGAAACCCCTCCGACAGATCCAGCAGGGGTGATTATATCGGACTCGAACCGACTAAAACCGCACGCCATCTTGGATCATCAATTACTGAGGGTGACCCAGAGGGACGTGTGTGGAGGACGGAGATCATTGGGCGACCGCTGACGCCCTGGTAGCCTCCACGCATCGCGGGCTGTGCCGATCGGGAGAGATCTTAGTTTCCTCCGGTCCCTCTCCGACGCCTCCTTCTCGAGCTTTATTCACTCCCAGATATCTACACCCTGTCATATTTTTGTGTGTTGAGCCACCGGAACAGCAGCGGTACACCATCCTAAAAGACAGACTAGTCAAGGCGTTTCAAGAGAGCGTCGAGGCTCAATTTCACAGGTTAGTGAAAGAATTAGATTTGAGACAGCAGTGACCGTCCCAGTTACTCGCCAAGATGCGCGAGCTAGCCCGGAACACAGGAACAACAGGGGACACAGTAAAGAACCTGTGGCTGACCCTACTCCCCGGGTGGGTTCGAGCCATCCTAGCTAGTTGCAGCCCGGACACCAAGCTAGAAAACCTGTCCGGCATGGCAGACAGAATAATGGATAATCTACAGAGCGGAGAGATAACTGAGATACGCACGCAAACTGCTGTTTTCGGTGTTTGTTGAAGAAAGGTAGAGAGTAGTCATGAAAGAGAAACCATTGTTTCATGTAAGGGACTATACTCTACTTAATAAAGGTAATGTAGCGAATTTTCATAATAAAAACACATAGTGAACAAATAAATTAAGCCAACTAACTAGTGATTCGATTTCGGTAAAGCCAAAGCGGGTCAGCTTGTCTTCTTTTAAAGGCAAAAAAGAACGTTACTAAGCGCAGTACCCGATCGATTCAGCAATTTATTTTCCTAACTAATTAAACCGCGGTAGCCTAGTGGTGGACTGCTGAGACGAGGTCTCTGGATCGATCCCAGGTTTTACCATGGCACACACCAATGACTTATCGATGATTTTCGAAGTTATGTGTGTATTTATCGCAGGTTTATAAGTGCCCGGTTAATGGCAATAGGCTCGCCACCTATTACATTGGGACTTAAACATAAACTGGCGAAATGTGAGTACTAGCACCTCTGCCTACCCCTTTGGGGATATAGGCGTGAGTTTATGTTATGTTATAAGTTTCCTTTGGTCAGGGGACAGAAATCCACTCGGTCGAAGCCGCGGTCATCAGCTAGTATAGAATAAGCAGACTGCATCAAAACAGTACATACCTTTCAGTTTCTGAATCAATTTGACCGTCTTGTTTGTCTTCATCTGTTGAAGAAAAGTCATCAGATTCACATGATTGATCACTATCATCTGAACCAAAAGTAATAAAATCTTCTACTGGTTTCACACCGGCTTTCTTTAGTTTTTGTTCTTTTTCTTTCTGATTCTTTTTGTTTATTTCATTAGCTACCGTTTTATTTTCTTTCTTAATTTTTGCAGATTGCTTATTATTTTTTTGTTTAATATCTTCACCATTTTCTTTTTCTTTCTTACCCTTTGTAGCTTTCTTATTATTTTCTTGTATGATAGTTTCACTGTTTTCTTTTTCTTTCTTACCTTTTATAGGTTTCTTATTATTTTCTTTTTGAACATCTTCGTCTTTTTGTATTTGAACATCTTCGTCTTTTTCCTTTTTAACAAATTTATCAAGAAGCTCTTCTGGTATATCTACCGGCGTGAAATAGTCGTAGTTTATACTTAATGCGATAAGTTTCTTCTTAGTAATATTTAGCCTGAAAAAAATTAAGAGTTGTGAAATAGATTCATATGAAGGCATAGTACACCATGACTCTTAGACATGAATCACATTGGGGCGGAGTCGAAGGTTCGCGTCGGGTCCTGTTTTTTAAACTACAACGCGTTTCTTGTTCGTTTTAGCGATAATCTCAGTCGCATCAGAAGCTTAAATTCTGAAAGTGATGTCAGATTGCAATTCACGAAGACACCCTACGACACTTCGACTTTGCTCCAGTATGAATTAAGATTTATTATATTACAGTAATATAAAAGAAATTACTTGGCTAGCAGCTTCTTTGCTTTTTTTAATTCTTGAACATCGTCTTTCTCTGCATTGAATTCCTGGAAAATTAATTACTTATTTCAGTTCATCATGTCATTTTAGTCTCATTTTTTTTTTAAATTAAATCATTCATTATAATCTATCCAGGATCAGTATCATCATTCCCGTTTACATCTGACATCTTCACGTCAGAGCCCTGGATCCGTTTGCTCATTCTCGTCCTTTTGATTTGGCTAATACGGCTTTAAAAGCTTAATTCTTAAAATGTTGAGATTCTGAACGTACACAATAATTTCGGGTTATTCATGGTTCCCCCTGTTTTCAAATTCCCCCTATAAATTTTCAGTTTTAAAATAGCATTTTATCACGCATTTCGCTATTCTGTCAATACAAAAGACAATTACATTTTTTTAAACAATTACCGTTTTTAACTTCTGTCTTCTCACACTGGTTGGGTTTTGAACAGCATTCCAATTTTTTCGGAATGCTCTCCGTTTCTGTTTTTCAGGTTCAATGTAGACAGCTGTAACAGAAAACACAATATTTTCAAACTGGTGGGGTGTGCGTGTTAATTCACCTCTGCCTAACCCTCCAGGGATAAACACCCGACACAAAAAGAGACTACACCTACCGCCTTCGAGAATAAAATTGCTAAATGAAAGTCCGTATTATATGGTAGTTAGAATATTTAATAAACTCCCAAACCATGTCAAACTACAGGGAAGTATGACACTCTTCACTAACCAGCTTAGAGCATATTTAATAGAAAAATGCTACTATTCAACTGATGAGTATTTAGAAGATAAGTAAAGTCCAACTATGACATTAAGAACCAAGATTTTATAAGCTATTATTTTTGTTTGTGAGCATTTATTGACATTATAATAATTATTGTATATTGACATTGTATATTGACATTTAATCAAAATTGTTCAATTTATTTTATTTGAATTTGACTTTTTTTTTCTCTGTGTTTAATTTAACATTTGATATGAGTTATATGAATTAGAGTAGGTACTTATAAATAAACCTATATTTAGAATGCAAATATTTGATAACATAACGGATTTAATTTAACTGTGTCCAAATTATAATTATTATTGTACCTACCTAGTTCAATAAAGAAAATATGTGACCTAAATGTTGCAATTCCTGGAAAAGGCGCTAAGTTTTAGTACTGTCATATAAATTGTAAGATCTATGTACACTTGGTAAGCAATAAATGATTTGATTTGATTTAAATGCGTGATTATATGTATGTATGGTATTGCAAGGTCGCTACGCATGCATGCAAGGAGGTAGGACACGGCGGTATATCCGCCCGATTGAGCAGTCTGACTGGGGCAGTACCTCCGCCCTACAGAATACCGCGGTTATAATAACTTCGTGTTGTGTTCCCAGCGGTGAGTAGGGTAGCGCCGTCAGTGGGAAGACTAAAGGCTTGTCCTGATTTGTCTTCTACTGACAGCACAGAAACTCTGTAATTACAGGGTTGGCAGCGCGACTGTGACTCCTCTGGTGTTACAGACGTCCATAGGCCACGGTAACTACTTTCCATCAGGTGGGCCGTGTGCTTGTCTGCCAACTAAAAGGGATAAAAAAAAAAAAACGCAAGGTAGCGCGGGTTCTTTCCCTGCTCATGCAAATATTTGTATCCATGAATATGGGTATTTGCACGGAGAGCACATAGGTCCCAATTGCCATATGAATATCTATGGTAGTTATTACGGGTTGTTGGACCCTGAAAAAAGTCTAACAATTGGTCTAGCTGCAATGCTTTGGGTTGTGAAGGTCAGGTAGCATTCGCTTAGCGGCAAATATTGAAGTTCAATTAAATCCCCAGTGCAACTGGTAAAGCAGAACCCCAACTCTGGAGGCGACAGCTTCAAATGCGATTGGGATTAACGCTACCCTGAGGAAGATTACAAGGGAGTAACTGCAACCTGCTCTAGACGGCTTGAAATGCATGTTATGTGTGAGTTAGCTTAATATCTAATTTTTCTTTAAACTGTCAATGTGTGTGTTATATATGTATATTTTTTTTTAATAATTAGATGGCAGACAAGCACAGCCCACATGATGGAAAGTGGTTACTGTGCCCATGTGTGCAACACCACAGGTTTCACACTTGTGCTGCCAACTCTAATATATCAACTTGTACTAGTTTCAAGATCTTTTTATTCCACTTTGCAGAGTCACTTATTGTATCTATGTACATATAGAGTTTGTAGAGTATAGTCTTATCTAAGCACTGACAATGAACAGAAATAAGTAAACATTCATACCTTTGATTAACCTCTTGCCCATAAGGTAATTGTTCATGGTATCAGCAACAATTTGAGCTACTGATGGCTCCTTAAACTCGACAAAGGCAAAGCCCTTTGAGTTACCGGTACGCTTTGATCTTATAACTCGGGCATTGGTAACAACACCGAATTGTTTGAAGTACTGTGTCATTTGATGCTGTAAACAAATCGTTTTAGTAAACACAAAAATGGAATTCATTACCAGCTCACGGGTTTCCTTCTTCCTACAGTCCCGGGTCCTTTAAGCGGGGCATGAAAAAGCAACAGATGAGGCCATCAAACTGAGTGTCACCATTGTAACATTACTTAGTGTCTGTAATGGTGACCCTCTTTTCTGAAGCTTTGCCTTTAGCTTACCATCAGATGAGGTGAAGTCAAGTTGGCTTATCCTAGATTTAAAAAAATCCTAATTTAAATGGAGTCAAAAGAACTCTATTATTAGAGTACTATACTGTATTCAATTAGGTACTTTTTTTATACTACTTTTTATAACATAATCTTGATATGTCTTTTTAATATTCTTTATTTAAAGACTTAGTTTATTTATACTTATCTGTTTAGAAATCTTGTTCCAAAATTGAACCACTAGTTAGTCAATTAGCCTAGTTTCTTTGTTTAATATGTGTTTTTATAAAAAGTTGCTTCAGATTGTTTACCTTTAGTGAAGTACCTAACCGAATAGAGTATAATAATACTAGTACTAGCATAACCATTGCTATAATTTATCATTTACAATTTTATTTTACAATTAAGTAATACCCAAATAACTTGTTCAATCGCCAAATGTGGAGTTGATATTGCCAAATGTGGAGTTGATATTGCCAAAAGTGGACTTGATATCGCCAAATGTGGACTTGATATTGCCAAATGTGGACTTGATATCGCCAAATGTGGAGGTCAAATGTAGAGTCGCTTCACGGAACATATTCAATTTCATACAACACCAATAAGGACTAACCTCGTAAAATCCGTGCGGGATATGTGACAGATATACAAGACCCCTATCTTTACGCCTTTTACTGATTTTACCATCCTTTAGTCTCATGCTAAAGGGTTTCACGGATTTAGCCTCATTATCCTTCTTCTTAGGCTCAACACTAGCTTTAAACTTCTCATTTTTCTGAAAAAATAACAGGCATGTTAACAACAATTATAACCTCACTCTCATGCCGCGACGTTTTAATAACACACACCTTTATTAATTTTTTTATCCCTCGGATTGATTTTACGAACTTTTTTTGTTTCTTTGAATCTAGCGCTACGTTTTCTTCCATCTTATTGACTACTTTTTATCTTATAAATAAAACTTAATGCAACAGTGCACGCGGCCTTCCACAGTCCACAAACAAACAAGCAATTCAAACTACTACTAATGCCAGATTTGACAGTGACAGTTGTCATGAATTAATAGGGGTAGGGGTAAGTGGTCGTTATATAAGCAGGTTATAATAATGAATATTCAAAAATAATCTATAATCCATTGTGGAAGATTCTCATAATTTGTTCTAAGCGACGGCGTCAACTGAGTCAACTATAAAAGAAAAGAAATATTCAACATGTGTCATTTTAGTATGCAGTCTATACCTCATATCACTTATATCATTGAGGCAAAGGCTCATGTGGTCAGCAATGTTGATAACGGAAAAAAGGTTTTATTGATTGGCGTATTTTATTTTAGGCAATACCACTAAAAATATTAGTTACAAATTTTATAACTTAACGCATAGTGCCATAGCCGTTAAAAAGCATTATGCTGTGACAACGTAACCGGATAATCCACTATTGGAAAATAGCAGATAATGCCATCACTATACGTTATGCGTTATATTTTGATATTGATTGACAATTGACACTCGTTTCGTCAGGACAGACTGACAGATGCACTTGGAAGGTCGCAAGTGGCAACCATGCAACATCATAAGGCTGAAGCTACACATATCAAATTAACATTTTTACTTTTAGTTTCATATCATAGTGACACTAAAGATACATACATAAGTATGTAAATATGATGTAATACAGAACGGTAAAAGTCGACTAGGTCTAGTCCAACGTATCTAGTTCCTATGAAATAAGAAACCAAGAAAATTATCGTCGCATGGATGTGGTCATACTTATCTTTTATAATATTTTACCGGGAAACCGGATAGATCATGAAACCACAAAATTTAAGGAGTACTCCAGCTATCGTCATAAATTATTGTCTCATTGTAAGGTATTCATGAGTATGTATTTTGTCTTTCAATCATCCAAAGGAGAATCACCTTTGCCTACATTTTGCGGCAACCATCTGGTAACATGTGGGTAATGGTTAAATAATATTATTATGCTAGGGCATATCACTGCTACCAGGCCACAATAAAAGAGAAAACCCTTATAAGTGCTGGTTTTGCGTCATAAGGGAAAACAAGCGTATTTCACTATTATGGATACCGAAGACCTTGCAAAGTGGAGTAGGAAAAACTTTAAAATGAACTCTAAGCTCCGAGGTAAAGGTTTCGAATACAAGCGGATGTACCGTTGAGATTATGATCATGATAAAATGTATATATCTGTTTTTCAAAATCTTCCCTACATAATTATGAAATTTCAACCAACATTTGCAAGAATTACATTTACAACGAACATCATTTATCAAGTTGTCATGCATTTAACTATCTTTAATATTCGAAAATATTGAACTCGTGACGTTTACAGATAAGAAACAAGATGATAAGAGAGGGCTCCTAATGGCATCATGTACATATTGTGTATTTAGTAGATGTGATTGATTGATCTTCATCAAGAATTCATGTAAAACAGGCTTAGTTGCATATCTATGGCAAGATTGCAAGACGAGTAGACTTGCACATGCGCTGTACAGTTACTTACACGGCACACCTGTACCTACGGCAATTGGCAACACCTAATTAAGATTTATTGATTATTGATTTGCAATTTATTTTACTGCTCTTCAGACCTCCATTATCATAATAATATCATTCTATGTTTTATTAACAGTAAATAAAGTGATAATTGTGAATAAGTACCTACTGTAATAATACTGAGAAGTGTATTAAGTGATAGGATGTCGGCATCCAGTAATTTGCATCAATTCGTATTATTACTTGAGCGTTTATTTAGGACTTCACAGGCAACTGCGCTGGCTTCATTATTGGATCTTCATGATGAGCATGTTTATAACAAGAAACTGACATCTAATAACTTCGTTAATTACATTTCATCGAATTGCGTCGCTCCTTTAGATGAGATTCTTATTGCACACTTGCTGTGTGTGAAAGTAAGTGTCTATAAATATGTTTTATTTTTTATTAAAGTATTATCCGACAGTAAACTAGGTAACTGTAATAATTGTCTAACTCATTGACTCATTTTCAGATAGATTTTTACGAAGTTATAGTCACGAAGTCACAAAGATTGTGGAAGAGATTTCAATTTTAGTTGCCAATAAATTTTATTATTTAATTAAAGTATTATCCTGAAAAATACCGTTACAATATTGTTGACCTATGTGAAACGAAAAATATTATTATTTATTAGGAACCGTGACACAATTTTATTTTTGTTCTAAACAGTTTGTACTGTACAAATAGATGTCATTAGTGTTCCTTTTACTTAAAGGCCGATACATAGAAAACTATTTTTTAAAATTCCATGCTGGATGACCCGGATGGCGCACTTACCGAATGGGAACCGTCTTCAGTACAGCAGACTAGCACCAATAAAACTAATTATTAAAAAATATAGAGCTGATTGCTGTCTAGAAACAAGTTTGATAGCAGGCGTTACCTATTTGCAAGAAATTTAATAGTTACCGCCTGCTATCAAACTTCTTTCGATCTTTCAAACAGCAGTCGGGTTTTTATTTTTTAATTATTGATTTGATTTTAGTAATAATATGACATGTTTATATTTTTGTAACATCCTTCAAATTCCTTTCATTTAGATACCCTAGTCGATAAAATTTGCATGAGTTTTTAACTAACCCACATTTTAGCCCCAAAAATCCATCGTATAGTTTTTGTTAACATTTCATGTGCTTATGACACTCAGGCGATGAATACTTTTTATTTGAGACCCTATTTATTGTAATTCATCCAACTGTTAGGGCTGTAGAGGAGAACAAAGAAAACTACATAAAAAAATAATACGCGCGAAACATATTACATTAGTTGGCACAGTTGGGTAAAAAGTAAAGTAATGTGAATGGCACTAAGAATGTATAATTTATAAAACCCAGTTGACTTTGGGAGACGTTGAACAATCGCAGACAAATTAAATTAATTAAAGATTACCTATTATTATAAGAGAGGACTACACTAAACCAAATTCATATAATATTATGAATTACAAATTTTGAAATCATACTTAGTATGAATAACCACTACTACAATTTGAAAACACAGGCGAAAGTGGAGACAGCAGAGTTTAAATGTCGCAAAAAGAGCCTGTTGTTTTTGTAATAGCAATTATATTAACGTAAACATAGATGGACATCTATGTATCTAACACATAATCAACAGGCGCTTTCTACAATATTCAAACGCTGCTGCCACCACTTTTGCCAGTGTTTTCAAATTGCAGTAGTGGTTTTTCATAAAAAGAATTTGATGATCCTTCAGATGAGCCTGGTTTTTTCAGGTCATCTTATATTAGACACCGATTTATTTTTGGTTTTGTAAGTGGATTTTTGGCATCATCACCAGGGTTTTAGTCTTGCATCATAGCGTTCTCCAATTAAAGACGCGTCTAATTATTTACATTATCATCCGGTACTCGGTTTAGTGTCAACGCCCCTTGTACTACTCGTCTCGTTTATAATAATCAACTCCAGGTATTCACCGATACCAGTAGACCAATTCTGCTGCTTTTTAGTGGTTCGAATGCCCTTAGTTTGGCTATCAAAATTAAATTAAATAAATGTCAAAAACGATTATAATTTGAATGAAAATCCTAAAATTTAAAACTGGATATAAAAACTTATTCATTAATTTTACATATATTTATTTCACATATATTTTTGTACCTTGATCTAATCTAAAAAAAAATCAAGAAGTTCTGTCTTAAAAATTGTATTACGGTTGTTACAGTTGATGTACGCGGTGACAGTCACAGACCAAGGTGACACCTTCGTAGGATTATCTAATAATCTGTGGTATTGATTATTTGTTCTGAGGAATAAGGCCATAAGGCCAATAAGCACGGAATAGGAACTTTTCGATTGAAATCGAAGTCATTCATATTACTTACTCTACTCTGTGATTCATTCATATTGAACTTTCGAAGTCGACTCTGTTTGTCAAGTCAAGTGTCAGTGACAAAATAGAAAATAATTCCATATTCTCTTTGAATAATTCTTTCTCAGTTTGAAAGATCCCGAATACATAACTGCAGGGAATTTGGATTCAAAAACTGAAAATTGTGATTCAACTAATTTAAGATTATATTCAACAATTAATCGAAATGTCTGTTACCGGCACTTTGAACCAATACATACAATTTGTGGAGCGCATGTTTAGGACATCTCAAGGGATTATTCTTTCGCGATTGTTATCATTACGGGATGAACATGTTCTCAATAGAAATTTGAGTGGCTCAAGTGATATCGCTAGTCTAGTGGAAGGCAACTGCGTGTCTCCGTTAGATGAAATAATTATAACTCATATGCTCTGTGTAAAAGTAAGTCATTTACATATTTACATATAATCACGCCTTTACCCCCAGGTGGTTTAGACAGAGGTGAATTAACACCCACATTACACCAATCATTAAATTCGGTTTCAGATAATTGGGGGTGAGCCTATTGCCGTTTTCCAGGCACTATTATTGTTGAGTCTGGGCTGCATATATCGGTCTGATGTTAAACAGCCCTATCCCTTAGTCGCCTTGTACGACACTGCATGGGAAGAGATGGGGTGGTCCAAATTATCCCTGGTATTGCACATTCATCAGTTGAGTCGTGTACTTGTCTGCCACTTATGTTGTGTAAAAAAACCCTGTAAAAAAAGCAACCTATTGTAGCCTGCTCTGCAGTCTGCTCCCAATGTTGAGAGATAATATATACTTTAGGTTAAGTTTGTTGTCTATGTTTTATAATGAATTATTTATCCAGCATAATTTATTTGCTCACTATTATTATGCCGATCATATAGTGGTAATAACTTTAGTTTGAAACTATCTTTATCTTAGCCTTTGAAATTTGTTTGTTATTTTGATTCACTAGAGGCATTAATACATTACCTGTAACTATTTTTGCTACCTGTTCATTGCTTTATTAGCAAATGGTTTAAAAACTTTTACTACAACAAACAATGATTATATGGATACTAGCAGGTGACTTGCACACAAAAGTATCAGATGATAGATAAATTGTACACAGTTTGAAGATGATTTTGTCCAAAGGATAAGGGATAGAATGGGTAGTGTATATGATATAAACAGTGTACAGGGACCAAAAGTTGAAAGCAAAAGTCTACCTCACCTGCTCAACAACAGAAGTCTGTAAAAAAGAATTTCCTTTTAGATTTGGGACATCTGATAGCAAATCATTCACCTAAAAATAGATAAACCAATCAAAAATAATAATGAGGCAAAGGCTCCAGAGCTTGAATCTTGAACAAAACTGAGAAATTGCTCTCCACTTTCCACCAGTTGGGCCATGTGCTCCTCTGCCACCTAAGTGGAATAGAAAAATAATATAACAATAATAATAAATATTATTATTATTATATATGACATTCTACACAGCACTATCTAGACCCATGGTAAGCATAGCTTAACTAGCTTGTGTTATGGGAACTAGAATGCGGATAAACATACTTAGATACTTTTTTTTTTGTAAATACATAGATATTATACATAGAAACAGCCAGACCAATGCAAAAATTCACATTCATACATACAAATATTTGCACTGAGCGGGAATCAAACCCACATAGCAGTTGTATGCTCTACTGCTAAGTCACAGAGGTCGTCAAATACATACAGGAATGATTATGTTCTAAAATAGCTAGACAACTTACCTATACCACCATTTTAGGTGTGATTATTTTTATTCACACCCAAAAATATGTTAAATTGTACCTTTATAACTGCCTTTGCTTTTTCAGGCACTTCATGCTAAGAACTATGTTGAGGCTTACAACCGTCAGAGTGAATGTGTAGCGTGTATTGTGAAGCTTCTGCAATCACAGAAAGAGGTTAACTGGGGCCTACCATTGATGTACACGGTATGCCTGGACTTAAGACTGGTTGCACAAAAAGCTGATGCTGTTTCAAGTACCCGTAAGTAAATATTATCTGTCATATTGATTGCCATTCAATAAGTCATGAATTCTATACTGCCACACTGACTTTTCTTTATCTGCCTAATTGGTTTGATAACCAACATTAGAGCCAAGATCACCTGTAAACTTACCCGTTATACCTGCTCATTAATGACGAACTTTCTCGTGGATCCTTTCTCTTCAGGGTCAGGTCAGAAGGTCTCGCTTCCACAAGAGTCATATGAGCCAAATAAACAGGAGAAGCAAGTTAATCACAGGCTCCATGAAAAAACTCTCATATTTGGACTTGTAACTGTACTTACTACTGTCCCTGTTGCTCAAGTTAGATTGTCAACAAATTCAAACGGGCAAGACGTTCAATTCATATACATACATGTCCATAGGCCACGGTAATCACTTTCCATCAGGTGGGCTGTACTTGACTGTCACCTAAGTGGTATAAAAAATATCCAATGGAGTATAAAATGACGCTATAAAAAGAAATGACGCACATCGTGAGAGGCCATATGTACAGCAGAGAACTGCAATAGGCCAATTGATTGATTGACACAACATACACTTCAACAATTATTTCTCACTACTGTATCACCAGCTCAGGTCCTTTTTATTACCCAGTAGGCTACTGCTGATTTTTATGTTTTTTATTTTATGTGTAGACCAAGATTACAAAGACTATGTCCTATATTTCAGCACAAACACGTGGTAAGATATTAGAAAAAGCTGCCGAGAGTTTACTCGCCTGCTTCAGAGTTTGCGCGGCCGACAACAGAGCTTCTGATGCCGACACCAAGAAACTGGGAATGCTGAACCTTGTAAATCAACTTCTTAAAATATACTTTCGTATTGACAAGATTCAGCTATGCAAGCCATTGATCAGGGCTATAGATTCTTCGCCATTTAAGGATCAGTTTCCGATCGCTCAACAAGTCACATACAGGTATTTCGTAGGACGCAAGGCTATGTTTGATTCGGAATATCGCATTGCAGACGAATATCTGAGTTTTGCGTTTGAGAGATGTCATAAGGATAGTATTAAGAATAAGCAACTGATACTTACTTATTTGGTGCCAGTTAAGATGCTGCTTGGGCTAATGCCAGCTAGACGTATCCTGGAAAAGTATAACTTGATGGAGTTCTGGCAACTAGCGTGTATGGTGAAGGATGGCAATCTCAGAGGTATAAACGAAGTAATGGACGAACATGATAGTTTCTTCAAAAATGCTGGCATTTATTTGATTGTGGAGAAATTGAAAATTATCGCGCATAGGAATTTGTTCAAGAAGGTTTGTATTAATGAGAGGCAGATACAAGAAGATGCTTCAAAGGCTCATCAGATTGATATAAAGAAGTTCCAGGCTGCGTTGCAGATGATGGGAGAAGAGGATGTAGACGCTGATGAAACTCAATGCATTGCGTCCCATTTGATTTACCATAATATTATTAAAGGTTACATTTCATATCAGCATCAGATACTGGTGCTAAGTAAGAAAAATCCGTTTCCGCCACTATCCAGTTTTGATATCACAATCGTTTAAAATAACGGTACATACCGTACATAAGTTACATAACCATAACCAGTTATTGAAGCGTCGGTAGCTTAGTGTTTAAGGTGTCGGGACTACGATCGAGAGGTCTCGGGTTCAAGTCCTGGCCTGTACACTACCGATGTAAACCCACTACTAGCACAAGCAATTTAGCTTAGTTGGAGGGGTCAGAGGGAATATTAGTAATTTCGAGACAAAAAACCACATACTAAAATCTGCATTTTTTCGAATCAATTTTGAAAACATAAATGTTTTTTTAAAATTGAAGCTACATTATTGTGTTTTTGATAGTTAATACCAAAGGGAACATAAATTTATATTTCATTCTAAACCAGATAGTCGTAGATTTTCACGAAATACTACGAGGTTATTATGAGAAAATCATTCTCAACTATTTAATGAGGAATTTTGTGTAAAAATTATACACTTAGTTCCGCCTGTGTTAGCTATGTTATCTAACTTGGCGAGTAGACTGCCAAATTGCATTTTAAAACTATACGAAAAAAAAAGATATAAATCTTATTACTGCGAAGGAGAGTCTTTTCCTTTCGTCTCGACACACTAACTAAATGTGTAAATTTTCAATATATTTTTCTTTTATTTCTTTGTTTAGTAGTATGTCTTATAATTTGATACGAGTGGTCATTTTGTTGAAGTGGATATTGTGTGAAAAGCAGTAGTCATGAAGAAGATGTGGTCATTTTGATAATGAGGTCATTTCGGTAAAGTAGACTTTAAGCATTGAAGCCATTTATTCATGCTTAATTTTTTTTTAACTTAGCTATTGCCCGCTTTAAATTTTGATTCCGTTTCTGCGTTGATTCGGCGTTGTACCTCCTCGTAGTTTAAAAAAAGAATGGCACGGGGAAAGAAAGACTGCATGTTTTAATAGACTTTTGTATTTTCATTTATAGTGCAAAAGACAATTCACGCTCGCGGGTTTTTGATAAAATAAGTCAACAATAGGTAGTATAGTAGGTATAATCTGTTCTAACACTTAAATATTTAGAATAACTTGCTGTCTGATCTCAAGGTTATTAATAAGGTACATTAATTTCAACTTTATAGATATAAATGAAATAGATAGTGGTTAAGATCTGTCAATTCACACAATGTTTAGTGGTAGGAGGCTGTAGATTAATCACGTGAGGTATTTTTTATCACTTTTTGACCCTCCTCCCCCATGGTGATACATGGAGAAGTTTCAGGCTATTCCTCCTCCCTACTCAAAATCACATATATTTCTTTGTACAAGTTATTTAAAAAAAAAGAACAATATTCACGTTTTTCGTGCATAATTAGTAAAAATAAATAGTTACCTCCTACCTGGTGATATTGCATGATTTTTTCCAAACCCCCTCCCCCCGGTTAAGTCAAATAGTTAATGGTCAGCCCCTAGTGTAGTACTCTGTGTAGTATATATCTAATCAAATCACTAATGGTCGTCTCTTATCTAATGAGTAAGTAATAAATATAAGAGAACCTATGATAGCACAATCACAGTTGGCTAAACTTTTTTTATATAAATTTCAACTGTTGTTGTTATCATAGAGTAGGCTTGAAAATGTTTGTACGCGATGGATGCAAAAACCACTTTACCGATTTTGATGCGGTTTTGTTTCGTTGGAAAGGTCTTGGTCAGACTTAAAATTTTACGTTTGTTTGATTGTAATCGGTTGAGTATGGATGGAAAGCTAGTGACATCATAAATACAGTGATGGGCGACCCTAAGGCAGCGTTGCTTTATGCATTTGTACGAAACAGAGGATACCCGGGCGCCCGAGCGCTAGACCCGCTCGACCTGGTGGACGGTCTAAGTGCTATAACCCACCAGTCCTAATTTATATTCTTTGTCCGTTGTACCAGACTTACACCTGTATACCAGAACGATACTTAGCACTGAATCTAGATTTATAACTATAATCTCTTCCCATGCGGTGTCCTACAAGGCGACTAAGGGATAGGGCTGTTTAACATCAGGCACATATATACAGCCTCCGATGCATGACTCGAGGCAACAATAGTGGTCGGAAAACGGCAATAAGCTCACCCACTATATCGTGGGACCGAATACAATGATAACTGAAATGTGGTTGTTAATTCACCTCTGCCTAACCCTCCGTGGATAAAGGTGTGATTATATGTATGATATGTATGATTCACAACTAAGCTTTGTTCTGGAATATGGGCTTAATTGATCCTATTTGTATTTTTGTACCTTTAATATAATATCTAGAATGTATTTTTCGATGTTGTTATATGTGTATTAACCGGATTCCCATGGTAATTATTATGTATATCTTATACATCTTTACTATGTATAAAATACATAATGTATACAAAATTTGTCTGTAGAACCTACCCTAAATTGTGTCAATTTATTACGAAATTATGTAAAAAATGGCTTAAGTGAATACCTACATTCTGTAACCAATATTAACTTTATGTTGAAGGCATTTTAGCCTCGGCTTCTCTTTCAGTGTTTTAGTTAATATTAAAAAAACATTGTTTTTAAAGAAGCGTAAAATAATGTAATTACAGCACCCCAAGCACGAAAATATAGCCTAATCGTATCGTAAACGTAACGAGAGAACGCAGCATTGCGATTGGCCGACTGCCTGCTGTGAACCTGTTTGTGTGTGATGATTGGCCGGCTGGCCAATCGCAATGCTCCGATCTCTCGTTACGCTTACGATACGATCACGATAGTTTTTAGAACGGAGCATTGCGATTGGCCGGCATCACAGACAAACAAGTTCACAGTAGACAAGCGGCCAATCGCAATAGTTCGTTCTCTCGTTACGTTTACGGTGCCGATAGTTTTTCGTGCTAAGGGTACAGATGAAAACGCTCGCTACCAAGTACTAACATAATTCCAGCGAACATATTGTAGATTAAAACAAATATATTGGCTAACTAGCGGATTGTTTCATTTATAAATCTATTTTTTGTAAAATTGTTTCTAACCTTATTTGTATCACTTCAGCCATTTTTCTTTTTATATAAGTAGGTGTTCGTAGTTGTAAGAACTTTGTATATTTGTACTGTAACCGAAGACATAAGTACATTAAATGTATAAGATAGTAGGTATTCTATCAATGAATACATTTCAAACAATTTGTTTTAATACGTTACCCTTTTATTTTCACGCGCGGTAAATCCCCACACATACTCCCGCCACCGGAGCCAGTGGAAGAGGTTATATCGGACCGACTAAAACGCACGAAGGTGACGCTTGTGGGTCGTTATTGGTTGCTGAAGGTGAAGTTAACAGGCATATCTCTCGCACCCCGGCCGACCCAGAGCCATCTCTCTTGATCTGGCCCTCTCCTCGGGTGTGGGGACCACAGAGTCCCCAACTCATCCCCGGAAACAGGGAGGCGCACAGGGCGCGCCGCCGCCGTGGCCTGCTTCTGCTCTGTCGACAGTACCTGCTACTTTATAAGTTACCCTTTGCGTGATTATATACTTAAATATTATAGGACATTACACATTGTTTTCTAGTTCCAAAGTAAAAATAGCTAATAAGATTGTATTATGAGTTCTAGATTGCGGATATTATGTAGGTACATACATTTTTCTTTACATACAAGACAGCTTTTGTGGTGTGGCGGTTGTGAACTCGGCCGCTACACAGCAGGCGCCGGTTCGAGCTCCACCCAATGCAAATATTTGTATGAATTATGGGTATTTGCACGTTAAGCCGTCAGTCCCTGTTGCTATGCGAACATCTATGGCAGACGTTACGGGAAGTTGGAGACCAACAACTGTTCTAACTGCAAAGCTTCGATATAGCCATTATGTTGTGGAGATCAGATGGCAGTCGCTTCACAGAGAATATTGAGTTAGTTGAGCCAGATCCGCAATTAGACTGGTAAAACAGACCGCAGAATTCGAGCTGAAAGCTTTTTACGCGACTGGAATTAACGCTACTAAGATGAAGAAGGCATTTTTCTTCTGTAAATACAAATGAAACATAGCAACAATCATACAAATGTTTGTGCTGTGTACGAATCGAACCAGCAACCTCCAACGTAGCAGTTCAACGCTCTTCTTCTTATTTTATTTAAATGGCGCCTTGCATCGGTTATATAGATACCGATGATTCTGCCAACCTCAAGGTGGAGAGTAGGTTTAATCGTTTATAGAGGTAGTAACATCGTTCAACGCTCTACCGCTACGCTAAAGAGGTTATCAAAATATAGTACCTAATGAACGATGACAGATTGTATTTTAGATGACAGTTCTAATGACATTGTGAGAGTTTCGTTACTGTTCCGGACAGGGCCGTCTTTAAACTATTTGAGGCCCTGGGCACATTAGGATCATGGGGCCCCTAGGACCTTGAGAAAACACTATTTAGTTACAATAGATAAAGAAAGACAAACAAGGTTCTAAATTTATTTTTATTTAGTTACTAACTATAAAAAAAAATAGGAAATAAAAAAAATAATCTACAAAAGTAACTCGCTTAACATAAAATCCTTAGATTAATTCTATGTTGATTACCTTGTATGTGTGTGATGTACCCTTCTAGATTTAAGATGAGCAAAATCGTTAATCACATCTTCAAAATCTATGGTATTGAGAATATCATATTCTATGGACATCAGCGACAAACTAGTTAATCTCTCTTGAAGCATTGTACTTCTTAATTCATTTTTTATTCGTTTCAATTTGGAGAAGGAGCGTTCTCCGCTGCAGTTAGTTACCATCATACTTAAAAATATTCTCAATGCAATTTCTACGTTAGGAAATGTGTCTTCAATTTTGTTTTGCTTTAATAGATTATATACTTCCTGTACACTGTTAGATGCTTCATTTTCACTCTGAACATTTTTTAAGTATTCTTTTAAATGTAGACATTCTATTTCTAACTCTTTTTCATTTACATCTTCGTGATAGATTTGAGAAAATTCTTTGCATTCTTGTCGTATCTCTTCGGAATTCAGAGTTTTTAAGTGAAAAAATAAACTAAAACGTTGACTGACGGTCTCATATGAACTTTGTCGCTGTTTTAGATGAACACTCAAGGTATCGATTATTGGGAGAAAGGTTTCTACGTTGAATCGCTCTTTTCCATTCAATTGGACTGATGGCGCAGAGCCATCAAAAAAAATCAGCCGTGAGCTTCTACGTCTTGTTCTTTGAGATAGATCTTTGTAGTCAGATTCTGGGTTATTTTCTTTGGCAGATGATTCGAAGTTATCAAATTTATCCCTGAGGTTAGTAATAAAATCATAAAGTGAAGTCAACAAATTGGTTGCAACGTCCAGTGTTATTGTTTCTTTCTGAAGATAATTACTTGTTTTGTCTATTCTTTCCAATATGGTGCTCCAGATTTCCGTCAGTATAATAAATTCTAGATTTCCCATTTTTCTAGACAGACTAAGGGCTTCGTCTCTTGTTTCTCGTGCCTTTTCAGTATCGTTTGCGATGGTGATTAAAGCTTCTAATATTCTTTTATAACCCCCATGCAAAGCACTTACTGCATCAGCTCGGGCTGACCATCTGGTTTGTGAAAGACTCTTAACAACTTTTTTTGAACCTAAATGTTCTGTTAATATATTCCATCTGTGGGTAGAGCCCGAAAAAAAGTTGTACACTTTCTGAACTATTTCAAAAAACTGTGATGCCTCCGGTACACACCCAGCAGCATGGACACCTACCAAGTTTAGTGAATGTCCTGCACATGGTATAAAGGTGGCAAATTCACATTTTTCCTTGATTCTTGTTTGTAGACCACTATACTTTCCCGACATATTTGAAGCATTGTCGTAGCTTTGTCCTCTGCAATCTTTTATGGGAATATCATGTATCTCTAAAAAATTTAAGATGGTCTCCGCTAAATACTTAGATTTATGCTCTTTAATAGGTATAAATTTCAAAAACCTTTCAACAGGAACACAGTCTTTTACGTATCGAATGATGAAAGTTAGCTGGTCAATATGAGACAGATCGGGCGTACTGTCAACGCTTATGGAAAAATATTTTGCTGATTTAACTTCATTTATAATTTTTTTTAGAACCTGTTTTCCCATTACTTCAATAAACTCATTACAGATATTTGCTGATAAATAAGAAATGTTACCCTTTCAGGATTCCCAAATTTTTTTAAGTGATCTGCAAGAAATGGATCAAATTCACTCAATAATTCCACACAACCCAAATAATTTCCATTGTTTGGAGATCCTAGGATTTCATTGTCGCCGCGAAATGGAAGCCCTCTCGATGCCAAAAATTTTACAACAGCTACAATCCGTTTAAGTACGTTTCTCCAGTAATCCACTTCCTTTTGATGTTGAGATAATAACTCTATATCTACTCTACCAACCGCTTTACTTCGTGCCAGATAAGTCATCATAGATTGCTTATGCGCTGGGCTATTTTCATGTGTTAAAATTATGTGATTAATATGCTTCCAATCATTACATCCATTCCGAGAGCAAAGATTAACATCAGTTGGGTTAAATAAGCAGCATGAAAAACAAAATACAGAGCATTTGGAAGGCGAATACAGCAACCATTTTCTTTCGACGCTTTCATTGTTCTTTAATTTGCGAATAAATAATGCTTTGTTGAAATATCTCGTCACTAATTTATTACCATCTTTGTAGGTTCTGGATGCCTCGGAAAAGTCAGAATCTTTATTTTGAAAATATACTGGTCCCTTACGAATTAAAATTTCGCGATTTATTTCAACAAACTTTTCGTGAAAATAATCGGCGGGATCGTGCGATATTAATTCTTCTGTGTTGGAAAACTGCTGTTCAATTGACACAGTTGGAGTTGTCGGTTTTAGTGAAGTTACTGAAGTCGTTGCACTTTCGTCGTAGTAATAGTCGCTTTCTGATTCAATCTCTTTTTCAAAATTGGAACATGAAGGTTTAGAAATTCCCGCAATTTGTAATTGAGCTGAGTCATCATGTGGAACATTTATGAGTTGATTGCTACTTACAGAAGTTTCTCCAGTAGTAGTAGTAAAATATGATGTTAATTTTGGTAACTTTTCAATTACTTCTTTCTGATGTAGAGCTTTTTTCCTTTTTTCAGATCCACTAGGATATGACCGTTTCGACATTTTATATTATAATTCAGTATTTAATTAATTTTATAACGAAAATATTCGCTAACACAAAACAGACAAACGACGATTTAATCAAACAATACTATTTTTTTGTCAGAGCTCAAGCACAGTCAGTAACAAACTAACAACTACAAACAAAACAAACGCCACAACATCGCAGACAAATACTTGAAGGGAATTCCCGTTCGTCAAGTCAAACGACGATCGGGAGTCGGGAATTCCCCTTTTTTGTCTTTGGTATTACGAATGACGTTCGAATAGGTTTCTTAAAGACATAAACCACACCGCATCAAATAATTCTTCTTTTTTTAATTTAATAATTTTTCTTTTAATTGTATTCTTATACTTACATATAGGTATTTAAATTAACCTAAATATACTAATATCGGAAAAACTCATTTTTTAGAGAGAGTGGAGTACTTATACCCTGTTTATTTATTAGTTTGATCTTTCTTTTTGACGGATGTCAAATCTGAAATCGATATAACTTTGCAACGACGAACAATATTTTCTTATTTTAATAATATTAAAAATTGATAATAATCATAAGAATAGACACACAACATAAGAGTACCTGTTAAGGACTCAAGCATTTTCCGAAAGTCTTAAGTGGTTTTTATTGCTTCGAAGTAAAATTTAAATAGAAAAACTGAAAACAATGGTACCTACCCAATGTTTTTATGTCTAGTGCAATAAAATTGATTGACGAATGAATTTATTTATTTTGAATAGTTTAAAACATACATACAGCCACATATTTAGCCAACACATTTTTTACACCAATAGATATTTTCTGTTTCCCATCACTGACCCATCTGTCAAAAAGTTCAAGCTATGTTGTACAAGGTATAGCTATCCGCATGCGGCAAACTAAAGCTAATATAATAAGCGTACCTAGGTATTGTAGTAAGTCATTATCATCAGATTTTTCAAAATTAATGTTTTTCGGTAATACCTAAATATCGGTTATCATTTGGTAATCTGGCAGGAACTAGGGGGCCCCATTCGATCGCGGGGCTCTGGGCACGTGCCCATAGTGCCCAGTGGGGAAGAGGGGCCTGGTTCCGGAACAGTAATAAAACTCATTTACACTTTTACGAAATTACAATTTAGACCACCACATCTCTTCCCATGCGGTGTCGTACAAGGCGACTAAGGGATAGGGCTGTTTAACAGCAGGCAGATATATGTATACAGCCCAGACTCCGCCTCATATGCATGGCTTTTCTTCTGTAAATACAAATTAAACAGCAACATGCATACAAATGTTTTCGCTGTGTAGGAATCGAACCAGCAACCTCCAACGTAGCAGTCCAACGCTCTACCGCTACGCTAAAGAGGTTATCAAATATAGTAATGAACTTATTTCGGGTATACAATTATGTAAAAACATACGAATAGCACAAACAGTAGGCAGTGCGACCTTATGGACGCTGTATTGACTCCTGCTTAACCTTGGACGAACTACTCGTATCTCTTTGTTCCTGGACGTTTCCAATATTCGCTGTTGAGAGCCAGTGTTGTAAACGTCCAAAAGTAAACCGCTTGTCATAAATAGGCCATTTCATTTATTTTTATACAATTTAGGTGGCAGACAAGCATACAGCCCACCCGCTGGAAAATGGATACCGTGCTCCGACCCTGTAAGAGCGGACAGTTTCTGTGCCATCAGTGCAGATGATACAATCAGGAATAGCTATTAGTCTTCCCACTGACAGCACAAAAACTCTCCAATTTGCTCTGGATACCCTACTCACCGCCGGGAATACAATACGAGGTTATTATGGCCGCGGTCTACTGTAGGGCGGAGGTACTTATCCAGTCGGACTGCTCAATTGGGAAGGGAAAACCGTCGTGTCCTACCTCCTCCTAAACATTATAGTTGAAAAATTGAAGTTGAAAAATAAATGGTGTATTTGTAGGTACATTAAATTTATTAATTTATTAGTAGATTTATTTGCAGTGGCGAAGTGTTGCCACATACAATAAGAGAAATGAAGTAATGTTATTCTGCTATAATGGCATGTGGTGGTAGACATTGCGTTTTCCGCTAGATTCTCAATCTAGCTATTTAAACTATCATGGTCACTCACATCAGTATCAGAATAAACGGGATATTTGCCATGTTTCATTGTTTTGATTTTCCGATATTTCGGCGCTGTTGCAAGCACCATGATCACGGAGGAACTGGAGTAGTGGCGGTGAACAGAGAAAAAGTTTTTTCCTAGACAATGAAACAATGATATGAATGAATGAAACATGGTAAATATCCCGTTTATTCTGATACTGATGAGATTCTCAATCACCCCAATATGGATCGCCAACAGGTGTCAATGAGCCATATTATTCCCCCGTTGCTCCTAGGTCTATAACGAACTTATCTACTTCCAGCATTATTTTACCCTATTCACAAAAGGGCTAATCAAATAAAAGTTCAATGGCTATAAACATTTTTTTATTAAATCCATAATATATTTCAAAGAATAATATAAATATAATAAATTTTACGAGTACCAAGGGCATGTAGGTACTGTTGGAAACGAGTACTCGCATAGGTCACGCGTACAGGCTTCGCACGCTGATATCTTCTCCCGTAGACAAGTGGCATATCGTTGCGCGGCGCATTGATAAAAATATGGGATTGATACGTATTTTGACGTTTATGACAAACATCAACGTATATCAATATTCTAGAACGTATTGCCGCTTGTCTAGAGGGGTTAAACCCACTTGTACGAGGTCTACGGTTCGAGGCAGGCAATTCGTCATGTTATAGTGATAAACCCACTTCCAACAGTGCATACTGTTGCATAGAGCATTCCAACAATGCTATAGGTAGGTACTTATAATAGTAAGTCCCACAGATAAAATATATTTGTGATTTCAAAATGTGAAACAGTTCTAATCTATTATTACACTTACTTATACATAGATAGGTAAGGATTGGTATGCATTTGAAACGTTAAAGTATTGTAATGAACGATTTTGCGCTGTTCAACTAACTATATATTTATATTCAAAAATCCCACAATGTTACTAGTTTTCAAATATGTTGTCCTTATAGTAGGTACCTGCCTAGAGATTTTGCTAACCAAACTGATTTATTTGATTTGTGGTCACCTAATGTGACACATAATATCTCTTGATTCACTTGTAAGTTATGACACGCAAGTAGTGTCATGCAAAAATATATCATGTCATATTATATAATACTTTAGCTTTGAATAGAAAATATTTTTTTATAATATGTGGAAATAATTTAGGTAATAGGTGACAAAATTATGAAGGTAGGTTAGACTGTCCATATTGTTTGGTTATAATTTATTTATTAAGTAGGTACAAGATATGTATTGTAATGTTGATATGCATTTTTTTTGTTGATCCTTCATGCATTAAGCTCATTTTCTTTCTACTAAGGAAGACTTTTTTTTGGATGGCAACACAAAATCGTACATTACGTTTTGAAGATTCGGTAGAAAAATACGAAGAAATATTTCACTAAATATTTTATACATATAGGTATCAATAATATAAGTTAAAATTTAGCATTTATATTCATCTACAATAAAATAAGCTGAACAAGAACATTTTACAGGCAAAGCTAATACTTTTCGCATTTACTTACCTATAATGTGTTTGTTTTAATTGATTTTATATGAAATTGAAGTAAGCCTTTTGGGGTATACAATAAAGGAGTTTTGACCATATACATAGGCTATTTACAAATAAACTTTTAAAATTAAAAATCAGGTACGGGACTTGAGTCTTTTAGACTTTGATCTCAAATGAATGTGTTGCCATTATAAATATGCCTATCGTGCGTAGGCCTCCTTACATTAATACCATTTAATTTTAAATGACCTTACAATCTTATAAATGTAGTATATTCCGGTCAACTTTAAGTTAACCTTCGAATAAATAGAGATCTTATAAAATTGGGATTGAAATACTCCATAAAATATACTTCTTATAAATTATTACCTACCTTACTGAGTTAGGTAGTAATATAAGCAGAAATTATTTCAGCCAATGTATACCTATTATACAAATCTTGACTCTCTATACTTATCTAATAAACATCAAAGAATACAGGACGATAGAACTAATGAGGGATAACAATCCCTTCTGTTTATTTAACCTAACGAAACATCTAATACATAGATTAATAAATTATATAGAGTGACTAATTACGAAAATAGGACACTGATATATAACCTTTCTTTCTACCTACATACGTATAAATCTAAATAGTTGCCATGTTCTCACTGTTGGATGTTAGTTGTGGGATGTTTGCTCTTTCTACCATTATAAAATACTATGACAGTTCATGGGTAAATATTTTTGCTCGTAAGAAGACAATAATGTCAGAATTTAGAGTGATTTTACATCTGAATGAGATAATTTATATCCGAGTATTGAAATTGAATCGGAAATCCAATTCCCTACAAATCCTGAACTGTAATAGTAGCTGTTAAAAGCTTTTAAAAAACTGTTGGCTGCGTATAGCTGAAATCCTAAATTCTCTTCATATACAACTGTACGTTTGTTTATTTGCTTACTGGTTTAAAAAGCGTGTTAAAAAGCAATTTCTGGTTGCAAATAAAATATAGCTTTTTCAGAAAATCTTGGCAAAGTTTAGAATAATACAAATTTGGCCTGATTCCTATCCTCCATATTAGTGACAGTGTAGTATCTTCGTAGTTATTCATGAGTAAGTTGTGCATCAGTTTAGTTTCTCTCGCCGTATGAGAATTTGCGCTGCGTTAGTCCTTTGAGTAACTCGTCCTTGAATGCCGCGAGGACTGCCCGAGACATGCCTGGTTCAGATGGACTGGGCTTGAAGTATGGTGACATTCGCCTGAAATGGAAAGATTTTGTAGTTGTGGTTATATAACAACATTCTTTAAAATGGGCACTTTTCTTTTTCTAACTTGTAATTTACATACAAACATACAATCACGCCTTTATCCCCGGAGAGTTAGGCCATAGGTGAATTAACATCCACATTTCACCCATAATTAAATTCGGTCCCACATAATAGGGGGTGAGATATATTGGCTGTATACATCTGTCTGATTTTAAACAGCCCTATTCCTTTGTCGCCTTGTACGACACCGCATGGGAAGAGATGGGGTGGTCCAAATTATACTCTGCCGGGAACCACGCGGTTCCGCAAATGTATGTAATTAATTAAAAGTAGTAAAAATGTACCTGTTAGTTGGGACAGTAAATGTGTCATGCGACTGCAAGAGATCCGGGTGGTCGGCAATAGTATCTGTCAATGCAGCAATCATTACATCTGGAACAAATATCATATTTCAAGATCTGGAATTCAAGACTACTGTCTACTCTTATGTCTACAGTTTTATTTATAAATCGGTTCGGTTTAAAGATTTTTTATTTTCTCAAAGAACTTACATTGTTCATTTAAAAGAGAAACTTTTTATATTAATTACATTTAAGAAAATGCTCGAATACGGCATTCAACTATAACTAGGTATAGGATAGTACTAATGTTAGTAGATTTATTATAGCTACTTTCGCGAGTAGGTACAGGCCCCTCTTCCCCACTGGGCACTATGGGCACGTGCCCAGGGCCCCGCGATCGAATGGGGCCCCCTAGTTCCTGCCAGATTACCAAATGATAACCGATATTTAGGTATTACCGAAAAACATTAATTTTGAAAAATCTGATGATAATGACTTACTACAATACCTACGCTTATTATATTAGCTTTAGTTTGCCGCATGCGGATAGCTATACCTTGTACAACATATCTTGAACTTTTTGACAGATGGGTCAGTGATGGGAAACAGAAAATATCTATTGGTGTAAAAAATGTGTTGGCTAAATATGTGGCTGTATGTATGTTTTAAACTATTCAAAATAAATAAATTCATTCGTCAATCAATTTTATTGCACTAGACATAAAAACATTGGGTAGGTACCATTGTTTTCAGTTTTTCTATTTAAATTTTACTTCGAAGCAATAAAAACCACTTAAGACTTTCGGAAAATGCTTGAGTCCTTAACAGGTACTCTTATGTTGTGTGTCTATTCTTATGATTATTATCAATTTTTAATATTATTAAAATAAGAAAATATTGTTCGTCGTTGCAAAGTTATATCGATTTCAGATTTGACATCCGTCAAAAAGAAAGATCAAACTAATAAATAAACAGGGTATAAGTACTCCACTCTCTCTCAAAAATGAGTTTTTCCGATATTAGTATATTTAGGTTAATTTAAATACCTATATGTAAGTATAAGAATACAATTAAAAGAAAAATTATTAAATTAAAAAAAGAAGAATTATTTGATGCGGTGTGGTTTATGTCTTTAAGAAACCTATTCGAACGTCATTCGTAATACCAAAGACAAAAAAGGGGAATTCCCGACTCCCGATCGTCGTTTGACTTGACGAACGGGAATTCCCTTCAAGTATTTGTCTGCGATGTTGTGGCGTTTGTTTTGTTTGTAGTTGTTAGTTTGTTACTGACTGTGCTTGAGCTCTGACAAAAAAATAGTATTGTTTGATTAAATCGTCGTTTGTCTGTTTTGTGTTAGCGAATATTTTCGTTATAAAATTAATTAAATACTGAATTATAATATAAAATGTCGAAACGGTCATATCCTAGTGGATCTGAAAAAAGGAAAAAAGCTCTACATCAGAAAGAAGTAATTGAAAAGTTACCAAAATTAACATCATATTTTACTACGACTACTGGAGAAACTTCTGTAAGTAGCAATCAACTCATAAATGTTCCACATGATGACTCAGCTCAATTACAAATTGCGGGAATTTCTAAACCTTCATGTTCCAATTTTGAAAAAGAGATTGAATCAGAAAGCGACTATTCCTACGACGAAAGTGCAACGACTTCAGTAACTTCACTAAAACCGACAACTCCAACTGTGTCAATTGAACAGCAGTTTTCCAACACAGAAGAATTAATATCGCACGATCCCGCCGATTATTTTCACGAAAAGTTTGTTGAAATAAATCGCGAAATTTTAATTCGTAAGGGACCAGTATATTTTCAAAATAAAGATTCTGACTTTTCCGAGGCATCCAGAACCTACAAAGATGGTAATAAATTAGTGACGAGATATTTCAACAAAGCATTATTTATTCGCAAATTAAAGAACAATGAAAGCGTCGAAAGAAAATGGTTGCTGTATTCGCCTTCCAAATGCTCTGTATTTTGTTTTTCATGCTGCTTATTTAACCCAACTGATGTTAATCTTTGCTCTCGGAATGGATGTAATGATTGGAAGCATATTAATCACATAATTTTAACACATGAAAATAGCCCAGCGCATAAGCAATCTATGATGACTTATCTGGCACGAAGTAAAGCGGTTGGTAGAGTAGATATAGAGTTATTATCTCAACATCAAAAGGAAGTGGATTACTGGAGAAACGTACTTAAACGGATTGTAGCTGTTGTAAAATTTTTGGCATCGAGAGGGCTTCCATTTCGCGGCGACAATGAAATCCTAGGATCTCCAAACAATGGAAATTATTTGGGTTGTGTGGAATTATTGAGTGAATTTGATCCATTTCTTGCAGATCACTTAAAAAAATTTGGGAATCCTGGAAAGGGTAACATTTCTTATTTATCAGCAAATATCTGTAATGAGTTTATTGAAGTAATGGGAAAACAGGTTCTAAAAAAAATTATAAATGAAGTTAAATCAGCAAAATATTTTTCCATAAGCGTTGACAGTACGCCCGATCTGTCTCATATTGACCAGCTAACTTTCATCATTCGATACGTAAAAGACTGTGTTCCTGTTGAAAGGTTTTTGAAATTTATACCTATTAAAGAGCATAAATCTAAGTATTTAGCGGAGACCATCTTAAATTTTTTAGAGATACATGATATTCCCATAAAAGATTGCAGAGGACAAAGCTATGACAATGCTTCAAATATGTCGGGAAAGTATAGTGGTCTACAAACAAGAATCAAGGAAAAATGTGAATTTGCCACCTTTATACCATGTGCAGGACATTCACTAAACTTGGTAGGTGTCCATGCTGCTGGGTGTGTACCGAAGGCATCACAGTTTTTTGAAATAGTTCAGAAAGTGTACAACTTTTTTTCGGGCTCTACCCACAGATGGAATATATTAACAGAACATTTAGGTTCAAAAAAAGTTGTTAAGAGTCTTTCACAAACCAGATGGTCAGCCCGAGCTGATGCAGTAAGTGCTTTGCATGGGGGTTATAAAAGAATATTAGAAGCTTTAATCACCATCGCAAACGATACTGAAAAGGCACGAGAAACAAGAGACGAAGCCCTTAGTCTGTCTAGAAAAATGGGAAATCTAGAATTTATTATACTGACGGAAATCTGAAGCACCATATTGGAAAGAATAGACAAAACAAGTAATTATCTTCAGAAAGAAACAATAACACTGGACGTTGCAACCAATTTGTTGACTTCACGTTATGATTTTATTACTAACCTCAGGGATAAATTTGATAACTTCGAATCATCTGCCAAAGAAAATAACCCAGAATCTGACTACAAAGATCTATCTCAAAGAACAAGACGTAGAAGCTCACGGCTGATTTTTTTTGATGGCTCTGCGCCATCAGTCCAATTGAATGG
The DNA here is from genome assembly GCA_963662185.1 of Eilema griseolum. Lineage (NCBI taxonomy): Eukaryota > Metazoa > Arthropoda > Insecta > Lepidoptera > Erebidae > Eilema > Eilema griseolum. Next base: position 21,656,161 of record OY759238.1, read on the forward strand.
AAAAGAGCGATTCAACGTAGAAACCTTTCTCCCAATAATCGATACCTTGAGTGTTCATCTAAAACAGCGACAAAGTTCATATGAGACCGTCAGTCAACGTTTTAGTTTATTTTTTCACTTAAAAACTCTGAATTCCGAAGAGATACGACAAGGACGCAAAGAATTTTCTCAAATCTATCACGAAGATGTAAATGAAAAAGAGTTAGAAATAGAATGTCAACATTTAAAAGAATACTTAAAAAATGTTCAGAGTGAAAATGAAGCATCTAACAGTGTACAGGAAGTATATAATCTATTAAAGCAAAACAAAATTGAAGACACATTTCCTAACGTAGAAATTGCATTGAGAATATTTTTAAGTATGATGGTAACTAACTGCAGCGGAGAACGCTCCTTCTCCAAATTGAAACGAATAAAAAATGAATTAAGAAGTACAATGCTTCAAGAGAGATTAACTACACACATCAACAAAGTCTAGGGAACAAGGACATTTCTAGTTTTTATTTAAAAACCCTTTCTTGTAATAGTGAGTGTTTTATATCAATAGAAGGGTATTTTTATACCGTTTTTAATTTTAATTTTAATAAAAACATTCTCATATCAATTTTTTTTTTAAGAAAGAATTGAATAGTGCCAATATTGAGTATTACAACCTTCTATGATTAGGCACAAAAATAACGAGGTAGTAAGAAATACAGTAATTAACCGTACTTTAAACGTTTTTAATAATCTGTAGGACCTCCTAAAGCATTAGCAACAGCTCGACAACGGTGTGGCATACTTAGTATGAGATTGTCAATCATCGTCTGTGGAATATGGCTCCATACACTGCGAAGGTGTAAAAAAAGTTGTTCTTCAGTGTTCAGATTTTCCAAAGAATCACTGAAAGCTCTTCTCCCAAGCAAATCCCAGGCATGCTCTATGGGATTGAGGTCGGCAGACTGAGCAGGCCATTCCAACGTCATAATATTGTGCTCGCTTTACACATTGACCACTACCATGGCGGTGTGTGACCGTGCATTATCTTGCATGAACATAAAATCTTGACCGAACTGCTGTCGATGAGGGATTACCATGGGGTGTATAACCTCCTGAATGTATTGGTTTGCATTCAAATTGCCCCGTATCCAAACGAGGTCGGTCCTTCCACCAAGGCGAATTCCAGCCCATACCATGATTGTTCCACCTTGGTAAGGATGAACTCCTTGCGGATTCTGGAGACGACTCCGACGTCCAGGAACTCGCCATATACGCACACTTCCCGAATCAGGATGAAAATCGAAGCGAGATTCGTCGGAAAACAGAACCCGTGCCCATTGATGGTCGGTCCACCGTAAATGTGCGTTAGCCCACAATAAGCGACGACCTCGATTTCCACGTCGAAGAGCTGGAATCCTAAGCGGTCTGCGAGCATGAAGATTGGCTTCGTGTAGTCTTCTCCTGACAGTTTGATCGCTAATAACCACTTGATGCTGAGACTGGAGGCCTGCGACCAACTGACGAGCAGTAATCGTGGGTTGCCGCCTTGCGGAATTTTGCAAGAAACGATCTTGTCGCGGGGTAGTAACCCTATTTCGTCCCCTGTGACGTTCGGCAACATCCCCTGTAGACCTGTAGCGTGCCCATAATCTGCAAATTATGCTTGGTTGGGTGTTGACAGCATCCGCTACGTCGCGTTGAGTTCGTCCAGCTTGCAGCATACCAACAGCCCTTAACATCTCTTCGCGACTTAAATGACGACGTGACATGATGACTACAGTCACAAAAATGCACAAACCATACGTAAAAGACGTAATATTGATAATAAACGTTATTTACAATCAAAGAAAATAATTTTTATTTTGCCACAGAGAAACTGCACAATCAAACACTTTTAAAAGATTTCCCTCCATATTCGAAAATCATTACTTATTTAAATTTATTTTTAAATTTCGAACAACTCTGTAATCTACTTTATTCTATTTTTATTTATTTGCTGCCAGTTATTTGCAAAACAAGATTTACACGAAAAAAAATATTGGGGTCATCTTGTTCCCTAGACTTTGTTGAGGTGTTTAGTTTGTCGCTGATGTCCATAGAATGTGATATTCTCAATACCATAGATTTTGAAGATGTGATTAACGATTTTGCTCATCTTAAATCTAGAAGGGTACCTTTGCAATCAACATAGAATTAATCTAAGGATTTTATGTTAAGCGAGTTACTTTTGTAGATTATTTTTTATATTTCCTATTTTTTTATAGTTAGTAACTAAATAAAAATAAATTTAGAACCTTGTTTGTCTTTCTTTATCTATTGTAACTAAATAGTGTTTTCTCAAGGTCCTAGGGGCCCCATGATCCTAATGTGCCCAGGGCCTCAAATAGTTTAAAGACGGCCCTGAGTAGGTAGATATCTGAAACCATCATCACTTATTTTAACAAATTAAAAAAAAAACTCGATTCCAAATGACACAATAAAGAAGTTTATTTAAATTTTTGTTATCCCTAGTACATGAGTTCGTAATCTAAATAGTTGGTGATATTTTTTAAAATAATAGAAGACAAATCCACGATTGAATTGATTGAAAGGTATTTCAAAACACCCCCCAACCATACCTATAAATGAGTTTGTTTTTATGAATCCAAAGTTTATGAGTTTGAAAACTCGTAATCTTTTCTTCTTCTTAATATCTGCTTGTACGTACCCAAGACTTTCTTCTCGATAGAACGCGACATCTGTCCCTTCTCAGCCTCCAGCTCCAAGAACGTCATGAACTGCTGCGTGGCCGCGCGAGCTGCGGCTGGGTCTTGGAACAGCGACTGGGAGAACATCATCTGGAAATCATCAACATATGGATATACTGCCTAACGTTTATATTTAGATCATCGACATTGAAATCATTTAATGTGTCATTATCATTATCATCTTAACGATGTGCTAACTTTGGTTCCATCCGAGTCATTCACCTTGAAATCTCTTGTCATTTCAGTCAATTTAGGCACTTCTTTTGGTTTAGCTTATACCTACGGTTTTTATTGAAGTAGCTACCGTTTGACCATTTTTTAACGTGTGGATATGCACTCCGATACTGCCCGCCGGAGCCAGCGGGGTGGTTATGTCAGGCTCGAACCGATCAAAACCGCATGGCCGTCTTGGACCATTAGTTGCCTGGCGTGAGGTTGCCTCTGGCATATCCCTCGCGCACTCTGACTGCCCCAGGGATATAGAAGACCCCATCGGGTGTGGGACTACGGCGTCCCCCATCTTTCCCCAGAAACAAGGAAAGGGGCGCAAATCCCGCCGCCGTCTCGGCCTGCTTCTGCTAGAAACACAGGTCGTTCCATCTGTCACCCCTAGGCCTGGGCTCTAGAGGACCTTGAAGTCGGTAGTCGCTCGAGTAAGTGGAGAGGAAAGATAATTATACACACATCAACAAAGTCTAGGGAACAAGGACATTTCTAGTTTTTATTTAAAAACCCTTTCTTGTAATAGTGAGTGTTTTATATCAATAGAAGGGTATTTTTATACCGTTTTTAATTTTAATTTTAATAAAAACATTTTCATACCAATTTTTTTTTTTTTTAAGAAAGAATTGAATAGTGCCAATATTGAGTATTACAACCTTCTATGATTAGGCACAAAAATAACGAGGTAGTAAGAAATACAGTAATTAACCGTACTTTAAACGTTTTTAATAATCTGTAGGACCTCCTAAAGCATTAGCAACAGCTCGACAACGGCGTGGCATACTTAGTATGAGATTGTCAATCATCGTCTGTGGAATATGGCTCCATACACTGCGAAGGTGCAAAAAAAGTGGTTCTTCAGTGTTCAGATTTTCCAAAGAATCACTGAAAGCTCTTCTCCCAAGCAAATCCCAGGCATGCTCTATGGGATTGAGGTCGGCAGACTGAGCAGGCCATTCCAACGTCGTCATATTGTGCTCGCTTAACGCATTGACCACTACCCTCGCGGTGTGTGACCGTGCATTATCTTGCATGAACATAAAATCTTGACCGAACTGCTGTCGATGAGGGATTACCATGGGGTGTATAACCTCCTGAATGTATTGGTTTGCATGCAAATTGCCCCGTATCCAAACGAGGTCGGTCCTTCCACCAAGGCGAATTCCAGCCCATACCATGATTGTTCTACCTTGGTAAGGATGAACTTCTTGCGGATTCTGGAGACGACTCCGACGTCCAGGAACTCGCCATATACGCACTCTTCTCGAATCAGGATGAAAACCGAAGCAAGATTCGTCGGAAAACAGAACCCGTGCCCATTGATGGTCGGTCCACTGTAAATGTGCGTTAGCCCACAATAAGCGACGACCTCGATTTTCACGTCGAAGAGCTGGAACCCTAAGCGGTCTGCGAGCATAAAGATTGGCTTCGTGTAGTCTTCTTCTGACAGTTTGATCGCTAATAACCACTTGATGCTGAGACTGGAGGCCTGCGACCAACTGACGAGCAGTAATCGTGGGTTGCCGCCTTGCGGAATTTTGCAAGAAACGATCTTGTCGCGGGGTAGTAACCCTATTTCGTCCCCTGTGACGTTCGGCAACATCCCCTGTAGACCTGTAGCGTGCCCATAATCTGCAAATTACGCTTGGTTGGGTGTTGACAGCATCCGCTACGTCGCGTTGAGTTCGTCCAGCTTGCAGCATACCAACAGCCCTTAACATCTCTTCGCGACTTAAATGACGACGTGACATGATGACTACAGTCACAAAAATGCACAAACCATACGTAAAAGACGTATTATTGATAATAAACGTTATTTACAATCAAAAAAAATAATTTTTATTTTGCCTCAGAGAAACTGCACAATCAAACACTTTTAAAAGTTTTCCCTCCATATTCGAAAATCATTACTTATTTAAATTTATTTTTAAATTTCGAACAACTCTGTAATCTACTTTATTCTATTTTTATTTATTTGCTGCCAGTTATTTGCAAAACAAGATTTACACGAAAAAAAATAATTGGGGTCATCTTGTTCCCTAGACTTTGTTGAGGTGTTTATTTTACTTGACAGGATACATAAAATGTCAATTAGATGTCCCTAATACGGAGTTTTGGAACATTTAAGTGCACCCCGCCATCAGCACAAATTACTTAATATTAATATATTTTATTGTTGGTTGTAGGTTTTTGTTCCACTTTTTGTAGAGTCGTGCTTACCTTAGCAAGCTGGTAAATGATCTCGAGGGTGTACTCAGGGTATAGAGCTTCAGCTGGCTTCAGCCTTTCCATGATTTCGTCATACTCTTCCTCGGCGTTTATTTGTCCGTCACGTTCGTAATCCGACGCGCCTTCAAAAATAAACACGTTTTCTTCAATATGGAAGAAATAAAAGCCTATCTAATCGATGAGACTTTTGAAGAAAGATGGAAATATTCATACCCACCCAGACCACCAAAGCACACTGAGAGTTCATCATGTTTTAAGTAGCAGGTTAGTATTTGATGTATAAACCACACATCTATATATTAGTTAACTTCTGACTTTAAAGGACAAGACATACTTAAGTACAGTCGGTAAAGGAAATACGTATACACTTTCCTTCCACGCACAACTTTTTATGAAAAAGTATACAGGCATTTAATAAGTATACACCTTCAGTATCAAAATACACGGGATATTTACCATGTTTCATTGTTTAGAGTTTTTTTTGCTGTTGCTAGCACCATGGTCACGGAGGGACTGGAATAGTGGTGGTGAACAGAGAAAAAGTTTGAAAACACAATGAAACATGGTAAATATACCGTTTATTTTGATACTGATGGTAGTGACCATGACAGTTTAAATAAGTATATACCTTCTTCATCTACATCTTAGAAAACAGAGATATGCAGCTATGCACGTTAGTATTGCCTTCTTGTAATGCATATTTGACCAGGCCAATTCTGTGGGACTCTGAGGACCTTATTACTCCTAGTCAACGAGCCAATTACCTCTCAAGGGGCGTTTTCTACGTAACGACGAAAGCCATATAAGTGGATACTTGCTTGTTCGTGGAATGCCAAAATCAAGTCTGTAATAATAATTGTATTCATACGCATCTTTTTTTTATACTACTTAGGTGGCAGACAAGCACAGTCCACCTGATGAAAAGTGCATTGACGGCACAAAAACTCTCTGTTCTTACAGGGTCGATAGCATGGTCCGCTGCGCGGATGCGTGGGCGGCCGGCGCCTCCTTCTGCGAGCAAGTAATGCTCGTGAAGGAGGAGGCGGGGCGGGAGCGACGAAGGATCGCAAGCCAAGCTGCCCGCGTACGAAGGCAACTCGGGCGTCGGAGGTCGATGAACGACCTCCGCCCCTCATGAGCGCCGGCCTGGGGGTGACAGGTGGAGCCGCCTGTCACCCTGGCAGAAGCAGGCCGCGGCGGTGGCGCGACTGGCGCGCCTCCCCGTTTCCGGGGACGAGTTGGGGACTCTGTAGTCCCCACACCCGAGAAGAGGGCCAGATCGTTAGAGATGGCCCTGGGTCGGCCGGGGTGCGAGGGATATGCCTGTCAACCTCACCTTCGGCAACCAAAACGACCCACAGGCGGCGTGCGTTTTAGTCGGTTCGAGTCCGACATAACCCCCTCCACCGGCTCCGGTGGGGAGGTATCCGTGGGGATTTTGCGCACATAAAAAAAAAAACAAAAAGGGTCGATAGCATGGGTGTAACTCCCCTAGTCTTACACACGTTTATAGGTCACGGTAACAACTTTTCTACAGGTGGGCCGTGTGCTTGTTTGCCACCTAAGTTGTATAAAAAAGTGGTTATAATAGGAGCCATGGTATTTTTAGGGCGGAGGTACTTCCTCAGTCGGACTGCTCACTTGTAATCGGAATACTATAGTAGTTTTACCATTTACCTAATAAATCGTTGGATTGTGTATTTTTTTGTATATATATATATATAGTAACAAATATGCCTGGTATCACTTACCCATATAGTTCATCTGCAGCCTGGGATCATAACTCCTCTTGAACGGCTCCGGCCGGCGATCACTCGTGACTGGCACTGAAGGGACCGGCGAGATGTTGTTGTTCATATCCCAGTTTTTGAACACAAGGCTTCGCATGAGGTCAGGGTTGTTGCCGAACTGCAATGACTGCAGACCTGGATTGCGGTACTGATATTCCTGCTGATAAAGAACAGGAATGTTCAATAAAATAATATAAAATCTTGTGGAATCGACAGTGTTCCTGGGCTTGAGTATTGACTCTAAACTACAGTGGGGATCACATATTGATAAAATAGCCAGTAGATTAAGTTCGGCCTCCTACGCTGTAAAAAAGATTAGGACCTTGACAGACGTGGATACGGCTAGAATAGTATATTTCAGTTATTTCCATAGTATTTTGAGCTACGGAATTCTTCTATGGGCAATTCTGCACATATAAACACAATATTTGTGTTACAAAAGCGGGCTGTGCGAGCCATTTATAATTTAGGCCCAAAAGTCTCCCTCAGAGAAAAGTTTAAAGACATTTTAACCGTAGTGTCACAATATATTTTCGAGAACCTCATGTATGTACGGAAAAATTTTTCAAAATTCTCTAGAGTTTGTGACCGGCATAAAATAAATACCAGACACAAAAACAATCATGTAGTCTGTGGTAGTCGACTTGAAAAATTAGTCATTCATTCCAGGGCAACTGTTTACGCTTTTTTAATAAGCTCCCTAATGAAATTAGGGATTTACCTGTGTATAAATTTAAAAATATTGTTTAAAGTAAATTGTGCCAGAAAGGCTATTATAAAATCCAACAATACTTGGATGATAAATAAGCTTGGAAATGAGCTGTTCGCTCAACTATGCTACTCAAGTATTTTTTTTTATTTAGATTAAGTAGACTAAGTGTATGTTTGTAAATAGACCAAAAAAAAGAAATACCCGCTGAGTTTCTTGCCGGAGTCTTCTCAGGTCGGGGCCACGTTTCGAACCGGTGGTCCATTTACTAAACTGATATTCATGTTCCTTTTTTGTTGACGTTTTGTAAGTGCCGATTCTATACCCGAGTCTATACAGAATAAATGATTTTTGAATTTGACTTTGACTTAAACCCATACACATGTCTCCTTTCTATATGAGTTGTTTTTAAAAAAATTCACCTCCGAATGTGGACTTTTGCTAGTTGGGGCTTGAGGTATATGACAGAGGTAATCTCAATCTCTGCAATGGATGACCCTAGACGGCGTGGGGTTTTAGTCGATCCGAGTCCTACTTGACTACCCCCGTCATCAGCTACGGCGGGGGGTATCGGAGAGGATTTCTGCGTTACAAAAAATCTAATTTCGACGGTATTTATACTGAATAATATTATAAACATTTACGGATCAGAACTCTTCCGAACAAAAAATTTAATACCTACCTATACTATCGAACTACATCGTGAAGTGAAACGTGAAAGCCGTACAAATACTATAACCGTATTTATGAACACTGCAAGCACTCATTACCGTGCTCTCTCGACACACTGCTCTAATAACAGCCATTAAACTGGCGGTATTAACTCCACAGCAGTATGAAAACTAAATGGGGTTCTGTTATTAACTACTACGGAGTATATTTTTATCATCGCTCGTAAAATATTATTAAGCTGTGCTTGAGCTAGCGAATGAACTAAGTACTGGGAATAGTGAAATAGAAGCAAATATTGTTGCTCCACATCATCAACAGTGTTGTTGTCTTCAATTGATAATATGCTTGAAATAGACTTTTGCGAGAATGACTGCCGTCTGACCTACAAATCCCACGAAGGGAGATTGCACTATAACTGCATCCGTTAATCAGCCGGTGTACTGGCTAGTAGGTATGGCTGGCTTGGGCCACTACGACCTGGAAGGATCCATCTACATTCGATTAAGTAAACCTGTTTATAAATCCACCAAAAATGCCCGACAATTGCATAAATGTAACAATAAAATTACGCACTGTGTCATACTCTTCTGTAGAGCCCCGAACGAATAGGTAGTGTAAAAACCAACTGAGTAATTTATTAAAATAATACAAGTTTAGCCCGTAGTCAATTCGTAGCAATATGCTACGAACGTAGCAGCTGTCGTAGCATCTGTTGAAGCGAAGCTATAAAAAAGTTGAGAGCGCATGAAATAAGATGTCGAATAAAATCGAAGTGTAATTTATTTGACCTGATTAGAAGTTTTAATACTTTATCACCTTTAGTTTTAATTTTGTAAAATCAATTTTAATGCAATTGAAAATAAAACTAAAACTATTATTAGATAGCTACTAAAATACACTATAATAAAATAAATAAAATAAACATAAAAATTACATACATAATGCGTCATGAAATTCCTCCGCATCCTCACCGACCGGTAACGTACCCAGAAGGCTGGCAGCATTGCCACGTTGAATGGCAATGCTTATCCTCTGTGCAAGATAATAAGCAGCCTTCTGGTCACGCGTAGCGTCGATCAGCTGCTTTGCCAAGTCTTTATATAGAGACCGAGCACTTGGACCCCATGTCCCTAACGTTTCAACCCCAAACGGCTCAAAAACATAATCACCTGTCAGGTTACAGTATTTGCGCCGTTTGAGGTTTTCCGCAGATGCAGCAGCAGCACCGGCACACCCTGCTGTGCTTGAAAGATGTGAAGGCGCAAGAGTGTCGACGCACGTAGCGTCGACACTCTTTAGTTTTAATTGTATATTTTTAGTTTGTATTTTATTGATATTGAGCACAAATAGAATGTTTTCCCACTGCTCAAGAAAGTAGTGTACAATGTAAGAAAAGAAAGAAAAAACATTTATTAGTTATTAATCATAATTATCAACTTGTTGCTATTTTGCAGTAGCATCTAAGGCTTTCACCTCGGAGTCAGGAATCTGCTCGCTCCATTTCCTCCTAATTAGATTTACACGGCTTTTAAGTTAACGATGGCGGTATAACTTTGCAAGCCTGAGAAGAAAGCAGACTGCAGAACTACTGGAGGTGAGAGTAGCGAATATATCCATTTTATGGCAAGGATACTACCAGCGATACTACCAGTAGTGTCGTTTACAAACTAACGACACTACCGCGCCCATTTTAGATCAAATTGTACAGCCAACACAGAAGTTAATTTAATTCTTTATTTACTACCTTTTATATTACTACCTAATAATAATAAAATAGGTAATAATATTATTACCTAATAATAATATTATTATTATTATTAGGTAATAATATTATTACCTATTTTTTTTAAATATCAAGTGACGGAATGTAACTGTATCTCCTTATCTGAGTTTATCAAGTGCATGCCCTAAGGTTATCTCATTGTTTAGAAGTTGCATTTGCACATTTAAGATGAAATCGTCTTTAGAGATAACTCTTTTAGGTCTTTTAGTTTTACTATTTTGAAGTTTTATATCTGTCGTTTTCTGATACTTTTGTAAAACGTTAAGTAAGCGTAACAGATTTACAGTATTTTTGTTTAGACACTTATTCAATTTAGAATTCCAGCCTTCAGAGATGTTGTTTGTACGATGATGTTTTCCAAACACACACAACATGGTACTGAAATATGGTTTCATCCAAAACCTCTTAATATAATTTATAAATACAAACGAGTACCTTTATTTACGGTTTTCCAAAATTTGAAGTGAAACTAATCTCCAAATAAGATACAATAGTTCTTATTTCTATATCCATTAACCTATATTAAAAAAACAAATACTTGTACCTACATACTTATTCATCAATGTAGAGCCTAAACCGCCTACAAAACACACATATAACGTACATACAATCACGGATTTATCCCCGGAGGGTTAGGCCGAGGTGAATTAACACCTACATTTCACCGATCATTAAATTCGGGCCCATGTAATAGGGGGTGATCCTATTACCGTCTTCCGGGCACTATTTGACTTAAGCTATGCATCTGACGCTGATTGGGCTGTATATATCTGTCTGAAGTCAAACAACCCTATCCCTTATTTTCGTGAGAGGCTGGGATACGTGCCACTAGTCATGTAAAAAAAACAGTATTATAAACGTGGGTGTTGGACGAGCTTGATTATTTCAGCAATAACTAACTCATAACATTAACTAACTTTAAAACAATGTTATCGCGTTAAGCCTGACCTTTTCAGAAATTGTTTGTCTTGTGTTAAATTGTCTGCGGTCGGCTGTCCTTCCCAGGATTAGCTTAGGAAGTTGGAATATTGACTGGCGTTTAATTATAATAATCAAGGTTTTTGTGCCTAATCGGTATCTAGAAAGTAATATAATTAACAATATTTGCCAAAGAAATTTCATATCAAAGTTGGAAGTTTTTGTACGGCAGCACTAGTGTGATTCCCCTGGTGTTGCATACACCTATAGGCCACAGTAACCACTTTCAATCAGATGGGGCCGTGTACCTATCTGCCACCTAAGTAGGGTAAAAATACTAGCATTAGCTGACCCAGCACGGAAAATATTGAAGTGCAGTCACGACGCAGTTGACCTGGAAAAACGGACCCCGGTCTCTGAGGTGAATTTGGCCATCGGATGATGGTGACTACCTGAGCCGGTAAAGAAACGAAGCTACTTTATGGTTTTTAAATCCAATGAAATTTATACTTTATCCCTATACGCTTAAAGTTCAAAATTAAATGAAAAGAGTTTTATTATAGTTTTTCATTCACTCTGCAAAAAGCCTTTTAATTTTGGACTTCAATCACATTGCTTTAATGTCTAAAATTTAATGGACTTTGTGCAGTGTTCATGGTATGACAGTGGTTTTGCTTTAGCACAATCGAGGGCCTGTAAATTTATAAAATACTTCGTGAGTTTGGCTTTTAATTTTGAATAATAATTCAATTCAATGATTAAATTTGATTAAAAGGCTACATAGTTATTCCAAGATTTTCCAAAGTATCTCGACCGTTAATTTATTTATCAAAGATTTATTAATAAACGAGATTAAAAGATTTGAACACTTTGAAAGTTCTGACTGGTGAATTTGAAATGTTTGTCTTATTCTCTTAAATTTAATCAAGACAAGCAAATTCAAGTTTTCTGAAGGGTTCTTTACGAGCTGAAATCCCTTGACACTTTTTTTTATTTATGATGTTTGTTTTTTCATTCAGTGGTTTTTAAGGCAATTAGTAACGCTACCATCCTCATCTTTCGTTTTATGGAATACTAGCTAACCCGGTGAACTTCCTAATATTATTCCTCCCGCGTGGAATTCAGATTCAGATCCCTTTCCCGCTGCACCTCCTATTCAAACTGCCGCGTGTATTTCTAATTATGTTCCCGCTGCATCTTTTATTCAAATTTCCGCGTGTATTTCTCATCCCGTTCTCAAACGAACATGGAACCTTGCGCACGATAAAAATACAATGGAGTACGAATATAATTTGTCATTTAAAAAAAACTAAATACTACTATAACTCTTACCCCAGCATTAGCTTGTTCAATCAGCATGTTTCTCAACTTCTCCTGCTGCGTGCTCTCTTCTGCAGCCTTCAAGTTCTGAGTGTAATGCGCGCGAAGGTAGTCGATATTGAACTTAATCTCCTGCAAGAAGTTTATCGCTTCCTCTTTTGACATCTGTAATTATAAAGGAGATTAAATCTCGCAAGTATGAATCTAACAATTTACATCCAACTTTCGCAAACTGTATGTTTCGGTATTTCAGCTTCTCGGGGGCGTTACAATTATCGTCACACCAAAGTTTGGAGTAATAAAATTAATTCAGTATCATCGTTATTATACAGCTAAGTGCAATTTCTACTTATTAAATTTGTCGAAATTCTTACGCAGTATTTGAACTCTCTTCGTTAACTTGGTAATAACAAGATCTAGGGGTATCGATTACTTTGATTCAAAACCATATTCAATTCATTTTCGTTATATAGAAGATCATCAGGTGCTTACCATTCCCTCCAAAAGAAAATCTTCGATGACCGTCGTCACTCCCCGCTCGTCGCCTGTCCAAAACACGTATTCTGCCATGTCCATGGGAGAATATGGGATTCCAGAGGTATATGTTCCATAGCGATCAATCTATATAACAATATAACCCTTTCAAAACATGTAAAGACTAAGAAGTATATAATAACATAATGCATAATGAACAAATCGAAGTAGGTATTTAAACTTTCATGGTCACTCACATTAGTATTAAAGTTATCGGTATTTTCACCAAAGCAGTTAATTCCTCCGTGATCATGGTGCTTGCAACAGCGCCGAAATATCGGAAACTCAGAATATTACAACATGGTAAATATTACGATAACTTTAATACTAAAATCGGAGGAACTATAAGATGTCTTGATGATTAGAAACAAAATTATAAGTCGTTTCATAAGTTACAGATTATTTCATATTTTGAATTCATTTCATGGAAGGTTACTGTTAAGCTGCTTTTATCATTGTCATGTTGGTGTAATGTCATGAATTGGTGGGACAGGCCGTCTCCTCGTCTTCGTTCCAGAACGCTGGATTTGGTAAGATATAGATTCACGGGCAGGAGATGTTGGACATTTAGATTTTTAATAATATCTTTATAATACTATCTGTGTATTAATCTTTTTACCAATTTGGGGAACCCTAAGCTCCGAGTTCAGTTTGACCTCAGATGCAATCAGGAAAATACGTCTCCATGATGATGAATATCATACCGAACCGACAATTTTAGTTAGTGGGCATTTTAGTTATTTTGATTCTTTTTAAAAAAAGGAAAAAAATATTAATAAATAAAGCATGGATTAAGTAGTTCTACGTTTGAGCGATATTAGAAAGTATATGTTCAAAAGGTTAAGCAGAATACTTACGGTGTTCTTAGTTTGTTTACTGAAGTCGTTGTTGAATGCGCGGCGTATAGCTGTGTGTGTACTCAAAGGGTTGTTGTTTGTTGAGGAACCGGGTTGCACAAGACGAGCTGCTCCGTGGAATACCTGTAAAACAAATATTACTTCAGTAATGCACTAAAGTAGTTAGTCATATACCGGCGATGGTGCTTAAGCACTGTGCCCCCGAGCTGTGCCCTGTACTTACACGCCTTTTCGCACTTTCATACTCCGCGAGGCAGGTCCCGGCCTCGTGGAAAACTGCATTCGTGCACCCTGTACCTAAGAAAGGTAACAGGACAGATCCGACCAATTACAGGCCTATCGCTATAACCTCTCTTCTCTCGAAGGTTATGGAGCGTGTTATTAATACACAGCTCCTTAGGTACCTTGAAGGAAACGATCTACTGAGCGACCGACAGTACGGTTTTCGCCACCATCGCTCTACCGGTGACCTTCTTGTGTATCTCACAAACCGGTGGGCGCAAGCCATCGAGGGTCGCGGTGAGGCACTAGCGGTCAGCCTTGATATAGCGAAGGCCTTCGATCAGGTCTGGCACAAAGGTCTTCTTACGAAGTTGCCATATTATGGACTCCCCGAGGGAATGTGCGAATGGATCTCCAGCTTTTTGTCCAACAGAAGCATCCAAGCCGTCGTCGCCGGCAGCTGCTCGGACCGCATGAACATAAACGCTGGTGTCCCACAAGGCTCCGTGTGGTCTCCGACGCTGTTTCTGCTGCATATCAATGACATGCTGTCTGATGGCTCCATTCATTGTTATGCGTACGACAGTACCGGGGACACGTGTTACACGGGCCGTGCAAATATCCCTCAGTCCGAGGTGGAGAAGAGTCGCGAACAATTTGTGTCTGAAATCGAGACTACTCTCTCTGGAGTATCCGATTGGGGACGACTAAACCTAGTCCAATTCAACCCCACTAAGACACAAGTATGTGTATTCACCGCTAAGAAAACCCCATTCATTGTAGCGCCGCAATTCCTGGGCACACCGCTTACCATCTCCCCGAGTATCGGGATCCTTGGTGTCGATATCTCCAGTGACGTCCAATACCGAAGTCATTTGCAGGACAAGGTTAAGTTGGCATCAAGAAAGCTCGGAGTGCTCAACAGGGCGAAGCAGTATTTCACTGCGGGGCAGCAACTCCTTCTTTATAAAGCACAAGTCCGGCCTCACATGGAGTATTGCTGTCACCTTTTTGCTGGAGCATCTGCATACCAGCTTGACCCTTTCGACTCGTTGCAAAGACGGGCATTGAGGCTGGTTGACAATCCCATACTCACAGGTAGAGTGGAACCTCTTAGCCTTAGGAGGGATTTTGCCTCACTGTGTGTGTTCTACCGCCTATACAATGGATTGTGCTCAGATGAATTGTTTGACATGATGCCCGTAGCTACATTCTATCATCGCACCTCTCGCCATAGGCAGGGAATTCATCCCCACACATTGCGACCTGAGACGGTGCGCACTGTGCGTTATGAAAGAAACTTCATCCCACGCACACTCAAGCTGTGGAATGACTTTGGTGTGTCCCTTAATCTATTTGACTGATACAGAATTACTTGAACTACAATTATTGAATGACATTTAATTCGGCAGTGAAAGTAGCTGTACCCCAGTTCTTCAAGACAAAGTTCCATTATCGCCTAAGTGATGTTTCAAATCCTTAACAAAATGTTTTCCTGTTTATATTCGTTATAAAATAAACCTTATTTGAGAAGATTGTCTTGGCGAGACATTACGTTTAAACGAATGACAACAAATGCGTTTTAATTTAGGAAGGAGAAACAAAGGACTGCCGTGCCGCTGTTGTTGACAATTTAGGACACAACGAGGAAAACGTTATGCGTTCAAATTGATAGATGTTGACGAGAAAAGTTCAATATGTGCCAGGGTATTCTAGCCTTTATTGCGTTCAGAATATGAAAGAAAGAAAGAAAGAAAAATATTTTATTCAAGCCCCACACAGCGGGCACCCCACCAAATACAAACAGGTAGGCATTACAACAATTAGCAGGTACATCAAATCAAAACAGTAGGCACATTAAAATTAAACTACAGGTACAACACTCCACACTATGCGAACCCAAATAGGGCCCCATCTCAGCATTGAATGCTGCACACACCCTTCGTTGGATATGCACGGCGCTGGTTTTCCGATGGGGCCACTAGGCAGCGCTGACGCCACGCACCATCCCACAGATACAGTATATCCACGCACTATCCCACAGATACAGTACATATGCAGTAAACGTACCGAGAAAGAACTACTAGACGTGACTTAATTGGACTTCAGGCTAGAAAACAGGACAGTTCTGGCACCCTTCTTACCTGGATACTAAGCTACTGACTGTACACTTGTTTGCTACCTTAGTAGTAATTAATAACTGGGATTGATTAGATTTTATTGCTGTCATATTGCGATGTAATCCATTACCACGATGAATTGAATTTCACTGATTTCCATATTCCATTATAATCCACTGATCGATTTCAGTGGCACAAAAAATAAAATGAAATTATTTGGTAGATTTGATCAGTGAAACAAAAGACCGGGATGAGTAGAATCGTAAAAACATGACTTCTACATCGGCCTAATACTAGGTTCCCAAGGTTTCCCGGACTAAACACGGAAGCATTTACTATGACAAACGTGTCTACAGTATCACGGACTTTTCACGTTGCGTGGTCCAAGAAATCGTGCATGAGTCTGTAAAACCGCGCATCGTAGAAAGCAGCCCTAAGACATAACATAACATAAACTCACGCCTATATCCCCGAAGGGATAGGCAGAGGTGCTAGCACCCACATTTCGCCAATTTATGTTTAGGTCCTAATGTAATAGGTATTGCCATTAACCGGGCACTTATAAACCTGCGATAAATACACACATAACTTCGAAAAGCATCGAAAAGTCATTGGTGTGTGCCATGGTAAAACCTGGGATCGAACCCGAGACCTCGTCTCAGCAGTCCATTACCCATACCACTACTACCGCGGTTTTTTAGCCCTAAGATGTATACACGAAATTTTCAGTTTATCTAATTACGTCCCCAGTTTCCAAAGTTACGTTCTAGATTCAACTGGCACCCACCAGGACGATGATGATCACAGATTCAAACATACCTTTGGAGTGTACTCTTCACTTGGGACTGTGGTTGGAGCAGTGACGTCTTGAACGCTCACATGGGAGCCGTCTTGGACGAGTACACGATGTACATCTTCGGACGGCACGTCGAGCTGCGCCTGTGCGTGTACTCGCGGCTTTTCGCCTCCCACTGCATCCGCTGTTCCATGTTCTTCGAGACGTGAGACTAACTCGCCATTGGATTGGACCGCATCTGGTAAAAACATAGAGTAAAAAGTTAAATTAATAGGAGTTTTCTCTGCTGCAAAATCCTTTTATCTTTGGTTTTTTTTATACCACTTGGTTGACAGGCAAGCACGGCCCACCTGACAGAAAGTGGTTACCGTGGCCTATGGACGTATGCAACACCAAGGGAGTCGCATTCGCGCTGCCAATCCTGTAAGCACAGAGTTTCTGTGCCGTCAGTGTAAAAGACAAAACAGTACAAGCTTTTGGTCTTCCCATTGACAGTACAAAAACTCTCCAGTGAGCTCCCTACTCACCACCGGGAACACAACACGAGGTTATTATGGTTGCGGTATTCTGTAGGACGGTATTCCGTACTTCCCCAGTCGGACTGCTCAATTGGACGGAAATACTATCGAGTCCCCTTCACTCCCTTCTTAGCCGTATCATCTTTCACACAGTCCATCTATCCCCTCTTAGGTCTCACTTTTCCCTTGCAGCCGTCCATTTTCATATTAAAAGCATTTAATATTATTTTCATCCATACATATCTAAGTCCTGTATTAAACAAAAAGGTTATTCGCCTACGCGTTTCCACATAACAATAATAGGCGTATATTTCGTAGAGAGCGGGTATTTTTATGATAGGGTTTTACCTTCGTATATTTAGTGAATGGGTTTTTATTATAGCGGTTGAGTACAGCTAAAAATAGAACGATTCAATCTTTTGATACTCAAATATGAATGGGCTGTGTTTAACATTCATCGCATAAATATTTGATTGAAAGCGTCTAAAAGACTTAAGAGCAATATGCTTTCAACGTTTTATACGGTTCGGGGAAGGGCAAAAGGCCTTATCAGCCTTTGTTTCCTTTCTTCAATTCAAATCTTTCCGTTTTTAGCATGCTTTCGGCGGTGCAATACCCAAAATATAGCGAAAATTGAGTTCTCAAAGTATTAAATTACTAGGTTTTTAGTTATGTGTCATTTGGAAGAACTCTAGATGTTGGTGTCGTCATTATTTTTGCCATTGTAGCGCCATCTACATTCTACATACGTGCAAATAAATACGTATTATCTATTATTATATTTTAAACAAATATATATTTTCATATAAATACTTATACCAAGCAGGAATTGAACCCGCAAACTCAGCAGCAAAACGAACGCTTTGCGTAGACACAACTTACAGAGGTCGTCCAAGGTACATTGCTCGCTGCCGGTACCTAATAAGTCACTTGATACACACAGTATCTTCCTCTCGAATCTCGTATGTTCAACGTTCAATTGGTTAACACAATTTATTTTCAGTAAAGTAACATCATTACGATCTGGTACTCACCAAGACGGTGATACTCCATATGTGTGTCACTGGCGCCGGACTCCACTGGAAAGCAATTTTGTTATTACTTCTCAGTGTAACGACATCTCGAAAGGGTTAGTGGAGGTATTAATTAAACGATGTTGATGTAGCTTGTCTTAAGTATAACATAACATAAACTCACGCCTATATCCCCGAAGGGGTAGGCAGAGGTGCTAGCACACACATTTCATCAGTTTATGTTTAGGTCCCAATGTAATAGGTGGCGAGCCTTTGCCATTAACCGGGCACTTATAAACCTGCAATAAATACACACATAACTTCGAAAAGCATCGAAAGGTCAGGTGTGTGCCATGGTAAACCTGGGATCGAACCCGAGATCTCTTCTCAGCAGTCCATTACTCATACCACTAGGCTACCGCAGTCTTAGGTATACAAGTGCTATATTTGAAAATAAATGAAAATGAAAACCAATTTCTTAATCTTAAATGTGAATTTTGTGTTAATTATGACCACAAAAATTATACCAGGCTTTTAGTTTTGAAGGTAGCAACATTTAAATTATTTTCGATGTGATACCTAGTCTTAACCGTGACCATTTTTCTATTAGTATTTATTCAAATTACTTAACAGCATAAGCTCACTGGCACTCATAATATATAACACATTAAACAAAGGCGCCAGTAAATATATAAACAACCTTCTGATTAATGTGCCCTGTTATTCATTATCACATAAATATAGGTAAAGTAAATGATACATTTCATTGGTTTACGGAAAGCCATTAACCTGATTCGGATTCGGAACCAATGAGAGATGATTGGTTGAATAAGATATGGTATGAGTAATATATTATTGGTGTCGACGTTATTTATTTTTGGGAGAATATGGTATGTTTTTGAAACATATTCAATTCAAAGCTATTACACCTTATCATCATTGGAGGCAGACGTCCCAATCATTTGTCCTATTAATTTTGGACAAAGGTCATTCCCTCGGTCAATTCTTTTACTTAAAATGTCTGCTTTTTCCTAACTACTTTATACTCATTTCTTCTAAAGTTATTTTCATTCGTTTGCTTCTCAATGTATTACTATTGTAAGTGTAGCTTTCGTAACTTACAGCGTATTATCTCCAAGTTAATTATGGCAGATGGTCATAAATCAGTTTATTAATCGATGGAACAAAAGCCTTCTTAATTCGAAGGGTAAGCGAATGCCCTTCCTTCGAAAGCTGTTTGATAGTCGATTAACCGATAGGTAAGGGATCTTTCGCTAGTTATTAAAGGGAGAGCCGGAAAGGTGATTACAGTCGGGCTTTTTTAAACAACTTAAATAGCAGACTAACACACGACTCACCTGATGGCAAGTGGTTGCATTTGGGAAGTGACAGTCGTGCTACCGACCCTATAAGAACAGAGAGTTTCTGTGCCGTCACTGTAGAAGGCAAAGTAGGACAAGCCTGTGGTTTTTCCACTGACGGCACAAAAACTCTCCAAGGAGCTCTGACCACCCTACTCACCACCGCTCATAATAGTTACGGTAAGAATACCATCAGTCCAAACAAAGAACTGCTCATTGGAGACGGGAATACCGTCTTGTCCTATCTCCTGCTAAAATTTATCACAATCTGAGTATGCCTGAAGTTTCGTGACGGGCATGCGTAGACAGTAAACGACACTGATTCTCGCTTATATTATTGCAAATACATATATAATTTTATTTCCCCACGGATTCCCCCCGCCGGAGCCAGTAGGGGAGGTCATGTCGGACTCGAACCGAAGGTGAGGTTGACAATAATATACAATAGTGTTGAAATATCAACACTATAGCCAATGAAATAGTGTCAAGACCGCTATTTGTACACAAAATGTAGATGCAAATTGAATATGTGCAGGAGAGAAAGTATTAATTGAAAGTGATACAAGGACTTTCGGCGTCTTTGAACGATCTCTAGGGAGTATTTCATATTTCATCCCTATTTGCGCCTTTAAAATTACGGCAATTTTCCTCTAGCCTAAACTACAAATATGAATCTATTTCTATCACGCAACTTGTGACTATTATGTGCTGATATAGAGAGTTCCTTTCACAGCGGTTACAATAGATCTATTTTTGGCCACAGATTTATATCGTTCAGTAAGATACCTTTGAGGTTTCGACGAAAATGAAAGTTTGCTGGTCTATAAATAGACCAAGGCTTTGTGAAAAATGATTAATGTTGTGTCTATGTGGGTATCAACCAGTTTATTATGATAGACTTTTATAAATAAACAATAATCTAAAAAAAATATTGTTTAGTGTTAAAAAGTTTAAAGTTAGATTTTAAATTATAAACCGACTTCAAGATGCAAAATAAAGGCTTTAAAAAAGCGAAAAATAAATGAAATTACAGATTTACTGATTTATAAGGAGCCCGTGCCTATATTGTTTGCCGTGCCTGAACTACTATTATGCAATCAATTGAAATATGATCTCTCGGGCTAGGCACCGACTTCTAACAGATCAGTGAATCTGTAAATTCATTTATTTTTCGCTTTTCATAGCCTCTATTTTGTTTTTTGAGGTCGGTTTAAGTTTTTTGTTAAAATTTAATTTATTATAAAATACAGTCACATTTACTCATACAGCTATTTGACTCCGAAACAAAAAAATATTTTTAGCCAAATTATTTGTTTATATTCCAACAAAATACTTTGGTGTTCGGTTCCTGCTATATCATCTTTCCTTATAGCCCATTTTCAATATTTTTTGTTTGTTCTTTTTAAATGAAGTCGGTAGTATTTATTGGCTTCTTTCGTAATTGCTTGATTGTTCTCTTCTATTTCTAATTATCAATTTCTAAATCAAAGGGAGTTTTCCAAGTTTAAACATATATCCAGTCCAATCTCTTACCATATTAGTGAAGTAAAACAAACCAAAATGAAGTACTTGCTAAGCTCAAACTTTACACATCTGGGTAATAAAATGGTACGAACATTTTATACTGTTTTAGTGTATTTGCTCCTCACCTTAAAATGTTAAACGCATTAGAAAAATCTTGTTTGCTCTCTGATGAATTGGGCTTAACTGATAACAAGCCATTTGAAATAATACCACCCGTACATTATACCGAATCTTTGTGATTTCCGGAAATTGTTATAATTTAGTCAAATCAAATCGAATAATTTATTTGCACAGGTTACAGAGAGCTTGTAAGAGATACATATTAAATGTATAGGTCTGCTGTTTTACAAACTCTTCAAGGTGTGCAAAAATTTAGATTATTATCTATACATGCAACATTTCCATTAGAGAACATTCATTCATAATATTTTAATTGCAGAGTCTAGTCCCAGATATTTGGGAGAGAGGGGAGGGAAATCAACCGTATAGATTTCTTTAATTTAGTTTTAATTTTGTTTATAAAGAGTACCTAAGGGTGACTGCATCAACAAATACGAGAGATACAATTAGTATAAGACATATATTAGTATAGATATATATTATCAGCACTTTCTAAAACTATTTATATCTTAGAATTAGATTAGTAAACCAACAAAACTTCGCAATTCTGATTTCGGCACGTACGTCAATAAATCGTGTGATTCTACGAACAAAAGGATATATTAGCTAAGTGAAATTGGGAAATTTGGACAGTACGTTCTCCCAAGAGAATGGTATATGGGTGAATTGTACCCTTACGAAGGTATTAAGTAAATTTACTGGGTTGTAAATACATAGTAATTATATGAAAATTAAGCGTCACATGATAGATTTATTCATAAAAAGATACAATTTACCCCGGGGACGAGTTGGGGACTCTGTAGTCCCCACACCCCCGAGTAGAGGGCCAGATCGTGAGAGATGGCCCTGGGTCAGCCGGGGTGCGAGGGATATGCCTGTCAACCTCACCTTCGACAACCAAAACGACCCACAAGTGGCGTTCGTTTTAGTCGGTTCGAGTCCGACATAACCTCTTCCACCGGCTCCGGTAGGGAGGTATCCGTGGGGATTTTGCGCAGGTAAAAAAAAAATACACAATTTACATGTGGTTATACTTTATATTCAACTAGCGACTAAACCCGAAAATAAATTCTTAAAAATCCTCTAGCGCCATCTATCGACGAGAAAAAGAAACAATATAATATTTAAATACATATCCTCGTATACGTTTGACTGATCTCCTTTTAAAGGCTCAGAAAGTGTACATATTTACGATATTCTTGGGATTATGCGTCCCTTGCACGCATTTTTATTATAAATCCACCCCATAAATGTACCTATAAATTTTCCATATGGGAATTTCGTATGCGATACACTTAACGCTGAATCGTTTTTAAAATGCGTGTTTATGAAAAGAATTATACCTTTGAGCGTATTCATGAAGGCTTATGAATAAATTTTGTACCAGGTTTTATGCAAAGTATTTGTTTTACACAAGTACATAAATGAGTTAAATTAAACTTTCGTAAATTTTAATTGCAATAATTATTTTTGAATGTATATACTCCTGCTTAGTAATAGTATTTTTTTCCAATACATAATTTGAAATAAAGGCATAAAAATACATCTAATAAACTAAACACTATAAATCACAAACCTGTGATACTTTTATTAAGAAAATTTCAAACTAATTATGAAATACATCTCCCTATAAACCTTTTATAGAAAAATCTAATAAAATCTCATAAACTTGCTCAACGGTAAGTTAATTACTTAGAGCTAGTGCTGCACTATCCACAGTGATAATACAAGTAAGTTCCAACTGTTAGTTTAGGTTTCAGCAATGTTTCGGTTCATTACGTATATAAATATAACTAATGTGCTGAGTATACTAACTAAAAGGTGGTTATGTGGGGTTCAAACCGACTAAACCCGCACGGCCGTCTTGGGCCATCTGTTGCCAAAGGTGAGGTAGCCTCTGGCATATCCCTTGCGCACCCCGACTGACCCAGGGGTATATACGGCCCCACCGGGTGTAGAACAACGGCGTCCCCATTTTTCCCGCAACCCCTGGGAACATATTCTCGGGTTAAAAACAACCTATAGCTTATCCCAGTTAGAAATACTGTGTCTAAATGGTATATGATTCACTACACCAGTATCCAATTTAGGGCTCTTCTTGATATTTTTCTGATAATAGTTAGATTCGCTAACTAAGATAAGTGAAATCCATTAGCGCATAATGAAGCAGAAACAAAGTCCTTTATGCCTATAAATATATTTTCACATTTTGTATTATCTACTTTAAGTATCTACTGTATAATGAGGTAATTAACCGTCTGGCAGTCCGATAGAAGAGGGAAGAGAGATAAAAGAGGGTCCATTATTTCAGATATATCGTGCTTAACGTTTTAAATGTGGCAGTTGGTGAAAATATTTGGTTGTTTGTTACTCAATAACGGTCTAACGGCCAATCGGAGGTGGCTGTTTTTTAAAACGAGGATAGATTTCTTTTAATACCACTTAGGTGGCAGACGAGCACACCTTCCACCTGATAGAAAGTGGTCACCGTGGCCTATGTGGACCATGGACGCGTGCAAAACCAAGAGAGTCACACTCGCGCTGCCAACCCTGCAAGCATTGAGAGTGTCTGTGCCGTCGGTGTAAAAGACAAACCAGGGCAAGCCTTTGGTCTTTCCACTGACAGCACAAAAGCCCTCCAGTGAGCTCTGGCTACTCTACTAACCGCCGGGAACACAAC
Organism: Eilema griseolum; assembly: GCA_963662185.1. Classification (NCBI taxonomy): domain Eukaryota; kingdom Metazoa; phylum Arthropoda; class Insecta; order Lepidoptera; family Erebidae; genus Eilema; species Eilema griseolum. The sequence goes on from OY759238.1 coordinate 21,680,275, forward strand.
ATGAGCTTATTATGGCCGCGGTATTCTATAGGGCGGAGGTATTTCTCCAGTCGGACTGCTCAATTGGACGGAAATACCGTCGTGTTCTACCTCCTACAAAATATAATATATTAGTCTGGAATTAAATAAATTAGTACACATAGACGAAAGAATTTAGATAGGTGCATTGCCAACAATGATAAATTTTAAATGTCTCTCTTACCATACCATACCAACCAATCTAAATGGTCACGAACTAAAATCATAAACTTAGTACTTTAGCTTAAACTAAATCTAATTTGAACTTAATAAAAACAACAACTAACTTACCATTTTTGAGCTTCTCCAGTTGTTCCACTGGAACATCCTAAAACAAAAAGTTTCGGTTAAAGTAGTCTTAAATTAAATATGTCTAACTCGAGTGAATGTTAAAATCCTTTTAAAAGTACATGTTATATGGATTTAGGTCAAATAATAAAGGGATAAGAGATCTCTAGAGAGTATTATATAAAAAAGTTAGGATTAGAGGAAAAGTTGTAGTTTAACGAGTCTGCTAAACGTTCTATTCATGAAGTCGGCAACGACTTCAAGGTTGAATTAGTAGGTGTTGCTATCGAAGCGATTTACATTCATTATATTTTCAGATGGACCATCACGCATTTGGTTAAATGTAAGATGTTATACGATTATTTGGGTAGCGTATGAGGGCAATAGAGTAGTGAATGTTGGACACCTTCTTATTTACACAGATTTAGCGAGAGTTTTTAACAAATTTAAATAAATATTACACATTTTACACAACGCTATCTGGACCCCATGGGTCCAGATAGCGTTGTGTAAAATGTGTAAGCATAACTTAACTTGTGTTATAGAATCTAGTATGCAAATAAATATACTTAGATTTCTTTTTGTAAATACATACATTTCACCCAGACCAATGCAAATGTACATTTTCATGAATACATACAAATATTTGCACTGAGCGATAATCGAACCCCTTACTTTATAAAGGAGTACCACACCGAATTGGTGAGCTGTCGAATTCATACTATGGCAGTAACTGCAGCAGTTATAGCGGTTTGGTAATGAATAAAATATAACAAGTTTTCTAAAACATTGTGCGACTTAATTCGTTGTAAGTATTGCTCAAGATGAGCTACGGCTTATGCCTGTATTTATAAATAGTACTCGACTCTTTTAAACAATAATGCTATGCTACATTTATTACTCGGTTCAGAACATTGCCATCTTCTAATATAATATCAAACTCTCTTTACTTTATTTATCAAGAGGACTTCAATCTTTCCCGTTCGTTGACACCAAGACACAGTCAATGTTTTTGAATACAGGTGTTTGACCCAACACCTGTATTCGAATCTACAACTAATTATTTATTTCACGGCTCACTGATTTAAATGCTACCAGTGACTTCAACAAAATAATTTGGATAGACTGTGTACGAAACGTGCTCGATTGGTGCCTGTGTTCAACGGATGTGGATGTCAGCATAATGAATTGATTTACTGTGCAGGAACCAGTTCAATGACTTTTTTCAGAAACAATTTTAGGACATATATTACAAGTTATGTTTAGTTTGGGTGTGACGGAGCTTTGAACCTCTTTTTTTATTATACAACTTAGGTTGCAGACAAGCACATGGCCCACCTGATGGAAAGTGGTTACCGTGACCTATGAGCGTGTGTAACACCAGTGGAGTCACATCCGTGCTGCCGACCCTGTACGATCGCAGATTTTCTGTGCCTTCAGTGAAGAGCACAAAATAAGGACAAGCCTTTGGTCTTCCCACTGACAGCACAAAAATTCTCCAGTGAGCTCTGGCTACCTTACTCGCCGCTGGGAACACAACACGATGTTAATATAGCCGTGGTATTCTCTGACCTATGGGCTCTCTCAACTGGTACATTCTATCACTAGAACACCAGAAATTGAGACCCACAGAAGCTCTATACTGGACCTTCTGCTGACTACGCGCCCGGATGAATATTCCATAAGTGTGGAAGCACCTCTTGGTAATTCGGACCACAGCCTCGTCCGGGCGCAAGTGACACTCGCGCGGCCTAAACCACCGCGTTCACCTCAGTGGCGACACGTGTGGCACTACAAGTCGGTAGACTGGGACGGACTACGAGAATTCTTCGCATCGTACCCGTGGAGGCAGCTTTGCTTCACTTCTGATGATCCAAGCTCCTGTGCAACAGCAGTCGCTGACGCGATTCTAGTGGGTATGGAATGCTACATCCCTAACCGCTGGGTTGCGACAGGAGCGAAAAAACGCCCGTGGTTTAATAGGCCTTGCAGGGAAGCTACTGACCGCAAGCAATCTGCATACAAGGCTTGGACCACGGCTCTTGCCAATAAGGATCCGAACATCGCTGAAGTGAAGCGGAAGTTGAATGCTGCTTCGAGGTCCAGTAAAAAGGCAACGTCTAGGGCAAAGTTTGAGTTCATCGGCAAAATTGGCGAACGGCTTGCGCGCTACCCATCTGGCAGTCGCGCATTTTGGTCGCTCGCCAAAGCTGCCGAGGGAAACTTCTGCCAGTCTTGCCTTCCGCCGCTGCAAAAATCCGACGGTAGTCTGGCCCATGGCGCTAAGGAGAAGGCCGATCTTTTGGGTAATCTCTTTGCGTCAAACTCGACTATGAACGACGGGAACGCCGAACCACCCATCATCCCCAGCTGTGGTGCTTCCATGACCGAAGTTAAAATCACGCAACGGGTGGTCCGGCGCGAGCTTAAGTCCCGAGATGTCCGGAAGTCGAGTGGGCCGGGCGGTATACCGGCGATGGTGCTTAAGCACTGTGCCCCCGAGCTGTGCCCTGTACTTACACGCCTTTTCGCACTCTCATACTCCGCGCGGCAGGTCCCAGCCTCGTGGAAGACCGCATTCGTGCACCCTGTACCTAAGAAAGGTGACAGGACAGATCCGACCAATTACAGGCCTATCGCTATAACCTCCCTACTCTCGAAGGTTATGGAGCGTGTCATTAATACACAGCTCCTGAGATACCTTGAAGGAAACGATCTACTGAGCGACCGACAGTACAGCTTTCGCCACCGTCGCTCAACCGGTGACCTTCTTGTGTATCTCACAAACCGGTGGTCGCAAGCCATCGAGAGTCGGGGTGAGGCACTAGTGGTCAGCCTCGATATAGCAAAGGCCTTCGATCGGGTCTGGCACAAAGGTCTTCTTGCGAAGTTTCCGTACTATGGACTCCCCGAGGGACTTTGCGAATGGATCGCCAGCTTTTTGTCCAACAGAAGCATCCAAGCTGTCGTCGACGGCAGCTGCTCGGACCGCATGAACATAAACGCTGGTGTCCCACAAGGCTCCGTGTTGTCTCCAACGCTGTTTCTGCTGCATATCAATGACATGCTGTCTGATGGCTCCATTCATTGTTATGCGGACGACAGTACCGGCGACACGTGTTACACGGGCCGTGCAAATATCCCTCAGTCCGAGGTGGAGAAGAGTCGCGAACAACTTGTGTCTAAAATCGAGACTACTCTCTCTGGAGTATCCGATTGGGGACGACTAAACCTAGTCCAATTCAACCCCACTAAGACACAAGTATGTGTATTCACCGCTAAGAAAACCCCATTCATTGTAGCGCCGCAATTCCTGGGCACACCTCTTACCATCTCCTCGAGTATCGGGATCCTTGGTGTCGATATCTCCAGCGACGTTCAGTACCGAAGTCATTTGCAGGACAAGGTTAAGTTGGCATCAAGAAAACTCGGAGTGCTCAACAGGGCGAAGCAGTACTTCACTGCGGGGTAGCAACTCCTTCTTTATAAAGCACAGGTCCGGCCTCACATGGAGTACTGCTGTCACCTTTTTGCTGGAGCACCTGCATACCAGCTTGACCCCTTCGACTCGTTGCAAAGACGGGCATTGAGGCTGGTTGACAATCCCATACTCACAGGTAGAGTGGAACCTCTTAGCCTTAGGAGAGATTTTGCCTCACTGTGTGTGTTCTACCGCCTATACAATGGTTTGTGCTCAGATGAATTGTTTGACATGATGCCCGTAGCTACATTCTATCATCGCACCTCTCGCCATAGGCAGGGAATTCATCCCCACACATTGCGACCTGAGACGGTGCGCACTGTGCGGTATGAAAGAAACTTCATCCCACGCACACTCAAGCTGTGGAATGACCTCCCTGCTGCGGTTTTCCCAAGCGCCTACAATATGGGGTTCTTCAAGAGTGGCATCAGAAGGTTTCTTCATGGTCGGCAGCACGAGTGTGACACCCCTGGTGTTGCATACGTCCATAGGCCACGGTACATACTGCCGTGTAGTATTAACTAAAGAACAAAATTCTATCCAAGAAACAGAAATATCGTAGTTCAAAGACTTTTAGTAACCTTGTAGTACAACCAATGATTATTTTGACCCGACAGCAGCGAAGGCAAGGAAAGAAGCGTTATGATTTTGACAGGATATGTATGTAGGTTCATCTGTTTCCTCATAGCTCCTTCACTACTTATTCGTGTTGGTTGTCCACTGGTGGTGGCGCGATTCTCATGCCACCTGAGCTAGTGGACTGTATTATGCGGGGGGTGAAGTTAACTGTTTCATATGACACTTTACACAACAAACAAGACAGGTGATCGGGTTGCCGCGGAGGTGGTTTAGGCATTGAATGCAACCCGAGAAATTAGGAGAGGATGCACTAACCTTTACTACGCCACGTGCTGGCTGGGCCGGTGCACCGGTCTTCTCTTCCTGGCTCAGGAGCTGCTGCCCACATCACTAAATCACTTGAGGGACACACGAGAGGCACAATCCGATCGGTAAAGGTCTATGAAAGCGGTTAAAATCCAACAAACATTATTAATTTCTGAGAGTCGCGCGCGCCGCCGGCCATTGTTGCATGCTAGTTCAAAGCGGAAGTGAATATGCGTCTATTTTGACAATTGAGCGGTGCGAAAACTATTGCTATCTCACTTTAAAGGTAGTGCGGGAGGGAGATGGGTATAGGGAGCGTGTGTTCAGTGTCATCAATTTGAATTACTACTATTGAGCGAAAAAAAAATACAAATTCTACTATCGGCGCAACCATTCCCCCCGGCTTGAAGGGTTACCTTCAAAACGAAAAATGCGGAACAAATCTAAAGTCTAATCTAAATCTAGGTTTGGGAAATAACAACTAAAATATAAACCTAGATTTGAACTCGTGCCTACTGCTGGCTAGGCAGAGGGCAGAGGCGAACAACCGGGCGCAGATACGATCCGGTTGCGGTTTTAACCGGTACAACACGAGTTATCCCGCGGGAATCGGGAAAAACTTCCTCTACTACTCCTAGAGGCCAATGCAAAGGAGGCGCATTCCCCGTCATAAGGACTACCACCGTACCTACAGTAATTGGGTTAGATGGAGTATTCCATTTTTGACGCGACTGCAGCGTGTGCAAATAATCGGTTCTCCAACGATTCCAAAACGATTGGACTAATTTATCTAAAAGAGCGTGACGAGTTAGAAGGTGCATTCTATCGTCATTAACATCTATTGCGGGCAAATATTTTGCGTACTTAAATCACCGGTCAACTCTATATGACCGCGCGTAGATAAAATTCTCAAAAATCGGCCTACATAAACAACACAACGCAACAGTCTCGACCAAGACAAGACGCGATTAGCCAACAACAAAATAAGGGACTCTTCACGCGGGACCGACACAACAAGCGAGTGCTTCTTCTCCTCGGGTGGTTCGGAAACCGTAGTGGGATTGAATTGACTAACTGGCCACTTATCTAACGCGGCATGAATCCAGGACGGCCCACTAAACCATAACGGGTGATCTAAAATTTGCGAAGGAAGCAATCCACGAGAGAGACAATCGGCTGGGTTGTCGGTGCCAGCAGCGTGAAAGAGATTTTGTGGCGCTAATTCAGATTGAATTTTTGCCACTATTAGCGACGAATGTGTCCCAACGATGGGGCGAAGAGTGGGCCCAACACAAAGCGACTGTTGAGTCCGAAAAAGCTAAAATTCTACTAATATTAATGCGAAAATTTACAATTATGTCAAATAAATTACCTTAAAGATTTTGACCACAATACAAAATGTCATTAAGCGACACGGAAGTGCTAGTCTTAGCACTGCCATCCAAAACTACGCGGAGTTTAGTAGTAAGCTTATCTTCTCTAATAACTCCGTGGTGCGGGATAATGTACGAAGGCTGGGTCTCGTCAGTGTCCGCAGGCGCAGGTGAGATGTAACCTTTATCTAAATATTCGTTAACAACCTCATCATAGGCTTGCTTTAACTTTGGAGACGCCTGCATCTTTCGTTCTAAACAAAGAAAGCGTTTTTCAGCGGATACACGGGAGTCACCGAGCGAAAAAATATCTCCCTTGAAAGGGAGCGCGACAACACAACGACTCTGCTCATCACGAGTAGTCGTGCGACAATAAATCTCCTCAGCCATCTTGTCATCAGGGCTTAGGATAGGTGGGACATTGACCTCTTCAATTTCCCAAAACTTGCGGATGGTAGACTCCAGTGGCGGCTCGACGGTGCAACAGAACGAAGCAGTCGAGTGACTAAAACTATCTATAGAAGCGGGTGCGGAACCAATTATAACAAAACCAAGAACTGTTTCCAGTGCGTGCGGAGCGGGGTACGTCGGTCCCCCTTGAACCTTACGTGATAACTGGAGGTGCGGGAGAATCGAAGCGCCGATCAATATATCGACGACTCCAGGAACAGCGTAAGTCTCATCTGCTAAAGGCAAGTCTTTAAATTTCGTTAATAAAGACGTGTCAACCGGGACGGTAGGCAACTGTTCAGTTATTTTATCTATAACGAGCGAATCCATGTCAAACCAAATATTATTATTAAAACGAGATCCAAACCTTGTTTTAACGGTGCCATGAACAGCTGACTGTAAACCTCCAAAACCCTTCACCACTGAGCAGGTTGAACGCTTATTAACATTGAAACCAAGACGTTGACAACAATCTTGAGTAATAAAATTACTTTGCGAAGCGCCATCTAATAGCGCTCGAACAATGTGCGGTTTACCCAATGCATCGACAATAATAACGCGAGCAGTCGCGAGGACCACAGTAGTGAGCGCATCACTAGCGGACAACGAACACAAGGTGACGTCATTCGCAGCGGTCCCCGGGCGGGCCGGAGCGCGCGCGAGCGCGGGCTGCGGCTGTGGCGCAGGCCGCCGTGTGTCACCGCTCGACGAACCAACTGTGCTCACATTGGATGCGGCATTACTATTTTCAAAATGAAGTAAAGTATGGTGTCTCGCTTGACATTTGCGACAACTATTGCTACTATTACATAAAACAACGCGGTGTTTAGTACCGAGACAATTAAAACAAAAATTATTAGCGCGAACAAATTTATAACGATCATTAGGCGATAATTTTAGGAAACCCGGACACTTGTACAATTGCGAATGATGAGTATTACACAAAGAGCAAACAGGTGATTGTACATGTGCTGGTGCGGTATTAACATAAGTATGAGTTGACCTCAGTGACCTCGATGACGCATCTATTTTGCGTTCCGAACTAACAACTTTCTTCGCGCCTTCATGTTTCGATGAAGAGCGTTGCAATATTTTTATATGCTCGCGAACAAAACTTTCTAAGTCTTCGAACTTAGGAATTTTATTGCCGCGGTGTTCCGACTCAAATAAACGAATGGTTTCGGAATCTAATTTCTTTAAACCCATATACAAAAATAAGAAGTCGCAGAGGTCATCGATCTTTAGGTTCTTTACGGCGCGAACAGATGATGCGAAAGTATCTAGAAACTTCTCTAAGTTTTGATCGTTACATGCCGTAATAGATTTCAAATCAAACATCTGATCCAAATATGCGTTAGCTACCGATCTTTTATCCTCATACTTAGCTTTCAAAGTATTTAAAATTAAATTATAATTTTCGGCACTAAACGTAATTCCAGCGCAAACGGTTATAGCTTTACCAGTTAATTTTTCAACGAGATAATGCAATTTTTCGTGATCTGTCAACGAATCGTTCTTATCCATTGTATTCTCAAAACTATCTATAAATAAACACCAATTGCGAATGTTACCATCAAATTCGGGTATTTGAATTGGTGGCAACTTAGGTCGGTCGCGAGTGGGATTGGGTCGGTCAGACGGTTTCTCCAAACTCCTAGCGACGCGTTTGATACGACAATACAAATCGTCAAACGACGACAAGGCCTGATAACTCACTGAGTAATCGGGATTTAAATTTAACTCTAAAACGTTGATGTCATGTACTAAGGATTCGAAATCCGCGCGTAAACTATCCAAGTTTTCTATAGAACACAAGAACGAATCTCTAATAGCCAAATCAGAGGTTTTAAGTGCATTATCACAAATCGATTGTACACGAGAGTAAATCATTTCTCTTTTAGCGTATAAAAGTTTCAATTGAACTTTACTATCGGTGTTACCAACCTTTGGGGGCATTTTTACAACTAATATCAAACTAAAGTGCGGTAAACAACAAATGAAATGACTTAATCTTAGCGGTACCTACAGTACAGCGACGCGGCGCGAACGATATCCGTAGGTAGGTAGGTACTTATAACTGCGAGTGCAAGCTTGAACAAAACGCGCATAGCAACAAGATCGTACCTACGCGAGCTAGATCGCTGTCTAGGTTCAACTATTATTTCAGGGATTAAGTACTGCGTAATATCTATTCAAATTAAAATACTTTCGTATGAATTTGAATGAAATGCGAGCGAGGTATAACCACGTATCTACCCACGTAGGTATTAGGTAAATACGATGCGAGCTAGCGGCGAACGGACAACTTAATTGAAACAAATAAAAACAAAAGCCAAATGCGTTAGGTATTACACTGTGCCTATGTACTAGGGTGTCAGGATACCTAAGATCTAAACCTAAATGCCTAGATGCGGGGTTTTCTACTAAAATAACTAGGTATTTAGGTGCGGTGCGTTTATTCCCTGTGGAATAAATAACAAAAGCGAGCTACGACTAAGGATCGATACGATAAGAGAAATGCGAGCGAGGTATAACCACGTACCTAACCTATGTAGGTATCAGGTAAACACGATGCGAGCCAGCGGCGAACGGACAACCCAGAAATTGAAATAGCCAAATGCGTTAGGTATTACACTGTGCCTATGCACTAGGGTGTCTAGTATACCTAAGATCTAAACCTAAATGCCTAGATGCGGGGTTTTCTACTAAAATAACTAGGTATTTAGGTGCGGTGCGTTTATTCCCAATAGAATAATAACAAAATGCGAAACTACGACTAAGTATCCGGCTCGACCAGGACCAAAAAGAATGGTGGCGCGATTCTCATGCCACCTGAGCTAGTGGACTGTATTATGCGGGGGGTGAAGTTAACTGTTTCATATGACACTTTACACAACAAACAAGACAGGTGATCGGGTTGCCGCGGAGGTGGTTTAGGCATTGAATGCAACCCGAGAAATTAGGAGAGGATGCACTAACCTTTACTACGCCACGTGCTGGCTGGGCCGGTGCACCGGTCTTCTCTTCCTGGCTCAGGAGCTGCTGCCCACATCACTAAATCACTTGAGGGACACACGAGAGGCACAATCCGATCGGTAAAGGTCTATGAAAGCGGTTAAAATCCAACAAACATTATTAATTTCTGAGAGTCGCGCGCGCCGCCGGCCATTGTTGCATGCTAGTTCAAAGCGGAAGTGAATATGCGTCTATTTTGACAATTGAGCGGTGCGAAAACTATTGCTATCTCACTTTAAAGGTAGTGCGGGAGGGAGATGGGTATAGGGAGCGTGTGTTCAGTGTCATCAATTTGAATTACTACTATTGAGCGAAAAAAAAATACAAATTCTACTATCGGCGCAACCAACTGGTTATAGGCTATATCTAAATATGATGCCCTCTAACGGTCGTAAAGTACTATATTAAATGTATAAAAGATGACGTTTTTAGTATCAACTGAAAGGGCTTAATTAGTACATTTCAAATATGTATAAATCATAGCAGTTGCTGACCCCAAACAAATGTAAATAATAAAATAGTTCAAAAACTAAAACCCGACTATTGAAAAATTAAGCTCTAAAAAGTATTAAACTAGAAAATATCAAGTATAGTCGGGGTCGTATGTCACTTAGTCTAACAAAACAATACATTCTAGGGAAAAGTGGCAAACAAACACGGCTATCCTTGTTATTTTCTTGTTTAAAACTTTTTATAGCGTATGTTTTCACCTAGCAATAGTCGACTTTTAGTTTTTAATTAGAATTCTAATTGAACATTTAGTAGTTTCTCAGTCAAGTTTTGTAATTAAACGTGATAGGTTTAAATTTAAGTAAATATTTGAATAGTAATGACTTGAAGTTAAGCAATCAATCTAGTCTTCTGGCAAAAGAATTTAATTGTTAAGGTTGTATCAAGAATACTATTCAATAATACATCAATTATACTTAAGCAGTTTGTAATTCTGTTTTGCTGCAATTTTGAAAAATAACAGATACCCAAATAAACATTGTGCTATCTAGAACCAAAGTAAGCTTGTGCTATGGATTGTAGATATACATACGTATACACATGCAATGTACAGATCAACTACGTAATTTTTTTATTATTTTTAGAAATCTCGATCGCGTTGCGGGCGAAACACACTTACTCGTACATACACTCAAACTTATACGTGGGGCGCACTATAAGTTTCCGGAATGAATATGAAAAAATACTATTAAAGGTACAAAATTAATTTATTGTTTTTCAAAATAATCTCCCTTGGCGTCTATGCACTTTTTCATTCGATCAAACCAGTTTTGAAAACTTTTGTGCCACTCCTCTTTTTTTTTTTTTTTTTTTAACCACTTAGTTGGCAGACAAGCACACGGCCCACCTGATGGAAAGTAGTTACCGTGGCCTATGGACGTCTGTAACAACAGAGGAGTCACAGTCGCGCTGCCAACCCTGTAAGTACAGAATTTCTGTGCCGTCAGTAGAAGACAAATCAGGACAAGCCTTTAGTCTTCCCACTGACGGCACAAATTCTCCAGTGAGCTCTGGCTACCCTACTCACCGCTGGGAACACAACACGAAGTTATTATAACCGCGGTATTCTGTAGGGCGGAGGTACTTCCCCAGTCGGACTGCTCAATCGGGCGGATATACCGCCGTGTCCTACCTCCGTGATGACCTCTGAAACGTGTTTTTCATACTCCTCGACAGCCTCTTCTGGTGATGAAAATCGTTGGCCGCGTAATTGGTTCTTAATTTTTGGGAACAGATAAAAGTCACAAGGTGCCAGGTCGGGACTGTATGCAGGATGACTCATGAGTTCTACATTTTTCGCCTTCAAAAAGTCGTTTGTCTGTCTGGCCGTGTGAGAACTAGCATTGTCGTGGTGCAGGATGATACGGCGTTTACGGTTATTTTTACGGAGTTCGTCAATAACTTCCGGCAAACAAATGGTCGTGTACCAGTCACTATTCACAGTACGACGATTTTCTAAAGCAACAGTAGCCACGTGTCCAGTTTTATTAAAAAAAGAAGCAATCTTCCGCTTAGATGCACTTTTCACGCGCGCCACTTTGGTTGGTTTCGGCTCATCTTGAAAGACCCATACGCTCGATTGCTGCTTTGTTTTGGGATCGTAGCAATAAATCCATGTTTCGTCACCTGTTACTATGTCCCACACCAAATTTGACGCACCTTCGTTGAATCTGGTAAGCATGGCACTGCACCAAGTGACGCGGTCCGTTTTTTGATCCTCGGTCAAGTTATGTGGGATCCACCGCGAGCACAGCTTTCTCACACCCAAATGTTTGTGTAGGATTGATTGTATTTGACTCATGCCTATTTCTAAGGATGCGCGAATTTCATGGTAGGTCACATGCCTGTCTGTTTCAATCATACGGCGCACAGCATCGATGTTTTTGTTGGTCACAGCGGTGGACGGCCGACCATCGCGAGATTCGTCACTGAGATTGATACGACTACGCTTGAATTCTGCAAACCAGCTATAAACAGTCGTCTTGCATGGAGCTTCATCGCCAAAAGCTGTTTCAAGCCGAGCGATGCTCTGTTGAGCCGTCAAATTACACTTAAAATCGTAGAAAATCATACTACGAAAATTTTCCCGAGTTAAATCCATGTTGATGCAGACACACAATTTTTTAAACACAAGGTAAAAACAAAAGACAGTCAGATGAAACAAACTGTATTCTACAGCCAAAGAGTTCTATTTTCAAATGTTGTAATAAATTTTTAAATATTGTTTATGTAAGTGGCCAGTTCCGGAAACTTTTAGTGTAACCTATGTAACAAACGTAAAAGTCTTTGCAACCCTTTAAAGACAGTGAGTAATTAGAACTGAAAATTTTAACATCAATATCAAAGAATCAATTTCATTTATTCAGTTTTGCCACATAAAGAGCACTATGACATTATATGATAATATGAACGTCAAAATTTAACAATTATGTCAAGAAATAATATAAAAATATTAAATAATTAAAATAGACCATTGGAAAATGATTGTTTCGCTGGTTCGGTAGGTTAGTTCTACTAAGAAGGTACCTGCAAGAAACTCAGAGAACTATATTAGAACTAGATAATCTTTCTTTTTAAAATTGGTTTTTTGTTCTTACAATTTATTTTGTGCGGGCAAGCAAGAGACTTATGTTGACCACGCATTCACATCATCAAGATGCTCCAGTAATTTGTTGCATGATGTGTTTACCTTTAAGTAGTTGTTACATTGTCTGAAGTTTTTTTTCTGATAATTTTATGTATGTCGTGTATTAATGTAAACAACTGTTGGTAGACCTAATAAATAAATAAAAATAAAATAAGTAACTCATTTACTTTATAGTAACCTTTATTAATTAAAGATTATTTCACTTCTATTTTAAATTTATTTAGTGGTATGTTAATCAAATCCTAACTTTTACTGTACTAAAAAATTCAATTATGTTATTATTTTTTATTAATTAAATTATACAGCTGCCTACAAAGGAATCACCAACTTTGTGAAGCCTGAGTTTTAGTACAATATATAGTAACCACCACCATTAATGCGCATTTTGAGTAGATAATTTTAAAGTTAAGGCGATTATATTAAAAGCCCCACACTGTAAATCTTCCTTTAAGTTATTTCATCGTAAAACAAATTTTACGTTAGCAAACCTAATAAAGCCGCTTACGTACCCCTTATTGCGCTCGTCTGTCGACGGCCTTACAATTTCCTTGATGAAGGATACTTGATTAATATTACGATAAGATGAAGTCTTTTGATGATTGTTCTACTTACATTCTCGAAGGCAATTTCGGAGAACTGAGAATAAATACTCAGATGTGAATGGAAAGTGTTTGTTTTATGAGATTCAGAGGAGCTCGAGTATACTATACCCACTGTCATAATGACTACGTACGATTTATGTTATAATTCATAACAGTCTAACGTACGTTTTATGTTCTGAATTATAACAGTCATTGAATTATTCGTAAAATAGTAGAACCTTGATATTTTTTTTTTATACCAGATATGTGGCAGATAAGAGCACGGTCCACCTGATCGAAAGTGGTTACTGTGGCCTATGGACGTGTGTAACACCAGAGAACCCACACTCGCGCTGCCGACCCTGTAAGCACAGAATTTCCGTGCAGTCAGTGTAGAGGACAAAGCAGGACAAGCCTTTAGTCATCCCACTGTCAGCACAAATTCTCCAGTGAGCTCTGGCTACCCTACTCACCGCTGGGAACACAACACGAAGTTATTATAGCCGCGGTATTCTGTAGGGCGGAGGTACTACCCCAGTCGGACTGCTCAATTGGGTAGAAATACCGCCGTGTCCTACCTCCTACAGTTTAATGAAACCATTTGATGAAATTTAAATGACTTCTGCAACTGTCAAGTATTTCATATTTTTTTACAAAGAATAGTTTTCGTTATCCGATTCAATAGGTATGTAGGTTGTGATATCGTTTGATAAATCAGTAGATCTTATCTATAGATTCATAGAAAAAGCGTCCGAAACCCAACTCATATCAGTGTAAACTTTCTGACAGGAAAACTGTAACAAGGTGAAATACAACTTTGTTTTTCTTTTATTTTTATTTGATGACTACAGCTCGTTATGATTCACAGTTACTAGCCAAGAATTAACAACGTGGCTCTGGTTTAATTTCTTAAAAAACTTAACATTGTCGTCTCGCCATTAATAATTTTATAAACATTTACTGAGTCGTTGGCGGTAACCTACCTGTCTTTCTTATACCTATCTACCCATTTGTTTGTTATAATGAATTAAGTATGTAAAGTAGATATTTATGAAGTATGTAAAATGTAATCGCAATACAGAAGGCGGTGGCTTATGGTTTGCTATGATTGTTATCATTGTATAATATTGTTATAAAATAAATAAATAATAATAAAAAGAAGAAGCCAAAAATTGCAGCTTTCAAATTCAATGTATATTCCTACTTTTGAGACGTACTTAGTCTTATTTTGTTATCTAATTAGAAGAACTGACAGAGTATTTCGCTTTTTATTCGCATTCTTTATTCACATAAGTATTTTACGATACTTGATCCAATGCTATTTATGTTCAAATGGTAATTTAATTCAATGTTGAATTTTCTCCCAGTAAACCTTAAAGTGGAGAAGCCGGACTCCAATAAAACAAAAGATATTTTTTGTCGTTGACTGTCTACGTGGCGTGGCAGTAGTGAACGCGGCTGCTACGAGGCACGGGTTCAATCTCCACTAATTGCAAATATTTGTAAGCAAGAATATAGGTATTTGCATTAGTCTGGTCGTGAATCGGAGTGCACGTAAATCCATTGGTAGTTGGAGCCCTATAAAGTTCAACAACTGGTCTAGTTGCAATGCTATCTGCGATATCACCTTTGGGTATTAGAGGCCAGATGGCAGTCGCTTCATGGAAAATATCAAAGTGCAGCCAAAACCGCAGTTAGCTTCGGATGCGACTGGAATTAACGATAGGATGAAGAATTTCTTTTAACTTAAAACTTAGTATATTCAAGAAATAGTAAGTTTCGTAAAGGATTGAGGCCTTAACTCATTTTTTTACTCTCATTCTCATCAGTCCTAAACTTTCCCTCTGTAGGCGGTATACTGGTAACTATGGTGTTGTTATCATTTAAAGCCCACTTGGATCAACTTGTCTTCATACAAACTCACGCCTATAAATCTTCGAAGGGGGAGGCACATCCACATTTCGCCAACTATCCTATGATCCCACGTTATTACCATCACGCGAACCAATTGCCATCAAGCGGGCACTAAGTCATAGGTTGTATTTTTACTGTCGGATGGTAAACAGTACTATCTCTTAGTCACTTTTTACGACACCAACGGGAAAAGATGGGGTAGCTCTATCCACCTAGAACTCTATTCTTCTTTACTACATAATTAGTGTGACGAAAACTGTGAGTCTGTAGACATAAAGGCTAATTTTGAGCGTACACAGTCTGTAGGGTATAAAATGTGAGGCCATGACATTTCAATAACATCTAAAACCGTGTCAAAATATAACAATATTTCATGTTCATCACGACGTAAATAAGATTGTGTGGCGCAGACGAAAATACTAAAATCCCCATCGCCAGAGTCATTTAATCTTATTTACATACTTGTTTGCTGGTTTGAATATTAAGATCCTGCAGTACTTAAGCGTCTTTTTCGTGTTACTAAATTTCAAACTGTTGTTAGTTTGTTGACATTTGATCTTTGGACAAATGACCCCTCCTTCCAAAATCGCACACGTCAAATTTAAAGGTTTTCCAAAAAGGGATTTTGTGAAGGAATTTCCGCACTTAAAAAAGTGCCCTTTTCCAAAATTTCAGGCTGCAATTGGGCATGCTGTTTGATGGACTTTCTCGGTTACATCGGTAACGTGGTTTGTGGTATTGGTAGTCCTTCAATACGATCCCTCTCGAGGACGCGTATATGCCTGAACTGCGGCTAAAATTCCAGCAAATCTTCATGGCAAACAAAATTAACAAATGGGTTGAGATGTTCCTTATGAAAATTAAGACCCAGATTTAATTCTAAGTGGACGAAGTCGCTGGCATAGCTAGTTAATGTAACAACTTTGTAAATTAATAATTGTTCAGAAACTTTTGTCACTGACTGAACATTAATTCTGATACTGTCTGTATATTAATTTAAATAATATCAAAGCGCAAATTCCGAAGAAACAATTTAACAGTAAAGTGATATTTTATCTTAGTTTTAACAACGCTATCAATAAAATTTAATACGCAGTGAAATTACTGCGGTGACACTGAACGACTTCGGTGAAAAGATTAATGAACCAAGAGTAGGTTTCAGGTAAAAGAGCTTGAATATCTTTTGGGCTATATTATTTAATTTGGTTTTAAAATTAAAAGTTATTTAGTTTTTACATGAATGTAGGTAGCTGTTCTTGTTTTTGTCACCCCAAAACAACCCCATGTATGTTGATTTATGTATGAGGTTCTGGCGCACACCACCTTTGGGGTTGAGGGGGGCGTCAAAATCACAGACGCTCCCTCTAAATGACAGAAGGTAAGAGAAGTCTATCCACAAAAAGCACAGCGCTAGTTAGAAATTGTTCGGTTTCCTAGATATACATATGGATTGCAGAATACCAAACTTGTAGAAAGGCAGTTAGTTTAGACTAAGAAGTTTATAAGAAACCTAATAAGAACTCGACAACTATCAGTGATTTTTAATTTACATGTAGAGATATTGGTATGGTTTTTGATATGGAACAGGTGTCCAGGAAATTATTTAAAGAAAGTACTTCGCACTAATTTCTTTTAATCTCAACATAATGTTTCTAAATAAAATTCAAACTCGGAGAATTACTTATACTTTTCGCTAAAATTTACCGTCTGCGTCAACCTTTAATTGAATTACGAGATAAGGTATTACGAAAAGCTATTATTGGATTAATTAGTACATCCTTTCCCGAAATAAATGTTGATTCTTTGTAACTGATGACGTAGCTTGTTTAGCCCTCTCGCTTTTTTTATCTTTTTTATGCAACTTAGGTGGCAGACAAGCGCACGGCTCACCTGATGGAAAGTGGTTACCGTGACCTATGGACGGACACCAGAGGAGTCACACTGGCGCTGTCAACCCTGTAAGCACAGACCTTCTGTGCCGTCAGTGTAGACGCCTTTAGTCATCCCACTGACAGCACAAATTCTCCATTGAGCTATGGCTACCCTACTCACCGCTGGGAACACAACACGAAGTTATTATAACCGCGGCATGCTGTAGGTGCTTCCCTAGTCGGACTGCTCAATTGGGCGGAAATACCGCCGTGTCCTACCTCCTATGGAGCTACCTCGCTCAATCATTATGAGTTTGATTATATTTTTTGAAGAACGTTAAGATTCATGTATCCATATATCCATGGTAGCACTGTGTAGACTGTCGTAGACTGTCGTAGAATATTTATTTATTATTATTATATTAGTTCGTCAATGGAACACTTCAGATAGCTGCTTATAACAGAAACGTTGATGTATCCTGACCAGAATTCAAACATGGAAATAGACTCTTGAAGTCCTTGGCAAATAAAAATACATATATTACACACAGACTCAGAACTAATTTCTAAGAAAATCAAACAATGTTTTGTTATCTACGGATATTCTATGTAAATAATTACGTGGGACCGAAAATTATAGGTGTCGAAATATATGTCCTAATGTTTACCCCTTCGGGGATTTACAGGCGTGAACATATAAAACTCTTAAAATGAAACAGTTGTTAAATTTTCAAGTGATTCTATTTCCTTATTCGTTTGAAGTTTTAAGTAAAGAGTAATGAATTTTCCCGAAAAAGATTACCTCTCACATTTACAATTACTTCTAAGTCGCAGCAGACCTTAAGGATAATAATACAAACGTTTACCCAAAGTAATGAAAGGTAAAAAGCTGACTGTTTTACCGCTGAATTGGTTTTTAAAGAAAGCAATATACTGAAGCCGCCCTCTGGGATACATGAGGATATATAAACTTTACTAATATTGATATAGCTTCAGCATACGCCACGAATAATGGTACACATTAACAAACAGACATTCAACTGAACATGCACTTAGGGTACTCATTTTTCCGAAAGGCGGCGCGGGAGCTGGGTCACGATCCCGAGCCCGAAGAAATTCAGGCCGTGAGATCCCGGCTCCACAGGGAAATGGTGGCGGAATGGGAGATACGACTTGGACGACCAGGCGCAGGGCACGCCGTGGTAGCGGCGGTAAGACCCATCATGGGGGAGTGGCTAGAGAGGCCACACGGCAACCTCTCGTACCGTCTGACGCAGATGATCACCGAGCAAGGGTGCTTCGGAAAGTATCTGCGTCGGATGCAGAAAGAGCCAACGTCCGAGTGCCATCACTGCGACGCGAGCGAGGACTCAGGTTCACACACGCTCACCGAGTGTCCGGCGTGGGAGACGCCGAGGCGGGAGCTTGTGGTGGCCCTGGGTGGGAGTGAGGGTTCTCACGCTCTCCACCTTGCTCGCGGCGATGGTTCTCTGCGCGGATGCGTGGGTGGCCGGCGCCTCCTTCTGCGAGCAAGTAATACTCGTGAAGGAGGAGGCGGGGCGGGAGCGGCAGCAGCGACGAAGGATCGCAAGACAAGCTGCCCGCGTACGAAGGCAACTCGGGCGTCGGAGGTCGATGAACGACCTCCGCCCCCCATGAGCGCCGGCCTGGGGGTGACAGGTGGAGCCGCCTTTCACCCTGGCAGAAGCAGGCCGCGGCGGTGGCGCGCGTGGCGCGCCTCCCAGTTTCCGGGGACGAGTTGGGGACTCTGCAGTCCCCACACCCGAGAAGAGGGCCAGATCGTGAGAGATGGCCCTGGGTCAGCCGGGATGCGAGGGATATGCCTGTCAACCTCACCTTCGGCAACCAAAGCGTCCCACAGGAGGCGTGCGTTTTAGTCGGTTCGAGTCCGACATAACCCCCTCCACCGGCCGGTGGGGAGGTACCCGTGGGGATTTTGCGCACGTAAAAAAAAAAAGGTACTAATTTTGTTGTTACATTTACGGTAGCCTAGTGGTATGGGTAAAGGACTGCTGAGATGAGGTCTCGGGTTCCCATGGCACACACCAATGACTTTTCGATGCTTTTCGAAGTTATGTGTGTATTTATCGCAGGTTTATGCCCGGTTAATGGCAAAAGACTCGCCACCTTATTACATTGGGACCCAAACATACCACACATCTGCCTACCCCTTCGGGGGTATAGGCGTGAGTTTATGTTATGTTATGTTATGTATTTACCGAGAATAGTCGGTAAAAGTTATTACGTGATCTAAACGCCATTAAAAATATGGAATACTAAAAAGGTACCAAACGCCACTTTTGTTTAGGTATTTAAGGTTTTGCCTGAAGTTGTAAGGAGTAATATCATATAAACTCCGTTTAAAAAGTGATTTTATTTCAAAACTATTAAAGGTCACGGACAGATTTTTTTTTTTCAAAACGAGTTACTATCTCTTAAGCACCCTATATCTCTACGTAACAGCTTGGCTCACTTGAGCAGTAGCGTGTTAATATACAACCATCCTTGGTAAACCGACTGTTCAATACGAAAAAAACTTTTCAATTCGAATTAGTAGTTCCTGAGATTAGTGCTTAAAACAATCAAATAAACTTTTCAGTTTATTAATATTAGTACAGATAAGTATAATTGCGTCGGTAGTGTAATTTGTAAAATCAATAAAGTCTTTTGTGTTTTTTACGTGCGTAAAATTTCCACAGATTCTCCCACCACCGGACTTGGTGGGAGAGGCTTTGTCGGACTGGTACCGACTAAAACGCACGACACTTGTGGGTCGTTTTTGGTTGCCGAAGGTGAGATTAACAATCATATCCCTCGCACCCCGGCCAACTCAGGGCCATCACTCTCGATCTGGCTCTCTCCTCGGGTAATAAAGCCTATAGTAAAAGCCAGGTATAAAATCAATAGACACACAGGAGTGAATAACTGCATTCGTGTCCATGCTGTCAGGCGTTTTTATTGATGTTATTATCTAGTCCATGATAAAGTGCCCGCTTGATGGCTAAAGGCTCGCCCCCTATTACGTGGGACCGAAAATTATAGTATAGGCGAAATATGGGTGTTAATATACCTACTGCTTCCTACCTCTTCAGGAATTTATTATTATTATTTAACACACTAGCAGCATAAGCTGATGCGTGTATATCACTGCACTTGTGTTTTGATTGTTCAATGTTCATGAAGTCTATTTTTAATTATTATAAATATTCACATTATGAGCTTTTATTACACTTTCCGGAAGGGAGTTCCACATTTGCACCACGCGGTTCGGCAAGAAGTGATACCTAGGGTTGCTGGCACATCGAGGCTTGCATAATTTCATTGAGTGACCTCTTAGATGTCTGTTATGTATGAAATAAAATATTTGTATTATCAAGTTTATATTCCGCTTACAAATATTGACTTTCTTTTATAATGTGGCAAACAACACACTTGCAATTGGAGAGAAAAAGGAGAGGAAAGTGAAAAAAAGGCAAAGAAAGGGCGGAAATTCTTTAAAAATCTCATAAATCATGGCATATCGCTGTTTAATAGCGACCGTAAATAAAATCATTTCAAATATCTCTGCTTGCATCTGATCTGAAATAAAATTAAATCTGAATTAAAAGTCTCTTCACTTCTTTGTCTTTAATTTGGAATGTATACAAATTCTATTTCATATTATATGCGTTAAACAATACCTTTTTGTCTCCACGATTACTAATTGCGCAACTAGAAAGTTGGGAGCTATTTCAGCTTCCTAAAGTACCTATACACAGTTGTGTTTTACGATAGTCTACTTTGTTGTTATTTCCTAAGAGTATAAAGTCGTTTGTATTGGTTCTTGAAATAGACCAAACAGATCTTTTCATCATATTCACCTACGCTTGCTGGTACACAATCCTACAGATGGATCTATTGTGTGTGCCTGGGTGGTCACAATGGACCCGTCTTTTGTGTTTTAGAAGTAAATATTTCCTAAGGAGCTTATTTATAAAAGAGTAGAACCGTTTTATAAATTGACTGAACACAGAAGTGATTTTTTTGCCATCTTATTTAGATTTTGGTACTGAGCTTTTGTTGGACTTGACCAAAAAAATGTTGCTATGTGTGCGCATGTTTAGTTTTCCTCCAGTTCTTCTTTTTTTATACCACTTAGGTGGCAGACAAGCACACGGCCCACCTGATGGAAAGTGGTTACCGTGGCCTATGGACGTTTGTAACACCAGAGGAGTCACAGTCGCACTGCCAACCCTGTAAGTACAGAGTTTCTGTGCCGTCAGTGTAGAAGACAAAGCAGGACAAGCTTTTAGTCTTTCCACTGACAGCACAAATTCTCCAGTGAACTCTGGCACCCGACTCACCGCTGGGAACACAACACGAAATTATTGTAGCCGCGATATTCTGTAGGGCGGAGGTCCTTCCCCAGTCGGACTGTTTAATTGGGCGAAAATACCGCCGTGTCGTACCTCCTAATAAAACCTATGGTAATCAATTGAAATTCACCGTCTATTCACGTTAAAACTGCGTTTAAAATTTATTACCAAGTAGAGTAATTCTGTATATTAGATTATATTTGGTGGCACAGCAACTGATCATGTTATCGGACTTCATATCGATAAATTACGGTCTCGAATCCTACCTAATACACTACTAATGTGATTCTAACCTTCACACACGTATTTAGCTTAGTTGAAAAGGTTAAGGTGTCAGTATGTAATGTACGAGTCAAGTTGTAGTCTAAATAATATATTTCTTTTGGATTTATGTTATGTTCACATTATACATAACTTACACTATGTATTTTTTTCTTTTATTATTATACAATCACTAAAAATATACTACACTAAAAGAACTTAGGTAGGTATTGATACTGTCGGAAGTTTATTTTTTCTTTTATACAACTTAGGTGACTGACAAAGACACGGCTCACCTGATGGAA
Organism: Eilema griseolum; assembly: GCA_963662185.1. NCBI lineage: Eukaryota > Metazoa > Arthropoda > Insecta > Lepidoptera > Erebidae > Eilema > Eilema griseolum. The sequence goes on from OY759238.1 coordinate 21,702,250, forward strand.
AGTGTTTTATTATCCCACCTGAAGCAAGCAGTGTGAGTTTCTGTACCGTCAGTGTAAAAGACAAGGAAGGACAAAGCTTTTGGTCTTTCCACTGACAGCACAAAATCCCTCCAGTGAGCTCTGGCTACCGTATTCACCGCTGCGAACACAAGACAAGGTTATTATGGCTGCGGTATTCTTTAGGGTGGAGGTACTTCCCTACTTGGAGTGCTCAATTGGGACGGGAGTATCGTCATGTCCTACCTGATCAACAGTTTCCGCGAGTGCCACTCATTGAAATAAAACCACTTTTTAACGGATTCCTATGTGATTAATTTGATATTACTTACATTAAGCCTGACATTTCGGCTGCCCCCTATAATCCAACCACACGTCCAGACCTGAATCCCCTAGGGGAGGGGAGGCGGGGGCAGACACAAGGCAACGAATTTGCTTTTGTGACTAACGTGGCTCTGGTAGAATTTCTTAAAAAAAGTTTACATTGGCGTGTAGCGATTAATAATTTTATAGACATTTTTACTTGACATTGGTAAATTGCGACAATTTAAGCAGAAGATGAAGACATTTCGGCTACTTTTCTGCAGCAGCTGCTGAGAATTACCTAATGAACTGTGATAGAACCCATCAAAAAGTGATTTCATTCATGAAGTTAGATTTTGATTGCTATCTTCATGTTTCATTCAATTCGTGGCTCGTGGCAAATTTACATTAGGAAGAGAGCTACCAATTAGTATCAGTTGTTAACTATACTGAGGGCAAGTAAGAAACGCTACCCAATTTGTTACACGAACAGTTGATCAATCACGAAAATGTCGCGGCCCTTTATGCTGTCATAAGTACTAATGACAACGTAAATCGGGGTCCTAAGTGCCTGTCAAACAAGTTCAACTGTTGATATGTTGTTATTTATAAATAGTGCAGTTATTTTATTGTTTTGTCTGCGTAGTACTTTTTGATTTAATTATCAGAAAACGGATTTACAAAATAGACTTAATTTAATGTAAAACTATCGGAGCTTGTGTGCAATACATGCGATTCTCACTTCAGTATATAAACATTACAAATATTATAAATAAAAAGAAAAAATTAACCATCTTAAACAAAATACCTAAGGAGGTAGGATACGGCGGTATTTCCGTCCGTGAGCAGTCCAACTGGGGAAGTACCTCCGCCCTACAAAATACCGCAGCCATAATAACTTCGTGTTCTCAGCGGTGAGTAGGATAGCCAGAGCTCACTGGAGAGTTTGTGCTGTCAGTGGGAAGACTAAAGTCTTATACACTGATGGCTAAGAAGGACTGTGCTTACAGGGTTGACATCGCGAGTGACTCCTCTGGTGTTACGCTCGTACATAGGTCACGGTAATCACTTTCCATCAGGCCTTATGCTTGTCTGGCACCTAAGTGGTATAAAAAAAACGTACAAAGTTTACAATTTTATTCAGGAAAGTCGTACTTTCCAATAGAATTTTAGTTGTACCTATAATTTTGATCTTCCCACTGGCAGCACAAAAACTCTCCAGTGAGCTCTGGCTACCCTACTCACCGCCGGGAACACAACACGAGGTTATTATGGCCGCGTTATTCTGTAGTAATTATATTTATGCATCATTTAAAAGTGTGAAACGAATTACCCGTCACAAAGGTAACTGGAATTACATCCTCTTTTCTCAAGGGAAACCCCATTTTGTGTCGCTGCTGCTGCTGCGTGGCAAATTTAAAATGGCAGACTTATAATATAATTTACATTTTCCGGGTAGCCCGTCTTGAAATTTATGGCGCGGTGCTTTTCAAATGATAAAATAACCACACTGATCTTACTTTTAAATTTTGAGCAAAACGTTTGAAGCCTTTGTGATTGAATGTCTTTCACAGTTTCCGGGTACAGTCAGAATCAGATCGATTTTGACTAGTAATTTGAGTATTTTCAGTACTTTTTCTCACATATCAGACCACAGCGCATGTACAGTAAGCATCAGATTGATGCAAAGATGCAAAGCACTCGATTTGATGCTGACAGTACTATGAGTTGCTGTTAGTAAATCGCAACGTCACCACAGAATAAAATAGTACTACGTCACGTTTTCGCCAAACGCGCTGTCAGCAAATGAATGACAAGAAACGACAAAGTATATTGTATCGTGAATGGGTATAAACAAATATATGCTAGTAGTATGTACATATTCAACGTGATACATGGCGGCGTTCAAATTCTGTCACCTACATTTTCTGTCATAATTTTCTAAAATGAAAACATGATGTTTTTGTTTTTTGCTGTGGTTGTAGGTACCCAATAGCAACAGTTCTCACTTTATTAGGTAAATTCACTATTTTTTATATAGAACACGTCAATTTCGACCTTCACTTGATAAGTTGATTTATTCATTGTTTGATTCTTTGAATTGCCCTGCTTAAAGACCCAGGACGGTAGGAAGAAGGAAACACGTGAGTTGGTAAGGACTTCCAGTACATTAGAATATGTATAAGAATCAACTTACCGATTTGGAGTTCAACCCATCATGACCTGAAACAGAAATAAGCTTATTTAATATTTATCAGAAAATAAAAATATAATTTACATTTCTCTTCTTTTATGTGTTTTACTTGTTGTAAATTAAGTTATCCCTACTACGCCTTTATTCGCTCTATTCTATCCTTTGTGTTGTGAATAAACACAATGAATGGATTCATAAAATGAATGATGGATCAATAGGGGTAATTCAAAAAGTAAATCAAGCAATCTATAATAATAAACTTCTGATTCTGAACATATCCCACCCCAACTCACACCTCAGCACGCAGTCTTCCTATACTTCAGATCCACCTGACTTAACCAGTCTAAAATAACCCAATTTGTGTGATATTATTTGATACCGTAATATCAAACTATTTGAAAGTTAGTACCGCATGTACGATCAAAGCGTCACTGTCTAAATGCTCATTGAACCGTGGCTCTTCGTGCATCCTAGTGGAAAGTGTGCACGCATCAAAACAAGGATAATTTATGAAGCTCACTTAATAGGTAACGACATACAGGTTAGTTCGGTGAATAACATTAATTTGAACGACATTTTGTAGGGTGACGACCAAATCCATACATATATACATATAGGCGTTAATATGCTGATTATTAAAATCTATTTAGATTGGAAAACGAGTCGTGGCAACTCAGTGGCCACAGCACTGCCCCTGGAAGGAACTGGTAGGGTTCAAGTCACGTCTGAGCATTCACAATTCTAAATCGAAAAAAAAACGTAATTTCAGAAAATTTGACAATACACGAACTTTTTTTTATACCACTTAGGTGGCAGAGAAGCACACGGTGCACCTTATGGGAAGTGGTTACCGTGGCCTATGGACGTGTGCAACACCAGGGGCCTCACACTCGCGCTGCCGACCCTGAAGAAACCTCCAAATGTCCCTTTTGTAGAACCGAATATTGTAGGCGCATGGGAAAACCGCAGCAGTGAGTTCATTCCACAGCCTGAGTGTGCGTGGGATGAAGTTTCTTTCATACCGCCCAGTGCGTACCGTCTCAGCTTGCAATGTGTGGGGATGAATTCCCTGCCTACGGCGAGCGGTGCGATGATAGAATGTTGCTGTGGGCATCATGTCAAACAATTCGTCGTTGTTCACGCAGTCATCAGTTCAAACAAACCGTTGTATAGGCGGTAGAACATACATAGCGAAGCATTGTCCCTCTTAAAGTGGAGAGGTTCCACATCACCTGCGAGTATGGGATTGTGAGAGAACTCACTGGCGTTTGTGTTTTAACATTCACAAAGGATAATAAAGATTAAATTAGACAATAACCTGGTGAAGAATCACTATATGTCTTCAAATTAATAATCAAATTAATTCCGCGTAGACTATTCCTGTTCCGTTTTAGGTAATATCATTGGAAATTAAATATAAGATAATTTTTATTTAACTTCATCTTGATATTTCGCATACCCGTAATAAATGCTTTATTGGGAAATGTCTGACGCCTTCGCGCCAGTAAATTCTAGAAAGGAAAGCGTTGTTTTTATGTTGCCGTCGTCGGTATGGATAATCTATTTACAGACGTCAACGGTTCCTGAATATTGGAAGCCTTTATAGTAGACTCGAGCAAACATACTACTTTTAACATCGACGACGGAATAAATCGCATTGCCCTGTATACGGGCGAACCCGAAAATTTCGCTAGCGTAGCTTTTGTGCTACACTAGCACCGCATTATATTAATTTTATTACATAATTATGTACTTTAAGTCAGTGCTAATAAATGCGTCATTCTGATCACATGTATTTCAATCAAGCAAACCTCGACGCGGTACTCACTAGCAGTCATCTTAATTTATTCCATGTGAGAGATTATATTTATTTTTTTATACAACTTATCTGATGGAAAGTGGTTACCGTGACCTATGAACTCGTGTAACATCAGGGGAGTCCCATTCTTGCTGTCTATCATTTAAAAGGTGTTAGGTGTCTGACCGTACAGTAACGCGTGCGGTAAGGCCGCCAATTGTATATGACGCAAAGCTGTACCAAATATATTCATCTCAATATTTGCTGGCGTCTGTAGTTTAGTGGTTAGTCAGCCTTACGATCGAGAGTTTCTGTATTCGAATCCTGGCCATTACACTACCGATGTGAACCCACTCGTAGCACAAGCAATTTAGCTTAATTGGAGGGGTTAAAGGGAATATTAGTAATTGCGGTTGCTTATTTTTATTAAAAAAAAACTGTTCTGTACCTTCATTCTCCCAACATTAAGTGAGGCGTATGTCCAGCAGTGGACTGTGATAGACTAATTGTTTGATTGATTGATTGATACGTGTTCTTATGTATTCAATAATACAATTTTCATTTCAAGTCATGCAAGGATCAGTCAAAGTGATCGTTACGCTATATACACATTCGAATGCAAGTTGCAACTATGCCCGAATACTAATGAAGAGTCTCCAAAAAGTCATGTACCTAGTTAAGTGCTTACCTAGGCTTTCGCATGGGAGGGAAGGTTTGTAATGCCACTATGACTTTTTTTTTTACGTGCGCAAAATCCCCACGGATACCTCCCCACCGGAGCCGGTGGAGGAGGTTATGTCGGATTCGAACCGACTAAAACGCACGCCGCCTGTGGGTCGTTTTGGTTGCCGAAGGTGAGGTTGACAGGCATATCCCTCGCACCCAGGCCGACCCAGGGCCATCTCTCACGATCTGGCCCTCTTAATGCCATTATGACTAATGAATGCTTTGATTATGATAATGACACACATACACACACACACACACATATACAGACATATACACACACCTATATAAAAACTCATACATATAAAAGCCGCATGGTTCCCGGCAGAGTAGAATTTGGACCACCTCATCTCTTCCCATGCGGTGTCGTACAAGGCGAATAAGAAGAGAGAGAATAAAATATAATAGACTAAAGGATGGGGCTGTTTAACATCAGACAGATATATTCAGCCCAGGCTCCGCCTCAGATCCATGGCTAGAGTCAACAATAGTGCTCGGAATACGGCAATAGGCTCACCGCTTATTACGTGGGAGCGAATTCAATTATTGGTGAAATGTGTATGTTAATTCACCTCTAGCTAACTTTCCGGGGATAAGGGCGTGAATATATGTATACATACAATCACGTCTTTATCCCCGCAGGGTTAGGCAGAGGTGAATTAACACCCACATTTCACCAATCGTTGAAATCGGTCCCACGTAATGGGGGGAGAGCCTATTATCGTCTTCCGGGCACTACTGTCGACTAGAGCCATGCATCTGAGGCTGAGTCTGGGCTATATATATCTGTCTGGTGTTAAACAGCCCCATCCTTTAGTCTATTATATTTTATACTAAGGCAATTTCTATAAATACATACTATTTCCTACTCCTCAAGGAACTTTCTAGTGTCACATGTGCAGACTGAAGAGACTGGTAATCTGTCATACAGGGTGTGCAGATACTAATCACTCAAATAGATGAATTTGAAATGAAATGTAATTAATTCCATGTGGGAGAATAAATATTTTATTTTCATACAACTTAGGTGGCAGACAAACTCACGGCCCATCTGATGGAAAATGATTACCGTGACCTATAAACGTATGTAACATCAGGGGAGTCCCATTTTTGCTGCCTACCCTGTAAGAACAGGGAGTTACTGTGTTGTCAGTGCAGAACACAGAATCAGGACAAGCCTTTGTTCTTCCCGCTGACAATAAAAAAACTTTCCAAAACGATAAAAATCGAAGGTAGAAAGTCTCCCAATCGCGATACAGTCGCAAATCGTCGATAGGCAATGCTAAAAGTGTTATGTGGTTGGTCTTAAGGAGTTTTATTGCCTCACGCTGCGTTATTGCCAAAGTATTTTAGTCGCATTGGAGGTTTGAGTGGCCCGCTGTGTTATCGATACCTGTCATATAATATTACTTACCTAATTGATAAGTCTGATGAATTTCAAAGGTCACGCAAAGGCGATATCCACTTGTATTTTATCAATATTACCGCTGTAAAGCATTATTCTCATAATAAAGGTCAATTTCTTAATGTGTTTATTACATAAAATGAGGTTCACAGAAAATATGTCACTTTAAGCCCTATCTATAAAATTTTCAGATTTTTATGAAAATAATGGTTCTTTGTAAATTCAAATTCAAATTCATTTATTTGCAGAAATGTTAGAAAAGGTACAGAATACATGATGTTACAATTCAGCATATCTACCATTCAATGGCATGCAAATATTAATTTAGGCTCTATTTAAATCTTTACTTTTGCCTGCTTAGGTATTCAAAATAAAATTGAAGCAACACTGGTAATACAATATACCATGGTACAATAACAATTTTACTTACTTTTCATTTTATTGGTTATTAACAAAACAAACTTATTTTACTATGAATTAACATTAATTATTCCTAAGATTTTGATAATTTTGTAGGTACGTTACCCGACCTATTTCTTTAACAAGACACACACAGTCTATTAAATATATGTCTACATCCTTTAGCAATATTACTTATAAGAGCTGTACCTCTATTGTGCCAAATTCAGGTCAACATTACACTTGGCACTTCGTAAATAATCGGAACAAGGATAATAGCATAATGTGTTTGCGCTCAGCTGTACATAATATTGCGTCCTCAATATCCATTTCAGTCGATCGCTTCGCAAATGTATGCCCAACTGTTGATTGAGTTTATTTCCTGGAACGAATTGATGTCTTTTGAAGAAAAATGTTACACACTCTGGTACAGAATTTTATTCTCAATAATTTACTTATTTGTTTACAAAGGCATCATTTATATATTATATATACTTTCACTCCAGATGTGTCAATAAAATTTGTCGTCGACAGCAAAATTTTATTCAGATAATTTTATGTTATTTCATTTGGTACAAGTACTTAGCTTGGTAGGAATGCACTCAGATTTATCAGTAGCACGGGGAGAGAGAAAAGAGAAAGGACTCATCACTCAACATCTTGAATTTTTTAATTAATTTCATTTCGACCAAAAGTAAAAAACTAAAAATGATGGTAAATGAGAAAAATAACCAAAATGTTCACAGAAAATATAGATATTTCTGTGCACATTGAAATATAGAGATGTAATAAAATTTATTACATCTCTATATTTCAATTTTAAAATTAAGACAGCCGCGGTAGCCTAGTGGTTTGGGTAATGGACTGCTGAGACGAGGTCTCGGGTTCGATCCCAGGTTTCACCATGGCACACACCAATGACTTTTCGATGCTTTTCGAAGTTATGTGTGTATTTATCGCAGGTTTATAAGTGCCCGGTTAATGGCAATAGGCTCGCCACCTATTACATTGGGACCTAAACATAAACTGGCGAAATGTGGGTGCTAGCACCTCTGCCTACCCCTTCGGGGATATAGGCGTGAGTTTATGAGATGAGATGAATAAAATTTCTATCGTAAAATGTAAACGGATTTAACTACCATTTAATGTCAGTAATAAACTTTTATAGCACCTGTGTAGTGTTAGAACTATGCGATCCAATTAAGAATACAATTATCAAAATGTAAATTCTACTTTAAAGTAATTTTATAGTGCGGTACAGGCACGACTTTATAGTTAACGGTTATATCCGAACCATATTACCGCTCAGTGCAAATATTTGTATGAACGAAATGTATATATACATTGGTCTGGGAGTTTCTATGTATAATATGTATGCATTTACGAAAAAAAGTATCTAAATATGTATATCCACATTCTAGATTCCATAACACAAGCTAGTTAAGCTATGCTTACCATGTGTCAAGATAGCGTTGTGTAGAATGTTGTAGAATATTTATAATAACCTAGATCGGTTTCCATTGAGACTGAAGTGCTACTTAAATGAAATTTTAATCAATATTTGGTAAGGACAAAAAAAAAAGTAAGTTGTTGTCTTTACCCAACGTTGGTCTACTCCCAGGTGGAGGGGGGTAGAGCATCCACTCCATCCACTTTGTCCATCATAATTAACCCCAAGACTATTTACAAGTTTAAAATTTAATAAAGTATTGGCCTTTGGGCAATCTATCTAAAACAATATTTAAGGAAGCAAATTCATCGCGCACCCTACGTTTGTCAAGACCCACGATTGTAACAGCCAAAAATAACTTCAGAGTATTACGAAAGAAAGTTATTTCAAACCGAACCCCTCGAAGTTCATAAAAAGTTACCTCACCAGTGATTGCAACCTTAATACTTTTCCGCTGAAAAGAGGCAAAATTTCGACACACGTTTCACCTACATTGGGCAATCTGAGGCAGAAATTGCTAAGAACATTTAGCAATCAACCATGTTTTCGAAATAGGCTAGAAGTAATTGAATTGAGATTATCTAATACACTTCATTTTATCCGCATTGGCGTGAATGCTTTTAACAGTAAACAACTTTTCTGTGCCACTACTTTAAGTTCTTTACCAACACGCGTGTTTTTAATCATGTCTTTTAAGCGAGATGTATGTAAAATACCTGAAGAGGTCGTGCAACTGAATGCATCATTGCAGTAGTGATCCACATTCCTGAAACTCATATGTTGTATTTTAAATAAAACGCTGAAAAGTGGTACACGAGTGAAAATATAACAGAGACAAAGCCCATTCGCTGCTCTAAGCACATATGTATATAAAAATATGCTCTAAACTCTAGAGTATTTTACTTTGTTACATTCTTATCTTATGCGCAAACAGAATACTAGAGAAAGGACGTTCGTTCCAATTGGCATGAAAGATCCAAGTATGGCTGTCGTTGAGAATATTTAAGTATTATTTGCATTGAAATGTCTCGTCTTCTCTTATGTATGTTGTAACTGTAGTCTTATCTTTGTGATTGCTGGCATCGATAACGAATGATTAAATTGGATTTGAACTTATCAGAATAGTGAAGGGTTTAAAAAGAATATTTGTATTTTCTAAAAGTTTTTTTACACGGCATGTCAATTAGACTTTGCCTCGCCTGATGATAAGCTGAATGCAAAGTCTCAGAAAAGAGGGTCAACATAACATATCTGTACCATATTTTCTAAAAGTTACTAAGGTTTGCATGAAAGACATTTAATATTCTTTACAATTGTTACATAAGTAATTCATATATATATATATTATATTTATTATAAATTTTGCTGCATCAGCAATACTGATGTCTATGATGGAACTCTGGTGCCCAGTTCGGCCTGGAGGTGGCGTTAGTGTCTGCAACAAAGTTCTAAACTAATGCAGACACTATCACACTATTCATGTTTACAATTCCTGTATTTTATGGTTCCAATAAAGATTTTGAATTTTGAATTTTAACTGATCTCGTCATCATCTATGTTGTTCCTGTTTGGATCTGTGGCTTTCAGAACTCGGTGCCATGGATCCGTGATCCGTTTACTCCTCAGTCCTCATCCTTCTGACCGTTTGATTTATACGGTTTTATGAGAGTGACTATTGCCTAACCCTAACTCCGTAAGAAAAGCCTGCATCGGAATGTACGGGCTTGCAGGTGAGTGTTCCTCAGTTAAATCACCATTATAGCTCGTCAATATTCTATCATGGGGTTAATAGTTTTCCTACTTTATGAGGCAGTTTACTGCTATTCATATTCAACACAATTATAATTTATCAATAATATTGTCTACTACTTAAGTGGTATAAAATATAAAAAAGACTATGTAAATTTGAACTTACAACCAAATTCGACATCACTGAATTATCTTGAAGTGATTTCCTCCCAAATTAAATTTACTGATTTGCCATGATATTATAAATTACATTTCCATATTAATACACTGTATTTTCAACAACTGCGTCGAAAATACAGTGTATTCTCAAACCAAACAAACTTCTATTCTGCTAACACTAACACCAAATTAAATCAGGGAACTCCGAACGCGTAAGTACGATTCTAAGGAGGTGCCCAATATGTAAATGTTAATTTATGTTAAAATATGTAAGAAAGAATATCTGTAAGGAAAATTGATAAGAAATATACTATATACCTGATACGTATCCTAGGCCATATGGTGCTATGTATATAATATCTAGACCCGATTAATAAAATAAAAGCAATACAAATGGATGCTGAATACATACGGTTAGAGAAAAATTTGTACACATGTCGTGCAAAAAAAATATACTAACAGGATTGGAATAGAATCCTCTACTGCCACACTACATAATTCATTCTAAATATGAAAAAAAATCACTGCATGAAACTTTGTATAAATTCAAAATACAAAACGTGTATCAAGTTTGCAAAATCTTTTAGAAACATTTCGTTTTTACACAATACTCTCACTCATATCTTAGTTATAATAAATAGAAATGGACGGATATGAGCTCGGGTTTAATCACGAGATTGCAGCGGCCCGCTATTTCCGCAGCGCTACCTTTCACAGACCACATACGGATGTGGTGAGTGTTTCATAAAGAAAATTAGCAGGTCTTGTGAATGTTCTGTTTAACATTCAAGGTCAGTATTCGACTAACTGTTAAGGCAATCGAAAAGTTTTGATGGATCATCTCCGTTCGATCATCCTGTATTAAATTGTAGATACAAATAGATAAGATTTATCACCATGTATCAAGAATATAGTCCTGTTTACAGTTGATATGGTAAAAGAAAACAGCTGCTCTGAGCACACCAGAACTAAACGCTCTTCTCCATCCATACGTAAAGCCCAGTACATACATATATACAATCACGCCTTTATTCCCGGAGAGTTAGGTTAGCGAATTAACACCCACATTTCACAAATCATTTAATTCGGGTGAGCCTATTGTCGTCTTCTGGGCACTATTGTTGACTCGAGCCATGCATCTGTATATATCTGTCTGATGTTAAACAGCCTTATCCCTTAGTCGCCTTGTACGGTACCGCATGGCAAGAGATGGGGTTTTCCAAATTCTACTCTGCCCGGAACCACGCGGCTTCTGTCGCGAACCACGCGGCTTCCCAGCCCAGTCCCATTCAAAATTTGCATTTTCGAGTCTGAGATCCGAGGAGGGTTTTTGCTTATGTCTGACTCAACCTCGAGAGGAAAACATGCATCATAACCATTCGAACCATAAACATATCAATGGAACCAATAATTCCTAAAATTAGCGCGTTCAACCAAGAAAACAAACAAATTCAATACAGCAAAGTGTAGATGTAACATAGCGTACATTACGAGTAAATATTAATTATAACTGAAGTTCGATTAAAGCAAATCGCAACACCTACCTACTATAAAAAGTTCCTGATGCATAAAATACTCAAACAGCTCGCTGAAATGAAGCATTATTTAGTCAAGAGCTTCGACAACAATATAATTTCACGACCTTGCGGTCGTAAACACTTCGTTTCATGTAGACAGTAGACTTAACTGTGACACAAATAGCTAAGATTACTCTACTCCGGAATATTTCTGTGCGTCTACGTGACCGCCATCACAACACAACATATAAATAAAATTCAATGTCACACCAGAAAAAGAAGGCTGCACGCTAATGATCTCGTTTCTAAACGCATCCAGTCCCCCTAAACAAGTGGCAATTCGATGGCCGGCTATTGTACATTAGAATGATGCATGTATAGGAATTACATATATTTTGACGTTTATGACAACATATGTCGACGACTGTCATGAACGTCAGAAACGTCAAAATACGTATATATAATTCTACAAAGATCTTAAATCATTGTGAGAGTCGGTACTGTCATCGCACGCAGCTACCCCAGTCGTCTCACAAGCTGGTAGACTAGACTAGATTTTTTTTTATATATAGAACACGTTAATTAGACTTCGTTTTACCTGATGGTAAGCTGAAGGCAATGTCTCAGAAAAGAAGGTCACCAATAATTACACATACCATGTGCCAATGGTGACACTTAGTTTGAAGGATAAGCATCTGTCGCAGGTATTTTTTGGGGCTGCGACATCAGTTGCTCCCGTTAATAGGAGATGGAGCAACAAGACCACGAACTCCAAGGTAAAAGGCTCGGATGCAACCGGGACATCCCTTATCTATACTTAACAAAGCAGGAAGCCTTTTTTGGTTGTTCTGGCAATACTCTAGATACCTACTAACTACATCAGAAATATGGAAAATTTACCACATTAAACAACTTGTGAATGAACCCTCAGTGTTGCTTTAAGATAGGTACAGTAAACTATTCTGACCCGCATTTTCAAACAGTACAGGCAAACAACAGATTTTACGTTTAACTCCAAAATTCTCTAGCCCATCTGTTGGTATATATATTAAATTATTGCTTTTACGTAATAGAATCTCAGTTATAATATTTATGTATGGTTACACAATAGAATGTTGTTTGTTGTGACAAACGGACGAGACTAGAGAATACGTGAATAACATAATAAAATGCTTCCAAATAAAGGTCATTATGTGAAGTTATGGTTCGAAGCTTTCTTTGAAATAAGCAATGTACTTATCCTACACATCCAAACATTCTCGTAGGGGTATACATTAATCACCAACTATGTTTTTCGGTCCTACGTAATAGAGTTGTATATAGAATAATATGCCGAATGAAGTTAATGCACGGCTAAGATTTCTTTAGCCATGTAAATAAGTACCTATACACTCTTGAATACTTTTTTAAGTATACACTGTTAAATTTACACTTATATCCTCTTTTCCTTAGCCGTGTATATATTGTCTACTTTATTTACAATGATCAGAACGAGATCTAAAATCGAGGCCAGAGAGACTCGTATTAAAAATGTTAAATTCTACAGACCTTGGACTAACTAAAGACGTCGAAAAAATAACGACTTCTCGGGATTGCCATTCAAATAAAATAAGCTTATAACAGAAAAGAAATAGATACCCGATAAAAGGAAATTGATTTAAAATGCTTGATAAATAAACGAATCTATTGACTTTGCAATAAAAGAGGAATGGAAATTGTTTTGTTAAGGCTTTATTGTTTTTTGATATGATTGATTGAAATCAATCCGCGTCAGCCTATCTAGCGATTGATTTCATTTTCTAAACTTTTCATCTGAGTATTCTCAACAATATTATTCATGCAATTGATTAATTGACAAACTTGTTAATTTAACACCACCAAAAGTGTCAGATTTAAATAATTACTATCTTCATTCTAGCGTTAATCCCAGTCTCATCCCAAGCTCTCACCACGGAGTTTGGGGTCTACTTTACCAGTCTAACTGTGGATTTGGCTGAACTTCAATATTTTCCGTACAGCGACTGCCATCTGACCTCTACATTCCAATGGCGATATCGAAGTACTGCAGTTAGACCAATTGTTGGATTTTTTATTTTATTTAAGTTTTTTTTGGGCTGCAACTACCCGCAACGACGGCCATAGATGTTCGTATAGCAACTGGGACCGACGCGACGCGTGACGGTTTAAAGTGCTCTCCGATACACAATGATATTATATTCGTTACATACATACATAAAATCACGCCTGTTTCTCATAAGGGTAGGCAGAGATCACGGATCTCCATTTGCTACTATCCTGACATACTACTCTCGCTTCATTTACTCTCATTACATTCTTCATGCATGCTCGTCGGTTTAGAGTACTTCACACCTGCCCCTTTTCTAAAAAATCGTTATTCATCGTATATTTTGTTTATTGATGTCTTATTAATGTATTATTGATGTTTATTGATTGTCAATATGATCTAAATAAATATAATAAAAGGAATGCATTTTGTCATAGACAGTGATTCAAAATGTCTAATAAAAGTTTATCTGATATAATTAGCTGCGCTCTGTAATTTATTGTATGGCTTATAAGCTCCACTCCAGCCTTTATCAGGATTATAGTAGACGGAAATACACCAAAGACAACACCAAAATATAAAAGTGTTTGAGAGATAAATATCACACAGTACTGCGACTTATTATTCCTTATTGGATACCGAATTGTGTTAGCTGTCACAGTTTTTGACAGGTGAGTGGAGTTTTGAGTGTTCTAAAGCTCATTGAAGATTTTCCAAATTATCCCCCGTTTATGGACTTGCCGTATTCAGCTGCCCGATACGGACACAAAAGAGAATAGGGAATGCTTTATACATTTTCTAAAACAATTTGTTCAACTAACAGTGAACTGAAGTAATATAAATATGCAAATACGAATTTATTTTTGTATCTTCAACTTCGTTGTTCGTATATATAACATTTAGTTGTCCGACAACAGATTCTTTACGTGGGAGCGAAATTGTTGACAGCTACATTTGTACCGTTTTCCGAGTGATGAAGGTACAAGGATACATTTATATCATCCTCTTTGATAAAATAAAGTCATAAAATAAGTTGTCACGAATTTATCATATTAAATTAACATAATATTATGTCCGTATCGCCTTAAAGGATAAAGTGGAGGGATGCTGCTGAATAGTTGGCACACCTACGCACTAAAGTTTATACGAATTTGTTTTGAATAGAGAAATAGTTTGTTAACTCTGTAGCATAAGTTTTCGCTTTGATTTAAGAGCTAAACACCTTATATTACATGTATTATATACGAAAAAAAAAATGAATGCAGGTTACTATAAAGTAGATGAGTATCTTGATGATGTAAATGCGTGGTCAACATAAGTCTCTTGCTTGCTAGCACAAAATAAATTGTAAACTAACGCAAATTTTAAAAACAAACTTAGAGAACTATATTAGGACTGGATTATCTTTCATAATCTAGTTCTAATATAGTTCTCTAAGTTTCTTGTTGGTATCTTCTCAGCAGAACTAACCTACCGAACCAGAGAAGGAATCATTTTCCCATGGTTTATTATTACATTATATTTTAATATTTTTATATTATTTCTTGACATAATTGTGAAAAATGACATAAGAGCTATGTGTCTAAACTGAATGGCGGTGGAGACTATGGGCAGTTGGGGGTCGGACACGAAGAGGTTGATCGCGGAAATTGGCCGCCGCATCCACGACCATGGCGGTGACTTCCGATCCGGCTCGTTCCTGGGGCAAAGGTTAGCTATTGCGATTCAACGGGGCAACGCGGCCAGCATCATGGGCACCTTTGCGCTGGGAACGATGCGGAGTGGGTTGTTTGACGCGACATGATCGCGAGTTTGTGTCGTATATTTATGTTTTAATTATTTTGTATGTGATAAATAAAATTTAAACTGAATAAATAAAATTGATTTTTTGATTCTTTGATTATACCTAAAAATCAAATGGCGTTTCTGTAAGTGCTCGCAACTGATGTTCTTTTGTTTGAAATGTCTTGTTAGAGTAGAACCAGACATATGGTCAAAGTCGCGATAATGTACATCCCTGCGGGCATACATATGTTGCCTAATATATTAATGTCCAAATATTACCAAGTCAGTTACGTGAAGTTGGACATAATATGTTGAACTCATCCATGTGTCTACACTGTACTTACCGTTTTTACCGATACCTTTAACCGTACTTTTATATTATAATCACGTTAGTGACGTGTATGTCGGGTGGTATGGAGCTGGCTGGTAAGCATCTTACAATGCAAACGGTCACCATCGAGCACGTCGTGGGTCTTATGCAAATCTTATGGAACACAATTTAAATCTATAAAGTTGTTTTTTTTTTCATAAAATAATTTGGTATTCGTTAAAATATGCAAAGTTTACGAATAATGGTCTAATTTCAAAGGTTCATTGGATCTCTTATTACGGCACAAACAAATTTACAGAAACACAATAAGTTATAAATAGAAATGTCTCGGTTCGAATATAAGCCATATTTTCGTTTTGTAAAGTATTTTTTAAAATTGAAAGTTAAGTCGTAATTTGCTGTCTGTTTGTTTATGAAATGATTCTGAAAGACACGGCTTATTGGTTTTTCATTTCAATTTGCTTGTTTTTAGTCCCATATTTTATCTTATGATTTTAAATTTGACTAAACATCAAGGATTGAATTTCATCTCGCAATAAATCCTTTTTCTGGATTATTCAATCGATTAGCCCAACGCAGTTCACTGCTGGACGAAGGCATTTCCTAATGTGCATTAATTTATCTGATCCTCTGCATCCAGTCTGTTCCAGCCTTTTTCAGGTTGTCCGTCCATCTGGCTAGGGTGCGTCCTACCTTCTCGCGGTCTCCACTCTAGGACTCGTTTGCTCCAACTTGCCATCGGTCCTTCAACAAACGTGGTCAGCACACTACCAGTTCAGCTTGCTTATTCTGTGACCTATGTCGGTAACTATAGTTCTCAGCCGGATAACCTCGTTCTGAATTCTATCCTTTAGAGAAACTCCAAGGATAGCTCGCTCCATAGCCCGCTGCGCTAGTTTTAATCTATGGACCAGCCCCATTGTAAGTGGCCACGTTTCAGCACCCAACGTAGTTTACAAAATGCTGCCCAACCCAGCTGGATCCTTCTGGCTAGTTCAATTTCAATTTCAATTTTATGTTAAAAGCAATATTTCAGCCAAATTGGCATGCAATATTGTCACATATTATGACAATAAAAATACAGTTCTTTCTCGAAGTTGTTTTTACCAAGCTGGATATACTTCCCCAGGTAGATATATTTTTGAACAACTTCAAGCGTCGCCCCTTCGATGGAAATCGGTCTCGGTTCCACATGTTCGTTGAATATAATTTTGGTTTGTTTACACCGAAGCCGACGCGTCAACAAGCTTCATCCAGGTTATGCAGCACTTCGCCCAGTTGTTCCAACAATCCCGCAACTATGACGATGAACGTCGCAATTATGGATGTACTCTACAAATTAAATAATGAATAACTGAAATGTTTATCTACGATAAGATGTCGACGATAAATGTTACAATCATTTAAACATTGTTTAATAAACCTAAAAATACATTTTTTTTATTGATTGAATGTTTTAGGTACTTAGTCAATAGTTCAATATGAAATTCTACTACAACTATTTTTTTATTCAGTTGGCTCCAAATTCCCGTCATGCCAATCCTTGTATAAAATATCTACATACTTTTTTCTATCAATTCTCCGATAAAATTCTCCCTACGACCAAGATAACGGATTTATGTGACAGAAGATTACTTATGCGCGAGTTCAAATACGTGTTACATATTCGGTACAAAGGCAAAGGCGAGAATTTTTGCCGACTGCCATTTTTACGAAGCATTTTTCAATTATTCGAGGTGGTCTTCTTATTCGGTTACGACCGTCCTTGACTTACCTCAAGGTCTCAGTCCGTAACTTGGTCGTAAATACAAAATTTGGGCATCGTGGCTGTGTTAGAGATACTTCAGTTGGGATGTTCCAAATCTGGCAGCTATGCGATTACTTACATATTTCAACTAAGCTTCTTGGCTTATTTTTCATTTTATCTATCTTCAGTATTTGTCTTCTGTCTACTATTGGGTATATAGAGTACAAAACAAATAGGTCTGGTGGGAAAAATGCTAATACCTTACTCAAATATCAATTCATAGTAGATTTTCTAGCGTCATCGGTAGCTTAGTGCTTAAAGAGTCGGCCATACGATCGAGAGGTCTCGACTTCAAATCCTGGCTTACACTACGTTAACCCACTCCTAACACAAGCAATTTAGCTTAGCTGGAGGGGTTAGGGATAATATTAAAAAAATCGGTTCTAATAATTAAAAAAAAAAAACCTAAGATAAAGATTTTTTTTGTGGATACATGTGTTACATACAATGATGTTACAAATTATAAAGCATTAGAAGTTTCTGTCAACGTAGACGTACGTAACAGAATATTCGTGAGTTTTTGTTTGCACAAGAGATATTACCTACTTATAACATTATTCATGAGCGTCATTATATAATTTATATTTCTGCGCACCATATTATGTTAATTCCTTTTAAGATTTTCTATTCAATAGTCTAAAAATACGCACAGTGAAGAAACAAACACAAACTTCCTATGAAGTAGGATTATATTTCTCTTTACTACTTCACAAAATACTTTTGTTCATCCATCACGATTCGCTGTAAGATGTTATTTACTTCGCTTTGAAGCTTTCTAGTCTCCCAGAAATAATAAGCGCGAATTTATATAACAGTCTTCCATTTGTTTTCTTTATTAGTGGGTGTTAAATTTTTATTTTAATAATATTTTATCTGATGCCTCTTCGTTTATCAGATAATGCCTTAGTTGAAATTTGAAGTGATCAAACTACCTAGTTCGGTAAAACTGCTACACCTCTAAATTTTTAGTGTATTAAGCCTCATCAAGATTTTAGTCCCACGGCAACTTCACCTGTAAACCTCATTTAATGATTGTCGTAAGAGGCTCCAGGGTTTTCTTTTTTGAGTTGGGGTCTAGATATAAGTTGCTGACGTAAAGGTCAATATAAAGCAAATTTATAAATAGAAGGAATTATACAACGTACCCCGATTAGTTGATGAAGAAGTTGACGAAACTCAACTATGAATGAAATTATATAAATACTGATTCTACTACTCTGTGTAGTATGTCTAAATACTTAGTATTTTGTCTCTTTGAAATACTAGTTAGTACTTGTTAGGATATGCTCTGACAAGATTCAAAGTTCATATACACGTGGTCAATTTTATAAGTTGTATTAGTATAATAAGGAGGTAGGACACGACGGTATTTCTGTCCAATCGATCAGTCCGACTGGGAAAGTACCTCCGCCCTACAGAACACCGCGGCCATAATAACCTCGTGTTGTGTTCCCGCCGGTGAGAAAGTAGCCAGAGCTTACTGGAGGGTTTTTGTGCTGTCAGTGGAAAGACCAAAAGCTTGTCCTGCTGCTATCCTGCCTGTTTTGCACGCGTCCATAGGCCACGGTGACCACTTTCCATCAGGTGGGTCGTGTGCTTGTCTGCCAACTAAGTGGCATGAATTTTTTTTTGTAATAATACATTTTACCACAAAACTTTGAAACCTTTTTCGTTAAACAATCTATATATTGTCCTCTATATCAAAGTATCCAATGATAATAAACAGCGTGGTCGGCTTACTAAGAAATTGTTCCATAAGTGGATTTATGAAGTTCCAAAAAGTAATGGCTCGAAAGACGCAGGACTCCTTTGTGATCCCACTAATGAGACATAATGATGGAACCACCATAAACGGAGGCCATAAAAATTATTAATGTTTATATTTTTAATCCCTTCTCCGTTTTATAAGGAAGAAGAAGGTTGTTATTACTATAATGAACCGCATGAGCGTTATGAATGTAGAATGATCAAAAGCTGTAGGTATGGCAAGTTATAGGTAGCAAGTGGAAATATGTTTGTAGTCTCTGCTTATCCTATTACCTTACCTACTCTGCTTACCCTAGTAGAAAAGGCAGGGAATTCATCCTCACACATTGCGTACTGAGACGGTGCGCACTGTGCGGTATGAAAGAAACTTCATCCCACGCACAATCAAGCTGTAGAATGACCTCCCTGCTGCGGTTTTTCCAAGCACCTACAATATGGGGTTCTTCAAGAGGGCATCAGAAGGTTTCTTCATGGTCGGCAGCGCGAGTGTAACATCCTTTGATGTGGCATACGTCCATAGACCACGGTAACCACTTCCCATCAGGTGGGTCGTGTGCTTGTCTGCCACCTAAGTGGTATAAAAAAAAGGCGTAATTGTATGTATATATAAGGCACAGCCTATCTAAAAGTTATGAAGTGAACCTATAAAGAGGTTCTCTAACAACAAAGAGAGAAATATTTGTCGAAATCAATCAAAGCACATACTTCGGCATATAACACAAGTAGCGTTCCGTATTAATAATAGTCCTGAAGAAATATTTCTAAAAACAGAAAATGTAGACACAAGACAATGAAACTTTATTTTCAATTACATTGAAAATTCCAGGATCTAACGTGACAAGCGTCAGTTATGTGTGGAACCAATATGTTCGGTGTCACGTCTGCGGACGGAAGGCGGTCCTTTGTCACTGAAGCGCCTGATGTTGGGGCGGAGAACTTGTGACATTCGTATTCAATAAAACGGATCCTTATTTATGTAGAATATCAAATAGTAAGTTTAAATTTATTAAAAATACAGTAATAGAGTGGAAAATATGGCATTCTCTAATGGAATTTATTCGTATTATCTGTAATCTAGGCACGAGATTACAGGTATATACACACAGATACTGTAATCTAGGCAAGCTGTGCCCGCAGTTTATTATCGGATTAAACTATTGTTCTAGAAAATGACAGGCAACTTCAGAATAGTCGTGTCGTAAATTTGAAAAACAAAATTAATAGCTAGGTAGAAAGTTTTGACAACTAACAAGTTATCAGGAACTGGGTACCAGATCGTGATACTTCAACCATGAAAAAGTTGCCTAGCATTAGTATCAAATAATTCTTGACTCGTCTATGTTGACTCCTTGCCTAAAATATTCACTTTTTTAAAACGCAACGGTAATTCTAAAACATCTTCTTTATCCTAGCGTTTATCTCAGTCGCATCCGAAACTTTTACCTCGGAGACTAGGGTTTGCTTTATCCAGTCTAACTGCAGATCTTCACAAAATAAAACAGTTCACAGCTTCTTTGTGCCACAGTAAAACTTTTAAATAAATAACTTGGACAGGCAGCAAATATGAATGCCAAATAATGTTATTATGAATAAATTTGGCGAAAAACTTGTTTAATATAACTTTTGATACCTGCGGGAAATTAAATAGTTAAGCAAAGGTGAGGCGAGAAATTCTTTATACGGCTCCCTATTCATCGTCGGAAAAACTGAAGTTTGGAATTTCCAACATTTTGTAAAACTTAAAATCATATTTATTAATCAGATTTATAAGATTACAACATCTTGCTCACCTAGAAACAGGAGCAACTAGGTATTTCTTCTTTGCCTTGCTTTTTGTTTAATCTTTATTGCTGTTGTAAACAATACAGTCGGCAAAGAAGATAGGGTCGCACTTTTTCATATAGTGCTACCGTATCTCATTCGTCGACTGTTCGCGCAATTGAAATTACTAGTATTAAATTTTTGCTAACCCCTCCATATAAGACAAATGATTTATAATAAGATTGGATCCACGTTGGCAGGCCAGGATTCAAACCCGTGACCTCTAAATTCCAAGGCCTTCTCCTAAACCACTAAGCTACCAACGCTTCTAGTTAATCTTTTGCTGAGTAAATGATGTATGGAGAACGTGATACTTTCGTAATGCAATCACTTAATATGCCAACAACTAATGGTTGACCTACTTCTCCGCTACACTAGGTTATCCTCATGTCTAGGTTTGTTTGAAGTCAAACCACATGCGAGCCGCGCAGGTAGCCGTCCATCCTTTTGATGGCCACATGCAGACATCAGGTACCCTCAAATGCTTTGTTCCTCTAAATTGCTGTGCTTACCATTTAAAACAATTTAAACAAAAATTTGGTTGAATTTTTCGGTATTCTTAATTCGAACTTATGAATACGCAGTTGAGAGAAATATTCAACAGCAGACTCCTTGCTTCTATTGTTACTGGAACTTCTTCATTGAAGTGTTTCATTACAAAAAGTCTGCGTGGTCTCAAACGTTGTTAAAAAATCAAATGTGTTTGTTGAATAATACTTTTGAGTATACAAATAATTCTACGGAGAAAATAATAACGCTTAACATAACGCATAAGTGCGTTTGTGGAATATATTTTAATATTATCAACTCTCAAATTGCGGAAGTAATGTGTCAATTGAAAGATTAGAAAACGACACAATTTTGGTTGTTTCCTGGGCGTATAAAATACTAGTTGGGTATTTCAAATATTTTGTGACATATTTGGCCACCCAATGTTAAGAGCCATCTATGCCACAAGGAATGTTGATCAAGTACACAGTATCATTTTCAACTTTTCCCGGAAGTCGATTTTTATTGGAACGGGATTGGTAATTTAAAACGATCAGAGCTCACTGGAGAGTTTTTGTACTGTCAGTGGGAAGACCAAAAGCTTGTGCTGCTTTGTTTTTTACACTGACGTCACAGAAACTCTTGTGCTCACAAGGTTGGCAGCGCGAGTATGACCTTCTTGGTGTAGCACACGTCCATAGGCCGCGCTAACCACTTTTCATCAGGTGGGCCGGGTGCTTGTTTGCCAACCAAGTGGTATAAACGATGTACCTGAGAACATCTTTCTAAATTTGGATGCATACTGATATGCATTCCAATTCCATTTTATCTTATGAATAATATTTGGAATTCGCATTAGAAGAGAATAAAGAACAAAATGATAATATTTTACATTGATTAACCATTTCATTTTGTACGGCCACGATGTCAAATAACTTAGTAAATTGAGTTAGCTGATATTATGTTATAAATTTCTATAGAACACCTCTATTAGACTCGTAAAACCGTTTCATTATTCACTTCGACCTCAAGCAATGAACCATGTACTCTGTATAAAGTGACATACAATAGTGAGGTCAAGTTTCATTTGAATTTACCGAACCGTTCAAAATAATGGTGGCACTTCACATGACTATTCTTATTTGCATATTTGACAAACAATTACCATGTGTGTACAGTGCATTTGACAAAGCATTTGGCTTATTGTCTATTTGACAAATATGAACAATATCAAATACGTAAAATTTACAAGTTATTTTGTTTTTTTTTTAATTCTTTACGGCCAGTAGAGTCTTTAACAACTTTAATCTTTAAGTTAATTACTTAAAAAAATAAATCACTCACTTGAACTGTGTGTAATTTCTTGGGCGTTTAATATTACCTACTAAATGAATTATAAAAAAAATCGTATTGTGTTTCTTATTTCTCGTGTATTTGGTGAAGACCTCCTATAAAATATTTTACATATATCGCAAATAAATAAAGCGTCGGTAGCTTAACGGTTAAGAAGTTGGCCTTACGATCGTGAGGTCCTGAGTTTGAATCCTAGCCATTACACTATCGATGTAAACCAATTCCTAACAAAGCAATAATTTACCTTAGCCGGAGGGGTTTGAGGATATATTAATTATTTCATTTGCTAATATTTTAGAGTAATTATGGTTTAAACCAGCCCTGGAGTTGAGAGCACGAGTCGGCAAATGAAAAATGAAAGTCCCCCTTAGCCAGATACGAAAAATCACTGGGTTTCACAATTTTATGATGTCATTAACTATTATTGGGATTCTTGTAATGCCTATTAACATACGTCACCTACTGATAGATGCTGATATGGTTTAGACCTATTCAGATTCAGACCAATATTTTAGCAGATTTATTTTTATACAACTTAGGTGGCAGACAAGCACACGGTCCACCTGATGGAAAGTGGTTACCGTAACCTATGAACGTGTGCAACACCAGGGGAGCACTCGTGCTACCAACCCTGTAAGAAAAAGAGTTTCTATGCCGCAGCACAAAAACTCTCCAGTGAGCCCTGGCTATCCTACTCACCACCAGGAACACAACACGAGGTTATTATAGCCGTGGCATTCTGTAGAGTGGAGGTACTTCCCCAGTCGGTCAGCTCAATTGGGACGGGAATACCATCGTATCCTACCTACTATTTCTTTGACTAATCCGTGATTTCTGCTCTACTCTGTACCTACATAAAGCATCGTTAGTTATGATTAAGTGCACAGGCATAAGTTCAATGCGCTGCCACCACCCACAGCTCAGCGTTTCAGCTTTCTAATACCACTTAAGTTAAGATACAGCACTTTGAATCAGTTAGTATACATACCTGTACTCGTAAATACAGGCTAGTTAATAAATTGAGAACTATAAATTGTAAAATAATAATTGAACTAGTAGTAGGATTTTATTTTATTTTATTCTTTCTGAAAAACTTACAGCTAAAATACAGATTAAAAACAATTATAACATAAAATGGCCAATTACAATGACGTGATTATATGTACATACATACATATAATCACGTCTTTATTCCCAAGTCGGACTGCTTAATTGGACGGAAATACCGTCGTGTCCTAATTCCCATTAAAATTAATATATAAATACCCGATTTATCATCCAAAAAATCGTAAAAAATCAAAATTATAAGAAGTCTTGTGAGAAAAATGCGCAGTCACGTAGTTCACTTGTTTTGACGCAGCCCGACAATAACAAAGCCAAAAGTAATTTGTGGGTCAAAGGGCGTAATATAGGCGATATTTACAAATAAGGCACTTATTGAAGAAGTTTGTCCTATCCAAACGAACTTCAAAGACGAGACATAGAAGGGAACAATAGTAAGTAACTTTAGGCAGACAGTGATGCTCACTTGTTTTGCAAACGTGCTTAGGCTCTAAAAACTGCTTAACATTGAGTCAAAAACAATATTATAATTGAGTATTTTCCTTTGGTTAAAATATGTTATTTAACTAAGTTGATTAAATTAAGAATGGTAAAATAGTACTACAAGTTGCGACTGTTTTAATTTTATCGTTTCTATTTATTTTTAATCATTCACCTAACCTATAATAATAACTGATTTGACTATTGAATATAATGACGTCACAGCAATTTATTTCATACAAGTTGCCTTATACCTTACCGTTTTGACTTTGACTACTTGTTTGTAAGGTTTCTAAGGTTACTTAAGGTTTCTAAGGGTATATAGTACGGGAAATAAATGACAAATTCAAATAAAACCTTTAAAGAATGGCCATAAAAATATACTCGTGCTTTTTTTAACAATTGCTGTAAGCTTTACCATATAATGCCTGGTCTGAGTGTTGCTTTATAAAATAAGTATTTAAATAAGTCGGTCAAGAGCGAGTCAGACTAGCCAACCGAATTTAAGCTTATAAATCGGAATATATTTTGTTTGCGTTGATTTTGAAGTTTGATTTTTGCACAGTTTCAAGATGTTATAGACCTGAGTTTATGGTATGAATTTCAACTGGATGCTTCCACGCATTCCTGAAAAATTTGACAAACAGACAGACGGACAACACAGTGAACCTATAAGGGCTTTGTTTTTTCTAATTGAGATACGGAACCCTACAAAACGCAATCTTCTCGTAATAACCATATTACATGCTACCTTTAGTTTGAATCTATATATTGCTGTGTAATATGTCATACAATATTAATAATACGGCATCCTCAAAGGTCCAAACCTTTGAGGATGCCGTAAGGCAAAACCGGTCAGGTCTAATAACAAATGAAAAATTATGTGGAAAAGTACAAGTGACTTCTCAATATGTGCAACATAAATCAACAGTATGATTATTCATACTGTTGATTTATGTTGCACATATTGAGAAGTTTATTATTTGGAATATAGATCGACTTCCACCGATATATTATTTATTTTCCATACCTAAACTACGATTACAGGTTGCCCCATTGCAATAACTAGCAAATAACAGATATATGATTCGTAACTTACTATTGTTTGTTTATCGTGATACCAATAGATAGTACCATAACTTACATAACTTATTTTAAACATAACATAAACTCACGCCTATATCCCCGAAAGGGTAGGCAGAAGTGCTAGCACCCACATTTCGCCAGTTTATGTAAAGGTCCCAATGTAATAGGTGGCGAGCCTATTGCCATTAACCGGGCACTTATAAACCTGCGATAAATACACATAACTTCGAAAAGCAACGAATAGTCATTGATGTGAACCATAGTAAAACCTGGGATCGAACCCGAGACCTCGTCTCAGCAGTCCATTACCCATACCACTAGGCTACCGCTTTAAACAAAATAACGTTACTCGGTTAAAATAAAATGTCTAAGCGTTATGCTGGACCCTTTGCCTCCACGCTTCACTCCTGTGTTATCGTACCTACATTTCCACAACAATATGTAGACATTTAAAAACGCCTGCGACACTACAACGCCTAAAGGTATCACAAACTGTGTGAAGCACGCAATAACGTGCCGATTACGTAAATATTCAATTTCAAAGGTATTCATGTATATACGAAGGGTGACAACACTTTAACAGTCGAATTGTGTGAATTCGTTATTCTGAGAATAGTCTGCCTGTTTGTATAGGTATCATTTGCTTGCTACAAAATATTAATTCTGTTTTCCGTTATTTGATATTTTTTATAAACACAACTCTGGTCACGATACTGTTAATAATAATGTAATTACGTCCATATTGGATTGCAGTAAATTTTACAAAACAGGATTAATTATTGCTAACATTGTAGGTAGCGATAATTACAATACGATTAGAAATCATACCAACACTTTGTAGTGGATTTGCCAAGTTTCATAGCTATATATGTAGTTGACAAATATGTTGACCCATTGGAGTACTGGAGCACCTGGATACTAGCTTGATCCCTTCGACTAGGTGCAAAAACGGGCATGAAGGCTGATGGACAATCCTATACTCGCAGGTGATGTGGAACCTCTCAGCCTTAAGAGAGACTTTTCCTCGCTGTGTGTGTTCTACCGCCTATAAAATGGTTTGTGCTCAGATGAATTGTTTGACATGATGGAATTCATACACACACATTGCGATCTAAGACGGTACACATTGTGCGGTATGAAAGAAACTTCATCCCACGCACACTCAAGCCTTGTAATGAACTCCCTGCTGCAGTTTTCCCAAGCGCCTACAATATGGGCTCTTCAAGAGGAGAATTAGAAGGTCTCTTCAGGGTCGGCAGCGCGAGTGTTACACCACTGGAATTGCACCTTAGGCCACGGTGTGCTTTTCTGCCACCTAAGTGGTATAAAAAACACCCTTTGTCACATTTTTCTGGTACCCATAATCAAATCTGGTATACAAATATTACAACATCCTGTAAGGAATCGTGTCTTTTATGTTTCAGCTAAAAGATCATCATAAAGACCTGTTCACAAATAACGCGACAGTACCTAAACTGCACCGTTTTCTACCCCATTTTCCCTCCTAACAAAAAGCTCTCGACAAATTTTTTATTTTAAATAATATAACATGTGTGCCAAGTTCGGTGGAAATTGGTTATAAAATGTGCCGTCTAGACAGGAACTGATAATCAAACTGACATAGATACGGACAACAGCAAAATCGGCTACCTTGCAGTAACCGACACGCTCGCTCGTTTCACTCGCTCGTTCAATTAAATATAGTGTCGATGTCGGTTTCAAAGTTTCAAACGACATCGGTTTGGAAGTTTTAACATACATACATATAATCACGCCTTTATCCCTGGAGGTTTAGGCAGAGGTGAATTAACACCCACATTTCACCAATCATTGTATTCGGTCCCACGTAGTAGGGGGTGAGCCTATTGCCGTTTTCTGGGCACTATTGTTGACTCGAGCCATGCATGAGAGGCGGAGTCTGGGCTTTATATATCTGTTTGATGTTAAACTGCCCTATCCCTTAGTCCCCTTGTACTACAACGCATGGGAAGAAATGAGGAGGTCCAAATTCTACTCTACCGGAAACCACGCTGCGGAAGTTTTAACACTTGTTATAAAATTGACAAACAAGGTTTTAAATGTCAATGTTTAACAAAAAATTATTTTGTAGTATCAATGTTGGTGTACAATGTAACTGTGACAAAGCTTAGCTTTTTAAAAAGTTTAGTTTACTTACTATCACTTACTTATAGCATGCTTTTGTATGTATACACATGTTTTAACAAATAAAAACGATTCTATTCTGTTCATAGTTTGGCCTTCTTGTTAGGTCAAATTTTGTAATTGAAATATTGTCCCTTCCTTTTAACCGATTGATCAGAATATTAAATGGTATACACATTTATTGGTTTGGATGCAAATAAAATTTCAAACAATATAACCGTTTAATTTAAAACGAATGTTAGCAAATTTTGCGACAAACCAGACGGTTCTCTTTTCGTGGTACTTATAGAAGACGAGTGCCTCTGAGAACGGTGGACAAACAGATTATGACATGATATACCGTTGACTTGACACAAGAAGAATAGAAGCCAACTAAGTAATTCGCCGAGAGAGTAGTTTTTTTTTTCATTCTATAGTAAGCATAGAGCTCCTAGAAAAGTGTCCATTATACAAATTACAATATGCTTGCTCCGTTTATCATATAACAGTACAGGTGAAATCGATAATGATTTAGACAATGTCAATCTTATGAGGGTGTTTGAACCCGTCACCTTGAGTACTGTCAGGGTCGTTTTACAAACTCAATTACCTGAGTCATGTCAATCTTAGATGAAATTTTACGTCGTATGCTGGCCAACGACAAATGATATTTTGCTGAAAAATGTTAAACTGAAGAAGTTGTTTATTTTTATTTTTATAAAATGGGACTACATAAATTGCTTAGAATCTTAATTTTCAAAAAATATGAAAATAATACAACAAGCAATGCTTAGTCCATATACTAATCAAACAACCCGCTCCTGATCGCTCCCGGTGCAAAAGTGCACATCACAGTTGACGCGTTGACACGCTGGATGGCGATGGTTAGCCTTTGCACCAGGAATGCTCTGGAACGGTGTTAACAATGTTAAGTGATAAATTCAATTTTTAGCAAATTATTTAACGAATAATTGTTGCCCTTGATCAGAAACCGATCAGAAATTAATGAGATCAGAATTCTACAGGCGGAACCTAGAATTCTGACCTCATTCCCGCAACCCTTCGGTACTCGTGGGAGAAAAAGTAGCTTATACCAGTTATGCTTATACAATCTATCCTTGTTTTAAGTTTAGCCAAACAGATTCAGTAACAAACCTACAATCACACAATCTTCACAATGAAAAAATTAAAAAATCCCTTTTTTTAAACAACCTCCGAAAAGTGGAAAATAAATAGTGCCCCTTAACTTTGATAAACCTAGTAAAATTTTTATTCAAGCGTTTTTTTAACAACTAAGAACACTCCCGACTTAATAAACCTTTCAAACAAAAAGAACTAAATCCAAGTCGGTCCGTCCGTTCAGGAGCTATGATGTCACAGACAGACACACACACATACACAGACACGTCAAACTTATAACACCCCGTTGCTTTTGCGCCGAGGGCTACAAATTGATGTATTTTAACATTTGACTTTTATTCAAGTGCTAAGTCGAAATATTAGTACTTTTTATTGAAAAAACTTTATTTAAAGAAGTTAACAAAATAATGAAATTAGGCCTGAAGAAAATTGGATGGATGGAATAGAACAATAAAGTACGTAATACTAATTTAATTAAATGTTACATTTCGTCTTAAAATGTATTTATATATTCAGTATATTAATCAAAAAGACTTCTTATTTGACCTCGTGACACCCATGTTATATTTAAGGTCTGGAATCAGGTTGGCTTTTTTAATGGAGTCTGGTATACATGGTAGATAGTAAATTAGAGTCTTGTTTTATCCAATAAATAACAATAGTCTATTAAAACCTAAATTCCACCACAATAACACTCAAATTAAAAATATGAGTAAGTTGCCAAACAGCACTTAAGGCACGTTTTGTCCGAAAAAATCAATCTCTTGATTCAAAAGTTTTCTTAATTATGTTGAAGCACGTGACCAGAACTTCGTTAACCAATATTTGAGGACTATTCTACGAAAAGGACGTAAAAAATAATGAGTTTTAGAAATAAAGTGACCTTTACTCCCTTCGAGGGGGAACTTGAGGCTTGTCGAGTTTGTGTTGAAGTTTAAGATTTAGCTTGATTTACTTTACAAGTATTCCCACACTGCCATTTGTTAATTTGTACTGTGTGATACTGGTCAGACGTACAATTTATATACATACGTATGCGTATGTACTCACTCGTATTACCATTGGGAATAGGCAGTACAACAACCTGCCATCTGCCTACATCCTTACATACTTCATTAGCTTCTTCTACTGGCATTAAACTGTCTGACTCTAATACTAATTTCAATAATTACTTTATATGTATAAAAAATCCTTCGCTAAGTTTCTACGTTGGTATACTCATCTTAAACTTTTGAACTTATTTTCATAAAATGTTGTGCTTTTTAAAATTATTTTAAAAAGCACAACATTTTTAGGTATTGGCATATGTCCTCTAATCCTAAAAGCCTATTACAAACTACTACAAATTAAGTTTTCCGATATTTCATAAAATATGCTCAGATAATTCAATAAATTCAACGTATAAACTGAGATTTATCTGGGCGATCTAATGGTGATTGACCATGAAAAGCTTTTCCCGCATAAATCTGTTAGGTTCTATGAAAATTTAAATAAATATCGAACCAATTCAATTCGCGGTTATGCAAACACCCAGTGATCCATCGCTCTGATTGTTTACGAACCCGCGGTTTCGTGTATAAGCGATGTTTCAGCTACACTGGGCACGAACCATTTTTATTTGCTCAGTAATGTAAACATACGAAGGGACATAATCATTTTCTGTTATTGAATTTCTAAACTTTTAGGAGCTGATTGAATCAAATTTTAAATAAAAAATAGAAATAGCATAGCGGTATAACGGATTTAGAAATCTTAGAATAAATAGTTTACTGATAACTTTTTATTTTTAATGATTTCCGTGTGGTTTCCGGCAGAGTAGAATTTGGACCACCCCGTCTCTTCCCATGTGGTGTCGTACAAGGCGACAAAGGGATAGGGCGGTTTAACATCAGACAGATATTTACAGCCCAGACTCAGCCTCAGATGCATAGCTTGAGTCAACAATAGTGCCCTGAAGACGGCAATAGGCTCACCCCCTATTACATGGGACCGAATTCAATGATTGGTGAAATGTGGGTGTAAATTCCCTAACCCTCCGGGGATAAAGGCGTGATTATATATATATGTATTATAACGCAATTCGTCTAGCTTCCAGACTCACAGTCATTATTTATTTTCATAAAAATTTTCTTCCAGGATTAACAGACAAAAGGAAATATAAAAATAATCTATTTCCTAAAATTTTGTTACAATGGCTAACTTGGTTTTCAGTTAGAAATTAATGTATCTCAATAGTTCTCGCACCTTCTATAAAATAAATGTTGAGAGTGGACACCTACCATATATACCACCAAAATAGTAATAAAATTGTACCATTAACAGTATAATTTAACTTTATTGATAGTTAGTAGCATAAATAAATAATCTACAAAGTCCTGTTCAATATACGTTACAAATCATATGAGCCTATACGTGAAACTTAAAAGATAAATTCTTTGTGTAAACAGTTTTCCTCAAAGGCACATCGGGTTTCTTAAGAGGCTATTTTATTTTGACCTACATCTTGAACATTATCTACTCGGTAAACCTTAGAATTACGTTCGTATCTTTTATGTTCCATTCAGACCAGCCATATAGAAAAGTTTTACATTCATTCATAAGGTGATTCAAACAGGTCTATTAGGTATACTATCACGGGAGTTACTGATTTAATTGAACTGTAGACTAATACTAATTTAACTAATATAACATAAACCGCAGTAGCCTAGTGGTATGGGTAATGGACTGCTGAGACGAGGTCTCGGGTTCGATCCCAGGTTTTACCATGGCACACACCAATGACTTTTCGATGCTTTTCGAAGTTATGTGTGTATTTATCGCAGTTTTATAAGTGCCCGGTTAATGGCAATAGGCTCGCCACCTATTACATTGGTACCTAAACATAAACTGGCGAAATGTTGGTGCTAGCACCTCTGCCTACCCCTTCGGGGATATAGGTGTGAGTTTATGTTATTTTATCTTACATAAACTCACATCTATATCCTCGAAGGATCCCAGGTTTTACCATGACACACACACCAATGACTTTTCGATGCTTTTCGAAGTTACACCCGTGCTATCGCCCCTGTAAGAACAGAGTTTCTGTGCCGTGAGTGCAGAAGAAACAATCAGCTTAAGCCTTGGTAGGTAGTGGTTTTATTAAATATTTATGACTAACATTATTAGTGATCTTTTCTTTAATGAATATGTCCTTATCTTGTGCGATTAAGTATATAATTTGTATTTGTTATTGAGTTTACAGAGTCGGCAGCACGGGTGTGACTCCTCTGGTATTGCATACGTTCATAGCTCGCAGTAATCACTTTACATCAGGTGGGCCATGCACTTGTCTGCCACCTAAGTAGTATAAAAAAAGAACTTTCTAGATAGTCCCAGTCATGGTTAAATTCTTTCTAGTTATTTTTCATTTAATTAATTAGCATAAATAAGTTTACAATAATTTAATACCACTAAATGCACCAAACATTATTAACCGTTCGAATTCGTTTTAGATTACTCTGGCTAGTTATTTAATACGTGCCATTAACCCTTGAGTGACAGGGGTCAGACAAACCGACCGTAGGTCAATAACAAACCTCACATTAATCAACTAAGAATAAATACCGAGAAACAATACAAAAATAGCTTAATTTTAATTTGAAATCTAAATTCAAATACATTTATTTTTTTATATGAGGTAGGAGACGGCGGTATTTCTGCCCAATTAAGCAGTCTGACTGGAGAAGTACCTCCGCCCTACAGAATACCGTGATCATAATAACTTCATGTTGTGTTCCCAGCGGTGAGTAGGGTAGCCAGCGCTCACTGGAGAATTTGTGCTGTCAGTGGGATGACTAAAGGCTTGTCGTGCTTTGTCCTCTGCACTGACGGCACAGAGACTCTGTGCTTACAGGGTCGGCAGCGCGAGTGTGGCTTCTCTACTGTTGCACGCGTCCATAGGCCACGGTAACCACTTTTCATCAGGTGGGCCGTGTGCTTGACTGCCACTTAAGTAGTATAAAAAAACACAAACTAACACTTATTAACTCCATGATTAATACTTCTAAAACAGCCTGGTTCGTTAAGTAATAAGGTTAAAACCAGTGAGTAAAGAATCTGGCAATAAAAGTCTAATAAACGAAACTTTAGCACTCACACTAATGTGTAAAGGCCCATGTAGACGGGGGTATTTTCTCGCACGTTTACGGTACGCTTCTTTCACCATTATCGTATCAAATTGTTTTTATTTAGGTATGCAAGCTCTACCGTTAGCCTAGTTTTTACCGGTAACTCTACCGGTAACCTAGTGGTATGGGTAATGAACTGTTAAGACGAGGTCTCGGGTTCGATCCCAGGTTTTACCATGGCACACACCAATGACTTTTCGATGCTTTTCGAAGTTATGTGTGTATTTATCGCAGGTTTATAAGTGCCCGGTTAATGACAATAGGCTCGCCACCTATTACATTGGGACCTAAACATAAACTGGCGAAATGTGGGTGCACATAGCACCTCTGCCTACCCCTTCGGGGATATAGGTGTTAGTTTATGTATGTATGTAGGTATGCAAACTCTAATTATATTCTCTATTCTCACTTACGATTAAATATGTTTATATCATACGAGATTTGCATGTGACTTGTCGCCTTATCTCGAAATACGATTATTGCTTTAAAATTCTGTTTAGTCAGACACTATCAATAATCAGTTTTTTTGGGATGCAAGTATCGCCAAAGTGGAAGAGTGAGCGGATATTGTATGCACAGAGCGGATGTTTATTTGTACGTTTAGACGAAGGAACTTTGTTTTTATTCTTTCGTTAATCGTATCTTGAAGGCGAGAAACTCTACTCGTCTAATTAGGCCCTAAGGCTTACCGACCCTCGCATATGGATTATTACCTCATGACATGTCTCGTACATCGTCAAATCTCGGCCAAGGCCTTAGTAAATGGCTACTTTAGTGAGTGTCACGCTTATGTTACCTGCCAACCCTTATCTTGGTTCGTGATAAACAAAATTGGTAATCTGGGAATTAAGTGGCATGTTACTTTGCTCCTGCTGTTGATATGAAATGGAGTGGGATTATAAAAGTGTTGAAGACAAAAGGGTACAAGTGCCATCAGATATTTAAGGAAAACTGGTCTCAAAGGAGATTATAAACATTCGAACGAAAGGATTTTCTGGTTGACTGTTATTATCGCTTATGTCCTTTAGCATGTCAATCGTCAAGATGGCAGAGCGTTTGACCGCTGCGTTACAAGCATTAGCTCCCTACGCAAGTGGCAATACGTTTGTTGAATAGAATAGATTGATTTTGAACTGACATACGTTGACAACTGTCATAAATTTGATCAATTCTATACATTCATCATTCTATTTTATAATACCGCTGTACCGTTGCCGGCCAACATATTGTCGTAGGTTCGCTATGTATATTTGCTTTCGTTTGCGTGTTTCAGAATATATTTACAAAACAATGTTTCTTTAAAATATGCTTTTACGTGTTGCAGAATCTGTAATACAATTACAGTCATATTTCAAATTCTTTCGTAATATTTCAAGATCCCTATGTGTAAGTTGTCCTGATCAGTGTAAACTAATAAATTTGGACTGCAGGGATTTCCTTTTTTTTTTTATACCACTAAATTGGCAGACAAGCACACGGCCCACCTGATGGGAAGCGGTTACCGTGGCCTATGGACGTATGCAACACCAGGGGTGTCACACTCGTGCTGCCGACCATGAAGAAACCTTCTGATGCCCCTCTTGAAGAACCCCATATTGTAGGCGCTTGGGAAAACCGCAGCAGGTAGGTCATTCCACAGCTTGAGTGTGCGTGGGATGAATCCTTTCGTTTAAATTACCATTTTTGTTGGAGAGATTTGATTGTTATGGTCAACCCCATCGATTAATGGTACAAAAATACAGGATGTTATTTTATTGGATTTAAGTTGCTTACATTACCGGGTGTAGCAAGCGAGATCACGAAAATATTTAAATGCAGTTTTGTTTCTTTTTAAAATTAAGGTAATGTTTGGTTTGGGTGAAATTCGCTATAACTGGTATTTAGAGCACTTTCCCTTCAGGTAAGGTCGAAATCTTCCTACCTGTATATAATAATTACGTGTCTTTAATTACAGTAGGTAAAAACAAGTTCATCAATTTTACATAAGTGTTATAATTCATATTCAAATGATTCATTACTCAGTATACTGGATGTGACTGGTCAACGTAATTACACGGGTCGAGGGACAACAAACTCACTCAAAAATGTCAGGTGAGGCTAATATAAAGGACTGTCTCATCTGTACATGTAATATTTTAAAAGAATAATATATTTGTTTGTCTGTTCATATTTTATGCTTAAAGTTACCCTTTTATCCGACTGCGATAAGTCAACTTATTATTTTTATTTGCGAACAGGAAATGGGCATAGATCCATTATAAGCTTAAGAGGAAATGGGCATAGAACCATTTTAAGGTGGCACTGCAATTTAGTTATATAATTTCCTCATGAGTAAGTATGACTTTAATAGATGCAATTTTATTGTAAATAACATAACATAAATTCACACCTATATCGCCGGAGGGGTAGGCAGAGGTACTAGCATCCACATTTCGCCAGTTTATGTTTAGATCCCAATGTAATAGGTGGCGAGCCTATTGTCATTAACTGTAACACTAAATACACACATAAATTCGAAAAGCATCGAAAAGTCATTGGTGTGTGCCACGATAAATCCTGGGATCGAACCCGAGACCTCATCTCAGCAGTCTATTACCCGTACCATTAGGCTACCGCGGTTACTGTAAATGAATAACAATAATAATAATACAGATAAAATAAAAAAAATAAAGAAAAAGTAGTAACAGTCATTAGGTAGATCAGATTAAAATGAAATCTTGGAAATGACACAATATCTCCCTGGCAACAAAACCTACGAAATCTTTTCCACCACATGAACACAAGCTTAAAAAGTATGTTTTACGTAGAATAATTTTGTGTAGGTATTTCCCGAGAGCATAATGTCAGAAGTAATCCCACTTTTTATCTCTTTGTACTTCAGTTACACGTGATTGTATCAAATCAAAGATTTTGTGATGTCCCCAGGTGGCAGATTACAGCAAATATAGAAACGTCCATCTTGTTCAAAGATGAACACACAAGTCCAGGACCGTGTAATATTTTATGTACAATCAGATTTATAAGCGGCCTCTCTACCTTAGCAAACTAAGTCTAACTTATTTACAAACAATTTATTTTATCAAACCTCAATTTACTGTTGTTTGAGCACTGTTTTTATTTTTGGTTGTTTTAAGATTGAATTGTCTTAGTTTCAATACCCTCAGGAGAGTGGCGTTGATGGTTGTGTTACAGTATAATACTTTTGCAGCTATCATCGATATTATTTTGTTTTTATTCTTTTAATGTTGTAAATCCCACATAAATTAAGAAATAAAATATATATTAACGTATGAACTTTTAACACTAGATGGTGTATGGCATCACTTCATACAATCTTAGTTTCAAATTGTCCATGCACTTGTGAAACCCACTGTACGTACCTAGAGAGCTAACACCAAATATATTGACCTAAGACAGCGCGCTCCTAGTAGTTTCCTATATTTATTATTTAATGCTATTCTTTACAAATTGTTGCATCACTTATTTACTCATTATAAGTATATGTTTGAATTCTACGAAATTCTATTTAGTTTACTAACTAAGCGGCGCAAATACTCCAATCTCATCGGAGATTATGAATTTGTGCCGTTTGGAGTCGAGACTTTGGGGTCATGGGGTCGAGCAATCTCTTCCGTGAGATTGCGAAGCGTATGTTCGACGCTTCTCGTGACCAGAAGGCTAGCCTTTTTTTTATGTCAGAGAATAAGCATTGCCATACAACGTGGCAATGCTGTCAGTCTACTGGGAACGCTACCACAATAGGCATGCGATGCGGAGGAATTCCGCGACGCATTTTAATTGTTCTTAGCTATAAGTTATATAATAGTTAATTTAGTTTTATTGTATTTAATATTTATATATTATTTCTTGACATGATTGTAAAATTAATATGCCTTTTTTTTTTTTTTTTTTTTTTACGTGCGCACAATCCCCACGGATACCTCCCCACCGGAGCCGGTGGAGGAGGTTATGTCGGACTCGAACCGACTAAAACGCACGCCGCCTGTGGGTCGTTTCGGTTGCCGAAGGTGAGGTTGACAGGCATATCCCTCGCACCCCGGCCGACCCAGGGCCATCTCTCACGATCTGGCCCTCTTCTCGGGTGTGGGGACCACAGAGTCCCCAACTCGTCCCCGAAAACGGGGAGGCGCGCCACGCGCGCCGCCGCCGCGGCCTGCTTCTGCAAGGGTGACAGGCGGCTTCACCTGTCACCCCCAGGCCGGCGCTCATGGGGGGCGGAGGTCGTTCATCGACCTCCGACGCCCGAGTTGCCTTCGTGCGCGGGCAGCTTGTCTAGCGATCCTTCGTCGCTCCCGCTGCCGCTCCCGCCCCGCCTCCTCCTTCACGAGCATTACTTGCTCGCAGAAGGAGGCGCCGGCCGCCCACGCATCCGCGCAGCGAACCATCGCCGCGAGCAAGGTGGAGAGCGTGAGAACCCTCACTCCCAGGGCCGCCACAAGCTCCCGCCTCGGCGTCTCCCACGCCGGACACTCGGTGAGCGTGTGCGGACCTGAGTCCTCGCTCGCGTCGCAGTGATGGCACTCGGACGTTGGCTCTTTCTGCATCCGACGCAGATACTTTCCGAAGCATCCGTGCTCGGTGATCATCTGCGTCAGACGGTACGAGAGGCTGCCGTGTGGCCTCTCTAGCCACTCCCCCATGATGGGTCTTACCGCCGTTACTACGGCGTGCCCTGCGCTTGGTTGCCCAAGTCGTCTCTCCCATTCTGCCACCATTTCCCTGTGGAGCCGGGATCTCACGGCCCGAATTTCTTCGGGCTCGGGATCGTGACCCCGCTCCCGCGCCGCCCTTCGGAACCTGTATAGCGCCGAAAGGCATCTCGCTTCCAGGATCCATGGTGGCGATCCGGCGAGGAGACTCGCCGCGTTGAATGATATCGTGCGGTACCCCCTTATGATGCGGCACGCCAACTTCCGCTGCGGACGCTGCAGCAGAAGCATGTGCCGATCACTCAGGGTGTCCGCCCACACGGGACACCCGTACAGGGCCATGGACCGCACGACACCCGCGTAGAGTCTCCTGCAGGAGTCATCCGGGCCCCTCAGGTTGGGCAGTAGCCGCGCCAGAGCGTTGGCTGTGCCCGCCAATTTGGGACCCAGACTTCGGAAGTGCTTCCCGAAGTCCCACCGGCCGTCGAGCACGAGCCCCAGATATTTCATCTGGGGCTTGATGCCGATGAGAGTGCCTCCCACTGTGAGACTGGAACCAGGTGGTGGCGTGCGCCGAGGTCCATGAAAGAACATGGCCTCGGATTTATGCAAAGCCACCTCAAGGCCCAGCCGCCGGATCCGTTCCACGACTTGAGCAACCGCGGTCGTGGCCCTCAGGATCGCTTCGCGGTGTGTAGCTCCGCTCGCCGTCACTAGCGTGTCGTCCGCATAGCACGTGACGGCGGCGCCGTCCGCAAGCTCACCGCGAAGCACCCAGTCGTATCCAATGTTCCACAGTAGCGGCCCGAGAACCGATCCCTGTGGAACACCGCACGACATCTCACGCCGACCGACGCCGGTCGCACTTGGGTAGATGACGGCTCTCTCCGTCAGGTACGCCCCGACTATGCGGCGGAGGTAGAGAGGCACACCGTGGTACACGAGTGCCTCCCTGATGCAACTCCAGGGCAAGGTGTTGAACGCGTTGGAGATGTCCAAGGACACCGCCAACGTCACCTCACCCCGGGCAACTGCCTCCTCCGCCAAAGTCCTCACGCGCATGATGGCATCCACGGTGGACCGCCACCGGCGGAAGCCATATTGGGCATCCGCCAGGTCCGGTCCCCTACCAGAGAGGTGCTCGACGAGGCGCTTCGCAATAACTCTTTCAAAGAGCTTGCCCACCTCGTCGAGCAACACAATGGGCCGGTAGCCGGACGGTTCGTCCGCCGGGCGACCCTCCTTTCGGATGAGGACCAGTTTCCCCGTCTTCCACATCTTCGGAAACTGGCCCCGCTCCAAGCATGCGCTGAGGAACCCTCTCAGCCGGGGTTCGAGACCGTCTTCTCCCAGAGCTAGGACCCACGCGCGGCCTGGAATGCCGTCGGGTCCCGGGGCGGTGCTCTTCTTGGCTCTAAGCCTTCGCACCGCCAGCTCCAGTTCTACCCAAGTGACCTCGGGGACTTCGTCGTCAACTACCACACTGGGCGCCACAGGCGACCGAGGTGGCGGAGTCATCTGCGGCGGAACGTGTTCCGCTCGCGCCGGGAACAGGGACTCGACCACTCCACCGAGCAGAGCTGGCTGGAGAACCCGGGTCAACGGCGGGGCCCGGGGGCGCAGCTTTCCTCTTACCATAAGGTAAGGCCGCCCCCATGGGTCCCGCTCCAGCGTCTCCATGAGCTCCTTATAAGCCGCGGCTTTCGCCCGCTTAATCTCCGCTCGGAGGGCATCTCTGGCCTCCCTGTATCCCACATGAAGCTCCGCCACTCGGGGCTCCGTATCTGCGGTTCGGCTACGCCTCCTACGGAGTCTGGTCCACCGGCGGTGCGCGATCACGCAGGCTTGCCGTAGCCTCGCGATCTCCGCAGACCACCAGTAGACCCGACGCCTCGGACTGTAGGGTGGTGCCCTAGGCATACCCGCATCGCAGACACGAGTCATGGCCTCCCGGAACCACACCGCCTCATCGTCGATATCGACAGGCCTGTCCGGCGCAGTGGCCCAGGCCTGTACGATGGCGGCCTCCAGGAGGACCTCCCGATTCAGTCTCCCAAGCACCCAGCGTGGCTCGCGTGGGGCCGGTATGACCGGCGCATCACCCGCGGGGGGGGAGACATCAAACCGAACGTATCGGTGATCCGCCAGTGTCTCCACCCCCACAACAACACGCCAGTCCCGCACACGGTGCGACAGCGAAGCGCCTGCGAACGATAGGTCGATAATCGAACTGCGCTCCGCGGTCACGAACGTGGCTTCGGCCCCGCGATTCTGAAGAACTAGACCGTGATTAGCGGCCCAGCTCTCCAGAGCCCTACCTCGTGGGTTCGTGTGCCGGGACCCCCAGGTCACTGACCAGGCGTTGAAGTCCCCGAGCACAAGAACCGGATGAGGATGACAGGCGTTGACGACGTCGGTCAGTCGCTCCAGCGACTGCCGGTACTCCCCTATGCGTCGGTGTAGGCTCGGCGTGAAATAGACGGCCACGACCGCAATCTCCCCCACACGCGCCGCTACGATGCCATGCTCCCTTGCCACGACAACAGGGGGGGGGGCACCCATAGCGGCGTTGTACACCAGTGCCGCCGACCCGTCCAGGTCGACCACCCAGGCAGGCCCCAGGTGCCGGTGGGTGTACGGATCGGCGACAGCGGCGACGTGTACGGACCACTGTGCCATGCTCTGGAGCAGAAGACCCTGAGCATCGGCACCGTGGCCCACGTTCGCCTGCAGGACGCGGAGCTGGGGATCCATTATGGAACCATCTCCGCGTCCCGCCGCGAACTCTGGGTGGAGCTCCCGCCTTGCGGCTTCGGCTCCCCCCCGGTGCAGGCCTTGCTACTAACCCTATGGTCGGCCGGTTTGCCCCCCGCTGCACACCTGAAGCAGTGCAGCGGAGCTTCGCAACCACCGGCCGTATGACCGGGTTGGCCACAGCGGAAGCAGCGGTCACCGACCGTCACCGCCGCCGTGCACTGCACCCCCACGTGGCCGACCGACAGGCACCTATAGCACCTAGTCGGTCGAGCCTGCAGGAGCCGGACCTGCACCCGCACCACGCCTCCAACGGCGAGGAACCCCCGGTCGGCAGCCTTTTTGGCTGCTGCGATGGGGCAGCCGACAACTGCCGCCCCCAGTCCACGGCGGCCGAAGCGGATCGCTCCGACCTTAACCGTATCTAGGGGGCAGCCCCCGGCCTCCGCCACGGTGAGGCGGATTTGCTCCGCCGTGATGGAGTCGTCCAGGTCCGAAATGCGCAGTTCTGCGCACTTGTTGGGCCTGGACACCCGGACGTCGGCTGCGTCAAGCGTCTCCCTAAGCTTAGCCGCTAGGGCATCAGCCTGGGGACCGCTCGAAGCACCTGGGATCTCGAGTAGCCGAGCACCCGTCCGAGTGGGTTTCACCCGAATAGGGCCCGGCATGTCGAGGGCCTTCATGTCAACGCAGGCTCTCGCCTGCGTGACAATCTGGGCGTACTGCACGCCCCTATCCGCCGCCTCCGCCGTCATCGTAAGGACGACGGCGGTTGAGCGGGGGACGCGCAGCCTCCCCGGCACTCCCCTCGCAGCAGCCTCAGCCCTCCTGGCCTTTTTGGCTGCCTTTCGGTTCGCCTTGCGCCGCTTTTTTGAGGCGCCGGCAACCTCCCAGCCCCCCTCCGGCGAGGAGCTCGTGGCGGCTATACCCGCCGAAGTTTGGGCCAGAGCTGGGGCCGGGGCTAGGGCTGGGGACTTCTTCCCCTTGCCCTTCCCCTTTCCCCTTCCCCTGGGCCGCGCGACCTGCGCATCCTGGGGGGGGCTCACAGCCCCCGCAGCGAGAGCAGCCCGAGCGGGCGGAGCGGCATGGGCGGCAAACGCAGCGGACGGGCTGCTGGCCGACCCCTGCGGGGATCCCGCCACTACCGGACAGGTGGGGCCCCTCTTAACTGCCCCGGCATATCCGGCCGGAGCCGCCAGGGGTGGTCGGCGGCTGGAGTCCATTATGGACTCCAGCCAGCTCCGGGTGCGCTCCTCCTGCGCCACTCGCCACGCCCGCTGCTCCGCCAGCGCCTCCTCCTGGCGCTTCTCCATGGCAGCTATTGCCGCCATGCAGAGCGCCAACGGGTCCGCAGGCCGAGCCGGCTGCAGCACCGGCGACTCCGGCTGGGCTGGTCGGGCCGGCGACTTCGGCAGCTCCGGCTGCGGCGACTCCGACGGCGCCAGAGGCTCCGGCCGCAGCGGCGACCTCGACCGCACAGGTAACAGCGGCCGCGCCGGCCGCCCCGACGGCGTCGGCTGCGCCAGCGGCTCCGGCCGCAGCGGCGACCTCGACCGCACGGGCAACAGCGGCCGCGTCGGCGGCGTTGGCTGCGCCACCAGTCGCCTCCGCGCCGACCGCGTCACACGCTCCGCCGGCAGCCCAGCGACGACTGCTTGGAGGCTCGCCAGTTCGGCCGCCATCCTCCCCATCTCCTTGCGGTATTCGGCCGCCATCCGCTCATTGTTCTCCAGGAGCTCCACATGCCTCCTGCCTAAATGAGCCCTGTCGATCCGCAGTTCGGCTAGCTCCGCCCTCAGGAGGTCAAAGAGCTCGACAAGCCGCGTCGTCGCCTGCGTGACCCGGTGCTCCTCCGGCGTTGGAGAATCGGTGCGGGCCCCGGCCCAACCTTCTAGGGCTTCTATTACCTCCTTCGACATTATGTCGGCGCGAGGTAAGGGTAAGGACGCCGCCGAGGTGGAGGAACTCGGCGGCGCCTCCACATCCTCCGGGGCCCTGAGGCTATCACCCCGCTGCAGCTGCGTGCGGCTGACCGCTAGCTGCTT
The DNA here is from genome assembly GCA_963662185.1 of Eilema griseolum. NCBI lineage: Eukaryota > Metazoa > Arthropoda > Insecta > Lepidoptera > Erebidae > Eilema > Eilema griseolum. The sequence continues at coordinate 21,744,910 of OY759238.1, forward strand.
CGGCGGTGGTGGATGCAGCGTTACGTCACCGTCTTGACTGCTGCTAGTGGAAGAGGAGTCGGTCAAGGTGAGCTCCAAGTCCGACTCCGTCTTCTGTGGTGGAGGTGAAGGAGGAGGAAGAGACTTCTTCCTGAATCTCCTCTTCCGCCGTACAGATTTCCGGGTCTGTAGGCCCACCGGGCTGTTCGCCCTACTCTTCTCCGTGGCGGTGTCGAATTCCTCCGACACCGCGGCTTGGGACGCGACCTCCGCGTCGTGGTGCTGCGCGACCTCCGCGCAGACTGTTCTGCTTGGTTTGGGTTTTAAGGTTAATAATAAATTTTCCATGTAAATCCCACGAGTTGAACCGTTCAACTTACACTCCCCGGGTGACGGCCATTCCGGGAAGCGGGGTACATACTACGGAGGTCCCCTGGTATCCGTAGGTTTTAAGCGACTTCGCTGTCGGGTTTTTCAGACTTTTCCTTGTCGCGGGCCGGCCAATTAAGGCAAGCCCCGCGGCCTTCAGAATATCGGCTTCCCAAGTGTGGCTAGCACTCAGGTCGTTGTCGATATCCTGGAGGTTACGCGACGCGGGAGAGCAGCCAACTCTCCCAGCACCGACGGTGGCACGAATGCCTGCCAGCCTCTGCGCGAGCAGTAGGCCGGCCCGTCCCTGGATCCCATGGATCCTTGTGTCGCCCCCATGTCCCCTCTGAAAGCAGAGGGATACCGGGAGCGACAGGCTAGCCCTAAAAAGGGCTGTTTGGGATGGAAGGGATTCTACGAATCCCTTCCCGCGGGCCTTGCAGGTCCGCCATACCACGACCCCCTCAGGGTCAGCTAGCCCTAAAAAGGGCTTGTCGGGTTATTGGTCGACGGCTAGCAGAGCTCCTTCTCCTTGGAGTCAGAGTCTACTAACCGTCGTCCAGGGTGCACCAGCCTCCCCGCTTCCGTTCCCCAGGACCGCGGTCCAGAGGGAAAAGGAACAGGTAAGCCAACGTGGAGGTTACCCAACCCGCACCCCGATTAATATGCCTTGTAAGTGTACAATAAAGAAAGTCTTAACCTTTTATACTAAGTTTATTAAATGAGCAATGTTTAGTAATTTCATTACGTTTAGCTAAGTACAACTTTCTATTAGGCGTTGGGCGCGTCTAGGAGATTGTAACAATTTCTATGCTTATTACAGGGCTTAGTCTAGGAATACAATTATCTCAACACATATTCAAATGGATTAAAAATTACTGTCGGTAGCGTACTTATATTTTTTGACAGTGTTAATCGTTTGGATGTCGCTGGATAGGAATATATCTATTATCTATCTTTTATTTATTGTCTGTGTGGTAAATGAGAAAGAATACAAGTATCACCACCTCATCTCATCTGAAGGGTGTCCTAAGAGGCGACTAACGGCAAATTTCGCAGACGATATCACTGCGGGAGAAGCAAACCTTGAAAGTACCAACCCGTCTGGCCAGCGTGGAAACAGTAGGCCATAGCCTCACATTGGAAGTGGCCTTGTCTAGTAGTGGACTGCAATGGGCTAATTGATTGATTAATTGATTTTTACTGTCAATATGGCCGCATCAGTATGCGAATCTGCGATGTTTTGGATATAACAGCTGTCCTGGATACCGTTGTTCCTCACACGATCTTTGCGCGTAACTCTAAACTTCCACTGCATATAGCCACATGTAGTGGAGTTATTAGTAAGTTTTGATACGAAGATATTATTATTGCTAGAAGGTAGGACACGGCGGTATTTCCGCCTAATTGAGCAGTCCGACTGGGGAACTACCTCCGTCCTACAGAATACCGCGGTTATAATAACTTCGTGTTGTGTTCCCAGCGGTGAGTAGGGTAGCCAGAGCTCACTGGAGAATTTGTGCTGTCAGTGGGATGACTAAAGGCTTTTCCTGCTTTGGCCTCTACACTGACGGCACAGAAACTCTGTGCTTGCAGGGTCGGCAGCGCGAGTGCGGCTTCTCTGGTGTTACACACGTCCATAGGCCACGGTAACCACTTTCCACCTAAGAGGTATAAAAGAAAATACTTTCAAGTTAAAGGTCAACGCCATCTATCAGATTAATCACATCTATTTCATCTCCATTTCCGAATATTCAGTAGACTGACCTTAAATAGTATATTTCAGTGAAGTATGATGTACTAACAACCCCTTAACTATATTCACTGAGGCAGAAAACGTTACTCAAGTGTCTCAGAGACGTGAAATTGCCACTTGAGTAGAGCCACGACTATCATATAACTACATAGGTGCTACTATCAATTCATAAGACCTATTTTTAGAGCCTTTTGTATTTCAATAATACACACTGCAGAGCTGCTATATAAAAGGAATGATACGCCTGAATAAGCATTGTTATGGCTTGATAACATATTGAACGATGTTTTCTAATGAACTTTTGTGTAGGTTTTAATGGACTACTTGATATGGAATGTATAGGGAATGATAGATAATGTCTCTTTAATTATAATAGTATTATTACGGTTAAGATTTTTCCAGCTCGTATCGGTAAAGTCAAGATGAACATCTATACCTACTTTGATCTCTCAAAGATCACGATAAAGCAACAAATCTTCTAAAGCAGCTTCACCTATATTTACACAGCAATTGCTTCATGACAACTCTTCTCAAGAAGCATTTTTCTTAGAATTTGCTGAATGCATGCTGCTTTACCATTTGCTGAATGCATACATATGCGGACTCCCTAAGAATTAGAGACTCAAGTCAATTATAATTGTATACGTATTTGTATAAAATACAATAAACAACTATTAAAACACGGCTAAACACCACTTGGAAATTTTTCTTCACGTCCAAAGAACTAAAATATCTACATTAACAAATTCAATTCAAAGATACATAAACTTGTTTGACACTACATTAGCAATAAAGTCATAAACTTCGAATAGCTCGTAAAACACTTAGCGACCATGTCGCGACGTCACATTATGTCTAGATTGTAGCGGAACGTCCAGGAATACGACACGGGGACGACACGACGACTACGACAATTATTGTGAAAAACTTGTGTAATAAGACAATATTTATCCAAACACCGTATATGTTTTTTTCTTATTTAAAGAATATTGATTTTAACCGAATTACCAGTGTTCCCCCTAACCTCTTCGGCTAAGTTAAACTATGTTTTAGGAGTGGGTTTATCAACAGTGCAGTGGCCCAAGATTTTAATCCGTTATCTCTCGCTGACTTCGTAGTCACTAAGCTAACGCTTCTTAAGTACTCTTAATTTCAAATAAAGTTTACCTTTGACTATAGGTCGTCTCTTATGAAACTGAAGATAATAATTTAATGTTAATACACTTTAGCTTTAAGGAGTAGGTATATGTGGCAATTTGTAGCCTAAGGCGTACACTTGAGAGCATGAATTCTTAATTGAACGTGAGAGGTCTGCTCAATAATTGTACGTCAAATATTATGTTTTATTACATATTGTATTACCTCAGTAAACTTACTGTGTAGGGATATGTATATATGGATAACCTTGACGTCAATATCGTATCGTATTATATAAAAGTGTTCAACAGCTTGATAAATATTTTCGTATTCACTGGGCGGATCGCTGACGCATGTAAGAGATTATATTGAAAGTTTTATGATATTGTGTAAGTATATCAGCTGAGCATGTCAATATTTAACATACAGGGAAAGGGTTTGATATGATTTATAGGTGCGAAGGCGACATCAACAGCTGATGTCGGACGTTAATGTATTACTTCTACGAACAAATTTGGACATTGTTTTGCTATTGTTTATTTTTCACAATCACTTATATTTTTCAGTTTTTTTTTCACAAGCCCCGTGGTTTCCGGCAGAGTAAGCCGCGTGGTTCCCGGCAGAGTAGAATTTAGACAACCCCATCACTTCTCATGTGGTGTCGTACTAGGCGACCAGGGGATAGGGCTGTTTAACATCCGACAGATATACATATACAGCCCCATCACCTCAGATGCATAGTTCGAATCAACAATAGTGCCCGGATTACGGCAATATGTTTACCCCCTATTATGTGGGACCGAATACAATGATTGGTGAAATGTGGGTGTTAATTCACCTCTGCCTACAGCACCACTTGATTACTGAGCTCCTGTTTAGATTGTCGTTAATATTGCCCCCGAGAATATGGACTCCATAAAGACAACAGTTGCGTAGATTTGTTATGTTTTGCAAACAGACATTCCCAAAAAGTCTCGAGGGATTTAAAAAGTTCAACTGTAACTACATTGATCCCTTAATCTGCGTGTTCACTAGGTCGGATCAACATCAACAATTGAAATTCAATTATGACTAGATTGAGTCCCTGAATACGGCAATAGACTCGTCATTCATTACGTGGGGTTAACGAATTGACTGGTGAGATGTGGGCGTAATAATTGCTCTTAGGAGATAAAGACGCTATATGTGCACGCGTGTGTATGTATGTTGTATGTGTGTGTCAATCTTGAAAATTGAAAAGCAACCTCAATGCGGGAAAGTGTCCATACTCTCGCATCTTGAGAGCCATGATGGTATGTTGAGATTTACATAATATTATTATAAAATGGTTCTGGACTTTTCGCGAGTAAATCATGGAACTTACTATTTCTGCTGTTTCGGATGCATTGTAGCACCCGTGGTCACGACTTGACTAGCTTACGAGCATCGAGAGGTATGCGATTCACACCGCGATAGTTTAAAAATTACATAACATAACATAAATCCACGCCTATATCCCCGAAGGGGTAGGGAGAGGTACTAGCACCCACATTTCGCCAGCTTATATTTAGGTCCCAATGTAATAGGTGGCGAGCCTATTGCCATTAACCGAACACTTATAAACCTGCGATAAATACACACATAACTTCGAAAAGCATCGAAAAGTCATTGGCGTGTGCCATGGTAAACCTGGGATCGAACCCGAGACCTCGTCTCAGCAGTCCATTACCCATACCACTAGGCTAATATTATAAATATTTTATGACATATCATCAAGTCACCAGCACTATAATGACAACCAAAGAGTACTATGCTATCTAATCAAATAAATTGAACTAAAATCCATTAAATTTCAGTTCAATTCGTTTCCTCAGCTAAAAAAACGAGGAGAATACTCAGAATTTAACGAAGGCGAAAACCTTTTTTCAACGTTTTCAGTTCCTTTTTAGGATGATGAGTATCATTGAGGAAATTTGTGGTGTAAAGTGCCATCATTATTATCAGTTACATTACTAACTCAACGAAGTAATTCTATAGTCCATTTGAGTTAACACGCCATTTTGTTAACGGTCTATCATCTGTGTTGTGGGCTTATCTTGACTGTTCATGCGTGATTCAACTTGCGTATACTTCAGCATATAAAATTTTCTTTTCGTCTCTAATTTTTTACAACACATAATACTTTTTTAAGTTAATTTTTTACTTTCACTCTTGTAACTCGTAGCAATACACAATTTTTTTAAAGTTCTTAACTTTTTAAAGAACACTTTTGAATAAGGAACATGTACTTTTCCACAATTCATTTGTTTTTAAACCTAACCGATTTCGCCTCACAGCATTCTCAAAGGGGAAACCGGTCAGGTTGAAAAATAAATAGACTGTGAAAAAGTACCAGTGCCTCATTCAATATACTATATGACTTATTAGATACCTTGATAAACGGGCATAAGCCCGGCCTTACTATGAAGGTTAATTTCATCATACTTAGTTACCTAATTAAATGTTATATTAATTATACAAACGGTTTACAAAAGTTAGAGAGGGATTCACAACCTGCTAACGGGCCATTAACTTAATAGTAAAACTTTTAGTATACATACATATAATCACGCCTTTATCCCCGGAGTGTTAGGCAGAGGTAAATTAACACTCACATTTTACTAATAATTGTATTCGGTCACACGTAATACGGGGTGAGACTATTGCCATATTCTGGGTATTAGGTATTGTTTTCTCGAGCCATGGATCTGACACTGTGTCTGGGCTGTATATATCTGACTCATGTTAAACCAAGAGACCAAACCAAGAGATGGGGTGGTCCAAATTCTACTCTGCCGGGAATCACGCAAGTCACTCTTTAGTTTGTATTCGAGTACTAGTGATTCAACTAGGTGCTGGTGAGGTTGCTAAAATAAGCCTGAACAAATCGCAGTGACAGTCTTTGTGAAGTGGCGGTAGTGAACGCGACTGCAATGCAGGACGCGGGTTCGATTCCCGCTCAGTGCTAATATTTGTACCTATGAAATGTATGAATATAGATTGATATGATTGAACCTTGGAGAGGGCGTTAAGCTGTCGGTACCGGTTTTCATACGAACATCCATGGCAGTCGTTACGTGTAGTTGGAGCCATATAAATTCAACGACTAGTCTAATTGTAATATTTCGAAGCTAATGATTGTAGTGGTCAGATGGCAGTTGCTTTACGGAAAATATCAAAGATCTTAGACTGAAAAGCGTGGGCCCCAGACGCTAAGGTGAAAGTTCCGGATGCGACTGGGATTGACGCTGTAAAGAAGCAGAAGAGAAATCGCAGTGGCTCAATTTTTTTAAGTGGATACCTGGAATAAAAACTACGACTGAAGCGACCAAATACAGGACAGCGCTTTCAGGTATCAGAACAGGTTGGCAGCGCGACTGTGACTCCTCTGGTGTTACAAACGTCCATAGGCCACGGTAACCACTTTCCATCAGGTGGGCCGTGTGCTTGTCTACCAACTAAGTGGTATAAAAAAAGGACATACATCTGTGACTAAAAGGAGTGTGACTGAAGAGCCGATAGATCCTCTTTGAAGTTGATTCAAGTGACCTCATTACTCCTGGGAACCCAGGAGACGCGACTGTTTAGAAGGGCATGAATTCATAAATATGAGCAAAGCCTGTCGTTTCTGGGTTTCCACACCATAGATCTCGATCTAAGTACATTTAATAAGTAGAGATAGAACCAAAGAGATTTCAACAACGACGCGATAGCTGATAACTACCCAATTAACATGATGTCAAGTACCAGCACATAAAACAAATTTGTCCATTGATTTACACATTGAGAAATGGCCGGCATTGTTGAAATAACATCCAGTGAATAATTTATAAATTGGGTCGTACTGGCTAAATAAGTGATATTATAAACAAACCTGTTGCAAAAATGCTCATGTTCACATCAATTTTAACCAACAGCATTTACTTTTGTTGAATGATTTTTTTTTTTTTAAAGTACAATGCGATCCAAAAGGTTTTTCTTGTTCTACATTTTCACTCAGAGCCTCTTTTCTGGGATTTTGCCTTCAGCTTACCATCAGGCAAGGCGAAGTCCAATTGACGTGTCCTTTATAAAAAAAAAAAAACTCAGAGCAATGCAAATATACATCATATAAATATTTATAAGTAAATACATTGCAGTTGTGACTACTAATGTACCTACCCTACCCCCATGCTGCATGACTATGTAGTTAAGTTATAATATTGTGGCCAAGTCCCATCTGATATTTAATTAAACTATTCTCATACTTTTTGTTCATAACAAATTGTTTTGACGTTATTTTACAAAGTACCTAAAGACAAAGTGACAGCTATTGGTAAAGTTATTTCATTCTAGTTTAACATCACAGAAATTATTGTAACTAATAAAATATTAAAGTGAGTTTTCGTGTCTTAACTACACAACCGATTATCACGATTACACGACCTCTGAAAACTTTTGTATAAAAGTTTTCAGAGATCTAAAAAAGATCAAGCGCACCTTTCATCTCATATTGTCTATGGTTCATCTGCGTAGCCTGCTTGAGTTACCTATGGGCACCAGTATTACCATAGAAAAAACGGCAGTGATACAAAAAAGATTAAGGATAAAAATAACTTCAGACAGTCGTTTAATTCGAGAAAAGCTGTAATATGAGCTTGTAAATTTAATATTGCGACGAAATTGTCACAAAACAAGGGACAATTTTAAACGATTTCAACTCAAAAGATAACTAAAAAGCAAAGCATTTATGTTTTTGGGTTATTTCTAAAAGTAATTAGTTAATGATAAGAAAAAATGGCTCAGTAGTAATTAATGTTTTTTTTATTTGATGTCAAAGGTTTGTAGTTACCTTTATCACTTTGAGCATTTTAATTGCTTCCTAGTGTCGTGGGCTGAAACAAAGGGCTTTGAAGAGCTTATCTGCTTCGTTAACGAACACGTGTATCTAACAGATTTATCTCCCGTGCTTTGATGTTTTGTTTGGTAATTATATATAACTAGCTTTTTTTTTACGTTCGAAAAATCCTCACTCCGTAGCCGGTGGGAGAGGTTATGTCGGACTCGAACCCACTAAAACGTATGCACCTGTGGGTCGTTGCTGGTTTTTCTTTTTTATACCACTTTTATACCACTACCGCCACACCTGGTGGCAAGCAAGCGCACGGCGCACGGCCATGCAGAGAAGTGTAAGCACAGAGTTTCTGTGCCGTCAGTATAGAGGACAAAGCAGGACAAGCCTTTAGTCATCCCACTGACAGCACAAATTCTCCAGTGAGCTCTGGCTGCCCTACTTACCGCTGGGAACACAACACGAAGTTATTATAACCGCGGTATTCTGTAGGGCGGAGGTACATCCCCAGTCGGACTGCTCCATTGGGCGGAAATACCGCCGTGTCCTACCTCCTGACAAAATACTCCTGGTCTGGCTGACCTGGCCCTCCTCGGGAACTATATATAACGCTAGTTATATATAGTTCCCGAGGAGGGCCAGGTCGCTATTGCCTGCAGTTTCGCGAGCGTGGACAACTAATCAAGTTCTTGTGACCGTAAATAAATACCGATAAAAGTGAAATATTAAGGGGCATTCTATGGTGTTCATGCCAACTAACACTTTACGGACACCATGTTGTACGTATGTATGTTATTTACAATAACTGTGATTTTGATACCTCCTTGGCATCTAATGAAGGAGGAAAGGTGCTCATATACGTAGGATTACTGCACTATATAAGTTAAGCCAACTAACCCATATATATTTAGTTTCAGTTAAGGCCTACCTTTATAGGTTATTACGTTGTTGGTAAATAACGAAAACTGGATAGTTGTTGACAGTTTCATCAAATCATGGTTAAACCGTGATCACTATAGATCCACACGGAGTGTATATGTGGCCTAGTATGCAAAACTGTAGCCGACTCCTGTAAACGAGCATGTATATTTAATGGATTACAAAATGATGAACTGGTCTACAGGGATATCTATAAAATGTCGTCCAGAAGCTGTCTGCTGCTTCGTGAAACATAAATATTCTATGTTCATATTGTCCCTGAGTAACTATTATATATAACAGAAAGTCTTATGATGAAATGGTGTTTTGTTTAGTTAGACTTTAAACAAATGATAAAGTTAATATGGAATATTTTGTTAAGAAAACTGACTCAAGAATGAACCATACGTACATTGATTGATTACATCATCACCATAGATAAACCGATTATTTATTCCTGGAAAGTTAAGTACTTGTACTTTTTCCACAGTATTTTTATTAGACCTTGTAGATTAGTAGTAGGTTTACGATGACAAATGAATTGTCATTGTAAACCTTTAAGGATGCCGTAAGACCAAACCGGTCAGGTCTAAAAAAATACCGTGGAAAAAGTATAAGTGTGTTCTCAATTTATGTAACGACAAATTCCAACAAGTGCCATCAATCAACAGTATAGTCTAAAAAAAATAACTACAATCAGCTTTTACTATCTTTGTTTTTTTTTTTTTACGTGCGCAAAATCCCCACGGATACCTCCCCACCGGAGCCGGTGGAGGAGGTTATGTCGGACTCGAACCGACTAAAACGCACGCCGCCTGTGGATCGTTTTGGTTGCCGAAGGTGTGGTTGACAGGCATATCCCTCGCACCCCGGCCGAGTTTTTACTATCTTTGCGACTTAATGATAACTAGTTTGAAATATTTGATATGAAAATTCACATATTTTTTATTACCTAGGTCAAAAGCACTCAATACCGGCGAGCTTGCATGAAAGGTTAATGAAAGTAAGTAGAGAAAGCTTGTGAAGTGTATAACCATAGAAGCAGATGGCAGATTGCTATTTCCTGTCTACCCCAGAAGGAGGACTCCGTGGTTTCAACACCCAAGGAGGGCAGATCGAGAGGTATGGCCCTGGTTCGGCCGGGGTGCCTTTCAACCTCACCTCCAACAACTAACTTTACTCGGTTCGAGTCTGCATTAACTCTCCCACCGGTTTTGGCGGAGAGGGGGGTGTCCGTGGGGATTTTCACACGTTAAATGAGAGAAGTGCGTGTGTATACATATGTATGTAATAGTGTTCAAAGTTATTATTTAAGTTTAATATCGCTGGCGTATTTCATGACTGGCTCTTTACTATTACCTAGTTCATGGCAGTTTTAGAAACTATAATCTCCGGAGGACAATCTGTCTTTGTCGACTATCGTTTAATGTCCATTTCAGTGAACTCCATTTGAATTATTATTAGTATTATCCTTTGATACTTCGGTATTTATTATAAACACCTCAACAAAGTCTAGGGAACAAGATGACCCCTTTTTTTTTCGTGTAAATCTTGTTTTGCAAATAACTGGCAGCAAATAAATAAAAATAGAATAAAGTAGATTACAGAGTTGTTCGAAATTTAAAAATAAATTTAAATAAGTAATGATTTTCGAATATGGAGGGAAAACTTTTAAAAGTGTTTGATTGTGCAGTTTCTCTGAGGCAAAATAAAAATTATTTTTTTTGATTGTAAATAACGTTTATTATCAATAATACGTCTTTTACGTATGGTTTGTGCATTTTTGTGACTGTAGTCATCATGTCACGTCGTCATTTAAGTCGCGAAGAGATGTTAAGGGCTGTTGGTATGCTGCAAGCTGGACGAACTCAACGCGACGTAGCAGAGCTGTCAATACCCAACCAAGCGTAATTTGCAGATTATGGGCACGCTACAGGTCTACAGGGGATGTTGCCGAACGACACAGGGGACGAAATAGGGCTACTACCCCGCGACAAGATCGTTTCTTGCAAAATTCCGCAAGGCGGCAACCCACGATTACTGCTCGTCAGTTGGTCGCAGGCCTCCAGTCTCAGCATCAAGTGGTTATTAGCGATCAAACTGTCAGAAGAAGACTACACGAAGCCAATCTTTATACTCGCAGACCGCTTAGGGTTCCAGCTCTTCGACGTGGAAATCGAGGTCGTCGCTTATTGTGGGCTAACGCACATTTACAGTGGACCGACCATCAATGGGCACGGGTTCTGTTTTCCGACGAATCTTGCTTCGGTTTTCATCCTGATTCGAGAAGAGTGCGTATATGGCGAGGTCCTGGACGTCGGAGTCGTCTCCAGAATCCGCAAGAAGTTCATCCTTACCAAGGTGGAACAATCATGGTATGGGCTGGAATTCGCCTTGGTGGAAGGACCGACCTCGTTTGGATACGGGGCAATTTGAATGCAAACCAATACATTCAGGAGGTTATACACCCCATGGTAATCCCTCATCGACAGCAGTTCGGTCAAGATTTTATGTTCATGCAAGATAATGCACGGTCACACACCGCGAGGGTAGTGGTCAATGCGTTAAGCGAGCACAATATGACGACGTTGGAATGGCCTGCTCAGTCTGCCGACCTCAATCCCATAGAGCATGCCTGGGATTTGCTTGGGAGAAGAGCTTTCAGTGATTCTTTGGAAAATCTGAACACTGAAGAACAACTTTTTTTACACCTTCGCAGTGTATGGAGCCATATTCCACAGACGATGATTGACAATCTCATGCTCAAGCTAAGTATGCCACGCCGTTGTCGAGCTGTTGCTAATGCTTTAGGAGGTCCTACAGATTATTAAAAACGTTTAAAGTACGGTTAATTACTGTATTTCTTACTACCTCGTTATTTTTGTGCCTAATCATAGAAGGTTGTAATACTCAATATTGGCACTATTCAATTCATTCTTAAAAAAAAAATTGGTATGAAAATGTTTTTATTAAAATTAAAAACGGTATAAAAATACCCTTCTATTGATATAAAACACTCACTATTACAAGAAAGGGTTTTTAAATAAAAACTAGAAATGTCCTTGTTCCCTTTTTTTTTTTTTTTTTTTTTTTACGTGCGCAAAATCCCCACGGATACCTCCCCACCGGAGCCGGTGGAGGAGGTTATGTCGGACTCGAACCGACTAAAACGCACGCCGCCTGTGGGTCGTTTCGGTTGCCGAAGGTGAGGTTGACAGGCATATCCCTCGCACCCCGGCCGACCCAGGGCCATCTCTCACGATCTGGCCCTCTTCTCGGGTGTGGGGACCACACAGTCCCCAACTCGTCCCCGGAAACGGGGAGGCGCGCCACGCGCGCCGCCGCCGTGGCCTGCTTCTGCCAGGGTGACAGGCGGCTTCACCTGTCACCCCCAGGCCGGCGCTCATGGGGGGCGGAGGTCGTTCATCGACCTCCGACGCCCGAGTTGCCTTCGTGCGCGGGCAGCTTGTCTAGCGATCCTTCGTCGCTCCCGCTGCCGCTCCCGCCCCGCCTCCTCCTTCACGAGCATTACTTGCTCGCAGAAGGAGGCGCCGGCCGCCCACGCATCCGCGCAGCGAACCATCGCCGCGAGCAAGGTGGAGAGCGTGAGAACCCTCACTCCCAGGGCCGCTACAAGCTCCCGCCTCGGCGTCTCCCACGCCGGACACTCGGTGAGCGTGTGCGGACCTGAGTCCTCGCTCGCGTCGCAGTGATGGCACTCGGACGTTGGCTCTTTCTGCATCCGACGCAGATACTTTCCGAAGCATCCGTGCTCGGTGATCATCTGCGTCAGACGGTACGAGAGGCTGCCGTGTGGCCTCTCTAGCCACTCCCCCATGATGGGTCTTACCGCCGTTACTTGTCCTTGTTCCCTAGACTTTGTTTATGTGTGTATTTCCAATAAACCTAACACTTTTTATACCAACACCAATGATTTTTCGATGTCTTTCTAAGTTTTGTGTGTATTTATCGCAGGTTTATAAGTGCCCGGTTGTGGCCTAAACATAAACTGGAGAAATGTGGATGCTAGCACCTCTGCCTACCCCTTCGAGGATATAGGCGTGAGCTTATGTTATGTTATGTTTTTATTAAAAAGAAATTAGTAACTAAAATATAAGGACTAAATGATAATTTCATTTAAAAAATGTTTTTAATTATACAAATTATTGTATTTTTCAAACAATTTTTTAAATTAATATAAGTTAAGCGTGTGTAGTTATTTTCTATAATTTTGGTTGTAAGTATTAAGTTTTAGGTCCCACGTAGCGGAGTAAACTTATTACTATATAAAGGACATGTTTCTGACTCCGTCTAAAAAACTACCTTTAACCAATAACCATAAATAAGGAATTCTATTTTAAGTGGCGTGGCGGTAGTGAACGCGACCGCTACGCAGAAGGCGCGGGTTCGATCCCCGCTCAGTGCAAATATTTGTATGCAGGAATATGGTTCTTTGTATTGGTCTGGTCGTGCCTAGGAAGCACTTTAAGCCATCGGCCCCGGTTGCCACACAAATAACTATGGCAGTCGTTACGGGTATAGTCCTAAAAAAGAGTACAATAACTGGTCTAGCTGCAATGCATTGATATCGGCTTTGGATTGTGGAGGTCAGATAGCAGTCGCTTCACGGAAAATATCGAAGTTCAGGCAAATCTGCAGTTACATTGGTAAAGTTAACCCAGACTCGCTTCGTATGCGACCGGAGACGTTAGGTTGAAGAAGAAAGTGTATTTTATATACATATATATATAAATATAATATCGTTGCGTTCTACCCATTTCGAATAAAATGTGAGTAAACACCTATAAGGTCAAGTTCCTCTTATATCTGAGGCGATGTCCTCGCCTCCTTTGTAGACAAATTTACCCTCAAGGATGTTCTTGGTAATGGACGTTTTCGCACTTCCCGTTCCAAAGGCATTGACTTTGATTTTGAACTAAAAGGGTACGAAATAGCAGTGAAGGGGCAAGTCAATGGCCCTAGTTAAAATTGACGCAATCTTTATAAGAGGAATTACTTTTGTGATTAATTATGTTAATTGTAATTAGTTTTGTAAATTTTAAGTTAATATCACGCATTGCTATTAAAAAATAAATTAAAAAATAAAAATTGTTTATTGTCAAGCTACAGGGGCTCATAGCGTGTTAGTAAAATTGCTTAAAAAAAAAAGTTTAAACATTTTTTATAACTTTAACGCTTACTCTAACACTTCCGCAAGGGGGTAGACAGGCATATCTTAGCACCCACATGGTTATGATACAACGTAATAAAAGATAATAATAATAAAATCAGTCATTACCAACTTCTTTGACTAGTACAAACGCGCGTCATGTTTCGTAGGATGTATTCACAACTTCACTATTCTCGGCATACAACTTTAATTAGTGAAATATCATAAATTCAGTCCAGAAAATAATAAAATCAATTTATATCTATCATTACTCTTTCTAATATTCACTTTTCCTCCTCTTCTGCATACGTTCCATAATATATACCAAATCAATTTACATTAAACACTCGTATATGAACATAAGTGAACATAAGAGAGTAAGCTCTATCCATTTCATTAATACAAACAACTAAGAATAAAAATATTTATATCTTATTACATTACTTTACATGTTATTTAAATTCAATTCAATAAATAGCAAAACGACTGGTCGATGCTTCGTGTGACCAAAGGGCTGGCCTCTTTTTCGCTCAACGGATTGGCATTGCCATCCAACGGGGCAATGCCGCCAGCCTTTTGGGCACATTACCTGTCGACATCGATGGGGAGGAATTCTTCGATGCTTAATTTGATCTTTTTGTATCCTATTTTATATTCTTGTAAATATTAGTTTATATCTTATTACATTAGTTTACATGTTATTTAAATTCAATTCAAAAATAAATTATTAGTCGTTTATTAATTTAAATTCAATAAATTACATATATCGTAAAAAAAAAAGAATAAAATATGTTATAAATTAACATCAAACATGTTAAGGCGCACAGGTTTACAGTTATATTTTGAAGATTACTTACTACTTAATTAATTACGTGTAGATATGTAATGCGTGTATTGGTTTGTTTGTAATATTATAATAATAAAGAATTTTATGAAAAAGCAAATCTGTGCGTCTTTGTTTTATGAAATAAAAATCTCGAATTTCTTGAAAAGACTAATGCTTTAACACCGTTTAAGGCATAACTCTTCTGTACAATATAATTTTTTGACATCTTTTTCCGTGAAGGTTCTTACTCTTGCACCCCTAAAATGGGACTGCGCAGGTATTCAAATCCTACCTGAATATATATCATTTACAATATATACATATTACCACCTGTGAATTTCTAAAGCTTATCAAGGGATAGGCTTTTGTATATATCGCGAAAGCTTACCTTTAGCTTACTATCAAGCGAGGTGAAGGCAAAATGGCATATCCTACAAAAAAAAAATAACTAAGGCCGCCAACTGTACGTACCACAAAGCTTGTATCTCATATTGTAATGTAATATGTATTTGGTGTACAATAAAGACTCACGTAACAGGATGTGATCGTGCGCAGTTTTTAGTGCCTGTTTTTTACTGTTAAATCGGTAACAGCTCTATCAATTGATTACCTTATGCGATATATAGCCGCGTGGTTACCGACAGAGTAGAATTAGGGCCACCCCATCTCTTCCCATGTGGTGTCGTGCAAGGCGACTAAGGGATAGGGCTGTTTAACATCAGACAGATATTATACAGCCCAGACTCAGCCTCAGATATATGGCTCGAGTCAAAAATAGTGACCGGAATACGACAATAGGCTCACCTCCTATTACGAGGGACCGAATACAATTATTGGTGAAATGTGGGTGTTAATTCACCTCTGCCTAACCCTCTAGGGATAAAGGCGTGATTATATATATTTATGTACCTTATACGAGACAAGTGTAAAGAGAGGCGGTTAGAGACAGAAAGACTCTAAAATATCTTGGTCCATGTCAATCAGGGAGTCGAAAATAGAACCTCACAATCCCAACTAATGATACAAACGGTTTAATATCAGAGTCTAGTAATTGGGGAAGAAGGTATTATCGCTACAAATTGGCCGTACATTTTTCAGAAAAAGTCTCTCATTTCTAATTTACATTTTTAGCTTCATTTTACATTTTAAGCTCGATTTTCCGACGGGAACCGACGAGTCGACCTTGACCGTCATTTAATTGTGAGTGATATGTCACGCGTCGCGAGCGGAGTTTTAACTACGTATAGGGTTGACAGACTTAATTATTTTTAGTCAGTTATTTATACAACTAAGGTGGCAGACAAGCACTCGGACCACTTAATGGAAAGTGGTTACCGTGACCTATGAATGTCCGAATTGAACAGTCCGACTGGGGAAGTACCTCCGCCCTACAATATTTCGCGGCCTTAATAGCCTCGTGTTGTGTTCCCGACGGTGAGTACTAGCCAGAGCTCACAGGAGAGTATTTGTGCCATCAGTGGGATGACCGAAGGCTTGTCCTGATTGTATCTTCTGCATTGACGGCATATAAACTCTCTGTTCTAACGAGGTCGGTAGCACTTTTCATCAGGTGGGCCGTGTGCTTGTCTGCCACATAAGTTGTATAAAAAAAAACTTGAAATGTACAGTCAGCATTAGATCTATCTTGGCTACAAAAATCTCAAAATTATCTCAATACCAAGTTATTAAGAGCAAGTCAAACTGTTATATTGATTTGAATTGTATCAACATCCGAACCAAAGGTGTGTACCAAATATTAGAACAATTGGTCGACAGGAAGGGGCCACCAAGGCATTAAGATCATTTTGAATACTTTGTTAGTCAAGATTGATGTAATGCTGACTGTACAGTAGATCTCAGAAATAACATAACACGTGCTCTACTACTCAACAAATAGAAAATCAAAAATTAATCCCTTTAAGAGTCCTCCTTTAAGGGTCCTTTAAGCGAGGCGTGAAAAACCATCTGATGAGGTACATCTAAGTAATGCCACCATTGTAACATTACTTAGTGTATGTAATGGGACCCCTCTTTCCTGAGACTTTGCCTTTAGCTTACCATCAGGCGAGGTGAAATCAAGTTTGCGTGTCCTAGATAAAAAAAAAATAAAAAAAATTCAATAGGGAAAATGGATTCAAACTATCCGGTTCGTGGAATCCAATGATTAAGATACTAAAACCAAAAAACATAGTGTCGTTAAAAACTGTCATAGTGAGTGTGGTGTGTCGCCAGCCTAACTGCTCATAATAAGTGTAATGGTGGGTAGGCGCTCAAAAAATGTTCCTTGCACACCTCTAGATGCTCGCAAGCCATTCAAATCGTGACCATGGGTGCTGCAACGGATCCGAAACGTCGGCAGAAATGGTAAGGTCCATGGTTAAATCGAAAAAAAAAAGTCCCCGAACTGTTGTATAATTATGAAATAGGTAAACAGCTGACAGCCCTAGAATGAATAACGTGTTTAATTTGTTGCTGGTTGTGCGTCACGGTTCAGTGTAAATGAGAGACATTCACTTTGTATGATATTTATGTGGTAGTACAACGCTGCAGTGCGAATTAATATACAGTATTACGTTATAAATAACCTACAGTATATTAAATGTAGGATAATACTCCTCATACTTTCTAAATATGGAAATAAGAATGTATATGTATTGGAGTGTTTTGGTGAACATTTTTTTTTATACAGGCCTCGACAATTAAACTTCGCCTTGTCCGATGATAAGCTAGCCAAAGTCTCAGAAAAGAGGACCACCATAAATCACATACACCATGTGACAATGGTGACACTCAGCTTGACGGCGTCATCATATGCTTTTTCACGCCCCGCTTAAAAGACCCGGGACTGTAGAAAGAAGGAGCACGTGAGCTGGTAATGAATTCCAGGCCTTAAAAACAAAGGAAAGAGTCACCAAACCGCTTGGGTACAACGCTATGATTTTTGTGAATATTTATGGAACTTCCAAATGCATTTTCTTTGTATTATAAATATTTGATAGGTCTTCCGCGGTACAGTGATTTATTGCCAAGAGTATTTCAAAATAAATAAAATATATATCCAGTGGAATCTGTGAAATAGTAGTACATTTTGTACTGCTAAAATTAGGGTATGCTGTCATCATAGCCTGAGTAAGTTTCAGTGTTAGTTTACACTAGGGCTTAAGCCGGTAGTTTGCTGAAGCTGCAATAATATATTATGTGAGTGATGGAAACTAGAAGGCTGTAGACGTTTTGTATTAGACAAAAGTGGTCCTTAAGCCCACGTTAACAGATTAGAGTACTACTCGACCCAAGTTCACATAATAATAATTGATGCTATTATTGTTAGCTTGTTCCACTGTCTTCAATTTCCTAGCAATAAAAATGAAAGGTATCGTTTATTTATTGCAAGTTTGACTTCACGTTTGATAGGACAATCAAATGCGCTTTGATCATTGCTACCCCGGTCAAAATAGCATCCTAGCGTTATCAAATAAGTATACGTTTTCCAAACAGAAATAGAACGCAGTTCAAGTCCACTTTGATTAGGCAATGTCTTAAAAGTGAACTTTGATCACGCTGATATAATACTATGATATCCTGATGTCTAAAAAATCGTATAATCGTAAGAGTACCGCGGTAGCCTAGTGATATGGGTAATGGACTGCTGAGACGAGGTCTCGGGTTCGATCCCAGGTTTTACCATGGCACACACCAATGACTTTTCGATGCTTTTCGAAGTTATGTGTGTATTTATCGCAGGTTTATAAGTGCCCGGTTAATGGCAATAGGCTCGCCACCTATTACATTGGAACCTAAACATAAGCTGGCGAAATGTGGGTGCTAGCACCTCTGCCTATCCTTTCGGGGATATAGGCGTGAGTTTATGAGAGTTTATGTTATATGTCTTATTCGCTTCAAACATACTTGAAGACATGCATGTAAACACTTGACCACATTATATTTAGGTCTTCCATCCATTTAAATACTTAACTATGATTAAAACACTAGTAAAACTTTTCATCACAACACCCCTTGTGCCTTTAATACCATATTTAATATCTTATTCTTTATTTGTACAGAAATAATTTACCCTCTGACATTCTCTTGCCTCCAATACTACACCCCGCAATAGCACAAGGCAAGATAATTTTAGCTACGATATTCCGCTGGGTGGACATTCTTACTCAGTCAAACGACTCTGATTCAGGCACAGATTCCGCCACCCACCCTCTCATAAACATTTATGAACTTCAAAATAGTCTCTTATAAAGCTTTTGAATAATACAGCGTTTTTTAAATGTAACCCTTTTGTTTTCGGGTATTTTTTTACGTTTGCTTGCTTTTTATTTAAAGTTCTTGGCGATCTGCATTGATTTGAGTTTACTGTACCTACTGATCATTTAACCTTTCAATATCTAAATTATGTGACATTATTGACGGTTTGAAAGGCGTCTCGTATTAAAACTGAGAGTAAACTTTTCACAGAAGAGTTTCAAACTGGCAATTTTTTTAAAGTGTATTTCAGTATCAAGAATATATTACGTCTCCTACACACGACATAATCACTAATCTATTTTGTCTATTTTTGTTTGTTTATACATTTATTGTCATGAAAATATTATATTGATGGACGGTCGCGCCTGTTATTTGTTTTTCTTTATTCCACTTAGTTGGCAGACAAGCACACGGCCCACCTGACGGGAAGTAGATACCGTGACCTAAGCGTTACACTCGTGATGCCGACCCCATTATACAGCTTGAGCGTGCGTAGGATGAAGTTCCTTTCATATCACACAGTACGCACCTTTGGGGGTCGCAATTTGTGAGGGTGTGAGGTATTTCTGCCCGATTGAGCAGTCCGACTGGGGTAGTACCTCCGCCCTACAGAATACCGCGGCTATAATAACTTCGTGTTGTGTTACCAGCGGTGAGTAGGGTAGCCAGAGCTCACTGGAGAATTTGTGCTGTCAGTGGGAAGACTAAAGGCTTGTCCTGCTTTGTCTTCTACTGACGGCACAGAAACTCTGTACTTACAGGGTTGGCAGCGCGACTGTGACTCCTCTGGTGTTACAGACGTCCATAGGTCACGGTAACCACTTTCCATCAGGTGGGCCGTGTGCTTGTCTGCCAACTAAGTGGTATAAAAAAAAGGGGGCCCCTGGCCCGTGCTCGGCGACCAGCCCTCTTCTTGCCTGCTCTTTATTGTACCCTCTGTTAGTCAGAAAGATCATGGAAAACCCTCTAAGTAGCCCTCTACAGTGCCGCTAGAGGCGCTGCTGTACACGTTGTTACTTTATAATATACTATTTTTACTTTATAATATACAATGAATATGTAATTAGTGTCGTAACTAAAAGTACACTAACAATAGAATTTCATTGAAAACAAAAACAGATACGCTCTTAATTAATGTCATTTGTTCGTCCTTCGGTCCAAAGGAAATTAGTCGATGTCACGTCCATTTAGACATTTCGTTTGCTTGTGTTTCATGTCCTTTGTCTATTTCCTATTCACGTCACGAACACCACCTGCGTTTCGTTATTCTGACTACGAAACACTATATCTTTTAAGGTTGAGGTACTTTTCAAACAAGCAGTACAAATTCGAAGTAGGAGCTCTGCTACACGTTGAATAGCGGCACTCTTATGGTGTTTTCGATCGAAATTCTCTCCTATATGTTTTGCTTTATACAAAACATGTAGAGAATTAATTCAATATCTGTAAATATTCAGATCGGAGATTAATTTGCAATTAAATTTGAAAGACCTCGGTAGCCTAGTGGTATGGGTAATGGACAGATGAGACGTGGTCTCGGGTTCGATTCCAGGTTTTACCATGGCACACACCAATGGCTTTTCGAAGATATGTGTGTTTTTATAGCAGGTTTATAAGTGCCCGGTTAATGGCAATAGGCTCGCCATCTATTACATTGGGACCTAAACATAAACTGGCGAAATGTGGGTGCTAGGGGATATAGGCGTGAGTTCATGTTATGTTATGTTATGTAAATTTTATTCATTATTAGCATTGCAATAATCCCCGTCGCATCTGAGACCCTCACAGCGGAGTCCGGGGTCCACTAAGAGTTAAATTTTGTTATAATAATAAATTCGACAACGTATTATACAGCGCTGCCGACACCAAAAGTTCATCGTAAATAAACATTTGAAGAACGAGACATCAAGTAGTACCGATATACACAACTCGTGTTCACGGGTATTCCCCGTTGGAGGAGGTAGGACACGACGGTATTTCCGTCCAATTGAGCAGTCCAACTGGGAAAGTACCTCCGCCCTACAGAATATCGTGGCCATAATAACTTCGTGTTGTGTTCCCGGCGATGAGTAGGTTAGCCAGAACTCACTGGAAGGTTTTTGTGCTGTCTGTGGAAAGACCAAAAGCTTGTCCTGCTTTGTCTTTTACACTGACGGCACAGAAACTCTTAATGCTTGTAGTGTGACTCTCTTGGTTTTGCACGCATCCATAGGTCACGGTAACCACTTTCCATCAGGTGGGCATGTGTTTGTCTGCCACCTAAGTGGTATAAAAAAAGTAACCATGATCAAAACCATTTATTCTGTCAACACTATAAACAAGCCGATAATTACTATCGAGGCAGCTGAAACAAATCACGTTTTGATACACGCCCGCTTTATAAACAATAGAGAAAGTAATTTCCAGACTTTAGTCACGTTTTAGATTTACTGGCATTAAACAAAAACATTGCCTAAGCACGCACATTTCAAAAAAACTAAATGGGATATTAATTGTAGGTATTTAATCCATGGGAGCCTAATTAATAAGTCTAAGAAATCATGCTAACGACCTAATACCACGAATAGCACTAACTTAGTAACAGGGTAAAAATAATATAATGTACAATATAGTAGCTGGAAAACGTGTATAATATTTTAAAAATGTTGTTTACATATTTTCGGTTGCTTGTAAGAGATTGCCGCAGAGCGCCGCCATTTGTACATATCCTGCCACATTGTGTCTCTCTTATTGTTGTGTTATGCAATGGAGTCACAATATTATTTTGTGCACATTGCAGTGGAGACTATGGGCAGTCGGGGATCAGAGACGAAGAGGTTGATCGCGGAAATTGGCCGCCGTATCCACGACCAAGGCTGTGACCCCCGATCCGGCTCGTTCCTGGGGTAAAGGATGGCCGTTGCGATTCAGTGAGGCAATGCGGCCAGCATCATGGGCACCTTAGCGCCGAGAACGATGCGAAGTGGGTTATTCGACACGACATAATTGCGAATCAATTTTGTGTGTTTTAATACTGACCAGATTGTACTTTTAAAATGAAAATAAATGACTTTATGTAATAGATATATCATTATATTGCGCACCATAAAGATTTTATTAATTACAAAAGCAATAAAGTCGTTGTTATTATTATTAGTATTTTCAGTTTCAGATATACGACAGCTTCTTCTATATGTTAGTATTATCTCTATAAAATACACAATACTTTGGGATATGCTACTTTATGCTTCATGACACCGGGTTAGTACCAAGATTAACATATTTTTTCAATGACGTATTCAATGGATAAACATACCTAAAAGTTCTTGTTTGTGTCATTCACACAAATAGTAGTATTGATTGAATGTATTTATTTTTTATTTTGCATAAAAAGATGAACAAAACACGCTTTGTCCCCTTAATGTCCTGAATGTGTTTATCTAAAAATATGTCCAATGACGCTTGTCATACATTGTAATTCTATTATAGTCTAATTTGTTTTAAATTTTTCATCTGTACACATTATACACCTACCAATCTTATCCAAATATGACTTATGGTACATACAGAATACTACAGAATACCGCGGCCATAATAATCTCGTGTTGTGTTCTTGGTGGTGAGTAGGGTAGCCAGAGCTCACTGGAGAGGTTTTGTGCTGTCAGTGGGAAGACCAAAAGCTTGTCCTGCTATCTTTTATGCTGATGGCACAGATATTCTTTGCGCTTGCAGGGTTGGCAGCGCGAGTATAACTCCCTTGGTGTTGCACACGGCCAGAGGCCACGGTAACCACTTTCCATCAAGTGGACCACCTAAGCGGTATAAAAAAAATACTCATAATAATTTGAATTCCAAATATGCAAGACAAAAAAATATTATACAATTGAATTATAAAATAGTAATTTTTAAAATGGTAACATTCTTTTTTCACTTTAGTTCAAAAGAAAATGAGCGATTATGTATTATAACAAATTTTCTAAAATTGGTATGTCCTTACTAAAAGCTAATACAAACTGTTCATATATTCAAGCAATTCTTAGAATTCGTAAGGCTTTCTTTACTTATAAAATTGTAATTTTTAAAATGGTAACATTTTTTTTCACTTTAGTTTAAAAGAAAATGAAACCTTGCTAAAAGCTAATACAAAGTGTTCATATATTCAAGCAATTCTTAGAATTCGTAAAGCTTTCTTACGTTTTCTTTATGTAGTTATTTATTCTCTGTTGATAATCTCCTAAAGAGCTATAAAGGTAAATCAAAATCTACGAGTATGTAGCAAATTCTACTAATAATTAATATGAACTAATAATATATAATGTTATCTAGGTTATTATTACATTGATATGATACTCGTAACGTGGCTAATATGTATAGTCGTTATAATTTATCGAAATATTATAGTAATTGGATAATGATAGTTTTAAAGTATCAAAGACCGTGCGAAGTAGAGGAGTATATATTTTAATAATTTTTTTCAATGTAAAATATACAATTATCTTACATTTATTCATTTATTAAAACCAAAAATTGGGTATTTTCCTGTAATGATAATAAATTATTTAACTGAGCTTATTAAATTAAGAATGGGAAAAGAGCGACAGAAGTTGTGTTGGTTCTTATTTTATCGTTTATTATTTATTTTTAATCATCCACCGTCCTTATAATAGGAAATTATTTGACTTTTAAATATTATATTACCATATTAAATATTATGACGTCACAATAAATTATTTCATACAAGTTTCATTGTAAGTTACTGTTTTGTCGTTTAGTAAAAAGTAACTAATTTGACTAGTCAGTCAAATACCCAATTGCATAGTGTAAGTACAGAATCGTTGTCTCCCCCGAACTTAGTTGTTAACCTGAATCTCAGAAGACAATTCCTTCCCACATTACATGTTACAAAGAAACTATATTTTCTTTGTAACATGTAAATAACACAAAAGTACATTATGCACTAGTAATGTAACAAAAGCCAGAAAGATTTGGTCGTACACGTTGCTTTGTGGTTGTATACGAATACTTTTTTACGTGCGAAAAATCCTCAGGGATACCCCCCTGCTAGAGCCGGTGGGGGAGGTTGTATTCAAACATACAAACTTGTTGCATCACAACTTTGAACATACAACATGTTTAATTGGGTTATTTTTAGTTGTTAATAACTGTTACATCTTGTTTTATGCAATAAGTGTATAGAAATAAACCAATACTATAATTCGCAGAACAAAATGTCTCATAGTGTTACGGGTATTTTTTTTTCTGCGTGAAAATATTTCTTTTTTTCCATGGGTAGTTTGAGGTACTATACCTTCAAAGTGCCACTACCTGTTGAGCTACGTACAGGATATGTCCTGCACATAAATAAAACTGTTTTTTTAATGTATTATGTTCTTTTTTTTAAACCAAGAAGTGGATTCTAGGCTCACGTGTAAGCCTCGGACACAACCGGAACTCAATGCTAAACGCTCAATGCGTTGCGGGAACGGGATTAGATTCAACGCGAGTGGAATCACGGCCAACAGCTAGTAATATCCCTCTAAAGTTCATGAAATATTACCTATGTATATTAATATCACGGATCCGACTAAACAGCTTTTTGTAGACAGTCTAATTAACGTTGCAAATTAAAAATGTCAACATAAAAGGGGCTGCGTGGGTGGAAGACCCTCTGAAATAAGAGAGTGAAATGGTCAACGCATAATTTGCGTCTGTCAGAGAATTTGCCTCCATTTTGTAGAACAGAATCTCGTCATTAATTAGTAGCTATTTATAAACACAGATTTTCGCAAGAAAATTGTGTTGTTTATTTAATATTGGAGTATTATACAATTAACTATCTTGTTCAGCGAGCTATATTTAGAGTGAAGATTCATCAGTTTTTAAATACACCAATTACAAAAAAAGAAAATACAAGAGACTATACAAAAAAACTAGTACGTCATTGAAAAGAGTTTTATTGTAGTTGTTTATTTTATATTTTATATTTCGACAACCCATAGACTTCTATTCGTCGGTTTTTATACGTAATTATTGAATTTGTGCACTAATAAATTGAATCTGCCTCTCTATTATTGTAGCAGAGATAGACTCAGTCATCACACACCCAGTGAATACGATTACATTACGACATCACGCATGGCATGGCTCGTAAAAATATCCTGTGTTATGTGTCGTATAATGCCAAGCACGTTACGAAATCCGTAGTGTTCGCTACGGCGTAGCTGAATTTTGTAGACGAGCTACGAATGTAGTATAAGTTTATACAGCGGGAGGGAGTTTGTATTCTGAACATGTTTGTATAACGAAAACCACATGCTACCATTTGAACATAACATAGCCGAATCGCAATTCGGGAGAGAAAGGGTAAAATAGTGAAACTGAAAATGTCTCAAGAGTAAAAAGTTAAGAACCGCTGTATTTCGTATTTAGATTTAGCCAACTGTAAAAGAAATAGTCCCATTACAGCTATTGATAAAAGACAGTGTAGCATTCAAACACATATCTACGAATCACTTTTATGGGTGTATTTTGGCAAATCAATGATGTAAGATTTGAACTACAAGAAATAGGTAGCCAGTAAACAGATTTACGACTTGGGCGACCAGGCGCAGGGCGCGCCGTAGTAGCGGCGGTAAGACCCATCATGGGGGAGTGGCTAGAGAGGCCACACGGCAGCCTCTCGTACCATCACCGATCACCGAGCACGGGTGCTTCGGGAAGTATCTGCGTCGGATGCAGAAAGAGCCAACGTCCGAGTGCCATCACTGCGACGCGAGCGAGGACTCAGGTCCGCACACGCTCACCGAGTGTCCGGCGTGGGAGACGCCGAGCCTGGAGCTTGTGGAGGCCCTGGGAGTGAGGGTTCTGACGCTCTCCACTTTGCTCGCGGCGATGGTCCGCTGCGTGGATGCGTGGGCGGCCGGCGCCTCCTTCTGCAAGTAAGTAATGCTCTTGAAGGAGGAGGCGGGGCGGGAGCGGCAGCGGGAGCGACGAAGGATCGCAAGACAAGCTGCCCGCGTACGAAGGCAACTCGGGCGTCGGAGGTCGATGAACGACCTCCGCCCCTCATGAGTGCCGGCCTGGGGGTGACAGGTGGAGCCGCCTGTCACCCTGGCAGAAGCAGGCCGCGGCGGCGGTGGCGCGCCTAGCGCGCCTCCCCGTTTCCGGGGACGAGTTGGGGACTCTGTAGTCCCCACACCCGAGAAGAGGGCCTGTCAACGTCACCTTCGGCAACCAAAGCGACCCACAGGCGGCGTGCGTTTTAGTCGGTTCGAGTTCGACATAACCTCCTCCACCGGCTCCGGTGGGGAGGTATCCGTGGGGATTTTGCGAACGTAAAAAAAAAAAGCAGTAAACAGATTTAATCGTACAAAAAATTGTTGAATGCAGTTCGAATCCAAAACCTTCAACATAACAGTTGAACTTTGTATCGTCACGCTACGGAGGTAGGCAAAATTTAAGAATGTTTGAGGATTTAAGATTGTTTCGAACTTATTCGACAGACTTCACCAGACAGATTATATATAAGATTGTATTATACCAAAACCCTGTTTAAACGTTATTCTTTTATACTTGGTAGCTGCCCTAATGCTCCGTTTCAAAAATACACCCTGTATAAACATAATTTGTGTAAGCAGTATGCATATGAGAAGGCGTGTGTGTGTGATTGTGTTAGGGAGAATGTAGGTAGTGTTGTTTTACTACAGTAGTATCGAGACTTTGCATAAATCCGCTTAACATAACTTTTTAAGAGTTTTGTTACTAGAGAGAAAAATAATGGGAAGGCTTCTGACATCACCGGTCTAAATTTAGTTTGTTTGATGACTACTCCGCAGTGAACCCTGGAGATGTGGTACCCTTCAGAATATTTACATAACTGAGAAGGAAAGGTAAATGAGGGAACGGAGTTAAATTCCTATAAGCAACTGCTGTATATCATACATCGGTAGCTTAGTGGTTAAGGAGTCGTTCTTGCGATCGAAAAGCCCCAAGTTTGAATCCTGGCCATTATACTACCGATGTGAACCCACTCCTAACACAGCAATTTCGCTTAGTTGGAAGGATTAAAGGGTATACTAGTAATCTAATATTCTTAAAAAAACTTGTGATCATAGTGATGATATATATACGCGAAAAGTGTTAGAGAGAAATAGAAAGAGATTTTCTGAGCTCATGACTGAGGCCTTTAGTGTGACACTACTCGCAGGTACGACATGAATGTCAGTGGTATGACAGTTCATCAGCAGTCAGTACACTTGCAATTATTTATAGATTAGGGATTGACCACCTGAATCTCGTGGAGGGT
Organism: Eilema griseolum; assembly: GCA_963662185.1. NCBI lineage: Eukaryota > Metazoa > Arthropoda > Insecta > Lepidoptera > Erebidae > Eilema > Eilema griseolum. The sequence goes on from OY759238.1 coordinate 21,772,455, forward strand.
GGACACACGGCAACAAATTTACTGGCGTGGCTAACGTGGCTCTGGTGAAATTTCTTGAAAAACTTGACATTGGCATCTCGCCATTAATTATTTTATGAACATTTACAATTTACTTGATATTGGCAAAATTACAGCGCTTTGCTGAAGAGACCATCAATAAATGAATATTGAACATTATAGATTACGGAAACTACTTTATGTTAGTCGAGCTGTATGCTTATTTACCAACTCAACAATACATACATTTCTTTTATTAGCAGGGAAAAAAGAAAACAGAGAGAGAAATACTTACTTTAAAGTATGTATCCTAAGGCAGCTGACCTCAGCAATAAATTATTATGTGGAGAAACTTGAACGCATAGACTAGGATAGATACTATAACGAAGTGTTTCTGCAAAACGAGTAAAAATATCATTCATATTGTATTGCTTTTACATCGGTTTTCACATTGGGTCTTTTTACAGGATGGGGCGCGTAACAAGCCTGTGCACTGGTCAATTTGCCAAAAAATAGGTTAGTTTAGAAGTCTTAAACCGATTTTGCTTAAAGACGTTGCCTCTCTGGCCGTATTCTATCGCCTCCACCACGGCGAGTGTTCTGAGGAGCTATTTCAACTGATCCCACCATCTCCCTTCCTATTCAGAACAACTCCTATTGGCCTGCGGTGCCACCCACAAACAGTGGAAAACATGCCGTCTTGCACCAAATGGTTTGAGGCCTCCTTCGACAGCCGTACGATAAAGAGCAGGAATGCTCTGCTCGCGCATCAATTTCCCTCTTCTAACAGTCCCGGGCCCTTCAAGCAGGGTATGACAAAGCATCTATCAAAGCCGTCAAGGAAGGGACCCCCATTTTAAGTTCAATAGTATCAGAAGTGGTGGTCCGTATTTTTTGAATTGCACCTCAGCTTTTTACCATCTAGCGAGGTGTAGTCAATTGACGGACCAAATTTAAAAAAAACATCAAAAAAAGGAGAAGATTCAGTCGCTATTTTCGCTCTATTATGAGCAATCAATTAAGTTATGTTCTGTCAGACCAGGCACCGTCTTCTAACAGATCAATTGATCTATAAATTCAGTTATTTTTTGCTTTACTTTTTTATTTATATCTGTTTTGTTTCTTGAAGTTGTATTTGTAGGTAAGTTCCACTTATAACACCCGACTCCAACATTGCAAGTGAAATAAAATCTTGTGAGTAAGTAAACTTCAAGTTAATCTTTTATTAATGAACAGATACCAGGAATTACGTACGTCACAGATTAAACAGTACGCTACGTCACTCACGGCCGCCATTTATGTTTTAATTATGCGGTAAGCGTATGACAAGGTTGTGAATACCTCTCCACTATGTATATTGAAGTAGTGCTGAGTTCATGCACGAAAACTAGGTTACCTCAAAGGGTTTGGATAAAATGTAGGGACTGAAATGTTGATGAGCCTTGTTTGTGGTATAAGCTTATAGTTTACTTGTTAGTAAACGTTAATATGTGTGGTAGACTCGCAACTGAGTTTAGTCTCTCTAGAATAGGCCATATAATAGTAACATCATATAAGCTATTATGATTACTTACATAGCAGTGCAAACAATATGTGAATGTTGTGTGCTTGTAGTGTGCAATTGTTTTTGTGATTGCACATTATATTATTCTCTCGAGATTGTTTCGTACTTTTTAAAATAACGTTGTCATTAGAGAAATCGGATACTCAAAACTCAACCCAGAAGGTTGGTAGCATATAATACAGTCAACCCTCTGATTACAAGAAAAACCGATATGGGTATTTTCCCCCAAATACCCCTATCAAAATCGTGGATTAAGAGAATACAGAATCCAATTTATTTAACAAATGAGTGTTCCAAATATATCATTCAATAAGGGGAACAGCGATAGTACGAAAATAGCGAGTTTGCTTACAAATTGCGAAACCACTAATTAATCTTAATTAAGTGAATATATACGCGCTCACAAGCTAGTAATCATTTACACTAAATGAAAGCTTCAGACAACATTAGTTCAGTTAATTAATTATATACAGAATTTTGTTTGCAAAAGTTTGCAATTTCAACGACGTGATAAAATTTTATGAATAATGTTATTTAATGACTACTAACTGATATTTTTTTGTTTTTAGAAGAGAAGCCATACAGAAAGAAAGTTCATTTTTGAAAGAAAAAATGTGTTTAGGTAGATCGTCAAAAGACACGACAACAATTACTATACATAATATATATAGTACTTGTTGTCGTGTCTTATGACGACCTACCTTTTTTATAAATTGAAAATGTATATTATACATTTTCATTATATAAAAAAAAAAATCTAAAGCGCACAAGATCATACAAATTAGCTAATATATATTTTTTTTAAATTAAAAACCGCTGTCACAAAAAGAACTCTCCAAAAAGTAGAAAATAAATTGAGTTCTTTAATTGATGTATTTACTACAATAATATTTTAATTTAGGCGTTGTCGGAGACTCTTCCATGAACACGCCCGACTAATTCACCTTTCGAACAAAGAAACTAAATCAAAATCGATTCACATACACACACAGCAAGTGCGGACATGTCAAACATATGAATACATATATTCATATATTCAAACATATGAGTACAATATGCACTGAAAATATTAAAATACTGAATTACAGATTTTAATTCTAAACACAAAAAATACATGTAAAATCTGTTGCAGTCCTCTTTTTGAAATGTTTACCTTCACCACTGTGACATGTCATGAACTGGCATAAAAAAATAAAAAATGAGTTCAAGTTTCGAACATTGAATAAGCTTGCATAATATTCCATTCCATTTACAAAAAGTTGGAATGCCAAGCGCAGTGTAAATGGTTGACAAAATTACGTCACCCCTGTTCTGTAGAAATTATTTCACGACTCCGCGGGGGAGTTGTCAACAGGTACGTCTGTTAATGGAATGCGTGGTGGCGTACACAATTTGCAATACAGATATGATTTATTAGAAGATGATGCCACCTATACCCCAAAAATATGTTTTGGTAGAGCTTCATATGAGATCAAGAAAATACGTAGGTAGGCGAGAAATTTTAAAGCTTTCCTTAGGTTAATGCGCGTAGCGAATGGCAATTGATTAGTTTTGTGTAGAACAAAAAATATCTATTGCAAAATGCCTCTACTTCGGCTATAAATAAAAAGACAGAAATACACAGTTTCAAATTACATTGACCTAGGCCTAGTATGCGTCGTAGTATCTATTGAAACTTTAAATTAGTTACACTGTGTCTGTCTAAAATCAAATATGACAAGTTTGAATTTGAGCTACTTTACGGTACTTAACTGAGCTGATTTTGGTACTTCGACAATAATATGTGAGTTATAGGGAACATTATTGTGGTATCTAATCAAACATTGAGCTACAGTGACCCTTTTATAAAACATCACATCCCTGTCGCCTTTAGACTTTCGTCTATATAGGGGCTTCGCGGAGCGACAGTGGGGTCACTCCGCGAAGCCTGTGAAGCCCCCAGTAAGCTTCTGCGCTTCTGGGCGGAGCCAGGCTGGCTACTCTAGCCAGTACTCTGCACGTACAATGGCCCAAAAGGGAGGCTAAGTGCGGACAAGGGAGTCCCATTCCATTCCATTCCATAGGGGCCGATGACAGAAAGTCGTGAAGAACGAAAACAATAGGTAGAAAAGTGTGGATAACAAAATAACACATGAGTATATATGTTATTCTCTCTCACACATACATATTATTACAATTGGTAAAAGTAGATAAAGTAGGTAGGTAACTAGTTAGAAAACCTTATGTAAAATTTTAATATGTTAACGTGTTGAAACCAAATATTATCGTTTGGAAAAATATCTAAAGTAAAACAGAGATCAATGAGTGAATACATATTAAATGGATGTTAGTTTCTTTTGAATCTTTTTTTTACAAAATTTGAAGTAGATACATTACCAGATATTTGATTATTCTGTTATTACATGGAACTAGTCTATAGTTTCACTTGAATGAAAATTACTAAAGAATTTAACTGACCATTTTATTTCTATTACCATTTGATACCTATTCATCTCATTTTACGGTAGTCTTTCCTACGGTAGACTAGTAGTAGTAATGGACTGCTGAGACGAGGTCTCGGGTTTTATTTAGTAAGGCTAATATTTTATTATTCAATCAAATTAGTGTAGCTCTACTGAAATGAAAGATTGAATAATAAATTGAACAACTAAGTAATTTTTATGATCAATTTAATTAAAAAAAGATAAAAAACATTAAGTGCTTTTATTTTAAGCTTTCTTATAAGTAGGTACTTAATTTTGACAAACAAATTCATAAGTCTAATACAAAATATAAATAGGTTAAGTAATTTATTTCAACATATTTTTTTTAGTTTAACTGAAAAGTTCATTTACATTTTTTTTATACTGTTGGTTGATGGCACTTGGTGGAATTTGTTATTACACATATTGATAACTCACTTGTACTGTTGCACATTACTAGTAATGTGGAAAAGTATCAATATGTGTACTGTTCCACATTACTAGTAATGTGGAAAAGTACAAATGAGTGATCAATATTTTTTTTTTTTTTTTTTTTTTTTATATAGGACACGTCAATTGGACTTCGCCTTGCCTGATGGTAAGCTGAAGGCAAAGTCCCAGATAACATATACATTATACAAATCATATCTCTCTGAGCAACAGATTTTATGGCAGATTACTTACCTATTTAATTATCCTTTAAATATTGATATTCAAATCGATTAAGATAGGAAAAAATTTAATCAACAGTAAAATCAACAGTATAAATAGTACATGTTATAACTTTGTAAAGTTTGTACACTTTTTTACTTAACACCATACTTTATACAATGTATTCTTGAAATTATGATAAGTTTGCATTTAACGCTGTACTTCTCATATAGCATAATATGTAGTTTACGATGCATAACGCTTGCTTAGAAATCATTTACCTACGTGTGAAATGAGAATTTTCTTATTTATCTGGCAATAGGTAAGTAATCTAGTATGAAATTCCATTTCTCGGAACAATATTGGAATCCGTATGAAGCTCATGTTGAGCTGTTTGTGCGATTACCTACCATTGGAGGGAGATTGTTTCAAATTATCAATTTGTTTTGTTATTCTATTCTGTTTCAATATTGATAACGTAGAAGCCTACATATTGAGTTGAGTTTGGAAGATTTCACACACGTTTTTTAGGAAGTCCTCGATTGGATCTTCTCATAGTTGAATCGGTCTTTTGTTTGCTACTACTGCTTTTGTTGCTAACTATAAAACCTACCTTACCTTACCATACCTCACTGGTTTATTTCATTCATGATAATATACTAACAGTCTAAATCCACTACGGTGACAGAAGAGAACATGGAAAAGTAGTCTATGTGTAGTCCAGGCAAGTTTAGCCCTACGGAAGTGTTAGAGTACCAAATATTCAAACAGCTCCACAAACTTCTACATATTAGTTGGATCATCCAATAAACTACATAATTTAAACAAACATCCAGTTTCCACTTCACTAAACCTTGCGCACACTAAAAGTTCATCCTAATATGATTACTCAACTAATATTCAGCGCATAGCTGGAGTCCTGAACAAACACTTGGCACGCTACGAGTGGATAGTTCATGTAACCATAGTTTTATAACCCTTACTGAGTATCTGAAGAACAAATACTGTGGTTTTGTTGAATATAACTTGAAGTGAGTTTATTTTTGGAACAGTATCATGTAACAAGTGTTTACAAACTAAAACATCTCATTCAAAAAAGATAAAGTGCGAACCGAACCTCTAATAATCTGTATTAATCATCTTCATCAGCGTTGAGTCCCACTTGTATCTAAACTCTGGTGTCGTGTGTGCTTAGAATTTTTTTTTATACTACTTAGTTGGCAGACAAGCACACGGTCCACCTGATGGAAAGTGGTTACCGTGACCTATGGACGTTTGTAACACCAGAGGAGTCACAGTCGCGCTGCCTGCAGGGTGTAAGTACAGAATTTCTGTGCCATCTATGTAGAAGACAAAGCAGGAGAAGCCTTTAGTATTCCCACTGACAACACAAATTCTCCAGAGAGCTCTGGCTACCCTACTTACCGCTGGGAACACAACACGAAGTTATTATAGCCGCGGTATTCTGTAGGGCGGAGGTACTTCCCCAGTCGGACTGCTCAATTGGGCGGAAATACCACCGTGTCCTACCTCCTTAAATATCAAAGTTATTAACCTATTCCTACTGAAGAAAGCATGATCAGTAAGTTTCTTATTTGTATGATTTGAAATTGATATAGTCATTCACATTAATACTGTAAAACTAGCCAGGGTATTTACCATGTTTATTGTTTTTTCCGCATAACCGAGATAGCGCTGCTACAAGCGTCATGATCACGGTGAACTCCGTCCACGGTGTACCGTGATCATGGTGCTTGTAACAGCAGCAATATCAGTTACGCAGGAAAAACAATACATGTTCCTTATTCAATCAAATCAAATGAGGATTTTTTTGAAATAAGAATCATTGATCCAATCTAAGGCCCCAATAGCTGTTACGAGGTCAGGCACTACTGCACCTAGACTCAAATACATCAATGCGGGCATTGATTCTCGGTATATATATGTGTATAAATATATACGAGAAAATGTAGAAGCTAACTACGCAGAACTAAGGATAGAAAAATATCCTGTGAAAAATAACAACCTATCATAAGTGATTCTGTGAATTATATGTTTTCTTAGGATCCATGTTTGAACTCGTTTCAAAAGAACTTTTTATTATTCTAAGACACAGTATAAATAACTTTATGAATATTTTTTTACGGTTATTAAATTACAATAAAAAACAATTAAACATTAAAAGCGAAGAAAATTGACCTGATTATTTTACTATAAACAATTATTTTATCGATATTATATTTACCATAAAAAGATATCCCACCAAGTTACTTTTTATATTCGAATTTATAAGCAAATAATATTGAATTGTTATTCAAAAGCACGAAGATAAAAAAAAAATATAAAAACCACTTACCAGTATGTGCCGGTGCGGTATGCACGTAGGACCGGCTCGACAGGAGTAACAGGTACATACACCATGCAGCCACCATGGCGATCTGCAAACAATCACACAAATATGAGAAAGACAAGACAAATAGATATAGTGTTATTTGGTATTCACGAAAGTTTTATATCTAAAATGTTAAATATTAAGTGTATTAACGTTTATGGTATCAGAATAAATAAAGAAAATGTAGATCAATCATGTACAATCACAATTGTTTTTTTAATATCTACATTAAAACCCTGACTCCTGAGCTAAGTTTAAAATTTGTAGTACAGGAGTTAGTGTCAACCCAAGTCAATATAAATTATAATTATAATATGTGTGTATGTGTGTATTTAATTGTGTTAAACGGCCTATTAGTAAATGTTAAGAGCTATAATATTATCTGTAGTATAAAGTTATTTTTATATTTTACTAACTGTGTTAGGTATTCCTAACAATATATAAATAAATTAAATAAATAATACTTTAGGTTTGAATAGACAAAATACACGGAATCCTACATCAATAATAATAAATAAGTTAATACTCCACAAAGTATAGGAAATCTGAGAAACGCGGCCGAAGACAGAAGTCCCGTCCCGTAATTGCACGCGAAGGAGTTTAATCATTAACGTCGTAAGTACTAACCCTTCTTCATTTCATGCAGTAGGTTCTGCTGGTTTTGGAATTAATTAAATGCATAAAGGTAAGCAGTAATAAAATATAACTGCAAGTATAAATTAAATTGAAAAATACATACATATAATCACGCCTTTATCCCCGAAGGGTTAGGCAGAGGTGAATAAACACCCACATTTCACCAATTATTGTTTTCGGCCGCACGTAATAGGGGGTGAGCCTATTGCTGACTTCCGGGCACTATTGTTGACTCGAGCAAAGTATTTTTGCCTAAGTCTGATCTGTATATATCTGTCCCTATCCCGCATGGGAAGAGATGGAGTGGCCCAAATTCTACTCTTCTGGGAACCACACGGCTTATTGAAATTAAGTAAGAATATTTTCTTTTATAAATAATTATTTAACAGGCATAACTCTCAATCGTTCACAAGCACTTTCAATTTAAAAATAAGTCAAAAATCCTTTCAACTCCATATTCTGGTCAAAATTCCTTTTGAATAACTGATCTGAAATAAAAAGTTACTAACAAGTTTTAAGATACCGCACATTTGTCAATGATCCCAAAATCTGCATAACTAAACTCCAATCAAACTTTGATTTGGAACTTTAATAGAATTCAAAAAAGTTTCTCCAAGTCACTAAGCCTATGATTTGAGGTCATTTACTTTAAAAAGGATCTTTCAGATATTTATTATTTATCTCTTTAAAATAGAAATCAATCAGAAACTTTGATAGGTTCTCAAACTCAATTAAGTACACCAAGTTTGTCTACACTAGTGTGAGGGAATTTCTCAATGACTTCTCAAGTTTAATTACTGTTTCTCGATCAATTTAGTACAAACAACGTGTTGTCGTTGATAACTTTAGGTACATAATATTAACCTATACAACAAGTTGCTTTGACTATGGAGTCACACGTGTTATAATTTACCAACTTATTAGTACTATTACTTAACATAGTTGCAGAAAAAATAAATGTGTTCTCGTGTTCGCTGAGTGAGTTCGTAAGGGTTACCCTGCATTTCATATGTTATGCCAATTATTTATTTTTTTAAATACTTCGAATCTTTTTATTGCATTAAGAATATTTAAATTATTATTTGTTTCAATTACTATTTAAATTATTATATTGCTTTTTTTTAAATCATATGTAATTTATTGAATTGAATTTAAATAACATGTAAACTAATGTAATAAGATATAAACTAATATTTACAAGAATATAAAATAGGATACAAAATATATTGCTTTATATTGGAATTGTTAATTGAATTATTTGTCAACAATTGTTTTAAATTAGGAATTAGATATGGTTTTAAATTGGAAATTATTAATTTATCATTGTTGACATGTTTTTGAATTGTAAGGGTGGTTGCCACTTTGTCGCATTGGGTTTGCCTGTAATGACTTATGTATGTAAGAAATAAATAAATACTACTGAAACAGACGCCGAGGTTAGGTTACTAATGCGTGGTGGTACTGGTAACTGGTATTAGTTTTAATTAAAAGGTACAGTAAATAATATGGTTTTCGAATCCCACTGGTGAAAACCAAAGACCAAAATTGACAGCCTCTTTGGCGTGACTGTAGTGAACGCGGCTGCTATGCAAGAGGCAAGGGTTCGATTCCCGTTCAGGGCTAATATTTTTATACATGAATATAGATATTTGCATTGGTCTGGTCGTACTCAGGAGACCATATTAAGCCGTCGCCTTCGGTCCCAATTGCCATATGAACATCTATGGCAGTCGTTATGGGTGGTTGGAGCCCTCAAAATAAAGTTCAACCACTGGTCTAGCTGCAATGCTTCGATATCGTCTTAGGGTGGTGGAGGTCAGATGGCAGTCGCTTCACGGAAAATATCGAAGTTCAGCTAAATCCGCAGTTAGACTGGTAAAATGGACCCCAGACTACGATGTGAAAACTTCGGATGCGACTGCGATTAGCGCTAAGATGATGAAGTGGTATTAACATTTTTTATCATTGAAAAATGTATGAGAAAAATAAACCACTGACGTTATATTAAACGTTGTTAATACACTACCATTCCTAAACCCCCTCTGGCTAGAGTGAATCGGTTGGGAAGCTTAACGCTTATATTTTTAGCTAAAACCCTACCTTAATCCGAACTCAGCTAACATATTACGATTTCTTACTTTGAGGTATGAACAGTTAGCCTTTGAAGCTACCGGCTTGACGAGCCTAAGCTCGTTGCCTGCCGTTCTCTTCACGATTACCACAAAAAAATAAATTATTCTGCAAAATAACACATTTAACTACTTATCTATTATTTTATACATATTTGACATGGAATATAAAATAGAAACAATATCTCAATTCTAAGTAATCTATACAGAAATAATTTATAAATATTAAATACAATAAAAATAAAATAACTATTATACAACTTATAGCTAAGAACAATTAAAATGCGTCGTAGAATTCCTCCGCATCGCATGCCTCTTGTGGCAGCGTTCCCAGAAGACTGGCAGCATTGCCACGTTGTATGGCAATGCTTATTCTCTGACCTAAAAAGAGGCCAGCCTTCTGGTCACGAGAAGCGTCGACCATACGCTTCGCAATCTCACGGAAGAGGTTGCGAGCGCTCGGACCCCATGACCCCAAAGTCTCGACTCCAAACGGCACAAATTCATAATCTCCGATGAGATTGGAGTATTTGCGCCGCTTGAGAGCCTCTGCAGAAGCAGCAGCAGCTCCAGCACAGCCAGCCGTGCTAGTTATATGGGTAGGAGCCATGGTATCAACGCATGTGGCGTCCCACACCAGAGTCCTACCCATCTTCCATGGCATTAACGACATGCCATCCGGTCTCTTGCCATCGTCACGCGCCAAACCGTTTGGTTCTAGTAAAGCTGGTACACCGGCGGTGACAAGAGCACGGCGGATTATGTCATTGAGGCTGGCGTGCCGTGGAATTCGCCCTGCGCTCCTGCAGCACGACAGACCATGGTGTCCGAGTCTGTCAACGGCTTCTCCACAGCGGCATTGATGCGGAGAAACACACGGCGCACCTAAACGGAGACAAGTTGCGATGCGGAAGGTAGTGTCATCTAACATAGTCCCTACGTTAGATGACGGAAGAGCTTGTAGCCAAAGACCCGATTCCCACACTCCAACCGCCAGTAAACGGGCACGCTCAGCAGCATTGGAACATGTATTTAGTAATTTTTTTCCAACTAAGCTGCAAAGCGGCCCGTCCCACTGACGCTGTGAGAAGAGGTTCCTTGGGAGATCGGTGTTTGGACATGCAATTTTCCAAGCGTTCACTGCATCAGTCTTACACAATACTTCAGAATTAACTAGTGTAGGTGCAAGGATTTTCCTAGTTAATTCTTCGGTACTGTGGACTGAAGACAGGAACGCTGGTAAGCTGACATCTGAAATTTTGCGAATACCGAGCCCACCCAAGCGAATCGGTAGAGTCGCTTGTAGTAAAGCTCGGTCATCCAAGGCCACATTTAAAATTTTGGTGAGGGTATTTTCTATAATTTCGTCCATTTTTTTCAAAATCGTTAAATGTTTAAAAAATGGCGTTGATCGTAGAGCATGGGTGAATTTTGGAACGAATAGGCAATACCGAAGAATAGTGAAAGCCGAGTGTATATTAATTTTGAGTAGGCGATCCGAAATGTCACTAAAATTTTGAATTTTTTCCTCTATAAATGGGGTATAGGCATCTTCTAGGATTGGGGACCCGAGGAGACGTAAAGAGTCTTTTTCTAAAATTTTGATGGTGGGAGCTATGGAATTGAATTTAGAGATAGTAGAAATTTTGTCCGAAACGTCGTTTAAAAAAATCTCGCATTTGCTGTCATTTAGTTCTAAACCAATTAATCTAAATTCATTTTTAATAAATGCCAAATCTTGTAAAACTGTCTCCACATCTCCCCCTAGAGTCCCATCGTCTAGGTACCATACATTAAATTTAGAATTTAACCGCCGAATAATGGGCTGAATAGCTAAACTGAAAATTACCGGTCCAAGAGGGTCTCCTTGTTGACATCCAACAGCTGATTTCAAAAGGTTGTCCTTGTATAATAATTTGGAGGGGTATCTGTAACATTGCCAAAGAAAATTATAAATTTTGGGTGTTTCTAATTTAGCTTGGTTCAACAAGGTGTCTCTGTTCACCGAGTTGAAAGCATTCTTCACATCGACCTTGAGAATGACCTCACCTTTACTGGAGCCAAGGTAGGTTGATAAAGCATGTATGGCAGCCTCACAGCCCCCCTTTGAACCAAAACCAATTTGGAGGGGCTGGAACTTCAAAGATAACTCGGTTTTGTAATATTTACAACAGAGTTTGGCTGCCATACGTCGGTACGTACATCCCACGGCAATAGGACGAATGCCACCATCTGTCTTGCGTAGGGCACACAAATTAGCCCCATACAAAATGTCTGTGATGGCATCATCCACACTACCGGAGAGCATCAAATTCATGAGAGCCGTTAGCTCCTTCAGAAGTGCCTCACCAGCCTCCCCGGTGCTTGGCCCTAAAAGATCTTTTAAATGTTGTGGGGTTAATGCGTCAAGACCTCCGGCAGAGCCACTTCGAAAGGAGACAACGGCTGCCAACACTTCCTTGGCCGTTACGCACAGGCAATCAGGGTCGGGGACAGGTGCCTCAGGAAAGGAAAGGCCACCCGCAGGCGCTGGATGCTTGCTCCGCAGACCAGTAAGGGTCTCAGGAGAGCAGGGCGCCACTACATCGCTACTAAAAAGCAATCTCGATGCCCCACTTATGTCACCATCCCTCAATTTTGATTCAACCAAGTTAAAAATATTGCTTTTCCGAAACGAAGAGTATGTTGGGTTTATATTTTCCGTTATGACGCTACAATTATTTCTAATTTGAGACGTCAATGAATTTGTTGTTGTTCGGTGGGCTGTCCGGTCTGTCCTGTCTGTTCTAATATGTAAAATTTTGTATGGGAAGGTGAGCAGTTGCTCCCAAGCCGTTTTACTATTTTCTCGAAGTACAAGACCTATGCAGTTTGACAAACTTTTCGCAACAATTGGTCTTGCACCGCGAGGAATTCTCTTTAGGATCGAAACAGAGTTTTTTAAGTGAGATAGTCTTTGCCAAAAGGGAATTTCAATAATGTTTTCAGAAACTGTACTTGTAGAGGGTTGAATAACCAGAGGGGGGTTCGGAGATACATGTCGGGGTTTGTGTACTTTTCCGATATGTATCTTCAAACCTCGCTCACTCTTAAAAATACGGGCTTGGGAGCAGTGAGGGCATCGTATCACATTCAATAGCGAAGCAGTAGGTTGACTTACCTCCGCATCACTATCGTGCAACATAAAAATGCTATGAAAATGGAGCACTTAAAATTCTTAAAACTAACACATAGTTCCTTAAACACTATATATACAAAAAAAAACACTTTATAAATTAACTGTCACAATAAAATAGTACTGAGAATGTTTTTTGTGGCAGCTGGTTGCCAAGGAGCCCGTTGCCTTGGGAGCGGCGTCCGTGGCGTCCCGTCACAAAAACCAGCACCTTACTTCTCCTTGCCCTCTAAAATCCAACCACACGTCCTGATCGACCACCTGAATCTCGTGGAGGGTGGACACACGGCAACAAATTTACTGGCGTGGCTCACGTGGCTCTGGTGAAATTTCTTGAAAAACTTGACATTGGCGTCTCGCCATTAATAATTTTATGAACATTTACAATTTACTTGATATTGGCAAAATTACAGCGCTTTGCTGAAGAGACCATTAATAAAATCGAGGTCTTAAAATAAAAAACTGCAATATAATCATAAGTAGCGCCCATGTTGACGTTTTTTTTTTTACTAATCCTAGACATAAAATTATTAATAATATGCTTATTTTTAACAATAAATAAGTATCTATATACTTTATATATCTGAGATATAAATATATTAGACTCATATATACATAAATATAATCACACCTGTACCCCCGGTGGTTATGTAGAGGTGAGTTATCAGCCACATTTCACGGATCACAGTATTCAGTCCCACGTAATAGGGGATGAGCCTATTGCCGTCTTCCGGGCATAATTGCTGACTCGAGCTAAGCATCTGAGGCTGCGTCTGGGTTGTATATTATGTCTGTCTGATCTTTAATACGACACCGCATTGGAAGAAATTGGGTGACCTTAATTCTACTCTGCCGGGAACCACGCAGCTATATATAGATTTATTTACACTTTTACCAATTACAGCCTCATCCCAAATAATGCTTGTAAAATAAGTACAGCAAATAAGTGGACGCATGATATCGAAAAGCCCATTCATTACCATAGCTCAGTGTACAAAACATCGTGAAAATCCTTGTATGATTCGAGCTCAGTCAAGCTTATGTAGATAGCAAGTGGTCATTTTATACGAGCAACAGATTTTGTGTGAGAATGTCGGTCATTTCGAGGCGTAGACAGTTTGTATTAGCGGTATTGTGGGTATTCATGAAGTAAGAAGTATGAAACTTGAATAATAAAATATTTGAATAAATAAATAACTGTGTCAACAAATATTGTCCTCAGTTTAGCATATAATGTCGAGCTATAAAACAATGTTCAAGTCCGTATGTTTTTAATTTTATTTACGTGCTCAAAATCCCCACGGATACTCTCCCACCGGAGCTGGTGGAAGATGTTATGTCGGACTCGAACCGACCAAAACGCACGCCGCCTGTGGGTCGTTTTGACAGGCGAGGTGAGGTTGACAGGCATATCCCTCGCACCCCGGCCGACACAGGGCCATCTCTCACGATCTGGCCCTCTCATCGGGTGTAAGGACTACAGAGACCCCAACTCGTCCCCGGAATCGGGGAGGCGTGCGAGGAGCGCCGCCGCCGCGGCCTGCTTCTGCCAGGGTCACAGCCCGTATGTTTAAAAGTTATTTGCATAACTTATAATTGTATAATAGCTTAATATACAAGATAAGAACAATCAACGAGATAGCTACTGTTATCGGTACTGCTATTTAGCTCTGATAAACATAGAGTGCAAGTATATGGCATGCTGGTATACCCGACGGTATATTCCCAAGAGTCATGCATGTCAATCAGGTGTGTTAATTTGGCGCAACACCGTGTCATGGTCACTATATACAATGAATATTATAATTTTTCTATTTCAGGTTCAGATCAGACGAAGGTTCGTTCAATCGTTCAAGTCAAGTTTCCAAGTATTTTTTTTTTTTATATAGGACACGCCAACTTGACCTCACCTCGCCTGATGGTAAGCTAAAGGCAAAGTCTCAGGAAAGAGGGTCACCATTACAGACACTGAGTGCTACAATGGTGGCACTCAGCTTGGCGACCTCATCAGATGCTTTTTCACGCCCCGCTTAAAGGCCCCGGGACTATAGGAAGAAGGAAACACGTGTGCTGGTAATGAATTCCAGGTCTTGGTGGTGCGGCAAAGAAAAGAGTCTCCGAACCGCTTGGTTCTTGCTCGTATATTCTGCACAGTGTGAGGGTGACATCTAAGGCCTGCACGTGTTGTCCTATGTAGGAAAGGAGATGGTGGGATTAGTTGGAAGAGCTCGTCAGAACACTCACCGTGGTAGAGACGGTAAAATACAGCCAAGGAAGCAATATCTCTACGCATCTGCAAAGGCTCGAGGGTGTTCGTGACCTCAGGGTTCCCAATAATTCGGACCGCGCGTCGCTGCAACCTGTCGAGAGCATCTAGTAGGTATTTCGCGGAGCCATCCCAGAGATGCGAGCAGTATTCCACGCAGGAGCGAATTTGTGTCTTATAGAGAAGACACCGCTGCTCCGGCGTGAAAAAACGTCTCACTTTGTTTAGGAGTCCGAGTTTCCGCGAGGATGTTTTGATGATGCTCTCGATGTAATTTCTGTTATTCAGTTTGCAGCGAATATCCATGCCTAGGATATAGAGATTGTCCTGCAGTGGAAGTGGCGTGCTCTGAAGAGTGGGAAGGGGAAGGAAAGAAGATACCTTTGCTGTGAACGCACAAGCCTGCGTCTTCTTGGCATTGAACTCGACCATGTTCTCGGAGCCCCATTGAGAAATGTGATTCAAGATCCGGTCCAGTTCAGTGACAAGAAGCTGTCTTTTTTCCACGATATCAGACTGTTTGGCCGCAGGTTTTCCGTGATAACTCCCGTGTAAGGTGCTATCGTCTGCATAGCAATGTATGCTGCCGGTGGACAGCATGTCGTTGATATGCAGAAGAAAGAGAGTGGGAGATAATACAGACCCCTGCGGTACGCCAGCATTTATTTGCAAGAACTCCGAAGCCCGTCCATCACAGAGGACGCGGATACGGCGCTCCCGCAGGAAACTAGCAATCCAGTTGCACAGTCTAGGAGGCAGACCAAAGCCTGGTAGCTTGGAGAGAAGCGATTTGTGCCAGACTCTATCGAAAGCTTTGGCGATATCAAGACTAATTGCCAGTGACTCGCTGTGCTTGTCCATAGCCTCACCCCAAAGATGGGTAACGTATGCTAGAAGATCACCCGTTGACCGTTTCGGCCTAAAGCCATATTGCCGGTCATTAATTAAGGAGTGATCCTCTAGGTGACGCATGAGCTGTTTGTTAATGATGTGCTCGAAGACCTTGCACAGCACTGAGGTGACGGCTATGGGTCGATAGTTGGCTGGCTCTGAGCGATCCCCCTTCTTGGGGATCGGCTGTACATTCGCCTCTTTCCAAGCCGAAGGCACTGTACCCGAGCTGTAGGACAGTCGGTACAGCCGCGTAAGCATCGGAGACAACTCCGCTGCACATTTTTGTAAGACCACCGCTGGAATACCATCCGGGCCACTGGCTTTCCGGACATCGAGTGATTGAAGCACCGCACGAACATCGCATTGCCTGATACGTATTTCAGGCATTACGTGGTCACCATTGGGTAGTGTCGGCGGCTGTATACCGCAATCATCGACTCGGGAATTGGCCGCAAAGAGATTTACTAGCATATTGGCTTTCTCTTGCGGTCCATGGGCCAGGGATCCATCAGGGTAGCGCAGCGGTGGCAGCGAAGGCTGACAGAAGTTGGCCTGCACGGCTTTGGCCAGTCGCCAGTATCCACGGCTGCCCGTGGGATGTGCCACTAGCTCTTGACCAAGCCGCGCAATGCGCAGGGCATCCGCTCTGACGTAAGCCCTCTTGCAGACCTTTGTGGCTCTGTTGTACGCCGCCTTGAAGTGGCTCACATTGGGATTGTGCGTGGCACGCGCCCTTACCCAAGCGCGATACGCGGACTGCTTTTGATCAACAGCCCTCGCACACTCGCGCCCGAACCAAGGGCGCACTCCTCGGGCACCGGTGACATCAGTGTACGGGATATAGTATTCCATACCCAGACCGATCTCACCGGCAACAGCAGTAGCACAATCTGAGGGTTTCTTACCTTCAAAGCAGCGTTCAACCCACGGGATGGACGCAAAATAGTTACGCAGCCCATCCCAATCTGCTGACGAGTAGTGCCAGAGACGCCGCTTCCCCTGCACGGGTCGTGAAGGCGCTATAATTGGCACCTTGGAGCAGACCAGACAGTGGTCGGAATTGCCTAAAGCGGCTTGTACCGACACACTGTACAGGTCTGGGTGACTCGTCAGCAGAAGGTCCAGCAGAGAGGGTGCTAGGCCCGACCTTCTTGGTATTCTAGTGACCTCGTGTACCAATTGGGTCAGGCCATGCGCCAGAGCAAATGCATGGGCGGCTCTTCCCGCATGGTCTGTTTTGGAGGAGCCCAACCAGGTTTCGTGGTGGGCGTTAAAGTCCCCCAAAAATACCACTTCGGCGTTCGGAAACCGTTCCTGCGCATCATCTGCCGCCTGACTCAGATATTCAAAGAGTCGAGTTGTCTCAGCATCTCCTGTATGGGAACGGTAGAGGCACACATAGATCTGACTCGTAGAGCCATGGTCTACGTGTACCCATAGGGTTGAAAAGGATGGGTCCTCAAGGCAGTGCAAACGGCGACAACAAACATCCGCCCTAACAAACACGCACACCCCGGCTTTTGCACGGAAATTTTCCTCGATAACATAGCCGGGGTAAAGCAAGTAGGTCGTGTCATCAGGGCGGCCTATTTGTGTCTCCATGAGAAAGAGCATATCTGGTTTCGCCGTCTCAAGGTGTTGGTGGACGGCGTTGAGGTTCGCATGGAGTCCACAGATGTTAGTGGACTCCACCTCAAATAGCGAGCTTGTGGGAGTTTGCAGAGCCGCTGTGTTGCCCAATACTCTTAAATGCGCTGCCATGATGAAAAGGAAAGGAGAAAAGGGCGTGAAAAAAAGAGGTGATTGTCGTCGCAGCACCGCGTGACAAAGTGCGGGATATTGGTTTTGTCTATGATTATGAGGCATGGTGTGAGCCGACACGCCGTACGGAAGGGCCCCCGTACCCCCCCGAATACGGTCGCCTGGCCCCCACTTCCGGTCACCAACCGGCACGACGAGCCATACCGGGATTATGCGCGGTCTGGTGAGGCAGCCTTCCAGGGTGGTTAGTCCCAGTTGGGCCTCTGTACTATACCGCGGGCGGCCAGCGGCACCACCGTTTCTACGGGTCTCCCTGACCGGCGCGTCGCCCCGCACCAATCTCACTAGACTACGCCAAGACCCACTGGTCCCACTAGTGCTGCGACCACCATCACCCCTACCCGGATATGCATTTGCTGATCCCTGAACGCAATCCAACCGAAATTGAATTAATATGAAGGGTTTTTCGCAATATTGCACGGTGGTACCAACCCGGTCGAGATTTGTGACAAATTTGTGCCGTCAAATCTCTACCACCAGTAAAAAAAAAGTATCTTTCAGTGTGTGTAATTTCCTGCATCGCAAAATTATTTATGCCATAAATATATTTTAGGATGAAATTTTCCAACACAAATTTTTACAATTTCAAATTATAGATAAAACAAAATTAGATTACATTGATTAAATTTTCAAGCATATAAGCAATAATTTATTTCAGACCCAAAGTTTAACTTACATAGTTAAACTTTGGGTCCGAAATAAATTATATTTTTACACATTTGACGTTAGGCTGACCTGCCTATACCATTACAGGGATCATCATCCTGGGCACGTATCCGCTCTCTGATTAAAAACGGAGTGAAGCTTAATGAATTTAAAAAAATAATATACATTTTTCATCAGATTTCACATAGTGATGTAGAAATTTTATATGACACAAGTACCACACTAACAAGGTTTAAGAACCTTTCCTCTTAATTTTATTTTATATTCCATATAAATAATATTATATATTCCATAAAAATATTTCTTACACTCTAGAAACAAAAACGAATCTTTTCAACTCTCTATTGGACTTTCTGATCAATAAAGGGGTTGTTTCCACCCCTCTCAATCTAACGAACAATGGCTGGTTTAAAAGTATAATCAGTGCAATCGGCTGTAAGCTCTTTAATGGCTCAACAGATGAGAAACAAAAGTCTATTCAACAGGTACATGATGTAAGAACGTATCGAATGAACTCGACAGTTGAATCTGTGGTGAGATTTCAGTTTCTCATGCTATAAATTTGATGACGTCATGCACAAATCTATAGTGATATATGTTTCTATGCTCGACAACGTGACGTCATCAAATTTAAAGCATGCGAAATTGAAATCTCGAAGCGGGTTCAACTGTTGAGTACGTTCGATCGCTCGAAATTTTCATATAGAATGTCCCTGCGGAAAGCAGCTAAAACTATATATTTCGAAAGGCTTGGAGGCCCTCATGAAGATTATCGGTGCTGATTAACCGGCGTGACTTTAGTGCAGACCTTCGTCTCGGCTTTGATTGTCAGATTTCAGTCACTCCTAAAAGCCAAGATAAGAGAGTGCTTTAGTCTCTACTAAGACTTGTGACCCAAAAGATGTGAAACAAAAGTCTATTCAGAAAATAGCTATGCATGTATTTATTTATATCTGATGAAAGAAACTTCATCCCACTCACGCTCAAGCTATGAAATGAACTCCCTGCTACGGTTTTTCCAAGCGCCTACAATATGGGGTTCTTCAATAGGGGCTTTAAAAGGTTTCTTCAGGGCCGGCAACGCAAGCGTATCGCCTCTGGTGTTGCTTACGTCCAAAGGTCACGGTAACCATTTCCCATCAGGTAGGCCGTGTGCTTGTCAGTCACCTAAGTAGCGAACGTAGTGTACGGATAAACCTTTCTGGTTTTTGTTACACTACTAAGGCATTAGACCCAATGTATGTGTTTCTGGTTAAATAAATAAATAAAAAAGTGATATAAAAAATTGATTTATAGAAGAAAGAAACCCAAGTCAACTTAACCTGCAAGATTACCGGCCGGACAAGGCATGGCGAACCATGGGTTTGGTGGTCAGACGGCAGTCGCTCTCGGAAAAGCCAATTTAAATCATCCCTGCTATGCAATTCTCTCAGCAAGCGGCGTTGAGCACAGTGGTGCGACAGCCTCAACAACACCATTTATAAAATAAATTATTCAGTCCAACCTTATCACATTTTATCTAAAAACGGATACCGTTTTTAGTTTCTGTGAAATTAGTTCACTCAAGGAATTAGTTTAAACTTAGTTGCTTCTTATCATCAAAGTCTTGAAGTCCTATCTCACGGACAGGCTAGTGCTACGGTCCTCTCTCCTGCATACTAACTACGTTCAACTTTGATGTAGAACGCGAGTTTCGACTTGAAATTTCACACAGAATATTAATTAATTACTATTGTCTGCCAGAGCCATAAAATATTTAGTGTTGAAGGCAGACGCTATAGATAGTTTCAATAGCTTATGTTTCATTCAAGCCTCTCTACACAAGTGGCAAAACGGTAGAATATAACAGATTGATCATCGATTAATATAGATTTTTTTTTTGAAACGCTCCAGGCGGGATTCGAACCCGCGATCTTTCCAAAAAAAAAGCCATGACCACTAAGCCACCGAACCTTTGACATACATATATGTATAGAAGATGGATGGATGGTTTCGGGTGAAGGTTCGGTCGCTTAGTGTTCACAACTTCCCTCCTTTAAGGGAAAGATCGCGTATTCGAATCCGCCAGGAACCATTTCAATTTTTTTCTATATTAATCGATTTTGAATAGTTAGCATACTAAATGCTTAAAATTTCATCCAATAGATTAATCATGTATGGGATTGACATACCAACGTAGATGACTGTCATAAACGTCAAATACGTGTCAATTCAATTCATCATTCTATTTGTAAAATATGCCGGCGAACGAATTGTGACTTCTCTAAGACGGCAGAAGATTTAGCCCCTACCATTTCTTGCTATCCACTTATTTTTAATAAAACATTATGCACTGCGGCAGATTGTTATCTTTACTTGGAGAAATCTACGGGAGTGGAGCATTCCTAGTGTACCGTCTATTACACGTTAAATAGAATTTATGTTCAACCATAACCATTATTGAATATTTATCAAAAACATTCAGCTGAAAATAAAAAATAAAAAAAATTACTGATACCATTATCTACACTATAACACATAACCCATTTTTCATTTCCATCATTTGGGGTACGGACTCCCATGGACCAAGATAATGGCGGCTCTTGTATCACGATAACAGCAATATCACGATAAAGTCATAGTACACCATTTCGAAAGGCTGTCAATACATATTATGTTCATGTACTCGTTCGACCCCTGTCACGAAAGTTCACATTACGACCCAACTTACTCGAAGGACCAGACTGTCGTGCGATAAGATATATCATTATTATACACTGCTTCACTGGTTTCGCGATAGTTTTTATACTATCCTACTTTATAGATGTGATAGTTTGTGACGATGTTTGTATGTTTGTTACTCAAATACATGCCAACGGGGTAACGCATCCAGCTGAAAGCTTTGTATAGGGATAAATTATATTCTAGATTTTTTTAAACCACTTAGGTGGAAGATAAGCACATGGCCCACCTGATGGAAATTGGTTACCGTGGCCTATGGACGTGTGCAACACCAAGGGAATCGCACTCGCACTGCCAACCCTGTAAGCACAGAGACTTTCTGTGCCGTCAGTGTAAAAGACAAAGCAGGACAAGCTTTTGATCTTCCCACTGACAGCACAAAATCTCTCCAGTGAGCTCTGGCTACCCTACTCACCACCGGGAACACAACACGAGGTTGTTATGGCCTCGGTATTCTGTAGGGCGGAGGTTCTTCCCAGAATATTGTACATATGATACTCTTCGAGAATATTGTTCCTGTGAGTCGTGGGAATGAGTAAACTATATCACGCGAAAATAGTCGCGGGTCTCAGCTAGTATGAAAACAAACATTTACCCCATGTTGCAATATTTACGACAAAAAATCAGCGATAAAAAATGTGCACAGCATTAATCCCATTAATTTAATTGACGATAATTTGGTTATATTCTCCTGTAGAAATACTTAGCTTCCTTTACTAGACAATTTTCTCATAAATTACATTGCATCTAGAATCGAGTGGAGAATAATTATATTGGTTGCGTAGCAGGTCGCTAGAATACACATTCTTTCAAGAAATAGTTCACCTACGGTAGGTAATTATTAAGATTAATTAAATGTCTTCTTTTTATCTTAGCGTTAATCCTGGTCGCATTCGAAGCTTTCGAAATCTGGAGCCTGCTGTTTTCAGATTCATTAAAGGTATTTTCGTGAATAAGTATTCATTTCAATAGACTAGTAGTTCTGACTAGTAGAACAATAAACCTCGCGCATCTGTTTTTTTTAAAACGAAGCACCCTTTTACGAGGCTACATTTTTTTCACAACAACCTATAAGGTATCATGTCCTTGATGTTTCAGCCAACAATCATCAAGATCTATTCATAAATAACGCGACAGCAAACTTCTCCCCTTTTCTCCCCACTTTTACCTTCCTGTCAAAACAAGCACTCGACAGTAGTTTGGTTTTAAATCAAAGAACATGTGTGCCAAATTTAATGAAAATCGGTTAAAAAAAGCGCCATTTAGACCAAAACTGATAAACAGACAGACATATGTACGATAGAAAAAACGGCCACCTTGTCAAAAGGGAGAATCGCTCGCTTCGCTCGCTCAGTCAACTATCGTGGTTTAATACTAACTCCAGAGATTTGAGTCGGTAGCTTAGTACTTCTTTAAACCACTTGGGTGGCAGACAAACACACGGCCCATCTGATGGAAAGTGGTTACCGTGACCTATGAACGTTTGCAACACCACAGGAGTCACACTAGCGCTGCCGACCCATAAGCACAGAGAGTTTCTGAACCGTCAGTGTAGAAGACAAAGCAGGACAAGCCTTTGGTCTGGCCACTGACAGCGCAAAAACTCTCCAGTGAGCTCTGACTACCCTACTCACCACCGGGAACACAACACGATGTTATAATGACCGCGGTATTTTGTAGGGCGGAGGTTCTCCCCCAGTGGAACTGCTCTACCGTCGAGTCCTACCTCCGTCCGTTAGTGTTTGAGGAGTCGGTCTTACGATTATGTTCATTATCATCCAGATTATAACATTATCGACGTGAGCCCATTATTGACACAAATAAATTTAGCTTAGCTGCAAGTGTAATTTTGGTTTTATTTTTGTTAATATCAAAAGGTTAGCCTAATTTAAAAAGATAATGTATTCCTTCAAAGTATTGCACAAGTCTCATTAAAAGATAACGACTGCCACCGAGGTTATTAAAGGGTTTATAGTACCTAATTATTATTTTAATGTTCGGTTTAATAGTAGCAGTACTTTTGTCTGATTTTTACATTGCACATTGTCTAACAGCAGTTTATGCAGGGCACTGTATATATTTGGTACAGGTTTTTACCGCATAACCCCTTTTTTAGGCTCCACCAATATTCGAATTGCGTTGCAAACCAGGTAAGGGTTAATTTAAATTCTGGCTAACATAATAAGCATGCGCTTCATTTAATTATATTTTTTTGGTATAAGATTCCTTCATCGTTTTTTAATTATATATCTACTATTTTATTATAATAATAATAATAATTTATTTCTAAGAATATGGTACATTGAGGTCTTTATGTTATTTCAGTTGTTCAAACATATTCTACCATACCCAGGTGTAGAAATATTAAATTTTACAATAATAATATTCAAGATTTACAATAGTAATGTCAAATATACAGTTTATGTCACTCATGCAATCAGTTAATTATTTATTTCTATTAAGTTTTAAAATAATAATATTTAAATTTTACGATAATAATGTCAAATATAGTAGGTACATCATAAAAAATACTATATTGTAACTATATTCTAAGCATATCAAATATTTGATCAAACCTAATAAGACCTGAAAGACAAGATGCAATAATTAAGTATTCATTTGGATGCAGTTTTTTGGTGTGTATAGCACAAAGTATCCCTTTTTTTTTTTTATATAGGACACGCCAACTTGACCTCACCTCGCCTGATGGTAAGCTAAAGGCAAAGTCTCAGGAAAGAGGGTCACCATTACAGACACTAAGTGCTACAATGGTGGCACTCAGCTTGGCGGCCTCATCATCATCAGGAAACACGTGTGCTGGTAATGAATTCCAGGTCTTGGTGGTGCGGCAAAGAAAAGAGTCTCCGAACCGCTTGGTTCTTGCTCGTATATTCTGCACAATGTGAGGGTGACATCTAAGGCCTGCACGTGTTGTCCTATGTAGGAAAGGAGATGGTGGGATTAGTTGGAAGAGCTCGTCAGAACACTCACCGTGGTAGAGACGGTAAAATACAGCCAAGGAAGTAATATCTCTACGCATCTGCAAAGGCTCGAGGGTGTTCGTGACCTCAGGGTTCCCAATAATTCGGACCGCGTGTCGCTGCAACCTGTCGAGAGCATCTAGTAGGTATTTCGCGGAGCCATCCCAGAGATGCGAGCAGTATTCCACGCAGGAGCGAATTTGTGTCTTATAGAGAAGACACCGCTGCTCCGGCGTGAAAAAACGTCTCACTTTGTTTAGGAGTCCGAGTTTCCGCGTTTGAGCATCTGTGACAGAAATATGAAATGAAAGACTAGGAGTCTAAACACCCTTAAAATTCACTTTGTCAGTAAATTTACACTTATTTATTAAACTGTCATACTAATGCATTAAAAAACTACTTAAATATTTCTATGAACGCGATTCCCATTCATTGTCTAAGCCAAATAATATTTTTAATGGGTTTTTTTATTTTTCTTTTCTATTGTGCGCGGACAATACAGCCTACATATAATTAATTACTTCTCACATTTCATATACTTTCTTGAACAAACGGCACCACAGAACATAAATACACAATACACCAAAAGGTTTCTCGTTTATAGATTGCGTTCCCGATTTTGTTAGTAGGTCTCGTGCCGGTGACCCAGTTCTCAGGTTGTTTACCCTTCGGCCCCGGGACGCTCCTGAGAACCAGATCGTTCTGTTGCACCACCGACTGCGGCGGGAAAGGATTCTGACTATGACAAATGGGTCACAAAATAACTCGAAAAACACTTTATTAATGCTCGCAAAGTGCTTTCCCATTTATTTTATTGAATACTTAAGAATATTTCGAGTATTTTTTGTGTGTATGATAAGGATGCTGAGGGAATATAGAGTACGTGTTTAATTATAGCAAAAACATAAACAAATTATCGTACTTTTGGCGTTTGTGTAATCGAGAATTTTACTCCTTTGTACTTTGTTGATAATGCTAGATTTTCGAAAGATTGTACAGTAAAATATTCTTCATATTCTCTTCACCTATCATATTGAATTAAGTTGTACATTCTATTTTGACAGGCAATTCTTTATCCGAAGTACAGAGCTATTAGTACTGTACTGCACCTCTGTGACAGGTTATAAGGCTGCAACCTGTCAGAAAGGTGCAATAACGTATGAAGTATGAGGTCAGTAAAAATGTAAGTAGGTCGCAGTGGGTGCTTGAGAATTACTATCAAGTTAACTCTGAAAGCAACCACAGGATGTCGCCTGATTGTCTATAAATGAACAAATAACTGACTCGTGTATACTTCAATATCTACATCTAGTTTGTTAAAAGATTTAGATAAAACAAATGAAGTGATTCTTCCTATTGTACAGTTAAAGACTTTGACTTGATGTTTTTGTTTACCTTACGGAAAAAAAAAATCTCGTCAGACACAATAATCTTTGTCAATTGAAAAATATTTTTCTTTCCAGACGAAAGAAAAATACTTTTCAATTGACAAACCCTCATTCAGTCAACTGATAAGGCAAGGAGTTTCGTAAATATCATTTCAGTTAGTGAACAAGTATTCGATGTCTGGGTCGGCCGGGGTGCGAGGGATATGCCTGTCAACCTCACCTTCGGCAACCAAAACGACCCACAGGCGGCGTGCATTTTAGTCGGTTCGAGTCCGACATAGAATTCTATATCTTAATCGATTTCAATAGTTGTTATACTAAATGCTTTAAAATTTCATACAATTGTATGTTTTCTGTTAGAAAATTCTCAGAACCACTATAAAACCTTTAAAAAATACCTGCAGTGTCGCACCCCATATTACCTTCATTCGCGCGTTGCCATCTATGATGAACAAATAGGTAATGATGTGAGAGAAAGGCACGCAAGGCCTTACGGGCTTCTCACATACTGCACGCAATACATGTATGCTAATATATAAATTACTACTGCTACTAAATCGATACGAGTGAAAGTTTATAGTCCCTTAGTGCAACCAGCATTAGTGTGGAAAAAAGCACAGTTCTGTCCCCTGGCTGTCGATTGAAATATGTATCAGTAACAATAACAACATGCAAGTAATCACGCCTTTATCCTTGGGGGGCTAGGTAGAGGTGAATTAACATCAGCATTTCACCAATAATTGTATCCGGTCCTTCGTAATTGGACCGCTCACCCGCCTATTGCCGTATTCCGGGCGCTATTGTTGACTCGAGCCATGCATCTGAGGCGGAGTCTGGACTGTATATATCTGTTTGATGTTAAACAGCCCTATCCCTTAGTCGTCAGTAAACATTTTATTTAACCCAAATCTTTGTTCACCGTGTTCTTCTAAGAAATCAACGTACTTTTTCGATGATAAACAGTCATTAGTGTGAACACGTAATACAAAGACAAGTATGCAGACACCAGACACACACAATTTTTATGAGTATTCAGCGGCAAGAGTCGAGCGTCTCTCGAGGTCACTTTCAAAATACGCAAGTGATTCAAGAACAGCAATTCATAATCCTGAAAATATAAACGGTACTGTAGTATACCTCCAGCTTACGACGCGATGTCTATAAGACTCAATCTCCGAACTGAGCTAATATTTGTGGAGACCGCCCACTATAAATATTTGTCCCGTTTGAAGATTAAGTACCTAGAGATCCTTATATAAAAGAGCAAAGATTGTGGGAACATCACTAGAACTTTAGTTTTTATGAATTCCTATTAATAATATATAATAGAATTTTTGTGATTTTATCAAAATTTTATATTAAGGCTCTATACTGATTGGCGGTCGATGATTTGGCGCAGACTTTTCACTTGGAATTGTGAGGTCAGTCGGCTGTTCCTCTCGTAATAGTCAACATAAACTATTACAAAAGAAAAGGGATGAGTAAGAAAGTAAATCGCAGACTCCAAAGTGCAAGCATAGATTATGCCGATGTTGAGTGCCTATAGTGGCTTGCAAAAGAGATTAGGCCAGTTTCCCGACAATATCTAAAGCCCCTCCTCACTTACTACCATTACTAGTGGTCTGCGAGTTCTTACTGAACTCACATAAAACTGCAATGCAAATAAATAACTTGGGCTGTGTCGGAAATCCCATTTCATGAACTGTAACTTTTATTACATTAGAGCGAGCAAAACACCTACTTACAGAAATGTTTAAGAACTTGAATTATACAACTAAAAACATGCAAATTGCTGAGGCATTTTTTAGGTTAATAAGACTATTTTTTACCTAGTTCTTTACCTGTCTATTACCAATTATTCCACAAAATCACGATCTAGTCTTTGTGCAATCTGATATACTTTACTCGGAGAACTAGATCACTTAAATTATACGCTATAACTGAACTCCATATAACAGAACGTCTCCTTAGTAAACTGAAATCCAGACGTTAATTCTTAAACCCATATCATAATACGGTATGTACATAACATTACCACCAAATCCTACACAAATTCTCCGGCATCTCACAAGATTAAAATAATCTGTAAAGAGACAGCCTCTGTGGCGTGTCGGTAGTGAACGCGACTGCTACGCAGGAGGAGCGGGTTCGATCCCCGCTCAGTGCAAATATTTGTATGCATGAATATGGGTATTTGCATTGGTCTGGGTGTTTCTATGTATAATATGTATGTATTTACAAAAAAAAAAAAGTATTTAACTATGTTTATTCGTATTCTAGATTCCATAACACAAGCTAGTTAAACTATGCTTACCATGGGTCTAGATAGCATTGTGTAGAATGTTGTAGACTATTTATTATTTATTTATTATTTATTATGATCCGTTGTGTTGTTGTTATGTGTCTAATTTACTACTAAAAGCCCTCTTTCAAGCAGTATGAGTGAAAAGACATAAATGTTGTGAATTTTTACATTTTAGAAGCGCCAGAATTTGTTTTCCGAATTCAAAAAACGCGTCACAAAGAAAACTCAAATGGTTAAATTTTTGCTAGAGATTCAAACTATATTTACATTTCAAATTGCAGGAAATCGAATATTTTTATCGTCGGTCATCGTAACCTTTTTTTAAACAATAATATACAAATGTGAATAGAACGTGTAGTTACAAAAAATAGAATCCAGTTCATCATATATTGACTTAAAGACATACAAGCACTGCTGTTTCAACAGGTTTCAATCACTGAATGACTTGCAGGAAATTGAATAAATTTGTAAAGGTCAAGCGTAATTCAGATCCAAATTCATAAGAATTTTCAGGTTAGAAGAAAACAAATTATTGATGAATATAGTAGTAGTGTACAGCCATTTTTTTGCCACATTCTACACAACTCTATATAGGTATATTACCATACCTCACCCATGTATATATATTAGCACTGAGCAGGAATCGAACCCGCGCCTCCTGCGTAGCAGTCAAACGTTAGACGCAATGACCTCTGTATCGTAGTGGTAGAACCACTACGATACAGAGGTCATTGCGTCTAACCATTTATATTAAATTTGTTAGAGAAAATGTGGGGTCATATGACAAGGGTTTCAAAGAAAGCAGGTGAGTTATGTAATAGAAGGCCCCTAGACACATCCCAAGCAACATGTATGTAATGTAATTAATGTAGACAATGTTTCTTAGTTACATTACAGTTGTGAAGTACTTACTGAATTTCAATTCTCTCATCAAAATGCGGGTCTACGTCTATTGAGAGAGGGGTGGAGCTTTTTAAAATTCCCCAATCGTCTTTTACATCACTGAATAAATACATAAAGAAATCTAATATATTTTATTAAGATACTAGCTGTACTCTCGACTTCGTCCGTGTGAACTAAGATGAAAGATCTGAGTTTAATTTTAACTTTTAACTTAATACGTTTTGAAAGTAACCTTATAACATATTATGCTATATGCAGTAATAATTCCGCGTAAATGAACAAAGCCACTTCGAAGATTACTCGTTACAAATAGATAGACAAACAGCCAAAAAATGTATGGGTAGAATTATCTCATACATTGGTTTTTTCATATAATGAATTTGGTTTATTGCATTTGATAGTTGTACCGATTCTGCTGTTTGATGAGACTAATATACATCTCCATCTATTTTTCGCCCTCTAAAATCCAACCACACGTCCTGATCGACCACCTGAATCTCGTGGAGGGTGGACACACGGCAACAAATTTACTGGCGTGGCTAACGTGGCTCTGGTGAAATTTCTTGAAAAACTTGACATTGGCGTCTCGCCATTAATAATTTTATAAACATTTACAATTTACTTGATATTGGCAAAATTACAGCGCTTTGCTGAAGAGACCATTAATAAATGAACATTGAACCATCTATTTTTCAAAAGAACATGTCAAGCATACCCGAAACCAGCGAGCATGTATGAAAACAAAAGATGTATGCCAGGATCGTGGCAAGTGAAAAACTATAGTCTCTACCTACCCCACTGGGAAAAAAGCATGTTTGTATGTATTTTCAATCAAAGACAAACTAAATTTCAACTTCAAACAGCTAAAGTTCAAAGAATGGAGACAAGAAAAGTACGTAATGAAATACAAAAGGAAATAGTTACGTCAACCGCTAGTTTGTCTTATTCGTTTTCATTTCAACTTCAGCATCGGGATTGTAGGTCAAAGAGGAACAAAAACAATAGGTTGGTGTAGTTCGACGATGTTTTAAATAAGGAGTTCTTCTTCATGAACAAGGCCAGGCTTAGTGAGGTAGGCTATTAATGTTTAAATACTATTATTATAATATTTTCTTCAAAATAAGTAGCCTAGTGGTATGGGTGTTGGACTACTGAGATGAGGTCTCGGGTTCGATCCCAGGTTTTACCATGGCACACACCAATGACTTTTCGATGCTTTTCAAAGTTATGTGTGTATTTATCGCAGGTTTATAAGTGCCCGGTTAATGGCAATAGGCTCGCCACCCATTGGGACCTAAACATAAACTGGCGAAATGTGGGTGTAGCACCTCTGCCTACCCCTTCGGGGATATAGGCGTGAGTTTATGTTATGTTATGTGTCTTTAAGATCTCGGTGAGAAAGCTAATGGCCTATCAAATTAGCACTTAGTAGTAAAAAATTTAGAACTTTTGTAGTGATTATGAACTTAAATTTATTCATTCGGTCGAACACTTATTACTTATTTTAAAATGAAATAAGCGCTGTAGTAGGTATTTTCAATTTATGTATTTTTTATAATTTGTAATTGAAACAGTGAGGAATTATTTTAACATTAGATATTTTCGTAACTGAACTATGACAATTTAAATATAGATATAGAAACACGTAAAAACCAGTTTCAAAATATAACATTTGATACGAATGTTTGTTGAAACTTCGGGATATTTCCCATTATACAAAGATGTAAAAGAGTATTTGTGAATTGGCGCCCGAGAAGCTCTAATAGGCAATACAAAGAAATTTCTTTTGTCACGATACGAATATCATCTCAACATCTTTTAGTCAAATCTCTTTTTGTTAGACCTCCACCCGCTTTAATGAGCATTCTTGAGATTCAAAGAGATTCAAAATTTATAAAATATACTTTTGAAAACAAACAATTTACATAATTTTTCTTCTTTAGCTTGATATCAGGAAGAAATGAGAAGAGAAAAAGGAAATGATAATGTAAGTCGAGACTAAAACTTTTAAGTCGTAATTATAGGTTTAAAAATAACACCTTCATTTAAAAATCTGCTAAATTGGACATAATGTCGAAAGTTAAATTCATTCATTAAGAAAGGATAGCAAGATCTGTAACACTTTTTTTGTCTTTTCTGGTCATAACTAGGCTTATGGTTGCTAATATAAATAAATAAATATTCCTCAACATTCGACACAACGCTATCTAGACCCATGGTAAGCGTAGCTAAACTAGTTTGTGTTATGGAATCTAGAATGCAGATTAACGTACTTACATACTTTATTTTGTAAATACATACATATTATACGTAGAAATACCCAGACCAAGGCAAATATACATATTCATGAATACAAATATTTGCAATGAATGGTAATCGAGCCCGCGCCCCCTGCGTAGCAGTCGAACGTTCTACCGCTACGCACAGAGACCAGCAAAGTTGGTGTCCCTGAGTCACTCCACAATAAATTCAATAAAATATTACGAGAAATGTAACTCTAAATACTGGACTTGAAAGAGAAATAATGTTATCTGTGAACGAAAATTTTATAGACGCGTTTACGGCTCCATTTAACGAATATAAATGACTGCTATACAATATGCGAAGAAATCATTTACTTTGGAGAAACTGCACTACTGATAGCTTTGGTTTCTGACTCCAAAATGTAAAAGCACTTTACAATTATTATATACTAGCTGACCCAACCGGCTTCGCCCGTGGCATTTTTAAAACCTAATATAACCTCTTTAAATCCACAATTTTTTAGTCTTCAAATAATGTAGGTATGGAAATAAGCCAAAAAATTTAAAAGACCATGATCCGGCCTGCCGTCCTGTATGGATCGGAGAGTTGGCCCGTAAAGGTGACGGATGAAAGACGGTTGCATGTAGCCGCGATGCGAATGTTGAGATGGATGTGTGACAAGAATGGATAAGATTAGGAATGAATATATTAGAGGAAGTTTGAGAGTACGGAAAAGCTACGAGGAAATCGTTTGTTCTGGTTTGGACATGTAATGCGTAGGGATGAAAGTAATGTCGCAAAGAAGGCACTAACTATGAAAGTGAATGGCTACAAAGGGAGAGGGAGACCTAAAATGAGGTTGATGGACTATGTGAATGATGATATGGTTAAGAAAGGAGTGAATGTTCACATGAATGGAAAATGAACACATGTTGCGCTGACCCCAAATAATCTTGGGATAAGGGCAGGAAGATGATGATGGAAATAAGCCGAATTTGTTGATACTTATGATCACTGTTTCGCTCCCTTTAATAGTAGCGTGATGATATATAGCCTAAAACCTCT
The DNA here is from genome assembly GCA_963662185.1 of Eilema griseolum. Classification (NCBI taxonomy): domain Eukaryota; kingdom Metazoa; phylum Arthropoda; class Insecta; order Lepidoptera; family Erebidae; genus Eilema; species Eilema griseolum. Next base: position 21,804,715 of record OY759238.1, read on the forward strand.
GTCGATATACGGGTTATTCCATACAAAATGATTTATTTTTCTAATCAGTAGTTCCTGAAATTAGCGCGTTCAAACAAACCAACATATTCTTCAGTAGCAGCATGACTAGCTATTACCCGTGGAATTTTGATCCCGTTTAAGCAACCCATGGGAACCTATCCCTTGGATTAATAGCCTGTGTTATTCCAGACTGAAATTTATTCCTATTCCAAATTTCAACCAGATCCGTTCAGCCATTAAAGCGTCATTAAATAACAAACATCCAAACATCTTTACAAACTTTCACATTGATAATATTAGTAGGATTATTATAGTACAATTCTTATTACATATGTAAGCACCATTCCTTGTACCAAAACAATTTCCAAACCTGACAACCAATAAATTCAGTCAGATAAATATAATATAGCATCCTTTCAGCTTCAATTCATTTTTCTTGAAACCATTTTACTTTTACGGATAACACGTGCCTGTAAGTGTATATTATCAAAGACGAATCGGATTTTCTTATCCTAAAATTACAATAGAAAGCTTTTATAAATAAGATCGATTCAGCCAATGTATTTCTAAGCATATTTACGGTTTTATCATGACACAGGTTAAGCTGGGATTAATTCTGTATGTATTTTTTGCTACATAGGGTACATAGCTTTGTATCAAGATATGTTAAAAGAATACAACATCTACAGAATGTTCGAAATAGTATAGTTTTTTTAATGTCCTATCCTTCTTTTTCATCTTAGCGTTAATTCCAGGCGCATCCGAAGCTTTCACTTCGAATTCTGGGGTCCGCTTTACCAGTCTAACTGCAGATTTGGCTGAACTTCGATATTTTCCGTGAAACGACTGCGATCTGAGCTGCACAACCCAAACGTAATATAGAAACATTGCAGTTATTTTTTTATTTTTTTTATATAGGACACGTCAATTGGACTTTGCCTTGCCTGATGGTAAGCTGAAGGCAAAGTCCCAGAAAAGAGGGTCACCATTACTTGCACATACCGTGTGACAATGGTGACACTCAGCTTGACGGCCTCATCATATGCTTCTTCACGCCACGCTTAAAGGACCCGGGACTGTAGGAGTTAGACCAATTGTTGAACTTTTTATGGCTCCAACTAACCGTAACGACTGCCATAGATGTTCGTATGGCAACAGGGACCGACGACGGCTTAATCTGCTCTCCGGGGCACGATCAGACTAATGCAAATATACATATTCGTGCATACAAATATTTGATTGAGAGAAGGAAAACTCGAGAACAAACCCGTTGCCAACCCGTCTGGCCAGCGTGGCAATAGTAGGCTAAACCCTCCCAGATGAATAGACGCCACAACCAAAAAGGGATCGGAGAAAATGGCGCACATTGGGAGAGGCCTATGTCCAGCTGTGGACTGCTGTGGGCTGATTGATTGATTGATTGACAAATATTTGCACTGAGCGGCGATCGAACTGAGCACCAACTGTGTAGCGGCCGTGTTCATTTCCGCCACGCCACGGAGGCTGTCAAATCAAATCTATCTATCTATGTCTATCTATCTATAGTATAGTTATGCCAATTATGCCAATCTGTTTTAATCATATTCTTTGACGAAAACGAAGACTAACGAATCGCTCCAACAATAGGCTCTACTGAATTTAATTGGGCTACGGGCCTCATCTCCATATTCAAATTGATATTGTTGTTAATTGCCTCAAGCTTACTCTGCCGACCAATGGGTTTGAGTTTACCTCAAATTTTCATGTTTATTCTATTCCTCAATCGCATTTCGGTCTGAGGTAAAGCAGTAAAACTTTAATTATAATAATCTGATTCCCTTTTATATTTAAACTATAATACCCTTATATTTTTCGATTAACATTAAAAATTTGTAAAAAAAATGTATATTTTGACTCCATCTGTTGAACCCTTGACTACTCTCTGAGTCTCTACTGTTATGTTCTTCTATAATTCTTTAAAGATTGTTGAAAAAATTAATTTCAATAAGAGTTAATCCCATCTTCATTAAATGACGTACCGATCCACTTACATGCCTTATTAATTAAGCTATTCTATTATTTGTATTAATTTAGATTTGGAATTCGAATTCAATTGGAAATCATTAAGTGTTTCATTTAGATTTGGAATTAGAAATCATTCAGAATACAAAGCCTTATTGAAAAACGAAGCTTACAGTTACAGTTGACAAAAGAGATACAGTTGCACTTTTTCAGATAATGTTGTATGTAAAGCTGCTACGGTATCTCCTTTGTTGACTGTGCCTGTACGTAGTCGACTTATCTATTTAATACAGATCTAATCAGTATTAAACAGATAAGACGACTCCGACGCAGACTCACAATCTAGTGGCTTAGCTCACAAAATACACGACGGTATTTCCGTCCAATTGAGCAGTCCGACTGGGGAAGTACCTCCGCCCTACAGAATACCGCGGCCATAATAACTTCGTGTTGTGTTCCCGGCAATAAGTAGGGTAGCCAGAGCTCACTGTAGGGTTTTTGTGCTGTCAGTGGAAAGACCAGAAGCTTGTACTGCTTTGTCTTTTACACTGACGGCACAGAAACTCTCAATGCTTTCAGGGTTAGCAGCGCGAGTGTGACTCTTTTAGTTTTGCACGCGTCCATAGGCCACGGTGACAACTTACCATCAGGTAAGTCGTGTGTTTGTCTGCCACCTAAGTGGTATAAAAGAAAACGTTTCATGCTCATGGATCTGCAAAGAAACCGATGCTAAGCGGGCACCGGGGCTCGTAACTATGACGTACAACTAATTAAAAAGTTACAATAGGTTTAAAATACTTATAGTAGTACCTACCTACTTGTACCTTTAATACAACGGCCTCTGTGGCGAAGCGGTAGAATGTTTGACTGCTACGCAGGAGGCGGGGGTTCGATTCCCACTCAGCGCAAATATTTGTATGCATGAATATTTGAGAAAAGTATATTTGTATTGATCTGGGTGTTTCTATGTATGATATCAATATATTTACATAAAAAACTTATCTAAGTATGCTTACCCATGATAAGCATAGCTAGGTAAGCTATGCTTACCATGGGTTTAGATAGCGTTGAGTAGAATGTTGTGGAATATATATTTATTACATACATACATACATATAATCACGCCTTTATCCCTGGAGGGTTAGGCAGAGGTGAATTAACACCCACATTTATTATTATTTATTTATTTATATACTCGTATCACATAATTCCTATATGAATTATAGTCTCCGTTTTGACAAGGTTGCCGTTTTTGCTTTTGTCCGTATGTCTGTTTGATTGTTGCTATAGAAGGCACTTAACTTAACCTAGTTTTACTAAACTAGGCACATATGTGCTTTGGATTAAAAAATAACCTTTGTCGAAAGTTTTTTTGATCGGAGTGAAAATGGGGGAGAAAGGGGGTAAGTTAACTGTCGTCTTATTTATGATCAGATCTTGATGATTTTTGGCTAAAACATCAAGGGCATTATTTCTCATAGGCTGTTGTGAAAAAATCATACATCGTAAAAGTGAACACGTTTATTAAAAAAAGATGACAAAAATGGATGACAAAAATTTGTTGCAGCAATTTTTTCAAATATACATGTAGGTATCGTTTATTTTTCGGGATATCAGATTTCATTAAAGTTACCAAAAAATATGGCAAAGGGTGCTCACGAAGTCTACTGTTCACACAACTACTAGTTTTAAAATCGTACAAAAATACACTTCCGTGGGCCACCTCACTCCCATTTTTATTAGTGGTCTACCTGCAGTCGAGATTCTGAAGAGGCGCTACGTGGCCTAAGCCCTTCGTAATAAAGAAAAAGATTTTTATGAACTATATGTCAACTGTCAAATGGAGGACAGCCCTAGCCCTTAGTCACTTTGTACGACACCCACGGGAATGGATAACGTGGCTGCATGTAGCGGCATAAAAACCCTACTAATCAAAACTACGTGCTTCCCTTTATACGATATTTTTATAACATCTCTCTCTTCATTCATAAACTTATTCATAATTTATTTAAACATCCTTTGTATACATTAATTACATATGTAATTGGGTTCATTATGCAATGAAAATGAGCCGCGTGGTTCCCGTCAGAGTAGAATTTGGATCACCACATCTCTTCCCATGCGGTGTCGTACAAAGCGACTAAGGAATAGGGCTGTTTAACATCAGACAGATATATACAGTCTAACCTCCGCCACAGATGTATGGCTTGAGTGAATAATAGTGCCCGTCTTCCGGGCAATAGGCTCAACCCCTATGACGTGGGACCGAATTCAATGATTGGTGAAATGTGGGTGTTAATTCACTTCTGCCTAACCCTCCGGGAATAAAGACGTGATTATGTACGTATGTATGTATGAAAGTATATTTCTTAGCTTAAGTGACTTTCTGTGCGTGTGAACTCTGTTCTTATGGTGTTGGCAGCACAAGTGTGACTGCCCTGATGTTACACTCGTTCATAGGTCATGGTAAACACTTTCCATCAGGTGGACCGTGTGTTTGTCTGCTACCTAAGTTGATAAAAAAAAGATGATTTTGTTTAGTAAGAAAACAACGGAAATGAAGGAAGAAGTTTCTACATTGATCGATGGGATTAATTTGTTACATGTTTATTAATTTCATTTATCTTCGATTAATTAATCTATATGTATAAAATTACTGCATCCTTAGGTTTATGGTTGCGAAACTCGAATACTTTATATTTCAAAGTTGCTAAAAACACTTTCATTTTTTTTTCTGAATAGTTACTAACATGGAAACAACATTTCACGTTCCGAGCATAATGAAAGCACAGAGTTAATCTTACAAACTTCTTAAAACCCCAGACTGTCAATAAAATTAATATTGTTTTACAAAAAAATCTGGATACCAAACTTGATTTTTCATAAACCCGTACAGGGAAAATGTTACGAAATTTTTCGCCTGCGCCAACATTTTTTTATCTACTCCTAACATCGATAATACAAAAAATAGCTTTCTTAATATAGTAATAAAGACTAGACTGACTATATTATAATAAAAACAGTCTTTGTAAAGATATTATAGACATATAAATATTATGAAAGTGCGATTGATAATATAATCAACCATAATATCTGTCAATGTCCATAATATTGTTGACATGGACTTTAATTATATTAATTCTGAATTTGTTACTTCAAAGACGTTGCTATATTGATATCAGATAGATAGATAGATAATACTTTATTGTACACCAATACATTTACAACTGAGACAAGTAGGTAACATGCATATTCAGTTTAATGTACAATGGGCGGCGTTATCGCTGAAGCGATTTCTTCCACCACCACACCAACCAATAATATATTTAACTAAACTAATCCCACAACCTTAGTGGTCTAGGTCCTAGATGGTCACGTTGGAACACTGTGTGATTATGACTGATTCGTTTTCCAACTCAATTTGTTCATTATCAGCAGTGGAATGGTACCCGTGGGAGACGCTACACATAAAACTGTTAATCATAATAACACAGTAATAAAACCAAACACGAAAATCGTCTCAGCACCTACTTTGTCTTTTACGTAATGCAACAGGTCGGCGGGGTGATTACTCAATTTATTTTTTCCCACAGATTTGGTGGGCGTTCGTCATTTTGTGTATTAACGAATAATTCTCAACCTCTAGTCCACTGAACTGTGAAATAGGCCATATTGGCAATCAATCATTTACAAGCGAATGGCTTTATATATATTATAATATATCTTTTTATTCAACGTAATTTAAGCGAGCAAATTACATCGTGAAAGAGATTAAGGTCAGACTTTAGAATATTGTTGGTAAAATGTAAAGTATTTCAATTTATTGAAATAAAACTTTATTATGAGATATTTTTCTTATTGATTAAGATGCTTTGTACTTTTCCATTGTATTTTATTTATCACCTGTTGCCAGTATAAACCTTTGAGAATGCCGTGAGGCGAAACCGGTAAAGTGAAAAATTAAATACAGTTGAAAAGTACGAAGTGTCTTATTCAATATGTGTAGCAGTTCCACCAAGTGCCATCAATCAACAGTATTAACAGATATTTTTTTATATCAGTGAGTTGTATTCGCGTAAACTTTCAACTTAACTGTTGAACTCTTTAACAGAAATTCAATAGTACAGTCGAAAGTTTCAAGAAAGTCAAGGATGGATTACAAGAATACCTGTCGGCCTAAACAAGTGGTAATTCGTTCGTGGTACGTAATTGTAGAATAGAATAACGAATGATTTAACGATTATGACATAGTTTGTTTTTTTTTTTTTACGTGCGCAAAATCCCCACGGATACCTCCCCACCGGAGCCGGTGGAGGAGGGTATGTCGGACTCGAACCGACTAAAACGCACGCCGCCTGTGGGTCGTTTTGGTTGCCGAAGGTGAGGTTGACAGGCATATCCCTCGCACCCCGGCCGACCCAGGGCCATCTCTCACGATCTGGCCCTCTTCTCGGGTGTGGGGACTACAGAGTCCCCAACTCGTCCCCGGAAACACGATTATGACATAGTATGATGACTGTAGGTACAATACGCCGGTCAACGAATTGCCACTTATTTAGGGGGTCTTTCTTATCGTTTATGAGTTCATAAGTAGCTAACTGTTTGAATCAGAAGGTTTCCCAGCTTCGATTATCGAATATTTGCGTTTGTTTGTATGTCTATTTATAATCCTTTCTGTTTAGTATCTGTGTTTGAGTACCCACATACTTGGTAAAGAATGCTGTGTACGATGTCCCAGAATATTATTATTACTATTGATCTCAAATGATTCCATTCGATAACAATAGTAATTATTAATTAGTAATTGAATCACATTGAAGTTAGCACATCTTAGATCCTACTCTTGAAATATGAGTGCCGATAGTTAGTTAGTTTTATAGTTTATGAGGGTTAGTGTATTTTCGCCTACTTTTAGTATTTACGGAGGTCGTTGAGCTGTGTCTCGTAATTAGTTGTCGTAATTACGTAGAACCCTTCGAGAACCCTTGTCTACGAGTGAAGCGCCGCAGGTTCTTAAATTAACGCAATTAAGGTTGTGGACATCCACCCTGAGGAATCGTGTCCGCAATTGTTAAACAGTCGTTAATTTTTTTTATTTCCTTCATCCAGAATGTATACGTAACTATACCTACTTTGAGTCTAAGGAGTGTTGTGTAGAATGTTTTTTTTTATACCACTTAGGTGGCAGACAAGCGCACGGCCCACCTGATGGAAAGTGGTTAAAGTGGCCTATGGACGTGTGTAACACCAGAGAAGCCACACTCGCGCTGCCGACCCTGCAAGCTCAGATTTTCTGTGCTGTCAGTGTAGAGGACAAAGCAGGACAAGCCTTTAATCATCCCACTGACAGCACAAATTCTCCAGTGAGCTCTGGCTACCCTACTCACCGCTGGGAACACAACACGAAGTTATTATAACCGCGGTATTCTGTAGGGCGGAGGTACTTCCCCAGTCGGACTGCTCAATTGGGCGGAAATACCTCCTATGAAATGTTATATATAAGCAATAAAAATTACAAGTGAAATTATTACCATGACGAAACAATTCATTATTATTTAGAAAATAACCATGCTCTTTACATTCTTAAGTTCAATAAGTGATCAGGGTATACCAAAATTCGTCAAAATTCTTCGGAATTACTTTCGGGAATTACACCGGGATTCACGGGGATAGATACCCTTGATATAGATCAGATTAGGTGATGACACCGTGTCTATTATGTCCTATATATTCCGATCTGACATAGTCGTATCACCTTAGTTAGTCGCTGGGAACTAGTTCCCGTCGTGAATTCCAAGAGCAAAAATAAAATATGTGTTATTCCTGGCGGTGAGTAGGATAGCCAGAGCTCACTGGAGAGTTTTTATGCTGTCAGTGGAAAGACCAAAAACTTGTCCTGCTTTGTCTTATACACTGACGGCACAGAAACTCTCATAGTTTTACACACTTCCATAGGCTATGGTAACCAATTTCCATCAGGTGGGCCGTGTGCTTGTCTGCCACCTAAGTGGTATAAAAAAAAGTAAAATTAATCTTTGGTTTAATTACCGGGAAATCTTTTATTAATGCGTAAATGTATGATGTAAAAACAAAATTCATCATCTTGTGACGAAATTATGACTAAAAACAACACTGTTCTTATAGTCCAAGTCAAAAATAATTTATTCTGTATAGATCATTGTTATGGCACTTACAAAATATCAAAAATATTTGCTTATATTAATATAAAGCATGTACAGATTTCAGTTTGTAGAATCAAAGTTAAAAATTTAAAGAAGCATTCAAAGGTATGCTGAACGTTGGCTAGTAGAAATAACACAACAATACAACGAGATAAGATCACAATAAAAGCGACACAATTGATAGGACTCCAAGGTCTCAGTCGTTTGGTTATTGTTCGTCTATTCAAGCAGACGACCGCTGCTCTCTTGCGGGGTCATACGAACTGATTTAAACTAGTTACTAAGCCTTTATAAAGTTATGTTTTATTCTTAATCACATACATTTTCAAGTTCATCAAATCAACTGATATATTATAATAATGACCTACTGAACATAACATAACTCACGCCTAATTCCCCGAAGGGGTAGGCAGAGGTGCTAGCACCCACATATCGCCAGTTTATGTTTAGGTCCCAATGTAATAGGTGGCGAGACTATTACCATTAACCAGGCACTTATAAACCTGTGATAAATACACACATAACTTCGAAAACCATCGAAAAGTAAATGGTGTGTGCCATGGTAAAACCTGGGATCAAACCCGAGACTTCGTCTCAGCAGTCCACTAGGCTACCGCGGTCAATTCATCACAGTTACTGGTAATTATACTTACGTACTTGTTGTTGTTGATGCAGTTCATTATACTTGGGCACTCTAGTGGGATGTGGGCCTAAAAGGCTGGGTAACCATTACGGAACGTTTACGAGGTCATTTGGCATTTATAAATCAGTGAAAATGTGTTATATATAAATATTTATTTATTTATTTTTCACTACATCACCATCTTTACAGGCTAACCTAATACAATAGTGTGGTCCATAAATATTATAATAACATATAACATTTAGTGCAATTTTTGAGAACTCACTCAGGGAACATGTAATATGCTAACACCTCTGCCTACCTCTTCGGGGATATAGGCGTGAGTTTATGTTATGTTATGCTATACCTACGTTCTTCTATCATCAAAAGTAAAGTAACTAACACGATGGATAGGTACCTAATGGGAAATAGTGAAAAAGGAGAAAAAAGTTTTACGTCGATTTTGATGTCAACTAAAAATGCATCACTTGATGTGCCTGGTGTTGCACATGTCCATTAGCCACGGTAACCACTTCCATCAGATAGGCCGTGTGTTTGTCTACCACCTGAGTGGTATAAAAAACGTAACAAATGCGCTAAATTTAATGGAATTTTAAAGCATTCAGTATGTTAACTGTTCAAAATTATTATGATAGCAAAAAGCGAATCAGCTCAGGCGGACAGAACATTTCCCTTGTAAGGGAAAGACCGTGGTTTCGAGGCCCGCCTGAAGTGATTCGCTTTTTCTTATCTTAATAGAAATGTGCTAAAACTTGTAAATAATGCTGGTAATATTCCCCAACCAATTAAAGTAAGTATCAACAAACTAACAAAGTTTCCTGTTAAAGCTTCCAACATAAATATGAAACGCTAACAGCTTTTAATTGCATTTACTCAGGGCATTGACCTAAACCTTCATTAGCTCTTAAACAAATGCTTTTACAGATTCCGTAATTGTCCAACTAACCGTGAATCTTGCCGAAGAACACTAAAGCTTATCAGACTTCAAAGCATTAATTATTTCGTTTTTAGATCATGCTAAGAGCCTTTGGTCAAAATAGTGCTTAGGTTAGAAAAAGTGTCTAGGCGTAAACTTAGTATAACACAGACAGATGTATTATTGGTATTTAAATGGAATTTCTATACTTACAAACATACTACATACATATAAATGCACTTAGGTTGATTTTTACATTAGATATTTTGGTTATAATGACTATTATGTTCAGTGAAATCGTTGCAGAGGGGGTACAAGGGATAGTCCTTAGGCAATCTCACATCTCGTCACCTGACTCAATGGTGTGTGGTTTTAGTAGGGTATGCGAGGAGCTTCCTGCACAATTCCTTACCATTCACTTGGAATACAACACCAGCTCACGTGTTTCCTTCTTCTTACAGTCTCGGGTTCTTTAAGCGGAGCGTGAAAAAGCATATGATGAGGCCAATTTGAGGGTGGCACTCAAATTGGCTCCGGGCACTATTGTTGCCTCGAGCCATGCATCTCTGGCTGAGTCTGGGCTGTATATATCTGTCTGATGTTAAACAGTCTTATCCCTTTTTTTTTTTTTTTACGTGCGCAAAATCCCCACGGATAAGTCCCCACCGGAGCCGGTGGAGGAGGTTATGTCGGACTCGAACCGACTAAAACGCACGCCGCCTGTGGGTCGTTTTGGTTGCCGAAGGTGAGGTTGACAGGCATATCCCTCGCACCCCGGCCGACCCAGGGCCATCTCTCACGATCTGGCCCTCTTCTCGGGTGTGGGGACTACAGAGTCCCCAACTCGACCCCGGAAACGGGGAGGCGCGCCAGGCGCGCCACCGCCGCGGCCTGCTTCTGCCAGGGTGACAGGCGGCTCCACCTGTCACCCCCAGGCCGGAACAGTCTTATCCCTTAGTCGCCTTGTACGACACCGCATGGGAAGAGATAGGGTGGTCAAAATTCTACTCTGCCGGTAACCACGCGGCATTAAAACACAAACACAGAAAATAGATTCGCGATTATGTTGCCCATGAAGCTGGCGGCGTTGCCCCGCTGAATCGCAATGGCCATCCCTTGCCCCCGAAACGATCCGGAGCGGGAGTTCAATTATTAAGTAATAATAAACAGTCCCATTAAGCTAAAATTATCCACTTTCTGTTTAAATTATTCCAAGGTCTATTATACTCTAACACCGTATTGATTATCACATTTAAAGCAACAATGGGCAAAATACAGGACAAAAAGTAGAGACAGGGCTTTCAGAGAACAAGACATGTGAATACTTCATGAAGGAGTTTTAATTTCAACAAATAACCTCAACTTTGAAGACAGTTGTTGTTCGCTAATTATAACTTAATAACATAACATAAACTCACGCCTATATCCCCGAAGGGGTAGGCAGAGATGCTAGTACCCACATTTCGCCAGTTTATTTTTAGGTTTATGGTAAGGTTTAGGTGGCGAGCCTATTGCCATTAACCGGGCACTTATAAACCTGCGCTAAATACACACATAGTTTCGAAAAGCATCGAAAAGTCATTGGTGTGTGCCATGGTAAAACCTGGGATCGAACCTGAGACCTCGTGTCTGCAGTCCATTACCCATACCACTAGGCTACCGCGATTAAATTAATGTGTTACAGAAACTAGAATAAAAAAATAGCGGTACTGTGTACATCACCGAGTATATATTACATTCATAAAGACTCATCTTAAACTTTATAACCATTATAGAGAAACGAAAGGACGCGGAATTCATTACCAGCTCACGTGTTTCCTTCTTCCTACAGTCCCGGGTCCTTTAAGCGGGGCGTGAAAAAGCATATGATGAGGCCGTCAAGCTGAGTGTCACCATTGTCACACGGTATGTGTAACTAATTGTGACCCTCTTTTCTGGGACTTTGCCTTCAGCTTACCATCAGGCAAGGCGAAGTCTAATTGACGTGTTCTATATAAAAAAAAAACGATAATAAGAACATAATTGTTATAAAGTGTATGCCGTGTTAATACAGAGTGGAAGCTCTATGAGAGATTGAAATAATGAAAAATAAATAGGTAACAAGCATAATATTGAAGTTGCAAAGGTTGAAAATCTACCACGGTTTTACTCGCATTGCTTTTTAGTAAATTCTTACGTCTAAGAATTGTTTTTCGATGAAATAGAATTTACTAAATGAATAAGACAGATGGTAACTAAGATTAAACATTGGACTGAAGACCTAACCAATATTTCCCTACGGAAACTCATTCATGTTGACTTGGTAACTTGAAGTACAACCATTGAGGTAAGTCTAATATAGTAATACATCGCTTTAGGAAAATTATCTTTATATATTAGGAGAATCTTAAATAGTAGTAATACTAGTAAACTATTTTTTCTGATACTAAATAATTACTATATTAGACTTACCTCAATGGTTGTACTTCAAGTTAATATTCTCCTAATAATGAGAATCTTAAATAGTAGTAATACTAGTAGACAATATTTTCTGATACTACTACTATTTAATTTCTAACTATCACTACGTCTACACTAGGCCAATTGTACCAAGGGATAATGAACAAAAAAATTCAATAAAAAATGCTAATATTTTAAAGGAAATAAAAACGAGACATTTTACACCACAGAAAATAATATAACGTCCCATAGCCTTCAACAAACTTTGCTCTTAGCGCTGTACGCAACGAGGTGTTACGAAAAGTGAAATTAAAAATAATAGCCACGATGCTGCTCTTTGAAATGTTCACTATGAACACGGAGGACAGAACATTTCCTTCTCCATGACTATGACTATGACTATTATTGAATACTTCTTTTTACGTGCGGAATATCTCCACGTAACCTCCCCAAACCGGAGCCGGTTGAAGAGATTATATCGGACTTAATCAACTAAAACGTACGGTGACTGTGGGTCGTTTTTGGTTGCCAAAGGTGAGGTGGACAGGTAAGTCCCTCGCACCTCGGCGGCTCTAGGGCTATCTCTCGTGCTTCTACCAGGGTGACAGGCGACCCCCAGGCCTGCGCTCATGGGGGCAGAGGTCATTCATCGACCTCCGACACTCTAGTTGCCTGGACGCAGGCAGCTTAGCTCACGATCCTTCTTCGCTCCCGCTACCGCTCCCACCCCGTCTCCTCCTTCACGAGTATAACTTGCTCGCAGAAGGAGACGCCGGTCGCCCAAATATTATTGAAGACTATATAACAATGTAGAAAATGTAGTTCAGTATTATTTTAAAATTAATATGAGATTTTTTAAAAGGGTACTGTGTGGTCTAAATGAATAAATCATCACACGTAACTTCAAGGAGTTAAAGTGGACGAGCTCATGAATGTTTGATGCGAAATGCAATTATAAAACGTATAAATAAATTTACACGTACTTTACTTGGGTTGAAACACCTACAAAATTACATAAAAATAATATTATGATTTTACATTTTATAAATTACACGTCCATAGGCCTCCGTCACCTCAATCACTTTCTATCAGGTGGGTATTTAGAAAGTTTCATAGTGAAAACAATAACTTTAATAAATATATTAAAGCTATTGTTTTCACTATATGTATATGTAGTTGTAATAACAACTACATATTAAATGCACTTGTTGGGCACCCGATAGTTGCGGCTTGCTATGATGGCCATTTTGACACGGTTCTGCTCGTTTTTTTTTTGCCGTGTTTTGCGTAGGTACCGCGGTAGACTAGTGGTATGGGTAATGGACTACTGAGACGAGGTCTCGGGTTCGATCCCAGGTTTTACCATGGCACACACCAATGACTTTTCGATGCTTTTCGAAGTTATGTGTGTATTTATTGCAGGTTTATAAGAACCCGGTTAATGGCAATAAGCTCGCCACCTATTACATTGGAACCTAAACATAAACTGGCGAAATGTGGGTCCAAGCACCTCTGCCTACCCCTTCGGGGATATAGGCGTGAGCTTATGTTATGTTGTTATGTTTTTGATGCGTTTGATATTGTACAACGAACTGTTACAGGAGTAACTAAAAAAAATATGACGAGACTGGCACAGAAGAAAACAAACTTCACACACCAAAAAAACAGAAAACGAGCAAAATCAGTTGTGTCAAAACAACCATCACAGCGTGCCGTAATTATAGTAATTATAACCTAATATTGTTGAGTACATCTATAACCTACTTCATTGGGCTGTGGAAGTCAAATGGCAGTCACTTCACGGAAAGTATCGAAGTTCAGACAAATCCACAGTTACGACTTGTAAAACGGACCCCAGAAGGTGAAGGGTGAAGGTGAAAGCTTCAGAGACGACTAAGAAAACATCTAATAACATAACCTACGTCACCTTCAGAAATCCCTTTAATACCTGTAAATCAAATTTCTAAGAAACCATATTTGGAAACTTAATATTTCGCCGTCATATCAATTTCTCGGAACAAGTCGAAAAGTGTTACATTAGCAGAAATACTTCAAAGGAATGTTCTCGAAAGTAGAAGCTAACAAAACATGTTCATATGAAGTGAGACTTACGCCCACAACTCGAAGTTATCGTAACTTAGTTAATTACTGCAGCCCGTTGTTAACTGAATTAATTAATGGAGTATTAATCAGGACATTAGGGTACTATCTAACAATATAACAATCCGGAGTCCAGAGTATATTGAATACATCCATAATATAGTCAAAATCAGAATTCGTAAGATATTTTGTTAGATAGCCCGTGGTCCAGTACATCTTTTCTTTCTTATAATTTCGATTAAAAAATTAATAATAAAACAATAAAAATCTCTAAAAACCTCATCCGTCAATCAGACCCTTTATCCTGAGTGAGAAACCGTTGTGGGTGCTAACACCTCTGCCTACCCCTTCGGGAATATAGGCGTGAGTTTATGTTTTCGTTATGTTTAGAAACCATTTAGCAACTACGTGGGTTCCTAAAAGTCGACACTTTTCAGATGTATTATTGGTATTTAAAAGGAATATCTATACTTACAAATAAATCAATGCATTTAGGTTGATTTTTACAGTAGTTATAATAACTATTATGTTCAGTGTAATCGTTGCAGACGGGGTTACAAGGGACAGGTCTTAGGTAATCTTACATCCCAGCATCTGAAGACTCAATGGTGTGTGATTTTAGTGGGGTATACGAGGAGTTTCCTGCGTAATAAAAAAGGTATTCATCGTTGTAAAATTTGTCTTCTGTTACTTTAAGTGCAGGCCTGTTTACAAGCTCATCTTACTATACTTTACATCACCTTTATAAGAGCTACTATAGATTAACCTTCCAACACTGCAAGAAAAAAAATACGTGATAGCCTCGTCAGCCAGGGCTTTTATTCTGAATGAGAAATCATTTAGTAACTATGCGGGTTCGTAAAAGCCGACACTTTTCAGGTGCTCTAGTTTACGCCATTTCTCTCTTGTATGTTAACCAATTGTAATCCGACGGCTTGTCACGTTACGAATGCGTTTGAAACTTGATATCACTAAGAATAATTACCCAGCAATACAGACTTATGCGGCTTACCCGTGAAGTATACTTGGTCCCGAAGATTTAGGTTAATACTATTTAAAACTGTTTATTTTACTGAAATATTATTCGTATATAACCGTAACATCAAGGAAAAAATATATATACATGCATATAATCACGCCTGTATTCCTGGAGGGTTAGGCAGAGGTAAATTAACACCCACATTTCACCAATCATCGTATTCGGTCCCACGTAATAGGGGGTGAGTCTATTGCCGTAATAGGGTGTGAGCCTATTGCCGTGTATATAAAAAATATAAGACTCCCAAAAGGTAAATTATCTAGAATTTAGGTATCTAGTAGCTTCCTACATCCAATTTCCTGTACGTAAACAATTGAATTTGGTTTTATCAAAGGGCAAAGATCAATCACAAACAAAAGGGTTTGGCAATTTTGGTGCTAGTTTTTCACTAAAGTAAACAAAAGGTTGGTAAAAAGAATGTATATTGTGTACTTGGGCGTAGTGACAGGTTCATGATAAAATGTCAGTTTTCTTTAGTACACGTCCGAGTTTCGTATCTATTATTATTTTAGTCCCAATATGTTTTATTTGATTGTCAATTAAGCTTTTTGAAGTGAAGTATGTCCTTTATGTTTTTTTTTTTTTTTTTTATATAGGACACGTCAATTGGACTTCGCCTTGCCTGATGGTAAGCTGAAGGCAAAATCCCAGAAAAGAGGGTTACCGTTACTTACACATACCGTGTGACAATGGTGACACTCAGCTTGACGGCCTTATCATATGCTTTTTCACGCCCCGCTTAAAGGACCCGGGACTGTAGGAAGAAGGAAACACGTGAGCTGGTAATGAATTCCAGGCCTTAATGGTGCGACAGAGGAAAGAGTCTCCGAACCGCTTGGTTCTTGATCGGATGTTTTGCACCGTGTGCGGATGACATCTAAGACCTGCACGCGTTGTCCTGTGTAGGAACGGGGAGGGTGGGACTAATTGGAAGAGCTCATCAGAACACTCCCCATGGTATAGACAGTAAAATACAGCCATGGACGCAACATCTCTACGCAGCTGTAAAGGTTCTAGGGTGTTCGTGATCTCGGGATTCCCAATGATGCGGACTGTATGTGTGTGATGGATGTTACTTAAAAGACTGTATTATATGTTAGTATTGTATAATCAGTGTATTTTGTTATTGTAGAAAGATACAAACGAATATTTACAAGAATATAAAATAGTATTCAAAAGGTTCAAGTCAAGCATCGAAAACTTTATTGTATGAAATTAAATGAATGATTAAAGAATGTATTAAATTTAAAATAAAAATAAATATTTTATTCAAGCCCCACACAGCGGGCACCCCACCAAATACAAACAGGTAGGCAATACAATAATTAGCTGGTACATCAAATCAAAACAGTAGGCACATTAAGATTAAACTACCGGTGCAACACTCCACACTATGCGAACCCAAATAGAGCTCCATCTCAGCATTGAATGCTGCGCACACCCTTCGTTGGGTATACACAGCGCTGGTTTTCACATGGGGCCATTAGGCAGCGCTGACGCCACGCACCATCCCACAGATACAGTACATTTACTTCCACGCAAGTATTATTCTATCATTAAATATAGTATATATTCGCTACCAAAAACAAAACTCCCACGAACGTTACGAGCGTAAAGGACTTACTACCCACGTTTTAAGTCGCTTTCACTGTTGATTGGTACACAGGTGGGTAGGTACAATATATCTATATTTGTTCATTTCTATTCAGTTCTTTTGTAGGTATGTCCATCTATTATAAGTATATAGTAAAAACTCAACAGCATTTCGCACCGTCAGGGTAATGTGAAATTAAAAGGAACAATTCAGTGGATGCAACATACAATATTACTATGCGAAGCCAGTAGTAGGTTATACTTTGTTTGCATAACGTACACACATTGCATAACGTACCTAGCCCGCGTCAGACATCTTATTACATTACGAGTTGACAAGTAGATGTAATCTCATGATTGTTACATAATTAAAGATAATATGTTGTTTATTTTCTAAACTAACCACAGTTCGCTTGTCTTAGTGCTACTGCCCTAGGTGATGGCGAGTGAAGTACGAAATACAGTGCGAATATAAGTGTAGCTCGTGTTAAAATACCCATTATATGGGAGTGATTAAAATGTGTAGTGTGTTTGATAGGTTATAGGACATATCAGGAGTAATTATGTATGAGTCTAACACGTGGATGCTCTGTAAAAAGAGGAGGATCCGGGACCGAGACGTCGCCTCATCTATGGGATAACGTTAAAAAATGTTGAAAATATTTGAATCTATTTTTGCTAGCGGTTGAGAAAGTTATGGTATTCATAATACACTTATTCTAGTCTAGTAGGTACACAAACTTTTTATTGAGGCTGGTTTTTGGTTCAATGCAAAAAAGAAATTTTACAAATCTAACATCTGTGACAAAGGCAGTTAGTAGGGAGTGTAGTACTTAATCCAACAACTGAAAATACAGAATACAGATAGTAGTTTAGTAAAAGAAAGTTATTTTCATTCAGAGCAACTCTCTTTTATCTCCAGTGTGCAGGCTTCAGTTGCTGTAGAGAATACCTCCGGATTAGTTTCGTGCTGGTTTCAAATAATTCTATTGTCTCGCTGTTAGCACAACCTGGATGTATTCAAATTTATTGTGTATCTTATTTAAAAATATTAAAATGTTACGACGCGTACGCACCTATCAAAATTTATCCCTGAATTTCTTATAATTGACAACCTCTGTGGTGTAGCGGTAGAGCATTCGACTGCTATGCAGGGGGCGCGGGTTCGATTGCTGTTCAGTGCAAATATTTGTATACATGAATATGTATATTTGCATTGGTCTGGTTGTTTCTATGTATAATATGTATGTATTTACAAAAAAAAAGTATCTAAGTATGTTTATCCGCAGTCTAGATCCCATAACACAAGCTAGTTAAGCTATGCTTACCATGGGTCTAGATAGCGTTGAGGAATATTCATTATTATTATTTATTATTATAATTCTGGAACATAACGAAAAATTCGTATAGTTAGTATTCTCAAAAGCCACACATTCACATCACATCCTCTTATACAGAGATGGCATGAGACGAATTTTTATCCCGAGTCTAAAAGTTCGCACCTCAAGAATATTAGCATACGTACATAACTAGATAAAAGCATACGTTCTTATATAAATTTGGTGATGAATAGAGTTCTATTGCGTCATAAAATAGAAAATAAGTAGACAATTGAAGCTACAAATACTAAATTGTTTGATAGGTGTACTGAATTATTGAATTAATATCTGGAGCCTTACCAAGAGCTGCGGGCCCAAACCTAACTCACTTGTAAGCCAGTGCATCTGCTGATTTGCTGATGAGGTTCTAGTGCAGGCTAATTTGCCGCAGTCGGGCAAAAAATAAATATGTAACTACGATCTTTCATATCTTTTTTTTTATACCACTTAGGTGGCAGACAAGCACACGGCCCACCTGATGGAAAGTGGTTACCGTGGCCTATGGACGTTTGTAACACCAGAGGAATCACAGTCGCGCTGCCAACCCTGTAAATACAAAGTTTCTGTGCCGTCAGTGTAGAAGATAAAGCAGGACAAGCCTTTAGTATTCCCACTGACAGCACAAATTCTCCAGTGAGCTCTGGCTTATTACGACTATTGTGAAAATAATAATATTGCATGAAATAATGTATATGTATATTATATGCAAAATAATGTATATGTAATGCCCTTCGGCCTGTCTATTCGAATATAACCTTATTATAGCTTATTATAGCCGCGGTATTCTGTAGGGCGGAGGTACTTTCCCAGTCGGTCTGCTCAATTGGGCGGAAAAACCGCCGTGTCCTACCTCCTACAAAAACCTCTATCTACAAAACAAATCTAAAAATGTGCATATGATGCCCTCGATTGCTAGTACTTAAAAAGTTACATGATCAGAAATATCGCGCTCTAACGATTATAACAATAAAGATAATGGAAATCGATATCGTTATCGATTACCGCTTAACCATACAAGCCAGCACTGTAAAATTGCAGTTATATTAAAAAGGTATTAATCCTACTGCTTAATATTTTTAAATGTTAGAAAGGAGGTAGGACACGGCGGTATTTCCGGCGGCAGTCCGACTGGGGAAGTACCTCCACCCTACAGAATACCGCGGTTATAATAACTTCGTGTTGTGTTCCCGGCGGTGAGTAGGGTAGCCAGAGCTCACTGGAGAGTTTTTGTCCTGTCAGTGGGACGATAAAGGCTTGTCCTGCTTTGTCCTCTACACTGACGGCACAAAATCTCTGTTCTTACAGGGTCGGCAGCACGGATGTGACTCCACTGGTGTTACACACGTTCATAGGTCATGGTAACCACTTTCCATCAGGTGGGCCGTGTGCTTGTCTGCCACCTAAGTTGTATAAAAAAAAATGTGAAAGTTTGTAAAAATGCTCAGACGCTCGTTACTCAATCACGTTGTTACTCAGTAGCTAATTGAATCTGGCTGAAATTTGGTGCAGGGAAAACCTTTATCCCTGGAATGGGTCCCCGTGGGTTCGAGAACAGCGGCAGGCAATAACTATTTTATTATAATAAAAATCAACAAAACAAGTCTAAAGTGTCAGTCAGTAGCCAATCACGGTACAAATTGTGTAGAACAATTTTACAGAACTATGAAACACGAGGAATAGTTGCAGGATAAACTTGATTTCAAAGTCAAAGTCATTTATTTTCGATCTTGAACAATAAAATTGTTTCTTATTGACTTCAATAATAATTCTACTTGAGCTAAGTTTACCACTACTACCAATGCACTGGCGGAGAAGAAACGCAACAAACTCCTCTGTGGCATATGTTAAGAATCGCTATCTAGGTATAGCTGAAAGAATTTCCTCATCAAAAAGGCAGCCCTAGAGAAATAAAATACAATGCTTAGAGCGTTAGACAATGTGATATGTTCATATGAGGAACTATGTACCACATAGACAGTACAATCTCCCCTCAGGCACATTCATATCGCCCCAACTGCGATGAATACGCTTGGGTAAGCATCGATATTCTTTCAATGCGAGTTGATTAAATTCTTTGTAACTTAGAAAGATGGTATTGAAAAAAGTCTTTGTTAGAAAAAAGGAACAAAGGGATGATATTAATTTTAAGATAAAAGACTTTTAAGTAATCGAAACTCACTCGATTGGTTATAAATAAAGATTTGATATTATTATTTTACTATGATTATAAATTTACCCCTAGCCAGATGGACGGACGACCTGAAAAAGGTGGCTGGGACAGACTGGATGCGGAAGGCGGAGGGTCGGAGAAAATGGCGCACATTGGGAGAGGCCTATGGCCAGCAGTGGACTGCGGTGGACTGATTGATTGATTGATAAATGTGAAAGTAAATAATAAGTTTAAACTGTTTAAAGGGTATATATAAATCACCAACTACCTACCCTTGTCGCAATTATTTGGGGTCGGAGCAACATGTCATCTGACAGGAATATAAAGAGGAGAAATCCTCCATATATTCCGGTCAGATGTCATTTTGTCAATCACTAATCAATTCATAAACACAAATAGGATTACTGCTGGAAAATCTTGACATTGGCGTCTCGCCATTAAAATTTTTATAAATGTTTACCATTAACTTGACATTGGTAAAATTGCGGCGATTCGCTGCAGAAGCATTCTTTTCTTCGGCCTTCTTTTGCTCCTAAAACCCCTTTGCATTATTTTTACTATACCACTCAGGTGGCAGACAAGCACACGGCCCATCTGATGGAAAGTGCCTATGGCAATATAATTATTTAGTTTATTTCAAAATAATTATACTTTCGTCAAGAAAGCTAGTCAATATCTAAGCTGGAAAGTTTGTACTATAAACTGAAGTCCCTAGGATCAATTAATAATCTAGTAGTACTCAAGTTGTGTTGTTTTATTTTTTCAAGTGGAACTCTCCTGATACCTAGGTCAGTCCATTCCAATGTCAGCATTAGTTATTTACTCATGAGAAAACTTTGAAAGTAATAGACAGTTGTCTATAGTTTTTTGTTTTTTATACTTATTTACAGGGTTATATTCGAATAGACAGGCCGAAGGGAATTGCATATACATTATTTTGCATATAATATACATATACATTATTTCATGCAATGTTATTATTTTCACAATAGTCGTAAATGATGATCTATGTATTGTTGTAGTAGAGCGTTAGGCTACTAGAACAGCTGTCCTCAGTTGGATTCCAGCACTGTGCAAATATTTGTATGCATGAATATGTATATTTTCATTTGTCTGAGTTTTTCTATAGAACATGTATGTATTTAAAAAAATGGTTTAAACATATGTTTATCCTCTATTTATAAGTTTTTGGGTCGAGGTAGTGATTAATTGAATACCCTAGAATTACTGTTTCAATAATAGAATGCGAATAATTATTACTTTTTTTAAATGCAAGCCACTAATTCTATATGCAGCTGGTCAATTATTCGTCCAATTCATTTATGCTACAATAAACATAGCTGTTAATGAACATTGTATTTTCAGTCTACATTTAACATTAATGGTAAGACGGCTACGCAGCTACGAGGAAATTAAGCTCTACGCTGTGTAGCTGATTTCAGTACCGCCGAATACCTACGCCGGAATCATGTATTTAAATGTTCAAAAGCTTGCATTATTCACCATTAAGGCCTGGAAATCATTACTGGCTCACGTGTTTCCTTCTTCCCACAGTACCGGGTCCTGTATACGAGGCGTGAAGCTGAATGTTACCATTGTCATATGGTATATATAAGTAATGGTGACCCTCTTTTCTGAGATTTGGCCTTCAACTTACCATCAGACAAGCAAAAGACTAATTGACGTGTCCTATATGGGATAAAAAAGTAGTATATATTGATACGTTATTTTCCTACATTTCACTAATAGTTGGAATATCTAGATTACCTTTTCAGGTACATTGTTAGAAATCCTGAATAGTATTTGTTATATCTTGTAATAAGAAGGAGAATACTCTGACTAAAGTACCTACGCAAGTGATACAACAAGAACACCCGTTCTTTATTCAGAGTTGATGTATCAAGAGTTCAAATCACCTCGATGAACTCTAATTTGATAACCAAGAAGATGGTACCCCAAGATAATATATAGATAATATCATATATAGATATATAGAAGATAATGGATAATAACCGCGGTAGCCTAGTGGTATGGGTAATGGACTGCTGAGACGAGGTCTCGGGTTCGATCCCAGGTTTTACCATGGCACACACCAATGACTTTTCGATGCTTTTCGTAGTTATATGTGTATTTATCGCCGGTTTTTAAGTGCCTGGTTAATGGTAATAGGCTCGCCACCTTTTACATTGGGACCTAAACATAAACTGGCGAAATGTGGGTGCTAGCACCTCTGCCTACCCCTTCGGGGATATAGGCGTGAGTTTATGTTATATGTTATGGTACCCCAAGAAGAAGTAATATTTGAATTTGCCAAAGTATTAACGTCTCATACACCACCAGATATCCACTGCACACTGGGCAAAAAAGTATGACATGACATACCATCGAATCAACAGAAGAAGAAGAACCACTATATGGAACTTAATACGTCTGGTGAAACATGGCACATCTAGTCACTTAATAATACTGCTTAACCACCTCAATGCCTCATAACAATCACCACTTAATCACAGGCAAGTGTACAACACTAGTTCGTACGTTATTAGCTAACCTATTTCCAGCATTGTGTCATAATGGACGAATATTCTTTTATTTCCTGAAAGACGTCACAGATCCCACTTCTTATATTTATGACACTCGTTAAAGGCATCAACCCGGAAAATTTGGACAATCGATTACCACCGGGCTGTCCTATTATATTCTAGTTTATGCCATAGTATTTCAGAAAAGGGTGCGATACTGATAAATAGGCCATAAGTTTGACGATCCACTTGTGGTGACTAGTCAGCTTCGAACTCGGAATATTAACAATGAGTAGTTGGTTGCTATTATCATGGGTCATGTGATGGGATAGTGATAGACCGTGATGGTTGTTTTCTTCCTATTTAACATTTTGTACCTCCTCTCAAATTAAACTAACTTCTAGGTAAAGGAAACAAACTCCCATACCCGGGTATGAGATTGGAACCGTAGTCCGCACACCCGAAGAAGGCTGTCTCATAAGAGACGGTCCTAGGCCGGTGCAAAGTATATGACTCAAATAATCTCATCTCTGGCAACCTGCAGCCCACGCAGTTTTAGTCTGTTCAAGTCCGACATAACCTCCCTCTCCGACTTCGATGGTGGGGGTATACATGAGGATATTGCTAATATTAAAAGACAAGGTAAACGCAATAAAAAGATATGGCTGTTTATGTAGCATTAGTTCGTTTCTCAATTAAGTTTTGTAGGAAACCCTTAGCACGCGAGTCCGACTCGCACTTGACCGGTTTAGAAAATAATGTTAAAATTCACGTTCTTTTGATATTTGTGGTCATCATTATACGAGCCCGAATCCTGGTTGCATGCAGCATGCACTTTGGAGCTTTTTGGTCCGCTTTTTCACCCTCAGCTTGCTAACTAACTTCTTAACATAGAGGGAAAACCTTACACCAGAACCTCATATGTTAATCCATGGGTTCTGGCTGTTGCCTTGGACTCCAAATTCTTGGTGAAGCTACTACAAAATTATATATATTCAGTTTTGTTTAGCAGTTATAAGTGTTACTTTCGTTATTCCCCTTACAGTTCAATAGTTTTATTTTCCCTTTTTTGTTTTCTTATATTTTCCCCTCCTTCATTCTGTTATCCTCAGTCTATCGCACAAATTGCCTGTCTATTTTGACACTAAAACAAATAGTTTAAGTTCTCTACAACGTTCAATATTTGAGGAATACATGGAACTAACCTTTAAAACAATATTTTGAAACTTAACGTTCTCATAACATAAATATGAGCCCCCAAGAGTTCCCTGAAGGTACTTGAGGAACTAGTAAAACTTGAAAATTAAGTTTTCAACTAGCGAAATGTTCACAGACCTTTCCAACAATTTCTTGGTACCTACATAGCTGGTTTTAGAACATCTCCTACATTCTTCCCTTGATGGCTATGCGAATATCACATGGTATTGTATTTTCAGAAATAAATTATGTCAGGAACTACGATACTTGAAGTTAAGCTAATGTTTTGGTTGCTGTTACTAAACGCGAACAAGATTTGGTTCTGTAGTTTTTCTACAGTTAATGGGGTATTTCTACAAATAATTAAGACTGTAAACTATTTCTGCATGATTAATGATGAAGTAGAAGGGCTTTATCTTCATCATCATGTTCTTATGGATGTTGTAGAAGATGACTATGTATTCGTCATTCGTGTGGGGACGGAGAAAGACTAGAAGTATCACAACCCAATCTCATCTGACGGCTGTTGTAAGAGGCGACTAACGGAAAAAAGCGCAGTAGATATCATTGCGTGAGAAGGAAAACTCGAAATTAAATCCTGTACCGACCCAGCCAGTGTGGAAACAGTATGAATGACTAAAGGATTGTGCTATTCTTAAACATTAATTGTGGGGATGAAGGTAGAAAACTTGATGAAATGTGCTCATTAGTCAAAACAAAAGTTTCGTTAAAGAAATTAAACGAATCGTTCATAGGTAATTTAACATATATCTGCACAACCATTAAAAGAAAAACAGAATCCCAGTATACAGAATAACAAGTGCTCGAGGCACTCCTATGTATTCGATGGGTATGTTTTTGTACCCTTGTGGTTTTTAACAAACGATTTCTACGAATATTATTTAATACATACACATTTTTTTTTAATGTGCGCAAAATACGGATACCCCCACCGCCAGTGGGGAGGTTATTTGGACTGGAACCGATTCAAAGGCACGCCGACTGTATGGGCCGCAGGTAGCCAGAGGTGAAATTTTCTGAGACACATTTCTCGCACCTCATCCGGCCTAGCACCGTCTCTTATGAGACGGCCCTCTTCGGGTGTGGGGACCACGGAGTCCCCATTCAGTACATTCATCAAAAGTAGCAAAATTGGAGACAGAACATAACATCTAATTTCGTACTTATTTGACATTGTTCTACATACACACATGTCAAAATCTGTTACCTTTCTCGCCTTTAAGTACCTACCTATATTTCAGTTAGTTTATGTAAGAGCTGGAACTCTTAACCCCATTCCTTTCCCTTTTCCCTATCGCTTTTTCGAGAGATAATAATTGAGATGATGCAAGCATACATTTAGTAGGATCACTGCTTACCACCAAGTAAGTCTGTACTGTCTTAATAGAAGTAAAAAAGTTAATTGGTTGATCTGAGTGTGAGTTTGAATAAAACATCTTCAAACAACTAACTTAAGTGTTCAACAATAAAACTTGTCAAACACCAATATTATCTCGATAACATAAATCAATCTATTGATAGCTGTTAGCCGCAAATACAGCTATCAAAGTAACCTCTATAAATCCAACCATTTGGAAAACATGATTCCACCCCTGAACAGATCACTTTGACAAGCTATCAGCGATCTCCCGATCGTCGAACTTGTCAAAACGATTGTTCATAATTATGTCAACTACATAGTGATCGCCTGTAGCTAAAATTCGACCAACCTTTTCATGCTTTTTAGCTTTAAACGTTTGGAATGAAATCTAGGAAGTTGATTATTATTAACTAGTATTATTGTCTTCTTCTTCTATCATGGCGATGGTGAATCGACTCTTTTTGTAATTATATCGATTCGAAATTTTGTTATATGCAATTTTTTCACAGGATACAGAGGTGCTAATCCCGATGATAATTTACAAGTCTCTAATAAGTAAATAAATATTCTATAAAATTATACACAACGCTATCTAGACCCATGGTAAGCATAGCTTATCTAGCTTGTGTTGTAGAATCTAGAATGCGGATATACATACTTGAATGCTTTTTTTTTGTAAATACGTGCATATTATACATAGAAACACCCAGTCAAGCATACTTATTCATGCATTCAAATATTTGCCCCCTACGTAGCAATC
Organism: Eilema griseolum; assembly: GCA_963662185.1. Lineage (NCBI taxonomy): Eukaryota > Metazoa > Arthropoda > Insecta > Lepidoptera > Erebidae > Eilema > Eilema griseolum. Next base: position 21,831,037 of record OY759238.1, read on the forward strand.
AAACGTTTTACCGCTACGCCGCCACAGAGGCCGCTATATAAGACACTCTAGATTTCAAAGCAGTTAAATTTAACTACTACTTAACATTACTGGATCCCGGACTCCTAAGACCTCGAATGCAACTAGGAATAACGCTAGGAAGATGATGATGTCACTTATCCAAAAAAAATTAGTATGTTACCCGAATATACATTAAATAGTAATGTCGTTTATGCTATTTTCTGACCCTGATAACTTCTTAACCAAACAATTCAATAACCGTTAACACGACTCAGCTATCAAACCTGGACACACAACGCTAACACTGTCTCATTGGAACAATAATATTTCCGATTAATTTCAAATAAGTTTCCATTATAACCTGTTTTATTAAAATTCCAATGGCTCAATACAATATTGACCCATCAAAATCATAACTCAATGTTGACACAATCTGCTGAATCATATTGTTTACGACACGGTACTACCTTATCAGCAATTTCGTGACAGCTCATAATAATGTCCGCTAGAAAATTGAGCGTCTGTAACTAATCTCTAAGTCCATACCAATAAATTTAAGTAAAATAGCACTTAGTTTCGATATTAAAAGCCTTGGTGATAAATTGGATATTGATGTTTAATTTCCCCTTGGTTTTGGGCTTCTGTCTTTCGTGCTGGCACTTCTAAGCGTGGAAAAGACAAAAGAGAAGAATAGGGAAAAGAAATAAATGGAAGATAATGCGTATTGCAGGGTCACATATTACAGTTATTAAGTGCTGCCATTATGTCGCTGAGATACATTATGGCCGTTGTGGGAGACCCCGAGGCGGGTTCCTGATGACGAGCGCGTGGGCTGCCACCATCTCCTTCTGCGAGCAAGTAGAGTGACGGCGAAGCGGGTCCGGAGGAGACTCTCGCACAACTGCGACCAGCAAAATCAACTTGGGCGTTGGAGGTCGCTAAATAACCTCCGTCCTCTTGATTTTGCGATCGATAAAATAAAAGTATCTCCATTATTTTCAGCCCTGAGGGAGGTTATCACGGACTTGAACCGACATAACCTCCCAATATACAAAATAATCCCCGGTTCTCCACCTTCCATATTGTTACCTTCACATTACATTGTATTGTAATAATAATAGCCTCTGTGGCGTAGCGGTAGAACATTCGGCTGCTAAGCAGGAGGTGCGGGTTCGATTCCCGCTCAGTGCAAATATTTGTATGCATGAATATGTATATTTGCATTGGTCTGGGTGTTTCTATGTATAATATGTATGTATTTACAACAAAAAAAAGAGTATCTAAGTATGTTTATCCGCATTCTAGATTCCAAAACACTAGCTAGTTAAGCTATGCTTACCATGGGTCTAGATAGCGTTGTGTAGAATGTTGTAGAATATTATATATTAATACAGCTTACTCTGTTATCATTATGTTAACCTATCTTACCTATCTTATACGATATCGTTATAACATTAGCTAATCATTTATATTTATATTTGTAATATATTCCATCGCAATCCAAAGAGGCCACGCAGCCAGCGTGATGGGCACTTTCGCGCCGGGTACAGGTCTGGTCGTGTATTTCTTTGAAGGACGAGCACGGAAACATCTAATTGCCTTTATTGTGTTATTTGATGACCGACAAAAATGTAATTTCTAGACAGAAGTCTAATTGACGTGTTCTATTTAAAAAAAAATATTTACAAATCATATATTATAAAACGAAGTATTCGTTCAGAAATTTCATATTAATCTGGTGTGGTCACAGTTTGCGGTGATCGCTACGTAGGTATCAGATAAAATATATCTGTCTTTGCCACTTTCGCTGAACCCCAGTAGGATAGGTAGACCTAAAAGAGCTGGTTGGACGTGTAAAACAAAGACAAGCATGTCACTGGTCTTTCTATACAGAAATGCCCAAGACTGTGATTAAAAGTCAAAAAGCGTTCCCCGGTCTCCGAGGTGATGATGAAGATATGAATAAGTTTATTTGTTTCAAAGATTTATATCTTTTTACAGTTTAGTGGAGGTTTGGTATCATCTCGGCAATTTAGTCAGATTTAAACTTCATTAGCAAATTTTACTCAATGAATAACATTGAATGAAAAAGTGAAATTCTAGTTCAGTTAAATGGGGAAAGTCTTCACTGGTGAAAGTCAGCCGCTTAATTAATATGTATATTACGTAGTATATAAAACACTCTTTCAGAAATTCAGTAGCAAAAAGTGCATTATATTGTAAAGATAACTCTCTCTACTTATTATAAATAAAAAAATAACGTTCTCGAATTTTAAAAATTAATATTAAAATGTCTTCAACAATAAAGTTACATTTACAATTTTTAATAACCTTTTTTAGTAACAATTTTACTGGCCGCAAATTGGCAGCCAATTAAATAATATCAATTTGCATTAAACAAGTCAAACAACTCAATTCCTGATCACAGTACATTTAATTAGATATCAGTTAAACCTTATTTCATTGGTAAATAAGTTCGGTCAACTTTTATTACAATTATGCCAGTCAGAATAATGGAAGCTTAGAAAAGTACAAAACTGTACCGTAAAAAAATAATCGTATTCCAGACTCCATTAAAACCAAATGTGCTTACCAAAAAAAGGCAAATTACGAAAATAAAACTTTCCACCACAAAAGGCGGGAGGTACGCCTGTAAATGTTATCCCTATAATTATAACTACATCGTTACTTACCGGAGTAGGTTTCCCGCGTTATTCGGCTTCTGCTTCTTTCACGAAACGTCTGCCCGCTAGCCCAGCGTGCCGCGTTGTGTTATCCTCTCGGCTCCCCTATGCCACGATGGCGACGTTACCTGCCACGCATGCGCGACCCTCTGACGTCAATGGATGATTTCGTTCACAAAGCATACAGGTTGGTGTTTGATATATAGCAGTTGGCGCGTGCGAACTTCGAGTATGGGTTTTTTTGTGGTTTACCGGTTTATTTCAAGTTGTGTACCCTTCATTTTGTAATAAAATACGTCACTATATTTTGCATAAATATTTCAAAAATTCATGAATTACCTATTTGATTAACATGTTTTTTTTCCGGCAAATCTTTTTCCAAATTGATTCTAATCACAAATTTAATTTCGTCGAACATTCAATCTGCAACTAAAAGGAATTTATCTCTAAAATATTAGAGGGTATTTTACATTTTAAAGTTCTCTTCCTACACAAGATTGATAAAATTTCAAAGCACGTACAAAATGTTTCAAATGATTTCGTTTAACATTTCAAAATGCTTTGGGAGTGAGCACGTTGCCGTGTTTAACTCCATGCCAAGTAACGCAAATTTCCTCGAGAAAATTATGACCACTGTCAGATGATTAATTAAAGAAAACCAACGTATAGAAGCATATGAATAGACTCAATGATTTTGACATAAGATTCAATAATATTTTTATTCATTTTATACTTTATTGTATACATTATGTTGCTAACGCTTAACTCGATGCTTAAATCAAAGTTGAGTTCTCTTGCAGCAAACCCGGAGTACACATCATCGCTATCTAATCTATCGCTAATCTAAAAGTAAATATGGTGTAACTTGCAAACTTGATTTTGAAAATACTACTTATGAATGTCGTAGAATGTCGTAGACTCTCGTAGACAGTCGTAGACCGTAGTAGACACGTGTGTTAGAGATGATTTTCAAGGTGGGTGGTGTCGTGGTCTATGAATCTCCTATAGACGGTCGTTTTTGCACGATACTAAACCATCTGACACAACTGATTGATCGTAACTCTTCATGGTTGTGAAGAAGAAAACCAGTTTCGAAAACTACTCTAATGCCCATGATAGTTTTAGTGACGGGCTCAGCTGCCTGTAGCTGTAAGAGCTGCAAGGGTCGTCTTTTAAGAACGAGTACCAAAAATGTCCAAGACCGGCGGTATTTTTAACCGACTTCAAAGAGGAGGTTCTCAATTCGATTGGTTTTTTTTCTTGACAACAGAGGTCTTACCACCATTGCTTAAAAATAATATTATTTCAAGGTAGGACACAACGGTATTTCCATCCGATTGAGAAGTCCGACTGGGGGAGTACCTCCGCCATACAGAATATCGCGGTCATAATTATCTCGTATTGTGTTCCTGGCGGTAAGTAGAGTAGCCAGAGCTCACTGGATAGTTTTTGTGCTGTCAGAGGGAAACCAAAGGTTTGTCCTGCTTTGTTTTCTACTCTGACGGGACAGAAACTCTCTGTCATTACACGGTCAGCAGCGCGAGTGTGCCTCCTGTGATGTTGCACACGTCCCTAAGCCACGGTAACCACTTTCTATAAGGTGGGTCGTGGGCTTGTCTGCCACTAAAGAGGTAAAAAAAAAAATTTCGTCTATCAGTCACGTCGGGATATTTGTATACCGTGTCTTGTAACGATTAAAATAATACTGCTAAAGATGATATCAGCCCCCCACCCCGTTAGAAGACTCACATTCATTGCACTCAGCCACGTTTAGCTGCTCACTGGAAGAAATCACAGATTCACGTATAAATAACGACATTTTCTCTGTGCCTAATATGTTCATATCAATATGACTTACCGCGTGAATGCGAGCATGAAATAAGCACCAAAGGTTCACAGACTTCTAAATTGCTGAGAGGTAGATGGAAAATTATATGGTTGAGATTTAATCTGTTGTAGTAAGAGCTTCAAAAGAACTTCTGTGGGTATAAAAGCTCTTTATAGTGCTCGTATTCGTAAAAGAGTTTAATAAGCGACGTTAAATTTATTCTTAAAAGGAATGGTAGAAATCAGGTCACACAGTTCACTTTTAATGGAGTTTTTATAGTAGAAATGAAATGGTAGCTGGCTATTTACTCAAGATGACTGTAAATTGTATACCTACATGTATTTACGGGATCTGATATGCCCATTCCATAGCCGGCTTTTGGTTTGGAATCTTGTATCTGGGAGAAGAATGAGTTTGAATAAGATCAGTATGCTCGGCTTTTAGTGTAAAATTCTTAACAGAAAAAACTCAATTTGATGCTGCGAAAACAGTTTGTGAAACGTTCATAATGGATGTAAAAAACTACTGAGCGGATTATGATGCTATTTTTTTACTGAAAAGGTCTTAGACTGACTTCAAAGTTTCTAGTAACTCTCGTTATAAAATGCAGATTATTAGACATTTCCTTTCTATGTTCTAGTCCAGCAGTTTTACTTATATACATACAGTATGAGATCCGTTCCAAAACCCGAACAAAAAGTTTTCGCACTAAAATGGATACACATTAAGGACACGTCTGTCACTTATCAGTGGAACAAAAGATCAAAACATTTCCATTGTACTTTCTCACGTTTGATCTTCACAAATTTTGGAGGCTCTTAAACAGTTTATTTTACATTTCCAAACCAACAATACCTTTTAATAACTTCCTATAACTAATATAAATATTAACTGGGCGTGTGTTTATTTATTTATAGGGCACGTCAATTTGACTTCACTACGCTTGATGGTAAGCTAAAGGTAAATTCTCAGGAAATCAATTAACCCACCGCAGTCCACTGCTAGACGTAGGCCTCTCCCAATTTCTTTGGGAGGGTTTTAGCCTACTATTGCCATGCTGGCCCGTCTGGTTGACAAAGGGTTTGTTCTCGAGTTTTCCTTCTTTCAGGTCGTTCCGACCCCGGCCCCGGCAGAATATCGGCCAGGAGCCGCAACTCCTCCCCTAAATTTAGGGAGGAGTTGCCGCTTCTGTTGCCCAGGGTGCATTTAAAAAGGGTCGAGCTTGTTTATCTTGACTAATCGATGACGGAAGAGGCCTTGGCGCTGTCTATCCTCTCCGTGTTAGGTTACTTTAGTTCCTTTACATTTTGTCGACCCCACAGGTTTAATTCTCATAATATAAGTCTATTCAAAATTCACTTTCGATTTAATGTTGAATTAATCGAATTAAGTGATGATCTGTCGCGCATGTTCGGCCCTCCCGATAGCAACGGCAGTAAAGCACAGGGTAACGGCGGCAACGCACAGGGAAACGGCGGCAACGGACAGGGCAACGGCAACTGAGTTCTTCACGCAATATTTCAATTTTTTGCACGAATATTTAGCTTCAAGTATTATCAACTTCATAACTCTGATATACATACATTTTCCTGTAATATTTATTCAATATTTTATAATGTTATACCTATACTACTATTACGTATTTTACTTTTTATATATTGAAGGGCATACTCTGTACTTGATAACTTCTGTACAGTCACCTAATATTTCATTATTATTATTGCAGTATTATTTATTTATAATATGTAACCCATCGTATAAACATATATTATGTAGCTGGGTTCCTAATCTACATAAAACAGGTCAATTCAATTTTAATCACGGCCCTAGAATTTGCGAGACATTGCTCGGACTTCAATCAAGTAACTATCATTCAAGTGGAAAATTTATAAGCCGATTAGTACATAAAACTGTAAACATTTTCAGTGATCAATGACGACATAGCAGCTGAGTTAGATTCGCTTCGCATAAACTGTAATTTGATTGAAACGCCTGGGCAATGTCGAGCAGCATTTGCGGCAAATCAGAATTTAAAAGTAATCTCATATAACATAAGGAGCATAAACAAAAATTTCAACCGTTTTATTGTCACGTTGCATAGAATGAAAACTACTTTCGATGTAATCATTTTAACAGAATGCTGGCTCGACAAAAATTCTGTAATTCCTCATCTGCCATCCTACACGAGCTACTACACTGAGAAGAAAATCAATCAAAACACTGGTGTGGTGGCATATGTGAGAGACACACTGAGCGTCTGTGTGTCAGAGCCTGATCTCCAGGACGCAAACTGTCTGCAGCTGAAAGTATGTAACGACATAACAATTATTGGAGTATACCGCCCCCCATGCTTTCCACACTTCTATAATTTTTTTTGTTCCCTGGATCACATTCTGAAAAGAAACTCAAACAATAACAGTGCTTTGATACTGGTAGGTGACATAAACATTAATCTGTTGGAGGCAAGAAGCTCTCAAGAGTTAGAATATCAATGCCTCACTGCAGAACACTGCTTACATCAAAAATAGCATCTCACCTTGACAGAGGGAAGGCTAGCATAGGTATCTTCTTGGACCTGGCGAAGGCCTTCGATACCGTATCAATACCAATCCTACTGCGGAAATTGGAGGTTCACTTTGGAGTGAGGGGTTTGGCTCTGAACTGGTTCAAAACATACCTCACCGAAAGAAAAATGTGTCTCAGAGTTGGAAGTCACGAAAGTGGACTGAACACTGTAAATTTCGGAGTTCCACAGGGAAGCATCTTGGGCCCAACACTGTTCATCATGTATATAAACGACATACATGACAGTACAAATGCAGAAATTATCTGCTATGCAGATGACACGGTGTTGATTTATGAAGGTCTCACTTGGGACGAGGTGTTCCTGAAAGCTGAAACAGACATGACACGGGTGATAGCTTGGTTGAAACGCAATCTACTAACCTTGAATGCTAAGAAAACTAAGTACATGTGCTTTCATAAAACCGCAGTGTCAGCCCCAAAGGCCAACCACAAAATTCATTCACATGTGTGCACGGACCAGGTGTGTTGCAGGTGTGATGAACTGCTGAGGACGGACACCATAAAGTACCTCGGTATAGTGCTTGATGAGAAGCTCTGTTTTAAAGCGCATATAACCCACGTCTCCACTCGAGTTAGAAAAACAGCCAACGTCATGAAACTGCTTCGTTGCTCAGCATCACCAAAAGTCCTAAAACAGGTTTACTTTGCCCTCACTCAGTCCCTCATAACGTACTGCATAACGTGTTGGGGTTGCGCGCTAAAAACTTTTATGATGAAAGCTGAAATAGCCCAACGCTCGGTTTTGAAAACTATGCTCAAGAAACCCTTTAGATATTCCACTACGAGCTTGTACAAGGAATGTAAAGTTCTGAATGTACGCCAGCTATTTCTCCGGAGTATATCTCTAAAATCGCACCGAAAGGTCCTTAACTCTGAGGAATACCCTAATCTCCTTAAACGTCGTGTCTACAAATTACCTGTGCCACAAACCAACACTAGCTTTGCCAGACGTTTCAATCCATATAAAGACGCCTACATTTATAACAAGGTGACCAAGTGGTGCGACATAAAGCAGTGGACTGGTTAGGTTCCTTGACATATCGCCTCACAGAGAGTCTACTGATACACCTAGCGTAGTATTCACTTCAATACCTACCTAAATCGATTGCGTGAGAATGTCAATACATACATTACTCTTTATATTATGTATATGGGCGCGCAGAATATGTGTGTGTATGTATGAGCGTGTATGTGTGTACCTATGTATATGTATGTATATATATGTACGTATATATTATAGGTATCTAAAATACATTATCTTTATTATTGTAATTATGACATATGTATATGTATATGTGTGTGTATGTTTATATATATAGATATTATTCTTCTTACTACCTGCCTTCTAAAATTGGAAATGAAAAACTTTGTTAAATATATGTTCTTGCTACCAATTAAGTACAGCGTAAACCGAACTAATATTGAAATATTGTAAACCAGTATTGTAACAGGCACCCACAGGACAGGCCTAGGCCTAGTGTGGGGCCACCGGAAATGTAACTGTATGTGTGTTTTTTGGTAATAAATTATTATTATTATTATTATTATTATTAATTCCATTCTGCCAAATGTAAAAATAGATCACCATTGTCTATTAAAATGAAATTAATGAGATTGAGATTAGATCAAGATCGTATTTTGAACAGAATTATATTAATAAAGTGGATTTAACAATGTGTAAATAACATCCGTGGAGTTATTATTATTATTAGTACCAATAAAACAAACCAAACAATTAAATACCTAAGTACATCTTACATTGGCTTACTTTATTCACATATTTCAAAAAGAAATAATTATAATATAAATAATCTGCAACATTCTGCACAACGCTATCTAGACACATGGTAAGCATAGTTTAACTAGCTTGTGTTATGGAATCTAGAATACGGATAAACATACTTAAATACTACTTTTTTTATAAATATATACATTTTATTCATAGAAACAAGCAGACCAATGCAAATACCCAAAGCTTCTCAATTACAAAAGATGAAATGACCATATTCGCAATAAAAGAATTTAATCAATGCCTACCCAAGCGTTCGTGGTTGATAGATAAAAGGTGGTCTGGAGGGACTTATGGACTATGTACGTAGGACAGAATGAATTATTGTACTGTCTGAGGTCTGACTTTCGTCTCAATTCGTTATCTCAATCAAGGGTTGTGGTGGCGCGATTGGCCACGTGCGGTAGTGGACTGTATTGCGGGGATGTAGATAACTGTTCCATTGACGCTTTACACACAAACAAGACAGGTGACCGGGTTGCCGCGGATGTAATCCAGGCAATGAATGCAACCCGAGAAATTAGGAGAGGATGCACTAACCTTCACGACACACGTGTTTTCATCGCAGCCGGTACACGGATCTTCTCTTCCTTGCTCAGGAGCTGTCGCCAGCATCACTAAATCACTTGAGGGACACACGAGAGGCACAATCCGATCGGTAAAAGTCTATGAAGCGGTAAAAATGCAACAAATATTATTCATTTTTGAGAGACGCGAGCGCGGTCCGCCTTTACGCTGGCTAGTTCAAAGAGGGAGTGAGTGTCTATATATCACAAATGGCGGACGGAAACTATCTCTAGTACTATACTATGGTTAGTGCGGGAGGGGAGACGGGTATAGAAGGAGTGTGTTTCCGCGTCAAAAAATACAGCTTCTACATCGGCGCAACCATTCCCCCCGGCTTGAAGGGTTACCTTCGAAACGACAAATGCGAAACAAATCTAAAGTCTAATCTAAATCTAGGTTTGGGAAATAACAACTAAAATATAACCTAGATTGGAGCTCGTGCCTACTGCTGGCTAGGCAGAGGGCAGAGGCGAACAAACAACACAACGCAACAGTCTCGACCAAGACGAGACGCGATTAGCCAACAACAAAATAAGGGTCTCTTCACGTGGGACCGATACAACAAGCGAGTGCTTCTTCTCCTCGGGTGGTTCGGAAACCGTAGTGGGATTGAATTGACTAACTGGCCACTTATCTAACGCGGCATGAATCCAGGACGGTCCACTAAACCATAACGGGTGATCTAAAATTTGCGAAGGAAGCAATCCACGAGAGAGACAACCGGCTGGGTTGTCGGTGCCAGCAACGTGAAAGAGATTATGTGGCGCTAATTCAGATTGAATTTTTGCCACTCTATTAGCGACGAATGTGTCCCAACGATGGGGCGAAGAGTGGGCCCAACACAAAGCGACTGTTGAGTCCTAAAAGCTAAAATTCTACTAATATTAATGCGAAAATTTACAATTATGTCAAATAAATTACCTTAAAGATTCCGACCACAATACAAAATGTCATTAAGCGACACGGAAGTGCTAGTCTTAGCACTGCCATCCAAACTACGCGGAGTTTTAGTAGTAAGCTTATCTTCTCTAATAACTCCGCGGTGCGGGATAATGTACGAAGGCTGGGTCCCGCCAGTGTCCGCAGGCGCAGGTGAGATGTAACCTTTATCTAAATATTCGTTAACAACCTCATCATAGGCCCGCTTCGACTTTGGGGACGCCTGCATCTTTCGTTCCAAACAAAGAAAGCGTTTTTCAGCGGATACACGGGAGCCACCGAGCGAAAACTTGCGGATGGTAGACTCCAGTGGCGGCTCGACGGTGCAACAGAACGAAGCAGTCGAGTGACTAAAACTATCTATAGAAGCGGGTGCGGAACCAATTATAACAAAACCAAGAACTGTTTCCAGTGCGTGCGGAGCGGGGTACGTCGGTCCCCCTTGAACCTTACGTGATAACTGGAGGTGCGGGAGAATCGAAGCGCCGATCAATATATCGACGACTCCAGGAACAGCGTAAGTCTCATCTGCTAAAGGCAAGTCTTTAAATTTCGTTAATAAAGACGTGTCAACCGGGACGGTAGGCAACTGTTCAGCTATTCTATCTATAACGAGCGAATCCATGTCAAACCAAATATTATTATTAAAACGAGATCTAAACCTTGTTTTAACGGTGCCACGAACAGCTGACTGTAAGCTTCCAAAACCCTTCACCACTGAGCGGGTTGAACGCTTATCAACATTGAAACCAAGACGCCGACAACAATCTTGAGTAATAAAATTACTTTGCGAAGCGCCATCTAACAGCGCTCGAACAATGCGCGGCTTACCTAATGCATCAACAATAACAACGCGAGCGGTCGCAAGACACACAGTAGTGAGTGCAGCACTAGCGGAGAACGAACACAAGGTGACGTCATCCGCGGCGGTCACCGGGCGGGCCGGAGCGCGCGCGAGCGCGGGCTGCGGCTGCGGCGCAGGCTGCCGTGTGTCACCGCTCGACGAGCCAACCGTGCTCACATTGGATGCGGCATTACTATTCTCAAAATGAAGCAAAGTGTGGTGTCTCGCTTGACATTTGCGACAACTATTTCTACTATTACATAAAACAACGCGGTGTTTAGTACCGAGACAATTAAAACAAAAATTATTAGCGCGAACAAATTTATAACGATCACTAGGCGACAATTTTAGAAAACCAGGACACCTGTACAGTTGCGAATGATGAGTGCTACACAAAGAGCAAACAGGTGATTGTACATGTGCTGGTGCGGTACTAACATAAGTATGAGTTGACCTCAGTGACTTCGATGACGCATCTACTTTGCGTGCAGAATCAACAACTATCTTCGCGCCTTCATGTTCCGATGAAGAGCGTTGCAATACTTTTATATGCTCGCGAACAAAACTTTCTAAGTCTTCGAACTTAGGAATTTTATTGCCGCGATGATCCGACTCAAACAAACGAATGGTTTCGGAATCTAATTTCCTTAAACCCATATACAAAAATACGAAGTCGCAGAGGTCATCGATCTTTAGGTTCTTTACGGCGCGAACAGCTGACGCGAAAGTATCTAGAAATTTCTCTAAGTTTTGATCGTTACATGCCGTAATAGATTTCAAATCAAACATCTGATCTAAATAGGCGTTAGCTACCGATCTTTTATCCTCATACCTAGCTTTCAAAGTATTTAAAATTAAATTATAATTCTCGGCACTAAACGTAATTCCAGCGCAAACGGTTATAGCTTTACCAGTCAATTTTTCAACGAGATAATGCAATTTTTCGTGATCTGTCAACGAATCGTTCTTATCTATTGTATTCTCAAAACTATCTATAAATAGACACCAATTGCGAATGTTACCATCAAATTCGGGTATTTGGATTGGTGGCAACTTAGGTCGGTCGCGAGTGGGGTTGGGTAGGTCAGCCGGTTTCTCCAAACTCCTAGCGACGCGTTTGATACGACAATACAAATCGTCAAACGACGACAAGGCTTGATAACTCACTGAGTAATCGGGATCCAAATTCAACTCTAAAACGTTGATGTCATGTACTAAGGTTTCGAAATCCGCGCGTAGACTATCTAAGTTTTCTATAGAACACAAGAACGAATCTCTGATGGCCAAATCAGAGGTTTTAAGTGCATTATCATAAATCGATTGTACGCGAGAGTAAATCATTTCTTTTTTAGCGTATAAAAGTTTCAATTGAACCTTACCGGTCTTATCAACCTTTGGGGACATGTTTACAATTAAATCTCAAACTAAAGTGCGGTAAACAACAAATATGAAATGACTTAATCTTAGCGGTACAGAGCAGCGACGCGGCGGGAGCGATACTCGGCAGGTAGGTAGGTATTTACAACTGTGAATGCACGCTTGAACAAAACGCGCCCGGCAACAGCCAGATCGTACTTACGCAAGCCAGACCGCTGTCTAGGTTCAACTATTATTTCAGAGATTAAGTATTGCAGTATCTATTCAAATTAAAATACTTTCGTATGAATTGGAATGAGGTACAACCACGTGTCTACCCACGTAGGTATTAGGTAAATACGATGCGAGCAACGTAATTGTAAAAAATAAAACAAAGCCAAATGCGTTAGGTATTACACTGTGCCTATGCACTAGGGTGTCTAGTATACCTAAGATCTAAGCCTAAATGCCTAGATGCGGGGTTTTCTACTAAAATAACTAGGTATTTAGGCGCGGTGCGAAAATTGCGAAATACGACTAAGTGTTGATACGATACCTAACCTATGTATGTACTAGGTAGGTACTATGCGAGCCAGCAGCGAACGGACAACAAATCTAATCCTAAATGTCTGGATGCGGGGTTTTCTACTAAAATAACCAGGCATTTAGGTGCGGTGCGCTTATTCCCATTAGAATAATAACAAAACTACGAACTACGGCTAAAATCCGGTTCGATCAGGACCAAAAAGAATGGTGGCGCGATTGGCCACGTGCGGTAGTGGACTGTATTGCGGGGATGTAGATAACTGTTCCATTGACGCTTTACACACAAACAAGACAGGTGACCGGGTTGCCGCGGATGTAATCCAGGCAATGAATGCAACCCGAGAAATTAGGAGAGGATGCACTAACCTTCACGACACACGTGTTTTCATCGCAGCCGGTACACGGATCTTCTCTTCCTTGCTCAGGAGCTGTCGCCAGCATCACTAAATCACTTGAGGGACACACGAGAGGCACAATCCGATCGGTAAAAGTCTATGAAGCGGTAAAAATGCAACAAATATTATTCATTTTTGAGAGACGCGAGCGCGGTCCGCCTTTACGCTGGCTAGTTCAAAGAGGGAGTGAGTGTCTATATATCACAAATGGCGGACGGAAACTATCTCTAGTACTATACTATGGTTAGTGCGGGAGGGGAGACGGGTATAGAAGGAGTGTGTTTCCGCGTCAAAAAATACAGCTTCTACATCGGCGCAACCAGGTTGAATAAGCGTTTTCGCTTTGATTTTTTTTTGTAGTTTAACTGAAGAACAAAATTGACCAAAAATTTAATAATTTTTACACAACATTAAAATAAATATGAGTATTAAAATCTTAGCTACAATTATATTATAATCTACTTTTAATAAAAATTTTTCGATCCCACCTCAATCTCCTGGTCTGGAGATAAAATGAGGAGCCTCCTATTAACAGTAGCAGAACCAGGCTGAAGTGACGGCACGATGTGCACTTCCCCCTATCTAGGAGCAAGGTGATGATACTGTGGTTGGGTTGGGTGGGGTGTGGTGGTGAGATACTCATATATCAGTGGCAATCACGTCGCTGGAAACTGATGACCCAATATGGCGTGCGGTTTTAGTCGGTTCAAAATCCTACATAACCAGCTCCGCCGTTTCCAGTGCCGGAAGAGGTATCCGAGGAGATTTCCGCACTATAAAAAAGAGGTAGAGATTATCTGGTCAAGTTCGAATTTCTTCTATATGGACAAAAACAATTGTGGATTGTGGTATTATTATGCTCATTGTCTTTGACATTTTTGTCATTTGACTTCTCTGTGTTTGACATCAACCTTCAGAATGTTGGGATGAACCAAAATTCCTTCCAAAGAGAATACAATACTACGTAAGAATTCCATCCACGACATCTACCTTACCAGACCTAACCTTACCGATTTCGTATTAATTCCGAATTACCGTAGAACCATATCGTCACAATGACCGCACACACATACATACGAAAAAAGCCTTTCAAAATATAGTAAGTACTATGGGGCTTACATAACAATGTGTAAAAACATCTTGGCTAGATCAATGTTATCCATAAAACACTTCAGCACTGATATGTCCAAATTCAAGCAGGTTTTACAATCGGCAAAAGAAGTTGTGGTCCTATCTGGTGCTGGTATAAGTGCTGAATCTGGTTTACCGACTTTCCGAGATGCAAATGACGTATGGAGAACTATGCCATCTTCCGTTATAAGTAGACCAGAAGTATTTAAAGAGGACCCGGGTCTAGTTTGGGAATTTTATCATTACTGGAGAGAAATGGCTTTGAAAGCACTACCGAATGCGGTACGTTTCATGCTTCTTGCTACAAATATCTTATTATCTAGCTATCAATGTCTAAGTAAAACTTCTAACGAAAAAGCCAATATGCAAGATCATACGATTATTATTTAGATACCGGTTTTTCTTTACCCAGGCTTCTCCTCACCGCGCACCTTAGACAGGAAACCCATAGGACCCGAACCAGACTTGGTTGCCACCGTATTTCCACTTATAGGTAATTAAACCTACATGTGGACTAGACTACTAAACCTTCACTAAATAGTCCTAATCAAAACCATCAATAACAAAAAATCGCTGACTGTTGTCCAATATTTGGTTTTTGGGTTGTTGACGTATTGGAACTTGCAATGGGGCGATATTTAGAGATGATTTATTTCATTCGTACGTATTGCAGGGTCACCTAGCCATAACTCAGTTTGCAGAAAAATATGCATCTGAGAAGAAGGTCACTGTGTTAACACAAAATATAGACGGCTTGCATTCGAAGGCTGGATCGAAGAATGTAATCGAACTTCATGGTACTGTGTTTAAAACTCGCTGCACCAGATGTCAGGAGGTCTTAGTTAACATGGACAGTCCTATATGTTCGGTGCGTTCTGATGGAGTTGTAATTTGAGATATCTATGTTCAGTATTATTTTAGTACAAACTCTTGGAAGGCTCTTGGTTTGCTATGGAGCGCTAGCTATTTAAATCGTAATTACTGTCATTTCGGGAGACTGTTCTGTGGAACTGCTGACTTCAGTGAGAATGTATATGTGTTGAGAAAGTAAATAAATGTTTTTGCTTTAGATATACTTACCTAGAAAACAATTAGGTATCTTAAGTTGAATGGTTTTACTTTTTAGTTCGTTCTTATAAACGTTCCAATAATTTCCAGGGATTGCAGGGCAAAGGATCTCCTACTTCTACGCAGTTATACTCTGATATCCCTCTGAAAGATCTCCCACATTGTACAAAGTGCGGTGCTCTTCTAAGACCCCATGTAGTTTGGTTTGGAGAAAGGTTGGATCGTGGTCTAGCCGTGGAACTAGGTACCGTATTATTCACTAATGTGAATGATGTTACAAATTATGTTTAAGGCCTAACTTATTGCAAACTCTTCTCCCCAGATCCTATTATATCAAAATGTAACGTGTTGCTGGTTGTGGGAACTTCGTCAATCGTCTATCCCGCGGCTGCATTTCCAACTGTGATGTCAGCAGGGGGCTCTATCGTAGCTGAATTTAACATTGAACCAGAGCCAGAGTCAACAATGTTTGATTTTTATTTTTCGGGCCCATCTGCTACAACATTGCCGCTAGCTTTAGGAATTTGAGTGAATGATTTAAACCAGTAGAAATCTGATTTATATAATGCAAAAATTGCATTTCTATTCCAACTAAACCTCTAAATTGTGTTTTAAGTTCTAAATAGGTATGTGGAATTTAAATCTGAGGAAAATCCAAGATATCCAAAATAATTTAACTGCAATTTAATAATAAAATACATAATTAAACTTAACATTAAAATTGCAATTTCCCAGTGATATATCGACTTTTCCGGGAGAGACTGACATCTGACCTCCAAACTCTGAGATAAAGAAAATTCTCTCATCATGCGCCTACATGTAGATTAACGACTGATGGAATATGGCTTCAGGTTCTTTTGATAATCGCTTCAGTCAAAGGATTAATGGCGAAAAGCCTCGATCAACCTTTTAAGAAATTCTCGTTAGGTAGCTGATTCAAGAGCACGAAGCGGAAGGTGATTGTGTTGGAACTGTGTGTGTGTAAGAAGTACCTATCCCTGGAAGGCTTGTTCCCTATAGCCATTGCCAATGACGTCCCTATACTTATTAGTGTATTTTTTATAAATATTGTAAAACGTAATATATACTTATGCAGAGAATTAAATAAAGATTATTGTATTATATTCTGTAAGTATAATTTTAGAACGAAGCCTACTACGTCATTATGTATGACATAAAATGTCGTGTTGCCAACTGAGTAGCTTTTCCCCTAAAATCGGTGATAAAAGGTCTCTTCGGTTTATGACCTTGTGATGTAGGTAGATTCCCTGATCATTCAGAGCTTCCTTAAAATTTGATGTTTCGTGTATATTATTTTGCACATTAAAATTCATACTGCCCTTACATCTTTATTTAATCCAGTTTGAAGTAGAAGAAGCCAAACGGAAGTTTGGACACTCCCTATTTAGGTGGAATGACGTGACAACCTGCAAAAGGTAGCTGGGCAGCCTGGATGCGGAAGGTGGAGGATCTGGAGTAATGACGCACATTATGAGAGGTCCATTTCCAGCAGTGGACTGCAGTAGGCTAATTAATTAATTGAATGTGACATGAACCATTTGATTGTGATTTTGACAAAACAAAAATTGCCCCTGTCATCATTATTAGTCAGGAAGGCATAGGGCAACGTCAGCAACGTCTGCACTATGTATTTGAAGACCAATTTTCGTAATAAAAATCTATGCAAAATTCAGTCTCGATCTAATCTCAATCTCCCAAATGTCAATAATTAAATAAAACCAATATCTTTTAGTTAACACGCGATGAATATGTCACATATTTGCCATGCAGCCGCGACGTCTCCAGCGTCTCCACTGCGCAGCCGCAATGTCCAGGGCCGTCTTTACCAATGCAGGCGGCCCTGGGCAAACAAGGATTTGGGGGCCTATTTTCCGATCATCCGATTTATTAGCATTTAATTGATTTCTTTGTATAACTGCAACAATTTCATATTTGCATGTTTGATGGATTTTTTAGCATTTCATCTTTTATCATTAGTCATCATCAACCCATCGGTCTTTCAGCAAGTATGGCCAGCCACTTTGTTTATTCTATAAGTTATTTTGGAAACTTATTTCTTTTTCAAGTAATCTTGTTAGGCATCGTATCTTTACAAAAAAACCTATGTTCGCTCGATAGTGTGATGCATGTTTAATAGTGAACTAGCCTCACTGTCAGTTTTCGTTTCAAACCACATGTAATTTGCCAAACACTACCTTCAATCATATCTATATTGATAACTCACTTGTACTTTTCCACATTACTTTATTGCTTATTACACCTGACCGGTTTATATATTATAAACCTTTGAGGATGCCGTAAGGCGAAACCGGTCAGGTGTAATAAGCAATAAAGTAATGTGGAAAAGTACAAGTGAGTTATCAATATGTGTAACAACAAATTCCACCAAGTGCCATCAATCTACAGTATAAATAGTTCAATCATATCAATTGTATGTCTTTGATTTCTTAGTCGTTAGTACGTTTCTTAAATAGTTTGTGGGATATAATTTCCCCGTGTGTAACTTGGACCGTAATTTTTAGTGAGAAAAAATATCCAGTAGAAATGTCTCGAGCTTGTGCAAGAGAAAATGTCGGTCCTTCAGAGGGGCCCCCCTAAAGAGGGGCACGTTCTCCGTGTGCCCTTATAGTAAAGACGACATTGGCGACAACTCCACTGCGCAGTCACGGCGTGTTCGCGATGCGTACGCTGCGCACCCGCTCCGTCCCGAAACCACTCGCTAGAATGATAAGGTATTTTTGGCATCTAAATTGGGGTAAAATAGCTTATAGCTGGCAACACTGAAGATTTTTTTACGTGATGTTCTGACATTAATGACATTGACATTGTGCTATGTTGTGCTATGACGTCTGATGTTCATTAATTGTATTGTATTTATTTAAAAACTGTTAGCTATTCATGAATAAATTTGAATAACAATATTAAAAATAGACCTTTTAACCTTTGTATTATGTGCATTAGCTTGCTCAAATCCTTTCATAGAACAGTGGTTGTGTGTAATATTCCTAGAATCATGGCTTTACGGCAATCAAGTGACATGTCTAAGTTCAAAGAAACCTTAAAGTCGGCAAAACAAATTGTTATCTTATCCGGAGCCGGTATCAGTGCTGAATCGGGTATACCAACGTTTCGTGGGGCAGGCGGATACTGGAGAAAATATCAAGCATCAGCATTAGCCACGCCTGGAGCATTTCGCAGTAGTCCAAGTTTAGTTTGGGAATTTTATCACTATAGGCGTGAAGTAGCGGCTAAAGCGCAACCTAATGCGGTAAACTATTACTGGTATAACGAAAGATTTTTTTATCAGCAATTTGCCTCAAGCCATTGAAAATTACGTATAATCTTGAGATAAAATTGAAAGTCTACAGAAAAAGTTCCATTCACACCCCCGTGTTCATTCTGCAGTTCGTAGTTGCGTAATCACTCTGATTTTAAATAAGGTGTGAAATTAGAAAGTATCTGTATTTAAGATTGGAATAATAAAATTCATTCAAAAACTTTCGTAATAAATATTCCTATTAGTCCTTGCCCCCTTGAATTCCCATCTAATCATTACAGTTGTCTTTCTTTACTTTCAGGGCCATATAGCAATAGCCGAATATGAAGCAAAATATGGATCAACAAAAACAATTACAGTTATTACACAGAATGTGGATGGACTGCATGCAAGGGCCGGCTCCAAGAATTTAATAGAGCTACATGGGAATCTGTATAAAACAAGATGCATCAAATGTAAAGAAGTTTTACTCAATAATGATAGCCCTATTTGTGAGGTAAAAAAAATTCTAGGAAAATTAAATTGTACTTTATTGTATCTATATAGGGATATAGGCGTGAGTTTATGTTATGTATGTTATGTTATGTTATGTTTATTGTATCTAATTCTCTAAATTAATTTGTTAAATTATTAATTTACTTTATATATTTTTAAATAGATGTTTTTATAACGGGTATTATTACAATGCAATTGAAAATTAAAACTAAAACTATTATTAGATAGCTACTAAAATACACTAAAATAAAATAAACATAAAAATTCTGGATATTTTGGTCCCACTTTTGGGTTTTATTATTTCACCAAGCTACTGTTAAGGCTAGGGAAAAGTAAAAAAAGAAAAGAGCCCCATTCCAATAGCTGCTGATTCTAAACTGCTGGTTGTTAACCTTAACTTCTTTTTCTGTTGAGTTGATGGCATATCATGTCATATTTTATTTGGCCACCCTGATAATATTCCCAACCTTATCTCATACTTTAAAAATCGTCAAACCAACACCCATTTTTTTTGTTTTTGGAGACACGAAACCAGTCTTCACCCATAGGTCATCACTAGAAGAATTTTGATAGCAATAATAATATTGTCAATAGTTCATGACTTTGCCAATTTTTAATGAAGTTATCATTCACTCTTCAGGCTCTGGCAGGCAGAGGGGCACCTGATGCTAAAGTAGTAGGGTCAGATATACCTGAAAAGCAACTTCCACATTGTCAGAAGTCCAGCTGTGGAGGCTTATTAAGGCCACATATAGTCTGGTTTGGAGAAAGCTTAGAGCCTACTGTGCTTGAAAGAGCTGGTAAGTAATCTTTGTTTATCATTCTTATTGAAACCCCAAGACAACCCAAAAGACACATACTCACACACTAGGCATTCTACACCCACTTGCTAACTCATTCATCACTTGCGTGAGTTGCTGTATGCATGTATGTATGTGTGTGTTCTCACTCATGCCTGCTCACACCCATAGCACAGAATATAATAGTACCTACTACCTAGGAATATAGTATCATCTGCCCATAGGAAAACAGTATCAACTTTATCAAAAATCATTTAATTCTAGTTTTTTTGGTGTGTAAACTGGTTAAGGGTGCATTGGGTTTTTTCTTTAAAAACCATGAAATATTGATGATAAAATATCATTGATGATCATTGAACTCTCGTCACTTACCATAACATCTCTTGTGACAGATTAATACAAATATTACGAGTTATTTATCGCTACACCTCTGCCTACCCTTTCGGGGACTTACAGGCGTGAGTATATGTATGCATGTATCAGTTCAGTCTCGCGGCACTACCGCTTTGGGTGCGACCGGGATTATACTCTAAGTAGAAAAACACAACGTAGTTTTTTTTGTAGCTGTATTCACATTGAATGTATTTTCTTCAGAGGCTGCCATGTCGAGCTGCGACGTTTGCCTCGTAGTGGGCACTTCGTCCATAGTGTACCCTGCAGCCATGTTCGCACCGCAGGCGGCCGCCAGGGGCGCCACCGTCGCCGAGTTCAATATAGAACCTACGCCTGCCACTCATGACTTCCAGTTTTACTTTGAAGGGCCTTGTGGAACAACATTACCTTTAGCTTTAGGAGACTAAGCATTTGAAGACTAAACTTATGTATACGTCAGGACATATATCTAGGATCTAAGTCGACAAACGAGGCTCTGGCACCCGCGAATTGCTTTGTAATAATCTATGCTTAATGAGTTTGAGCTCGTCCATAGCCTTAGCACCCCGTGTAATATTCAAAGGGCATACAAGACATCCGTACTGCGCGTGTAGACCACATTTTATGTTCAAGCTATATGTCCTGAGGTTATAATACAGGTTTATAATTTAAGTAAAAGAGGTTTTAAAAGCAAAATTTAGGAATATATGAATTTGACCAATATAGTAATCTGTTTGTCTCATGCCTTGTATATACAATGTGTTACAGAGAGGTGTGGTCATAAAATAAAACAAAATTTTAGATGATTTTTCAAAAATCTACGTATTAAATTAGATTAAAGGTTGGCAACATTCGTACACTTGTTCCGACTTCTGTTCTGTTGGTTGCATATTTGTAGACTGTAGTTGTTCTGTTGTACAGTGAAAATGTCGGTTTTTAGTAATAGCGAATATTATGAGATGATGCTTTGTGTTGGTGCAGCTGATGGTAGCTTGCGTGACTCTCGTCGGCTTTATAGTGAGAGATTTGTGGACGGAAGACCAGAGGGTGACCCTTGGCGGCTTCCCTCTTTGGAGTGTTTTAGGAAGATGGTGAACTGCCTTCAACACACTGGAAGTTTTCGTGGCTCTCCTTCTGAAGGGCGACCTCCTACGATGCCTACTGCTTGGAAGATCGAATTCTCGAGCATTTTGAAGCAAACCCGAGAACGAGTCCCTGCGAGCTGTATCGGTTCTCGGGGTGAACCACGTGAAAGTGTGGCGCGTGTTCAGGAATGATGGACAACAGCACTCAAGAACTGCTGCTGTTATGACTACTTATAATATAAATAATAATCTTAAGTATGTTAATGAACTAGACAAAATAATTATTAATTTTAATATCCTTGACATGCAACTTTTGACATTTTTTTAAAATATATTTTTTATTTATTGAATTTCAGTTTGATTTTTATTATTTTGTTGTACCGTCCTTAGACTAAGTTAATTTTAAACTACGAAATTTCAATACAATGTAAGATTGTTTATGAAATAAAAACTAAACTAAACTGCTCCCTGCGGATTAACTCGAGATAATTTCTGCGAGTGGTGCCGAAGTCAAACCCAACTTTCGTACAATTGTGCATAAAGCATTCTGTGGACAGACGAGACAGACGAAGCTTCTTTTATTCGTGCTGGTATCAACAACATTCGCAACGAGCACGCGTGGACACACACTAACCCACATGCAGGGGTGGAAAACAGCTTCCAGCATCACGGGCGCATCAACGTTTGGGCGGGAATAATTGCGGATGTCCTTACTGGGACAATAATATTGCCGAGAACACTAAACCGACAAAACTACCTAACATTTTTCAGAAACGATCTTGAAGTCGAATTAGAAAACTTGTCGACTAGCGTCTTCGTAAATGTAATGTTCCAGCATGACGGCGCCCACGCTTATTTCGCGAAAGAAGTTCGCGCGTATTTAAACACGCGTTTTGATCAGTGGATTGGGCGTGGTGGTCATATCGCTTGCCGGCGAGGTCGCCGGATCTCACGCCGCTCGACTATTTTCTCTGGGGTTACTTGAAGAACAAAGTGTACAAGTAGAGAGGATATGGAAGCCCGGATATCAGAAGTTTTCAGTAGCGTAACCCCAGATATGTTACGAAGCGTGCGTGGTAGCATGTTACGGCGGACCCAATTATGCATTGATCAACAAAGTGGTTATTTTGAGACGTTGCTATAATTTTTTTAAACGTATGCCATGGAGTTTCTCGCATACTGTAGTGTCATAAACTCTTCACTCACGTCTACATCTAAGTTTTTGTGACCTACATAAGTTTAAACTCCTTTTGCCTAGATTGTGAAGTCATAAATTATATGGCACACTTACCAGTACCAGATTAGGTACATCACCGCTTCACTGAAAATTAGAATACGGCCCTGTAAGTGATAATCAAAATATCTCTTATGTACCCTACCTATCTCTAACTGTACTGACTGACTAAGCTGAACTTACAGATTTTGCAGAGGTTATTGGACTCAATTGAACTTATCGCGAAAAGACAAAATACAATAAAGTTGTGAATTACCGCTTTAAAAAAATTACGAATTTTACAATTTAGTAAGACGATTAATGATGCCATCACTTTATTACTATTTGTACTTTGGCCTGTGCATGTCGACGTTATCAGGCATGTGTAACAACCCTTAATTATGACCACACATTTCTGTAACATCCTGTAGAACTTAAAAAGGGTGACAGTAAAATGTAAATACTGTAAAAATATATTTAATTTACGTATTTTTGACAATAAATAATAACATTTCAAATATCTTTTAATGATCATTCATATACTTCAGTCCATCTTCAGTCATGTCTTGTTTTTATGCATCGCGAAAAATTTTGCTATTTTGCCGATTGACATACCAAAGTTGCAATTTGTTATCAATGATTTCTGAGAACAAAGAAATATCATAATTAAAACATTTTTCAGAACAGTAATGGACTGCTGAGACGAGGTCTCGGGTTCGATCCCAGATTTTACTATGGCACACACCAATGACTTTTCGAAGTTATGTGTGTATTTATTGCAGGTTTATAAGTGCCCGGTTAATGGCAATAGGCTCGCCACCTATTATATTGGGACCTAAACATAAACTGGCGAAATGTGGGTGCTAGCACCTCTGCCTACCCCTTCGGGGATATAGGCGTGAGTTTATGTTATGTCAGAACCCTTTTATTCTATGAAAATCAATATGTAATGAAATTCAAGATATGATACTTATGACGTGAAGTGAAGAGTGCTTGTCTTGAATCTAAGAACTTATTTTTTTGTATGGTAACACCCTAACATTGGCAGGTTTTGGCAACACACATAAGCCAATAAAAATTAAATAGAATTTGTATAGTTCCTGACACGTATCTTAACCTCAATCACATCACAACTTGTACTCTTTATGAGCAGTATGCGTTTTTTCCGCCTGTCACCCTGGCACAAGCTGGTAAGACCCTGTTTCCGGGGATGAGTTGGGGACTCTGTGGTCCCCACACCCGAGGAGAGGGCCAGATCGAGTGAGATGGCCCTGGGTCGGCCGGCGTGCGAGGGATATGCCTGTTAATCTCACCTTCGGCAACCAAAAACGACCCACAGGCGTGCGTTTTAGTCGGTTCGAATCCAGCATTACCTCTCCCACCGGCTCCGGTGGTGGGGGTATCCATAGGGATCTTTTGCATGTTAAAAAAAAAGAAAAAAAAGTATGTGTTTTTTTACCCATAGCATAGTGCTACGCCAGCGGAAGAACTGAAATTCGTCAATATACCAAATCAATCCCCGCGCGCCGAGTCTCGTTTCTCTGGTGACTTGATGTCAGGATATATGCCACGAACTATAATGCCGAATGGTGGTGACAATAAAAATACCTAACTTAAGCGCAAAGGAGATCCTTGATGGCCCTTGACATTATACTAATACATCAGAAGTTAGTATTAAAGTAATCTGGATATTTGCCATGTTGTATTGTTCTCAGTTTCCGATATTTCGGCGCTGTTGCAAGCACCATAATCACGGAGGAACTGGCACATCGGCGGTGAATAGTGGTAGTGCAGATACGCGTAGAAAAAGAACTCGAAAGAGGGTAGATCGATATATTTACTCCAAAAAAACTTTTTCACTGTTCACCGCTAATATTACAGTTCCTCCGTGATCATCTGAACATCTGACCGTGATAGTTTAAACGTATATTAAAAAGTATATTACCAGGATAAAACTTACTTGTACAAACGAAGGTAATGCTGAAATAGTTTGTGGTCTTGAATATCTTTCATCAACAAGTAAAACACAAGCATAATCATTTGCGTGTCTCACTGCTCGACCTAGAATATATAAAATATATTCATTAAATCTGAAAAATAGGCTTCAAGCTCCCCTAAACAAGTGAAAATTCGCCTGGTTTTGTAGAATAGAACAATGTAGATGATTGAGGCGTATTTTTGTTCCTGGCATAGTAGAATTTAGACCACCTCATCTCTTCCCATGCAGTGTCGTACAAGTCGACTTAGGGATAGGGCTAACATCAGACAGATAAATACAGCCCAGACTCGGCCTCAGATTCATGGCTTGGAATAGGCTCACGCCTTATTACATGGGGCTGAATTCAATGATTGGTGAAATGTGGGTGTTAATTCACCACTACCTAACCCTCCGGGGATAAAGGAGTGATTATATATATGCATTTAGATGTTTATGACAGTCGCCATCGTATGTCAAGCCCATACATTGATCAATATATTCTATTACCACTTGCCTAGAGAGGCAGGCCTTAGCCAGTACGCTACGTCCGCTTAACTCAAAAGCACTTATACTCCATTTGGTTGAGTACTTAACTAAATGTACAATCTTGTAGCGACTTTTTATAAAATCACACAAACAAATAAACTAGGTTAACTAACTGACAAACTAGTGGTTCGACTTCAGTTTTTAGTCTTTTCAATTCAATTCAATAGAACAATATTTTATAATCTGAGTTTTTATACAAAACATATTAAAAAGACACATCAAGATTTTTTACGTTTATAGTTGCGGCACACTATGATTGGCGTTTTGACACGACTGGTTTTTCTCGTTTTTTTTTCTTCTTTGGGGCGCTTAATATTAGACAATGAACTGTTAGACGAATCATCATCATCATGTCAGCCACACATAGTCCACTGCTGAACATAGGCCTCTCCCACAGACTTCCAGAACGACCGATCTAAAGCAGCCTGCATCCAGCGCTTCCTGGCGACCTTGATGAGGTCGTCCTTCCACCTGGCCGTTGGGCGTCCTACGCTACGTTTGCCCGTACGCGGTCGCACTTCCAGAACTTTTTTGCTCCATCGGCCATCTGTTCTGCGCGCTATGTGCCCCGCCCATTGCCACTTCAACGAGCTAATCCGCTGGGCTACGTCGGTTACTTTTGTCCTCCTACGGATATCATCATTTCTGATGCGATCACGTAAGGAAATACCGAGCATAGCCCTCTCCATAGCTCGTTGAGCGACTTTGAGCTTTTTTAGGAGACCTATAGTGAGGGACCACGTTTAGACGAATAACTAAAGAAAAATATGGCGAGACTGGCACAGAATAAAATAACCTTCATTCTAAAGTTTATTTTCTTCTATGCCAAACTGGTTTTGCTTGTTTTTTCTTCTTTGCGGCGCTTAATGGTATACAACGAACTGTTACACGAATAACTAAAGAAAAATATGGCGAGACTGGTTTTGCTCGTTTTCTTCACACCAAAAAAGAGAAAACAAGCAAAACCAGACGTGTTAAAACGGCCATCATAGCGTGCCGCAACTGTAGTTAAGTACTTACCTATCAGTATCAAAATAAACGGGATATTTACCATGTTTCATTGTTTTGAGTTTCCGATATTTCGGCGCTGTTGCCAGCACCATGATCACGGAGGAACCGCGCCGAAATATCGGAAACTCAAAACAATGAAACATGGTAAATATCCCGATTATTTTGATACTGATGTGAGTGACCATGATAGTTTAAATACCTATAAAGTACCTACCTAAGCGAATGGAGTATAGTTATATCAAAAGTGGTCCTCACCTATGCACTGATTGACAGCTTTCATACATAGATTCTCATAGTAAATGCTGCCGGCGCCGGCGCCCGCCGTTTTATTCAAGTAATTCATTTTCTCTTGAAGCTCCGGCGACTTCACGTTTGGGTATGGCAAACCAACCACTAACACGCACCGACCTAAGTCATCACTGAAAACAAAATCATAGTACTACACAATCACCGGAGATGATCCTGTGTCTGCGAGGTTATTATAATGGCATGCGGTTTTAGTCGGTTCGAATCCGATGATCACCTGAGGTGGAGGGTGTATCAGACGGGATTTTCACACTATAAAAAAAGTACTATACGTTCATCTAGCTTAGTTTGTGCCCTATACATCTTGGAGGTCTGGGGGGCTAGCAGTTTTTTATTTATTTCGAGAAAGAGAGAGAGAAACAGAATGCGTAGCATGATTGGGAAAGTCAACCGAATAATGCATGGCCAAAAAAGAAAAAAGTCAGTCAAGTGCGAGTCGGACTCGCGCACCGAGGCTTCTGTACAAAATTAGATTCGGGAACGAACTTTTGATTGCATTGACTTGGAAGTTTGATAATTTTAAGTTGATGCCTCCACACATTCCTGAGAAAAAGGTCTTGACAGACAAACGGACAATGTGGTGATCCTATAAGTGTTCCATTTATTCCTATTGAGGTACGGAAGCCTTCTGCTTATTCGCAGGTTTTGGGGTGACGGGGTGACGGGTGGAGCCGCCTGTCACCCTGACAGAAGCAGTCCGCGCCTTGCGCCTCCCCGTTTCCGGGTATAAGTAGGAGACTCTATCCCCACACCCGAGGCGAGGGCCAAATCGAGAGAGGTGGCTCTGGGTCGGCCGGGGTGCGAGGGAAGGAGGCCTGTTAAACTCACCTTCGGCAACCAAAAACAACCCACAGACGTCGTACGTTCTAGTCGGTTCGAGTCCGACAACCTCTTCCACGGGCTCTGGTGGTAGGGGTATCCGTGGGGATTTTAAGCACATAAGCCTTCTTGTTTATAACAAGTAATAAAATTACCTGAAATTTAATCCTTCACTCAATTTTCCACCAACAACACTCAACAACAATGCTCCATTCTTCTCGCCATCTTTATTTTTGATAGCTGCTGCATATTTGTTTAACACCTACAACATTTTTAGTGGTTAGATATTGCACTGGGTCTTGATGGGTTTATATTGAGCTCATAAGTTTCATTTTAGATAATTTAAGTACATGTCTTCACATATGTGCAAGCCTCTTGAGAAAATCTGCAGATATTCTTATATATGAATTTGAAATTTTAAAGCATCCCAGTTAAACTGATTCAATTTTTTTCCTATCTTAATCAAAAACTTTGTTAGAACATCCTATGTAGTTACAAATAATTGTTTATACCACTTAGGCAGCAGATAAGCACACGGTCCCATCTGGGAAGTGGTTACCATAGAGCACAGCTTATGAGCGTGTGCAACAGGAGTGTCACACATGTGCTGCCGATTCTGTTATATATTTTTTTATACCACTTAGTTGGCAGACAAGCACACAGCCCACCTGATGGGAAGCGGTTACCGTGGTCTATGGACGTATGCAACACCAGGGGTGTCACACTCGCGCTGCCGACCATGAAGAAACCTTCTGATGCCCCTCTTGAAGAACCCCATATTGTAGGCGCTTGGGAAAACCGCAGCAGGGAGGTCATTCCACAGCTTGAGTGTGCGTGGGATGAAGTTTCTTTCATACCGCACTGGGTTTCATTTCTTTTAGATAAACTGATGATTATTTGATTTATAATAATAAAACTGAAATTGACTTACATGGTCGACCTCTGATGCAGATTTAGGCTCGCGGAAAACGTCTTTCTTTTTGCTGAGAGCCTCAATAACCTTATTATTTTTCAAATGCTCATACAATGCTTGTTCATAAGAGTACGATGGTAAAAAGCAAACAACGCCTCCCGGTACTATGCTGCAAATGTTTCTTAGAATACGTCCCGTTTCGTTTAACTGAAAGGAAAAGTGAACCTAGATTATCACTAGTTATGGAGTAAATTTGCTTGCAGCATCCTAGCTGTTAGGTAGAATTCGAGTTAATGAACATAATAGACACTCTCTTATGTTATTGACTTAAGAGAATAGGATTAAAGTAGGTTTTATCTCTGTTGTCTCCGACTTCCGACTGGGGAAGTACCTCCGCCCTACAGAATACCACCGCGGTTATAATAACTTCGTGTTGTGTTCCCTGCGGTCAGTAGGGTAGCCAGAGCTCACTGGAGAATTTGTGCTGTCAGTGGGATGACTAAAGCCTTGTCCTGCTTTGTCCTCTACACTGACGGCACAGAAACTCTGTGCTTACAGGGTCGGCAGCGCGAGTGTGGCTTCTCTGGTGTTGCACACGTTCATAGGGCACGGTAACCACTTTCCATCAGGTGGGCCGTGCGCTTGTCTGCCACCTAAGTGGTATAAAAAAATAAAAAAAACATTCTGCTCTGTTTATTTAAATTCATAAAGGAAGAGTAAATCCTAGGCATCATAGCATCATATATTAGGTTATGGCAATGGGTGTATGCTGCAAAATATCGCAGTGTACCCAAGAAACAGAACAGAAGCAGCAATGCCTCATTCAGCGGAAACAACACAACACAAACAATTTTGGATCTTATCTACAAGAGAAAAAGCTCAAAGTCATCTGAAAGCCCCGTAAGGCGGCGACTAGAGGCTGCGCGAGCCTTCTCATCACCATTTCTAGTTGCCCACCAATACTACAATAATACGCACCAGTGAATTAGACATCCTATTTTCGTACGAATAGTTCAGTGCGGCATTGGAAGGTCCCTTCGACAAGCAAATGCCGAGGACGTTGTGTGGAGGTACTACGTGTTCACATCTCACTACGTTGACGATGTCGCTGCTGGTCGAGTTGCTGGTGAGGAGTGCTTCAAACTCGTTTATTGGTTCCATTGTTCCTCCAGCCACTATCACCTGCAATTATTATTTTTTAAATAGTAAAATACTTTATGGCAGCAGTTTTCGAAACTTCAAATAACGAAACTGGCACTGCAGTGGATCATTCAATTATCAGTACCTAAAGAAATTCAAGTGAAATTTCAAGCGAAAAGTGATAAAAATCGAAAAGAATAAATTATATATATATAAAAAGAATTGCTGGAAGAGAACTCAACTTTGAGTTAAGCTCGCCTTTGTACATTACATCTCATCTTGTTATATTAATGTAATATGTGTGTACAATAAAGTATAAATAAATAAATAAATAAATAAGAATAAAATTGGTATAAGCACCAAATCTTGTATATGTATTATAAACTATACACAGATCTCTAATCAGAACCTCAACAGCGAGAGGGATTCGTGATCCGGGAGGTGGCGAAAGTCGTCAAGTCAACTGGCATACTCTCCGGGAAAAGCGGCGAACCCAAGAGACAAAGTGAGTCCCGGTCCATGATTCTGAGATACACACATCTATGTGTATGCGTAAGTGCGTGTGGGCGTGTGCGTGTGCGTGTGCGTATGTGCGTGTGCGTGTGCGTGTGCGTGTGCGTGTGCGTGTGCGTGTGCGTGTGCGTGTGCGTGTGCGTGTGCGTGTGCCTGTGTGTGTGCGAGTGTGTGTGTAGGCAAGAAACGTTCACCACTTGATATTACGTTAGTCAGATATTGGGGGTTGGTTAAAAATGATACTCACAGATCGACACTGCTTCACAACTTCACTAAAATGCTCAGCAGGGTTCAGCAACAGATATTTGAGTTGTCCATTCTGGTCGTCTCTGTGAGCTAACACACGCCCATTCTCGCTGCGATCGCACAGCATGTCTAGGAAGTCAAGCACGGCATATAAACCGCTTCCCGCAGAGACTTCCGTAGGCGTCTGCAATTTGTAATTAATATAATTAGAGTATCTGTCGGCCTAAAAAATTCTGTCAGTGGTTGGCCTCTACCCAGAGGTCGAAAATACTCAGCCACATGGTATTTAAGTTTAAGCGGACCCTGGACTCCAAGGTGAAGGCCTCAAATGCGAACGGGACTAACGCAAGGTTGATGAAGATAATTAGAATACCCTATATATAGGAGCCCAGACACAAGATAGCATTTTTTTTTTAGCCGAGTGGGGACTCTGTTGGCCCCACACCCTAGGAGAGGGCCAGATCAAGAGAGATGGCCCTGGGTCGACCGGGGTGCGAGTGCCTGTTAACCTCACCTTCGGCAACCAAAAACTAAGCACCGGCGTCGCGCGTTTTAGTCGGTCCGACATAACCTCTCCCACCGGCTCCGGTGGTGGGGGTATCTGTGGGGATTTTTCGCACGCTAAAAATAAGGCTTCAAGATAGCCTCAAACACAAGCAGGAATAACTCCTAGATAGTATGAGTACCATATTGTTTGCTGTAGAGATTACACACTAATCTAAGCAGAAAGGTTACTTTATTTAGGTAGTCCTACTCATTGTCCTTTGTTTACTTACATGTTTAGTACTAACTGCAACTGGTTTCACTTCAGGCTTGCTCTCTTCAACATTTCCCTTTTTCTTCGAAATGTTGTTCATGAACATTTCAAACGAACTTTTTTTGCTGACCGTACTTTTATTCATTTCTTCTTCTAAAGCTTGCTGACTGTACCTCATAGAGAACCCGTGAAGTTTAGGAGCGAGTCGTGTGTTTCTACAGAATTCTACCAACGGTCGCAAGTTCATGTGATCTATTTCAGCTTTTATAACAAAATCTTCTAGTGTAAATATTGTCGTTTCATCCTTTTTAATTTCCTTGGATTTCGTTTTTATCATACCTGGAATCGGAATTGTACATACACCAATCAAATTGTATGTCTTGAACAAAGGCAGGTCAGAAGCATCGAAAATTGCTGCATAATAATTTTATTTTTTAATAAAATCGGCTAAATTGATGACCCCATTTTTTTCGGTCTCTTTGGTAGTCAGAACGTGGCGCTATGGCGGAGACGTCCCAATGAATCAATCTTAGTTATAACAAACTAATCAATCATGTTATTGATTTTTAATAGTAACTTCCTTTTTGCAATATTTTTTATTTAAGGCCACATAGGAAGGGTAACTTACCTAACAATTTTCCTATTACAAAACTAATCTGATTCAAAGACAACAGATTTTTACTACTAAGTCTTGCCCTGTACTTGTTAATATAGAACTGCAGGAAGGTTTTCACAGCAGACAGTTGTCTCATAGATACAGGAGCCGAGTGCGCATTCTCTAAAGCAGCTGTTAAGCCATGAGCTTCATCAAGAACCAGTATGTTGTCCTGTAGTTTTAGGGAGATTCCTGAGCGAGCACCTGAGCTAACTATACCGGCGTGACTTATTAGAACTACCTGGAATACATAACAGTTAGACACAAATGGGTGAGAGACAAAAATGTTTCAATGCCCATACTCACATCTGCTTGCCAAAAAAAAAAATCAAAAGCCGGTGGAGGCTTGGCCCAGTATGAATCAGCAGATTCAATTAGGATAGTACTGCTCTTTTACTTCTAATCAATTTCAAAGTAGTACTTCAAAGCAACTTCATACAATTTGTGAGAACAAATTGTATGCATGTATGACTTGTCTGCTGTAAAAGCTTTGGCTGCTTTCTTACCATTTGTCACACTCAATCAATTAGCCTGGACATAGACCACTCCCAATGTTCGCCATTTCTGCCAATCCTCTGCCTTTTGTTGTCACAGTACCATTTTCAATTTGTTCTTGCAGGTGGCAACTAGATATGACCCTTTCGATGCATAGACATTAGAAAGTCTTTCTTTGTACAGCCTAGCTATTTTAGTATTACAAATATTAAAAAAAATATAACAATGTTTCTGTATTATACATACCTCTGCATCATCCAGAGCCATTCTCGTCCCATAATATGGACATGCCTTTAACTCCTTGCCACATTTGACTAGCTCCTCCATGTCCATAATATCTACTAGCATCCTCTCCTTCAACTTGTTCAAATTTGTTTGATTGTAATATGGGCAAGCTGTACATGACCTTGTCTTTGTTTTCTTTAGAACTTTACCATCTTCACCAACTGAGGTTGATTTTGTTTTGGACTTTTGCATATCTAAACATCTGGTTAACAAAACATTGTGGTCAGTTTCACATCAAGTTATGAAGGTCTGTATTCAAAGATTTTGAAGTTGAATCCCATCTAGTTTTTTATCATAGTGAATTCTTAGTACCAGCACAAACACAACCTTGTCACAAGGCTGCCTTATAAACCTTTCCACAAGGCCCCCATGGGAAAGTTTAAAAGGCAGTTGCAGTTCTATAGAAACCACAACTATCCAAAGCATGGAAAGGAAAAGGAGAGTAGAGGCAGAGGAGGTAAGTTCAAGCTTAAATTAGTCTTATTTTTTTTTTTATACCACTTAGGTGTCATACTATACATGTCAGATAAAAGTGTACCCTACCTTTCGTTAATAAGGTTGACATTTTTAAGTTTATTTACTTCAGTATTTATACAATAATGTTGCCTAGAAGCTAGTGTGACAAGCCGTGTATCATCTTTGAATACTGTTCTTTTGACTTCTCCAATGAACTGAGAGAGTTGACTGTGAGTTCTGCTACTTATGTAAATCTGGAAATTATAAAATATTGAATTTAGAAATATGTGTATATATAATAGCCGCAGTAGCCTAGTGGTATAGATAATGGACTGCTGAGATGAGGTCTTGGTTTCGATCCCAGGTTTTACAATGGCACACACCAATTATTTTTTGAAGTTATGTGTGTATTTATTGCATGTTTACAAGTGCCCGGGTAATGGCAATAAGCTTCGCCACCTATTACATTGGGACCTAAACATAAACTGGCGAAATGTGTGTGCTAGCACCTCTGTCTACCCCTTCGGGGATATAGGCGTGAGTTTATGTTACGTAATAGATACAATAAAGCCCATTAAAGTTCCTGGATAGGTACTACTACTGTAGGACAATAAAATTACTTATCTATCAATTATTAAAAAATTCACCGCAATGTAACAAGTCTGTAACTATTTTAGTGTCAATTTATTTTTGTCATTGACTGTATTTTTGCCTTTGCACCAAGAAAGATTCGGAACGGTAGTCACCTTTTAAATTATAGTACAGATTTAACAATACCTTGAGTGTGTCATCATTATCCTCTACATTTTCTTCACCTTCCTCTTCAGCATCTTTATTCTCACACTCTTCTAATATAAGATCTCTGTCTTCTTCTGTATCTGTTTCCTTCAAACCATTCTCTTTATCTTCTTCCAACTTCTCATTCTTACCTTTCTTTTGAAAATAGAACTCTGTAGTTTTGTTTGCTACACTAGATTTTTCTTTGGAAACACGGACTTTCATTTGATCAAATAATTCTTTTTGTTTCCTTATTTTATCCAATTTTAGTTGTAGTGTCACTAGTGCTTGATTCTTCTTTATTTTTTCATATTCTTCTTGGAGCCAGTCTTCAGATTCTTAAATTAGAGAATGCTCAGAAAATAAATAAAGTAATCAATTTAAATAATTGTAACATAAAACAAATTCTAATTCAAAACATAATTTAAAAAACTGATCTCAAAAAGTTGAGTCACTAGCAAATTTAAGTTTTTAAAGAACATACCTGAATTAGAGGCTATTTCAGCTTTTAAGACTTTAACTTCTTCCTCAAGATTTGCCAGAGTTCTTTGATTAATGTCTTTAAGCCATTTTAGGGCTCCGCAACACATACTTAAAGATTTACCCTGTAATTGAAATAAAGTTACAACTGCACTACAATTAAAAATAACATTTTATGTACTTATGCAGTTTGCTCACAGTTCCTGTAGGGCTCTCAAAAATTCCCAGCTTTTTATTTTCTAAAGTCTCATATAACTCTTTCATGAACTTCTCTTGGATAGCATAAGGTTCGAATGGAAATGGGAAGGTTACATTCATGATTATTATTATTTTCAGACACTGGTAAAGTACACTTAACACTTGGATTAGATAGACTCAAATCAAAGTGTGTAGATCGTATTGACTTAGTAATGCTTTTCGGATAAATATTAGTAGATCCAATACTTATGTTTTTATGCAGTTTGTTTATTAATTATTCTAAGATTCGCATTCGCAGTAAATTCGCGCCGAGCGTTTAACAAGTTAATCTGTCAAACTTGTGTCTAGTCTATGTCAAAGTCAAAATATTATCTAAAGCTGGTTTTACACATTGGTCTGTCTGACTGACTACATTGGACCTGCCACCACCATGATGCTAGGTGCTGGTGCTAGGTATTTTTGCTTTTTGTTAGTTAATATCATATTAACGTGCCGTGCATCCGTGCTTTGTCAGTTTAGTATTTCATTTGAAATGTCTGTAAGGACCAGTAAGGACTAAGGACTATTATCCAAGGCACGAAGTTAATTAAGTGACAGTTCATGTCATATGTCAAGTCAATTGTCAAAGACGTTTGATGAATATAGTTACGATTGTAGATCAAACTTTATTATTAAATATTAATTAGTTTAACATTCCACGAAAGTATTTTAACTATGTCTAATAAGTAAGCCTTTACTATATTTTAGAACTCCTAGAGATAAGGTTACCAGTTTTGTATGGTGATGTTTTCTTTCAGCATTAAAATCTTACCTGGAGCCACAGTTTGCGAAGACTGTACCCTAGAAGGTGACATCACGATAGGAGGAGGTACAGTTATTCACCCTCGGGTAACAATCATCGCTGAAGGGGGACCTATTATAATTGCAGAGTACTGTATCATTGAAGAATATTCTACCATCATACATAAGTAAGAAACTAAACAAGAAACTCTTGATTATAACAGTAATTACATTACCTAGAATAACTTCGATACTCCTAGGTTTTTAAGTCTTAAATTCCTGTACATTTTAAAATTGAACTGCACCCCAATTATGACTAAAAGATGCTGAAATGTAATGTGCATCAATATTAAATAGGCTATTATTATTAATTATTTATTATTCTACAAGTTATAGTTGTCAGGACTTCAATTATACACCAATATCTTCTCAATCCAGTGTCAGTGCTCGTAAACACAAACCATACTTTTCCCATTCATATGAAATATTTAAAAGATTTGCATTATTAACCAAAGTCAAATGCACTTAGCCTACTTTGATTGTTAAATATTATTTCATATTATTATGATTTGTAATATTTTCAAACCATCATTATTTTCAGAAAAAGTGATAAGCAAGAAAATCCGCCCAAACCTTTGTTTATTGGTGCACATAATGTATTTGAAGTTGGCTGCAAACTGGAGTCTCCGTGCGGTCACATCGGAGAGAGCAATGTGTTTGAATGTCGATCCTTTGTAGGTGTTGATGTTAAGATTGGTAGTGGATGTGTTATTGGTAATTATATATTCATAATAGCTAGCTTTTGCCTGTGGCTCTGCATGCCTATGTCCTTTCACTAGTTCAAATCAATCTCTGAACCAATTTCATCAATATCAGTTCAGTGGTTAAGGCATGAAATTGTAACAGACAGACACAGTTAAAATATTATTACAGATACAGACTGTGGTACTGCCATACTTTCATTTTTTAATTCTAGTATGACCAATGATAGCTAAGTTTTATAGAAGTTTATGTTACATCTAGCTCACAAACTCTTCAACTATTTCAGGTGCAGCATGTCATTTAACAGCACCCCAAACTCTTGTTGATAACACTGTGATATGGGGTTCAGAGCATCACATCAGAGAAGCATTAGAAAAACAACCCTCGCAACTTCTCCAACTTGACTTCTTGAGCAAAGTCATGCCTAACTATCACCGGCTGAGGAAGCCAAATGTCCATAAAAGACAATCTTCTACGAGGCAATCACAAGAACCATCTCCAAAACAATAACTCATTATCCTGGCTATTTACTCAATTTACTGTAATATGCTACATATGTAAATTGTTTAAAGCTTTCATGATAAGCTATAATTTTATATTTATTTATTGCTTCTACTGAATAATCAAAATATTTTAATAGTAAAACATTTTATTACTTTCTAATCAGAAGCTAAACTAAGTAAATAAAACTTGCATTTTTTCTGAACAACATAAAAAGTTGATTACTTCTGAAATTTTATATAATTTGACTATCATTCTTCATCATACCATTATTCCCAGTCGCAACCCTAGCTTTCACCTCAGAGCTTTACAAGTCTAACTGGGGATCTGGCTGAACTTCGAAATTGTCCATGCAGCAACTACCATCATCTGATCTCCATAACCCAATGGCGATATCGAAGCATTGCTGATAGACCAGTTGTTAGACTGTTTAGGGCTCCAACTACCTGTAACAACTGCTATAGATTGGCAACTGGGACCAATGGCTTAACGTGCTCTCCGAGGCAAGACCAGAAAGAAAAAAAAAAAAAAAAAGAATATGGGTATTTGCATTGGAAATACCCATAATCTTTTTTTTTTTTTCTTTATTTAAGGACTTTATACAATAAGTATATGTTGCCCTGCTAGTACATATTGTATTATCTTAACAAATATTAAAACTAAAACATTGAGTAAGTACTATTGTATAGAAAGCATTCTATATAAATAGAATGCTTCCTCCGAATTAGGAGTGGTCAGTATTTTATGGAGGGCACCTATGTCTGCCTTATTTACCTCTAAGTCTACCATCAGTTGGTCTCTGCCAGTCTTGTAGCGCGCGCATTCCATGACCCATATTCTTACATACAAAAATTTACACTGAGCGGGGATCGACCCCATGCCTCCTGCGTAGTAGCCGCGTTCACTACTGACACACCACTATCATTACATACATACATATAATCACGCCTTTATCCCCAGAGGGTTAGGCAGAGGTGAATATAACACCCACATTGCACCAAGCATTGAATTCGGTCCCACGTAATAGGGGTGAGCCTATTGCCGTCTTCCGGGTACTATTGTTGACTCAAGCTATGCATCTGAGGCTGAGTCTGGACTGTGTATATCTGTCTGATGTTAAACAGCCTTATCCCTTAGTCACCTTGTACGAAACTGCATAGGAAGAGATGGAGTGGACCAAATTCTACTCTGCCGGGAACCACGCGGCAAACCACTATCATTATCATAATTAATTCGCTAATATAAAGCAACGCAAATAGTTATGTATTTTCAATGTTATATATTAATCTACTAAGGTGGCAAACAAACCCACAGTCTACCTTATCGCTAACACGTTACTAAGGTAATTAAATTGCAAATCTTAATATTGGGATATCAAAACTTATCGTCAATCGTATATAATAACCTCTTGTTGTGTTCCCGACGATCAATAGGGTAGCCCGAGCTCACTGGAGAGTTTTTGTGGGAAGACCAAAGGCTTGTCCTGATTGTGTCTTCTGCACTGATGGCACAGTAACTCTCTGTTCTTACAGGGTGGGCAGTATGGGTGTGACTCCCTTGGTGTGGCACACATTCATAGGTTACGTTAACCACTTTCCATCAGGTGGGCCGTGTGCTTGTTTGCCACCTAAGTGGTAAAAAAAACCTGTATCATATTTAATTTTGCCCAATTCTGGTAGTTCATATCAGTAAGAAATAAAATAATATCATTGGTTGTATCAGAATTTATGATTATTATTGCGTCCATCACATCTTACCACACGATTTTATTTTAGAGGTATATGGGACATATGGCTAGCTATATGGGATATGTGATCAAACTGTTTAACGAACAGCAATAGACTATCGTATAATTATCGTTACCGGCCACAGAAGTCGTACGATTACGATTTCAGACCTTTTTGCCTTCCTCTTGCACGTTGTGAACGTGAAGTCACGAATCACGATACCATCCAAAGATACCATCTGTGAGACAGTGACGGTAAATTGTACCGTATCCATTTATGTTGTAAAAGCGGACTATAGCTTTTATAAACATTTTTTTTTTAAATATAGGACACGTCAATTGGACTTCGCCTTGCCTGATGGTAAGCTGAAGGCAAAGTCCCAGAAAAGAGGGTCACCATTACTTACACATATCGTGTGACAATGGTGACACTCAGCTTGACGGCCTCATCATATGCTTTTTCACGCCCCGCTTAAAGGACCCGGGACTATAGGAAGAAGGAAACACGTGAGCTGGTAATGAATTCCAGGCTTAATGGTGCGACAGAGGAAAGAGTCTCCGAACCGCTTGGTTCTTGATCGGATGTTTTGCACCGTGTGCGGATGACATCTAAGACCTGCACGTGTTGTCCTGTGTAGGAAAGGGGAGGGTGGGACTAATTGGAAAAGCTCATCAGAACACTCCCCATGGTACAGACGGTAAAATACAGCCATGGACGCAACATCTCTACGCATCTGTAAAGGTTCTAGGGTGTTCGTGACCTCGGGATTCCCAATGATGCGGACCGCACGTCGCTGCAACCTGTCGAGAGCATCTAGTAAGTACTTTGCTGAACCATCCCAGAGATGCGAGCAGTATTCCACACAGGAGCGAATTTGTGTCTTGTAGGTATAGAAGACACCGCTGCTCCGGCGTGAAAAACCGTCTCACTCTGTTCAGGACTCCGAGTTTTCGTGAGGCTGTTTCGATGTTACTTTCGATGTAATTTTTGTTATTCAGGTTGCAGCGAACATCCATACCTAGGATATTGAGATTGTCCTGCAGTGGCAGTGGCGTGCTCTGAAGAGTGGGGAGGGGAAGGAAAGAAGATACTTTTGCTGTAAACGCACATGCCTGCGTCTTCTTGGCATTGAACTCAACCAGGTTCTCAGAGCCCCATTGAGAAATGTGATTCAGGATCCCGTCAAGCTCAGTGCAAGAAGCTGCCTTTTCTCTGCGATGTCTGACTGCTTGGCCGCAGGATGTCCATGATAACTCCCATGTAAAGTGCTATCGTCTGCATAACAATGAACATTGCCAGTAGACAGCATGTCGTTAATATGCAGAAGAAAGAGAGTGGGTGATAAGACGGACCCCTGGGGCACGCCAGCATTTACCTGCAGAAACTCCGAAGCTCGTCCGTCACAAAGGACGCGAATACGGCACCCCTGCAGGAAGCTAGCAACCCAGTTGCACAGCCTAGAAGGCAGACCAAAGGCAGGTAGCTTGGAAAGAAGCGATTTGTGCCAGACTCTATCGATAGCTTTGGCGATGTCAAGACTAATTGCCAGTGACTCGCCGTGCTTGTCCATAGCCTCACCCCAAAGATGGGTAACGTATGCTAGAAGATCACCCGTTGACCGTTTCGGCCTGAAGCCATATTGCCGGTCATTAATTAAGGAGTGATCCTCTAGGTGCCGCATGAGCTGTTTGTTAATTATGTGCTCGAACACTTTGCACAGCACTGAGGTGACGGCTATGGGTCGATAGTTGGCTGGCTCCGAGCGATCCCCCTTCTTGGGAATCGGCTGAACATTCGCCTCTTTCCAAGGCAGAGGCACTGTACCCGAACAGCCGGTACAGGCGCGTAAGCATTGGAGACAACTCCGCTGCACATTTTTGCAAAACTACCGCTGGAATACCATCCGGACCACTGGCTTTGCGGACATCGAGTGATTGCAACACTGCACGGACATCGCGTTGCCTGATATGGATGTCAGGCATCGCGTGGTCACTGTCGGGTAGTGTCGGTGGCTGCGTACCACAATCATCGATTCGGGAGTTGGCCGCAAAGAGATTAGCCAGCAGATTTGCCTTCTCTTGCGGCTCATGGGCCAGGGATCCATCAGGGTTGCGCAGCGGAGGCAGCGAAGG
Organism: Eilema griseolum; assembly: GCA_963662185.1. Taxonomy (NCBI): domain Eukaryota; kingdom Metazoa; phylum Arthropoda; class Insecta; order Lepidoptera; family Erebidae; genus Eilema; species Eilema griseolum. The sequence goes on from OY759238.1 coordinate 21,871,510, forward strand.
CTGACAGAAGTTGGCTTGCACGGCTTTAGCCAGTCGCCAGTAGCCACGGCTTCCCGTGGGATGCATCACTAGCTCTTGACCAAGCCGCGCTATGCGCAGGGCATCCGCTCTGACGTAGGCCCTTCTACAGACCTTTGTGGCTCTGTTGTACGCCGCCTTGAAGTGGCCCAGATTGGGATGGCGCGTGGCGCGCGCCCTTACCCAAGCGCAGTACGCAGACTGTTTTTGTTCAACAGCTTCCGCGCACTCGCGCCCGAACCAAGGGCGCACCCCGCGGTCACCGGTGATATCGGTGTATGAGATATAGTATTCCATACCCAGACCGATCTCACCGGCGACAGCAGTAGCACAATCCGATGGGTTCTTACCTTCAAAGCAGCGCTCAATCCACGGGATGGACGTAAAATAGTCACGAAGTCCATCGCAGTCCGCTGACGAGTAGTGCCAGAGACGCCGCTTCACCTGCACACCACGACCCCGTGGGGGCGCTATAATATTCACCGTGGAACAGACCAGGAAGTGGTCGGAGTTGCCTAAAGCGGCTCGCACCGACACACTGTACCGGTCCGGATTACTCGTCAGCAGAAGGTCTAGCAGAGAAGGTGCTAGGCCCGACCGTCTTGGTATCCTAGTGACCTCGTGCACCAATTGGGTCAAGCCGTGCGCCAGAGCAAATGCGTGGGCGGCTCTTCCCGCATGGTCTGTTTTGGAGGAGCCCAACCAGATCTCGTGGTGGGCGTTAAAATCCCCCAAAAATACCATTTTGGCATTCGGAAATCGCTCCTGCGCATCATCTGCCGCCTGACTCAGATACTCAAAGAGTCGAGTTGTCTCAGCATCTCCTGTATGGGAACGGTAGAGGCGCACATAGATCTGACTCGTAGGGTCATGGTCTACACATGGCGACAGCAAACATCCGCCCTAATAAACACGCACACCCCGGCTTTTGCACGAAAACTTTCCTCAAGAACATAGCCAGGGTAGAGCAAGTAGGTCGTGTCGTCAGGGCGGTGTATTTGCGTCTCCGTTAGAAAAAACATGGCAGGTTTCGCCGTCTCTAGGTGTCGGTGGACGGCGTTGAGGTTTGCATGGAGCCCACAGATGTTAGTGGACTCCACCTCAAATAGCAAGCTTTTGGGAGTGTGCGGTTAAAGACAAATCACACTTAATAACAAAATTATCTTATATATAAAATTCTCGTGTCACAATGTTCGTTCACGTAATCCTCCGAAACGGCTTGACCGATTCTCATGAAATTTTGTGAGCATATTGAGTAGGCCTGAAAATCGGCCAACATCTATTTTTCATAGCCCTTAGTGATAAGGGTTGTCCACTATGCGAACCGACGTCCACGCGGGCGGAGCCGCGGGTAAAAGCTAGTATAAATATATAATTTTGTAGAGTGAATATATATATATTTAAAGAACGGTTGTTACATCCTTTACAATAATATTACAGTAACATTTAGACATGTTACAGTAACATTTAAAAACTATCATATTTTTACTTTAAATACAATTATAATATACTTTGTTGTTATTACCAATAGTGGACAGTCAATTAAAACCTCTAGAAAAACTAGTCAATAATCATAGTCGGTCAACAACTTACATATTTCGATCATCCATTATAAATAAATAAAATATCACACCTATGAAAATCATTACAAAAATCTTAAGACACGACCGTCTTTAATTCAAAATTTGCGTACCATTAGGCGTCTTTTAAATCAGTAGTCATGTAAACCAAATAGTTATTTTTTTTAAATATGATGTTTTTGCCGAAAGTGTCCACTATTGGTGCTTTTGCTTTAGTTTTCATGATCATTGTGTCGTGTAAAGGAAAATTATAAAAGCACCCAATAAAACAAGACCTACTCTATTTTTATTTACTAAAAATGTATCGACTGTTCATATTCAAGAAACAAGATTTTGAACCAAAGCACTAAAATTTATTAGAAATTGTGAATTCATTATGTTTAGATTGGTCTACACAATAAAAGACACTGAAAGTTTACACGAACGAAATTAAATCTTTGTAAATATTCAATGGTAACATTTATCAATGACAGACACAGACATGATCATTTTCACATTTTCAACAGGGGCGCACAGAACATTGCAAATAACGCTAATATAGACTTTATCCACCTGTAATAAGAACTCTGTACAAAGTATTTTTTTAGAGTCACGCTTTTACTGACTTTGAAGTTAGATCACTTGCTTGTGTTGCATACTACAAAAATATATTCTGCTTGAAGTTAAAAAAATCTCACTCAAAAAATAAAAATAATTAGGATGTCGTCTCTGATGGAGCGTCATCGATTTCTTTAATTTTGAGGGATTTATTTCATTTATTACGCATAACATTGATTTTTATTTGGAAATCATTTCAGTGCTGTTTCGTTGTTTGTTTTTTTCATCAAACTAGTTACATTACGTGTTGAAAATCTTGTAAGATATTCTAAGATTTATAAAGTTTACATATTGTGATATTACCTTGCAATATTTAATGTTTAAACATCCACGGCTGTGAGTAGATAATTTTGCTTTGGGTTTAGGTTTAAAAGTCAGTTCAGTGGGATCAATGCATTCTTATTTCGTTAAGGACGCCATGTTGTTATTTACTTTGTGATTCTACTACGTATGGGGAGTTAGTGATATGGGTAGTATATTGTGTTGTGCCGCTACATCGCGAGTGTGAGCATGTTGGAGGATGTTCCCGTCCACGGTAGTCGGAGTGACTCCCGAACCCCTAAAGCCACGACACATCAAAGGAATCTTAGCCTGGATTTCAGGTATGTAAATTTCGGAGTTACCTACCTACCATCTGTATTTGATAACAAAGAAGTTTGGAACGAACATAAGAACATATAGGTTCTTGGTAAACCATAGTATACATGTCACGAGTTACTATACAGAATTATTTTGCACACAATCACTATGTCTAGTAGTAAAAGTTAGAAAAACCACTACTTATGACATCTGAATTTGTTTTAAAACATCCAAAATATTGTACAGAACATACCTATTCTATTTAATTTCTATTTTCTTTGTAATTTTAGTTATCTCCTATATTTAGAAATTATAAAACTTATTTGACAGTTAACTGAACACTTACAGATTTCATCTTGGCCTTAACTGATGGCAATTATTTATACATATTTAGCTGTTTTCTTGAAAATTTAACTGATCATCTTTCTGTTTCACAAATTCCAGATAAAATAACAATCATTTAACATTATAGGATATGTTAGTGAATAGTCTGGTATTACCATTAAAATAATGTGGTACTTCTCAAGATATTCTAGCAATATATTCTGTGTACCAAATTGCAATTTAATTTACAAATCTAAATAATATAATATAGAAACAAACACAAATAGAATGTAATTCAATTTACTCCATTACATTTCCTGTAATGGTATCTCAAAAGTCTCTTGACCAAGTAAAAAGTTTACTAGATACATTAACTGTGTGTTTGCCAGGAAACAATTACAAACTACAGTATTTCAGAGACAAAGTCAAAATGTTTTAGAACAAAATAATAGTATAATGTTTCTAAAAGAAAGTTGTTTTATTTACAATAGTTATAAATAATATCTGAAGCTCATAAAAACATGCATAAATTTATACCAACTTACAGTAAAAGTAAATCTTTGAGAACTGCAGTTTGTTGATTAACTATGTTTAATACTTATTCAATTTACTTTTATTTAAAAATGGTATTTATCATTATGAATTCATTGATAGGTATATAGTTTATGAAATAACACATGGCAGTAAGGCTATACTTAAATCTTATCTGAATTATCTGATACTATTTAATTGCAATAAAAATTTTCAAGATATGATAATTTCAAGGAAAGAATTATCTACCTTATTTAGTCTCTTTACAGCATTTCTGCTGATATCAGTGTAATAATAGGAAAATTTGGAACACAGTGCCATTACTCCCATTGGTATGGTAAGCAATTTTAATTCTGATTTAACATTTATAATAGGTATTTATTCCAATTCATCAACTGTAACACAAGTTCTGTTTTATCCCCCACTCTTGAGTCAAGTGTTTGACTGGAGCTAACAAATAAACATTCATGTCACATTGAAGAACATCAAGTTCTTCAATGTCACATGTAATGTTATTTATAAATGTTTTTTTTTTACCTTTTTTCTTTTATGCATTACTGTATGAAACTCATCCTAGGCATTAATTAGTGTTTTATAAAAAAGTAAAACATAGTCACATAAACATGCAAATGTAATTAAAATTACCTACATAGTATATAGCTACACTAATTGACATAATGAAAAAGTGAAACTTTTTAAGATACTGATGCTGTTGCCAATAATTTAGAGGGTTGTTCAAGTTTTGGCTTAAGGCTTATTACTTTTTATATAATATACTAGCTGACCCACCCCAGCTTCGCCCGGGGTATATTTTGGAGCTTCATATCCCTTTGAGCCCGTATGTTTTAGTCTTCAAAATATGTATGAAAATTGCCGGATTTGTTAACATTTATTATCAATGCTCCGCTCCCTTAAGTAGTAGCGTGATGATACATAGCCTAAAACCTTCCTTGATAAATGGTCTACCCAACACTGAAAGAATCTTTCAAATCGGACCAGTAGTTCCAGAGATTAGCGCGTTCAAACAAACAAACAAATAAGCAAACTCTGCAGCTTTATAATATTAGTATAGATTTACTTAGTTTTATTGTGGATAGAACAGTTGTATAATAATGATACAATGTTTAGTCATTTCATACTACACATCAGCTGTATGTTAGATAGATAGATAAGTCTTAATTGTACACCAATAGATTTACTTACAGTAGAACAAGTAGGTACTTTTTACTACTCTTTCCTGTTCCTTTCAGGTTTTAGACTTGGGAGTTGTTGAACAATTGATTATGTTACCATGTTAAACAATTTAATAATAAAAAGTTAATATTTAGCCTTATTTCCTTGTATTACATAAACACTTAGAACCTTTTATAACTGTTTAACTAATTGGTAAACACATTATTGTTCCTCAATTGATCGTATATCATGCAATTATAAAATCAAAAATATAAATCTGAACCAGGAAAATCAAAATTATTTACAAAACTTCTGATTAACACATAAAAATAGTTCATAATTTATGTTTTAATACTACATTATTATAAAAATCTTTATAAATACAAAATTTTACAGTAAATTAGCCTTGGGATCAGAGTAGTTGGTTATGTAAAGTATTTCCTTTTACTGACATTCCAGTTGAGTATGTGGCTGCCAGTTTTATTCATACATAAGGTATGTTATGCTCTAGTAAGCTAGTGCTGAACACCTGTTACTTATTTCACACATTCATGTTGGTTATAGTTTTCTAAAAGAATAGAGATAGGATTTTCTAGATTCATATATCTACTATAGAATTGCTCTGAAATTTATGTGTAGTCATAATTATTTTCAAAAAGCACATTATTTTAAAATATACGAGCGAAGTGCAGTCTCTAGATTACTAAACAAATATTGTATGAAAATAATTATGACTTCATACAGTCAGAAACCATTATGACTTCTTAAATATCGATACTAAACAAGTAGGTAGGTACCTACTTCCAACAAATACAATCCAAACAAATTATTGTCCTCATCAGTGCAAAATAACTGTGACAGTTTGTACTCAATATAAACAAATATGAAATAGTATGTACTTAATGAAAATAAACATACAATAAACTCATGCCTTTACATATAGTTCCAGAAGGGTAGACAGGCAGGTAACAAACATGTTCTATGTCATAATTCATACTTTTATGTCTGGTTGTCTCAAATACCTATTAAATATTCAATGAGAAGGAATAGCTATTATTATTTTGCTGTTATACAAATGAGAGTAGCTAATAAAATCATAATGTTATTTGCTTTTTGTTTTGAAAAGGTCAAAACCTGACTCTTTGTGAACAGGATTGGGACAATTCATTGAGTGAATACCTCATATGTGCAAAACATATTTTACGTCAAATTATGTGTAAAATACATTGGGATTGATTAATGTAGTTTTTTTATTTCATTAAAGTTGCCAATTGCATAAAAAAACTATTGTTTTCATTACTGCGAAGCAAACAGCATCATTGCACATGGTTTGTTAGTCCTTTGTCTAAGGAACAGTTGATTACGAAATTCGCTGTACAGAATGGTTTAGTGTTTGGCTATTATGTTGTAAACATAGATTGAGCGGTATGTAGGGCGTCTTTGACCGCTCTCTGCTCAGGTGAATGTACGAGGGCGAAAGTAAAAGTGGACAGCGTCTCGGCGGAAAGCGGTCGCCACGATTTCCTGACGTACTTGCTCTCCACGCCACTTTTTCACACATCCACCTTGTAAAAGCCTTGAACTGTTGACATTGAGTAAATAATTATAGATAGATAGATGTTCTTTATTGCACACCAATGGATTTACAGTAGAGACAAGTAGGTAGCATTTCTTCCTGACAATCTTGGGATTCGGATCTAGGTATTAGCCAAACGAAAATTATTTTATATTCATTCGAAATCTTGTATCCGTCACTTAACTTAATAACAGCTTTAGCTGAAAATTGTGCCTCGAGGGAACACTCACCTCGCAAATTAATATCTTCTGAGCCACGTAGGGCTCGTTATTAAATTTCGCCAAAGTTGATCCTTATTAATATTTTAAGGCTATATTAAGTTTTGAGGAAAATATGAACTGAAGTTGACGCAGATCCGACATGTTAGAAGTCAACATTTATTAGCGTATATAAAATTTCGTTGCATCGCAACGAAATTTAATGCAATAAAGTTCTATTCCAGTGTTGATTTGAACACTGCCTTTGAGTAATTAAACGAGGTCTCCTAGTCGAAACTGTTACTGAGGTTTAATAATTGCTTTGTCGCGTATAGATAGCGCCATTTCAACTTACGTTTGAAACATGGTAAAGGTGAAACAATATACACCTAATTTGTAGACACGTTACTTTCAGCTCAGACACATTGTGTTGCAGAACACTTGTAAGACTGATACTTGACCCACATAACGTACTAAGTAAGAACAGAGAAATTCAGTTAGTAAAACTAAAAAAAACATCTGGTTTGCTTACTTCGCATGTCTGGCCACTTAATGTTTTTCCCATTAACAAACTAACCGCCGTGCAAGTACCTACATTGTATTTTCGTCATCTCTGTGGCATTCGCAACCATTATGCCACAAGGTTGACAAATGGCCGATCTTCACGACTCTTAATTTATAAATGTAAATTCCTTTTGTGCACCAATGAAGCATGTATTTTCATGCTTAATGATTTCCTTGACTGGCGATTTCCTCCAAAGCCTCTTTTAAAGTCACCGTTCATTCGTGCTGCAGAATACGTTAGCTGATTTTAACAGGTCGCTTTTTTAATAAAATACTCAGTCATCTCAAAATCCTTTCGTATACTTATCTTCAGTACAAGAACAGAAAACAATATCTAAATCCTGTCGGAAAAATCATGAGCAGCAGTATTCTATTACATTTTAAACTCATTAGGCATTCATGCATCTCGCTATATAACTTTCATTAGCATCTAAATGAACTAAAATTGAATGTCATGGTGTGATATTTCATATTCGCTGTAATGAATGAATGTGAAAAGAAGAAACTCTGGCTTTCTACGTATTTACAGCATTAACCAAGAGCGAGATCAGCAGCATCCGCAACACTGACTGTAGCACGTTTGCCTTAGTTTGAGTTTCTTAGTTATTGATTATCTGACTTTAATTGAGATTTGTTATTGTTACTTTTGGCAAGCCAGGTGCCATGTTAATGCGCACGAGCTATACATCAAGCCAATGACTTTTTTTGATAAAAAAGTATGCTACTACATAAATGGATAGTATGTTGTGTGGTAATTTCAGTGCACCGAAACAATTATTTTATTTTTCTTCTATAATATTTATATGGCAGAACAACGTTTTCCGGGTCAGCCCTAGTACTCCAATCTTGTGGGCACGGCTAACGCTCGTGCGCGGCTGCTGCTCAACTTGAGGGGCCCGTAGGACTCCTGCAGGAGACTAAGCGGGTGTCGTGTGGTCCATGGCCCTGTACGGGTGCCCCGTGTGGGCGGACACCCTGAGTGAACTTGGACCTTCCAGGACAGGCCATCTTCCGCGTTGTGGTTCGCAGCGGACGATGGCCTGCCGCATCATAAGAGGGTACCGCACGATATTTGACTTTCGGCGCTAAACCGGTTCCGAAAGTACTCCTACTTGTTTCAAAACATATATGGGTCCAATTTAATTTCATCTGCGTCACTTGGCGCCTTGTAATATTCTCATTTGTTATCATAGGCGAGTGTACTCAGTCACTTACTAATTATGTTGACCCTTCATTGTTGCCAATCAGCGTTGGCGCCCGAGGAATGCGACGCGCTACTGGTCGAGACGTCGCAATTACTGCACGCATATTATTGCTATCGTCAAAATCAACTGGAGCCATCGCCTGTAATTTAGTTAAGTCATAACACAATGCTTCTAGGAATAAATTTCATTAAGCGGTTGTGACTGTAACGGCTCGAGCATTTATGGTCAGCGATATTATCATAAGAATTTTTTGCAATCATTCCGTGACACGGTTGCGTTCTCGGTATATGATATGGGTTCTAACTACTAACATTATGTGAGCAGTACTGTTACATACTAAATGCATGCTTGGTCTCCGTACTAGTTCAGTGGCTCTTCAATTGTATTACAATACAATGGATTTAGCACTAACACTATTAGTAGAGACATAAGTACCATAATTTATCATGTTACCATTAAAATGGAAAAATACAATTATAACTAATTCCTTTTTTGCAACTTTTAAAGTAAAATCATTATACAGTTCACGTTGCAAATGATTCCGCCTATGTTTAAAGCGCTCATGTAATCACGGGAACCGCTTACGTGCTTGTTTACTAGAATTTCACCAATGATAGAATCAAATTAAACTATATTATCAATGAAAATATTTTACTCATTTAATTCCATTGCTGTAATTGAGATTCTAGTTTATTTTAACTTTATCACAAATTAACTGATGAAATCCGCCGTTCATAGTATAAGAACAAAGCAACTTAGTAACAGAATAACTATAAAATCATCCTATTACAGTCACTAAAAAGCAAATAAAACCTACGTAAACCGTTCTTCAAAAATTAAAAACTATGAAATAACATAATAAAGATTAGAGAAAAATTACTGAATCTCTCGCGCTAGGCACTGGCTTCTAACGGATCAATAAATCTGTAAATTCAGTAATTATTTTCCTATCTTTATTATGTTATTTTAAATTTTATTAATTTCGTCCCCCTTTTTAGTGGGGCTAATCCAGTCCAGCATGCCGACCATAGTTTTCGAGAAGTTCTGTGGTGTATCTCAGGAGTCTAAGGTCCAGTACCCATGAAATTTATATGGAATTAACTGTGAGTTATACCGAACCCAATGAGAAAATATTTTTTGTAATCGATTCATAAATGACGAAAATATCGAAGAACTTAGAGAAGTCGTTTAATCAATTATCAAAAAATCAATTATCAAAACACAAATGTTTATAAAATTAAAACTTCTGGTCCAAATAATCTCAAATTTTTATGGGACCATCTGTCAAATATTCTGCATCGAACTAAAACAGAATCACGTAAATCGCAGAGTAATCGGTGTACATACATAAAAGTGATCAAAAAACCAATCGAATTGAGAACGCCCTCCTTTTTAAAGAAAGAAAAAATATTGTTCTCTGCATCTCCCTAAGGTTGACTGGTAGAAAATGTCTGTGGCATTAAGTCCGCCTTTGTACAATCTTTTAGTACCTATTTGTGCAAAAAGTTTAAATAAATAAATAAATAAAATTGTTTTAATTACGGATCACACATGTACATATTATATATATTTTTGGAAGCCGGTTAAAAATCGAAAACTATTGACTACTTATTTATTAATTTAACATTAAACTATTATAATATATAGAAAAAATATATGCAATTACTTATAAAAATTTATACAAAACTATACTAACTATACAATATACAATTGACTGTTGAAATACTTACATATTCTAGTTAAAACATACGTACTAATAACATCTTGGCAGTTGAGTCAGAAGAGTCAGAAAGATTATTTTTACTATCTAATAAGCTTGAATCTTATTTAAACCTATTCAAACTTGACGTCGCCGTGTCGACTGATAATTCGGTACTCGTGTACCGGACAACCTTGTTGTCACGTGGCACTGAATGAGTTTCGGTTCACTAGCAGTTTATTATGAACCACTAAACACATTTTAGTTTGCATAACAACAGTAAATGATGGTGATAATAAAGTGAGCATTTGAATCTCGATTGTAATTAAATTTTTAAGTATGTAGTACGTTTGGAATGCTGAGAGTACACGTGAAAGTTGTAAATTTAGATTTCTAAGCTCAGTTTTTCAGTGTAGAGCTTAGTTATTATTGATTTAATATTATTGGTTGTTCAACAAACTTACTTTTGACATTGAATTACATAATTCTTATCAATTTACACTTTATCTTTAAATTATTATTAATCAATATTTTTGTGTCATTTCATCTGGTAGGTACTCTAAAATTTTATTTAAGCTCACTTGAAAACTGAACAAATGTATGAAATATAAGTGGACGATAGCAATAATAAAAACATATGTAAAAAAGTACCAATATTAAATATTATGCTAGCTCATGTATGTATTTTGAAGGCAATCGACGAGCGATTATGAGCTCATTTAAATATAGATGGTTCCATCCACCTACAAAACGCGTATAAGCCTTTATTTATTTATTTTACATACAACAACATAAAAATAATCATCACGCCTCTATCCCCGAAGGGTTAGGTAGAGGTGAATTAACACCCACATTTCACCAATTATTAAATTCTGTCCCACGTAATAGTGGGTGAGCCATTACTGTCATTCGGACACTGTTGTCAAATGAGTAGATGTACCTATTATCTACTCATGTGCTGTTGTTGACTTGAGCCGTGCATCTGAGGCTGAGTCTGGGCTGTATATATCTGTCTGATGTTAAACAGCCCTATCCCTTAGTCGCCTTGTACGACTATGCATGGGAAGAGATGGGCTGGTCCAAATTCTACATTGCTGGGAACCATGCTGTATTTATTTTACCAGCTATATAATAACTTATAGATTTCAGACAGCAAAGTCCAGGCCAACAGTCCACTCCATATCACTGTATGATTCATTTCAGCTTGTTTACAAGTGCGTTATTAAACGAATATTTCAATAACGAGCGGCTCATTGTTAATCAGAATTGTAGCAAAACATCTAAATATACATCATCATGACGTCACTTTTGCATTTAATTTGTATGCAGTACACACAGTGGACACTGTTTTTTTTTTTTTTTTTTACGTGCGCAAAATCCCCACGGATACATCCCCACCGGAGCCGGTGGAGGAGGTTATGTCGGACTCGAACCGACTAAAACGCACGCCGCCTGTGGGTCGTTTCGGTTGCCGAAGGTGAGGTTGACAGGCATATCCCTCGCACCCCGGCCGACCCAGGGCCATCTCTCACGATCTGGCCCTCTTCTCGGGTGTGGGGACCACAGAGTCCCCAACTCGTCCCCGGAAACGGGGAGGCGCGCCAGGCGCGCCGCCGCAGTGGACACTGTTGATGATCATCAATCCATGAAACATTTGTGTTTGTTCTGTATTATGACCTTTTCTCTCATTCTGTATTAGCTTCTGTTTGCAATTACGCCTGCGTGGAAACCTTTAATGCGCAAAATGGTTTTTTTTTATATCTAAAATAGAAACTTCATCTTATATTTCCATGCCTAATTTCAACAAAATCAATTCGGCTCTACACCGTCACTCTACCGGTAACCTTCTTGTGTATCTCACAAACCGGTGGGCGCAAGCTATTGAGAGACGGGGTGAAGCACTAGCGGTTTGCCTCGAACGAAGGTGACATACTATGGACTCCCCGAGGGTCTATGCGAATGGATTCCCAGTTTTTTGTCCAATAAAAGTATCCAAGGCGTCGTCGACGTCAGTTGCTCGGACCGCATAGACATAATCGCAGGTGTCCCAGAAGGTTCCGTGTTGTTTCTGACCCTGGTTTTCCTGTATATCAATGATATGCTGTCTGATGGTTGCATTCATTATGTGGAAGACAGTACTGTGGACACGTGTTACACAATGTGGCCATGCAAATATCGCTCAGTGCAAGGTGGACGCGAGTGGCGTACAACTTGAGTCCGAAATCGAGACTACTCTCTCTGGAGTATCCGATTGGGGACGACTAAACCTAGTTCAATTCAGCCCCATTTCCTCGAGTGTCGGGATCCTTGGTGTCCATATCTCCGGCGACGCCAAGTACCGCAGTTATTTGGAGGACAAGATTAAGTTGGCATCAAAGAAAAAAGAAAAATACACAGGAAATACTTTCACATATTAGTACGAATTTCAATTAAAGACGGAGCTTGTCTTTCATTTCTATAATGCACTCGTTTTCTTTTGCACCTCCTATAGTATATTTATTTTAAAGTTAATATGTTGTAAACCTCATATGTTTGAAAGTTAATTATTAATAAGTATTACCTACTTATATTTACAGTAAATCTCATTTTTAGCTGACGCTTAAGGAGTTGGCCTTAGTAAAAACTAGCTTAAATTATATAATTTACACTTAGTCAATCTAGGACACGCCAACTTGACTTCCCAATGTCCAAAAACCTATGAACGATCAAATAGCAGAAATATCGGGCAGGTGATCGTAACGACTAACGACATTTCACTGACCTAAGAGACTCGAGACATGAGGTCTCGAGTCTCTTAGGTCATAGTGCTGTACTATGAGGGCTAGTCTTCGCGACACCCACCGTGGTTTTTCCACCACAAGCAACATAAAATATCATAGGTATACTCGTGTGTTTGGGTAATATAAGTACTTTATATTTCACGTTATATAACACATTTCGTATTTGCTAGTTGTTTATGTTACACATTATTGTTGCGGTTTGAGAACAGAAAAATTGCAACAATGTATTATAGGCAAATACCCAACAATACCAGAGGATAATAAAAAAATTGCACCACAACTTGGTGTATGTGGAAACAAATGCTACCTACATATAACATTCGAAGTAAATAAAATTAATTCCTTTGCCTTCATGGAAGTAGGCAAACACTAAGGAAATACTACTCTAGCAATTTTCTGCAAGTATTGCAAGTGAATAGGCGGAAACCAAGCGGCTACCGTATTTAATCTGTCCCTTCATCGATTAAGCACTTAGAGGCGGAAAAAGAAATTTATTTATGATTTTACATGAGTTTTACGAATAATATGTTCCAGCATCAATAGATTGTCCCGTTCGCTATACTTACTTACAATAGCATAAATGACACAAAGATATCAATACCTTGTTAGGTACCCAAACTCCTATTATGTTAGTACAATTTATAAGTAGAACCAATTGTGTAGCCATTGAAGTGTTTATTGAAGGCTATCATAACGGGGGCATAGCATTAGCTCTCATGGGACGTGTAACGGATCTAGTGTATAGAACAGTGAGGCCCCATTGTGAGTCGAGACGGGACCATAATGCTTCTTCCCACGGATTTGTATCGAGGCCGCAATAAGGCTGCAACACACGATCGACATTTGAAGTGCCGACGTCATTGCAAGACGCAACTCTCGTTCCGTTGGATACACATATGACAGACAATATGGTTGGTTGTTGGTTTGTGAAAGATCAAAGTAAGGATTGGTTCATCCGGGATCGTTTTTTTTTTAATATTACCAATGGAGGAAATTACTTGCGCGTTGCCATATACATCGGAAAGAGAGAGGCTAAACAGGTGAAAGCGGATAGAAAGGGAGATCTCCGGTATTCCTATAAAATTATATAGTAGGTATGTACAGCATTATGTTATTTATGTAATATATCAGCACGGTAGTTCCCCACTAAGGCCGAGCGAGTATTACTCATAATGGGAATTCCCATTCTGATTTGCATCCATCCGACTGGGGCGGTACATCCCGTTCATCCATCCACGTTATTTGCTTAGTGAGTTCTTACTTCCAAACACAAGCATCGAAATAGCTTATATGGCAATTTTTATTTCTTACTTCTTTTAAAATACTTAGGTTGGTACGGCCACAGAGCATAATTAAAATTGTACGTTACAAGTTACGGTATGCAGCTAGCGTTTTTAGAAATTTGTTACACATTCCCATTTAGATTATGTGTATGACTAATATCTAAAACCAATATTTATCGACATTTTATTAAGATATTGGTTACGCGTACGCTATTAGAATCAATTTTATTCACGGCTCTTCACACTTAACGATCGCATCGATTCAACAGTTACTTGGTATAATCTACAGTTTGTTGTTATCCTAATACACCCACGAGCGAGATATAAAGGTCGATTGTCATTGGTAGCTTACCAATAGTCGCGAATGATTAAAAATACAGTCTGTACTGGAAACAGTCATGAGTCACACCGCTTGAAAGTGGAAATAAAGGACGGACATTTTAATAATGTATAGTGATATCATCGTCGAGAAAATGGCACTTGCATTGAGAACATGTTTAGAGAAAAGTGAAGTTTGACAAAATAAGACCACTGTCTGCTCAAGACCCATTAGGAAAGAATCTTGAATTTCCAAATTGTTATGTCAAATTATTTTATTACTATACCTAATTTATCATAAAACACAGTCGATGCTAATATTACCAACAAAATAAAAACATGAAACAAATGACAATTTTATTTTTCTGTGCCGTACAACCAGTCTAGTGTACAAGTCATTTACTGGTGTTTAAATATTTTACTGAGGTAGGACACGACTGTCCGCCTCAGACCTCCGCCCTACAGAATCCCGTGGCCATAATAACATCGTGTTGTGTTCCCGGCGGTGATTAGGGTAGCCAGAGCCCACTGGAGAGTTTTTGTGCTATCAGTGGGCAGACCAAAGGCTTGTCCTGCTTTGTCTTCTACACTGACGGCACAGAAACTCTCTGTGCTTATATACGTTCATAGGTCACGGTAACCACTTTCCACTAAGTGGGTCATGTGATTGTCTGCCACCTAAGTGGTATTAAAAAAAATGTAGAACCCAAAATAAACTCGAAAGATTTTTTCCAAGTGTGATAGTTTTCAATTTCAAAGTAATAAGTAGGTAATTGAGAATCATAGTTAATAATTATAGCCCTGTGTTGTCGAGTAAGAAAACCTACTATGTGAGGCAACGACCTTTTCTGTACCAGAAAAAAAGATGTCTACGTAAGTGCCTACATACAATTGGTTTGATAAAGTTTGACCTCATTATGTTAGTAGGCAATCAAAATATATTCCACCCGGGCCAATTTGTTAGACAGATGCTGACATTTTGGTTACGTGACATGCTAAGAGGGTCAGTCGTTGCCCGGATTCGATTTTTTTATTATTTAAAAGAATACCCTAAGATGACCTTAATGTCAGGTTCTTTTAGTATACTTCAGCTGAAGATCAAGCAACCCTTGAACGGACAGATGTTTTTAATATATCGACTGTGCTAACATTCTTGTAATCAATCAACAACGAACAAAATATAACCTAATCTAGCTGTATCACTCGCTACTGCCGAATGATACAGCAGGTGTCAATTTTGAAAAGAGAAGCCGGTGGCAAAAATAGTCATTAATTGGATCTAATATTCCCTGCACCATGCGACCCTTTGGGAAGTTGGCGAGAATGGGGTTAAAGGCACCCCTCGCCACTATCACTTAGTCCCAAGTCCCAAATCGTCCCGGGTTTTTAAGCAATACAATACCTTACTTTATCTTACTAGATTTTATTCGAATATTGTACGCTCCTTCTTAGAAAGATGTAAAGAGTTTGTCTTGGTCAATCTGCAAAAATAATAGCTTTTAGCCATTCAGGTTATTTTGATCACATGAATATTTCCATGCTACTGACGCATTTGATAAAACACCGTCAACAAGTCAATATCTGTCTGACTTTTTTTTATAGCTAATTATAGATATGTATACCGAACTGTGTAAAAGATGTACTTACAATTTCCTGTAAGTTTGTGTTGTCAAGCTTTATATTTGCAGGAGGTTGATTCATCCACGTTCTTTTCTCATCGTTCGAGTCACTATAAAAATGATGTTATTAATCTTGTCTCATAGTCGTAGCTCTGTAACCGTTATACCTCCTTTGTTGTCTAAAATACACATAAGGTAAATACACTTAGTTGTATGGGAGGAGACGTTGACCCTGTGAAATGAGGACGCCCCAGAAACCCTCAAATAGTTTATTATACACATGATATTTGAACACACCCCTACATTATAACGATGCCTATACTACCAGTAGGTCGTTACGTTACTTATTGATTCCGAAACGACCATCCCTAAAACGTCCACAGAGTTGTAATTAATACGTGTCATTCTGAAAAGCTATTCTAATTCGACGAATATCCATGACCAAATTAGAGACATCTTGTTATTTAAATCAAAGATTTCAAATGCAAATTAGCGTAATATTTCCAAGATAGCTGCTATTTTTAGAACTAAAAGGTACTTACGTCAAACCATTCTCCATTTTAGTGATACCTATTTGTTACGATGAGCGCTCTAACGAGCTGGAGTTACGCTTAGGCTGTTGTGGGGTGTATAAAAGGGAGTAGTGACACAATGACCGGAAATCATCAATCAGTGACCGTCACCCACGAGAGTTTACGAGAGGGCCCTCTGTTGTAATAGTCGCCTACTGTCCGATGCAACTGTCCCCTCTATAGTATGTCTCAAACTGATGATTTAATCGCCTTAATCATTCGGGTCAAGGGACTGATACAGTTTATATGTAGTACATTGACTTAGTCATGATGTGTTACTGACTAAGATTAGAAAAGAATGCGCCCGAAGGTCAATTGCATAGGAATCAATTGAGTTCTAATCTTATTGGCTTTGTTCAAATATGAGCAGTGATTGGTATAGATTGAAGCTAATTCTTTTTTATAACATGATGCCATTAATTTAAATAAAACTAAACTTATTTGAATGAGATGATTAAGCGCATGCAGACACTTAACTGCACATAGAGATAAATGCGTCACTAGTAGTTTTCGAATCTTTTATTTTTTGCACTTCTTCGTCATAGTTGTTTTGGTACATGACGGATGATGTAGTCGAGGAAATCCTTCAAGCTTTTTCTACTTGATAATGAAAAGATGACCTGCTAATCATACCATTTAAGAATCTGTTAATGAAAATCAATTTTTTTGTCTATGCCGTTTTATAAAAAATAGGATTACCCAGAAATCATCGCGATTTTAAATATTAAAAAAATGGTAATGTTAAAGTAATATTCTACGTAAGATTTTGGGAGTCGAGAAGTCCGAGACGAACTGGATGTTTATTGCTTGTTAGAGAATACAAAATATTACAATTGTATTATCTAATCTACATCTAACCTACATATTAGTTTTTTAACATGGTCCTTGCGTGTTCGTATTAGGTAGGTAGTTATTTTTGCATTTTATGGCTACTTTTCTACGAATATTTTATAATTTTTCTAGTCAGTTGTAAACAAATTTTAACCCTTCCATGAGTTAAAGAGCCCTTATGCTTACTTGCTTGCTACAGAGCTGACGTCTTGTTAATGTGTTCGTATATTCCGACATTTAGCCTCGCTTCGCTTAGTTTCGGAAGTGGCAATTCGTAGGTTTGGTTCGCCTTGCGCACAGCAAGGTCAATCTGAACGTAAAAATTGAAGCCGAGAGTGGGTTCCAATTGGCGCATAAAACCGAACTATTGTAATAATTACGTAAGATATTAAATCCAAGTTAGATCTTCCTAGATTAGTTCAAGCTTGTTTAAAGGGGAGGTCATATTTTTGAAAATAATGTAATCGTCTCATATCTACCTACTGAAATTTCACATTTACATCTTAAAAAGTTAGTCTCCTAGTAATGTTTGACTGAAACTATAACGGTTAAGGCTACTGCCCCGTCACAAAAATACACCCTGTATAATAAAAAGTTAACATCCAAAACGGGAAATAAAACTGCGACAGTCTTCCAGTTGGCTATTACTCTGCCAATTTCGTAGACGCTATCCTAAATTTGTTTCACTCGAATGTTTCATACTTTTTGTACCTATCCGTATTTTAACATTTATCTATTTCATTCCAAGTAATTTGTAAATATCCATTTTCAAGGAAGAGCTGGTGGTAAAACAACTGCGTAGTGTAACACATGTTCAGACGCCATTATTTGTTTCAATATTAAGATGAACACGATAATACACAAACACATATGTATTTTCATGAACACTTCATTGAGCATTATAGCACATTTATTTTAACAACAAGTACGTCTAGATACTTAGAACTACAGTTGCCTTTAATGCTCAGCTCATACTATCTGTTAGTTGTCGTGTAATGTCGGAACGACAAGCCGGAAATCGCTTAGAGGTATGTTTGTACAATGTGTTTGCTGTCAGTCGGGATTGTTTCACAGCTATACTAGCTATGCATTGAAAAGGACTTGGAAGATATTACTAAACTGCAACCCGTGGACCACCGTTTTTTATGACACATTTCAATAATCGATGTATCCATTGTTTTTTAATTCTTACCTCTTGCGATGGTCGCCAATACTACCAAATAATTTTTGATGCAATTTTTTTTGTTAGAAAGCTCTTGGTCAGACTCAAACGCACGTTTGATCACAATTGGTTGAGTTCTACTGAACGATGGATGAATTTTAGTGTAATTTTCAACAATGTGATCTAATCTCGGAAATGAATCGTAATTTATCGAAATCATTGTTTTGTCGCCCTTAAAATTCTGTAGAATTCCGTGGTGGAATCTAGTTGTGTCACCATCACTTATAATTGTTGCTTCGTCACACCACCTGCTTTTTACATTCTATTGTGTTCAGAGGAAGTAGTATAATTGCCCTTCTAATGGAAGGAAGCAAACGTTTCTGTTTAGGAAATCATTGTATTGTAACTAAAACGATTTATCAGTGACTTTTGAAAATAATGATGTTAACGCACTCATTTGAAAGTATTAGTATCTAAAACTAACAAGGGAAGTAGTAATCGTAGCATTTTTAATTTTTATTTCTACGCCTCCCCAATGGTGACCCTACTAACAACAAAACACTACATACTTACTTTGAGCTACCTAGGAGGTTTACCTCCTCTGCTTATTGACCGTTTATCTAAATATAGTACACACCGACATTATAACAGCACTTTAGCAGATGAGTTCCCCCACAGCGCGAACCGTTCCCAAATATAGGCATCTCGTCAAGCCCGCCTCATTAAAAACACGCCATAATATACACAATAGGTCACTGTGCTAACTACCAGCAGACTTCACTATTATGATTTCAAAAGTAATTTTCGTATTTATGCGTTTAGTTGAAACGAATTACAATTTATAAGGATTTTTATGCAAGAATTGAAGTCTTAAACATCCTTGACATTTTCCGTAAATCGTCAATTGTAGCCTAAAATGATGAAATAACTATATTATTGCCAATTTGTTCCAACTTTGTAGGGGAACATCCTGTAATCCGACTACAAGTATATAATAAAGATGTCTGTAACTCGAAAAAGTGACACAATTTTATATTGCAGCGAAAAGAACACGAGCAAGTAAACAAACATTGATTTTTATATTATCAAGTAATTGACTACCACAGTATGAAACTGTTTTAATCTGGCGTTAGATTAATGGGCGCAGGTATTGACTCGGCCCCTATAATTCAGCGACCCCAAAATCCGACGCAAGAATCCCTAAATAGATAAGTAAAGATTTACTCTCATAGACCCACATTCTGTTAATAAGAGTATTAGATTATAAGTCTGATCTACGAGCTTATTCACTTCAATCCTATTTACTTCCTGAAAAGTGGTGAGCTTGAGCAGATAATTATTTTATTTACTTTATTTTGACCTGGATTTACATACTATAAAAACATTTAGGTAAACCTAACATTTCTATTAGCTTTTCATACCTTGTTATTAGGTTAAAAGGAAGTATGGGGCATGATGATAGATGTTCGGTAGAAATAGTCTGATCCGGTGGCGAATGGCCGGAAATTGCATCGGTCACTTTGTCTGAGTTCGGTGTCTGTCGTTTGTATAAGGGAAGGAGAAATATTAAAACTTAGTAGAATTTGACTTATGTACTATACAATATATCCAAATGTGTGTTGTGAAAATCCTAGATAATCCTAAATAACCTGTGTACTTAAAACAAAAATTATAAATAGTAATTTCAAAACGTCTACATGTCGAGTTGGTTTTTCATAAAAATGCATGGTTAGTTAGGCAAGGCTAGTTTTTTTTATGTAGATACCAACTAGGTGTCAAGGCAAACCTATGAGGTACTGCTTGATATACAACTATGATGGTGAGTGGCCACCGCGACCTATGTATACTTGCTAGCAACATCAGGGTTATCGCTTACATATTGCTGATCCGTAGTATATAGAGATGAATTTTAACTATGAATTGTACTTTTTTTATACGTGCGCAAAATCCCCACGGATATCTCCCCACCGGAGCCGGTGGAGGAGGTTATGTCGGACTCGAACCGACTAAAACGCACGCCGCCTGAGGGTCGCTTTGGTTGCCGAAGGTGAGGTTGACAGGCATATCCCTCGCACCCCGGCCTCTCACGGCATCTCTCACGATCTGGCCCTCTTCTCGGGTGTGGGGACTACAGAGTCCCCAACTCGTCCCCGGAACTATGAATTGTACTATACTTATAGTCAGGTAAATACGTGACGTGTTCGATAAAATCTGAAATGTAGTTGAACCCAGCTATTTGAATGTTGAGGATCAATGACTTGCTACCCTGTTCGTGTTTGATTTAAAGATATCAATCTCAAAAACACTTATTGAACTTGTAAGTAACTTTCTATACCAGAGTCGGGTTCCGAAAATACGGCTTCCTGAGTTCGTTGCGTTCGTTCATTTGTCGTGCCCACTCCACGTGCGAAATAGTTTTCTAAACCCTGTTAAACGTGTTTTCTTAAACATTTCTAATTGCGTGACTGTGAATGTATAGAAGAAAAATCTGATCTATATGACTCACGCAGTAGTAAGTCATATTTCGGACGCTTTGTGAGAGCCGCGTCTAGACTAGCTAGTTTTCTTATTCCTTTCCCGTGCCCCTAGGCAAATGGCTAGTTGTTATTTGTGCTGGAATGGTCCATAGGTCGCGGTATAGCTTACCGTAAGGTGCCCGGTGTACTTGTTTGCTACTTTAAAATACATATTAGGTCCTCAGTTAATAAATATACATATCTCTAAGTCCTCAATTCAAATATAATAAAAAATTGAATTTTAAAACACAATACGGACATTCAAGCCCACGCGGACGCCTAGGTCCATTCTGACCTTGTTAACTTTCAAGGTTTAATTTACTTCATTAATACTCCATACAGTTTAAATTCTCATTGAGGACGATGATCCGTACCAGAATCAATGTTGAATGGAATGAAACATATTACCTCAAAAAAATTACAATTTATTGGTTTTTTATCACACTATAATGATTTAGTTTTAATTTTTTGCAATTTTAGGAATCAATATTGATCCTCATGTTACCAGTTAAAATATTTAAATTATTGCATTTTTGTTAATACCTCTTCAGTGTAAACCAAAACCAACACCATTGTAATTTCGAGAATTAAGAAAAAGGTGCTACCACCCACATTTCGCCAGTTTATGTTTAGGTCCCAATGTAATAGGTGGCGAGCCTATTGCCATTAACCGGGCACTTATAAACCTGCGATAAATACACACATAACTTCGAAAATCATCGAAAAGCCATTGGTGTGTGCCATGGTAAAACCTGGGATCGAACCCGAGACCTCGTCTCAGCAGTCCCATTACCCATACCACTAGGCTACCGCGGTTGCTAGTACTACACAATTCAATTAATAATAACTAAGTATAATTTTAGCAGTGAAATCGAATTAATAATTATTTTCGTAATTTGCGCGCGCATCTAGCATACACCATAAACTAAAAGAAGTGAGGTTTCCTTTTTTTTCGGGCCGTAGAAAATGGGGAAATTAATGTTTTTACAGAGAAAACATAAGTTATATTTAATTAAAACTTTTGTTTGTTCAACTGGTTTAATAAACACATAAGTAAAAATTATATTTAAATACTAAGTTGCATGAAATGAACTATAAAGGCCAATGCAACTTATTGGCATGTTTTACTTTTTTCCTTTCGCCAGAAATGAAACCTAGGTCAAATTTTAGAGTACGAAACGAGGAATCAATAGCTATAAGAATTGGGTCGATCAACCGTAACAGAACGAAGAACCATAGTGGAGATATTACTATCATTTTTTTGTCAGGCGCTGCGTATTTTTCTTATACAATTAGTACTATTACATGAAAATATAATTGTTGTAACACATATTATTATTTTATTAATTTAGATAGGCAAAGACACGATAGTTACATACGAGTGATCTTAGTGTATTCGCGGTTTAATGCCTAAACGCACCCCGCCATATCGGTGGAACGGGAGTCCGTCTTCTACAGCGACCCCACGCGCCCATCCTTTTGAGTAAGTACCTACTTCTACATTATTATGAAAGTTCAATTTTATATTTTAAAGTACTTATTTGAAATTCTTTTTATGTTAAAAGTCGACAATACTTATTTGCATTACCAGAAATAAATGTGATATTTTAGTAGTTTCCATTGCTAAGGTAGTTTCATTCTGTTGTATTCTTATTTCCCACTGGCAGATAACATGAACTAGGATAAAATATAAATGGATGGTATATATCATGGCATAGGATATGTCATGACACTGTTAAGATAATTCGTACTAGGGAAAAAAATGACACAACCATAAAAATTGAAATCAAAATTATTTATTAATTAGTATGTACACCTGGTTTACATAATTAACATTTCCACATCACTTCTTACTATATGGTAAGTTTTGTTGATGTCTACCCCCCGCCATGAACCACAATACAGACATGACATGGCTACAACAGCCAAGTGTTCTCTTGCCGGCAAGACAAGAACAGTAATGCCCTTTTATGGCTGATATGCCATTATTAAAACCTTCTATTAATAGGTATACCCAGTATGTGCGCCGCCGTATATGCCGCGACTGTATTCGACAGCGTAGCAGCCATGGATTAATGGTATCTATATTAAACATGTTCAATAGCGTTATATCCAACCTGTCTTCACGGTAAAGCTCAATGTTGTATGAACCATCGTCCCTCACATGTTCGCCGTAGTAGCTCCTAGCCTGCTTTATTTGGTATGTGCCCAGCGCATATATTACTAAATCGTTTATTTCCAATAAGGGAAAATTGTCCAAACCGGGAACATTCGCACTCATCGAAATGAACCCAGCTCTCATTTGGTTAATATTCCTGTGGAGAACATAATCGCTGAGTTTATTTTGATTGGAGGCTTCATCTATTCTGGAAATTATTGAGTCCACTAAAGGATGGTCAGTGAGTGGTTTACCAAAAGCATTTAGTAATGCACAGGCTATTTTCACCTCATCAAATAAATGATTTACAGCTCTATTACAAATAGTTGATCTAAGTTGTCTAAATTGATTTTTTTACCGTCCATTAATTGTTTCTACTACCCATCTGCATAATGTTACTCGTCTCGTTTCATTTGCCTGTTCGGTTGTCAATTGTGACTCGCCAGCATATCTAGTTACTGGCATATAAGCGCGATAGTTCATGGACCTAAGGTCGTTAATAGCATCGCGAAACCCCCTATCTAAGATAAAAACATCTTCATTTAAAAAAAAATAATGAAATGGATTATCTGTTATATCAACATGCGTTATTTCCTTCATAATCGTTGCGTCTGATGTCGTAGCTTCATAAGGCCCATAAATATCAATTATGTGAATTATGTGGCCATTTGGGCACACAATCAAAAATACTTTTAAAAGGTTCCGATATTTATGTCTGCATATCTTTAATTTGAGTACTATTAAACGTAGAAAACGTTTGACGCGCCATCTTTCTTACTTGATCCAATGTATTGCTTTCTAAATGAACATCACATATACGCGCATCTCTAGGGATTAATAAGTTGTTCTTAAATAGTATATCTTTTCGAATAGTAGCATGAATTCTATGCAGATTTTGGTTCCTACAGTAATTAATAACACACAGAGTGGAGTTATTCGAGAGTCGTAAATATCCAGGTATTTCTATTACCATTGAGGAAGGATTTGCCTGATTGCCGGGATCTTTAATTATGGCTGGCAACTTATTGGCATTATATCCTTTAAAAATCTTTCTTGAAGGCTGGCAACGTATTGGCATTATATCCTCTGTCACAGATATCCATGGGCTGCGCTGATCAGATAACTATCTGACCGTTTGCCACCTACTTCATGGAAAAACATCATTAAAAACTAAAAAATAATATTTTTCTATAGATAAATAAACGCCTGATAAAAAAAGTATAGCAATATATTAAACACTCTATAACTACGTTCTGTTATGGTTGACGGGCCTAATTCTTTTTGCTATTTGTATCTTGTACATTCTTTTAACACATAACGTATGTTACATCTCTGGCGAAAAAGAAAAAAAAAACATGCCAGCTATGTATGGCAAAAGTTGCATTGTCCTTTATTTTTACTATTTTAAACACTATTTTTTTGTATCGAAACTTATAAGAACAAAGCAACTAAACCAATAAAATTAAAAGAAAAGCGATAACTTACTGTTATATAACAAGGAAAAAGTCACAGTTTGATTAGGGGTGCCATTATGTGAAATTAAAGCGACTTTATGAGCAAGTGTGTTGAAAAATGTATTGAAGGTCAACTCCCCTGCTTCGGCAAAATTGCCGGGAACAGCAACCGAAAAGAGGGTGTTGGCTATTTCCGTTGCACAAGGAGTATCATGAGAAAGTCAGGGTTGAATGAGCACCCTTTCGACCTGAAATTCTAACCAACGAGACATTTTTTTATTACCCAATCACAGCGATCGATCTCAAACAGTTAACAAAACAGTGGTGACGTTGATATCCATTCACGCTATTTATCAGTAGGATATGATGCAATGAACACAGACCTAGTTTAAATTAAACAACAGGTGTACGTATAACTCAGTACATGCTGGTACGTAAGTAACCTACTGCAGTTATCGTCGTTTAGTACTTTTAAGTTAAACGTGAGTAAGAGCCAGTACCTGTTTGCCTTATCTAGCACGTGTTTGGCTTCATCACGGTCAGCGATGCGTTTTTGTACCACAATGGCATTCTTGCTTTGCTTCATCCTTTGCACGTAAGAAATATGAATACTGTTTTGTGGTTTCTGTGGAATTAGTGGTACGTTTTCTTGAGAATCGTGCTCCTGACAAATGCACTTCATACCGATCCTCTTACCTGAGTCTAGACGTTTTACTATGCATTTCCTTTGGATTTAAATAACTACATTATCATACAACTTTTTATATTAATTGTATAGTTATAATAAAATTGAAATTTGAAGTTATATCCGAGACGTATGCCAGAATACTATTAATAGTTTAGTACAAAGTACAATATCTTATCACTACTTGTTTCTACTACAAACAGTAGGTTTGTAATATGCTCTGACGCAACCAAGAGTTACTTAGATTTAACCATCATTAAAAAAGGATGTAATTCTCAATTTATCAAAAATCACAATAGTTTTATTTCTTGTACACGTTCAACGAAAACTGATTACTAAAATTTGCAATGTAATTCGCGATCGATCCAGATTCAGATGAGTTGGTAGAATAGCATCAATGATATTACTTCGAGGAGTAAGTATTATAGGAAATTCTATTTGTCCCAAGTTGATTAATAAAAATATTGAATACTGTAAAATAATCAATTAAAACTTGATTCTTCTAATGTTATATTACATCTGCCATAGGCCACTTATCGGGGTATGAAATCAAAACGAGTGGCAGATGGTGTGCGAATTCCGTTAACCAATCCGAGGCCACAGATTCGACAGATGTATGCAGAAGCGAGATGTGATAGCAGTATAAGAGGATAAATCTTGCTTTTAATTTATTTTTGGATAAAACTTAAACGACTTAGCAGACCGAAATTTACAATAATTGACTCTTGACATATGAAGTCCTCATTTTGAAGATTAAATTAAGAAATAGTTTCCATCGAAGATAATATGGTGTCTGTCTAGACACCATAATCACCATATCACCACACACCTTGCGAATCTTGTGATTGAAATTATTATGACATGCTTTTGATTATGCTTACTAATCCTCAAAGAATTCTCTAAAATCTTAATTTATTCTGCTCGAGTATCATATAAAGAGTACAGGACCGGATAGGCCTTTTTTTGTGTCCATCAACTTATTATTTAGACTTGGTATGAAATTTTATCTTGTTCCGATAACGGAAACGGAGATTGCTGAGGGTAACGAAACGGTTAGTGAAAAAACATTTTCCAACCGATACGACATCGGTGAAGGTCACTGTTAGGTAGGTACCTATTTTTAATACTGATTCAATTTCTGCCCTGCTAGTATCACAGGAAAATGTTACCAGTTGTAATTTAATTTTTGAATTGTGACAGGCATTTATTTCAATTAAATATCACACAACCTGTGTCAAAGAAGCCATACGTCAGAATCACGAATAGAGTTGGGTGGGCTTCTTTATTGGATTACTTGTATCCTCTGAACAGTCTATTCAGAAACACGTGGTATTCAGCAGCTTAACTCTGACAATTTATTTATCGATTTCATGTAATTGATACATGATTTTAAGACGAGATCTAATTATGGTCGTGTCCTTTTGACATTTGTCAATGACTGTTTTGAAATTACATTTGTTTCTTCAGGTTAAATTAAAAATGGTTTTTTACATGCATAATAAATAGTACAATACCACGGCTATACTAACCTCGTGTTGTGATCCCGGCCGTGAATAGGGTAGCCAGAGCTCACTGGAGAGTTTTTGTGCTGTCATTTGGAAAGCCAAACGCTTGTCCTGATTTTGTGTTCTGCACTGACGGCACAGAAACTCGCTGTTCTTACAGCGTCGACAGGACGGGTGTGACTCCCCTGGTTCGTAGGTCATAAGGTCACGGTAAACACTTTCCATTAGGGGGGCCGTATGCTTGTCTGCCACCTAAGTTGTATAAAAAAAGAAATATTTGCCATATTTTGAGTGAATTTTGATTGACTTAAGTGATGATACCTTTGAGTATTTAACGACTCAAAGGATGATACTGATGCTTATACAACAAACAAATCAAAATTATAACTAGTTTGCCATTCGAAATCTATTGAAAAAAAAGCAATAGAACAAATTAAGGTTTTTTTTTAATTAGTAAGAAAGTGATGCAAGGTGTTCCTAGATAAATAATCACAATTCAGTGTTCACCGTGTGACATAACGTTAAGTAATATTACGGTCCAGGTGCCATTGAGAATACATTTTACTCGTTACTTAACTTCCTTTGAATATTAGTTTATGGCTGTTTATATGGAACGGTTACATGTTATGCAATTAAATCAAATTTGATTATGATTAGGAAGTTTGCATTCAATTTGTTGATTCTATATTTAAATTCTATACTTACTAATCAGTAAATTTGGGGCAACATTTCACAAGCTATTGATTTGTAAAATAAGCTTTAAAATATTCGACTTCGGTACCAGTCCAGGATTTCCAAGTTTCTTGCCATATAATATAGACTTAAATTCAAGCCCCATAGTGCACTTAAGAAAGACTAATAGTGGACGTAGATACCGTTTTAAAATAAGTACAGGAAGATAAATCAAGGGCGAGCGAGCACGTTCTAGTAATGAGACACAAGTACACAACACAACCTACTACTCGTAATTGTTTATCAAATTAACTAAGCTTTCAACTAATTTTCTATGAGAATTTACAATTAATTAACATTATAGCAGGATTAACCCCAACTCTGAGCAGTTTCAAAAGCATCTGATGAGGCCGCCAAGCTGAGTGCCACCATTGTAACACTTAGTGTCTGTAATGGTGACCCTCTTTCCTGAGACTTTGCCTTTAGCTTACCATCAGGAGTGGTGAGGTCAAGTTGGCGTGTCCTATATAAAAAAAAGTTTGTTATTTTAGGGTACCGTACCTCGAAAGGAAAAAAACGTAACATTTATAGGATCACTTTGTGGTTTTTCTGTCTGTCAAGACCTTTTCTTCAGGAATGCGTGGAGGTATCAAGAAATACATACCACATACTCCAGTCTATATCGTCTTGAAACTGAAAAAATCTAACTTCTAGGTCAAAACAATAAAAAGATATTGCCGTTTATGTAGCATAAGTTCGTCCCTCGATTCAGTTTTATACAGAATCCTCAGTGCGCGGGCCCGACTCGCACTTGACCGGTTTTACTTTATTAATCAGTAATCACCATTCACGCAGAAGTAGAAGTCGAGTTATATTTTTAGTGGACATCGACATTGCTTGCCATAGCAGACTTCGATAAGTATTGTATAAATAAAAACATTGATGAATATCTTGTGTAGACAATTTATAATGAACAAATGAATCTATTTTGATTACCTACAATTATTTGGAGACATGCAATACCAAACTAATAGAAACAAACTTTGATGAATAGACTGATAAATAGCTAAATTTCTCACTGACTGAGATATTACAAGTATTACAACATAGCTACAGAATCTAAACGCTATTTCATCTGTTACGAAATATAATTTAAAAAGAATTAAAATAAGTAGGTAGATGTTTTCAGTTCATTTTATGAAATAATTTATCGATTACATCAAAATTATTGTGTTATTCTCTGAATGCCGTTCCAATACAAGTGTCTATTATAGTATGATTTTTTCTTGACAATAAAGAATCTATTGAAAATATAAATCAAATCTAATTTCTTTATTTAGTTAGGTTCATTTTCAGTATACTCTGAGAACTAATTAAATTGTTTCTACATCTTATTTTTGAACGTGATCATGCTTGACTGCAACGCGACACCTGAAAGCTACTATAAATGTATTTTATCTTTACCTAGTGCTAAAAGTCTACTGTCGTCATTGATGAGTCATGGGAATGACCGATACTCGTGACGAAGGTGTCTTGATCGCTCAGAGAATAGCTAAGACCTTTACTGAACGTGGTGCTGTTTACCTCAAGTATTCATAAACTTTGAGAGGTAATAATGTTACAAGCCTTTTATCTATGTCAAACATGAACATTAGAGCACCGTTAATAGTTTTTGATAACCTGGTAATGAGACCGTTGTCACACATTTCATCCCTCATTACAGCTAGCCTTAGACACCCTCTAGTGACTAGAGTGTGTCTAGCAGGATAGGCAGGCACTAGAGTCTAGTGAAATGTTCTTAGTTATTCGGCAATTACCACACCATGTGCTACGTGCGGTACTCAGACATGTTTTCTTAACGGTTAGCAATAGCGTAAAACGCGTCGTAAACACAGCCGTACTACGTACAGTTATGTAAGTTTAAATTGGTTGATGAACAAGAAGAAACTAGTGTAGACCTAATATCATATTTATACATACATACATATAATCACGCCGTTCTCCCCGGAGGGTTAGGCAGAGGTGAATTAACACCCACATTTCGCCAATAATTAAATTCGGTCCCACTTAATAGGAGGTGAGCCTATTGACGTCTACCGGGCATTATTGTTGACTTAAGCCATTCATCTGAGACTGAATATGGGCTGTATAAATCTGTCTGATGTTAAACAGCCCTATCCCTTAGTCGCCTTGTACGACACTGCATGGGAAGAGATGGGGTGGTCCAAATTCTACTCTGCCAGGCATCATATTTATTCTGTACTAATAAAAACGCGTGTAGTCAAAGAAACACGTTTTTTACGTTTTGTTTATGTTAATTGTGCTATGGAGGTCACGTCAATTTGACTTCATTATAGATAGGTACTAATAATGCTACAATGACACAGCTTGACCGCCTCGTCATCATGGTTTTCATGCCCCGGTTAAAGGACCCGGGATTGTTGAAAGACAGAAACATGTTGCTGGTAAAGAAAACCTCGTTAGTTCCCATTGGTAAAAAAAAAATTTTTTAGTAGATAGTGTGGTGTCTGATGGATGTTTGTTTGTTGACCTATTTGGTTTTTGACATGATACCGGTGAGCATTACGTGTAATAGGTGTGACAGGACACTCTTATATAATTTGTTTTTAGCATATTTAATTGTAAAATGA
This sequence comes from Eilema griseolum, assembly GCA_963662185.1. Lineage (NCBI taxonomy): Eukaryota > Metazoa > Arthropoda > Insecta > Lepidoptera > Erebidae > Eilema > Eilema griseolum. The sequence goes on from OY759238.1 coordinate 21,901,759, forward strand.
GTATGTTTTTTAATCTCGAATACGGAAATGATAATTTATTTTCATTGTTATTCGTAGACTGTCTACCCACACAGGCCCCATTTTACCTATACCACTTAGATATAAGAGTTTAATTTATTACAATTATATATTTAGCGGGAAAGAGATGGAACCAAGAAACATTCATCAATCATAGATAAAATAGACAAATAATAGTTCTTAATCTTAGTCATTGCGAATGCACCTAAGATAGAGGCGAAGCTAACTCAACAATCTGTAGTTGTCACAATGTTGTCACGTACTGTTAAATTAAAGACAATAGTCTTTGGATTTTGATGGATATCTTTCCAGTTTGTTGTCCAGTGTACTAGGTAGGTAGATACAGTTTATTAATTGAAACATAATTCTTAACTTAGTGCAACACAACAGCAAAAGAAAAGTGTAATATTCTTACTTTACATTTGTCTTGCCAAAGCTAAAACACTGTTGCTTGCTGCGAACACAACACAACTACAAACTAAGTTTTGTTCTTCTACATGAATAAATATAGGCATTTAAACTATCATAGTCACTCACATTAGCATTAAAGCTATCGCGATATTTACCATGTTGTATTGTTACGAGTTTCCGATATTTCGGCGCTAAACAAAGTAAATAATAGTATGGCTAAAACAAGTAAAAAAAAAGCCAAAACCAAATTGCGATTGGATACAATCTCGTGTCGTGAATGTATTGTGATAGAGATCGTGTTCGAGTTTGTAGTGAGAGTGAAGCCAATGGTAGTGTTGGTACGTATAGTAAGAGAACTCGAAGGAGGGTAGATCGATATCCTGAAAACTTTTTCACTGTTTAGCGCCAATACTCCAGTTCCTCCGTGATCAGGGTAATTGCAACAGCGCTGAAATATCGACTCGTAACACTAACATTACAAAATGGTAAATATACCAATAGCTTTAATACTAAATTAAATAAGTAAATAATAACTTTTGTTAATTATCCTACTACAATTTTACCACAGTCGCTTTTCGTTGCATTTTAATGACCTGATAACAAAATTAATTATTGTTTCAGAATAAAATGTAAACAGCAGTATAGTTATAGAGACAAAGATGACAGAACTTTTTCCTGTTATAAACCTCTATACTGACTTCTGTATACGTCCAATCTACCACAATCTACCGACTGTCGCACTACTTTTTCTTAACTTGTAAGTTTACTGTCAGATGAAAACCAGTCTTATTCTCATCCCTCAGTCGCCATGTACGAGCGACATCCATAGAAAGAGATTTTTTTTTTCAATTTTGTTATCTTAGTTACATAAATTTAAATCAGGTAGCTCGGGTGTGCGTCAAATAAAAGTAAACTAAGGACGAATGTTTTTATTGCATTAGCATAATTTACATTTGGTTATTGTTATAACATAACAGGAGAGCTACAAAGCATTGTGTATACAATGCCATGTTGCTTAGTAAGATATAAATATAACAGCTTCGTTACATCGCAATAATAGTTTAATAAAATGCTAACACGAAGTTAGAAATTTCTATTTAACTACACAATAATTGGTATTCGAGACCAATTCCAGTCAAATTATGTAATGAGAATGAAGCCTTTTAGGATGGAAGAAACTGAGAATTCAACATTTTGAACATTCAAACTAACGGTCCGAAAGGGAATATTCGATTTAATTTCAAATTGTTTCAAACATTAGCCACGCCTAGCCTCAAATTTTGCATGAAATATACAGTTTGTGTAATATTTCAATGTATTCGTGCAATTATATTTTCGCAACATTTTGTAATACTGTAATGTGGGCGTGAGCGTGACTGCTATTTCTTTATTTTTTATACAACACCTTTTGATTCTAAACAATAGCATTTGTCAACACCACTACTGTTAAATAATACCGTGTATGCGAGCAGCGTTCAATCTCAATAATTCATAGAAAGAACTGGGATAGTTCGTTCGACAATTTAGTATGTGTATAGATGAGGACTTCATACACACACATCAAGGCATGCTAACAAACGTCATATTATGTTTATTTATCACAAATGTGCGCAAGTTAGTTTAGCGATATTCTGATTGTATTTACGATTATCTGTTTATAATATTAAAATATTACGAATGAATTTAGGTAGCAAAAATGCTTCGAGAATTGTTCTAAGGAGGTAGTTCTTGCATGACTTTGTTAGAAGTCTCATAGAAAATAATAGCCCCTGTATCCAATGATATATTTCCCGTATTGTCATTTTCTGTATCCAATAGTAGTTTGTATGATAAGGGACCAAAATAGTATTTTTACGGCGAGGGCGCTACTTTGAATTACGAGCGTAGCGAAGGATTCTAACGTAGAATCCTAAGTGCAGCTAGGGATACAAAGTACATCGCCTGAGGAAAAAAATAATTTGCCCTCGAGTCATACACGCTTTTCATTCCTTTTCTATGAGAGAATAGGTTGTTTGAATATGCACATCATATTACTTAACACAGACATAATGATTGAATAAGGCACTTGTACGTTTCCAGTTTTCTTATATTCAAAAATAAAATAAAATGAAAACGCTGTAGAAAAGTACAAATGCCTAATTTCATATGTGTAATAAGTTCGACCAAGCGCCATCAATCTCCAGTAAAATCAGCCAGAGACAAGTATACGTGCGCTTTAGTTTTTTTTTAGTTAGCACGGGTCCCCGCGCCCCTTTGTATATGTGTATGTATATGTAATGTACGTTCGATATGTTCCAAATTCACATCACTTTTACGCCCGCTAAAAAGTTCTTTACAGAAAAGAGGTACTTTGCTCCCGCTTATAGAGGAACAAAGTGACACTTTTCGAATAGAAATGACGAATAAATACTTCGAGTTAGATCCCACCCACATAGCTTTTGTACCCTATATTGAATAAGCAAAATTAAAATAAAAAACTTTATACTCAATATATGTATATGAAACACGGTATTATTTAAAGATTTAGTTATAGTACTCTTGTAACTACTTATTAGTCTCATAACACTTTCACAATTTTCTCAATAAGAATACAGGTCCGCTTTAGTGTGAAAAAGTACTGGAAACTTGGTAATTAATACTAGACACTTATTCATTTACGGATGTATTGTGTAGCGTCAATAAAAAAGAATGAGAGTACCATTCTCCATCTGGAGTAGGCAGAGAAAACACTCCACCATTTATATAATAATGATCAAATATAGTTACAGAGTATATAGTTTTTTCATAAGGTATCAATTTCTTGAAACATCAACCCTTATGTTACTAATCTTTGCAAAATTTCCTGTATTGCGTGCGGCGGGGCAATGATTATGACTTGACTACAAGGCCAAAAAAGGCGTTCACTTTCGTTACCACGATTTGCTTACAAAGAACCGACAATACGATTTCATGTCCCGTTCGCACTTGTGATCATTGCTTATAAAAGTAATTATTCAGTAACGACTTGAAGAGTTGCTGCATTTTTTTATTTTGATGTCTACTAATTTAACTCAAATTATTAAATTTCTAAAAATACTTTCTGTATTTTTGAAGTTAATGGTATTTGTTCACATTATTTGATATCACCTTAAACACTACCGGATCTGACTAATTTTCAATAGACATAGCATATTCGAGCTTGAATGTACAAAAGTAAGACTTGTACTTAGCGTATTCAGCGAAATTCTAAATATTGCCTATGACGTCTGTGACCGATTGTATACAGATTCAGTTTGCAGAAGCCTTTACGATTGGCTTTCACTAATATTCTTACAATAACATCACAGTATGGTGCCGCGTCGAATCAATTCGCTATTGTTTGATTATTGACGTCAATACGTGTCGTGAAATGCGTTCGTACAAAGGCCTTCACGATTCCCGCTCACCAGTGTCCGCTAACATTCACCTGTTACTTGTCAAAATGCATGCCCAAAGAAAATAAACAATTGTATAGTCCACGTAATAGGCCATCAACAGACTAAGCAAAATGTCTGAATAATTTTAAATCTTTCTGCTTTCGTAATTTGCAAAAGCCATATAGATGGCTTTATTTTCTTTGGAAAGTTGCTGTCGTCGTCGTCGTTACAAAACGTTTACTAGCGTCATTGGACTGCCTTATTAAACTTCTAATTGAAATCTGTTGAACGATGGTTGCCATACTTACCGTCAAGTGGTGTGTCAATTTACTGAATATTTAAATTGTTTCAGCAGTCAAAGGTCTTGCAGCCAATAATTGTTTTGTTTGCTCCTGTTTTGTCACGTTCACATATTGTTTAGTATAGTTTTGATTGCGTGAGTTGAAATTGATACTGTTAATGGTTGTATTGAATTTGCGAAATTGTTTTTTTAGCTATCGAACACGCGAGTACGCCGCGTAGGTACGTCTTTGTATAAAAGTCTGTCAGTCTTCCATCGTAGTGACCTACATTGAGTAGATAACGTAAAAAAACTGCCGTAAACAAACCTTTTGAATTAACATTGATCAGGTAAAACCTCATTTGCCCCTGCCTTGCTTCATACATTTCAATTTTCGGACATCAACGATGGCAGTTTTACTTCTTTTTTTCTTCTTTGTTCGATAATTGAATTTATCCATGGGTTGAAGCCTCGTAAAGAATCTTTGTGCCTTTGCCGTAACTACCTCTGGTAATTTAATACTTCGTGAATGTTTATTTAACAATTGGCAATGAACATTTTAAGATAAATTGTTATCTCTATTGCCAAGTACATACATGACGATTATACACTGTGTTGTGAATCGTAACAGCAGACAAGTCGATAGACGAGTCATACTACAACTTTTGATAGCGATCTGTACCCACATAATTCTTACGCATTTTGGCTATATTCCATAATATTTGTGATGGACTATGTAGACGGTAAATGATCGTAACGTGTTTTATGTTTGATAGTAGCTTTGTATAGATAGCACGCCACACAAGTGGACCAACAGCGTAGTTTTCTAGTACACACTTCATCAGTTAGATAACACTGGAAACTTTACTCATATTTGTCCACAGTAGAACATTAAACTAATTCAATGAATATAAATTATTTATTATCACTTCCTATCATTTCCGTAATCAAAATATCAACATTCTTCGAAGCAAAGCGACTGTGTGTTATGTTAATGGAGGTTTCCGATGCCCATACTTTACGAGCACGTGTATTCAATACGTTACTCAAATAGGTTTGGATGAATGCCTCCTCTCTGTTGATGTTTAAGGACGGTTCAACGGTACATCTGTTGGCAGGACGCAACACATGCACGAATCCCGATAACGTTCCAAAAATAAACTGACGATTATTCGTTCACCACTCACGCCTCGCTTGGAATGTTCACTCATTGAGTGCCCACTACTTCCACTTCCTCTACTTTCTTGTGTGAATACGCGGCCGCATTAAGAACGCCATTGGCACTTAGGGCTGGACTGCGTTTTATGTGTCTTCTGAGAATGATAGCTAATTCGATGATAAACTTTTTCGGGGTCATCGGCCACTTTCTCCTACTTTACTGGTATGCGTTCTTGAATCTCGGTTATGTCACGATGTCTGTTGTTTGTCATAAAAAATAGTATAAATTATGAATGCAAAATATTATTTACAGTTACAGCTTCCTCAGTCGACTAAAATGTATATAAATGAAATACGTGCGATACTATCTGCCCTTGCAATCTATCTTCACCACGCAGCCTCATAAGGAACTATTGTTGTAATCGTTGATTGAATACAAAATGTGAGCGTAATGCAATGACAGTTTTAAAAAAGCTGTCATTGGCGTAATGCCTTCCTGTGAAATATACCCGCCTCAGAAGAATATTAAGCAACACGGAACTCCTAATTTCTCCAACTTGCCAAATATTGACGTCACTTACCGTCTGCGCAAGCCATAACCGAAAATTTGTTACGTATATTGTTATTTATTTTCACAGGTGTCGGTGTTAAGTCCATGTAATTAAAATGATACGTTGCGTACATATTAGTTCCACGTATAAAAAACACATCGTTTACTTGGTTGGTGAAATCTTTGGCCTGCTAAGATTTTTGTTTATACTGTTTCGTAGTTGTTTAGTTGCGTTTCGGCTGCGTAATCGAGGTGATCCTTATTCGAATGGTATGCGGGGCGGCGCGTCTATTTGTTGCGTAAAGCAGTTTGCTATAGGACGGCCGCGGGGTAGGACGTGTGTACAGTTCGCTTACAAAATGCTCGGTGTTTAATTACGCGCTATGATATATCGCAAGGCTGCTCGCATTGTTTTAACGCTACGCCAGTGCTCAAGCGCAACTGCAATATGTTTATGTGAGGAGGTTAATTGAATAATCGTGCTCTGTGTTCTAAATAGTGATTGAGTTTCTGTGCATTATAGTGAAAATCAGGCAAATGGTTAGGAAAATTATTGTCGTCGGTATCCAACATTACGAAGATCCGTTTTATAAGTACGTAATTTTAAAACCAAAATGAATTCACCTATCTATTAGTGATGTACACAAGGAAATTGTGCTTTTGGAAATATTTTCCTTATACCTTTTTCCTTTTGTTCTAGACATGTGACGGGTTCGAGTGGGCCGCCAGCGGGATGCGGCCATCAAAGGAATAGATCCCTGGACTCAGTGCTCCAGCGGATACCAGAAGACATGACACCTACCTCACCGGAGGGACAACTTCGAATTCCTCTCGAAGTTCAAACTCCAAGACTAGCTCTTCCACCAGAGGTGCCAACCGGTTCTGACGATTCCGGTATCCATACACCGCCTGATGGTAATGACGATGAGCGACCGCCACCTCCAGCCGCTGCAAGATCCAGAGAAAGTCTAGACTCCGGCAACCCAGAAGACTCAGAAAAACCGCCAGATCCGCCCGACACAATCGATCAACCTGTCAAAACGGATGTTTGCGCCGCTGAAACATCTAAAAACAAGGACTTTCTGCTGCGGTTATTCGAAAGCAAACTCTTTGACATGAGCATGGCGATCTCATATTTGTTTAACTCTAAAGAGCCAGGAGTTCAGACTTACTTGGCTAACAAACTATTCTCATTTCCATATGAGGAAGTGGATTTCTATCTACCACAATTAGCGACTATGTATATAGAAATGAGTGATGTAGCGGACGTGCTGAAGCCCTACTTGGTGTACAGGTGTAAACAAAGTGCTGAGTTTTCTCTAAGACTTGCGTGGTTATTGACCGCTTTCGGGGGTGATGCGAAGAGGTCACGAGCGACTAAATTAAGAGATTCGATAGTGGCTGAGGAGATCAGGCCAGCAGCGCGAAGAGGGCATCATAGATCGCAGTCTGATGCATCGGCATTGAGGCTAGCGACGCCCTCAGGAAGACATTTGGGAGACTTAGCATCAGGACGAGCTTTCGACAACGGATGTCTTTGTGGAGAGCAGTGCTCCTGTGGAGCGCCACGACTAGCACCGCAAATACAGGTATTTATTTAGTTACTTCCTTTTATATTTTACAAGCTGCATGCTGTTACTTGCGTTAAATAAATCCTAAAAATATGTATTGCAACTTTTAAAAGTGCGTAAGTTGAGAGTAGGAGTGTACCTATGTAGGTATTTGTTAAAGGCTTCATGACAAGCCGCGTGGTTCCCGGCAGAGTAAAATTTGGACCACCCCATCTCTTCCCATGCAGTGTCGTACAAGGCGACTAAGGGATAGGGCTGTTTAACATCAGACAGATATATACAATCCAGACTCAGCCTCAGATGCATGGCTTGAGTCAACAATAGTGCTCGGAATACGGTAATAGGCTCACTCTCTGTTACGTGGGACTGTATTTAATGATTCGTGAAATGTGGGTGTTAATTCACCTCTGCCTAACCCTCTGAAGATAAGGGCGTGATTATATGTATGTATGTTTATGACAATGTGTATTTAGAAATAGACATATATTTGGTATATTTTGAATAAATACATTAGCGCTACTTTAAACGTACAACTCAAGGCTTTCTCTTTCTGGAATATGTCTATCTATCCTTATATATCCTCACAAGCTTCTCCTTCTGATATCAAACTTATTAAACAAGCTCTTCATATCTTTCCGACCTGCCCCTTTTACTATCTCCGAAGTCAAAAGTTAACACTAACCTAGCTGCTATTCAGTTAGGTACTATTTTATTTACTTTTTATCCGGAAAAAATAAGCCGCTGTTTCGGGATGCAGCTGTTTACAATAAATACTGTATCGATAAGTTATGAACCATATAATTATACTGTCACAGATAACAACAAAACATGTATTTACATTACTTTTGTTATATCTTCATATCTCTTAACTACATGTTTACTTTCAAATGTACATACATTTGCCCAGAAGCTGCTTAGTAACGAGTGTTGCGAAATGAATTGCAAAATGACTAAGGACAAGTGTATCACGTTCAAATTCTGTACCACATGCATAATGTGTACGTAGCCTACGTCAAACCTTGGATAGAGGCTAAAAGGCATGGCTAAATAAATGAACAGTATTATAATATTAAACGGATCAGCTAGAGTTAGACCTTGGTTACACTTACCAAGCATTAGCAGCGACGTTGTAGGCGGAACTTCTTAAATTGATACATTAATCAAAGTCTACTATGAAAATAATATCGTTATTTGATGCTTTAGCTAGATTCAAAATAAGAATTGAGACTTGACAACATTTTGAAATATAAGAAGTATTGAATTTCGTGAAAAAATGTTCCGTAATATTATAGTCTTAGATTGAAATAATATTAATTTGAATAATGTATTGAATTATTGTAATTGATAAAAAGTGAAGGTGTTTTGATGTGGTTACAAGAAAAGTTAATCGCGTGCTAAGATAGATGTTTTATATAAATTATAGCTCTGCTATAAGTGCCAACCACAATCCACATTATATTTAATTTATATTTTTTATATGAAACAGAAGAAACCTTTGTTTGTTGTTAGAAGGACTACTTACAAAGATATTCTCCAGCATATGATTATTTATAAATTGTCTCTACAATTAAATATGGCTAAGGTTTTTTTTCGAACGGCAGCACGAGTATAACGCCCCTGGTGTTGCATTCGTCCATAGGCCACACAGTTAACCACTTTCCTTCAAGTGAGCCGTGCGTTTGTCTGTCACCTAAGTGGAAAAAAAATGTATTTAGTATCGCATCTTAAATATGTTTGGTTTTACCTTACTTAGTAACTTTACACCGAGAGAACATACTTGTTGATACTACTAAGGTGCTCACTAATGGAAAGTGGTTAGCGTCGGCTGTAGCGTAGGATCAACTCACGCCGCGGTAACTGCATCACCGTGAGATCCTTGCAATAATAATCCATACATTTATTGTGCCGTGCCGTGTTGGTTCCCCGTGGAGTAGAATTGGGCCACTCCGAGATGTCGTAAAAGGCGACTAAGGGATTGGGCTGTTCTTCATCCGACAGTAAACATACAACCTAGGTTTAAGTGCCCGCTTGACGGCAATAGGCTCGCCCCCTATTACGTGGGACCGAAACTTATAGATGGCGAAATGTGGGTGTTAATGCACCTCTGCCTGCCCCTTCAGGGATTTACAGGTTTGAGAAATATACATTTATTGTGTCAACATCAGGTACCCACGGTTATCAAAAACTCTGTAAAAATATTTATTAACCATTATTTTGGTAGTTCTAAGCCAAGCCTATAGGCTTACTTATCTGTATTTATTCCGTTTCGTTCTGCTTCCGTTCAAATGTATTAGTTTAGAGCACTTTGCCTCCCATGATCTTCAGCATACAATGCAGTAAGACTATTGTCGCGCGTATCCCTTACGACAATGTTGTTCCAGCATCTTTTTAATCTATCTAGCTAGTACAATTTGCTGTTTTAATTCGGGACCATAGCGTTTATACACATTCCGTTCAAATTAAGTAACTTCCGCGGTATAACTGTTTATTTACAAATGAGTCATGTGTAGTTTCTTACTTAGACCATTGAGTCACTTATTCGATTTGTAATATTAACCTCATGAGTACATGACCGAGGCTCGTCAACTTATCTTCATAAACAGGACGACACGTCATTATGTTTCATAGGTTCAGTGCATAAATACTTAATCTGTACCGAATGGTATCGAAAGTAAGGAATACTGTATCATTTTGTGATCGTGAAGCTACTAACGACCTAAATATACTAATGACAGTGAACTGTAACAATTAATAAACCAAATAAATACGTGAAACACCGCACGTGGCGAACAGATGTGAACAAGGTTTTGATTGTGTTTCATTTTCAATTGGAATGTTCTTACGTAATATCGTACCAAAAATAAACTATATATATACATACAGCAGACCGGATTGCTTGATAATCATTATATGTTTAGTGATTTTGCGTAGTTTTTCGAATGCCCTGAATGTAGTTCTAAATATCCTGGGTGGCCAGACTTACTAGCATGTATTTACGTCATATTGGTTATTAATTTTGAAGATGATATCAGCCAAAGACTAGAGTCACTCAGAAGTATACGCTGCCCTTGGGTAGCAGTAGATGTATGCCGAAGAAGCTCACAATGTTAATTAAATACTACTACTCATTGAAATGTCTTAGGTATGTCCATAATATGTATACTATAAGTGTTCACGTTTTCTGTGACAATCGTCTAGGTATTTCCGGATACAGAGACAGTTGTCTATGGTTTAGTTCAATAACATTGATGAACTAAGCAACATAATTGTCTAATCAATTTACTATAGTCACACAACAGAATGCATCACTCAACGTCAACTTTGTTTCAATAAGTTCTTCATTTGTCGCATCTGTTTCAGTCTGTGGTTTGTTTCTATGTTGAATAAATTGCTCTCTAAAGGCAAAAAGAAAGGATTTAACAGATTTCGTACATAAGTAAATGATCGCTAAAACGATGAAGATAAAACCTTAATTCAATGTAGGCAGTCACTAGGTGTGTTGCCGTGGGTTGTAAATCGTGTGTAAATTACTAGGCTATCGGATATATTTTTGTGATTGTGAAATGAGAGCATCATGAACTTTTCTAACTATATGAAGATTTAATTTCAAACATCATACCTACAGAATACCGCGGTTATAATAACTTCGTGTTGTGTTCCCAGCGGTGAGTAGGGTAGCCAGAGCTCACTGGAGAATTTGTGCCGTCAGTGGGAAGACTAAAGGCTTGTCCTGATTTGTCTTCTACTGACGGCACAGAAACTCTGTACTTACAGGGTTGGCAGCGCGACTGTGACTCCTCTGGTGTTACAGACGTCCATAGGCCACGGTAACTACTTTCCATCAGGTGGGCCATGTGCTTGTCTGCCAACTAAGTGGTATAAAAAAAAACATTTTAGAAGTGGTTTGGCGTAAATCAACAGTACCTGCCTTTAGTTCCGTGAGACGTGCATAATTAATAGCTTATTATGACTTAATGATGTATCATATCTACTAATATACGAAGAATTTCTGCAAGTTCCATTAAAATTATGAAAGACTCATGTGCCCCTCAGTTGCACTCGGACGGCCGTTCCTCATCTCCTGCCCACCCCTACTCTCTTTGACTGTTTTATCTCACGTCTCGTACTGAACAGTAATATTTAAAAAGAGCAGTAGGCGTGATTTAAAAACCCAATAGCCTCTCCAAGTACTAGGCTATCAAATGTAACATAAGTTCTCGAATTGCACCACTAGTTCCAAAGATTAGCCTTTTGATGAAAACATTACTAATAAAAGTCTTTAAAACTACGTAACCGTTTTTATTATGCAATTGAGAGCATTTCTAAACGTCTTTGTTGTCGTAATGAGGTGATAGAAAGCTAATAATGATAATAGTGATATCGGAAATTCCGTGATACCTGCTGATTTGATAAAACAGTCTGATAACGGAGTAGTTAAGTTTAGGAACACGCTGCTATTGTTTACAATTTGTATACTGTAGTTATTAATTATATTGTCGATAATCGGCAGAGCTGCACGTTTGAGTACCAAAATATAATATATTTTGCTAATCAAACAGCCCACCACAGTCCACTGCTGGACATAGGGCTCTCCCAATGGGCGCCATTTTCTCAGATCCTCCGCCTTCCGCATCCAGACTGTCCCAGCCACCTTTTTCAGGTCGTCCGTCCATCCATATATTTTGCTAACAAAAAATATATTTCCCTTTCATAATGCTGTAACCTTCATAAATACTTAGATATATCAACCATTTAGTATTCCAATGTTTGTAAAATGAACTAAAGTTAGCACTTTCAGACAGTTCGTAGTTTAATTTTAGACTCATTGTTTTTAAAATATCTTGTTATTTAAATAGAGTATTTGGTTAGATATGAAAAGGTATAGTATAGGAAGGGAACCTAAAAAAATGTAAGGTCATAATTTACGCGTAATTGATTGCAAATATAGTTATATAAATGACGCGTTAGCCTATAGATAATACTGATTTGATAAAATAAAATGCGGGTTTTATGTAATAAAAACGTAATAATTTGTATTACGATTATTTATTGACATAATCTTTAAAAATACCAACTTTAACCAATTTAAATAGGGTTAACAAAGTAAGTAGTAATCATACGTTAGTTAGTAAATGTCTACTAATTCAATTTTTGCTTTGTAATCTATTTAAGATTTTTGTAGTCAACGGATCGGTTCAAACCGTTGAAGAAAAGTTAGTGCAAATTTCGCCTACGGTAAGAACCGAGAACAATAACAACTAATTTTTTTTTATACCACGTAGGTGGCAGACAAGCACACGGCCCACCTGATGGAAAGTGGTTACCGTGGCCTATGGACGTGTGTAACACCAAAGAAGCTACGCTCGCGCTGCCGACCCTGTAAGCACAGAGTTTCTGTGACGTCAGTGCAATATCAAACTAACTTCTATAATCAATGAAATCTGCTCTTATAGTGATAAATACATAAACTAAAATCTATGATTATTATGATATCTATAGCTAGGCAACCGAAACTAAAAACATCAATAAGTAGACGGTATTAAAATTTAATGTGATGGGATTTACGGGAATTCATCTTTGAACTTGTTCAACTAGGACAGTATTTAGTAATTTATTATCGCCCTCAAATAGAATCTAACTTGTTAGGTATTTAACTAAAGGTAAAAAATGTAGTACTTAACTTTCTTTTATAAAAACATACTAAACAAATAAACTAGGCTAACTAATATAGGTATTTAAACTATTATGGTCACTCACATCAAAATAAACGGGATATTTATCATGTTTCATTGTTTTGAGTTTCCGATATTTCGGCGCTGTTGCAAGCACCATGAGCACGGAGGAACTTTACTCCTAGGAAAAAACTTTTTCTCTGTTCACCGCCACTACTCCAGTTCCTCCCTGATCATGGTGCTTGCAACAGCGCCGAAATATCGAAAACTCAAAACAATGAAACATGGTAAATATCCCGTTTATTTTGATACTGATAGGCTAACTAACTAGTGGTAATATCGGATTAGTCTATAAATTAAGTTTCTAAACATAAATATTATTAAACTGAGTTTTTAAATAAAACATTAAAAAGACACATCAAGATTGTTTATTTTTAGTTAAGTATCTAACCGAATGGAGTTTAGGTAAGCACTTTGAATTTCATGTCGTGATCATTTTATTTTTATTTGTGGCAGAAGGCAGAGAGAAGTCTCTAGTACATTTTTAAAGGCTAATATTACCATACAGTGTGATACTTTAGTTTCATTCTACCATACATACAGAAACCCAAAATTTACGTAAGTACACAGCGATACTCAAAATATTACCAAACAATTGTAACAAATTCAAGACGACGAAATTGTCCTAGTTTTATTGTCAAGCTGCTACAAGATCCATGACCTCCATAACTACGTACTGCATAGTAATTATTCAACATCTCCATGTAATCTCCGGACTCTGGACTTTTATAAGAATTTAAATTTAGAATGCTTAGCACATTCAGAATGTAATGAAACATTAGAGTTTACGTGGGATATATGTATATATTGTACATAGTCATTTAGCCAGCATTGTTAAACTGTCTGCAGGTGGGCCATTATTTTCCTTCTGCGGCAAATTCATTACAGGCCATGTGAAACGTTTGTTTGTGTGCATAATTAAATGTGCTTTCTGTTACTGTAAGAATGAGAACAATTGTTTGTACTGCTTTCTTTGTTATACGCACGTGCTATTTAATACATTTCTCTACTCTCAAAGCTGGTCAGAAAGTTGGCCAATTAATATGGCGAATATATAACTTAATATATAAAATATGTATATATCTACGTTAATTTTAACTAGGAATTCGTTCCTTATTACATGGGTCCACTAATCATAGCTACTAATAATGTATAAAAATAGTAATGTGTAAAATATAGTACTAATAAATGTACCACCATTTCAGCCTCATGCCTTTTCAGCCATAAACTTATGTATGTATTTTATGATATGATATATGAGATATAGGTAATTGTAATGTTATCAAATATCTTAAATCATGTCACTCTTTTTTAATGGGTTTTCTTTTTTATACAATGGTCTTACTTAGGTACAATGTGTTAATCAAGTAAAATGCTAAAACTAATAAATACACCTCACGTGAATGAATGATAAGGTAATGCATTTAATTACACTGAAATAAATTTATCGTAATTCCTTCACGTGTCACTTCACTTACACATTATATTTAAAAAAAAGTTATTTTCACATGATGCGACCAGGATTAACGAAAGGATTAAGCATGATTAAAAAGTTACTTTCGTCATTTCATCACCAATAGAAATTCATAATATTGATAACAAATCTGGGATGAGGTAGACAGAGTCTATATCCAGGTTTTTCAGTCCCATGTATATATGTACTGTGGTAATAGATAGCAAGGTTACATAATTTAATACTATTAAAATGTAAACGATTGCAAATAAACATTAATATATGAATAGTAACTAGAAAGGTAATAATAGTATATATAAATTAAATTCTGAATTAAACAAAACCGCAAAGAAGTACCCAGGGGTAGAAGAAAAGCTTTTTATCCAACCTAGTTTAATCAAGTGTATCGAAATGTAACCATAGACTATGTTAACGTATAAGAGATATTCATGTGAAACAACAACAATATAACCTCAAATGTTCAATATAATAAAATAAACGGAAATACTGATACAAAACGTAGATATCTAACAGTGTAGAGAAGGTACGTAAAATTCCTATATACTTATTAAACAAAGAAATACAGTATATAATACTCAAAAAAATATCTAAGTACTTCCTACCTGATAATAAAAATAAGGAATAACTAGCAATTATAGTTTTATAAATAAGTAAATAATAATAATAATCATTAAAAGTACTTAAATCTAGTTACATATACGCTGACTACCAAACTAGATCTTTGCAGATCTGTGCTGTGGCAGTCAGGCTCGCAATCCTTCGTGGTTGTTTTTGTGTGTGTGGTTCTTTTTGTCTGTAAATCGTTCAATAAAATATGAAATCCAAACACATTGTTTCCAATAATAAAATTATCTGAGATATTCCTTTAGGGATAATTACTAAATCATAATAATAATAACCTTGTTTTCCAACTGACACACAACACTGGACACTATAGGATTGTAAGTAAACTGAGTTTCACCGTGTCATGGCTATAGCCGGCTGTTGTGCTAATTAGGTTTCAATACTCTGATTATTTGGATAATAAGGATACTTTGAACTTGGGAGTGTAACGGCACAAGCGTATATAGATAACTTGTTGCTTTTTTTTGCGTGCGAAAATATCTACATGGATACCTCCCCGCCGGAACTGGTGAGAGAGGTTATGTCGGACTCGAACTGACTAAAACGCACGGCGCCTGTGGGTCATTGTTGGTTGCCGAAGGTGAGGTTGACAGGCATATCCCTCGCACCCAGGCTGATCCAGGGCCAACTCTCTCGATCTGGCCCTCCTCGGGACCTTGACTATGGTAATGATTTAAGTGTGTAGACGGTTGCAAGTGTGGGGGGTTTTACCTTTGATTCTCTAAAGTCTAAAGCGTTAATTATATTATTTATTATGACTCCATAATGTTTGTATTTCTGTGTGTTTATTAAGATCTGTTAAAAGTAATGTTTATGATATTACTTTTTCAAAGATTTTTTCTTTATAATAGTTCGGTACCAGACACTGCCGCTTGAAATACTAATCCCATTCTTGCAACATAGACATAATCACGGAAACAAACTTGCCCATGTGGTAAACCTAAATAAATCTATCTGCGTGAACGAGTAAAAAATATCCATACATCCATCCGTTTATCATCATCAATTTTCACATTAATAATATTCGTCAAAGGTTCTTAACACAGAAACTTACGTGAAAGAATCCAGCTTGGACTCCAGGGCCATAATAGTAAAAATGATTAAGAACCGGGCGATTAAAAGGTATACAAGGAGAAAGAGCCGTTGATTAGTTGACCGTCCTTGTGCCAGTACACGTAGACCGATATCGGAATATTTAGGTTAGTAATGACGGGAGGAAAAGTTGAAAATAACATTTGTATATAAATAGCAGATAAACAATGTCGTACACTGACATTTAGTTGGCAACATAGGAAACATATTTGAAAATACATGAACTTGCCACGCTAAGAAAATAGCTGTATTTAAATGTTGAAATAAAAAAAAATCTTGTGTGAAAAAGGCTTTCCTCACCAGGCTTGGATTGACGGCAAAGCTAACAGAAACCAAGTAATGAAAAGAAGCAAGTTTTGGTATTGGCACCAATTTAATTAAATGTAAAGCTACTTTTCGCCACATTTAATTAGCTTGATAATAAACACATCGAATTATCCGCTGTGTGCTATCGTGACGTAATAACCAATGTAATACAGTCTGTCATTGTTCACAAAACCACGTACTACAGCCAACACAAATCTTCTAGTAAAAGTAGTAAGTATTGCAGGAGGTAGGACACGGCGGTATTTTCGCCCTATTGAGCAGTCCGACTGGGGAAGTACCTCCGCCCTACAGAATACCGCGGTTATAATAACTTCATGTTGTGTTCCCAGCGGTGAGTAGGGTAGCCAGAGCTGATTGGAGAATTTGTGCTGCTTTGTTTTCTACACTGACGGCACAGAAACTTTGTATTTACAGGGTTGGCAGCGCGACTGTGACTCCTCTGGTGTTACCAACGTCCATAGGCCACGGTAACCACCATCAGGTGGGCCGTGTGCTTTTCTACTACCTAAGTGGTATAAAAAAAAGTAAAACTTGGACAAATGATTTCAAGTTCAAGCACATTCTTCCAAAAATGTTAGTGGAAAACCAATCCTATAAGGTTTGTGTAGTGTTCCTGTATCGAATCGCAGGTTTCGAACCGTAAATGTATTTGCGCAAACATATTATCTCATGTTTTAATTCAGTAATTTCTTCAGGTTATTGTGTCTATACTTCATATAGACATTTAAGATCACTGGTACCCTCCCTTAAATAGTAGTGTGATGATATATAACCTAAAACCTTCGTCAATGAACATATTATTCAGTACAATAATATTTTTTCAATTCAAACCAGTAGTTCCTGAGGTTAACGCGTTCAAACAAACAAACTCTTCAGCTTTATAATAGTAGTGTAGACTTAGCACCAACTTCCCGTTTACGTTCTGCGTCGCTATATTTCCAAATTTTTTCACCATTTATATCTTCTCTAGACTACGACGAACTTTTCCAAACCAAAATCAGCTAAATTGGCTCAGGCGGTCACGAGTTTGGACAAACCAACAGCAATTGATTTTTATACAAGATTATATATATATAGAAGATTAATTATAAGTGAAATAACGATGTTCAGGAACCCGAATGCATTCGTTCATATAAGATTATGTGCCAAGTGATGAATGAGAGTAGATGGTACATACACACACACACGCTCACGTCTATTTCCCTCTGGGATACTACACTGAATAAGCTATTTTTTGTAATTTGTATTTTTAGTAGATATGTGAACGATTGTAAATGGGAACCGAAACAAATCCTTACGGTTTACTGGTACTTAAAAAAGTGTAATGCATATGTAGGTATATGAATTAAAAATGTGCTTATCTTTTTGTTATTTCAAATAATTCATTCAATAGAACATATTATACAGGAAGGAAGTTCTTATCTGTGAAGAAGTTTGAGCATAATATAAATATTATTCTGATTCACTGATTACTGTTTGGAACGTCTGAATATTTACTTAGCGAGATTAGTTTGTATTGTCCGAAGCCTTTCACATGGCACTAGTTAGTAAATAACGTCACTGTTGAGCCGATTATTTAATCATTTGTAATTAGCCTCCAAAACACTGACACGAATTTATGTGAAAATTATTGCTTTATTATTTATACTGTTGAATGATGGCACTTGGTGGAATTTGTTGTTACAAATATTGAGAACGTGGAAAATAATGTGGAAAAGTACAAGTGAGTTCTCAAATCTGAATTGTTTTCTATTCGCTATTAATATTTCTCTTGCTTTCTATTTTATTTTCTCGTACTAGCTGATGTACAAGTACAAGCGAGATGCATTACGGTTGATATTGCGGTGACAGCAATCTATAAGTGATGGGAAATCTGGCTGACGGATTAACCATTAGGTTAACAAAAGTTTTATATTTGTGAAAACACCTACGAGGTGTTCCCATTTACCTTTTAAAATAGTTAAAGAACGGAATAAGTATAAGTTAAATCGAACAGAATACTTCTTGAATGTATAATACTATCAAGAACTAGATTTGTGTATCTCAGTAAGCTGATATTTATGAGAGTCAGTCTTGAAGCAGTCAGTACAGACAGTGTATTCAATTATAAGTCTTCTACTACTGATAGTAATGAATGTTCATTATGATGTTACGTTTACGAGTTCCCGTCAATAACGACATGTTCTATAGACAAACAGCGTCTTGAAGGGAAAGCTCGCAGCCGCTGGATGAAAGTTGACGGCTTATCATCTCATTCGACATCATTTAGAGTAAACACTTATGTAATTTTCACGCACTAAAAACAAGGCAACATCTTGTAGACTTTTTGGGAATAATTAAAATTTAAACTATCATGGTCACTCACATCAGTATCAAAGTAATCGAGATATTTGCCATGTTGTATTGTATTGAGTTTCCGATATTTCGGCGCAAGCACCATGATCACGGAGGAACTTGGTAAATCCCGTGGTCCCGATTACTTTGATACTAGTAATTAAAATTGTTATAGTCTGAAGACTGAAAAGCAACAACCACACTTTTTACCAAATCTAATGTATGATAATAATAATGTATAATGTATAATAATAATATCTAATGTATCTAACAAACTAGGAAACAAACCATATGGGCCTCAAATCGAGGCGTTTACTAGCAGTCGTTGAATATTCAACTCTCCATATCCTAATTCCGGATGCGAATAGTTCAACTCTCCACATCCTAATGCCGGATGAACTTGATGGTGTCAAATTAATGTTGATGTTGTTCAACGGATATCACTTGCAAAGTTTTTTTTTTGTTAAAAAATATTAGAATCAAAATCACTAAAATTCTCTGCTAAACTAAATTGCTTGTGTTACGAGTTGGTTCACGTCGGTAGTGTAATGGTCAGGATTCGAAACCGAAACCTTTCGATCGTGAGGCCAACTCCTTAACCATTAAGCTTTTTTTAAAAAAGAATATTACCGAAATCTATACTAATATTATAAAGCTGCAGAGTTTGTTTGTTTGTTTGAACGCGCTAATCTCTGGAACTACTGGTCCGATTTGAATGATTCTTTCAGTTTTGGGTAGTCCATTTATCGAGGAAGGTTTTAGGCTATACATCATCACGCTACTACTTAAGGGAGCGGAGCATTGATAATAAATGTTAACAAATCCGGCAATTTTTCATACATATTTTGAAGACTAAAACATACGGGCTCAAAGGGATATGAAGCTTTAAAATATACACCGGGCGAAGCTGGGGTGGGTCAGCTAGTTACTAATGTTCCCTCTAACCCTTCCAGCTAAACCAAAATGCTTGTGTTAGGAGTGGGTTCACGTCGGTAGTGTCAGGTCAGGATTCGAACCCGAAACCTTTTGATCGTGAGGCTGACTCCTTAACCACTAAGCTAATATTATTTCTTCTATTTCTGCATATACATATACAAAACTTGGAATTGGTGAGTCACTGTAATTAAGTCTGCCTATAACCATGGAACACTAACCTTCAGGGTCGTTAGCATAATATATTTTCACTCGTTCCTACCGAACGAGTAATATTAATAAATTAAAGTGATTTTGCTCACTCACTTCTAAACTGACTTCAATGTACGTGTGATATTTTACGTTGTCTCACGGCCTAATTCATATTAATGAATCTATTTATGCGAAGCCAATGCAAAAATGTGTGATGGCCTTCACTCAGAGTTATTCTTTATGTTTTTTTACATAAGTACCTACTGGTTGGTTATGTATTATTTTATATTTTACACTAAAATTATATAGAATAATTTATAGTCGTAATTAAATATTATACTAGTTAACATGGTTAATTTTTTATTGTAATTTCTATTGTAGATCTTAACTATGAGCTCTAACTGTAAGCTAACTTACATTTTCCAATCTAACGCGAGGTTGCGAAAACACAGATCCATTTACTGTGACAAACATGTCTGCAGTATCATGGAAGAGTTTCTTTCCACGGTGCGTAGTCCGCGAAATAGCGCATACGACTGTAAAATCGCACATCGTGGAAAGCGGCCCTAACATCGAAAATGTAATTATTTGAAAATGTAAATCTGTTTTCGAAGTTTTTCGAAGTTAAGTGTGTATTTATCGCAGGTTTATAAGTGCCCGGTTAATGGCAATAGGCTCGCCACCTATTACATTGGGACCTAAACATAAACTGGCGAATTGTGGGTGCTAGCACCTCTGCCTACCCCTTCGGGGATATAGGCGTGAGTTTATGTTATGTTATGTTATGTAAATCTGTGTCCCCCACACTTCCGAGTTAGATGTTTATAGTTTGAACGGTCATCACTGAGTATTAACTCTCGTTGATGTTAGTGAAACCGTCATACAGAATCAAATTAGAACTCACTGGGTTCCTCCTAGGTGTCGTATAATAATGTGTGATACAAAATCAAATCAAATCAATCAGCCCACCGCAGTGCACTGCTGGACATAGGCCTCTCCCAATGTGTGATACACTCACTACCTATTTGACTATTTTTTTTTCATAATCGCAAAATGACCACTATAATAATATAATGAACTGCTAAAGTGAAATATTCTTACGATAAATAGTTTTAAAGATATTTGATTTTGAATATTAAATTTTTCGCGCCGCCCGAAAATGCTCCATACAAAATCGTGCTTGCGAGTGACGTCACACGCCAGTCGCGAGTAGTGCAAATGTATAGTGTGCAAGAGAATTTTGCATTTATGTCGATCTACATTGCGTTAACACATGTATAGTTATAAAAGTAATTTGTAATTTGATGAGCAATCTGAAAAGTTATAATTTGTGACTGAATTTGATTGTGTATATTTTGACTTACTCTGGGAATTAAAAATAATGAAATGTCATAGTTGCAGTTTAGTTAGGCAATGTCTTATTTTGCAAAGCATATTTTTTGATAACAAACTAATATATTAAGCAGTATTGGGAAGAATCGGACGAGCTAGTCAAATAGCTTATCATCGCATAGAGGAAAAAGAAAGCCTAACTTATGAAAATTTAATAGAAATCACTTTTCATTTTCTCTTTTTCAAAACAAACATAAGGGGTTAAAGTTACATACGCACGTATTGATGTCTCACACAGTTCATATTCCATTAGAGGCCATGACTTTTGTGTATTGATATCATACGTATGAGTCATCCTTTTTATCGGTAAAAGAAAACATTGCGAATGGGGAACCTACTTACCATTTATTTTTTCGAACGGCTCCGGTTCAACGAACTTAATGCGAGGTGCACCCCAAACCCCAATACATTGACGACAGCAGCAATATGAAGAGTTTAAGCGAATGTGCTTAAATCCTGTAGCTGAACTGGGTCTGCAAACGGCTGATAGTTTTATTTTAACATGACTGATCAAAAATGTATTGTTTTCAGGGCTTATGTATTAAATTTCATGTGAGATTCTTTCCACCAGAACTTTAACGCCTGAACAGAGTTATTATTCTTACACCCTCCTGAATCACACTAGCTATGATTTGTTTACACTTTTATATCTTATCAGTATCCATGATGTAATTGTAGAGTTATTCTTATTGGTTAGATTGTCCCATATTTGGTACAGAGCGAATGAGAAAGAATTCATTTCATCAAAATAAGACAATCCTTATCCACTAGAGGCATTCATAAAAATTATACAACTTTTTTTTGACTATCTCGTAAAATAAACTGTATGATTAACATTAATATACTTCTTTGCAGTTTCTAACATCGTTGACGAACATCGGTCGTCGGCTGGCTACCGTGGCTGACAAGGAGCGGCGGAACGGTCGTCTCAGGGCCGAACTAGCAACACTAGACCTTAACCTACCCGCCAGGGTGTGGTTACCTTTGCACCAGAGACCGCACTTCGTGTTAAGGATACCTCCACATGCAGCTGCTGTGTTAAATAGCAAGGATAAGGTGAGCTTCTGCCATTATAGCATCTATTGATGATATAGAATTTTACGTGGTGTGTGTGTGATATTTTCTTTATATTGTTAAAACAAACATATACGTTAAAATAACAGAAGTTAAAGAAAAGTAGCACCGACTCCATAAATAAATTGAAAGGAAAGTGCACCGCTCTCGAGTCGTTAGCGTGTCCAGCAACAGCGGTACCTAACCAATATGAGTAAATAATGACCAGCCTGTACTTAAATTCGCCAAGATAAACAGTGAAAATTGAATGACGACACACTTGACAAATCCCAGGCAAATTAAGTAATAGTTAGGCACTTACAAAACCTAGTACAAAGTATTCAAAGCTAACTATTTTAGGTATACTAACAATATCAACCAATCAATTGGCCCACCGCTATAAGTAACCCAATAACTGTCCATACCTCTCGGTATCTTTTTGTCGTCTAGATTATATATAATACTTCGAGTTTCAATAGACGAAATACACGGAAGCCTACGTCAATAATAATAAATAAGTTAATACTCCACAAAGTATAAGAAATCTGAGAAACACGGCCGAAGACAGGAGTTCCGTCCAGTAATTGCACGCGAAGGAGTTTAATCAATAACGTCGTAACGCTTCCTCCATTCATAATACAGTAGGTTCTGCTGGTTTTGGAACTAAATAAATGCATAAATCAAATATTTCTTCTACTTTTATATCGTGGCGATGGCACCTTTATTCTCTAAAGCATATCAAATTAATGACTGTACAGTTAAATCGGTAAAAATCAAACTTCAGTCGTCGATCGATGTACGCCAGATATTTAGCAGTCTTATTCGATTAGTCCAACAGAGGTGTACCCGATTAGTGCATGACTATAAATTATAACGACCTCGGTAGCCTCGTGGTATGGGTAATGGACTGCTGAGACGAGTTCTCGGGTTCGATCTCAGGTTTTACCATGGCACACACCAATGACTTTTCGATGCTTTTCGAAGTTATGTGTGTATTTATCGCAGGTTTATAAGTGCCCGGTTAATGGCAATAGGCTCGCCACCTATTACGTTGGGACCTAAACATAAACTGGCGAAATATGGGTGCTAGCACCTCTGCCTCACCCTTCGGGGATATAGGCGTGAGTTTATGTTATGGACGGGCTCTTAGCTAATCTAATTTCAATTAAACAAACGCAGTAATTCACCCAAATGGTACTTTTAGACATATTTTTGCCATAAAAAAAGATGTTGATGGCAAGTAATGTTTAGTTGGATACTTTAATACGTCGCTCTCATCTATATTTACACCAATTTAGTATCAATAAATTGCTGTGATTAATACAGATTACTTTATATTACGGCCTTGAAAGTCACCTTTGATTAACAAGCTTACTTAACTAATATGGCAGCAATCTCTCTTAGGATTTGGACATTCAATGTTGGCGGCTGGTGGTAGGGTAATAATTGTCTATTTGCCAATGTGAAGGCACAGGCAAAACTAATCTCTGATAACGTCACCTTCTCTGGTGCTTGTCTTGAGAGTATAATCCTATGTTTCTTACGTCAGAGGTGCTTGTCAATTTTACGTTGACATTTGTATTGAGAGTATATAATTTTGTTTGTGAATTTATCAATAAAAATGTGCTCCTGCATGATAGTGGCAAATTTGAAATAAAAGTTAAAGAAGAGAAATGCTTCCCTACATAAAAGTCATCGGGTTGGAAATGGTCGCTACATATTCTAGCAGATCCTATAGCATCCGTCTTTTCTTATCTTATCGATGAGGACCTTTCTTTTTAAAATGCACTCATGCGTCATTGTTTATTCCACTGGAGACTTTTTCCTTTATTCACTAACAGTTTATATAAAATTGGACACCAATACAATTCCAGCGATAATGCGCAACCTATCGGGATGAATAAGTAGTGTGTCTCCTCATTAAAATCAAATGTCACTACTACGCTGTACTATAGTCTGTTCATTATAGGACGATTCGCGTGACAGCTGTTAACGAGTAAGGACAAGTGGTGGGATATTATTGATTAAATCGATCTATTTATGGATTTTAGTTGCATAAAGTTTTGAAAACAAATTATAACCAATTATTGGCACACAACAAAATATATCATTTAGGTATCATGATGTCATTATCCTCCTACTCGCAATGATCATCGCTAGTGCAATCTTGCAAATTATTAATTAATTTTTGATCGCACATTGCGTCAAACGAGGTAGGTACTATCAAACAAAATGACGTCGAGACGCCACTTACGTTTTTTTGAATATTTATGACTTGGTGATTAAGATCTTTGAGCAAAATCTTTCAAATCATTGTAATATTCCGGTAAATGGGTGAATATTCCTGCTAAAAGGACCATTTAAGAAAAAGTCACCGTCAAAAGTGACGTAAGACCATGACGTAAAAGTCGAAATGTACATAAATAATCATAAATATAATAATATATAAAAATAATTATAAGGTAATAGGTACCCGATTGTGTCAACACAGTTTAAATACTAGATTCTCCATTTGATAATCAAGTGACTACATCCCTAAAATTTGTTTTGCTTTTGCTTGTGATGGAAATGTTTAGAAAAATTAATTTCGGTTTCGAATTTTATCCATAAATCAGTTAGTGTTAATGCATTATAATTATGTAATTTTCGATATTGCATCATTGTTAGTGAAAAAGCAAGATAGAATATGTTTTGATACGAGAGTGTCAATTTAACGTCGTTTTTTTTTATATACGACACGCGAACTTGACTTCACCTCGCCTGATAGTAAGCTAAAGGCAAAGTCTCAGGAAAGAGGGTCACCAACAGACACTGTTACAATGGTGGCTCTCAGCTTGGCTTTAGTAGTTAGTAACACAGTAAGTTGAAGCGTCGGATTTGCTTTGAACTGTCACGCGAATCATCCTATTATGAACAAATTATAGACAGCGGTTCCCAAACTTGATTACCCTGGCCCATTTATTTCACCAATCACCACCACTAGTTTTTAACCTTGCTAATATGTTTAAGGAAAATAAAAGCCTTTTCAACGTTCCTTGATCATGAACGACTATGACTGATTGTAAACAATGAGACAATGCTCCGACCCGGTATTATATGTTCGTGGCCCAGTACCGGGCTCCACCCACCTATTGGGACATTTCTGACGTGGAACAACTTCTCTCGAATTAAGTTTTGCTTTAGGAGTAGAGTGTTACACACGGTACTTCCTTTTTTAAAATGCATTGACATTTGTAACGATCTACTATAGTTCCGTGTAAAAAAGGTTATAGCAATTTGTATCAACAAGGTCTTATATTCAAGGCCTTTTACTGGACATATGCTACTTACCCAACCTTGTAAACCTTTTTCGCTATTAACTATTACAACCACAGGCAAACAAGTTTTGCATATAGAAAAGTTCTATAGATAGATTTTTCGTTGATGTCACCCAGTTAATTGTGTATAGAACTTACTCAGTGCGACTGTAATTACGTTTCTTTATAGGATAATAACTGGGTATTACATCATGTAGCCAATGACCCAAAAAAATCAAGGTAATTAATTCCTGTTCGTATTTCATAGGTCTTGGTGATTTATTTTACTATTGTATTAAAGTTTGATCTGTTATCTGTGGCCCGAAGGTCGTCTACCTTCGATTGAACGTTAGATACGATTCACTGTGGCTATTAGAGCAATTGAATTCTTAGTGTACGTTCACACCTTCCCACTGTAGGTCGCCGAATGTGAACCCGGCATTAGTATGGTACGACTCGCTTTTGTTGTTCTTTCACTCGTTGTTTACAGTGTTCTAGGTAGAAGTCAATTATTTCAATTATGATTTTAAAACGCATTGTCCAATCCAAGGATTTTGCATAATCCCTATTCATTTGGAATACTAGTGGGGTTGGACAGTTATGGTTCATAAAGTTAAAAGTACTACTATTATGAATGAAATGAGCTCCCATGGATTTTGTCTCTACATAATATATATTCGATTAAGATAGGTAATTTTTTGATACAGTGCAGGCGAGATTCGAATCCGCGATCTTTCCCTTACAGAGGGTATGCTCTGACCACTTAGCCACCGACCTTAATCTATTTGAATAGTTAGCTTACTAAATGCTTGTAATATCATTTATTGGTGCCGATAGTTCGTACCAGTATCGGAAGATGTCTCCCACCGTCGCCGTAAGACGGATATATAGGAAGATTTGAATTGTTTCAGGTAAAGTTTGGTGGCTCAGAAGTCAGAGCATTCCCGCTGTAAGGGAAAGATCGCGGGTTCGAATCCCACCTGCACTGGTTCAAAGCTTTTTCTATCTTAATCTATTTGAATAGTTAGCATACTAAATGCTTTAAAATTTCATTTATTTTTATTCAGTATTTATTTTTGTTTGTACACTTGAGATCAATTAGATAAGTATATCGGTTCAGAATTTCCACAATCACTAACACAATGTAATCTATTACAAGATACAAGTAACTAATTCTTCGTGTGCTTATGCGAACACTTTAAAAAAACTGCGCAGTCTTGCAATAAATACATTAACATTTGAATTGAAATTTTCAATATTTTTATAAACATAATCGTATCGTTTTGTTTTATGACTAAATAAAATTATTATAGTTGGTTAATCTAAGTTAGGAAATACTGACGACTTGAAATTGATAGATATGTAAATGTATAATTACTATCGTATTTGGTGTATTATGGTTCCGTACCTAATGGTAAAACGGTGGCAATTAGGACAGCGCAAAATTTGCACTAATATAAAATTTGTTGCGCTGGCGTAATTTGATTAGCATTCTTCGTGAAGTTTTAGCAGCAGTTATGAATCCAGTAATACATTCTAAAAGTGTGATACCATCGACGTTCATTTGTAATGCAAAATTATTGTAACGTATCGGCACGCCAATGGAAATTTAACTTATATCAAATTTTTAAGTGACAATTTTGTGATGGGTGACAAACACAATCTCACGATGGAGAAAAAAGTTTACTGAACCAGGTCATGACAAAGTTTGGGAATTGCTGGTCTAATCAATCATCAACGAGATACATGAAGAAGCGATTTAAGCCTTAACATAATAGCAATAAGTATATTATAAATTTCACCATTAACTTTAAATTCTTGTGCAAACGCAATTGACGGATTTAGGCGACGTTATAGTGCCGTGTCTACACGTACCTCATAAGACTAGTAAGGCTCACCTAGAGAATAGGCAATTAAAGAGTTTGTTGCTTTCTACCATTCTACTTTCTATACAAACAGCGTAATCAAGAAACGTATTTAATGTCGTATTAAGTCTTTATGGTTTATAATTTAATGTCGATTTATCTTTATTGTAAGTAGTATAATTCCTAACGCGAATATTGAAGAACGAAGTTTGTAATATTGAACCTGAGTTTTTTATGACTGAATCGCAGCATGCAGTCATATAATGTTTATTGATTTTTGTGTTTTTTTTTTTTTTTTTTTTTTTTATACCACTTAGTTGGCAGACAAGCACACGGCCCACCTGATGGGAAGCGGTTACCGTGGCCTATGGACGTATGCAACACCAGGGGTGTCACACTCGCGCTGCCGACCATGAAGAAACCTTCTGATGCCCCTCTTGAAGAACCCCATATTGTAGGCGCTTGGGAAAACCGCAGCAGGGAGGTCATTCCACAGCTTGAGTGTGCGTGGGATGAAGTTTCTTTCATACCGCACAGTGCGTACCGTCTCAGGTCGCAATGTGTGGGGATGAATTCCCTGCCTATGGCGAGAGGTGCGATGATAGAATGTAGCTACGGGCATCATGTCAAACAATTCATCTGAGCACAAACCATTGTATAGGCGGTAGAACACACACAGTGAGGCAAAATCCCTCCTAAGGCTAAGAGGTTCCACTCTACCTGTGAGTATGGGATTGTCAACCAGCCTCAATGCCCGTCTTTGCAACGAGTCGAAGGGGTCAAGTTGGTATGCAGGCGCTCCAGCAAAAAGGTGACAGCAGTACTCCATGTGAGGCCGGACCTGTGCTTTATAAAGAAGGAGTTGCTGCCCCGCAGTGAAATACCGCTTTGCCCTGTTGAGCACTCCGAGCTTTCTTGATGCCAACTTAACCTTGTCCTGCAAATGACTTCGGTATTGGACGTCACTGGAGATATCGACACCAAGGATCCCGATACTCGGGGAGATGGTAAGCGGTGTGCCCAGGAATTGCGGCGCTACAATGAATGGGGTTTTCTTAGCGGTGAATACACATACTTGTGTCTTAGTGGGGTTGAATTGGACCAGGTTTAGTCGACCCCAATCGGACACTCCAGAGAGAGTAGTCTCGATTTCAGACACAAGTTGTTCGCGACTCTTCTCCACCTCGGACTGAGGGATATTTGCACGGCCCGTGTAATACGTGTCCCCGGTACTGTCGTCCGCATAACAATGAATGGAGCCATCAGACAGCATGTCATTGATATGCAGCAGAAACAGCGTCGGAGACAACACGGAGCCTTGTGGGACACCAGCGTTTATGTTCATGCGGTCCGAGCAGCTGCCGTCGACGACGGCTTGGATGCTTCTGTTGGACAAAAAGCTGGAGATCCATTCGCACAATCCCTCGGGGAGTCCATAATATGGCAACTTCGTAAGAAGACCTTTGTGCCAGACCCGATCGAAGGCCTTCGCTACATCGAGGCTGACCGCTAGTGCCTCACCGCGACTCTCGATGGCTTGCGCCCACCGGTTTGTGAGATACACAAGAAGGTCACCGGTAGAGCGACGGTGGCGAAAACCGTACTGTCGGTCGCTCAGTAGATCGTTTCCTTCAAGGTACCTCAGGAGCTGTGTATTAATAACACGCTCCATAACCTTCGAGAGAAGGGAGGTTATAGCGATAGGCCTGTAATTGGTCGGATCTGTCCTGTCACCTTTCTTAGGTACAGGGTGCACGAACGCAGTCTTCCACGAGGCCGGGACCTGCCTCGCGGAGTATGAGAGTGCGAAAAGGCGTGTAAGTACCGGGCACAGCTCGGGGGCACAGTGCTTAAGCACCATCGCCGGTATACCGTCCGGCCCACTCGACTTCCGAACATCTAGGGACTTAAGCTCGCGCCGGACCACCCGTTGTGTGATTTTAATTTCGGTCATCGAAGCACCACAGCTGGGGATGATGGGTGGTTCGGCGTTCCCGTCGTTCATAGTCGAGTTTGACGCAAAGAGATTACCCAAAAGATTGGCCTTCTCCTTAGCGCCATGGGCCAGACTACCGTCGGATTTTTGCAGCGGCGGAAGGCAAGACTGGCAGAAGTTTCCCTCAGCAGCTTTAGCAAGCGACCAAAATGCACGACTGCCAGATGGGTAGCGCGCAAGCCGCTCGCCAATTCTGCCGATGAACTCAAACTTCGCACTAGACGTTGCCTTTTTACTGGACCTTGAGGCAGCATTCAGCTTCCGCTTCACTTCAGCGATGTTCGGATCCTTATTGGCAAGAGCCGTGGTCCAAGCCCTGTATGCAGATTGCTTGCGGTCTCTAGCTTCCCTGCAAGGCCTATTAAACCACGGGCGTTTGCTCGCTCCTGTCGCGACCCAGCGGTTGGGGATGTAACATTCCATACCCACTAGAATCGCGTCAGCGACTGCTGTTGCACAGGAGCTTGGATCATCAGAAGAGAAGCAAAGCTGCCTCCACGGGTACGACGCGAAGAATTCTCGCAGTCCATCCCAGTCTGCCGACTTGTAGTGCCACACATGCCGCCACTGAGGTGGCCGCGGTGGTTCAGGCCGCGCGAGTGTCACTTGCGCCCGGACGAGGCTGTGGTCCGAATTACCGAGAGGTGCTTCCACCCTTATGGAGTATTCATCCGGGCGCGTAGTCAGCAGAAGGTCCAGTATAGAGCTTCTGTGGGTCTCAATTTCTGGTGTTCTAGTGATAGAATGCACCAGTTGAGAGAGCCCATAAGTTAGAGCGAAGTCGTGAGCAGCCCTTCCCGCAAAATCAGTCCTAGGAGACCCCAGCCACTCCACGTGGTGGGCGTTGAAGTCCCCCAAGAATACTAATTCCGCAGTGGGGTACTGCTCAATTACGCTGTCCGCCGACCGCTGCAGATGCTGAAACAATTGAGCCGTGCCCAGGTCACCGCTATGGGACCTGTAAAGGCACGCATAGATACGGGTGTGGCCACCGTGATCTATGCGTACCCATAAAGTTGACAGGTCCCTATCCTCAAGACCATGGAGACGGCGGCAGCAAATATCATCCCGGACGTACAAGCATACCCCGGCGCGACTCATAAAGCTATGCTCGAGTTTGTACCCGGGGTACATTAGGTAGGCTGTATCGGCCGGGCATGATATTTGCGTCTCCGTCAGAAAAAGCAAGGTAGGCTGCGCGGTCTCTAAGTGGAGATGGACCGCGTTAAGGTTGGAGTGTAGGCCCCTGATGTTGCAGATATCCACATTCACTGTGGATGATGGTGCCGCTGTGGTAACGGTTCTCTTGCCTTTTCTGGTTTTCATAATTTGAGATGGGGGGAGGGGGGGGAGAAGGTAAAAAGAGATTCTGTGCCTCCAGTGTAAAAGACAAAGCAAGGCGTCCCACCCCACAGACAAGTTGGGGTTGTGTGACTGGCTGGCGCGATGGGCGGAAGGGCCCCCGGTCCCCTCCCAGATACTGAAGCCAGGTCCACTCCGGTCTCCTCCTCCGGCATGGCTACAGCACTGGGAACTTTACACAGGCTGCTGGTTCAGCCTCCTGGGGCGGAGATTAAGTAATCCCCAGGTTCGGGAACCGTACAGCCTGCGGGCGGCCAGCGGATAACCGTTTCACCGGGTCTCCCTGACCACCACGCCAACATTTCACGCCCCCACCAGTCAGTGGGGTCAATTTAAGCCTTTGGTCTTCCTACTGACAGCACAGAACCTCTCCAGTGAGCTCTGGCTACCCTACTCACCGCCGGGAACACAACACAAGGTTATTATAACCGGGGTATTCTGTAGGGCGGAGGTACTTACCCAGACGGACTGCTCAATTTTGGACGGGAGATACCGTCATGTCCTTCCTCCAAATAATATATATGTATGTTATATATGTATGTTGACTGTAGTGAATGTTTATGAATTCCACACACAGAAATTGATGTATATTTTATTTCATAAAAAATAATCAATGTATGTATTTTTTATTTATTTAACACACATATATGAAGACATGATGTATGTATATGCGTATATAGATGTATGTATACAAGCTATTATTACCAACTATCATCCCAATATTGCAGCTTTTTTGTAAAAAGTA
The DNA here is from genome assembly GCA_963662185.1 of Eilema griseolum. Lineage (NCBI taxonomy): Eukaryota > Metazoa > Arthropoda > Insecta > Lepidoptera > Erebidae > Eilema > Eilema griseolum. The sequence continues at coordinate 21,933,559 of OY759238.1, forward strand.
GTAAAAACTAAAAGAACATATTTCTAAGATCTATTAATTTAACTATTTATACTGTTGATTGATAGCACTTGGTGGAATTTGTTGTTACACATGTTGAGAAACGTACTTGTACTTTTCCACATTATTTTTAATATATATTACACCTGACCCGTTTCGCCTTACGGCATCCTCAAAGCTTTAATAAAGATTTAATATGTTAAAAATAATGTGGATAAGTACAAGTGAGTTTCTCAATATGTATTAATTTAACCATTGTTAGCTTATTCAATCTACTTTTTTAGTAACATTTATTCCTGTGCTGTCCATTCTGAACCTTGTTTATAACAGTTTGCTAAATACCACTCACATTGTTTTACAATTGAGCCAACTATCGAGCATCGATCAATCTTTTTTTAATGTCGTGTCGGTAACTTAGTGGTCCCGGAGTCGTTCCTACGATCGAGAAGTTCCGAATTCGAATCCTGGCATTACATTACCGACGTGATGTCCTAACACAAGCAATTTAGCTAGCGGGGTTAGAAGGAATATTAATAATTTTAATTACTAATTTACTTAAAAAAGAGGACATTTAGGTATAATACATTAGGTGCATTAAAAAACCACAGAGATCAAAGTGAATGTAAGTCAAACGAAAGTGATGGTTTTTGAAAGAGAAGAAAGTATTAGAAACTACACATTTCTGATTACAGGAGAAATAATAGAACGAGTGAAAGAGTTTGTGTATATGAGTTCTAAGTTTACGAAAGAAGGGACGTATAACAGTGATATTAAACGAAGACTTATGGCTGGAAATCAAGCGAATGGGGCAATGCATAACTTTATGAGTAGCCAGAGCGTATCCAAAGAGGCATGCCTGGCGGTACATATATCCCTAACTGTCCTCCATATGGCTTTAGGATTATTTTTTGATTTTTCCAACTCACTTTTTTCAAATGCAATTTTTAGTTTACGTAATAACGCGTTACATAAGTTATGGTATCGCCTGTATGTAATGTTTAGTATCAAGTCATATGGAGAATTATTTGACTTTTTATGCAATTTGTCACGATGGCGCATAAATTTTAGTTGGCCAGGGGTAATCCGTTTTTTGGGAATACGCCGTTTCCGTGTAATGTATACTTGCTTGGTATTTTTAGCCACTAGATCTGATCTTGAGGATACAAGCACATTCATAGTTATGTTAGGATTCTTTAGATAGATAGATAATTATTTATCGTACACCAACAGATTTACAAGACAAGTAGGTAGCATGTATACATTTCAATGTACAATGGGCGGCTTTATGTTATAAATTTCTGAAAAGTCCATAGTATCTTTACCAACTTTAGAACGATCTATGTTAGCGTTATTTAAACTAAGAATAATGGGTCTATGGTCTTGAAGAGCATTAAAATTCTTATTTATACTGCAGATATTCATATGCAGCAGTGTTATATTGGATTCAGATACCTGAATTTACCTCAGGCACTGAATTGGGTCACATGCAAAAGAGCATGTGGAATCGGAATTATCTAATTCATTGTTTATAATATTACTTGAAGCCATGGGAAGTTGTAAAAACTTTCACACGCAATGAACAAAACATTTTTTTTAATGTAAGACATGAAAAAACTAATGAAAGACATTTTTTTTAAAGTAATAAATTGGATTTTTTACGTTTAGAGATAATAGTAGCTATACTTGAGGTATAACAGTAAAATAAAAAACATTATTTTGAAAACTGAATGTGTAACCCGCCGAGAAAGGCGTGATTATGTGTGTATGTAAGAATATATGTGTGATGTGTGTTAGAGTTATGTGTTATAAGTAGAAAGGTAATGTGTCAAATTTCATGAGGAACGATTGTAAATATTAACATCAATGATTGTTCGAAATAACGATCTGCTGTCATCAGTAATTGGGCATTTGACGACATAGGACGTGTTCTTTTAAAGTCCTTTGCTTTATCGGTCTATTTCTTAATCTAGCTTCTGGTTGTAACTACTTCTGTTTCTGACTTGTATTTGACTGACTAGTCAAATTAGTTACTTTTTATAAAACGTTAAAACGGTAAGTTATAAGGAAACTTATATGGAATAAATTATTGTGACGTCATAATTTTAATAGTCAAATAATTTATTATTATAGGTTAGGTGGATGATTAAAACTAAATAAAAACGATAAAATAAGAACCGTCGCAACTTGTACCATTCTTTATTCAATAAACACTGTTCCTAATACAGTGTTACTGTTACTAATACAGTGCCATAGATACAGGAAATAATAAATTTGTATTACTCTTATCAAACCCTATATAGAACTGTTGTATACCTATCTACTTACAAAAAAAGCCGAGCAAGTGCGAGTCGGACTCACGCACCGAGGGTTCCGTAACTTAAGTTACACAAACCGCAATATATTACCGCCTGCAATATGGGGTTCTTCAAGAGGGGCATCAGAAGGTTTCTTCATGGTCGGCAGCGCGAGTGTGACACCCCTGGTGTTGCATACGTCCATAGGCCACGGTAACCGCTTCCCATCAGGTGGGCCGTGTGCTTGTCTACTAACTATTTGGTATAAAAATAAAATATTTTGATTGCGTTTACTTAGCAAGTTTGATTTTGATTTTTGCACAGTTTCAAGACGTTATAGACCTGAGTATGTAGTATGAATTTCAATTTGATACCTACCTCCACACATTCTTGGGAAAAAGCTTTTGATAGACGGGCAACGTAGTGATCCCATGTACAAGAAATCTTCTCAATTATATACCTACTTTGACAGTTTAATTGTAACCACACAATCCCCCGGCCTGGGGGTGACAGGTGGAGCCGCCTGTCACCCTGGCAGAAGCAGGCCGTGGCGGTGGCGCGCCTGACGCGCCTCCCCGTTTCCGGGGACGAGTTGGGGACTCTATAGTCCCAACACCCGAGAAGAGGGCCAGATCCTGAGAGATGGCCCTGAGTCGACCGGGGTGCGAGGGATATGCCTGTCAACCTCACCTTCGGAAACCAAAGCGACCCACAGGCGGCGTGCGGTTTAGTCGGTTCGAGCCCGACATGACCTCCTCTATCGGATCCGGTGGGGAGGTATCCGTGGGGATTTTGCGCACGTAAAAAAAAAAACCACACAACCCAACTTCAAGGTTTTTATTGCCTAAGGGTTCCGTTTTTTCCTTTCGAGGTATGAAACTCGTGATGATTTTGATTACAAATATGGGTCACGAGGAAGGCGAAACGGTTATCCATCAAGGTTATCAGCGCTTCGCTATATTTGCTCTTATGTTTGTCGGCCTACATTAGCTCTAGTCCGGCCAATTCACCGACAAAATTTACCATGGTATATTCACATGCTGTCAAGGTAGATTACAATGTGCTAATTTCCCTTCACTATTAACCAAGTGCTACTGTATTCAAAACGTACCATATCGTAATGTGTATCAAATTATATTTATGTTTTAATTAGCTCAGCAACTAATTATAACACTTTATCGTCTTATAATTATGTTTATACGGTTCCGCAATGATCCATTTGTGTAGGTAACTAAATTGCAATATCGGTCAATGTCGTGCTCCAAAACTGCGCAGTTTGTTTGGAATCAGATTATTTTGGTTAACATACGTATGCTATAGTTACGGTGAATCTAAAGGTGAGTATTGACTAATGTTGTTTGGCTTGTTTCCCCGTACTTACTGTACAAAATGCTCGCGTAACATGTTACTTTACGCCCCGTATTGCCAGACAGTATATACCTTTATAATGTTTAACCGCAATACCTATAAAAGGGGTCAAACCGTTTTCGTAGTCCCGTGGGATGCTTTTATAGTCTTGCTTACGTGTGAACATAAGATCCTAGGTTTGATTTCTGCTAGCAAATTCTCAGTAGCAGTATGAAGTTTTGGCATAAGGGTCGCCCATACGCCCTACAGAATACCGCGGTTATAATAACTTCGTGTTGTGTTTCCAGCGGTGAGTAGGGTAGCCAGAGCTCACTGGAGAATTTGTACTGTCAGTGGGATGAGGCTTGTCCTGCTTTGTCCTCTACACTGACGGCACAGAAACTCTGTGCTTACAGGGTCGGCAGCGTGAGTGTGACTTTGGTGTTACTCCCGTCCATAGGCCACGGTAACCATTTTCCATCAGGTGGGCCGTGCGCTTGTCTGCCAGCTAAGTGGTATTAAAAAATATATATATTGGTATCATGTGGTACCAAAATATCGAAAGTTGACGAAATATAGATCCTAAAATACCACTGTCTTGGTAAAGTTCCAATACCATCAATACTTACTACTCAAATCAAAATTTTACTACCAATTTCATTTGCTGTATTTGAAATGTAAACCGCAATCATGAGGTCATGACGCAGAGGCTAAGTGGTTGTCTCACAAACTACTAGTTGTGTGTTGTTTGTGAGTTTCTATCATTGATGGTAATTTGCTGTTAGCACAGATGATTGTCAGAAGTCGTAAGTGTGCCTACTTTATATCTATTAATCTCAATCTTCTATTAAAATATATGGTAGAAAGGTTATGTCATGTGGCTATTGTGTAAGTGTCCCTCTGACATCATTGGGGCTAAAACTAACCACATCTGAAAGCCCGTTCACCTGGAGAGTTAGAGGTCAGACGCTCTCGTTTCTATAAAAGCAAACCAAACCAAATTATGGAGGTCGGCAGCACGAGTGTGACTCCCCTGGTGTTGCACCCAACCATAGGCCACGGTAACCACTTTCCATCTGGTAGACGTTTGCAACGCTATATGCTACAGCCGCATATAAAAATGTTTAATGGCCACGGAAATTATAAAGGCAACATAAATTGAGGCAGTTCCTCATAGAAAAATACCATTGCACGTGTAAATTGACAGAGGCAGTTGTACGCACGGACTAATAATTACAACATGTTTTAATTTATTTCTCTCAAGCATCATAGCAGGATGTCTTGTGACCAAAGATGTTGATATTTTAAGGTGAAACTGCACTAGTGCGACACTGCAGCAGAGAGGCGCGGCGCGTTGAGAAAAATATTCTTGACTCTATTTCTTATGAAGTAAAACGCACTAGCGGCACTGCAGCGTAGTGGTGCGGCGCATCATGGCATAGTTGACTCGCGTCGTGCCGCTGCAGTGTCGCGGTAGTGCGGTTTGACCTTTAAACATATAAAATTTGTAAAAATCAGTAAACTAAATTTTACTAAAAGCCGCATTTTTTCCACAGGCACCCTACATAATGTATGTGGAAGTCTTAGAAACGGATGGACATGAGCCCTTACCGCCTCGCCTCTTACCGCCAGCGCCGCCGGCGCCTCACTCACCTCCTATCAGACATACAAAAAGTGAAGAAAACTTAGTACCAGAATGGCCAGCGTTATCACTCTATTCAGGATTGGATGATGTGGATGCAGGAGACTGTTGGAGTCATGACGACGAAGAATTAAGTACACAGTATTCTCATCGAGCGCCAGCGCCTGATAGCTTATCACAAGTAAGTTGTGTTTACATATTGGGTATTATTTTGTGTTGATAACGTGGAAAAAACACGTGTCATCGTGTGTTTAATTATTCCGGTTTGTGAGGGACGAACTTTAATAAAAGTTGTCTAAGATTTTTATATTATCTTCAAACTGACTCCTATGTGATACACTGTAAAATGTTCTTTCCTGCCGAACTGCCGTATGATTTCTTCCTAGGGTGTCGTCGTCGCGTCGATCGGTCGCGTGATCACTAGCTATTTTTTTGTTTATTTCTTTTTTTTCTAGCTATTCTTGCTGTTGTTTCAAATGTTTATCGTTGTTATTCTGTGTTGTCTACCATAATTGTCTAGACAACTTTTCACCATAATGCATTAATGTACTACACTTTATCGTAACACATTGTCAGGTCTCACACCTTTCTGCAACAGTATTCACATTGCCCACTTTTGATATCTTATGTGGCATCGATTACTGAATAAGTGGTCGTAAAGTATTGTATACTCTGACGATATTGAGCAAGATATCGTAACACTACTACAGTTGCAAATAAAAACGTATAATGACCATGGAAATAGTAAAGGTTTATATCACAACATAAAATGTGGCAGCTGCGCGCTCGAGCTGATACACGTGGCTTATTTCTCTCTCTAGTATCTTAACAGGATATCTATTTTGTAACAAAAATTGCGGAAGACTCATCAGATACAAGAATGACATTGTACCTACTAATAAGATGTAGATACGGCATTGATGTGGAGGCTTAAAACGGTCACTCAAATACCCCAACGCAACAAGACGAGGGCAACAGGACAAGCAATAATGACTCAACGAATGCGCTATACTTTTGACTTCGTATTGAGATAACATATCTAACTCATTTTAAGGCAAGCGGAATTAGTATTAGCGGAAGCACATACATTATTAATACATTGGGAATTGAGTATAATTTATGTCACACAGTAGGTCAACACGTTAGGTAATGATTGGCATAGAGCGAACGTTGTTTTGTACTTCAGCAGCTATTCCTTCCTATGACGGTCTTTCTGAAGAAATAACAAGGCCGATTCTACTAAAGCAAAACCACTGTCACAATACAGACAATACAAAAAAGGCATTAAATTTGAACTTTATTTCTATACGCTTAAAGTCAAAAATTAAATGAATAGAGTTTCATTACATTTTTTTGGTCGCTCTGCATAAAACCTTTTAATTTTGAACTTTATGCGGTTAAAGTTTACGTTTTTAATTAAAAAATTAAATGTTTTTTTTTGCAATGTGCATGGTATGACAGTGGTTTTGCTTTAGCGAATCGATGCCCAGATCATTGCAACTCCACCTTGCTTATTCTACTCACAATATTTTATGCCCTTTGCCGGAAGACCTCGTTACAAAAGTTATCCTACAAACTCTACGCTTTATCAGCTTGTCAAAAGTTTTATTCTGTGGGCTACCCTCATCGTCTCCATATTCTTTCGCCGCAGTCATAATACATAAAAGGCACTGGTCGCATTGGTTGAAAATGATGTTGCCATTGAATCGGAAAAGGAATGTTAATAATATATGCAAACCTCACACGTTAGTTGCAATACGCCGACGCTTATAACATTTATTATTTTTTGTTAATCATTATGCTAATATTGACACACAATTCTCATTCAAAACCGGAACCGTTCGCCAATTAGATAGTAGAAATATATTTATAAATATTTCTATAGGAGGTAGGACACGGCGGTATCTCCGCCCAATTGAGCAGTCCGACTAGGGAAGTACCTCCGCCCTACAGAATACCGCGGCCATAATAACCTCGTGTTGTGTTCCCAGCGGTGAGTAGGGTAGCCAGAGCTCACTGGAGAATTCGTCCTGTCAGTGGGAAGACTAAAGGCTGGTCCTGCTTTGTCTTCTACACTGACGGCACAGAAACTCTTTGCATACAGGGTCGGCATCGCGAGTGTGGCTCCTCTGATGTTACACACGTCCATAGGTCACGGTAACCACTTTCCATCAGGTGGGCCGTGTGCTTGTCTGCCACCTAAGTGGCATAAAAGAAAAGGAAATATGCAGTACTCACATTATAAGTTAACATCTTATTGAATCTATCATATTATTATGTCGTGATATTTAATTTCCCGACGACTTTTGTCTGCGTGAGAGCGATTATGCAAAGAATTCTTTATTATACAAGGATAACAAGATTTACGTTTATTTTTATATCGACGGATGCAGACATTAATAACTATTACACGTATGTGGTACTTGTTATGAAATATGGTATAGTTTCTTCAGCTATTGAAGGTAAACATTACCTTTTCATTGTCGAGAATATACGTTGTAGACAAATGATTTTCATAGCAGAAATTAACCAGACCAGCAGGATCACACCGACTTAAAGTATGCATGAATATAGATATTTGCATTGGTCTGGTCGTGCCTCGGAGAGTGGTCGCTCCTGGTCGCCATACGAACGTCTATGGCAGTTGTTACGGGTAGTTGGAGTACTAAAAAGTCCAAGAACTGGTCTAACTGCAAAGCTTTAATATCGCCAAGGTCAGATGACAGTAGTTTCACGGAAAATATCGAAGTTCAGACAAACCTGCGAGTTTAACTGGAAAAGTGGACCCGCGACTGTGAGATGTAAGGCTGCGGATGCTAGCTATGCGACCAGCCGAAGGAAAAATAAGGGTTGATCGTAGAGTGTAGAGGGATCGTAAATTCAGGGTTGTACCTATGTATTTTCTAATGCTGTATCATAAAAAAAAAAAAAATTATCTAAACATTAAAAATAAAATTTACCCGTAATATTTAGGGGGATGAAAAATAGATGTTGTCCGATTTTTAGACCTACCCAATATGTAAACAAAATTTCATGAGAATTGGTCAAGCCGTTTCGGAGCCGTTTAACTACAGACACCGCGACACGAGAATTTTTATATTAGATACATACAGACAGTCACTACACGTATTTGCATTTTTTCACAGCTGATTATATAATCATAATTTTGTCGGTATTTTAGCTGGACGATAATTTCATCTTCCTGTCGTAATGACTGCCCTTGTAGAATTAGCTTTGTGTGCTACGCAATGTGTACTTGTTATGGACTAGTATACATCTAAATTGTGTTATGAATTAATTATTGCTCAATTGGAGCGAAGATAAAATATGGGATTTTTGTAATTTATTAGGTTACGGTACAGTTACGGTTGAGTAACAATATTGAGTAAGGGTTTTAAGTTCTAAGCATACATAGATAAATTGCCATTATCATTTCTATTGTCTGCCTACGTGAATTAAAAATATAAAGGTAAACAGTAAAATTAGAATTACTTTTTATACGGCTTTTATATCAAACTTGTATTTTAAAACTAGTTTACAGTAAATTGGCCAATTGTCGATAGATTTAGGTCGATTTTAACTAATGATCGGAAGTGCTAACGAGGCGAACTACATTTAATAACCCTAGGCATACTACTAGTATATTGTCCTCAATGAAATTCATCGAATTTAAACGTCAAAACTCAATAATTTAGTTTAAAGAATGTTCAATGGTGAAGTCCTGCTGCCATCGACACTGTTTCTTCTGTTATGATGTTATGAACAATTTACTTTTGACGTTAACTGTACTTGACTAACGGTACAGTAAATTCACTCAATGTCACTTAATATTGAATGAAACAATATTATCTCTTTTGTTTCTGCATTGCTATTGTATATCTCTGCACCCACACCCGGGCAGGCAACGATGATAACACTCATGCCTGTGTATATGGTACTGTACACCGTACCGATGACAGAGGTGCTCATAATACTTTTTTTTGTCTTCTAGGCATAATTTTGGAACAAAAAATCCAGTAAGTACCTATACATTGCAGGCACTGGTCTTCGTGTACAACTGTCGCTCATTTGCTTTCCGCAAAGTAAATGTATATATATGAAACATAATATGTCTTATTAATAAAATTTACACAGGGTATATACAGATGATATAGCAAAATTTTGCACATTGGGACAAAATGGCGCACATTGGGAGAGGCATGTGTCCTGCTGTGGATTCGGTGGGCTAATTGATTCATAAAATTTTATATGAAAATTTTGATATAACAACTGTAAATATCCTATGTAATGTTTTATTAGTAAGACAGATTGTATGTATGTAAAAGATTTTTATTATTATTATTTATTTGTTTAACCAACTTATACTTAACAAGCATAATAAATATAGCAGTAAGCATATAAATGTGAACATTTATAACAAGCTTGACCATTTAATAATTCAGAAGGGTCTGCAGTAATTTAAATGAACACAGTTCGTTAATAAATTAAGTTGACTACAAAGGCTAGTTAATAGTTTGTATTTTGTTAGCGCGGTTTGTCGCGTGGTTTAACTCTATTAGAGATTGTGTGAAACGTGACAAATGGGAGTCTAGATTTGTAAACACTCATTAACTTTCGTACAGAAACTGTGTGGCGTGGCCGTAGTAGAGCGTTCGACGGCTTCGTCAGAGGTCGCAAGTTCCCGTTCAGTGCAAATATGTGTATATATGAAAAATTCATTACTTTTATGTAGATGTACAAAAGAGTATGTGTATCCACATTCTAGAATCACAGAAAACCTAAATAGGTTTTAGTTTAACTAAGCATAGCTTAATTACGCTATGCTTAGTTTGAGTCTAGATAGCCTCAACCTCAAAAAAACTACTGTGCAGTTCTGTTATTCACTTGAAGTATGTTTTATTTAGTACAAAAGAGGGCAATACACGATGACGCATTGCATGCACACTGACCCTCCCATCTTTGTGGATTTCCCCGGATATGGTATTGATTGGGACTGTTAATATGGACGCACGGCAGCTAGGTAGATTTGTGAAAACAAAATTTGTGTAATGATATAAAATAAATATCGTTTATGAATATATAAGTATTTATATAGTTCTAAGTTTAATAACGGCAAAATACGCAGACGATATCACTGCGAGAGAAGGAAAACTCGAAATAAAACCCTGTACCAACCCCAAAAGCCTCCAAACATTGGGAGAGGTCTATGTCCAGCAGTGGACTTGATTGATAGATTTGAAGTTTTTAGTTCTTCAAATGTTTGGTTCTGTTTACTCAAAAGCATCACAAATGCATCACTGTACAAAATAATAATGGACGGTGGTATGTTATTTTGTTTTTTGCAATATCACTTTGCTTCGCCAATGTAATTAAATGCTAATTACATAGGTACCTACTGCTGATCCTGAGAACTTCTTTGTTTTCACTGTTTCCGATGTTAAAATATGTAAAATCACCATGGCGTCATAAATAACTAGGTATTTACCGAAATTCCCCAAGTTTTTGTGTGATGTTTTTGTATTTTCTTTGTTAAAATAGCAATTATAGTTGTCGCTCGCGTGTCGCGTTGTGTGCCACTATAAATGTAAATAAACCTATACTTTGAACAAGCTGGTTTGTTAAACAATTTCGTTGTCTGGTATCATCACGATTTACTGTTTAGTTTCTTGAAGGCACAACAAAAACGATATAGTTAAAAGTTTAATTAATGATTGTAATTAATTTATTTCATTTACACCCCGTAGATCGTGCACAGTTTGAATTTCTGAAATCGTCTCGTATTAACCCGACCTTTGCGACTTGGCTAGTTCATCCACCCTTTAGGTAGCCGAGGGCAAGGTACGCACTGTGCGGTATGAAAGAAACTCCATCCCACGCACACTCAAGCTGTGGAATGAACTCCCTGCCGCGGTCTTCAAATGCGTATACAATATGGGGTTCTTCAAAAGGGGCATTAGGAGGGTAAACGAAGCCTATAATTAACGTTCTTAAGACCAAAGAAGTCACAGATCCGTTGCTTAGGATATTTCTTCAGGGGCGGCAGCGCGAGTGTGACGCCCCTGGTGTTGCACAAGTCCATAGGCCACGGTAACCACTTCCTATCAGTTGGGCCGTATGCATGACTGCCACCTAAATGGTATAAAAAAATGTTTAGTATTTTGTTTATAGCAGTATAGAGGCAATAATAAAAGGCCTTAAAATATCAGCATCAGTGATTTGCTTGGTACATTTTTGATGAGCATCTGCGAAGATTGTTTGGGCCTATACCTACTGTATGGTAACTACATACATATACAGTCCTCTTTCCAGTCTATTCTTAGTAACAAAACAGCAACAAAATAGCAACTTACGTAAGAGGTAAGCATACAGTTTCTTAAGGAAATGAGTTGCAATAGACAACTTTAATTGTACAGGAAAATTAAATGTGCACAGTAATCTTATGTGCTATTATACTAATCTCGTAGATAGTTCACCGCGGCTGGTTTTACCTGTCTTTTACCTGCGGATGTTACATTACAATTAAGATGTCGGTGTGACGTGTTAAGTAGTTGTGTAGTTACATACAGAAATGTGCCTAAGCAACGGATATATGACTTCTTTGGTTTTAAGAACATTAATTATAGGCGTCGTTTACAGTTTCACGAAAACTGCACCTGCTAGTTCTGGTCTTTTTTTGATATTACATCATCATCTCCATCTTCATGGAGACGTTATTTCTTCGTTGCCTCTGATCTGATCTGATCGGTCCAGGTGACCTCGAAGCTCAGGGTCCGCCATTAGGTTCTTCCTCTATGGTAGTGAGTCTTTTTTGTTCCACGTCCATGACGTTAAGCCAGGGGTTCTACCCGGACCCGGCGGGGGCACCATTACTAGACATTTGTTACCCATGCATCTTGGCGGTTGGCGCAAGATGCGACCGCACCAGGGGTGGTCGCGCTCTTGTATTTTATCTGGGATGTCATCGACATGAAGGCTGCCGCGAATGCGAGAGTTCCTCATGCGATCTTCACGTGTCTTCGCACGTCAACTTTGATATTACAATTGCATTGTAATATCAAAATTAGTACCTATGCGTTTAAATGTGTAATAAACAGATCAGATAGATTGATGAGACAAGAGTGATCAATTAAGAGTCGTAAGGGGTATTTGAACGCAGATTATGCATATTTATTGTAGCCGGCTAATGTTTAAAACGTGGAATAAACTGATAATTAATTAATTTATTCATTAGTATTAACAGGTAAAACTCATTATTGAAATACAAATAATTGCGGGTTGAGATGTCTCATGGGTGTTAGTTGCGAGTGTCCTCTAACACAACGTACTTACAATAGGTGTGTCGTGTAGGGACTATGTCAATTTCAGTACGTAACGAACACCTAATTTAATAAATTTAATTAGTGTCTTGGTGGGAATACAATTTATACAGGTAAATGTAATTGAGGAATTTATACAGAAACGTTATGGGTAAGCCTTACTAAAGGAGTAGGTGGCAGACTCCGTATATCCATTAATAATCTAATCCCATTAAGCAGGTATTTGTTTTATTCCCACCTTAGTGACCATAAAAAAGACTACGTACAGTATTTGATGTTGCGTTCGTTAGTCTTTAAAAGAACTCCATTTTCCTTAAAAGATATACACTTGACCTTCCTTTAACCTAATAATAAACAGTAAACACCTAGTCATATCGAATAAAACACTTGTATTTGAGAATACCGTGAGGGCCGAAACCGGTCAGGTTCAAAAATAAATTAATGTGGAAAAGTACATGTAGATAAGTTCCACAAAGTGCTATTAATCAACAGTATAAACAGTAAACACCTAGTTCATTATAATTTAATAATTTCAGGTGTCAACAGTGTCAGCGTTGTCAACGTCGTCATGCGGTTCCAGAGAATCAGTGGCGGTCGGTGCAGGGGAAGTGAGAAGAAGGTTAGCGGATGCGACAGCCGCACCTCCGCCCAATGCGTTCAAACACGACCCGGCCGATCCGTCTGCTACTGCTTTAAAGGTAAACTGAAATAAACTTGAAACTGTTTCAGTTCTGTGCTTCTATAGAACAAAACCCTTACCCTACAAAACAGAAAGTATGTTTATTCGCTCGAGTAAAAGTATGAAATTATCGAAATGTAGCCCACAATTTTTTCTCAAATCAAAGGCATCGGCTAATCAAAGGCCTACCCTAAATAATTTCACTTCCTTTATTTTTATTGCAATAATCTCGGTGAAAGGTTTTGATGTCATCCCTCCACCATTTCAAAAGTAATGGCAATCTAAAATGTCCATGCCGTAGGTAAACAAACGGCTCTCGAGACGTCTCCTAAACTTAGACAGAACAAGTCTAAGAACTATTATGAGGACAATAACGGGCCACTGCCCCCTCAACAAGCACCTGAACCCATCGGTGTAACGTACAGCCCCCTCTGCATGGGATGTTTAGTTGCTGAGGAAAAGGCCATCCACGTAATATTGAAATGCGAAGCAGTAGCCTCTCAACGATCACAAATCCTCGGCACAGTGAGGTCGCTCCCCGAAGCCTGTGAAGTCCCCAGTAAGCTTCTGCATTTCTGAGCGCAGTTAGACTGGCTACTCTAGCCAGTAACTCTGCACGCACTATGGCCCAAAAGGGAGGCTAAGTGCGGACAGAAGAGTCCCTTTCCATTCCGATACTTGAGAGAAGTATGGTTTACATCATTTTTTTATGGTGGTTCAAACTTTGTAAGAACTCCTTTTAGATCGTTACTCTTTCCTCGGCAGTACACCACACTCGTACAATGATCGTCATCCAAAGTTCATTGAACGATAGAAGCATGAGCTCGTAATACAATAAACTTTAAACGAGGTACCGGTTTAGTCCATGCGATTTGCATATAATAACCTTGTTTTGACTTTGTGGGGGTGGTAAGGGAATTTTGACATTACGAAATGGTAATCTGATAAATGCACTAGTATCCACACATATAGAATGCGACAGATGGGCGTTGTGCCTGGTCGGCTATTCCAACACTTGTCATTTCTTTTTGTTACGTGCAGCTAGTCTAGTAGTACAAAGGCCGCTGCCGCGAATACAACGGCGAGTGACGTGGTAAGGTAAACCAATGAGAGCGAAAGAGAGCTCAGCGGCAGGGGGTAGTCTCTTTCTCGCTCGTGCGCTTGCAGTGCCGCTTGCGCTGCCACGCCGCTCGCCGCTGAGTGCCTATACATGTGTTATCGATGTGTGCTGAGGGCGCCCGGGTCGTGTTGCAGGAGTCGTGGGAGTGCAAGCTGGCGCGCATGCGCTCGTCGTCGCCGTACGGCGCGCTGAGCGGCTGGCGGCTGCTGGGCTGCATCGTGAAGGTGGGCGACGACCTGCGCCAGGAGATGCTGGCGGCGCAGCTGCTGCGGCGCCTGCAGGCCGCCTGGGCCGCCGAGCGCGTGCCGCTCAAGCTGCGCCCCTACGAGATCCTGTGCCTCGACCGCGAGTGCGGCCTCATCCAGCCGGTAAGCATATGTTATTGTAATATTTTACAAGTCTTCGCAAGTTCATTCGTCTGAGGAATGGACGGGTGCTTTGTATCTTAATAACATTGGCTCCCTTCATTATCATCATCACCGGAGTTATCTTCTACTGTTCTACTGTCTCTACGTGGTGTTACTCCCCAACTCTAGAAGGTTGTGTAACTCGTGCATGTGGTGGCACTGCAGGTGCTGAACTCGGTGTCGCTGCACCAGATCAAGAAGCAGTCGGGCAAGAGCCTGCGCGCCTGGCTGGAGCTGGAGCACGGGCCGCCCACCAGCGAGGGCTTCCTGCGCGCGCAGAACAACTTCGTGGAGTCCGCCGCCGCCTACGCGCTCACCAGCTACCTGCTGCAGCTCAAGGACCGGTACGTGCGGCGCCGCTCATATATATAATACAAGGCCAGCTCTTAGTACAACAACGAGGAACCAGAACCACTTCCGCCCCCCCTTTTGAGTACTTGTAAATGCTCGAGAAGGCGGAGCGAGACCGGGAGAGGTCCTGCTCTCCTGAGCCGCTGAACCCGTGACATGCACGCGGCGTGAACTATTTGATTCTGACGTCGAACATAGCTCAACCACGTTCTCCATGAGCGTAGGTCTGAGGGAGATAGGTGAGTTGTTAACTCAATAGGATCGACGCGTGACCCTCTTCGAGACCATGGTTTCCACACCCGAGAAGGGTATCTCAAAGCCGAGACCCGAGATGGTGTGCGTTTTAGTCGGTTATATTCTTGTAGTAAATGTAAACTTGGGTTAAATAGATTATTATTGACAAAAAGAAACATTTTTAAATTGAAAGTAAATGATTTTGACTTTGACTATAAACAACTCAAGTTATATTTTAAGAATTACATTGAATTCCTTATACCAAATTAGAAAATTACATCATTTTCACGAAATATATTTTCATTTCAGGCATAATGGTAATATTCTGCTGGACAGCACGGGCCATATCATCCACATAGATTTTGGTTTCATATTCTCAATATCACCCAAGAATTTAGGGTTTGAGAGTTCGCCGTTTAAGGTAAATATAGATTATGTATTTTGACTTTTATCTATTTATATGATTTTATTTATCACATACAAAATAATTAAAACATAAATACACGAAACAAACTCGCGATCATGTCGCGTCAAACAACCCACTCCGCATCGTTCCCGGTGCAAAGGTGCCCATGATGCTGGCCGCGTTGCCCCGCTGAATCGCAATAGCCAACCTTTGCCCCAGGAACGAGCCGGATCGGAAGTCACCGCCTTGGTCGTGGATGCGACGGCCAATTTCCGCGATCAACCTCTTCGTGTCCGACCCCCAACTGCCCGTAGTCTCCACCGCAATGGGCACAAAAGGATATTATAGCTCCATTGCAGCGTATTGAATTTATTGATTTATTTAATTAATTGTACAAATTTTAAAATAAGAATAACGTTTTTCTATTTTTTTTTTATCTCGAGGTCATTTGAGAGCGTTATCATCTCAATTTAAACGTTCAAAAAGATCGATCTAATTTGTAAGTTGTAGTAAAAACATCGATTTTGATAATTTAAGCACCTGAGAATATCAATTCAGTTATAAAATATTTATATAGCCACGTGGTTCCCGGCAGAGTAGAGTTTCGACCACCCCATCTCTTCCCATGCGGTGTCGTACAAGGCGACTAAGGGATAGGGCTGTTTCACATCAGATACATACAGCACATACTAAGCCTCAGATGTATGGCTTGAGTCAACAATAGTGCCCAGAATCAATAGACTCACCCCTATAACGTGGGACCGAATTCAATGATTGGTGAAATGTGGGTGTTAATTCACCTCTGCCTAACCCACTGGGGATAAAGGTGTGATTATATGTATTTAAAATAATATGTTACAAATTTTAATCATTCAGCTAGTACAGCAATACATTTTAATATGTGTACACTCAATAACTATGAGGCGTTTTGTGTGCAGTTAACGCAAGAGTTCGTGGAAGTGATGGACGGCGAGAACTCCGACATGTTCCAGTACTTCAAGATACTGATACTGCGCGGCCTCATCGCCGCGCGCAAGCACTGCGACCAGATCATACACGTCGTGGAGCTCATGCGCATGGGTAACTACCGCGCCATATTGGATTCTTTATTGTCACTACACACACCAAAGGCTTGTTCTGCTTTGTCTTCTGCTCTGACGGCATAGAAACTCTGTTCTTATAGGGTTGGCAGCACGAGTGTGACTCCACTGATATTGCATAAGTCCATAGGCTACAGTACCCACTTTGCATCAGGTGGGCTGTATGCTTGTTTGCCACTTAAGAGGTATAATTTTTTTTTACCACAGGAAGCTTCTGAAACACTTGTACACACGGCGAGTTTATTATTCATTCAGATGATGCAATATTAGTACTATCAGAAATTGCTAATATAATTTCTCACGTTATGTCCAAGAAAATATGTGATTTCTGCCTATTCCGATGTGAAGTAGGTGTGACTGTATTTATGTCGACAAACTTGGTGAAAAAAGTCACCAAGTTCGAGCAAATGAACTAAATGGTCAACGAAAAAAAAAACAATAACAGGAGAATCCTTTGAGCTTAATTTTAATATAAGCTATAATCGGTGGATTGGTGTCTCCGTCATCACGTCCCGCATCTACCACCATATAGATCTAAAAACACGGTTTGCGTAACCTTTTTTATACAACTGAGGTGGTAGACAAGTACGTGGGCCTACCTGATAGACAGTGGTGACTGTGACTTACGAACATGTGTAAGAACAGAGGAGTCGCACATGTACTGCCGATCCTGTAAGAATAGAGAGTTTCGGTGCCATCAGCGCAAAACACAAAATCAGGAGAAGCCTTTGGTCTTCCCACTTACAGTACGAAAACTTTCCAGTGAGCTTTGGCTACTCTATTCACCGCTGGGAACACAACATGAGGTTATTATAGCCGTGGTATTCTGTAGGGTGGAGGTACTTTCCAACTCGGACTGCTTAATTGGGGCGGAAGTACCGTCGTGTCTTACTCCTCAAAAAGTCTTAGTACGTAGTTAGTTCTTACCAAGTTTACTGATCACTATGCACTCGGGGAATCTAAGCAATTAAGGTGGGAGCGGCAGCGGGAGCGACGACGGATCGCAAGCCAAGCTGCCCGCGTACGTGGTGCAGCCGCCTGTCACCCTAGCAGAAGCAGGCCGCGGCGGCGGCGCGCCTGGCGCGCCCCTCCCCTTTACCGGGAGCGAGTTGGGGACTCTGTAGTCCCCACACACCCGAGAAGAGGGCCAGATCGTGAGAGATGGCCCTGGGTCGGCCGGGGTGCGAGGGATATGCCTGTCAACCTCACCTTCGGCAACCAAAGCGAGCCACAGGCGGCGTGCGTTTTAGTCGGTTCGAGTCCGACATAACCTCTCCCACCGGCTCCGGTGGGGAGGTATCCGTGGGGATTTTGCGCACGTAAAAAAAAAGCAATTAAGGTGGCTGTACACAGGAAATGTTAAAGAAATCTACCTATAGTTTGATTTAATTTGACTATCGGTAGCTGGCTCCCACCATCGCCCCAAGATGGTCGTATATCAACACTCGAGGCGTCACTCGGTAGCTCAATGGTCAGAGCATTCCCTCAGTATAAGACTGATCGCGGGTTCAAGTCCCGGCCGAGTAGTTTCTCGTTTGCCTCCCGCCGCCCCACTGACGCCCCTCCCCCTTAGGCGGGCAGCTGGCGTGCCTGCGCAGCTCGTCGGCGGTGGTGTCGTTCCGCGCGCGGTTCCACGCGGGCCGCACGGAGCCGCAGCTGCAGGCGCTCGTCGACCGCCTGGTGCGCGACGCGCTGCACTCGCTGTCCACGCGCCTCTACGACAACTACCAGTACTACACCAACGGCATCCTCTAACGCACACACACCTCCCTCACACACCCCCCTCCCCACCCATCGACGGTACACCTCGGGACACGAGGCCCGGGCCCCGTTTGTCTAAAAATAATTTAAGCTTGGTGAATTTGAGCTCGTCCATCCTCGAAAAGAAACCCTAGAAACGTGTATGTAGAGGACATTTTAGGTTCAAGATATATGCCCCGAGGTGTACATGGCCTGTGTAGACTTTACTCCCGGGGTTGGAAGATCGCATAGCAGTTACTCCCGTGAAAACCTAACCGAGGAGAGTAGTGAGCTAAATTCGCTTTGAAGAGTGTAATTATTCTCGGATGCGACCGAGATGTATTGACCTGACATCGGTTTTTGTATTGCCATCTTTTGATGGTATAAAAATTTGAGGTTAGGCCAGTTCGTGGCCTACAGTCATCTGTTGTTAGCAAACAACCGATGACTGTAGGCCGTTTAGTTAAGTGTCGATTAGGCTCTAGTTACATTCGCTGCTGTTCGATTCCCTTCCTCAACTTTTTTCTCCCCTTTGACGGTCGTTTTTGTGTATGAAAAGTATTGTAGACCTGTGTAAAAATGGTCGCAGCCGTTAAAGGTTTCCATCGAAACATAATTTCGCTTAACACGACAATTCGATCCCTGTTATAAAGTTGACTTGGAATATGTTTTCTCGCTCTCTTACCGTAACTCGTTCTTTGAGCGCGACGAGAATCGACGTAGACCCACGATCCTATTGACTTTGAGACTTGCGTTGAACACGATATTGTATAACACGAGACTTAGCATACTACACGTAGATTTTGTAAATTTTAGTGCCATAATCCGCCGACACATGCTGTACATTGGAACTTTAGTCTTGTTTGCTCAACCGACTTAATACTTCCATCGTTCATCAAATATCGGTACGCCAGGGTTCGAAGCGTATAAATATGCCACGACATTGTATGACGATCGTCGACAGACAGACAGATGGTCCTTACACAGTTATTGGTACTGTTTATGCGAGCGACTTTACGTCCTTTGAATTCTGGGACACCGATATATTCGACCCGTCCACTTGTAGAACCCGGTAGTGCTTTGTAAAAATGATTGACAAATATAATATTTTCATGTATAAAAGTTACTGTGCGAATAGAATGTTAAAAATAAACAAAAGAAATAAAATATGTAAATAATAAAATGAAATTTATGATAATTTTCGCAATGAGAAGACTGATTGTTCAGGCATGAAGCGTGGTCTAGATTTAGGTTTCTTAGCCGATTAAATTTAAGTTTTATCCTGTATGTACATTGAAGATTGATGATGAAACGAGTGATGCGTTGCTGTTAATGACTTGAATGCGGACGTCAATGCCAAAGGGATATTTAAAATGGCATTGTTTAGATGTTAATACTTTAGAATTACGTGGAAAATCTTATTGTTAACGAATGTCCAACGCTAGATAGATACTGAGACACCAAAAAATTTGGTGGATTTATTATGCAGGTAGGTGAATATGTGGCGGTATTTCTAATGGCCGTGTGATATGTATGCATCTGCAGAACAGTTATATAAATGTATGCGTTGCAGGTGCTGTATATCACTGGTTGTGAAAGAATCGCCAACCTAAAACCATAGATTTATTATAACTTCAGCCTAATAAATGTTATAATAACATGCATTGTTTGTCATGTCCATCTTCGTCCTACAAACGTGAAACGGTACGCTTGTTATGTTAGTACGGATGAACAAGCACTGTAAGGATAGTTGATTATGACGCAATTTAGTTAAATTGACGTATATATTTACGTTTTATAACAATTCCTCTGAGGTAAAAAATGTTATAAAGACAGCTATGTGACAATGTTTTTATTAAATTCTTTGTCACTGTCGTTTTAGTGTCAATCATGTAGTTCATAATAAATCTATGTCTAAACAGCCTGTGTGTGGTATAAACGTTTTTGAATTATATCGATGTATGCATGAATATGGGATTATTGTTATTGTGTTGTCTGGGCAGTGTTGCCACTAGATAGATAATGGAACCAATATAATTGTACTATTGTAACGAAGGAGTAGGTAAACGTTGATTAGCTGTACTCGTATCATTGACCTTATCACATCTGTAAGGTTTACAAAGGGAGTGAGAATGTTGCCAAATTTTTATGCATAGCACGGAACGAAGTTTATATTTTTCGATCTGTCCACTTCTCCTCAATTTTACTAAAGAAACGTGATAAATAAAATAATAGTCAATGTAATACCATTATCGGTCCACGTTATAAGGTGTGTAAATTCATATAATGTCTGATTTTGTAATGCGGTGTGAATGGTAAGTCAAAAGTGGATGATGCAACGTGCATTTTGTGTTATGACGTTCTATTTGGTATTTATACTTCTTGTATGTTAAGACAATATTATTGAACTGTGTCGAACACTCGTCGGCATAGCATTGTTTTGAATAACTTTGTATTGCTTAGATTTTAATGTCAATATCATTATGATCTTTGTTTGGAATGTGTCGTGAGGATAATATTTTTTGTTATTGAAAATATATTGAATCCTTCCGTATGGCAACGCAAAGCGTGTACCATTCGTACTGAATTGTAAGGTAATTACTCATAACATAAAACTATGTTTATACCGATTCACCAATTCATTAACTAACTGCTATAGGGCATACCCCAGGGGCGCTCGCCCTAAGACATTCGCCAGTGAAGGGTGGTTCTATATAAACTGACCTACAACTGCGCTACTCAGTTTTGATAAATTGCCTTTCAGCTTCCAGTTTAGCCTTAATTCCAGATATTTATTATATTATATTGTGTGGGTGAATATATATTGTCATTCGACTATTAGGTAATGTGTAACGGATGTACCTTTAAATATTTTATTAATATAGTCTCATATTTGTTTGAAGTTGAAATTTATATCTGTAAATAAATGTTTTCGCTTACGGTAAATATTAAATTATTCTGTATAAGAATATATTACAAATGTCCGAAATAAGATACATTTCTCCTCGAAATTATTCGTTATTTATCATCGTGTACAGGTAATTGTAAGTAGGTATTCTAACATCTATCGTTTATCTTAATTTTTTAAATATACATAATCATGATTTTTAGTTGGACTTTTATTTGACCCCGATTTTGAAAGATTCGCAACAAAATGCATTTATCAAATGGCTTGATTCCATCGGTCGGAACTTCGGGTAAGATTTCAAATGATCTAAAATTCATCAATGCACAGTGTTGCGTGAAAAGGGGTGAATAGGGATCAATGGGTGAAAAGAGAGAAATAATTTATGCTAATCTGATATTTGATAATTTTATACGTTATTACATTGAAATAATCCAAATCCATGAAAATATTTGCATAATAAATAAATAAATTTTTGCCCTTTGATGATAGTTATATTTGTAAATAAACTGTTTTTACTGCTCTATACGGTATCCAACTGTAAGCCCGATGTAACGGCAGAGAAAATGCTTGCTCAATGCAAGAAAGATCTTAACAGGACTTCACTCTTCTTTCTGACGTGGCAATTTACAAGCTGGGTACTGTACTGTGAATAAATTTCATACAGTGAATAAATGTAAAAAATAGAACCAAAGTTAATCATAAATGATATATTTGATATTTAGTTTCCTATTCTTATACTACTTCTTCTTCTTTTTCTTCTTGTTCATCTTGAACTTGAGCTTCTGCTTAATCTTGTCTTTACGCAAACGCTCTTTCACGATTTGTTGTTTGTCTTTGAACTCCTTCGATTTGGCTTCTGTCGCCTTCTTGGCGACTCGTTCGTTGTGCTTCACCCAGTGCGGACGGAATTCGGAAGCTGTTGATGGAAATAGCACAATAGTTATTTTCTTCAATGAATGTTTATTTTTTTTTAATGAGTATTCAATTAACATTTAGGGGTTAGCAATTATTTTAATCTAAATATTAATTTGTTACATCGGGTAATGTAATCTATCGTGTATGTGACTACCTCCGACAGCAATACGAGCATTATATGTAACACACGCACTGGTTGCCGCCGTCTGATGCATCGGCTATCTGTGTTTAGCGTGAGCAAAAACGCTTACAAGCGCGCTTTTGAACGATATTCATGTTCAGTTCGTGGGCCGTCCGTAATATAACACACACGTAATTTTACATTATACGTTACATCCGTTTGGGAACTGTCATAAATAATAACTTTGGGGAACACAATATAATTACAAATAGTCGTGTAAAATGTAACAATTTGACAACAGTGAACAAAAAATATTGTGTCATTGAACGCCACATAGTGTCATATCCTATCCTATTTCCTATTAATATGTAAGTCTCATGTCCTATCCTTGAACCTATTAATGTTATAAATGTGAAATTTTGTGAGGATGTTTGGATGTTTGTTACTTAATCACGCTCTAACGGCCCAACGGATCTGGCAGAAATCTAGTACAGGGATGGATTACATAAGCTACTTTTTATTTCAGGAATAGGTTACGATATCAAAACGGGCGTAGCTGCGAGTAACAGCTAGTTAATAATATCACTAGTTTGCAAAACACCATATCAAATCATCATCTTCGTTAAGACGTTTTATCCTGATTGCATACGAGGTCAAGGTGCTTCGGAGCTCAGAGTCCGACCCTATCAGTTCAAGTATTTAGAAAAAAAATACAATATAGATGGTAATTGACGAAACAGATTTATGAAGCGAGGATCAAAGGGCAACCCGACAAGAGTCGACTTAGACATATGTATGCCGCTAGCATGAAAAACTCGTTATCGTATCGAGAGAACGGACCATTGTGATTGGCCGGCTTCACACACAAACAGGTCCACAGCAGGCAGGCGGCCAATCGCAATGCTGCGTTCTCTCGATACGTTTACGATTCGATTACGACAGTTTTTCGTGCTAGGGGTATTGATCGAAGGCAATTGAAAGAAAGGACATGTCAAGAGTATCCGAAATCAGAGAGAATCTATGACAAAACAACTACGAAAGTAGAAGAAGCGAAAGATGTATGCCAGGATCGCCTGCAGTCTCTGTCTACCTCACTGGGAAAGAGGCGTGCGTGACTGGCTGACTGACTGACTGTCCGTCTGTTTGTCTGTCTATATGTCTGTATGTATGTATGTATGTATGTATGTATAGATATAAGTCGTACTGGGCTTCATCCGGCGCGAGTCGTGGGCGGTCGTCTCGTCGTCGGAGGCGGCGTCGGGCGCGTTCCGGCGGCGCCACTCGTCGTAGCGGCCGCTGCGGTACGAGGCCGGCACGCGGCCGCCGCTCTCCGTGCGGATCATCTTGCGGCCGCCGTCCTGCGGTACAGTACATTCTATGTTAGAACATGATGTTCTATTTATACACGGACAAAATATATCAAAATAAAGAAGTTTGGTATGAAATTAATTGAATAACAGAGACCATTTTGTGGATAAAGTTGTATGAGTGCTACGAGCTGTAGAAAAAGTAGCGCGTATTACGTATAAGCGTATAACTAGCGTTAATCATGCGAATTTATTTATCAGATCGCAACGGAATTAATGTTATCTTATGTCCTAGTCCAGGCAGCAGCGTGTCCGTTTGTCTCTCATACAAATCTGTAGAACATCAATGTAGTATTAAATACCGACTCTTATGTATCTCGTTCGCTCTCGTCTCATCAAGATCGGTATATGACCACACTCCTTAACTCGGAAATACGTATTTTGAACTTAAATACTTTTTTCTCCACGGATACCCCCCCATCGGAGGCAGGTGAAACCGATAAAAACGCACGCCGCCTGTGGGTCGTTTTTGGTTGCCGAAGGTGAGGTTGACAGGCATATCCCTCGTAGACAAACGAGACCATAGCGCGCGCGTATTGCTTTGTAGTAATCAATCCTTGGTGTATTTGAGGTCGTGGTATCCTCAAAAGTCATCCAAGGAACGTGTACTCAAGGTGTAAGATACACGTCCTGAGCAATGTGATGTACAACACTACGGTACGGTACTCACGCTGTCGGCGCGCACCATCTTCTTCCGCTTGCGGTCCCACCGGAGAGTAGCGCGCTGCGCCCTCGCGCCGTCGCCGCTGTCCGCGGCCAGCTCCAGGGCCGCGCCCGCCGCACCCGCGTTGAAGTTCACCGCCATGCTGTGGGGGGAGGGGGGGATGTTTAATGTTCGTGTCCCGGCACCCAGGGGTAAGCAAAGCACGAGTATGACACCCCTGGTGTTGTAAATAATAAATAAATTTTATTGATAGAAAGTTTACAGTATTACAATCATTTTGACATCAAATGTGGTGGTTATAATTTCAATGTTTTGTTCACCGCCACTACTCCAGTTCCTCCGTGATCATGGTGCTTGCAACAGCGCCGAAATATCGGAAACTCAAAATAATGAAACATGGTAAATATCCCGTTTATTCTGATACTGATTCTTATTCCATGCCTATTGCATGCTTTTGTATGTACACACATGTTTTGAACAAATAAAACGATTCTACTCTACAGCCTTAAAAGAAATAAAGTAGAAAGTCTTACCCCATTTCTGTGTGCTGATCACTTGCAAAGTGAGATATATAGTTCTCATCGCGTACGATTTCTTTCTTCTTTTTCTTGGGAGGCTGGTTCGCGGCCCTGCTGGGTTTCATGTTACTTGTGTCTTCTAGGATTCCCTCAGCCTGAAAACACAATTTTAACACCTATCTGTATAAGCTTAGCTCACATTTTTGTAATGTACGACAACTAAACACTGATGCGTCCAGTTTCGCTATACCAATTATTTTACCAGACTCAGCCTCAGATGCATGGCTCGAGTCAACAATAGCGCCCGGAATACGGCAATAGGCTCGCCCCCTATTACGTGGGTTCGAATACAATTATTGGTGAAATGTAGGTGTTAATTCACCTCTGCCTTCCCTCCAGGGATAAAGGCGTGATTTTATATTTGTAAATATTTTATCAACTATTTATCGTAATTTGGCATCGAGTGGAGACGTACCTATATTCAATTCAATTCAAAATATTTATGTCAGACTACAATATCTATGGTTTTGTTAGTAACAATATCACTTCAAATCGTCGTATAGAAATAATTGAATCTGTTCAGGCAGGTTTCGAACCTTTAATCTTAATATAACATAACATAAACTCACGCTTATATCCCCGAAGGGGTAGGCAGAGGTGCTAGCACCCACATTTCGCCTGTTTATGTTTATGTCCCAATGTAATAGGTGGCGAGCCTATTGCCATTAACCGGGCACTTATAAACCTGCGATAAATACACACATAACTTCGAAAAGTCATTGGTGTGTGCCATGGTAAAACCTGGGATCGAACCCGAGTCCTCGTCTCAGCAGTCCATTACCCAAACCACTAGGCTACCGCAGATTTTTTCTTAATATAATCTATATATATAATCTTAATATAATCAATAGTAATTAATTTTATAAATATCAATAGTATACATTATACAATAGTATATAGGTCCAATGGGTTGCATGGTGTACACCAAACAAGAACGAGGTAAGATTTTATTTTCACCGGCTTCCCTTTTAAAAGACCCTCTCCACTGTTCGCCAGAGATACTGTACATAGACTTTAAACAGCTGGTGATTTTTCACTCTCCACTAGCATCCAGTGAACTTGTTTGCCGGCGATCAAATAAAATAAATATTTACCTTCAGTTTCTTATTGTCGCGGACTTTCTGCACTGTTTTGCCATGGACTTGCTTCTTGCGCTTCATCGCTAAGTACATCGGTGAGTCGTTCTTAGCCGATAGCTCCAGAATTGTCTGAAATAATAAAAAGAAGGTAAGTTGCAGTAATTCTATGAGTGAGATTAGAATCAAAATCTATAATGATATTATAAAGCTTAAGATTTGAGATTGACGCGGTCATTCACTTAAAACTTGCCGGGAAATTTATTATGTTTATTATTTTTGCTGAGTAACCGATATTTCGGCACTATTAGAATGGCCATGATCACGGTATATCGGTTACTCAGCGAAAATAACAAACATGGTAAATATCCCGGTGAATTTTACACTAATAAAGTTGAAGAGTTTGTTTGAAAGCGCTAATCTCAGGAACTACTGGTTCGAATTGAAAACATGTTATTGTATTGAATAGTCCGTTTATCGAGGAAGCTTTTGAGCATATCATCACCCTACTACTTAAAAGAGCGAAGCAGTGATTATAAATGTCAACAAATCCTACAGGTATCCGTACATTATTTGAAGACTAAAAAATTACGGGCGTAAAGGGATGATCAGAGGTTTTTAAATATGCGACGGGCGAAGCTCTTAGAGTTACGAGAGTCGGGCGTCGGAGGTTGATGAATGATCTCTGCCCCCTATGAGCGCAGGCCTGGGGGTGACGGGTGGAGTTGCCTGTGTAACGACGCGCTCTGCGAACGTCGTCACACCGGTTTTAATTCTATTTTTGAACGAAAAGTTTCGGAACGCGGAGTGAATGACATTTTGACGTATCGCTGTCAAAGGACCTTTCTTCCTGGCGTTGAGGCTGGATGGTCGATATTCATGGCTTCGTAACTTAATTTCAATAAATCTCCTAAAAATGAGAGTATTTTGGCCTAAGGGATAATAGTTTGTGTCCTCACAACTGTCCTCTTGTGGAATTATAGTTTATTTCTGCTCTTAATCTGAAAATATTATGATTTCTTTTGCTATTGGCATTGTTCCAGCAAATTAAGGCGGTTTCCAATTGGAACCGCCTTTGTCTTTGCCTTTTCTCTTTTCTTTGGACCTTTTTCGGCGTTTCTTTGTCTTCGGTCAACTGCATTTCCTTATGGAGGGTTTGGGCTTTTCACCTCAAACCTGGATGTACCGCATGGGCTTAAACTGAAAACTTCGCCTGCTACGAGCTTTCTCGCTGCTGTGTTTACATATACTCGCCGAGGGGTGCCGTGAGCTTGCTTTGATTATATTTTAAATCTAAACTTCAGAATAACCTAAAAATGCATTGGTGACATAAGATCATTTTGACCTAGCTTATAAAACTCTAATTTTAAATTTAAGGTTAGATATACATTAGGAATGTATCCTTGCAACTATTTCTAAATGCACACTGGAGTGGACAATAAAACCTTAAACCTCACAGTTTGGTTTCATTTAGCTCACCTCCGGAAGATTAAAAGTTTCCAATATCCGCTGATTATCTTAGGCATGTGTATCTCCAGGGCGCCCGAACTTTTATGGTAATGTACTTACAAACCAATTTTATTTTTATTTCTTTTAATTAGGAGATTACACACTTACTTTTCTTTCATTGTCATATGACACATATTGTTTTATTATTACATCTGACGCTTGCGAACCAATTTTTTTTTACTTTGTAATAACACATATTATTTAATTATTACACCTGTCACTCGCAGCAGAAGCAGGCCGCGGCGGTGGCACGACTTCCCGTTTCCGGGGAAGAGTTGGGGACTCTGTGGTCCCCGCACCCGAGGAGAGGGCCAGATCGAGAGAGATGGCTCTGGGTCGGCCGGGGTGCGACGGTTAACCTCACCCTCGGCAACCAAAAACGACCCACAGGCGTCGTGCGTTTTAGTCGGTTCGAGTCCGACATAACTAAAACATAAGTGTAAACTTACTCCTTTGGGGGTGTAGTTGTGTATTTCCTGCATCATGACGTCGGCGGCGCCGGCGCCCGCCTCCCCCACGAGGAAGGGGTGAGGCGCGGCGGGCAGGCTCAGCGCCTTGGCGCGGCGGTTGGCCTCGGCCGACGCCGCCTCGCGCCAGCGCACGTACTGCTGCCAGCCGCGCCCGCAGGTGCGCGCCGCCTCCTCCTGCGGGGGACACATACACACATACATAAGTCGTCGTTTTACTCGTGGAACACACCTAGGGAACATTTTCGTGCCTTTAGTTAACCTATCCATGTGGCGACAGACCCACTATGTGCCGTATTTGATGACTGTTTTGATAAACTTCGCAGATTATTTTCTTTGAAGGATGGGCTTGTTCCGCTGCATTTTGACCTGAGCCAGCTTACCACCAGGACCGCAAAGATTCCACTCATATTCAAGACGTAGTCTTACGCGTGGAACACAACTAGGAAACATTTTTTTTTTATACCACTTAGTTGGCAGACAAGCACACGGCCCGTCTGATGGAAAGCGGTTACCGTGGCCTATGGACGTATGCAACACCAGGGGTGTCACACTCGCGCTGCCGACCATGAAGAAACCTTCTGATGCCCCTCTTGAAGAACCCCATATTGTAGGCGCTTGGGAAAACCGCAGCAGGGAGGTCATTCCACAGCTTGAGTGTGCGTGGGATGAAGTTTCTTTCATACCGCACAGTGCGCACCGTCTCAGGTCGCAATGTGTGACGATGAATTCCCTGCCTATGGCGAGTGGTGCGATGATAGAATGTAGCTACGGGCATCATGTCAAACAATTCATCTGAGCACAAACCATTGTACAGGCGGTAGAACACGTTTCGTGCCTTTGGTTAACCTATCCGTGTGGTGACAGACCCACTATGTGCCGTATAGATGACCGTTTTGAATCTCGCGGATTATTTTTTTCAAAGGATGGGCTTGCGGCTCTGCATTTTGTTCTGCGCCAGCTTATCACCAGGCAAGGTGAAGTCATATTGACGTGTCATATATAAAAAACAACATGTTCTGCTGCTAGTCGCGCAACCACGTGCCTCTTCATGAAAAAATACAACAGCAATATACTTGACCTAGGTATTCAGTGTAATTGAATGATCTGAAAAAATTACACAATTCAAATTTGAAGACTACTCACTATCTCCGAAACATCTTTCTCCCAAGACCTGACGTCTTGATGCCTAAGCTCGAGTTGTGACGTCGGCACAGCGCCCCACACGCCGCTGGGGCAGGCGTCGCCAACTTCGGCCACCTGTGAGGGCAGTATCAGCTCGGCTCCTAAAAACAGCTGCAAGTCGAGTAGATGCGCGATGTCATCAGCTGCCACGAGGGAGAAGGCACGACCAGCACGCCCAGCTCGAGCACTTCGACCTAGGAGAAATTGTCATCATTCTCTGAATATTTTTTCCAACACAGTTGGGGTTGGCTTTCTAGTCCAACTAAAATGATTTTGAGGGCTCCAACTACCCGTAACGACTGTTCGTATTCAGCCGGGACCAACGCCACGGCTTAACGTGCTCTCCGAGGCACTATTTATTTGCATTGGTCTACAATGCAATGTAAATATTTGAATGCATATGAGGGATCGAACATACGCCTCCTGCGTAGCAACCGCGTTCACTACCGCCACGCCAAAGAGAATTTATTTCACGAAAATTAAAAAAAATAACGACGAGACATTCTGATATAGGAATGTTTTGTGACTTATAGGCCTCCCTCACGCACAAGTTTCACCACAGTTTTACCTGCATAAGCCGTTAATTGTACAATTTTTGCCAACCACACGCACGGTTCCGTGTTAAAACCGTCTTACGCAGGCAAGACTGAGGTGAAGCTTGTGCGTGTGGTAGGCCCATTGAAGACATTTTGCGTCTGAGACGTTTACATACACTGTTTTAACTTAAAACAAATAGTGATAAGGCTTAAAAGCTCACTCAATTGTGTAATTAACTTTTACGGCTTATTGGGTGACTGTTTTTACTATTTCGTTTAACATGGTGGCGTACGTTTGCAATCAAATTTAACGTCCAATCCGTTTAACGATGCTCTATAAAGTAATGTCCATTTGCCGGCCTTTTTTTAAATACTAGGACATTTTACCTTGACTAACTTCAAGCATTGTGAAGTGTACTTCTCTTGTGACTTCTGTTGACTTAGTACTGTATTTGGCTGACTAAAGACAAAATTTAACCGTGCTGTATTGACTATACAACACGGTCAAATTACTTCTCTTAAATTTTATTAATCCTCTCATCCTTGATCCTCTCATCAGTCTTGCTGACAGGACGTGTGAATGCAATCGCTCAACATTTATTGGACTCCGGCACTGACCACTGGATCGAGTTACATAACGCTCAGATGCTCTCGACATAACGCCACTATATACCAAGATTGGTTAGGGAAGCGATTGAAATCAAAAAGTATAAAAAATTCAATCGTGAGGATGGGTTTCAACTGCCGAACGTCTGGCATCCAGTGGTCCGTCATTGCAAAAACAACCAGGAACAAGCCAAAACAAAATCGCGAGTGGATACAGTGAGCATCGTGTGTCGTGAACGTGATCGAGATCTGGTTCGAGTTTATAGTGAGAGTGAAACCAGTGTAGTGCAGATACTCGTTGTAAAAGAACTCGAAAGAGGGTAGATAGATATATTTACTCCTAAAAAACTTTTTTCACTGTTCACCGCCAATACTCTAGTTCCTCCGTAATCATGGTGCTAGCAACAGCGTCCAAATTTTAAGAAGAAAGCGTAAATAAATTTTATTTCATTATTAAAAAAATAAAATATTGGAAACTCAGTACAATACAACATGGTAAATATCTCGATTACTTTAATAGTAATGAATGTTTTTCTTGTATCTAGAATAATTTTAGCAGTGTGGAACTGCACCCTTCCTAGCGATGCTAAGTTTCACAGTGTAGCCTTAAATTACAAGGAATTTATCTATTGCTTATTATACGAAAGGAGTTAAGGGGCATGGGGCATATATGTCACAAACATAGACCATGGTAATAGCTTATCATTAGATTATGGGTATGCATTGTAATCCAAAAAGGTACTCAATTTGTAACTGAGATGGTTGCAGTTAAGTTTAGGTTCAAGATTGACTTACCAACTCTATGCACAAAGAGTTTCGGTTTAGCAGGGAAGTTGTAGTTGATGACTGTATCTAAAGCGGGCAGATCCAACCCTCTGGCTGCCACATCAGTCACAATGAGAACCGAGCACTTCTTATTTGTGAAGCGCCCGAGAGCAATCTTACGGGCTGATGGGTCCAGCCCAGAGTAGGCGTAACATGATGTTATGCCTGCTTTCTGAAGAATCTGTAACATGATTAAATTGTTTATAAGAATATTACCTTGTTACGATATAGTATAAATAATAAATATAGAGTTGATTGCTGCTAATAGAATACACTTATAGTATTTTGGCATTTGTATTTATGGTCAGTAAACATAAACTAACGCCGATATCCCCGAAGGGGTAGGCAGAGGTGCTAGCACCCAAATTTCGCCAGTTTATATTTAGGTTTAGTGCCCGGTTAATGGCGAGCCAATTGCCATTAATCGGGCACTTATAAACCTGCTTTATTTTATATTTTATGTGTAACTTCGAAAAGCATCGAAACGTTATTGGTGTGTGCCATGGTAAAACCTGGGATCGAACCTGAGACCTCATCTCAGCAGTCCATTACCCATAGCACTAGGCTATCGCGGTATATCAATTACATTATTTAATTCAATGGTATACCTTCCGCTAGGACTTTAAGTATCCTCAAAATGCATTTCGCGATTTTTGGATGGACAAGCTCAAATTCATCAACCATAGTTTATATTAAAACCATCCACGCGCACCGGGCTAATTCGGTCTAAGATATATGGCAGAAGGTATACTTAGATAATCTTTGGATGCAACAATGAAATGCCGAAATGATGAGTTAAATTAACTACTTATTTGTAGTAGTACCTACCCGCTTATAGTTTAATTAAATGTTTATACATGTACTCGAAAAAATTGTACTCTTATGTCTACAGAATAACAGTTTATACAACATACCAAGTGTAAAAACTCGACATGATGTTTGGTGGCTGCAAACACGACAGCTTGTGGAGTTTTCGGCGTTAGTACTCTATCGAGTAGCAGCAGTAGTGCTGCTGTTTTCAGTTCCGCTCTAACAGCAATCCAACCGAGCCATAACGTTGAAGGTAACTTCCAATCAACATCTAACCTAACCAGCATGGGGTCTGTAAGACCAGCTCGAGCGAATTCCACCAGCATTTTAGGCAGGGTGGCAGAGAAGAGTAGCGTTTGACGAGAGGAAGGTAATCGGGCGACTATCTCTTGGAGTTGCTCACCAAAACCGAGCTCGAACAATCTGTCTGCTTCGTCGAACACTACAACCTCTGTAAAAATATTCATCTATTATTATTTATTTCTATAACAAAACTTATATTTTATAAATCAGCTTGAGGAATTTCATAACTATATTTTTAATAATGTTATATTCATTAATCTCGACAGTCTTAAGACCAATGTGCCAATTGGCTGTGGAGGTCAGACGGCAGTCACTTCATGGAAAATATTGAAGTTCAGCCACATCACAGTTGAACTGGAAGGCGGACCCCAACTAAGTTGGGAAGAGGTTCAAAGAATGATGATTCTTTGAGCCTTACATATAATACATTTAATTTTAAATTTTTATTTCAATGGCTACCTACATAAAATTGGGTGGCTGTAATCCTGTCTAATAGGCTTCCAGCATAAAATTTCAAGCACAATAAAAAATATACTTACTAATGTTGTCTAATTTTAAATTCATTTCAATACAGATATGCAAGAATCGCCCGGGTGTTGCGACTACTATATCAGGTGCGGAGCCTGACATAACACTGAACTGTTGCTCTATTGACTCTCCACCGAGTATAGCTGCTGATGACAGGCCAGTAAACTTGCCAAGTTCTCTCACAAATCTTAAAGTCTGAAATATTGTTTATTGAAATATTAACTTTTAATGTTTCATGTGTATACAATAATGTTAATGGGAATTAAGATCAGGTGATTCAAAAGGTGTGTACGTAAATATACCATGATCACGATAATTCCCATTAAAATTATTGTCTATTGAAATATTGTAACAATAGAAGAAAAACACTTCATTAACTTAGAGACTGAGTTATTAACTCAGTCCTGTATCTCGAACTATCTAAGTACAGATGGCATAAATAGATTAACAGATTGTCATTACAATCTATCTGCAGATAACATGAGATTTTACAAGACATTTTGGAATATAGCCTCAGGCCCTTATTATTAAAAAAATCACAGGGTATTTACAGTTGTTGTCTAAATTCTCATACAAAATGTTGATATATTTTTTATTAGTGAGGTGCCAAAGAGTGAAAGGCATTTATACAAAATTTTGATCTATTTTTTATTAGTCAGGTGCTAAAGAGTGAAAGGCATTTATACAAAATTTTAATATATTTTTTATTAGTGAGGTGCCAAAGAGTGAAAGGCATTTATACAAAATTTTGATCTATTTTTTATTAGTAAGGTGCTAAAGAGTGAAAGGCATTTATACAAAATTTTAATATATTTTTTATTAGTAAGGTGCTAAAGAGTGAAAGGCATTTATACAAAATTTTGTATATTTTTTATTAGTAAGGTGCTAAAGAGTGAAAGCCATTTATACAAAATTTTGATATATTTTTTATTAGTAAGGTGCTAAAGAGTGAAAGCCATTTATACAAAATTTTTATATATTTTTTATTAGTAAGGTGCTAAAGAGTGAAAGGCATTTATACAAAATTTTGATATATTTTTTATTAGTAAGGTGCTAAAGAGTGAAAGCCATTTATACAAAATTTTGATATATTTTTTATTAGTAAGGTGCTAAAGAGTGAAAGGCATTTATACAAAATTTTGATATATTTTTTATTAGTAAGGTGCTAAAGAGTGAAAGGCATTTATACAAAATTTTGATATATTTTTTATTAGTAAGGTGCTAAAGAGTGAAAGGCATTTATACAAAATTTTGATATATTTTTATTAGTAAGGTGCTAAAGAGTGAAAGGCATTAATGCAAAATTTTAATATATTTTTTATTAGTAAGGTGCTAAAGAGTGAAAGGCATTTATACAAAATTTTGATGTATTTTTATTAGTAAGGTGCCAAAGAGTGAAAGGCATTTATAGAAAATTTTGATATATTTTTTATTAGTAAGGTGCCAAAGAGTGAAAGGAAACATACCTGTAGTGCTAATTCTCTGGTTGGTGATAATATAAGTGCTCTGAAGTTTTTGCCAGGCAAAGGTTTACTGTTGTTTATTGCAAGCAGTTTTTCTAGAATCGGGATGATAAAACAAGCTGTTTTACCTGAACCCGTTCGTGCCATGGCAACAACATCTTTACCCGATATTGCTAAAGGAATTGTCTGAAACAATTTAATATGATTAATGTCTTTTTATGTCTCCTCCTCCTCCCTCCAGCCTCAGTGGGGTGGCAGTAGTGAACTCGACCGCAACGCAGGAGGCGCGGGTTCAATATCAGCTCAATGCAAATATTTGTAAGCATGAATATGGATATTTGCATAGATCTGGCCGTACCTCAGAAAGCATATTAAGTCATTAGGCCTAGTTGCTATAAGAACATATATGGCAGTCATTACGGGTAGTTAAAACCCTCCGGAGTTTAACAAGTCTAACTACGGGACTTTGATATCGCTAAATTGGTTGTACATGCTCACATGCACATTCCTTGACAGCTTACCAACACAAAAAAAAACACAACATTGCCTGAGGAATTGGTGTCAATTGCAACGCTAATGACCTATAAGTGTCGCTTGGATGAATGGCTTACAGTACAAAACAAACAATAAAAGAGATATGGATTAGACTGAACTATACTCCAACACCATGAAGTGGACATTTCAGCTAACTGCTGCTAGTCCATAATTTAAATAATAATTATAATAGAGGTCAGATAGCAGTCGCTTCACAGAATAAAAAAGGTCAGCCACATCTTAGTTAGACTAGAAAGGGGACTCCAACTTAGTTGGGACAAGGCTCAGGGAATGATGATGTTCTATTTATTTTGTCCCCGCTTCATAAGCTTACAATCATAAGACCTTTCATAAGTTAGTCAGTTTTGAGTGTTCTGTTCCTACCATTTTATCAAAACACCACCCATCTGATCATAACATAAACTCACGCCTATATCCCCGAAGGGGTAGGCAGAGGAGCTGGCACCCACATTTCGCCAGTTTAAGTGCCAATGTAATAGATAGCGAGCCTATTGCCATTAACCGGGCGATAAGTACACACATAACTTCGAAAAGCATCGAAAAGTCATTGGTGTGTGCCATGGTAAAACCTGGGATCGAACCCGTCTGATCAGTGATTGATTAACTTGTCCACTTACATTTGCCTTCTACCTTTGTATGCCTATGTCAGTACTCTTTACAATTTCCTACATATTACACTATCTATCTATCTATTCTGTTTTACTCCATACATTTAATAACAAGACGTAACAACGTACCAAGTGATACTTTTTAGGTTATGATGTAAATAAATAGTCTACATTCGCTTACCTTATTTTGTATGGGGGTCGGATGCTTGTATCCTCTTTTCGTGATACCTTTCATAATAGGAAAGCTTATACCCATTGCCTGAAATCCTTTCTTTTTCTTACTCTGAGTTTTCATTTCTTTTTCATTTTCATCCACATCGCCAGGGGCCTCGAACCCCGGCAAATGGTCTTCCATTTCTTCAATTTTTGTCATCTAAACATGTGATAGTTTATGAAATTAAGTGAAATGTTGAATGGATGGAAAAGGGTTTGAATAGGAAAACCATATGGAAAAGAAAAACACTATTTAACTTACGAGCTTACGAGCACGAGCTCACCGCCAAACACGCATGTTTTTATTATGACATTTGACTTTCAATTTTGTGTCATTTGACTTTGACATTATAGTTACAATACATTACACGGATGCTACGTTAATAAATTGAATTTGTGGAAAGAGGGAGATAATTTATTTATTTATAAATACTTAGGCTTACGAGATACAGGTTAAATACCTACACAAAAAAAATATACAAAATGAAAAGAATGAGGATTTTTTTATTTAGTCCGTTTTCAGACGTATGAAACCAAAGAGAATACAATAGTGTAAGAGTTTGAAACAATTATCTCTTGTTTTTGTTCTTTCTGTCAAAGTCAAAGAAACTACAATTATTTTCGTGTTATCTGTAATAGCACAGAGCCATTATTCAAGAATTGAATTGAATTCAAAAATAATAAAAACAATTATTATATCATGTTCAGTATTACTAAATTGATTAAAATTAATCCTAAACGTAAGTACCTACTTTGTTTGTACGCAATAGGTATGGGGTAGTAAAATATATTAGTTTTGTAGACGGCGCTTTAAATGGCAAAAGTAAAATAAAATACATAGTTATGGGTCAATTTTAGGTTATATAGTAGTAACTATAGGAGTACCTATAAAATCAAGTATAGTAAAACTATTAACAGACTCACCAATTTGGTCGGCCCTGACCACCCGACCCAATCAAATCGAAATGTGGGTAGGGCGGTCGGGCCCAACATAATTATTATTAATCCTGGTCCTCCTCCTTAAAATCCTGGATTTTAAGGAGGTTGGACACGGCGGTATTTCCGCCCGATTGAGCAGTCCGACTGGGGAAGTACCTCCACCCTACAGAATACCGCGGCTATAATAACTTCGTGTTGTGTTCCCAGCGGTGAGTAGGGTAGCCAGAGCTCACTGGAGAATTTGTGCTGTCAGACTAAAAGCTTTTCCTGCTTTGTCTTCTACTGACGGCACAGAAACTCTGTACTTACAGGGTTGGCAGCGCGACTGTGACTCCTCTGGTGTTACAGACGTCCATAGGTCACGGTAACCACTTTCCATCAGGTGGGCCGTGTGCTTGTCTGCCAACTAAGTGGTATAAAAAAAAATAAAACGTGGTCGGTTCGCCAGCACATCCGACAAGCCGACCGTTCATCCAAATTTGTACGTCTGGAAGCTTCGTTCTGACCTAATGCTGCTCAGTCGCATTTGCTACGCCGCCGACGTAGGACGTTAACATGAACGACAATGAGGAGACTAATATCACTGAACGCGAAGTAATAATTAAGTTATTAGAACTATATAAAGACTTTCCCTGTTTGTGGGGCTTAATCCATAAAGATTATTACAAGAAACATGTCAGAAATTTAATATATTTTAAATGGCAGATGAGAATTTTAGTTCTCGATGTTCTCTTCCCGAAGCTAGCGAAGGAGCACTAATATAGCTGCCACAACTATAGCGGCTATCGCTTGCTTTGAAAGAGCAGGTGGCATAACGTCCGTACACTACTACAGAGCAAAGGCAACTGACAGTTGGCTGGCTGTCCTTTTATTTCATATCATACATATCAGACCTTTTATATAATAATTCCTTTCAGTCTTAGTCAGCACACCAAAAATCTACCTAACAAAAGCAATGGCTAGGCAAGTACAGTCGACAAAGGAGATCCGGTTGCACATTTTCAAATAAAGTTGTATGTCACGGTGTAACCGCATCTCCTTTGTTGAATGTACTTACCCTATGTATATAATTAATATCATTAATATCGCAGAAGACTCGCTATTTTTTTATTATTACAGAGTTGCCCATTAATGCTTTATCAATTCGTAAGCATTCCCATGAATCAACTACTGAAGCAGTAAATATCGAAAAATCTGTTAATGAACCCAAAAAGCCTCAGTCTAAAAGGATGGAGGAATTTCGAAAAAAATTGAACGAAAGTGCACCTTCGAATAATCTTGAGGAAGAAGTAGAGCAGCATTATGCTTCCAAAGTAAAAGATGATCCCTTGCCCCCATGGCCCAATGATACAAATCCACATACAGGGGAAATAGGAGGTCCTAGAGGACCAGAGCCCACAAGATACGGAGACTGGGAAAGAAAGGGAATATGTTCAGATTTTTAAAGACCTTCTGATATGATTGGATACTAATTTGATGAAAAATTATATTTCCATATGGTTGATAAATTATGTTTTGAAATTGAAAAGATGCGTTATGTTTAGGTAGGTATTTAATTAAAACTATGTTGAAAAATTTACGACTGAAATAAATGAATTATAATGACAGATTTTATTACGTTTCATTATCATCTATGCCCAACGTTAGGTACAGTTGGTGTTCATGAGGAGTCTAGACAAGTTAAGTGGTAGTTAGGTACATAGAAACGAATAAATAGGGAGGTAACACCTATATTGTATACTAACGAGATAAGGGTAATGATAATTAGGTACGTACGATATGTTAAACATACTTATATCTGCATCTCAAAATAATTATTAAACAGCATTAATAAAGTACCTACAGAATATCAATATTAAAACATAAACACACAAAATAGATTCATGATTTATGTCGCGTTGAACAACCCACTCCGCATCGTTTCCGGCGCAAAGGTGCCCATGTTCCTGGCAGCGTTGCCTCGCCGAATCGCAACGGCCATCCTTTGCCGCAGGAACAAGCCGGAGCTTGAGTCACCGCCTTGATCGTGAATACGGCTACCAATGTCCGCGATCAACCTCTTCGTCTCTGACACTCAACTGCCCATAGTGTCCACTGTTAAATAAAAAGATTAATAAATCGGAATATACCTATATCTACGTACACACAACAACGCGCGGTACTCCTCTCGGGGCTACACCTGATTTGAACCCATTATAACCCAAGGTGCTTCGTGAGGTCTGCTGTCCGGGGAACAGGTATCTATACGTACTAGGTGAAATAAAATAATAATACTAGCCCCTCCGATCTCCGACTAATCAAAATGCTTGAATTAAATTAATTCAGATTTTAGCATGGTACAGCTAGAACATTATTTTTACTCACATACATTATGCAAATATTAAAATTTTACAGACGAATATTTACTTTGTTTCCAACTAGTATACAGAGTATTTGGTTTGCACAAAATGAGGAACCGGGTATGATAAGCTCGTATTATATAGTTGCGAGCTATTAATAATATCAATATTTGAAACAACGGTTATTTTTCCAGCAAATAAGCTATAAAAAGATTTGCAAGATTAGTTAACCTCTATTCTCATAAATCCAAATAGATGCAATAAACTGCATTGCCTGACTACAAATTATTTGATAACTCAGTTTGTAAGTTCCACCTTGACACGGCACAGTTATAAACAGAAAGTTGTTTGTATTTCATATGCATATTTCCTGGTTTCCGGTATTTGCATATTTTGGAATAATTTTGCCATTGCTATCAAGGACTTTGGTTGCTCTAAAACGTGCATTACCGTCGCATGGGTAATCACAAGATCGATGATTCATTCGTACAAGTTATCGGAAGTTTAGTCAGTTAAATACTTAAGTAGAATTATAAACGTATCATTTATTTATCACATAGTGCAGACTACTTTACTCGAACTGAGCACTCGGCTTAGTGACCCGAGTGGACTGCACTGTCTCGCCACTCCACTCGGTGCGTGTGTTCAATGCATTAGTATCTTGCAGTAGAGCCATCTTACTGGTGCGGCCATGTTTTCGATAACCATCTACAACTAGTGCGAATTAACATGGCACTTGTCTCGAAAACAACCCTCCTCTCGCATCCTAGCACGAGATCTCATTCTCGTCCTTCGAGACCAGCAGCATCCGCAACAATGTGACCGTTGTATGTTTACCTTTGAGTTATACTGGGTGGCGCAAAAGTATTGGCACTAAAGAAAATACCTTTATTTTTTTTATATGACATTTTCTGTACTTCTGTTATTGAAAATTGTGTAGTGAACAAATGTAAAATACACTGAAAATAAACATGGACCGTTTTACTCCCCAAGAACGTGGAATAATTGTGTCAATGTTCTTAGTGGACGCTTTTCCAGGCCGAGTTATCTCTCGTTTTGGCGATTTGCCTTGGCCTGCAAGATCACCCGATCTGACCAGTCCAGACTTCTTTCTTTGGGGTTTTTTGAAATCTCGGGTGTATGTGAACAAGCCACAGACTCTCGCAGCTCTAAAAGAAAACATTCGTCAAGAAATAACGAACATATCGCAGGAAGTGTCACGGCAAGTTATGCAAAATGTCATAAATAGGGCTCAAATGTGTATCAACTCTGGAGGTCACCATTTAAAAGACATCATCTTTAAATCCTAATGGTACGAAATTTAATGGTACAAATATACATTTAAAAAAACCTAAATCTAGTTTTCTAATTTAGAAAAAATGTTATAGCCGAACCAAATAGGGTCTTTACTTTTGCGCCACCCAGTATATATGTGGTCAATAGGTCTAAAATCGTATTAGGATAATATGTTGTCATGCGGTGGTATCATGAAATTGGAATCTGCTTAGTAAATAAATTACTGTGATTCTACAACTATGAGTGACCACTTATCGAATTTTATAGGAATCAATTGAGATCTACTGGAAATTCATAAAGTTACTCGTTTTTAGTGGAATCACTCAAAGTAGGTCTTTTTATAGCTGCTGGGCATCAAATATCTGGAATGTGGCCATATAACTCCGCCAGCGCACACTCAGGTGGTCAGAGAAAAAAATCAATATGCACGCAATAAGTTCTTTACTTCTTCAATTTCTTCAATACGTCAGCATTATAACGATCAGCTAATGCTTTTTTTTTTACGTGCGCAAAATCCCCGCGGATACCCCCCACCGGAGCCGGTGGAAGGGGTTATGTCGGACTCGAACCGACTAAAACGCATGCCGTCTGTGGGTCGCTTTGCTTGCCGAAGGTGAGGTTGACAGGCATATCCCTCGCACCCCGGCCGACACAGGGCCATCTATTACGATCTGGCCCTCTTCTCGGGTGTGGGGACTACAGAGTCCCCAACTCGTCCCCGGAAAACGGGGAGGCGCGCCAGGCGTGCCGCCGCCGCGGCCTGCTTCTGCCAGGGTGACAGGCGGCTCCACCAGTCAACCCCAGGCCTGCGCTCATGGGGGGCGGATGTCGTTCATCGAACTCCGACGCCCGAGTTGCCTTCGTACACGGGCAGCTTGGCTTGCGATCCTTCGTCGCTCCCGCTGCCGCTCCCGCCCCGACGATCAGCTAATGCTGAGCTTGGAAGCTATGCCAAGATAAACTTAGAAGTGCATGTAGATACAACAGAACAGTATGTATAAGTATAATACCTTTTATAATACTTAAGTCAGGTCCCACTGTAAGCGTCTCAGAGCTAAACCCTCAGGAGATCAGGTTTTTAACAAAAATAACATATTTATTTTTGTTAAAAATCTGATGGCCATTCATACCGTATTTAAACCTCGGATTTCTTTCTACTATCCATTCTGTGAGTTATACCTACAATTCCTTTAGCTACTTGAGAAGAATTTCAGTGATAGATCTATGTGACTTTTTAGTCAGTTCAAGCAATGTAAATACGTTATTTTTATAAAGTTATGCTTCTTAAGAGTAATAAAATTAAATAAATTAAATGAAACAAAAATTTCGTACTATATTTTTATTCTTTACTTGAACTCATTTTGAATTACAAGTGAGCGGTCTATTTTTATTATCTTCCTTGCCTAAACTAACAATTATCCAGGGAATGTATGAGCGTTTAAAGCTTCAAGTAGACACTTCATCAAGTATAAAACATTAAATTTAGATATGTGTTTAGCCCACTTAAAACGATAATATCCCTCCATATTAAAAAAAATAAAGCCTTTTCTTGAATGAATTAAAATACACATTTATTACGTTATAAATCTAATAAATTATTAGTCATTCTTGTACTCGTAGATTGTCAAGATAAAAAAGCCGCTATGTAAACCGCTGTAAGCCACGAGTCTTAGCACAGCTCTATAGTGCAGAAACCACAACTCGTTTGAATAGAAGGTTACCGTTAATAAAAAAAAAGAGACGGTCAAGACAGTGGGATTTCCACACTTTGTTTTGATGCCGCGTGTAATGGAATATTTTGTCGTTCTGAGAAAAAAAAAGGTAGGTACATGCGTAATAAATGTACCTATACTCGTATGTCATTTGCGTAGGCTATTTATGGTTTCTAGAAACAATTTATAAGGTGTTATTGACTTTAAAGTAAGACGTAATTTTTCGTCATGTCACAATGTCATTACTAAAATTAGACTAACTGTTAAGTTATCAGATATAGGAGGATAGAGCCGAGTGAAATTGCCAGGTTCTACAAGGTGCCCCTATTAATGAAACTACCTAATAATTGCATTATGAGTAACATACATTATTATGAATGATTTATCTCAAAAGTACATATACTACATTCGTTTAGGTACATATATATTAGAAACAAAAAGGGGTCAGGTATTTATGAACGACCATACAACCAGTACTTAACTAAACGTGAACAATCTTGATGTGTCTTTTTAAATGTTTTATTTGAAAACTCAGTTTATAAATATTTTTCAGTTTAGAAACTTATTTAAAAGGATAAAAACCGTAATTGAACCCCTTGTTAGTCAGTTCAGTTAGCCTAATTTGTTTGTTTAATATGAGATTTTATAAAAAGTCGCTGCAAGATTGTTTACCTTTAGTTAAATACATAACCGAATGGATATAGGTACCTACTTAATAATTTTTTTTTAAAAAAAAAACAAGACATTTACATTTTATTCTATATTGTTAACTTTTTCTTAAAAGGTCATTGACTGTTTTCTTCTAAATTGAGGTTGGATCCCTATTTTGCAAGTAAACCGTTTAAGGCCCGCGCTGGTGTGGCGGCGTTGCGAAAGTCGAAAGTCTTATAATTGGGGTTCACTCGCTTTTTATTACAATGCAATTAAAACTTTGCACTTCAATTTTCAAAATAACTTCTACTCTTCCTTTCCATACTCTGGAAGTGCTCCGAATCGAATAATCAAGTAATAATTTACTTCTAGTTTTCTCAATCAATCAATTAGCCTATCGAAGTTCACTGCTATATATAGACCTCTCCCAATGAGCGCTATTGCTCCCGATCCTACGCCTTCCGGATCCGGATCATCCCAGCCACCCCCTTGAGGACGACCAGCTTCCTTTTGCTTGCTTCGTCTTCATTATAGGACTCGTTTGCTTCAACGATCATCGGTCCTACGATACACTGGTAAAATCACCTTGAAAACTAATGTACAAAGTGCCAATTTTGAAAAGGCTTTATTTTACTGAAGCGAAAATTACAAAGTATTCCACTGACGTCAGGCGATACAAAGCTCTTCTGTGTCTTTACGTAGACGCACAAGCTCGTTAGCAGCGCATAATGGAGATGACACATGGCCTTTGTTCGTTGGAGTTATAGGACTTAAATCCTTTCAGCGTCTGAAAGCTCAAACAGAAAGAAAGAAAATCGCTAACGTTGAAAAAGGCTCCAGGTTAGTTTTAGATGAAAAATACTGACTGGTTTTATAAAGGTTTTAGTACTGTCATTGTTGTGAAATATAATAGGTAACAGAGGTGTTGTGAATTCGATATTATATAGTAGATACCTACGAGAAAATATTTTGTGCTAATAGCAAACAGAAATATTTGTTTAATTACATCACGCCTTTATCCCCGGAGGGTTAGGCAAAGGTGAATTAACACCCACATTTTACCAATAATTGTATTCGGTCTCACGTAATAGGGGGTGAGCCTGTTGCCGTATTCCGAGCACTATTGTTGACTCGAGGCATGCATCTGAGGCTGAGTGTGGGCTGTATATATCTGTCTGACACCCTTAGTCAACTTGTAACACACCACATGGGAAGAGATTGAGTGACCCAAATTCTACTCTGCTGGAAACCACGCGGCTATCATGTTTATTTATTTATTTTATTTATTTGGAAGACCAACAGCCATAACGAAGGTATAGTGATTGATGTTAGTTGCATACGGCCAATTATAGGTTCTCACTGATACAATTCAGACTGTAGTCAAAATGTGAATTGAAAAATTTGTCATTTGATTATGTCACTTTGACAATTATTGGTAATCAAATGTCACAAAATTCCTCTTTGAAATTAGAAAAGTTACAAGTGCTGTGTGAATCATACTACCATACAATTGAACATTCTCCAACATATTTCTTGGAAAAAAGAACAAAAATTAGAATAAAAACAAAAATAAAAAATATTAATATTGTGGAAAGAATTCCAGGCTAAGCAACCTCCTGACTGATGCTATACTTGCGTTGAATATGTCGAAATTATGCTGCGAGCTTGCTGTGTTAATCGTGTAACACGCACTCCACAAAACCGTATTTTGGCGGTAATTAAAAGGCACAATTGGTACGAACAGGGGCATAAAGTTACGTAGGATTTTGATAGGTACATTGATATTTATTCTCGCAAGA
The DNA here is from genome assembly GCA_963662185.1 of Eilema griseolum. Classification (NCBI taxonomy): domain Eukaryota; kingdom Metazoa; phylum Arthropoda; class Insecta; order Lepidoptera; family Erebidae; genus Eilema; species Eilema griseolum. The sequence continues at coordinate 21,978,165 of OY759238.1, forward strand.
AGTTGAATGCTATCGACTCTGTTGCATATAATTTTCTGTACGAACATTACGTCAGCAATTTTACGCCAATATGTTAATGGGAGGAGGTGAAATCTAGCATACAATTTAAGATAATCATCCTATACACTACTTTAGCGCGATAGCACAGGTACCTGATGAACTTCCTCTGTATACCTTCTAGTCTATCGGTATATATATCGTATCTGGGATTCCAGGCCTCAGACCCGTATTCCAATACACTTCGAACATATGTACAGTACATTATTTTGATGGTCTTAACTTCCTCAAAATTGTTCGAAGTACGCATAATGAAACCTAAGGCTCGAGATGCCTTTTTAGCTATACTATCAATATGTTCGTCGAACATCAGTTTCGAATCGTACACAACACCGAGATCACGTATTTGGTCGCATTTAGTTAGCTTCTGTCCTTTCAAAAAATATTCTGAGGTGATAACTTGGCGTCTTCGAGTGAAAGTGATCACGGAGCATTTTGTCAAGTCTCGTTAAATCGGCTTGAAGCGCTTCAACGTCAGCGGGTGACGAGATGGCAGCATATATTTTTATGTCGTCCGCGAAGCAGAGAAAATTGGAAGACCAGAAGCATTCCCCAATGTCGTTCACAAAGACTATAAACAATAAGGGACCCAAAAGGGATCCTTGAGGAACCCCGCTTGGAACTGTGACCCATTTAGATAAATAATGTTTACAAATGTTTACAAATATATGCACTGAGTGGGGACCGAACCCGCACCTCCTGAGTAGCGGCCGCATTCAAATAATTAATTAATTAATTACGTAAATTAACATATAACATTGTTAAAGTACGTGACTGTACTAGCAGAGAAACCTTCCAGAATATTATACGTAACTAACATTTCAATCGAAAGGAAGTTATAATTGGTAGTGTCAGAAACAGACAAGTCTGTGTTATTTTCGTCTGTATTCACTAAGATATTATCTGCGTAGATTGGTTTCGATGGACAGGAAAACTTGCGGTTACGTACACAAGTAACATTAATCTTGTTATTAAAACATAATTACTTACCGCAAACGGTTTCGTAGAAGTTTTATCATAGATACTTAGATAGGAAGTTGTTATACATAGGTTACACTAAAAGTTTCCGGAACTGGCCACTTACATAAACAATATTTAAAAATTTATTACAACATTTGAAAATAGAACTCTTTGGCTGTAGAATACAGTTTGTTTCATCTGACTGTCTTTTGTTTTTACCTTGTGGCGCCATTTAAAAAATTGTGTGTCTGCATCAACATGGATTTAACTCGGGAAAATTTTCGTAGTATGATTTTCTACGATTTTAAGTGTAATTTGACGGCTCAACAGAACATCGCTCGGCTTGAAACAGCTTTTGGCGATGAAGCTCCATGCAAGACGACTGTTTATAGCTGGTTTGCAGAATTCAAGCGTGGTCGTATCAATCTCAGTGACGAATCTCGCGATGGTCGGTCGTCCACCGCTGTGACCAACAAAAACATCGATGCTGTGCGCCGTATGATTGAAACAGACAGGCATGTGACCTACCATGAAATTCGCGCATCCTTAGAAATAGGCATGAGTCAAATACAATCAATCCTACACAAACATTTGGGTGTGAGAAAGCTGTGCTCGCGGTGGATCCCACATAACTTGACCGAGGATCAAAAAACGGACTGCGTCACTTGGTGCAGTGCCATGCTTACCAGATTCAACGAAGGTGCGTCAAATTTGGTGTGCGACATAGTAACAGGTGACGAAATATGGATTTATTGCTACGATCCCAAAACAAAGCAGCAATCGAGCGTATGGGTCTTTCAAGATGAGCCGAAACCAACCAAAGTGGCGCGCGTGAAAAGTGCATCTAAGCGGATGATTGCTTCTTTTTTTAATAAAACTGGACACGTGGCTACTGTTGCTTTAGAAAATCGTCGTACTGTGAATAGTGACTGGTACACGACCATTTGTTTGCCGGAAATTATTGACGAACTCCGTAAAAATAACCGTAAACGCCGTATCATCCTGCACCACGACAATGCTAGTTCTCACACGGCCAGACAGACAAACGACTTTTTGAAGGAGAAAAATGTAGAACTCATGAGTCATCCTGCATACAGTCCCGACCTGGCACCTTGTGACTTTTATCTGTTTCCAAAAATTAAGAACCAATTACGCGGCCAACGATTTTCATCACCAGAAGAGGCTGTCGAGGAGTATGAAAAACACGTTTCAGAGGTCACCACAGAGGAGTGGCACAAAAGTTTTCAAAACTGGTTTGATCGAATGAAAAAGTGCATAGACGCCAAGGGAGATTATTTTGAAAAACAATAAATTAATTTTGTACCTTTAATAGTATTTTTTCATATTCATTCCGGAAACTTATAGTGCGCCCCACGTAGACTGGAATAAAAAACAATTAAGTAAGTCGTTTTGATTGAGACTAATGTTCAATTGCACTGTACTTCAGAGTAGAACCTTGTAGGTTCTACTCTGAAGTACAGTGCAATCGTGAAAGGCAGAATGCCTTTGAAGAAAACTGGTGCCGGACCTTGAGAAAGGACATAGGCTATGTTTGATCGGGATAACGAACCTCCGTGCGGGCGAAACCGCGTGCAACAAGAGTAGTGGTTTTTTTTTCAAATAATAATAAAATTATACGTTATCTCTAACTACTTACTACTCGTACTTGAAGAAAACGTGTCTTCTTTATCCGAACTCCAGTACCTACCAGGTTGCCCCCAAAGAGGTGAAAGTCCCGCCTCGTCTACCACCATTTCTTTAACGAACGAATGCTATCTGACCCGCATCCCTGACCTGAATCTGAGTCAGAGCCTCATTCGTCAGTCACCATACCGCTTTGGGTCTCGAAGATTTTAATGGGGCTATGGGACTCCATATCCTTATATGCCTCTCTTGAAGAAAAAGTACTCTCCTAAAGAATCAAAAGCCTCTGACGGTTAAGGACTGAATAGAAATAATACTACATAACATAACATAAATTCACGCCTATATCCCCGAAGGTGTAGGCAGAGGTGCTTGACCCACATTTCGCCAGTTTATGTTTTTAGGTCCCAATGTAATAGGTGGCGAGCCTATTGCCATTAACCGGGCACTTATAAACCTGCGATAAATACACACATAACTTCGAAAAGCATCGAAAAGTCATTGCTGTGTGCCATGGTAAAACCTGGAATCTAATTCGAGACTTTGTCTCAGCAGTCCATTACCCATACCACTAGGCTACCGCAGAAATAATACTATTTCATTAATATTAAAGGGAAGTACTCCCTTGACTGAACTACGATCCGAGAGTGTTTTAGACGACCGAGGAGGAACTTGTGCACATCATTAGACTTAAGTCTTCTGCCTCTACAGTTGTGGTATTAAGGTATTCAGCATTAAAACAGGCTGAGCTTATAACATCATCAAAAAATATTCACCTCAGTTTTAAGCGTTTCAATTACGTTGAGACGCTTTAAGAAAGGTTTAAGCGTTAACAGACTCTATTTTAACCTTCAAGTCTTGAGTAGGTACAAAGGCTTGGATTTTGGGTAATCCATTATACATGAAAGTAAATGTTTCGCTGTTTATTATGTATGTTTATTTACCCGAGCGCAATATATTTTGGTAAAAAAACAGCTACGCTTACTTCAAAAACCAGTATCTACTATTTTATTAAAGTTGATCTTAGAGAACCTAGAATCGAAAGCACAGAATAAATATAATAATAGTACCTACCTAAAGTACTTTCTAAAGTCTGGTTTTTAACACGTTCAGGACGGGGCCCGATTATGGTTACCTATCGTTCGGCCGGCATAGGGTTTACAAGACCTGTTGGTGAACTTCAGTCATGGCCGGCATCAGGTGGAAAGGACCTGTTACACCTTTTGACATTAAGGCCAAATATGTCATCCAGTTGAAGACTTATTTAAATATTTTTTACTGAAATGCATTGTTATTGAATCACTGCATAACATAAACCCGTTTTGAAAAAAATACACCTTTTACACCTGATCCCGGCACTAGTGTATATGATTGCTAGTGATGTCAAATGAAACGACTTATAATTTAAAAAAAATCAATTTATTTTTACCTCAAAAACTGTATGCGCTTCATTATTAAAGTTGCATTTTGAGGAGTACATAACGTTTGTCCACTTGAAGGACTGGTAAAAATATGATCACATCACTAATTAACTGACCTGTCACCAAGGGCCGGCTATCGGGTAATCAGGCATCGGGTCTTTTAGATCCGATATCCGTCCTGCAAGGACAAACTTTCGTTGCAGGCCGTATCAAGTCTTCAAGATCCGATACAATATTTTTCCTTTTATTGGTACTATTTGGCAGCAGAATACCAGTTAATATATCTGTCACACTCTCACTACAAAAAATCCTAAAGAAAACTACCCAGGCCCATGCGATGACAATAGAAATCTCTCTCCGGCCCGAGCAAATATTCACTTCAGATGTTTTCGACCCGATGCCGTCCTGAACGTGTTAAAGTAAGTACGTGGCGTGAGGTTTTTTTTTTATACCACTTATGTGGCAGACAAGCACACGGCCCACCTGATGGAAAGTGGTTACCGTGGCCTATGGACGTGTGTAACACCAGAGAAGCCACACTCGCGCTGCCGACCTTGTAAGCACAGAGTTTCTGTGCCGTCAGTGTAGAGGACAAAGCAGGACAAGCCTTTAGTCTTCCCACTGACAGCACAAATTCTTCAGTGAGCTCTGGCTACCCTACTCACCGCAGGGAGCACAACACGAAGTTATTATAGCCGCGGTATTCTGTGGGTACTTCCCCAGTCGGACTGCTCAATTGGGCGGAAATACCACCGTGTCCTACCTCCTACAACTATATACTATTTAGTTAAAAAAATTGCAGGCAGCGGCGGCGGCGCGCGTTGCAAATTTATGCGTGTTCTATACATTTGGGCATTTCTCTATTCTATTCTGTGATTTGAGAGTTTCATTTTTATTTATATACCATTATATGTATAAATATATAAGGTGTAGCAAAATTAACTCTCTGAACTTTGGGCGGTTGATCAGCATTGTTAACTATGTCCGAAAAACATAAACGATATGTTATTACACACTTATTATTTAATATCACGCACATGTTAGCACGCTAACACTACTCCGGGGCCGCAATTTGGAATTTGGTTTCTCTCGAGTCATGATACGGGCGCGTCCGATCATGAAACTTACCTACGAAACACCCACCGGTCATTGACTTCCAAAAGTCAGCTGATTACTGCAACACATATTATTATGCTGGACATATCGATGTGGTACGGTTAGCAACTGAATTTTAGAGAATTGGCTTTTTTCTTTCTTTTTTATACAACTTAGGTGGCAGGCAAGCACACGGCCCACCTGATGGAAAGTAGTTACCATGACCTATGAACGTGTGTAACACCAGTGGAGTCACATCCGTGCTGCCGACCCTGTAAGAACAGAGATTTTGTGCCGTCAGTGTAGAGGACAAAGCAGGACAAGCCTTTGGTCATCCCACTGACAGCACAAAAACTCTCCAGTGAGCTCTGGCTCCGATACCAATCAATAACACAAAGTTCAAAGAGTTCATTTTGTTACACTTTTTATATTACTAAAACATTACTATTACTTTCTATATTTCCAATATCTTTTTTCGTCGTGATTACAGCCAAGATATTTCCAATATCTTGGCTCTAATCACGACAGGAACCTGCGCTCAACAAACAACCTCGTCTCGCGCTGTCCTATTCATCGCACTGATTTCATCCACGCTTCCTTTCCTGTACAATCTATATTTCTTTGGAACGAGCTACCTATTGACGGCCTCTGTGGCGTAGCGGTAGAACGTTCGACTGCTACGCAGAGGGCGCGGGTTCGATTCCCGCTCAGTGCAAATATTTGTATGCACGAATATATGTATATTTGCATTGGTCTGGGTGTTTCACACAAGCTAGTTAAGCTATGCTTACCATGGGTCTAGATAGCCTTGCGTAGAATGTTTATTTGTTTTTATTATTTATTATTACTATTATTACCTCTCGGAATCAGGAGGGCCACATACCGTTATAGGTTAAAATTGGGAGTTCAGAAGCTCATGCTGGATAAATTGTAATTAAAACTTCATTGTAAGTAATTTTATTTAAATATGTGTGGTTATATATTATAATTTATAATGTATATGTATATTTTATATACAGCAAACATAATATAGCATAACATAAACTCACGCCTATATCCCCAAAGGGGGTAAGCAGTGGTGCTAGCACCCACATTGTACATTGTGCATTGTACATTGTGCGCACACATTTTGTTTAGGACCCAATGTAATAGGCCATTGCTATCGCCATTAACCGGACACTTATAAACCTGCGATAAATACACACATAACTTCGAAAAGCATCGAAAAGTCATTGGTGTGTGCCATGGTAAAACCTGGGATCGAACCCGAGACCTCGTCTCAGCAGTCTATTACCCATACCACTAGGCTACCGCGGTTATTTTATATAAGTATATATTAGTATCTACTATGATATAGATATGAAGTATGAATACTTCAAAGCTTATTTATTATGTAGTTATTGTGATCACCTAGTCACCTTGCATAATGCACCTACTTTGTTATTCTCTGCATCACTTAAAAGGTTGACTGGTAGAGATTGTCTATGGCAATAAGTCCGCGTGTGTACCTATGTGCATGAAGCTTCAATAAATACATTTAAAAAAAAAACTACTTAGATGTTGTAATTGGATCTTATAATAATAAGTAGAATATTTGTTTAAATTTCGAATTGACCTCTTTGGAATTGACTAAAACACCTTCCCAGAATTCTACATCAGCTCTCATTGTAGGGGCTTCCAGTAAGTAGTACTCGATATTAATATCCAATTACGAGGAAATTTCCCTTTGCTTCTATACAATATGGTATGAAGGTAATAGATGGATGATATTATATCCCATGTACGTATTTCTAGGAAGTATACCTACCTATATTGCTTCCAATGATTTAATAATATCTCTAATATTCCACGCCATTTGAAGGTATATACTAAACCAAAATATCCATTGCATCAATTAAATACCTATCTTAAATGAAAGTAATACATACTTACATGTTCATTTCGGAGGGGAGTGCCTACTACTTTTTACTAACTAACGTGTCTATAGGTAGCTTTAATTAAAAGTAAATTATGCTACGAGTGTATAAATTTGATGATTACAGCTAAGGCGCCATGGAGTAAGTAGGTAATCATCAATACACACAATCAATACATAGTGAAAACGAGTGTAGAAATTATTTTCGCAATAGCGGGAAAAATTAATTAGTTTTTCTGTGCGCGCGCATCTATCATAGACCATAGACTAAAAGAGTGAGGCTTTTTCGGAACGTCGAAAATGGAGAGTTTAAATTTTTTACAGAGAATACATAATGTACTACTGTTATATGTACATGAATAGAGTATTTAATACAAGAAAGTTAGGATTTGACAAAGAAAAAGCTCCCAAATTTTTTTTCGGACTGCGTTGTCACTGGCAGTCTAAATTTAAAAACAATTATGAAAGAAATTTAATTCGGAATTACTTTGTAGTTCACATTTTACGTGTAAAATTAAATATAAAGACTTATTTAATAAAGAAAAATGTGCCCTTAAATTCAAGATGGCGGACATCGCAACTATTCGCAACGAACCGAATACCATGCAAAACGAAATTTAGACTGCCAGTGACGTTCCTCAACGTTTCCTACTAGAAAAATTGCTACTAGAATATTTTTCTAGGTTTGTCCTTTAACTTTAGCTGAGTTAGAGTTTATCGTACTAATTCCACTGGTAGGTACCTACTATTATTGAGTGTCTGGGTTATCATCCATCAATCATAAAATCCTATGTGAGCGACTAGTTATGATGCTTTTTATCCTTTCAGAATATAATATATCACGTATTATGTTTCAGAAGGAAACTGGATCTTACAGAAAGGGAAAAGAGCATCCATTTTATTTCTATATCCATATTTATATCTTTCACTCTCAAGGAGGAAAATGGATTTATTACATTAGTTCAAAGGGAAAGGCAAGCCCTATATATAAGTATAGCCCTATTTATAGTAACTATTGAAAAGTATACAGGGCCCTATCAACCTTACTTGCAAGTGAGGGTCTCTTCAGGGTTAGGGGGTCAGACGGCAGTCACTCTTGGAAAAGCCAAATTATCGATAAAAAGAATAGCCTCGAGCTCTATGGATATGTAGTCCGTGCTCTAAAATGGCAACAAAAAATTATAAATAATTAAATATAATATATATTCTGCAACATTCCACACTACGCTATCTAGACCAATGGTCAGCATAGCTTAGCTACTATATATATTTAATACATAAAAACACCCAGAAAAATGCAAATATACATATTCATGCATACAAATATTTGCACTGAGCGGGAATCGAACCCGCGCCCCCTGTGTAGCAGTCGAACGTTCTACCGCTACGCCACAGAGGTCGTCGAAGAACGTCATCATTGTACGCACCAATGAGAGACGCGACAGTGACAGTGAGGCACAACCCAAAAAAACAGTGATTTATAATAAATTCGTAATAATAATAATTTTCAATATTGATTCGGCAATCATTGTTCCGATAGTCATATCAGCCCACGGGCTGATTGCTAAGAACCTCAACCAACACCTTATGAGCCTCTCGTTAGGCAGCTGGGTCAAGGGCTCGATGCAGAAGATACTCCTCGACACGACAAGTATTGTGAGGAGATTCCTCTCTCTGGAGCCCTAACCACCGGTTGCTTGGTCCCTGTAGCTGTTGTTGTCGGTGGAGTAGGTACTATTTTTATATTTTTAAATATAAAAAATAACACATTCACATATAGTGTATTTAAAAATATAATTTATAAGATTATATATATATATAGTATTTTATATATATATATTATATTATATATATATAGACTGATCCTATTTTATATTATTACGATTTTTGCTTCTTAATTTCACTTGTCCACAGGTGTAGTACGTGCATAATATATTCTTATCAGTTTTAACAGAAATTGTTACATCATTTAGGCACTTTAAGATACTTCCCTTATTTGAACTGATTTTTTATTTCACTGTTGTAATATTTCATTCACGAATTGTAGGTCACTGATAACACTTCTGCACATTTCTCGGACGTATTACTAGATAATGAGCACTGTTTTATGAAAGAAACATAGCTATTTATATTTTTCTAAAATTTTAAATACGGAGTCAATGTTTACATTACGACAACGGTGTTGCCAACCTTTTTGATTGATTTCATTGATTTCATATAAATTAAATAATGTGCGTGGTTTCCGGCAGAGTAGAATTAGGGCCACCCCATCTCTTCGCATTCGGTGTCGTACAAGGCGACTAAGGACAAGGGCTGTTTAACATCAGACACAGCATACACATGACAGACTCGGCCTCAGATGCATGACTCGAGTCAACAATAGCACCCGGAATAGGCTCACCCCTACTACGTGGGACCGAATACAATTATTGGTGTAATGTGGGTGTTAATTCACCTCTGCCTAACCCTCCAGGGATAAAGGCGTGATTATATGTATGTATTAAATACATAAATAAACATTCTACAATTAATAATTAGGACGTATTATTTCTTAACACGAGTAAGTCTATATTTTTTTATACGTTTGCACTATTTTTGAAAGCCGCGATGTTCCTGCATAACGTACCTACTTGTATATTGATTTAAAGTAAAAACTTTATACGCTACTGGTAAATGGATATTATAATAAGGATTATTGAATAGTATAAAAGTACTAAAAAAATGTAGGTATCTTTGAGATAGCGCCTTTCAGCTCAGTAAGGCGGAATAGACTTACGTCGAAAGTTGGGCTGTAAATCTGTAGTTCGCAACTAAGCTCTGAATATTAACTGAACTGTCTAAACTTGCCTGTACCTACTATATCTTGGAAATTGTATTCATAAAAAATATTTACGAATCAGTATGATTATGACTGGATTTCACCGGTGAAAAGTAAGAAAATATGTTGAAATATGATTTGAGATTTCATGGTCATTCACATATATTATAAAACTCGCCGTGATATTTACCATGTTTATTATTTTTGTTGAGCAATCGATATTTCGGCGCTGTTACTTGCACCATGATCACGGTGTACTGACGACCGCCGAGCTAGTTGTTGTTATATATATATATATATATATATATATATATACTAGCTGTCCCGGCAAACGTTGTTATGCCATGTATTTTTATTTCAACAAAAATAACTTATTTACTAGTGTAAGTGATTGGGATTGTGTGTAAGTGAGGGGATTTACTAATAATCGAAAGATAAAAATCGCGATAGATATATAGGGGATGATCGTGAAGGAGTGAAAATTTAGGGTTGTATGTATTTTTGTATGCTGTGTCATAAAAAAATAAAAACAAAAAATTTTGCCTAAAAAATAAAAATAAAAATTTAGGGGTGGACTACCCTTAACATTTAGGGGGATGAAAAATAGATGTTGGCCGATTCTCAGACCTACTCATTATGCTCACAAAATTTCATGAGAATCGGTCAAGCCGTTTCGGAGGAGTTCAAGTTCGAACACCGTGACACGAGAATTTTATATATAAGATAGTTGCAGGCCATATCGGTCTACCCTCTTCCACACTCGTTTGTTACGCGCATCGCCCCTACTACTGTCCGCTCAACAGAAATAATAAACATGGTGAATATTCCGGCGAGTTTTACACTAGTAATATGAGGACGTAGTTTAGTTGGGTTCGTTTCAGTGGTTCCCAAAGGAGTAGAATTTGGACCACCCCATCTCTTCCTATGCGGTGTCATACAAGGCGACTAAGGGATAGGGCTGTTTAACATCTGATATATACAGCCCGGACTCAGCCTCAGATGCATGGCTTGAGTCAACAATAGTGCCTGGAAGACGGCAATAGGTTCACCCCCTATTACGTGGGACCGATTTCAATGATTGGTGAAATGTTGATTATATGTATGTATATAATTTCTAATCGCTGAAATCCGTTCACGACATTCTAAAGCCTTCTTACCACGGCCCGTAATTACAAGGACGCCTGCGCGATTTTCCAACTTCCACTTGCACTGTGGAATGGAATTTGTCGCGACGCGATAGTTATAGTAAAGTGCATCCGTATCCGCGTACGTGTCCGTGAAAAATCGCACTGTGAAATCCCGGAGTATTTTTTTTTATACAACTTAGGTTGCAGACAAGCATACGGCCCACCTGATGGAAAGTAGTTACCGTGACCTATGAACGTGTGTAACACCAGGGGAGTCACACCCGTGCTGGCGACCCTATAAGAACAGAGATTTTCTGTGCCTTCAGTGCAGAACACAAAATCAGGGCAAGCGTTTGGTCTTCCCACTGACAGCATAAAAACTCTCCAGTGAGCCCTGGCTACCCTACTCACCGCCAGGAACACAACACGATGTTATTGTAGCCGCGGTATTCTGTAAGGTGGAGCTACTTCCCTAGTCGGACTGCTCAATTGGGACAGAAATACCGTCGTAGAAAATGTCTATAAATGATTAAAATTGAGACAATTCCTGTAAATAGGTATTTAAACTATCACTGTCACTCACATCTGTATCAAAATAAACGGGATCAAGCCAAAACAAAATCGCGAGTGGATACAGTAAGCATCATGTGTCGTGAACGCGATCGAGATCTGGCTCGAGTTTGTAGTGAGAGTGAAACCAATAGCAGTGCAGATACGCGTAGTAAAAGAACTCGAAAGAGGGTAGATCGATATAATTACTCCTAGGAAAAAACTTTTTCTCTGTTCACCGCCACTACTCCAGTTCCTATGTGATCGTGGTGCTTGCAACAGCGCCGAAATATCGGAAACTTAAAACAATGAAACGTGGTAAATATCCCGTTTATTTTGATACTGAATTCCTGTATATATAAGTGTTTATTAAATTTTAATGAGTAGTTCTAGTACCATAAACTAATAACAACTTGAACATAAAACACATTCTCACCTGACAGCTGCGATGATAATACATATAGCTATATATTTTTATTCACACGCATAAACACGTGCAAATATAATTTGATTTATATTATGCAAATATGTTTCGAGGTGGTAAATTCTAATACTTCCTCGTATAGTACAACTATTTAAACGACTGCTTCGACTGTGGTGACATGCCTTTATCTAAGAGATTTAATTGTTTCATTGGGAATCCCGAGGTCACGAACACCCTAGAACCTTTACAGATGCGTAGAGATGTTGCGTCCATGGCTGTATTTTACCGTCTGTACCATGGTGAGTGTTCTGATGAGCTCTTCCAATTAGTCCCACCCTCCCCTTTCCTACATAGGACAACACGTGCAGGTCTTAGATGTCACCCGCACACGGTGCAGAACATCCGATCAAGAACCAAGCGGTTCGGTGACTCTTTCCTCTGTCGCACCATTAAGGCCTGGAATTTATTATCAGCTCACGTGTTTCGTTCTTCCTACAGTCCCGGGTTCTTTAAGCGGGGCGTGAAAAAGCATATGATGAGGCAGTCAAGCTGAGTGTCACCATTGTCACATGGTATGTGTAAGTAATGGTGACCCTCTTTTCTGAGACTTTGCCTTCAGCTTACCATCAGGCAAGGCGAAGACTAATTGAAGTGTTCTATATAAAAAAAAAATTGACATCAACAGCAGCTTCTCATTTGAAATTGCCAAGACGTGCACATGCATTACATCAATTCTTCGGTTCATTTATGGCAATCGTTATATAGGAGGAACGAGAGCCTCGGAGAGTACATTAAACCGTCTCGATTCCGGTTTTTATCCGAACATCTATGGAAGTCATTACGTGTAGTTGGAGCCCTAAAAATTCAGAGTAACATAATTATACTAACGTTATCTCAGGAGCTAAGCAATAAGAGGTGATACAACGGACTGAGTTCGAACCGAGCACGGGGGCGCGGCTGATAAAACTGCAAGGCATAGCTAGTGATAGATTTATAGATAGATTATTACCAGTTCACGTGTTCTGTCTCAGGTCCTTTAAGCGGGGCGTGAAAAAACATCTGATGAGCCCGCCAAGCCGAGTGCCACCATTGTAACATTACTTAGTGTCTGTAATGGTGACCCGTTTTCCTGAGACTTTGCCTTTAGCTTACCTTCAGGCGAAATGAAGTCAAATTGACGTGTTCTAGATAAAAAAAAGATGTAGTGTTTTTGATAGACTACGCAATTAAATTTGGCGTGTGTTAGTATTAATCATCAAGTTTATCATACACGTTTTGAGTTTGCGTGTGGAAATTAAATATCTATTACCTAGTGTATTCGGGTATTCTTATTTCTCTAACCAAGATATAGTAGAATATCGTGCCGCCTGTCACCCTTGCAGAAGCAGGCCGTGGCGGCGGCGTGCGTGGCGCGCCTCCCCGTTTCCGGGGACGAGTTGGGGACTCTGTGGTCCCCACACCCGAGAAGAGGGCCAGATCGTGAGAGATGGCCCTGGGTCGGCCGGGGTGCGAGGGATATGCCTGTCAACCTCACCTTCGGCAACCGAAACGACCCACAGGCGGCGTGCGTTTTAGTCGGTTCGAGTCCGACATAACCTCCTCCACCGGCTCCGGTGGGGGGGTATCCGTGGGGATTTTGCGCACGTAAAAAAAAAAAAAAAAAAGTAGAATATCGTAAACAAAAGACTTAGGTAAGTAGCTTCGTATGAGATAAACAAGATGTCGGTAAATTGTTTTATTTTTAATTTTAATTAAATAATTTTGATAACACAATACAAGCAAACACACGCATAAACTAGATATGTATATTTGTTTGTACATATACATATTTGATAACATTAGATAATACACGTGGGGCCAGACTTCAAATTTTGATATCAGATAGGTAATAAATACAAAGGAAATTTCTGTTATAATTTGTGTACAGAAAGATTAATGTTATTTTGATAACTAATTAAGAAGTGCTTCTTCCAGATTAGAGAAGTTATGCGGTTGTCAGTTGTTTTGTAATTACCGCTGTGTAGTTTAATAACGTATTTAAGTCGATTAAGATTGGAAAAGCGGTAAAAGCCGGTAGGTAGGAGGTTAGATTATGTCGGACACGAAGCGACTAAAACGAATGGCGTCTGTGGGTCGTGAGGAGGTGAGGTTGACAGGCATATTCCTCGCAGCCCAGTCGTCTCAGGACCATCTCTCTCAATCTGGCCCTCCTCGGATGTGAGGACAACGGAGTCGCCAACAAGTCCCCGGAAACGAGGAGGCTAGCAACGTGCACCGCCGCCGCGAACTGCTTAGTTCTGCCATGTTGACAGACAGATCCACCCGTCACCCCCTTTTACGATTTGAATAGTTAGCATACTAATAGCTTCAAAATTTCAATCGAACGTATACAAAATTGAAATTTTCTACTCCTACTATGAGTGAGAATATCGTCGTTTCATACGTTTCAGAGTTTCGTACCATGTCATAGTTCAAATCACCCAAAAATACTTTTTGCATTTACATTTTCGAACGAATGGTATGAATCGCATAGTAAGCTACCTATGCGAGGGCGTCAACCGTGGCCGTGGTATGAAACACCGAAGGACTCTATGAAAGAAAAATATAAAATTTAATGGCCTTTGAGGTTGGTGCACGAGTCTAGATGTGGTATTTGATTTATGCCAAGAAGATCTAACATTGTTATATTTAGTGATTTTTGTACTACATATATACTCATCAATCAATCAATCAATTAGTCCACCGCTGTCCACTGCTGGACAGAGTTCTCTCCCAATGTACACCATTTTCGATATTCGATACTCTGCCTACATAAATACTTATAATTACACCTTTATCCCCGGAAGGTTAGGCAGAGGTGAAATAGCATCCACATTTCACCAATAATTGAATTCTATCCCACGTAATAGAGGATGAGCCTATTGCCATCTTCCGGGCACTATTCTTGACTCGAGCCATGCATCTGAAGCTGAGTCTGCTCTGTATATGTCTGTCAGATGTTAAACAGCTCAATCTCTTAGTCGCCTTGTACGACACCGCATGGGAAGAGATGGTGTGGTCCAAATTCAACTCTGCCAGGAACCACGCGGTACTACTACTATCGAGTACAAGATGGTTATTGAAGCAAAAATACACTAAAATTTATAATGGCTTTTCCTTCCCTAGATAGAAACAAGTTACTATGACTAAGAGATAGGACTGCTTCAGCTAAATATATTTTGCAGCCATTCAAAGTAATCCATATTCGGCTGGATATGCCTGCCCCCTTTTCCAAGGACTGAAAGTATTGTTAGCGAGATGAAGGATATAATACACTTCTGCCTACCTCATGCACGATCAAATTGACGTCAACTAGTTTCGATTTTGACGAAATGTCTCATAACATTATAACTCTTCCACAGGTACCTACAACGAGTGATTATAGGCAATCGTATAGCTTATGTAATTAAAATTACCATAGCGGTATTGGTACACAGATATCACCTTGACCAGCCTTGACATTTACTGATGAGACCGGCAATAAAAGTATTGATACTACAACACTATCAGGTTTTAACGATAAATATAAAATGTAACAAAATTAATCCCCGGAACTTGAGGGTTGTTTAGTAGTAACTATTACCCGAAAATTTTATGTTAATTGTTCACTTATTGTGTGTTAAAAAACTACCACGGGATCGCAATTCGGAATGCGGGGCCTCTCGAGTCGTGATACGCGCGCGTCAGCTCATGAAACTTTACCTACAATGCACCCACAGGTCATTGACTTCCAAAAGTCAGCTGCTCACTGCAATCCATGTGGTGGACACATCGATTTGGTACATTTAGTACAGGCGGTGATGTTAATTTTTGTAATCTTTGTTATTGAATGTTAGAGAATGGTCACCCGAAATTTGTAATTTTTTTTCAACACATTTTGTGTGATACTAAATAATCCTTCAAATTTCTGAGAGTTCATTTCTTCACATAATAGACATTAAGTTCCGTATTACAGAACGATACTCATTCCTGAATTTCGATTTTCATTGATCAGTTGTTGTTCGGTGTAATCGCACACGTGACGTGAGCCTGGGCGTGACTCGCGACACTTAATTAACGTCTAGAAATAATTAGTAGCATCGTTGTCGATTCCTTCACGACCGGGTGCACTCTACATCTACATTATCATTAACAATATGAAATCAACATTTAACATAAATAATTACAACCAAGCATACAACTTTCTCTCAAGAAATCCTGAACCTTACACACATCGTCGCACCTCTAACATTGGTCCTTCGAGCCGGATTTTCTTATTACTGTTTTCTCATTATGTTTCAGGCATTCTGATAACATCTTCCCTTCTTCTGTAATCCTCATCAAGATTCAGGACTGAGTATCGATTTGTTTCTGAATTTAAATATTGAAATTGAATCTCAACTCTCTTAACGCATACTTAAGTATAATTTAAGCATAGTTCTGTTTCTGAATCGTATGTTAATAAAATTTGAATATTTGTGCTTGAGTATTCTGTGCTCAATGCGAGAGCAAGAACAAAGTATCTTTAGCTTCTGTCATACAACCTTGTACATTTTTGACATAGTGATATTATTAAGATAACATTATGTGCCTAATCTTCGTTATAACTTAATTGGTTACAAATACTTAAATCCAAATAAAAATTATGAGGTTCGCAACTGGAACTACGCATTTATTTCAAAGTTATCGTTTTGGTCTCATCATACCTACATATTTCCTACCTATAATATTCTTATTTACTAATTATATCAGCAATAACAAAAAAGTTATTTATTGCGTTATTTATTGATTAGGTAAATGGAAAGATAATTTAAAATAATATTAAATTGTATATGAGAACATTGATATTTTAAGATATGATGTCTTAAGCCTCCAAATAGCGAAAGATCGAATTTTTCGCCATTTCAAGCTCCCTCTCCAATCCATCATGTGGTAGATCATAGTATCAAGACTTACGAACCATAATGTGCCACTCGATGCTGTAAACAGTCATTGCATTAGACGATACACGATCCTTCCTGTTCTAGATTATTTTTTTTCAATCTCAGGCAATATCCTTAATCAATATAATATTTCCAAGGGTAGGTAGGTGATTTTTTTAAATATTCCACAACATCCTACACTACACTAGCTAGACCCATGGCAAGCATAGCTTAACTAGCTTGTGTTATGGAATCTAGAATGCTGATAAATATATACTTATATTCATGCAAACAAATATTTGCACTGAGCGGGAATTGAACCCGCGCCCCCTGCGTAGCAGTCGAACGAACCTATTGAAATAGGACGTTTATAATGTTCTACTCATGATTTTTGTCCATGTGCCATGTACCATGTATTCTTCAAGAGGGGCATCAGAAGGTTTCTTCATGGTCGGCAGCGCGAGTGTGACACCCCTGGTGTTGCATACGTCCATAGGCCACGGTAACCGCTTCCCATCAGGTGGGCCGTGTGCTTGTCTGCCAACTAAGTGGTATAAAAAAAAAATCTTATCCACGTGCTTTCCAGCAGAGTAGAATTTAAATCATCCCATCTCTTCCCATGCGGTGTCGTACAAGGCGACTTAGGGATAGGGCTGTTTAACATCAGACAGATATATACAGCCCAGACTCAGTCTCAGATGCATAGCTCTAGTTTACAATAGAGCCCGGAAAACGGCAATAGTCTCACCCCCTGTTACGGAATACAATGATTGGTGAAATGTGGGTGTTAATTCACCTCTGCCTAACCCCCCGGTGCTAAAGGCGTGATTATATTTATGTATTCCTATCTAGAGGGGCTAGAAAGTTTTATCGGAAATCAATTCATTTTTATCGGAAATCCATTATTTAAATTCGTTTCAATCTGTTCGCCTCTGGAGGATAGTATTGTTACGGTTCCGATTAATTCTAAGACGACGTTAAGTCCTAATATCGCTCGCATCATTAATCAGCGACGGAAGGATATAAAGAATGGAAATCTCCAGGAAATCTCATGCTACTTACACTACTAGACAGTAGATTTCCATGTCGCGTTTGGGATTCTAAGCTCTTTTAACATATTATCTTCTACAGTGATTGATTGCATTCACCGTTTCCAGTCTAGTCGCCGATAACATTTTGGTATTGATTATTTAGTTTTTTCTCTGTGCGATAGGACTCAGTGGTGTTCATTGGGATACTTGAGTTTGTTGATGTAATTCAGACTGCAAGAAGATGTATGCCCATCATTATATCAAACAAGTTTGCTATATTTTGAACTTGTTAATTTTATGCAATATCTTGATCAAATGGAAAAAATAAAATTCAGTACATTTAATACCCATTTATTATTCGTAAATGATATCTAGATTATTGATTAGAAAGCAGATATTTTAAAGCTTTAAATGGCATTAAGTTAGTAACAATATTTTATAAAAGTCATGTATAATGTTATTGTTTAATTTGGTAGACAGTGCCAGGTAGTTAAAACTATTACAATTAATTAAGATAAACATAGAAATAATGTCCATGTTGCGGTTTATAAACCTAAATTAAAGTTTTTATGTAGTAACATAGAATACGCATATTTTATCAATAACCTGTGTTTGATGGATCTACTGTAAATTCATCATCATCACTGTGCACTGTGCCTTGATTACATCAGTGGTTTATTTGCCGCTTTTCTTTCGCTACTTCGCATGGTCTTTGGTATTCATGGCAGTAAGACTATTAAATCTGACTATAAAATATACAGGTATTAAATTTACTTATTATTCATAATATTATTAGATAACGCTTAGATCTAGTTGACTAAGAAGGCGATAAATGACCCCTGTCCGCTTAAAAATCACACTGAGACTCCCCCACAGCGAGATCCAGCTCCGGTAGGTTTCATCAGACCAAGAGAATACCTGTCACCTGGATTTCATCTTCAGAGGCCAACTTGGAAGTCTTCAAACCGTCTTCGGGCAGAAGTTGGCCGTTGCAGAGAAAACATGGCAAAATGGGCACTTTATCGACTGCGGGGCCTAATCTCAGTCCATGTCACATTTGCTTTCCTGCTCGATGTGCCCCTTCACTTGTACTGCCGACGTCCTATGTAGAGCAACGGCGAGCGCTGTTGCTGTAGCCAAGTTCTGGGTCAATAAAATTTAAATACCAGACCATTATATGTCAGACCTAGCCATTGACTTGAAGAAGAAGAAAGAAAATATTACTTAGCTACTTATGTATCTAAATCAATTGGGTATTTTCCTGTACTTAAAATAAATAATTTAACTGATCTTATTAAATTAAGAATGGTAAAAGTTGCATCTATTCTTATTTTATCGTTTTTATTTATTTTTAATTATCCACCGAAACTATAATAGGAAATTGTTTGACCATCATTGACGTCGCAATAATTAATTTCATATAAGTTTCCTTATAACTCATCCTTTTGACGTACTGTAGTAAAAAGTAAATAATTTGAATAGTCAGTCAAATACCCGATCTTAATAATAAATAGGTAAAATATAGCTTTCTACAGGTGAATGTGTTACTGCACGATGTTGTACTAATTTACCTAAATCACTTATGCAAGCAGGGATCTATCACAATCCTGAGTTGAGACATTTTATTGAAATCCAGCTATTTATGCACTTCGATGCAACGAAACAATAGCGCGATGTAGGCATTCCTACAACGCCATCTATCGAGCGTGCGTACAACTTTACAAATAAGTAATTAGTATCAATATGGTTAGAATTAAGAAATTGAATAGTTACAATGCCCTAAAAACATACCTAAGATTTGGAAATTGATATAAATTATTTAGCTAAATATATTAAGTAGGTCAGTGTACATACTTACTAATAATTAGGCACTGTGGTCATTAATATAACATTAATGTGATTTGATTGATTATTAGATAGTTATCAATAGAAACAAACAAAATCCACCTATCACCTGTCACAATCACTACAAGAATTACCATAAAGAAAATTCAATAAAGGATTATTCGAATCTTGATGTGTAAAATATATTACAGTTTAAGGGAATATTTGGATGATAAGATATCTAAATTAATAAAGTAAATATTGAATTCATGACATGATGGATATTTTTATATTTAAGAGTATATACGTAAGTATAGTAGTTTGTATTATATCTATAACTATATAATATATCAGAGTATAGATAATAATATAAAATAAATAATATATGTACACCGGAAGCTGCCCACTATATCTATCTATTTATCTAACTCACTCTATCCCATGGTTGCCTGGTAGAGATTGCCTTGTGCAATAAGGCCGCCATTTGTTATGCCTCAAACTGTACCAAATTTAGTCTTTCTGTATCCATTCTCTGTGTACATGCAATAAAGAGATATATTATTATTATTATTATATTTATTGATATTGACTTAGATACTTTGTGGACTATAATATTGATTTGCATGGAATGAATATGATTAATATTGTATAAATGTTTATATATATTATGTTGCACGCTCTATGGAGCAGAATATGCTATACCTACCAGTTTTAAGATACAATCTCTGTAACCATATACAAAGTAAATAATCGATTGAATTGAATTGAATTGAATTGAATTGAATTACAAGTTTAATTTGTATCTATAACTAAAACACTTATTTTTTTCTTATTAACGAACTATTATTGCCATATAATATGTACTAACTTATTAATATTAAATAACTTACAGTCTCATACAATTATACCTACATTGTGTTTACTGAGAAAAGGCCTTGACTCGAAACAATATATAAAAAGACACATTGACTTGGTTTAACGTGTCTTAATTAAAATATCATACCAACTGGGTAAGTACCTCCACCCTACAGAATACCACGGCTGTAATAACCTCGTGATGTGTTCCCGGCGGTGAATAGGGTAGCCAGAGCTCACTGGAGAGTTGTTGTGCTGTCAGTGGGAAGGCTTGTCCTGATTGTGTCTTCTGCACTGACGGCACAGAAATTCTCCATTCTTACAGGGTCGGTGGCACGGGTGTGACTTCTCTGGTGTTGCACACGTTCATAGGTCGCGGTAACCATTTGCCATCAGGTGGGCTGTGTGCTTGTTAGTCTGTCACCTAAGTTATATAAAAAAAGGTGACAAACGGAACGGTAGAATGATTGTTGTCGCTAGGATGAAGAATACAAAAGAGGAGCTGCCAAATTGTTTACCTCCACATCGTCAGCTCTGGGTAACAATAAAAGAAAGATGAAATTCTTTGGAACAGCAAAAAAATGACACTCGATTATGATTTCCTTAAGGGGGCGCCACAATATATTTGCCCGGGTACTAACATTGGCACTGGTTATAGGTATTTATCTACCTATAAATAAAGCCGTAAATATAATTTGTAGATGACCAGTGTACAGCGCTACCCGGTCACAATTACTTTTTTTTAAATAGTGGACACGTAAAAAAAGAACGTCCAAATATTCTCGACCCGCCGCAAGTTTTGAGCTTAGCAATAAATTCGTTTCATATGCTTAGATGTTATTGTTTACTTCAAAAGGATAACATGCTTCCTCCAAACCCAGGGGCGGCATTTGTGGCGAAGAATCTAACGCCTCCCGCATTGGTCTTAGTTTAAAATACTTTCAAATAATCACGCCTTTATCCCCGAAGGGTTAGGCAGAGGTGAATTAACACCCACATTTGGCCAATCATTGTTTTAAACCCCACATAATAGGGGGTGAGCCTATTGCCGTCTTCCGGGCCTTGCAAAGTCGTCTTTCTACAAACGGTATGTGTAAAAGACATCCACAAACTAAAACACAGGAAATTCAAATCTAATTCTTATTAATTAAAGTGCCTTTTATAGTAACTAACTACTAGCCAGTGTAGTGCAAGCGTAATAAATCTTCGTATCTTTTTTTTAATCAAGCGCTGTGTGTCTGCGGTAACCATTTTCTATTCCGGATTCCTCTCTTTGTTACATTTATTTACATTAATATGTGTATTTTATGTTGTGATAGAAAAATATTAATACATAATTGTGTTAAAACTTATAAGTTTCATCTATCGCACAGTAATACACATAAACTATAACCCTTGTATGATTTAGATACTAATATTACCACGAAATAGATATTTAAACTATCATGGTCACTCAAATTGCTATTATAATGCTATCGGGATATTTAACATGTAACATTGTTTTGCATGCATGATAACGGAGGAACTCCTTCGTGATCATGATGCTTGCAACAGTGCCGTAATATCGGAGACTCAGAACAATGCAACATGGTAAATATATAATTCCAATAACAATATTAAAATAAATATTAAATAACAATATTAAAATAAGTAGGTACAACGACAGTTTTCAAAAAACATTTATTCTTAAGTCAGGTGTAGCCAAAAAAAGTCAGTAATTTTCGTTTCTTCAGAACAAAGCCTGGCCCATGAAAACTACTGAGAATTACAAGTTGGTTAGTTCCTCAAATATAATTACTTAAATTTATGTATACTTATCACATAACTTGTTTATTATATAACGTCTCTAAAGTAAAGATTTGACACCAAAATATTCACACGGATAGATTTTTGAAATATACAAACCAACAATAAAGTAATAAATTTTAATATCGCTCTATACATACCTACATATATTATTACAAGAAACTTATTCTATTACAAATGATTATTACATTATTAAACAAGCGTCTTATTATGAGAAAACGTAAAGTCTAGCAAAGAAATTCAATTTTGACTGTTCTGTTGCGCTTTTGATGCCATTATACTCGTACTGCCCTAGGTTTTATTAGGTTTCATACGAAAAATAGCGTTATAAAGAAGATATTACGAAATATGCAGACGTCATCATCATCTGCTCTTTTCCCAAATATTTGGAGCCGGCGGGCCCCACATACTATTCTCCTTCATACATTACTGCCTGATGTCATCGCCTGATTCCCTTCACAGTATGATTCTCAATCTATGTCATTTCCTTAAACTTTATTTTGTAAATCTGCATTGTAAAAGTGGTTTATAAGAAATTCCTTTCATTCTAACAGAGGTCTTTTGATATGAGAAAGTCAGCTCTTGCAAGTCTTGTTTTGTTTATGTATAATCTTGAGGATGACTGATGACTTTTGCAATGTACTGATTTTCTTGGATCATATTCTACGTTTTGGATTGATTTTCGTGAAAACATTGTATCGATTTTATCCATCTTGCAGCAGTCCTGGGCGCTTTGCTTCACATTACCTGTTAACAAACAAGATATAACTATTAGATTTTTTTTGTATTTATGATGATTATAATGAGTATTTTATTCACGGGATCCTTGAACATTCGCACCAATAATAGTCATGTATACTAATATTTTAAATCTGAACAGTTTATTTGTTTGTTTGAACGTGCTAATCTCAAATTGAAAAAATCTTAATATATTAAATAGTCCGTTTATCGACAAAGGTTTAAATGTGTAATTATCGCAGGTTTATAAGTGCCCGGTTAATGGCAATAGGCTCGCCACCTATAACATTGGGACTTAAAACATAAACGGGCGAAATGTGGGCGCTAGCACCTCTGCCTACCTCTTCGGGGATATAGGCGTGAGGTTATGTTATGTGATGTTTAAATGTCAACAATCATTGAATTCGGTCCCTCTTAATAGGGATTCGAATTCAATTCATTGAACCTTCACTACACTAGACCTACCTACAGATTTGGGCTTTCCATTAGATTGAAAATTTATCATTCGCATTCACATTATCAAGGACACACTTTTAAGAATTTGACCCTTTGTTTTATTAAATTTTTCACATGTTCATGCAATATTATATAACATGTATATAATGTAGATTGTTGTAATCTACTTCAAATTTTCTTCATTTTGATACTCGAGTGTGACTCTCTTGGTTTTGCACGCGTCCATAGGCCACGGTGACCACTTTCCATCAGGTGGCCCATTTGCTTGTCTGCCACCTAAGTGGTAAGTACATAAAAAAACCCTACTCGATAATTTTGAGCAGAATTTTTTTCTTGTCATATCACATTTTAGCACTAAAAATCCACTGTTAGTAGTTTTTGACATTTTATGTACCCTATGACACTCGAGAGACAAACACCTTTCATTTTATACCCCGTTCATCGAAATTCGTCCAGTCGTTAGGTCTCTAGACTGGATCAAAGAAATCTCTGTTCTTACAGGGTCGGCAGCACGGATGTGACTCCATTAGTGTTACACACGTTCATAGGTCATGGTAACCACTTTCCATCAGGTCGGCCGTGTGCTTGCCTGCCACCTAAGTTGTATATGAAAAAAAAACTACATAAATACATACGCGCGTAAAACATTACGCTCGCTGGCGCAGTCGGGTAAAAAGGACGTCAATAGTAATCTAGAAGGGATTGTTTTCAGTTGTAAAATTTAAAGTTTGTCCTTAGTATTAATTTAACGAATAATTCAGACGATAAGCGGTGTGTTAATGTAATTTAAATGCATGAACGCAACCTAGATGCGCATTTAAGATGCAATAAAATGTTAAGGTAAATAACTTCGTGACTTACAGCAGTTTCCCACAAAACAAACATAAAAAGAGAACAAAGACTTCTGCATTCGTGTTTCCTTTTGTTTTGTGTTAGTTACTTTTATACAGTTGGTAACAGTACGACAGTGAACAACTAAAAAATTTGATAAAAATTTATATAATTGTACCAAAGCCTAGTACCTACCTAAAGCAAAGGTTGGCCATCGCTGTTCAGCGTGGCAAAGCCACTAGTGTGATGGATACATTTGTCCCAGGTACAGTGAGGGACAGTTTAATAAATGAGATAGGTATATTATTTTAATATTTATTAATTATTTATTTTCGTGACCACAGGTTGATATAGATGTTTATTGGTAGCCACATATTATGTTGCATACAAAATAACTATTATTGCGTCTATAATATTATGTGGACTACCTATGTAATATTAATAATGTATTAATAAGTTCTACAAAATAATGTTTATTTTATAGATATACAAGCTATAAAAGATACATTATTTTGTTAATGCGCAGTTGATTCTAGCGCTATCTAGACTAAGCTTACTTAACTTGTAACACAAGTTCTAGAATGCAGATAAACATGTTTGGATAAGTTTTTTGTGAAAACATACGTACATAAGTATACTTACATAGGTATTTTGAATTAGGTTTTTTTTTCAAACAAATCTGGCAGAGCAAACATGCACACACAACAAGTCAAACACACACGCACACACAAACATACATACACACAAATTTACACATATAAAATAACAATAACATAGTTGTAATTAACTCTAAAGTAAAGCACTTGTATCTACATAATACCTAGATAGTTCATGCTTGCATTTATTTGTAATAGTTTGTTTACAGCTACATGTAACTCTAATAACTAGTAGATATGGAAGAGCGATGTCACCTGGCACAGGCAAATTTTGCTTAAAAGGTGACTTCGATCACTGTACATTTAAACTGTAACTTATTTTTCACGAAAATAAATTATTATTATTATTTTAAACTTCTCAGCTTTTTCGGCTGGTATGTGTGAACCTATCACGGGCTTAAGCCAAGTGAGTCGGCTCATTTTGAATTGTGGTGGGTGTTTGTGTAGTGGATGTGAGGAATCGCCTAACTATGGAACGTGTATCTATGTATAACAACTGATCTCTGTAATGAAATTATTATATTATTATTATTATTATTATTATAGGTATCTTTCTGTATAATACGAATAAAAAAAGTTTCCTAAGATATTTTTATGATATTTTCACTGAACTGCTGTTTCCTTCGCGTGGTTCCCGGCAGAGTAGAATTTGGATCACCCATCTCTTCCCATGCGGAAAGGTCTGTTTAACATCAGACTGATATATACAGCCGATATTCAGCCTCAGATGCATGGCTCGAGTCCACAAGACGGCAATGGGCTCTATTCCGTGGGACCGAATTTAGTGAATGGTGAAATTATGGGTGTTAATTCATATCTGCCTAACCCTCCGGGGATAAAGGCGTGGTTATATGTATGTATGTAACTGCTCTTTGAAGGCCGCGATCTCTTCACTTACTCCACCTAATCTCCTTGGTTTACCTTGACTTTTACGGAACCGACTATTGCCAACATTGTGCGATTTGTTTTTTGTAAGGCAAAAGTGGAAGATATATAATCTTTTTCGCATAATATATTGCATAGTAATATTTATTATGCTAAGTTATCTTCTATAAGCTAGTTCTACACACGCCCTCAAAGTAAATCTTGCAACCATTAGCAACTATGTATATCATGCATTATTCACAGGCATTCTCTCGTTCTCGTGTCGTCGCCGCGTCGCATCGCATTTCGTATCCGTGACGCAACAGACCACGAACAACAACACAGAATCCTGTTCTACATGACCTCAGAATTAAAACGACTTCTGTTTATTTAATAAAAAACCTAAGACAGTCTTTAAAGATAGGGACAGTTAATTTATACATGGTTCCGTACTTTATAAAACGTCTTTTAATTTCACCGTTTTAAATCGGTACGGTTTTTTCCTCCAATGTAGCAGCTGTAATTTGATACTCAACTAAGAGAGAAAAAAGGCTGCTGTAGTGCAGTATTCAGAAATGTTCTAAGCGCGATATGAAATTTATAAGGTGATAGAACTATACCAGTGAATGGTGCCACCGCCGGGTCTCGGTAGGAAGGGTAGGTCCAAGAAGTCAGGACTTCTTGGCCAAGGCTTGATGTCGTGGAGAGCGAATTGTGTGCCAATGGTCTCACTACCTTGGATGCTTAAGACCGTGCGAAGAGGAGCAAACAAAGCGGACTCTTAATCCTTGAGCTATACGTCTCCACAATGGTTCATTGTTTTTATTTTCAAATAAAATATATCAGTCAATACAATATTATGAGATATCTCTTCTTAACTTTTTCAGGCTAAGATATCGAACGGTTATGTTATTATATAATGTGGAACATTGGCACCTATATTAATGTATTTAAATACTGTATTACAAAGTCCCGCGTTTAGTAATACAGATAATATTGAGGATACTGATGAGAACTAAAACAGGCCTAAAGTTTAGGACATTTTAGCAGTTCACCATACATTAAGAATTAAAGTATTATTTGATATCGAGGAGTTTTGTTCAGGATTTGTTAGAATAAAATATAAAACTAATTTATTAAACCACGCCAGCGTCTCCACGATGGTTGATCCCGGTCCGGGTGAGTGTAGTAACTTAATTGTAATAGGCATCGCATTGATTAATTTAGGATTCCATGGTTTTTGAGAAATTTATTTCGATGCCTAGTTTTAATTTTTTTTTATACCACTTAGGTGGCAGACAAGCACACGGCCCACCTGATGGAAAGTGGTTACCGTGGCTTATGGACGTTTGTAACATTCGCGCTGCCAACCCTGTAAGTACAGAGTTTCCGTGCCGTCAGTGTAAAAGACAAAGCAGGTCTTACCACTGACGGCACAAATTCTCCAGTGAGCTCTGGCTACCCTACTCACCGCTGGGAACACAACACGAATTTAGGTACCTCTGGTGTTTATCGAGATCAACTTTAATACAAGTAGAGAAATTCGAGCCGAATAATAGAAGTAGATTCAATAAATACAAGTAAATACAAGTAAAGAGATTCAAGACTGAATAGTTTGCATACTAAATACTTTAAAATTTCATTCAACATGCTTCCTGGGTTGTTCTGGTAACTGAATAATTTTGTAAGAGAAATGTTAAAGAAAATAAAGTATTATTATTATTCAAAAGTAGAGAGAAAGTAAAGTTTATTATCAAAATTTTAGAAAAAGACTCTTTACGTCTCCTCGGGTCCCCAATCCTAGAAGATGCCTACACCTCATTTATAGAGGAAAAAATTCAAAATTTTAGTGACATTTCGGATCACCTACTCAAAATAAATATACACTCGGCTTTCACTATTCTTCGGTATTGCCTATTCGTTTCAAAATTCACCCATGCCCTACGATCGACGCCATTTTTTAAACATATAACAATTTTGAAAAAAATGGATGAAATTATAGAAAATACCCTCACCAAAATTTTAAATGTGGCCTTGGATGACCGAGCTTTACTACAAGCGACTCTACCGATTCGCTTGGGTGGGCTCGGTATTCGCAAAATTTCAGATGTCAGCTTACCAGCGTTCCTGTCTTCAGTCCACAGTACGGAAGAATTAACTAGGAAAATCCTTGCACCTACACTAGTTAATTCTGAAGTATTGTGTAAGACTGATGCAGTGAACGCTTGGAAAATTGCATGTCCAAACACCGATCTCCCAAGGAACCTTTTCTCACAGCGTCAGTGGGACGGGCCGCTCTGCAGCTTAGTTGGAAAAAAATTACTAAATACATGTTCCAATGCTACTGAGCGTGCCCGTTTACTGGCGGTTGGAGTGTGGGAATCGGGTCTTTGGCTACAAGCTCTTCCGTCATCTAACGTAGGGACTATGTTAGATGACACTACCTTCCGCATCGCAACTTGTCTCCGTTTAGGTGCGCCGTGTGTTTCTCCGCATAAATGCCGTTGTGGAGAAGCCGTTGACAAACTCGGACACCATGGTCTGTCGTGCTGCAGGAGCGCTGGGCGAATTCCACGGCACGCCAGCCTCAACGACATAGTCCGCCGTGCTCTTGTCACCGCCGGTGTACCAGCTGTACTAGAACCAAACGGTTTGGCGCGTGACGATGGCAAGAGACCGGATGGCATGTCGTTAATGCCATGGAAGATGGGTAGGACTCTGGTATGGGACGCCACATGCGTTGATACCATGGCTCCTACCCATATAACTAGCACGGCTGGCTGTGCTGGTGCTGCTGCTGCTTCTGCAGAGGCTCTCAAGCGGCGCAAATACTCCAATCTCATCGGAGATTATGAATTTGTGCCGTTTGGAGTCGAGACTTTGGGGTCATGGGGTCCGAGCGCTCGCTTTATTTTTATTGTATTTAATATTTATAAATTATTTCTTGATTTGTTTATTAAATTAATTTTCAAAGTAGAGAAATTTTCAAAAACCACGGAACCCTAATTGGTTTTCGGACCGTGACACACGGTGGTATTATTTATTACTTTTGAGAAAACGTATCAAAGCACCGTAACACGATTATCATAAAATTATGATTTATTATAATGTTATTCGAATCACAAAAGCGTTTAGTTTTTTTTATTAACGGAAGCAGATTCAATAGTTATTATATTAAGAAGGAAGTAACTTCAGTTTACGCTCTGTTTAATTGGCTGATAGCGACTAAACTATACATAATATGCATACTACTGAGGAATCAAACAAGCACACCGTACATCGGGTTTTCGAAATAAATAACCATCATCTTCTTCTGGTTTACATTTTAGAGTACAGGATCCACTCTCTCTCACTTTTTCTTCTTCATGTGGCTTGCTATCAAGAGTCAGAGACTGGTTTTCTAGCAACACCCAGTTTCATAGACAAACTGGGTGCTATCGCTATTATACCTATCAAGTGTATTATATACTTTTATCTAAACAAAGTAATACCCGATTTGTCTTTACAGTTGTAACTGTGTGGTAATTACGCATCCCGGTATTCATGTTGTCTGTATATTTTTTTAAAATTATTTTTTGTTACTTTTATAGTTATCATTAAATTAGCAGCGATTGTCTATTCTGTTTTGATAGTTAATTAACTGTTGGAAAAACCTTTGGATTCTTATTAAATTTATAATAATAAAAAAAATTATTGTATCATTTTGTTATATAGGTACATACAGTCTCTGTCTCCCGAACTAGGTCCTTAACCTGTATCTCAGG
Source organism: Eilema griseolum (assembly GCA_963662185.1). NCBI lineage: Eukaryota > Metazoa > Arthropoda > Insecta > Lepidoptera > Erebidae > Eilema > Eilema griseolum. Next base: position 22,007,940 of record OY759238.1, read on the forward strand.
AGACAGTTCCTTCCACATTACAGGTTTCACACTGTGGAATCCATTATATGGTTTATAAAATAAATGTAAAAAAAGGAAAAAAAAGAACAAAAAAAGGAACACAGAAAAGACCTTTCAAACAATGCAATGTTACATTTTACAGATAAATTACCCTGTTTTGTTCGATGTGTATGTGTATTTGTGAGGGTAATCGATATGTGTGTGTGTGTGTGTGTGAATGAAGTGTGGATGGCTTGTGTATGTGTTGAGTGTAAGTGTCCTAAGAATGTCAGTGCAATTTATATATGGCCTGTTAGTAACTAGTAAGTAGAGTGTTGAACTGGAAATCACTTTAATAACACAGGTTGCACAAAGATACGCGTCATGGTCAAAATTTACATTTCTTTCGGGTCACAATGTACGAGTACCTAGCAGTAGAGTTTTGAGAAATGAAACAAGCGATTGAACACCATTGTAGGAATTCATTGTAGGAAAATAAAAGTTTCTTTCCACTCTCATTACAATTTTCCAGTAGCCAAAGATACTTTTTTAAGTTATCAGAGTATTCTTATTTTCTGCGGTATTACTGCGGTAGCCTAGTGGTATGGATAATGGAATGCTGAGACGAGGTCTCGGGTTCAATCCCAGGTTTTACCATGGCACACACCAATGACTTTTCGATGCTTTTCGAAGTTATGTGTGTATTTATCGCAGGTTTATAAGTGCCCGGTTAATGGCAATAGGCTCGCCAGCTTAACATAAACTGGCGAAATGTGGGTGCTAGCACCTCTGCCTACCCCTTCGGGATATAGGCGTGAGTTTATGTTAAGTTAAATGTCTTATTTCTTGACTGGTCTGATTTCCGCCACATCTGGTAAGCAAGTGTTTTACTAATTTTGAGGGATTCTTTCTTTAGTAAGTAAGAGACTGAGTGACAGGGTCTTGAGAGTTTCTTATAAAATAATAATAATAATAATAAAAAGTTATTCGCCCACACCAATCCTCAATTAATGGCTTTAATGAAAGTAACCGAAGCATTCAGTAACTCTATTAAAATGAGGTTTGGTGTGGACAAATGCGCAGTCGTTCATGTAAAGCGAGGTAGGGTGGTGGAGTCGGAGGGTCTACAACTCTCTGATTCCATTAACCTAAGATCACTCCTCGTAACTGAGACCTACAAGTACTTGGGTATGTCCCAGGCGTTATGCATCAATGAGGCCGGCATGAAGCAAATGTTACAGGAACGTTTCTTTGGCCGCCTGAAAAAAGTACTTAACAGTCTTTTGTCAGGTGGTAACAAGGTGCGCGCTTGTAACAGTTGGGTCATACCACTCTTGATGTACTCCTTTGGTATACTCAAGTGGACTCAGACTGAACTCGATACCATTGATAGGAGAGTCCGGACTCAGTTGACTGCATTTCGAATGCATCATCCACGGTCGTCAGTCATGAGATTGTACATCCCGCGGAAATGTGGAGGTCGAGTATTTTTAAATATTAAAACTCTACATAATCGCGAGGTGTGCAATCTCAGAGACTATTTTCTTAAGTCTAACGTGGATATGCATCGTGATGTAGTCAACGTAGATACCGGGCTCACCCCGCTCAGTCTGGCTAAGGAGAACTGGCGCAGACCTATAGTAGCTGGTACTGACAGCCGCAGGGAGGTATGGCAGAGTAAGGAGCTACATGGCAGGTTCTATCGGGCCCTCCACAGGCCTGAAGTAGACATACTGGCATCCGTGTCCTGGCTACGTTTTGGTGACCTTTTTGGGGAAACTGAAGGTTTTGTCTGTGCAATTGCTGACGAAGTTATCAAGACGAATAACTACCGGAAGTATATCATGAGGGATGGCACAATTGACATCTGTCGAGCGTGTCACCAGCCTGGTGAATCCCTCAGGCATATTACTTCCGGTTGTTCTCGTCTTGCTAACGGCGAGTACTTGCATAGGCATAATCAAGTAGCCAGGATAATCCATCAGCTACTTGCTCTGAAATACAACCTTGTGGAAGTTGAGATGCCGTACTACAGGTATGTTCCTGAGCCAGTTCTTGAAAATAGTCATATCACATTGTACTGGGATCGATCTATCATCACTGATAGGACTGTTGTAACCAACAAGCCTGACATTGTGGTGATAGACCGATCCGAACGCCGAGCATTGATTGTTGATATCACCATTCCTCATGACGAGAATCTCGTGAAAGCCGAGAAAGATAAACAGGTTAAGTACTTGGACTTGGCCCACGAGGTTGTCGACATGTGGAATGTTGACTCAGCAATCATTGTTCCGATAGTCGTGTCAGTCAATGGACTAATAGCAAAGAGTCTCGACCAACACCTAAAGAGGCTCGGGTTAGATGGTTGGGTCAAGGGCCAGATGCAGAAGGCTGTGCTTCTTGATACGGCGCGCATCGTGCGGAAGTTTCTTTCTCTGGAGCCCTAACCACCGGTAGCTTGGTCCCTGTACCGGCTGTACCCGATACCGGTGGAGCACTATTTTTTATATTTTTAAATAGATGTTTTTTATATGTGTTTAAAAATATAATTTATAAGTTGAATATTAAAATAAAGTAAATAATAATAATAACATCTTTATTGTACACCAATAACATACGTCAGGTGCAAAACATCCGATCAAGAACCAAGCGGTTCGGAGACTCTTTTCTCTGTCGCACCATTAAGGCCTGGAATTCATTACCAGCTCACGTGTTTCCTTCTTCCTACAGTCCCGGGTCCTTTAAGCGGGGCGTGAAAAAGCATATGATAAGGCCGTCAAGCTGAGTGTCACCATTGTCACACGGTATGTGTAAGTAATGGTGACCCTCTTTTCTGGGACTTTGCCTTCAGCTTACCATCAGGCAATGCGAAGTCCAATTGACGTGCCCTATATAAAAAAAAAAAAATTACATTACAATATGAGATTAATTAAGTTTTATGGTACGTACAGTTGGCGGCCTTATCGTTTCGTCTCGTTTAGAATCATCATCTTTGTGTCTTAAATTAATATCTTTATTATTTAATACTGTACAGAAAAGTCTTTTAATTAAAATTTATTACGCGTTAAACTGTAGTTGTAACTAAGTATTCATCTTTACATTGTCAATCAGACAATAAAGCCACCTGAGATTCAATATATTGTCTAATTGTTGAATCTAAAAGCGTGAACGATAATTTATATAAGCGAAACGTGACTTTGTACTAAAAATAGATTAATTTGAAGCATGAAGAGTAATTGTAGCTTCTGAAACACTCACGTTGGCTAACACAGTTTCTCGTTACCCCTCTAATTAAGCTAAATGCTTGTGTCGGAGTGGTCTCACATCGGTAGTGTACAGCCAACCTTTCGACTGAAAACCTGATCCCTTAACCATTATGGTACCTTTGTGTAATGTATAATTCATGTTTCATGTAAGTACCTGCAGGTGTACGTATAAAAGGGACCCCAAATCTTTAGTAATGAATATTTGCGTAGTAACTTGTTATGGTCTTTGTGAATTTAATTTTACAGATATTTTTCACCAAATTCCTGTCCTAATAGCAGCACCGAGCTATATAAAGATGTTATATAGACTTTTACGAGCCACTGACCCTTTAACTTCGAAATGAAGGCTTGCGTCACACACTTGATGAAAATTATGTAGCAGATGCATTAACAGGCTTCCAGAGTCAAAGAATCAATTTCATTTATTCTGTTTAGGCACATAAAGAGTACACCCACCTACATATAAGATATTATTGTAAATATATTGAGAAGCAACTGTTAAAATATTAATTTTTTTGTTTAATTCTTTCAGCGAGTCACGTGGTCTGAGGCTATAGATCGCTCATATCGCTCGTTTCTGTAGTACAAATATAGTCTCAATATCGGCAGCTGAGCCCCACAGCAGCAGACCGTATGACATAATGCTTTGAAAGTAGCTAAAATAAACTTATCGTGCAGTTTTCTCATCAGTCAGTGACCTTATCTTTCTAACGGTTAGGTTAGGTTAGGTTAGAATCTAACCACATAGCTAACTGAGCTAAGTCTTCCTGCCAGGGCTGTGATATTGAGCTTGCAGGTGAGGATGCCGTGGACCTCAAATATTTTGGTAGAAGCTAATACGAGTATTCAAATAACTATAAGTATCTATAGTTACCCCATAGCTACATATATTAATGACTGTACCTTTAGTAAATTTTCCTTCACTGTGACTCTCCTCCAAAGTAATAAATTTTAATGAATACAAGTCTCTGTGCAGCCTAGATTTTCAATGAGCTATCAAGTTCCATGGTAATAAAATGTTTTTGACGATTTATTTGACCACGTTTGTCAGCCTCCTTGTACACACATAATATCTAAATTAGGTATATGGTTTTTTCAAAAAAAGTGAAAAAGGTGACTCACGTTGGGAGAGGCCTATCCTATATCCCACTGTGTACTGCAATAGGCTAATGTGTTGATAGTATTTTGTAATAATATTCTGAAGCAGAATACCATTTTGCATATTCCAGTTAAAAAGATGACCAAATCTACAAGACGCAAGGTACATGTACCTACCTAAGTCTTATTTCATCACGCAATGCGTTTGCTACTGCGTTCTAGACCGGTTCCAGTCGCAATCGGCATAGGTATGTCGGAATTGTAGGCATATGGCTATGTGTGCGTAATTAATGCGAACGCGATTAGAATTTCAAGGATTAATTATCATTTTATATTCAATGATATATTATTATAAGCTATAGATGCGTTGTCCGCACTTCAAAATGAACCAATTAGAGACACAACACGTAATAATAATGATAATTTATCTTGGCTACGGTTCGGTGACCTTTTCGGAGAAACCGAGGGTTTTGTCTTTGAAATTAGGAAGTTGTTATGACGAACAACTATCGGAAGTAAATTCTGAAGGACGGTACGGTGGAGATCTGTCGGGCATGCCACCGCCCCGGAGAACCTCTCAGACACAGTTCCGGCTGTTCTCGTCTTACCGAGTATAGCAGAGCATAGGCACAACCAAGTGGTCAAAATTGTATACCATGAACTTGCCTTTAGATACAAGACTTCGGAGGTGCCATAATACAAGTATGTGCCCGACCCAGTTCTCGATAATGGGCGTGTCACATTATTTTGGGATCGATCTATCGTCAAGGACAGGACTATGTCGCCAATAAGCCTGGCATTGTGGTACATAGATATATAGATAATTCTTTATTGTACACCAATAATTGGGATCCGAATTATTGGGAACCCTGAGGTCACGAACACCCTCGAGCCTCTGCAGATGTGTAGAGATATTGCTTCCTTGGCTGTATTTTACCGTCTCTACCACGGTGAGTGTTCTGACGAGCTCTTTCAACTAATCCCACCATCTCCTTTCCTACATAGGACAACACGTGCAGGCCTTAGATGTCACCCTCACACTGTGCAGAATATACGAGCAAGATTCAAGCGGCTCGGAAACTCTTTGCTTTGCCGCACCACCAAGACGTGGAATTCATTACCAGCACACGTGTTTCCTTCTTCCTACAGTCCAGGGGCCCTTAAGCGGGGCGTGAAAAAGCATCTGATGAGGCCGCCAAGCTGAGTGCCACTATTGTAGCACTTAGTGTCTGTAATGGTGACCCTCTTTCCTGAGACTTTGCCTTTAGCTTACCATCAGGCGAGGTGGGGTCAAGTTGGCGTGTCTTATATAAAAAAAAACAGTTTAATGTACAATGGGTGGCCTTATCGCTGGAAGTGATTTCTTCCAGGCATACATGTGGTAATAGATTTATTAGAGCGCCTAGCAATGATTGTTGATGTCACAATTCCTGATGACGAAAACCTCATGAAAACCGAAAAAGACAAACTAATAAAATATTTGGATCTGGCTCATGAGGTTGTTGACATGTGGAATGTTGATTCGGCAATCATTGTTCCGATAGTCATATCAACCCACGGGCTGATTGCTAAGAGCCTCGACCAACACCTTATGAGGCTCTCGTTAGGCAGCTGGGTCAAGGGCTCGATGTAGTAGACGGTACTCCTCGACACGGCACGTATTATAAGGAGATTCCTCTTTGTGGAACCTCTCTTTCCTCTAGCCACCGATAGTTTGGTCTCTGCACGATATAAATAAAATTCATGAAGCACATAAATTAATAATCTTCTTTATCTTAGCGTTAATCCCAGTCGCTTCCGATGCTTTCACCTCCGAGTCTGGGGTCCGCTTTACCAGTCTAACTGCGGATTTGGCTGAACTTCGATATTTTCCGAATAGCGACTGCAATTTGACCTCCACAACTCAAAGCTGATATCGAAGCACTGCAGTTAACCGGATTGTTGGACTTATAAATTAATAATTCAATTAAAAATAACCGACGTCGCCCAGCAGATTAGCTCGTTGAAGTGGCAATGAGCGGGACACATACCGCGCAGAACAGATGGCCGATGGAGCAAAAAAGTTCTGGAATGGCGACCGCGTAAGGGCAGACGTAGCGTAGGACGCACAACGGCCAGGTGGAAGGACGACCTCTTCAAGGTCGCCGGGAAGCACTGGATGCGGGCTGCTTTAGATCGGTCATTCTGGAAGTCTGTAGGAGAGGCCTATGTTCAGCAGTGGACTATGTGTGGCTGATATGTTGATGAATAATGAGTTATTATTTCTTCACGCGAGTAAGCAGCTATAATTTTTTTCATACTTAGTGTTTGCGGCATTTTTGATAGCCGCGATGATTATGCTTGCAGCGTCTATGTAAATAAGACGCCATTATCTTTAATTAGCACTACTGGGATAACTAGCGTTCTAGATTAGAATCGTTGTAATCTGCAAAGGTTTATTAGTACTTACGTTAGTTTATAGGTACTAAACGTCACAATTTGCCAGTGAGTTAAACATTGTTGTAATTTATGCAAATGGTGACACATGCTCGAGTCACAGAATAAATAATAGCAGTACGGCTGTGTCAGCAATCTATGGTGTCTATTGACGGAAAATTTGCAGAACACAATGAGAACAATTGTAAAAATCACCGTCTGACAAAATATTGTTTAAAAATCCATTTATGTATATTTGCATATAACCGCGGTAGCCTAGTGGTACGGGTAATGGACTGCTGAGACGAGGTCTCGAGATCGATCCCAGGTTTTACCATGGACCGCACCAATGACTTTTCGATGCTTTTCGAAGTTATGTGTGTATTTATCGCAGGTTTATAAGTGCCCGGTTAATGGCAATAGGCTCGCCACCTAAACATAAACTGGCAAAATGTGGGTGCTAGCACCTCTTCCTACCTCTTCGGGGATATAGGCGTGAGTTTATGTTATGTTATGTATATACGGATGGCGTGTAGGGCTATTTAATATTAGACAGATATTATACAGCCCAGTCCAGACTCAGCCTAGTAGCGGCGGTAAGACCCATCATGGGGGAGTGGCTAGAGAGGCCACACGGCAGCCTCTCGTACCGTCTGACGCAGATGATCACCGAGCACGGATGCTTCGGAAAGTATCTGCGTCGGATGCAGAAAGAGCCAACGTCCGAGTGCCATCACTGCGACGCGAGCGAGGACTCAGGTCCGCACACGCTCACCGAGTGTCCGGCGTGGGAGACGCCGAGGCGGGAGCTTGTGGCGGCCCTGGGAGTGAGGGTTCTCACGCTCTCCACCTTGCTCGCGGCGGTGGTACGCTACGCGGATGCATGGGCGGCCGGCGCGTCCTTCTGCGAGCAAGTAATGCTCGTGAAGGAGGAGGCGGGGCGGGAGCGGCAGCGGGAGCGACGAAGGATCGCAAGACAAGCTGCCCGCTTACGAAGGCAACTCGGGCGTCGGAGGTCGATGAACGACCTCCGCCCCCCATGAGCGCCGGCCTGCTGCCAGGGTGACAGGTGGAGCCGCCTGTCACCCTGGCAGAAGCAGGCCGCGGCGGTGGCGTGCGTGGCGCGCCTCCCCGTTTCCGGGGACGAGTTGGGGACTCTGTAGTCCCCACACCCGAGAAGAGGGCCAGATCGTGAGAGATGGCCCTGGGTCGGCCGGGGTGCGAGGGATGTGCCTGTCAACCTCACCTTCGGCAACCAAAACGACCCACAGGCGGCGTGCGTTTTAGTCGGTTCTGGTCCGACATAACCGGCTCCGGTGGGGAGGTATCCGTGTGGATTTTGCGCACGTAAAAAAAAAAGTCCAGACTCAGCCTCAGATGGATGGCTTGAGTCAACAATAGTGCCCAGAAGCCGGCAATAGACTCACCTCTTAATCAATCAATCAATTAGCTCACCGTAGTCCACTGCTGTACATAGGTCTCTCCCAATGTGTGCCATTTTATCATACCCTATTACGTGGGACCAAATTCAATGATTGGTGAAATGTGGGTGTTAATTCAACTCTGCCTAACCCTCCGGGGATAACGGCGTGTTGTTATATGTATATTTTTTTTATACCACTTAGTTGGCAGACAAGCACACGGCCCACCTGATGGGAAGCGGTTACCGTGGCCTATGGACGTTTGCAACACCAGGGGTGTCACGTCACACTCGCGCTGCCGTTCATGAAGAAACCTTCTGATGCCCCTCTTGAAGAACCCCAAATTGTAGGCGCTAGGGAAAACCGCAGCAGGGAGGTCATTCCACAGCTTGAGTGTGCGTGGGATGAAGTTTCTTTGTATGTGTGTGTATGTGAAGTATGTTTATTTACGAGTATTAGGTTATTAATGCGAATAGACTAACCCAAGGTGCAGTGAAAAATAATTAACTATAATAATACAATTTAAGATGAATACATTTATGTAAATAGCACATTTGTTTTATTACAACTGAAATTTGAGGTCCCTAGTGTAATGTTCAAGGTTTCTAGCAGCTTCTATCCAAGTTTGATTACTGCTTTGCAAAATCTTACTATCTATTCCACCTTCAAACTTCTCAGATCTTCTGTGTCCAGTTATTTCACGAAATTCCTATCCAAGTTTGATTGCTGTTTTGCAAAATCCTACAATCTGTTCCACCTTCAAACTTCTCAGATCTTCTGTGCACATTTAGTTCACGAAACGCCTATCCAAGTTTGATTACTGCTTTGTAAAATCTTACGATTTGTTCCACCTTCAAAGCTGTTAGATCTTCTATGTCCAGTTAGTTCACGAAGCTCCTTATCCAAGATTGATTACTGCTTTGCAAAATCTTACGATTTGTTCCACCTTCAAAGCTGTTAGATCTTCTATGTCTAGTTAGTTCACGAAGCTCCTTATCCAAGATTGATTACTGCTTTGCAAAATCTTACGATTTGTTCCACCTTCAAAGCTGTTAGATCTTCTATGTCCAGTTAGTTCACGAAGCTCCTTATCCAAGATTGATTACTGCTTTGCAAAATCTTACGATTTGTTCCACCTTCAAAGCTGTTAGATCTTCTATGTCTAGTTAGTTCACGAAGCTCCTTATCCAAGATTGATTACTGCTTTGCAAAATCTTACGATTTGTTCCACCTTCAAAGCTGTTAGATCTTCTATGTCCAGTTAGTTCACGAAGCTCCTTATCCAAGATTGATTACTGCTTTGCAAAATCTTACGATTTGTTCCACCTTCAAAGCTGTTAGATCTTCTATGTCCAGTTAGTTCACGAAGCTCCTTATCCAAGATTGATTACTGCTTTGCAAAATCTTACGATTTGTTCCACCTTCAAAGCTGTTAGATCTTCTATGTCTAGTTAGTTCACGAAGCTCCTTATCCAAGATTGATTACTGCTTTGCAAAATCTTACGATTTGTCCCACCTTCAAAGTTGTTAGATCTTCTATGTCCAGTTAGTTCACGAAGCTCCTATCCAAGTTAGATTACTGTTGTAGTATGCCTATCCTGTTTTAGCAACTCAAGACTCGACCGACCGTGGCAACTTGCATTACTTAATTTCCGTATCCACTTCAAAATTTTAGACGTCTTAAGTTTCATGACCAGTGTAATTAACGACTATTTCCGCTAACATCAAGTAATTGCCCTACAGCTGGGCACAGATTTCCTGTCTCCGTGATAGTTGTAAAGTCATAGGTTTATAACTATGGTTGTTGTTAGGTAAGACCAAGGTTACCGACACCACTTTATGAGAAAATCCTACTACCTACGAATAACAAAGACTGAATAGTGATCAAACCAGGGAGAGAGGTTTAACTACTTTTCAAATATATCAGAATTTCATAGAATGAACTGGTAACTATTCGAATAGATTAAGATAGAAAGAAAATTTAACAGTTGAGGCCAGATTGGAACCCGCGACTTTTCCCTTACAGGGGGAATGCTCTGAGCACTGAGTCACCGAACCTTTTTTTTTTTATATAGGACACGTCAATTAGACTTCGCCTTGCCTATCATGAATATTTCTATATATAGCCATCAAAGATATAAAAATTTGGATGGCATCAGGTGAGGTTCGGTGGCTCAATGATAAGAGTATTCCCCCTGTAAGAGAAAGATGGCGGGTTCAAATCCCATCTGAGCTGAATCAATTTTTTTTTATCTTAATCTTACAGACTGTCAGTCTAATAAAAAGATCACTTTACAAAATCAATCGGATGTTATGTCCGATGTAAACTGGACTACAGATATTCCTGAATTATTTATTAAAGAAAGAAGAATTTATCGCCTGTAGGGCTTACTACTACTTACTTACTCCTACAGATATTATAAACTTGTTAAAATAAATTCGTATCCACGAATAGCACCTGCCAAAAATGTTGATAGGAGCTCTTCGTAGACAAGGCTAGTTACTATTCGCTCAGATGATATTCAGACGGATGCTGAAAGAGGACTGCTCCAAGTTTGTGACAATAGAATGATGCATTTTTGCATGTGGATTTTATTTTATGTTTCTTGATCTTAGTTAATTACCTAAGCGTTATATACAAATACTGTTTATTGCTCAATAAAGACTATGTTATGTAGGTATATGTTATGTTATTTACTCTCCTCCGTATTGCCATTATTAATTTAAAAGTTGAAATATAAAAAAATGTGTACAATAATGTTAATGGGAATTAACGCGATCATGGTATACCTGCCATTATGACCGCCGGTCTAACCTGGTCAGGCAAATCAAAGGATCATGGGTATACCTGCCATTATGACCGCCTGTCTAACCTGGTCAGGCAAATCAAAGGATCATGGTATACCTGCCATTATGACCGCCTGTCTAACCTGGTCAGGCAAATCAAAGGATCATGGTATACCTGCCATTATGACCGCCTGTCTAACCTGGTCAGGCAAATCAAAGGATCATGGTATACCTGCCATTATGACCGCCTGTCTAACCTGGTCAGGCAAATCAAAGGTATGTATGTACCTATTCGATGATCGTCGTAATTCCCGTTAACATTATTGTATTTCATGGAACGCGATTTTAAAAGTTATTAAAGAAAAATGTGTTCAGATCGCGACCCGGTTCTGGGAAAAGTCGTACAGGTAACTCACCGGGCTGTTATTGGTCAATGTAAAACATGTTTACTTAATCTAATTTCATTAAATTTTTTGGAGGAGGTAGGACACGACGGTATTTCCGCCCAATTGAGCAGTCCGACTGGGGAAGTACCTCCACCCTACAGAATACCGCGGTTATTATAACTTCGTGTTGTGTTCCCAGCGGTGAGTAGGGTAGCCAGAGCTCACGTGATAATTTGTGCTGTCAGTGGGAAGACTAAAGGCTTGTCCTACTTTGTCCTCTACACTGACGGCACATACACTCTGTGCTAACAGGGTCGGCAGCGCGAGTGTGGCTTCTCTGGTGTTACACACGTCCATAGGTCACGGTAACCACTTTCCATCAGGTGGGCCGTGCGCTTGTCTGCCACCTAAGTGTAAAGCCTAAATATAAAGACGGAGGAGGAGGGGTTTGTCCGTCAAATGCAAACCTTTACAAAACCTATCTAACTATGAAATAAATCAAAAGTGCTTATAATAAAAGAGATATAGTAAAATCTCAAAACGTGTTTTTGTTTAACACGGGTATTATGCAAACGTTTGCTTGCGATTTTAATTTTAAATTAGACTTCTTGAGTCTACTGAGCATCGGTGAATATTAATAAAATAATCTTATTGGACATCTGACGTTTTGAAGGACGATATCCGCAATGTATTATTGCTCTTTGATCTTTGTTTTGAAATAATTTGATGACGTTTAGAAATTAAATATAATTAGAAATCTAAAATTTTATATTTACTTCATTTTGAATAAAATTAAATCTAAAATGGTCAGGTTTCAGATAATATGACATTTGATATCAATGTCAAATTGTGATTTGAATCTTTTATGGCCAGGAAATCCTGGGAGCAAAAAGTCCCACTTGGAAATATGACCGTATAGCACCTAGAAGCATTCGGCTTTTAATTCGTACATCACCAGGCAGAACGTGTGAGTTCGATTTAACCTAAAAAAATTGCTCAAAACTGGGGCAAACAAAAAAAAACCTAGCAGCAATTTTCCATCAGAATTTGTTGAGTGAGGTCTCGGGCAGTTTAAATTTCATTTCGCGTGGTTTTCTGTTCGTTGCGTTATCCCACCATCTTGATTTTTTAATCAAGATTGTGGATCTTTTTTGATTAAGAATAGTTTAAATAGTTAGTGCATATAAAATATTCATATTCATACTAAACCGGCTAATTACTGGAGTTCCAGGTAATAAGGAATTAGGCCATGCTGCATTGATCTCAGTTGGACACTTTGTCTAGAAACCTTATTGCTGATTAGTTTATTTATCTCACAGTTCTCATTACGTATTCAGAAGGGAAGCCAGCAGGTACTTAAGTATTATATGCGTGCTTCACTCCTACTGAAACTTAAAACAACATTTCAATAGTTCCATTACTCCAACACGTTTGTAGTACAATAATATGCGAAATTCGTGTTCCATTTGCAACAAATACAACAGACACAATACAAATATTTAATAATCCGCGACTTACATTATTCCTGTTAACATTGCGGAGCTCACAGGCACAATCGTGGAATATATTAGGGGATGGAAACTATGTTGAAAATTTGTAGATACGAATACTACGAGTTTGTTTGTTCAATAGCTTAGAGCTATTCGACAGCGCAGAACGAAAATCACATTAGTTGGAATGTGTATTGTTGTCACTTTCAGGGTTGTTACTAGGGAGCATGGAGGTACTTATGATTGAAATACTATTAATTTAAACTAATAAAAGTTGAACTGAATTAGTTCAGTAAGTTACAGTTAGCTGTAATACTATTGGTCGATACTAGACACTTAAAAACGGCGCCAGCGCGCCTCCCCATTTCCGGGGACGAGTTGGGGACTCTGTGGTCCCCACACCCGAGGAGTGGGCCAGATCGAGAGAGATGGCTCTGAATCGGCCGGGGTGCGAGGGATATGCCTGTAAACCTCACCCTCGGCAACCAAAAACGACCCACTTGGGTCAGGTTCGAGTCGGACATAACCTCTTCCACCGGCTCCGGTTTGGGGTGATTCGTGGTGATTTTGGAACCACGTTAAAAAAAGACACTTAAAAGATAATATTTTAAAATTAATCAACTATAAATTGACATCTGTAGAGTTCGGTAAAATTTTATTCACTTACCTAAGTCATAAACAGTTTTTAATTCACAAACAAGGCCAATAAGGTATATGATGCACATGGTTGACAAAAAACACTTACGAGTTTGTCTAGACAACCGTGGTTACTATCGACTCGGGCTTATAACTATAAATTAAAGTAGGTATCTGTCTATAAGGATTCGATACAGATCATTTTTTTAATACTCTTCTAACTTTTAAGATAACTAAATTGATCTTACATGATTTCAGTGCTTGCCCGTGGTCCACCTACATAGTTCACCTGGTGGTACCACGGGTAATTTCTGTTCCCCGTGGTCCACCGCAGTCTAACTGGGTATAACATGGGAATTAATGTTTTTCCGTAGTCCATCTATGCAGTTATGAAGTATATGTTTTTAATTTATATTGCCCGTAGTCCTGTATTGGAAAACAATAGATATTCGTGAAATATTTATTTTTACGATTTTTTAAGGTTGAAAATCGCGTGCATCTTCAAAGTGAAATAAATGGATATAAATGTTACAATATAATTTAACATGAAGATAAGGAAGAAACCGATTACTTCACACATTTAGGTGCTATTTTTAGAAATAATCTGTCAGAGTACTTCTAATAAATACTTTTAAAACTAGTCCATTACAATTTGTGAGGACATTTTTATTGTACGGATAAACTAGCTGTTGCCCGCGGCTCTGCACTCGTGGTTGTCGGTTATCCCGACCAAACATAGCCTATATATTTCCCAAGATCTAATCTACCGCACCACCAAATTTCATTCAAAACGGTTCAGTGGCGTGAAATCGTATCATACAAACAGACAAACAGAGTTACCTTCGCATTTATAATATTCAGTATGGATTAAAGCTACAAATTCTGTAGGTTTTAGTTATAGAACCAAAACTATGTGATTTTCAAAAAATCAATTATTAAAAAATATAAAAGCCGACTGCTGTCTAAAAGATCGAAACAATTTTGATAGTAAGTGGTACCCATTACTTTCTTTCTGTTTATGATTGGCAATTAAACTTGTTTCAAACTTTTTTCGATCTTTTAGACAGCATTCGGGTTTTTTATTATTTCATCATTTATTTTATTTCAATGTTTTTACCTATGTTATGACAAATATATATTTTTGTAATATCCTTTTAATTCTCTTTACTATGATATTCTACGCGATAAATTTGAATATTTTTTTTGACAAAATGCATTATAGCACCTGAAATCCACCGCATAGTGTTTATTGACTTTGTATGCACCCTATGATACTCGGTATACCTTCCATTTGAGACCACACTCATAAAAATCCATCCAGCCATTAGGGCTGTAGAGGGTAACAAAGAAAACTACATTCATACATACATATGCACGTAAAATATTACATTCGCTGGCGCAATCATGGAAAAAAAAAGTTTGGAAATTTTTACATCACAATAAATAACCCACCATTTCAACTGCGCTGAATCTACTAGGCATTTTATACTATGCCCAGTTCCATCAGTATCTTTTGACCACCGATCCTGTTTGCATTCAAAGCTTGCACTTTGGAGCTCGAGACACGGAATAAATAATAGTACTACCCGAAGTTCACTCTCTTATACGATGTGTAAGTACGGTAGTTACGGTCATAGAAAGAAGCGGTTCTGAGACTCTTTCCTCTGTCGCACCATTAAGGCCTGGAATTCATTACCAGCTCACGTGTTTCCTTCTTCCTACAGTCCCGGGTCCTTTAAGTGGGGCGTGAAAAAGCATATGATGAGGCCGTCAAGCTGAGTGTCACCATTGTCACACGGTATGTGTAAGTAATGGTGACCCTCTTTTCTGGGACTTTGCCTTCAGCTTACCATCAGGCAAGGCGAAGTCCAATTGACGTGTCCTATATAAAATAAAAAAAAACACTTCGTATCTTCGTAATAAATTGCCAAATTTACTTCAGAGCCATTACGCACTGTCGACTAGTCGCCGGCGACTCGGTCTCTCAACAACTGAAGGGGCGGTTCATTAATCACGATGTTTTTAGTAATTTTTAACCCTCCCTCCCCATGGTAATATGTGGCAAGGTTTCAGACTACTTCTCGCCTTCCTACTCAAAATCACGTGTACAAATGGTACAAGTGGTACAGAATATTTAAAATGAACAAAGAAGAAGAAGATGAATATGCATACACTTCTATAGTCAATATGGAGATTTCATTACGAGACTGGTGGTTTAATTGAGACTGTGAAACCGAAACACTTAAAACTCAATTTAAATTGGGAAAAGTGAATATTCAGACGGGACTTGAACCCGCGACCTCAACCTTATAAGAGGAATGCTCTGACCATTGAGCTACTGAGCCATGCCTAGAGCATCCGAAATTCTCCTATACAACCATCTTGGGGCGACGGTTCGTATGAACATGTAAAAACCGTCTTATAGCAGTGTGACCTTACATCTAACCCAAAAAGATTAAGACGTGGACGGGCCTGGTGACAGTGTCAATTTCATTAGGTTCTTTTTCCACATCGTTATAGAAAAGGCACAAGCGGTTATGTAATAAGCCCTTAACTATGTTTTATGTTATAATAGTAACAAGGTCGAATATAAATAGCCAACCATTTGGTACTTACGACATTCTTGAACCATCGTATATGAAAAATTATGTTGCTTAAGTTAGCAATGGTGCAATAAAGTTTTTATATGTAAAACTAAATGATTGCAATAAATATGATTGTTAAACGTTGTGGACAACCCTTTTTGATCATCGGATGAAAAAAGCGAATAGACACATTGCATTTTATAATATGTATTAGATTGCAAAAAATGCAACTCTTTCCTTTTTAAATTTAATACTCACCCATAGTGTTTGCCTATCTGTACCGCGTGAACTAAATTCTAAATGATTGATTTCCTTTGTTTCCCGGCAAGAGAAAACCTAGCCTGAGTAAATTGAGGAATAGGAATTCTCAATGGATTTCAATTAAGGTTAACACAATTTAAATGATAGCGATCACAATAGTAGAAAAGCGAATGTGTTTAGTTAACAAGAACTTCATTATAAGTTTGTTTGTACAAAATTAACCATTTCAATACAGACCTAATTGAGAAATTACCCCTTATTTTGGTATTCAAACAATACCCTTTACTCAAATTTTGTGCAATAATAGTTCAAACATTTTTAGAGGAAGATATACATAGTTAATTTCTTGCTATTTATTCAGATAAAATAATAAGGTGAAACCTTTATATTTATTCTCGCCTGTATATCCCGGAAGGGATAAATATAGGATAAAAATGTGGATATTTAATATATTAAACACTGTATCACTATTTTTCTGACCTCAAGAGATAAGCTATGAGCCTAGCATTTTTTACTGATTCAGATTTTTTGCTACTGATTTTTTTTTAATTATGCCCATAACAGTTTATACCTAACCAGATAACAAAACTCGGGACCTCGTGCATAGTCATACTCGCTACCTCTAATCCACCGAGGCTGTCAAACTTAGCACATCTTACATAATTAAATTAGTATTGGAATTTAACCAGAATTTAATTAATTATATTTATCGACGTTCCATAAAATATAATTATACCACAAACTTTATAAAACAATACATATAGCAAAATTAAAAACATACACGGGAATAATTCAAAAACATCTGTGCTTACCAAAGGTTCCAGTAGTGAAAGTCGAGCGCCGACTAGCGAACCGCAAACATTTAAACACATCTATAACTCACACAAAATCCGTCTCAACGCAAACTAAATCCGAACATTTTTCGACTTGCCGCCGATGAACTCGAATAAGACGAGCCATTACTATTCTTTCTCGACAGTACATTTTTCCGGTCACTTGTGCCTTTGAATATTCTATCCAAAACTTGTCTGATTGTCGAGTGTTTGCGGTCGAAAGGATTTGGGTACATGGTCGCACCGTGCTCGCGCCACCGGCAATGTTTCGATATTGTCGGTTGTTCAATATTGCAGGGTGGTGAGTGGGGGAGTTTTGCAAACGCAGAGGTCAAGTTCAAAGCTATTGGCCGGTTATCTCGCCTCTCTGTTATGAAACTTTTATTGACTGATTGAATGGAGTGTGCTTAGTCGTTATGAAATTATTGCGCTGTCCGTCTCGATGCTACTCGTATGTGAGCTATTGAGACGCTGCTGTTAACATCTATTTGGATTTTCAATATTCGTTTACGAGATGAATATTAATTTTCTTATAACTATTCAGTTTATTTTCGATAGTTCCATAATAACAATAATAGAATTTACTAGACTGAGTAGTAAACACCAGTAGAAATTTTAGGTATTTTTATTTTTTTATAATCTAAAGATTTTTTTCTCTCCTAAATCATCAAAAATGCCCATTCTCAGTGTGGAAGCGAAGTATTAAATTAGAAATCAAGCACACGGCCTATCTCAAGGTAAACAGCTATTAAAGATATAAACGTTTGAAAAAGCAGAATTACCTAGTTGCAATTTATCCCTACCGTTCCCGGTGAGAGAAAATAGAAGAATGGGATAGGATAGGGGTTTTCTTCCTTTAAGACTTTTTAATTTCTTGCAAATCTTACTAATAATATAAATTGTGTTTGTTACTATTTCATGCAAACGGATTTTGATGAAATCTGGCACAGATATATTAGTCATTTATAGACTTTTTATCACTGAGTTAAATTATATGCTTTTTATCATATGGAACATCCGAAATTGCGTACAGAAGTTTTGGGCAATTTTTAAGTAATTAGGACAAAATATCGTAACGAAGAAAAAAAAAATAACATGATTTTTATTTATTTTAACATTGTAGTAGGTACCTATGTATTCCGCTGTGTGTTAATACTACCTCTAAAAATGTGCGCTGTGTTTTCTAAATAAAACATGTTTTCTTTCTTTCTTTCTATGGGAAACTTGATGACTGATACATTTATACCAAAGAGAATAGAATAGAGCTCCTTCTTCATGGTAAATACTGTCATTCCTTTAAATTTCGTGTGGACCTGAAATTTCTTATGAATGTTTCATGGTATTACCTCTGCACCTCTGCGGATGGAACTTCGGGTAACAACTAGTTACTAATATCTCAAATTAATATCAGCAGTAACTCCCTCGGTCGAAGCAGCTCATTCATGATTGAAAATGGCGTTTTTTATAGAATGCGCAGTTTTAAGTATTCTGAAACTCATTTATAAATTAAGAAGTTTAATTAAGAGGCTACAAAATAACGCATAAAATATAATTTATATTTTAAGGCTTGCATTAATTTTTTATGACGCAATTAACACATTTTAATGAGTAGCATTAGGTACTGATAGCCTTTGGAATAAGAGCAAGGACGAGTATTTGACCTAAATAGTAGTTTATTGCCAAAACTTTCTTTCTGCGAAAAGATTCGTTTTGTGTCTGTATGATAGAATCTTGTGACCTATAAGTTTGAAAATTAAATCATCTGATAAGAAGTGGTTATCATAGTTTACGAATGCCAGCAATATCAGCCGAAACAGTAGGAAAAGGAGAGTAAGAGAATGGTGAAAATAAATCATCATCTTTCTTTTGATTTGGCTTATACGGCTTTTCTTTTTTTATACAGCCTCATCCGGTAACCAACAGATGTACCGCATTGCAGAAGCAGGTGTGGGCCCAAAGGTCTCATTCTCGCATATACGATGGCTCAAGAATGTCGTAAGTACCAAATGGTAGGCTATTTATATTCGACCTTATTACTATTATAACGTAAAACATAGTTAAGGGTTTATTACATAACCGCTTGTGCCTTTTCTATAACGATGTGGAGAAAGAACCTAATGAAATTGACACTATCATCAGACCCGCCTACGTCTACGTCTTTTTGGGATCTAACCCAAGTAAGGTAGGTAGCAGGTAAGGTAAGGTGACACCGCTATGTCACGGTTTTTACATGTTCATATGAACACGGCGGTATTTCCGCCCAATTGAGCAGTATGACTGGGGAAGTACCTCCGCCCTACAGAATACCGCTGCCATAATAACTTCGTGTTGTGTTCCCAGCGGTGACTAGGGTAGCCACAGCTCACTGGAGAATTTGTGCTGTCAGTGGGATGACTAAAGGCTTGTCCTGCTGGGAAACTGGTCCTCATCCGAAAGGAGGGTCGCCCGGCGGACGAACCGTCCGGCTACCGGCCCATTGTGTTGCTCGACGAGGTGGGCAAGCTCTTTGAAAGAGTTATTGCGAAGCGCCTCGTCGAGCACCTCTCTGGTAGGGGGCCGGACCTGGCGGATGCCCAATATGGCTTCCGCCGGTGGCGGTCCACCGTGGATGCCATCATGCGCGTGAGGACTTTGGCGGAGGAGGCAGTTGCCCGGGGTGAGGTGACGTTGGCGGTGTCCTTGGACATCTCCAACGCGTTCAACACCTTGCCCTGGAGTTGCATCAGGGAGGCACTCGTGTACCACGGTGTGCCTCTCTACCTCCGCCGCATAGTCGAGGCGTACCTGACGGAGAGAGCCGTCATCTACCCAAGTGCGACCGGCGTCGGTCGGCGTGAGATGTCGTGCGGTGTTCCACAGGGATCGGTTCTCGGGCCGCTACTGTGGAACATTGGATACGACTGGGTGCTTCGCGGTGAGCTTGCGGACGGCGCCGCCGTCACGTGCTATGCGGACGACACGCTAGTGACGGCGAGCGGAGCTACACACCGCGAAGCGATCCTGAGGGCCACGACCGCGGTTGCTCAAGTCGTGGAACGGATCCGGCGGCTGGGCCTTGAGGTGGCTTTGCATAAATCCGAGGCCATGTTCTTTCATGGACCTCGGCGCACGCCACCACCTGGTTCCAGTCTCACAGTGGGAGGCACTCTCATCGGCATCAAGCCCCAGATGAAATATCTGGGGCTCGTGCTCGACGGCCGGTGGGACTTCGGGAAGCACTTCCGAAGTCTGGGCCCCAAATTGGCGGGCACAGCCAACGCTCTGGCGCGGCTACTGCCCAACCTGAGGGGCCCCGATGACTCCTGCAGGAGACTCTACGCGGGTGTCGTGCGGTCCATGGCCCTGTACGGGTGTCCCGTGTGGGCGGACACCCTGAGTGATCGGCACATGCTTCTGCTGCAGCGTCCGCAGCGGAAGTTGGCGTGCCGCATCATAAGGGGGTACCGCACGATATCATTCAACGCGGCGAGTCTCCTCGCCGGATCGCCACCATGGATCCTGGAAGCGAGATGCCTTTCGGCGCTATACAGGTTCCGAAGGGCGGCGCGGGAGCGGGGTCACGATCCCGAGCCCGAAGAAATTCGGGCCGTGAGATCCCGGCTCCACAGGGAAATGGTGGCAGAATGGGAGAGACGACTTGGGCAACCAAGCGCAGGGCACGCCGTAGTAACGGCGGTAAGACCCATCATGGGGGAGTGGCTAGAGAGGCCACACGGCAGCCTCTCGTACCATCTGACGCAGATGATCACCGAGCACGGATGCTTCGGAAAGTATCTGCGTCGGATGCAGAAAGAGCCAACGTCCGAGTGCCATCACTGCGACGCGAGCGAGGACTCAGGTCCGCACACGCTCACCGAGTGTCCGGCGTGGGAGACGCCGAGGCGGGAGCTTGTGGTGGCCCTGGGAGTGAGGGTTCTCACGCTCTCCACCTTGCTCGCGGCGATGGTTCGCTGCGCGGATGCGTGGGCGGCCGGCGCCTCCTTCTGCGAGCAAGTAATGCTCGTGAAGGAGGAGGCGGGGCGGGAGCGGCAGCGGGAGCGACGAAGGATCGCTAGACAAGCTGCCCGCGCACGAAGGCAACTCGGGCGTCGGAGGTCGATGAACGACCTCCGCCCCCCATGAGCGCCGGCCTGGGGGTGACAGGTGAAGCCGCCTGTCACCCTTGCAGAAGCAGGCCGCGGCGGTGGCGCGCGTGGCGCGCCTCCCCGTTTCCGGGGACGAGTTGGGGACTCTGTGGTCCCCACACCCGAGAAGAGGGCCAGATCGTGAGAGATGGCCCTGGGTCGGCCGGGGTGCGAGGGATATGCCTGTCAACCTCACCTTCGGCAACCGAAACGACCCACAGGCGGCGTGCGTTTTAGTCGGTTCGAGTCCGACATAACCTCCTCCACCGGCTCCGGTGGGGAGGTATCCGTGGGGATTTTGCGCACGTAAAAAAAAAAAAAAAAAAGGCTTGTCCTGCTTTATCCTCTACACTGACGGCACGGAAACTGTGCTTACAGGGTCGGCAGCGCGAGAGTGGCTCCTCTGGTGTTACACACGTCCATAGGCTACGGACACTTTCCATCAGATGGTTCGTGTGCTTGTCTGCCACTTAAGTAGTATAAAAAAACCCAAGTGGAACACTGAAGTAGACGGTTACATTATCCCATATAAAAATAATAATCTGTTACATCTAAGTATTCTTGCAAGGCACACGCTCAGTACAACACATCAAAAAGATCAAAGGCTTGTCCTACTTTGTCTTCTGCCCTGACGGTACAGAAACTCTCTGTTCTTACAAGGTAGGCAGCACGAGCGTGACTTCCTAGATATTACACACGCCCATAGGCCACGGTAACCATTTCACATCAGTTCGAAGGTGTGCTTGTCTGCTTCCTCAGTTATATTAAAAATAAAACAATACACAGGACAATAAATAATACATTTCACGTCATTTCTACTTATAAATAAAAGAACGGAGGCAACGCTCCGTACCCGTACATATGATTTATTTCTACCAAAATGCACATGATAGTTTTTCTTGCCTGTTCTTTTTTGCTCATAAATTATGGATTGTGATTTTGAAATATGTCCTTTATGTTTTCGACATAGCGTTCAGAAAATCGGTTGAAGACCGTTGAGCACGCGACGAATCCCTACCCGTCATTATTATTTGCCAACCCTCATAAGGAACATAAGCATGGTGAATAGTTTGAATAGGTAGGTAATGCCGAATACAGGCTTATCAAAGGAATATGAAGGAGTAATATTCGTCCCTCATTGTAATAAAGATCAAATCATCAAAAGTTTAAACTTGTTTATATATTTAAAACTTAATATAAACTCACGCCTATATCCCGAAGGGCTAGGCAGAGGTGCTAGCACCCACATTTCGCCAGTATATGTTTAGGTCCCAATGTAATAGGTGGCGAGGCGAGCCTATTGCCATTAACCGGGCACATATCAAACTGCGATAAATAAATTAAATAAATATATAATTTTTCCTTCGTCTTTTAAAAATAATTGTACGATACCCTATAATTTCTTTTGCTTCTTTCCATTTAAAGATTGCCTGAAAGAAATCGCTTTTAGCGATAAGGTCGCCCCTTGTGCATTATAATTTTAAATCGTTATCTTATAATACTTTTATAATGTACAATAAAGAATATCTTATCTTATCTTATCATTGGATTCGTCAATAATTTTGGCACGCTGTCTAGCATTCCTCGATCATGAAAAATCCACGTATTACTAACCCTAAAATTTTCAGTGTCAGTACGGAATCAAGAAAAAGAACGATTAAATGTAGATGGTAATACACCCCCACCCACCCTAACTAGTAATTTATTCTAGTTCATGGCTGAAATCCAATATCCAATTTGAACTCAGTTTCTTATGTTCTCCTAATAAATTTAATTTCATTTGACATCTATAACGAACATTAAATCATTAATCTAAAGTTTTAGTTTTCTAATTTCATTAATCCAAGATTTAGATTCTTAATTAATTTGAGTAGTTGTTCAAGTCAATTGAAGTCGTTTATGCCGTTTCATTATCTAGAAGAAACACATAAGTTAGTTTGCCAACTTTATTATCCTCTGTTAGACAATTTTTTCCATAATATTTTATAAAGATGACTGTTTTTGATGAATGAAGAATGTAATGAGAGTGAATGAAGCGAGAGTAATATGTCAGGATCGTAGCAAATGGAGATCCGTGATCTCTGCCTACCCCTATGGGAGACAGGCGTGATTTTATGTATGTATGTATGTATGTATGACTGTTTTTCATTTATCTGGGAAATTTTAGTTAGTTTAGGAGGTTTTCGTACAAATATAGTAACGATTTAAAATTTTGTTGCTCAAAATTCCTGTGAAATACATACATATAAACATACATTAAATCACGCCTTTATCCTAGGGTTAGGCAGAGGTGAATTAACACCCAAAAATGAAAATACCACACCTATTGAAATAAAAACACTTTCGAAAGGATTATGTAGCGATTTATTTGTTATCACACACAGGTACCTATTATATGACCATTTCAGAGAGAGAAATCGTAATTAATTGTTTGAAAAATTAGGCTTTCCCAACCCCAATATGGTAAGTAATAACCCCCCAATATAATAACAGCTTTAAAGTTATTTTTTATTTGTATTATACATCTATGAAAAAATAAAATTTAAAGATGCACCAACATACCTACTAGTATTTGATAGGTTCTGCAATGCATTTAACATGAGATTTCTTTTTCATTCTAGAAAAGCCGAGTCGTATGCAAGATGCGTAAATAAACCGATTTTAGTTTTAAGGATTCATTCTTTATCGTTTAGTTTACGTCATATGTACGTAATTGGGTCACTTATCTCCACTATGTTACTGATTCCTAAGAGGAAAACCATATAATACGATCTCATGAAACTTTTGTATCGAGGTCAATGAAGTAATAGTATATTTTAACTTTCATAAGTGTTAGGTATGCCTACCTACTCTTTGGCTATGTGAATTAAGATATAAGATTTGATTGGTGGACTGATCTTTTTTTTTTAAATAATAAATGGAAAGTTTAGTTATGCAACTATTTGGAGGATTGGGTGCTATTGTGCGCGTTTGGTGCAGTGGACTGCGATATGCTAGTTGATTGATTAATGTAGTTAAAGTATTCCCAGCAATAAGTGATGATATTTACATTTTAATCGCAGTAGCCTAGTGGTAGCCTAATGGTATGGGTAATGGACTGCTGAGACGAGGTCTCGGGTTTGACCCCAGGTTTTACCATGGCACACACCAATGACTTTTCGATGCTTTTCGAAGTTATGTGTGTATTTATCGCAAGTTTATAAGTGCCCGGTTAATGGCAATAGGCTCGCCTTTTTTGGGACCTGACCAATAAACTGGCGAAATGTGGGTGCTAGCATCTCTGCCTACCCTTTCGGGGATATAGGCGTGAGTTTATGTTATTTAAATTTTATAATGTAGAGCCTCACCAGAATCTTCGAAGCCTTATCACTCTGTCATCTGAAAGCTAGTACACCTGTTGATTGATGAATGAGTCTCCGGTGTAGGTTTATTTCTCAGGGATGAGTAGTCAGACGGCAGTGGCTTTCGGAAAAATCAAGAATAATCAAGCCAATAGGAAAGGAGTAGGAGAGCGGACCCTGAGCTACAAAGTAGGTAATTTTATACCATTCTTGTGGAAGACAAGCATCTTATAGGAAGTGGTTACCGTGGCCTGTGGACGTGTGCAACACCAGAGGAGTCACACTCGTGCCGCCACCCTTGCCAGAACAGAGAGTGAGCCGTCAGTGCAGACCACAAAGTAGGACGAGCCTTTGGTTACTGTGAGCAACGGCTACTCAACGCCAGCCGGCAACACAACACGAGCTTATTACAGCCGCGGTATTCTGTAGTAATGGCATTTGGATGATGATTTTGGCCGCGCGACTGTGGATTCTCTGGTGTTACACATGTCCATAGCCCTTGTCTATGGACATGTGTAATACCACCACCACCACAATTGTCTGCCACCTAAGTGGTATAAAAAAAAGATGAGTATTATATTTTTCAACAAGATCCGTCATAATATATTTGTGTATATGTTGGGTATGCTGGATATAATATTACAGATATATTATCTGTACGTCTATATATAAGTGGCGATTTCGCAGCACACAGTACTACTAATCAAAATAAAAAACGAAAGTATTAATAAGTCTACTTTATGAATTTAATAGGTATAGATGAATAACCGGATTTATTGATAGACATGATTTATTTGCACTATCTCACGCTGCTTGGTTACATCAAAAAGGGGCCGGGCCCCGTCGTGTTGTCTGCAGAGTTCACTTTTGCAATCTTTGCCGCCATTGGCACAGTTTGGACATTTTCGTCACTAAACTGACATATAATTATTACCATATACTATTGAAATACTTGTTAACAGTCGTACAATGAATTAACTGAATATATCTTATCCCTACTCTGTATTTATCTACTCGTCACGGTACTGGGCAGGGCCGACAAATACTGTCGTAATAGAGAAGGGATAGATTAGCTATCTATCCATACTAATGGTTTGTCTTTTTCTCTTGACCCACGTCAAATAAAACCGAAGAGATCTAAATGCTACTAAATGTACGCTTAAAGTATTTTTGAACAAAGGGGTCAGACTCGATAAATATATAATTTATCTTTTATTTATTGTTACTGTTATACTCGTATGGATACTTTTTACAGTGGAATCATAAAAAGATTTTATAGTGGAACCATAAACCACGTAGTTCTCGGTAGAGTAGAATTTGGGCCACCCCATCTCTTCCCATGCGGTGTCGTACAAGGTCACTAAGGGATAGGGTTGTTTAACATCAGACAGATATATAAAGCCCAGACTCAGCCTCAGATGCATGGCTCGAGTCAACAATAGTACCCGGAATACGGCAACAGGCTCATCCCCTGTTACGTGGGACCGAAGACAATAATTGTTGAAATTTGGGTGTTAATTCACCTCTGCCTAACCCTCCGGAGATAAAAGCTATATGTATGTATATACGTATAAAAAGAACGCAGATGATAAAGTACTTTCAGAAAACGGCACTAATCAGATTCAACGGACGCAAGACTCGGACAGGATTCAGATCAGATCGCCGCTTAATATGAAGCTTTTGCGTCACATCGTTTCCAGACATTTCGTTCGAAAGATCATTAAACTGTCGCCGCGTCCGCCACATGTTCGGGTACGATCGTGGTTTGACTTTTGGATTCAATATAACATTTTTTAGTAAAATGCTAACGCGTCATGCTAAAGGTTACTGTGACCTGCTAGATTTTTTTGGTAAATGGCTAGAGAATCTCGTATTTTTAAACGATTGTTTTTGGTGGTATCGCTTACCTACATATAAAACAGAGGGTAAAAACTTTTTGCGGTGAAGGGCATATTTTTTTTTTATATAGGACACTTGACCTTACCTCGCTTGATGGTAAGCTAAAGGCAAAGTCTTAGGAAAGAGGGTCACCATTACAGACACTAAGTGTTACAATGGTGGCACTCAGCTTGGCGGCCTCATCAGATGCTTTTTCACGCCCCGCTTAAAGGCCCCGGGACTGTAGGAAGAAGGAAACAGGTGTGCTGGTAATGGATTCCAGGTCTTGGTGGTGCGGCAAAGAAAAAAATCTCCGAACCGCTTGGTGCAGAATATACGAGCAAGAGCTCGTATATTCTGCACAGTGTGAGGGTGACATCTAAGGCCTGCATTTTTAAGAATGGCTCAAGTATGAATTAAATATAGACAGCTTTAACAGCAAAAGGATTGTCTGAGAAACATGAAGAGACGTGTATTACCCGAAAGTATAGATGAATATTGTGGCCAAAACTTTCACAATTGGTATATTACAACTAATCAAGACACAAAACAATTAGTCCAAACTTCAAACATCGTAAAAGCAAATGTTAGCTAATTACGTTGTGAGTTATGTAGAAGATCTTTCCAGCATGCTGGTATACTAGTTGCCTACCTAAAAGCAATAGAAAAGTTTATATTATTTCGAAAATAAAAGATACAAGATTCCTTTAAATGTTGTGAAGTTACTTTTTGTATAAGACGAATGAAGCAGAACCAATGTGAAGCTTGGCGAGAATCTAAAATTTCCGTGACTCCATTTCCGCAGTTGTGACGCAGAATTTTCTACTAATACAAAGAAAAAGACGCGTACATTCGCTGGAGGCCTGCGCCGAACATTGCGTGCATTAGCGCGAGGTCAAGCGCATCGAGGCGTTCAGACAAGTTGTTTTATCACTAACAGGTCAGTTTCGCGCACTTGCGTGATTGCTTCGCATCCGTGCAACGTGCGGAAAAGACGCCTTGCAACGATGTATTTTCCATTAGGGTTTGAATCAATACAGTTTCAGTTAAATTATGTTTAAAAAAACGATACATCGAAAGAGCTAGAATGTATAAATACCCTGCACGATATCGTTTTAGTGTACCTTCACAAGTTGCTAAACACTAATAAAATAAACAATCTCTACATTGACATAAAGCTATAAACATTTTACATTTTTATAATTTCGTTTAGTTATTAGTTTAAGAGCTAACGTGGTCGGTAACTTGAAACGTTTTTAATTAGTATCGATCTATATAGCAACACTGTTCACTTGCCGGAATGGGAGTTACGACTTGGGCGACCAGGCGCAGGGCGCGCCGTAGTAGCGGCGGTAAGACCCATCATGGGGGAGTGGCTAGAGAGGCCGCACGGCAGCCTCTCGTACCGTCTGACGCAGATGATCACCGAGCACGGGTGCTTCGGAAAGTATCTGCGTTGGATGGAGAAAGAGCCAACGTCCGAGTGCCATCACGGCGACGCGAGCGAGAACTCGGGGCCGCACACGCTCACCGAGTGTCCGGCGTGGGAGACGCCGAGGCGGGAGCTTGTGGCGGCCCTGGGAGTGAGGGTTCTCACGCTCTCCACCTTGCTCGCGGCGAGTTCTACCCCTCTAGACAAGTGGCAATTCGTTGGCCGGGATTTGACGTTTATGACAGTCGTCAATCCCAGTCATAAACGTCAAATCCCATACATTTGTCGTTCTATTCTACAATACGCCGGCCAACGAATTGCCACTTGTATAAGGGGGCCAATGACTCCCACACTCGAGGAGAGGGCCAGATCGAGAGAGATGGCACTGGGTAGGCCGGGGTGCGAGGGATATGCCTGTTAACCTCACCTCCAACAGCCAAAAACGACCCACAGGCGGCGTGCGTTTTGGTCTGTTCGAGTCCGACATAATTTCTTCCATCGGCTCCGGTGGGGTTAGGGGGTATCCGTGGGGATTTTGCGCACGTAAAAAAAAGGGTGGCAATGACAATTCTAAAACATAAGGTTAGTAATTCTTCATGCTAAATCATAATTAAATAATTTAATTTGCTTTTTGAACTTTGGCCAAATTATATCTATATTTTTTTTGAAAATACAGTTTAGCTTTGTAAACTATCACTAATACTTGTATTTTTATTCTTATTTGGAAATTTTAACTATTTCAAAGAACAAAAAGTTTAATTTACGTTCATGCCAACTGAGAACGGAAAGAGCCACGAATTGGTTCCAAATTTTTCCAACCTACAATTGGCTTACTTGTTTTTACTTTCTTTTTGTAATTTTACGATTTATACAAACTTTGTGAAGAACAAAAGGCTTTCAACTTACTGTACAAAGATTTTATTTTTAGAAATAATTGGTGAGAATTTTAATTAAATGGAATTTTATTCCGATTCATTCCATTCTCTGATTGACAGATGTTTTTGCGGATTTTTTTTTCCCAGAATCCCGGTTGAATTTGTTTAGGTTGTTTATCAAAGAACTGAAACAAGACGGATATAGAATTAGTAGCTATTTTCTGATGTTTTTGTTGCCTTTCATTATTCTTTGGTACAACTACGCAAAAGTCAATAAGGAAACGATTACCTTCTCGAATAACTTAACGAAGCCTGAAGTTTTACGGCAAAGAAATAGCTTTGTCATTTAATGAAGTACTCCTGGTAGTCTTTTACGTTTTACTACTCCTTGTGGAAGGTACTTTAGATAGTAAATAAAGTAGTAGGTGATATAATCAGCCACACACAGTCCACTGCTGAACATAGGCCTCTCCCACAGACTTCCAGAATGACCGATCTAAAGCAGCCCGCATCCAGAACTTCCCGGTGACCTTTATGAGGTCGTCCTTCCAACTGGCCAGTAGATAATATACATCAAGCTAAATACTTAATATTATTCCTTTTAACATAATACACGAATACCAAATAATGTACAATATGGCAAATATTTCCGACGGTAAAATAACTATCTGGCGGTGTGATGGACAGGTGCCAAGTAACTTTTTGACAAAAAAATCTGTACGCTAGCTAACCATAACGGTTAGCTAGTGTACACTAATTAACAACTAACAAGCATTGTTTTCAACTCGTTGAGCAGCATAATTTGAGCAAAATCCGAAACTAACATGTTTTTAAGCGGTATTTACCTGTTTTTGGAAATGTGTTCTGTAGTTGTACGAAGTTTAGTTCCGAATCCGTGCCAAGTAATCTTGGAGAGCACTGGACCAATCTTAATTGTAGCTTTTAGACAGATTTAGTGCTTAAGTTCAATTGCTGACGATTTGATAGTAGTGGGAAGAGTAGGAATAAAACTTTGTATTTGACTGTCAACTCAAAAACAAAGTTAGTTAAGTTAGTTTTTTATGTTATGTTGATAACGAAGTTATATTTATTTTCTAATATTTTTCTTTTCTTTAACACAAATACCTATCCAATAGGTATACGATATGGAATAGCCACCCAGGGCTTATGTCCATCTAAATGTTGCCTGTACGCCATTGCTTTCAGAGATAACTTCACCATTTATAATTATGTTAATTGTATTTTCCATGTATTTATTTAGGCATATTTTGTTTCGTGTACAATCTTTGATATTATAGACATGTAAATATTTATTTATTTATTGCGTTCCATAATGTGACATAATATATACAGTTGTTCAGTATGAAAAAGGTTACAATTACGGTCCCAGTCGGGCATAGCATAATATTTGGAGAGAGGATGAGTTCTTATATATTCTTACTTAATTGTTTTAATAAGTTTTATTTTTAGCGTATTACAGTAATGTTATATTCTAATTCCCTTTGATTATTATACAATGTGAGTGGGCTATCGGTCAATATAAAGAAAGTAGTCATCGACCCATATCTATGCAATTTATATAATACTAAATAGGCTTGGTATATTTATTATATGTCAGTATAATATTTAATTTCAATGTGAATACATTATACAATTCATTTAACTAAGTTACATAGTCATAATTATATGTCAGTACAATATTTAATTTCAATGTCACATTATTCAGTACAGATACATTCAACAAAATTTCTTAGTCATAATTATATTTGTCATAATAATATGTCAGTATAATATTTGATTTCAAATAATCAAAATGTAGGGACAAAAAAGATTATTTCTTTTCTGTTTTATTCTACGACGTTATGATGCAATATTTTCAAAATATATTATATTATAATAGTACCTTTACCTAATTGGTTTGACAATTAAAATATATTGATCTTATACTATAATGTCACATTTCACATTCACACGCGAAATTGGTCGCGTAGGGGAAATATCAAATATCATGATCATATAAATTTTGTCATATACCTAGCAATTTTCGGTTCAGCTTAGTACACATGGTATATGTATGTAATAGTGAGTCTCTTTTCTGAGACTTCGCTTTCCTATTATATTGGGACCTAAATATAAACTGGTGAAATGTTGGGGGAGTGGCTAGAGAGGCCACACGGCAGCCTCTCGTACCGTCTGACGCAGACGATCACCGAGCACGGGTGCTTCGGAAAGTATCTGTGTCGGATGGAGAAAGAACCAACGTACGAGTGCCATCACTGCGACGCGATCGAGGACTCGGGGCCGCACACGCTCACCGAGTTGCCGGCGTGGGAGACGCCGGGGCGGGAGCTTGTGGCGGTCCTGGGAGTGAGGGTTCCCACGCTCTCCACTTTGCTCGCGGCGTTGGTCCGCTGCGCGGATGTGTGAGCGGCCGGTGCCTCCTTCTGCGAGCAAGTAATGCTCGTGAAGAAGGAGGCGGGGCAGGAGCGGCAGCGGGAGTGACGAAGGATCACAAGCCAAGATGCCCGCGTACGAAGGCAACTCGGGCGACGGAAGTCGATAAACGACCTCCGCCCCCTATGAGCGCAGGCCTGGGGGTGACAGGTGGAGAAGCAGGCCACGGCGGTGGCGCGCCTCCCCATTTCCGGGGATGAGTTGGGGACTCTGTAGTCCCCACACCCCAGAAAAGGGTCAGATCGTGAGAGATGCGAGGGATATGCTTGTCAACCTCACCTTCGACAACCAAAACGACCCACAGGCGGCGTGCGTTTTAGTCGGTTCGAGTACGACATAACCTCTTCCACCGGCTCCGGTGGGGAGGTATCAGTGGGGATTTTGCGCACGTAAAAAAAACGCACGGTGAAATGTGGGTGTTAGCTCTGCCTACCCGCGTGAGTTTATGTTACGTTATATAAAAAATAAAATAAAAGGAAACCTCTATCTTCTTTGTTCATCGCTAACGGAGGGATTGACTGTTAATCCAAGTAAGTGCCAGGCTATAATTATAGGGAGCCAACGCTTTCGAGGGCGGGTGGATGTGGCATCTCTCCCGGCTATCACACTCAATGGTATAGTCATACCTGTGAGCCCGGCAGTCAAAGACCTTGGTTTGACTATTGACTCTACCCTGAGCTGGAGAGACCAAGTATCCCACGTCTGTCAGAGAATTACTGGTTCGCTTCGTGCATTTTATCGTCTACGGAACCTTCTACCTACCTATACCAAAGCAATGCTTGTGCAGGCATTGCTATTCCCTATAATTGATTATGGTGATGTTTGCTACTTTGACCTGAATGAAGAGTATCTTAATAGATTTGACCGTCTTCTAAACAACTGTATCAGATTCGTCTTCAACCTCCGCAAGTATGACCATGTATCTGCTTGTCGGTCGCAACTAAATTGGTTGCCGATTCGTCAGCGTCGGAACCAACGTACTCTCTATACTACCTATATATTAACTTCTCCTAATTCTCCCTCTTACCTATCCCCCTATTTCCAATATCTTGGCTCCAATCATGACAGAAACTTGCGTTCTACAAACAGCCTCGTCTTGCGCTGTCCTACTCATCGATCCGATTTCATCCACTCTTCCTTTCCTGTGCAATCTATATTTCGTTGGAACGAGTTACCTCTCGGGATCAGGGGGGCCACAAGCCGTCGCACATTTCAATTGGGAGTTCGGAAACTCATGCTGGAGGAAACCTCATTGTAATTATATTTATCAATGTATGGTTGGATATTATTATGTGTATGTATATTTTATTTATATATTTATGTATATATGTATGTATTAATATATATATTACCTAGTTGCCTTTCATAATGCACCTACCTTGTTATTCTCTGCACCACCTATTGGGTTGACTGGTAGAGAATACTTTTGGCATTAAGTCCGCCTCTGTACCTTTGTGCATGAATTTGAACTAAATAAATAAATAAACTGACTAAGTTAGAAAAAAAATCAAAGAAAATAAAATTTAAAAGTCGGCACGTTCTCTCGGGCATAATTTACACGAATGGAGAATATTTTTACGATTACTGATATTTATAAGCCAGCAAATGTTAGATAATGGTCTATCGAAGGGACATTATGTTACTTACTAACATTTCAGCCTGGCTTAAGATTTTGACCCAGTTAGAAATGTTAGGAAACATTGAATATTAAATTTGTATTCATCAATTACTTTTCTTGGGTGCTTATAATATTTACATTGCACAGTTATATTTAAGTCACAAATGGGCACTTCTGTACCTTAATTTCAAGACGAAGCGTCCTTATGCCGTAATCGTTTCGCTTGTTCCGCCACTTTAAATCAACGACTTAACGAAACTGCATTCAACAGTTGTGAAAGCCGAGCCACATTGTCTGCAAAATCTTCAGAAAACCAATTGGTAAACAAATTATAGCCTACAAAATCACACACGTCTTGACCTAGGTAACGAAGAAAAATTACCTTTTAGACAAAAATCTAAATAGCATTCCAAGTAAAAATCCTGTGTCTGGCCCCAGCAAAAATCATACCCAAGAGACAAGGGCATGATATTATTTTAAATATTTAAATGATTTAAGAATTCCACGTCTCGTGACTTTCAAAAAATAATCTCACGCTAAATGTGACAGACAAAACATAAAAATGTTACAGAAATAAATCTTCAAACATTGAATAATTTAGCGGCACACAGCATGTTCTTATCATATTGCTGTACAGATTACCCCCATTTTCGGGGACGAGTTGAGGACCCCGTGGTTCCCACAACTGAGGAGGGCCAGATTGAGAGAGATGGCCCTGGGTCAGCAGGGGTACGAGGTATAAGCCTGTCTACCTCAACTTCGGCAACCAACAATGACCCACACAGGCGTCGTGCGTTTTAGTCGGTTCGAGTACGACACAACCTCTCCCACCAGCTCCGGCGGGGAAGTATATGTGGAGATGTTTGTACCTAAAAAGAATAAAAAAAAATTACGCCTCACTATAGTTATAACAATTCTGTCGAGAGTAAAGTCCACGCGAAAACATGAGCAGTCAATCAACAAAGATACAAAACGGCTTGCAGGTGAGATTGACTTGGTAAGAAAGATCTAAAAGAGATCCCGTAAACCACATTTTAACTTAAAATTAATGTTTTATTAAAACACATAAAGCAAGAACCTATGCTATAAATAGCTACCACAAGGTTGTTAATTAAGTAGGTATAATTCAGTCCCAATTTGAACGAACTTAGCCCGATTAGTATGTACTTACTACCCTCTCAATAAACATCAACTTCGATTGAGATTCGAAATATTGAAGCGACTCAGGCGAGATTTTTTTTCAAAATTTTCCTATATATTTGTCTTGCGGCGACTATATATATATAACTATATATATTTCGGAAAATTTGGATGACTTCAGGCGAGAATTGGTGGTTTAGTGGTCAGAGCAAAGGGAAAGATCACGGGTTTAAATTCCGCCTGAACCGATAAAATTTTTCCTATCTTACTCGATGTGAATAGCATACTAAATGCTTTAAAATTTCATTCAAACATTAACTTAGCGTACAGTAAACTACGATATGTATTTGTACCTCGTATTCCTTTCCTATTCTCATATTACCCTCACCATTGGTGGCAAATTTTTTGCACTAAGGTGAACTGAAGGTATAGTATGGCTTTTAGTTGACTACTTTTAGAAACTGTTTAAAAGGAGGTAAGACACGGCGGTATTTCCACCTAATTGAGCAGTCCGACTGGGGACAGAATACCGCGGTTATAATAACTTCGTGTTGTGTACCCAGCGGTGAGTAGGGTAGCCAAAGCTCACTGAAGAATTTGTGCTGTCAGTGGGATGACTAAAGGCTTGTCCTGTTTCGTCCTCTACACTGACGGCACAGAAACTCTATGCTTACAGGGGCGGCAGCGCGAGTGTGGCTTCTCTGGTGTTACACACGTCCATAGGCCACGGTAACCACTTTCCATCAGGTGGGCCGTGCGCTTGTCTGCCACCTAAGTGGTATAAAAAAAATGTTAGTCTGTTCTACCAAATCATTACCTTTTTGGAATACCGTAAAATGGTACGATTTCTTAGAAAGGTGTTTTTTTAGGGTTCATATTGACTCACCTAAAGTTCTTTATCCGAAATTGTTCTTCCTAACGATTTGTAATCCGAATGATCACTCCTCCTAAAATTTTAGTTTTTATTCATACTATTTGTAGTGCTACCGTCGATGTTCATAACACTCATGTTTCCGAAAATTGTTTTCAATAAAATCGTTAACAAACAATATTAAAGCTCCTACTGTTTTTTATCCTAACGTTTTTATCCCTAAACATAATTACCATAATATTGTCACTCATACTTAGAAAGAAACATTTATCTACCAAATGTAATAAAAATATATGTCGGTAGAATTATATTTTATTTATAGTTTTAATACGAGGGTATGATTTTTATTTTGGGGTATTGTGGTTATAAAAATAACGGGGTGGGCAGTGTCCCTTTTTTTAAAGCGCTGGATGCGGGCTGCTTTAGATCGGTCATTCTGGAAGTCTATGGGAGAGGCCTATAAATCTAAACAAAAAAGGTATGACTTTCAATAATAGTGTAAAAGATGGTTATGTTGACAAAATATAGGAAAAGAAATAATAGTATAATAGATGTTTATTGCTACCGACATTATGAAGTTGAATGATTCGGAATTAAAACATTAGAGGCAGAGTAGTTAGGAATTGTGATTGTTAGGATGAAAAATGTTAGGAAGAACATTTTCGGAGTTCCAATTTTCGGAGTAGAAAATTTAGGTGAACTTTGGCGCACCCGTTTTTTTATATTAGAACCGTCAATTTTATTGCACTCCCCTTGATGGTTAGTTGAAGTGAACTTCTGAAAGTAGTGACCAACATTCTAGATGCTGTCTCTATTTTTGTTATAGAAGAGTGGTCCCTGCTTTGACGTCGACGAAATTGCTATTTCACACTACAGGTTATTTGAATGTATTCAATTCAGAATACCCTGACTGATTTGGGTATTTACCATTAAGATTTTCTGGGCTAAAACTAAACTCATCAAGCAGTTGGCTGCTACTCTACACAGACTCATTACAGTCACCACTCACAGTTTCTGTCAATTAATTACTAAACTTATTGCAATTCACAACTCATCACTACTGCATCTCCTAATGTCTGTCATAATAGCGGGTCCTTCCACGCCCAGTCTACCTTTTCCAGAACGTTTATTCTTATAGTAATCACTTTAGAACTCATTTGCTGCTATGGCCATGGGTCCTTCAATTTATCACTTTTATCTTAAAGAACACATAACATAGTTGTTTCAGTACAATAGTGTTAGGTCTTAGGTCATTATGTAAATTGCGCAATGCATTACATTGTTACTACATTGTGTATAATGCAAGTTATATAATTACAGAAATGTGGATGATATTACAAAATTGACGTTATTTTCCTTTATAAAATTATAGACGAACAAGGTCAACTCTGAACTCATGCTCTCAGTGACGTAATCGAATATGAGATTATTAATATAAATTTTGTATTGCTTGCAGTTATAGGGATTATAATTTTGTGAACCGTTTGTGTTGAAATGTTCGGGACATGGGTGTGTCCATTTTGTAAACAAAAACTTGAAAAAGCAGTCGATCGACGTTACGCGTGCCCAGATGTATTTAGCACAAGAAGTTGGTAAGCATTGCCATTCAACGTGGTATTACTGCCAGCATTCTGGGAACGTTACCGGTCGGTGATGATGCGAAGGAATTTCATGACGCGTTATGTATGTAAATATTCTATTTATTTATTTTAGTTTAATTTACAATTGTATTGTTTATGTTTTATTGTTGTTCGTTATCCTCAAAATATTATAATAGTTAAAATCAAATATATATATTTTAGACACACACAACACTTTTATTTCATACTTGACTTTTTTCCTTGTTTGTTTAAGATACAGTTGTAGGTATCTATTGATAGCAGACGTTTAACTTATTTACTATTGGGGATCTAAGGATGTTTATTTAGGAAAACAAACACGCAATATGTTCCGATTCAATGGTAAGTCAGTATGTTACAGACGAGAAGTTTCAAACAAGATTCAATATTTGGGTATAGGTACAACTTTTTAATAAGTGTACCTGAGTATTCATACTCTTGAAATTAGTTTAGAGATATATCGACCTCTGAATAATTATTAATTCAATGCTCATTAAACTATTTAATCATTAACCTTTTTAGTGCAATTTTTTTTTATTTAGATTATTGGCATTCTTTAATATTGGGTCCTTTAAGCGGGGCGTGAAAAAGCATCTGATAATGCCGCTAAGCTGCCACCATTGTAACATTACTTAGTGTCTGTAATGGTGACCCTCTTTCCTGTGACTTTGCCTTTAGCTTACCATCAGGCGACGCGAAGTCACATTGGCGTGTCCTAGATAAAAAAATGTATATAGAACTTTAAATTTATTGAAATAATACCTAAGTACTTACTTTGCTGGTTTGGAGGATTGGTTCTTTGAATAGCTATTTAGATAAAGACCAGGGTAAGCTCTCTTTCATGCTTTCACGGGAGCTGCTACCGTCTGATTGGTGGATCCTCGAAGGGAAGTCTCTGCCAGAGCCTCGTTCATTGATCTGCCGGTAAACAAGCTCGTAGGTGAAACTGACGTAGACCGTGAAGATTCCGGTGCAGTCACATTCACTTCATCTTATTAGCGTCAAATCAGTCTATTGTTATCTGGATCAGTGTCAAACTGTTTCAAATCTATACGTCGATTTAGAAAGGGTTAAATTAAATTTCCTACAATCTAGAAAAAAAGTAGGTAATGATAAGTATGATGGTGATTCACTGTGGTGGGGAGTGGTCGGGTAGGTGCGGGCACCGCATACCAATATACCTATTAATTGCTGTTTTTTTTACATCTTATTGTTTACATTTATTTGTTTTATTTTGTAGTGATTAATTGTGTTTTTTTTTTATGTGTATGTGTGTGCTATAATAAATGGTTCTTTCTTTCTAAGTCCTGTCAATATAAACCAAAGTATAGTAGTGAGCGTTCAATAATTCACACCCAGCTGAATATTGGTAGGACGGTTTAAAACACAATCATAAATAAAATATAAAAAGTCATTATCGATCCCATATTGATTTTTTATTCGGGAACAAATTTTATGAAAAAGGTGCATTCGCTATTTTCTGCAAAATGGTAAGTTTCATCATAAAAATGTCTAATACAGAGTTAAAGATCACGCAATTGTCTATTAAAATCGGTCAAGTGCGAGTCGGGTTCACGCACTAAGAGTTCCATACTAAACTGTTCGAAGCGCGGACTTGTGCAACGTTAACGGCAATTACCTAAATTTTATTGCGTTTAATTAGCAGTTTAATTTTAGGGTACTTCTCATTGAGTGAGAAGCATGAAATTTGGAAAAAAGCAAGGTCTTATAGCATAAGTTTACCAATTTTCATCGATTGGGCGCCTTTAGCAGAGGCTACCACAGTTGATGACAAAGTTCTGTTCTTCAACAAAACAGTAAATACCCTCTTCGATATACATGCCCCTGTTAGGAAGGTGAAGATAAAACATCCTCCGGCACCATGGCTTACAAATGAGGTTCGAATTGCTATGAAACGCAGAGACCGGGCATTTGATAAATTTAAGAAAAGTCGTTCGGACATCAATTGGGACTCTTACAAGGCGGTCAGGAATCGGTGTAACCAGGTGATACGGAACGCTAAGCGCCGACACATCTTCGATAACATAACTTGCTCATCACCAGCTGATGTTTGGAAGTTTCTCGGGACTTTGGGAATTGGTAAATCAAGGCAGCTGGAGCTACCTAAGACAATTGAGTTAGATGCCATTAATCGTTTTTTCTCCACCTCTCTTGCAATTGATGACACAACCAAACGTCAAACGGTAGACTTCATAGCCGGGCTGACCAGTCCCAGTTATACACCTTTTCAGTTTTCTCCAGTTACATTGGATGAGATCAAAAAAATCATCTTGTCCATCAAATCTAGGGCAGTGGGCTGTGACAATATTAGTCGTCGAATGATTACCTCTATTCTGGACCATCTTCTCCCAGCCATTTCCCACATTATCAACTTTTCACTAGATTCTGGTCAATTCCCTACATTATGGCGCAAAGTCTTTGTCCGTCCTCTTCCCAAAATTTCTAATCCTTCGCTTCCTAACCACTTTCGTCCGATCTCGATCCTTCCCTTTCTATCCAAAGTGCTGGAGGCATATGTGCATAGACAGTTGTCTAATTTTATACATCGTAATGACATATTAAGTCCACTGCAATCAGGATTCAGGCCAGGACACAGCACTACCTCTGCTCTCCTAAAGGTAACGGGTGACATCAGGGATGGTATGGAAAAGTCTATGCTTACTGTGATGGTCTTAGTAGATTTTTCCAACGCATTCAACTGTGTGAACCATGACATTCTTTTGTCGATCCTTGCCCATATTAAAATCTCATCTGATGACCTGGATTGGTTCTCTTCATATCTTCAGGGCCGCCAGCAGTCAGTTTGTGCCGATGAGGAGTCATCGAGTTGGTGCAATCTTGAC
Organism: Eilema griseolum; assembly: GCA_963662185.1. NCBI lineage: Eukaryota > Metazoa > Arthropoda > Insecta > Lepidoptera > Erebidae > Eilema > Eilema griseolum. The sequence goes on from OY759238.1 coordinate 22,047,316, forward strand.
TCTGGGGTCCCTCAAGGCGGTATACTTTCTCCTCTTCTTTTCTCCTTATTTATTAACTTCATAACCTCCGATCTTCAGTGTGCGTATCACTTGTATGCTGATGACCTGCAGTTGTATAGCCAAGCCCCGGTGGATAACATTTCGGAGGCTATCGACAAAGTAAACGCAGACTTATCCTTTATACGTCGTTGGTGTGACGGGTTTGGACTGGCCGTTAACCCTGACAAATGCCAGAGTATGATAGTGGGCAGCATGTACATGATGCGAAGGTTGAAGGACGTGATCATGCCAGCTATTATATAGCAAAATAATTCCTGTCACACTTAGTGTTAAGAACTTGGGCCTAAATCTTGACTCAACCTTCAGTTGGCGGGTTCAAGTCACTAACGTCTGCCAGACAGTGACGGGGACACTAAGGGCTCTTTATCGCCTTAAAAACTTTCTTCCGGTTAAAACCAAGACAATGCTTATGCAGACTTTAATCTTTCCCATCTTTGACTATGGTGATGTATGCTATTTCGACCTGAATGCAGATCTGCTCAATAAACTTGACCGACTTCTCAACAATTGCATTCGATTCGTCTACAATCTTAAGAAGTATGACCACGTTTCGGCTTGTCGTACTGAGCTGGGTTGGTTGCCTATACGAAGGCGACGTAGTCTGAGAGCTGTCTATTTATTTATTTATTTATTAAATAAGTACAACCACATTACATGTATTACACAATTCACACAAATTTCAATTATTGGTAAAGTCTCCGATACATTTAACAATTACGGTGTACATAACATTCACAAAAATATCAGAACAGTGCTAGCTGTCACTTTGATATATACCCTATTAAACTCTCCCAATGCCCCAGCCTATTTAAAGTGTCAGCTCCACTTACTCGGCTCTAACCATAACAAAAATTTACGCTCGTCGAATAACTTACTCCTACACTGTCCCACTCACACGACAAGCCTTGTCCACTCTTCTTTCTTAGTCCAGTCTATTCTTTTATGGAACGCGCTTCCTCTAGAAATCAGAATTTCTACAAGCCGTTTTATATTTAAGACCAGAGTACACCAGCTTTACAGCAACCCATAGTTGGCAAACAATTAATTATTTTAAATATATAATTTTTATATATATATATATATATATATATATGTATATGTTCTTTTTAATTTTTATATTTATTTTTTATGCATATATCTATGTATATATTGGTCTATATGTGTATGTAGTTTATGATGTTTGTATATATTTATATATGGATATATTATTATTTATTTATTTTCCATTAATTTTTATTATATATAATTATTATTTGTGTACCAAACGTAGAGAACTATCACCACAACACTTCGTGCACCTACCTTTGATATAAATATCTCTGCATCACCCTAAGGTTGACTGGTAGAAAATGCCTGTGGCATTAAGTCCGCCTTTGTACAATCCTTGTCAGTTTGTGCAAAAAGTTCAAATAATAATAATAATTGTCGCGTGGTTCCCGTCAGAGTAGAATTATGGCCACCCCCCATCTTTTCCCATACGGTGTCTAACAAGTCGACCAAGGGATAAGGCTGTTTAACATCAGACAGATTTATACAGCCCAGACTCAGCCTCAGATGCATGCTCAAGTCAACAGTAGTGCCCGGAATACGGCAATAGGCTTACGACCTATTACATGGGACTATTGCATTATTGGCATACAATTATTGGTGAAATGTGGGTATTAATTCACCTCTGCCTAACCATCCAGGGATAAAGGCGTGATTATATGATTATATGATGCGAATTATTGTAGCCTCCGATTTATATATTGAACGGAGTAAATATATTAAATGTATTTTTAGGGTTCCGTACCTCAAAAGTAAAAAAAAAACTGAACTCTTATAGGATCACTTCGTTGTCCATTTATCCGTCTGTCTGTCTGGCAAGAGCTTTTCCTCAGGACCACGCATTCCTGAGAAAAGGTATCAAGTTGAAATTCATACCACATACTCAAGTCGATAACGTCTTGAAACTGTGCAAAATCAAACTTCTGAGTCTACCCATTCACAATTTATTACGGTTTACGTAGCTTAAGTTACGGAACCCTCGGTGCGTGAGTCCGACTCGCACTTGACCAGCTTTTTTATATAGTTATACTTAGAAATATAATGCATATGTGAACATGAACAAAGGACATAATACTACCTAAATGAAAACCGCTTTGACATGACACTTCAAAATGTGTACAACATCATTAACAGGTTGTTACTGAGTAGAACACTCTCGCACCACGGGATAATAGAACATAGTTTGGAAATGTTTGCACGGAAATACATAGTTTGAGGTTTAGTTCGGGCTTTGTTTTGAGCTGCAAATGGTGTATCTGTCGTCTGCAGCTCTACAATAAATACGCCCTTATGAAACTTCTCCTAATTGAGCAGTTCGTCTGGGGAAGTACCTCCACCCTACAGAATACCATGGCTATAATAACCTCGTGTTATGTTCCCGGCGGTGAGTAGGGTAGCCAGAGCTCACTGGAAAGTTTTTGTGCTGTCAGTGGGAAGGCTAAAGGCTTGTCCTGATTGTTTCTTGTTCACTGACAGCACATAAACTCTCTGTTCTTACAGGGTCGGTAGCACGGGTGTAACTCCCCTGGTGTTGCACACGTCCATAGGTCACCGTAACCACTTTCCATCAGGTGTGCTTGTCTGCCACTTATGTTGTACATAAAAAAACATAACAATTTTGACAAAAGCGACAGATAAGCTAAAACCTAAGAGAAGCAGGCTGAAGCGGCGCGGCGGTGTAAAGCGTGCCTCTCTGTACCCGAGAGCTAAATAGGGACACCGTGATACCCATACCTGCAGAGGGTTAGCTAGAAAGAGATAAGAATACCACACACTCACCTTAAAACTCATTCGCATGGAGTTGCAGTGAACGCGTGATTGCTATTAGGACGATGCCTCATAATTATAAAACTGCGGTAGTGTAGCCTTCAACAAAGATATCTGTGGTTGCGGAAGCTTTTGTAGTTTAGGTATATTCGTTGATAGTAGAGTATAAATATATATACAAATAGAACTTACAACAAATTGGACCAGAATTATAGAAGTATTTACTGAAGGTCACTCAATAGCGATTTCTAAATCCGATACGGTATATCGGAGGGTGGAGTGAATGGGAATCCACACTCCAAATACAGAGATTGGTGAAAAGTATTTATTCACTTCTGCTTTTTTAATCATTTAGACTTCACTTCGCCTGATGGTAAGCTGAAAGCAAAGTCTCAGAAAAGAGGGTCATTATTACTTACATATACCATGTTACAATGGTGACACTCAGCTTGACAGCCTCATCGTATGCTTTTTCACGCCCCGCTTAAAGGACCCGGGACTGTAGGAAGATGGAAATATGCGAGCTGGTAATGAATTCTAGGTCAATGCTTAACACATTCTTCAGAAATAACAATAACAAAAATATTTTTGTTTTATTTTATTAAGTGAGAACACATAATGAGCAAATTGAAACTTCAAATTAAATATATTACACATACATACATATAATCACGCCTTTATCCCCGGAGGGTTAGGCAGAGGTGAATTAACACTCACATTAAATTTCATCAATCATTGAAAGCGGTCCTACGTAATAGGGGGTGAGCCTATATATTGCCGTATTCCGGGCACTATTGTGGACTCAAGCCATGCATCTGAGGCTGAGTCTGGGCTGTATATATCTGTCTGAGGCTAAACAGCCCTATCCCTTAGTCGCCTTGTACGACACCACATGGGAAAAGATCCAAATTCTACTGCTGGGAACCACGCGGCTTAATATAAATTATATATAATTATAGGAATTCGGGTAATGTTTTCATGCTGCTATGTAACTTACCTAATTTCCAAACAATCCGAGTATCTTTCCATCTTTAGCTAACAATTATCTACGACTTGGAAAAGTACTCGCATTTCCACGATGCACATAGAAGGCGAAGACCTTATTACAAGGTAGTATATACAATCGTTGTCTGACCTTCGACTTCTTAGATCTTTATACTAGGGATTTACCTTAATAGCTGCTATTGACGTAAAATAGCCTGTGAGTAATTTGTTTGTTCCGAAGCAACATGGTAAGCAGACACGGCATGGAAGATTGGTTTGTAAATATTATGTTCTTTAAGGGTCATAAGTAGTGATGCGGATCCTGAGAAAAAATATATGGCGGTATTATTACAACAACGGTAAGGTAAACCTTTTTTGTAATTTTTTTCGCGCTAATTCATTCTGGGTTTTTTTTTATATACCACTTAGGTGGCAGACAAGCACACGGCCCACCTGATAGAAAGTGGTAACCGTGGCCTATGGACGTGTGTAACACTTGAGAAGTCACACTCGCGCTGCCAATCAGTTGCCGTTGCCGTCAGTGTAGAGGACAAAACAGGACAAGCCTTTAGTCATCCCATTGACAGCATAAATTCTCCAGTGAGCTCTGGCTATCCCACACACCCCTGGGAACACAACACGAAGTTATTATAACCGCGGTATTCTGTAGGGCGGAGGTACTTCCCCAGTCGGACTGCTCAAATGGGTACACCTCACCGGAGTTAACAATGAGGTAGGTGTTTTTTTTACGTGCGAAAAATCCCTACCTACTACCACCACCGGAGCCGGTGGGAGAGGTTGTGTTGGACTGAAATCGACTAATAGCGCCTGAGAGTCGTTGTTGGTTACCAAAGGTGAGGTTGACAGGCATATCCTGTATCAGACCCGAACCGACTATGAACGGATAAGATATAGATCTTGTATGTAGTGGTTTGCCTACCGCATGGTTCCTAGTAGAATGGTATACCAAGGCTTACCTATATCTTTCCGTGGGTGTTGTATAAAGCGACTAAATGATAGGGATATTTTACTGCCAGTGCTCACAGTAATACAGTCTTAGTGACTTGGGTCAAAAAAAGTTTTATGTTAAGTCACTTAGGTAGCAGACCACAACACGGCCCACCTGATGGGAATTAGTTACCGTGGCGTATGGACATGCGCAACACCAGGTGCGTTGTACTCGCGCTGCCGACCCTGAAGAAACTTTCTAATGCTTATCTTGGAGAACCCTATATAGTAAGCACTTGGGAAAACCGCAGAAGGGAGTTCTGAGATAAAGGGGATGGGTGGGATGAGGGATGAAGTATAGGTACCTAACCCTTTTTATTCACTCTTCACTTTTTTGGGATGTGTGGTGTATGTAATAAGAAAGGTAGTTAGTGGCTTAGACATAATTTTAAAGTTGTACAATATTTTTTACTTTTATTGTTTTATTTCGGTAGAAATTATTGCTTAATAGAAATTTACAGATTCTAAAGAATATCTATGTCAAATGAAATGTTTGTACGAATTTTACGAATCTTATATTATTTAAAAAAAAACTATCGTTTTAGCATCCTACTAAAAGTAATTCATATATAACTTTACAAACAAGAAACGACGCTTAGTCAACGGAAAATTTTCTGATGTCGAGATGGTCACGCATCACTTACGTCTATTTGCGAACGTTTAATGTATAAAAAAAATATTTGACAGCAGCTTCTCGAAAGAGTATAAGCAAACACAACTTTAATAATATTGTAATAGACACCATTTAAAACCAGATTTTACTAGCCTTGGTAATTCTTTTTATAAATAGTTGTAACTTTTTCCGGAGTGCTAAATTTAGTTTCTATAAATAAACATCACATGTGGTTAATTAGATTTATGAAATGTTTACTATACACGCGACTCTTTAAGCGTGTGATTTGGTATTCTCACCTACTATATTTCTATACATCGCACCGCTCGCCATACCCAGGGAGTCCAGCCTCACACATCACGACCGGAAACTATTCGCACTGTGCTGAACTTCACCCCACGCACGCTCAAGCTGTGGAATGAACTTCGGTTCGTTCTTCTAAGCGGCTGCAATATGGGGTTCTTCCAGAAGGGTGTTAGAAGGTTCTTACAGAGTCGGCAGCACGAGTATGACTCCTCTGGCGTTGCACACGCCCAGTGTCCACGGTAAACACTTTCCATCACCTGGGCCGTGTGCTTGTATGCCACCTAACTTACAGTATTACTATAAGTGGTATAAAAATAATACATACACCTATGCAAATTTAACACCTTTCCATATGCAAAAATAAAAAAATTAATCAAATCAATACGTGTCATTCCTTAAGATCGAGATTCCTTGTTCGCTATGAAGGAAGGAGAAACCATTAAGTAAATATATTTTAAATTTAATTATATTTATTTTATTTTAATATTAATTATTTATAATATTATATGCGCACTTATCAACGAATTGAAGTTTAAATATTATTGTTGATATTTGGTTGGAAACACGAACCTTGTTGTTGTGTCTTGAATGTCTTAGATAGTTATTAATGATTTTATTTCATGATCCGCGTTCGTTTTTTGACTTTATTATTTATTACTTTTTGTTAATAGCTGAAAGATATAATAAAATTGAGGTATACTTTAATATAACTCTACATACCAGGTGAATGTTCTGTATATACCAACGAATGGTGATATTGCGTCTTAAAGTTTAGGCTTCTAAATGTTCTAATTAAGTTCATGAGTTCAGTCACCTTTTAATATAAAAATATAGGACCCCTAACAACAGTAAATGAGACTATTTATTTGGTGATATTTCTTCAAGGTGAAAGAACCTTTAACGATACCTTCAAATCCGCTTCAGATCACATTATTCCTTTTAGTAGGTTAGGGACTAATTACATATTTAAAAATGGTCTTTTGGCATTTGTTGGATGCGCTGAGTAAAGTTATACTAAGCACATAAGCGATAATCTATCAGGGTACCTCTCTCACGTCTATTTGCTTCCAATCCAAGGTAAATACGATGATAATCCCTAATAAGGGATGATTTATCTTTACTTGGTAATTAATATTTTACCTAGTTGTAACTAAGAGTAAAATTTAAACGTTATATGGAAACAACTTGCTGTTGGTCGCGTTGCCTGTGTTGAATGTTGATCCCGTTCTCGCAACTTATGCAACGAATCCCCTATGTTATTGTGTTATCCTAGCCCCAGACTACAAAATTCCATCCAGATGCGATCAGTCGTTAGAGCTTAATTGAATAACAAGATGCCAAAGATCTTTAAAAATTCTCATATTTATAATATAAGTAAAAAGTAGGAAAATATTAAAAAAAATATCCATAATGTACATGGGATTTATCTAAATTAAAATATAAAAACAATACATAATATACATACCTATAAAAAAATTCCGGTTCAGTCATCAAAGAATTTCTCCCCGGGGAATTTGTCAACCGGGAGGGTAGTCAGAAGGCTGGCAGCATTGTCACATTGAATGGCAATACCAATCCTTTCCGCAAGGAATATACCGGCCTCCTGGTCTATTAAACTTTTAGAAATGTCTCTAAACGTAAGACGGACACTTGGACCCCATGATCCCAGTGTCTCGATTCCGTAGGAAGTAGGATATATATCATAATATATAAGTAGACATCTTGAAAAGTGCAGTACAAGTACTAAAGAACAAAGCTATTAACACATGAAGGTCACACTAAGAACTTCTGATCGCGTGATAATCCTTTGTTTGTTATGGGTTTTCCAATATCTATGTGCTTGTTAATACCGCAGATGTTCCGAGATATTGACGCACATTGACGCAGACAGGTACATCAGTCGGATTGTTAAATTATTCAATATTGAGTGATGATGTTGTTTATAATCTTTGGAAGGTGCTATTAATAGCACTAACGGCAGGTGTCGAAGTTCACTTATATGATGGGAAATGTAAACAGACACAAACTTATTTTTAACACATGTATGATAGTATTCTTAAATTTAGCCCATACCACTAGGCTACCGCGAAAAACCGCGGTAGCCGGTAGTAGGTATTGGACTGCTGAGACGAGGTCTCGGGTTCGATCCCAGGTTTTACCATGGCACACACCAATGACTTTTCGATGCTTTTCGAAGTTATGTGTGTATTTATCGCAGGTTCATAAGTGCCCGGTTAATGGCAATAGGCTCGCCACCTATTACATTGGGACCTAAACATAAACTGGCGAAATGTGGGTGCTAGCACCTCTGCCTAACCCTTTGGGGATTTAGGCGTGAGTTTATGTTATGTTATGTTATGTTATTCACCAATTTAATTTTGCTTAAGTGTTGTGTACAGAATTAGTCAAAAATGAAAAGAGTTCAATACAACACTCTAGGAATAAAATCTTTTAGGGGTCGTATTGGCAGTTGTGTTATTATAAATAAAAATTACATGCAACATAGACTGTATTGTAACTAGACAATATTGTAGACCACAACAGAACTCGTAGGTAGGTGGGTATAATGTATGGTGGTCAATAGCGAGTCTAGAAAAGTCGTAGAAATATTGATTAGATTAGATATTTTATTAAAAAAAATGCTTTCGGTTGACAGTGGATCTCAGCCAAAATCATTTTTTGTTAAATCAATATACACGCCAATTATAGCTAAATTCAGAAAATATATTTAGTTAATATTTAGAGACATAATAAAATTGATTAAATTAATTAATAATGATCATTTTGAAATATTTTTTATTTAAAAATGTAAACTATGTAAAATAAATGAAGATAAATTATGAGGAATCTATGAGATTTAATGTTATGAGTAGGTATAAGAAATATGAAATGAGATGTAATGTCAATATTGTATGAGTTAGAATAAAATGTTATCTTTATTTCTAGTTATCTTTCTTGTCTTTCTTTCTTTCTTTTTTTCGTTCTTTGTCTCTTTCTTCCTTACTTTCTTTATTTCTTACCTTCTTTCTTTCGTCCTTTCTTTCTTTCTTTCTTTTTTTTCGAAGTATTAGTCCCATGTGTGATATGTTACGACGATAAAGATTTTTTGCATCTATAGGTACCTACATCGATTATATGATGTACGGTGTGTAGATACAGCTATTTATAGCAAAAAGCAAAGTCTAATGAAACACACGTGTGAGTATAAAGTTCTAACATTTTTTTGTTATTCTTACGAAAATTGTCTATAATTGGCAAAGTCAATGACGTTCCCTTTTTTACTCCTTATACCTAACATGAACAGAGCATCATATTTATTACAAAAAATCTAGTATTGAATGTATTACAAAATGGTTTTTGAACTCTGAACAGAAGTTATTATATGGCTGTACTGTCAGCAACAAAAGTGTCTGACTAATAATGTTGCATAGATGTTCGTATGGCAACCGGGACCAACGGGTTAGCGTGCTCTCCGAGGTACGATCAGACCAGATTTTTGCAAATAGCACCGAGCGGTAATCGAACCCACGTCTGCGTAGCGGCCGCGTTCACAACCGCCACGCCACAGAGGCTGTCGAACCTACTCATACTTTCTATAACTGTGTTTGAATTCAAGTGAATACGGCTCTGCATAATTATGAACTGTCATTCGGTATCTAAAAGTTAGGACATGTTATGTTATGAATAAAGGCTATGACAGAAGAACCATGAAAGTAAAATTAATGCGATGGAAATAAAATGTCAGAAAATTATAGCTCTAGTAACGATAATGGACAATGTGAGGAACAAAAAGATAAGGGAACGTTTTGGTATAATAGAAGATTTAGTGACCATGACAGTAAAAGGGATGCTTAGATGGTTCGGACACGTACAGAGGAAAGAAACAATTACCGGAGCCTGCTTTGGTATCGCTGTGGGTGTTATTTTTTAGTTCTACGCATATTCTGAGCATATTTGTATTTTAAATTCATTCAAAAATGAATCAGCCTCACAACAAGTGGCAATTCATAGGCACGTATATTGTAGAACAGAAGACCAATGTATGGGATTGATTTGACGCTTAAGTCATTGTTGACGTCTGTCAAATACGTCAAATCCCATACATCTGTCAATCTATTATACAATACGCCGGTCATCGAATTGCCATTTATCTAGGGGGCAGTTTTACGCAAATTCAATCTCGTCATGTAACTGGTAGATTCGTAATTTTAATGTTTGTTGACAGCTGTGTGTGAAGGTCATAAGTGTTGTATTTTTAAATTTTATGGACTATTGACAGTTTTAATATTCTGAATCTCAATTATGTTTATTATTGCTTTAAGAGGCGTTAAGTATTTACATACATATATACATATAATCACGCCTTTATCGCTGGAGGGTTAGGCAGAGAGAGAGAGAGAGATCCCACATTTCACCAATCATTGAGTGAGCCTATTGCCGTCTTCCGGGCACTATTGTTAACTCAAGCCATGCATCTGAGTTAATAATGGTTATAGATATTATTTAATCATGTAAACAACAGCATAATTAAAGTATAATATATCAATATTAAAACATAAACACGCTAAGTAGATTCGCGATTAGATATGTCGCGTTGAACAACCCACTCCGCATCGTTCCCGGCGCTAAAGTGCCCATGATGCTTGCCGCGTTGCCCCGCTGAATCGCAATGGCCATCCTTTGCCCAAGGAACGAGCCAGAGCGGGAGTCACCGCCTTGGGCGTGGATACCGCAAATGTAAAATACAAAATTATTTTAAATTATATATAGCTTCATGATCAGTTAGCCGTTAATTTCTGTAAAAAACCCGGCATATTTTTAGGCTATTAAAAAGCGGTAGTTTCAGTTAGTCTTCCTTAAACTGGGTAATAAAATAAAATGTCTAGAAATAAAAATAAAATGCCTATGCATTATACTTTCAATATATACATAATTAGTTAAAAATTTGCAAAAAAATGTTGTATGTACCAATAAAGTAAAAAATAATAATTGAAATACGTACTGTAGGTTAAGGTTAGTTGTAAATATAGTACATAAGTAACACACTGTTAGAATCAAAATAAAACATTCTCTTTCTTTCTTCTTTCTATATATCCCTATTTATACGTGGGGATTTTTATATAATTCACCTTTATAGCCTAGCTACTAAAGTAACTATTACCTAAATAATTCTCATTGTCCTTTCTTGTTAACAGTTCCATTGAAATCAGATATCTGAGTGCTTTGTTTACGCCTTCAAGATATCAGTCCCTTGTCCTGTCAATCAGGCTTGTATTTCAACCTTGAGCTGACATATATTTCTGAACCTAGTTAATCTTAGTTTAGGTAATCTATTAAGAAATGTGTGCAGAATAATCATGGAAGATAAAAAATAATTATTTTATTTTATAATTCGACTTTTGTAGTTTGTAAATTATTATTATATTCAAATATAAATTAATTTATGTATTAATAAATACTGCTAATGACCTAGTTTGTAGCCAACCAATTATTTCACCGGTAATTAAAATGCATGCGAACCAAATCTACCAACAGTCGTTGTTGCAAATCTAATGCGGTTCCATGCTCTTAAATTTTTCTCGTAGTAGGAAGCGGAAGCAATGAAGGTGGAACTTATAGTTCGTTGATTCATATCATATCATATTATCCTTAAAAAATTCAAACTCTGAATTTGGTTTCTATATTTATCACGTTCAAATATCGTGTTGATTATGAATGATTGAAAAATGTGTTGATAGCACATCTTTGAATTCGTCATATAATTCACAATACATATTATATCTTATTAAATGTAAAAGAGTGCAAGATGTATGCAAAAATGTTACAGTAAAGCTATGGAAATGGTTTTGCCATGAATTTTTGATCCCATTCCCGCTTCTCATGGAAACCTATTCCCGGGATAAAACACTCAAAGTAAAATCAAAGTTTACAGTCATTTATGATAATCTGAAAATCGTTGAGGCATCAAAACCTATTGAACTAGAATTATGAAATTTGGCAAGAAGCGAGGTCAAAGGGAAACGTCCGATAATCGTATCCGGTAATATTTGCATTATTTTATACTCGTACAAAAGAGAAAAAAATAAAAGGGAGATTTAGAGAAGAAGAACTGCAAGAATTGGTAAACCGGAAGTTAAAAGTGACTAACGCTGATAGCTTCTCGACTAACGCCCCATTGCGACCTTGCCTTGAGACAGGAAGCATCTCGTTTGTAACCGTGATTCTAAACGACCTTGATCAGAACAAGAGCATTGAAGATTCTATTACTTTTTTTTGCAAGGAAGGCTACTTACAGGCCTATCACATCTACATCTCGCCGTCGCACGATTCGAGAGTCGGTCCTCCATGGGGTGCCACACCCGAAGGGAGCCAAAAGGGATGGCCCTGGGTCGGCCGAGTTGGGATATAATCCTCCGGCAATCTCACCTTTGTTAACCTTCCGGAATTACATTGTTAAAATTAGAAATCGTAAAAACTCAGTGTGTTACACTTAAAACTAGGCAGACTAGCAGGAAAATATTCACCTAGTAGTAGAATAGACTTTCACCCAGTAAAAGGCGCAGATTAAAAAAAACCCTTCTGTTATAACCAACCCTGTCGGCTTTGGCAGGGGGTTGTACCTGCTTGGATATTACAGACAAAAATATGAGTGAGTATGTATGGTATTAAAATAAATATTATAAAATAAAATCGCACAACAGGTACAGTCAGTATCAGATTGAACTTGATGAACAAAGTAATTATGATATTTGGTATACGTCTTTAGTTCGGACAGTAATACAATTTAAATCAAAATGATCGTAATACCAAGGTTTTAGGATCATTTTGAGACTTTGTATTCAAGATCAGTTTTGACGCTGGCTGTACCTGATTCTTTTCCAGTAGCATCACCGACTTGACCTCAATATAATCAAAGTTATATTAAATGCATTTTTAATTATGTTTAGTAAAAAATAAACGGTGTTTACGTTAAATATATACTTTTAATGGGTTGTCTTATAAGATAAGCTGTTTTGATCTTTTGTTTACGTAAATCGGATGTCCGATAATCGCCTATGTTATTAAGGTTTATTGCCTTTGGAGATTTCAAGGGATTTTCCTTTCAGAATGACGTCAATGTGATAATTCCTTAACTGGTGATATTTCCTAATATTAAGTTTTAATTGTAACTAATAGTGATCTGGGTAACACAATGGTATTTCTATTTTTGAATTTTAATTTCTAACAGCTCTATCCCTTAGTCGCCTGGAACGACAACGCATGGGAAGAGATGGGGTGGCTCAAATTCTACTCTGTCGGGAACATAACATAACATAATATAAACTCACGCCTATTTCCCCGAAGGGGTAGGCAGAGGTGTTAAGCACCCACATTTCGCCAGTTTATGTTTAGGTCCCCATGTAATAGGTGGCGAGCCTATTGCCATTAAACGGACACTTATAAACCTGCGATAAATACACACATAACTTTGAAAAGCATCGAAAAGTCATTGGTTTGTGCCATATTAAAACTTGGAATCGAACCCGAGACCTCGTCTCAGCAGGCCGTTACCCATACTACTAGACTACCGCAGTTTTTTTTTCATATATTTATATCGTATGTACTATACGTTGTATCTAATTACAATTTTGCACTTGTAAATACATACATACATATAATCACGCCTTTATCTGCAGTGAGTTAGGTAGAGGTGAATTAAAACACACATTTCACCCATCAATGTATTCGGTTCCAACTAAGGGGGTTAGCATATTGCCTCATTCCGGGCGCTCTTGTAAAGTGAACTAAGGTTAAATATTGTTAAATCATAATTAAGAGGTTTTGATCACGAAAGAGGTTTTATAACGCGTTAAAACATGATTACTAATCATGTGTATAGAACGTATTTCAACCGACGGAAGTAATTAGCAGCTATCTAACACCGGTAATTTTAAATTAATTGCATTTAATTTATAAATATTTTTAAATCTTTTCTAATTCTCAAATCGAATATTTGTAATGGTCTCTTAATATATGAATAGAATACAGTGGAGGTCAATTCTTCAGTGCTTTGCTTTATTCGAGGTTAGTAGGTAATTAAAATCAATCTCGGCCGAAGTCTTCAGCTTGTTGCATAGGTCAGGATTCCGGGTACATACCCCACAATGGTAGCGATCACACACACAAACAATTTTCCACAGAACAGTTAAATTTTCAATGTATTAGCGACTAAATAATAAACCAATCTACCTTATTAAATACTTAAGATATTTGTACTTTTCCACAGTATTTTATTTTTAACCTGACCAGTTTTACCTCACGGTATTCTTAAAGATTTACAATAATGGTAAAAATGGTTATTAATAGAATACTGTGCAAAAGTACAATTGTCTTATTCTATATGTGTGGCAAGTTCCACAAAGTATCATTAATCATCAGTATAAAAAAATATTAAAATTAATAATGTACCTCAGTTTTACCAGGAAGTAATAGGAAATATTTATGGCAATACATTGGAGCAGAGAGAACTGCCTTCCGACACAATTATAACAAAAATAATTATAGTCAGGAGTCACATTACACTTAAGGTCATTATGAGATAGGTAGATATACAAAATTACAGGCTGGGTCGTTCGTATATTGTCCTAAGTTAGTAAGGTTTAATGACCTTTATTTAGGTCAATGTGTTGTTTGCAGATGAGGTTTACTGTTACTACAACCTAGAGAAGCAGTTTTAGAAGAATTTCTTATGTGAGCTTATGCTAGATAAGTTGTAAACACTTTCTGTTTAGCTGTAGCTTAAACTATACAAATAGACCTAAAAAAATAATGGGTCACGTATTACTTACGGTAAGTCATATTATTTTTTAAATGAAGCTTCAATTGGAGCTTTTTTTTTTATACCACTTAAGATGGGAAGTGGTTACCGTGACCTATGGACGTATGCAACATCAGGGGCGTTGTACTCGCGCTGCCGACCAATTCGGGCAAGGGTTAACGTTAACAAATGCAGTCGTCCGCATAAGGCAATACTTCCTTCAAACGATCTTAGCGATGAAATAAATCGATAAATGAAGAAAATACTTTTCAGTCTTTAGAGGATCGTTTAATATATTATGCTTCTTGCTTTTGTTTAATAATTTTGAATGGTTAGTCAAGGCGATGGGTAATTTGGTATGTGTTAAGCTACTTCTGACCTGTTCACGTGATACTATACTACTGAAGTTCAAGATAATGACCAGAGCTAGTGCAAAAAAGGGTTATTGATGAGAAAAGATATAAAAACCACAAGGATACGAATATGTGAGATATTACCATCGTTAGTTTACGCACGCAGACTTGGTATATTATTGTGACTGGCAAAATTATCTTCTTTTTGTGTGAACTTTGATGAGTTCTAATCGTAACTGACACTTATGCCACGACGGCTTAGAAAGCACATTATGTAATCGTTGATAGTTCGGTTAAATAATATTGGCAGACCGTAGATGGGGGACCACTTACCAATCGGTAAAGGATACTGAAAACTGCAGGAAGCTTTTGATCAAGCTGCTTATCATGGTAGTTTCGCATTTGTTTATTACTAATACTGATTTATCAATGTAGAGGCCAAACCACTGAACCTACACTGTAGGTGCAAAATGAAATTTTGGCAGTAGATGCTTTTTACATTGTATGCACCCATTTAGAAATACTGGAATGGCGACCGCGTACGGGCAAACGTAGCGTAGGACGCCCAACGGCCAGGTGGAAGGACAACCTCATCAAGGTCGCCGGGAAGCCTGGATGCGGGCTGCTTTAGATCGGTCATTCTGGAAGTCTGTGGGAGAGGCCTATGTTCAGCAGTGGACTATGTGTGGCTGACATGATGATGATGATTAAGAAATAATTTTTGAAATACTCTTTTTCTTCTTCATCTTATTGTTAAGCCCAGTCGCATCAGAAGCTTTCACCTCGCAGTCTGGTGTCGGCTTTACCAGTCTAACGACGGAATTGCCTGAACCTTGATATTTTCCGTGAAGCGACTGCCATATGACCTACACAATATAAAGGCGATATCGAAGCATTGTAGTTAGACCAGTTGTTGGACTTTACTGTCACTGCCATAGATGTGGGTATGGCAACCGGGGCCGTCGGTTTAACGTGCTCTACGAGGCACAACCAGATCAATGCAATACTCATATTCTTGCATACAAATTTTAGCGTTGTGCGGGGATCGAACTAGTGCTTCATGCCTAGCGGCCGTAATCACTTCGGCCATGCTACAGAGGCAGTCAATTTGAAACTTGGACCTGTGTTAAGTCTAGCCTATGTGTTATTTCAGATAAGCTATCCTTGTAGGAAATTTTAGCTAAATCCGTCCCACCGTTAGAGTGATTGAATGATATACATCCTAACATTTTCTCAAACTTTCAAATTCATACTAACTAAGCAGCAAACTACCTAGAAATAGAACAGGAATTATTTTTTGTACAAACATGGTATGTAACTTGCCCCAGACTTCGAGACAGTTTGTTGAATAAATATTGACTCTTTCTAAACCATACCTACTAACTGTGTTTAATTATGTTGTCGGAATTCCCAAGTTACTGGTAATAAAACATACAAGGCTTTCTACGTCAATGCTATCTAAAAGTGAAAGTTAACCAAAACAACATTTAAGACTTTATTTTAATTAATTGTTAAAGCAAAACTGTGTTATAAAATTTTTTTCTGTCAATATTGACTGGTAACGTTGTCTTTCAACGTCAATATATCGCTATTTCTATGTCAAATTTAAACAGAATTTGACATAGAGATTTCATATTGTAAACTACGTCGGGTCTTCTCTTCACCCCTACCGCAATGCGTTAAAACAAAGGTCTTTGAACAGTGCGTCCTACCTGAATGAGTTACGGTGCCGAAACGTGGACACGTACAGTGGGGCTGGTCCATAGCTTAAAAGTCGCGCAGCGGGCTATAGAGCGAGCTACGCTTGGAGTTTCTCTGAAGGGTAAAATTCGGAACTAGGTTATCCGACAGAGAACTAAAGTTACAGTTGTAGGTCACAGAATAAACAAGCTGAAGTGGCAGTGGGCTGGCTACGTTTGTCGAATAACCGATGGTCGTTGGAGCAAACGAGTCCTAGAGTGGAGACCGCGAGAAGGTAAACGGAAGGTAAGACGCCCCCTATCCCGATGGAGAAAATGTGGCTGAGACAGACTGGATGCGAAAGGCAGAGGATCGGAAAAAATGGCGCACATTGGGAGAGGCCTATGTCCAGCAGTAGACTGCTTTGGGCTAATTGATTGATTGAATATACGAAGTAATTCATACAAAAACGGAATGAAATTAACAAATCTGGTCATTACACTACCGGCGTGAACATAGGGGTTAAAGGGAAATGAATATTGGCAATTTCAGTTGCTAATATCCTTAAAAAAATAAACTTAAATCTTACTTCTATATAATACTGGTATAGATTTATTTATTTAAACTTCATACACAAATGTACACAGGCGGACTTAATGCCACAGGCATTCTCTACCAGTCAACTCAATAGGCGGTGCAGAGAATAACAAGGATTAAACAATCATGATGTGTCTTTTTGACATGTTTCATTTAAAAATGTGGTTCTTGGCAGAGAATTTGGACCACCCTACCTCTGCCTATGCAGTGTCGTACAAGGCGACTAAGAGATAGGACTGTTTAGTATCAGACAGATACTCGTATATACAGTCCAGACTCAGCCTCAGATGAATGGCTTGAATCAACAATAGTACCCGGAATACGCATGGTGGCAATGGTGAAATGTGAGTGTTAATTTACCACTGCCCAACCCCCCCGGGAATAAAAACGTGATTATATATGTGTATGTGTGTAAAAAGTCAGTTTATATATTTTTCCCGGTTTATACACTTATGTTGAAGACTAACAAACGAAATCGAAGCACTAGTTATTCAGTTTGTTATCCTAGTAATGTCTGTTTTTATAAAAAGTCACCACAAGGTTGTATACCTTTACTTAAGTGCCGAATGAAGTATAGGCTCATTTAAATTCCCGAATTATAGAAATTATAGTTATTTTTCTGTTATTTATATATATATGCTATTTATATGTATATTTATTTCGACAAAAAGTAAATTACCTAAAAAATAAAACAACATTATATTTATTATGTATTCATCATTTTGTTAATAGGTGGAATTTCCTAGATTTTATCATGTTTTGTTTGCAAAAAAAAACACAAAGAACCTGCTAACTTATGTTATTTATGTCAGAAGACACACTTTCATGCGTAGAAATAAAGGTAAATATTTTTTCTATATATAATTAAATTGTAGCAAGGTTGATATTTAGCAATTGTTAGGCTAAAAATTAAATTATTTTTAATTATAAATCAGTACTTCCTGAAGCAGAAAGAAACCTTGGCAAATATATATTTAATGCACACTCTTCGTTTCGTGTCCTCTAATTAAACGTGAATATATTATTAAGTAGTGTGATATTTTGGGGGCAGAAGATTTTCTAAATCAGTATTAATAGGATTCTATTTTCATATAACTATCATTCATATCACAAAACTAAAATTCATTTGAATGTGTAATATTATTGTAATATTAAAATTTACCTCATATATAATAGTTAAAATATTTTATCCTATACATTTTTAAACTTTTTATGAATTTAGCGTTTTTTTAAATATTTTTAATTAGTTGATTTCCCAGAATGTGTGGGTATTGTATTGGGGTTCCGCCGCGCATAAAATGCTGTCTTTTAGTTTACTAAAAATTTATTGCTATAATAGCCAGAAGTGACTGACATGTTAGCAATGTTTAGCGATTTATGATATGACTGAATTCAACTATGATAGATAGATAGATAGATAATTCTTTATTGTACACCAACAGATTACTGTAGGACAAGTAGGTAGCATGTATACAGTTCAATGTACAATGGGCGGCGGCCTTATCGCTGAAGCGATTTCTTCCAGGCTACCTTGGTTCCCGGCAGAGTAGATTTTGGATCACCCCATCTCTTCCCATGCAGTGTACGAGGCGACTAAGACATAGTGGCTGTTTAACATCAGACATATATAGTCCAGACTCAGCCTCAGATGCATGGCTCGAGTCAAAAATAATGCCCGGATGACGGCAATAGGCTCGCCCCCTATTACGTGGGACCGAATTTCATGATTGGTGAAATGTGGGTATTAATTCACCTCTGCCTAACCCTCCGGGGATAAAGGCGTGATTGTATGTATCGTATCGTTGAATTCATACTCAACGATATTTGATCAAGGACTGACTTATTGTCTTCAGTTACAGAATGTACTATCGGCCCGGCGCGGCGGCAGGAACTCTAAATAATGAATCGTGATGCTCCGTAATAAATTAGCTGTAGGTACGTCCTTGATTTAGTTATGACAGAAAATTTATATACAGTCAAGTTGTTTGGTCCATAAACCCACCCTTGTCTGTAACTAGTACTTGTATTACAGAATAACTAATATTTATTTGTATGTTACTAGGTTAAGTTATAGATACTTTGTTTGTTTTGTGTTAGTTTTTTACCTTCTCCTACATTCTCTATTGATATTTTTAACACCTACTACGTATTTTACTAGGTAACTGTATAGTCCAGGACTATACTCGTACAGTTACCCGTATTGTGGGCTGTCGTGCTACTTACCGCAACCAGAAATAATATACTTTTTTATGCGTATTATTTTTCGGCTACCCGCATAATCATTTAAGTCGCTAACTCATCGTTTTCACTACGAAACAAGTTGTAAAACTAGATGTAAACTTGTTTGATACAAAATTTGTAGAAGACTAATCAAAACACAATACTTGTTTAATACATGAATCTCATAGTATGTATAGCGAACAAGTTGTAAACAAGTATAAAACAAGTTTGCGTTCACACCATAGTAGTCTGTGACATATTGCAACTTCTCAAGGGGTTAGAGTGCAGCCGGACGGTCGGTATAAGCACTTGGCGGTTTAATTTACGGTGTCCGGTCGCATACCTATACATGGTATACTAGCTGAACCAATCCAGCTTCGCCCGGGGTATATTTTGAAGCTTCATATCCCTTTGAGCCCGTATGTTTTAGTCTTCAAAATATGTATGACAAATTGCCGGATTTGTTAACATTTAGTATCAACGCTTTGCTCCCTTAAGTAGTAGCGTGATGATATATAGCCTAAAACCTTCCTCGATAAATGGACTACTCAATACTGAAAGAATCATTCAAATCGGACCAGTAATTCCAGAGATTAGCGCGTTCAAACAAACAAACAAACAAACTCTGCAGCTTTATAATATTAGTATAGATTTAAAAGTTCAATAATTCCACAAACGTGTTATATTATAATCATACTACTTCAAGATGCTTGCTCTCACCCAACACTTACTTCTTTCTATGTTACATTACGTGTGCACGTAGACGAATGCGCGTAGGGTGTACGTGTACGTAGCAAATAGTGGTAGCTGATTCCACGTCTAACTTTGCAATGTATATACATGACCGTAAGCTACAACAGCTCTTTAACAGCACGGTTGATAATGCGGGTTGCTGCTACGCGGTTGCCAGCATTTTCTGCGGTCTGCCGGACGGCCAATTGCATTGTGGTTATTAGCATAATGCATATGAAGCTTAAAAAAGCTATAATCTTGCAAAAGGGTATGCTAAGATTGCTAAATATTATGTGTATCTCACATTATAGTAGGTACAAATTAAAGTGTAGTTTATTATTATTTGATCCTGGTCTTTCTCTTTCTCTCATAGAGCAAGTTTCAGCAATGATAAAAAATCCAGCCCTTGGCGTTTGTTAGAGAGGCTACCTTATTGATCTTCTGTTATATTATTTTTTACTATCAGATTTTTCTAGATTTCGTCTTCTCTTTGTGCTAATACCCTACAACAAGCTCTCTCATGAAATTCTGCCTGCCTATAAATAGATTTAAAAGCGTGAGTAATTAAAAGGAATTTCTGCCAAAAAGTCAATTATAAAATCAGAAAACAAGCTCGGAAATGAATTGTTTGCTCTATTAAGCTTTTCAAACAAAAGCATGTAATTAGATTAAGCAAATATGTTGATATTTATGCTCCAAAAACGCTTATTAAGCCACTTGTTCCAGTTAGCTCAGAACGACGCGTTTTGTATTAAAGAAGTACTGACATTTGCCCCTGGATCCGCTCGCTTGAATGTTATCGCAACCAAACAAAACCTTTTAGTTTCCCATGGTCTCATCTACCCGTGTATCAAATTTTATCAGAATCGATTTAGTAGCTTAGACGTGTAAGCGTAACAAACAGACAGAGTTACTTTTGCATTTATAATATAGATATGAATATATATTTCCACATTTCAAAATAAAGCAACGATATAAGATAAAAAATATTTTTATTTCTTTTTCCAAGACTAAGTACTAGATCATCATTTCTAATGTATATTTCTGGTACGGTGTCAAAGATGAAGTCTGCGGTTCCTCTGCTTCATGTGCTCTGACGTCATAAGACCAGTCTGTATTGACCATTCGACCTGTGAACAAAGAAAACAACATTGTTAACAATCTGAATATAAAGAAGTTAAACTTATATCGAAAACTCTCTATAATAGATATTAGTATGAACATCGTAAACTTGTTAATTGTTCATTGTACAGTCTTATTGCTATTTACACTATCATGGTCACGCACATTAGTATCAAAGTATTCGGGTTATTTATCATGTTGTATTGTTTTGAGTTTCCGATATTTGGGCGCTGTTGTCCGTGATCATGGTGCTTGCAACAGCGCCAAAATAACAGCAACTCAAACTCTTATTGCTGTCTGCGATATTAGACAACCTTTGTCTAAGCTTAGTTGGGCTTAAGTATATATATTATATCTAGATTTTGTTAGCTGTATCTATTGGTCATGTTTTCCCTGTGTTATATTACTAAGGAGAAAACTCTAACAGAAAACCCCGGGACTCAAACCTAGAACCTAACTATTACACATGAACCGTAATATAAACTTTTGCCACACGAATAAGGTACCTTTGTGTTTATTCTATATTAATGTTATGTTAATTCAAATTCACACAAGTTAATAATATATAATTATGTTTATTACTTGTGAAGCTAGAACTAACTAATTAATGTAGCTTTAATGCAAGTTAATGCAATAAAACATTTTATTTTCAAAATTTGTGATTGAATATATGTATGAATGTATATATAGAATGAAATACCTACTTATTTATATGTTTACTTACATGAGTATATATTATGTTTTGATTTAATAGAAGCATGGTTAATAGTTCTCGTACTATTTGACTATATTATTGAAATATTTGACAATATATGTCTAGATATACCTACGCTAAATAATATTTAAACGGCTTCACCATTATGGATAGCTAATTTCTTTTATAGTATTTATTTAATATTGCTTGTGGCCAAGTATTGGACCAATAAATCTTAAATACCAGACCATTATATGCCAGACCTGGCAATTGATTCGAAGACGAAAAAAATTATTGTCAAGACAAGTTATAAAAGAATCGAATACAATTTAGGCGTAGTCAGAGAACGAAGCTAACACAAAATATTATGTGCATATGCGTGGCCATGAACATATAATTTGAATACGATATTAACAAAATCAAAGTCGCTTCCAGCTGTCTGTACATTTAAAATTTCTAAGATATATAACGAATATTAATGCAGTTTTTATTCTGCTGAAAGTAGTATGTTTGAATCCTAGAGAAGTAAAAAAAGGGTTTGAATGCATAATAATACATAGGTAGCTAAATAAACAATAGGAAATGAAGTTATATCCTCACGCTGCCGGTCGGCTTGCAACTACTCCTACAGCTCCTACGCAAATATTACTAATTCATTTAGTAACTTTTAAGAGGTACGTAATCATCTCGATTTTGGTTGATAATAAATATTTTAAAGTCTATTAGATGTGTCATCTAGAGACTGGCACAAAATATTATGGTATCGATGTTTTATCTTATATTCCTGTGCAAAAATATAATTGTATAGTATTCCGGATGTTTATATTTGTTTTTATATTTATTTTAAACCTCTTGAAACACATTAAGTTAAGTTCCGCGTTATTATGATGTTTAAATGATTTACCAGCTTTCTTTATTCTAAAATATAATGAAGTACAAAATCAAAGGCGATTAATAATCTATTTTACATCCAATTATAATATATAAAAGCGGCACTTAAGTTAATTATTTGACGTAAAAAGCGATCCTCTGCTGTCTTTGCATGATTTTATTCTTTTCTTCAGCTCTTTCACTCAAAACGAGTTAATTAACTGTGATACACGTATTTAAGTCAAATGAAAACGATCTTTTGTTTAAAGATGCTGTTTGAATGAATCTCCTTTTTTATTATTACTGTGTATTACTAGAAACCAGCTGACCCATATCTGCCGGATTAGCTGTCATTTATGATCACTGCTCCACTTCCTTATGTAATGATAAATAACCTTAAATCTTCGTCTAGAAATGGACTATTCAATAATAAAAGATTTTTTTATTCGAACTAGTAGTTCCTGAGATTAGCGCGTTCAAACAAACGAAATATAATATTAGTATAGATAAGAAAGTAAAAGTATGGAAAACCAACCTTTTTTTGTAAGTCGACCTGCAATGATTATTTCACTATCACAACACATATGCACTGCTCTCCTCATCTCTTCAAATTGTACTTCTGTTTGTAATCCACTGAAGAAGTAGAATTCATTGACGATGTACTGCTGCTGGTGGACTTCGATAAGTCAGTCTTCTTTCTGAAGGTCAGCCTTGCTTCGCCTCTGATAAAGCGGTCAAGGACCTGCCGCAATGATGAATGCTTTCGTTCAAAAGGATTTGTATACATTTTGATTTATTTATTTAGAAATTGATTTATATAACAATGGAAATTAGTACGATACGTCTGCTCACTATAAGCGCAAGTTTGATACTGAAGTGTTGCATCTCCCACTCTTTTATTTATATTAAAGCGGTGCGCACGCGCAGGTAAACACTACTTTAAGACGTCATTGCGGACTTTTGCTTTGATGGCTACAATTAAATAGCTAATGAACGGGGAATGATACATTATGATTATGGTAATGATGATAATATATGATATATATCGGCGCGTCGTTGTTTATGTTATTATAACTGTTACGCTAGATTGTAATTCTAG
This sequence comes from Eilema griseolum, assembly GCA_963662185.1. Taxonomy (NCBI): domain Eukaryota; kingdom Metazoa; phylum Arthropoda; class Insecta; order Lepidoptera; family Erebidae; genus Eilema; species Eilema griseolum. The sequence continues at coordinate 22,071,265 of OY759238.1, forward strand.
ATTTAAATAAAGATAAGAAAGTGTACATCCGTCTTTAGATCGGGACTGTTCACATGCGGTAGTTTCCTACACAATAAATGATGAAGATAACAAATTTAATAGCTGCTCTATCCGTACATAGAAAATTTACCTAGCAAATTGAAATTGTTTTTATGTAGGATACATCAATTTAACTTCACCTCGCCTGATGGTAGGCAGTAAGCAAGGTCTCAGGATCTTTCCTGAATAAACAAGAGCTCATTAAATATTTAAGGCTCAATTTGCTAGCTGGATTTCATCAATGATTATAGATCCATGTACCTACATTTTCACGTTCTGCTCAATAAAGTTCGTTGAGTAAAACGTAGAAACTCAGTTTAGATAAAAGGGGTGATCAGTTTTGAAATCCAGCTTCAATTTTTTTTTTACGTGCGCAATATCCCCTCGGATACCTCCCCACCGGAGCCGGTGGGAGAGGTTATGTCGGACTCGAACCGACTAAAACGCACGCCGCCTGTGGGTCGTTTTGGTTGCCGAAGGTGAGGTTGACAGGCATATCCCTCGCACCCCGGCCGACCCAGGGCCATCTCTCACGATCTAGCCCTCTTCTCGGGTGTGTGGGGAACTACAAAGTCCCCAACTCGTTCCCGGAAAACGAGGAGGCGCGCCAGGCGAGCCGCGCCGCGGCCTGCTTCTGCCAGGGAAACAGGCGGCTCCACCTGTCACCCCCAGGCCGGCGCTCATGGAGGGCGTCGTTCATCGACCTCCGACGCCCGAGTTCAATTTATTAGTAACAATTTATCATATATTTTGTTACATTTTTTTATATATTGCAGTCACAAATTAGACTACGTACTTCGTATTACTATTTTAACTGCCTAGCTTATATCTTTACCTTTTTTAATTCTTATATATAAAATTCTCCTGTCACAATGTTCGTTCCCGTACTCCTCCGAAACGGCTTAACCGATTCTCATGAAATTTTGTGAGCATATTGAGTAGGTCTGAGAATCGGCCAACATCTGTTTTTCATACCCCTAAGTGATAAGGGTTGTCCACCCTGGGAACCGACATCCACGCGGGCGGAGCCGCGGGCAAAAGCTAGTAAATAATAAATATTCTACAATATTCTACACAACGCTATCTAGACCCATGGCAAGCATAGCTTAACTAACTTGTGTAATGGAATAGAATGCGGATACACATACTTAAATACTTTTTTTTTGTAAATACATATTCGTATGTAATAAATATTCCTGCATACAATTATTTGTACTGAGAAGGAACTGAACCTGCGCCTCCTGCGAAGCAGTCGAATGTGCTACGCCACAGAGGCCGTCAGGCACATTGAATATTACGAAATTAGGTAGGCACGAAGTTAGTGACATAGGAAGTCGTGGTATAACTGTAGGTATTATTTATTCTCTACTACTATTGGTTCTCGGCAGAGTAGAATTTGGACCACCCCATCTCTTTCCCATGTGGTGTCGTACAAGGCGACTAAGGGATAGGGCTGTTTAACATCGGACAGATATATACAGCCCAGACACAGCCTCAGATGCATGGCTCGAGTAAACAATAGTGCCCAAAATACGGCAATAGGCTCACCCCCTATTACGTGGGACCGAATACAAATGTTGGTGAAATGTGGGTGATAATTCACCTAACCTAACCCTCCGGGGATAAAGGCGTGATTATATGTATGTATGTGTGTTATTTATTCTGTTTTGCAACCTCAGTCATAAACTGTGGAGATGTAGAATAACTTAGAGGGTGTAAACCCTCCTATTAGATCTCATATCATGAATAGTGTAGCTTATTCAGGAGTTACAAACCGTATTCGTGTATTCCAATATTGATATGCTGCCATCTAATTTTATAGCTTTTAATATACTTGCCTTCATATACTTTCTCTGAGGTAGGCATAGAAAACAGCCCCTCATCCATAATTCACGAGCTTCCGCTGCTGACATTTCTTTCAGCTACACTTTTTTCAACGAAATTGACGTTATGTAAGTACTTTCAACCAATCAATCAATTACCCTATCGCAATCTACTGCTGGACATAGGCCTTTGCCAATGTTGGTCAGTTTTGGCCTACTGTTTTCATGCTGGCCAGCAGGGTTGGTACAGGGTTTTATTTCGAGTTTTCCTTCTTCGGAAGAGACGAGGTAGAGATACTTGTACTCTTTCTCCGTCACCACACAGACAGTGCTTTTATATATTGTATACAGTTCTCTAGGTACTTTACTGATAATGTACTTAATAAAACTGGATGTTGCAACGCACGAAACTCGTAAACAGCTCGATCGATTCGGTAATTTTTTTCGTACGTTTCTAAAGTCAAAGAAGAATCAAAGAATCAAAGAATCAATTTCATTTATTCAGTTTAGGCACACAAAGAGCACATATGAACGTCAAAATTTTACAATTGGATATGTCAAAAATAATAAAAAAACATTTAATAATTTAAAAATAAATCATTGGAAAATGATTCTTTCGCTGGTTCGGTAGGTTAGTTCTACTGAGAAGATACCAGCAAGAAACTCAGCGAACTATATTAGAAGTAGATTATTTTTCTTTTTTAAATTTGCTTAGTTTACAATTTATTTTGTGCGAGCAAGCAAGAGACTGAATGAAATGACTGAGCAAGAAAGTGCCATGGAAGATTTAAAAAAAGAACTGAAACAGGTACAGAGGGAACTGAATTCACGCGAGCAAAGTTGTGAGCATCAGCTAGTAGTAGTTTAAAATTATTTCTGTTGTCCGGTCAAATAAAGGATCAATGTTATCATTAATAAAGCATTGTTCAATATCATTACGCCATTTTTTGCGCTTCTGCGTTTTTGTTTCTCTTATTGTATACGCCTTATTTATTAGCTATTTGGTTCTTACGTATTGAAAAAAAATATCTGACCAGCATAGTGAAGAATTATTATTGAAAGATTCAAATTCTTATCAAACAATGACAAATGTGTTCAGAAAAGTTAAAAATCACAGTATGAAATAGCACATAGTCTACGTTTTATCTTGGTAATGGTTTCCCATATATGCGGGAAGTGGTTCAGTATTTCGCGCGGCCATTATTATTGCGGCAGACATTTATTTATTCAGACGACTCTAGTCCTCACATATAAAAATTAAAGACATGCAAGGCATGAGCGCAAAAAACTCATCTGCGCTTCTCGCTGCAAACATTTCAGATGCACTGCAGTATCGAGGGAGCCCCAGCAACACCCTAAAGGCGTTATTACATTGAAATAAATTGAAAAATTGATTTCAAAACCATGGGTGCAGGTAGGACACGACGGTATTCCCGTTTCAATTGAGCATTCCGTCTGGAGAAGTGCCTCCGCCCTAATGAATACTAAGGCTCTAATAACCTCGTGTTGTATTCCCGGCGGTGAGTCGGATAGCCAAGGCTCACTAGAGTGTTTTTGTGCTGCCAGTGGGAGGACCAAAGGCGTGTCCTGCTTTGTTTTCTGCACTGAGGGGACAGAAACTCTCAATTCTCACAAGGTTGGCAGTACGAGTGTGATTCCCCTGGTGTTTCACACGTCCATAGGCTACTTTAATCATTTTCAGGTGAGCCGTGTGCTTGTCTACCACCTAAGTAATATAAAAAAGATCAATCATGTATGGTAGGCTGGTGTTCTGAATCATAAAGGTTGCATTGTGAATGAGGAGAACGGTGGGGCGGATTCAACTCGCGGACGCACTCCAATCTATATGTAAATGAACTGATCAATGCACCCGGCAAAGAATCAATGAACTGTAGCGTTGAGATAATGTTACGGCGCTGCTGAGAGTCTCATCCTGCGGTCTTAGGCGAATAATAGCTACCTGTGAAGTACTTTCAAAGTTACATATGTTAACACTGAGAAGAACAAAATCTTAAAAAAATATGTTCGGCAGCGCGAGTGTGACGCCTTTGGTGTTGCATACGTCCATAGGCCACGGTAACCGGTCCCATCAGGTGGGCCGTGTGCTTCTCTGCCACCTAAGTGGTATAAAAAAAAATCTTCGTCTTTGAGGTATAAGGTATAAATCCAAATATCTTTGACTTATAACTGTAAACTCAAGGACAGTAACAATATAAAAGAAAAGTTATGGTTACCGTATTCCATCAACAATGCTCATAATGACTCAATACTCAATACTCAGTACATTTATTGCGTTCCATAATGTAGTACAGTTGTTCAGGTTAAAATTACTGTTACAATTTCCAAAATTACAAAATAATTTCGAGATATGTTCATTGCACTACAGAGATTACAAATTTTCTATTTAGCGAAAATGTTCGAAAGGGAAATAGGTAGAAATTTAACACGATCTAGTTTATCATGGACCATGCTACCTGTTAAGAAGCCGGCAGGAATGGGGACCCCTCGCCACTGATTTTTTTCACGTGTGGTCTGTGGGTACTAACTTTAACTTCATAGATTACCGATAACTACTTTAGAGTGCTAGTGTTCCTGCATCAGTTATAAGAGACGTATTGGTTGTTTCTCATTAAAGAATGAAAGCGATCAGGCAACGATGCCTATTCTTAGCATACCATATTTAGGTCAACTTCAGCAGTATCGTATGTTTTTTTATATAGAACATGTCAATTAGACTTCACCTGGCCGATGGTAAGCTGAAGGCAAAGTTTCAGAAATGAGGGTCACCACTACTTACATATACTATAAGATAATGGTGACACTTAGCATGACGGCTTCATCATATGTTTTTTACGCCCCGCTTAAAGGACCCGGGACTGTAGAAAGAAGTAAACAGTTGGTATAAAATGTATAAAATCTTGGTAGTATTTCTACACATATGACCGTAAAACGTACACGTACAAGTAGATTGCGGTAAGCTTGCAACTGTGGAACCCAATGTGATGTTCTACTGAGACGAAAACAGGATCCTCCGACTACGCTTAATGAATATACTTGCCTCTTTCTGAGTCACTCTCTCACCTGAATCTCGTAGAGGTGGACACACGGAAACAAATTTACTGGCGTGGCTAACGTTACTCTGATAGAATTTCTTGGAAAACTTATCATTGGCGTCTCATCATTAATAATTTTACAAATATTTACTGAGTTGTTAGCGGAATAGTTGGAATCGCCATAGAACAAAAATACATATTGTATTTTTTATATAGAACACATCAATTAGACTTCACCTTCCCTGATGGTAAGCTGAAGGAAAAGTCTCAGAAAAGAGGGTCACCATTACTTACACATCTCATTTGACAATGGTGACACTCAGCTTGACGGCCTCATCATATGCTTTTTCACGCCTCGCTTAAAGGACCCGGAACTGTAGGAAGAAGGAAAAACGTGAGCTGGTAATGAATTCCAGACCTTAATGGTGCGACAGAGGAAAGAGTCACCGAACAGCTTGGTTCTTGATCGGATGTTCTGCACCGTGTGCGGGTGAAATCTAAGACCTGCACATGTTGTCCTGTGTAGGAAAGGGGAGGTATTATGTAGGTACAAATCTGCTTTCTATTGCGTGTTGTAGTATTATAAAAAGCGCAGAAGTACATCTTCAATGACAATTAAATAATAGGTGTATTATAGCCCCAGTAACAGGCAATACAAGCACATAATAAATATTAACTAAATGAGAATAGGCGTACATAATTTAATTTCAGGATTAATTTTCATGGTCATTATTATTAAATATTGTTATTAGTATTGTATGCAAATAAGTTCACAGCCTAGGACACCAGTTTGTTAGGAGCAACTGACTTATATATCAGGTATTTTATTCAATGATAAACAACTGGTTCTTGCCTTGTTCTTAGGTGTTTTAGAATGAACTTGAAATCATTTTACTCAAATTAAAAAACACAATCTCGTAGGTATTATAAAAAATGGAAAAAAATGGATTTTAATTATCTGGAAAATAAATGAATTATTATTATTATTAGGTGTCTACTTATCTACTATAATCGACACTCTTTACGTATAATGTCTAAAGTAATATTTTTTCTTACTTCTTTTTACTTAGGAGGTAGGACACGGCGGTATTTCCGCCCAATTGAGCAGTCCGACTGGGGAAGTACCTCCGCCCTACAGAATACCGCGGCCATAATAACTTTGTGTTGTATTCCCAGCGGTGAGTAGGGTAGCCAGAGCTCACTGGAGAATTTGTGCTGTCAGTGGGATGACTAAAGGCTTGTCCTGCTTTGTCCTCTACACTGACGGCACAGAGACTCTGTGCTTACAGGGTCGGAGGCGCGAGTGTGGCTTCTCTGGTGTTACACACGTCCATAGGCCACGGTAACCACTTTCCTTCAAGTGGGCCGTGTGCTTGTCTGCCACCTAAGTGGTATATAAAAAAAAACTATATAACCGCCAATACAAACCTTTGAGAATGATAATAACATATATAAAAATAAAATAAAAAACGATTTCTTACTTATGTAGGTACCAATACTCAGTGGTCCTAAAAATAAGAACAACAGATTTATCAACCATAAGTTTTGAATTTTGATGTGCTAACTGTAACCACTGATTTCTACTTTTAAGATCATTTTACCCTCATCAAAAAAAAGTGGAAAAGTACAGTGTCTTTTTTTTTTTTTTTTTTTTTTTTTATATAGGACACGTCAATTGGACTTCGCCTTGCCTGATGGTAAGCTGAAGGCAAAGTCCCAGAAAAGAGGGTCACCATTACTTACACATACCGTGTGACAATGGTGACACTCAGCTTGACGGCCTCATCATATGCTTTTTCACGCCCCGCTTAAAGGACCCGGGACTGTAGGAAGAAGGAAACACGTGAGCTGGTAATGAATTCCAGGCCTTAATGGTGCGACAGAGGAAAGAGTCTCCGAACCGCTTGGTTCTTGATCGGATGTTTTGCACCGTGTGCGGATGACATCTAAGACCTGCACGCGTTGTCCTGTGTAGGAAAGGGGAGGGTGGGACTAATTGGAAGAGCTCATCAGAACACTCCCCATGGTACAAACGGTAAAATACAGCCATGGACGCAACATCTCTACGCAGCTGTAAAGGTTCTAGGGTGTTCGTGATCTCGGGATTCCCAATGATGCGGACCGCACGTCGCTGCAACCTGTCGAGAGCATCTAGTAAGTACTTTGCTGAACCATCCCAGAGATGCGAGCAGTACTCCACACAGGAGCGAATTTGTGTCTTGTATAGAAGACACCGCTGCTCCGGCGTGAAAAACCGTCTCACTCTGTTCAGGACTCCGAGTTTTCGTGAGGCTGTTTTGATGATACTTTCGATGTAGTTTTTGTTATTCAGGTTGCAGCGAACATCCATACCTAGGATATTGAGATTGTCCTGCAGTGGCAGTGGCGTGCTCTGAAGAGTGGGGAGGGGAAGGAAAGAAGATACTTTTGCTGTAAACGCACATGCCTGCGTCTTCTTGGCATTGAACTCAACCAGGTTCTCAGAGCCCCATTGAGAAATGTGATTCAGGATCCCGTCAAGCTCAGTGACAAGAAGCTGCCTTTTCTCCGCGATATCCGACTGCTTGGCCGCAGGATGTCCATGATAACTCCCATGCAAAGTGCTATCGTCTGCATAACAATGAACATTGCCGGTAGACAGCATGTCGTTGATATGCAGAAGAAAGAGAGTGGGTGATAAGACGGACCCCTGGGGCACGCCAGCATTAACCTGCAGAAACTCCGAAGCTCGTCCGTCACAAAGGACGCGAATACGGCGCCCCTGCAGGAAGCTAGCAACCCAGTTGCACAGCCTAGAAGGCAGACCAAAGGCAGGTAGCTTGGAAAGAAGCGATTTGTGCCAGACTCTATCGAAAGCTTTGGCGATGTCAAGACTAATTGCCAGTGACTCGCCGTGCTTGTCCATAGCCTCACCCCAAAGATGGGTAACGTATGCTAGAAGATCACCCGTTGACCGTTTCGGTCTGAAGCCATATTGCCGGTCATTAATTAAGGAGTGATCCTCTAGGTGCCGCATGAGCTGTTTGTTGATTATGTGCTCGAACACTTTGCACAGCACTGAGGTGACGGCTATGGGTCGATAGTTGGCTGGCTCCGAGCGATCCCCCTTCTTGGGAATCGGCTGAACATTCGCCTCTTTCCAAGGCAAAGGCACTGTACCCGAACTGTAGGATAGCCGGTACAGGCGCGTAAGCATTGGAGACAACTCCGCTGCACATTTTTTCAAGACTACCGCTGGAATACCATCCGGACCACTGGCTTTCCGGACATCGAGTGATTGCAGCACTGCACGGACATCGCGTTGCCTGATATGGATATCAGGCATCGCGTGGTCACTGTCGGGTAGTGTTGGTGGCTGCGTACCACAATCATCGATTCGGGAGTTGGCCGCAAAGAGATTAGCCAGCAGATTTGCCTTCTCTTGCGGCTCATGGGCCAGGGATCCATCAGGGTTACGCAGCGGAGGCAGCGAAGGCTGACAGAAGTTGGCTTGCACGGCTTTAGCCAGTCGCCAGTAGCCACGGCTTCCCGTGGGATGCATCACTAGCTCAAGAGATAGCGCGGCTTGGTCAAGACCAAGCCGCGCTATGCGCAGGGCATTCGCTCTGACGTAGGCCCTTCTGCAGACCTTTGTGGCTCTGTTGTACGCCGCCTTGAAGTGGCCCAGATTGGGATGGCGCGTGGCGCGCGCCCCTACCCAAGCGCGGTACGCAGACTGTTTTTGTTCAACAGCTTCCGCACACTCGCGCCCGAACCAAGGGCGCACCCCGCGGTCACCGGTGACATCGGTGTATGAGATATAGTATTCCATACCCAGACCGATCTCACCGGCGACAGCAGTAGCACAATCCGATGGGTTCTTACCTTCAAAGCAGCGCTCAACCCACGGGATGGATGCAAAATAGTCACGAAGTCCATCCCAGTCCGCTGACGAGTAGTGCCAGAGACGCCGCTTCCCCTGCACGGGTCGTGGGGGCGCTATAATGGGCACCGTGGAACAGACCAGACAGTGGTCGGAGTTGCCTAAAGCGGCTCGCACCGATACACTGTACCGGTCCGGATCACTCGTCAGCAGAAGGTCTAGCAGAGAAGGTGCTAGGCCCGACCTTCTTGGTATCCTAGTGACCTCGTGCACCAATTGGGTCAGGCCGTGCGCCAGAGCAAACGCGTGGGCGGCTCTTCCCGCATGGTCTGTTTTGGAGGAGCCCAACCAGATCTCGTGGTGGGCGTTAAAATCCCCCAAAAACACCAATTCGGCATTCGGAAATCGCTCCTGCGCATCATCTGCCGCCTGACTCAGATATTCAAAGAGTCGAGTTGTCTCAGCATCTCCTGTATGGGAACGGTAGAGGCACACATAGATCTGACTCGTAGGGCCATGGTCTACGTGTACCCAAAGGATGGAGAAGGATGGGTCCTCTAGGCAGCGCAAACGGCGACAGCAAACATCCGCCCTAACAAACACGCACACCCCGGCTTTTGCACGAAAACTTTCCTCAAGAACATAGCCAGGGTAGAGCAAGTAGGTCGTGTCGTCAGGGCGGTGTATTTGCGTCTCCGTTAGAAAAAACATGGCAGGTTTCGCCGTCTCTAGGTGTTGGTGGACGGCGTTGAGGTTTGCATGGAGCCCACAGATGTTAGTGGACTCCACCTCAAATAGCAAGCTTTTGGGAGTGTGTCGAGCCGCTGTGTTGCCTATTTCCTTTAATTGCGCTGCCATGAGTTTTTTGGGTGGTGTTCAATTATAACATTTTTATAATTCCTAGATATGTTTTAAGCATTAGCAAAATAGTATTGGAATTTTCACCTTTCTCTTTTTTCTCAATAAAGCTCTAAGATGCCTATACTCGTACCTTCATATTACATCGTAACGTAACTACATTTGATCAACTTTGTGACAGTTTGTCAAATGCTTTAATATTTTAAATAAATTTGTATTATTTGAAAAGCAAACAATATACATTTATTGAGAATTCCCACTACAAATACAGAACATTGGCAGTACTATTTGTCATTGGAACAACTGAATTTTAAACTACGCTTTCTACGTATTATTGTTCTAAAGTGTTAATAACTATGGATAGAGTGAGGACGCAGTATCAATTGTATTCATATTTTTAATAATTCTAGAATTCTTTGTAAAATGTATTTCTTACTAGTCAATAGAAGGCACCCAGATAAGAATAATAAAACAATAAAATACAAAATAGACAATTTTTATTAGATTTTCTCCGACATTTTATTTTTAAATGTTTTTCTAACGTCTATTTTCTAATCCAAATCTTGAATGGACGACGATTAGATCCCATCCATTGCTGCAGTGCTCCATATGCTTTGACTTCATAAGTTCTATAGTATGACCATTCGACCTGTGGACAAAGAAAATAATTCGTTAATAATTTGTAATACAGTAATAACAATTTAAGTTACTGATTTTTCAGATTGTGAATCTTTTATTTTTTATTATAGGGACAATTTGAATTCCAAATTTTGGAATTGACAAACATGTTTTATTGACAAAAGGGGTTGTATCTAAGAGTGCAATATCACTGGTATTTTAATATCTACATTTATTGGTTTTGCTAAACACGCTACGAGATACTGTTGCTATTTAAAACTTTTTAAACAAAAACATTGTTTGATGCAGAAATCATAACTTCTCGCAAACATATGTTATAGCAGATAGTGATATATTTTATCAACATATATTAAATTTTACTTGCAAACACGCTGCGCGACAACTTCAAGATTATTTTTTCTTTTCAGTTCAATAGATTTCTAATTTATTTACGAACTCTAATGTAGGATAGAAAGCCACTTCATTACTCTAGTTCTAGTTCACTAGTCTATAATATACATGTAATATTGTATCCTTAGTAAATAATGCTCTAAATCTTATAATAATAATTATAAGATGTAGATCATAATTTGATGAATATAATCAAACTTAGTTTAAGTGAACAATGATGTTCGATAATCATGACGACTTTTGTGAAATGGTTGTAAGTTTCAAAGCAAGAATTGTGTATCCAGTTATTAATAATTCTGGCATTTGTTATAATATAAAGTATGCGTAGACGTTATAACACAGTTTATAAATTTTATTACGAGCTCCGAAAGACTCTAAATAAATTTAAATGATATTTCGATTCGATTTTTATCATAAATTTACATTTTATTATCAATATTAAGTATTAATATTTGGTTCTATAGTTAGTAAAATAGTTTTGTGTTATGGGCGCATATACAAAAATAATTTCACGCATGATATAATACCAGGACCGAAAAATAATTTAGCATATTAATATATTTCCGGTGCGATAACCAAACTAATTGATAAGCTACAGTGTTAAAATTGAAACAGGCATCAGCTATGTTTATTGTAAAATATGATACCTACGTGTCAAATAAAAGATGATTGAATCATTGAATATTGAGAAGTTAATTCGATTTCAATTGAAAAGGCAATTGACTCAAACTAATTATTGGACACAAAAAGCGATTCCAGTTCTGTCACGAGTTTAATCTGTCCTAAATTATATCTACACCCGAAATGAATTCAATTATTTTGAGCGACGTGATCGATTAAATTCAAACTGATGCGACTGAACACATTTTGCTGTACCAAAGCAGTTAATTTTTTTAGTGGTTTACGGTGTTTAGAGCACAAATACCAACCTGTTTTTGTAAGTCGAACTGCAATGATTATTTCACTATCACAACACATATGCACTGCTCTCCTCATCTCTTCAAATTGTACTTCTGTCTGTAATCCACAGAAGAAGTAGAATTCATTGACGACGTACTGCTGCTGGTGGACTTGGATAAATCAGTCTTCTTTCTGAAGCTCAGCCTTGCTTCGCCTCTGATAAAGCGGTCAAGGACCTGCCGCAATGATGAATGTTTTCGCTCGAAAGGGTTTGTATACATTTTGTTTTATATTGATAAAGTAAAGGAAGTAGTATAAAGCGTCTGCTCGCTACGAGGACAAGTTCAATACTGAAGTGTTGCAACGCCCACTCTTTTATATAAAGTGGTGCGCACGCGCAGGTCAGACGGAGTTCAATTCACTGGTTGGTCGGACGTCATATCGCGTTTTTGTTCTGATGGCTAATAATTGGATAGTTTATTGCTTTAATAGATATTGGTGCGTCATTATTATCTTTCGGTTTTTAAATGTTTGGCTATTAAGTTATCTGTGCTATCAGAATATAATGGAATTAAAAATTCTAATACAATTAAGAAAGTAGCTTTCCATTTTATATTCCAGTATCTTCTAATGGAGTAATTTTCTTTCAATAAATAATATCATATTTACTTATAATACTCACATTAGGGGCCTTGAATTGTTTTTATAACATGTCAGAATACTTTATCAGTTACCCCACAACAACAATTGAATTAAAAATATCATCCAACACTATTAATTTTTAACTTATTTAGAGTTGCCGCAGTAGCCTAGTGGTATGGGTAATGGACTTCTTGGACGAGGTCTCGGGTTCGATCCTAGGTTTTATCGTGGCACACACCAATGACTTATCGATGCTTTTCGAAGTTATGTGTATATTTTATGAGTTTATAAGTGCCTAGTTAATGTCAATAGGCTCGCCACATATTATAGTGGGACCTAAACATAAACTGACGAAATGTGGGTGCTAGCACTTCTGCCTACCCCTTAGGGGATATAGGTGTGAGTTTATGTTATGTTATGTTTTTAGGAGATTGGTGTATTTTTTCTCATTATAATTTAACAAAAAAAAAACAATGTTATGACTACCCTAGTGGACCTATCACAGCGTCCAGAATTTTTTAAGACAGCTTCACTTTTGTAAGAAAAACTTTTCAACCAATCAAAGAACGTATTATGATCAGAGTCACCGTTGGAGAGGTTATTTTTTGTTAAACCGTTACGCGTACAAACGAATACTCTTTCTAATTTTGCGATTGTTATTGACCCAGAACCATACACGTAGTTACATACATACCACAGTTCCGGTATACTTTTTTTTATACCACTTAGGTGGCAAACGAGCACACGGCCCAACTGATGGAAAGTGGTTACTGTGGCCTGTGCACGTGTGCAAAACCAAGAGGTTACACTCGCGCTACCAACCCTGTAAGCACAGAGTTTTTGTGCCGTCAGTGTAAAAGAAAAAACAACGACAAGCATTTGGACTTCCTACTGACAGCACAAACATTTTTCACTGAGGCTATACTAATCACCGCCGAGAAAACAACACAAGGTTATTATAGCCGCGGTATTCTGTAAGGCGGAGGTACTTCTCCAGTCGGACTGCTCCATTGGACGGAAATACCATCGTGTCCTACCTCCTAGAAACATATTTTATCCACTTAGGAATCTATATATGTTTGCAAAACTATTAATTCTTATCCTTGTTTGTTTATTCCATATGCCTGTCCAGTCACCCTAGACAAGTGGAAATTATTATTATTATAATTTGATACACAAGCAGTTCTACGAGCTGATACGTGTATATCACTGCACTTGTGTTCTTAATTATTTAAATGTTTGTCAAGTCTATTTTTGAAACAGTTCACTGTTGGAGCACTTATTACAGTTTCTGGGAGAGAGTTCCACAAGTTCATCACTCGATATGGCAAGATTCTTTGGTATTGTAGAATAGAATGACACATGTTTGGGATTTGATGAATATGACAGTCATCAACGTATGTCATAAACGTCAAATCCCATACAATCGTCATTCTACCCTACCTTCGTCGGCCAACCAATAGCCACTTGTTAAGAGGGGCAGACTAACTACCGTTCTTCTGATTAAAGGTTGCTATAAAGTGGATGAGTTTCTTAATGATGTTAATGCGTGGTCAACATAAGTCTCTTGCTTGCTCGCACAAAATAAATTGTAAACTAAAGCAAATTTTAAAAAGAAAAATAATCTAGTTCTAATGTAGTTCGCTGAGTTTCTTGCTGGTATCTTCTCAGTAGAACTAACCTACCGAAACAGTGAAAGATTCATTTTCCAATGGTTTATTTTTACATTATTTAATATTTTTATATTAATTCTTGACATACCCAATTGTAAAATTTTGACGTTCATATGTGCTCTTTGTGTGCTTAAATTGAATAAATGAAATTGATTCTTTGATTCTTTGATTGCGATAGAACTTAGATTATATTCTCATATCAGCATTAAAGTTAGTAACTAAAAAACAGGAAATAGACATGGCACCTCGTATCGGGCATTGTCTCTGTGAATATGTATGTCAACTTCGATATTGTGAAGTGCTTTAGTCACCAACTTTTAAACTGTCGCGTTTCATGATATTATTTCTTTTTTTATAAACTCACACCTATATCCCCGAAGGGGTAAGCAGAGATGCTAGCACCCACATTTCACCAGTTTATTTTTAGGTCCCAATGTAATAGGTGGCGAGCCTATTGCCATTAACCAGGCACTTATAAACCTGCGATAAATACACACATCGAAAACCATCGAAAAGTCAGTTGTGTGCCATGGTAAAACCTGGGATCGAACCCGAGACCTCGTCTCAGCAGTCCATTACCCATACCACTGATATATATTTACTATAATATTAACGGGATCATGATCCTACCTATATCATGGTGAACTTATACCATGATTGCATTAATTACCGTCTATATTTTTGTATACCCCTTTTTATTCCCCATTCAAAACTGTGCACACAAATATTATAGCGTTGGTACTGGGCCTTTATGTATATAGGAACCTAAGTTGTATGTATCATAAAGTTTCAAGTATCATAATATGTTGTAGTATTACATAACGTACCAGTTTGTCTATTGCCTTAATTTTTTTTTATACCCCTTAGTTGGCAGACAAGCACACGGCCCACCTGATGGCAAGTGGTTACCGTGACCTATGGACGTCTGTAACACCAGAGGAGTCACAGTCGCGCTGCCAACCCTGTAAGTACAGAGTTTCTGTGCCGTCAGTAGAAGACAAAGCAGGACAAGCCTTTAGTCTTCCCACTGACAGCACAAATTCTCCAGTGAGCTCTGGCTACCCTACTCACCGCTGGGAACACAACACGAAGCTATTTAAATATCAGCGCCTCTATCGTCTACTGCAATGTAGCCAATATATACATTTTGTGATCTTTCATAACATACTGTTCCTTAACATAGATATATATACGTACTATGACTAAGATCATTATCATCGATTATGATGAAAATTTAAAATTTGTGGTCTTACCCTTACAGGGGTAATGCAATGATCACTGAGTCATTGAACAACACCTGAAGTCATCCAAATCTTCCTATATATCCGTCTTGCGGTGATGGTGGGAGACTCGTAACGAATAAAAATTTTCCTATCTTAATAGATTCGAATAGTTAACATATTATAAGCTGCATAGGTTCGCTTTCACCTTCTTCTCCCTTTGGCTTATACGATTTTATAGAAGTGACAGTCGTCAACACCCCAAGAGGAGTCTTTTACGTCAATCAGCTAGTACTACATATTTATATTTGTAGGATATACATATTTTGATTAAACTAAACCAACCGTCTTAGCCTAATAAAAATAGATTCTTTAAAAAGAGAATATTATAAAAAAATCTAATTAACATTTTCTACTGTATTGAAATACTTGGGTTTAGAACCGGTTCTTTGGTATTTCAAGTTGAACCCGTAATCAAATTTATAAATGGATAATATTGCCAAAATACCCTTATCCCAAATTCTAAATGTAATCAACAGTTAGGGGAATCACATATTTAAAAACAAATTTAGAAAGGGTTAACCCTGAAAATGTACACGAGAAATCTACGTCATTGGAAGGCCCTTAAGAATTTCATTCCAAACCGGATCAGGCGATGAGAAGTTTGAGAGAAATGCGTGACAAATATAACCGCCGTGTGCCACATAAGTTGTATTAAAAATAAAACTGCGTCAAACCTGTCAATGATTAGTGTGATAGTGATTAAAATTAATATCATCACAGATAGTGAACATAGACTGACTACTGTTATCAAAAGTAATTACTTACCTTTGTATGTATAATATTTGCAATAATATACATTTTAGATAAGGAAGACGGAAATCCATATTGATTAATAGGTAGCCACACTAAGTTGTACTTAAAACGTAAAAGTAAACGTTTAGTTGTGAATCGATTCTTACAATGAAATTAGTAGGGCCCGTATTCTAAGATGACACTACGTTCTGAATCTAGATTTATAACTAGATCTGAGGATATATTGTATTCTAAGTGACAGTTCTAATGTCTTTGTGAGTGTAGATTCAAAACTGAGCGTTGTTTTTCTTTAATATAGGACATGTCAGTTTCGTCAGACTTCGCCTTGCCTGATGGTAACCTGAAGGGAACCTCAGTAGCGCACGTCAACGAAAAAGTCAGCATTACATACATATCCCATGTTGCAATGGTGACACTCATTATATGATATTTCTCGCCCCGCTATAAAGTACGCGGAAATGTAGGAAGAAGGAACCACGTTATCTGGTAGTATAACAAAGAAAAGTCTCCGAACCACTTGACTCTTGAACGAATATTCTAGTTGAAAGAATATCTTAGTTGTTCTGGATTGTGCCTAGAATTGTGTCCTAGAATACTATCTGTCCTCAGTTACAAATCTGGAATACGTGCCTTAGACTCACTTCTCACGTATTTAGGTATGATTCCGAAGGCAACCGCATACGATAACTGCAGACGCGGAGCGTACCGTGTACATACATACATACATAAAATCACGCCTGTTTCCCATAGGGGTAGGCAGAGATCACGGATCTCCACTTGCTACGATCCTGACATACTACTCTCGTACCGTGTAATAGACTTATAATTATGTTTATGATTGTAATTCCTTGCGGCTTTTCAATGATTCCGTTTATCCGTATGGAAGTTTAAGGAACAATGTATGGGAAAGTAAGGAAATTTATAATTATAGACAAATTGAGCGGATTGCCGGACTGATTAAAATTGATTGAAATTGATTGAAAACCATAAACTAAATTTTCATATTCAAGTGTTTTTCACGATATGTTCCAAATCTGCAGTTGTCATATGCGGTCACCTTCGAAATCATACATTTAGATAGATAGATAGATAATTCTTTATTGCACTTGCATTCTTTATAAAAAAAATTACAGACATAATTAAAGTTACAGTTAAATGCACAATGGGCGGCCTTATCACTTAAAGTGATTTCTTCCAGGCAACCTTAGGATGGACAGGAATTAAAGTATATAAGTGAGTGTTGGTGTAATTTGTCAACATTTATAAAATAGTGTGTTACATGAATAATCACATAGTATACAAATATGAAATATAGATAAATAAAATAATAAGTGAATATGAGAAGACTTCAACGACTACGCTGTAGAGAGATAATATCTAGTTTAGTGAAATTCTTGATGATTAAAATGTGAGTAATGGTTGGATAATAAAACAATTATAAATGTGATTATGTCAGAAATATCTATATCAAAAAAATTTTAATATCTATATGAACCTTGTATTTGTAGCTATCTTTTTGCGCAGTTGTGTAAAACTGATTAGGTCTGGCTATTCCAGTTTATCCAGTAGGTACTTATTTCGTAATTCGCACAAGTTAGACGAGTAATTCCAGATAGAAAATAGAATTGAACATATTTACCATCTAATAATAGCAATAACCTTGATTTTTTGCCATAATATAAGGTATCTTACCATAATATAAGGTATCTTACCATAATATAAGGTATCTTAACATTATATCAGGTAGTCGTTTTGACGAGTGCAATATAAAGAAAAACAAATCAATATTTTAGGCACTTGAATGCAACAAACGTACATAGATACCTAGGCTCATATTCAAGAACAACGCTGTGATGGGAATCGACTCTCAAAACGACATTAGAACTGTCATCTGAAATACAATCTTATTCTGATTCGCGTCAATTTGACTTCACTTCGCCTGATGGAAGCTAAAGGTAAGATCTCAGGAAAGAGCAAGAGAAGCATGTTACAATGGTGGCACTCAGCTTGGCGGCTTCAACAGATGCTTTTTCACACCCCGCTTAAAGGACCCGGGACTATAGGAAGAAGTAAACACGTGAGCTGGTAAAGAATTCCAGGTCTTAGTGGTGTGGCAAAGGAAAAGTCTCCAAAACTCTGCGCCGTGTGCGGGTGACATCTAAGCCTTCCACGTGTTGTTCTGTATTACATAGAAAAGAAGAGGGTGGACTAATTATATATGAGCCTAATCGAGATTCAGGATTGAGTATAGCTCTGGAATACGAACCCTAGGGTGTTAAACTCATAACTATACTTACTATTGAATAACTGTCGCAATCTGATAAAAAGAGGACAGTTTGGAGGCGTCGTGATCCTAATTTGAATTCAAATTACATTCTTCATATTGACATAACTTGGTCTACGCCCACACACACGTCTGATGCCTGCTGTCCATACTAATGACAAGAAATATAGGTCAAGAACTGTTTCCTTGGTGGAAAATATCGGAGTTTAGCCTAATACGCAGTTAGGCTGGAAAATACGAAACCCGGGCACCGAATTGATAGCTTCGAATGAGATTGAGATTAATTCAAAGATGACAAGTAAACATTCCTCATTATTGATAATCATAATGATGAATGTTTACTTGTGATCTTACTAGCTGTTACCCGCGTGGACGTCATTTACCTTGAGAAAAGCTCAAGGTCCAATCTACGCCTATGCCAATTTTCAACAAAATCGGTTCAGCGGTTTAAGCGTGCAAGCGCATACAGACAGAGTTTATTTTTATATACCACTTAGGTGGCAGACAAGCGCACGGCCTACCTGATGGAAAGTAGTTACCGTGGCCTATGGATGTGTGTAACACCAAAGAAGCCACACTCGCGCTGCCGACCCTGTATGCACAGAGTTTCTGTGCCGTCAGTGCAGAGGACAAAGCAGGACAAGCCTTTAGTCATCCCACTAACAACACAAATTCTCCAGCAAGCTCTGGCTACCCTACTCATCCCTGGGAACACAACACGAAGTTACTTTTGCATTTATAATATTAGTATGGATTCTTTTTATGTTAACAAGAAGAGTGAATCTGGTTATTCTTTATAGTGCAGAAATTCCCACGAATATTACCCCCCAGTGGTTATGTCTGATTCTATAACGGCAGACCATCTTGAAACACAAGTTGTTGAGAGTGAGACTGTATCTGGCATATCCCTCACACCACGGTGTACTGAGAGCCAACGAAACTGCTGGATAAATATTTAATAAAAAGCATATTTGGTAACTAAATTAGGATGTGAATTATGTCTTTGTAGCTGCACTATTGGTAGGTAAGGTTTGTCATCTCTTTTTTTAATAGACACCCCAACAGTACACATATAAATCGTTGACAGCCCAGAATACTAAGTATAACTAGTTCTGGTATGTTGTAAACCATTTAGAGGCATGTAGGTACGTACAGTTCACACTATACAATAGTGTATGATTAAGTGCTAGTTAACAAATTAAGATTTAAAATTTAATGATTGAATTTAATGAATGATGATGAGTAGACAAAGAAAATTCGCAAAGTCTATTAAAGTGATCTCGATACCTTTCGCCTAAAAGCACCAAGCGAGTCGTGGAAAATATCCAACTGATCGAGTTCACTGTTCTGTATGTTTTGTATGTTATGTATCTGCGGTGGGATCAGACATAGACACATTGCACTTTAACCTTTTTTTTTTTTAATCTGAAACCTTAAGTAATTCCTAATTACAAACAGATGTCACCAAACCTATCGAAAGGAGAAACGTTAAAACCCACACAGGCATTAAAGTAAATAATTAAGTAAATTCTTAAATGAATCATGTCTGCTCGTAACTTCTCGTCCCTTACGTCTTTTCCTTAATTACTTTACATTAAGTAATGGATTGTCGTAGTAAATAAGTACCCCTAGTCCTTAAATTGAATCATTTTATTAAGGTAACTTGTGGTCGTCACTTGACGTCACTAGATGTTCCCAAAACAATTTCGCGTTCATTGACGCGGGAGAAATGCTTATGACATTAGAGATTTAAGTAAAGCTATTTTCGTTTTTTTAGAACCTTTTATATTTGAGAGTGTAACAACGAATGTTTATTTTCGTAACTAAAAGAAACGTGATTGCGTTTTTCTTCAGAAGATTAGGCAGATTAGTTGGACGAAAACAACCCACGCGGTAACAAATGGGCTGACTATCATTTATCTTGACTTGAAGAGTTTCGAACAGTAGTTGATAAGAAAGATTTAAG
Organism: Eilema griseolum; assembly: GCA_963662185.1. Taxonomy (NCBI): domain Eukaryota; kingdom Metazoa; phylum Arthropoda; class Insecta; order Lepidoptera; family Erebidae; genus Eilema; species Eilema griseolum. The sequence continues at coordinate 22,091,430 of OY759238.1, forward strand.
ATTTTGCAAGGATTTTGTAAGAAAGATTTAAGAATTTGCTACGGAGTGTAATAAACAACTAAAGCACCTTCTCCCGAAGTGAATGGAGATAAAATATTAGTACCCTTTTATAAAAGAAGCTGGTGGTTAAAGATTACAAGATGAATGGAAAACAGTTCTGTTGATTATTCTGCTTACAACTATATTATATTTGACGAAATCCTAACGAATTTTAAATTCAACAAGGATACTTTACAGACAGTGTTTTGTATGATCTTTTTCATCGAAGCGTTTAAATTCTATTTGCAAGCCAAATTTTAAAAAAGTCAATCACCTTCTAGATGTGAAAAGTAACCACTTTTGCATTCATTATTTTAGTATAAATCTCTTAACCTTTGTGCTGTGTTATGATGGCATGTTACATAACAGTTTACACGTCAAATGACGATAATATTTTTTCTTGAAATATAATTATATATTTTTTCTTTCAAGAACTTCATACTCGTAATAGCTTTCCGCCTCTAGACAACCGTCAATAATATGATTCTAGTAAATTCATAACGATAGAACCTGTTCAAGCTAAAACGCTCACGTATTTTTTCAGTCTAGTACAATATAGGTATTATTATAATATATAAGTAATCTTATGTTCTAGGTATTGGTCAAGTGGTTAATGTTTTAAATTTTATTTATATAGCTACTAGCTGCTGCTAGCAGCTCACCCCGCGTATAATTTACTGAAATTTTCAAGTCTTCTGTCCAACAAAGCTTAGACTCCAAAGTGAAAACGTACTGATAGTAATTGTTTTGTGAAAGCAAAGCCATACTTTACTTCTACCTACTTACACACCATACGTGACATGAACCAATGACATCACTTGGCCTTATTCAATCACCATCATACCAGTGGCAGTGCGTTAAAGTGCTGTAAAGGAAGAGAAAGCCGCGTGGTTCCCGGCAGAGTAGAATTTGAACCATCCCATCTCTTCACAAACAGTGTCATACAAGGTGACTAAGGGATAGGGCTGTTTAACATCAGACAGATATATACAGCCCAGACTCCACCTCATATGCATGGTTCTAATCAACAATAATGCACGGAATACGGTAATAGGCTCCTCCTATTATGTGTTACCGAATATAATGAATGGCGAAACGTGGGTTTTAAATCCCCTCTACCTATCTCTTCAGTGATAAAAGCATGATGATATGTATGTAGGTACGTAAAGAAATAGACAGTGAGTTTCGCCTTTGTTTTTTAAGTGAAGGAGTTAAGTCTGATAAGCATCATGACACGTAATAAAAATACTATTATCGACATTTTAAAATCAGTTTAATATCATGTAATAACAATGACTAGGTCATTAGTGCTTAAAATTATCTCTTGTACTGCAGGTGGACTTTAATATACACGTGAATCATATTATATACATGTATAAAAATATCGCACTAGTGCGTCGTAATTACTGAAGATAATTTCAAAAACAGGCGTAATAATTGCACTCAAAACATTCACCAAAGATAGTTATCTCTTTCCATATCATACATATCTACATACAGCCACACCTCTTTCACGGTGGGGTAGGCAGAGACACACATCTTTTCATCCACTTTCATAATTGTTTTCATACATGCTCGTCGGTTTTGGATACTATTGACATAACCTTTCTTTAAGATGCCTTCAATCTGATTATTTCTTCTTCTTCGTAAAGTCCACTAGGTCAACCCCTACTGGGCTGCCCATTCACTATCGCTTCATAAATGTGTTACCACAGTTTTCTTTCGTCCATCATCTCCTCAATATTATATCTATCGCTTGCATATACCTAACTGCGTCATGTCAAAGCATAACAATAACTGAACGGTACTCAGTATGAAAGTAACTCATCTATTTTTTTCCAATTTAATGATAATATATATAACCGAAAAGTACAATTCGTGGGAAGTAATGTCACCTGGCTCAAAAACCACTCTCCTCTCGCTTCCCTGCACCGCTTTCGTCCTTTGAGACCAGCAGCATCAGCACTGTGATCATTGCACGTTTGCCTAAATTTGAGTGTCTTAATTATTTGTTATCGGATATTATTTCAGATTTGTTAATGTTACTTTTGGGAAGCCAGGTGCCATGTTAATGCGCACGAGTTATACCTTGAAAATAATGACGGTTAGTAAGATGTATACTGGATCGATTAAGACTTTCATTTCATTTCGACTGGATTTCACCAATGACATATAAATTCGTTTTTTTCAAGGGCAAAAGGCAACATCTACGTTCACTTCTAGGACTTGAAAGGGGCGCGTCATAGCCCTTTATATAGTTCTTTTGGAGTACTGTTCAACAAGAAAATATTGCCGTAAAACTTTAATGCACCGCCAGTATTAATACATTTTAGAGGCCCCTTTAAATGCTGTGTATAAAATTTTAAGAATATTTACTAAATAAAAATGAACCCTCCTAATATACGCACATAACTTTCGAATTCGAAGACCTATATGTACCTACTTAGTTCAATAACGAAAATATGTGACCTAAATGTTGCAATGCCTGGAAAAGGCGCTAAGTTTTAAAAACTGACATATAAATTTTAAGATCTATGTACACTTGGTAAGCAATAAATGATTTGATTTGATTTGATTACTGCACCAAATTGCACAATTCTTTTTGCTTATTGTCAGGCCAGTGTTTGTACAAAAGAAAAAAAAGAAATGGGAACGGAATCTACATTACACGCGTGCGGGGTCGCAGGCATGGCAAGAAAATATGGCGTTACGAAGTTCGCCGACTCAGCCATAGTCCGTGCAAGATCGATTGAGAATAGAGTTTGCAGTGAAGTTTTGACAGCAAAAACAAATTTCAAATCCAAAGTAGGTAATCCTAAAAATAAAAAAATATTGAGGCTTAATCCATTAAAAATAATATTATTTCTAAAATGTTACATGAGTGTAAAAATATAACTGATTTATGTATCTTTAAGTTATTCTCGACACAATAGTGCATGTAACTTTTCTAGATAACTGAAATCGCGACAAAATGGTTTAATTTCTTGATGTATTTCATTATACTTAGCGAATTTGTGACATTTATTTATTTTAACAATATTAATATTTACATAATGTACACGGAAGTTATCTAAATTAAAGTATTTTAAAAAAGAAAAAAGTGTGTTTAGGTATATCCTAAACAATCCTGTTCTGCAGGTTCAGGCGTCAAAAAGAATTCCTCCCCATTGACGTCAACCGAAAGGGTGGCCAGAAGGCTGGCAGCATTGCCACGTTGAATGGCAATACCAATCCTTTGCGCAAGGAATAAACCAGCCATCTGGTCACGGGTAGCGTCAATTAAATGTTAGCGAATTATTTACTTTTGTTTTTATTTATTTAAAAAAATACATGTTAACTATTATACCTATCAATACTTTGAGAAATCACATATTATTTTCCATATGTGTTACTTACCGTTACTAGTAACGGTACTTTCCTTCTTATAACCGACATATATTAAGAGCTCATTTGTACTTTTCCATTGTATTTTTTATTTGTTATTAAACCTGACCGGTTTCGCCTTACAGCATCCGCAAAAGTTTACAATGATATTTAAAAACATTATTTTATAAACATTGCCACACTCAGCCATATATCATAATATGTGGGTAGTTGAAAAATTATGTATAACAGTAAAAATAAAATTCCCTAAATTTAGGGAAACAATATATAACTGGTCATAAAGTTATTTTAAATTTATGAATAAATATTATTACGTATTTAAGTTACAATGTCAAAGAAATAATTATATAATAACTTATAAATGTCGAATTAATAATATGTGTAACAACAAATTCCACCAAGTGCCATCAATCAACAGTATAAATATTCTTATTACCGATTTTTGAAAGGTGTCTAATTTATAAATAATGTATTTCTTCTTATTTTTAATCAAGTATTTCTCACAAATTTATATATATTTATAATCATCTCTTAGTTCCCAACCGAGTGAGTCGTAGGTCTTCTTTTTTTACTAATGAGGTCAGAGGTGCTACAGATCTACTACTAGATCTAAAACTTATTAATGATATAAGCCAAAATACATTTAACCAATGTCAGTCGTCTTAAGCATTAAGTATTTTCTGAAATATAAACAACAAAAAACTTTCACAACGGCAACACGTGGTGCTGCAGTGGTTTCCACTTCAGTTTGCAAAATGTTGACAATCCCTATATAAGCGGTTCAAACGGTTCGCAAGGTCAATGCGGTCAACAAACTTTATTCTCAATCCATTTGGCACGAACTAAAATTTATAAATGTGTTACGTTTCCTGGATGAGGGCTGAATTTTGAATTTCGAAGTTAGTTAATGAATTTTGACACCAATCTGTAAATACAGTGCGCATTTTTTTTATACCACTTCGTTGGCAGACAAGCACACGGCCCACCTGATGGAAAGTGGTTACCGTGACTTATGGACGTCTATAACATCAGTGGAGTCACAGTCGCGCTGCCAACCCTGTAAGTACAGAGTTTCTGTGCCGTCAGTAGAAGACAAAGCAGGACAAGCCTTTAGTCTTCCCACTGACAGCACAAATTCTCCAGTGAGCTCTGGCTACCCTACTCACCGCTGGGAACACAACACGAAGTTATTATAGCCGCGGTATTCTGTAGGGCAGAGTTACTACCCCAGTCGGACTGCTCAATCGGGCGGAAATACCGCGCCGTGTCCTACCTCCTTAGAAAATTATTGTAATGTCATATTTAGGACAGCAACAAGGCATTGTTGGTGGTCTTTTGCGATACCAACTTTCTTTTCCAGTATAATATATATTCTTGTGATAGAAGTATAAATAGACCGCATTCTATTTATAGGTATTTAAACTCTTACACGTGCCTGATAAATTCATGTTATTATATAGTCCTTATCCCTTAGTCACATTAGAGATAAAGAGGCCGTTGCTTTCTTCACCGGAAATCACGCAATAGATAATACAAAATCTTTGTAAAGAAGGATGTGGATATAATCTAATGTTCACACCCTGATTGATCCATAATTAACAATTGATGGAAGTAGTTATCATTGCTTTAATACTCTAATTGATTGACGGTGAATGTCATATGGATATCATTAACTAACAATTTATTATAGATATTTAAACTATCATAGTCACTTATGAGAGATATCGGGATATTTACCAATATCGGAAACTCCCGATATTTCTAATAGTTTCAATTATTAAGCGGTTGTGGACAGACTAATGACAGTTTGGTAATTAAAATGTGAAATCTTTTACTCAAAGTTGGAAAATAATAATGGAACTTAAATACCCGACTAAATCATTTCGTGATCTTAATGTACCTTGTTTCATCATCCATCCTACAGATTGACCAGACCAAAACAGAACAGCCCCTTTTGTAAAGTGGCAATTCGTTATCCGGTTTTTTTTATACCACTTATACGACGGAAAGTGGTTACCGTGGCCTATGGACGTGTGTATAACACCAGAGAAGCCACACTCGCGCTGCCGACCCTGTAAGCATAGAGTTTCAGTGCCGTCATTGTAGAAAAGAATGATGAATGTTGACATGAATTTTGACGTTTGACAGTAGTCAATGTATGTCTTCAAATTCATTCTATTGTACAAAAACGCCGGTCAACGAATTATTGCTTTTCTAGTGGGGCTGAATGGGCCAAATGGAGTTCAGACACAAACTAGACACATGTCTACTTATAGCAGCCATAGGACGTCTACCCCATGTTGATTTCAAAATCTTTCCCAATGATGACTTTATCTCGTCTAGATCAATTTAAATTCTCTCTAAATCTAGATCTGGAGAGAATATTTTAAATCATTCTACACAACGCTATCTAGACTCAAAGTAAGCATAGCTTAACTATCTTGTGTAATGGGTTCTAGAATGCGTATATTTATATACTAATTTTTTTTTGTAAATAGAATAGATAAAAACTTTTTAAGGAGAAGATGTGGGCAGGGTCGCGTACTGGGGATATCTATCTACCTCACTTATTTAGTCGTACAATACATGAAGCGAATAACTTAAACGAAGAAATTCGTTTTCGTCAAGCGACCAACATCAAAGAATATTGGAAAAATATTTAGCGAAAATGTTTAGATTAAATAAATACTAAGAAGTTGGAGAAGGTGATGTGAGAGGAAGGACTTTACCTAGCTTTGTGTGTTCTACCTCCTATACAGATTTGTGCTCAGATGAATTGTGTGACATGATACCCACAGTTACGTACTGTCATCGCACCGCTCGCCATAGACAGATAATTCATCCTCACACATTGCTACCTGAGACGGTAAGGAACTTCATCCCACGCACCCTCCAAGCTGTGGAATGAACTCTCTTCAATACCCCTCGTATTGGAAGGTTTTTTCTGGGTCGGCAGTGCGAGTGTAATGCTCCTGGTGTCGTACACCTCAAGGTCAAGGCTAAGATAACCACTTCCCAACAGGCGGGCCATGTGCTTGTTGGCAAATTAAGTGGTATAAAAAGATAAAAGTTTATTTACCATCTAAAAGACATTTAGCTTATCTAAGGACCATGAATATTATGAATAATTTTACCTAATTTTAATATTCTTTGAAAAATCTGTTCATTTCCTTCAAAAACGAATTTCATAATTTAACAGGTTTGACAATGGTCTAGTGGCATTCAGCATAATTGTTATTTATTATTTGTAACATAAACTGGCGATATGTGGGTGTAGTACCTCTTAGCTCGGGGATATAATGTACAATAGGCGGCCTTTTTTTATTTTAAACATATTTAAACATTATGCATTGTGTATTGCAAATACAATGGGTACATTTTAAATACAAATATATCCATTAATAAAACCTGAATTCAAAGCAATGTGCCAGCAATTCTTTGACTATTTATAGTGATACATGGGTTGCCTTATTGTACAAACTAGATGTACCCTTTTCTCTCAGTATGCCATGGGCCGCGTGATTGTCTGCAACCGAAGTTATACATAGAAACTTCGGTTGCAGACAATCACTTGGCCTACCTGATGGGAAGTGGTTATGGTGGCTCATGGACGTATGCAACACACTGACCCTGAAGAAACCTTCTAGTGTCCTTCTTGAAGAACGTAAATTTTCCATAACATGGCCGTTATGGAAAATCTATAAAAACCGTTCGATGTACGAATCAAGATTTCACATAAATATTATTCATCAGCCATCAGAGGCAATTAGCTCTTACTCCTTTCCTGTATTTGTTTATCTTGGCTTTTACTGGAGTGATTGCTCCTTGTGATGCCGTCCTTAGGAGGTAGGACACGGCGGTATTTCCGCCCAATTGAGCAGTCCGACTGGGGAAGTACCTCCGCCCTACAGAATACCACGGCTATAATAATTTCGTGTTGTGTTCCCAGCGGTGAGTAGGGTAGCCAGAGCTCTCTGGAGAATTTGTGCTGTCAGTGGGAAGACTAAAAGCTTGTCCTGCTTTGCCTTCTACACTGACGGCACAGAAACTCTGTACTTACAGGGTTGGCAGCGCGACTGTGACTCCTCTGGTGTTACAAACGTCCACCACTTTCCATCAGGTGGGCCGTGTGCTTGTCTGCCACTTAAGTGGTATAAAAAAAAATCTAATCAAGAACCAAGCTGTTCGAAGACTCTTGCCTTAGTCGCAACATTAAGGTCTGGAATTCATTACCAACTCACGTGTTTCCTTCTTCCTACATTCCCGGGTCCTTTTAAGCGGGGTGCGAAAAAGCATATGATGAGGCCGTCAAGCTGAGTGTCGCCAATGGTATATGTATGTAATGGTGACCCTCTTTGCTGAGACTCTACTTTCAGCTTACCTCCAGGCGAGGTGAAGTCTAATTGACGTGTCCTATATATATAGAAAAACCGTTTCCCTGACTCAATTAGTGAAATCTCCACCATAACGTCAATCCATCAGCTTGTACCCTTGCTAGCAAGTGATATCGGATGGGACTCAGGAGACGCTGACGTGGCCTCAAATACCCGAGTTACGAATCAAACTAAATACACAGAATTATTAATCAGTCAATCCTTGGTTTACTTTACGTCAGTCAAGAGCTGTCCATTATTGGCAGTATGACATTCAAATTTTGTTTTATAGACGTTAGGGATTTACACCTTCACGTGCTAACATCGCATTATTGATTTAAAATGAGTAAACCGGATAGTCATAGATTTCTATGATTTCAGACTTATTTATAACCGCGGTAGCCTAGTGGTATGGGTAATGGACTGCTGAGACGAGGTCTCGGGTTCGATCCCAGGTTTTACCACACCAATGACTTTTCGATGCTTTTCGAAGTTATGTGTGTATTTATCGCAGGTTTATAAGTGCCCTGTTAATGGCAATAGGCTCGCCACCTATTACATTGGGACCTAAACATAAACTGTCAAAATGTGGGTGCTAGCACCTCTGCCGGGTAGGTTCTTCGGGGATATAGGCGTGAGTTTATGTTATGACTTATTTACGTAGTTCAGAGTATGTTTTTTCCTAGAAAATTTTTCATAATATTGTGTAAGATGCATTCATAGCGTCAGAATGACTGTCATGAATTTCATTGACATATGTTGGGATAACCCAGTTTAGTTTAGTTTGATCGCTATTACTTCAATTGGTGAAACCCAACGTAATCCAGAATTTACTCTATGCAAGTTAATTTAAAAAAAATCACAGACAAGATCAACCAGACAATATTATATCTAGTGCGGTTGTAGATTATTTAATAATAATTGTTGTATTTATAAGGGAATCTGGGACCACGGTCCTGGTCCCGAAAGATTCCCGTCCCATCTCTAGTTGGTTATGCATCACATTCCACTTGCTGCATCGATTGCACTATCACATAGTCCCACTTTACTCCTGAGCATAAGTCTCAGCTACCTGGTTGCTTCGTTCTGTCTGGCTTATTATGACAACTCACAATCTAAAGAGATTTATAGTGCTCTTTAGAGACAGACCTACAGTCAGCATCATCATGATGAACAAAGTACACAAAATAATCTAAAAGCCTAAGTTTTCCCCTTTCTGTTGACTGATTGTTCTTATATTTGGTACACACCTATAGTGGGGACAATAATACCATTTTGTTATACCAAAACTGTTTGATTTGCTCTTAATACCTTGGTTTTTAGATTACTTTAAAACTTTGTAGTCAAGATCGTTATGGCGCTGACTGTACAATTCTTATCCTACTAATATTTAAATATAAAAGTTTGTGGCCTGGGGGTGACTGGTGGAGCCGCCTGTCACCCTGGCAGAAGCAGGCGGCGGGGCGCCTGTCGCGCCTGGCGCGCCTCTCCATTTTCCGGGCACGAGTTGGGGTCTCTGTAATCCCCACCCACACACCCGAGGAGAGGGCCAGATCGTGAGAGATGGCCCTGGGTCGGCCGGGGTGCAAGGGATATGCCTGTCAACCTCACCTTCGGCAACCAAAACGACCCACAGGCGGCGTGCGTTTTAGTCGGTTCGAGTCCGACATAACCTCTTCACCGGCTCCGGCTCCGGTGAGGAGGTATCCGTGGGGATTTTGAGCACGTAAAAAAAAAGTATAAAAGTTTGTAAGGGTATACAAATAAACGTTTGTTACACTTTTACGCAAAATTGGCTGAAAAGCTTGGCACGAACATTGATTAAAATCTAGAATAATCCATTAGGCTAGATTGCTGAATGGGATCAGTGTTCCATACGAGTAGAGCCCCCAGCAACAGCTAGTTGTATTTAGATAGAGAGATAGAGAGATAGAATAATTCTTTTTTTGTACACCAATAGATTTACAGTATGACAAGTAGCGATTTTTTATGCAACCTTGGGATGTACAGTAATGTGATAGAATCAGAAAAGGTGGTATGGTCTAGTTATCGCATAAACTAGATACAAGGTATATTAAAAACAAAAAGAAAGAGGAGGGAGGAGGTAAAAATAAAGTAAATATACGGCTTTACGTTAAGTATAAACAAACACAACTATAACACTCAAATAGAGGTATAACAGTACACAATACTAACATGAATATAAAAGCAAGTGAGCATATATTGAGCAGGTATTGGTGATACCGCTGTGTACAAATTTGTTAGGTAGATTTTTAGTCCAATTATAAAAGAACTACACGAATTTATGTGCAATTATTCATCACTTATGACCGCGGTAGCCTAGTGGTATGGGTAATGGACTGCTGAGGCGAGTTCTCGGGTTCGATCCCAAGTTTACCATGGCACACACCAATGACTTTTCGATGCTTTTCGAAGTTATGTGTGTATTTATCACCCGATAAATGGCAGTAGGACCTAAATATAAACTGGCCAAATGTGGACGCTAGCACCTCTGCCTACCCCTTCGGGGAATATAGGCGTGAGTTTATGTTACGTTATTCATCACTTGAGTGATGAAAATATCATACTCAATGTATTTACCACTGATTCACTATTGTTTACAATTCGAGCCCACAGAATTTCCGCACAAGGTCAACGTCATCAGTACGTCACTATGAAGTAAGAATATTGATTTTTATTATGTAAGGACAATAGAACAATACGTATGAAGACTATAATAGACTGAAGAAGATAATAGACTATTGTCTCTCACGTAATTTCGGTAATTTATAAGCATATGGTGATTATGGCAACTGCAATCCACATTAACCATGGTTTTCTCCCAATTAAGGGATTAAAGTGTTGGCTGAAATTGTGTAAGGTATTGTGGAGACATTATGTATAATATCACATGAATTCGAATCAAAATTTTCCCATAGCCTTATACAATTTTTTTTATACCACTTAGGTGGTAGACTAGCACACGGCCCACCTGATGGGAAGTGGTTACCGTGGCCTATGGACGTATACAACACCAGGGGGTGTTAACCTCCTCATGCCCTTCTTGAAGAACCCCATATTGTACGTGCTTGGAAAAACCGCAGCAGGAAGGGAGGTCATTCCATTCGGACATTCTTGAGTATGCGTGGGGTGAAGTTTCTTTCATACCGCACAGTGCGCACCATCTCAGGTCGCAATGTGTAAGTATGAATTCCGTGCCTATGGCGAGGACAATAATTTGGGTCAGTCGCAATTCCCCCTGTTCTTGATTACCTCCGAATATTTTATGTGATGATAGTGTGATAAAAAGTTTATTTAATAAAAAGGATACGTTTTGAGGGGTATATAGAACGTGAGGAGTCAAGACTAGCCCAATAATTATAGTAACATTCAACATATATGCTTTTAAATGCCTAGTCAATTTAATACATTGATTTGATTATTATTAGATAAGAATCAGAAGTAACTTCATAGTACATATTTCCGTGGGACCGAATTTAATGATTGGTGAAATATGGGTGTTAAATCACCTCTGTCTAACCTTCCGGGGATAAAGGTGTGATTATATGTATGTATGTATTTCTAGCTAAATACTACGTTTTTCATTCGTGTTTTGCACAGAACAAAAAAAAACCAATAGAAGTATGATATGACCCGTGGTGTTTCGTGTGCGCAAGTGTGTGTGTTGGCACCGACTTCAAGAAAAGTCATTAAATCGTTTAATACATTAAATCATTTTATATATAGGATTTTTCGATGCCTAAAGTTGCAGTCTCCCTCTTTGTCTTTATTTCATTTTTGTATATATTGTAAAGTCAGCATCGTATTGTGTATATATTATATAACTAATTGCATATATTTTTTCTGTATATTATAATAGCATATTTTATGTACCTAAACTGTATAAAAATTATAGTAGTTGAGACACGGCGGTATTTCCTGGCCCTACAGAATACCGCGGTTATAATAACTTCATGTTGTGTTCCCAGCGGTGAGTGGGGTAGCCAGAACTCAGTGGACAATTTGTGCTGTCAGTGGGATGACTAAAGGCTTGTCCTGCTTTGTCCTATACACTGATGGCACAGAAACTCTGTGCTTACAGGGTCGGCAGCGCGAGGGTGGCTTCTCTGGTGTTACACACGTCCATAGGCCACGGTAACCACTTTCTATCAGGTGGGCCGTGCGCTTGTCTGCCACCTAAGTGGTATAAAAAAATAAAAAATTAAGTGTCAATTAGTTGTATACTAGTTTAAAACACATAAGCGTTTGCACTAAAGTCTGTGACATATTGCAACTTGTGTCAATTTATATAGGTGTCCTGTCCTTATTAGGCTGTAATCATTATATGAGGTCCTACAGAAGCTGGTATGCTAACTTATTCGTATAACAAGTTGCGAGTCAAGCAATAACAGCTAGGTCGGTCTTATAATGGACAACCATTTTAAACATATTGAGATTTTCTAAGCACATTTTTGGTGGAATGTTAAGTAATTTATAGAAAGATATATACTTTTTATCTTTTATCTTTTTAAACTGAGAAGTACCAATTAACATCTATACCTAATATCAAAATATTAATGTATCAGGACGATATCGTTACAAAGATCTTTATGTCTTAAACATCAGTAGAATGCGATAAATTCTTAGATATTTGCAATCATTTGCATACTCGATCGCTGTTAAATATCTCAGTTGTATCATAGTGGTTTTCCGGTTGTAAGGTGTTACTATTCAATAGAAATAGGTAGGGTATCATGTGGGGATTTTTAGTAATTTAAATTGCCATCATTAAATGTTTAGATAGGGTGTGAATCATCACTTAACTTCCAAGTATCATTTGAATTTGATTACTTACAGACATAATGTACATAATAAAATTATTAAAATCAAAAAATAAATAAATTATATAGTATTACTAAATGTGGCTAGGATAGACTGGATGCGGAAGGTAGAAAAACCTTAATAACTTGTCAATTGTACGTATTTAGTATTGGAAGCTGGTACTATTATCTGTTAGGTCATATTTGTCAAAGAGGTAATAAGGCAAATGCTTTGTCAAATACACTGTCGACACATGATAATTGTTTGCGAAATATATCAAATACGTAAATACGAATAGCCATGTGCCACCACTACAATATTACATGTATGTTAGCAATAGGGCTTTTTTTTGGTGTTGATACAATGGAAATATCTATCTACAATTTAAGTAAGAATAGAGAATTCGGTCTGTCAGACAAGAAACAGTTACGTTATAAATGCTTGCGTGAACACACCCCAATTATTGTGGAAACTCATTAGTTTCTCGTTACAGTCTTCGTTCATGAACGTTATATCAGTCTCAAAATAATCTTAACAGCGGTATGCTGCAGCTGCTTTTTCATTTAGATTCCACATTGATAAAAGACGAATCTAAAGACAGTACTTATTAATCTTTGTTAACAAAAAATAATAAATCCTAAATATGTTGAAAACCCTCTTATAATTAAAACTTATTATTTTCGAACTTTTTAAAAACCTTTTGATAACTGTTTTTATTTTCACGTACAGTAGTTTAATAGATATTTATAGACTTAGGGTTCCATTACATGAAACTGTGAGTATAATATAAATATTCACCACAGCATTTAATACACAATAAATAAATAATCATAAGAAAGAGTACGTACATACTAGAGGACTTAAGGACAGGGTATAGGTCATCTTTTAAAAGCTCATTGTGTAATTTAATTGTATGCAGCTAACCTATTGCGAACACATGCAAGCCCCAAAAATCTTCATTATATGCGTCAACACTACGTCTAGAAATATAAAATTTAAATTCTGATATAAGTTAATAGGGAATATAGAGTTATATATACAAGTAACATTATAGAAGATAATGAGCCATTTTACAGGACTATTTCCACCCACATTTCCACTACTGTATACAGCAGTGATTAACGAATACTAGTTCCAGGGAAAGTGACCCAGAAATAATTCAGAAGTTGAAATTGTTGGAATTAGAAATATAATAAATCCACTTATTTTTATTATTATTTATTCTTTATTGTACACTAACAAGGCACATTATACAAAGAAGTGAAATAGTATGTACAAAGGTGAGCTTAACTCAATGTAGAGTTCTCTTCCAGCAAACCCGGGATTGCACAGAGGAATTGCAATCCAATGAGAGGCAGCTGGCAAAGTTTTGTGTACGTTAGAAAGAAAGAATGAATAAATAAAAAATATTTATTTAAGAACACACAACGTACAGAGAGTCAGACAAATATATAACACAATAAGGTAACACAACAAGAATACACTCACTGCACATCGTGGGCACCCAAATGGGCCACCATCTCAGCATGAATAAAGGTATACGGAAGGTAAACCCCTGACAAAAGGCATTAAATGTATATACATATAAAGCCATTATATTAAAATGCTCCTCCATAGCAAACAAAAAACAATAGAGATAAAAGGGATATCATCATGAATGGAAAACTTCAGTATTTCTTGTAGTTGCACAGTACGGCATTCTCTTTGCATGTCATATGAAGATAAAATATTCACTTAAATTTCAAGTAACATTCCACAGTTGCACAGATTTACAGAAATCTTCCACACCGTATTATAAGCGGAAAATTTGATTTGTAAGAGATTTTACTATGTGTGGTTTCATTGGAAGCTGAGATATGAAAACTGTATGTCTCCTCATTGAAAGGTCAAATCTTCTTGTCAGCTTTAATTCATCAATTGGCGTCCAACGAGATCGAGGCCACGTGTTTTAATCAAACAGTTGGATCAATTCATGCCGTCTGGCGTTTACGATAACCTGTTTCATCTTGGTAGCGACTGGTCATCACATGGAATAATACCAATGAAACAGCATCTACTTGAACGAAATGTGTGAAAAACAGTCATGGCCTCATAAACATAATTTAACTAGAACGTAATGATACCTATTTGAAAGGATGTTTATGTCATCAGCAATTGTATTCTCTTTGATCAGCAAGACATAATAACACACAGATAAGATATAATAAATCTTTATGTTTAGGTATTCCATTATTTATTTAATTAATCTTTTTGAACAAATTTAAAATAAGTATACAAAAGTGGACTTAATGCCGTGGGCATTTTCTGCCAGTCAACTGTTACAAATCATCTTATTTGTGTGGCATGTTTTCAAAATAGTGAAATATTAATTCTTTTGAATAGCTTTTCTAAATAAACTATTTGATAAACCAGGACAGGGTTACTATAGAGCCGATTTTGTCTAGTTCTTTGTAAATTAACTCAGATATTTTTAGCTTCTGTGTACTTTTTTAAACAACAACGTAAAATCTTAAACATTTTCTCACTTCTTTATTGCTTTAGCTTATCGAGTTAGATTAGAAAAAGTGAACGTCCAATACTCGAACTCCAGGACTCGAATCTGCGAACAGTTCCACCAGTCCACACTCGAAGTAGACAGACACTCAAAATTTACCTATAATAATAAAAACATAACATAAACTCACGCCTATATCCCCGAAGGGGTAGGCAGACGTGCTAGCACCCACATTTCGCCAGTTTATGTTTAGGTCCCAACGTAATAGGTGGCGAGCCTATTGCCATTAACCGGGAACTTATAAACCTGCGATAAATACACACATAACTTCGAAAAACATCGAAAACTAATAATATCTATTATTATTATAATATTATTATTAGTTACATTCACTTTACAGGTAAAAATAATTGATGGGACTTTATTCTAGTGAGTACAAAAGGTATTGAATGCTGGCTTCCAAACTAGGCATAGCCTGTATTTTGGAGGAACAGCATCGGCCATAAGGTGAAACGTACAAAAATTATTCTTATGCTAAAGTGAACATATATAAGTAATAATATAAGTAATAAGTAATATAAATTGAAATCAAACAAACAAAAATAGAAGAAATGGGAATACAGTCGTGTCCTGTTACGTCCCAATTGAGCAGTCCTAATGGGGAAGTACCTCCACCCTACAGATTATCGCGGCCATAATAACCTCGTTGTGTTCTCGGCGGTGAGTAGGGCAGCCAGAGCTCACTATAGAGTTTATGTGCTGTCAGTGGGAAGATCAAAAGCTTTGTCCTGCTTTGTCTTTAACACTGACGGCACAGAAACGCTATTCTTATATCGTCAGCACGAGTGTGACTCTCTTGGTGTTGCACACGTCCATAGGCCACGGTAACCACTTTCCATCAGGTGGGCCGTATTTTGGTCTGCCACCTAAGTCGTATAAAAAAATAGGTTAGACGTTTGGGTTATTGTATTGTAGATTTGTATGTTGTAAAACAACTAGTGGTGGCGCGTGGCCACGTGCGGTAGTGGACTGTATTGCGGGGATGTAGCTAACTGTTCCATTGACGCTTTACACACAAAAGACAGGTGATCGGGTTGCCGCGGGCGTGATCCAAGCAATGAATGCAACCCGAGAAATTAGGAGAGGATGCACTAACCTTCACGACACACGTGTTTTCATCGCAGCCGGTACACGGATCTTCTCTTCCTTGCTCAGGAGCTGCCGTCAGCATCACTAGATCACTTGAGGAACACACGAGAGGCACAATCCGATCGGTATAAGTCTATGAAGCGGTAAAAATGTAACAAATATTAATCATTTTTGAGAGACGCGAGCGCGGTCCGCCTTTACGCTGGCTAGTTCAAAGCGGGAGTGAGTGTCTATATATCACAAATGGCGGACGGAAGCTATATCTACTACTATTCTATGGTTAGTGCGGAAGGGGAGCTGGGTATAGAAGGAGTGTGTTTCCGCGTCAAGAAATACAGCTTCTACATCGGCGCAACCAACTAGATATATTATATTATAACACTTTCAATACGATTACCTACTAAAATATTTGCACTCTATAGATATTTTATAATAATCTTAGCAAAAAAAATTTCTAAATAATATTTTGTATCAAATATATGCATAGATTGCTTTTACCTCTCACAAATTCAATTTAATTTCCGCTGAGTCTCCTTCTATTGTACCTCTCACTCTACAGTAAAATCTATCCTAAAATTGCAAGCAATTTTGATTTAAGTGAAGTGAAATATACTTACAATGTTGTACTTGGTATGAAA
Source organism: Eilema griseolum (assembly GCA_963662185.1). Classification (NCBI taxonomy): domain Eukaryota; kingdom Metazoa; phylum Arthropoda; class Insecta; order Lepidoptera; family Erebidae; genus Eilema; species Eilema griseolum. The sequence continues at coordinate 22,108,328 of OY759238.1, forward strand.
TATAGGGAATGAACAGCTCGCGAGACTTAAATTATACTCCTTAAACAAACTCAAAGAGTGAGCAGAACTCAAAGGATACGTGAAATATTATGTATGTGAAAGATTGTGAAACAGCTGTACAGCTATGGTTGAATGTTTTAGAACAGACTTAGATTATTGTCTACATAACTTTACATAAACTCACACCTATATCCCCGAAGGGGTAGGCAGAGGTGCTAGCACCCACATTTCGCCAGTTTATGTTTAGGTCCCAATGTTATAGGTGACGAGCCTATTGCCATAAACCGGGCACTTATAAACCTGCGGTAGCCTAGTGGTATGGGTAATGGACTGCTGAGACGAGGTCTCGGATTTGATCCCAGGTTTTACCATGGTACACACCAATGACTTTTCGATGCTTTTCTAAGTAATGTGTGTATTTATCGCAGTTTTATAAGTGTCGGTTAATGGCAATAGGCTCGCCACCTATTACATTGAGACCTAAACATAAACTGGCGAAAAGTGGGTGCTAGCGCCTCTGCCTACCCCTTTGGGGATATAGGTGTGTGTTTATGTAAAGTTATGTAGACAATAATCTAAGTCAGTTCTAAAACATTCAACCATAGCATAGTACAGCTGTTTCACAATCTTTAACATACATAATATTTCCAAATTATAATATTAGTCTGAAGAAACACGAAATAAGTACATATGAAATCAGTCATCGCTTGTAAGTTTCCAAACTAAATAAGTTTTAGCCACTGATTTATTTCGTTCGACGAGAACTTTTTATTTGACAAAATCTTGTCACATTTTAGTGGGCGTGGCGTTGATGTCACACACTTCTCCCATTTAACGTCTGACGTTTCATTTAATTGGAATGTCAAGGCATGATGATGTTCAATTGATTTAAGTGATGGCGTTGCGTTGGTATAGTATCTACTTGTGATTTGTGGGTGTTGTCTAGGCATTCTTGACGTTTGAAATTAATTGATTAGCGTCTGCGATCACGTGGATTCATATTCTAGCAATGGTTTTTATTGCTTCTCTATTTCATCACAAATTTGGCGATGTCGATTATGAAAACACTAAACACGCTATCTTTCTCTTACTGGCGATGATCCCGGTTGCATTCGACGCTTTGAATTTGAAGCCCGGGGCCGGATATTACTTCTCCTTTTGGTTTGGCTTATACGGCTTTTATGGGAATTTATAGCTGTCCAACGTCGTATTTCTCATATGTTTTTTTTTATACCACTTAGGTGGCAGACAAGCGCACGGCCCACCTGATGGAAAGTGGTTACCGTGGCCTATGGACGTTTGTAACACCAGAGGAGTCACAGTCGCGCTGCCAAGCCTGTAAATACAGAGTTTCTGTGCCGTCAGTGTAGAAGACAAAGCAGGACAAGCCTTTAGTCTTCCCACTGACAGCACAAATTCTCCAGTGAGCTCTGGCTACCCTACTCACCGCTGGGAACACAACACGAAGTTATTATAGCTGCGGTATTCTGTAGTTTTTTTACGACGCTTGATATTTCTAACATCAACCTGTGAGGAATCATATCCTTGGTGTTTCAGTCAAAAATCATCAATATTCGTTTTTTGGCGTGTCGAAATGAATAATTATTCAATATGCAAGGGAGACATCATCAGTGCTGCTTTTATTGTTATATTTTTTTGTGTTGTCCATTATTATTTCGATTTTTTTGATAAATGTTCATGTGTCTTTTTTTTCTTTTCTTTCTTTCTTTATCTTCCATTGTCATTTCTATCAAAAAAGCTGAGACTAAAGTTGTGTTATGTGTCAAGTTTGAAAAAAATCGTGAAGAAATGCACCCTCTAGACCGAAACTAACAAACAAATTGGCATACGGATAAAAGCAAAATCGGCCACCTTATTGAAACGGAAACTCTCTTTCGCTTCGCTCTCTCAATAACTTACACCTATAAGTACAGGTATGTGTGTACAGTTGTAATTTGAGTTAGACCCGGTTTTGACTATCTTCTGCAGATGGCCGCGACCTCCATTTGCGAGGTTAATATTGCCCGAAATTAATTGAACTAATAGAGCATCCATCGCAACACAATTTCAATGGCGCACTTGACATTCTATGAGTCAATTGAGACGCATTGTTTTTATATCTACACACATTAGTGTATAATATTACTAACACATGTCTATATTAAAGAAGGTGCCTTTCTGAATTTTAAACTATCTTATATCATTTTAAGCTATCCTTCTTCTTCAAGCCACCGGGTAGGTCTGGCATATAATGGTCTGCTATATAATTTTTTTGATGCGTAAATTCCCGCGCTATTCGACCCCGTCAGTCATCGGGGGCGGTTAAGTCAGACTCGAACCGACTAAATCACACGTCGTCTTGGGTCTTCAGATGGAAGACACTTGGGGAGCCTCTGAGCAGCATTTTCCAGTGCCGTTTCCGCCACCACCGGAATTAGCAGGGTTTGGGCACGATTTTGCTCAAATTATGGTATTGGCCTTAAAATCGAGAGTTCTACCATCAAGACCTGTAATTCATTACCAGCTCACGTGCTTCCTTCTTCCTAAATGTGTCTGTAATGATGACCCTCTTTCCTGAGACTTTACCTTTAGCTTACCATCAGGCAAGGTGAAGTCAAATTGGCGTGCCCTATATAAAAAAAAATCCTAGCTATAAACTCACTCCCAACACTAACAATGTAGGTTACCTGGTGGGGTTCCTGGGAACTCTAATAAATTAGTACTTTTACAAACACCATATAGGTTCTTGTGAGTTATCAGGATGGAATCAAAAGTATTTTATGCAGTTGGGGCAATAGTTATCGGTAGTATATTAAAAAGTGTTATAAGGCTATTCATCCATACATAGATAATACCTTTAGTAACTAAGTAAATTATTTATCCGTATATGTATTTGAACCATATTGATATCTATGTTAAGGTGACTAGTAGTTAAAATGCTTTGCATAGGTAGTTTATATGGTCATTTTAAGGTTTATTACATACGTGTATTTTTTTTGCTTTTCAAAAAGAATATTAGGACCGAAATTACTAATATTCCCTTTAACCCATCCGACTAAGCTAAATTGTTTGTGATAGGTAGTGTCATAGCCAGGATTCGAATCTGGGACCTAGCGACCGTTAGGCTGACTCCTTAACCACTCAGCTACCGACGCTTCATATAATACGATGCAAAATAACAAAAAAAAATCTCGTGTAAATTTCAGCGATATAATTAGGAACGATTTTCGATGCACTATTTAATAATAAATAATGATTGCTTAATGATAATGCTTAATAATAATGATAATGATTGCATCGATCAACAGTATACTGTTGATTGATGGCACTTGGTGGAATTTGCTACATATGTTGAGACACTTGTAATATTCGACAGTATTTTATTTTTTAACCTAACAATTATCTTTGTAAAGGTTGTCTCAGTAAGAGTGCACTTTTTCATTTTGAAATAAAAACAAGTATTTTATGACAGAGTTGTGATGTTTTTTTGTAATGTAACGAAGACATGTTCCGATTAAGCATGCAGTAAAATATCTGACAAATGACCCCCACGGCTTCGATGACAGGCCATTACTCTTCTCATGAAATTTTCCATGACTTTTGCACAAAGATGTGGCTGTATCTCGTCGATGACGCGTTGGAATACCTATTTGTGCTCAGGAATTGTTTCGGGGTTATTCGCATAAACACGAGATTTCACAAAACCTCACAAATTGGATTTTTTTTCAAAAGTTAAATCGCACGATCTTGATGGCCAGTTGATATCAGAATTTTGTGGGATAATTTGTTCTGGAAATCGTTGCTGCAAAAAGTCGATTGTCTCATGCGCGGTGTGCCAGATTGCGCCGTCCTGCTGAAATCACATGTTTTCCAGATTCATGCCGTCCAGTTGAGGCCACAAGAAGTCCATTATCATTTTCCTGTAATGAATGAAGTCACTGCGAATTTCGGGACCATTTTCAAAAAAGTAAGGTCCAATCCAATCACGCCGCCTGACCAAAATCAGCACCAGACAGTTACTCGTTGTAGGTGCATTTGCTTCTCATGGATTGCATGAGGATTTTCTGAGTCCCGAATTCGACAATTTTGTGCATTCACGATGCCATTCATATAGAAATGCGCTTATAATAATATCAACTTTACTTTGCACCATTACCCATTGAACAAATTGCCAGGGCCTTCCGTGGTCTGCTGTTTTGAGCTCCTGAGTTAACTGAATCTTGTACGTATGAAGGTAGATGTCTTTAGTCAAAATTCGCTGCGTAGTGCTTCGTGAAATTTGAAGTTGTTGAGAACGATGCCGCATTGATGTTTTCGGGTTTTCGGCGACACTCTCGTTTACAGCAGCAATATTTTGAAGAGACCGACTGGTACGTTGACGTAGAGGACTGAAAATTTGGCGAAGTTTGCGAGCGATTTCAGCGTAACATTCCCCATTTTTGTAATGAGCTTTCACAATTATAACGCATTTTTCTTTCGAAAATCGCTCCATTTTTAATAAGCGGAATAAACAGAGGTAACAGTGCTCACATTTCAGAGTTGCCACTTGCATAAAAAAAATCCGATTATAAAAAGTGCATCTTACTGAGACACCCTTTACTGTATTTTTTTTGTACCGCTTAGGTGGCAGACAAGCATACGGCCCGGCACCTGATGGGCAGTGGTTATCTTGGCTTTTGGACGTATGCAATACCAGAGGCGTTACACTCACGATACCGAACCTGGAGAAATCTTCTAATGTGCCTCTTGAAGAACCCCATATTGTAGTCGCTTAGGTAAGCGACAAATATCATTCCCCCAAATGTTGAGAAAGAAAGTAGAAGCGGCATACACACTTTCGGAAATAAAATAAAATGTTGTTAAATTTTGTAGTACCTTGAAATTTAAAACCGTTATGACAAACCTTTGAGAATGCCGTGAGGTGAAACCTTTCAGGTTAAAAAATAAAGTACTGTGGAAAGGTACAAGTGTCTTATTCAATACACTATAATAATGTAACGTATGATGTGACGAATAAATTGGTTCCATGTATCAACGGTTGATGACCGTAATTCAACACAATGTTCGGTACATTCGAGTTTAAAAATTATTAACATGACGCGTACGTTTGACTTTAAGCGCATTTTAATCGGTAACTTTTTTATACCACTTAGGTGACAGACAAGCACAAGGCCCACCTGATGGGAAGTGGTTACCGTGGCCCATGGATGTATGCAACACTAGGGGCATATTGTAGGCGCTTGGGAAAACCGTAGCAGGGAGGTAATTCCACAGTTTGAGTGTGCGTGGGATGAAGTTTCTTTCATGCCGCACAGTGCGCACCGTCTCAGGTCACAATATGTGAGGATGAATTCCCTGCCCCTGGCGAGCGGTGCGATGACAGAACGTAGCTGTGGGTATCATGTCAAATAATTATTTGACATGATACCCACAGCTACGTTCTACAGACGTCCACGTCACGTCACGTCCACAGTCTACAGAATGTGCTCAGATTAATTAATCTGAGCACGTTCTGTAGACTGTGGACGTGCGTAAAATTTGAGGAGTTAAGGAGTTAGATTCGCGCTGCCGACCTTATAAGAACAGAAAATTTCTGTGCCGTCAGTGTAGAAGACAAAACAGGACAAGTCTTTAGTTTTCCCACTGATTGCACAAAATCTCCAGTAAGTTTTGGCTACCCTACTCACTGCTGGGAACAAAAAACGAGGTTCTTGTTGCCGCGGTATTCTTTAGGGCCGAGGTACTTACTGTTTATAATAATGGTCGTCAATTTAACAAGGCAATGTTGCATCAAATTAAGAGTAAACACTGACAAAATTTAAGACTATTGTAATTTTTTTTTAATATATGCCCTTCATCTTATTGTTAATCCCAGTCGTATCCGAAGCTTTCACTTCAGAGTCTGGGGTCCGTTTTTACCAGGCTAACTGCGGATTTGGCTGAAATTCGATATTTTTCATGAAGCGACTGCCACCTCAATAACTGGTCTAGCTGCAATGCTTTTGATATCGAAGCATTGTAGCTATACCAGATATGCTATTTGCAGATGCTTTTCGAAGTTATGTGTGTATTTATCGCAGGTTTATAAGTGCCCGATTAATGGCAATAGGCTCGCCACCTATTACATTGGGACCTAAACATAATAAACTGGCGAAATGTGGGTGCTAGCACCTCTGCCTACCCCTTCGGGGATATAGGCTTGAGTTTTTGTTATGTATGTTTAATGTTTATGTTCTCGGCAGAGTAGAATTTGGACCACCCCTTCCCATGCGGTGTCGTACAAGGCGATTAATGGATACGGCTGTTTAACATCAGACAGATATATACAGCCCAGACTCAGCCTCAGAGGAATTGCTTCAGTCAACAACAGTGTCCGTCAGATGGCAACCGGCTCACCCCTATTGCGTGGGAGCGAATTAAATGGTTGGTGGAATGTGGGTGATAATTCACCTCTGCCTAATCCTCCAGGGATAAAGGCGTGATTATTATGTATGTATGTATGACAGTCATCGGTGTGTGTCGATCCTAAACATTGATCAATCTGTTCTACAGTCGTATTACTGATATAAAAGGGCTGGGTTATCCCTAATGATTATCAAATGCACTTTATTTTGTTTATATCTGTATCATGTAGTGTAATTAGGGCATCGACCTCAGTGTTGAATTCGATTTTATTGCAACAATGAAGTATTTATTAGAGTATCTATATCATAGATCATCAGACTTATTTCAATAAGTTGTTTAGTATAGACATTTTCTGTAGAGGAATGGATATAGCGTGTAACATTGGCTGAATATATTTATTTTAATGTAGTAAGTACACCATTTCTAGCCTGCTATTCCAAAGATACCAGTCCATCTAAAGGTTGTCTGGAAGAGATCGCAGTCCGCGATAAGACCGCCCATTTGTACATACTACTATGAACTTTGTGAATATTTATTTTGTGTTGATTATCGGTGTACAATAAAGTTTTATTCATTCATTCATTCATTCATTATTCCCTTCACCCGTTTGACAATTTTAAAGCTGTAGAGAAGCCTATGTTATTCCATTTTTGTTAGGGTTTTATATATTATCTCGTTATAGTTAAATAGGCCACTTTTTTGTAAACGACACAATGACAAATAGTTGGCTTTTTCGGGAACACCCAATATCATAGGAATGCGATTTTACGCTCCGAAATTCCTGTCACAGCGATATCCACTTTTGACTTTGCCCTTTGAACATACTCCCAATTTTTCTATTTCAATCACAAAATACCGGATTAAAGGTATAAAATAAAAATAAAAAATATTATTTAAACTATCATGGTCACTCACTGGTTAGGGAAGCGATTGAAATCCAAAAGTATAAAAATTTCAAGCGTTCGGCAGTTGAAACCCATCCGGTTTCAACTGCCCAACGTCTGGCATCCAGTGGTCTGTCTTTGCTAAAGCAACCGGGAACAAGCCGAAACAAAATCGCGAGTGGATACAGTAAGCACCGTGTGTCGTGAACGTGATCGAGATCGGGTTCAAGTTTGTAGTGAGAGTGAAACAAGTCAACAGTAAGTTTTCGAAAATATATTGGGAAGTTACTGTTAAAATATTAATATTTCAATCGTTCCCGAAGAGAATCTCTCTTAGCCTAAACAATAAATGACACGAACTGCCCTCTTGTGTAGTATGAATATAGTTTCTAAATCTGCTGCATTCTCCCACAGTGGTATTCAATAGGACACCAAACTATGAAAACAACACTAAAGTATACCAGCCTAACAGTACTGTAGGTTAATCTGTCAACTGCCTAATCGACAGCATAAGCAGTAGAACTGTTAGTATACAGTTATCAACGCAATGTGCTATTCTGTCTCTCAAGCACACTGTTAAGTACTATACTGAAAGGAGTAAGCCGGTATATGCCGCGTTTCTGGACCTCTCCAGGGCATTTGATATGGTGAGGTATGATATACTGTGGTGTAAGATGCGCGAAGTGGTAGTGCCTGACGCCATAACCGGTGTATTTCAGAATTGGTATTTCCACCAAATAAATCACGTTAAATGGGCCAACGAATTATCTGAGGAGTACAGGTTGGAATGCGGAGTGAGACAGGGGGGGTTAACGTCTCCGACGCTTTTCAACCTGTACATAAACCAGCTGATTGTGGAGCTCGGCAGCATACACGTTGGCTGTTCTATTGACGGTCAATGTGTCAATAGTATTAGTTATGCAGACGACATGGTGCTGCTGGCTCCATCAGTAGCTGCACTCAGGAAGCTATTGGCGGTCTGCGAGGCTTATGCTGAAACGCATGGGCTTTGCTATAATGTGCAAAAAAGTAAAACATTTGTATTTAGGGTGAAGCGCAAAAAGCTATCATATATTGTACCGGTTATGCTGGGAGGTGTAGCCCTGGAGAGGGTCTCCAATTTTAAATACCTGGGGCACATAGTCACTGACGATCTAAAAGATGACGCTGATATAGAAAGAGAACGGAGGGCGTTGGTTGTCAGATGCAATATGTTGGCCCGCAGGTTCGCGCGTTGTACACCGGCAGTTAAAATAACTCTTTTTAAAGCCTTCTGCCAGTCCATGTACACGTGTTCCCTGTGGGTTCGCTATTCGGAGAAGGCATACAACGCTATCAGAATACAGTACAACAATGCCTTCAGAATGTTGCTGGGGCTCCCATGTTACTGCAGTGCATCAGGAATGTTTACCAAAGCGCGCACTGACTGTTTTGGCACCATCCTGCGAAAGAGGATGGCATCTATGATGCTCAGGGTGTGTGGGAGCGTCAACGGCATTCTGAAGGTCATCAGTGAGAAGCCGTGTTGCGCTATCATGGCGCATTGGGTGCGTATACATATGCATGTTCCCTGTGCGTCAGGCGGGCGGAGCCGGTATATGAACTGATTTTTGTGTTATTTTGTGTTATTTTGTTACTAACATAGCTTTTAAGTGTGTACTACTAACATTGTTTATGGATCAAGGTCTGAAATAAAGTTTTATTGTTATTATACTGATCTACTCGTCAAGCTCTTTGATTCTATACCCATATTGAGGGAGTTGTGAGAGAAAATGTAATTGGCCATTTTGTAGTGGCGGCCATCTTAGATTTGAAATTTGTCATAGTGTATGGTATTCTATTAGTTTCAAGCCCTTTCATTTGATATCCATATTGAGGCAGTTGAGAAAAAATTTGTACACCTTCATTCTGTAGTGGAGGCCATCTTGGACCGATTTTTTTTAAATAGCTACGAACTCTCCCGACTAATATCCCTTTTAAACAAAAAAACTAAATCCAAATCGGTTCATCCGTTCAAGAGCTACGATGCCACAGACAGACACACATACACACATACACACACTGCCGTCGTTTTATCGTACGGGGTTAACAAATAGTAAGTTTCCAAAAAGTGCTACATGATTTTATAAAGTCAAAAATGATACAAACAACATTGGCATCACTAATTTGTCTTGGTACAGAAATACTGAATGTATTTGTATTAATAAAATAGAAACATAAATAAACCTAACCAATTAACTTGTAGTTAATAAGAGGAAAAAACTGTTGTTATTTAAGCCTATTGTCTATGGTTATAGGCATTTAATACTAATTGCTTAGGTGAATCCCCGGAACACTACAAGCGAATTGATACTTATTAGGTAGTTACTTAAGTATTATTTAATATCTACTGTGTACTTTACCGTTACGATAAACAATTACATAGACATTTTTTTTTTAAGTCCCAGAAAAGAGGGTCACCATTACTTACACATACCGTGTGACAATGGTGACACTCAGCTTGACGGCCTCATCATATGCTTTTTCACGCCCCGCTTAAAGGACCCGGGACTGTAGGAAGAAGGAAACACGTGAGCTGGTAATGAATTCCAGGCCTTAATGGCAAGGCAGAGGAAAGAGTCTCCGAACCGCTTGGTTCTTGATCGGATGTTTTGCACCGTGTGCGGATGACATCTAAGACCTGCACGTGTTGTCCTGTGTAGGAAAGGGGAGGGTGGGACTAATTGCAAGAGCTCACTGTACTGTATATTAAATTTCCATCTAGGATTGAACGAATTTTTTTTTATGTAGGTATATTAGCAACCGAAATTATTAATATTCGCTCTAACCTCTTCAACTAAGCTTAATTGCTTGTGCTAGGAGTAAGTTCACGTCGATAGTGTAATGTCCATGATTTGAACCCGGGACCTCATGATCGAGTCCGTAACCACTAAGCTACCGACGCTTCAATATAATGTTACAAGCCAACCCGCCCAGCTTCGCCCATGGTATATTCCGAAACCACCCGTTATTTTACGGCCTCTGTGGCGTAGCGGTAGAACATTCGAATGCTAAGCAAGGGGCGCGGGTTCGATTCCCGCTCAGTGCAAATATTTGTATGCATGAATATGTATATTTGCATTGGTCTGAGTGTTTCTATGTATGAAATGTATGTATTTACAAAAAAAAAGAGTATCTAAGTATGTTTATCCGCATTCTAGATTCCATAACACAAGTTAGTTAAGCTGCTTACCATGGGTCTAGATAGCGTTGTGTAGAATGTTGTAGAATATTTAAATACATTATTATTTCTCATTTATAAATAATGTTTCGGAATCTACCAGATTGGTGATATTCATGATTATTAATCCGCTCCCTTAGTGTAGCTAGTGTATAGCTTGATGATATACAGTAAAAAGGATTTTTAATTTCGAACCAATAGTTACTAAAATTTGCGTTTTCAGCCAAACAAACAAACTCTTCAGCTTTATATTATTACCCCTTAAAAGTATTCCATAGGACATTAGGCTATGAAAGTAACTAAAGTATACCAGCCTAGCAGTAGTTTCATTTCTTAACTGCCTAATCCATCCATCTGACAGTATAAGCAGCAGAACTGAGTTTATCAAGTTTGCTACCAATGACATGAGACTGAGGAGGTGAAATGTGGGTTTAGGAAACGTTATTACCTAACCTACAAGTGTATGAATAATTAAAAATTTGTAAAAAAGATTTTTCAATAGTTACTAAAAGTTACTAAAATTAGCGTTTTCAACTAAACAAACAAACTTTTCAATTTAATAATATTATAGTGTAAGGTTTATAACTAATCATCTAAGTAATTCATTTTTATTTCCAATATATTAAAATATTGTAAGAAATATAAAGTTTCAAGATATTAAAATATTACAGAAAGATTAATTTCCAAGATATTAAATTATTACAAGAAAGATTCAATGAAACATATTTCAGTCAAATGTAATAAATAATGGAATTTATTTTGATGTACTTAATTTATTTTAATTTTATTTGATTTAATTTGGTTTGGTTTGATTCGATCTGATTTAATTTAATTTAATTTGATTTGATATTATTTGATTTGATTATTTAATTTATTTTGATTGGATTTTATTTTGTTTATTTTAATTTATTTATTTTATTTTTTCTAACATAGACTATAAGAAATTGATTGTTATTAACCAAATGGACTTAATGTTGTCTGATGATTAAATGATTATTATTATTTATATTATTAAAGAAATGAAAAATTACTAACATGTAAGTAACATGATAAGTTGAAAACCCTTCAACAGATAGAGTATAGATAACAGTCTAGGACAAAACCAAAAATAGAAAACTAAAGGAAACAGGTTATTAAATACATAGTTAATCTATCACATTGGTAATTATATCATAACGGTCGTTGTTGCGCTGTTATATTAAATTACATCTATTTTTTTTATTTTAATAACGTTTTCATGCATCAAACAATTCTAATTTTATAATTAATTATTATTTTAATTAAATTGCAATTTTGACATTAAATCAGTTACCTACTCCTATTTCTAGTTTGACTTTTTTTTGACATTTGATAATACCTACGTATATTCTGACATTTGATAATATATTGAGATTTGATAATATAACGGACTGCAAACAAAGATGCCAATTTTACTAACATAATTTGTAAGAACAATGTTGTTAACAAGATAAGGACTTCTTTGTTCGAAATAAATGATTTTATTGTTATTATCATATAAAATAATCATTATGTTCACAATATTGACCTATTTAAAATTGCTTGTAACAAGTTGACGCAATGCACAATATGATAATATCACAGTCTTATTATTCCTTGCAGTTGGTCGACTCGATATTTGCGTGGGGCATATAACTATAAGGGGCACAGGGGAAGCGAGCGGCAGGGTCGGCGAGCGCAAACTCAAGTAATCTGAGCTCTCTAATGTGAAGGGGTGTGTTGCCGACAAAAACCTTGTTAACCGACTTCAAAAAGAAGGAAGTTTCTGAATTCGTTGGCACCTTTTTTTCTTTTTTCTTTTCTAGCAATGTAAGTATTTCATGTATGTTTGTTCGGGTCAAATCTTGCAACTCGATTTTGAAGCAGATGTCGACAACCAATTTTGAGGAAATTTTGTAAACACCTTCCTTTTGGATGGCAATATATTAATATGGTACCATGGAGCTGTTCAGATGATGAAGTACGAAGGTAACTACAGGCACTCCAAAATTAAAGTGTCTTGTGTTGCGACAACCATGACCCTTGCCTGAGTTTCTTTACGTAACGAAGTCGAGTTACTGGTAGGCTTATAGATAGTAATACTGTGACAATATTTTAATTCATTCATTTGTTATCTTACATTGTTATATTTTTCTGTTGTTCTATTTAATTACCTCTGTCTTGTTATAGCCTATCAGATTAGAGATCGATAGTAACAAATAACTGATCGGTAGTACCTACTCTGATTCACACATAACATGCGCAATTTCAACGATAAGTAAGTATAGCACCCGGCATATATCTTGACGCGAAACGCGTCACAAAATGCACTGTTTATATGAAGAGTAGGTTTTTTTTTTCGGAAAACAAACAGCATTATAACTATATAATATTACTACTTACATGACTAAAAACCATTTATAAGTTTTCACATTTAAATAACAAATAAACACTAGACGGTATCATATACATAATACTATTGATGATAATTTGGAAAAAGAATAACCAATGAACAATAAGATTGGGAACACAGAATACCTAGGGAGCTAACTCAAACCAATAATCACCGACAGCACGTTTGTATTTAGCAGGACTTGTATTAAACAAATCTAATGTTCGGATGTCTTTTGAAGATGCACGGGCTGCTACGGCGACGGAGAAGTTCAAACTTACAATTTAATTTAGATTATCAAACCATTAGGCGCGCGCATAGGTCTCATTTCTCTTATCACTTGTGGTCAAGTTATATGTCGAGAGCTATACGCATTGATTGATTTGTTAGTCATAATCCCTTATCAACACGCGAATAAGAAATTGAGGGAATCACTTCATACTAAGTACGTCCCCCACAAGTTGTATTTTCTAAAAAGATAAAGGGTACTTACCAATTACAGAGATCATGTGAGTATAAAAGGCACATATTTCTTTAACAATATATATTTGAAATAAGAACATAAGGCAAATTAGTCGTGTTTTCTAATATTTATCCATTAAAATACATAATTATTTCTAACAAGATGAGATCTATTCTATTTGTTGTGTTATTTGTTAAGATAACCGTTGAAGCCCAAGGTAAGTTAAATTGTAATATTGATTAATGAAATACGTAAAAAAGTTGTGACATATTTTCGTCCAATTGAGCAGTCCGGTGAGTAGGATAGCCAGAGCTCACTGGAGAGTTTGTGCTGTCAGTGGGAAGACTAAAGGCTTGTCCTGCTTTGTCTTCTACACTGACGGCACAGAAACTCTATGCTAATAGGGTCGTCAGCGCGAGTGTGATTCCTCTGGTGTTACACACGTCCATAGGCCACGGTAACCACTTTCCATTAGGTGAGCCGTGTGCTTATCTACCACCTAAGTGGTATAAAAAAAACTATTGTTTGAAAACTATATGGTATGAAACAACATACTTTTCATTCTTAAATATGATTGGTATGTTCTGTATGTTCATATCACGTTCATACAGTAACTATCATATTAAATAACATAACATAACCTCACCCCTATATCACCAAAGGGGTAGGCAGAGGTGCTAGCTCCACATTTCGCCAGTTTATGTTTAGGTCCCAATGTAATAGGTGGCGACCTATTGCCATTAACCTGCGATAAATACATACATAACTTCGAAAAGCATCTAAAGTCATTGGTGTGTGCCATGGTAAAACCTGGGATCGAACCCGAGACCACGTCTCAGCAGTCCATTACCCATACCACTAGGCTACCTCTCCTATTATTTGATGCTCACTACCTATCCTATTATTTGGTGCTAAAAGTTTGATTTCAATAATATAAAATGTTCTAGATACACCCTGCGACATTATCCCCATAACTCAATGGGGTGGTTCTCCTCTCATGCGAGAGGAAATCCTCCCAGGGCCAGTGAACATTGTCGTTATACAGCATACCGCTACTCCTGAATGCAAGAATGATGACGAATGCCAGAGGATCGCATCAGCTATCAGAGATAATCACCGCAAGCGTGGATTTACAGACATTGGACCTTCGTAAGTACATCTATATTACATACATCTCTCACGCCTATTTCCCTCCGGGGTAGGCAGAGACAATAATCCACCAGTTGACTCTAACCTTACATACTTCACGAATTTCTTCTTCTGTGATTAATTCTTTCATACAAGCGGGTACAGTCTGACCTACCCATTTTTTAAAATTGTATTAAGTTGGTACATTGTCCAAATTAATACAACTTTGAAAAATGGGTGTTTAAAAATTCGTGTTATCATTAACTAACATAATATAATACCGTACTTGTCATTTTCTAAGAGCACTGCATTTATTTTTGTGATTAGATGAATCATTCGTCCATCTATTACTGACTATGAGAAGTGAGATGTGAATATCTATTGAACTTGTACTAAACACAACATATTTGTCCTCTACACTGACGGCACAGAGACTCTGTGGTTACAGGGTCGGCAGCGCGAGTGTGGCTTCTCTGGTGTTACACACGTCCATAGGCCACGGTAACCACATTCCATCAGGTGGGCCGTGCGCTTGTCTGCCACCTAAGTAGTTTAAAAAATATATATATTTGTTGTATACTACAGTATATCGGACTTTATGTCTGTGACTTTTGTATACCTGTTTTTTTTTAATGTAGGACACGCCAACTTGCTCTCACCACGCCTGATGGTAAGCTAAAGGCAAAGTCTCAGGAAAGAAGGTCACCATTACAGACACTAAGTGCTACAATGGTGGCACCCAGCTTGGCGGCCTCATCAGATGCTTTTTCACGCCCCGGGACTGTAGGGAGAAGGAAATCTCACCACTCATCATAATATTCACGTTAAAAAATTCATTGTAATTATACATTTAACTATTTCTACTCTAATCTAACAACATCAATATTCATAATATTCGACAATTCAATCTGCTTTTCAGAAATGTTTCCCTTAGTTCCTGAAGGTCCCTTACTCATCTAGGACCCTCATTATGTAAATAGTTCCATTATAATCGAGAACCTCTTGGTTAACAACGACCTCACAATTTACATTTAACCAATTTAGAATTATATCGGATAATAATGGTTATTATTCCTAAACAGATTTTCTTTGACAATATCTCGTTTCGAAAACAAACAGATAATTCAAACTATATTTCGAATAAGGTTCGACTTGTCACTAACGTGGCAGATTTCAAAAGTAACGGTTTTCAAAGAAGTCGGCCCACCGATTAATAGGTTCTGGGGTTCGATTCCCAGTCATTACACTACAGACGTGAACCCAATTCTAATTTAAGCAATAAAGTTTAGTTACAGCTGAGTGCCACCATTGTAGCACTTAGTGTCTGTAATGGTGACCCTCTTTCCTGAGACTTTGCCTTTAGCTTACCATCAGGCGAGGTGAGGTCAAGTTGGCGTGTCCTATATAAAAAAAAAATTGTACATTTGGTTACAGATGTCTTGTCCTTTAAAAATGTTCACTGTAGAGCTTGGATTCTATGATTTACCTGAAGGCTTTTATTCGTCTAAATAGATGTATTCGTTTCCAGGTTCCTTATTGGCGGTAATGGACGGGTGTATGAAGGAGCAGGTTGGAATTACGTGGGCGCACACACCCTCGGTTACAATAGAATGGCCATTGGCATTTCTTTCATTGGTGATTTTACATGTAAATAATTTTAAATATTCTATACTATTCATTTTATAAATGTGAAAATTAATGATGTACGTTAGTTACTTGTTGACGCAAAAATGACCTAAAACAGATTTGAGTAAAATTAGGACAAAGACAGTTTTTACTCTGGCAGTCTCAAATAAGTATATGAACTTCTTTACTCCGGGAATAGACGCGTACGGGACAGCAGTTGTGGGACAGCAATTTGTATTACATACAAGCGTAGTTACAGGCTAGTAAGTCATAATTAGGTATTGTTGTACATTTTGTTCTTCACAGAACTAATAATTACCTATAACCAATATCCAAAGCTGAGCTAGGGTTAATCAAAGATATTAAGGGATACCGTACTAAGGGATATTTTGTTTGTTGTCACAAATTATAACTTATGAAGGCACGTCTCTGTAGATTTTATAGAACTCAGCCATCGGCATAGGTTTGCTAACTACATTTATACTTCATGTGATTAATGATAACATGTAGCAGCAGGCGTTGTTCTACGTGAGCGACAAACGTGGCAACGCGACGCAATGCGATGCGACGCGAAAATATCAAGTAAATATCTATTGAACGAAATTTTAAGGCATTTAGGATGAAAAGTATTCAAATCGATTCATTAATTTGAATATTTATCATCCTAAATGTGAAAATCAGAAAATCCCGCCGGAACTGATTAAAAAAAAAAGTCGTTCTATAATGTGGCCTACGTTCTGTCGCGTGAATACGTCACTGGAATATAGGTTGCGTCACGTTGCATCGCATCGCGTTGCGTCAATCACGTAGGACAACGGGTAAGAATATGACTAAACATAGTTGACGTTTTCTATTTATTTTCCTTTACAGATTGTTTGCCAACACCTTTGGCTCAAAGAGCCCTTCGAAGTCTTTTGGCGTGTGGTGTTAGAAACAAACATTTAACAGATGGCTATCACATGCTAGCTCACAGCCAGCTCTCCAGAACCATCAGTCCTGGGGATATGTTGCGGAAACAAATAGAGTTGTGGCCTCATTGGTTAGAACATCCTGAACTTTTACATTAAGATGATACAAGATACGGGAAAGAGATACCAAAGAACTTTTTGTTTTTATTTATTTTGTACAACTGTAAATAGTGTTTGTATTTTAGTTATCTTTAAAATACTAATTTATTGCGCAGAAATCAGAAAAGATAAAGAGGAAATGAATTTGATAGTGTTTAAAGTTCAAGAGATTATTAATACTAATTAGAATGTATTATGTCATAATTTATTATCTATATGTCATTTTGATATCTACCTACCAACCTGCGTCTACCTCAAATGTGAATCAGTGCACCTGGTGATTGATGGAAATGCCTCTGGCACAGGATTTCCTCGCAATATAGAGAGATTCGACGGCAGTTACCTCCATAAGTACAAGTTAAATTAAAAGGAGAAGTGAGTGGACCCTGAACTCACAGGAGATGATGATGATGCGGTTATTGTATTTATCTTCTTTCACATCTAGTTAATTTCGTATAATGAAACTGCTCTTGAATTTTTGGGTTTTCCTTAAAGTTTAAAACAACTAGTTTTGGCCATTAGACAGTCAATAAAACTAAAATAGATAACATCTTTAATTGTGCTAGCAATTAATTTTATTTTATGGAATATTATATAAGCTTGATTCGCAATTTTGTCCATAATAAACGTAGATAAAACACATTCAGACTTAACGATTTTTTCTATTAATAAAATAATGACTGCCATAATTATGTTTGTATGACAATCAGGACCAACGGCATAAAGTGTTCTTTGAGGCACGATCAAACCAATGCAAATCTCCATATTCATACAAATTTTTATTGTACTGAGCGGGAATCGAACACGCGCCGCCTGCGTAGCAGACACGTTCACTACCGCCACGCCACAGATACTGTCTATGTCTATTATGTTCCTTCTAGTAGGTACGTGTTAATATTACTAGGTGTATCAATCAGGTTTATGAGTTATTAATAAGTTACTTAGCAGTAGAATTACTCTAGGGATTTTGTCAACATCGAATAATATACCTGCTTGGGCATTATACGTTTTATGTAAAACCATTTTACGGTGTGAATTCATAATTATACAACGGTTCGGGACTTTTCGCGATTAAATCATGGAACTTCCTATTTCTGCCGACGTTTAGGATGCGTTGCAGCCGTGGTCAAGACTTGACAGAAACGTCGGCAGAAATATTAAGTTCCATGATTTAATCGCGAAAAGTCCCGAACCGTTGTATAATTATGAACCATTTAACGGCCAATAGCATCAGAAATGGTGGTCCGTACCTTCTGACCTGTAACACGTCATTTTATCATCTAGCATGGTGCAGTCAATTGATGAACAAAATATAAATGAAAAGCAAATTATCACTTTGTCATAAAATATTATAAATTTGTTAATAGACATGAATTATTTTTCACGGTGATCGCTTTCCCATCAGGCGGCCGGGTGATTGTCAGCCTGTTAAGCGCTATAAAAAATATATCGTAGTAGATACTGTTTTTATAATCAAATGGTCATATGTAACTGTCTACTGAGACACAGGATATCCTAGTTTAGGAGACAATGTTCAATAATTTTGTTAACATAATTATTATCACCTACTAAGATATTTTATAATATCCCACATGTAACAGCGCCAACTGTACTGTGTACGCTCATTACATACTGCCTTAAAGCATGTTGAACTTAGATTAGTTAACAGATACATACATACATACATACAGTCACGCCTTTTTCCCAGTGGGGTAGGCAGAGACTACAGTTTTCCATTAGCAACAATCCTGGCATCCCTCTTTCGCTTCTACTTTCATATTTGTTTTCATACATGCTCGTCGTATTCGGGTAGGTACTCTTGACGTGTTCTTTCTTCAAAATGTTATTTTTTTTGGTATTAGTTTACAATGTAGATTTTTATTATCAATAAAGTTCAATATTTATTTATTTACAAGTTGCACTTTGTCCAAAGACAAAGTTCAGTTGATTGAATACAAATATTGTTTTTTTAATTTTCAATGGAATTTGAGTGCATAACTTTTTATAATTTTAAATTTGAATTAATGCAAAACGATCGTCAATTTTTTTTATGATAATTGTTCAAGACAAATGTTCGTCAATTATTTGTTTTTGCAAACAAATAATTATTAATATTACGTAGGGACGGTATTCAAGTTTAATTACATGTTATTGAGATTTTATGTAGACAAATACGTATTACGTCCATCACATATGACGTCAGAATTGTAACTATTTATGTCAGAGGTGTATTGTGATGCATAACAGATAATCAAGCGTTGCAAACAATGTACAACAATAATATTGTTTATATTATTTGCATAATGTAACCATATAACGTAATAAAAATGAAACCTCACAAATGTATGCATAACTACCGAACGACTGCATCAAATTAGATAATTCTTATTTATTGTGTTCGTTATTGTCAGGACAATGTTTGTATCTATAGAAGAAATTAATACAATAGCAGAAGGTGCAGCGTGAAGGGGATCTGAATTCCATGGCAGGGTAGCGGGTAACGAAATAAGTTTTATTCTTCAAATAATGCATTTCCAGATTTGTTAATATTTATGATCACTGCTCCGCTGCCTTAAGTAGTAGCGTGATGATATGTAGCCTAAAACCTTTGTCGATAAACGGACTATTCAACACAAAAATAATTTTTCAATTCAAAACAGTAATTCCAAAGATTAGCGCGTTCAAACAAACAAAAAAGCTCTTTACATACATACACACATACATATTATCACGCCTTTATCTCCGGAGGGGAGAGGTGAATTAACATCCACATTTCACCAATCATTAAATTCAGTTCCACGTAATAGGGGGTGATCCTATTGCCGTCTTCCGGGCACTATAGTTGACTCGAGCAATGCATCTAAAGCTGAGCCTGAACTGTATATATCTGTCTGGTGTAAAACAGCCCTATTCCTTAGTCGCCTTGTACGACACCGCGTGGGAAGTGATTGGTTGGCCCAAATTCTACTCTGCCGGGAACTACGTTCTTTAGCTTTATAATATTAGTATAGATATTACTATCATCATCAACTTCATGTCCAGTTACGAAGGCAACTCGTGCGTCGGAGGTCGATGAACGACCTCCGCCCCCCATGAGCGCCGGCCTGGGGATGACAGGTGGAGCCGCCTGTCACCCTGGCAGAAGCAGGCCGCGGCGGCGGCGTGCCTGGCGCCTCCCCGTTTCCGGGGACGAGTTGGGGACTCTGTAGTCCCCACACCCGAGAAGAGAGCCAGATCGTGAGAGATGGCCCTGTGTCAGCCGGGGTGCGAGGGATATAATATGCTATGATAAAATAAAAAAAACTTCATGCCCAGTTAAGTTCAAAGTTTGCACTTTGGAGCCCACGTCCGCTAGTAATTGATTGGTATGAGTGATTTTCCCGGTTCGACAGCCGTCTGTCATCGTCTGCATTCTTACTAGGTACTACTTTTGACCCGACTGCGGCGAAGCCAATGGAGGGTTATGATTTTGACAGGATATGTAGGTAAGTATGTATGTAGGTTTATCTGTTCACTCATAGCGCCTCAACTACTTATTAAAATTGTATAAATGAGGTAATATTAGAATCGTTTTGGTTATTCGCTGGTTATAAGCTATATGACGTGTCACTGAATCTAATGTAGCCCCCTCTCGCGGTCGTAAAGTACTGTGTTAAAAATAAATTTGAGATAAATATATCGTGTTTGGTATCAACTGAAAGGACATAATTAGCACATTTCAAATATGTATAAATTATACTCGTACATATTGTTTGCTCCAAAATAACCTCAAAAACGCATTTTTTTTTATATACACAGATAATATGTTAGCTGATATACGACAAAACAATAAAGTCACCTTTTGTCATTACTTGCAAAAAAGTTCCATCAATGGTATGTAATTGAATTAGCACTTCACTTGACTTAAATGTTTTATCTGTAAAAAGGATGTTGTGTCCCAAATTTGACCACACGTAGTTTATTTACTAGGCTAGATTTTTTTCTATGCCATGACTTGCAAAACATCCTGTGCAAAGTACGTCTTAACATGATTTTTTTAGCATGACGTATATTGTCATGATCGTAAGTCGTATTTTTTTGGTGTGACGTAGACTCTTGTGCAAAAAACTATCAGTCTTTTTACACAAGTGGCAAAACGTTTGTAGAATAGAATAGGTTTATCACTGTATGGTATTGACATATTGACATATCGACTGTGCATTAATGTCATAAATGTCAAAGATGTGTCAATCTCAAACACTCATATTTATATTCTACAATATGCTGTCCAACCCTTCTTCTCTGCATTTTACAGTACCTAGTATTCCTCCACCGGCTCCGGTGGGGAGGTATCCGTGGGGACTTTGCGCACGTAAAAAAAAGCGGGGCGTGAAAAAGCATATGATAAGGCCGTCAAGCTGAGTGTCACCACTGTCACACGGTATGTGTAAGTAATGGTGACCCTCTTTTCTGGGACTTTGCCTTCAGCTTACCATCAGGCAAGGCGAAGTCCAATTGACGTGTCCTATATAAAAAAAAAAAAAAAATTAAAAAAAAAGTACCCAGTATTCACGGTGCGATTTGTGCGCCTCCCCATGCTCGGGGAATGGATGAGGACTCCATGGTCCCCATACCCCAGGAGGGTCAGCTTGAGAGAGATAGCTCTGGGTCGGCTGGTGTGCGAGGGATTTACGACTGTTGACGACGTATCTTTTAGTCGGTTCGAGTCCCACATAATCTCTCCCACTGGCTCTGGCGGAGGTTATCCGGGGGGATTTCTCGCGCGATATAAAAAGTATCAAGTATTCAAATGTTACCTAGTAACACTATGTTCACGCAAATCGATAGAATTCTGTTTCTATAATTATATACAGAACAGTAAATGCGTGCTTGCACGCTTTATAACATTTAACACAGGAACACAGGCACCACACTGTGTACATTATCTGACTGCCTAAATGTCTCCACACGCATTGCGTTCCACAGATTAACCGATTTTCAGAGCGTAGAATGTGTACAGTCAGCATCTGAACGATTATGATATCAAAATTTCGATTGTATATTAGTTAATACAGAGCTTTTTTTTTACGTGCGCAATATCTCCACGGATACCTCCTCCACCGGAGCCTGTGGAGGAGGTTATATCGGACTCGAACCGACTAAAACGCACGCCGCCAGTGGGTCGCTTTGGTTGCCGAAGGTGAGGTTGACAGGCATATCGCACCTCGCACCCCGGCTGACCCAGGAGTTATTATAGAGCTCTAATAGTCGTGAATCCAGAGTGATCAAAACATCTTAGCATTCAATTCTCCATAATAATGTAAGATAGCAGTGTTCAGATTGAAATGTGCTAGCAAGTCGCTCAATGGCATCTAAGCTAGCAGTGTGCTCAAAATGATCTTTGCGTAATATAATTTAAACACGTTTTGTATCCTTTCTTGTTTTCATTCCTTTCATTTTTTGCGTGTCTTTTGTTCCAAATGAAAGAGAGATGCTATTCTAGAATATGATACAAAATGTGATTAAATGACATTATGTAAAGATATTTTGGAACACTCTGCTAGCTTAGATGTCATTGAGCGACCTGCTAGCACATATCAATATGAACACTCTGCTATTTAACATTATTATGGAAAATTTATTGCTAAGATGTTTTAACCACTCTGGATGGTTACAACTATTTGAGCTTTGCGATAGCTAATATAAAATTGGAGTTTTGGTATTAAGATCATTACTACTTTGCTAGTAAATATTAATGTGTTGCTGACAGTACAATGTACAATCATATCGATATATTCTAATGTCACAATACATGTTGAACAACAAATGGTTCAGTATTAAAACCAGTCGGTGGCAATAGTGAAGAGCTGGAATATTTTGAAAGTGACATTTATGCTGTCCAGTTATTGGACTTTCGTTTTCATAATTTGTTTAACTGAATTTTATGGGAGCGATTATCGTCTGTCACACCAACCCTGAAAAAACTGCGTCAGAGGCTCATTAGTCAATAAGGATCTTTGGGGCCTAAATCAACTTCACCTATAAACCTATTGTATGTTTATGTATGTTTTCTCACAAAAGAGAAAAAAGTCGATGTGAACCTATATAACATACAATAAAACAATCCAAATTAAAATAGAAGTAGGAGACTCTGAGCTCTCTAAAGTACAAGCTTTGGGTGCAACCAGAATTGGCGCTGTAGTTCTTCCCCTGTTGGTTTACGTTACACATATTTTTTTATTGCATACGTCTAAAAACAGAATAAAAATTTAACCTCCGTTTTTATCCACGTTTCTTGTTATTTCTACGAAGATTATATGCATATAAGAAAATAAATTAAATTACGCAGAAAACTACATCTAAACTTTAGGTAACACAAAGATGATTACGAAGATTACCATTTAATTACGAACGGTAACGACATAAAGGTTATGTATGTTGATCGTTATATGCACGTGGTGAGGAACGCGGAGAAAAAACGTGGTGTATGACCTATTCGTGTAATAAGTCAATGATGTGTTTTGTGAACTCTTTTTAGGTGACATTTTATTTTCTTATTATGTTTATACAAATTAGGTGACAGACAAGCACACGATCCACCTGACAGGAACTGGTTACAATGACCTGTGGACGTGTGCTGCCGACCTTGTAAGTACAGAGAGTTTCTGTGCCGTCAGTGCAGTCGACACAATAAGTGTAAGCCTTTGATCTTCCCACTGACAGTTCAAAAAATCTTCAGTGAGCTCTAGTTACCTACTCACCGCCGGGAAACCAACACAAGGTTATTATAGCCGTGGTATTCTGTAGAGCGGAGGCACTTCCCCAGGCGGACTGCTCAATTTGGACGGGAATACCGCCGTGTCCTACCTCCTGTCAAAACTCTTGATATTTTTAATTAACTTCATAAAAAGAAGAGGCAAATTTACGTAATTAAAACGCCAATTATAAATTTATTTTTATGAATCTTATTTTGTTTGGAAGGGGATACTTGCAGAATGGCACCATATCTTCCTATTCCGAAAGTATCCCCTTTCATGCATGCCATGCCATGCATGCAAACATCACTTCCTCAGTCATGCTCTGATTTTGGTATCCTCCAAAAATAAACGACAGCTCCTAACCCGACATGCTGTACTCATTTAAATTGATTGCATCATAGTAGCTCAAACACTGTAAACAAAGTTGACAATGACTATAATAGATGTGAATCTATACCAAAATTCAGTTATTTTTCATCATTCAGCGCTAGTTTTTTTGTTTCTTGAAGTCTGTTTAATTTTATTCATAAGTATGAAAATGTTTGACTGTGATGTAACCATCTCGACTAAGTAAATTGCACATTGAATTAATCTTACATTGTAGAGGTAGAGGTTCAGAGGTTTTTAGAAGTATACGTTTGGAGTCTGGGTACTCTTTGTTTGTTTACTGTTAGGTTAATGTTATTCAATATAAAAGGGTTGATTGATGGTCTTTATTAAGTTCTTAATCCGTAAATTTGTTTCTTGAGTCCATTTTCCTTTTGTAAGTACAATATACCCTTCGATCCCAGGTTTTACCATGGCACACACCAATGACTTTTCGATGCTTTTCGAAGTTATGTGTGTATTTATCGCAGGTTTATAAGTGCCCGGTTAATGGCAATAGGCTCGTCACCTATTATATTGGGACCTAAATATAAACTGACGAAATGTGGGTGCTAGTACCTCTGCCTAACCCTTCGGGGATATAGGCGTGAGTTTATGTCATGTTATGTTATATACATATAATGAAACACCGGTTGATAAATTGAAATTGAAGAAGTTGATTGATAAACATTAGACATTACTAGTATTTAGATACTAATATACTACTTTTCTCATTGATAAGCCGCGTGGTTCCCGGCCGAGTAGAATTTGGACCAACCCATCTCTTCCCATGCGGTATCGTACAAGGCGACAAAGGGATGGGGCTGATTTACATCAAACAGATATATATAGTCCAGACTCAGCTTCAGATGCATGGCTTAAGTCAACAAAAGTGCTTGAAAGACGGCAACGTGGGACCGAATTTAATTATTGGTAAAATATTAGTGATATTTTATTTTTATTTTTATATAGGACACGTCAATTGGACTTCGCCTTGCCTGATGGTAAGCTGAAGGCAAAGTCCCAAAAAAGAGGGTCACCATTACTTACACATACCGTGTGACAATGGTGACACTCACTCAATATGCTTTTTCACGTCCCGCTTAAAGGACCCGGGACTGTAGGAACAAGGGAACACGTGAGCTGGTAATGAATTCCAGGCCTTAATGGTGCGACAGAGGAAAGAGTCTCCGAACCGCTTTGTTCTTGATCGGATGTTTTGCACCGTGTGCGGATGACATCTAAGACCTGCACGTGTTGTCCTGTGTAGGAAAGGGGAGGGTGGGACTAATTGGAAGAGCTCTTCAGAACACTCCCCATGGTACAGACGGTAAAATACAGCCATGGACGCAACATCTCTACGCATCTGTAAAGGTTCTAGGGTGTTAGTGACCTCGGGATTCACAATGATGCGGACCGCACGTCGCTGCAACCTGTCCAGAGCATCTAGTAAGTACTTTGCTGAACCATCCCATGGATGCGAGCAGTATTCCACACAGGAGCGAATTTGTGTATTGTATAGAAGACACCGCTGCTCCGGCGTGAAAAATCGTCTTACTCTGTTCAGGACTCCGAGTTTTCCTGAGGCTGTTTTGATGATACTTTCGATGTAATTTTTGTTATTCAGGTTGCAGCGAACATCTATACCTAGGATATTGAGATTATCCTGCAGTGGCAGTGGCGTGCTCTGAAGAGTGGGGAGGGGAAGGAAAGAAGATACTTTTGCTGTAAACGCACATGTCTGCGTCTTCTTGGCATTGAACTCAACCAGGTTCTCAGAGCCCATTGAGAAATGTGATTCAGGATCTCGTCAAGCTCAGTGACAAGAAGCTGCATTTCTCTGCGATATCTGACTGCTTGGCCGCAGGATGTCCATGATAACTCCCATGTAAAGTGCTATCGTCTGCATAATAATGAACATTGCCGGTAGACAGCATGTCGTTGATATGCAGAAGAAAGAGAGTGGGTGATAAGACGGACCCCTGGGGCACGCCAACATTTACCTGCAGAAACTCCGAAGCTCGTCCATTTCACCTGTCTAACCCTCCAGGGATAAAGGCGTGATTACATGTATGTATGTAATTGATATTACTAAGATGATCTATCATCTATGATGTTGAGTACGCGTTGATCTGATTCCGATGCAAGCGTAAACTGATGAATTATAAAATGTATGTGATTGACATGTACTTCTTTTTCTTCATCCAAGCATTAATCCCAGTCACATCGGTAGCATTCACCTCGGAGTCTGGGATCAGCTTTTTTCAATAGGCTTTGGCTGTTGACGATATTTTCCGTAAAGAGACTGCCATTTAATTTCAACCCATTGGCGATATTACACGCGAAGACCGCGGTAGTCTAGTGGTAATGAACTGCTGAGACGAGGTCTTTGGTTCGAAACCAGGTTTTACCATGGCACACGCCAATGACTTTTCGATGCTTTTCGAGGTTATGTGTGTATTTATCGCAGGTTTATAAGTGCCCGGTTAATGGCAATAGGCTCGCCACCTATTACATTGGGACCTATTATATTTATGATATTGCACTGCCATTACACATATACTGCAAATAGAATTACAATAAATTCTAGACTTTATTTCTGTACGGTTAAAGCCCAAAATTAAATAAAAAGAGTTTCATTACACTTTTTCATTCTCTCTACAAAAAGCAATTTAATTTGGGACTTTAATCACATTGCTTTAAAGTCGAAAATTAAATGGATTTTATAGCAGTATTCTTGGTATGACAGTGGTTTTGCTTTAGCAGAACCGAGGCCCAGTTGTTAAACTACATAGGGCTCCAACTACCCGTAACTACTGCCATAGGTGTTCGTATGACAACCGGGATCGATGGTTCAATGTGCTCTCCGAGGCACGTACAGACCAGTGCAATTAGCCATAGCCATTGTTATGCCAAGAAATATTTACACTGAGCGGGAATTCAAACCGCACCCTCTGCGAAGCAGTCGCGATCACTACCACCACGCCATACAAGCTGTCGTGTACTGAATAAATATTGCCATTAAGATTTTCTAGGAGGTAGGACACGGCAGTATTTCCACCCAATTGAGCAGTCTGACTGGGGAAGTACCTCCGCCCTACAGAATACCACGGCCATAATAACTTCGTGTTGTGTTCCCAGCGGTTAGTAGAGTAGCCAGAGCTCATTGGAGAATTCGTGCTGTCAGTAGGAAGACTAAAGGCTTGCCTTGCTTTGTCTTCTACACTGACAGCACAGAAACTCTGTGCTTACAGGGTCGGCAGCGCGAGTGTGGCTCCTCAGGCCACGGTAACGACTATCCATCAGGTGGGCTGTGTGCTTGTCTGCCACCTAAGTGATATTAAAAAAAACAACAAGATACTGAATATGAGAATTTCATCTGAGTAACAAATTGGAACAATTCTTTATATAAAACATTAAGATAATGCTGTTGGCATATTAGCATGTTATGATACGCAAAAAGTAACACATTTTATCAAATTATCTTGGAAGTATACCTCGCCTTTGTATACATCATTAAACATGAATTGGATATTGTATTATAAGATATTTTCTTATAATATTTGCTGTGAAGCCCGGTGATCTTATGAAGCAATAAATTTGAATTCAGAGGTTTTAATATCTTGATATGGCTCATCATATTATTGTGTTTTCTTTCATATCTTTTTTTATGTCTCTAACCTGTTTATATTTTCCTCTGTCTGGTGAAGATAATATTTAATCACATATTGATAACTCACTTGTACTTTTCCACATTACTTTATTACTTATTACACCTGACCGGTTTCGCCTTACGGCATCCTCAACGGTTTACAATGACATTTAAGAACATTCCTTTAGAAACATTGTCCACGACAGGACAAAGCAGGACAAATATTTAATGTATGTGTTAACTTAGTACAATCAGTATCTTTCCGGGGACGAGTTGGAGACCCCACACACCTGAGGAGACGGCCAGATCGTGAGAGATGGCCCTGTGTCTGCCGGGGCGCGAGGGATATGCCTGTCAACCTCACCTTCGGCAACCAAAACGACACACAGGCGGAGTCTCTCTTCCACCGGCTCCGGTGGGGGGGGTATCCGTGGGGCTTTTGCGCACGTAAAAAAAAAAGAACAATCAGTATCAGATCGAGTTTAACGAACAAAGTACTGTTTTTTTTTATATTTAATTAATTACAAAACATATACTCGTACATACGTCATAAAAATGCCTCATAAACTCATTAGAAATTTTCCGTGCATTAGTGTCATCAATGTTCAAACAGATTACAATAATAACAGTTTTTTATACACAAGCGTGAAATTGTAAGCACTTAGGAGGTAGAATACAAAAATGAATGAAGAAATGATCTCAATACCTTGGTTTTCCCCTTCCTGTTCCCTGATTGTTCTGATATTCGGTATACACCTTTAGTTCGGACAATGATACAATTAAATCAATAAAACTGTTTGATTTCCTGTTAGTATTAGATGGCTTTGAGACTTTATAATCAAGATCAGTCTTTCGCTGACTGTATATTATTGATATACTTGCTAACCCTAATGATTATTTTACACGTGTTTCCTTCTTCCTACAGTCCCGGGTCCTTTAAGCGGGGCGTGAAAAAGCATGTAATGAGGCCGTCAAGCTGAGAGTCAAAATTAGGTATATGTAATAGTGGCCCTGTTTTCTGAAACTTTGCCTTCATCAGGTGAGGAGAAGTCTAATTGACGTGTCCTATATATACGTAATAAATGGTTGAAATGTAAAGAAACACTAAATCAAAGATGTTGTATTAAAATAAAATAAGTTCTCATATTCATGCGAAATTGTTACAGAAATATCATTCCTTAAGATATATTCTATTTTCATGCGCCAATCAGGCTAATTGCGATGCTGTAAATATAAAAATAAATAAAGATGTTTTTAGGTGCAAGTTCATCAATATCGATGGAGGTCATTGACGTCATATTCTTTAATATTACGCCTTTTATATGATTGTGATTTTTTGGTGTCTCTAAGCTAGTTATCGTAATTGTAGCCAAAGTTAACATAATCTAGTAGTAGTTTATGGACAAAAATGAGGCACTTGTGCGTTTGGACCACTAGAATACCCTATTCAAGTGTCACAAAGCCCGTCGTTTAGCTAGGATTATATACTTCATCATTATTATTACATATCTGTGCATCGATCCCGGTTGAACTTAAAGCACTTTGAACATTTCCATGGCCTTTGAACCCCAGTGTCCGTTTTGGTACTTCTCATTTGCATAATTTGGTTCATATTGTTTTTTGCGGATACGGCCATTGAACTTTCAGAAACTTGCCGCTGAAATTAAAAGTCGACTGAGATTAAACGGGGTGTTGTGTAGTTGCCATAGGTATTTCTCTTATATACAGGGTTAAAACTAGTGCATTCCAAAAAGAGATGACGAGCTGGTTGATAGGAGTACGCGATAGGTTTTTTATTTATACCACTTAGGTGGCAGACAAGCACAT
Source organism: Eilema griseolum (assembly GCA_963662185.1). Lineage (NCBI taxonomy): Eukaryota > Metazoa > Arthropoda > Insecta > Lepidoptera > Erebidae > Eilema > Eilema griseolum. The sequence goes on from OY759238.1 coordinate 22,138,092, forward strand.
GGCCTACCGGATAGAAAGTGGTCATCTTGGCCTATGGACGCGTGCAAAACCAAAAGAGTCACACTCGCGCTGTCAAACTTGCCAGCATTGAGAGTTTGTGTGCCGTTAGTGTAAAAGACAAAGCAGGACAAGCTTTTGGTCTTTCCACTGACAGCACAAAAAAAGGGAGGCTAAGTGCGAACAAAGGAGTCCCATTCCATTCCATAGGTACTAGTTCTCCTTTTTCTCTCTTTTACTCGGTTACTCTTTGCCTTTTTTTTTTAAAAAAAACCTTCCGTGGTGAAATTTTAACAAAATTTTAAATGTTAAATTGATACAAATTTTTTTGCTTCAATGAAACGTATATAATTATGTTGGAATCTATACATCATTACAGACAGTAAACCAGCAAAGCATTGACGTCATTATACTTTCAAAGTACCGATTTAACCGGTTGTGTGAACTGTCTGACCGTATTAGGATCAGAAAGCAATTTGAGCAGGTAAAATATTCACAGCATTTGTTATGCACATCAAATATATTTATGAGACCGTCCTTCACTTCACGTTATTGTCAAAGATTCTTAATTTATTAAAACGAGATGAACAGGGTAAATTATACCTATAAGATAAACTTTGAATGTAATATTTCTCTTCATTTTTAAACTATCGCTATGTGAATTCATAATTATATAACTGTTCGGAACTTTTCGTTATTAAATCATGAAACTTACTTTCCTTTTTTTTATGCCACTTGGGTGGCAGACAAGCACACGGCCCACCTGATGGAAAGTGGTTACCGTGGCCTATGGACGTTTGTAACAGCAGAGGAGTCACCGTCGCGCTGCCAACCCTGTAAGCACAGAGTTTCTGTGCCGTCAGTGTAGAAGACAAAGCAGGACAAGCCTTTAGTCTTCCCACTGACAGCACAAATTCTCCAGTGAGCTCTGGCTTCCCTACTCACCGCTGGGAACACAACACGAAGTTATTATAGCCGTGGTATTCTGTAAGGCGGAGGTACTTCCCCAGTCGGACTGCTCAATTGGGCGGAAATACCGCCGTGTCCTACCATTTTTGAATGAAATTTTAAAGCATTTAATATGCTAACTGTTCAAAATGATTAAGCTAAGAAAAAAGTAAAATCTGTTCAGGCGATATTCAAACCCGCGATCTTTTCCTTACAGGGGGAATGCTCTGACCACTGAGCTACCGAACCATGCCTAAAATCATCCAAATCTTCCTATATATATCCGTCTTACGACGACGGTGGGACTTGTTGACGTCCGGAACCGTTATATAATTATGAATATTAAACCTTTGTTTAATAAAATATATATCCGTTGTGACGGAGAAAGAATACAAGTATCATCACCTCTTCTCTATCGAAGGGTGTCGTAAGAGGCAACAGACGCGAAAATAAACAGACGATAAGTTATTTCGTATGCGTATAAGAAGAAGGAGTAGAGAAAGATAACACGAAATAAAACTGTACCAAAGCTTTCTGACATTGGGAGAGGCTTTTATTCGGCAGTGAACTGCGACAGGATAATTGTTTGATTGAAAATTATAATTACTCTTAACATGACCATGACATGCTCTACAAAAGACTTATGCCTTCAATGGTAAAGAAGTTTTGAAGTGGCGAACATCTGTCGCAGTATTAGAACAATTTAGGAGGTAGGACACGGCGGTACAGATCAGAGGTACCTCCGCCCTACAGAATACCGCGGTTATAATAGCTTCGTGTTGTGTTCCCGGCGGTGAGTAGGGTAGCCAGAGCTCACTGGAGAGTTTTTGTGCTGTCTGTGGGACGACCAAAAGCTTGTCCTGCTTTGTCCTCTACACTGACGGCACAAAATCTCTGTTCTTACAGGGTCGTCAGCACGGGTATGACTCCACTGGTGTTACACACGTTCATAGGTCATGGTAACCACTTTCCATCAGGTGGGCTGTGTGCTTGTCTGCCACTTAAGTTGTATAAAAAAAAAATTACGCAATCATTAGTATGATTACATACCTACCATGTCGGAGAGTTGGTTTGATTAATTATTTATTCAAATGTGTTTTCTTGCAACGGACAATACAAGACTGAGTTAACAGATTTACCAGCTGAAATCTCTTAGTACTTACTGTAAAATGAATTGGATTCACACAGTTGAACATAGGTGAAAATAATTTACACAAAACACGTATAACTTCTTGCATGAAGAAGTTTCAATAGATTATAATTAAAATATCAGGGTTGGCAGCACGAGTGTAATTTCTCTGGTGTTGGGCCATGTGCTTGTATACCACCTAAGTAGTATATTAAGATAGATAGATAGATAATTCTTTATTGTACACCAACAGATTTACAGTAGGATAAGTAGATAGCATCTATACAGTTCAATGTACAATGGGCGGCAGACACAATTAAAAGAATGTGTATTCCAGGCAGGTTTATGATTTTGTATTTTTGACTTGTACAGGGTTGGATACGACGCCTACAAAGTTAATACATCTATAGAAATTATTTGGAATGTACTTATACTAACATAACGTACATATTAATATTCAAATTAATTACAAATTATAACATAACATGACATAAACTCACGCCTATATCCTCGAAGGGGTAAGCAGAGGTGCTAGCACCCACATTTCGCCAGTTTTATGTTTAGGTCCCAATGTAATAGGTGGCGAGCCTATTGCCATTAACCGGGCATTTATAAACCTGCGATAAATACACACATAACTTCGAAAAGCATCGAAAAGTCATTGGTGTGTGCCATGGTAAACCTGGGATCGAACCCGAGACCTCGTCTCAGCAGTCCACTATCCATACCACTAGGCTACCGCGGTTCAATTACAAATTATAGTTGATTATATAACTCAAACATTGAAATTGTATCCATGCTCTCATGACTTAGGTATATTGTGACCATAAAATGACTATGTAAATATATTTTTTCATTATTCAATGGAATCAGTATATGTTAAATTTCCGTCTGGTTCTCGTTAAATGTCCCTCATTAACCGGTTTGAAATTTGGTTCGTGCGAATATTTGTTATATGGTGATTTGGGTTTCGGCCATCCGGACTGTTATAACCGGTATTTTGATTATGTTGGCATGAGTTGGTAAATAACATAGTATTATAATGTATATGATCTTGGTGTATGACGTCAATCATTTCTTGTAGTCGTTTTTGTTTTGACTTTCGGACATTGATCTTTTCGGAATCCGGCTTGTTCGAAATGTAAGCATAGGTACTTACCTAATTTATTTTTTATGGATTAATTAATGTTGTTGTTGATTGGTTGAACTAATCATTATACCCAAGGTTTTTGTATGGGATTGTTTATATTAAATATAAATAATGAGAATTAAATTAGTATGCAGTCGTCTATGAAAATAATAAAGCGATATAGTTTAAGGTTGGATTTTTTATACCACTTAACCTAAGTTCCCTTCAGTTCAGTTCAGGTCAGTTCAGGTGGGCCGTGTACTTGTCGGTTACCTAACAGACAAGTACACGGCCCACCTGAAGGGAAGTGGTTACCGTGGTAGCGGGGCGGGAGCGGCAGCGGGAGCGACGAAGGATCGCTAGACAAGCTGCCCGCGCACGAAGGCAACTCGGGCGTCGGAGGTCGATGAACGACCTCCGCCCCCCATGAGCGCCGGCCTGGGGGTGACAGGTGAAGCCGCCTGTCACCCTTGCAGAAGCAGGCCGCGGCGGCGGCGCGCGTGGCGCGCCTCCCCGTTTCCGGGGACGAGTTGGGGACTCTGTGGTCCCCACACCCGAGAAGAGGGCCAGATCGTGAGAGATGGCCCTGGGTCGGCCGGGGTGCGAGGGATATGCCTGTCAACCTCACCTTCGGCAACCGAAACGACCCGCAGGCGGCGTGCGTTTTAGTCGGTTCGAGTCCGACATAACCTCCTCCACCGGGTCCGGTGGGGAGGTATCCGTGGGGATTTTGCGCACGTAAAAAAAAAAAAAAAAAAAAAAGTGGTTACCGTGGTCTATGCACGTATGCAACACCAGGGGCGTTACACTTGTGCTGCCGATCCTGAAGAAACCTTTCAATACCCCTATTTAAGAACCACATATTGTAGTTGCTTTAGAAAACTACAGTAGGGAGTTCATTCCACAGCTTGAGCGTGTGTGGGATGAAGTTCCTTTCATACCGCACAGTGCACACCGTCTCCCATCATCCGTGTGCAGATGAATTTTCTCTATGGCGACCGGTATAGAATGTAGCTGTGGGCGTCATAAATGAATCAACATGTAGACTTGTTTTGAAAGAATATAAAATAGTGAACCCCTGGGATTAAGTATTTCTTTATTGTCATAGAAGCCACAATTTAATTTATCTAGTTTTATCGCTAGTACTATAATTATTTTTAAAGGCTGATACTTTTGACCAATTAAGAAATTCCATACTAAAGAACTTAACTATTTAAATATCATACTTACTTACTTAATTTACACTCAGTATAGGTATTTATAAGATATTTCGAGATATTGATCAACTCAAACCATACTCGCTAAACATCCTGAAACGTTTAATAATTACTTACACTCAGTCTAAAAAAAGTTATTGGTAATTGTTTCGTAGACCTCAATCTAGCTCAAAAGTGATACGAAAGAGTCGAAATTAGAAAGTTTGGTGGTGTAGTGTGCAATGTAAAAAGTTGTAATCCATTTAATTTTATGGTAAAATAGTGGCATGGTGCATGTTATATATGTGCATGCACAGACTTATTCGGCGATTTGGTGATGTTTATGAAAAATGTTTGGAATGCCTAAGGAATGCTAGCCTGAAGACGATTTCTTATTTATCCAAAAAGCAAAAATAATCACGAGGAATGTATTTAGAGTTATGCGGTTATATTTTTAGTAATAATAATAATAATAAATAAATAACTATACAACATTCTACACAACGCTATCTAGACCCTTGGTAAGCATAGCTTAACTAGATTGTGTTATGGAATCTAGAATGCGGATAAACATACTTAAATACTTTTTTTTAGTATTAGTTAAAATTTTATAGGAGGTAGGACACGACGGTATTTCCATCCCAATTGAGCAGTTCCACTGGGGTAGTACCTCCACCCTAAGCGAAAGAAGTATGTCAGGATCGTGGCAAGTGGAAAACAGTAGTCTCTGCCTACCCCACTGGGAAAAAGGCGTGACTGTATGTATATTGTGTTCCCGGCGGTGAGTAGGGTAGCCAGGGCTCACTGGAGATTTTATGTACCTACTGTCAGTGGGAAGACCAAAGGGTTGTACTGATTTTGTGTTCTGCACTGACGGGTGTGACTCCCCTGATGTTACACACGTTCATAGGTCACGGTAACCACTTTCCATCATGTGCGCCGTGTGCTTGTCTGCCACCTAAGTTGTATAAAAAAAACAAGTTCTACGATTTTATTCTATAATCATCGATAGTATTATTATCACTCTTTTAGTGATTGGGACCACTCCATCGTTGATGTCATAAAAAATCACATGGCTACTTCTCTATCTGATTACGGTTGCCCACACCTTGATACCACTTTTTAACCTATTGACGCACAGACCCCAAAGAATTTCGAATTAAAGTATACCTATCAAAATACGGTCATTTTTTGTATCACTTTTTTTGCTAACGGAAACATGTTTCAAATTATAATTATGTTGTGTTACCGACCACTTGAATGCCTATATTGGCATAAGAACAGTAGAAAAAATAGACGTAGGTAGGTACCTATTAGGTTTGTTTCATTTGTTTAATTCTCTTACCTTAGTACAGCCTTACAAGTGAACATTAATCAGGTTTGTTTTTAGTACCACTTAGGTGGCAGACAAGCACACGGCTCACTTGATGGAAAGTGGTTACCGTGGCCTATGGGCGTGTGTAATACCAGAGAATCCACACTCGAGCTACTGCTCGAGCACCTGTAAGCACAGAGTCTCTGTGTCGTCAGTGTAGAGGACAAAGCAGGACAAGCCTTTAGTCATCCCACTGACAGCACAAATTCTCCAGTGAGCTCTGGCTACCCTACTCACCGCTGGGAACACAGCACGAAGTTATTATAACCGCGGTATTTTGTAGGGCGGAGGTACTTCCCCAGTCGGGAGTGTTTTGGGTTTATAATGTTGGTCTACTAAAGTATTATATTTCATATTAGTATTTAAAAAAAACTTGGTGGCTTGCATAAGCTACATGAAAAGTGACGTAGCTTATGAATTGCCTTGCTTTGGTCTCTGCCCTCTCCAGAGGGAAATGTGCGTAAGCATATGAGATGGGGCCCTATTTTGGGTTCACACAGTGTGAGATATACTAGGTTAAGGTTAGTTGTAAGTATAGTTCATAAGTATTTAAGTAACTTGTATCCCGTAATAGGTATTATTATTTCAACGCCACACGGAAGAATGTGCTGTACTTGTGAAAATTATAAAACCTGATGTTGCAACCATGTTCTGTGAAATAAAGATGATTTGATTTGATTTGAACACACTGTGAGAAGCAAAATAAAAAAATTCTTTCTTTCTTTCTTCTTTCTTTCTTTCATATTATGCATGAATTTTAAGTAAAAGATGTTTTGTTATTTATCGTAATTTTAACATTTATTCCAAAAATATAATAATGGATCACTATGTTACATATGATAACTGTAATTCAAGATCCAAAATACTATTATATCTTTTAGCATTGCAGCTTTAAATTCTAGATTCATATCATTAAAATACAAATATCTGCAGCACTGCTGCGTGCTGCAGAGTTCGGAATCCTACTTTTATTGTGCCCCAAGTAAGATAGTACCAGGAATTGTCATATTAATTGATTTCAATAAAAAAACTGCAAGGTCCACAACGCTTAGTATTATATTGATCGCAGACAGATTATTATACAGTGGGACATATATTATTTTAAAATTTTATTTTACACCAAGTAAGATAAAGAGTACATGATTAAAATCTGTTTCTCACCTTAGGAGTAGGTATGTATATAAATGTTTGTTTATACAACTTAGGTGGTGGATAAGCACACGGTCCACCTAAAGTGGTTACTGTGGCCTGGGCGTGTAAAACATCAGGGCAACACACTCGTGCTGCCGACCCTGTAAAAACAGACAGTTGCCGTCAGTGTAGAAGACAAAGCAGGATAAGCCTATGGTGTTCCCTCGTAGAGCACAAAAATTCTTCAGCGAGCTCTGGCTACAATATTCACCAATGAGAACACAACACAAGGTTATTATGGTTGCGGTAATTATATATATTTACTTTTATCGTAAATAGCTTTGGAAGTGCCTACACAAATCTGTATAGCAACGGTATATGAGACATAATTCATTGTTCGTTCTAAAAGTTTAAAATTCTGAAGTTCAAAATCTAAAGTTTCGGTAATTTTGGTAACAATATCTAAAAGAGACTTAAGAATATTTTCATTTTTAAACTAATTTTAATTAATTTATCGGTGGTATCCAAAAGTTTTGATCTCCTTTTTTTACTGAAACAATAAATTCAAATCTGAACTCGATTGATTAGATTAATCGATGGTCTGGTAAATTATACGCTTGCAACAAAATTAATAGTAGACTTCCGAAATGCATTCATTTTTGAACACCAACGCTTTTAGAATTTATGTTCCGAATGACATTCCAATTCTGAATATTGACTTTCGGATAATTCTTGACATGGCTTTGGTCGTATTACTGTGAATTATATAACTACAGACATCATGTTAAAATTTGTTAATATAAATAAACCGAGTTGTTATGCCAATCGACAGTTTGTTTCTAAAAGTTATTTTTTATTTCTAAGGAACAGTAATAATTTACATTAACTGAAAAATTAAATACAAATTATTATGATTAATTGCCTCACTAGATAAGTCGTCAATTTATAAGAAACTCACTGTCTTATTTGTGTCATAAAAATAGAAATAAAAAGGTATCATAGAAAAAATAATTACAATTACTTTGAAATCTTAAAATAGTAATTCAATCAATCAATCAATTAGCCTATCGCAGTTCACTGCTGGACAAAGGGCTTCCCCAAAGACGAGAGGTTTTGGCCTACTGTATTAAAAATTAATTAAGTATATTTAATAACAATTTATAGATGAGTTATATTTGTTGTCAATAATAAAAGCAATCCCGCGTGGAAACCCAGCAAGTGTCATGGGCGATCAGTGGTGGGTTACTCGATTAGTACAAAAAAAGTATATATTAAATGTAATAAAACAATTATTATCTAGGTATGCAAAAAATAAAACATATCATCAAGAGCAAGCCGTCAGAAATACTATGGATATTTTGATTACATTTTGAGAAACTAGGTATTGAACATTCAATATATTCATCTTTATGCCTGTGGCAGTGTACCTCATGTGCTTATTCACAGAAAAGTTTATCGTTTCTCCAATACAGAACGGTATTCAATATTTATGAAATAAAAGGCAAACTCAAATCTAGTCTTTTCTTATTCTTGACATGGGTCGTGCAGTTATACAATAGACTTCCTGACAGGATCACTGTAAATCCAACCCTCAGGTAGCTACATTTACTGAATATTTTCGAGACTTCGAAGACAATGTTCAATATCAACTGATAAATTGATTTATGCGAGTCCTCCTCTAGCTTCACTTCACTGGAGCCCACTAAGGTGTGTAAGTCGGATTTAAACCGACTGTGTTCTTTGAGTGACAGACAAGCTCCGGGCTTACCTGATGAAACGTGGTTACCGTAGCCTAGGACGTGTGCGACATTATTTCGTCACATCCGCCCTTGTGGCCGTGAAATCTGATGTGCCCCATAGAGAATATTCCAGAGACCCTGACCGACCTTGGCCATCAATTTAGCTTACCCTAACGTGTTTTTGCGGATACAAACTTTGCCTTTGTCACACTCATATTAGTTTTCTTCTTTTTTTTATTTTTAGGAAACTAATGAAGTTTGTACTCTATTTGACTTGTAATTTATCGCCTTGTGCATTTATATTCTAAAATATTATAATACATTTACTTGCAATTTAGAGGAAAGAAACAAAATATTTTTTATTGCTAGAAAGGATTTTGTCGGCAAAGTAATTATTAATTTAAAGAGACTGTGTTCGTTCATGAAAAACAATTTTAGTTTAGTTTAGTGCAATTTCATTAACTCACATACATATTGCCATACAAATTCATTCAGGCGTCTCCAATAATGTACTTTTGTACTCTGACACAGTTACCAAAATAATTATACGCACAGCGCACTAAAAAGCTTACAATTATGAAACTAAAAGACTTTAAATATCATATACAGTCACCTTCTAGACTTGCATATACTTACAAGTTATAATAATTTAAGAACATGTAAATAAATCACCAAAAATGTATAAAAATAAGCACTTTTGAAGTCTTCAGATATCAAGTTTTATTTCATTTTATATTTAGTAAGTTGTTTTAGGAAAACTTATAAAGCTAGACAGATTGATGGGAATGTCTCAAGCTAATTACGAGGGCTGTGGAGGTAGTGATAATGGTAACACCATAAATGGAATAGTGATAGAGAGTCAATTGGCCGCTTATCACCAATTTTGGTCTAATCATTAATTCAGTCGCGTGGTTCCCAGCAGAGTAGGATTTGGACCACTCCATCTCTTCCCATGAGGTGTCGTTACAAGGCGACTAATTGATAGAGCTGTTTAACATCAAACAGATATATACAGCCCAGACTCAGCCTCAGATGCATGGCTTGAGTCAACAATAGTGCTCAGAAGACGGCAATAGGCTTACCCCCTATTGCGTGGGACCGAATACAATTATTGCTGAAATGTGGGTGTTAATTCTCCTCTGCCTAACCCTCCGGGGATAAAGGCGTGATTATATGTTTGTATGTATGTAATTCTAATATCGACAGAAACATATTATGGATATTGAATATATGAAGTTTGTTGAAAACAATTATATATTTAAAACATTAGTAGGTATGTATTAGGTATATAATGTAGATATATATTCCAATAGTAAAAAACAAAACATCTACTTACTAATAAAAACTATAAATGCGTCGTGAAATTCCTACGCATCGCATTCCTCTTGTGGTAACGTTATATTTGTAGTTAAATTATTAAATTTGATGTCTCAGTTGCTGTGCTGCAAAATAATCAATAATATAATTTATAGCTTCAGTTTCCAAACAACAAAGTTATGAAAGTAGTTAATTATAAAACAAATATCTTTTTCTATTTACATTAATTATCTTATTATTATCAATTGACCTAAATTCTGAGGGCATAGGTACAGTTTGCTCAGAAGTAAACAAAAATGGTTTATTATTTTGTTTGCTATATGGATAACATAGATTTCAAATAGTTTAAATGGCATAAGACAGATACTAGTACCATAATGTGTGAGTGTCTATGAAGAAAAGTTAGACCTCGACAATCTTAAAAACTGTGTAGTCCACAATTAGTAGGAAGGTTCTTTGAAAGATAGTATATATAATTTATTTTATTTATAGTTATTAGAAGCGAAATAACTATACTATTCGCAACGACGTCATCCGACAAATAACTAAAGTTACCGACATAGCTTCCAGAATAAGCAAGCTTAAGTGGCAGTGCGCTGGCCACTTGTGTCGAAGGACGGATGGCCATTAGAACAAACGAGTCTTAGAGTGGACACCGAAAGAAGCCAAATGAAAATTGCTAGCTCTAGCTAGATGGATTGACAACCTGAAATAGGTGGCTGGGACAGACTAGATGGAGTAGGCGGAACATTAGAAGCAATGGTGCGAGAGGAAATGCCTATCTCTAGCCGTGGATTGTATTAGGCTAATTGATTGATTGATTCAGCAGACGTTGCTTATTTTCGTAACCCTTACCTAATTCAATCAATCAATTAGCTCACCGAAGTCCACTCTCCAGTCCGTACCAAATTAATTATTGTCTATTACTTTAAAGATGAACTCCGGAGATTATTTTGAAAGTCAAATGAAAATAAAATCAATGCCTTCTCGTAATTAGAATTTCATAACTTCATTGTATTTCATAATTATATTAATAGTTTTTTTACATGCGCAAAATGCCCCACGGAGCCGGTGGGAGAGGTTCTGTCGTACTCAAACTGACCAAAACGCTCGCATTTGGCTCGTTTTTGGTTGCCGAAGGTGAGGTTAACATGCATGTCCCTCGCACCTCGGCCGACCCAGGGCCATCTCTCTCGATCTGGTCCTCTCCTCGGGTGTGGGGACCAGAGAGTCCCCAGCTCGTTCCCGGAAATGGGGAGGCGCGCGAGTCGCGATTATATTAATAGTAGTAATAGTAATTTTATCACAATACATACATGTGTTTGTATAACGTCTACAATCAGTGCAAACGTAAACTTCACACACGTGCATCCTTGAACTATTTAGAATAGTATTCTATTTTTGTGTACTGGATCAATAAACATCGTGGTTGTATTCTGGGCAATGAAATCAATAGCTCCTTTATGGACTGACAAGGTGTAGTCACATCTCACGTTATTTTTTTATCTAGGACCCGTCAATTTGCCTTCGCCTCGCCTGATGGTAAGCTAACGGCAAAGTCTCATAAAAGAGGGTCACCATTACAGACTTGACATTAGAGCTTGGCGGCCTCATCAGATGCTTTTTCACGCCCCGCTTAAAGGACCCGGGCCTGTAGGAAGAAGGAAACACGTGAGCTGGTAATGAATTCACAATTTGTTATATTATATTATATTATTGGTTTTACAAAAAGTACAGTGGACAAGTCGGAGGCCCTGTCACCTTTCTATTTATCCATGTCATTGTCTCAAAATTCTTTCGGAGTTTTATACACGATCTGATAGACTTTTTTTAAACCACATTAGTGGCAGACAAGCAAACGGCCCACATGATGGGAAGTAGCTACCGTAGCCTATCATATGGACATGTGTAACAACACACACTGCTGAAACACCAGGTGCGTTATACTCGTGTTGTCGAATGCTTTGTATGTTAATTCCTTCAGTTTAGTTAAATTGTGCAAAAAGTGGGTCCACGACATATAAAAACTTCTTTACGTGGAGCTGGCAAGTCTCCTAATTAGTTTTCAACCCCACATATGAACATTAGGTACCACTCTTATTCAGGAAATCTGGCAACGCAATCTTTATACCAAACAACAATGTTACTGAGGCTAAGATCTACACTAATATAAAAGAATCAAAGAAGAATCAAAGAATCAATTTCATTTATTCAGTTTAGGCACATAAAGAGCACATAATGAACGTCAAAATTTTACAATTATGTATGTCAAGAAATAATATAAAAATATTAAATAATGTAAAATAAACCATTGAAAAATGATTCATTCGCTGGTTCGGTAGATTAGTTCTACTGAGAAGATACCAGCAAGAAACTCAGCGAACTACATTAGAGCTAGATTATTTTAATTTTAATTAACACTTTAAGAACAGTTTTATCTTTTACGACTTTGTTTGCGATGACCTCATGACTAGGTACTGACTGCAGTTCTGACATTGTAAAGATAATCTATTTACAGATGTTGACGTTTTAAAAATGGATTTACATACCGTGGATGTAGACCTTTCTGAAGCGAAAATTTAATTTAAAATTATTAATGTTGTCTGCAGTTTTTTTTTAGGAAATATCTCATGTCATGTCTGATAGACTTGAGATCAATAATTTAATATGTTTTTTCTTTTTATCTAGGACACGCCAATTTGACTCCACCTCACCTGATTGAATAGTTACAATTGATTTTTTAATCCTTCTATATATTCTTGTTATCATATCATATCATAGAAAAGCTACGAAATCATAGAAAAGCTACGAGGAAATCGTTTGTCCTGGTTCGGGCATGTAATGCGTAGGGATGAAAGTAATGTCGTAAGGAAGGTACTAACTATGGAAGTGGATGGCTACAAGGGGAGAGGGAGGCCCAAAATGCGGTGGATGGACTGTGTGAAAGATGACATGGTTAAGAAGGGAGTGAATGTTGAAATGACTGCAACTAGAGATGAATGGAAAAAGAACACATGTTGCGCCGACCCCAAATAATCTTGGGATAAGGGCAGCAGGATGATGATATTCTTGTAAATATTAGTTTATTACGTTATTTAGTTTTAGTTTAATATTTAAAATTGTTTGTACCTATAAAGCTTTACAAATACGATGTTTTTAAGGTAAAAAGAAAAGAATTAAGGTAACCACAAAAATGACGAAATTGATTTAATTAACAGTTCATTTGCAAAAAGTATGAGGAAGTGTAGCGATAGAGATTTAGTTAGTGAAACAAAATCACTTCTTAATTTAATTGCCTTATAGCATGTACTTGTGCTCATTTAAATATTTTATTTTTCATTTCATTTCTGAATCCAATGTCAATACGAGGGGCTTCGATTAACTGCTTTGACTATAAAAACATTGAAAAAATTTAACAAGCGTTTTTTATACTCATATAAAAATTGTTATACAATTTTTGTGACACAATAATCATTAATATTATCACTAGAAGTTACTTCACCCACTAGCAGAAGATGCTGATAGTGTACACACCGACAAAAATCACAGTGAACCCTCCTATCACTTCCCTTGTTAAACATATTCAATTTATTTGTATTGTATACATTCATATTGTACATTTATTTCATCAAACATCCTATGATTATACATATATTATCTAGTTGTTTGTTATCATTGAGTTGACTGACATGTATCCTTTTCTTTATTATTGATCAACACTCTCGCGCAGTGAGTCGTTTGCTGCTTTCATTAGATTAATTATACCTCAAATTAATATGTACCCAAATCCTTTACGGAGACGACACTCAATCGTTTGGCAAATGTTAGAAAGAGTTCTCTTCTTAAAAGAAGTGCGAGGCAGGAGGAAAAAAAAAGGATGATGTAGTTTACTGGTAGCTGTTGTGTATATAGCAGGTATTTACATTTTTATTATTTATTTTAGAATTAACAGCTTAAGATCGTGCCTGCGTGTGTGGTTGTAGCGTATAAAGGTGAATGATTAATATGTAAAGACAATTTGTTCTCACAAATAAGCCGGCTAGATCGAAAGTTAGGCCATAATTTCCATGAAACTTGGTGTGCATCTCTTGTACCTTATTTTTACGTGCGCAAAACCCCACGGATACCCCCCCCCCTCCCCCCACCGGAGCGGGTAGAAGAGGTTATGTCAGACTCGAACCGACCAAAACGCATGGAGGTTAACAGGCATATCCATCGCACAACGGCCGACCCAGGGCCATCTCTCTCGATCTGGCCCTCTCCTCGGGTGTGGGGACTACAGCCCCCAACTCGTCCCCGTGTAGAAAACAAAGCTGGACCAGCATTCTTTTCTATGAAGAATTTATTTATCACAAATATCAATATTTTTGGGGCTAAGTTAGATTTCTGTACAATTCGGTAGCAAATGTGCTGCAATTCATTATTGTTTTACAATGTGTCTGTTCAGTTCATCAGTATTGGATTGAGATAATACTGAGAATATTATTGCGAACATTATTATTCCCAAACTAGATCATAACAAATTGGACACAATATTTTAGTTTCAGTAGTTTACTTAAAATATTCACTTTTTTCTTGAGACATGAAAAATGCAGTTTTTTCTATAACCTTCTAGACTTATGGCAGTTTGGAAGGCCTGCTATTTTAATATTAAGTAATAAACTGGAAAGCGCATAGAACGACCTCAAGTCGGATTTGAGATTAATACCAAAACATAATCTTATTACATTCATTCGAAACTTGATAAACAATAATTTGTTCATGTTTTAACCATGTTTTTGTGATAACCTTTTGACTAGTTGTCTACTGTCGTTACATTTTTAGAGATAATGATTTTGTAGAACAAACGACACACGTGGATGTATTCCAACTATGATCTTCTCCTTTTATCTATTCTAACCGGGATGTTCAAACTATGTTTAGTAGTGGACATTCTAAACATCACTCTGTCCTAAATTTAAAACTAAAACAAAACATGTTTCTCTATTTACAGATGAACGTGAATTTTATCACATTTGTGTGTGACTTTAATATTATAGAATCATATAAAGATGGAATCAAGATGTATGGTTATACCTTAGTAAATATAGCAAAATGGCTGTAAGAAGAGAACGACTCACGAAGATATAGGAAGAAGTTGAAGAACTGAGAGTCCTTAAGTGAATACTAGTGTAATTTTTAGCAAACATTATGCATTTATTATTACATTTTGTTAGACACTCTCGATAGACTTTAGCAGCGTGTAGTCCGAATTATATTATAGGGTCCTGAGGTCATTAACACCTTAAAACCTTTACTTATTTATTTTAATTCATCGCCTATAACATAGCGAGCTTTTTGATAATTCCATTCAATTATTGTCACCTTATAAGGTGGCTGGGACAAACTGGATGCGGAAGGCGGAGAATCGGATAAAATGGCGCACATTGGGAGAGCCCTATGTCCAGCAGTGGACTGCGGTGGACTTGATTGATTCTCACCCCCTTCCTTCCAAAACAACGCGTGCTGGATAGAAGTACAAATAATACTTTAAAGAACCAATGTTTTCTTCTTTCGGCTATCTCGGGTCGCTTTTGCGAGTCGTGCAAAAGTATTTGGTCAAGGCGGTATTGTGTTGTGAAGTCAGTACCACAATATCAGAATAGATAGCATATATATTCATAGTTTTTTTTTCGGGTTTCGTCTTAATTTCTCACCATTTGGTGGAGTGCTGAATTTACATTAGGAATTAAGAAAATAGCGCAACTAGTGAAACTAAAGTTTTTTAGTTAGTTTCGGCCACCATTTGTACATTTGTCATAATGTTCTCCGTACATATACTGTAATTTTTTGTTGTACAATAAAAATTATATTATCTTATCTTATCTGTTTTAAGATTTACTATGGCTCTTAAATATAATAATACAAGTATTTTAGAAGTTGTATTTGAATTAGTAGTAATGTTTTTTCGGAAACCTGTGAATATGTATTTAGAAGATATTTAAATATTGTTTTACTTTATTTCACTAGTATCTACTGTATGTATGATAGATGCTCTGAAATATTTATACGCTTAAGACCTAAGGTCTCTTATTCCCTCAACACGAGGTCTATACTTCATCACGCGTTAGACCGAATTCTGCTTTAAATTTAATCTGTAACGCGTGGTCTGGAATACATTATACCTACAGTGATCATTACGAATTAATATGCTGGAAATCTATGTTTCCATGTATTTACGAACTATGATTAGATATTCTATATTACGTGTGTATTTACGAACGAAAATGTATTTGAAAATCTGTATCAAGAGCTATGTAGTAAGCTATAGTTACTAAGGCTCTAGAGTCTTCTTTTTTTACGTGCGCAAAATCCCCACGGATACCTCTCCACCGAAGCCGGTGAGAGAGGTTATGTCGGACTCGAACCGACTAAAACTCGAACCGACTAAAGGGCTCTAGAGCCTAAGTAACTATGGCTTACTACATAGCTCTACTTGACACCTACTCCACTCTAAATAGATAGCTCTATCTATCTATTTAGTGTGGAGTAGTTGTCGTAGAATAAATTATACAATTTTGGCGTAGCTCTATTTAATTTAGTTTTATAATAAAATTTGTGCCATATACTTTACCGCAGTCTTATTAATTTTTACATTTGGTTGACTCAGTACTTGCTCGGGCCAATTATGGGGGGTAGATGGGGTATGAGTAGCAGAGGTGTGTTTGTAACTATGTGAGCTTAAACTCACATAGTTTACTCTCACTAATCGGAAGGGGTGTGTTGCCGACAAAACCCTTTTTACAACTGACTTAAAAAATGAGGAAGGTTCTAAATTCGTCGTTATTATTTTACAAGCTTTTTTTTAACTTGCAATGTATGTACTGAAGTTATGTACGTAATATGATTGTTCGAGTGAAATCTTGCAGTTCGATTTTGAAACAGATATCCTTAAACGATTTTAATATAATTTTGAATATACGTTAATTAAGATTGCAATGTATTAATATAGTGGTCTAATGTTGGAGTAGGAAGGTAACCATTGTAACTGTAATTAAATAAGATAAAGCTGTCGAGTTTGGGCTCATTTACTTTATCTTAGCAAAATCTCTAAATACATCATGGTTTAATAACAGAAATCTAAAAACATCAAAAAATAAACGAATTACAAAGTATTTATTGGTTACACATTTATGTTATTTTTCTATTATATAACTAGCATTTTTCGTCATTGAAAATTAAACCTTTACCTTTTTCTTTCAAATAAAATATTTAAGGAACTTTTGTTGTGACAACCTTGAACCTTGAAAGAATAGTTATGCTATACGGTATTATATTGTTACGTGCACGGGGTACAATTAAATGCCGTTTACTCAACGAAGAGATTTATTAGCTCACCACAAACTAGACAATTTAATCACTAGTACACACAGTACTCTTCAACAGTTCCAGTCGCTCAGTAGTTCACCGTAGTCCACAGTCGTTGCTCAGGTCGCAGGTAGAATCTTCTTCGGTCACTTAAGTTCGCTGTGTTCGTTGTCGATCTCAAAGACAGAATGACTCGTGTTGCTATGCGAGCGTGTTTTTATACCTCTCAATTAGGAGGATCGAATTATCTAGAAAGTTCGCGAGCGATAAATACCTATTCTTTGATCTTGCCGCCGTCGCTGACCTTCGAGTGCATTCTCAATATTTACCTATTGTTTGTTTTTATTCAAAAGAGTGTGTAGGTAGGTTGTGACTTTTTGTTGACGATTCTAGATTTTTCTATGCCATTCGGTAGAGTACCTCGTCACTAACAATGCGTTTTTATTTCTTGAAGATTCGATTATTAGTTTTCGAGATATCGACAGCTGTCGTAACAATATTGTGTCTATGCGATCTTAATTCTTAGAAAAATAAAATTGTTACGAGTCAAATTTCGATATTTTGCTTGAAATATAAAATGATTGATCTTGTTATTGATCAGTTATTTTGTTAAAATCAAAAATAATAAAATATACATAGCTGCATTCAAAATGTATACTTGTTTGTATATTTATGTAGCTGCAAGCAATTGGAAAGAAACATCACTATTAGTCAAAAATGTTTTTAATTAAAATACACCTTTCGCCTGAACATCAGACGGAATTTAAATGCAGGTCCAATAACCACTCTGATTTTATTATAAGAGACCTTGTCTAAAGGAGAAGTGAGGGCGGTTTTGTTACCTTTATGAAATGCTAGCAGCCCAGATACAGTGGATTCGTAAACAAGAAATTCTGTGTCCCAATTGCAGCGCCATCTACCGAGTCTAATTGTGAATGGAAGCTACAAGAAGCTTTTATATTGAATTTCATGCTATTTACTTCAAAATAAATTGCCGTGTTTTATCTAACACGAATTCACCCTCTTAAAGGTAAAAGATTTAAAACGCCAACACTCTTGTAAATATATTTCAAACAGAAACATATATTTGAAATTTCATGCTTTTTACTTTGAAAATGGTGAGTATTAGAATTAGGTTTCTACACGGTCGGCAGCACTAATGTCAGGTGGGTCGTACTCTTGTCTGCTCTTAAGTGGCATAAAAAAGTGCTTCCTTTATTTTAGCACCTTACCGGTAAAATAGATGTTGCGTCCATGGCTGTATTTTACCGTCTGTACCATGGGGAGTGTTCTGATGAGCTCTTCCAATTAGTCCCACCCTCCCCTTTCCTACACAGGACAACACGTGCAGGTCTTAGATGTCATCCGCACACGGCGCAAAACATCCGATCAAGAACCAAGCGGTTCGGAGACTCTTTCCTCTGTCGCACCATTAAGGCCTGGAATTCATTACCAGCTCACGTGTTTCCTTCTTCCTATAGTCCCGTGTCCTTTAAGCGGGGCGTGAAAAAGCATATGATGAGGCCGTCAAGCTGAGTGTCACCATTGTCACACGGTATGTGTAAGTAATGGTGACCCTATTTTCTGGGACTTTGCCTTCAGCTTACCATCAGGCAAGGCGAAGTCCAATTGACGTGTTCTATATGTAAAAAAAAAAAATTCAAATATCTTTAGAACAATATAACAAACATCTACTGCCGAAATATCAAGTTTGTAGCTCTGTTTGAAGGAGAAGTAAGTATACAGCGACAGGATATTAGGGACAGTATTAGATCTATCTTGATTAGCATCTAATTACACATCAGCACTACTTTTTCTCACACATAAACACCAACATGCATGTAGTCAGATCAGATCGATACAAAGACCGAAATTATTTTAAAATCAAGGTGTTATGATATGAAAGGCTCACTCCCTACGAGTATTACATGGGACCGAATAAAATTATGGTAAAATATGGGTGTTATTTCACCTCTGCCTAACTTTCCGGGCATAAAGGTGTGATTTTAAGTATGTATGTATTATGATAGTTTTAAGAACTTTGCTAGTCAAATGCTAACTGTACCTGTAATAGTTATAGTTACATGAGAGCTCAAAGAAAATGAGAAGCCTAATCTTTTCACTTGCACCACTTGTTTGTGATCACCCGTTATTAATTGAATTGTATGAAACATGGCGTCAACGAATAATATAACTTTAATGTAACTCAAAAAGGTTGTCATTTTTCAACCGTTTTGCACTTTATTTTTCTGGCTAATGGCTTTTTGTGAATACCATAAAGTAATTTTTGTTAATGTTGTTTTTAATATTTTTACCTTTGACAAATAAGTAGTAGATGGTTGTGCTAATAGTTGTGCTGGAGATATTAAAGGACTTAATAAAAGGCTCTATAGGCTGTCCGAGTATTAGGTTTACTTTTTACTTTACCGTCAAAATATATTAGATATGTACCAATGCTTTACCTTTTCGATTTCAAGTAACAATCGACATATGAATGTCTAAAGTAAGCTTATTACTTGGACGCAGTGTAAATAAGCTATTTCTACATAGTTAATTTATTAGAGTACCTTAGAACACTGATGGACCGATCGCATATTATTCTAACTAAAGAAAAACTTTTTCAAATAGTCTTTCTAATAAAAAATAATTACTTAATAACGGTTATATAGTCAATTCAATCAATTAGCATATCGCAGTTCACTGTTGGACATAGGCCTCCATCAATGTTGGGAGGCTTTGGCTTACTGTTTCCACGTTCTCTCACGCACGCTCACGGGTAAAATGTACCATTTTATGTCGAGTTTTCCTGCATTTAAATCTGATTTTTAGACATGGTGTCTTTTATTCAAAAACATTATTGACTAATAGTGCTATGATTCTTTCCAATTTCATTCAGTTACATAAATATACAAGCAAGAATACACTTTAAATGCAGTTAGGTATTTATTTTATTTATTTATTTATGCTTTTTGCATTAAGTCCGCCTTTGTACATTGTGTCAATGTACAAAGGCGGACTTAATGCCACAGGCATATATTATTATCTTTGGCGGGGTATATGTTATTATCTTTGATTTTAACTAACGAATTTTAGCAAAATAGCTGATTTGAAAGATCTTTCTTATATTTAACGCAAAATATCGAAATTGCGTACACTCGTAACAATTTTAATTTTCTATAAAGAAAGATTCCTTAAATAGAAAGATTCCGTAATTTTTTTCTTAGCATTTTAAATTCCAGGCATTATGAGCGGCCTTATCTTGCTTTAATTATAATTTAGTTAGTCACTCAAGAATTGCTAAAATGTATTTTATTCCTGAACTAGCTACGCCCACGATTTTGAAGGTGCGAACTTTTTGTCATTATTATGTAGTAGTAGTATTTTTAACCCCCGGCGCAAAAACGACGGAGTCTCTGTGTGTGTATATGTGTGTGTGTGTGTGTGTGTGCGTGTGTGTGTGTGTGTGTGTGTGTATGTGTGTGTGTGTGTGTGTGTGTGTGTGTGTGTGCGTGCGTGTGTGTGTGTGTGTGTGTGTGCGTGTGTGTGTGTGTGTTTGCGTGTGTGTGTGTGTGTGTGTGTGCGTGTGTGTGTGTGGTACCCTAACTGGTAGAGCACTACGTCATATTATCGGAACGATTCAAGGTCCCCCCGACAGTGACAACGATTGCATCAAAATATGTATTACTAGGTATATCAAAGTTATTTTCGACTTTTTAAGGGTTGATTTTTGTAACGGGGGTTTTTGTACATTTTTATAATTTATAATTGGTAACACAGTCAATGCTAGATCTAGAAAAAAATTTGAAAAGTGTAAACTGTTTCCTTTCAATGACTTCCTTGATGAACATCACTTTCGATTCCTGCTCAGCAATTAGCTTGGGTTAATATGTATATTTACAATGGTCTGAATGTTTCTATCTATAGCGTAAAATAATTTAGTTCTAATATAGTTCGCTGAGTTTCTTGCTGGTATCTTCTCAGTAAAACTAACCTACCGAACCAGCGAAAGAATCATTTACCACTGATTTATGTTTCCGTTATTTAATATTTTTATATTATTTCTTGACATATCCAATTGTGAAATTTTGACGTTCATATGTGCTCTTTGTGTGCCTAAACGGAATAAATGAAATTGATTCTTTGATTCTTTGATTCGTGTTTTACGAACATTTGAGTACAATATTTTTTTAAATCATTTGACAAGCTGCCACTGGCTAGGGAACTCTGCAACCCGACTCCTGCCGGCCTATTGAGAACCTAATGACTGCCTCTGTGGCGTAGCGGTAGAACGTTCGACTGCCACGCAGGAGGCGCGGGTTCGATTACCGCTCAGTGTAAATATTTGTGCGCAAGAATTATATATTTGCATTAGACTTGTGTGTTTCTACGTATCATATGTATGTATTTACAAAAAAAAAATCTTGTTTCCATAACACAAGCTAGTTAAACTGTGCTTATGATTGGCTATCTAGCACAATGTACAATGTCGTAGACATATCTATTTTCATGTAATTGGCTGAAATCTCAAAAAAAGTCATAGCTAACATAAATAAATGGTTGCTTGCTAAAATAAGTACAGTAGGCGCTTCTTTTCTTCTCTTCCAGTCTCGTGCACTCTTGCATGCTACTTATGAAAAAAACTGACTTACATATTTTTACAAAATTGACGTGCGATAATAATAATACATACATTTTTTTAATATTTTTAAATATGTTTTATATGTATTTTAGCCACCTTTTTATATGTATTAAAAAATAAAATGTATACGATGTTTCATTTAATAAAGGAGTATATAATAATAATAAAAAGTTCTTGCTCGCAGAAGGAGGCGCCGGCCGCCCACGCATCCGCGCAGCTGACCATCGCTGCGAGCAAGGTGGAGAGCGTGAGAACCCTCACTCCCAGTGCCGCCACAAGCTCCCGCCTCGGCGTCTCCCACGCCGGACACTCGGTGAGCGTGTGCGGCCTCGAGTCCTCACTCGGGTCACAGTGATGGCACTCGGTTGTTGGCTATTTCTCCATCCAACGCAGATACTTTCCGAAGCACCCGTGCTTGGTGATCATCTACGTCAGACGGTACGAGAGGCGGCCGTGTGGCCTCTCTAGCCACTCCCCCATGATGGGTCTTACCGCCGCTACTACGGCGCGCCCTGAGTCTGGTCGCCCAAGTTCTAGCTCCCATTGCGCCACCATTTCCCTGTGGAGCTGACTCTCACGGCTCGAATTTCTTCGGGCTCAGGATCGTGACCCCGCTCCCGAGGAGCCTCCCTTGTATACTATAAGGTACATTTTGTTGTTAAACAACAGTTTTTTTAATACTTAAATATTATGTTTTCTTTTGAAAGTGTGTTTTACTTTGTATGTGACTGTGTATCAGTGTGAGTATTTGTGTGAGATTGTGTGTGTGTCTGTGTTTTGTTCTAATTAGTATAAATGTGACATACTTAGGTATATGCAGTTATTTAGGTTTAAATTACGGCTGAACAGATAGAAGATCCCCTGCTTCCGCGCAAATTAAAGATAAGAGTCAAATTGTCACTTTTTTCTTACATTGAATTTTGGTCCTGCAGCTAATTTCCATTTTTCTATTATTAATATTGAATGTCCATGGTGGACAAAGCGACAAAAATAAATTGCCTGTGCAAAAGAAATTCTACTAATAACCGATTGAAATATATCCAGATATCTCCTTCTTCTGATATTACTTTCTATTCATACAGAGTTTTTGTGCTGTCAGTGGGATGACCAAAGGCTTGTCCTGTTTTGTCCTCTACACTGACGGCTCAAAATCTCTGTTCTTACAGGGTCGGCAGCACGGATGTGACTCCACTGGTGTTACACACGTTCATAGGTCATGGTAACCACTTTCCATCAGGTGTGCTTGTCTGCCACCTAAGTTGTATAAAAAAAAAGACAGAAGGCGAATCAATTAAGTTGTATTGTTTCACTATTATAGATTATTATAATATTTTACGATAGTTAGCGATAGTTTCATAAAGAAACATCTAAATGTAATATTGCGCACTTTCACTTTCTTCTAATGGTAATGGTTCAGAGAAAAATATATTAATGATACGTGAAAGTTCATGTAGTCCTCAAAATATAATACACATATATACACATAATGTAGCCTCTAATAATGTCAACGTACGACGAGGCGCGCAGAATGCGTCATTTTACAGTTTCGAGTCAGCAAAATTTGATTCGCCTGAGTCGCCGATGGCCGAGGAGCGTGCCGCGAACACTATCGCGCGCCCCGCCGCCCCCGCTGCCCCTTCTTCACCCGTGAAGAGGCCGAATATCACGTTGCAAGTTCCTCATCCACGTGACTACGCAGCTGTTACGGCCAGCACCCCTACAGCCGTACCAACAAAGAGACGACAGTGTAGTGTCACTCAGTGCAACACTGCATCCGTCAAGGCGCCGGGGAAGGAGCCTTGTAATGTGGAGGACTTCAAAGTTGTTGAGAAGAAGAAGAAGTCCTCCCGCAAGAACCAGTGTGGTACTGCAGCGAGGAGCATTGAGCAGCAGTTCCGCGCAGAGGTCCCTTCGACGATGGTCTACGTATCTCGTGTACATCACAGCGTGAAGATCGTAGACGTCGCGAACTATCTCCAAAAGAAAACCGGGATGGGCTTAAGGGTGGAGAAGCTGGACTCTCGTCACAACGTGAGCTTCAACTCTTTTGTGGTGCGAGTTCCAAACAGCCACACCGCTACCATCCTGCGTCCTGACTTTTGGCCGACGGGGGTGAAGTTTCGGCGCTTCCGAGGACGCCTGCCGACACGCGACACCCCGCCCCGTGACACGTCGACGTCATTACGTGTGCTTTAGGTTAAGATATATTATATGTATTTTTAGTTTTAAGGTATATATTTATGGGCCGTAGAATAAGTTTTTTAACATCCTGTAACTTTTCTATTATTGCCTGAAATAAATGATTTATTATTATTATTATTATATTATTAAAAATAAAAACTTAGTAAGCATCACAAGTTTTTTTTAGTATTTCTTCTATTTTAACATAGTCCTGAGTTAAAGCACTCTCGTACTCATATGCTAATATTTAAGTGGAGATTTTCACTCAAAGTTTTAGATAAAAGTTAATAGTAAAACGGAGCACAAAAAAGTTAGAGATAGGTAACTGTATAATAATTTGGATCCATACCTTTTACACTACTAAGAGAACAAACTAGTAATCACCGTCATATGGAAAAAGAAGTGAGGAATGGCATAAGGATGGGAACAGTGATACAGGATATTGTTGATTAGATCGAAATTAAACTGTAATAATTATGGTAGGTACAATCCCGGTTGAGTCAGCTCATTCCTAACATGACTTTACTAACCGCCTGCCAATAACAATGTATTGTTTTTAATGATTCACATCGCTTAGTATTCTGGAATTATTTATCCTTATGCACAAGAAAATAAATGAATCAAGTATGAATTTGCACACACACACACACACACACACACACACACAACTGTCTGTCAAGACTGTTAGACTTTCTCATCATAGTATTATTTGAATTAACACATAAGTGTAAAAAAAATAAATTGAAATAATTAGTGCAACTTATATTCAAACTAATATTTCAATCTTATTTTCCCTCTGAACTACTTCTAGCAGTATAATATTACTTGGAACTACTTAACTTAATAGTCTGAATAGCGTGAGTCTATATACTCGTATAGTCATGTTAGGCACGTAGGCAATCTCTCTGCTGCTATTTAGAATATCCTTACAGAAAATACAAATAAAATAGCAATCAAAACGAACAAGAGCTCTAGACGCAGCATGAAAGCAAATTTGTATTACGTAAATGCACGATTCTTAAAATTTTGAAACCAACTGAACGCTTAAGTTTATTCTTTGAAACGAGCAATAAGAACAACGTACATGCAAGAAATAACATATAAATACATTTTACTACTACTGAAACGACTATCTATGACTACTGGAATGGTAACTGAAAATGTGCGGTGAAGCACTTCTGCACTAAATATTTAGCAAAGATGCCGCATCATGGAACATTTTGGGAGCGAACTGATTATGAACGCGGTCACGTAATTCATAACTGACCAAAATCTACCATCTTGGGTTATGACATCGCAAGATATCTTCAGAATGTATACAAATAACCATTGATGAATTGCTTCATACATACATACATACATATAATCACGCCTATATCGCCGGAGGGTTAGGCAGAGGTGAATTAACACCCACGTTTCACTAATCATTTAATTCGGTCTAGCTTAATAGGGGGCGAACCTATTGCCATCATTTGGGCACTATTGTTGACTCAAGCCATTCATATGAGGCTGAGTCTGAGCTGTATATATCAGTCTGGTGTTAAACAGTCATATCCCTTAGTCTTGCTAGCCTTGTACGACACCGCATGGGAAGAGATGGGGTGGTTCAAATTCTACTCTGCCGGAAACCAGCTAACATAATATAATAGTAGCGATGCCTCTGTGGTGTATCGGCAGTGAACTCGATTGCTGCGCAGGTGGCACGGGTTTAATTTCCGTTAAGTGGAAATATTTATTTGCACGAAAATGTATATTTGTATTGCACAGGGTGTTTTAGTGCCTCAAAGAGCACGTCAAGTCGTCGATCTTAGAGTACTCAAAAGTCCGAATAGACTAGTCAAATTACAGAACTTCAATATCGCCAATTGGTTGTTGAGGTTCAATGGCAGTCCCTTCACGGAAAATATCGAAATTCAGCAGCATCACAGATAGACTGGAAAGCTTACCACAACTGAATTAGATTAAGGTACAGAGAATGATGAGCAATCATCATTGCAACTGAATTAGATTAAGGTACAGAGAATGATGAGCAATCATCATTGCAACTGAATTAGATTAAGGTACAGAGAATGATGAGCAATCATTATTGCCACTGAATTAGATTAAGGTACAAAGTGTAAAGTACCTTAATCTAATTCAGTTGGGGTAAGCTTTCCAGTCTATCTGTGATGCTGCTGAATTTCGATATTTTCATATTCACGAATATAAATTTTTAGATTTCCGTGGAAACGAATGCGGGTATGGGTATCTGCTCGCCGATATCCACGGATGCGAATGTGAACATATATTGATCATACCAAAGATAGAATGCATGTTTACGTTATAAGTGTATTCAAGTTCTGAGAATTTAATTGACACAAGTCGATATTGCATCCGTTGACCTCCTGACCGGACAGTGAAAGATAGCAGCCCCGGTTCAATTTCTGCACGTTTATGTACTGCATACTGAAGATACTATTGTGGAACATGTTTATTCATCCTACTACCAAATTTTATATTATACTAGCAGACCCACCCCAGCTTCGTCCCTGGCATATTTTGTACCCTCACATCATTCCTTTAAGCCCGTAATTTCTTAATCTTCAAATAATATATTTTGGTGACAATTTTGATCACTGCTCCGATTCCTTAAGTAGCAGCGTAATGATATATAGCCCAAAAACTTCCGTAATAAAAGGACTATTCAATGTGTAATTTTTCATTTCGAACAAGTAGTTCCTGAGATTAGCGCGTCCAAACCAATAAAGTCTTCAGCTTTATAATATTAGTATTATAGTTTTGTGACAGTCTGTGAAGATGTCTGGAAATTTGGATGTTTATGATTTAATCGCGCTCTAACAACTGAACAGGTTTGAATGAAATTTGGTAAAATTATAACACTTGGGCTACTTTTATCCCGGGAATAGGTTCCCATGAGTTGCGGGAACAGGAAATAAATTAGTTACTTCCTTATAAAAATCTTATCGCATTTATCTTTTCTGTGTTATTGCCATGTTTATTTGAAGTAGCTCCTTGTTTAGCCAAATTTAGGTTCGAGTATCGTTTATCATTCGCAACCCAAATCTCGAGTGAACTATTTGTATATTCGAGGGCATTCACACTTCTGAATCGCCCTTTGTTGTTCCTATGACATAAATTTTCATGTCATATTTGCTTACTGGGTTTCTGAGAGTTATACTTAGGATGTAGGTAGCGGAGAGAAATAGCAATGAGCAAAATTACGATCAATGCTAGAAAATATAGCTGGCACTATCACAAGCCTTAAAAAAAAAGGTTTGCAGAGGCATTTAGTAGTGGCTATCCCGAATCCATCCATAGTTAGCACTCAGGTGTCCTGGTTTCTCTTATCTACACGTTCTCCTCAAGATAGTGTTCATTTTGACTTTTGCAGGAGCAATTGTCGTCTGATCTTCCAACCACGAAAAGTAAGAAAACCGGCGGTGAGTAGGGTAGCCAGAGCTCATAGGAGATTTTTTATACTGTCAATGGGAAGTCCAAAAACTTGTCCTTCTTTACACTAACGGCACAGAAACTCTTGTGCTTACAGGGTTTGCAGCGCGAGTGTGGCTCCCTTGGTGTTGCACACGTCCATAGGCTACGGTAACTACTTTCCATCAGGTGGGTCGTGTGCTTGTCTGCCAACCAAATGGTATAAAAAAGTGAACTAACGCCATAACCCCATCCCTCGATAAGTTGGTGTAGTGGTTTACAGGACTTGAACTACAAAAATCAAGGTGAGGAAATAATATGCAAACATACCTATATGATGTCACAGTATCTACCCAGATTGTAGACAATGAACTATTAATCACAATTTTATTATGAATAACTGTTCCACGTAAGAATGTAACTACTCAACAGTGTTGGTAATAAAATTTACATCTACGTCACACCAGGACAAGGGAGGAGTCCCTTGAAAACCCCTTAAATATAATTACATACGGTCTTTTAATCTACTTATTATTAAATATAAATAAATAAATATTCTACAACATTCTACACAACGCTATCTAGACCCATGGTAAGCATAGCTTAACTAGCTTGTGTTATGGAATCTAGAATGCGGATAAACATACTTAAATACTTTTTTTTTGTTTTTTGTAAATACATACATATTATACATAGAAACACCCAGACCAATGCAAATACCCATATTCATGCATACAAATATTTGCATTGAGCGGGGATCGAACCCGCGCCTCCTGCGTAGCAGTCGCGTTCACTACCGCCACGCCACAGAGGCTGTCTGTTATTTTTAGGTATATTATATATATCTTTTCATCCTTTTTTTGATCGTGTAAAAATCCCCCCGGACCCCCCCAGAGCCGGTGGGAGAGGTAATATCGGACTCGAACCAATTAAAACGCATGCCGCCTGAGGGCCGTAAGTTGCCGGAGGTGAGATTGCCGGAAGCATAAGCACCGGCCGGGGTGCGAGGGATATGGACGAACTACGGGTGTGGGGAACACGAAGTCCTGATCCAATCTGCGGGCATGGGGAGGCACACAACTAGGGTAACAGGCTCTTCCGTTCCCACTCCGCCGTCTCCTTGACGATTATAACTTGCTCGCAGAAGGATGCGGCAGCAGCCCACGTATCAGCGTACCATCGTCGTGAGCAAGGCGGCGAGCGAGAGGACTCTCACTCCCAGGGTCGTCACTAACTCTCACCTCGGCGTCTCCCACGCCGGCGGCCGGTCACTCTGCAAGCGTGTGCAACCCCGAGTCCTCGCTCGCGTCACAGTGATGGAGCTTTTTAATGCTTGAATCTGCATGTTTGTATAGGTATATTGTTTATATTTTAATTTAGATCATTCTCATATACATTATGTGAATATATTATATGCTTATATAAGTATATATATGATATACGTATCTAACAATTTAATTAAAAACCAGCAACTCCTAAATACTCTAACCAGCATAGATTTCCATCTTAACCAAAATCTTAACCCAGTTATTACCTCCCCGAATTTGGATGGGAAGCCCCTGAGGTAAACGTCATCAAACTTAAAAAAAAAATTTTGATGTACGAGTACATCCAAAGATAACCGTAGTATTTCTTATTATTGATTACAAAGCTATTCGTCTACAGATACGTCAAGATTCTTGATAATTATAATTGAGTAGAAAAAACATTTTTATTTTGTCGTAGGAATCCCCGACTCTATATAAACAAATCTGTTTTATATCTAACTGGTAACGAGAATTAGAGTTCAGTGTTGCAATAAAATAAAGATTTTTTCAAGTCAAGCTAATCTTTTAACGAAACTATTTCAAATCATCACCGTAATTTTTTTACATTTTTGATTGGGAATAGGTTACCGTGGGCTTGTACACGTCCATATGCGGTAACCACTTCGCATCACGCGGGGCGTGTGATTGTTACCCACCTAAGTGCTATAAAATAACATCATCTTAGCGGTGTATCCGGTTGCATCCAAGGTTTTTGACCGCTCTTTGCCATCCTCTACATCATCTTTATTTTATTTATTACGGTTGGTTATTATTATTATTATTTATCTACCTACTTCGAGACAAAATCCTTTGCTGGAGTTTCATTAGTAGGTAAGAATTTGGTCTTCGTATATGTTAATGAGCCCATAATGGCTCTTAATGTAATTTTTATAAACATTTACTTGACAAAATTGCGGCAATTTTTTTGTACAACTAATGTGGCAGACAAGCGCACGGCCCACCTGATGGAAAATGGTTACCGTGACCTATGTTTGTGTATAACACCAGGGGAATTACACTCGTGCTACCCATCCTGTAAGAACAGAGAGTTTCTGTGCCGTCAGTGCAGAAGAAACAATCAGGACAAGCCTTTAGTCTTCTCACTCACTCACACAAAATCTCTTCAGTAAGCTCTGGCTACCCAACTCACCGCCGGGAATACAACACGAGGTTATTATAGCTTAGATAGTTATTATGGAAGAAAAAGGTGAAGGTTGACATAACAAGTTGATTAATTTGCAAGCTGCATATAGTATTGAACTGCTTCCAGTAGCTAAACATATTATATTACTGAAGGCTGTTCAACAGCAGCAGTTTATTATTCTCAAAATTGGTTTCATCCTATATAACAATAAAATAAAGTTATCAAGGAGATATATTGGTTCATTTATATACCTACGTGAGCATTTCAAAGGTATAGTAGCTTCTTTATTAAATGTTAGCCACGAGAGAAGATGATATAGACAGAACCCGAACATCAATACTGTAAAAAATAACACTTTCCAGTTAAGCCGATAATTAGCGAGTTTGTTTATGTTTGTCTCATTTCCGCACAGTATAATATAAAAGAGACAGCTTGAGGATTCTTAGTCACATAAGTTCATTGGCTTCAATCTTTAATATATTTAGTTTGCATCAATAAGTTGAAGTGTAAAGTCTCGCGGTCAAAATGTTGATTCTCAATACTTTCGCTTTGTTTATTTTATTTGTCAGTGTGAATGCTGGTAAGTTACTTATTTTTTGCAATTAACTTTTTATGCAAATATTATTAACAATAATGTTTCACAAAACAAGCCCCTAAGGATATAGGACTTATTATATAAATATTTGTGATAAAATTGTCTATCCAATTATCATGAAAACTGAAATTAACAAGGACCTCCATAAATCTTAGCCCCTGTATTCATAAATAAAATTAAAGTGTACTTCAGCGGTGAGGGTCCCTAAAACTCCGTTCCAGTCGGCTTTTCTTTGCGGAGATGGTAGTCATATTTGACAAAATAGATCGCAGTAAGAACTTTATTCCATCGGCTTGATCTTTGAAAACCTTTAGTCACTTTTCACTTTTCTTATTTGACATGACTTAAAAGTAGAAATGTATGTTTGAAAACCTTAACGAAAGACCCTAACTATTTTAATACGGGGTTTTATTAACTAACTATATAATGCGACCGCGATTGATTCGGAAAAAGGCGCAGAGAAGGATCAAAGTGGTATGCAAAGGTCTTCTCAGATATATTATCACGCCTACATCGCCTATCTGTCTAAGTAGAAATATCTACGTTATGTTCTATCTAGATTATAAATCTTACTCCTAAGAGCTAAATGTTTAAACTTTATAAGTATTTTATTTAGCTCTAAATAAACAAATCACGATTTTATAGGTACATAAGTAGAATACACGTGGGATTGTAATGACAAAACACTGCATCTATAGATAACGGGCTACTAAAGCGAAGTTGTGTTATAACATAACACTGTACTTATCATCACAGTGTTTTATGAAAACTGATCTTTATTTATATTGGAAATACAGTCATTTAATTCAGCCTTCAATTCAAATCAGCCTTTAATTTTTTTAGTATTTTAAGAAAAAATAAATGCCATGCCTATGGAAACGAGTGTAAAAAAGCGATTTATTCATGCTACTACAAAACACTGAAGATGCAATGTATTGTCATCACACGGCAGCGAAAATAAATACCCAGTGTCGCCTTTTGAACTTACATCCGAATATTATTAGGTATCATTTCGACATTTGTGTCCGTGAGGTATATTTCAGTAAAGGTAGTTCAACCATTAAATTAACCCGTTGAAAGGTATCTTACCCCTTTCACACCTTTCGATCAAGTTTTCAAAGTGAGTAGATAGTCTGATATAGGTATCTTTAGCTCTATGTATTTCATCTACCTACTGTATTCTACTTCCTACAGTTTTTTTACGTGCGCAAAATCCCCACGGTTACCTCCCCACCGGTGACGGTGGAGGAGGTTATGTCGGACTCGAATCGACTAAAACGCACGCCGCCTGTGGGTCGTTTTGGTTACCGAAGGTGAGGTTGACAGGCATATCCCTCGCACCCCGGCCGACCCAGGGCCATCTCTCACGATCTGGCCCTTTTCTTGGGTGTGGGGACTACAGACTCCCCAACTCGTCCCCGGAAACGGGGAGACGCGCCAGGCGTGCCACCGCCGCGGCCTGCTTCTGCCAGAGTGACAGGCGGCTCCACCTGTCACCCCCAGGCCTGCGCTCATGGGGGGCGGAGGTCGTTCATCGACCTCCGACGCCCGAGTTGCCTTCGTACGCGGGCAGCTTGGCTTGCGATCCTTCTACTTCCTACAGTGAAAGTTTGTGGTGATGTTTGGATGTTTATCTGAGTGTATGTTTGGATTGAATGAAATTTTAAAGAATTTAGTATGCTAGTTCGAAACCGTGATCTTTCCCTTACAATCTTACGTCACCCGAAGACGAATATATAGGAGGATCTGGATGGCTTCAGGAGTGGTTCTATGGCTCAGTGCATTGCATTCCCCCGTTAAGGGAAATATTGCAAGTTCAAAACCCGCTTGAACTGATACATTTTTTTCTGTCTTAAACGATATGTTTAGATGTTTGTTACTTAATCAAGCTCTAACAGACGAACGAATTTGACTGAAATCTTGTATAGGGATTCATTATAGTCTAGACTAGAATAATACCTACCCTATTTATCTCGAAAACGGGATCCGTTGGCTAACTGAAAAGGGATCAAAACTTAACGTGGTTAGTGTTATATATTATCTTGTCTAATTTTCAGATTGTGGCGTTGTATCTAAGGAAGAATGGGATGGACTGACTGCAGTACACGCGGAATATCTACCCAGGCCTGTTGATCTGGTCATCATTCAGCACACCGTCACCTCAACTTGTAGCACTGATGAACGATGTGCTGATATTGTAAGAAGTATTCAGAGCAACCACATGGAGAATTTGGGATACTGGGATATTGGATCTTCGTAAGTATTTATATCAAACTACCGAGGGTGAGATTGACTCTGCCATATCCCTTACGCTCCAACTGACCCCGTGCTATTGAAGACCCCCACACCCAAAGGGGCTTACGTACTACTGTGTCCTCATCTTTCTACGAATAGGGCGAAACACGCATCGTGCGTCAATTATTTAATAGCAAAGTTCCACAAATAGCACTGTTTGTCAATTTTCTATTACTTACCTAATCATGCGAGAGATAGGTAGGTTAATATATCATTAGGGTGACTTTCTCGATGGTATCGTTTAACTTTATCTGACCCATGGTACTATGAAGTACATATATAATATGAATTCAAAGTGGCCGCCATTTTCCTTTTAAGAATGTAATTTTTTTTAAATTTGAATTTAATTCGAATCAGTAGTTCCTGAGATTAGTGCGCTCAAGCAAACAAACCCACTCTTCAGCTTTATAATATTAATATAGATTCTCGTTAATTCAAAGAGGTCAGTTTCCTTTCAAGAATATCAAATCCTGCTCTTTAATTTTAATATAATAATAATGCTTTTATTTTCTCCCACAATAAGTTCTACATATGCATACGTTTAACAAATTTACATTATAGAAACACATATTTTTCACATTGGCCCCCCTCTCGAAAATCGTGTTTTATACAGTTGTACCAAGAGCATCAACAGTTCTGTTAGTTTTTTTTTTTTTTTTTTTTTTTACGTGCGCAAAATCCCCACGGATACCTCCCCACCGGAGCCGGTGGAGGAGGTTATGTCGGACTCGAACCGACTAAAACGCACGCCGCCTGTGGGTCGTTTCGGTTGCCGAAGGTGAGGTTGACAGGCATATCCCTCGCACCCCGGCCGACCCAGGGCCATCTCTCACGATCTGGCCCTCTTCTCGGGTGTGGGGACCACAGAGTCCCCAACTCGTCCCCGGAAACGGGGAGGCGCGCCACGCGCGCCGCCACCGCGGCCTGCTTCTGCCAGGGTGACAGGCGGCTTCACCTGTCACCCCCAGGCCGGCGCTCATGGGGGGCGGAGGTCGTTCATCGACCTCCGACGCCCGAGTTGCCTTCGTGCGCGGGCAGCTTGTCTAGCGATCCTTCGTCGCTCCCGCTGCCGCTCCCGCCCCGCCTCCTCCTTCACGAGCATTACTTGCTCGCAGAAGGAGGCGCCGGCCGCCCACGCATCCGCGCAGCGAACCATCGCCGCGAGCAAGGTGGAGAGCGTGAGAACCCTCACTCCCAAGGCCGCCACAAGCTCCCGCCTCGGCGTCTCCCACGCCGGACACTCGGTGAGCGTGTGCGGACCTGAGTCCTCGCTCGCGTCGCAGTGATGGCACTCGGACGTTGGCTCTTTCTGCATCCGACGCAGATACTTTCCGAAGCATCCGTGCTCGGTGATCATCTGCGTCAGACGGTACGAGAGGCTGCCGTGTGGCCTCTCTAGCCACTCCCCCATGATGGGTCTTACCGCCGTTACTACGGCGTGCCCTGCGCTTGGTTGCCCAAGTCGTCTCTCCCATTCTGCCACCATTTCCCTGTGGAGCCGGGATCTCACGGCCCGAATTTCTTGCGTATGTGTGTTTGTGTGTTATTTATGATTTGTGTGAGTGCGTATGTGAATTTGTGTTGAAAGTATGTACCAGTTTATTTGTGTGCTTTGTATGTTTATTCATAGAAAAATATTATGCTAGACTAGGATAAAACAGTGAGAAGTTTTTCTGTTTCTTCATAGTCCAGTCCCAATAGCCATTCAGTTACTCTTTTTTTACATTCTACTTTTGATAGATTGAAAGTTGATAACAGGTGATTTGCCTTATTGTACAATTTACTACCCCTAAAATTAAAGAATTTTTGGGCAAACGATGTTTTCACTGCATTTGTCTCACATACTTCATAGTTACGTCGTGTGTTTGGTTTGTCTTTGATAATTAGCCCATTTAGTGAGTTGTGTTTCTTCAAAATAGTGGCTAATATATAGAGCTTCCGAACCGACAGTACATTAGCTTCCTTGTAGAGACTATCTGTGGAGTATAGACGAGGCTTGAAGAGAGCAACTTTTAGTACTAGCCTTTGAGCTATCTCTATGTTTATGCAGTCAGTTTTGTTCAAACCTCCCCAAGCAGTGATTCCATACGATAGAATTGACTGGCAGAGAGACTCGTACACAGTTCTAATCAACTTCCAATCCGTAATGTACCTGAGCGTTTTAAAAATGTGGGTGAGTTTCCTAATCTTTTTAACTAGCTGCAGGGTGTGGTCTTTGAATGACAAGTTACGGTCAATTATCAGACCTAAGTATTTTGTTGAGTTGGTTTTATTTATTGTTGGACATGTAGTACAGTTTCTAATCATGTTTTGGTCACAAGTGTGAGCTACAATATTACAGTTATTGCGATGTGATTTGAAGTTATATATTGAAAACGTTATATAATTAGTTTTTGTGGCATTTAACGTTAATTTATGAAGGGCAAGCCAGTGAGTTACCAGGTCAAATCCTTCTTGGGCTCTTTTGTAAGTTTCATCCCATGTGTTTCCATAAAATGTCAGAGTAGTGTCATCAGCATAAGAAATCACATGGCAATTCTTTATATTTAGTTGACAAAGGTCATTTATGTAACAAAGAAAAAGAGTAGGGCCCAAGATACTACTGGGATTCCAATGTTAATAGGGTATTCGTCACTCAAAGTGTCACCGATTCGGACTGACTGAAATCGTTCCTGCAGATAGCTCTGGAACAATTGCAGATGTGTATTTCTGATACCCATCCTTTCGAGGATTGAGATTAACATTCGCGGACAGACGGTATCGAATGCTTTTTGGAGATCAATGAAAATGGTTAGACATTTTAATCTTTTATCCAATTTATTTACAATAAATTCTGTAAAATTGTGTATGCAGTCAGTTGTAGATCTGCCCTTTCTAAAACCATACTGGTTATTTGAGAGTAGGTTTTTATCTTCTAAAAATTTCACGAGTCTGTTGTTTAGGATCCTTTCCAATAGTTTCGAAATGGTGGGAAGTAATGAAATGGGGCGATAGTTTGCTACATTATCCTTGGTACCACTTTTGTAGATAGGGACTACGACAGATTTTTTCAGCGGTTGTGGAAAAATACCTTCTACTAGGCATCGATTAAAGATGTAAGTGAGAGGAGGTACTAAAATAACTTTCAAGTTCTTAAGGACTTTAGAAGATATATTGTCCCATCCTGTTGCGCAATCAGTTCGTAAGTTGGTAATAAGTCCTTCAACCTCTTCCTCGGTTGTCTCTAAAAGACCGAAAGAGCTACACATTGAGCGGTTTTTTATTATATCTTTTGGAAGTGGGGGGAGACTCGTAGGGATCTTCTTTGCAAGTTCCAAGCCCACATTTACAAAATAAGTGTTTACGAAATTGACCGACTTTTGCGGGGAATCTTTAGTATTTAATAATTCTGTAGGTAGTGCATTAGGTTTATTGAGGTTGTTAATGGACTTAATAGCCGACCATATTCGTTTATTGTCCTTGCCAGCAGATTTGATTGTGTTGCTCTCATGTTGTCTCTTACACTTTTTTATTATATCATTACAGAAGTTTCTGTATCTGTTGTATGTAATTTTCAACACTGTATTGTCAGGGTCTCGCTTTAGTTGGAAGTGCATTCTGTCTCTTGTCCTTATACATCTCAAAAGCCCAGGTGTTATCCAGGGCTTTATTGTGACTTTATTTCTAGGAATTTTAATGTATATAGTGTTCTTCAGTATTATTTTTTGTATACTCTCTATCAGGACAATCAAAGAATCATTTGGACTTACGTTATCATTGTACATCTGACTAAAATCAATATTTTTGCAATCATTATATAGTGATTCGAAGTTAATTTTTCCAATAGACTTTTTCTTGTCACAATTGTTTTGCTTCCCAGTGTACAGACAAAAAAGTGTTGACACATGATCAGTAAGTGTTGTTCGCAGAACAAATGTGTGTGAAGATGCTTTTGTTTTAATGATCACGTGGTCCAAACAGCTAGGTCCCCTAGTTTCCTCATAATGGGTAGGTATCATACCGAAGTCAGACAGTAAGTCAAGATAAGTTGTTTTGTCTGCGTCTATTATCCTTATATTGATGTTGACATCACCCACAAGGATTATATTTTTAAAACTAGAGAGCGTTTTTAATAGTTGGTGTAATGTAGAAAGAAAATTATCCAAAATTGTAAAGCATGGAGGTCTATATATTGCAATTATGGCAGTGTCTTTGGTCTTGATAAGAAAACAGTTGGCCTCGGAGATTACTGGTTCTTCTATAGTGAACTGGAGGTCATTGTGTACAAATACAATTAAACCGTCATTTTGATTGTAGGTTTTGGTTGATGCAAAGCTGGAGTATTCTGGCTTAATAGGTAAGTTATCAACACATGAGAGCCAACCCTCAGATAGAATTATTATGTCACATCGGAAGTCTATTCTTTTAAGTAATAAATCTAATTTTATATAGTTTTTGTTTATACTTCGGATATTTTGGTGTAAGATGTTCAAGAAAGAGTTTGGTTGAGAGATAGTGGTTTTACATATTTCGGGTTCACAGTTGTGCAATTCTGCCGAATTAAAATTTTCTATATTGTTTATATTATTTAAGTCTGCGAATTTTATATTTAAGGTGTTGGTGTATGGGATTATTACAATAAGTTGAGAGATAGTTATATTTTTTTCTTCTTTTTGTAATTGAGTGACTGGAGTAGGCAAGGATGGTGATGATGAAATGATAGTATTTAAATTGTATGTAGCAGTATAAAAAATCAATGGTGTGTAAATGTTTGAATGAGAAATGATAAAATGTGCGTTCGTAATTTAGTGGAGTGTAATTGAATGTGTGTGGGTATTTACTAAATTGAGAAAAAACAACGAAAA
This sequence comes from Eilema griseolum, assembly GCA_963662185.1. Lineage (NCBI taxonomy): Eukaryota > Metazoa > Arthropoda > Insecta > Lepidoptera > Erebidae > Eilema > Eilema griseolum. The sequence goes on from OY759238.1 coordinate 22,175,834, forward strand.
ATACATGCAAACAACAAACAGATTTTGATATACTAATAGGACAAGGGCTTTTTAGTAGTCATATTTTCCTTAACAAATTCACAAGATCGGTCTCACAACGAACGATGACTGGTTTATCAGTTTCCGCTTTACGTAGGAAAACTCTTCCCGACGAGGTCCAGCAGTACATATAATTATGTTCCTTTGCAAATTTTCTAGCCAGATAGAAGTTGTGCTGAGTTAGGGGTGGTAAGAAGTCCGAAATGTAAATAGGTATCGGGGGACCGTCCATATCTATGTGAGAAGAACTGAGCTTGCACTGTCTGTTATCAGAGTTAAACTGTCTTGTCTTCCTAATTATGCCTTCCTTTGCAGCTACACTGGTTAACTCAACAATTATTCTAGATGGTTTTTCCTTTTTCTTAATGCAAGAAACTTCCTTTATTTCTGATCGTTGTAGGGGAGCACCAATGACATGTGCAGTCTTCAATACAATCGTGCTGAGGTTTTCTTCACTATCGTTCACATTTATTGGTATGTTCTTAATTTCAAATTTTTTGGAGTACAGCATACGCTCAATACTGTCTAGTCTTTCCTCGAGGTGTTGAATAAGCTTGCGATTTTCTTTTTTCTCGGACTCCAAGATGTCTACTCTACTCCTCATATCCTCATACTGTTGTGATACGAATGTCATTGACTCTTTGATTTCCGTATTTTGCTTCAAAAGTTCGTGCATCATATTTTGTAATACTCCCAAAGTGTCATCAGTTTTACAACTACGCACTTCACAACTCTTAGAGTGTGCATCAATTTTTTTCTGCATATCGGTCATGTAGCGCGCCAGCTCATCGTCATGTTTGCGTTTGCGGTTATGAACATTCTCATTTAAAAGATTCGTTAAGCATGGCGCTGACCCACTCGAGGTCATTTTTAATGACTGTATGGTGTTGGTTTTTGAGTGCGATTCACTAATATTAGCCGATAAATGACGGGTACTAATCTGAGCATCCGAATGTACATTAAGGCCGCCATCCAGTGTGTGTGTTTCCGCATTTGTTCGCGAAGGAGGTGAATGTCGCAGAGGCATTATTGCGTGAAATAAAAGTAGAAGTCACAGCAATGCACCAGGCTGCACTAGTATAAGTAGTAAGACGCAAGCAAGCTGGGGTCTCTTCAAATGGTCGTCGATCGAATCCTTCGAACAAAGTCGCTTTGCGTCCACTATAAGTTGATCCCTCCGAGCTTAGACGTGTCAAGGCAAATCGCGTATCGTGGATTTAGTAGAAAAATTGTATCCATCCAATGTTCGTAGACCACTACATATAAGGCAGGTACAACGCTAGTTGTTGTATTAACGTTAGTATTTACAACAGAATATTATCTTCACGGATTCTTTGCTGTTTTAGTGCGACCAGATTCAAATCTTATAAATTTGAATATATAGAATTTTATAATTATATATTTTAGCCTAGTGGTATGGGTGATGGACTGCTGAGACGAGGTCTTGGGTTCGATCCCAGGTTTTACAATGGCACACACCAATGATTTTGCGATGCTTTTCGAAGTTATGTGTGTATTTATCGCAGGTTTATAAGTGCCCGGTTAATGGTAATAGGCTCGCCAACTATTACATTGGGACCTAAACATAAATTGGTGAAATGTGGGTTCTAGCACCTCTGCCTACCCCTACGGGGATATAGGCGTGAGTTTATGTTATGTTATATTTGACAGTGACAACCGTAGTTCCTTTTTTCATTTTACAGAATCGTTGGTTTTTCTCACGGTTATTCTGTAATCCTTCACAGTGATTTAACTTGCTTGTATTGGGGTTGTCAGAGTAATAATTTAGGGAGCAAATTGAATTGACACACATGTCCGTGGAAGTAATGAAGTATAAAATAAAAATATTAATAATTCGTGAGAAATCAACGTATCACAGACCACTTTATGAGGAATATACAAAAAAGAAATTTTGTAACACAGTTGTCATTTTACTGATTATATTCTCTTTGATTTTACTATTGACACTCACAAAGTGAAAATATTCGTGAAATGTCATTTCTATCGACATAGCAGAAAATTTTAAGGTTTATGACCTTGTGATTGTTAAAAAAATAGTGGATATATTCTATTTGTTGTTAATTTTTTCTTCATATAATTAAGTGAACATTTGGTGAGTTACTATTATATGTACTGTTAAGCCTTCTTACATATTTAAGATTTTTACATAACATAAACTTACGCCTATATCCCCGAGGGGGTAGGCAAAGGTGCCATATTTTGCCAGTCTTTGTTTAGGTCCCAATGTAATAGGTGGCGAGCCTATTGCCATTTACCGGGCACTTATAAAACTGCGATAAATACACACATAAAAGCATCGAAAAGTCATTGGTGTGTGCCATGGTAAAACTTGGGATCGAAACCAAGACCTCGTCTCAGTAGTCCATTACCCATACCACTAGGCTACAGCAGTTCTATTTTTTGTTTCAATGGTTGGTGGTTTTATCAATGTTAAATGTCCATGTTAACACATGGTCTACACTGAAACGTAATCTTGTGGCTCAGTTAGATTAGTGGATTGAAACATAATTTTAACTATTAACCGTATTACAAACTGATATAAAGCACTTCCACCACTGATACAAAACCATATGATGAGGCCTTCAAACTGAGCGTCACCATTCGTCAAATGGTATGTGTAAGTTATGGTGACCCTCTTTTCTGAGACGTTGCCTTCAGCTTAACATCAGGCAAGGCGAAGTCTAATCGACGTGTTCTATATATAAAAAACAAAAAAAATATGTCTATTACAGTAATCTAAATATTTAATCACATTGCAGGTTCATTGTCGGCGGTAATGGGAAGGTATATGAAGGCACTGGCTGGTTGCACGTTGGTGCTCATACTCGTGGCTATAATAGCAAGTCTATTGGAATTACATTTATTGGAAATTACAATAGTAAGTACTTTATTAATATTAAAAAAAGCAATAATGCTCGTAAACTAAACTTTGTTAGGAGGTAGTACACGGCGGTATTTCCGCCCAATTGAGCAGTCGCACTGGGGAAGTACCTCCGCCCTACAGAATACCGAGGCTACAATAACTTCGTGTTGTGTTCCCAGCGGTGATTAGGGTAGCCAGAGCTCACTGGAGATTTTGTGCTGTCAGTGGGAAGACTAAAGGCTTGTCCTGCTACACTGACGGCACAAAATCTCTGTACTTACAGGGTTGGCAGCGCGACTGTGACTACTCTGGTGTTACAAACATCCATAGGCCACGGTAACCACTTTCCATCAGGTGGGCCGTGTGTTTGTCTGCCATCTAAGTGGTATAAATAAAATCTCTCACTAGTAAATCACAGATCTTATCATTACTCTGCAGATTTTCTTAAATTTTTTTTTTTTTCTTTATATAAATAGAATATATTCCATGTAATTTATAAATTTATAATCAATTTGGTATTTAAAAAAATAAAATTTGGTGTACTTTGTCTCTATAAAGAGAATACCATTTTAAATAGCTCAACATTCTGAAATTCTGTGTGCTTTTTAACAGAGCATTGTAATATAAATATCACTTACACAAAGGCTCTCGTATGAAATTATATACTACTTTGTACCACTTCAGATGTTCTGTTGGTGCCATTTAGAAATTTATGTCAGCTGTTCGTGCAAAAGTATTGTCTTTGCACATTGTGTGTAGTCTCTTGACGATCTTCCCATTTATAAGAAAAATGCTTCTACGATTAAATTTTTCAAATTTTTACTTTACTGGACCTATCTAATGGTGAGCAATTATCATGGTCTAGGAACACTTACAACAGAATCACTGACACGTTGCCACTATTAAGATATTTACCTCATTGAAATTTTGAATCTCTGGTCTTTACAAAGCATTCTGTAAGTTGAACTAAGCCTCTTGTTAATTTTCGAAGTACTTTCGGAGAACAATTACAAAATCTGCAAAAAAGACTTTCAGTAAATGTGCCAACATACACATACGCAAATATACAATGATCACTCTAATCACTGAGCAATATATCTGCCAGTTAACCTTTGAACGATTGAAACCAAATATAGAACAAGAGCCGATTTAATCAACATAGTTATATAATTATGTAATGATATGAAATCGGTTTTACATAATATATGTACAATAGTCCCCGATATAGGATCACAGGGTTCAACGGTGACTTTATAATGATATTAGATTGTGACTGGATCTTCAATTATCTCACAAATAAATATAAACGCATGTCAATAAACGTATTGCTTAAACATTTTCAGAGGACACTCCAACAACACAATCCTTAGATGCAGTAAAGGCATTACTTCGTTGTGGAGTAGAAAATGGACATCTGTCAGAGAACTATCACGTGGTGGCACACAGACAGCTTATTGCCACCGAAAGCCCTGGAAGGAAATTGTACAATGTAATTAGAAGATGGCCGAAGTGGTTGGAAAATGTTAGTTCCATCAAGAATTGAATTCATAATCCTATTATGAGTTCTAATTTAGCAGTAGACCTAAATTAGTAGTGATCATTCATATCACGATCACTATTATTATTTCGAAACATTTATCATTTAGTATCAACAACCATTTTACTATAAAATACTTGAATTAATCGTTAAGTTAACTCGTCGTTGCCAATATGCTAGCAATCTCGAAAATTCGCCAGTAAATTCTCTAGTTTTAAAAACTTATTTATTTCTGTGATATAATAAATACTTAGTACTGAAAAATTGCATTGGATCTGACAAAAGTTTCGCAATGAATGTTCCATAGAACTTTTTTGATAATTTTAATAATTACTTAGCATTGTATTCCAAAATTTTAATGTTGTAATTTATTGTCAAATGAATTTTACTGTTATAAATTCTGTGCATATTGACTGTATCGTTTTCCTTAATTTTGTAATATAAATTAAATAATAATTAGTAAGAACTGTTATTTTGAATCAATCTTTTAGAGCAATAATTATATTATTTATGAAAATGCAGCAGTATATGGAAAATCTAATGGTGTTGTAGATCTAACATTATTATGCTTCTTAACACTCAAGCAGCACATTCAAACTCCCCGAGAACAAAATTACCAAAGAAAAAGAACAACTACAACACAATACTACCGAACTTTCGAGACAAATAATTTAAATTGTACCTAGCTATCAACTTCTACAAAGGGAACAACCCACATCTTGGTGAAATGAAATCAGTGCGAGTATTGTGTAAAAATATATGTTTGCAATCGTTGTAAAAATAATGTTTTCACAAAACAGAGAATGAAATATTTGGTATATTTTTATACTTGTGATGGTCATTCACCGTTGACAAAATAATTTACATCTAATGTATTATACGCCTTGTTTTGCTCAAAAAATTAGGCAAGGCGTTTGTGTAGCCTTTCTGATATAACAGGACAATTTTTCATTGCTTCAAATACTCTGTCAACACCTGAGTCTATCAAAGTCATGCTTATTTTCTGTTAGGGCCATTTAGAGTATATATTCTCGCCACCTATTACATTGGGACCAGCTCCAGCACCTCTGCCTACCCCTTCGGGGATATAGGCGTGAGTTTATGTTATGTTATGTATATTAGCACGTACAATAAATGAAGTAGGTGATTATAAATTTTCTTTGAAGCTGACTTAAAATATAGTTGGATCTTCTTATTATTTGAATATTGTGTGTATATTCCCATTTTTTTTCCCATGGTTTACACAATTTTATTATTCTGGAGTTATTCGTTCTTTTCAGTAGTGACTCGTAAATTGACTCTTAATACGCAGGTCAATTTAGCTACAGGTAAAATATATCTATGACAAATCTTAACATAGCTTTTATTATTCATGCTTATTGCTCTATAATAATCCCGAAAATAAAATAAAGAAGCGAATCACATGAGATTCTTGATACCATGTTGCATTTCAATATGTGAAATAAAAATAGCCGATTAACTGGCATAAAACTTTGTAATTCTTTAAATACATTATCATATGCGATTTAGGGTTTAGATACAAACATTGTCCATGCATAAATGAAAAATTACACTAAAAATAAAGTTAATAAATAAGAAAAAATCTGTTACTACTTTAATAATATGCCGAAAATTGTTTTTTGTCTCTAGATTTTACAGTATAATACTAAAATAACAGCTTCCATTTTATAAGAAATAATTATATGAGCCTTGTGGTTATGAGGTTCAAAGTCCTTAAAATTCGCAACTCTAAAAAGTTTAAGAAACAGATTTTAAAATGTATAACAAACTGCTGAGAGAACAAGGTAAGTAAAACATACAATAATTGGAATCGGAACAAATATACTACTTTATAAAACTAGTCAGTTTGAGTGTTCTTCCTCGATTTCCTGTAATTGCAGTCTCACTTCGTACTGCGATCGATACCAGATCCACCAGCCCAGTGCATGGCGAGTAGCTGCCGATACTATCCAACAATAGTAACAAACCTGTACGACAAAAATGTAATGTCAATTTCACAGAACTTAGAATAAAAAGGCTCGGTTTCTTACTACATGTACCATTTACAATGACAGCAATCAGATGATTGGATTAGCCAGCCAATTCACATTATGTTTCATTTTTACCGCTACTGTGAAATAAATTGGAAATATTGCTAGTATAGCAGTTGTGGCTAAAATTTAAGGACACAAGATAGTATGAAGACAAGAGATTGAACAAACAATTTTATGATTGCAATTGTTCTTTATAACTGATTTGTAAAATATATTTTAGCTAACCATTATTTAGCTATTATTTGACTGAAGTAATTCTTTCTGAGGCTTATTAAATCTCCGTTTTTAAATAATCTGAAATATGATTTATGAAATCCACCCAATGTATCTCACACAAAATAAATTGTGCTGTATCAGAACACAGCAAGAAAAAATAATACTTTTTATTATTTTTTCCTTACGTCCTCGGTAAAAACAGGTACGTAATTTATGTTCTAACAAAGTTAAAAATAAGAAATAACTTACAAGAGTCATGCAAGCTAATACAAAGGTTGAAGCTAGTGGCCATGGAGTGACTTGGCTCTCTTGTGTCATCAGACCAGCTAGAGTTCGGCCCGAGAGCCATGCAGCTAGCACAGCGAGTGGAGACATCAGCATTATACCTAGACTATCTACCATTAGCTGTAAAAAATAAAATGTAAAAAATAACATTACAGTAAAAAGGAATACAGATATTATGTCTTTAATAGAACTATAATTCCTATTAGTGCTCCAGACAATTACAATTATGTAATTAGTGCAAAACATTAAACTTTTTCGACTAAATCTACGTGACAATACCTGTAAGTACAATCGCATTTTGAAGATGCCGTCGAATCAAACTAAATTTGATTTGAGAGATTTTATTTTAACCTTGACAACTTAAAAATGACCTGAGTGATTAACAAAATTAAAGTAAACTTTTATTCAAACAACAGCCTAATCTGCTCGCGTGTTTGATATCTAGGCCAGGAAAGCAAGCACATTACTGTCTTTAGAAGAGAACTGAGAAAGAGAAGTGCGAAGAAAAACTGAAAAGCAAGACTTTTGTAGCATGTATCGCTAATAAAAGTGAAAGTAAAAAGTGGTGTAAAAGTTTACATGATCACTAGCAGTAAACCAAAACAAAACCTCCTTCAAGCCAATAAAAATTAGTGGCTTGTAAAACAGTGACCCAGTTAACTTAACTATTAGCGATTAATATAATTATATTTTATGCGATAGATATATCAAAATTCCCGATAACGTTGGCGGGCTGCACGGGCCATGGCTAAACCTCGATTTGAAATAAAGTTGTTCGGTGATAATATTACATAACCTAACATGTGTTTAGTCCCATCTACCAAAGTTTCTCTTAAGACGGTATGGGAGTGTAATATTATTCCCATTTAGTCCGCGGTTTGAACTAGCTGTCTGTCCTCTGCTACGCCTCTGAATAAGAGTTCCTTAATTAACCTTGTGTCAGTAATTACACTATCGACGTTACCGGCGTTGACCTGAATTACGTCTTATATTATAATTGTATTTATATTATAGTTTACAATTAGATAGGCACCTGTTTAGCATTTTGACTCAATATCCACATAATCAATGCTCTAGGAACTCCATAGCGATGGACACGTCGCGTAGCATATCTTGTTCCGCACAACTCACATCTTGACTTGCCCGATTCAGTCAACCATCGTTCTAAACATTTCACATGAACTCGACCAACTGTGCCACGACATGAACAAGCAGATATTAAACGTCCAAGTTCATTAATTAAGCTATCACCACCGTGACAAATGCGACACATATCATCCAATGAATGAGTACTCGGTCTTTCTTCATCTTCAGCAGTTTCAACTATATTTGTCACGTTTTCCGAACTAAGAGTTTCAAATTCTTCTTCCCAGTTAATTGCAGTGGTTCCAGTATTTTGATTATTAGTAAAGTTATTAAGAGCTTCGGTGGGCTTACTTTGTTCTAGGATTACCATTCTACGTTTTGGGCTTCTAACTTTTATTCTATGTTGCCGGGGATGTTTATCGCGTCTCTGAGGTGTGCTATCTCTTGTCATCTGCCTTGGATCTCTTCTTTTAGGAGGTTCTATTGGCTGATTGTCTATATAATTTAGTTGATCTGCAAAAATACCATCTTCGTTCTCTGGTACTTTTTCTAAATCAATGTTACTAGAGCTTGCCGTTATATCTTTATCTGCTCTTGTTGGAACATTCTTTGTCTCTGTTGGTACTATAGACGTAGCACTATCACATTCAATGACCATATCTAAAGTAGAATTTCTAGAACTGTTTGCTACCACTTTGCTTTTAGATTTACAAGATTTTGAAGTAATCACGCCAGTGACAGTCAATTTTAATTCTTTATCAATTTCAGCGTGACTGTAAAGTAATAAAAATGCTCACTTTTATTCAGAAAAATATCTACCTAATAAATAACTGAAATGTCATCTTCAGTCAATATCACCATCAAGAATTTAAATGACACAGATAATTATTGACCTTGGAGTCAGAACATCAAACGGTCAATAATTTTATCTTGGAAACCCACTTTTCGTCTATTGATTTAAAAGATATACCTACCTGGATTGGTTATTTTGAATTTTTGGCGGTGGTCTACCAGCAATATCATTTTGTACTGAAAATCTTCGACGTCTAGAATTCGGCATAGCACTGAAATTTATTACTATTTTTTTCTTATTTTTTTGTAATAAAAAATTATTGAAATATTTTATGACAGTTAAATTTTGACATGATTCGATAAAACAATGACAATTTCTTACTGTTATTTGCCAAATACGTTTTTATACGAATTTGACGTAATTTTTTTATTGCCTGTTTAATAAAATAAAAAATACTGGATATAAAACTTTTTTGGTTTATTTTTGTGCCTAATAGTTTCTAGCTTTAAATTTCATTTTCATTGTTGTAATTCTGCTCATATGAGTGACATTTTAAGAATTAAATAAGAATCTATTGAAAAACTTATTCGTTTCGAGCAGAATAGCTCAATTTGAGATTTTAGACCCTAGAAGGCTGGCGGCATTGCCACGTTGAATGGCAATACCAATCCTTTGCACAATGAAGAAACCAGCCCTCTGGTCACGGGTAGCGTTCATTAAAACTTTTTAAATGTCTCTATACAAAAGTCAGGCACTTGGACCCCATAATCCCAGCGTCTCAACGACTCAACATTATTCTTGTATGTAAGTTTAGTAAAGTATGTAAGTAATTTTATTTTTTGAATAAATTATATATTTTAATAAAGTTCAAATTTAAAAAAATGGAGTGCTGTTTCTTTAACACGTTCAGTTTATTAAATTTAACATTTTAATGGAATCTCCATTAAAATGTTAAATTTAATAAACTGAACGTGTTGAGACTTGAGATTTTATGCAGCTACAGAGAGTCTAGTATTAAGATAAAATTTACAGCATTTTAATTAGTGATTTTCTTGTGTATGATAATACTTACTTACACAAAATGCATCAGAGAGTTAATTTTCCTGCATCATGAAACTCTGTTAACATCAGCTGCAAATCCGTGGGTGGGTTGTGCAGCAGTTGCCTTTCAAACATGTAGGAAAAAATAATCATGTCTTCTCCAAGTCTCCATTGATATTTTCTCAAATTTTAATCAGCTAATCCAATGTTTTGAAGGAAAAAGTCAAAAGTCAGCGGAATATTAATATTTTTTCTGTATACTAAAATAGTTTAATGTTAAGTTAATAATTTGTTATACTGTCAAATTATTTATATTTATAAATTCCAAATATATATTTTTGCACAAGAAAATTATATATTTGTCATATATTATTGTCCATTTATAGTTAATAAATAAATATATTTGTTAACAAGCGACATAATACGAAAACAATATAATCTTCATCAACACTGCTTGCATCTAACGAATTGACCTTGAATCCCAAGGGCGAAGTAAAGATATTTGTCAACTCATGACTTGAAGGGTGTAATGCAAAAGCGTCTGGTAGGCGAATTTTTTCTCGACATACTGCTGATGCTATTATTTAAAGGATCATTATTAACTATCCCAAACATCTTTAACTAGTTTTATCCGGAGGAAATGAAACATATAACCAAGAAGTGTGTTGAGTCATGATACTACATTTTTTTTCGACACCATTAAATTTAGCAGAACGCTAGGTGGGCTAATATGCTATTTGTTACATGCTATGTGTTTGGACAGTAAGACGGTTAGTCAACTAATATAATGCCATCACCATGCCTCATAACCATGCCGTCATTATTTGTACACTGACTTTAGCACACTAGTTTTGGCATCGTATTGTGTAAAGCAGATCTAGCGTAGCCTTTTTTTTTTACGTGCGCAAAATCCCCACGGATACCTCCCCACTGGAGCCGGTGGAGGAGGTTATGTCGGACACGAACAGACTAAAACGCACGCCGCCTGTGGGTCGCTTTGGTTGCCGAAGGTGAGGTTGACAGGCATATCCCTCGCACCTTGGCCGACCCAGGGCCTTCTCTAACGATCTGGCCCTCTTCTCAGGTGTGGGGACTACATGGTCCCCAACTCGTCCCCGGAAACGGGGAGGCGCGCCAGGCACGCCACCGCCGCGGCCTGCTTCTGCCAGGGTGATAGGCGGCTCCACCTGTCACCCCCAGGCCAGCGCTCATGGGGGGCGGAGGTCGATCATCGACCTCCGACGCCCGGGTTGCCTTCGTACGCGGGCAGCTTGTCTTGCGATCCTTCGTTGCTCCCGCTGCCACTCTCGCCCCGCCTCCTCCTTCACGAGCATTACTTGCTCGCAGAAGGAGGCGCTGGCAGCCCACGCATCCACGCAGTGGACCATCGCCGCGAGCAAGGTGGAGAGCGTGAGAACTCTCATTCTCAGTGCCGCCACAAGCTCCCGTCTCGGCGCCTACCACGCCGGACACTCGGTGAGCGTGTGCGGCCCTGAGTCCTTGCTCGCGTCGCAGTGATGATCTAGCGTAGCCTTTGTGTACAATCAGTCAAGTGGTGCGCGTACACAAATAGAAGGATATCATAAGACATGCCTGAAATGCAGTCAAATGAAGCAGTTACAAACGAAGAAATGAATATTACAAAGCTATTTAAAGATATACCAAAGGAGGGTTATGCATTTGACCTGTGTGCTATAAATGTATATCCTCCTCAAAATCTTATTCTTTTTCGTATATTATGATAAAAATTAAAACGGCAACTAATATTGAAATATTTTTATTTAGCTTGACTACACAACTTACTAAATGCTTTTTTCAACCTTATTTCTGGAATTTTTCCCTACATAGTTGTGTTAATTACATTTATTTTTTCTATATTTCATTTACAGGAATAATTGCAGCATAGGTGGTTATTTTTTAATTATTTTCTTGTGCAAAAACTACTACATACAATAGACAATTTTTCAAACCTATTGGAGTCCCAGAAAATATTTATCACCATATTATATTATATCTTATCTAATTATGTGTTATTTGAGTACGTAACTAGAGTACGTCTTGTTTTAATATTAGTGACATATAATGCATAATATCTACATATTATTTGCATGAAAGTGGTAGGAAGACTCAAATTCTCTGTACCACGTAAAATGTTCGAGAACTCTTGAATCCTTGCACGAATGTCATAGCCGCACCGCAGATGACCGCTTATTGCATGCTTTTTTGATTCATTCCTTGGGACTGTGTAGTCAATTGTCTAGAAAACTGAAGGTTGGATGCATATACTATGAAAGAAACGTGTTTCTCCTCACTACAATTTTGCCTTTTTCTTTAAAGTTTTTATAGGTTTAATTGCCTCGACAATTTTGCGTTCAGTATTTGGCTTCCGTTGGCGAGTAGAAAATGTAGTCAAAATTATTTGTTTGTTAGAATTCGTTTCACGTTTTGGGATTGCTATCCGGTTAGCACTCATTTTTGAACAAACAAACCGTCCAGAAGTATTGGTTGTAATTTGTTCTTTATAGTTCTGGTTACCGATCTGTGGTATTTTTTTTTCTTTTGATTGTTTACTTATGAACTTATTTTTACTTGTATCTCTTTTAGCGACCGGTCTCAATATGGCAGTTATTTGATCTCCTGAAGGGTTTTTATTTCCGATTCGGCTGAATGTTAGGTCTATATCTTTAGAGGTAGCAGCAACTCCTATATCCGCTGTTTTTGATTGGTCCTCAGCTAAAGCGGATTTTGCAAACTTGGACAATGTTTTTAATTGAGAATGACCCGTATCACTTTTTGCTTTCGGCGATTTATTTGCATATTTCTTTGCATTTATTAGACTGTCGATCATAATCGTCATCTCGTCGTCTTTTTCAAAGAGTCTGTAAAAATGTTTCCAAAAATATCATATACCTACAAAGATTTTCAAGAATTGAGTACTCTTTTTGCCTACTAAGAGGATTCTGTTTGGTTGGCGTAGCTTACGCCTTATAACTTGCATGTTGCTGATCATATATATGTTATCAATTAGAAATGAGTTACTTTACTGTCCAAAAACATAATATAAGTTCATAGCAAATATTTAATGATCAATATATACTCTGGGACACATATATTGGACCACCTTGCATTTTCAGTTTCGTCTTAGCTAAAAAATTATATTAGGTCGAGCAAAAAAGTTTTTATGCAGTTTTGAACCACACACATTCATAATTTTATTCAATAGTCTTTTTTTAAATTTCGAACACAGAATTTAGAGAAACAAAAGACAATTTGGAGCCTGTTCGTTGATATCAAACAATCGAATACCTACTAAGAAAACTTGATTTTATTGGTTTACTTGGATTTAATTCTTGAAAGTGTGATTTCTTTGGTCTTTAGTTTTGCAACAAACGTTACTTATTAACATTAAGGTGAGGTTCTATCAGTAATCTATGGATACTTCGCCTGCAGTCACCGCCCAAGCTGTGGCACTTATCCAGGCCGATATTAACTGCATTACCTGGCAATGATGGAAGAAAGATGGTCTACCCACGTAAGGGAAAGCGTTTTGCACAATGCTGCTTTCAAGAGAGGGTTGCTTATGGCGGTGGCTCATGGACTGTCTGGGGCTGTATATCCGCGAGCGGTAAAACTCAACTTGAGGTTGTTACGAGACCACGGCTGCCAACATTAAATGTGAAAGGTACATTCGTGAGTCCTTAGAACCTCACGTGATGCCATACGTGGACCATGTGGGCCCTAATATCCTTCTTATGCATGATAATGCAAGAGCCCATACGGCCGGCATCGTCAGGGAATATCTTCGGGATAGGAACATCACAGTTATGGACTGACCAGCCAAAAGCCCAGACACGAGCCCGATTCAGCACATGTGGGACGAGTTAAAATACGAGCATACCCGACTTGTTAGGCGTAGCTCCTTGTCGTGTATACGATCGATACGATATATAATACGATCGTAAAAGATGGTAAAATGTATCAGGTTTAAAACAGCATCAATAGTTTTTGTTCAATCTAGCAATCATATTTAGGTAGGGGCCATCGAAACCTAAACGCTAAGGTGGGTCAATAGATGTGTCCACAAGTGTATTAAAAGAATTTTCAAAGAAATTATGACACTAAAACATTTATGCAATTTTTTTCAAACAGAATAATTATTAAACATCCATTAAACCCATAAAATAGGTATCAATGATTTTGTTTGTTTGAGTTTACAGAGCTGTTTATATGAGACCGTGACAATGAATATCAAAGCGTCTTACGACAAGATGAGTTCCAATTTAGTAGGTATATGAAATATCGAGGCTCTGTTAAGCAAAGATATAAGGTGGCTGTAAAAATATGATTGTTGTAGTTACCTGGAGTTGAAATCTCTTTTTATTTGGGATGATTGTAAAATTATTGATCGATTAATTTCGGCCTGTGTCATTGGCCTCCGTTGTTTTGGATTAAACATTTTGCTGAAATAGGCCAAGTCAAGTTGACCTATTTAAGCCTACTCATAAATTTAAAATTTATTACTACATATGACTTATAAATTAAACCAATCTGATAAATGATAGATATAACGTCTAAACCAGAGTTGTCAGAATTTATTGACACAGTACCATGGAGAACAAACCGGTCAGCTTCTTGGTCTAAGAAATCTGTGATATAAAACGACTCAAAAAGTATTGACTTGTTCTCTGTAATTATAATTATTGCGGGCTTGAGTATATAATCCAGTCAAAATAGAAGAAATAAAATGGTAAGCTTGTTTAAATTTGCATAGAGCTGAAAATTGGTAGGGGTCTTAAATATACCATAACACAAGAAATATCAAAATGCTCCTTACGTGCGAGCCCTGAATATTTTAAATAGCATAGCATAGGAGGAGGCGGGGCGGGAGCGGCAGCGGGAGCGACGAAGGATCGCAAGCCAAGCTGCCCGCGTACGAAGGCAACTCTGAGCACCGCCCTGGGGGTGACAGGTGGAGCCGCCTGTCACCTTGGCAGAAGCAGGCCGCGGCGGCGGCGCGCCTGGCGCACCTCCCCGTTTTCCGGGAACGAGTTGGGGACTCTGTAGTCCCCACACACGCGAGAAGAGGGCCAGATCGTGAGAGATGGCCCTGGGTCGGCCGGGGTGCGAGGGATATGCCTGTCAACCTCACCTTCGGCAACCAAAACGACCCACAGGCGGCATGCGTTTTAGTCGGTTCGAGTCCGACATAACCTCTCCTACCGGTTCCGGTGGGGAGGTATCCGTGGGGATTTTGCGCACGTAAAAATAAACAAATTATAGCATAGCACAGAACGTAGATATATTTTGTTGTTCATTGGCGGAATTTGAGCGGGTGACACTCCAATGTTTAGAGTCACGAAGTTATTAATGTTGCCTACTATAAGTTAATAAATATTACAAGTATTATATATAAGTAATAATAATGTACTACATTGTTGTCTTGGATACAATCTGTAAAAACAATGTATGGTTATATTATATTAAATAAAATAAAATAAATAAATAAAAGTCCCCATCGATTGACTGAGACTTGTGCGAATGCGAATTTATGCAAGCTCAAAACATTAATTTGTTTGGATTAATATAATAACAAAGATGCCTCTATGTGCGCGTTTCCCTCGAGTGGGGAATACGATTTGGTCGGACGAGGACTCTTTTGTCCGCACCTAGCCTCCTTACTTGGGCTGTTGTGTGTGAAGAGCACTGGCTAGTGCAGCCAGCCGAAAGAGGACACAAGACACGATGAGAACTGCAGAGTTTACTCACGCCGTGAACATTAAAGACAACTCCTTTATTAAATATCCACTTAAAAATTGCAAAATCGACAAAGTACCGTAGTAGTTTCGATGTCTCGACACCTGAAATAAATTTGAATTAAAGTTAATTAGGTCAGTTAAAATTACTAATAATCTAATTCTTCCTTTAGTTAAACGACATAAGAATAATCAAGCGGTAGATTTTATTAATATGATAATGATCACGTGACTGGTTTTATTAATAGATGAGCATTTTAGCAGTCTTGGAAGATATAATCGTGATGAACATTGCTTGTAGTTATAGCACAACGTATTAAACGACACGAACTTTTGAAATCAATGTATTTTATTATTATCATAATTATTATCATATAATTTATTTTACAATAGGAGTTAGGTGAACTAATCTAAATAGCTAATATTGTTAGTAGATAGTCACACACTAATTTTAATTAATATTTAATATTAGATCAGTCAGGGCGTATGTTGTTTTATGCTAAATATCACAAATTTCTAAATTACGTTGTAGTACTACCAACATCAGTCTAATGCCTCCTGTTCAGGTGTTTATCTTTTAAATATTATAGTATTCGTGAAGACGAAAGTCTTTAACCAATGTGTGTTACCAGTGATGACTTACGGATCTGAAACGTAGTCCCTCACTATAGGTCTCCTGAAAAAGCTCAAAGTCGCTCAACGAGCTATGGAGATCGCGTCAGAAATGATGATATCCGTAGGAGAACAAAAGTAACCGACGTAGCCCAACGGATTAGCTCGTTGAAGTGGCAATGGGCGGGACACATAGCGCGCAGAACAGATGGCCCGGCCCAACGGCCAGGTGGAAGGACGACCACATCAAGGTCGCCGGGAAGCATTGGAGGCGGGCTGCTTTAGATCGGTCATTCTGGAAGTCTGTGGGAGAGGCCTATGTTCAGCAGTGGACTATATGTGGCTGACATGATAATGATGATGATGAGTATTCGTGAAAATGATGACTATAATTTACTATATAAATGAAACAATGTAAACGGTTGCTACCAACTTTTAGGTCTTCTACCTCATTGTTTGTAGAATCTAAAGTGTATTCAAGAGTCTGAATGAAACTTTGTTGAGAAATAGCAATATTAATATTGCCGTTGTAATTTTGAAAACATAATAATATATTTTAATCAGGACTTTCACAGGTAAATATTTTATCACTGAATACTTTTTCTCTCTTCTTATCTTTCTTCCTTATTATAGTTATTTATTTTAAATGTGACGTTTATTGCAAGTAATTAAAAAATTAAAAAAACATCCGCACCTGGACCTGTACAATTTGGGTTCATATTTATTTAGCAGATGCCTGTTCAGATGGTAGCTCCTGGTAGAAAGAGATTCTACTTTTATTATTTGGTTGTACAGAGAGTGAGAAAAATATAAGTGTATTCTGAATATGTGATCCATATTTTTTTTTACACTCAATCTAAAAATTTAACAGTTAAAGCCTTTATGCATAACTTCCTACGAAATCGTTTATTTCACCAAAGCCTATTGTATGTTTAGGTCGTTGCCCTTTAAATTAAAAAGTGTTGAATAATGAAAACCAATTCAATTAATATTCATGTTGATGTTTCACGCTTTGTGGATAAAAATGTTAACATTTGAGTTTATAAAATTAATTAATTTTATTTACCAACTGGTAAATGTAGCAGTACCAATGAAAATGTTTGAAGTTGTGAAATAACTTTGACGATAAATAGGGTACATTTAAATAATAATATCGACGCATGAAAAGCAAAAATTACCAAGCGACATTTTGGGCGATATTGAGTCAAATATATCACTGAAATCAAAAAAAAAATTCCATCGATTGATTCCACTCTTGTACCGCTAGAATGACTTTTGTTGTCGCTTGGTAATTTAAAAAAAGGCAAATTGTCACTGTTTTCGGCGACTAAGTGACAATTTTTTTACCAATTTGTGAATAACTTTCACTTGGTAGGGAATTCGTATTTAACTATTTAAACTTAGTAATTTCTGCTTTGTTTCAAATGAACGTATTTATACATTAAGTATTTTTTGCCTTCTTCTGTCTACGGTATGAATATTGCTTAAGAAATTTTGCCCGGTTATTTTACTTTTTTATTCACCATTAAATACTTTTTACCTTACCGTAATTATATATGAATTTTCATTTTGTACTTTTTTCCTAATCGCAACGCACTTAAAAACTTTATATAGTAGTATTTGACCTGCCTAAAATGAATATAATTTTGTCGTTTGGTAATATTTTACCTGCCGTGTTTTTACTATTTTTGTCATTTATGAACTATTTCTGATATGAAATTTATATAAAAATGTGTTTATTCCTGTTGAATTTATTTTATATTGTCGCTTATAGGTGTCGTAACAAGATTTCTAGTGGTCAATAAAATATCGATTAGTGTTCATCCAACTGTCGCATGGGAGTATAATTGTTCTGTGCGCATGGCACATAGTAGGTACCTACTTCGTCACGTAGTGACTTGTAGCTTGAGATGAGTAATCATAAGTTCTTTAATTAATAATATTTTTATGTCTTAATTTTTTAAATATCTTATTAACACGATTTACTATTGATTAAAATTTATTGTTTTAGTAACATAATGAATCGCAATACTCGAGTACAAAACATAATTAACCAAGCTATGTGCTACGCAGGTGTGGATAGCAGGAATTTACCTATCATTCTGCTTAGTTAAATACTTCATAATTCTCTCAATTGTAAGGAGGTAGGGCACAGCGAGTTTACTCGCTCAAACTGAGCCGCCCGCCTGGGGAAGTACCTCTGCCCTACAAAGGCTGTCTTTCGATCAGGCAGAGTCGACCCACTATAGTAGGCAGAAGACTTACGTTAATTGTACGTTTATGAAATATCTAGTGTTCTGCATAGATACATAATTTCGGTTGACGACAGGAATAATGTTAAAAATTTACTACTGAATTGTGACTGCTGCCCCAGGCAAAACCAGAATCGAGTGGTATTGGCAATGATACACGCCACGTTACAGTAATGCAAAAATTTAGAAAACATACAGATAAATTATTTACTTACTGGTCATATATACTTAGTCTGGCCATAAATACTGTTACAATTAAAATAAGAAAGATATTACATTTGAATTTGGAATCTGTCATTTTTACACGATTGTTCATTGTGTTTTCTAATTTTGGCGCCAATACATTGTATAATATTTTGCTATATTAAAATGTAGCGGGGTGATAAAGAAAACCGAATCGCTGTGATTGCATTACACAAAGTTGGTATGGAGCCGAATGTAATTTTTAAAACTCTCCATACGCTTGGTATTAGTCAAATGTTTGTGTACCTGGCTATTAATAGGTACAATGAGACCTCTTCTGTTTGTGACAGAAAAAGATCTGGCCGTCCACGTAGTGTTCGTACGAAAAAGGTGGTCAAAGCAGTAAGGGAAAGAATTCGAAGTAATCCTGTCCGAAAGCAAAAGATTTTATCTCGGGAGATGAAGATAGCACCCAGAACTATGTCGCGCATTTTAAAAGATGACTTAGGACTTGCAGCCTATAAGAGACGCACTGGTCATTTTTTAACTGATAATTTAAAAAAGAATAGGGTGGTAAAATCGAAGCAACTACTGAAGCGGTATGCAAAGGGAGGTCACAGGAAAATTTTGTTTACGGATGAGAAAATCTTTACAATTTGAGCAACATTTTAACAAACAAAATGACCATATTTATGCTCAAAGCTCTAAGGAAGCTTCCCAATTAGTCGACAGAGTGCAACGTGGGCATTATCCGACTTCAGTGATGGTTTGGTGGGGTGTTAGCTATGAAGGAGTGACTGAGCCATATTTTTATGAAAAAGGTATCAAAACATCGGCACAAGTGTATCAAGATACCATTCTTGAGAAGGTAGTTAAACCCCTTAACAACACCATGTTCAATAACCAAGTATGGTCCTTCCAACAAGACTCAGCGCCGGGTCATAAAGCTCGGTCCACGCAGTCTTGGTTGGAAGTGAACGTTCCGGACTTCATCAGAGCTGAAGACTGGCCGTCGTCTAGTCCCGATCTTAATCCGCTGGATTATGATTTATAGTCAGTTTTAGAGAGTATGGCTTGTTCTAAACGCCATGATAATTTGGAGTCCCTAAAACAATCCATACGATTGGCAGTGAAGAATTTTCCCATGGAAAGAGTGTGTGCTTCTATTGATAACTGGAGACCACTTCGAATAAGCTTTTTATATTTTAAATTGTTATATATTTATGTATTAAACTAACACACTAAAAGTAATAAATATTATTAGCAATAAAAAAAAATATTTTTTCTTCGTAACAATATTTATGGCTAGACTAGGTACATGCCGGTCGACAGTGTTCATGCTGTTATTGAAGCTAATAAGACAATTATTTTTGCACCATCTCAATGGTATACTGTTTTTACCACTGCTCGAAAGGACACCTTCCCCTACGAGGTTGAAAAACTGACCTTTGAAGATTTTTATAAGTGGGATTCTATTGCTGAAATGTACTTTAAAGGTAACCTTACAGGTAAAATAAGTAAGATTAGAATAGTAATATTAAAAAAAGTAATCTTTCAAAAGTATCTGTCAAATATTCCATGAACAAAACATCTGAGTCGAGCGTGGTTGAAATTCAATTTAAGACTAGGGTACCTCTAATGTCGTGCTACCATTCACGTCTGCCGATAGCACAAGCCAAATACAATATCCTTATTAAACTATGCAAGGACAATGTTATACCTGCTCAATTTCAAAAAGAATTTACTGACTTACTTTGGTCTGCATCCGCGAATGATATTTTGCCTGAATCAGACTTTGAAAACGAAGCGAGTGGTGGTGTTTAAATATTTGAAGCTTGATTTACTTTGGTCATTAGAACAAAAGATTTTTAATAGATTTTTACTACTACTTAATTTTTTTATGTATGTGATTTTAACATTGATGGATCTCATTTTTGTCCATAATAGTTATTAAGTTCGTATCCTACATCTATTTAGCGTTATAACTACACATTGTGCCATTATGTTATGTCTTGTTATATAGTTATTTATAAGCTTACCTAATATGCCAAATGTAACTAAACTCAAAGTTGTGGGAACTAGATCTTAATTTCATTTTTTAATATTTTATCTTATGTTGTTTTATTTCAGAAAAGTTTTTGTTATTTTTGAGACATGTATGTCAATTTTTTTAATCTTTTTATAAGTATTATGTACCTTGCAAATAGTTTTTGAAAAAAATATGTTTGTTTGTAATTCTATTTTGAATTCATTGAGACAGTAGTATTAAAGGACTGTTAAAAAGGGATGATTTCAAAACTGTTTGAAATAAATATCTTTAATTAAAATGTATTTTTTATTTTAGTTCATTTTTACATTGCTTTAAACTATCTATATATAAGTATATATACATAATATATATAAAAAATAAAAATATATATATAAATAAATAAATTATCTACAATATGACTTGAAAGATCAAGAAAGATCAAGATAAAATCAAAGATGAAAGTCTTTGATTTTGTTTACTGAAACCTAAATTCATTGTTACTTGGTTCAAAATTGCCTGGCAGAAAAGTGTTTCTGTTTTCTATTTAAATAATTTTACCTAAATAACCAATGTGCATTACCCCTGGATGCGTCGTTTTACTTTAAGCACAATCGTAAAATAATGGGATTTAGCTAACTTTACTTATTTAATTATGAAATTTCGTTGTCGGTAAGTAAATTTTACCTGTTTGTGATTTTGATAAAATTATTACTAACCTACTATTTCATAAACTATTGAAAAAAATCATTTTCTTTAAATGCCAGTTTGTGAAGCCTTTAAAGTACATTTAAAATTCGTTGGAATAATGTCGTTGTGATTAATAGGCGATTTATAACGATTTTTTTTAATAAAAAAAACTTTAAACTGCTCTGGTGTAAAGTTTCCAATATGTCGCTTGGTAAATTTTGCCTTTCATGCGTCGATATGTACATTACAGCGCTGGACTGCGGTGGGCTGATGGACTGATTGTACATATAAAATAAATAGTGCAACCTGTGGTCCAGTTACACTAAAAAGTCATAAGTACCAGCCCTTCGAGTCCAGTACAATAACACGTTACGGGTATTGATGGGGCTGCATCGGAAATTGCAGCGCATCAGGGATGTTTGCGGAGACATGTGTCTACTGCTTTTACACGCTCAAGCTGTAATGGTGCGCGTCCCTCATGCGTCATGTGCGCGTCAGCCCCAACAACATCCTGGCGTGAATATCCAGTAGACTTGACTGTACATATATCAATCATTGCTGCAGGCTCTGCACATCGCTGTTGAGCCTGTACTGATGATTGATTATATACATAGATACTTAATAAACCTATCACACTCAAGTTGTTCTAACTCACATAAAATAAGCGAATTGTGACTAATATGAAAATGAGTCTGTGTTTCTTAAATAAACAAACATTTTATTTTTTATTTATTTATTTGACTAGAAAATTCATGTATCTACTGCAAAGTTTCTATGATGTTGTTTAGAACTTTTTATCTTTGAATAAACTTTGGATGTTGATGATTATTTTACTTAGACCACGGAAGACCGTTGATCTTGATCTTGAACTAAACTTTGCTTGTATTTTTACAATGTCAAGTATGAGTAATATATTTTAACTTTTCTGTACATCTGATAAAATATCTTGATTTTTCCTAATTTATGCCTTTACACAAGCCAAATGTAAAATTCTTTATAAATGTATACCTATCTAATTTAAATGCTGTTAAATTCTAATCAAAATTCCAGCTAATTTTCTCAAACAATGTACCACAGTAGTGGCCTTGGCAAGCCTCTTCCATACGCCACTGTCACGCAACCTCAGTTCCGTTTTATTTTCCAACATTTTGCTTATTTTGCTGAGTGGCCATAAATCCGCCTTACGTCTCTCAGAATTGCTCCACAGTAAATTTACATAAGGAAAACCAAACACAGCATGTCGAGATGCTTAAGTACTGCACAAGATTGTATCGCTTCCTGTATTTGTTTATAAAACGCCTCATTGATAATAGATCGTTACATATGAAATTGCCGTTTCTTGAAGAAATTGGAGAAAACCCAATTTTCAATACTAACATTTTTGCACTTTTTTTTAGGATTGACAAATCAAAATTTTTTGTATTTTTTTTTTGTGTATGAATGAGACAACATTAAGCTAACAAACACGTTTATTAGATTTTTGAAAAGTGACTGCTGTAAAAAAGTAATACGAAATTAATCATCAAAATGGATAGCATTTAGGTAGTACTGTTTTTGAAGATCGAATTTAATTTATCAAGCGGCCAATTGAAATCAACCTTTAAACAAAATATAAATAATGGAAATAGCTATTAAATTACAGGAATAACCCATGAATTTGTAAGAAATTTTTGGCAATTTCATAGGTAGACCTAATATATTATCATGCTTTGATTTGCAGCTGCAAAATCTGAATATTGTCGATAAATTGACATAAAAGACAAATAGTTGCATTTTTAATTATGGTTCATGGCTTTATATATGATCATTGTCATTATTTTCTTTGCATTCTTCTTGGATTCCGGGGTCCACCCATAGCTTTCTATATATTATGTTTATACGATATAGTCTCACGCGGCCAGCTGCTAGTGCTCCGGATCAGGCTGTCTCTCATAATGGCTGAGGCAACAATTTTTTTTACAAATGTATTACTCAAATAGCTGACAGTCCCTGCTCTGCACGAAGAAAAGAACGTGTAATATGTAAGTACAACTTGATTGCAGTGCGATCGGGTGCGATTGTAAATGATCTGACACAAACACGAAATTTCATCAGCTTTTTCAACAACAGCTATAAATATGATAGTAATGTAACGTTGATAATTAAGTGAACTAAGTTAGTGTACAAAATTTAAGATATGGTATAATTACTAATTGGGTAGAGATGGGTTGAGGCTTATGTACACTTATATGTAAAGTAATACGTAATAAAACGTAAACTTTTTAGAAATTTAAACCCTTACAAATTTCAATTAATTTAAAATTTTGTTTCCAGGTTGAAATCGAAATAATTGTTATAAAACCTCATTACTTGTAGCAATACTACCCCTTTTCTCCCGTGAACAAGTTTAAAATTAATTGGAATGAAATTTTGTATTTCTATAATTATACGTAATGAAAAACTTTTCATTACGTATAATTACATAAATACAAGATTCTCTTTAGCAAATAAAATTAAGGATCGAAAGGAAAATCAAAGATGCAAAACACACACACAAAATGTTCAAAGTAAATCTAAATATACTTAATCTAAATATGATTTCGGAATTCATACCCGAAGCGAGATGTACAATTATTTAATTTGCTAGTGTTTTTAAAAATTTTTGTATTGTTTAAAATCTAGCGGTCTATATTTAGTAAAGTGAAAGATAAGTATTTAATCAGGTAATATGATTTATTTTACAATGGGACGGACTGCTATTAATATCATATAAACACCTTTAGCACAAGTGCATAGTACTAAAGCAATAAGATATACATGGATTTGTTATAATCCATAATGTACCTAAAATAAAGGACAAAGTTCAAGATATGGATACCTTTCGAAGGAAGGCAGGGTGTAAAGACAATCCTAACCAAATATTAAGCGCTTACTAGTCAATCTTTGAGCAGTATAAATATGCTTAAGGAAAAAGATGAAGCAAAGTGTGCATAGGAAAACTGAGTATGAAAGTAACAAAACATGACATAATAATAAAAATATCTATGAATAAGTTAGACTTTCAAAATATCAGCCACATCTGTTCAGTAATTTTCAAATGATAATAATAATAAATAAATAAAATAAAATCATTTATTTCAGGCACTGCCCATAAAAATGTTAGTAACAATAAAGCTTATATCCTATGTTAGTAAAACTACAAGTTATTATGTACACAAACAGTTAGTCAGTCATATTTATAACCGTAACTAATGTGTGTGTCTTTGGCAAGGTGGAAACGTGTCCAGTGCCGCATAATAGCACTATCCACGTGAAGCCTTGCCGCAACACACTGCAGGAGGCTGTTGGAGCTGCCCCGCACCCGATCTAACAGTGATGCAATGCGGTTTCTTAGGATGGCCGCAAAGCTATCAATACCAGCTTCTGCGAACATCCCAGAAGCGCTACAGTGGCGGCGCAGCCCCACCAGTATCCTGAAGGCATTGTTGTATTGGGTGCGCAGGGCAGTATATGCACCCTGGGTGTAGCTCGTCCACAGGCTGCACGTGTACAGTGAATTACAGTAGGCTTTAAAAAGTGTAATTTTAACCTGTGCAGTACATCGTGCGAATCTGCGAGCAAGCATATTGGCCCTAACGCACAGGGCCCTACGCTCCCGTACTATGTCCATATCATCCTTGAGCGACTCGGTCACCCAGTGCCCCAGGTACTTAAAACTTTGAACCTGTTTCAGCAGAGTGCCATTCAGCCTAACTGGGGGAATTTTATAGGACCTGTTTTTACTTTTAAAAACCAGCAACTCGCTCTTTGAGGTATTATACCTGAGTCCATGGGTAACCGCATATCGCTCACAGATGCCAATCAGCCTGGTCAGAGCACTGACCGAGGGGCACAGAAGCACCATGTCGTCAGCATAACTTAAGTTGTTGACAAAAGTACCGTCAATAGAGCATCCACAACCTGCACTGCTGAGCTCCACGATCAGGTCATTCATGTACAGGTTGAAAAGCACAGGAGAGCTTATTCCGCCCTGCCTCACCCCAGTCTGCAACCTATACATGCCAGAGACCCCACCAGACCATTTTACATAATTCTGTTGGTTTGAGTACCAATACTTGAGAATGTCAATATGTTTCCTAGGCAATTCAGTATCATTTGCTAACTTTTTCCATAACAAATCATATTGGACCAGATCAAATGCTTTTGAAAAGTCCAAGAACACAGCATATACTGGCGTATCTCTGGCCGTATAGTACTGGACAGTCTCCTTGAGGCACAGAACTGCAGCTTCAGTGGAGAGACCAGGTCTGAACCCGAACTGTGCATCATGAAGCTTAATACAGGTGTTTAATCTCACATCAAGCAGCCTGTCCAGGACCTTAGCTATTATAGTGGCCAGTGATATTGGCCTATAGTTGGACCTGTCACTAGCACTACCATTTTTACTTTTGACAATGGGCACTACCATAGTCTTCAACATATTGCCAGGCAAGAAGCCATGACTCAGACAAAGAGAGAATAACATTGCCAGAACACGTGGCAGATGCACACCAGCATATTGCAGGTGCTCAATACTTAAGTGATCATGGCCAGGCGATTTACCCTTGCTCATGTTCTTCAAAACAGTTCTAACATCCTTTGCCCGAATCACAACTGCCCCCCTCACACCATGGCCAGTTCCATCACATTCAACACACTCAATGTTGGTTGGCACAGTAGCAGGTGGGACTCTAAAATGTTCCTTAAACATTTCAGCTATCTGTGTGGGTTCATTTAATCCCTCTACACTAACTGGGCTCGGGGTATTAGAGCTCATCTTTTTTGTGTGCTTCCAGAAAGTTCCAAACTTCTTGTTTTTGTGGGCCGTGCCCAAAATGTCCATTTTGATTTGTGTTTGGTTGTTTTGACACCATTTTAATTTTGCTTTAAACACCTTTCTGGAAACACACATTTTGTCATAAACATATCCCTCACGAGGCCTATTGTACATGACCCAATACTGAAACCACAAACGAGCTTCACTATGAGCAGCTTTCACATGTTTGTTCCAGCCACATATATATCTCTTACGAATAAATATCTTACTCTTACAGCTAGATGTTGACGCTTCCTTCAAAATACCAATTATTTGCTCATACATATTTTCTATTACAACATTGTGTGTAGGATCTTTACAAACTGCATGTCCACATTTTAAAAACTGAGGTGGAAAATCTATTAGTTTTAATCTATCATTACAGTACTTAGAATAGTGTGAAACCTGCAACTCATCCCTCTCCCCCCACAATACAGGATTAATTTCATAATCATTTGACATATTTTTTGGTATTAATATACTAAAGTTACAGTGTATTTCCAGAGGAAAATGGTCTGACCAAAAAGTATCATGAATTATTTTCACATCATCTACTGAACTCCTAGCTGCCTGGGACACTATGCAATGGTCTAACCAACTATTAGTACCATGACTGTCACTTACATAAGTGTAGGCGCCTGAGTCCGTACCAAGTATCTCCATGTCCACGCACAACCAGTCCTGGTCTTCACAGAAACCCATCAGCTCAATACCAAACCGCCTACCTGGGTGAGCATTGAAATCACCAAGGATGTAACTGAACTCAGTGTCACAGCTGTTTATAATTGCACTTATCTCACCCAGGCACTGTGTGAACTCCACTAAGTTTGTGGCATTATCCGTGGGCATATACACTGAAAACACCAGGAATGAACAGTCCACAGTTTGCACTCTCACTGCTACGATACGGTCATTGGTACACGGCACTACCGATACAGAGTTGAACACACCCCTCCGCCAGAGGATAGCTACCCCACCATAGGGGCGCCCACGAAGAACGCTTTCCGACGTATCAACAGCTGACTTCCCTGTGAACTCGAAATCCTTATGCACTGTACCCAACAGCGGGATGTCATGAGGTAGAAGACATGTTTCCTGAGTGCAATCAAGTGCGACGATAGACATAAAGCTCTAATACATTCCAACGATCTCGTGAGCGATCTACAGTTGAAGGTGATAAACTTTGCTCTGTCATTGTTCCCCATTACTGATTTTTATTATTTTCAAAATTAGCTAGTCTAGTCTTTCGATTCAAATCAACGAAACGTCTGAAGAATATTCCCTCAGGCCACATTCTGTCATTAAGAAAGTCAGGTAACTCTATCTTAGGCACGTAAACAATGTAGGCACTGTATTTCTTTTGTTCTTTAGAGTTAATTTTCCTTATATTCACGTTAACCTGCATTTTGCTATAAATATACTCCTTGATATCAGCCTCCTTCGTACTATTGTCCACATTATTTATAAACAAAGGAACTTTTATATCCGCTGCCTTAAACTTTTCCTGAGGGTCCGAAGTGGCTTTGCCTTGTACAATCTCAAACCGATTCCTATATCTTCTACGCCTTCCGCGTTCAACCACGGTCCACTCGCCCACACCATCGCACTTCTTCATTCCCATTTCTTTTACTTCTTGTGTCGAAAATTCAGGTATAACCTCAGCAGCCAGACTATCAACTCTTGTTGGCGACGGGGAGACAAAAACGCTATTATTAAAGGCAGTAGGCAAGATGTCACGAAAGTTTCCATTTGACAGTGACATGGACAGCGCAGGCGGCGGCGGCCGCTCTTGAATCGGTGAAGTTACCGGCTGTAAGGGAGACGAACTCACTACTTCACCTGAGTGCGAGCGAGACAGCGAACGCCGACCGTCGAGGTAAACATCAACTGAGTTATTATCCGGCCGTGTTGATATAGATAGCGGTATATGCGGTAGACCGATCGGCCCACTATCGTAACATTCACTTTTTCGGCACCCACCCCCTCTTTTTAAGTTTATAAAATTGTCCGGGATATCGATGATCGAAGCATATCTATTTTGTAGCAAATCTGTCCTGACCTCCCCGAGTTGCTCCTGGGTAACATATGTATTCTTTATTGTCTGCAACTCTTGTTTAAGCACAATTAAATCCTTGAGCAATCGAGAGGCGTCAATATGATCGAAGGTTAATGGTGGGAGCCTCTGTAAGTCCTTGGCCACAAACACAGGCAATTCATCTGGATTAGACTCCTTAAACACAGCTATGACATCATGCAGATCTTTAAACGATTTCTTTGGCTTTTTTCGTGCTATTTTCCGTTGTGATACCGCCGAAAACAACAGACTTTTAGCGTCATTAATGTCCTCTTCCGAGAAACCAGATACACACAACGTCACTAAGGATTTTTCATCCATCACATCTTGCTTATTTTGTATGAATGCAAGAAGTTCACAAATAACTATATTACACGACGCACACTTGAGGGTAGTCGTAGGTGACATCGCGATAAAACTACTAGACAGCGCGCGTGCACACTACCGTTCTATGTCGCGCAGCGACGCTGACTGATATATATAATGATTTCGATGCTTAATTTGATCCTTTTGTATCCTATTTTATATTCTTGTAAATATTAGTTTATATCTTATTACACTAGTTTACATGTTATTTAAATTCAATTCAATAAATGAATGACAATGATACTTAAAAATCGATTATTCTTTCGATTCGATATTCGAGAATAAAGATCCTTATCTACAAAGATATAAAATTTAAAAAAAAAACAATACACATATTCGGCACTGTTATCATTTCTGAAACACTTGTAAGTATATCATTGACTTATTTATTTTGCAATATTATCCATTTTACATTTTAATTCAAATTATTAATTATTATATTCAGAAATGTAAAACTTTTCTACTTTGGTACAATTTTCTGTTTATTTTACTAACTTCAAATAGAACCTTCTCTACTGTGAATCCTGCAAGTGAACAGCAACAGCTCTAGGCGAACTTTGCCTTGAGTTGTGAACTGAGACATTGCAACTTAATAAGAGTAGTTGAACCTGAAATTCTCTCATATATATCCCAGACAAATATTTTGCGTTTACTTTTTTTTTTCGCTTTTGTACCTTTTCACTGTTTGCTAGGATCGATATATTCTTAGCAAATATTGTTAAAAATGGATACCAATAAAAAAACTCCTAAAAGAAGCAAAACTATCAACGTGTGTAAAAAAAAAGCATTCACGGGCAACATGAGCCTGGAAGGAAATTATTCAATGTGAAAACTAGTTATACTGTAGTTATACTACTGAATAATTTTCCCGGTATTTCCCACTGTCTATTTTAGTTGTTCTTGTGCTGTCAGTAGGATATCCAAAGGCTTGTCCTGCTTTGTCTTCTACACTGACAACACAAAAGTTCTCTGTGTTTACAAAGGGCGGCAGAGCGAGGGTGACTCGTCAACATAGTTTTTATGAAAGTAATGACCTGTCCTTCCAATCTTTGCATATTAAAAGCAAAAATTCATCAAGTGTATTGTCGCCAAAATAATACGTCTTTATAATTACGAGCAATATGATAATTTTATTCGAAACAGGGTAGGTAGACAGGTCGTTAAACTCGACCGAGATCAAATGTTATTTTGTTGTGTGCAAAGCTGTCAAGTGTAGTCATTTCAGATAATGTATATTGACAGCATAAAAGCACGTATTATCTACTGTTTTGTTTGGAAAATATGATTTTAATAATATGTCTGAACATACTTCAATAAATAGCGTTGTGAAAAAGGCATTAAATACTTAAATAGAAGACAGAAATAACTTAGAAAATTGAATGGACTGCGTGAACGATAGGCTAGGAAAGTAGTGAATGAGATAACTGCAAGCAAAGACGAGTTGAAAAGTTATGTATAATTCACTAACCTCAAATAAATACTGCTACTAATTTATCGATCTTTAGAGCAATACCAGTACTTACACGGTCGAGACAGCCTAAATATGCCTACTGGGTCTAATTCAAATTGATACTTTCATCTTACAAGATAAATACAGATATCAATTAAGATTGAAAAAATTGAAACGGTCCAGGCGGGATTGGAACCCGCGATCTTTCCCTTACAGGAGGAACGCTCTTACTACTAAGCCACCGAACCTTCACCTGAAACCATCCAAATTCTTCCAGACATATATCCGTCTTCGTACGTTACGTTGATTCCCATAGTTCGTATCAATGAATGATGTTGCAATCATTTTAAAAACATTAATTTTTGATGACTCAGCTCAAACTATTGAATGAAATTTTAAGCATTTAGCAGGTTCAGGCGGGATTTGAACCCGAAATCTTTCCCTTTAAATTTGAATCAATTCATTAAAATTTCATTCAATAAGTACAGATAAAACATAAACAAAGGAAAGATAATTAATAGGTTCAACTAACTTTATTGGTATGTACCAAAGCAAGGATAAGGATTAAATTATGTGGCAAGCTCGAATTTCCATTTTCCATTTACAACTCGTTGGCCGCGTCTTTGGCGCGTTTCAGAAGTTTTATTAAGATTTTGAATGTTGAAGAAACTTGATATACTTCGGATTCTCGTAATCGAGAACTGCAAGTACTTACTGCTATGCGACACTCTATTTAATAAGTAATTTAAATCAAACTTTCTTATTTACCGACTTTAAAAGGGAGTCTTATGTTGATTTAAATTTTATAAGTTTATAACCGACATCAAAAAGGAAAAGAATCTACGTCTATATCAATATTTTTTGTGTCAACTATACGGATGGTATCCCCATTTATTTTTAGTTACATGTTTATAACAAGATGTATGCTAATATTGACATTAATAAAAAATAATAATTAGATAAAACAATAGTTAAAATGCCTCGTGGAATTCTTCCGCATCGCATGCATCTTGTGGTAGCGTTCCCAGAAGACTGGCAGCATTGCCACGTTGTATGGTAATGCTTATTCTCTGACCTCGACCTCGACCTAGGCCAGCCCTCTGGTCACGAGAAGCGTCGACCATACGCTTCGCAATCTCCCTGAAGAGATTGCGGGCGCTCGGACCGTACGGCCCAAACGTTTCTACTCCAAACGGCACAAACTCATAATCACCAATGAGATTAGAATACTTGCGCCGCTTAAGAGTCAAAAGCTGCAGCAGCACCAGCACAGCCAGCCGTGCCAGGTATATGGGTGGGGGAACAGTATCGACGCATGTTGCGTCCCACACCAGATTCCTACCCATTCTCCATGGCACTTACACATATTTAAGTAAAGGTGCGCTACGATAAAATATATTTTTTTACCCGTTATTGCCACTAGGGGCAGAGCGACGTACTTTGTACTTGAACGTAGCACTATAAGCGGTCATCTTGATTTCGAGAGGAAGCGCATTCCAGAGGAGGATAGCTTGCACGAGGAAAGAAGAATAAACTAGAGAACAACCATCTACCATCACAACTTATGTATCCGCTTCAATTTCAACTTTCAGAAGTATGATCTTATTTCTGAACACAGGAAGAGATTGGAGTGATTGCTGATGCGACGTCGAGATTGTTATATTCTGTTACTTCTCTACTGTGTTCTTCATCTCACTAACTATCCTATCTACCGTCAAGAACGTTTTGAGTACATAATGCGTAGAGATGAATCCTGCCGATCAGTGACTACTCTTTTCCTTCGCACTCCACTACACTCATCGAATCGCTACGATGGTTCTTTCTCGGAGGCGGCCGTACGTTTGTGAAACAATCTACCTCACATTACGCGATAGTTCCTCTCTCAATCATCATCGGGAGTAAAATAAGGAAGTTTTATTATACCACTTAGGTGGCAGACAAGCACACGGCCCACCTGATGGGAAATGGTTACCGTAGCGTATGGACGTATGCAACACCAAGGTTGTTACACTCGCGCTGCCGACCACTAAGAAACCTTGTGATGCTTCTCTTGAAGAACCCCATATTGTAGGTGCTTGGGGAAACCGCAGTAGGGAGGTCATTCCACAGCTTGAGTGTGAGAGGGATTCATACCGCATAGTGCGCACCGTCTCAGTTCGCAATGTGTGAGGATAAATTCCCTGCCTATGGCGAGAGATGCGATGATAGAATGTAGCTGTGAGCATCATGTCAAACAATTCATCTGAGTACAAACCATTGTATAGGTAGTAGAACACACACAGCGAGGCAAAGTCCCTCCTAAGGCTAAGAGGTTCCACACTCATCTCTCATCTCATGCTAGTATAGGATTGTCAACCAGCCTCAACGCCCGTCCTTGCACCGAGTCGAAGGGGTCATAACTAATATCATAACTATTATGATATATATATATGTAAAATTTATTTATGTATGTATTTGGATATATTTAGGTATGTATCTATGTATGAATTTATTTATGTATCTATTTGTATGTATTTAGGTATTTAGTTATGTTTGTTGGTGTCTACTTATTTTTCTATATTATATCCTATAATGAGTATGCTCGTAATCTAATCTGTATAACTTCTCTAAACATTCTTTCCTAGTCTGTCAAATCCACTTTGATGTACAATTGGCTCTGCACCCTATCAATATCTTTTATTTTCCCTCTATCATTATAAGGTTTGCTGGAAGAAAACTCAACATTGAGTTAAGCTCGCCTTTGTACTACAATATCCTTCGAATTTTCATTATAAAAATGTGTTTTGCGTACAATCTTTATTGTACGCATCTATTTGTATGTATTTAGGTATTTAGTTATGTTTGTTGGTGTCTACCTATTTCTCTATATTATATCCTATAATGAGTATGCTCGTAATCTAATCTGTATAACTTCTCTAAACATTCTTTCCTAGTCTGTCAAATCCACTTTGATGTACAATTGGCTCTGCACCCTATCAATATCTTTTATTTTCCCTCTATCATTATAAGGTTTGCTGGAAGAAAACTCAACATTGAGTTAAGATCGCCTTTGTACTACAATATCCTTCGAATTTTCACTATAAAAATGTGCTTTGCGTACAATAAAGAATATGAAATACAAACAATAGGTCCACTGTTACGTGCAGTGGACTTTTTTAACATAGGCTTGCAGTTTCTCTTAAAATTTATTTAATCTTTTTTTTCATACTGTTTACTCTAAGGGTTAAACAGAGTCCCATTCGTCCCTCAAATAAATAAATCTCGGGAATTCTTAGATAACCATTTAAAATAATCTCTATGACGAAGAAATGCTATACATAGTGATTTTAAAGATATTTTTAAAATGAATCCGCCAAGATCTAGGACACTAGAAAATCTCTTCAATCCTGAGATCCTATCTATTAGATTCAATTTCCAATTAGATTAAGTTACACTATAAAGGTCAGACATTTTTACGTTGTCGCGCTGAAGGATAAAATGGAAAAGAAATGTTCAACTTTATCAAATAATTTTATATTATAGTGAATCAAAGGAAGTACAGAATTGTTTGTTATATTATTATAGATTAGACGATGTTCTATCTATATGTGTCAAAATTAAGGAGGAATTGCCTTTTAATAGAGATTTTTCAGTAGAATTGAGTATAAGCAAAAATTAACATTTAGTCATCTAAAAAAAAATATGCTACATTTTGTACAATATCAGGTAAACCCCCATTCAATATCAGCGTAGCATCGTTTTTACCATTATGCAATTAGGCTAGCTAAAGTAAGTACTTTTGAAGCGTCAGTAGTTTGGTGCTTAAAGAGTCTTACGATCGAAAGGTCGCGGGTTCGAATCCGGTCAGGAATCGAACCCGGGACAGATGGGCCGTGTGCTTGTCTGCCAAGCAAGTGGTATAAAAACAAGAACTGGTTATAGTCGTTATACTGAATCCAGCACGCAAAATTAAGCGTCGGTAGGTTAGTGATTAAGGAGTCGGCCTTGCGATTGAGAAGACGCGAGTTCGAATCCTGACTATTACACTTCCGACGTGACCCCTCTCCTAACACAAGCAATTTAGCTTAGCTGGAGGGGTTAGAAAGAATGTTAGTAATTTTGGTTCAATATTCTTAAAACAGATGAAAGCTTTTAGTTTGATTAATTCAATTGTAGCTTTATACCTATATATTTACGAAATCGTATACCTACTTATGAAACCCACTCCTAATACAAACAATTTTTGAGGAGCTAACGTGAATACTATAGTAATTGCGGTTACTAGTATTCTTTATAAAAACAAACAAAAAATGTTGCTGTTTGAAATGAAAAGTTTTTAACATTTATTGTTTTTTTTTAAAATATCAGTTCCAAATCTAATCTAATCTAATTTAACATTGGTACCAAGATGTTGTATGCCAAATTAACTTTATACTGACCATTATTTGTGAAATGTTCTTGTTAATAATAAAATATATTTCAATTAAAATAATAATGTAGTACTGCATAATTAATAAAAAATATAAATTATTATGCTATGGTACCTAAGTAATAACTATAAAAAATACTATATTTCCCCAATAAATACTTTAGCCATTTCCAACTTCAACTGTCTTTGTAATGTTTCTTCCCAAAACTTATAGTCTTTATCTTGAGCTTTACTATCGGCTTTTGAACAAATCAGCCTTCTTTCTTCTTTATGACAGGCTGTTATGAGAAAAGTTTTAATGTTTATTCTATAGACATATTAAGAGTCAATTGATATAGTACTTTAACTTGTTATAAGATCAAAAATAACAGTGCCGGGTTAACGTTCAAATAACTTGCTAGTTTTTACACATTGGCACATAATGGTATTGGTCATATTAATTGATACTCTTGGGGTAGCAGTAAATTGTTCTACTACTTCGTAGGAGGCATCTGCCGGTTCAATTTCTGCTCAGTGCAAATATTTGTATTCACGAATATGTATATTTGCATTGGTTTGGATGATTCTATGTATAATTATGTATGCACTGTAATAATAAAAAAATATATACTTATATTACATATTTGTGTTGTATTTTTATTATTTGATTACTCTTGAATGGAGCAAGTTAAATGTGACAAAGTAAGTGTGTCCTATTTAAAAGAAATAAAAAACAAAATTGGTTTGTAAGTACATTACCATAAAAGTTCGGGCGCCTTGGAGATACACGTGCCTAGGATAATCAGCGGATATTGGAAACTTTTAATCTTCCGGTGGTGAGCTAAATGAAACCAAACTGTGAGGTTTAAGATTTTATTGTCCACTCTAGAGTGCATTAAGAAATAGATTTAAGGACACATACCTGATATGTAATTAGCCTTAAATTAAAATTAAAGTTTTATAAACTATGTCAATATGATCTTACATCACCAATGCATTTTAAGGTTATATTAAAGTTAAGTTTTAAAGTAAAATTAAAGCAAGCTCACGGCATCCCTCGGCGAGTATATGAAGGTAAACCCAGCAGCGAGAAAGCTCGTAGCAGGCGAAGTTCTCAATTTAAGCCCATGCGGTACATTAATGCTTGAGGTGAAAAGCCCAAATTTTCCATAAGGAAATGCAGATGAAAAACCGAAGACAAAGAAAAGGAAAAGGGAAAGGCAGTTTCAATTGGAAACCGCCTTAATTCGCTGGACCAGCACTAGTATCAAACGAAATCATTATATTTTCAAGTTAAAAGCAGAATTAAATTATAATCCTACATGAGGATCATTGTGAAGACACAATTTATTATCCTTCAGGCAAAAATACTCTCATATTGATGAGATTTATCAAAATTTAAGTTACGAGGTCATAAGATCGACCGTCCAACCAGATCGTTAGGAAGAAAGGTGCCTTGACAGCGTACGTCAAAATGTCATTCACTCCGCGTTTCGAAACTTTTCGTTCAAAAATTAGAATTAAAACCGGTGTGACGACGTTCGAAAAGTGCGTCGTTACAGCACTAACAACAAAAAAGTATCTAAGTATGTTTATCCGCAATCTAGATTCCATAACACAAGCTAGTTAATGCTTATGGTCTAGATAGTGTTGTGTAGAATGTAGTAGAATTTTTATTTATTTGTTATTCATTTTATATTTGAATCCAAAATTTATGATACATTGGCCCATATGCTCAATCCTGAATTTCGATTTCCATTTACAGATTTTAAATTATCAGTGATAATATGTCCTCAGTGCTATGAGTATCCTCAGTCCTGTTAGTAATAAAACGAGAGTCAAGACTGAGTATCATTCTGAAACACGGGTCTTAAAATTAGAAAGTGGACTAACCACCTGAAAATATTCAAAGTAGGGGTTGAATACTTCAAATATATATCATGGCCAAACAGAATATACATAATGTATTTATTTTAACTATAGTGTTATCTAGTACCCTTCTTGATTATACAATAATCATCCTTATTAACACAAGAGTAAACACATACATTATTAAAACATAATGGTAGGTTTAGTTCAACTACTTACAATGTTCAAGAGTTGCCACATATAAATATGACTAAATAAATTATTAGCATTTAAAATATATCGTATGACATTATAAGCTCTCTTGACAATTTCAGCACGAATTTTCCCCCAGTCTCGCCTCAAAGTATTCGATTGCTATGGA
Organism: Eilema griseolum; assembly: GCA_963662185.1. Classification (NCBI taxonomy): domain Eukaryota; kingdom Metazoa; phylum Arthropoda; class Insecta; order Lepidoptera; family Erebidae; genus Eilema; species Eilema griseolum. The sequence continues at coordinate 22,212,626 of OY759238.1, forward strand.
GCCTGAATTCAAAACATTTTGCGATCGAATATCATGAGGATGCTTCATATATTTCGAATTGAAATACTTACCGTACGTAGATTTACTTCTTGGAAGTTGGTTGAAAAGAATTCAGAGATAATCTTTTTAGTTTCAGAATTCAGTTTTCTCACCTTCATAGTCCATAAATTTACACCACGTAATTCGGGAATGATTGATTTTGTCATCTTCTATGAAAGGCAGCACAGCTATATCGCCTTTTGCTGTAGATACAATTTGATCTTCATCTACATTAGAAATAAAATCCCTTGTGTGGTGTGGTGCCAGTGGGTTTGATTCTCACGCAGTGAAAATATTGGTTTACATGGATAAGTAGAAAACCAAAGAAGTAGTTTTGGTACCTTTTTTAATTCGCGCGGAAGTTGCTCATCAAACATGAATAGGAGTTGATAATCTTGACTTAGGAGTAATCAGGTAAAAAGTTAATGAATTAGATCGAATATTAGAAGTTCGAATGCGGCCTGCATTTTTGCAAACGAATTTCCTCACAAAATAGTCTGCACTTCCATTAAAGTGACGACGGAACCACTAGAAAACTCGATTAATTAATTAATTAATGGTAATGTTACTTTGCTACTGCTATTCACTGTAGATACCGGACGGAACTAAGCGTGAATTCAAAATTTATGTGGCCTTTGTGTAAAATTTGGCGAAAATTTTCCCTGCAGCATCACTTGCGAAGTACGGAGCCATCCCATTTTACGAAGTTGGGGACCTTTGTGTATTTATTTGTATTTTTCACGACTACGTAATTTTATAGATAAATGTAGTTCTTTACCTATTAAGTTCTAGAATATTCTACAGAGCAAAATATCTAGATTCAAAGTAAGTAGTACTAGTAGTAGCTAAGTATTAGCTTAACTAGCTAGTAATATGGATTAAAAACTTAGATAACTATTTGTTGTAAATACTGAAATATTAAACGTAGAAACAGGCAGATACAATTTAGACATTATTCATATATACACTACGCGGAAATCGAAGTATCTGATATTGTGACCAGTAAGTATATTTTTCTGAATTCTTGACTGCTCTCTACTTATAATCTAGTAGGGCACAGTCAATTGACGGACCGAACATAAAAAAGAGAGAAACAAGAACAACTTAAACTGAGTAATACAGCATCATGGTGTTTTTTGCCTACAGCTAAAATATGACTTCCTTTTAATACCTGATGACGACTGATTTATGTCGCAATTAAGTTAAAGTATTTGCCGTAACAATTCATTCTGAAGTAATTACATAAAATTAATGAAAATGGGTATGGGTAGCTGAAATAGAATGGACGTGGAAGTCGGAGTCAAAGGTTTGGATATTGTGGGGTACATGGAAGAGAAGCCTTTGTTCAGCAATGTACTGTAGGTAATAAGCACATCGATTGATGGCGATGAATGAAAATGAAAATCAAAGTTTTTGTAGAACAATGCATATACACACATCAACAAAGTCTAGGGAACAAGGACACTTCTAGTTTTTATTTAAAAACCCTTTCTTGTAATAGTGAGTGTTTTATATCAATAGAAGGGTATTTTTATACCGTTTTTAATTTTAATTTTAATAAAAACATTTTCATACCAATTTTTTTTTTTTTTTAAGAAAGAATTGAATAGTGCCAATATTGAGTATTACAACCTTCTATGATTAGGCACAAAAATAACGAGGTAGTAAGAAATACAGTAATTATCCGTACTTTAAATGTTTTTAATAATCTGTAGGACCTCCTAAAGCATTAGCAACAGCTCGACAACGGCGTGGCATACTTAGTATGAGATTGTCAATCATCGTCTGTGGAATATGGCTCCATACACTGCGAAGGTGTAAAAAAAGTTGTTCTTTAGTGTTCAGATTTTCCAAAGAATCACTGAAAGCTCTTCTCCCAAGCAAATCCCAGGCATGCTCTATGGGATTGAGGTCGGCAGACTGAGCAGGCCATTCCAACGTCGTCATATTGTGCTCGCTTAACGCATTGACCACTACCCTCGCGGTGTGTGACCGTGCATTATCTTGCATGAACATAAAATCTTGACCGAACTGCTGTCGATGAGGGATTACCATGGGGTGTATAACCTCCTGAATGTATTGGTTTGCATTCAAATTGCCCCGTATCCAAACGAGGTCGGTCCTTCCACCAAGGCGAATTCCAGCCCATACCATGATTGTTCCACCTTGGTAAGGATGAACTTCTTGCGGATTCTGGAGACGACTCCGACGTCCAGGAACTCGCCATATACGCACTCTTCTCGAATCAGGATGAAAACCGAAGCAAGATTCGTCGGAAAACAGAACCCGTGCCCATTGATGGTCGGTCCACAGTAAATGTGCGTTAGCCCACAACAAGCGACGACCTCGATTTCCACGTCGAAGAGCTGGAACCCTAAGCGGTCTGCGAGCATAAAGATTGGCTTCGTGTAGTCTTGTTCTGACAGTTTGATCGCTAATAACCACTTGATGCTGAGACTGGAGGCCTGCGACCAACTGACGAGCAGTAATCGTGGGTTGCCGCCTTGCGGAATTTTGCAAGAAACGATCTTGTCGCGGGGTAGTAACCCTATTTCGTCCCCTGTGACGTTCGGCAACATCCCCTGTAGACCTGTAGCGTGCCCATAATCTGCAAATTACGCTTGGTTGGGTGTTGACAGCATCCGCTACGTCGCGTTGAGTTCGTCCAGCTTGCAGCATACCAACAGCCCTTAACATCTCTTCGCGACTTAAATGACGACGTGACATGATGATTACAGTCACAAAAATGCACAAACCATACGTAAAGGACGTATTATTGATAATAAACGTTATTTTCAAACAAAAAAAAAAAAATTATTTTGCCTCAGAGAAACTGCACAATCAAACACTTTTAAAAGTTTTCCCTCCATATTCGAAAATCATTACTTATTTAAATTTATTTTTAAATTTCAAACAACTCTGTAATCTACTTTATTCTATTTTTATTTATTTGCTGCCAGTTATTTGCAAAACAAGATTTACACGAAAAAAAATAATTGGGGTCATCTTGTTCCCTAGACTTTGTTGAGGTGTTTATATATATATATAAATATACTAGCTACTCGCCCCGGCATCGCACGGGTGCAATGCTGATACTAAATACACTACAGTACCACCGCAAACGCTACGTCCCGCAATTTTTAAATCTGTCATATCTTCGAAAATATTTTTTAAATCATATGCTGTAAAGCGCCATATAGATCTACGTGGTAATCATGATATTGAATTGTAGCTTATATTGATTATTTACTCAATCCAGTCGAAAAGTATCGACATCGGTTAGAATCTTTTGGAGTTAACAGATAATTGTGACTGTCAATTAATTATAGACCAATAATTTGCAATAAAATAAAATTGCGACTATAATTAAAGATCTCCAATCGCTTAAGTTGGACCAGACTGCTCACGGTGTGCCAATTTAATTTAAAATCGGTTAAGTAGTTTAGGAGTCCATCGCGGACAAACATCGTGACAGGAGATTTATATATATTAAGATATATATATACATTTTACTTCATATCGGCTATCGGATTTCGGACATTGGAGCCGATACTGATATCGGTTGGGATAATAGGAAAATGCAGGGATTAAACAAGTCACTTCGTGGCTTAAAATCATATGCGGAATATGTCGCCTTTGTATCGCATATATTCACTGGAGGTTCACACTCCTACTCTCTTACTTACTTCCTTTAGTTTTTGTGGGAGCTTAAAAAAAGTTGGTTTTCATTTCAACACATGGTCCGGCTGTAAGGGTCCAATTTCGGCATACCCCCGGTTAAACGCACCCATTATAAAGGTTGGTTATTCCGCTACGCCTCTGGCCGATCCCATTGGATAAAACTACCATTTTCTGGACACGATATTATTTACTTTATTCCCTATACTTTATTTTGGTATTATTTTAATAAAATCAATAATATGCTCTATCCCATTACTCTAATAATTGAATCTGCTTGCCGTCGAAGTCTAAATTGGAAACAAAAACAATTACCGTGTTAATTTCCTTCCCCCCCCGGAGCCTCGCTAGCGAGTGGACGTGTTTTGAGAGTACTGTTAACTTTTAAATTTCTAGTTGTGTAAAAAGTGCATTTTTCAGGCCAAACTAGTTGCCAGTTGCTAAATAACAATAATCCCCGCCAGTTGGTATAAACTGCAGTGAACAGTGATTATTCTAAATCAATATTTAGTGCAAAAAACTTAAACAGTTGTTTGAATCTTGATGTGCAAAGTTAATTGACCTTGAAGACACTAGCGATCACTACCCGCAGTGGCAAGATTATAATATAATGTGTGGTACTAACCAATAGATGAACTAATTCGTCATATAAATCTAAGTTTAAGTGGCTGAGCTTGTAGTGTAACGGATTGTCAATTCTCAGATACCGAGTTCGAGCCCCACTGTAGGCTGTCGTTTTTGGAATTTATCTCGGATCTTATTTTACATAATCTATAAGGTTTGAATCTGGTCGCACTAAAACAGCAAAGAACCCGTGAAGATAATATTCTGTGGTAAATACTAACGTTAATACAACAACTAGCGTTGTACCTGCCTTATATGTAGTGGTCTACGAACATTGGATGGATACAATTTTTCTACTAAATCCACGATACGCGATTTGCCTTGACCCGTCTAAGCTCGGAGGGATCAACTTATAGTGGACGGAAAGCGACTTTGTTCGAAGGATTCGATCGACGACCATTTGAAGAGACCCCAGCTTGCTTGCGCTCCTACTACTTATACTAGTGCAGCCTGGTGCATTGCTGTGATTTCTACTTTTATTTCACGCAATAATGCCTCTGCGACATTCACCTCCTTCGCGAACAAATGCGGAAACACACACACTGGATGGCGGCCTTAATGTACATTCGGATGCTCAGATTAGTACCCGTCATTTATCGGCTAATATTAGTGAATCGCACTCAAAAACCAACACCATACAGTCATTAAAAATGACCTCGAGTGGGTCAGCGCCATGCTTAACGAGTCTTTTAAATGAGAATGTTCATAACCGCAAACGCAAACATGACGATGAGCTGGCGCGCTACATGACCGATATGCAGAAAAAAATTGATGCACACTCTAAGAGTTGTGAAGTGCGTAGTTGTAAAACTGATGACACTTTGGGTGTATTACAAAATATGATGCACGAACTTTTGAAGCAAAATACGGAAATCAAAGAGTCAATGACATTCGTATCACAACAGTATGAGGATATGAGGAGTAGAGTAGACATCTTGGAGTCCGAGAAAAAAGAAAATCGCAAGCTTATTCAACACCTCGAGGAAAGACTAGACAGTATGGAGCGTATGCTGTACTCCAAAAAATTTGAAATTAAGAACATACCAATAAATGTGAACGATAGTGAAGAAAACCTCAGCACGATTGTATTGAAGACTGCACATGTCATTGGTGCTCCCCTACAACGATCAGAAATAAAGGAAGTTTCTTGCATTAAGAAAAAGGAAAAACCATCTAGAATAATTGTTGAGTTAACCAGTGTAGCTGCAAAGGAAGGCATAATTAGGAAGACAAGACAGTTTAACTCTGATAACAGACAGTGCAAGCTCAGTTCTTCTCACATAGATATGGACGGTCCCCCGATACCTATTTACATTTCGGACTTCTTACCACCCCTAACTCAGCACAACTTCTATCTGGCTAGAAAATTTGCAAAGGAACATAATTATATGTACTGCTGGACCTCGTCGGGAAGAGTTTTCCTACGTAAAGCGGAAACTGATAAACCAGTCATCGTTCGTTGTGAGACCGATCTTGTGAATTTGTTAAGGAAAATATGACTACTAAAAAGCCCTTGTCCTATTAGTATATCAAAATCTGTTTGTTGTTTGCATGTATTTTTCGTTGTTTTTTCTCAATTTAGTAAATACCCACACACATTCAATTACACTCCACTAAATTACGAACGCACATTTTATCATTTCTCATTCAAACATTTACCCATTGATTTTTTATACTGCTACATACAATTTAAATACTATCATTTCATCATCACCATCCTTGCCTACTCCAGTCACTCAATTACAAAAAGAAGAAAAAAATATAACTATCTCTCAACTTATTGTAATAATCCCATACACCAACACCTTGAATATAAAATTCGCAGACTTAAATAATATAAACAATATAGAAAATTTTAATTCGGCAGAATTGCACAACTGTGAACCCGAAATATGTAAAACCACTATCTCTCAACCAAACTCTTTCTTGAACATCTTACACCAAAATATCCGAAGTATAAACAAAAACTATATAAAACTAGATTTATTACTTAAAAGAATAGACTTCCGATGTGACATAATAATTCTATCTGAGGGTTGGCTCTCATGTGTTGATAACTTACCTATTAAGCCAGAATACTCCAGCTTTGCATCAACCAAAACCTACAATCAAAATGACGGTTTAATTGTATTTGTACACAATGACCTCCAGTTCACTATAGAAGAACCAGTAATCTCCGAGGCCAACTGTTTTCTTATCAAGACCAAAGACACTGCCATAATTGCAATATATAGACCTCCATGCTTTACAATTTTGGATAATTTTCTTTCTACATTACACCAACTATTAAAAACGCTCTCTAGTTTTAAAAATATAATCCTTGTGGGTGATGTCAACATCAATATAAGGATAATAGACGCAGACAAAACAACTTATCTTGACTTACTGTCTGACTTCGGTATGATACCTACCCATTATGAGGACAACATCGACTTGCTATATATTTATTTTAAAAAATAGTTTAAGTGCAAATTCTTTGCAAAAAAGCAATGAACCAAGTACAAAACTAAATAATACACAAGTACAAATGTTATCTTCGCAGGCTAACACGATTATTAAATAAACACAAAGCTAGTGACCGAGTGAATTTAAGTGAAACAGTGTATAATTTACTTAATAAATTGCTAAGTGAAATGTCGTAATAGCTAAATATACAAAGTGACAGTGCCCTAAATCATAAATATATAAAAACAGTGTAATAAAAAGCAAATTCGTTTTTGTAAACATAGTAACGAACGTTAGAAAAAATGAAAATTCAAACTCAATGACATGCAAGTTGACGACAAACCTGTTTAACTACTCGGTGCTGACACCTATCTACATTACCTAATTACCTAGCTTATATGAACAGAACACCTATTTTAACTTTCCACATTAATCAAACTTTGGCCGTGAGGTCTGTCTATCGGATCGGTACGCAATCGACGCGAGTTCGATCCCGAGCGCTCCGGCAACACTTTTTGAAATTAGTATTCGCTTGATTATACTTGTGAGAATACTTTGAGAGCACAACAACACCACCTAACATCCAAGAAACTAAACTTAATCATTTCTGTAAAAGTTTGTAAACAAAATAGGCGAAATGGATCAAATAGCCAATGTCACATTCAGACGACATCAAATTACGAAAACAAAGTCTCACGAAGATCTAAATAGAAGTAGTTCACTAAACAGCACCACATCCGAAGACTTCCTTGGTAAAAGCTTAGACCTATCAAACCACATTTCAAACTCTCAGGCCTTACAAGACCTAAGGATCGAGCTAGATGACTTAAAATCAAACTTGATAGTAACACAAAATGAAGTTGATAATGTCATAATAGAAAATGGAGATCTCAAAAAACATATTGACCAGTTAAATAAAAAAATCACTGTACTAAAACAATTGTGCAGCAGCCCGCTAACATCTGTAAGGAAAACAACGCTATTCAACCGTCGCAGAACGAGCTATCGTTGTCTAACTTACAGCGCGGCAAACTCCCCAATTTCAAATAATGAGAAATCCAAAAAAATAGAATCACCAGCAGATTATGAGAGATTACCGAAAACTAATTCTCAAGCGAACATTGAAATCCCTACACGTTCACTAAACAACCCCACCCGTTCGACTAGCCAGCAAAACTTTGAAAACCATTTGCAAAAACTGAACATAACAGAACCCTCACCGTCTGTACAAGAAACCCAAGAACTGGCCAATAATAGGGTATATATCTTTGGAGACCAACAGGCGCAGGGCTTATGTAAGAATTTATCAAAATATGGACTGAACAATAGGAACCACAGATACAGCGTTACGTCAACTATCAAGCCATATGCTACGTCATCGCGTGTTTTAAGCAGTTGCAACGACAGTTTCGTGAGGACCCTTTCGGAGAATGATATCATTGTGTTGGCAATAGGATCTAATGATAGACACCCTTATAACCTAATATCAGAACTGTGCAATGTTTTGTATAGACTCCGTACATTTTCTGTGTTTATAACAAATGTACACTATAACCCCTATCTAAATGAACATATGATAAATAGTAATATAGAACTCATTGTAAATAACTATAAAAACTGCAAATACCTAAAAATGCCAATGCATGTATCTTATCGCAATTATACTCAATATTATAATCATAACATTCATAACGCATGTATCCAAAGTCTGTGCTTTAGATTAAACACTGAAATTAATTACACCCACTATCAACGAGAAGTACTTAAACTAGTAAAAATTAAAAAGTGCAATCAAAAGTCTTCGTCGCCACGTTCTAATCACTGTCCCCCAATGAAAAGTAGGCAAAAGAAAATCACAAACTATTTCAAGCCTACTAATTGCCTACAAAATAAAGGTTCAACGTCCAATCAGCTTTTTCGTGAACAAAACTAAGCATGAGACGATCACACTCCTACACCAGAATATAGCTGGAATATTGAGTAAGCAGGACACACTTACAATTGCTTTACAAAACTTAAATAATAACCACCAGATTGATATCATCTGCATATGCGAATCATTTTTAAAACGAGGTACAGAATCAAACTTAACACTAGATAACTATAGGTTGGTGTCATGTTACTCTCGAACAGACAAACGCAGAGGCGGGACATGTATACTAGTTAGAAAATCACTAGAATATAAAGAAATAAACAACCTAACCCCCCCCCATCCCCCACCACTTCGAAAGCTGTGCTACGGAATTACCCGAGTTTAACCTTATAGTAGCATGCATATATAGAACACCACAATCGAGTGTTACCATATTCCTTAAAAAATTAGAAATTCTTGCTAACCAACTATGTAAAAATAACAAAAAGAAGGTTATAATATGTGGTGATTGGAATATTGACGTTCTTAAAAATACCAAATCGACAGGTGATCTGAAGTCCATACTAGACAATAATAATGTACAGAATCACATAACAAAGCCCACACGAGGTAAAGCGTGCTTAGACTTAATAGCTAGTAATATCTGTGATGTCAAGCCAAATATATGCTATTTGGGACTCTCAGACCATGAAACTGGGCAGTTGATAACGGTTAACCTGGAAACTCGCTACAACCCAAAGAAAAAACCTAGGGTTTGGTTCAAGAATATCAGAGACTTGTGTGATTATAACATACAAAAGTTTACAGAATATTTATCCTGCCTTTCATTTTCTGAAGTCTACGATATGAATAATACAAATGACGCATTTAACAGTTTTCATGACACGCTAACAGTATTTTACAATTTGTGCTTTCCAATAAAAAAAGTCAAATGTACATCGAAGCCCATTAAAAATAGTTGGCTAACAAAAGGCATTAAACGATGCTCCGTCAAAAAACGCATGTTATACATAAAATATCGGTTACATAAAGATAATAAAAAACAAAACAAAGTCAACTATGAGCGATACTCTCGTATACTCAAAAAATGTATAGGAAAAGCGCAACAAATTACAAACCACCAGTACATTACCACATCCAAAAACACATGCAAGGCAGCATGGGATGTAATTAAAAATAAGACGAATAACAATACTGACAGACATGAAATCGATACTGTAGAAATTGACAACATAATATACGATGACCCAAACCAAATATGTGACTTATTTAATAAATTTTATATTAATATGACAAATAAAAAACCACAAACTAACACCCAAAGTGACATGATAAAAATTCCGCAGAACCCTAACAGTATATTTTTGTCTCCCGTAGATGAAACTGACATATTCCGAATTGTTAACACTCTTAAAAATACCAACTCTACTGGATACGACCATATTAGCACCAAATTAATAAAACAATCTGTTTTAAGCATATTAGCCCCACTTACATATATAATTAACCTTTCCATATCAGAAGGCATATTTCCCACACGTATGAAGACCTCTATAGTTAAGCCGTTATATAAAAAAGGCCCAAAAACCAATGTAAATAACTACAGACCAATAACTCTAATCCCAATATTAGCAAAAGTATTCGAGAAAGTTATGTATAACAAAATATACTCTTTTATAACATCATGCAATATACTCAAAAATCAACAACATGGTTTCAGAAAACATAACTCCACTTCCCTAGCGTGCTTTTCACTAGTGAGAGAAATTACACAAACACTTAACGACAAATCAATGATAGCATCCGTGTTTCTAGATATGACGAAAGCCTTCGACTTTGTCTGTCACAAAATATTGCTTTCGAAAATGTACAATTACGGGATAAGAGGAATTGCCCACACGTGGATAAAAAGTTACCTGGATGACAGATTGCAATGTGTTGAACTGACAAAAATAGAGGGCAATCAAGAAGTAAAATATCAGTCGACATATATGCATAATAAATTTGGTGTTCCCCAGGGCAGTATTTTAGCTCCTCTTTTGTTTATACTGTATATCAACGATCTCCCGGACGCTTTATCTCATGAATGTATCCTATTTGCTGACGATACCACACTTATTATCAAGAGTGATAACCAGATGACATTGGAATTAGAAATTGAGAACACGGTGAATAGAGCTACTCATTGGATGGAACTAAATAATCTAAAGGTAAATATTAATAAAACCAGCCTCATCCAATTTAAAACTTATAATAAAAAAGTACCGAACCTTAGAATAGCGCACAAAGATGAGATTATAAATAACAGCGAAAATTGCGTATTTTTGGGTATAGTAGTTGATCATTTTCTGAATTGGAAACCCCACATAGATAAAGTTCTTAATAAAATTGACCGTTTTATCTATGTTATAAGGAGGATATCCCAAACGGTAAGTGTTGAGGCAGCCCTTGTTGCGTATCATGCTTATGTAGCCTCAATACTTCGCTATGGACTTATTATATGGGGTAACTCGACAGAAGTCGATAAAGTGTTCAAGGCTCAAAAGAAGTGCATCCGAGCAATATGTGGAATGGGCCCCATTGACAGCTGTAAGCCTCTGTTCAAACAACATAAAATTCTCCCCTTACCATGCTTATATCTGTTTGAAATTTGCATTTTTGTAAAGAAACATCCTACATTATTTAAATAGTTAGGAGATTCCGAAAATAGTCGAACGAGGCATAAAGACAGGTTTCAAATACCAAAAATCAATCTGGAAATATTTAGAAATAATGTTTACTACATGTGTATTAAAATATATAACCATGTGCCTGATGGTCTTAAGAAATTACCGATGAGCCTATTCCGCAAAAATTTTTGTGAATTTTTAAGTAACAAGAACTATTACAACATTATGGAATATTTTGATGACAATTTTTTAAATGTATAAAGTCTATTTTCTCAATTATTATATTTTGACATAACTAAGTAGATTCGGACATTAAATAAATATTTCAATTACTAATTACAAATGTGTGAAGGTAATGCATGTAATAAAGCTGGTAGGAAATAGAAATTTAGTATTTGCACGCCACAAATGGCAGAATATGCTGTATATCCTAAGTCACCCCAACACCTGTAACCAACCATATTCTAGGAAATAAAGATTCTTATTCTTATTCTTAAAAAAAAAAAACTAGGGGACCTAGCTGTTTGGACCACGTGATCATTAAAACAAAAGCATCTTCACACACATTTGTTCTGCGAACAACACTTACTGATCATGTGTCAACACTTTTTTGTCTGTACACTGGGAAGCAAAACAATTGTGACAAGAAAAAGTCTATTGGAAAAATTAACTTCGAATCACTATATAATGATTGCAAAAATATTGATTTTAGTCAGATGTACAATGATAACGTAAGTCCAAATGATTCTTTGATTGTCCTGATAGAGAGTCTACAAAAATAATACTGAAGAACACTATATACATTAAAATTCCTAGAAATAAAGTCACAATAAAGCCCTGGATAACACCTGGGCTTTTGAGATGTATAAGGACAAGAGACAGAATGCACTTCCAACTAAAGCGAGACCCTGACAATACAGTGTTGAAAATTACATACAACATATACAGAAACTTCTGTAATGATATAATAAAAAAGTGTAAGAGACAACATGAGAGCAACACAATCAAATCTGCTGGCAAGGACAATAAACGAATATGGTCGGCTATTAAGTCCATTAACAACCTCAATAAACCTAATGCACTACCTACAGAATTATTAAATACTAAAGATTCCCCGCAAAAGTCGGTCAATTTCGTAAACACTTATTTTGTAAATGTTGGCTTGGAACTTGCAAAGAAGATCCCTACGAGTCTCCCCCCACTTCCAAAAGATATAATAAAAAACCGCTCAATGTGTAGCTCTTTCGGTCTTTTAGAGACAACCGAGGAAGAGGTTGAAGGACTTATTACCAACTTACGAACTGATTGCGCAACAGGATGGGACAATATATCTTCTAAAGTCCTTAAGAACTTGAAAGTTATTTTAGTACCTCCTCTCACTTACATCTTTAATCGATGCCTAGTAGAAGGTATTTTTCCACAACCGCTGAAAAAATCTGTCGTAGTCCCTATCTACAAAAGTGGTACCAAGGATAATGTAGCAAACTATCGCCCCATTTCATTACTTCCCACCATTTCGAAACTATTGGAAAGGATCCTAAACAACAGACTCGTGAAATTTTTAGAAGATAAAAACCTACTTTCAAATAACCAGTATGGTTTTAGAAAGGGCAGATCTACAACTGACTGTATACACAATTAGTAAAATTGTGTATACAGTCAGTTGTAGTATTGTAAATAAATTGGATAAAAGATTAAAATGTCTAACCATTTTCATTGATCTCCAAAAAGCATTCGATACCGTCTGTCCGCGAATGTTAATCTCAATCCTCGAAAGGATGGGTATCAGAAATACACAGCTGCAATTGTTCCAGAGCTATCTGCAAGAACGATTTCAGTCAGTCCGAATCGGTGACACTTTGAGTGACGAATACCCTATTAACATTGGAATCCCACAGGGTAGTATCTTGGGCCCTACTCTTTTTCTTTGTTACATAAATGACCTTTGTCAACTAAATATAAAGAATTGCCATGTGATTTCTTATGCTGATGACACTACTCTGACATTTTATGGAAACACATGGGATGAAACTTACAAAAGAGCCCAAGAAGGATTTGACCTGGTAACTCACTGGCTTGCCCTTCATAAATTAACGTTAAATGCCACAAAATGCCTTCTCTCAGGAATGGGCGTTACCCTGTGAGTGACCAATAATTCGACCCTACTCGTGGGAACAATAATGAAGTCTAATAATCCCCCAAAAAACCCTCAACCACAACACAAACTGTTAACTCAGCAAGTACTCCACCCAAGCTTATTTAACAGACAACGATCGTCATCTCTCTCCGACATAGGAAGGTCAACACAAGGCAATGAAACGGATAATGCAGAGGAACCAAATGAAAAAAGTAACCAGCCGGAAGTAAGTTCAATGGAAGACACCCCCCAATATCCTGCTCCTCCACCATGGCAAAGGGTACCATCACCCAACGACAGAAGCAGAAAGAAAAGAAAACTCTGCAGCTCTCCGCCGGAGGCTCAGAGTACCGCCACGAAAAATCGGTTCAGCACCTTACCTCTAGACCCAGCTGACGAATCATCCGTCACCGTCCAACCCAAACCTAGCAAACCTCCGCCTATCGTTCTTAATGGTATAGAGGATGTTACCGAGCTATCGAAGCTTCTTCAAACCGTCAGCAGCAAAGAAGAGTTCAAATTCAAGCTAATTAACAAACACCTACTCCATATTCTTGTCAACACTGCTGAGGAGCACAAGAAAATCATAACGGTCATAAGAGATAATGGTCTCATAGGACATACATTTACCCCTAAAGACTCCAAATGCTATCGTATTGTCATAAAGGACCTCCATCACAGCACTCCCCATGAAGCAATATCAGAAGCCATTGAGGTAACCAACAATAAAATTAAAGGTGAAATCATCAATGCACGATACGGACCCGACAAGAAACCTACATCGACGTTCTTTGTAAACCTTGAGCCCAGTGCTAACAACCCTGCAGTCAAAAACATCGTTCACATATTCAACCAAAAAGTTAAGATAGAGGATCCTCGTAAGTCAAAAAGTATCGTCCAATGCCAACGTTGCCAGCGCTATGGGCATTCAAAAAATAATTGCATGAGACCATTCAGGTGCGTCAAATGCGGGGAAGGTCACAAAACCTCCGAGTGCAAAAAGATAGATAGATCTTCACCTGCTAAATGCGCTCTCTGCTCTTGCGACCACCCGGCTAACTACAAAGGGTGTGAAATATATAAAGAAATCCTTGCCCGACGAAATAAAAATTCTACCCCAAGGGAAACTCGACCCGCCCCAGCAACCTTAACTCTGCCTACTATCCCAATATGCTCTACCTCAACAATAACCGAAGGAACCGAAAAACCCACACACCAACGCACATACGCTGAAGTTACCGATGGCAAGAATACCCAATCAAATAAACAATCCTACAACAAGCTGGAAGATATCCTACTCAAACAAAGCGAGAAAATGGATCTCCTAATACAACAAATAGGCTCCTTAGTCTTATCACCACTCTCGTCTCTAAACTTACAAAATGACTTCCCTACTCATTGCTACTTGGAACATCAACGGCCTTGCCCCTAATAAAAACGAACTTGAGATGCTCATCAAATCCAATAAAATTGACGCTTGCCTTATTTCTGAATCGCATACTTCAACAAGAAGCCGAATATGCATCCCAGGATATTCCGTGTATTTCACCTGCCATCCTGATGGTGGGGCCCATGCTGGCACCGCAATAGTAATCAAAAACAGTGTGAAGCATTGCCTCTTGGATTCCACAACGGCCCCCTATCTTCAAGCCACGACTGTAAGGGTGGAAGACCGATCGGGACCCCTTAATCTTTCTGCGGTATACTGTCCTCCACGCCACACCATAAAGGAGAAAATGTTTACTGACTTCTTCAAGACACTGGGCAACCGATTCATTGCTGGTGGTGATTGGAATGCCAAGCATTCATATTGGGGATCTAGACTAACAGTCACTAGAGGGCGTGAACTGAAAATGAGTATAGACGCAAATCACCTATTAGCTATGTCAACCGGGGAGCCTACATATTGGCCCACGGACCGCAATAAAACACCTGATCTGCTAGACTTTTTTATCGCAAAGGGTATCAGCGTACAGAACACCCTCATAAAGTCGAGTCTCGATGGTAGCTCTGACCACTCGCCTGTCTTACTAACAATTAGTCCAGGGGCCATACCCAGTGACACTCAGACTGACCATCTCCACAATCACAGAACTGATTGGAGATGCTTTCGGGAGTTCCTGGACTCAAACATAAACCTCAATGTCCCACTTAAAACCAAGGAGGAAGTGGATGACGCGTGTTTACACATCACAAACCTGATCCAAGTGGCGGCTTGGTCTAGTACTCCTGAACTGAAGAATCCATCGCATGGGGTACCGATCCCTCTTGTTGTCAAGAAGAAAATCGCTGAAAAACGTCGCCTTCGCAGAATTTGGCAGACGTCCCACAGGCGCGCGGATAAAACCAGATTAAACCGAGCAATCAAAGAACTCAAAGATCTTCTGGCTGATGCTGCGAACGAATCCCTCAAACAGAGATTGGTTAAAATGTCTCCAAATGCTAATGGAACCCACAATCTCTGGAAGGCAACTAAGTACCTCCCACAGCCGCAACAGTGCTCTCCGCCTATTAGATCCAGAAACAAATGGGCACGAACTGACCAAGAAAAATCCCAGGTCTTTGCTACATACCTAGCTGGAGTCTTTAAACCCAACAATACGGATGTTCCTGAAGATCCGGAAATAGATCAAGTCCTAAGGCAAGATCTACAACTATGCCTGCCGTTAAGGTCTACCTCACCAAGGGAGATAGCAAGCGAAATAGCCAAAATGGACCCTAACAAAGCACCTGGATTTGATTTGATCACCCCCCGGATACTGAAAGAGCTCCCTAGGAGGTGCGTCGTCTTTTTGACCATTCTTATAAACGCCACACTGAGAACCTCACATGTTCCTGCACTCTGGAAAACATCTCAAATCGTTATGATCCAAAAGCCTTGCAAGCCTCCTAACGAAGTCTCTTCTTATCGGCCTATTAGTTTGACGCCAGTGTTGTCAAAATTATGGGAAAGGATCATCCTCTTACGATTATCCCCCTGCCTAGATATGGACCACGTGATACCTGATCACCAGTTTGGCTTCCGGAAGCACCACTCAACCATAGAACAAGTCCACAGAGTCTATTACACAATTAGGCAGTGTCTGGAAAAGAAAGAATACTGTTCGGCTGCATTTCTCGATATACAACAGGCCTTTGACCGGGTTTGGCATAAAGGGCTACTCTGCAAAATTAAAAACTTCCTTCCACACTCCTACTACCTGCTGATGGACTCTTACCTGAGTGACAGAAAGTTTCAAGTCAAGCTTCGTGACGCAAGATCTTCCCTCTTCGACTGCAGAGCAGGAGTGCCCCAGGGCTCAGTACTTGGTCCGGTGCTTTACAACATATTCACTAGTGACTTTCCCCAGTCGCCCGAAACAACTGTAGCAACATTTGCCGACGATGCAGCCTTCCTCAGTTGTAACAGTGATCCAATTGAGGCGAGTAGACTGTTGCAATCTCAGCTAAATGCCACCAGTGCTTGGCTTACCAAGTGGCGCATAAAAGCAAGCGCCCCAAAGTCTCACCACATCACATTTACCCTAAGACGTGAATCCTGCCCCCCGGTCATCCTAGGCCTCGACACACTGCCCCAATCAACCTGCGTTAAATACCTAGGATTTCACCTGGATCGAAGGATGACATGGAAAGATCACATAAAAACGAAGCGCAATGAAATTAACCTGAGATTTAAAAACCTACTCTGGCTCCTCGGTAGACAGTCTGCCTTATCCCTATCTAACAAGCTAAGGGTATATTGCTCCATAATAAAACCAATCTGGACATATGGTGTCCAACTGTGGTCGACAGCCAGCAAATCTAACATCATGTGCCTGCAGAGAGCTCAAAACAATATTCTAAGGGTACTTTCCTCTGCACCCTGGTATGCTCGCAATTCGGAAATCCACGAATACCTGGGAATCTCAACCATCCTGGATGAAGTCAAACAATACTCAGCCAACTACAGGGACCGCTTGACAACTCACCCAAACCCGTTATCCAGTATGCTTTTGCAGCCAAACCCGATTGGAAGACTCAAAAGATCCGACGTGTTGACTTAATAAGGGGAGACGGAGCAGTGGCTCTGAATCACCAAACGCCAAGCACTCACAACTTACCTGATTATAGTCTAGATGACTGATCGCAGGTCCATGCGAAGAAAAAAAAAAAAAAAAAAAAAAAGCCACAAAAACTAATTATATAACGTTTTCAATGTACAACTTCAAATCACATCGCAATAACTGTAATATTGTAGCTCACACTTGTGACCAAAACATGATTAGAAACTGTACTACATGTCCAACAATAAATAAAACCAACTCAACAAAATACTTAGGTCTGATAATTGACCGTAACTTGTCATTCAAAGACCACACCCTGCAGCTAGTTAAAAAGATTAGGAAACTCACCCACATTTTTAAAACGCTCGGGTACATTACGGATTGGAAGTTGATTAGAACTGTGTACGAGTCTCTCTGCCAGTCAATTCTATCGTATGGAATCACTGCTTGGGGAGGTTTGAACAAAACTGACTGCATAAACATAGAGATAGCTCAAAGGCTAGTACTAAAAGTTGCTCTCTTCAAGCCTCGTCTATACTCCACAGATAGTCTCTACAAGGAAGCTAATGTACTGTCGGTTCGGAAGCTCTATATATTAGCCACTATTTTGAAGAAACACAACTCACTAAATGGGCTAATAATCAAAAACAAACCAAACACACGACGTAACTATGAAGTATGTGAGACTAATGCAGTGAAAACATCGTTTGCCCAAAAATGCTTTAATTTCAGGGGCAGTAAATTGTACAATAAGGCTAATCAGCTGTTATCAACTTTCAATCTATCAAAAGTAGAATGTAAAAAAAGTGTAACTGAATGGCTATTGGGACTGGACTATGAAGAAACAGAAAAACTTCTCACTGTTTTATCCTAGTCTAGCATAATATTTTTCTATGAATAAACATACAAAGCACACAAATAAACTGGTACATACTTTCAACACAAATTCACATACGCACACACACAAATCATAAATAACACACAAACACACACACGCGTACGCGCGCACACACACACACTCTCACACATTCACACCACACACACACACACACACACACACACACACACACACACACATACATAGTCTACTTACTCACCCACTACTGCATGCATAGATGTAACTCACTCACTCATCACTTCTTAATTATGTATACTTGAGTTCGAAATTCTTAACTAAACAGAACGGTTGATGCTCTTGGTACAACTGTATAAAACACGATTTTCGAGAGGGGGGCCAGGAGTCCATAGCACAGGGTATCCTAGTTTGGGTTCCTGACTCCCACAAACTATAAGTAAAATAGGGTTGGATTTTGCTAGTAGGAATAATTGGGTTTGGTTACGGCTCGACGGGGTCCTCGCGTTTTGCTCAGTGAAAATCATCGGGCAAAACATGTAGGGCCTGATTACGGTTCGGCTAGGCTCGGTTCTTGTTGCTGGCGGGATCCACTCTGTTGTTCTAGGTGCTAAGAAAAATATGTGTTTCTATAATGTAAATTTGTTAAACGTATGCATATGTAGAACTTATTGTGGGAGAAAATAAAAGCATTATTATTATTATTATTATTATTATGTTACTTCTATTATTCGCATACATACTCAAATTTGATACTTTACTTGTAGAATGACGAACGAGTTGCCATGGATCTATCAAGTTGCATTAAAAATTTACCTCCAACATAAGATGCTGGGTTCGTAATGGGGCACCCGTGGGGATTAGGTCGTGACTCGTGTTATCTTCATTTTTTTATATGCATGCACATACCTCATACTTGCATATTATACTTATTATATAAATACCCCATTTCTCATACCTCACTGGTTAATGTTTAGATGAGCCAGAATACTCATTTATGAATTTACAGAAACTTTTAAGTCCTGTTACTTACCTAAAAATCAAACCTTGAGTGTACTCGATCGTGCACAAAACTATCTTCATCTTGCTTTGCTAGTTTTACTGGCTCTGATGAACTTTTATATTCCAATCTAGAACAAAGCGTGCAGGACCTATTACCTATACACGAAACATCGGAAATTCCCAGGGGTGATAGCCTCGCAAGTTATACTTACCAAGAGATTCACAAATCGATGAGGTTTAAATAAAGTTTACTGCTTCAATAATGAAAGGTTCTGTAACATGCTGCTCTTTTTAGAGTGGAAAACTTCAGAGTACTTTTATATCAAAAGTTCCGCATAGACGCTGTGGGCAGTTTGGCACTAAGCCAAAAAACGTTAACCGCAATTTTATCAAGAAAGAGGTACTCTACCTAGCGGTCTGCTGTAATTTAAATCTAAAATCACGTCACTACATTTTTTTATGGAATTACCAGTAGTGTCTATTTACTATTTATTTCAAAGTTTTGACAAACAAAATGCGTCCCGAATAAGGGCTCTAAATACGCGATTGTGTGAGTAAACTAATGTCAATATAACCTTCAAAATGTCAATGTGTGCCATTGTGCACGCTACGGGATGTATAGTATATGTCAAACTTGTGACAAAGTAGTTATTATTTTTTTACACTGCATTATTGTGCTATTACTTCGTCAAGAGAGTTTGCATGTACTCTTAAATTTCAAAGGATAGCTTGGCCAACAATGATAGCTATATCACAATTGTGTCTGCAATAAAACCCATAATAAGGAATTCGGATTTTAATTGGTCGAAAAATACCATTTCTGTAACCTTTTATTATTACAAAATTAAAGCGAACAATACTTATATATATTCCTAAAAAATATTTACAAAAATATGTTTATAACACAGCTACGCATGCCACAGTACATCTAAAGCGAAAACTTTTACTTGACAAGAAAAACTGTAAATAAATATATTAATTTGATAAGGTTTTGAGTGAAATATTGATACTAATTACTAGTATCAAACTATTTAACGAACTGTGGCCTACGTAGATTTTGGAAAAAATTGTTTACACATAATTTTTTGCTACCTATATTTTTTTAGTAAGAACCTAAACAGTCAATGTTAAAAATGTTGACTGCCATATGTTACGGTTAAAAAATGTTCACTACTCGTACTAATGTGACACAGATATTTTAATAACTATCATGAGGCTCGAAAAATGGGTTAATGAGAGATTTCGTGAAATATTCTGTAGTTTACCTCATTTAAACACAAGCTGTAGTTTTTTTTTAAATTTTTGTTTGTGTAAAAACACATCAATATTTATATTATAAATTATTTACCTTTAGTTAAGTACCTTATCAAACGAAATGTAGTAATTATGAATGTTAGGATTCCAAACGTTTACTACGATAGTATTTGAAGATATTTTAGGATTAAAAATAATAATAATAATCATAGTAATATAAAAATAACATTAATTAGATGTATTTGAACAAATTATTTCTTAAAAGTTTTCAATCGAGATCAAAAGAGAATTTAAATAAATAACCTTTTAATAACGTAAACATAGTATCTATCAAAAAGCACGAAGTGTAAGTGGGGAAAAAAAGTGTGTTTGTGATTTACATTTTGGTAATCGTTGGTTATCTAGACACATATTAGAAAAAAATGTTCGCTAGATTTAAAAACAGTTGCCTACCTAGACACTTACTTAAACAAATAATTTCTTAAACGTTTATTTTTATTAAAACAACAATTCTATGACACAACAAATACGCTTCTATGTTACATGGACCTTCCAATACTTCTCTTATGCTTCTAATATTCATTTAATAAAAGTTTAAGAGCGTCTTCAAATTGGAAGCATTATGAAGCGCTGCAGTGGCGCTTTGTGGTGCTACCCTCTATCGCCATATATCGCGTACTATCGTCCGCAAAATGGCGGTAAAACCGTGCTGCAAATTGCTAGTGGTGCGGCTAGCACTGTAACACTACCTCATGCATTTGAAGGCGCTCTAATATGTTAACACACATGTCAATACACGCGTTAAAGATACATGAAACTTATCTTTCCATAAGTTAATAATTGAACATTTAAATATAAAACTGAGCTCATTATTACTTAAGTATCTATAAACTTATTCAAACACTTATAAAATTACGCTAACTAATTAAGTGACAAAGTCTTAATAGCTAAGTTAATTTAGAGATTAGTTGAACATTTAGTTAAACATACGAAATTTTTCCCATTAAAATTTAATTAACGGCAAGATAGTCTGTCCTTAGAAAATTTCAAGGGAACACAGTTTTAATCTTAACTGACTTTCGTTGTCAGTTTTTTTTCTGCATTTCGTTGTCATTTCGGTGTAATTAATATTGTTCAATAGGTCATAGCGGAATATAAAAACTGACACATTTTCTTGTCAGATTTTATGAGTGGATTGATCTTTTGCCATGCGAGATGTGATAGACAACCGATTTTTCGCTTATACATGAAATTTACGTTTTTCGCGGATGTAGTTGCAATCGCAAGGTAATATAATTAGTGAACTTAAATATTGTTTAGGTACATTATTTGAAGCCAAAAAAGTTTGTGGAGCGAAATAACTAAGAAACGACGACAGCATAATCATCATTCATCATTTCTTTAAATTTAATACTGTTAGTTAAATAAGTTTATATATGCATCTTCTATCTTGCAATATGAAAGGAAAATATAAAACTTTATAAAGACTGAATTTAGAAATAATACATTTTGTATTCAAAACAAGACCCACACAATTACATTTACATATTATACATACATACAGTCACGCATTTTTCCCAGTGGAGTAGGCAGAGACTACTGTTTTCCATTTGCCACGATGCTTGGCATACCTCTTTCGCTTCTTCTACTTTCATAATTGTTTTCATACATGCTCGCCGGTTTCGGATACTCTTGACATATCCTTTTACAATCTACTAACGATTGCCAACCTAGTTTAGAGAGGCAGAACTCCACGTGATTGGAGTCGCGACAAATAGCTAATTACATATATTAAGTTGAAACATCATCGATACATCTGTGTGACAGATAAAACTGTTTATTATTTAATTGAGATTTATTATTATGACAGAGGCTGTATAAGACTAGAGGTAGATATGACTAGACATAATTATTTAAATACTGTAACGAGCTACCATTAGAAAAAAAGTATTAAAAATTGTATTAGTACCTACCTAACAAGTATTACTACAAACTAATTTTATTATGATTAGAATTAGTTTTTACTGTTAAATCCAGATTGGTTACTACTTTAAAATAAATATAGATGATTATTACTAGGTTTTTCTTTTACTATTGTATTAATTTAAAATAGTTTTAAAATATTTATAATATTAAGTTTTCTTTTCGAGCATGATTGATAAATTTAACATATTCTTCACTTGGTGAAGACGTAAACACATCCTAATGGAACAATAAGGTGCAACGCAACATATTGATAGCAGAAATTGGTACATCTTTCCTTCAGGATTGTGAGTAAAGACGGCAAAGATTATGAGGTGTGTCAAAATACTTCTATAATATACAGATACTTCAGTGATAATTATTACAACTGGCAACAATATCTCTCCAATACAAATCCAAACACTTGTTTTAAACACTAACTGGAAACCTACAAGAAAGACGTTAGAAAAAAAATACTACTATTTTTTCTTAGACTTTCAAACTTGCCCCAATTATTACGTAACAAAAAGCTGCATTAAAGCTTTTAAATAAGTAGAATTTGGTAGATCTTTCCTTCAGGATTATGAGTGAAGACCGCAAAGATTATGAGGTCCCAATTATTACGTAACAAAAAGCTGCATTAATGTTTTTAAATAATTCTCAATTATAACATTATAAGGGGTTATAGAACAATTAAATCCCAGATCAGTCGTAGCGGTTTCAACGAACATATTGAATCGAGTTAATTTAATTAATATGTCTGTTTACGGACTGTTGTAACCGACTTGGGTATCGTTAACTACACAAGTTTTGTAAATTAATTTGTAACATAAGCAGTTTACAAATGGAACATATTATTTTATTACTTTTAACCTTGGTGTAACCAAAAGAAGGTATATAATTTTTGTATTAAACTACATTATTTCAAACTTTGTATAGTCGTAGTCAATACTGAATCAGTGTTACGTGAATGATTAGTTTTTAAATTTCAAATTGCTAAGAATTTATAATTAGTTGTAACTACCTACATATTTTTCACTATATAATGAAATAAAGATGTAATTAACATAGTACACTTATTGTTATATACTTCAAGTATAGATGCTTGGATCGGAGAAAATGGCGCACATTGGGAGAGGCCTAAGTCCAGCAGTGGACTGCAGTGGCCTGATTGATTGATTGATTGATAGATGCTTGTAAAGTCTCAATAATATTAACATAACTACTAAGCTGTACTGTTTAACCATATTGCTAACCAATGCTAGCAATTTGGTAAGCGGGTATTCGATACGTGTAACTTCTTCAGCCTACTCAAAATCTTGTTTTAGGTCATCGGTGGCACAAAGGTTTGTTTGGTTGTTCAAGTGCTGATATTTAATGTCGGCACTTTCGGTCTTACATACCATGCTGTGGTAGATAAATGACCCATCCTGTTTTATTATTAGATGTACATATAGGAAGGTTAACTTCAAGACGGACAACATTTAGATTAATAAAAACACATATAACTATTTATCCTTAATAACCAACTAATTTGAGTTTAGAAACTCACTTACTCAATATAACAGATCAATTATATTTGATACATTGAACGTTCATTTATATCTCTATAATAATTTAATTATATAAAATGTTATCACACCAAAACTCACAGAAATATTTTTAAGTTTTCCGTAGAAATTTACACTCTCCTTCCGTGGATGAAAGCTGAAACAAAAAAAAATTATCTTGATATTTTTATTAAATATAAAAAATACATCAAATTGACTACACCTCGCCTGAGATGGCAGGGGGCAATATGCTTTTGGTGCCACATAATAGTGGTATTTTGTGTTGTGACACTACTCACCTGAGTAGTGTCACAACAGATCAGGTGGACTGTGTTCTTATTTGCTACCTTTCAAACAAGAACATAGTCCACCTGATGGCAAGTTATTGCAATTTATGGACGTTGAATCGGTAACAGAATCAATCCCCCTATTTCAGTAGCTGGTTTGTAGAATAAAATAGTATAACGAAGGTGTCATAAACGTGTCATTTCTATACCATCAGTAGCTTAGTGGTTAAGCAGTCGGCCTTACGATCGAGAGGTCCCGGGTTCGAGTCCTGGCCATTACACTACCGATGTGAACCCACTCCTAACATAAGCAATTTAGCTTAACTGGAGGGGTTAGAGGGAATATTAGTAAGTAATTTAGGTTGTAATATACTTAAAAAAAAAAATATTACAATACATTTTTTTTTTTTTTTTTTACGTGCGCAAAATCCCCACGGATACCTCCCCACCGAAGCCGGTGGAGGAGGTTATGTCGGACTCGAACCGACTAAAACGCACGCCGCCTGTGGGTCGTTTCGGTTGCCGAAGGTGAGGTTGACAGGCATATCCCTCGCACCCCGGCCGACCCAGGGCCATCTCTCACGATCTGGCCCTCTTCTCGGGTGTGGGGACCACAGAGTCCCCAACTCGTCCCCGGAAACGGGGAGGCGCGCCACGCGCGCCGCCGCCGCGGCCTGCTTCTGCAAGGGTGACAGGCGGCTTCACCTGTCACCCCCAGGCCGGCGCTCATGGGGGGCGGAGGTCGTTCATCGACCTCCGACGCCCGAGTTGCCTTCGTGCGCGGGCAGCTTGTCTAGCGATCCTTCGTCGCTCCCGCTGCCGCTCCCGCCCCGCCTCCTCCTTCACGAGCATTACTTGCTCACAGAAGGAGGCGCCGGCCGCCCACGCATCCGCGCAGCGAATATTACAATACATTGATTGTACTCTAATCTACTAATGATTGCGAACCTTGTCTAGAGAGACAGAATTCCACGCGACCGGAGTCGCGAGCAATAGGTAATATAAAATTATTTTCGTGTAAATCTTAAATTACAACGAAAAAAATTCATTATCTACTTCCAAATGTCGTCGAGGTGAGAACTCACCCTACTCCAAATGGACAATAGTCGTCATAAATAAGTGGAACGTGATATAAAGGTTTCTTTCTGCAGACCGTTTAATTTTATTCTTAAAACAAATTATGCCATTATAATGCTGGCGCTTTTGTATTCTATTTTGTATTAAAATGTATTCCACCACACTTCATGTACAATTAGGCCGTTTTCACATTATCCGGTCCGATATCGGTGTCAGACGAGGATAACCGATATCCGAAAGCCGATACTATGTGCTGTTTTCACATATATCCGATAAAAGCGGTCTGGCATGTCAAGGATACGTCCATTAGCTCGACGCAGACTCAAAAGAAATTAACCACAAGCTCACACTACAGATTCCTTAGAAATTTCTAGCGTTGAATATGATATGACATTAGTGTTTTTTATTTTTTATACCACTTGGGTGGCAGACAAGCGACCTGATGGAAAGTGGTTACCGTGGCCTATGGACGTGTGTAACACCAGAGAAGCCACACTCGCGCCCCTTGTAAGCACAGAGTTTCTGTGCCGTCAATGTAGGACAAAGCAGGACAAGCCTTTAGTCATCCCACTGACAGCACAAATTCTAAAGTAAGCTCTGGCTACCCTACTCACAGCTGGGAACATAACACGAAGTTATTATAACTGCGGTTTTCTGTAGGGCAGAGGTACTTCCCCAGTCGGACTGCTCAATTTGGCGGAAATACCGCCGTGTCCTACCTCCTTCAAATTTATTGCTATTGCGGTGACTGATTGACATTGAAATCCGATATCGGATAAACACAGCAGTGTCAGCTCCGATATTTGATACCGGACAATGTGAAAGACAGATACATATTTCATACATTTTACTTCCTGTCGGCTATCGGATGTCGGATATCAGAGCCAACACCGATATCGGATCGGATAATGGTAAAACGCTTTCAGAGTTTAATTACTGAAAATCTGAAAACGGCTATATCATGTAAACGACTCATTTTGTGAACGACACGCGCGGTTATTGCGGATCCTCTTCACTTAGAACGACAGTTGAAACGTAATTATAAACCCCTTGACTGGACAAATTAGGCTTCACCGTTTTGGGGATAAGTTGTCAATGAATCACTAGTATATTACGCCAAACAATCGCTATAAAGTTCAAAGAATTTGTAATAAGGTAATAAGAGATTTAGTAATAGGTTATTTGTTAAGTTTAGTGTTACTAGTTGCTAGGTTTATTGTATAATCGGATATAGGAATTTATTTTAGACTAACTGATGCCCGCGTCTCCGCCCGCGTTATGTCGGCTATCGCGACCAAACATAGCCTATGAATAAATAATAGGAATTGGTTGTAGCCTATGCATTATTTATGTAACCACTTTCTATCAGGTGGGCCGTGTGCTTTTTTGCCTTCTTAGTTGTATAAGAAAATACAAATATAAATAACAATAACCTAAGAAATACGCACTACTTATAATAAATATAAAAAGAAAAATAGCCATTCCACAGTAGGCAGCTATAAACAATAAATTAAAAATTAAATGGAATGAATTTATTTGCTATAGAATGCAGGTAAACAAGGTATCATTTATAATTACAAAGGTCCAATTCCAATTATAATGGTATGCAAATATTTGTTTTTAATGATTTATAACGAGAATTCAGCAACGGAATGGAGAAGGTGTAAATAAATAATGATTGATTCAAGGACTTCATAATCACTAAGAAGCTGAGTTTAAGGCATATTTATACATCGTCGTCTTTCGCTCTGTTATAATTTTAACGATTCAGAATTGTGTGAACTATGGTTGCTATTATGAACATCTATGACAGTCATTATGGGTAATTGGAGCCCTAAAAAGTTAGACAGCAGGTATAACTGCAATGCTCTGGTAATGTCAATGGATTGTAGAGATCTGATGGCAGTTGCTTCACAGAAAATGTTGAATTTCAGATAAACCCACAGTTAAGACTGGAAATGGCCAAACCCAGAGTCTGAGGTGAAAGCTTCGGGAATAACGCGAGCATGAAGAAAAAGACGAATTCTGTGAACTAATCTTGATGATGCTGATTCATTGTGGTATCACCAAAAGAAAAAGTAATAATTCCAATCCATTCCCACACATTTAACCCCATGACAAGGCTACACCTATTTATTATAAAACAATTTTCCGAGGACGGCCAGGTCGAGAGAAAAGGCCCTGGGTTGACCGGGGTGCCAGGGATATGCCTGCGAACCTCACTTCCGGCAACCAACAACGCCGTTCGTTTTAGTAGACTCTGGCGATGCGGGAGGGGATGGGGGAGGGTGGTGTATACGTTCAGATCTTTCGTACGTTAAATATATACACATGTACTTTTTCCACAGTATTTTATATTACGTGGGGCGCACTATAAGTTTCCGGAATGAATATGAAAAAATACTGTTATAGGTACAAAATTAATTTATTGTTTTTCAAAATAATCTCCCTTGGCGTCTATTCACTTTTTCATTCGATCAAACCAGTTTTGAAAACTTTTGTGCCACTCCTCTGTGGTGACCTCTGAAACGTGTTTTTCATACTCCTCGACAGCCTCTTCTGGTGATGAAAATCGTTGGCCGCGTAATTGGTTCTTAATTTTTGGGAACAGATAAAAGTCACAAGGTGCCAGGTCGGGACTGTATGCAGGATAACTCATGAGTTCTACATTTTTCGCCTTCAAAAAGTCGTTTGTCTGTCTGGCCGTGTGAGAACTAGCATTGTCGTGGTGCAGGATGATACGACGTTTACGGTTATTTTTACGGAGTTCGTCAATAACTTCCGGCAAACAAATGGTCGTGTACCAGTCACTATTCACAGTACGACGATTTTCTAAAGCAACAGTAGCCACGTGTCCAGTTTTATTAAAAAAAGAAGCAATCATCCGCTTAGATGCACTTTTCACGCGCGCCACTATGGTTGGTTTCGGCTCATCTTGAAAGACCCATACGCTCGATTGCTGCTTTGTTTTGGGATCGTAGCAAT
Source organism: Eilema griseolum (assembly GCA_963662185.1). NCBI lineage: Eukaryota > Metazoa > Arthropoda > Insecta > Lepidoptera > Erebidae > Eilema > Eilema griseolum. The sequence goes on from OY759238.1 coordinate 22,241,104, forward strand.
AAATCCATGTTTCGTCACCTGTTACTATATCCCACACCAAATTTGACGCACCTTCGTTGAATCTGGTAAGCATGGCACTGCACCAAGTGACGCGGTCCGTTTTTTGATGCTCGGTCAAGTTATGTGGGATCCACCGCGAGCACAGCTTTCTCACACCCAAATGTTTGTGTAGGATTGATTGTATTTGACTCATGCCTATTTCTAAGGATGCGCGAATTTCATGGTAGGTCACATGCCTGTCTGTTTCAATCATACGGCGCACAGCATCGATGTTTTTGTTGGTCACAGCGGTGGACGGCCGACCATCGCGAGATTCGTCACTGAGATTGATACGACCACGCTTGAATTCTGCAAACCAGCTATAAACAGTCGTCTTGCATGGAGCTTCATCGCCAAAAGCTGTTTCAAGCCGAGCGATGCTCTGTTGAGCCGTCAAATTACACTTAAAATCGTAGAAAATCATACTACGAAAATTTTCCCGAGTTAAATCCATGTTGATGCAGACACACAATTTTTTAAATGGCGCCACAAGGTAAAAACAAAAGACAGTCAGATGAGACAAACTGTATTCTACAGCCAAAGAGTTCTATTTTCAAATGTTGTAATAAATTTTTAAATATTGTTTATGTAAGTGGCCAGTTCCGGAAACTTTTAGTGTAACCTATGTATTACACCTTTGAGGATGCCGTAAGGTGAAACCGGTCCGTTTGTATTAAGTCCGTGAGTAAGTAAGTTGTCCGTGTTGTATTAAGTATTAATGAGGTAGGACACGGCGGTATTTCCGCCCAATTGAGCAGTCCGACTGGAGAAGTACCTCCGCCCTACAGAATACTGTGGGTATAATAACTTCATGTTCCCAGCGATGAGAATTTGTGCTGTCAGTGGAAGACAAAAGGCCTGTCCTGCTTTGTCTTTTACTGACGGCACAGAAACTCTGTGCTTACAGGTTTGGCAGCGCGACTGTAACTCCTCTGGTGTTACAAACGTCCATAGGCCACGGTAACCACTTTCCATCAGGTGGGCCGTGTGCTTGTCTGCCACAAAAGTGGTAAAAAAACAAGTACAAGTGTCAATATGTTCCACCAAGTGCCGTCAATCAACAGTATAAATAATATAATATATATAGTAAAAACTATTTTTAACTTAATACGGTTCTAAATCTATTCTTCTATCAATATCACGAAGATTCCTTAAATATTTCAGAGGGTACAATTTACTAACTGACGTGTTTTGTGAATGAAGAGGGTAACGGCGGGCGGTCGCTCTTTGTTCTTATATATTATTTTGAAATCGAGAATAGTCACGATAAAGTAACTAGTAGATACTCGTATATTATTCATAATCAATCACTTTATTTATAGATGAACCAACGATGTGAAATCGCTAAAACCGAAAATACAGGTTTGTTGCAAATCAAAGACAATTTAGCACGATTTGACGTATTGCAGAGGCGGTGGCGCCATCTAGGGTTTGGAAATTCCAGACATTTTCTTGTTCCCGGGACATGAGCCAACGATCAAAGTCCTGCAACGTCCCGGAATTTCGAGACATCATAATCTGACATAAGTAATCCTTTCGTAATCTTGCGAACTAATTCAGGAGGCCTGGACCATATTTTTTTATTTGAAAGGCCTTTGTTATGATTCAAATCTTACGAAGAGAATTGGGGGAGTGAAAGCGAAGATATGTCCAAAAATCGTGAAAACCGTTATTTATATCATAATTTAAAAACTACGTTGTTCTACAAATTGCGTGATGTGATAGCCCGGTCCTTCAGTCAGAAATTGATTCAAATTGTCTTTATCCTATTAGTTACCACTTTCAACAACTGTGGTTCATTTCGAGTCCAAAAGTCTCGGGACTTGAGACAACCAAAATTTACAAAAATCCCAAGACATTGAAAGTGGTGACGTCCCGGGACCCAAACCCAAGCGTCATCCTCCTGTCAACAGAATTTTTGGTTCAAATATACAACATTTCTAATCACATACATATGATGTTACTTAGCCTGCAGCAGCACGGCATGTCTATGTGTATAATATTTACTGTAAAAACACAATTGTAATTTAGACATTTAATGTTATTCAATTTATTTATCCCGCATAAAAAATATCGTCTTACATTTTCTTCGCTTATATTTGCTGACGGCTGTCTTACAAACAATTTTGTCAAACTCTAGACTTAATTGAAGAGGTTGAACCCCAACAGAATTTGCATATAACCTTCTTGAAAGCAGTCGTGTACTTTTCTCGTTCGTAGTATTTTTTTAATCAAGAATATTAGTTTGATTGTTACATGGTTTCCTGCTTATACAGTTGCTATAGAAGAGTCATAAAGGTACAATACTAACTAACGAATGCATATTTACATTTACTGTTCTACATTCGGTTATGTAGTTAACTAAATGTAAGAAATATTGTAGCGATTTTTTATTAAAACACATATAAAACAAATAAACTAGGTTATGGTTCAATTTAAAACAAATTTCTTAATAGCATCTGCTGAGACGAGGTCTCAGATTCGATCCCAGGTTTCAATGACTTTTCGAATTATCGCAGGTTTATAAGTGCCCGGTTAATGGCAATAGGCTCGCCACCTGTTACATTGGGATCTAAACATAAACTGGCGAAATGTAGGTGCTAGCACCTCTGCCTACCCCTTCGGGGATATAGGCGTGAGTTTATGTTATGTTTATATCTAAATAGAAAAATATTAATAAACTGAGTCATTAAATCATGTTAAAAAGGCACGTACTTAACCTAATGGAGAATAGCTGTTTTGATTATTTAGTTGTCTAGATGGACGTCTAGACGCACAATGCGGCTCAAAATTAATCTACTAGAATACACTCGTTAGCGCACCCTATGTAAGTGATCAATCTAGACAGATAAGTAATCAAAGCCTAGCTGCCAAATTAATCCAATAAGGAAAAGGCTATTTTCACTCCGTAAACCTGAATTCACTGAAAGAGGTCAGTGTACTCACAAGCTGACCTATTTCATTGAAACAAATATTTTCTTTTTTACATAAAGTTAGCATCAAATCGTTCTTGACTAACGAGGCACTCAAAATGATCTTATTACATTAATATTCCTTCTTCATGTTGTCTGATTGTTTCGATATCGGGTGCACATTTTTAGTTCAGACAATAATATAGTTATTGGTATTTAAACTATCATGGTCACTCACATCAGTATCGGAATCGGAAATATCGGAAACTCAAAACAATGCAACATGATAAATATCCCGATTATTTTGATACTGAAACAATATAATTTAAATCAATAAAACGATTTAACTTGCTCTTTGTAACTTAGTATTGTAGTCAAGATTGATTTGATGGTGACAGTAAATCGGGACTTGTGGTTTTGTGGCTAAATGGTAACGGATTAGAGTTAGTACATTGCAAGGTGGCAAAACATGATTATATCATAATAAATATTTACAAGTTTATAAACTTACTGTTTTAATTTGAACGAACCTATTTTTCTTGTTTCTTCTTTCGTTTTATTACCAAGTTAACTAGCATCTAGCCAAAAAAATTCTAATGCGAAAGGTTTTTTTTTAGGGAAAATTTAACTATATCCAATTGTAAACCTTTTCGTAAAAGGCTAAATAAGTCCCTTTTCAAGTGAGGAACAAAGTGAAATACAATAGAGAAACATTATTATTATAGTTTGTTTGACTAGAGATATTTTAGAGGTAAATTGATTGAGTGTAGGCAGGGAGAACCCGATAGATGTGAAACCATTGGACCTCTTGTATTTGAGTTGCTATCTAGAGAAGTCTGCAGCGGGACTAAGGTGCTTGTTCAAATATCAGAGCGATATTAGAATGCAAACGTCATTAGTGCATTACTATTTAGATAGCTGTTAACTCGTGTTGAAATGAATTTAATTAACCGATCTGGTGAGCAAGTTGAAGTTAGATTTGCATTAATCACTTAAATACTCGTACCTTATACCTATCAAAGTACATACATGCATATAATCACGCCTTTAACCCCGGAGGAATAGTAGCAATAATTGTATTCGGTCCCACGTAATAGGGGGTGAACATATTGCCGTATTCCAGGCGCTATAGTTGACTCGAGCCATGCATCTGAGGCTGAGTCTAAAAATATCAAAATTTGTGAAGATATTTGGTTGTTTGTTACAAGTGGGCACTATTGAAGACTTGATTAGAAAACGAGACGAGCCTATCACAATATAAAGCACTTATTTAATTGACCGAGCGAAGCGAAGCGATTGAGTGAGAGTCTCCGTTTCGACAAAGTGGTCGATTTTGCTTTTGTCCGTATTTCTGACCTTCGAATCTGCTGAAGCAAAACTACTGTTATACCACACACTACTTAAAGTTCATTTAATTTTAGAGTTTAAAGCTATGCTGTTAAAGGCCAAACTTGAGTTTTTTTACAGAGAGAATGAAAGAGTGTAATGAAATTTAAGGAGGTAGGACACGGCGGTATTTCCGCCCGATTGAGCAGTTCGACTGGGGTAGTACCTCCGCCCTACAGAATATCGCGGCTATAATAACTTCGTGTTGTGTTCCCAGCGATGAGTAGGGTAGCCAGAGCTCACTGGAGAATTTGTGCTGTCAGTGGGAAGACTAAAGGCTTGTCCTGTTTTGTCTTCTACTGACGGCACAGAAACTCTGTACTTACAGGGTTGGCAGCGTGACTGATTCCTCTGGTGTTACAGACGTCCATAGGTCATGGTAACCACTTTCCATCAGGTGGGCCGTGTGCGTGTCTGCCAACTAAGTGGTATAAAAAAAACTCTTTTCATTTTATTTTGAACTTTAAGCGTATAAGCATAAAGTTAAAAGTGTATGCCATTTTGTTGCCGTATCTGTGGTTCTACTTTATTAGAATCGAGGGCCTGTTTGTTTGTCAGTTCCGGTCTAGAGGGCACATTTCTAAACCGATTTGCACCAAACTTGGCACACATGATCCTTGATGTATATTTCAACTTTTGCGGAGAGCTTTCTTTATAGGACGGAAAATGAGGAAGAAAAAGAGGATTGTCAAAGTGGGTCCTTATTCTTACAGAAAAATTGATAACAAGACGGTTATCATGCCAACAGTTTGCGAAAGAGCTTAAATTATTCAGATCACTTGCAATTTTAGTACAATTGAAATAATAAAGGTACCAGATAACAGATGGTTCAGTCAATATTCTCAAAATACAGTAAAGAATTTTTTAAATTACTTAGATGGTTGGTGCCGCCTGACTCCATAATTTAATTAAAAAGTGTTATTATTGTTTCTTTATTGTCGTCGTACTTAGTCCTTAGTAGACCCTACTAAAATTTCTCTACACAGTACACGAATAAAAATGACACCACTAAATGTATGTACGCACATAAAAAGGATAAAAGATATTATTGTGTTTGTTATTGTAGGACCACATAACATAACATAAACTCACGCCTATATCCCCGAAGGGGTAGGCAGAGGTGCTAGCACCCACATTTCGCCAGTTTATGTTTAGTTCCCAATGTAATAGGTGGCGAGCCTATTGCCATTAACCGGGCACTTATAAACTTGCGATAAATACACACATAACTTCGAAAAAGCATCGAAAAGTCATTGGTGTGTGCCATGGTAAACCTGGGATCGAACCCGAGACCTCGTCTCAGCAGTCCATTACCCATACCACTAGGCTACCGCGGTTGGAGGACCACGATTGTTTAAAACGGAATCTGAACTCCAATAGGGCGAGGTCGCGGGCAAGGTTAAAAAATATGGCGTTACAAAGTTCACCGGGTCAGTTAATATTTATAAATCATTCACAACATTAAAACAAATTTATCCACAATTTGAGGTTTTAGAAGCGAGAACATAAGTACCGATCCTATTCATAAAAACTTTTATATCTCAGATGATGAATTACGCAAGCACTAAATTATTTTATAACACAAAGCTCTGGATTTCATTAACTAGGCGAAGTCTGTTACAGTTAGGTATTATTCAGTTAGCAGATTGCTAAGAAATTATTTCTGAACTATATTGCCACAATGAAGGCTAATTTAATCATTCGGTTTTAATAAATGAGGTTATGACGACGGAAACGAGACTATAATTAGTGAGAGGAATCTAAAAACCAAGTTTTGTGATTTCACAAAGGATTTATAATAAGAATAATATTAAAGAAGCGATTCCTGAAGATATTTTAGTGTCATAAAATAATAAACTTGATTATTAATTTATTATTCTATCAAATAATATTGATGTAACTATTATTGGTGTCATTTTAGTGGTCTTACGGAATAATAGGACAAATAAATTTATTTGATGAATGGAACATTTGACTAGGTAGCAAAGATAAATTAATATAATACGCATAAATGAATAGACTCATGAACAAAGGGTTTCGTACCCATAAATTTAATATATACTAACGTACTAAGTTTATGTTCGTACCATTATCTTGCTCTTTAAAAATGTTTTACGGTTGATGTGTATGTGCCCCCTTATTTTAAGATTCGTTATTATAGCGGCAACAGAAATACGTATTTAGATTTTTTACGCTAGATTTTCACAGATGAATTTCACAGATGATTTTCACAGATGAAAATCTATGAAAATCTATCTAGCTATCTCAGTTCATGGACACTGGAATCTCAGAAATAGGATTTAGTTTTTACCCTTCCTCTATCATGTCGATGGCATATCAATTGTCATATTTTGTTTCTGTTGTCCTTGTTGTTCTTGTTATCTTGCCTAGAGTGCAGTCACCGCGTCAGCGTTCTCAGACGCACTCATGAGTACCTCCAGCGTACACTAGTGTGGTGGGTGGGTCACAGTCTGTAGCTTCACATACACACCGTGGGTCAACGTCATATAAGCCTTTGTGTACGGATCCCTAAGAAAAGGTTGAATTGATTTACTTCTAGAAATAATTGATTAAATAAGTCTAAAATACATAGCTTGTAACAATTTACTTAATTAAGAAATCTGAAATGTTCCCCACTGTAACATTTCAAATCACAGGCCATAATTTTCAAAAAACTATAATTTTCTTTATTTAAATTTACTGTACGACCATTTCTGTGGTTTGCGTGATCATGGCGTTTGCTTCACGGAAAGTATCGAAAAGCCGACTGAAAGCCGACCCTGACTGAGTTGAGAAAATACACAGAGGATAATGACCCGAATACTTCTAAATTAACGTATACGTTAACGTTATTTGTTACTTGACAAATGAAGAAACAATAGGAATAATTGTCTTTTAGACACAATTCTCTAACGTTTATTGATGAACGGTTTACGCTGAAAAATGGAATTGTGACAGTATAGATTGATAGATAGATCATATTTATTGATTTAAACATAGTAATTTAAGTCACATATCATTAAATTAATACAAACAATGTGGGAACTGGTTTATGCATTACAAAACTAGATATGTCGAATGTTGATAGCCGTATTATTAAGAACTGTGTGACAGTGATCAGCGTCTTCAAGACTAGTACAATAACTTAGGTATTCGAATCATTTTATTTATGAACACCGTATATGTACATGTATCATAATGATCAGTACCTAATTTTGCGAATGCTTTGAATTTTTATTAAACTACTCCTACACAGTCGCAATGCTATAGATTTTCATTCGCGGCTATGATATATTAAAAACTAAAGATACTTTGCCCGCTCTCTAAAATAGCGACATAAAAGATGACGAACGTCCTCATTTCACGTCTCAATCGAAGTCACGACGTAAATAAAATAGGTCATTAATAAAAAAATTATATTAATTATAATTGAATAAACAATAATATATGAGGCGGGGTGCGGTCGAGTTGGTACATACCTGTTAATTGTTGTGTTATTTTATTTAATATTTTTTTGCATCTTATTGTTTATGTTTGGTTTATTAGCTTTTTTATTGCGATAATGGAGTTTTTATGTGTAGTGTAAGTGTGTGTGTGTACAATAAATGATTCTTTCTTTCTTTTTCTATGTAATTCCTATAAATTAATTGTAATGTCGTATTATTTCTAACACGAGTAAGTAAATAATACGTCATTGATTCGCGGTTTATTTTTTGAGTTATAGAATATAAATATAATATTTATTCACTTATTTAGATAATATCACACTATTTATACTGTTGACTAATGACACTTTGTAGAGTTTGCTGGTGAAACTTCCACAATATTATTTATTTATCATATTATATTGTGGAACAGTATATGTTAATAGATTCAATATGATATCGAACCTTGACATTTAAGTAAAAAGTTATGAATTGCTCTAGCAAACATATTAGTATGCGTCAAAGGATCTCGTAGTTCCACATAGTTCAGTGTTAATTCTCTAATATGGTATAAGAAACTTTGCTAGACATAGTCTTGTGTTACTATACAGAGTTATTTATTAAATTAGATTAGTTTGGTACTTAAAGTTGATAACTAAGAAAACTAACAAACGAAAAGTTGTAAATAATATCACAATAGTTACTAACTCATATAAATCATTAATTAATGTATTAACTTTGTTATACATATATACCACTATGTATTTTTTGTAAACTTTATTTTTATACAACTTAGGTGGCAGACAAGCACACGGTTCACCTGATGGAAAGTTGTTACCGTGACCTTTGAACGTGTGTAACACCAGGGAGTCACACTCGTGCAGCTGTCGATCTTGCAAGAACAGAGAATTTCTGTCCCGTCAGTGTAGAACACAAATACAGGACAAGCCTTTGGTCTTCCCATTGACAACACAAAAACTCTTCAGTGAGCTCTGACTACGTGGTTATTATAGCCGTGGTATTCTGTAGGGCGGAGGTACTTCCCCAGACAGACTGCTCAATTGGGACGGAAATACCATCGTGTCTTACTTTAAAAACTTACTAGATCGACAAGTTATTCATAATAATGAATAGCCATTTGGCGGATGTTGTTTAATACCGTATAATGACAGTGTAGCCAAGAAGTAGATTACAATATAAGTACATTTTGAGATGTAATAACATAAAAATACAGCTTAGTAGATATCTATAGTTAGATATTATGTTGAACGAATACTGTGATGCATATAATTTGTTGGGAACTTTATTGAATAATTTCAAATAACCCCGCCACAAAAAACAACCTCCCAAAATGTTTAATATAAATTGTGTTGGTTAGCCCTTTAACTTTGAAATATTTAGTAATATTGTAAATACTGTAAGTGGCATCATGGCGCTTGAATGGATGAACCGATTTGGATTTTTTTTGCTTAGTGGGGAGTGTTCTTAGATTGGTTAAAAAATCGGTCCAAGATGACATGATGTTTTCACATATCCTTCAATATGGGTATCAAATCAAATAGCTAGACTAGTACATCAATTTAAATATAGTGAATTAAAAATTAAATTTAACAATTTAAAAATCATTGTTGCAAAAACAACCTCTGGTAATTTCAAAATAAATTATGGTCTTTTAACTTTGATAAACCTAGTAATATTATTACTCAAGCGTTGCCATGTCGGGGGGACTTTGTATCATTCCGATGATATAACGAAGTACCTTACCAGTTCCCCCTTACTTGGTCCCCCCGACATGGAAGCGCTTAAATAAAAATATTATTATGTTTATAAAAGATAAAGGGCACAAATTATTTTTAACTTTTTAGAGGTTGTTTTATGTAAAGGTTTTTTTTTTCATTTAATTTAATTTTTATAAATGATTAAGTAGGAATATGATAAAAAACAGATTATATATTTTTATGAATACGACATACATTGACCCCAAACTCATTACGTCATTTTGTAGCAAGTGCCTTCACCCCGCAGTGTATTATACTACACAAAAACTGGTTCTGCCCTAAGTATTCTTTTGTGCAATGATTTATATCAGAGACATCCCATATTTCATACTGGTCATTTACTAGTGTCCGATATCTTATATTTAATGTATTAAAGTAATCTATGCGAATATTTTCATTGGAATTTAAACCTTATCAAGTTCGACAACGGTCTATTTTTCCAGTTCGCGATTAATCATCACTATGATGACAATTCGGTGTGACAAACGACCCTATAACTTCGGATGTCAAGGGTATTTTATTTCGTTTGTTCTTTTTGGCTTTCCATTCTTTGTACGTTATTTCATTTGCAACAGAAATAGTTCATGTTTTTGTTTATATGGTTACACGCGTACATTCCTAAAGGTGTGAAAAGAACTGACTTAACTTAAGAAATGATTTAGTTTTAGTTACTGTACATCTATACTAATGTATTTATATATACATATATATATTATTATTTTTTTTAATTTTTTTTTATATATGGAGATATTTATTAAGTAGATACTAGATATTAAGTAGAAATAATTTAGTGTACCTACACCGCAAACTATCTGTTCAATCAAATACAGTCCATATATTTGGTTGTCTGAAAGAGATCGCAGACCGCGATAAGACCGCTCATTGTAAAATTCTCATCATGTACGTATCCTTTGTAATTATTTATCCTATGTTTGGTGTGCAATAAAGAGTATTTATCAAATCTTATCTAATACTAAAGAGCTGAAGAGATTGTATGTTTGAACGAGCTAATTTCAGGAACGAATGGTTCGAATTGAAACAATTTTTTTGTCTTGAATAGTCCGTTTATCGACGAAGGTTTAAATGATGATTCATGCTACTACTCAAGAGAGCAGAGCAGTGATCATAAATTTTAAAAAATTTGGCAGATTTTCATACATCATATGAAGACTATACGGGCTATACGGAATCACCTTCTCTTCCTTTTGAGCTTGATTATACATCTGACCTTCAAACACCAAAACGAAAATCTGCACTCCATCATCGTCCGTATATCCGTAGCTAGACCCGGAAGGTTAAATTGAGCTTCAAATGTCCAATCATATTAAATATTGTGGGTAAAACTATTCTGAGATAAAAAAGATACATTTATATTAAGCGACATAGGTAATCCTTACCGTCATAATTTGTCCGATGCGGACATTTAGGGCAGCTAGCAAATGAAGGCGGTTTCTGCAACTGGTTGTCTCTGGGAATCCGAGACGACCAGCGCGGCCATTCTCCCGCTGCATTTCTTCTTGAATTTCTGAGTTCCTCGATACCTGTAGAGACGTAGACTTCAAGGGGATTATTTGAATTATTCTAAACTAAATACAAACAAAATATACAAATATCTTCAAATAACTTTTGCCATTAGGTATTTACCTAATAACAAAAGTTAACGTTAGTAAAATTACGTATTAGTTAAAGTCTAACTTCGATTTCTGGGTCAGTTCAGGATATTTACTATGTTGTATTGTTCTGAACTTTCGATATTTCGGCGCTATTGCAGACACATGATCACGGAGGAACTGGTGAACAGGGAAAAAACAACCGGGAACATGCCTCGTGTGTTCCCGGTTGAATCGCGAGTGGATACTATAAGCATCGTGTGTCGTGAACGTGATCGCGAGTGAAACCAGTGGTAGTGCAGATATGCGTAGCAAAAAATTCGAATGAGGGTAGATCGATATATTTACTCCTTTTTTACTGTTCACCGTCAATACTCCAGTTCCTTCGTGATAATTTTTTTTTTATATATATAGAACACGTCAATTAGACTTCGCCTTGCCTGATGGTAAGCTGAAGGCAAAGTCTCAGAAAAGAGGGTTACCATTACTTACACATACCGTGTGACAATGGTGACACTCAGCTTGACGGCCTCATCATATGCTTTTTCACGCCCCGCTTAAAGGACCCGGGACTGTAGGAAGAAGGAAACACGTGAGCTGGTAATGAATTCCAGGCCTTAATGGTGCGACAGAGGAAAGAGTCTCCGAACCGCTTGGTTCTTGATCGGATGTTCTGCACCGTGTGCGGATGACATCTAAGACCTGCACGTGTTGTCCTGTGCAGGAAAGGGGAGGGTGGGACTAATTAGAAGAGCTCATCAGAACACTCTCCATGGTACAGACGGTAAAATACAGCCATGGACGCAACATCTCTACGCATCTGTAAAGGTTCTAGGGTGTTCGTGACCTCGGGATTCCCAATGATGCGGACCGCACGTCGCTGCAACCTGTCGAGAGCATCTAGTAAGTACTTTGCTGAACCATCCCAGAGATGCGAGCAGTATTCCACACAGGAGCGAATTTGTGCCTTGTATAGAAGACACCGCTACTCCGGCGTGAAAAATCGTCTCACTCTGTTCAGGACTCCGAGTTTTCGTGAGGCTGTTTTGATGATACTTTCGATGTAATTTTTGTTATTCAAGTTGCAGCGAACATCCATACCTAGGATATTGAGGCTATCCTGCAGTGGCAGTGGCGTGCTCTGAAGAGTGGGGTGGAATATAGGAATCTCAGAACAATACAACAAGGGAAATATCCAGATATCTTTAATACTTGTTTATTAATTTTCACTAGCAGCAAGAAATCTGTAATCGTGCTGTAGAAAGTTAGGCTAATCTCCTATTCTGTGAGACCCAAGTTCAAACTGGCCAAATATAGGCTAAACCTATCTCGTGAATATATTATAGATGTACCTATCTGAGGTGGTGTTCCATAGTTATATCAATAATTTAGAAATAACTAGTGTGGGGAGCTATTGCAAGAAATATAGTAGAAAATACATTTTATGAATCTATTTAAAAGTATTGTAAACATAAGCGCGATAGCATTAATTTTTTTGCTTTTGTTTTCAATGAAAATCAACGTAACGTTCGTTTGTTTCCTGTTCTAAAGACTATAAATGTATATAAAGGCTTTGTTCGCGTCCGTTACGTATATGGTGGCGCTTGGCAACGTGCGGTAGTGGACTGTATTGCGGGGATGTAGCTAACTGTTCCATTGACGCTTTACACACAAAAGACAGGTGGTCGGGTTGCCGCGGGCGTGATCCAAGCAATGAATGCAACCCGAGAAATTAGGAGAGGATGCACTAACCTTCACGACACACGTGTTTTCATCGCAGCCGGTACACGGATCTTCTCTTCCTTGCTCAGGAGCTGCCGTCAGCGTCACTAGATCACTTGAGGAACACACGAGAGGCACAATCCGATCGGTAAAGGTCTATGAAGCGGTAAAAATGTAACAAATATTAATCATTTTTGAGAGACGCGAGCGCGGCCGTCCTTACGCTGGCTAGTTCAAAGCGAGACTGAGTGTCTATATCACAAATGGCGGACGGAAGCTATCTAGTCCTATTCTATGGTTAGTGCGGGAGAGGAGACGGGTATAGAAAGAGTGTGTTTCCACGTCAAGAAATACAGCTTCTACATCGGCGCAACCATTCCCCCCGGCTTGAAGGGTTACCTTCGAAACGACAAATGCGAAACAAATCTAAAGTCTAATCTAAATCTAGGTTTGGGAAATAACAACTAAAATATAAACCTAGATTGGAGCTCGTGCCTACCGCTGGCTAGGCAGAGGGCAGAGGCGAACAAACAACACAACGCAACAGTCTCGACCAAGACGAGACGCGATTAGCCAACAACAAATAAGGGTCTCTTCACGCGGGACCGATACAACAAGCGAGTGCTTCTTCTCCTCGGGTGGTTCGGAAACCGTAGTGGGATTGAATTGACTAACTGGCCACCCATCTAACGCGGCATGAATCCAGGACGGTCCACTAAACCATAACGGGTGATCTAAAATTTGCGAAGGAAGCAATCCACGAGAGAGACAATCGGCTGGGTTGTCGGTGCCAGCAACGTGAAAGAGATTATGTGGCGCCAATTCAGATTGAATTTTTGCCACTCTATTAGCGACGAATGTGTCCCAACGATGGGGCGAAGAGTGGGCCCAACACAAAGCGACTGTTGAGTCCTAAAAGCTAAAAATTACTAATATTAATGCGAAAATTTACAATTATGTCATTAAGCGACACGGAAGTGCTAGTCTTAGCACTGCCATCCAAAACTACACGGAGTTTTAGTAGTAAGCTTATCTTCTCTAATAACTCCGCGGTGCGGGATAATGTACGAAGGCTGGGTCCCGCCAGTGTCCGCAGGCGCAGGTGAGATGTAACCTTTATCTAAATATTCGTTAACAACCTCATCATAGGCCCGCTTCGACTTTGGGGACGCCTGCATCTTTCGTTCCAAACAAAGAAAGCGTTTTTCAGCGGATACACGGGAGCCACCGAGCGAAAACTTGCGGATGGTAGACTCCAGTGGCGGCTCGACGGTGCAACAGAACGAAGCAGTCGAGTGACTAAAACTATCCATAGAAGCGGGTGCGGAACCAATTATAACAAAACCAAGAACTGTTTCCAGTGCGTGCGGAGCGGGGTACGTCGGTCCCCCTTGAACCTTACGTGATAACTGGAGGTGCGGGAGAATCGAAGCGCCGATCAATATATCGACGACTCCAGGAACAGCGTAAGTCTCATCTGCTAAAGGCAAGTCTTTAAATTTCGTTAATAAAGACGTGTCAACCGGGACGGTAGGCAACTGTTCAGCTATTCTATCTATAACGAGCGAATCCATGTCAAACCAAATATTATTATTAAAACGAGATCTAAACCTTGTTTTAACGGTGCCACGAACAGCTGACTGTAAGCTTCCAAAACCCTTCACCACTGAGCGGGTTGAACGCTTATCAACATTGAAACCAAGACGCCGACAACAATCTTGAGTAATAAAATTACTTTGCGAAGCGCCATCTAACAGCGCTCGAACAATGCGCGGCTTACCTAATGCATCAACAATAACAACGCGAGCGGTCGCAAGACACACAGTAGTGAGTGCAGCACTAGCGGAGAACGAACACAAGGTGACGTCATCCGCGGCGGTCACCGGGCGGGCCGGAGCGCGCGCGAGCGCGGGCTGCGGCTGCGGCGCAGGCTGCCGTGTGTCACCGCTCGACGAGCCAACCGTGCTCACATTGGATGCGGCATTACTATTCTCAAAATGAAGCAAAGTGTGGTGTCTCGCTTGACATTTGCGACAACTATTTCTACTATTACATAAACAACGCGGTGTTTAGTACCGAGACAATTAAAACAAAAATTATTAGCGCGAACAAATTTATAACGATCACTAGGCGACAATTTTAGAAAACCAGGACACCTGTACAGTTGCGAATGATGAGTGCTACACAAAGAGCAAACAGGTGACTGTACACGTGCTGGTGCGGTACTAACATAAGTATGAGTTGACCTCAGTGACTTCGATGACGCATCTACTTTGCGTGCAGAATCAACAACTATCTTCGCGCCTTCATGTTTCGATGAAGAGCGCTGCAATACTTTTATATGCTCGCGAACAAAACTTTCTAAGTCTTCGAACTTAGGAATTTTATTGCCGCGATGATCCGACTCAAACAAACGAATGGTTTCGGAATCTAATTTCCTTAAACCCATATACAAAAATACGAAGTCGCAGAGGTCATCGATCTTTAGGTTCTTTACGGCGCGAACAGCTGACGCGAAAGTATCTAGAAATTTCTCTAAGTTTTGATCGTTACATGCCGTAATAGATTTCAAATCAAACATCTGATCTAAATAGGCGTTAGCTACCGATCTTTTATCCTCATACCTAGCTTTCAAAGTATTTAAAATTAAATTATAATTCTCGGCACTAAACGTAATTCCAGCGCAAACGGTTATAGCTTTACCAGTCAATTTTTCAACGAGATAATGCAACTTTTCGTGGTCTGTCAACGAATCGTTCTTATCTATTGTATTCTCAAAACTATCTATAAATAGACACCAATTGCGAATGTTACCATCAAACTCGGGTATTTGAATTGGTGGCAACTTAGGTCGGTCGCGAGTGGGGTTGGGTAGGTCAGCCGGCTTCTCCAAACTCCTAGCGACGCGTTTGATACGACAATACAAATCGTCAAACGACGACAAGGCTTGATAACTCACTGAGTAATCGGGATTCAAATTCAACTCTAAAACGTTGATGTCATGTACTAAGGTTTCGAAATCCGCGCGTAGACTATCTAAGTTTTCTATAGAACACAAGAACGAATCTCTGATGACCAAATCAGAGGTTTTAAGTGCATTATCATAAATCGATTGTACGCGAGAGTAAATCATTTCTTTTTTAGCGTTTAAAAGTTTCAATTGAACCTTACCGGTCCTATCAACCTTTGGGGACATGTTTACAATTAAATCTCAAACTAAAGTGCGGTAAACAACAAATATGAAATGACTTAATCTTAGCGGTACAGAGCAGCGAGGCGGCGCGAGCGATAACCGTAGGTAGGTAGGTACTTATAACTGCCAGTGCAAGCTTGAACTAACGCGCATAGCAACAAGATCGTACCTACGCGATGGTCGCTGTCTAGGTTCAACTATTATTTCAGGGACTAAGTATTGCGTAATATCTATTCAAATTAAAATACTTTCGTATGAATTGGAATGAGGTACAACCACGTGTCTACCCACGCAGGTACCAGGCAAATACGACGCGAGCCAGCGGCGAGCGAGCAACGTAATTGAAAAAAATAAAACAAAGCCAAATGCGTTAGGTATTACACTGTGCCTATGCACTAGGGTGTCTAGTATACCTAAGATCTAAGCCTAAATACCTAGATGCGGGGTTTTCTACTAAAATAACTAGGTAATTAGGCGCGGTGCGAAAATTGCAAACTACGACTGAGTGTTGATACGCTACCTAACCTATTAATGTATTAGGTAGGTACAATGCGAGCCAGCGGCGAACGGACAACAAATTCTAAGCCTAAATGTCTGGATGCGGGGTTTTCTACTAAAATAACCAGGCACTTAGGTGCGATGCGCTTATTCCCATTAGAATAATAACAAAATACGAACTACGGCTAAGAATCCGGCTCGATCCGGACCAAAAATGGTGGCGCTTGGCAACGTGCGGTAGTGGACTGTATTGCGGGGATGTAGCTAACTGTTCCATTGACGCTTTACACACAAAAGACAGGTGGTCGGGTTGCCGCGGGCGTGATCCAAGCAATGAATGCAACCCGAGAAATTAGGAGAGGATGCACTAACCTTCACGACACACGTGTTTTCATCGCAGCCGGTACACGGATCTTCTCTTCCTTGCTCAGGAGCTGCCGTCAGCGTCACTAGATCACTTGAGGAACACACGAGAGGCACAATCCGATCGGTAAAGGTCTATGAAGCGGTAAAAATGTAACAAATATTAATCATTTTTGAGAGACGCGAGCGCGGCCGTCCTTACGCTGGCTAGTTCAAAGCGAGACTGAGTGTCTATATCACAAATGGCGGACGGAAGCTATCTAGTCCTATTCTATGGTTAGTGCGGGAGAGGAGACGGGTATAGAAAGAGTGTGTTTCCACGTCAAGAAATACAGCTTCTACATCGGCGCAACCAGTATATATATGAGCTCTTGTACTATCTATCAATCTAATTTTGATTAAATTACTAAATAATTATTTATGTGTATTTAACACTATAACACGTATACATAAGTAAGTATAACTAGTTCCGTGGAGAAATTCTATAATACTTTATAGGTAAAATGAAAAATTAATTTCACAAATAGTCCGTAATGAAATTCTAGGATGTGCGAAATAATTAATATTTAGAGTAAAAATATAGGGTTTAAGATTTTTGTCTGAGGATAATGATTAACTATTTAAAAAAAGTGAAATATAGAAAAGCGAAAACAGTATTACGTGACTAAGAAAAGGCTAGATCAAGAGTGCCCAAAATTGATGAACATGTATGAAAACAATTATATTATGAAAGTAGCAGAATTGAAAAGCGAATGTCTTTACTAATCCTATTGAGAAGACTTGAATGATTCATTTTCAATAATAATATAAGAATTCATTGGTACCGGAAACGATATAAATGGAAATTTATTCAGAACCGCGGTAGCCTAGTGGTATGGTTAATGGACTGCTGAGACGAGGTCTCGGGATCGATCCCAGGTTTTACTATGGCACACACCAATGACTTTTCGATGCTTTTCGAAGTTATGTGTGTATTTATCGCACGTCTATAAGTGCCCGGTTAATGGCAATAGGCTCGCCACCTATTATATTGGGACCTAAACATAAACTGGCGAAATGTGGATGCTAGCACCTCTGCCTACCCCTTCGGGGATATAGGCGTTAGTTTATGTTATGTTATGTTTATGTTAAGTTTGAAAAAATGCTTGAGCTATGTTTAACATAAACTTTATATAGAGAGAGCAGAATGAAGAATGTCAAGACTTCAACATCTTTATAAATGGTCAGCTTGGAATAACAGACCATCTCAAAATTGATTCTCATCTCTTATACAAGCATGGCTTTGATTTTTAATTTTCACTAATAACATACATACATAAAATCACGCCTGTCTCCCATATGGGTACTAATAAATATGCAAAAATTCTACGATTTTGTTGGTGATGATGTTTTTTTTTTATACAACTTAGGTGGCAGGCAAGCACACGGCCCACCTGATGGAAAGTGTTTACCATGACATATGAACGTGTGTAACACCAGTGGAGTCACATCCATGCTGCCGACCCTGTAAGAACAGAGATTTTGTGCCGTCAGTGTAGAGGACAAAGCAGGACAAGCCTTTGGTCATCCCACTTACAGCACAAAAACCTTCCAGTGAGCTCTGGCTACCCTACTCACCGCCGGGAACACAACACGAAGTTATTATAACCGCGGTATTCTGTAGGGCGGAGGTACTTCCCCAGTCGGACTGCTCAATTGGGCGGAAATACCGCCGTGTCCTACCTCCTCAATGTATTTATTTAAGTTCAAGTTCTTTATTTGTTGAATATGGTACAAAAAAGTGACGTTTAGATTACAATGTCGGAATTTTACATTTTGATTTAATTACATAATATTCTAATGCATGCAAGATAGTTCATAAAAATATTCATTTTACAATTAAAATGTAGGATCATTCAGTTTCCCCTTACACCATAGCAGTTCAGTTTTTTTTATAATTAAGACGTTTATGTATGAAGGTTTGTGTATATTAAGTGCAGTTATAGAAACATTAAGTAAGTTTCCTTCTAGGTAAAAAACTATTTTTTTTTTAATTTTTAATAAATATTCCACAAAATTCTACACAACGCTATCTAGACCCATGGTAAGCATAGCTTAACTAGCTTGTGTTAAGGAATCTAGAATACGGATAAACATAATTAGATACTTTTTTTTGTAAATACATACATATTATACATAGAAACACCTAGAACAATGCAAAAATACATATTCGTGCATACAAATATATGCACTGAGCAGGAATCGAACCTGCGCCTCCTGCGTGGCAGTCGAACGTTCTACCGCTACGCCACAGAGGCTGTTTGGAAAAGTACTCATGAATCATGCACGGCTGTACCAACTCGTAACAAGTTTGGTAGCTTATATAGGTACTCTCGGTAAATTCAGCAACTTGCACTTTTGATACCTACATACATACATTTAATCACGCTTTTATCCCCGGAGGGAATGAACAGCCACATTTCACCAATCATTGAACTCGGTCCCACGTAATAGGGGGTGAGCCTATTGCCGTCTGCCGGGTACTATTGTTGACTCAAGCTATGCATCTGAGGCTGAGTCTGGGCTGTACATATCTGTCTGATGTTGAACAGCCCTATCCCTTAGTCGCCTTGTACGACACCGCATGGGAAGAGATGGGGTGGTCCAAATTCTACTCTGCCGGGAACCACGCGGTTTTTTTGATAATTTGCTGAAATAATGTTTTATCTCATTGATAACTAACACAGCACCAGTTACGTATTTTTTTAATAAAGAATTTCTTTCTTTCTTTTAATATTTTCCAATAATTTTAGAAATTATTTATTTATAGATTGAGACCAGAAAAAGACATCATACACAATGGGAGTTTACTGATATAGTTGTGTGAAATTGTTTGATATTAATCTTTATACTTCCTGAATGATGAAAGAGGATGGCCTCTTTTATAACTAGATTTATTAGACAGCCGTCCGATCCCATGCAAGAAATCAACAATAGTTCAACACTCCATATTAGTAATAGTTCATATGATTACCTACCAAGTGTCTCTTTCTTATCTACATCCAGCCTGCCTGTTTCTTATGTACATTAAATGTGGCTTGTCGGGATGTTCACAAAGACTTATTCTTCACTAGTGTCTCTAAAGTAAAGAAAGCATTATGTGATCACTTCTATATTGATTGAGTAATTTTCTTTTATTATGCTTACTACAAATAACACTTTATATAGATGTGAAATTGGTTGTAAACTTGTGTTGCCATTACATCCTCAAATTTAAACGATATGTTATCGTTGAAAACTTGTAAATGGCCTTCAATGTGTTATTTGATTTTCAACTACTGTTATTTTTTAGATGTAAGTTTTCCTAAAATTAATGTCCTTGGGGTGACGGAAAAAGGATACAAGTATCACCACTCTATCTCAAGGGTGTCGTAAGATGCGACTAACGGAAATATACCCAGAAAATACCACTGCGAGGGAAGGAAATAAAAAAAAAAAACCAACCCGTCTTGCCAGCGTGGAAACAGTAGGTGAAAGACTCCCAACTTTAGGAGAGGCATATGTCCAGCTGTGGAGCGCAATGGGTTAACTGATAAGTGTCACAAAACTTTAAAGTGATCTTGTCAACACCGGGACATCAATTATTTCTTAAATCTGTATGAATAATGGCGAAATGTGGGTGCAAGCACCTCTGCCTACCCCCTCGGGGATATAGGCGTGAGTTTATGGTATGGATGTATGATAAACCTTAAATTATAAGCCTCAGGTATGTGTCAAAATTTCAAACTACCTTCAAGATTTATTTACATAGACATACCTTCAGTTTCAGTCGTAATAAAGTATGTAAAAAGAAATCACATACATTAATATAGCTCTCGATAAATGAGATAAAAAGGTGAGCAGCTACCTTACGACCTAACATTTATGAATATTATATTTAAGCCCTAATATAAATTTTGTGCGTTAGAACAGACTTACCCATTGGGACTGATCCTTTTTATTATGAACTGTAAATTGTACGGTCAGAGACCTTACACCTTTTAAATGATGTATGATCTTTACTGGGATGACTACTATTACTATATTTGACTATTACTATTACTATATTTGACTATTACTATTACTATATATGACTATATTTGATTGAAACACATGTTATTTTTAAACTTTCGCGGTGTGAATTCATAATTATACTAGTTATCGGGACTTCTCGCGAATTATATCTTGGAACTTACTGTTTCTGCCGACGTTTCGGATGCGTTGCAGCACGGTACTAAGAGATAGGGCTGTTTAACATCAGATGCATGGGTGTGAATCAACAATAGTGCCCTCAAAACGGTAAAAGGATCAACCCCTATTACGTTGAACCTAATACAATGATTGTTGAAATATGGGTGTTCATTCAAGGCGTTATTATATGTATGTATATATTTATGTTGTGATTTGTTTTGTTCTATATTTACTTTGTTTCTTTTCCATTTTTGTTTTTAAAATTTTCGTGGGCGTACATTATGCTAACGAGGTCTCAAACCTACCGGGTTAACCGCGAAAAATCAATTAGAACTAAAAGCCTGTTGCCTGGCTCCACCAGGTATCTCTTTGTGCAATATACAGCTTAAGTAATTATGGATTACGTCACGACTCTATAGTCAAAGGACTCTGGAAACACGACATCTGTTGCGTTCTACGTGCGCCTGGCTACAAAGAGGAACGTCCATTAACTAACTAACGGCCGCGTGAAAAAGAAAGTTACCCCATTTTTTGTGCGCAAAATCCCCAAGGATACCTCCACTGCCGAAGCACACTGGAGAGTTTTTGTACTGTCATTGGGAAGACAAAAACTTGTTCTGCTTTGACTTTTACATTGACGGCACAGGAACTCTTGTGCTTATAGAGTTGGCAGGGCGAGTGTGACTCCCTTGGTGTTGCACACGTCCATAGGCCACGGTAACCACTTTCCATCAGGTGGGCCGCGTGCTTATCTGCCAACTAAGTGGTATAATAAATGACTTTGAACTCTTTTCTGATCGTGGTCTTTCTAACGCGATATGAAGATTTTATTTTTTCCATACGTGGAATTTTATAGACTTTCATGTAATTATGAATTATGCTCTCTTCATAAAACTATCATCTTCTCGTACCTTTATACGGTATTAGGTAGATATTGACATAGAGATAAGATCGACACAACAAAAATAGCTGTACAACATTATTCATAACCCCACTTGTAGGTAAGTATATTACAATGATACTTCACTGAAGGTTTACAGAACTAAAGGAGCAATTTCAACGAGTTTGACGAAATGCCACATGAATTATGTATTATGTATAAAGGGCACCTAAATCAGATTTTTGTTTCAGTATAGCACATATTTTTGGTCTATAGATAATATAATCAATAGAACAAGACTGGTAAGGTCTGGAGGAGATTGACAAATATATTTATTTCCATTTTTCAAGTTTTCTTTTTTTCCCCTGCATGTTTGAGTGAGAACTAGTTCAATATATAAACATAACATAAACTCACGTCTATATCCCCGAAGGGGTATGCAGAGGTGCTAGCACCCACATTTCGCCAGTTTATGTTTAGGTCTCAATGTAATAGGTGGCGAGCCTATTGCCATTAACCGGGCACTTATAAACCTGCGATAAATATACACATAACTTCAAAAAGCATCGAAAAGTCATTGGTGTGTGCCATGGTAAAACCTGGGATTGAACCCGAGACCTCGCATCAGCAGTGCATTACCCATACCAGTAGGCTACCGCGGCTTTTTAGTTCAATATATATATACGATAAACGCACTTATCTTGAAGTGGGTAGTTTTTCTATTGTTACCTAAACGGTACACTAAGACCTAAATATTTTTTTATGGATCTGTGTGTGTGTGATCTATGGATATCTATCTATCTATCTATCTATCTATCTATCTATCTATCTATCTTTTTTAGCTACAAATTTTTATTTTATTTTCTTCTTCTTTTCTTTTACTTTTCTGCAACTTTTAAAGAACTTTTATTATACTACTAACGGTTGAAATATAAAAAAAGTTACTTTGATTCATCAAAATAACTATTTAGCAAAAATCATTTCGAAGGTTACGTA
Organism: Eilema griseolum; assembly: GCA_963662185.1. NCBI lineage: Eukaryota > Metazoa > Arthropoda > Insecta > Lepidoptera > Erebidae > Eilema > Eilema griseolum. The sequence goes on from OY759238.1 coordinate 22,264,115, forward strand.
ACAGCCGTGTAATATTAAAGGCAATATTATATTGATTCTTAGTAAATCTATTCTTGAAAAGATAATCAGTTCAAATAGCTCATGATATAAAGCTCAATGTAATTGTTTTGTTATAAAAAATATGATGAAGAGTGAAAATTCTTCGCACCTATTGTATTTTATTTGACATTGAAGGTGCTTTTGACAAAACCAATTTTAACAGCATCAACAGATCACTTCTCGACCATGACGTGTCTTCAATGCTTGTCGAATGGATCGACAATATGCTTAAACAGAGGGCGGTGCAACTTACAGTCAACTCCACCACGCGAGGTATCGTAAGCACCTCTGCTTACGATACCTCGCATGTCCACAAGGAGGAGTACTCTCTCCCCTGTAATGGAACCTGATGGTGGACGAGCTTGTAACGGATCTAAACGCAAATAACCTCTTCACTGTAGGCTATGCGGACGATATTACGATCCTAGTATCGGGGTTGTTCGAAAGTGCCATATGCAATCGCATGAGACAGGCTTTCAAAATAATCGAATACTAGTGCGAAAAGCACGACCTATCGGTCAACCAACAGAAAACAGAACTAATAATGTTCACAAACCGAAGAGTACTGGGCCCATACAAGCTCCTAAAACTCTTTGCGCAACCGAACTAACACTTAGGGAAGAAGTCAAATACCTAGGGGTTATTCTCGACAGCAAATTGCTCTGGAACAAACACCTTGAACACAAACTAAACAGGTGCACAATAGCCTTTTACCAATGCAAAAGAATGATGGGCACTACATCGGGACTCTCACCCAAAATAACTCTGTGGTTATACACAACAGTGATCAGACCCATGCTAGCCTATGGGGCTTTAGTATGGTGGACTCGAACAGAGTTGTCTACCGTGATTGCCAAGCTAAAATCCTTCCAGAGGCTGGCCTGCTCATCAACCTGTGGATGCATGAAAACCACTCCAACCGCTGCTATGGAGATAGCCCTCAACATAGTACCGCTTGACCTGTTCATCCAACAGGAGGCCACCATCACCGCTATTAGGTTGTGGCACCTGGGACTCTGGGGCAACTATTGCGACAGTCCTCATACCACAATTCTTGGACGAGCCCTAAAGCATCGGCCACTGATGGCCGCCCCCTGCGATAGAACTTTTAAACAATATTTCTGGAACAAAAAATACCAAATAACAAAACAGGCCGAGAAAAAAGACTACTCCGGTATTGAAGAGGTACGCGTATACACTGACGGCTCCAAAACTTTTTACTTAAACTTTTACTTTCTTAAGCAACGTATAGATGTCATATGTTCTTAGAATGTGTATAAGTTTTATTCAATAATATTCTACCGGTAAAATTTAACTAAGCACTCGTTCTTCATAAATCTCGAACGTTTTATTGCGTGAAACCTTCCAGGTATCGTCACTCGGGGAATGAGATGAATAAAATACAATATAATCGACTACAATGATGAAGCATTTCTTCTCTGGGATAGTTCCATAGTGTCTATCCAGCACTATCAATGCCCGTGTTCTAGAACGATACTCAGTACAGAATCTCGATTTATAACTAGATCTGAGGATAGATTATACTCCAAAAAACAGTTCTAATGTCATTGTGAGAATCGATTCACAACTGAACGTTATTCTGGAATACAAGTCTAAGGCTCGTATTCTAGAATGACACTCACTTAAATCTCGATTTATCTGAGGAAGTATTGTAAGTACCGAATCTGTCAAAGATGTCTATACAATCTATCCACAGATACATCGTGATGCAAGTGAGTGTCGGGCTAGAACACGGTCTTAAATCATAAAAGTGATTTTGTAAGGACGTTCTCCTATATTTCTGAAGACCCGCTATTCATTCCTGTGACCCGTAAAAGCAATATTAAAAATGTAGTGGTATATTATATTAACGTATAGTACTTATTTGTTTTCTAATATCGAAACCATTATGTTATACTAAAATAACATAATATATCATTTATGTGATAAAACACAAGAAAAAGAGGCAGAAACCGAGGGGAGATAGATAGACATCTATCATTCAACGAGATTCCATTTATTTTCCATGAGTCTACTGAACGAAAAACGTTTAGCTTAGTGAATATACCTATTACCTGTATAACTTTAGGGAAATCTTTCAAAGTTCAAAGGTTCAAAAATGAAAATCCTTTTATATTCTAAATGAAAGAAATTAGTTTCAGACATGTCAGCCTTTAAAAGATGAACGGTTGTATGAAATTTTATAAACCTGTTTTTTTTTAAAAAAAAAAAGCTATATACCGATTTCGTGTCTTTTTAAAACTGTAGCCAGAGAGTGAATTAAGGGTCGAAATATTCTATAGTAAGAATAAGAAGTTTATTGCTTTTGAAGGAAGAAGTATGAAATACAATATTAAATCTGAACTGAGGGTTTGGCAGGGGTGCGAGGGCTATGCCTGTCTACTTCACCTTCGGTGACCTAACCGACCCACAGGAACCGTGCGTTTTGGTCGGTTCGAGTCCGACATATAACTTCTCCCACCGGCTCCGGCGGGTTAGGTATCCGTGGGGATTTTTCGCACATAAAAAGTAACAAATATTTATGCTCAACTTCTTGTGCGTGTTTCTACGAAACCATTCAGAGAGTTTCTTCGAATGATTTTTATTCATAGTAATAGCACTCTGTAGTTGGTGCCGCAATCAATTGCTATGACTAGCTTTATTATCCTTGTTGTTGTTGTTCTAAGAAAAACAAATAATACCATAATAACTTATAAGATTTGAAAATTTATGAAAACATATAGTAGTAAAAGTAAAACCAATGATTCCGTGAAATGGTAAAAATAGGAACTAAGCCTGTCACTGTCAAATGCATACTGTTTTATTGCAAATCAAAAAAAAAATAGCATGATTTGCAAATATTGAAGGGACGGTGATAGCCTTCTTCAATTCACGGAACGTTATTTTCAAGACTATTATATACATACATATAATCACGCCTCTATCGCCGAAGGGGTAGGTAGAGGTGAATCAACTCTCATATTTCACAAATTATTAAATTCGGTTCCACATAATAGGAGGTGAGCCTATTGCCGTCATGCGGGCACTATTGTTGACTCAAGCCATGCATCTAAGGCTGAGTCTTGGTTGTATATATCTGCCTGATGTTAACCAGGCCTACCCCTTAGTAGTATTGCACGACACTGCATGGGAAGAGATGGGGTGATCCAAAATCTGCCGTGAATCACGCGGCTATTAAAGTTAGTCAATTCGACTTCAACATAGCTTTAGTAACAGTTCGTTCAATAAATGCACCCTCTAATTGGTCACCAAGGTAGATATTCCAGCCTTCGTATTTTATTGATTTTCTATGCATTAATTATGTATTCTATGAACCACTGTGAACTGTAAATGATGGCTTATGTTTGCCATACGATAATATGAGTTGTTTCGAGAGGCAATTTTTAACTAACAACGAAATACATGCAGTATTTCGTTGTTAGTTAAAAATTATTAGAACTTGCGAATAATCGTGCGAATTAACACTTCCTTCATTGAATCACTCGTCAATTATTTATTAACTTTCGTATCTTCCTATCCTTATTCCAGCACGCTCTAACGGGTGAAAGGATTTGGTTTTAACTGGAGTTGTGCCTGTGTACTAAACTTAAATGAACCGTCAAAATAAGGGAACTGCTACTGACAAATGGTATAATGAACACAACCCACACGCCTTGATTAACTATTGCTAATGCAGGACGTTCACGGTGCGTAGATTCCCGGACGCGGATGCAGACACTGACGCATTTACTATATTTATTTATTATTGTAACAAAATATTTTTACATTGTGTAGGATTTAATATACAAGAATCTAATGCAAAAACATACAACAAGAACATAATTATTAATTGCTAAAAAGTGGAGTCACATATAAGAAACTTATCTGCAGTATCACGGACGAACTTTTATCCACGGTGCGTTATCTGGGAAATTCCACACGCGTCTGTGAAAACGCGGATAGTGGAAAACCGCCCTAGCTGAGGCTAAGTACGATAGTGATTGAACAAGATTGTACTTAACCAGAATAGTTAAAATTTAGTAAACAGTCTTTACAAACATATATTACTTAAATGGCTGTCACGTTCACTTTGCATGTAAATAATGATTTTAACTATCTATTCATATGCCAACAATGTTATCAACATACACAAAGTACATCAAGAAATGTTATCACGCTACGTTTGCAGTCGTAGGCAGTGTTTGGTAAGAGCAGAGTTGAAGGCCTCCGTACTTTAGAAATATCGGTGATACCATGTCTCGCTTGAAAGGCCGGGTGCCATGTTGATACGCACGAGTTATAGGTATAACGTGCCCTATCTATTACATGTAAAAAAATGGAAAGTGTATCTATATCTATTATATAACTATATAAAGTTTGTGATAGATGTGTGGGTTTGTTTTTTATTATACTAATGAAAAACGAGTATTCAACGGGAGTTGCAGCTGCCAAAAACTGCTGTGCAGTTTGGCAGATGTTTAGAATAATAAGATATAACTTTAATTTGATATAAACGTTTTCATTTCATTTCATTTTCATTACTAAAACTGTCTCAATACTTAAAAATGGCAATATACTTTGTCCGATCGATTGTTATTTGAAATTAAAAATGTACCATTTGACGTAAAATTAACTCTCTCAAGTCTACAGTTAAATAAATGGCAGGACAGAATATAAAAATCAATGCGTTAAATTGTTAAAAATATTTATAATATTTTTTTGTTATAGAGTTCAGTATTCGAACTATTTGGAAATGTTGAAATACGCCGACTAACTGTTAATGAATTAAAATAGAAGCGAGGAGTACGATAGCTTAATTAAGAAAAGTGAAGTGCGTTAGTTAGGAGAAATTGAAAAAAAAACCGTGTCACAAAAGCAATGATTGCAGGTATAGTTAAAAATAAATAGTCAGTTACTGGAAATTTCAATTAGGCGCCAAGACTAGCTCTGACAAGAAGAAATTATTATGCAAATGCTTCAAGAATGGCTTGATCCATATATTGGAGGTAGGATCATGTTCAATGTTCATATTTGACACTAATTTTAAGTTCTATTCTACACCTATTTCTTACTAAAGTAAAATAACCAGCTGCAATAAAATGTCTATATTGTATCCTTTTTGATTACTTGTTGTGATAGTTGGATCTGATAAAACGAGAGTAAGCGGTACATTTCCTTACACAATTGTTTTTTTAAGGTAGATTTCCGTAAGTTAACCGTATAGTACTGACTTTACAACAGCTTTTCTTTTACTGAGAATATGAATAAAATACTGACCTACAATGAAAATAATGCGTTTAGGTGCAAAAAAGTGTTCAAAGAAAATAATGTGAAAGCAAATGTATTTTTTCTGTAACAGTATTTATGTCTAATATATGTATATTATGTCACTTATGTTTTCTCATAACTTTATTACATTCCAAAATTTTCTTTTTGAAGGATATAATTACTAACAGCCTATTCTACAACAATAAAGCTTTTGAAATTGTGTTTAGAATATGTCAAAAATTTTAACAGATCATAAAATTAGATTTCTATATTAGTGCTCTTTAAATTTATTTGCAGCCATGAATGAATTTATAGCTGACAATGATTGCTATAAATGATATCAAAGATCACTTTTAATAATTACGTTAACGAGTAAAAACCTGATCGGGATCGACTGCCCGACTGGGACACGCAGTCCGGCGGTGATCCAGGGAGCGGCCGCTTGCGTCGCCAGCACACGTCCCGCCAGCGGCACAGGATCGCGGTGCGGAAGTATGTCCTGAACCTGTGGAAGAAGAATAAGCCTTTAGTAATGGTGTTAGGATATATTTCATTTTGTTAACATTATTAAGTACTTATTGCTCTTTGAAATTACGTACCTATGTTAAAATAAACAAAGTGTATTTTTAAGACAGGGCAATATAGACAGATGTGTAAGGCATAAATTCCTTGAAATAAGATCGATTGGCACATTTTTTATAATCTCATCATTTTTAACTAACTGTACGATTTTATTACTATTGCCTATGGGACAAGTAAAATTGAACACTGAACTGAACACTATGGGACAAGATGTGAGTACTAGAAAAGACAGAAATCAGACAAAAACGTTTCAAAAATAAGGACGAATAAATGAAAAATCTGACGACTCTCGCCCCGGGCTCCGGCTCGTACCTGGCAGACAGTGTTTTGGGCTCCTTTACACCGGACGCTATCTACCTACATGACAAAAGCTCGGCTGGCTACTTGACATTGCTGTACCTGACATTTATAATTTATGATATAATTTTACTGTATAATATAAGTTGTATAATAGTTATTTTAGTTTCTAAATTTGAAAAAATAAAAATTTGTTAAGCTTAAATAATAATATTATAATGTTATTTATAGGAAAACAATACTACTTCTTTCTGCAATCAATAGTGTCTTGTAGACCATCTTTTTACGTGCGCAAAATCCCCCCACCGAAACCGGAGGGGGAAGTTATGTCATACTTAAATAGACTAAAACGCACGCCGTCTTTGGGTCGATGTTGGTTGTAGGAGGTGAGGTTGGCAGACATATCCCTCACACCCCGACCGGAGACTCTATTAGACCAAGTAAATAGACTACTAATAAAAACATAAATCTTGTTATGGCTAGAATATTAACAAATTATACTAACAACACTAACAAGTAAAAATTGCAATAATGTGTGGCGCGAACCTGATAAAAACGTCAAGCAAATCAAAGGTATGTATGTATCTATAACATGACCTATTTAATTCCTGTTAACATTATTGTATATCATGGAACGCAAAAGTTTAAAAGTTAATTCAGTACAAATGGCACTGCAAGTCTTGGCTAGTTTCATACCTACAGAATTCCACGGCTATAATAACCCCGTGTTGTGTTTCCAGCGGTGACTAGGGTAGCCAGAGCTCACTGAAGAGTTTTTGTGCTGTCAGTGGGAAGACTAAAGGCTTGTTGATTGTGTCTTCTGCACTGGCGGCACATAAACTCCCTGATCTTACTGGGTCGTTAGCACGGGTGTGACTGCTCTGGTTTTGCACACGTTCATAGGTCATGTTAACCACTTTCTATCAAGTGGGCTGTGTGCTTGTCTGGCATTTAAGTTGTATAAAAAATAGCTTTAAAAGTGGCATAAAACTACAAAACTACGTTGTAGCTTAAGACGCTTCTTTAGAGAATACATAAGGTGTGAACTTAGGATCTTAACATTGAACGAGATTGGATATTATGTAAATGTAACATCAAATCCCAGAGCTTTGATGCTAACAATATACAGAAGTATTTGAGGAAGGACTTAAGCGGATTTGCGGTGGATTGTGACATCACTCTTGAGACCCTAATACTGTGTTGACTGTGTTGATAAACATCGTTATGATTTTAGCGTGAAAGTTAGATGGACTCCTTTGATCCCAGGTGGTGGGATATCCATAACGACGTCTTAGGTGACGACGATAAAGTAGAGCTTACAGTGAATACAATATAAGTTGCAATATATAATAGTTACTAGGGTATCCGTGGGGATTTTACGCACTATAAAAAATAAGGATAGCATATTACAGCTTGGTTTACCTGACACGGGATCAAAAGATAACGAGAGCGGAGCCGCGCGCACCTACTAGTGCCCTTATAATTATTCGGCAGAAACACAGGTAACGAGAATTTTAGACTTGAAAAAAAAAAACTTTATACTTTTGAATGAAATTTTAAAGCATAATTAGTATGCTTACTATTTAAATCAATTAAGATATAGATAAAAATTAATCGGTTCAGTCGAGATTCGAAACCCGCAATATTGCCCTTACAATGTATCAATTTCATTTAATAGTTTGAGCGAAGTCATCAAAAATCAATGTTTAAAAATGATTGCAACATCATTCATTGGTTCCGATAATTCGTACAAATGTCGGACATTTAACCGTCGCCGTAATTTGAATGGTTTCAGGTGAAGGTTCTGTGGCTTTGTGGTTAGAGCGTTCTCCCTGTAAGGGAAAGATCGCGAGTTCGAATCCCACCTGAACCGTTTCAGTTTTTTCCATATCTTAATCAAACTGTACACTGTTCCCATTTTGAACGGTTCAGTGTTATTCTAACATATTCTTGTAGCTTTTACGCCATCCGTAAGTTTATTTAAAAGAAAATATTAAGAATAATGACCACCTTGCTCCTGACTCCTGACCACTTTGAGTTATATAGGGATTTCACTCCCCATACAACTCAAGCCCCTGTTCCTAAATCATTAATATTCTAAGTGAAAAAAATTACGGGTTTAATAAAATTGTGATCCCTACATTGATGGTAAAGGTAAATATACTCAAGTGCTAAAAATTTCACTTCGTATGTTTGTCTTCTAGATCATCGAAGTATGTATTTAATTAGTTACACGATAACAAGGATATTCATTAGTATAACTGGAAACTTTGTCCCGCTTTAATAGCTTTGAGATTCAAAACAGCTTATTACACATTTCGCATTCTATTGTTTGAGTAAAAAACTCAAACCTAACCTCAAAATATTATTTAGATTATGAATAGGTTAAAGGTAAGCGACCTTTTGTCATGCAGGGCTAATTTCGCGAGTCATAATTTGTGAAAATAAATGGGCTATTCACCGGAAAATGTGACAAGATAAGAGCCTTTATTTTATATAGCAATATCCTCATTCCGTACGCAAATTTGTTTGGGGTACACAGGGTAGGGGTGAGCCTGGTGGTAATAAAATTGACATATTAACTTATTAGCTATAAAGCTCAGTAACATTATGGATAAAACGAAACAATAATTTGAGCGTTTCGTTTCATCAAGTGAGCATCTGCATCTATGAAAATAAATATCGTTTCTTGTTGATGAAGTACCTGCAGGCTCAGGCATCAAAATCTCACTTGCTTACCTAGTTGTCACAACGATAATTTTACTGATATTGCCATTTTCCAACCTTCCAAAAGAGTTTTCAAGAAACGAATTATAAGTAAGTTAAAGTCATACTTGCCCACATGAAAGTATTGGATAAGTTAATTAGTTAATTAAGTAATATAGCATAGTTGGAGCACTAATATTTGCATAAATTAAGTATTGGGTACCTAGTTGTTAAGTTGTGCACGCAGTATTTTACTTGTCGGGAAACTTTATTATTGGCTTAGAATCCTACTTAATTCTAAGTTTACCCATGGTTTATGTAAAATAGCTGGTAAATTTCCAATAAATAAATAAATTAATTCCTCCTCATCGATGCCAACCGTCAGCGTGGTCAGAAGGCTGGCGGCATTGCCACGTTGCATGGCAATACCTATCCTTTGCACGAAGAATAAAATAGCCCTTTGGTTACAGGTAGTGTCTATTAAACGTTTCGAAATGTTTCTTAACAAAATACGGGCATTTGGCTTGATGATTCCAGTGTTTCGACCGCAAACGGCTTAAATACGTAATTGAAGTAAATTAGGTTTTTTTTTATACCACTTAGTTGGCAGACAAGCACACGGCCCACCTGATGGAAAGTGGTTACCGTGGCCTATGGACGCGTTCAAACCAAGAGAGTCACACTCGCGTTGCCAACCCTGCAAGCATTGAGAGTTTCTGTGCCGTCAGTGTGAAAGACAAAGCAGCACAAGCTTTTGGTCTTTCCACTGACAGCACAAAAATCCTCCAGTGAGCTACACTACTCACCGCCGGGAACACAACACGAGGTTATTATGGCCGCGGTATTCTGTAGGGCGGAGGTACATCCCCAGTCGGACTGCTTAATTGGACGGAAATAACGTCGTAACGTCATGAATTATGAGAATACCGATACTATTCCGATAATCTCCAGGTACTTATAACCAGGACAATAGTTTATGTGTTATTCTAGACTCCAGAGTACAACACTTAATCTACAAGAGTTTAGTCTATCTCTGTGCCAATTTTCGTCTAGATTCACTAGACGATTTCGAGTAAATTATGGTGGCGTACACACGTTTTTATTACCAGTCTACATAGCAACAGTGTCCTTCTAACCGCTTAAGCCCGCATTCAAGGACAACGCTCAGGTGTAAATTGACCCTCACAATGACATTAGCCCTGGTTCGGACATGTAATGCGTAGGGATGAAAGTAACGTCATAAGGAAACACTAATTATGGAAGTAGATGGCTACAAGGGGAGAGGGAGACCTAAAATGAAGTGGATGAACTGTATGAAAGATGATATGGTTAAGAAGGCAGTAAATGTTGAGAATATGACTGCAACTAGAGATGAATGGAAAAAGAACACAACATGTTGCGCCGACCCCAATTAAACTAGGGATAAGGGCAGGAGGATGATGAATGATATTAGAACTGTCTTCTAGAATATATTTTTTCTTAAGATTAAGTGATAAATCGAGGTTCAGGACTGAGTATAGTGGCAGCGGGAGCGACGAGAATCGCAAGCCAAGCTGCCCGCGTACGAAGGCAACTCGGGCGTCTGAGGTCGATGAACGACCTCCGCCCCCCATGAGCGCAGGCCTGGGGGTGACTGGTGGAGCCACCTGTCACCCTGGCAGAAGCAGGCCGTGGCGGCAGCGCGCCTGGCGTGCCTCCCTGTTTTCCGGGGACGAGTTGGGAACTCTCTAGTCCCCACACACCCGAGGAGAGGGCCAGATCGTGAGAGATGACCCTGCGTCGGCCGGAGTGCGAGGGATATGCCTGTCAACCACACCTTCGGCAACCGAAACGACCCACAGGCGGCGTGCGTTTTAGTCGGTTCGAGTCGGATATAACCTCTTCCACCGGCTCCGGTGGGGAGGTATCCGTAGGAAATTTGGGCACGTAAAAAAAAAGGACTGAGCACCGTTCTGGCGTATCTGATAAACCGAGTTATTAGATACCAGTTTCAAAGTTTAAACCAGTCTTCTTCTGACACTAAACACAAACCTTTACCTAAAATTGCTAAACAATGCAGAAGGACCAAAGGAAAATTAACGTGATATTCGGAAACCCTTACCAAAATTCGCCTTTGTGGCATGTGTTTTGCCTGGGGCCATATATTTGAGATTAATCAGAAAGATTAGCCACAGAGTGGTGCATTTATTATGGATACGTTATATCTACAACGCTCGCCAATCGTCTTTTTCTCGGAAGAAATAATATGGTGATTTTATTTATACATTAAGCTAATAATAATATTACTAGTAAATAAAATAACATAATAACATGCGCTGCTGCTGCATCAGCGGAGACTCTCAAATGGCGCATATATACCAATTTATTTTTGAGCCGTTTGGAGTCGAAACGTTGGGTCCGTGGGATCCAAGCGCGCGCGCGCTATTCAAAGAAATAGCGAAGCCAGTAATCGACGCTTCCCGTGACCATAGGTTGGCCTTTACCTCGCTCAAAGAATTGGCATCGCCAATCAGCGTGGTAATGCCGCCAGCTTTTTGGGCACGGTACCAGTAGAGATCGATGGGGAGGAATTTTTCGATGCCAAAAATTGCAGTCTTTTTCCCTCTTTTTCTCTATTCCATTTTTGTATATATTGTATAGTTAGCATAGTTTTATATAAATAATTTTATATTATAATATCATATTTTATGTATCTAAACTGAATAAAAACAACATTATTAGTTATACATGCACTTAATGAACACCTGCAAAACTTCAGCCAAATGCAAAATTTCTGCGATATTCTCGAAAATATGATTTTCAAACTTCGAACAGTTCTCCTATATTTTTTCTCTCTCTTTTGTCTCTATATGAACGTTCCATCGAAATAATGTGTAATTAAAGACACTACCCGTTTCCTTGATAATGATTCCGAGGTTATTAATTATATTTCAGTTAACAAAGAAGGATATTAAACAATACATCCATAGTTACCTAATACTATGTTCCTCGTACTCATTGTGTAAAATCTATTGTGATTTCCTTTATCTTTCCATTTCTATTACTTACCAACCCTTAACTACTACTGGTCTTTGAGACCATTATTAATTTTTACAGTAGATTAATACCTTGGGTGCATGTCGTGTGACAGAATGCGTCCAAACTTTTTTTACATATCGGATAGCATGGCAATTGAACTCAGTAAATGAACTCGAGCACTTATTTATTTGCTAGGACCTGAAATTCTTTAGGTACCAGCATAACGTGTTTCCTTCTTCCTACAGTCCCGGATTTAAACCGGGGCGTGAAAAACATTTGATGAGGCCGCCAAGCTAAGTGCCACCATATTGTAACATGCTTCGTGTCTGTAATGGTGACCCTCTTTCCTGACCTGACCTGACTTTGCTTTTAACTTACCATCAGGCGAGGTAAACTCAAATTCGCGTGTCCTATATAAAAATGCATTCAGGGGGCTTGGTCTAGATTACTAAAAAGTCAGCGGTCTCTGAGACCTTATGTACGTAGATAAGTGATTTTTATTTAATTAATTATTAATTTGATTTGTGATTATTTATTATTTTATTCGTTAATTTACTAAATATTATTGCAGTTTATGTTATTTGGTGCCTTTAAATAAAACTACCGGGTATTGACAACAGTTTTATTAATTTAATAGGAGGTGGATACAGCAATTTTCTGATAATCAGATGGTAATCTGAGTCAGCGGTCTCTAGGACCGCAGGTAGGCGGTTGTGGGACTGAAATAGATGGTATGTGGTTTAGTGTTAACAAATTCTCTAATATGGGTACATTCCTCTATGTAAATACATATGAAACCCATCAACTGTTTTGTATTCAATGTTGACTACATATCGGTCTTTCACTTCAATGATTTCAATTCTAATTAATTTACCAAAAGTCAGTCACGTAGACAAAATATTAATATTCAACAATAATTGGACAGGTACGTGTACAATACGTTTGAATGTTAGAATCCATTGATAACAAGATGTAATAAGGGTTGTTTTAGAGAATTAAATCGACACACGAATAATATAATAAATTTACGAGAAGGGTAAAAATTGTTTTAACCCGACTACGGCGAAGTCAAAGGAGGGTAATGATTTTGATAAGCTATGTATGTATGTAGGTTCATCTGTTTCCACATAACTCCTCAACTGTTTATAACAACTGGACAAATGAACGGTTGAATGGTTTCGTTAAAACTATGCTGGTTGTATGCTGGTTATAGGCTATATGATGTGTCACAAAATCTAATGTGGCGCCCTCTAGTGGACTTGGTGGAATTTGTTGTTACACATATTGAGAACTCACTTGTACTTTTCCACTTTATTATTAATTGTTATTAGACTTGACCGATTTCGCCTTACGGCATCCTCAGAGGTTTACCGGCGCCTCCTTCTGCGAGCAAGTAATGCTCGTGAAGGAGGTGGCGGTGCGGGAGAGGCAGCGGGAGTGACGAAGGATCGCAAGCCAAGCTGCCTGCGTAGGAAGGCAACTCGATGAACGACCTTCGCCCCCCATGAGCGCAGGCCTGGGGGTGACAGGTGGAGCCGCCTGTCACCCTGGCAGAAGCAGGGCGCAACGAGTTGGGGACTCTGCAGTCGCCACACCCGAGGAGAGTCCACCAGTCACCCCCAGGCCTGCGCTTATAGGGGGATCGTCGCTCCCGCTGCCGCTCCCGCCCCGCCTCCTGTTTCACGAGCATTATTGCTCGTAGAAGGAGGCGCCGGCCGCCCACGCATCCGCACCAGCTCCCGTCTCGGCGTTTGCCCACCACCCTGGACACGCGGTGAGCGTGTGCGGCCCCGAGTCCTCGCTCACGCCGCAATGATAGCACTCGGACGTTGGCTCTTTCTCCATCCGACGTAGATACTTCCCGAAGCACCCGTTCTCGGTGATTATCTGCGTCAGACGGTACAAGAGGCTGCCGTGTAGCCTCTCTAGCCACTCCCCATTCATTACTGTTTAAACCGTGATTCAGTAGTCGGGTTTTAGTTTTTAAACTTATTTTTTTATGAATATTGTGGCAGTTTTAAAATGTCATTATAGCAGCTAAAACACATGCAAAACTAGAAGTTATACATATTGTTGTAGGTTTGTGATGGTGCTTTCCAACGATGTCAATGGCATTAGATGGCCAGTCTATCCAAAGCCACTTGGCAGGATTGAAAGATCGTTCCTGTATATTATACATCGCAATAAGAACCGACATAGTTCAATTTCAAAGTTATAATTTTCTGCCGTCTGTGTAACTCCGACATAACTGCCTCCGCTGATCAAAAGAGGGGTTATCAGTACGAAAGGTACTTGAGACTTTCTAAATCTAAATCAACGCAAAACATATTTAACTCATTAACTGCAAAATTAATTTCACAAAGGGACCACGTTCCGTTTATGAACAATTATCCTGAAAATTATATTCCAGGTCAAAACATCATGCACGTTCCAGTCTAATTATTCACAAATAATGATATAACGCAAACAAGAGAGCCCTCTCCAGTAAATTTTGCAACAAAAACGAGGATACAATGAACAATATTATTATGATAATATTATGTATCTTTCTTATAAGATGTACTTTTGATAATTAACTACCTTCAAGATTTGTTAACCCTTCGTGCATCTGGAAGTGAAATGAAAGCACGTAGGGTATAGAATAGGGATAAGTAATGAGGATAAAGAAAGGAATTAACAAGGGAACATCGCATTGTGATACCTGTATTCCAAGTACATAAATAAATATAATTAAGGTATGGTGCCGTGGCCAACTGCAGACAGCAGCAGCAGACACAGAGTTAACCCTGAAATATACTTGAAAATAATAATTTTTTATATTGTTTTAATTCATTGCGGCTTTTCAATGGTGCCGTTTATCCGTATCGAAGTTTTACAAGTAATGTATGCGAAGAAACGACACGTCATCCGACCACACATAAATTAAATCTGCAATCTGCTCATTTGTCTAAAACTGTACATTTAAATTCTTTCAAATACATTAATTTTACATTTATGTATATATTTCATTTACAATACGGATAAAGAGCGCCATTGAGAAGCCGCAATGAACTAAAATAATAAACAAAATTATCATACTCAAGCCTATTTCATGGTACGTTTTGTGTCTGTTGCCGTGCCTGCTGCAGAGTTTGCAATATTGAAAAAGACAGAAAAGGTGAGCTAGAGGCGTGCAAGAATCGATCGAACAAAAGAAAGATCACCCTCAAATGACATCCTTTTGATGGTAGTTGGTGACCTTCAAGACCTCTGGGGCTCAAACCAACCTCGGTAGCATCGGTAGCTTTGTGAAGTCGGTCTTACGATCGAGAGGTCTCGCGTTCGGCTCCTGGCCATTACACTACCGACGTGAACCCACTCCTAACATAAACTATTTAGTTAAATTGGAGAGGTTAGACCATATATTAGTAATATCGATTGCGTAGGGTAGCCAGAGCTCACTGAAGAGTTTTTGTGCTGTCAGTGGGAAGAACAAAGGCTTGTTCTGATTTTGTGTTCTGCACTGAGGGCACATAAAATCTCTGTTCTTACAGGGTCGGCAGCACGGATGTGACTCCACAGGTGTTACACACGTTCATAGGTCACGGTAACCACTTTCCATCAGGTGGACCGTGTACTTGTCTACCACCTAACTTGGATAAAATTAAAAATTATATTGGTTGCGCCGATAGTAGAATTTGTATTTTTTTTTATCAATAGTAGTAATTCAAGTCATTAACGCTGGACACACGCTTCCTGTACCCATCTCCCTCCCGCACTACCTCTAAGTGAAAGATAGCAATAGTTTTCGCCCGCCAATGGTCAGAGTAGCCGCATAGTCACTTCGCTTTTTGAACTAGTAAACAATGGCCGGCGGCGCACGCGACTCTTAGAAATTAATAATGTTTGTTGGATTTTAACCGCTTTCATAGACCTTTACCGATCGGATTGTGCCTCTCGTGTGTCCCTCAAGTGATTTAGTGATGTGGGCGGCAACTCCTGAGCCAGGAAGAGAAGATCGGTGCACCGGCTGCGACGGCACGTGGCCCCGTGAAGGTTAGTGCATCCTCTCCTAATTTCTCGGGTTGCATTCATTGCCTAAACCACATCCGCGGCAACCCGATCACCTGTCTTGTTTGTTGTGTAAAGCGTCAATGGAACAGTTAACTTCACGCCCCGCGAAATACAGTCCACTAGCTCACGTGGCGAGAATTGCGCTTCCATTCTTTTTGGTCCTGGTCGAGCCGGATACTTAGTCGTAGTTTCGCATTTTGTTATGTTATTATTCTATTGGGAATAAACGCACCGCACCTAAATACCTAGTTATTTTAGTAGAAAACCCCGCATCTAGGCATTTAGGTTTAGATCTTAGGTATCCTAGACACCCTAGTGCATAGGCACAGTGTAATACCTAACGCATTTGGCTATTTCAATTTCTAAGTTGTCCGTTCGCCGCTGGCTCGCATCGTATTTACCTAATACATACATAGGTTAGGTACGTGGCTATACCTCGCTCGCATTTCTCTTATCGTATCAATCCTTGGTCGTAGTTTCGCATTTGTTATTATTCTATTGAGAATAAACGCACCGCACCTAAATACCTAGTTATTTTAGTAGAAAACCCCGCATCTAGGCATTTAGGTTTAGATCTTAGGTATCTTAGACACCCTAGTGCATAGGCACAGTGTAATACCTAACGCATTTGGCTTTTGTTTTTATTTGTTTCAATCTCTAAGTTGTCCGTTCGCCGCTAGCTCGCATCGTATTTACCTAATACGGTAGGTACACAGTTGTACCTCGCTCGCATTTCATTCAAATTCATACGAAAGTATTTTAATTTGAATAGATATTACGCAATACTTAATCCCTGAAATAATAGTTGAACCTAGACAGCGATCTAGCTCGCGTAGGTACGATCTTGTTGCTATGCGCGTTTGTTCAAGCTTGCCCTCGCAGTTATAAGTACCTATCTACCTACGGAATATCGCTCGCGCCGCGTCGCTGTTCTATAGGTACCTCTAAGATTAAGTCATTTCATATTTTGTTGTTTACCGCACTTTAGTTTGATATTTAATTGTAAACATGCCCCCAAAGGTTGGTAGTACCGGTAGTGGGGTTCAATTGAAACTTTTATACGCTAAAAGAGAAATGATTTACTCTCGCGTACAATCGATTTGTGATAATGCACTTAAAACCTCTGATTTGGCCATTAGAGATTCGTTCTTGTGTTCTATAGAAAACTTAGATAGTTTACGCGTGGATTTCGAAACCTTGGTACATGACATCAACGTTTTAGAGTTAAATTTAAATCCCGATTACTCAGTGAGTTATCAGGCCTTGTCGTCGTTTGACGATTTGTATTGTCGTATCAAACGCGTCGCTAGGAGTTTGGAGAAACCGTCTGACCGACCCAATCCCACTCGCGACCGACCTAAGTTGCCACCAATTCAAATACCCGAATTTGATGGTAACATTCGCAATTGGGGTTTATTTATAGATAGTTTTGAGAATACAATAGATAAGAACGTTTCGTTGACAGATCACGAAAAATTGCATTATCTCGTTGAAAAATTGACTGGTAAAGCTATAACCGTTTGCGCTGGAATTACGTTTAGTGCCGAAAATTATAATTTAATTTTAAATACTTTGAAAGCTAAGTATGAGGATAAAAGATCGGTAGCTAACGCATATTTGGATCAGATGTTTGACTTGAAACCCATTACGGCATGTAACGATCAAAACTTAGAGAAGTTTCTAGATACTTTCGCATCATCTGTTCGCGCCGTAAAGAACCTAAAGATCGATGACCTCTGCGACTTCTTATTTTTGTATATGGGTTTAAAGAAATTAGATCCCGAAACCATTCGTTTATTTGAGTCGGATCACCGCGGCAATAAAATTCCTAAGTTCGAAGACTTAGAAAGTTTTGTTCGCGAGCATATAAAAATATTGCAACGCTCTTCATCGAAACATGAAGGCGCGAAGAAAGTTGTTAGTTCGGAACGCAAGATAGATGCGTCATCGAGGTCACTGAGGTCAACTCATACTTATGTTAATACCGCACCAGCACATGTACAATCACCTGTTTGCTCTTTGTGTAATACTCATCATTCGCAATTGTACAAGTGTCCGGGTTTCCTAAAATTATCGCCTAATGATCGTTATAAATTTGTTCGCGCTAATAATTTTTGTTTTAATTGTCTCGGTACTAAACACCGCGTTGTTTTTATGTAATAGTAGCAATAGTTGTCGCAAATGTCAAGCGAGACACCATACTTTACTTCATTTTGAAAATAGTAATGCCGCATCCAATGTGAGCACAGTTGGTTCGTCGAGCGGTGACACACGGCGGCCTGCGCCACAGCCGCAGCCCGCGCTCGCGCGCGCTCCGGCCCGCCCGGTGACCGCTGCGAATGACGTCACCTTGTGTTCGTTGTCCGCTAGTACTGCGCTCACTACTGTTGTCCTCGCGACTGCTCGCGTTATTGTTGTCGATGCATTAGGTAAACCGCACATTGTTCGAGCGCTATTAGATGGCGCTTCGCAAAGTAATTTTATTACTCAAGATTGTTGTCAACGTCTTGGTTTCAATGTTGATAAGAGTTCAACCCGCTCAGTGGTGAAGGGTTTTGGAGGTTTACAGTCAGCTGTTCATGGCACCGTTAAAACAAGGTTTGGATCTCGTTTTAATAATAATATTTGGTTTGACATGGATTCGCTCGTTATAGATAAAATAACTGAACAGTTGCCTACCGTCCCGGTTGACACGTCTTTATTAACGAAATTTAAAGACTTGCCTTTAGCAGATGAGACTTACGCTGTTCCTGGAGTCGTCGATATATTGATCGGCGCTTCGATTCTCCCGCACCTCCAGTTATCACGTAAGGTTCAAGGGGGACCGACGTACCCCGCTCCGCACGCACTGGAAACAGTTCTTGGTTTTGTTATAATTGGTTCCGCACCCGCTTCTATAGATAGTTTTAGTCACTCGACTGCTTCGTTCTGTTGCACCGTCGAGCCGCCACTGGAGTCTACCATCCGCAAGTTTTGGGAAATTGAAGAGGTCAATGTCCCACCTATCCTAAGCCCTGATGACAAGATGGCTGAGGAGATTTGTTGTCGCACGACTACTCGTGATGAGCAGGGTCGTTATGTTGTCGCGCTCCCTTTCAAGGGAGATATTTTTTCGCTCGGTGACTCCCGTGTATCCGCTGAAAAACGCTTTCTTTGTTTAGAACGAAAGATGCAGGCGTCTCCAAAGTTGAAGCGGGCCTGTGATGAGGTTGTTAACGAATATTTAGATAAAGGTTGCATCTCACCTGCGCCTGCGGACACTGGCGGGACCCAGCCTTCGTACATTATCCCGCACCACGGAGTTATTAGAGAAGATAAGCTTACTACTAAACTCCGCGTAGTTTTGGATGGCAGTGCTAAGACTAGCACTTCCGTGTCGCTTAATGACATTTTGTATTGTGGTCAAAATCTTTAAAGTAATTTATTTGACATAATTGTAAATTTTCGCATTAATATTAGTAGAATTTTAGCTTTTTCGGACTCAACAGTCGCTTTGTGTTGGGCCCACTCTTCGCCCCATCGTTGGGACACATTCGTCGCTAATAGAGTGGCAAAAATTCAATCGGAATTAGCGTCACAAAATCTCTTTCACGTTGCTGGCACCGACAACCCAGCCGATTGTCTCTCTCGTGGATTGCTTCCTTCGCAAATTTTAGATCACCCGTTATGGTTTAGTGGACCGTCCTGGATTCATGCCGCGTTAGATAAGTGGCCAGTTAGTCAATTCAATCCCACTACGGTTTCCGAACCACCCGAGGAGAAGAAGCACTCGCTTGTTGTATCGGTCCCACGTGAAGAGTCCCTTATTTTGTTGTTGGCTAATCGCGTCTCGTCTTGGTCGAGACTGTTGCGTTGTGTTGTTTATGTAGGCCGATTTTTGAGAATTTTATCTACGCGCGGTCATATAGAGTTGACCGGTGATTTAAGTACGCAAAATATTTGCCCGCAATAGATGTTAATGACGATAGAATGCACCTTCTAACTCGTCACGCTCTTTTAGATAAATTAGTCCAATCGTTTTGGAATCGTTGGAGAACCGATTATTTGCACACGCTGCAGTCGCGTCAAAAATGGAATACTCCATCTAACCCAATTACTGTAGGTACGGTGGTAGTCCTTATGACTGGGAATGCGCCTCCTTTGCATTGGCCTCTAGGAGTAGTAGAGGAAGTTCTTCCCGATTCCCGCGGGATAACTCGTGTTGTACGGGTTAAAACCGCAACCGGATCGTATCTGCGCCCGGTTGTTCGCCTCTGCCCTCTGCCTAGCCAGCAGTAGGCACGAGTTCAAATCTAGGTTTATATTTTAGTTGTTATTTCCCAAACCTAGATTTAGATTAGACTTTAGATTTGTTCCGCATTTTTCGTTTTGAAGGTAACCCTTCAAGCCGGGGGGAATGGTTGCGCCGATAGTAGAATTTGTATTTTTTTTGATCAATAGTAGTAATTCAAGTCATTAACGCTGGACACACGCTTCCTGTACCCATCTCCCTCCCGCACTACCTCTAAGTGAAAGATAGCAATAGTTTTCGCCCGCCAATGGTCAGAGTAGCCGCATAGTCACTTCGCTTTTTGAACTAGTAAACAATGGCCGGCGGCGCACGCGACTCTTAGAAATTAATAATGTTTGTTGGATTTTAACCGCTTTCATAGACCTTTACCGATCGGATTGTGCCTCTCGTGTGTCCCTCAAGTGATTTAGTGATGTGGGCGGCAACTCCTGAGCCAGGAAGAGAAGATCGGTGCACCGGCTGCGACGGCACGTGGCCCCGTGAAGGTTAGTGCATCCTCTCCTAATTTCTCGGGTTGCATTCATTGCCTAAACCACATCCGCGGCAACCCGATCACCTGTCTTGTTTGTTGTGTAAAGCGTCAATGGAACAGTTAACTTCACCCCCCGCAAATACAGTCCACTAGCTCAGGTGGCATGAGAACCGCGCCACCAATATTCTAAAAAAATCTGTGGTAAGTTGCAAAATATTTTTTAAAAGCCATACATGCTAAACCAACAGATGAAGAATAAAAGGACAAAAAATACTACGTACCTACTCGTATTATATATCGATGGTTTAGAAGACAAACATGCTAAGTGCAAAATTCTACGTTCAAATATGGACACTATATCGATAGCCGAGAGACCATCCAAATTATATTGTGTATATCTGTATACAGTCTAAGTGGTACATTAGTTATTAGCCTTTGCGGAATATTTTTCTTTCAATCTCCACCAAAGCTAATTTACCACGTATCATATGACTGTTTTCATTAGACTTTGGAGTAAACAAACTACAAAAGAGCTTCTATATAATCTTTGAACAACATGACATCATTTTGTCGATGAAATGAAGCGTCGCGTCGGTTCCTTTGAGATTTCGTTGATGAATAAATATAACCCAATTTTGTTCTAATGTTGTATTGATAATTTGGTATCGAGTAAAATCTCAGCCAGGTATATTTTTTGAACCTTCTACGCAAAAACGACGTTTCTACTTAGGGGCATCGTAGCTTCTGATGAACCGATTTAGATTTTGTTTTTCTTTTTGTTTGAAAGGTAAATTAGTAGAGAGTAGTCTTAGCTATGTTTAAAAAAACTCGGGCCAAGGTGGCCGCCATTACAAAATAACATATTTTTTCTCAACAACGTCAATAAGGGTATCAAATGAATTGGTTTGACTAGTAGATCAATTCAACAAAGTGTGAAATAAAAATTAAATTTATTTTTTTACAAAACCCCGTCACTAAAAAAATTTCAAGTAGTTGAAAATAAATGGTGTTCGTTAGCTTTTGATATACCTAGTAATAATTAAATTCAAGCTTTAGCAGTTAGGGTCACCTGACACGACAACGCGTCTTAGCTATGTTTGAAAAAAAAAACGGTACAAGAGGGCCGCAGCCACAAATGATTTTTCACAAATTTGACCTAGTCTCGATTCGCAAGCATCTATTTCGTTGGTAATCGGCATAAATGTGATGAAGAACACGTCATCAGCAAAACGTGAATCTGCACTCAGCTTTGTCAGTATCACATCGTCGTCAAGGATGCTAGTAAATCAAGTATTAGGAAGTTCTCGGTACGTAATGGTTTTCCAATAAGTACGTATGTCGTCAAAGTACGGGTAGTTGTTACGTTGAGACCAACAAACAGAAGGCATAGGATTTAAGTTTCTTCAAATTTGTAGCTATTACTATTGTGTTTGTTCACTATTGACAATCTCATTTGATGATGGAGAAGTTAATGTCAACAAAAGGTTGCCCGCGACTTCGCCCCGGTTAAATTTTGTTCCAGTTCCCAAGGGTACCTATTGCCAGATAAAAATTAGCATATACGTTAATTCAGAGTGTAATAACAAACATCTAAGCAATTTTCACTATTTTGATATTAGTAAGAAGTAGGAAGTAGGTACCTCTTTATTAGGTACCCATCTTTTATCTGAAATTTATTGTAAACTTGACATCCCCTTCTTACTTTAACTACTTCTCTGGTACTTAAAGGTTTGCTGGGAGAGAACTCATATGAGTTACACTCGCCTTTGTACATATTTCTGATATATATATATATATATATATATATACAGGGTGTATTTTTGAAACGGGGCAGTAAGGGCAAGTACCTTAACCGTTGCAGTTACAGCAAAACGTTCTTAGAAGACCTTCCCTAACTTTTTGACATATTTTGAACTGCATTCACAGATTTCGTAAAAAACTTACAGTTGGCAAAAAAAATGCAAAAAGTCCAAAAATTTTTTTTTATGCCAATCGATTCTATTTCATGTGGGGATCAAAAAACTCTATGAGACCATTTTAGCTTTCAGTACTAGGAAAGACAGAAATCGCCAAAAACGTTTCCCATACATTTCGGCAACAGAAACCAATTTCTACGATGGTCTAACTTTTTGTTATGGCCAGGAAGTGGGTAGAATTGACTGTAAAGTAAATAAAAAGAATTTTTACCCTCAAATTTCGAATTTGATTCGAAAATCTGTGTGTTATACTTAGTTTCAGCTGAGAAACTTCGTATGAGTTATTAATTAAGGATTTTCGCTAAAATGTCTTCTAATCGTGAAAAAATTGACTTATTAGAAGCGTATTTTGTCAATAATCGAAATGCGGGAGCTGCATTAGTGTGGTACCGCAATAAGTATCCGTTGCGGCATGTGCCAACAAGAAAGGTTATTACAAATCTTTTGAAAAACCTGGAATTGCAGGGTTCTTTCAAAAGAAAGCGGCAGCCTCGTGTGGACATGGACACGGAGATTGCGGTTCTGACTTATGTCGAAGCATATCCAGAGGTATCGTCCAGGCAAGTCGCCCTTGAAGTAGGTGTATGTGGGATACACCTACTTCAAGGGCGACTTGCCTGGACGATTCCCTTGTGATAAAGATATGGAAGAAATACGGCTACAAGTGCTATCGATATGGGCGCATAGTTCAAGTGTTACATCCGGGTGATGATGTTCGAAGGCTTACTTTTTGCAGATGGCTAAGAGGAAAAATAAGCAGAGATCATGAATTTTTAAATTACATACTGTGGTCAGACGAAACGAATTTTTCCAATAACGGTATGTACAACAGAAAAAATCACCACTATTGGTCCAAAGAAAATCCACTAAGAGTTACGGCAAGTCATAATCAGGTTCGCTTCTCATTCAACTGTTGGTGTGGTATAATGTCCAATCGAGTCATAATGGTGGAATTTTATGAAGGGAAACTGAATTCTGCCATGTATAATGAAGTCATTTTACACCATCTTGAAAACGAGATGGACGAATGGCCCCTGTCGGAATTGCGAAAAGTTCATTTTCAACAAGATGGTGCTCCGCCACATAACAGTCACCTTTCACGTTCCAATTTGAGCCGCCTATTCGGTACACAGTGGATAGGTACACATGGTCCAACACAGTGGCCACCTCGTAGCCCCGATCTAACACCACTTGATTTTTTTTTATGGGGCTTCGTGAAAAACGAGGTCTATAAGACGACGTACGCCAGTGTTCAAGAGCTCAAGGATACATTAATGACCATTTTACGTAATATTCATCCCAGAACATTATTAGCCGCCATTCGTTCAGTGCAAAAAAGGATAGACTTATGTATTCGTGAAAATGGAAATCATTTTGAGCAATTTGTTTCATAAACCAATTTCTTAAATGTTTAAATTATTTTTTTTATTTAAAAAAGTTCAAAATTTTACCTGACCTATGAGTTTCGAGTTGATTTATCATATTTCCGTACGAAATGTATGGGAAACGTTTTTGGCGATTTCTGTCTTTTCTAGTACTGAAAGCTAAAATGGTCCCATAGAGTTTTTTGATCCCCACATGAAAAAGAATCGATTGGCATAAAAAAAAAAATTGAACTTTTTGCATTTTTTTTGCTAACTGTAAGTTTTTTACAAAATCTGTGAATGCAGTTCAAAATGTCCCAAAAAGTTAGGGAAGGTCTTTTAAGAACGTTTTGCTGTAACTGCAACGGTTAAGGTACTTGCCCTTACTGCCCCGTTTCAAAAATACACCCTGTATATATATATAATACAAATTACAAATGAAAATTGAAATTGAAATTGAAAATTGAAAAATGAAATTAAATTGGCCGCCGCATCCACGACCATGGCGGTGACTTCCGATCCGGCTCGTTCCTGGGGCAAAGATTGGCTATTGCGATTCAGCGGGGCAACGCGGCCAGCATCATGGCCACCTTTGCGCCGGGAACGATGCGGAGTGGGTTGTTTGACGCGACATGATCGCGAGTTTGTGTCGTGTATTTATGTTCTAATTATTTTGTCTATTTGTAATGTGTAAAAAATAGTTGAAATATAATTTGCATAAATAAATTTGTATGTAACACTTAATTACAAATAGACAAAATAATTAAAACACAAACACACGACACAAACTCGCGATCATGTCGCGTCAAACAACCCACTCCGCATCGTTCCCGGCGCAAAGGTGCCCATGATGCTGGCCGCGTTGCCCCGCTGAATCGCAATAGCCAACCTTTGCCCCAGGAACGAGCCGGATCGGAAGTCACCGCCATGGTCGTGGATGCGGCGGCCAATTTCCGCGATCAACATCTTCGTGTCCGACTCCCAACTGCCCATAATCTCCACCGCAATGGGCTCAAAATAATATTGTGGCTCCATTGCGGCTTTTTTTGCTCGCGGCGTCCTCAGCCGCCGCCGCCGGGGCACCGATGGTGCGACTAAGATGCGTGGCCGCGACTGTGCTGACGCATGTGGCGTCCCATATATATATATATACATATATTGTGTATAGCCTCTGTACTGATTTTGTGCAATAAAGAATTAAATTAAATTAAATTAGGATTTTTCAAGTTGCATTGCGTTTCACTCATATCACAGCCTTGGCAGGAAGACTTAGCTCAGCTGCCTATGCGGTTAGAAAGATAAGGTCACTGACTGATGAGGAAACTGCACGACTAGTTTATTTTAGCTACTTTCATAGCGTTATGTCATACGGTCTGCTGCTGTGGGGCTCAGCTGCCGATATTGAAACTATATTTGTACTACAGAAACGAGCGATACGAGCGATCTATAGCCTCAGACCCCGTGACTCGCTGAAAGAATTTTTCAAAGAAATTAATATTTTAACAGTTGCTTCTCAATACATCTATGAAAATATCTTATATGTACGAAAAAACCTAAATATTTTCGAAAAACTATCTGATGTACACAATTTTAATACGAGAAATAAAAATAAACTAGTTGTACCAAAACTTAGGCTTCACAAGGTTGGTGATTCATTTGTAGGCAGCTGCATAAAAATATTTAATAAAATTCCTCAGGACTTGATTAATATGCCAATAAATAAATTTAAAATAGAAGTGAAAAAAACTTTAATGAGTAAAGGTTACTATAAAGTGGATGAGTACCTTAATGATGTTAATGCGTGGCCAACATAAGTCTCTTGCTTGCTCGCACAAAATAAATTGTAAACCAAAACAAATTTATAAAAGAAAAATAATCTAGTTCTAATGTAGTTCGCTGAGTTTCTTGCTGGTATCTTCTCAGTAGAACTAATCTACCGAACCAGCGAAAGAATCATTTTCCAATGGTTTATTTTTACATTATTTAGTATTTTTATATTATTTCTTGACATACATAATTGTAAAATTTTGACGTTCATATGTGCTCTTTATGTGCCTAAACTGAATAAATGAAATTGTTTCTTTGATTCTTTGATTCTTTGATTCTAAGATCTTCAGGGTTGAAGTAAATATTACCAGCAAACCTGTTTGCCTGCTTATTAATGGATGGTGAAACGATTTCTGGACGGTTCATGGATGGTCGTCCGTGTGCTGATGGAGAAAGAATACAAGTGTCACCATCCCATATCATCCGTGGGTGTTATAACAGGCAAACAACGGAAAAATACGCAGACGATATTCAATATATAACCCTGTACCAATCTATCTGCCCAATGTAGGGCAAACGCTCCCAACATTGAAAGAGTCTATGTCCATCAGTGGACTGCGATGGGCTAATTGATTGATTGAATGAACGGTGAAAACCAATATAGACCAAATTATGGAACGGAAAAATGGGTGAGTCAAACCCGGGTGAAGAAAAGCAACTAGGTATGGCACTCAGAACATGAAGTCCCTCTTCTTCTAATTTAATGACATCACAACGAGTTAATCAAATAATATTTAATCACAAATGCACTTCAAAGTCAAAACATTATGTGGGTATCCATAAAATGGCGGAATTTTTGTGCTCTGGCAATCTTTAACCATGTATTGTAAGTTAGAACCAACACGCGGTTCGCACGTGTCGTAAGGACTGTGTGAATTTTGTAGTGTAGTGTGTAGTAAATATACAGAATTATAGCGTATAGGTACTTACTTGGCATTCATCCAGTAGTAGATGATAGGATTGACCATAGCGTTCGCCATTGCTAGCCAGTAGAAGCCCAGGTACATGTGTTGCACATACTTCATGTACAGTATCGAGGGGTGGAAGTGTGTGTAGATGAAGTACGTGTGATACGGCAACCAGCAGATTCCGAAGATGACTATCACAAGGATGAACATCTTTACAACCTGAAAAAGAAAGATATATTGAAAAACTATTTTTAGCAGATTCGTCTTTTTCATTCTAGCGTTAATCCTCGGATTTTGGTGTCCGATTTACCACTCCAGTTCAACTGCGTATTTGGCTGGTCTTCGATATTTTCCGTGAAGCGACTGCCATCAGAGCTCCACAAGCCAAAGGCGATATCGAAGCATTACAGTTAGACTAATTGTTGGACTTTTTAGAGCTGAGACTACCCGTAACGATGGCCATAGATGTTGGTAAGGCAATGTGCTCGACGAGGCACGGCCAAACCAATGCAAATACCCACATTCAAGCGTAAAATATTTACACTGAGTGGGGTTCAAATCCGCGCTTGCTGCGTAGCGACCGCCTTTACTACCGCTACGCCACAGAGGCTGTCTCTCATGATGCTGTGTCATACTTACAACTAGATAAAGAAAGATAGCTGGTAAACTTTTTTAACAGATTCAATTGCTTTTTTTGTATATTTATTTTATTATTAATTAGCCTACCGCCCGTGGTTCCACCCTGTTATTGTGACTTTTTGTCATATTTTCGGTTCCTCTCAACCGGTTGCGATCAAATAAACATAAATATTTTAAGTTTGAACAAAATCTTTAGACCAAACAAGCCGCATTAAAATCCGTTCAGTAGTTTTTGCGTCAACAGCGAACTAATAGACAAGTCAAGTCGTGACACGGGTGCTGCAACGTTCCGAAACGTTGTCAAAAGTAGTAAAATCCATGATTTAATCACGAAAAGTTCCTGACCGTTATACGATTATAAACAGACAAGAATTTCATAAAAATATTTTGATTTCAGTATCGTTAAAATGACATAAACTAAGATTTTTTTAATATCTCAAATGTACAGAACCTATCACTTTACAGTTATATATTATTATTTATAGTTAGAAAACACCAAGGCCCTTTCGATTGCTTGTCTGTTTTAGTTTGATAGTTTCATTTCAATGAGTGATAATTGCGTAAACTTCTTACAGTATCACAAAGAAGGATACCTAGTTTAGAACTTTGTTGTTTTAACCTGTTTAATAATAATAATAATAAATATTCTACAACATTCTACACAACGCTATCTAGAC
The DNA here is from genome assembly GCA_963662185.1 of Eilema griseolum. NCBI lineage: Eukaryota > Metazoa > Arthropoda > Insecta > Lepidoptera > Erebidae > Eilema > Eilema griseolum. The sequence continues at coordinate 22,292,232 of OY759238.1, forward strand.
CCATGGTAAGCATAGTTTAACTAGCTTGTGTTATGGAATCTAGAATACGGATAAACATACTTAAATACTTATTTTTTTTTTTTTGTAAATACATACATATTATACATAGAAACACCCAGACCAATGCAAATACCCATATTCATGCATACAAATATTTGCACTGAGCGGGGATCGAACCCGCGCCTCCTGCGTAGCAGTCGCGTTCACTACCGCCACGCCACAGAGGCTGTTTGAGGTGTATACTGTAATTGGGGCCCTACTAATCTCACTTACAAGTTAGTGCACTTGCTGATAGATGGGGTACAGGCTTCCTTATCGAGTTAGGAGGTCAGACGGTAGTCCCTTCCATAAAAAATAAGTAGGAGTAGCTGGATAGCGTACTAGAAAGAAGAAGTTCAGAAAGCAAAATATTTACTTAAGGAAATTTAAGATAAAATATATTAACTACGAGTACTACTGTTGCCCGCGGCTGCCCCCGCTTGGGTGTACAATAGTGACAAAATAGCCTATGTCCATTCTCAAGGGCTAATCTGATACCAAATTTCATCATAATCGTTTATGCATGAAAGCGGAAACATACGGACCGACAGACAGAGTTAATTTCGCATGTATAATATTAGTATGGATGTGATTGTCTAGTTGTCCAGTTTCGTATTCACTCTTACAATTTGTTTCTTATTTTCGTTAAAGTAACTATTAAACCAACTAAATCATTTATTTTCTTACTCTTCTCTTGTCTTGGTCAGATAGAAACTCTAAATCTCAAAATAATGGACTTGATACAAGCCTGTCCAACCGTATCGAACTGAAGTAATTATTAACTGGTTTCATACCGCGATAGCCTAGTGGTATGGGTAATGGACTACTGAGACGAGGTCTCGGATTCGATCCCAGGTTTTACCATGTCACACACCAATGACTTTTCGATGCTTTTTGAAGTTATGTGTGTATTTATCGCAGGTTTATAAGTGCCCGGTTAATGGCTCGCCACTCGCATTGGGACCTAAACATAAACAGGCAAAATGTGGGTGCTAGCACCACTGCCTACCCCTTCGGGGATATAGGCGTGAGTTTAAGAGTTTATGTATATGTTTCATGTAATATTATGCTAATTAGATATCTTTCAAATTCACAACAATCTATACAAAATCTGGGTCACGTGGAACATATTATCTCAGTTATTTGCCTACATTTCTTAAGAATGCTCATTTCAAGACGAAGTTTTCAAAGAAACTTTGTAAGATTTTCGTTGTTTAACGGCGAAGAACGAATTTAATTAATTTACTCAAAAATCACTGACACAGAACAAAAATAATGATGAAATTAATGTTTACTTGGCAGAGTAATAATACAACATAAATAATAACAGAAAATATTATGAGAAATAACTGTGTCAATGTGACTCACAGCTTGTTCACAAGTACGACCCAAAAGGGTACCGCATGGCGCCTTGAGACTCAGGGGGCGTTCCAATTTTTATACTTGATTATAATTTGTATAATGTACTAGTCGACCCGCACTAGCTTCGCCCGTGATATATTTTGAAACCTCATATCAGTCCTTTGAACCTGGTTCCGAATTTTATCCTTCAAAGAAACTCCAAGCATAGCTCGCTTCATAGCCCGCTGCGCGACTTTTAAGCTATGGACCAGCCCCACTGTAAGTGTACAAGTTTCGGCACCGTAAGTCATAACTGGTAGGACGCACTGTTCAAAGACCTCTGTTTTAAGGTATTTTATTTATTTTTTTATTTAGTTAAACTTCATGCACAAATGTACACAGGCGGACTTAATGCCATAGGCATTCTCTACCAGTCAACCCAATAGGTGGTGCAGAGAATAACAAGGTAGGTGCATTATGAAAGGTAACTAGGTAAAATATATATTAATACATACATATATACTTAAATATATAAATAAAATATACATGTGCATAATAATATCTAACCATACATTGATAAATATAATTACAATGAAGTTTCTTCCAATTTGTCCAGCATAAGCTTCCGATCTCCCAATTTAAATGTGTCACAGCTTGTGGCCCCCCTGATCCCGAGAGGTAACTCGTTCCAAAGAAATATTGATTGCACAGGAAAAGAAGAGTGGATGAAATCGGATCGATGAGTAGGACAGCGCAAGACGAGGTTGTTTGTTGAACGCAAGTTTCTGTCATGATTGGAGCCAAGATATTAGAAATAGGGGGATAGGTAAGAGGGAGAATTAGGAGAAGTTAATATAGTATAGAGAGTGATAAGAGCACGTTGGTTCCGACGCTGACGATTCGGCAACCAATTTAGTTGCGACCGACATGCAGATACATGGTCATACTTGCGGAGGTTGAAGACGAACCTGATACAGTTGTTTAGAAGACGGTCAAATCTGTTAAGATACTCTGCATTCAGGTCAAAGTAGCAAACATCGCCATAATCAATTATAGGGAATAGCAATGCCTGCACAAGCATTGCTTTGGTGAGGTAGGTAGAAGGTTCCGTAGACGATAAAATGCACGAAGCGAACCAGTAATTCTCTGACACACGTGGGATACTTGGTCTCTCCAAATCGGCTCGACCAGCTGCCAATGTGGTCCAGGTCCTGGTTGATTTTGTTTATCGCAGTGCACAAATCATCCACGCTCGCTTGTGAATACAGTTGCGTATAGTATACGTATGTTTTAATAACTGATTTATAGTTTTAATAATGGTTATAATTTATAATACTGACATAGTTTAAGTTAATAACTGAATGAGTTCCAAACGATTGTGAAACAAAATGAATAAGCCGTAATAAGTGGGTAGATCGGTTGGGTTCGACCTCATAAGACACGTGCCGACCAGAAATCAGCGGGCTTATACAAAAACTTTTATCTTATGACGGTAGAGTGGCATTGCAGGAACATAAGTTATTGATGAGCTGGAAACAAACGTATTAAAGTTAAGATTGAATTTTTTGTATATCGGTCGTTACATATCAGCAGGTCGTTACATATGCAATTGCCGTTTTTTTGAAGAAATTGAAGGAAACCCAATTTTCAGTACTAAGATTTATGCATTTTTTTTAGGAATGACAAATCCAAATTTTATGATTTTTTTTGTGTTTGAATGAGACAACATTGCTAACTAACATTTTTATTACATTTTTGAAAAGTGATAGCTGTAAAAAAGTAATACAAAATTTATCATCAAAATGGATAGCATTTAGGAAGTACCTTAGAGTAAACATAAGAAACTATATGTGTACTCTAAGGGAAATACTGTTTTTGAACATCGAATTTAATTTATCAAGCGGCCATTAAAAACAAAATTTAATACAGAGTTGTAAAATCTGTAAATCAACTTACAAACAAAATATAAATAATGGAAAAAGCTATTAAATTACAGGAATAACGAATTCATGAATCTATAAGAAAATTTCAGCAATTTCATAGGTAAAGACCTAGTATTTAAGATTTATACCTATATTTGTCACCACATCCTAGGAAGTAGTACCTACGTTTTTGTAGTGACATTTACTATTCTTTGAACCGCAACACAGCTTACCATCAACCGGGGTGCAGCAAATTTAATACATACATACATATAATCACGCCTTTATCCCCGGAGGGTCAGGCAGAGGTGAATTAACACCCATATTTTACCAATCATTGAATTTGGTCCTAGGGGGTGAGCCTATTGCCGACTTCCATGCACTATTGTTGGCTCAAGTCATGTATCTGAGATTGAGTCCACTTAAATTTAAATGAGTAAATTTAACGATCTCAATATACAAAAGTGCGCCTATCATGAAAAAAAAATCCATTCATCAATGAAAAAACGCGATATTTTACAAAACATTGTTTTTGTGAAAATGCTATGTCATTATGAAAACCTATTCTATTTCGTAAATCTTTTCGGTCCATTCAATTTTGATACTGAATGTCATTATGTTAGCAGAATATACTTCTACTAGTTCCTCAAAACTAGCTTTGCTCGCTCAAACAAGAGTGAAGTTAGGTCGCCATGTAGTTAATGTTAATCACTATAATTTAACGCCTCGTTGTCCCTTCCTTAAGTTACCACTAGGTCGGGCAATATCGTTAAGTTTTTGTCAGACAATTTCCAGTATCAACACGGCGACAATAAACGTGCTTGTAAAATGGTAATAGACCTCCCTCTCAGTTCCTTAGAAAATCCCCCCCCCCCACCTTCATTCCCCACCCCTGCATCGTCTTAGAAGGCTTCTTGCAGAAGCAGAGCACGTTTCAAAAGTTTGGCACTTCGATAACTGTCACTGCGTAAAGTGGATCCGACATCCACATCGAACTGATAATAAAATTGTGTTATTTTAGTCTTAGTTCGGATGTACTTTTTGCCCATTCGTCGTCTATCTATAAATCTCAACGATATAAAAATAACTTCTCGGGAATCGGAAAGGGTAGGAAAACTATATATTCTCTGGAAAATTTTTGGGTGTATGAGGACTCGCGCAGTGAGGGTTCTGTACAAAACTGGATTGAGTGAAGAACTTATGCTACATAAACAGCTGTATCTTTTGACAGAATGGCCTTTGAAGTTTGATTTTTCGCAGACTTAAATATTCGGTCTAAATTTCATCTTGTTGCCTCCAAGGATTCCTGAGAAAAAGGTCTTGACAGACAGATAGACAGACAACAAAATGATCCTATAAGGGTTTCGCTTTTTTCTTTTTGAGGTACAAAACCCTAAACAGTTGAAATCAAGATATGTACGAGATCCTTTATTTATCACAATCATTGAAGTCCGAGCCAAACTCATCTGCAAGTCTATGCAACTGTATTGTTCAGCAACGTTGTTGTTTAACTACGGGTCCGGCGCGGCGTACTTTTATGGTTGCGAGTTCAGACAGCAGTCAGTGCACAGCAGTTGTCGGAAAAGATGATATACCGAAACCGTTATGAGGATTATAATGAAAAACGATAAAATAACAACATACTTAAAAAAATATACAAGAAGTTTAATCTTCTACAAACCTTTCGTTTTGATTTTATTGAATCAACTTGTCGTTGTGTGAGTTCACCTATAGATCTTGAGCCCCACAGCACCTTGCCCATAGCCGAGTAGAAGAAGGTCATCCCCAGCATAGGGATGGCATATGTGACTACGAAGAACAGAACTTGGTACCTGTGAACATAACATAACAGGGATGACCTTAATGAAGTGCTATGATATAACCATCTGATGCTTGCAGTTGCGCCCGCGTGAAATTTTGAACCCATTTCCGATATAAAAAGTAATCTATGTGTTATTCTAAACTATAATTTTTGTGTCTAACGAAAGAGGACTAGTCTTCACGGCACAGGGAATCCTAGTATGAAGATTCAGCGGACAATAGTTTTAAGAGCCATGTAAACTGAATTTCAATAAATGTTTCAAATGTTTCAAATCTATTCTTGTGCCATATTTCAGCCAAATCCGCTCAGCCATTGGAACGTGATTTAATAACAAACATGTTCAGAAACTTATATTAATCGGATTAGTACGATAGGATAGGATATGTCCTCATTGTTAAAGTATCATAATTACAAAACTAAAACACAGGAGAATGAATATATTCGGTTAATTCAATGTGTAATGGATCACATCCCTTTTCCATTCAACTTTCGTTTCCTACAACTTCCGCTTCCTGGCGACAGTCTCGGCGCAAGACTGCAAACTTCACTTTTCACGAATCAACTGGTCCAAGCGCTATGATGAATGGGATAAGATTTTTGAGATTAAATCTGTGCATAAGGGCATATGGTATAAGACCATACAGAATAAGCTACCTCGTACACCCTGGTTCGATGATTCTAGATTACCTAGAAATTATGTAAAGATAGCACTAAGGATCAGATCTGGACATCTCCCATCGGCAAAGTTCGCATACCTAATGAAAAAAACAAATTCACCCAATTGTATTGTTTGCAATACAATTGAAGATATACAACATTTGCTGATGGAATGTGTTCGGAATAAAGACGAACGCGATTCGCTGCTGACCGAACTAAATCTAAATAGACAGGATATAGGTCTCATTCTCACTCTGGTGGTTCAGCAGTGAATTGATGCATCTTATGTGTTTACCCACTTTAATAAATTATTGTTGTCCTGTATAATATCGAAAGGTACGATGGGATTGGCATATCCTTTATGGATAAAAATCCCTAATTAAAATTAAGATTAAAAAATAAAAAAAACTGGTCCAAGCACACGTCGCCACACGTGCCATCATCAAATATTGAAATAAGTAGTGTAACAAGTGTATTTGTGATCACAATCCATGAAACAATAAACGGGACGTCCCAGACAATCACAAAAGTTCAGTTACCGTTTTTCAGTATATTTTCTATCCTACCGTTCTGACATTGTACATTTTTACTACCCGGTAGTTATTTTCCTGTGGATTTACAGTTCACATCGAAGCGAATATCATTCCCAGGTTAACACACAGCCATTGGTACCATCATACATCCAACATTCATCGACATTATTATCTCACCAATGACTTTTCGATGCTTTTCGAAGTTATGTGTGTATTTATCGCAGGTTTATTAGTCGCCGGTTAATGGCAATAAGCTCGCCACCTATTACATTGGGACCTAAACATAAACTGGCAAAATGTGGGTGCTAGCACCTCTGCCCTGTCCCTGCGGGGATATAGGCGTGAGTTTATGTATGTTATGTATTATCTCAACATTGTCCCAATAGCATCCGAGGCCGTCACCTTGGAGCCCCGGATCCGCATTCCACCTTCTCTAAATTTTCGCATTATCTTGGGTACTTATCTATATACGTCAATCATTAGCATGTATGTCAGCCCTTACAGTAACGTCAAACCAGTACTTCTTCTATCTTCCTCTCCTACAGGGACCTGGCGAAAGTGGCAATGCCGAACATTGTTACCCATCATAATTAGACCCATGTTCTAACATATAGAAACATAATACAGAACTATCTGAGGTTTATTATCTTTTCCTCAATCAAATTCTGACATTATAGCATAAGAAAAATAATAATCCAACCAAGAAACAAAAAATCAATTTTCCTAGCCATCAATCACAAGGCACAATCCTTCATTTTCGTCCAGCACAAATGAACGTATTATTGAACTGGCTGGTCTGAGAACCAAATAGGTACGTTATATTCCTATTATTTCCAGATTTTTCCCTTTTGTGTAAGTCCCTTGAAGTAGACACCTATTGATCGCATATTATTCTATGGCAAATCTATTTATAACTTCATTGCCTCATCGTCTAAACGAAATACAATATTACGATAGCTAGCTGTTGCCTAAGGCTTCACGAGTGTACTTTTAATGTTCTCACGATACATCAGATAAAAAAATCAATTTAGTTTATGTTTTTTTAGATTATAATCTACCCTTGTATCAAATTAATGTTTAGTTCTTATGAGAGGATGATGATCCACCAAACATTTAAACATCTTCACTAAATTTCACATTTATAATGTAAATAGGATTCCATTATAGTTATAACTTAGTATAGACACTACTATAAGAAAGAATATAAAATGAGATAATATCAAGCACATCCCATAGGAGGTAGATATGTGATCGCGGAGTTTCCTGTTTGAATTTGGAGCTTAGGGAAAAACGTTCACTCTCAGTTAAATAATGCAATGACGAAGGTCACAAAAAGGGGAGAAATACCTACTTAAGTAGGGAACATGCGAGTGACATTTCTGGAACAGCAAGTGCTTCTACGAGGAGTGTTTTTGTTTACTTTAATTTCAATAATGAATACACACTTATACTTTTCCACAATATTTTATCACTATCTTATCGGGATCACCTCCCGGCATTCTCAGAGGCTTATATTAATAGTTTTCAAAACTGTCGAACGTGGTGAAACCTGTAAGGTTCAGTAATAGAATAGTGTGAAATAGTTAGTATAAGTGTTTATTCAATATGTGTAGCAAGATCCACCAGTAACACTGATCAACAGTATAAATAATTAATAGACAGAGCGTGCGAGGTGAGTGAGTGTCTCCGTTTCGACAAGGTGGCTGATTTTACTTCGTTCTGTATGTCTGTTTGTTTGTCAGTTCCGGTCTAGAGGGTGCATTTCTTAACCGATTTCATGGCACCACCAGTGTTCTTTGATTTATAACTTAACTATTTTCTTAAATAAAAATTAAAACTTAATTTAAAGTAAATTAAAATTCATCTATTTCAGGGCCTTTATAAACCCAAATGCTGCAAAAAATGTGTGTTGAGATTTTTTTTTGATAGAACGGAAAATGGGGAGAAAAGGGCAAAAGTTTGCTGTCGCGGTATTTATCAACAGATCTTAATTATTTTTGATTAAGGCTACCAGAATATGTCAAAGGGTGCACGCGAGGTCTACTAGTATCAATAGGAAAAGTTAATTAATAATTTTTTTTTTCAAAATTCATTTAATCTATAGTTATCATCTAGTGAACATATTACAATACGATTTGATGATAGTTTAACAGCATAGTATGATGAAGTCTGGTACGCAAATTATGATTAAACTTGTGTTTAGGGTACCAGGGTTCCTGAAACCTATCACAATCAACAAACATTATAATTATTAATATAATTATTATATATATATATATATATATATATATATATACATAGGTTACACTAAAAGTTTCCGGAACTGGCCACTTACATAAACAATATTTAAAAATTTATTACAACATTTGAAAATAGAACTCTTTGGCTGTAGAATACAGTTTGTTTCATCTGACTGTCTTTTGTTTTTACCTTGTGGCGCCATTTAAAAAATTGTGTGTCTGCATCAACATGGATTTAACTCGGGAAAATTTTCGTAGTATGATTTTCTACGATTTTAAGTGTAATTTGACGGCTCAACAGAGCATCGCTCGGCTTGAAACAGCTTTTGGCGATGAAGCTCCATGCAAGACGACTGTTTATAGCTGGTTTGCAGAATTCAAGCGTGGTCGTATCAATCTCAGTGACGAATCTCGCGATGGTCGGCCGTCCACCGCTGTGACCAACAAAAACATCGATGCTGTGCGCCGTATGATTGAAACAGACAGTCATGTGACCTACCATGAAATTCGCGCATCCTTAGAAATAGGCATGAGTCAAATACAATCAATCCTACACAAACATTTGGGTGTGAGAAAGCTGTGCTCGCGGTGGATCCCACATAACTTGACCGAGGATCAAAAAACGGACCGCGTCACTTGGTGCAGTGCCATGCTTACCAGATTCAACGAAGGTGCGTCAAATTTGGTGTGGGACATAGTAACAGGTGACGAAACATGGATTTATTGCTACGATCCCAAAACAAAGCAGCAATCGAGCGTATGGGTCTTTCAAGATGAGCCGAAACCAACCAAAGTGGCGCGCGTGAAAAGTGCATCTAAGCGGATGATTGCTTCTTTTTTTAATAAAACTGGACACGTGGCTACTGTTGCTTTAGAAAATCGTCGTACTGTGAATAGTGACTGGTACACGACCATTTGTTTGCCGGAAGTTATTGACGAACTCCGTAAAAATAACCGTAAACGCCGTATCATCCTGCACCACGACAATGCTAGTTCTCACACGGCCAGACAGACAAACGACTTTTTGAAAGCGAAAAATGTAGAACTCATGAGTCATCCTGCATACAGTCCCGACCTGGCACCTTGTGACTTTTATCTGTTCCCAAAAATTAAGAACCAATTACGCGGCCAACGATTTTCATCACCAGAAGAGGCTGTCGAGGAGTATGAAAAACACGTTTCAGAGGTCACCACAGAGGAGTGGCACAAAAGTTTTCAAAACTGATTTGATCGAATGAAAAAGTGCATAGACGCCAAGGGAGATTATTTTGAAAAACAATAAATTAATTTTGTACCTTTAATAGTATTTTTTCATATTCATTCCGGAAACTTATAGTGCGCCCCACGTATATATATATATATATATATATATATATATATATATATATATATATATATATATATATATATATAAATATTATATATATAAATATATATATATAATATTATATATAAATATAATATAATTATAGAAAACATTAAGTAAGATAAACATAGTACATTTTTAGAAGAATTCGTGTTTAGACTAGTGCATTTATTAACTGGAAGAATCCTAAAGCCACAGCAAAAGATATCTTATGAGTTCAAATAACAACAAAATTGCTGGAATACCTAATATAAAATTCAGGCAACGTGCCAGCATTGGAAGTAGTACGAAATATTGAATCCTTTCGGTCCTATTCTACACACAGTATTTAATTGAAATCAAATTTTAAGATCCATGATAACTTGTCGCTAATGAATGGATTTTATGAAAATGTAATGTTCATCTATGAATAATATAATGTGGAATGCCATTGCTTTCTTTGGAACGATTTTGGAAAAATGTTAAAATAGAATAATTAAGTACCAGTTTATTAGTTAAGTGGGATATAAGGATACGTTAAGGGTTTTCAATTTGGGTCACGGGTCAGCCGGGGTACAAAGGTAATGACTTTACACCATCTGAAGACGGCGTGCGGTTTTAGTCGCTTCAAGTCCGAAATAAACAGCCATTACTGTGCAACAAGAGGGTGAAGGAAGGGAAGGGGGGGAGGGTGTTACTCCAAAACAATTGCCGCATGAAAAAAAGCAAATGTTTTACAATTTGAAACATAAAATATAGGCACATTTGCTCCGGGTGCGGGGAGGGGCGGGTTAATAGATTTAATATAATTATATTATATGGACTGTGAAACTTCGACTCTAATATTTATTTGAAGAAAAAATAAACACTGTGGAAATTGGAAACTAATTTGACACAATTGAAAATAAATTGAATCTTACAGAATGCTCAGAAGACTTACGGGGATGCTAGAACTGAAAAATTTAATTATTTCATCTGCTTTTTAACTGATTGTTGGAAAAAAATACTATGATCATCACAAGTGGTGTCAAAAATTCAAGCCTATTAAAATACCTACATAGTGTTAGCTTGTATCGAGTAAGTAAGCCTCAATATACCTATTTGTAACATCTACTCGAGGCATTCGTTCAATATAAATACTATACCATACTATATACTTTGATATTACCTATTGCATCGCACACACACATGAACACATACACACACACTCGTATACTTACGCATCCACATACCACTTACCCACGTTATACATGTTAATATTTTATTTTGCATTATTATTTTGATTTTAAATTCTTTTTTTTTTGTGTCTATTTTTATTGCTTCGTGATAATAATTTTGTTACGCACCTACTAAGTAATGAACTATATAGCTAAATAAATCTTGTGGGTGTAGGCGCTGTCTGCTGAAACACAGGCTGCAAGCCTAGCTCAGCAGCAGATGCTACAAACAATTGGCATAAAAAAGGAACCAATATATTTATTTGTTTTTTGTAACAGCAATGTAACCGTGTTTCGAGCAATAAATTATTATTATTACCGATATCTTTTATCTACGGTTTATTTTTGCCGCCAGAAAAAAATATACACGGTCACCAACTTTTGTTTGTTTCGCGTTTAGTAAAATTGGATATAATATAAAGAGGATTAAATATATCAATGTAATAATTATAATAATAGAATTGAATATAATATAAGAGGAATCGATTGATATTTGGACCTAGTTATGCAGATACGTTCCAACCCACAGCATGTCGAATTTGAGAAAAACTAAATTTCGTGTTTTCGTTGTACAGTTTTTTATTAAAGGTGGTAACAACGAATACTGTGAGTTTTATTTTAGAAAATATAAATATTAGTTGATTAGTTACCTAATTTTTGGCTCCTTACTATTAAAACAAGAAAAAAAATGGATTATTGGGATAGGAACATTTTTGCTAAATTAAAAATTTGCGTTATAAAACGTTTCAAAACATATTAGGATTAAAATCCGTCTCTTATTTTAAATAAAAATACCAAAATAGCTAAAAGTTTATTAAAAAATCCCAAAATAAAAAGTACTTCACCATTCTAATACCCTAAAGGTAATTGCTTCTAGCTCTTTATTCATCCTCTTCTATCTCAAAATCGGGCTCTCCCCCAAATCCATCTACATCATCTAAAATATCGTCCGAACTCTTCAAACTTCTATAAAAGTTGAGACAGTACTCGGGAATGTATTGATACATTGACTGCAGGTCTATAAGTTTCGCTGGGGCAATTGGCTTTCCATCAGGCCACAGCAGGATTAAATCAGAATCTGTAATTTTTTGTACTTCTCCCTTGAATTTTTTTTGTATATTAAGTGCTTTAAAGTCTTCATCAAACGAGGTCCTCATGTAAATAGAATATATATCATCTTTTTGAATTTTTATTTCCTTGGTCATCAGCCAATTTACCTTGCTTTTATCAGTAAACTTCTTCCGATTAGTTATATTTTTTTCTACCTTTGCGCAGCTATAAAAATCTGTCTTCAGCATTCTTTGGACTTTCAAAGGTTTCTGTTTTTTACATTTTTCCATTATGTCAATGTATTCCTCGGCTGTATAAATACGTTGCTGATGTTTGAGTGCCGTTTCAATTTTTGAAAAATCTGTGTCGTTGGGTAGAAAGGTATGCCCCGACTCTAGAAAACGCATTGAAATGTCCTGCAAAGTTGGATGGGATGACAATATAGCTTTCAGCATCAAAACTAATTTAATATTTCTGTTTTGCCCACCGCAGCAGTCACTCCATAGGATCAGGTGTTCTACGGTGGGACGTAGTTTATTTTTAATAAAATTTATAAGGCACGATCCTACTTCCTGCGCACCTCTTCCCGCTTCTCCCTCTACCCACACGTAACAATGACCGATGTCATCGGAGGCACTATGGATTCCACTATTGTAGACCCATAGTTGCCTTTTATAGAAAACAATGTTTGTTGGAATTCGGGGCAGCGGCAGAGTCTTCTCCAAATCAAAGGTCAAGCATTCGACGGTAGTTGAGTTACGTGCTTCTTGAAAATCTGCGTTCATTCGGTTTCTCATGTTTTCAGCTTTTTCTATATGTTCTGTCTTCTCCTTCTGTGCTCTTTCTTTTTCTTCTAGGTTCCTGGCATTTTGTATATTTACAGTAAAGGCATCGCATTTGTTGCATGTATCTTTTTTTAGTGGTTTACACTTCAAATTAAATTTTGAGTAGAAAATGTGTTTCAAGGATGCGAAGGAAGCGCATTGACGCTCTGCGCCATATCTTTCTGTAAACTCATGCTGGTATATTTGATATATTTTTGCTAAAGTCATTCCGGACTGTAAATATAACGCGTCGCTGTTCCTGTCACGTCTATAGTGTGACTCGTATTTAGGTAGTTTTGAAATAGTCTCTACAATGAAGTTAAAATCCTCATCAGACAACTTGCGCCTGTTGCAGTTCAATCCTCTAGCATCCAATATCGGTCCACCACCCCTAATTTTTTTTAATGCAATGGTTACTTTTTGAGTGGTGATTTGCAAAGTATTTAAAAACATACCACGGCATACCTTTATACCGCTCAATGAATACACACGGGCAAATTGTCTTGGTTTTTTTCTTTCTATAGGAACATTAGTCATGGTGTAACTGCGTTTTTTATTTTCTTCCTTAACACACGATCCTATATATAAACACTGTGCATTGAAGGAGCCCAGTTGAACAAATTTTATAAACTCTTCTTTCCTTTTCTCTATTGGAACCAAACTAGCGCAATTCTTGATACATGTACATTGGTAATCCTTAAAAGCTTTCGGTGGTATCTTTTTGTTTTTATATGTGGTATACTCCAAGTTGTTGTATTTATTATATTTTCTTTCGGCTCTGAGCTGAGGATTAACTCGCTTACGGCCTCTTTTTGGTCTACCGGTATATTCTATTATGTCTTCACTAACAAGTGTTGGATTTTCGTTATTTATGAGGTTTTCATTAGTTGCTAAATTATTAATATTCTCAGTCATCTCATTATTATCATTACCATCAACAGACGAACACGAAGTATTTGACTCATCTATATGGGTTGGCAGGCTAGGTAAAATATAATTTGGATCCACAACACTATCATCGCTATCGCAATCAGCAGGTTCATCTACGATATTGTCATTCAATGTTCCACACTCTGTCAAAATATTAAAAATCTGTTGCGTCTCCGGGGTCATTACTCGAAGAGGTGATGATGGAGTACCATTGTTTATCGTTGTTGACAATAAAGATGGTGAAAAATTATTAGGTATTTCTGACAATAAAATGCCAGAATTCCGCTCATCTAAAACAACAAGAGAAGTACCGTCACCATCTATGATTTGGGAAGATGAAAATAAATAGTAAACCAGTAAAACCCTTGTTGGTATGTAGTTAAATCCCTGTGCAATAAGCTATTAATAAAAGTTTACCACTTTGAGGTATTTTTATGACGTGGCTGAGTTATTAAGAGTCGTTATGCTGAAGAAAGTAGGTACCTAGGTAGTTATACAATGATTAGTTGCCTCGTACGACACACACACAGGTGAGCAAGATGCATTTAGCGATGAATGTCTTAACATATACCTAATACCTAATCAGAATAATAATTTTACCTTGTAATTGAACATCATCGTTTTCTCTATTAGTTGCAATTAATGGAGTAAGCGGAGAAAAGGGGGGTGGAGATATTGAAGGTTGTGCGATTGAATATGGTGTAACTGGATTGGATTCACCTGAAAATAAAAACATGCATGAATTTTGCTGTGTCCTTCTCAGACTCTAAGCTATCTCTATACCAAATCTCAAACAAATTTATGAAGTGGTTTAGGCTTCATTGAGTGAGAACGTGCAGACAGGCAGAGTTACTAACTCATTTAAAATATTGAGAAGGTTAATGTACTTATTAAGGAAATGAATATTATAAATTGTGCACATATTTAAGTTAGTAATCTTCCGAGACTTGAAACAAACTTGTATCAAAGCAGTTCATAACAAAGCACCCTAACCAAGTACATGGACAACATAACAACACAATACATGCAGAAGAAATTATTCGCATTTTGTAACAACCATAACTAAAATTCGATACGTCACGCTTTTACCCTTCCGTAGTTATTCGCTCCTCTTGAACGTGTAACAGATTTGGGTTGACCTATAAAATTATTGTGATACAATGAAATTAATTAAAGTTAAAAATGTTTTCTACTCGTATGTTTTTAGAAAACGTAAATGTATTTATTATATATTATAAAACTTAGGTACCTCTGGAGTCCGCTGCTTGCATCATAAGCCCTTGAGAGGTCAATTTGTTTCTGAGATCTACTAATTTATGTCTTTTAGCCAATAACTCTTCTAATGTCTGCAATAAATAAAATGAATATTAAATTAGCGATTTTCAATAGTTTGAAGTAGTCTAATTTTAATGGCTAAGGTATAATAAGGTGAGTTGGGATCGTGAGCCAGAGTCGAGATAAAACACCCCATGCGATTTGCCGTGTATATGGTTGACCACTAATCCTATACAAACCCGTCTAGCCAGCGTGGTATGGTAGATCAAAAACCTCCTAAAACGGTGCCACAAATGTGGCGCATGTTAGGGGAGACCTAACATAGAATAGAATAGGAGTACATCAATACATTCATCGATACCCTAGTTATCTAACATAACAAAACTTACGCTATTTTTGTAAGAAATAATCAAATAAGTATAATTGCATACAAATTTTGTTGAAACAAAAGTTACTTACATTTTCATTGAATTCCATTGCTGCTGCTCGTAGTTCTTATTATCACTGTTCACAAACGTGTGTTTTAAACAAAATAACGTGGTTAACACAAACAAAACACGCTCAAACGTTATCAAAACTGTAGCACCTTTGACGAAGTACAGACCGTTTGACAGTAATAAAATAACGGACGTCTTCATTTGAAAAAGTAAATCTGTCTCGCTCGCACACGTACGTAAGTGTTGCCAGATCCGTTTAATTGAATTAGATCAATTTAATTAATTTCGTGCTCATTTACAATACGTTTTTCGTTTTTATGTTTGTCATAGTAATTAGTTTCGAAGGACTTTTGAATTAAGAATTTTTATGGAGACAAAAGATTTAAAAAAAATATTATTATTTCAGATTTAGTGTTTATAACTACTCTTTAGATCTGATTACAGTAAAATTTTAGCTATGTACCTTGCAATAAAACGTCTTGAAACATTATTAATACTATGTGAATTCTATTTTTGTCAGAAACTTAAGGTACCATAAGTTTTGAAACATTTATAATTCGAAAATTTATAAAAGTAGAAACGTTCCAACTATAATATGTGAAACATTTATTACAAATGACAGTGTTCAAATAGACTTGAATAAAACATTTCAAGATTTTTGTGACACTTTATATTAGGAAATGTTACCGAATCCTAAAAATTTAAAATGTTTCAGTTGGCCTATGATGTTTTGATAGATTTAAAAAAGCGCGAAGTGTAGATTCAACATTTTTTTTTCATAATTATTTCCGGATATTAAGGCATACACATTGAATTTTATTTGTTATAATACTCAGGGTATTAAAAAGGTAGACTGGCCACATTAACTTAATTTTAGTGATTCTGTGGATTGAAACGTTTCTTCTTCACTACGTTCATTTTAGCTAGTAACAAAAGGTTCCATACATTCTGAAACATTTTTAATTTGAAAATTTATAAAAGTAGAAACGTTCCAACTATGTGTGAAACATTTATACAAAAAATATCTCCCGAAAGATACTTAAGTTAAACATTCCAAGATTTTTGTAACATTTTGTATTGGTAAATATTTATAAATCTTTAAAATTTGAAATGTTTCAATTAGCATATAACGTTTTGTTAAATTTTAAAAGAGCTCGAGGTGTGGGTTGGAACGTTTGTGTCAAAATTATCTCCGGAAATATGCCATAAACAAGGATTTTTGTCTTTTAGGACGATGCAGGATGTCAAAAAACGTAGATTGATCGTAATATCTCCTTTTTTGGCCGACCTGTGGATTGGAACGTTTCTGCATAACTACGTCCATTTGTAAAATGTACCTTTTCCCAGCCTAGGGAAAAGGAATAAATGTATTCATTTGTTATATGATAAAAGGATTCTTACTGCATATAACATGTCCTGAGACGTAGATAATAATAGTTAATTAAATGATGTTCACTAAGTAATTCTATTTTCATGTTTACTTCGATATGTGATTCTGGCAGTGAAAACTGCTTAATTTCTAAAACAAATGCCTTTAGACATTTGTTTATGAAAAAACAAGCCGTGTGGGCGAGAAAATCTATTCATATTTAAATAGAACACAACCAATCAATCAATTAATTAGCCAATCAGAGTCCACAGGCAATGGCCTACTTTTTCCACGCTTGCCACACGGGTTCGTACTGGCTTTAATTACGAGTTTTCCTTCTCTCGCAGTGATATCGTATACGTATTTTTCCGTGAGTCGCATCTTAAGACACCCGTCGGATGGTGATACTTGTTTTCTTCCTACATCACCAACCGGATGGTAAATAGAACACAGTACAATGTTAAAATGAATGTATTGCCGAGTTAGATGTTGAAAATAAGATAAGTAAAATTCACCCAAAGGTTGCTTCGAAGAAATCGCTGTTAGCGATAAGGCCGACCACTTCTATTGTGCACTAGAGTGCTCATTACAAATGAACGCTTAAGTTTATCAGCACCTGTAAATACCGACCGGTGTGCTAGTGAATAATGTTCATACAAAACGATTACCTTCACTAAACTGTACTTGAATTAATACTTTATGTCATCTTATAATACTGATACAGGTCTCGCCTTTATTTTAGGGACGAGCACGAATGCGTGTGATCAGTGATATGACAGCATAAAAATGTTATAGTCGTTATAATCGATACCAATTATCTATTAATATACAATAGATACCTATACCTTTGACATAGAGAAAACAAAATTGGCAGAACGCCATTTCCTAAGACTCGGGAGACGTATATGTTTTATAACTATACTGGTAAACAAGTTTGAAATAATAAATGTTCAGGTATATATAACATAACATTAATTTCGCTAGTTTATGTTTAGGTCTCAATGGCGAGCCTATTGCCAATAACCGGGCACTTATAAACCTGCGAAAAATACACACATAACTTCAAAAAGTATCGAAAAGTCATTGGTGTGTGCCATGGTTAAACCTGGGATCGAACCCGAGACCTCGTCTCAGCAGTTCATTACCCATACCACTAGGCTACTGCGGTTCATATGTATATACTTATCTACTTTCACGCATCAGGTTAGTAGTCTGCAGTCATGTCAAGTAGATTAACACTCAATTATATTATTTATAAATCATATTTACACTGGAATATATGTATCAATCAATGTTTTATAAGTAGTTTTATGATGGTTCGTACTTCGTTCATTATTTTATGAAAAGTTAGACTTTGTTAAGAGACTTTTGTCCTTGACTGTACAATAACATATTTAGACAATGTTTGAAGCTAGGTCACAATAACAACCTGATTTCTTAATAGTTAAATGCCCGTGGCACTGACCCGTGAGGTAATAAACCGCGATCCCATGATCCAAATTAACTTGCTAAGTTGTTTATGTGCTTTTCTAGACTAAAAAGCTATCTTCAACTCAATTTTTAAATATTATGTTCAGTTATTCTGATGTAACTGAGTAACAATAATTATCTATCTATCTTTTATTTTTCTAGGGACCCTTATCCCGGATTTTTTTTACGTGTGCAATATCCCCACGGATATCTCTCCACCGGAACCGGTGGAGGAGGATATGTCGGACTCGAACTGACTAAAACGCACGCCGTCTGTGGGTCGTTTTGGTTGCCGAAGGTGAGGTTGACAGGCATATCCCTCGCACCCCGGCCGACCCAGGGCCATCTCTCACGATCTGGCCCTCTCCTCGGGTGTGTGGGGAGAGACAGAGTCCCTAACTCGTCGCCGCCGCGGCCTGCTTCTGCCAGGCTGGCAGGCGGCTCCACCAGTCATCCCCAGGCCTGCGCTCATGGGGGGCGGAGGTCGTTCATCGACTTCCGACGCCCGAGTTGCGTTAGTACGCGGGCAGCTTGGCTTGCGATCCTTCGTCGCTCCCGCTGCCGCTCCCGCCCCGCCTCCTCCTTCACGAGCATTACTTGCTCGCAGAAGGAGGCGCCGGCCGCCCACGCATCCGTGCAGCGGTCCATCGCCGCGAGCAAGGTGGAGAGCGTGAGAACCCTCACTCCCAGTGTCGCCACAAGTTCCCGCCTCGATCATCTGCGTCAGACGGTACGAGAGGCTGCCGTGTGGCCTCTCAAGCCACTCCCCCATGATGGGTCTTACCGCCGCTACTACGGCGCGTCCTGCGCCTGGTCGCCCAAGTCGTACCCGGATATACCCTCGAGAATGAAGAACTTGCTAAGAACCCTCATATTTAATTTTATTTTTGAAGTTCAAAAAGAAACCTCCGAACAATGAAATAATGTTAAAGGTAGGCAGACTATGTATATTAAAATCTACATTACAACTTAATTTATGTGTTTTACAATGTCATTATAAAATCCTCAAATATACATTTATGAGCTCATTCCCCGGAGCCGTACGTCCGTGTTTAAATTACATCCAAACTCATTATATATTTATTATATTAACATACTTAATTGGGTTACATAAAATAAAATTGTTAATTCCAATCATCTTCGGAGCTTTTTATCAGACTGACTATGAAACGGCCGAACATCAATATTGTCTATGAAATAACTGCCTTCTGACCTCTACAACAAATTCTGTAATTAGTCCAGATTGTCAAATTTTATATTCTCCCACTACCTGAGTAGTTTTTCAAAATATTCTGCCTAGAATATGTGGTTACGGGTTCAAGCCCCGCCCTAGATGTTAACTTTTCCGATTTAAATTCATAGACCTAAAATAACATAACATAAACTCACGCCTATATCTCCGAAGGGGTAGGCAGAGGTGCTAGCACCCACATTTTGCCAGTTTATGTTTATTAGGTCCCAATGTAATAGGTGGCGAACCTATTGCCATTAACCGGGCACTTATAAACCTGCGATAAATACACACATAACATTGAAAAGAATCGGAAAGTCATTGGTGTGTGCCATGGTAAAACCTGGGATCGAACCCGAGACCTCTTCACAGCAGTCCATTACCCTTACCACTAGGCTACCGCGGTTATTATCCATTATCTTCTATATATCTACCGCCGCCTGTCACCCTGGCAGAAGCAGGCCGCGGCGGCGGCGCGCCTGGCGCACCTCCCCGCTTTCCGGGAACGAGTTGGGGACTCTGTAGTCCCCACACACCCGAGGAGAGGGCCAGATCGTGAGAGATGGCCCTGGGTCGGCCGGGGTGCGAGGGATATGCCTGTCAACCTTACCTTCGGCAACCAAAGCGACCCACAGGCGGCGTGCGTTTTAGTCGGTTCGAGTCCGACATAACCTCCTCCACCGGCTCCGGTGGGGTGGTATCCGTGGGGATTTTACGCATGTAAGAAAAAAAAAAGGCTACCGCGACTATTCATATTCAAATTCATAGACAAAGTAAGCATATTAATTACTTCAAAACTTAACAAGTTTCTAAGGCATCTGTATCAATACTTGAACTTCCTCACCAATTCTCCATCGTCGTTTGCTTAGTGGTTAAGGAGTCGGCCTTACGATCACGAGGTCCCGGGTTCGAATCCTGGCCATTACACTACCGACGTGAACCCACTCCTAGCACAAGCAATTTAGCTTAGTTGGAGGGTTAAAGGGAATTTATTATATATAAATTGAAATTAGTAATTGCGGTTGCTAATATTCTTTATTAAACACTACCAATCATAGGTCCAAGAAAGGACACGAGAATTGTGTTCCGTATCTTCAAGTTATCGTGACCGAAGAATTATTTTAATATGTTTTGTTTTGTAAAATTTACGTAAATTTTTAATTTTTAATTTTTTTACTAACATAGACATAAGAAATACTAACAAATATTGAGCTTTATTCATTCATTATATCGCGGGCAATAGTATTGTCAAAATCTGTCTGGACAATTTGTGCAGTCAGTGGGATGACTAAAGTTTAATAAACGCATTTTCTTTCTTTCTTTCTTTCTTTCTTTCTTTCTTTCTTTCTTTCTTTCTTTCTTTCTTTCTTTCTTTCTTTCTTTCTTTCTTTCTTTCATTCTTTCTTTCTTTCTTTCTTTGATTCTTTCATTCTTTCTAAAGACTTGTTTTTGTCCACTACACTGACGGCACAGAAACTCTGTGCTTACAGGGTCGGCATCGCGAATGTGGCTTCTCTGGTGTTACACACGTCCATAGACCACAGTAACCACTTTCCATCAGGTGGGCCGTGCGCTTGTCTGTCACCTAATTGGTAAAAACAATCTTTCAATAAATAATAGAATTTGGTCTACTAATTGTTTTAGTAATTCAGTTTGACATATTTTATATCGAAAGTGAGAATTATTTCAAACGAGACTCGTAATTATTGGTATTGTACGTACTTAATTACTATTAATTTTTAAATTTTCCCTGTATAGTTAGTCACTACATAAGACGTCATGACATGAATACACACTAATTACATAATAAGAGTATATATTTATGGAATCGTATTAGTCAAATACCTCAAGTTTGAGAAGATGTGTAGGTATATTTGTATGTATGTGTTTACATATGTGTGTATGTATGTGCGTATGTATGTATGTGTTTATGTATTGTTATTGCCTGAGGTATACATCTTGTATGCCGCATACATTAAAATCTTCACTGTCATGTTCACTAGATTTTGCCTCTCGTATTGCAATTTCTCTGTGCATTCCCGGGTTGTTGGAAGAAAACTCAATTTTAAGTTAAACTCGCCTTTGTAAATTACATCTATTATTCTGTATGAATGTAATTTTGTGTGTGTACAATAAAGGTAGTAATAATAAAGTATTATAAGTACTTTAATATTATTATACTTAAATAATAAAAGATTATAAGGTTTCTTACTTAATTACGCTCAAACTGTTGCAGCCAATTGAGCGTAATTGAGTTATAGATCTGGTTTAAATTGTGTAAAGGTCAGATTAAAATCTGGTGTAATACTTATTTTTCAGCCCGTGGGAATATACCCATGGATTGCAGGAACGGGATCAAAATGCCAGCAGTTAGTGAAATATTCAATCCCATGTAAATTTACATTCACGTTTTTTTTAATATAGTACACGTCAATTAGACTTTGCTCCGTCTGATGGTAAAGGCAAAGTCTCACAAAAGAGGTTCACCATTATATACATATACCATATTACAATGGTGACACTCAGCTTGACGGCCCCGTGATATGCTTTTTCACGCCCCGCTTAAAGGACCCAGGATTGTAGGAAGAAGGAAACACGTGAACTGGTTATGAATGCCAGGCTTTAATGGCGCGACAAAGGGACCTCTCCGAACCGAATGTAAGTGAGTAGAATACAAATAAAAACCATTCAAGTTTTTCTAGTTTTCGAAAAGTAAGTACTCGTAGATATGTGGATACAGCCCTGTGGATTTAAGCCTGCGATATATCGCGATTATCTCTCTACTGGGAACACAAGCTTGGGTAGTGGCTTAGGAAGGTGTAGTATGTAATTATGTTCAAGATTAGTTTTAGATGATATTTATCGTGCCACTAAATCCAATTCCGAGTACTAAATTACTATAATCAATTTGAAATCTGATGGTCATATGAGAAAAACATTTTAGATAAATAATCTTAAATTTAAAAATTTATTACTGGGGAGAGGACGTGTATACCCTAAATTAGAAATTCCCGAGGTTTCTTCGCCAGGTATTGGCCACGTATCCTGTAACAGTCGGCCTAATTATAGATCTTTGTGCCCTATTCATTGGTACAGGCACAAATAGAACACAACGCGTAACCGCCGTCTCAAGACTTAAAATCACGCGGAGGGTAAGGCAGAGGCAAATTAACACCCACATTTCACCAATCATTGTATTCGGTCCCACGTAATAGGGGGTGAGCCTATTGACATCTTCCGGGCACTATTGTTGACTGGAGCCATGCATTAGAGGCTGAGTCTGGGCTATGTCACCGCATGGGAAGAGATGGGGTGGTCCAAATTCTACCCTGCCGGGAACCACGCGGCTCAACTTTAAATTATGTTTTGGAATTATCATAAAGTCCACAAATAAGATATCACTTTATAATAAAGTGTCGATTCCATTCTTTATTCAGATTTCAATTCTTTATAAACCCTTTACAAGTCCGTTCTAAAACAATAGATATTTGCATTTTCGATACATATTCGATGAGATGTCTGACTGTGAATATTTTTGCATTTGGTGAAAATCTGTATCCTATTTTCAATGCAATGTGTGAGAGTACTTTGGTATTTTCGCA
Source organism: Eilema griseolum (assembly GCA_963662185.1). Taxonomy (NCBI): domain Eukaryota; kingdom Metazoa; phylum Arthropoda; class Insecta; order Lepidoptera; family Erebidae; genus Eilema; species Eilema griseolum. The sequence goes on from OY759238.1 coordinate 22,315,536, forward strand.
ACAACGCTATAGGATGGAAGCACAATTTTTAACCACGAAATGGTAATAGTGTGGCCGTAAGCATCTGAGTTGTCCAGCCATAATTGTTACAACGTATACCATTATACACATACATATGTACATAAAATCATCTTTATACCCGGAGGGTTAGGCAGCAGTGAATCAACACCCACAATTTACCAATCATTGAATACGGTCCCACGTAATAGAAGGTGAGCCTATTACTTACGTAGTAACTATTTATTAATTTGTGCTATTGCCGTCTTCCGGGCACTATTTATTGACTTACGTCATGCATCTGAGACTCAGCCTGGGCTCTATATAGCTGCCTGATGTTAAAGAGCCCTATCCCGTAGTCACTTTGTACGACACCGCATAGGAAGAGATGGGGTGGTCCAAATTCTACTCCGCTGGGAACCACGCGCCCACATCATTATGCGTTAAACATTAAGAGTGATGGATATCGATATTAAAAAAAAAATTCAGATAATTCTTATTAGAAATAACAATTAACATCTATTTAACTATACAATTATTAGTCTAACTGCAACACCTCGATATCACCAATGGACTGTCGAGGTCAAAAAAAGCAATTGTTTCACGGAAATATCAATGTTTAACTCAAGGAGGACGATGATTATCTAAATATTAATACGTGAAACTGTTCTGAGCCCTCTACAACATATAATATTATTAAAAAAATCAACCATCAATATGTGCCGTATAAGTGATCTCTTTAAAGGATGGAGACGGAGAAGGCGTGACCCCATAAGTGTTCTAGAAAGAATAAAAGTAGAAAATTTGCAAGAAGATAAAGTGAGAGAGGAGTATGGAAGCAAATTGACTGAAAGGTTTCATGATCTTGATAGTATTTGTGAGATTGAGGAGTTATGGAAGGTATTCAAAGATGAGATTGTGAGTGTGGCTTCCCAAGTATGTGGTATAAGTAAAAGAAGTAAAGTGCAAAGGGTGAAGCATGATTGGTGGGATAAAGAAGTGCAAAAGTTGGTATGTGAGAAAAAGAAAGCGTGGCTTGACTGGCTCTCAGTCAGAGCTAATGAGAGAATGCAGCAAGCTACCATTGAGAATGTGGATGAAGCGAAACATAAATATAGAAGACTGAAAGGGATAGTGAAAGGAGTGATTGCTAGAAAGAAAAAGGAACAAAAAGACGTGTTTGATGAAAGGTTATCTGAGGATTTCCAGACAAACATTAAGTTCTTTTGGAAGTCCATTCGATTAGCCAGAGGAGAAACACAGAGCTCCGAGCTGAACGCTATTAGAGATCAGAATGGAAGTATTGTAAAAGGTGAGGAATGTGTGTTAAAAAGATGGCAGGACTATTTTGAAAGCTTGTTTGAAAAAGAGGATGATGTACATGTAATAACCTCGGTGATGGATGACTATGTTGATGCTGATAAAAGTGGTATTAGTATGAATGAAGTTGTGAGTGCATTAAGAAGTATGAAAGCTGGTAAAGCAGCGGGATATGATAAGGTGACAGTCGAGATGCTGAAGGCTGGACAGGGCCTTGTAGCAAGTCAGTTGTGCCGCCTTTTCAACATATGTTGGGTTAGCGGTCGTGTACCAAGTGATTGGTGTAAGGCCGTTATAGTTCCACTTTACAAAGGAAAGGGCTCGCATCTAGACTGCAAAAACTACAGGGGCATTAGCCTACTCAGCGTCGTCGGCAAACTGTATGCGAAAGTGTTGATTGAGAGAGTTATGAAAGAAACCGATGAGAAAATATGGGATGCACAAGCGGGTTTTAGAAAGGGAATGGGATGTACGGATCAGGTCTTTTCATTGCGAAGCATAGCCGAGAAATTTTTGGCCAAGAGTCAAAAGGTCTATTGCGCATTTGTGGATTTGGAAAAGGCCTATGACAAAGTGGTGAGGAATGAACTTTGGTCGGTACTGTCTATGTATGGGGTGAGCAGCAACCTTATTCGAGCTGTGAAGTCTCTCTATGAGGACTCCAGAGCTTGCGTGAGGATACATGGGTCATACACTGAATGGTTTAGTGTCCAAAAGGGGGTTAGACAGGGATGTGTAGCGTCACCATGGCTGTTTAACTTATTCATGGACAGTTGTTTGCAAGATTTGAAAGATAAAGAATGTGGTTTAAGAATGAAGAATTTACTCGTCAAATGTCTTCTTTATGCTGATGATCAGGTTTTACTGGCGTCATCGGCAGATGAGTTGCAGAAGATGGTAACAACTATGCATGAAGCTTTTGAGAGGAAAGGAATGAAAGTGAATGTTAGTAAGACAAAAGTTATGGTTTTTGAAAGAGATGAATGCGTAACAGAGTGTAGGATTTGTATAGATGGAGAAAAAGTGGAACAAGTGAATGAGTTCATATATTTGGGAACATTGTTTACGAGAGATGGAAAGCATGAAGAAGATGTTGAAAGGAGAGTGATGGCTGGAAATAGAGTGAATGGGGCACTACACAACTTTATGAGCAGCCGGAAAGTGTCCGAAAAGGCACGACTGGCTGTACATGGAGGAGTATTGGTGCCGACTCTTATGTATGGTAGTGAAAGTAGGGTGTGGCAGAAAAAGCATCAGAGTAGAGTGAATGCAGTAGAAATGCGTGCGTTGCGAAGTATGTGTGGCTTGACCTTGAAAGATAGAGTGAGAAATAGCGTGATAAGAGAACGATGTGGAGTGATAGAAGATGTGGTGATGAGAATTGAGAGAGGAATGTTGAGATGGTTTGGTCATGTTGAGAGAATGAATGAAAGAAGACTAACGAAACAGGTGTATGATGCGAGTGTGGATGGTACCGTCGGAAGGGGAAGACCTAGGCGCACATACCTGGACCAAATCGGGGAAGTTTTAGAAAAGGGGCAGGTCAGGAGTACTCTAAACCGACGAGCGTGCATGAAGAATGTAATGAGAGTGAATGAAGCGAGAGTAGTATGTCAGGATCGTAGCAAATGGAGATCCGTGATCTCTGCCTACCCCTATGGGAGACAGGCGTGATTTTATGTATGTATGTATGTAAAAATCAACCTTCTCGGTTCACTCATATTTTCGAATGTAAACAACGGCTAAACGAAATCTATTTTCTCTGTGTTCAAAGGGTTATAAGAAGCTACTTTGAGCGTCAAAGTCACTCTTTATACATTTTCATGCTATCTATTCAATATACGTTACTTTAAATTGATGTACAATTTATTATATCAATTTCAGTGAAAATGATTAAGCAAAAGTGTCTTTTTTTATCTAGGACACGCCAACTTGACTTCACCTCGCCTGATGGTAAGCTAAAGGCCAAGTCTCAGGAAAGAGGGTCACCATTACAGACACTAAGTAATGTTACAATGGTGACTCTTGGTGATCTCATCTGATGTTTTTTGACGCCCCGCTTAAAGGACCTGGGATTGTAGGAAGAAGGAAACACGTGTGCTGGTAATGAATTCCGGGTTTTGGTGGTGCGGCAAAGAAAAGAGTCTGCGAACCGCTTGGTTTATATTCTGGTGGTATATATTCTGCACAGTGTGAGGGTGACATTTAAGCCCTGCACGTGTTTTCCTATGTATGAAAGGAGAGGGTGGAATCAATTGGAAGAGTTCATCTGAACACTCACCATAAACTCGCCTATAAAAATAGTTGAATAAAGTAAGTAATATTCAATCTATAATAATAAATGTTGTATGAATGTAGTGTATGACACTGATTAACGAACAAGGGTCAGGAGTAGGATTTACTATTTCAGTTGGTGATCAGAGGAAAGTCACTTACACAAAGACGTATAAGTGAAAACGATAGAAGGAGGAAAAGTAAACGTATTCTAAGCTCCAAAAGGAAAACTTATTAAAGAATAGGTAAATACTAGTTCCTATTACTGACTGTACTTAAATCAATCAACAAAGCCACTAATACTTACACAAAATCCATGTAGGAAACGTCAGGTAATCCGTCGGGCCACGAGAGCAGGCATGCGGTTTTCAAAGTTCCTTTCGACCTGTTACAAAGAGACATCAGGTGTAATTAATTAAAATTGTCAGCCACAAAGCATAGTTCAGCAGTAAATTTCTGAAACTTTGACGTCCAACGAGCCCTCACAAATGCAAATTTAAACGACGTCACAAAATGAAGTGAACTGTAAAATAAAAGTTCAAGCTTCACTTCTTTGTGAAAGGAAATGTCATTTTCATTTGATTGCATGTTAAGATTTGGATTTGATGAAAGCAAATTCAAAGATGAGACTGGTTTTGATCGAGTACCTGCACAGGAAAACTTTTAATTTGCATCGACACTTGAGGAATTTAATCATTTGTTTGTTTTTAATTTCCCAGCTTTGGTTAAAAAATACTTTTGTTATCAGCAACGGTTGAAGTAAAAAGATAGCACGTGCTGAATTTAATTGTTTATAATTGATGTTGGGTTAAATGTAACAACCAAAAAATTTAATAACATTAAATATATATATGTGTATTTTCTTTATTTATCACACACAAAATAATTAAAACATATACTTATATACACGAAACAAACTCGCGATCATGTCGCATCAAACAACCCACTCCGCATCGTTCCATGTGTATTTATATATATATTTAATTTTACTCAACAACAACAATAATTAGTGTTATACGGTTGTGTTACTACTGACGAGTAAGGTGGGTTGATAATGCAAGAAAAACATATCTACACAAGTGACTTCTTTAAGAAAGAAAACCCACAAAAAATTTACTAAATGCGTAAAAATTATCTTCCATTATAATCATTAATGGTAGGTTAATTTTTACCTATCGGGATATTTGCAAAAGTTGGGACTTAATGACCAACGTGACACTGCTAATGCTATCCTAATGAGACCTTTCCACAAAACAGAAAAAGTAATTTAATATATGTGTACCAGAATATAGGCCATGCAATAAAACTACTTTTATCGAATTACAACTTGATTAATTATATTGTTATTTTTGTTGTCTTGGACTCCCCGTGAAAAACTACCAAAATATTGGGATAAGTGTAAAAGCAGAATAACAAGTAATACATCACGATTTAGTACGATAAACGTACCTAATTTGATTGTGACGTGTCAAGTTGCGACATTATTTTTATTATTTTTCAAATTTTTATTTATTTATAGTAATCATTTATTTACATAATGTACACGGAAGATATCTAAATTAAAGTATTTAAAATGAGGAAAAACTGAATATACCTAAACAATCCTGCAGGTTCAGGCGTCAAAGAATTCCTCCCCATCGACGTCATTTTCTACATTAATAACCTTTTTAACCTCTCTTAATTAATAACTTTTAGGCTTAATGACAGAACAAAAATCTCGTGAAGTAATTTTTTTTCGTTATGAATATTAGAACCGAAATTACTAATATTCCCTCTACAACCTCCAGCTAAGCTAAATTGCTTGTGTTAGGAGTGGGTACACGTCGGTAGTATAATGACCAGGATACAAACCCGAGACCTCTCGATCATAAGACCGACTCCTTAACCTCTAAGCTACTGACGCTTCATCGGTATGTAGGGATAGTGTCAAATAGCGAGCTGCTGCTTCTGCCTACCCCGGAGGGATATAGACGTTACGCTTTCTATCACGAGTTTTTGTACGTATATAATGGTCAAAGACCATTACATTTACAATTACAATATATAATAATGGGCAGTTTAATGATTGATTGAAGATATATTCTGTAAAAAGGTAAAAGAAAAATATATTTTGACAATGAATACGTATCCTCAGTTCAACTTTGACATAGCTTAATCAATCCTTGAAGGAGTCGTACCCAAGAGGGTATACTCTACGAAAAAAAGGGTTTTAATTTACCAAGGACTTTTAACGAAACAGATATTCCAAAGAATGATTCATTACTTCTCAATTTAAAATCTGCGATAGACATTTTTTCTTCTTCACTGAAAATTCTTTGTTTAAAAGTTTAAAGGAACTAAACTCGTTGAGTAATCAAACTGATTCACATGCTAAGTAACAGCTAAGTGAGTAGCAAAATGTTTGTAGAACAAAATAGACTAAATTGTTCAACGTATAAGATTGACACACGCTAACAACTGTCATAAACGTTAATATAAATCATTTTATTCTATAATACACCACCCAACAAATAGCCACGTGTCCAGGGGGGCTATAGTGGGCGAGAGCGGCAGAAGAAGCGACAAAGAATAGCAAGCCAAGCTGCCCGCGCACCGAGGTAACTCGCGTTGCGTGCCTCCCCGTTTTCGGGGACGAGTTGGGGACTCTTTTGTTTCCCACACCCGAGGAGGGCCAAATCGGGAGAGTTGGCCCTGGGTCGGCCAGGGTGCGAGGGGATTTCCTGTCAACCCACCTTCGGCAGCCAACAACTACCCACAAGCGCACACCCACAGTCCGACATAACCTCTCCCACCGGCTCCAGCATGGGGGAGGGATATCCGTGGGCGCTTTCGCATGTAACAAAGGGGGGAGGGCCTGTAGTGATAATTACATAATTATATTATAGTGTTTTTGTGGAAGAAATGGACTTATAGGAATTAATTAAATTCATATAACCTAACGATATTCTTCATTACATTACGTATCCTTCAAATAACGAAAAAAGTAAAATCCCAGTAATGAAATAATTTACAACAACAAATTTATTTGTTTCAGTAAAGTACCTAATCTTTATTAATAGCAGCGATTGAGCATTCTCATTCACAATGTCGTGGCCATTATCGACAAAAGGTTTATTATTTATTCAAGCATCGGCCCGATTTATTTAACGCTTTTTACCTGCGTCGATATGTTTGTTAATGCGAAATAAATTGAGAGTTTTACGCAAAATAAATTGCACATCGACATAGTTAGAATTTATTTTGCGTCTGTTTATTATTATTATTTACATAGTTTTGACCATCTTAAAAGAAAAAAAAATGCGTTTGAGACTTTTACGTTTTTCTTCTAGATTAAACTGCTACAGATTAATTTTGAAGAAAATTCTTTCACGCATTTGTGCTGAACTTTGAATTAAATCTATCAATCAATGATTTTTCTCTTTTCAGTGCCTTTTTGGTTTTTGAAGTCAGCTTAATTTTTATTATATCCATTAGCCATTCTATCATTTTGTGATGACAAACAATGCCTCTACACTATATAGAGGATTCAAGTAATAAAAATAATATATTTTAAACCATAAATCGTAAAATATTATGAAAGGACCTATTTACCAAGACATTTCTCATACGAGTATATCACATTTTAAACACGAGATAAAGTACTAGAGCATGTAGATATAAGAATGTGTAATGTGGAGTGCATGCAACAGACGTTGTGATGGATGCATGTTTTAAGTACCTGAGCTCCAAGTTTTTCGATTTAAGTTCAAATTTTTCTTTTATAATTCAGATGCCAGATAGTTTATGCCAAGTTAGCAAAAGTATATCACAGAATTGTGATTAAGTAGAGCTTTAGTTGCTCGTGCTGGTATGCTCGAACCCATAAAACATTTGTACGAACCGAATATGATTAGAGATCAATTTATTATGTTTTATTTATCTAACTAGTTTTTTTATATACATTTCAAAAACATAAGGCTCTCGATTACAAACCTTCGTGTTGTAAATCTTCGTAGATTTCAATTAAAAAATAATTTATTAAGGGTTAATATTTATAATACAGGTTATTAACATCTTTTAAATAACTGTCAAATAATAGCACTGTTCAAAGGCCTACTGTACAACTTTATATACGATTTTCAATTAGCTTTTCGACTTCCGACTGATATTTACGATTTTATCCAGTATATGTTAAATATGCAAATATTTACTTTTTTATTTGTGTTTTTGGATGATTGATTTAGGGCACTTACTTGTATGAAAAAAAAAAACACTTCTATGTATGATTTGAGATTGACATGATGATTCACGTTAATAGTGTAAAAATCTCTGGGATATTTTTTTTATACCACTTAGCTGACAGACAGGCACACGGGCCACCTGATGGAAAATGGTTACCGTGGCTTATGGACGTGTGTAACACAAGGGGAGCCACACTCGCGCTGCCGACCACGTAAGCACAGAGTTACTGTACCGTTAATGTAGAAGACAAAGCAGGACAAGCCTTTAGTCTTCCCACCGACAGCACAAATTCTCCAGTGAGCTCTGGCTACTCTACTCACCACTGGGAGCACAACACGAGGTTATTATGGCCGCGGTATTCTGTAGGACGGAGGCACTTTCCCAGTCAATTGGGCGGAAATACCACCGTATCCTACCTCCAGTACTCGTAGTTCAATATTTACCATGTTTGTTGTTTTTTTTTCTGAGTAACCGATATATCGGTGCTATTACAAGCGCTTTGATCACGGTGTACATACACATGGTATAATAAACATGGTCAATATCCCGGCGAGTTGTACACTCTTGCCAGTCCCTACATTGCGCGTACTTCTGTATCAACAGAAGTCCCTTTGGTAGCTGCAATGTCTTATAACAATGGATTAAAAACTCACCTGTATTCCTTTGTAGTAGAATATAGTAAGCAGGGTATCGCCAGCAGCATGCCGCTGACCCAAATGCCAGCTATCATGATGAGTGAACAGCTTTTGGACATCCGAGGCCGCATCGGTCGCACAATAGCTTGGTATCTGAAAAAGAGCTTCTGATGTGAGAAATTCGGTAGAAAAGAGATAGGTAGTCTGATGACGTTGTCTACTGGGTTCACGTGAAGGTTAAGTGTTGTCGGGGTGCGCGGGATATGCTAGAGGTTACATCACCTTCGGTAAATGATGGCCCTAGATGGTCGTGCGGTTTTGGTCATTTCGAGTCGGACATGACCGGGGGGAAGAGGGAGAGAGGGAGGAGGAGGGGGTATTACAACAAACAGGGGTATTTTTATACGATAAAAAAGAGAGGCTAAGTGTGACTGTCATCGAATGACAGAAATCGTAATTAATTTGTACTTTTACTTTATCTGTGAAACCTAGTTGAACTGAAATTGGCTGCAGTTACTTTCGTGTCTGTTACATCACAGCGTATATTAGCTCTTTCAACTCCTATTTATAAGTTACCTGACAGCAAAAACATTTTGCACGTTACTAGGTTACAAAATATACAAATGGGTAGTTCACAGTATTTAACAAGAAATATTTCGTATTGCAAATGTTAGTGCTAATTTAATGAATTTTTAAAGCTTTTAGTTTGCTAATTAAAGTCTAAAACTAAAATCGATTAAGATAGGAAACAAAAAATCAGTTCAGGTGGGATTCGAACCCGCGATCTTTCCTTTGCAGGGGGAATGCTCTGTCCACAAAATTACCGAACCTCGCCTAAAATCATCCAAGTCTGCCTATTTATATCCGTCTTATGGTGACGGTGGGTGCCATCTACCGATACTCGTATGAATCATCGGCACCAATGAATGATGTTACAATTAAAATGATTGTAATATCATTCATTGGTGTCTATAGGAAGACCTGTATGTGCCAATGTTGAATTTGAGATCAAAACCACAGCTAAGTGTTACTAAGAGCTATCTCGCTTAGAAGTTGTTTACGTAGATGTGACAGTGTCACGCATCGCGTGCTGAGAGCCATCTCATCACACTTCGAACCCATTTGAAGCAAATGTGTGCGATAAATATCGCTATTCCGTAACCGCACTTGTACAACGCTATATGTTTGAATTCAGTCCGGGTCACAAGGCCCTATGTCTCCATAAATAAATCCTTTCTTAACTAAAGTATAAGTTGTAATGGCAACCCGCAAAAAGCAGGAAATGTCTCTATCGGACGATCAAACTCTTAGGCATATACTATGAAGTGTACTAACTTCATACACCATGATATCAAAAGAATACTATAATATTATTTTAAATAGCAAATAGTAGTCTGCTATTTATTATCTTATCAATAGAAGACTCATACAACTGACGCCTAAAAATCGATCAGTTAAAAACCACTGCATTTTACTAAATATATCGAATTGCACATTTAATAATTAGGTTTGTGTGACGCGACCATTCACAGTAATAACACAGTATAACGAGTAATCTTATGAAGTCCGAGTCCGACTGTGGTAATTTTTTTAAAGCACCAAAGTACAAAGTTTGTGTACAAATAAGTCAACTAATTAAGCCAGAGTTACGGATAGTTATTTGAAAAGGGAAGACCCAAGTTATGCCATTTTTCACGTTGATAAGTGACACAACTTTTATGAAAGTGATAAGAAATAAACGACGTTTCGTATTTTTAAGTAAAGACGTTCTAGATTGGCGAGTTGTTTGAAGGAGGACTGTATAAATGAAGTCTTAACCGTAGTCAGTTTTAATATAAGTTCACTTCAACTTTGAGCTAAAATAAATAACTTACACGTATCAAACTTGGCATGGAATCATCGCATAGTCATAGTTTATTTAACCCTGTAGTTCAAACAACTTTATGTATAACAGATTCATTGTAGTTTATCTAAAATAATTCAGAACCTAAAACGTGCCTTACGAAGATTAACTTACTTATTTCCTGATTGAAGTATCGTGCTTTACAGACTTTCCGTGATACAGTATGAAGTGTTGTACTTGTCTAGATTATTATTTTACTATAAACGTAACCTACCGCATTGGGAAAAAAGTGCGTCTGTATATAATTATGTATGTGTGTGTGTGACTGTGTGTATGTGCCCAAATACAGTTGATAAGAATTCTTCCAACTTCACATTGAGAACTATTATTCTCTCAATTGCATAAAATGTTCTCACAAATATATATTTCACAGAACCGAAAGTAAAATGAATAATTAGAAAAATATTCAAATAACCGAATTGTAAAAACTGCCTTGCTTGGACCATATTAATTAGAAAGTATTACTTGGATGAAATGGGTCTAATTTTAGATTTTATTTTAGTCTTTTCTATTCGTATGGTAAATAAGTATTTTAAATTGTTATACATATAGAATACTAGCTGTTGCCCGCGGCTCCGCCCGCGTGAATGTCGGTTATCGCTTAATGTTGAGTCAACACTATTGAGCATAAAAAAAATCTAAAATAAAAGTAGCCTACGTTACTCTTTATTACATCAGCTACCTGCTAATAAAGACTGCTGAAGCTAGTCTTATATAACTTGCATCTCAAAATCCTTTCTTAGCGGATGCCTACGTCATAACATCTACCTGCATGCCAAATTTCAGCCCGATCCGTCCAGTGGTTTGGGCTGTGCGTTGATAGATCACTATGTCAGTCAGTCAGTCAGTCAGTCAGTCACCTTTGAGTTATATATATTTAGATGTACTAATTGTTACCCGTAGCTCCAAAAGATTATTGCTCAGTGCCAAGCCAATATGAGTCTGTCTGTAGGAAAAAAAAAAAACAGAGGACTCGATACTCCAAGGTGAAACCTTCGGATACGGCTGAGATTAAGAAGATGTAGGTTCGAGTGTTTATATGTAAAGTGTTGTTTAGGTATATGTTATATTCATTATCTCATTGAAAACCAGTGGCAGGCTGGTTGACACATGTTGAACCAGGCCCTATACGAGTATACCACGCTTGCTTGATCGAATAGAGATTGGCAACACTGCTGCCGTTATGTAAACATTAGCTCCGTATATAAAATTATAAAAAAAATAGTTATCTTCATTTACCACGATAAAAAAGTATTAAATTAGTTACCAATAAGTGTGATATACGGGCAAAAATGTTATAAAAACATAATGATAGAAAATACGTGCAAAATAGAACTGTGATATAGAAGTTATTTTACCCCGTTAAGTGATGTTAAAGTTAATAAGTGAAATGAAATATGCAAAGAACTTTAATTAGTGACAATATTTACACTTGCTGTAGATAAACGAAAGTGAAAATACGAGAGAAGTGAAAATCATATTATTAAAAATCAGTTACATTCAAACGTAAATATTTTTTCGCGGTAACTATAAAGACCGAATCCGATCAATTCTACATGGTAATAATAAAGACCTAAAAATAATTTGTTGTTGGGCGCTTTTATGTTTGGAACGACACGACTTATCGTACGGCATCAAGTAGTCGTAACACATGATTATGATAACAATCTAAAAGAGCTTAATAAGCGATATCTAGTGACAAAAATTAAAATCAAATGGAAGACCATAATAACATCACGATGCGCAAACAAAATACTAAATCCACATCACTAGATGATATAAATATGAGCATCTCACTGCGCTCGTCGTGCTCTGATGAGTTGCTTGGAAAGAGTATGGTTGACCTCTCAACCCATGGCTTCTCCCTGTACAAAGAAGAAATGAAAGCTGAACTAAATAATATGAAAAGTACCTTACAAAGCACACAGAATGAATTGGAGAATGTCATTTTAGAAAACATAGACTTAAAAAAACAATTATCGCAATTGAGTCAAGAAATTGAGGTTCTTAAACAGATATGTAATAGTCCCTTATCTACCTTCCGGAAAAATCTGGCCTCAGCAAAAAAAATGAGTGTCAAACGTCGACTCACGGATACATTTACTCAAAATCCTCTAACACTGGAAAGAACCGGACAGACACAAAAGCCAGAGGTACAATCTATGGTAGGCAGCAATCTGCACGAGGACTCAGGTACACAACCAAATACAATCCCCAAACCGGTTGGCAAACTGGGCACTAGTGATGCCAGTATAAATACGTTGGCCATGCAGACAACTACACTAATAAATAGTCCAAAAAAAAAGAAGAGGGTTTTAGTGCTTGCCGATCAACAGGGCAGAGGAATGCGTGCGAAGCTACAAAGATTACTTGGCTCGGATTATGAAGTGTTCTCTTTCTGGAAGCCAGGAGCAACAACGAGTGAAGTATTAGGTGGAAATAGAAAAGATATATTTAGTCTATGTAAAAGTGACTACTTGGTGCTGCTCACGGGCATGAATGACAAAAATCCCCGAGAACTACAATGCTCATTAAATTTTTGGCTCACCTCTGTGACAAACACAAACATTATAATATGTGAAGTTCCCTATAATAGGCACCTCAATGAACATAAATTAAACTACGAGTTTAAGTACATTTGTAATAGCTACGCTCACGTGACTTTTGCTAACTTAAATTATGTTCCGCACAACTCTCATCAACATAGCAATCATTTGAGTAGAATTCTACTGAAAGAAATTCTACACCTAAATTATAAAAACTTGTATATTTCATATTGTAAAAATCTCGTTACTCATGTTAGCGTTGGTACACAAACTGATGTTGTTCCGTGTCCACCTTGTGATTTTCTGGATAAAGATAACGAAAGCGACTCCCTTACACAAACAAATTTTTTTCGTTAAAAATGCATTTGATGAACAATCTGTATGTAATAGTGTAAACACCGAATCAGTAAATATCTTTCATCAAAACTTATGTGGTATAAGCAATAAATTAAATGAATTAGAACTTTATATTGAAAGCCTCCAGTGTAGAATTCATTACTTATGTATAAGCGAACACTTTTTAAACTCGGAACAAGTATCCTTACTAAGTCTGACTCAATATAAAGTTATATCTAGTAGTGTAAGAATAAATAAAGTGAGAGGGGGCACGATTATCTTGGCACGTAATGATAGAGAATGTGTGGAATTACCTATTGTGAAAAAATTGTATAGCATAGACGGTTTTGAAATATGTGGAGTCAAAGATGCTTTATCTGGACTCATGGTATGCTGCTGTTATCGCACTCCGTATGACTCTAACTTAAATATATTCATGGACAAACTCGAGAAATTATTGGAGCACTTTTTCAATGGGAAATGCTGTATTGTAGGCGACTTCAATATTGATCCTCACTCAGAGTATCAAAAAGGAATAAATTTCATGAATTTACTGACATGCTATAATTTTAGACCGCTGGTAAACCCCATAACTTTCATTCGAGGTGATCGTGAATCATGCATTGACAATGTACTAACTAATGTTCATGACGATTGCATTCAGAACTGTGATGTTGATCACAATGGACTAGGTGATGGCCATGCAGGATTAATATGCGGTGTGACGTACAGTAATATATCAAATAAATTCAATAATTCTAGGACATTTATTAATAAAAGAATTTTTAATTATAAGAACAGAAATATTTATAGAAATAGGTTAGTAAATCAGAATTGGAACAGTATGGGTATAAATACTTTTATAAAAAAATTTGACATGACTTTCAAACAGACCTTTAAAAAACATAAAAGTCAAGTTCGTCTTGATCCTATGACCAGTCTCCGTTGGGTCTCGAAAGGCATCAAGGTTTCCAGTAAAATGAAACGATTCCTAGTGGTAGGTAAAAGCATAAACAACGACTGCAGTGTAATTGACTATAGGCGGAGGTATATTACTGTATTTAACAGGGTCATAAAAAATGCTAAAAGGCTCTCAATTCAGAATCAGATTGCAAGATTTAAAAACGTCTCGAGAGGCATCTGGAAAATAGTTAATCGTCACAGAAATAAGGGACAGAATAAGAAAGAAAGACTAGTTCTAAAGTCAAATGGCAGGGTTATTGCAAATCCATCTGAAGTGGCAAACATATTTGCAAGTGAATTTGGTAAAGTTTTCAGTCAGGTTCATAGTTATTCAACATTAGCACTAAAAATTTTAGAGGAACATACAAATAAAATTGAAAAAGAAATAGAATGGGACCCCGTCACACCTAGTGAAGTGTTTAGGATCATGAAGTTAAAATCATCTTGTGGATATGATGATATGCCTATAACAGTAATTAAGGAAAATATTGACATATTATCTGAACCTCTATGTAATTTTTATAACAAGTGTTTTGACGAGGGTATTTTTCCCGAACAGTATAAAATAGCAAAGGTTATTCCCGTGCACAAAAAAGGGTCCAAAACTGACTCTGCTATGTATAGACCTATTTCACTACTGCCAACATTATCAAAAGTTTTAGAAAAGTTGATGAAGATAAGACTCGTTCGACATTTGAATTTGAATAAAGCACTAAACCTAAGACAGTATGGATATCAAAAGAATGTTGGCACCCAAGACGCTATAGACACCTTGATAAAAGATATCATCAGTCGGTTAAATGAAAAGAAAAAAGTAGCGGGACTTTTTCTTGATCTGAGTGCCGCTTTTGATACCATAAACCACGAGCTACTGTTAATAAAGTTGGAACATTATGGAATAAGAGGAAAGGCCAATAACATCTTTCAGTCATATTTACAGAATCGCAAGATGTACGTAGAATTAAAAGCCACTGATACCGATGATACCCATGGGAAAAACAAGTGCGAAGAGTCATATAGGTCAAAGATGATACAAATTAGAACAGGTGTTCCACAAGGGTCGATTTTGGGGCCTGTTCTCTTCATTACGTTCATAAACGACCTTATAAACTACGTAACTCAAATAGCATCTGGTGAAATCCAATTAGTTATGTTCGCTGATGACACAAACGCTGTGATATCTGCAGATAATCTAGATGCTCTCAAATCAGCAATAGATCAAGCTTTAGAAATATTTTATAATTGGTTCTCAGCAAACAGCCTTCAGCTAAACCCTAATAAGACTCAGGTTATTTTATTTAGATCAACTGCTCAAAACGGAAGTACTATTGATTGCACTTTAAATGGTACAAAGGTAAGCCCAGTAAGTACTGTTAAGTTTCTGGGTGTATATGTTGACGAGCTGCTAAATTGGAAAGATGAACTTGCCAACCTGGAGAAAGCAATAAGTTCAGCCTGCTATGTTCTAAGAAGCCTGCGCAACGTTGTTGAATTGGAACATTTAAAAATGGTCTACCATGCGCTAGTAGAGTCTAGGCTTAGATACAGCATTCTTTTCTGGGGAGGTAGCTATGACTACAATATAACAGGAGCTTTCATCCTGCAGAAGAGAGCTATACGAACAATGGTGCGTATAAGACAGGATGAGTCATGCAAAGAGCACTTCAATGATCTGGGTATCTTGACCGTTCCAAGCTTGTATGTTCTGGTATTGATGACACATTTTGCAAAACACGTACATGAATATGAAACCGAAGAAGAAAGAAAGATCAGAGAGAGCACGCGCAGGATGGATTTCCAAAGTATAGTTCGTCCTCATTTGAACATCGTCAAACATAGCACGATGTACAATTCTACCAGGTTGTTTAATAAGCTACCATTAGAGTTGAAAGGTCTTCTATATGAAAAAGAGTTCCATAGGGAGTTAAAAGTGTTCCTATTGAAAGGGTGCTACTATTCAATCGAAGAATTGTAGGTAATTTTTTATTTTTTTGACAATTTTATTATATTTGACATTTTGTTTTATTTTATTTTGATTTAATTTTGGTATATTATTTGGTATTTGGACTTGGCTTCTGAAATTATATTATTGACATGAGTAATTTATGATTTGACATGAATAAAAATTTACATGTACCTACTGTATAAATCTGACTTTGTGTACTAATTTATTTTTATAATTACTTACCAAGTTAATTGATTTTGTCATTTTTATAGTTCCTTATTGTTTAATTATTGTAAATTTTTGATAGACTTGAAATGAATTATTGTAATAATATTATGTATGTTCAAACACAGTGTAAATTGTTACTGAATAAATAAATAAGAAATAAGAAATAAGAATCATTATTAACATTACAGAAGTTATTATAATGATTTCATTAATATATGAAATAAACTATTATTTTTCTTTCATGAAATTGAGAAACTGATATTACAACAACATAACATAATATAAACTCATGCCTATATCCCCGAAGGGGTAGGCAGAGGTATTAGCACCCACATTTCGACAGTTAATGTTTAGGTTCCAATGTAATAGGTGGCAAGCTTATTGCCATTAACCGGGCTCTTATAAACCTGCGATAAATACACACATAACTTCGAAAAGTCATTGGTATGTGCCATGGTAAAACCTGGGATCGAACCCGAGACCTCGTCTCAGCAGTCCATTACCCATACCACTAGGCTACCGCGGCGGTGACAACAACAGCTGAGTCTATATTTCCAGCGGGGAGTACGGTCTTCAGAATGCTTAAACAGACTTTATATTGTCAACCTTGTTGTTGAATGTTCCACAACGCCATTAATACATCAACCCTTTTCAAAAGGTTTATGTATTCTGTTAACATGAAACCAGTCGTAGATCTTCACGAGCGCTTAACTTTGTTGTCCGTTTATATCTATTTATTATCCATTCTAATAATGAAGCTGTTTGTTTGATTCTACGTGATATTCTCTGGAATTATTTTGGTTAATCGAAAAAACCCTCTTGCATTTTGATAGTTCGGTTCTTGTGAAAAGTTATAAATTGTTAAAATAGCTCTACGATCATTAGAAGTCGAGTAATAGGAAAAATAGTTCTATTTTATATAGGATATGTCAATTTGACTTCACATCGGCTGATGGTAAGCTAAAGGCAAAGTCTCGAGAAAAAGGGTCACCATTACACGGAGCATGTTTCGATGAGGGCACTCAGTTTGACAGCTTAATGGGATGCTTTTTGTCGCCCCACTTAAAGAACTGGAACTATAGGAATAAGGAAATATCGCCCGAACTTCAGAATCTTAAGAACTTACGAAAGGTGTGCAGTACTGAAGCATGCCCAAACAGCTGAACGAATTTGGTTGGAATTTGGTACAGGGAGAGATTATAGTCTACAATAACATTCAGACACGGTTTTTTCCTAAGATATGTACCATAGGTTGCAGGAGTAGGACCAAATTTCTATGCGAGTGGAGCCACGTACTAACTGGTAGATTATATTTCAAATCAATCAAATCAAAATCAAAAAATTTCATTTAAAAACTAACCTATAATTTCATAATTATACAAAGTATCGGGACTTCTCGCAAATTAAATCATGGAACTTACTATTTCTGCCGATGTTTCGGGTGCGTCAGTCAAGTCGTGACCACGGGTGCTGCAACGCATCCGAAACATCGGCAGAAATAGTAAGTTCCAAGATTTAATTTGCGAGAAGTCCCGGTACCTTTTATTTTTTACGTGCGCAAAATCCCCACGGATACCTCCGCACCGGAGCCTTTGGAGGAGGTTATGTCGGACTCGAACCGACTAAAACACACGCCGCCTGTGGGTCATTTTTTTTTTTATACCACTTAGTTGGTAGACAAGCACACGGCCCACCTGATGGAAAGTGTTTACCGTGACCTATGGACGTCTGTAACACCAGAGGAGTCACAGTCGCGCTGCTAACCCTGTGTTCGGATGATTAGATACGTATCTATAGATTCATATAACTATGCATGTCATTCAGATTGTTGGTTTACTTAAGTAGTGTAAATAAATCCATTGAAGCTAACACACGTCTCTTTTACTGCATTTTCTGTAGCAAAGTAAAATCAACCTTATTACACTCAACATATGGTCCAAACGAACCGGATTAGTAAATTGTTGCAAAAAATACGTCGGCCGCTCGAAGACAAAAGAACTGCATTCCTGCGCGATAAGAACCGGGCGCATAATAGCCGAGATTGAAAAGTTTTATAAAATCACAACTTAACGACTACGATATTATCAGGTGAACTTCGTGATTTTTGGGTCAAAATATATAGTTTAAAGGTTACTTTTTACGAAAATGAGTACCACAAGTACTGGATGTTTTGGAAGAAATTGCTGGGAAAATGCAAAAAGCGCAAGTAAACTTGAAAAAATGTCCTAAAGCAAGATTAACAAAGGGATACATTGAAACTAGGTTGCAATGCATTGAAGAATACTGGCAGTCCTTTAAAAGTACGCATCAAGAACTTGTGAAGTGTACACCGAAAGAACAACGTAGGTACGAACATTCCATATTTTGTAAACGAAGATTACTACGTGATTGAAGATTTGTACATTTGTTTACACGGTGATTTAAAGGATATGCTATCTGCATTGGCAATAAGAACTAAAGATACCGTGAGTACTATCCCGACTGAAGTTATACTACCTAAAATTAATCTTCCCGTGTTTAATGGTAAATACGAAGATTGGCCTACTTATCATGATTTGTTTATATCACTAGTCCATACGAATAAGTCGTTGAGTATGGTACAGAAATTACAATATTTGAAATCAAGTATCACGGGTGAAGCTGAAACTTTGTTAAAAAACGTGAAAATTACTGAAAGCAATTACGAGCAAGCATGGGACATATTGAAGCACCGCTTTGGGAATAAGCGAGTTATTGTAAAAACCCTTTTCAAACGACTTACCGAACAGAAAGTTATTAAGACACCGACAGCAAGCCAGATAAAATCCTTACTAGACACTACCACAGAATGTTTACATAGTCTACGAAATCTGGACATATCTACCGAGACTTGGGACCCCATCATTATATTTTTGGTAGTTCAAAAATTAGATACTGAGACCCATAAGGATTGGGAGGAGCATTCATACACTCAGGAGTCTGATAAACTGCCTACCTGGAATGAATTCGTTATATTTTTGGAGTGCAAGTTTCGTACGTTGGAGTCGACTACACCTACTAGTTCTACAGCCGTCACAAGGGAAAAGGCTACCAAGGAGAAGCTCTGTCATGTTTCTGCGACCGCACCTGTGAAGACGTGTATGATGTGCAAAGAAGATCACAAGCTTTGCCATTGTAAAGATTTTATAAAGCTTCAACCTATAGAGAGAAGTGAGTTTGTACGAAATAATCGCCTGTGCTACAATTGTCTGATACCCGGGCACACCACCTGGAAGTGTCGAGTACCTGTTCATTGCCGCGTATGTAAACGACGTCACCACTCGCTGCTACACGAGTCTAGAAGTACCAAGCAATCAGACAATTCACAAACTCAAGACAGCCATGTCGAAGGTAAAGAGAAGGAGAAGAAAGATGAGGTCTCAGACGTCGCAATATCCTCACACTTTGCAGCAAAGAAGTCTACAGCCTTGCTGGCAACGGCATTGGTTTATGTAAGAGATAGTAATGGATTGACTACAGTATTGTGCGCCTTAATTGATCAAGGATCTCATGAAAGTTTCATTAGTGAAAGCAGCACAGAAGTTAAAGGTGAAACGAAAGTCAAGCAAGGGTACAGTTACAGCAGTTGGAGGGATACAAACACAGATAAATCACGTTATTGAGTTTGATCTTTTTTCAAGATGTGATGAAGATTTCAACATATTCATGAAGGCATATGTAATACCCACCAAGATAACCTCCAACTTGCCTCCAAGACATTTCACCTACAATATCGAAGCCTGGCCACATTTGCAAGGACTCACCCTGGCCGATCCAAGTTACAATACACCAGGGCGAGTAGATCTTTTGTTAGGTGTCAAGGTATATGACACAATATTAAGAGATGGTCTGGTTAAAGGTCCCCTAGGCTCCCCAACTGCTCAAAACACAAGCCTAGGTTGGATTCTTTTTGGAAAGGTGGAAGAAAGCACTTCCTCAGAAGACATTACTGTTATGCATCATCATATGAATATAGAAGATATGTTGAAATCCTTTTGGGAAGTAGAAGAAGACAGTAAGAATAAACTAACACAAGATGAAGAATTATGTGAGAAAATATATAAAGAAACATATACAAGAAATTCTGAAGGAAGATACGTGGTAAAATTACCATTTAAGGCTGAAAATCCTAAATCACCTGAAGGGTATACAAGGGATATAGCACTAAGAAGATACATGCAACTTGAACGACGTTTAGAAAATGACCAAAACTTAAGGACAGAATACACGAGAGTAATGAAGGAGTATATTGATTTGAATCACATGGAAGAAGTTCCACCACATGAAATAGAAAACCCTGCAGTATACTTACCTCATCATCCAGTCCTTAAGGAGAGTAGTGAAACCACGAAGGTGAGAGTGGTGTTCAACGCATCGTCTAAGGGTTGTAATAATATATCTCTGAATGAAGAATTACTTATAGGACCCCAATTGCAGGAAGATATGAGATATTTAGTAATGAGATGGAGAATGAAGCCTATTTGTTTCGGAGCAGACATCGAAAAGATGTATCGGATGATATTAGTAACAAGGGTGGATACAGATTATCAGCGTATACTCTGGCGACATGATGTCAATGAACCAATTAAAGACTACCGCCTATTAAGAGTCACCTTTGGTACTGCTCCAGCACCGTACCTAGCCGTTAAGACTCTCCACCAGTTAGCAGAAGACGAAGGCTCAGATTACCCATCTGCAGCTGCAATAATCAAAGAAGACTTTTTCATGGATGATATGCTTTCTGGTGAAGATACGGTGGAGAAAGCTATAGAGTTGGCAAAAAATGTCAGCGATATTTTACAAAAGGGAGGCTTCACGCTGCAGAAGTGGTCGTCAAACAGCGTAGAATTTCTGAAACAATTCGATTCATCACATCGTAGTAAGCAAGTTGCAATAGATATGAAGTTGCACGGTACAGTTCGAACACTTGGTTTATTCTGGAACATGGGAAAGGATACAATACATTACCATTTAGATTATACACTGAAAATGGAAGCGATCACTAAGAGGAAGATATTGGCTGACATACATCGCCTATTTGACCCACTGGGATGGCTGGCTCCTGCTATTGTACCTGCAAAGATGTTGATTCAGAAGTTGTGGTTAAATCATAGTGCTTGGGATGATGAAATAGGTCCTGAAACAGAAAAGGAGTGGATTAGTATACGACAAAGCTTTACACATTTGAAGGATATAGAAATACAAAGATGGCTGCAATGTTCAAGCAAAGACATTAAAAGCGTTACTGTTCATGGATACTGTGACGCTTCTAACAAAGCATATGGAGCAGTTGCTTACCTGAGAGTACTGGGAGATGATCTTCAATACAAAACGTCCATAATTGCTGCAAAATCAAGAGTAGCACCTGTAAAACCGATGTCACTACCACGACTTGAACTGTGTGGTGCTGTACTTCTTGCAAAATTATTGAAACAGATAAGCGAAGCAATGCGAATTCCTACCAGTCAAATATACTCGTGGACAGATTCCACAATAGTTCTATCCTGGTTGCAAGGAGATCCTACTAGATGGCAGACCTTTGTGAGGAACAGAGTCATTACAATTATCGATAATATCGGCAGTAATTGGTTTCACGTGGATTCAAAGAATAACCCTGCTGACGTTGTATCACGAGGTATGCTGCTACCAGAGTTAAAGAAGTGTCAATTATGGTGGGAAGGGCCAGAATGGCTGAAACAAGAAGAAATAGCATTTAAAAATATAAATACAACAACAGATTTGGAAATAAAACGGAATATAAGTGTGAACGTCGTAACAAATCAGATTATGGAAGAGAAACCGTGGTCTACCCGCTTTGAGGTCTGTGACACGCTGATTGAGTTGATGGGAGCTGTGACATACTGCAGACAATACTTAAACCTGAAAAAAGAAAGAACACAAATTAATTTGACAACAGAAGAGCTACAACTTTCATTACATAAATGTATACAGATAGCACAAAGAGAGTGTTTTGAAAAGGACTTAGAAGACTTAAGAAATAAAGGAAGGGTTAAGAACATAAGTCGACTGAAGTCTCTCAACCCATATTTAGATCGAAATTATATACTCAGGGTGGGTGGAAGAATTCAACATTCCTGTTTAAGCGTTGATAGAAAACACCCTATAATTCTAAGTGATAAAGGATACTTGACGAAATTAATTGTTGCTGATGCACATATCGCAACATTTCATGGAGGCGTACAATTAATGATTAATTACATTCGATCTAAATATTGGATATTAAAATGTAAGCTATTAGTAAAAACTGAAATACACAAATGTCTAATCTGTGCTAAACAGCGTGCAAGTGTCAGAACCCAGTTAATGGGAGACTTACCTAAGGAAAGAGTAACACCTGCTCGTCCTTTTTTACATTATGGTGTCGATTTCGCTGGCCCGTACAACATTCTCATGTCCAGAGGAAGAGGTGCTAAAACTATTAAAGGTTATATCGCCTTATTTATATGTATGTCAACAAAGGCCGTACATCTGGAGCTGGTTGGAGACTTGACATCAGAAGCCTTTATTGGAGCCTTTCGGTGGTTCGTTGCACGTCGAGGAAGATGCGCTCACATGTGGAGTGACCAAGGTCGGAATTTCATTGGCGCCAATAAAGATCTTCAAGAAGCCTGGAGGGCAGCCAGATTAGAATTCGAAGGTGACATCATAGAAACTCTGGCTAAGGACGGCACACAGTGGCATTTTATACCAGCGTATAGTCCGAATTTTGGAGGCCTTTGGGAGGCCGGCATAAAATCCACAAAGTATCATCTGAAACGAGTTTTAAACGGACACATGACCTTTGAAGAATTCAGTACACTTTTATGCCAGATTGAAGCGTGTCTGAATTCACGTCCTTTATGTCCGATAGATAGTTCAGATACGGAGAGCCTGAATGTACTAACTCCGGGTCACTTTTTAATCGGAGAAGCGCCTATTACTCTACCTTCACCCAGTTTGCAAAACGTTCCAGTAAGCAATTTAACAAGATGGCGTCATACTCAAAAGATATTGAACGATTTTTGGAGGCGCTAGCAGGATGAGTACTTATCTAGACTTCAACAACGACCGAAGTGGTTAAAAAAAACTGAAGAATATGAGATTGGACAGATAGTGCTCATAAAGAGTGATAATGCTCCACCAGGCAAATGGCCTCTTGGCCGCATCGTAGATAAACACCCTGGCCCTGATGCAGTTACCAGAGTCTACAGTGTGAAGAGCGGTAGTAGTATAGTTAAGCGATCTGTTAGTAAATTATGTCTTTTGCCTGTAGATATCAAAGTTTAAGTAAAATAGGTAGTAGTCTGAGTTCCAAGTATCAAATGCATGTATAATGCTTAATAATCATTAACTATCTATTCGATTGATTTACAATTTGTTATAGTTTTGACTATTATACAATTTTGTATCTAGTTTAGCGAGTAATTTGTATAGTTGAATGTTATTTTGTGAATTTGCATGATGTTTTTAAAGAACTAGCCGTTCTTTGGTGGGCGGTATGTTCGGATGATTAGATACGTATCTATAGATTCATATAACTATGCATGTCATTCAGATTGTTGGTTTACTTAAGTAGTGTAAATAAATCCATTGAAGCTAACACACGTCTCTTTTACTGCATTTTCTGTAGCAAAGTAAAATCAACCTTATTACACTCAACACCCTGTAAGTACAGAGTTTCTGTGCCGTCAGTAGAAGACAAAGCAGGACAAGCCTTTTGTCTTCCCACTGACAGCACAAATTCTCCAGTGAGCTCTGGCTACCCTACTCACCGCTGGAAACACAACACGAAGTTATTATAGCCGCGGTATTCTGTAGTGCGGAGATACTACCCCAGTCGGACTGCTCAATCGGGCGGAAATACCGCCGTGTCCTACCTCCTTGATTGGTTGCCGAAGGTGAGGTTGACAGGCATATCCCTCGCACCCCGGCCGACTCAGGGCACGTCCCGGTACCTTGTATATGATACCGATTATGAATTCATATTGCGATAGTTTCAAAATAACATTAACCTATAATTTGTCACCTACTGGAATAAACCATTTGTAAAAATAACACGTAGCTAATTTGTTCAGTTCCCATCACTAAAACTGTTCAATATCGTTTAGTAGCTATAAAATGTTGAAGATAATAGCCATTACAGCTATATCTGAAGACTCTTGTCGCGAAATTGCCAAAATTTCATAATGATGGAAGTACGTGCTTGTATTGAAAGCACGATTGAAAAAAATAAGAATAATGACGGCTAACGGTCTTTCTGTACTTATCCACCATCTCCGTTTCTCAGTCAGATATACCCACCTCTTTCATACAGAAAAAGTGATCAGTATCTTTTTTATACAGAAAAAGGGTTGTGAGAGGCCTATGTATATCAGTGGACTGGCAAATTGATTGCTATTTTAGAGCCCGAAGTCCGCTTATTATTATGTTTGGTACTTACCGATCATAATGACCGCCTCCTCCGGAAAATTTGACTTGGCTTTTCCGGAATTGAATGCCATTGTGACATAGCATCGAGTTTTTTTTTATACCACTTAGGTGGCAGACAAGCACGACACGACAAGGCACGTGTGTAACACCAGAGAAGCCACACTCGCGCTGCCGACCCTGTAAGCACAGAGTTTCTGTGCCGTCAGTGTAAAAGTTGTATAAGAAGCACAATAATGGTTAACAAAGCGATTACATAGTTACCTTGCCAAGCCCCGTGGCTTTGAGTGTCCAGTAGCAATCTAACAAAGACATAAATTACATAACCAGACCTAACCCATTCTTGAAAAATATACGGTACTAGTAGCTTAGTGGCTGTGATTAAAGAGTCAGGCTTACGATCGAGAGCCTGGTCCTTACACTATCAACGCACCTAGCCTTAACACATGCTATTTAACTTCACTGGGGGCGTTAGAGCATTTTCTCATTATTTGATCCGATCAGTGCCGGAATCTATATCCGACAATAAAAATGACTCGAACCGACTACAATTTTCACACAGACACTAAAAAAGCGACTGCTAGCGACTTTCGACCTTAATGACATTTTCTAAATTACGTGTATTTTCGCGTTAATAGATGACAATGATCACGAATATAAAATAAAATTGCCGCCCAATTGAGCAGTCCGACTGGGGAAGTACCTCCGCCCTACAGAATACCATAACTCATAACAAGCACTCATAACAAGTTGAGTTATGAGTTATGAGTTATGAGTTATGAGTTATGAGTTATGAGTTATGAGTTATGAGTTATGAGTTATGAGTTATGAGTTATGAGTTATGAGTTATGAGTTATGAGTTATGAGTTATGAGTTATGAGTTATGAGTTATGAGTTATGAGTTATGAGTTATGAGTTATGAGTTATGAGTTATGAGTTATGAGTTATGAGTTATGAGTTATGAGTTATGAGTTATGAGTTATGAGTTATGAGTTATGAGTTATGAGTTATGAGTTATGAGTTATGAGTTATGAGTTATGAGTTATGAGTTATGAGTTATGAGTTATGAGTTATGAGTTATGAGTTATGAGTTATGAGTTATGAGTTATGAGTTATGAGTTATGAGTTATGAGTTATGAGTTATGAGTTATGAGTTATGAGTTATGAGTTATGAGTTATGAGTTATGAGTTATGAGTTATGAGTTATGAGTTATGAGTTATGAGTTATGAGTTATGAGTTATGAGTTATGAGTTATGAGTTATGAGTTATGAGTTATGAGTTATGAGTTATGAGTTATGAGTTATGAGTTATGAGTTATGAGTTATGAGTTATGAGTTATGAGTTATGAGTTATGAGTTATGAGTTATGAGTTATGAGTTATGAGTTATGAGTTATGAGTTATGAGTTATGAGTTATGAGTTATGAGTTATGAGTTATGAGTTATGAGTTATGAGTTATGAGTTATGAGTTATGAGTTATGAGTTATGAGTTATGAGTTATGAGTTATGAGTTATGAGTTATGAGTTATGAGTTATGAGTTATGAGTTATGAGTTATGAGTTATGAGTTATGAGTTATGAGTTATGAGTTATGAGTTATGAGTTATGAGTTATGAGTTATGAGTTATGAGTTATGAGTTATGAGTTATGAGTTATGAGTTATGAGTTATGAGTTATGAGTTATGAATAATGAATAATGAATAATGAATAATGAATTATGAATTATGAATTATGAATTATGAATTATGAATTATGAATTATGAATTATGAATTATGAATTATGAATTATGAATTATGAATTATGAATTATGAATTATGAATTATGAATTATGAATTATGAATTATGAATTATGAATTATGAATTATGAATTATGAATTATGAATTATGAATTATGAATTATGAATTATGAATTATGAATTATGAATAATGAATAATGAATAATGAATTATGAATTATGAATTATGAATTATGAATTATGAATTATGAATTATGAATTATGAATTATGAATTATGAATTATGAATTATGAATAATGAATAATGAATTATGAATTATGAATTATGAATTATGAATTATGAATTATGAATTATGAATTATGAATTATGAATTATGCAATTATGCAATTATGAATTATGAATAATGAATAATGAATAATGAATAATGAATAATGAATAATGAATAATGAATAATGAATAATGAATAATGAATAATGAATAATGAATAATGAATAATGAATAATGAATTATGAATTATGAATTATGAATTATGCAATTATGCAATTATGAATAATGAATAATGAATAATGAATAATGAATAATGAATAATGAATAATGAATAATGAATAATGAATAATGAATAATGAATTATGAATTATGAATTATGAATAATGAATAATGAATAATGAATAATGAATTATGAATTATGAATTATGAATAATGAATTATGAATTATGAATTATGAATTATGAATTATGAATTATGAATTATGAATTATGAATTATGAATTATGAATTATGAATTATGAATTATGAATTATGAATTATGAATTATGAATTATGAATTATGAATTATGAATTATGAATTATGAATTATGAATTATGAATTATGAATTATGAATTATGAATTATGAATTATGAATTATGAATTATGAATTATGAATTATGAATTATGAATTATGAATTATGAATTATGAATTATGAATTATGAATTATGAATTATGAATTATGAATTATGAATTATGAATTATGAATTATGAATTATGAATTATGAATTATGAATTATGAATTATGAATGTTTAGATGCCTTGTTTATAAGGTACAGATTCGGCCCCACATGGAGTAAAGCTGTCACTTTTTTATCAGAGCGCCTGGATACCAGCATGACCCCTTTGATGCAAAGAAGGGCGTTAAGGCTCGTCAACAATCCTGTAGTCGCAGGCGATGTGGAACCTCTCAGCCTTATGAGAACCTTTGTTCACTGTGTGTATTCTATCGCATGAACAATGGTTTGAGCTCAGATGAATTGTTTGACATGATGCCCACAGCTACATTCAGTCATCACACCGCACACCATAGACAGGGAACTCATTCTTACACGATACCGGAAACGGTGCGCGCTGTGCGGTATGAAAGAAACTTCATTCCACGCACGCTCTACCTGTGGAATGAACTTCCTCTGCAGTTTGCGACAATATAAGGTTTTTCAAGAAGGGCATTAGAAGATTACTTCAGAGTCAGCAGGGCGAGTGTAACGCCCTTGATGTCGCATACGTCCAAAGGGCATGGTAACCACTTCCCATCAGGTGGGCCGTTTGCTTGTCTGTCATCCAAGTGGCTTAAAAATTGTTTACTTTTTGTAGTATAATAAGAGTAGCCAATAGTAGAATAAAAGTTTGTATTTTTGATATTGTGCTTCTTTATTTAATTCAGCAAATAACTTACGAATATTAGCTGTTTTGATAAAACCTTATAAAAATGTATCAAAAGGAAATGTAATCTTATTTACATAACAAAATGAAGCACAGAATGAAGAATTTGATTTAGCACCTCGTAGTTCATTTTTCTTACAAATAACCTCCAAGATGGAAATTGAGAAAATCAAAATTTCTTTTCAGTAATCAAGCGAAGAGCTGAAAGTTGGAAAATAATCACGTAAAACCCATAAAATTCAAAGCTTCAAAATGTAATTGAGTCTCAGTTATTATGTCCAACACCGGCAATAGTATTGCGATCAATGTTATTGTATTTCA
Source organism: Eilema griseolum (assembly GCA_963662185.1). Taxonomy (NCBI): domain Eukaryota; kingdom Metazoa; phylum Arthropoda; class Insecta; order Lepidoptera; family Erebidae; genus Eilema; species Eilema griseolum. Next base: position 22,344,095 of record OY759238.1, read on the forward strand.
CATGTCATTTTCATAGCAAAACAATTTCACTATGGATGATTGTGCTGTATAAACCAAAACAATTCACATAAATCTCGTGTTACCAACGATAAATTGCAGCTATAGCGGCATTTGACTGTGTACAATTATGTTAATAGTGAACGAACATATTCTGCTAGGTACATTCGAATTGGATACGTAAACATTGCAATATTATTCTACTTTACTTTTATAGGTAGGTACGCTTATTATCTTATTTATTTTTATTTTCTTTTCTCTTTTTGTTTATCTTTTCTTTTTTTTTTTTGTAATGTACACTTCACATCCCTCTTCATTATTATATGCTTCTCTGCTACTCAAAGGTTTGCTGGGAGAGAACTCATTTTGAGTTAAGCTCGCCTTTGTACATCTTCTTTGATGTATTTTGTTTATGATCTCTGTGTACTGTGTGTGTGCAATAAAGAATTAAATAAATAAATAAAAATATAAATAAATAAAAAAATAAATATCGTAAACGTATCGAGAGAATGAAGCATTGTGATTGGCTGGCTTCACACACAAACAGGTTCAAAGTAGGCAGACGGCCAATCGCAATGCTTCGTTCTCTCGATACGTTAACGATACGATAACGATAGTATTTTGTGCTAGTGGTACTGATGTGAATCGACTCTCACAATGACTGTCATATTACAGGTCTAGTTATAAATCAAGACTGATAACTGAGTATCGTTCTTGAATACGGGGCCTAACGGGTATAAAGCCTCGGTAGCTTACTGTGTGTAATGGTGACCCTCTTTCCTGAGACTCTGCCTTTAGCTTACCATCAGGCGAGGTGAAGTCAAGTTGACGTATCCTAAAAAAATGAAATTTCGGTTCTAATATTATTTTTAAAACGTAAAAAAACGAGATCGTTTCACTACAGCGTTGTTCTGGAATATGCCTTAGGCGAGGGTTGTTGCAGCCAACCTTGCCTTTCTTCGTGTGATAATCTGTTTAGTAGAGGACTTAATATTGGAACTTAACCGTCTAAGGATTGTTTTATGAACTGGTAACTGTGGCTTGCAATTAAGAAGTTGTGCTTGCAATTAGAAGTTGCGAACCGAGCCAACAACGCGTGTGCAATACGAACCTACTTCTAAAACAAACAATTTAACTAAGTTAGAGGGAATTTAACGAAAATACGTAATTGTAATATATCACCATGTTAAAAGAACCTATTGTCCATTCTGTTGGATACTTAACTAAATATAAATGATTTCAGTTTATTAATATTTTTCTGTTTAGAATATCATCGATATTGGACATTAGTCAACTACTTAGGCCAGTTTATTTGTTTAGTATGAGGTTTTAGAAAAAAAGTCTCTACAAGATTGGTTACCTTTAGTTATGTATTTTCTTAACCAAATAAAGTATGGTATTTATATGCAGGCTTAAAAAATTCAAAGAAATTGAACCACTAGTCAGCTAGTTAGGCCCACCCGAGGAGAGAGCCAGGTCGTGAGAGATGGCCCTGGGTCGGCCGGGGTGCGAGGGATATGCCTGTTAACCTCACCTTCAGCATCCAAAAACGACCGACAGACGCCGTGCGTTATACTATACGTTCGAGCCCGACATAACCTCTCCCACCGGCTACGTGGGGAAATAAAAATATCTGAACAATCCGAGAAAATTAAATATTAATTTACGTATACTTTCTCTCAAAAACATCATAAAACATTAAATAAAATAACCTTACTACTTGAATCAATTTCATTTGAATTATTCTAGAAACTGTAACAAATTAAACCTGAACTAAATCCGTTACAGTAAAAAGAGCCTAAAATGAATAGGATTTTAAATCTCCGCTATTGTATTAATAAAAGATATAATTTTATTCGTTCAGTCCCTGATTCGAGAAAAAACTGTCTTAGGCTTGAGTCAAACTTAAGTGCATTATAATAATAAATAAATAAGAATTCTTATTCGCATTCGATGTAAGTAGGTATTTACACGAGTCTTCATAATTTAAAATCACTTTATTTTTAATGGCTGCCACAATCGATTTTATTTGAGTTTGAATATTCATGAAATCCTATTTATATTACGTTGTTCTATCTTGGTATTATTTGTGTAATTGCCTGTTTATAAATCATTTACAAAAATAGTGTACATAAAAGCTCTGTTTTGTGTAAATAACAGTGGGTAAACAAGCTACTAATTTGACTAATGACGTCACACGCATCAATATCCATCCTAATATTATAAATGCCGAGCCGATATCGGTGTTAGCTCCGATATGTGCCATCCGATAGCCGACAGGAAGTAAAATGTATGAAATGTATCTGTCCATCACATTGTCGGGCCCGATATCGGATAGCGGAGTCGACACCGCTGTTGGACCGATATCGGATAATTGAACGCGGGCGGAGTAACTTATAAAACATCGTACTGTGAATGTTTTTTTTTATTGTACTGTCTCTACTCTCACTAACAGTTCAATACATTTTACAGCTGTCTTTATCCGAAGGATATTATCTGATCTGAAAACAGGCGGGTACGTCATTTTGTTTGGGTTTAGTGGAGATAAAAGAAAAGAAGCCCTTAATCGAATTTAGAGCTATCCAACTGAGGAAAGCGGCCTTAATCTACAGAAAGCTGCAGTTAAATAGCTACAGTATTGTATTATATTAGAGTAAGTAGAGTGACCATTCTTAATACCTATTTGTGACTCGGTGAGAATGTTAGTCTTAGTCTTACTATAATACATACAGAACTTCAATATTACTAGTAGGATGTATCAGATGGCAGTCGTTCGAAGGAGAATATTAAAGTCTGGGAGTTTTGTACTTTAGATTGTAAGCAGGATCTGTATTTTTTCCAATCAGAAGGAATCACATTCTGAGTTGGGCAAAGAGGGAATAAGTAGAGTTATTGGAACTCATTGTCTATAAAATATTGCACTAGAACAGCAAATCCAGTTGATTTATATTACCACCAGTAATAGTACAAGGGTAAACTGGCTTTTTATCCTGTGATTAATACCTGTGGGTAATGGGAACAGCTGTAAAATAAAGGCACTCACTAGGTTTTTGCTTGGTTCAAAGGTAATTGGTTAATTTTATTACATTGTAGTTTTAACAATAGATGCTTTAGGTTTACTATAATATAAATTAAGTAAAAGTAAAGGTCTGTATTTAAATATTAGGACTTGTTTAACGTGACGAAAAGTAAATCTAGTGTAACAATATAACTTTATATTTTGTAATTTTGAAAAGTAATGAATTACAATTGTATTGTATATTGTATCAACAATGAAATCGTGAAAGCAGTCAAAAGAAATATATTCAGCTAGCTTTTCCCCGATACTCCACCTGCTTGTATGTCGATAGTCTCGACCTAACGTAGCACTTGTCCTTTCACAAATTTTAATTCATCTCTGTACCGACTTGCATCAAAATCGGTTTATTAATATTGGTATGAAAGTGTGACGTACAGACAGAATTACTATATTTATAATGTAGTAGAGATATAGATCGATATCAAAATCGATAGAAAATGCTAACATTATAAACATTTGTTTAATCTTAGAAGATAATTTCATTCCCAGCTGTGAGGAAATGACCAAATTTGGTTAGGTTATCAACTGTCGTATTTTCTACCGCGCTAAAATTTCATTCAACAATGTAACAAAAGTTCATAAAATACCTATCACGTAAAACATTTTAACAGTTTACATCACAATAACTTCTCAACATAGTTTCATCGCAGCTATAAAACGTCCTTAGCCAATGAAACTGTATTTGAAGATGCCGCATGTGAATGTTTTGGAATATTGGAGTTATTTGGATACGTGATATATTGGGGAACGCGAATTTGGCTATATCTAATTTCTGGGTGCGATGGATATGCTCTAGGCTAGCTTACACTCCGGGATTTAGAAACCCGAGACGGTGTGCAGTTTTAGTTGGAACGAGTTCGTTATAACCACTTGAAGGCCGATGACGATGGTATTCGAGGGAATTGCCGCAGGGAAAAGGGTACAGGAGCTTGCCAAGATAGTAACCGTAATGGTATCGAAATATTTTACTTCTTGAAGTGAGTTTTGGCGTCTGTGCAGTTTGTTGTATACTTTGGACATTGTTTTAGTACAATAAAAATACCAATATATTTACTGTCTAAATACGTCAGTCCAAAAGACCTTGAAAGATCCCATACCACCCAAGGGAAGATTTTGACATTACCTGGAGAGAAAGTACTCTAAATAGTGAAGATAACTAATTTCACTGAAAGGCAACATTCCTTTATTTATGAAAAGAAACAAAACTGCATTCAAATATTTTCAAATTTATTGGCAAGCAACACTACTCGGTTTTCGAACCGACTAAAATTCGAAAAAATAACATCCTGTATTTTTATAGCATCAATCGATAGTGTCAATCATAAGGATCTAATCTCGTACATACTACATAGTAATTTAAATGAAAGGAAGTCCATGAAATTTTAACTTATAACTTTAATGCCAACAGATATAGCACTTTTACTTAAGGAGCCTGGTGGCGCTTGGCAGCGTGCGGTAATGGACTGTATTGCGGGAAGTAGCTAACTGTTCTATTGACGCTTTACACACAAAAGACAGGTGGCCGGGCTGCCGCGGATTCGATCCAGGCAGTGAATGCAGCCCGAGAAATTAGGAGAGGATGCACTAACCTTCACGACACACGTGTTTTCATCGCAGCCGGTACACGGATCTTCTCTTCCTTGCTCAGGAGCTGCCGTCAGCATCACTAGATCGCTTGAGGAACACACGAGAGGCACAATCCGATCGGTAAAGGTCTATGAAGCGGTAAAAATGTAACAAATATTATACATTTCTGAGAGACGCGAGCGCGGTCCGTCCGTCTTTACGCTGGCTAGTTCAAAGCGAGACTGAGTGTCTATATTTCACAAATGGCGGACGGAAGCTACATCTATGGTTAGTGCGGAAGAGGAGACGGGTATAAAAGGAGTGTGTTTCCGTGTCAAAATACAGTTTCTACACCGGCGCAACCATTCCCCCCGGCTTGAAGGGTTACCTTCGAAACGACAAATGCGAAACAAATCTAAAGTCTAATCTAAATCTAGGTTTGGGAAATAACAACTAAAATATAAACCTAGATTGGAGCTCGTGCCTACCGCTGGCTAGGCAGAGGGCAGAGGCGAACAAACAACACAACGCAACAGTCTCGACCAAGACGAGACGCGATTAGCCAACAACAAATAAGGGTCTCTTCACGCGGGACCGATACAACAAGCGAGTGCTTCTTCTCCTCGGGTGGTTCGGAAACCGTAGTGGGATTGAATTGACTAACTGGCCACCCATCTAACGCGGCATGAATCCAGGACGGTCCACTAAACCATAACGGGTGATCTAAAATTTGCGAAGGAAGCAATCCACGAGAGAGACAATCGGCTGGGTTGTCGGTGCCAGCAACGTGAAAGAGATTATGTGGCGCCAATTCAGATTGAATTTTTGCCACTCTATTAGCGACGAATGTGTCCCAACGATGGGGCGAAGAGTGGGCCCAACACAAAGCGACTGTTGAGTCCTAAAAGCTAAAAATTACTAATATTAATGCGAAAATTTACAATTATGTCATTAAGCGACACGGAAGTGCTAGTCTTAGCACTGCCATCCAAAACTACACGGAGTTTTAGTAGTAAGCTTATCTTCTCTAATAACTCCGCGGTGCGGGATAATGTACGAAGGCTGGGTCCCGCCAGTGTCCGCAGGCGCAGGTGAGATGTAACCTTTATCTAAATATTCGTTAACAACCTCATCATAGGCCCGCTTCGACTTTGGGGACGCCTGCATCTTTCGTTCCAAACAAAGAAAGCGTTTTTCAGCGGATACACGGGAGCCACCGAGCGAAAACTTGCGGATGGTAGACTCCAGTGGCGGCTCGACGGTGCAACAGAACGAAGCAGTCGAGTGACTAAAACTATCCATAGAAGCGGGTGCGGAACCAATTATAACAAAACCAAGAACTGTTTCCAGTGCGTGCGGAGCGGGGTACGTCGGTCCCCCTTGAACCTTACGTGATAACTGGAGGTGCGGGAGAATCGAAGCGCCGATCAATATATCGACGACTCCAGGAACAGCGTAAGTCTCATCTGCTAAAGGCAAGTCTTTAAATTTCGTTAATAAAGACGTGTCAACCGGGACGGTAGGCAACTGTTCAGCTATTCTATCTATAACGAGCGAATCCATGTCAAACCAAATATTATTATTAAAACGAGATCTAAACCTTGTTTTAACGGTGCCACGAACAGCTGACTGTAAGCTTCCAAAACCCTTCACCACTGAGCGGGTTGAACGCTTATCAACATTGAAACCAAGACGCCGACAACAATCTTGAGTAATAAAATTACTTTGCGAAGCGCCATCTAACAGCGCTCGAACAATGCGCGGCTTACCTAATGCATCAACAATAACAACGCGAGCGGTCGCAAGACACACAGTAGTGAGTGCAGCACTAGCGGAGAACGAACACAAGGTGACGTCATCCGCGGCGGTCACCGGGCGGGCCGGAGCGCGCGCGAGCGCGGGCTGCGGCTGCGGCGCAGGCTGCCGTGTGTCACCGCTCGACGAGCCAACCGTGCTCACATTGGATGCGGCATTACTATTCTCAAAATGAAGCAAAGTGTGGTGTCTCGCTTGACATTTGCGACAACTATTTCTACTATTACATAAAACAACGCGGTGTTTAGTACCGAGACAATTAAAACAAAAATTATTAGCGCGAACAAATTTATAACGATCACTAGGCGACAATTTTAGAAAACCAGGACACCTGTACAGTTGCGAATGATGAGTGCTACACAAAGAGCAAACAGGTGACTGTACACGTGCTGGTGCGGTACTAACATAAGTATGAGTTGACCTCAGTGACTTCGATGACGCATCTACTTTGCGTGCAGAATCAACAACTATCTTCGCGCCCTCATGTTTCGATGAAGAGCGCTGCAATACTTTTATATGCTCGCGAACAAAACTTTCTAAGTCTTCGAACTTAGGAATTTTATTGCCGCGATGATCCGACTCAAACAAACGAATGGTTTCGGAATCTAATTTCCTTAAACCCATATACAAAAATACGAAGTCGCAGAGGTCATCAATCTTTAGGTTCTTTACGGCGCGAACAGCTGACGCGAAAGTATCTAGAAATTTCTCTAAGTTTTGATCGTTACATGCCGCAATAGATTTCAAATCAAACATCTGATCTAAATAGGCGTTAGCTACCGATCTTTTATCCTCATACCTAGCTTTCAAAGTATTTAAAATTAAATTATAATTCTCGGCACTAAACGTAATTCCAGCGCAAACGGTTATAGCTTTACCAGTCAATTTTTCAACGAGATAATGCAATTTTTCGTGATCTGTCAACGAATCGTTCTTATCTATCGTATTCTCAAAACTATCTATAAATAGACACCAATTGCGAATGTTACCATCAAATTCGGGTATTTGAATTGGTGGCAACTTAGGTCGGTCGCGAGTGGGGTTGGGTAGGTCAGCCGGTTTCTCCAAACTCCTAGCGACGCGTTTGATACGACAATACAAATCGTCAAACGACGACAAGGCTTGATAACTCACTGAGTAATCGGGATCCAAATTCAACTCTAAAACATTGATGTCATGTACTAAGGTTTCGAAATCCGCGCGTAGACTATCTAAGTTTTCTATAGAACACAAGAACGAATCTCTGATGACCAAATCAGAGGTTTTAAGTGCATTATCATAGATCGATTGTACGCGAGAGTAAATCATTTCTTTTTTAGCGTATAAAAGTTTCAATTGAACCTTACCGGTCTTATCAACCTTTGGGGACATGTTTACAATTAAATCTCAAACTAAAGTGCGGTAAATAACAAATATGAAATGACTTAATCTTAGCGGTACAGAGCAGCGAGGCGGCGCGAGCGATAACCGTAGGTAGGTAGGTACTTATGACTGCCAGTGCAAGCTTGAACTAACGCGCATAGCAACAAGGTCGTACCTACGCGATGGTCGCTGTCTAGGTTCAACTATTATTTCAGAGATTAAGTATTGCGTAATATCTATTCAAATTAAAATACTTTCGTATGAATTGGGATGAGATGCGAGCGAGGTAGGTACAGCCACGTGTCCACCCACGCAGGTACTAGGCAAATACGACGCGAGCCGAGAACAACGTAATTGAAAAAAAACAAAACAAAGCCAAATGCGTTAGGTATTACACTGTGCCTATGCACTAGGGTGTCTGAGTATACCTAAGATCTAAGCCTAAATGTCTGGATGCGGGGTTTTCTACTAAAATAACCAGGCACTTAGGTGCGATGCGAAAATTGCGAACTACGATTAAGTGTTGATATGATACCTAACCTATTTATGTATTAGGTAGGTACAATGCGAGCCAGCGGCGAACGGACAACAAATCTAATCCTAAGTGTCTGGATGCGGGGTTTTCTACTAAAATAACCAGGCACTTAGGTGCGGTGCGCTCATTCCCATTAGAATAATAACAAAATACGAACTACGGCTAAGAATCCGGCTCGATCCGGACCAAAAATGGTGGCGCTTGGCAGCGTGCGGTAATGGACTGTATTGCGGGAAGTAGCTAACTGTTCTATTGACGCTTTACACACAAAAGACAGGTGGCCGGGCTGCCGCGGATTCGATCCAGGCAGTGAATGCAGCCCGAGAAATTAGGAGAGGATGCACTAACCTTCACGACACACGTGTTTTCATCGCAGCCGGTACACGGATCTTCTCTTCCTTGCTCAGGAGCTGCCGTCAGCATCACTAGATCGCTTGAGGAACACACGAGAGGCACAATCCGATCGGTAAAGGTCTATGAAGCGGTAAAAATGTAACAAATATTATACATTTCTGAGAGACGCGAGCGCGGTCCGTCCGTCTTTACGCTGGCTAGTTCAAAGCGAGACTGAGTGTCTATATTTCACAAATGGCGGACGGAAGCTACATCTATGGTTAGTGCGGAAGAGGAGACGGGTATAAAAGGAGTGTGTTTCCGTGTCAAAATACAGTTTCTACACCGGCGCAACCAGAGCCATCAGAAAATAACAAATAGGGACAAGTGATTTAAATATGTAATTTTATTTTTGATAATAATACTGATAATATCTGATCGATCTTTGAGTTAAAGTACTTTGTTAAATTGAATTTATAAGTTTAGTTATCTGGGATTTCCTTTCATTAAATTTCCAATGTTAGAGAGATTTGATCTTTATGATTTCCACTATCGATTAATGCAATAAAAATAAACACCTCAACAAAGTCTAGGGAACAAGATGACCCCAATTTTTATCTTCGTGTAAATCTTGTTTTGCAAATAACTGACAGCAAATAAATAAAAATAGAATAAAGTAGATTACAGAGTTGTTCGAAATTTAAAAATGAATTTAAATAAGTAATGATTTTCTAATATGGAGGGAAAACTTTTAAAAGTGTTTGATTGTGCAGTTTCTCTGAGGCAAAATAAAAATTATTTTCTTTGATTGTAAATAACGTTTATTATCAATAATACGTCTTTTACGTATGCTTTGTGCATTTTTGTGACTGTAGTCATCATGTCACGTCGTCATTTAAGTCGCGAAGAGATGTTAAGGGCTGTTGGTATGCTGCAAGCTGGACGAACTCAACGCGACGTAGCGGATGCTGTCAACACCCAACCAAGCGTAATTTGCAGATTATGGGCACGCTACAGGTCTACAGGGGATGTTGCCGAACGTCACAAGGGACGAAATAGGGTTACTACCCCGCGACAAGATCGTTTCTTGCAAAATTCCGCAAGGCAGCAACCCACGATTACTGCTCGTCAGTTGGTCGCAGGCCTCCAGTCTCAGCATCAAGTGGTTATTAGCGATCAAACTGTCAGGAGAAGACTACACGAAGCCAATCTTCATGCTCGCAGACCGCTTAGGGTTCCAGCTCTTCGACGTGGAAATCGAGGTCGTCGCTTATTGTGGGCTAACGCACATTTACAGTGGACCGACCATCAATGGGCACGGGTTCTGTTTTCCGACGAATCTCGCTTCGGTTTTCATCCTGATTCGAGAAGAGTGGGTATATGGCGAGTTCCTGGACGTCGGAGTCGTCTCCAGAATCTGCAAGAAGTTCATCCTTACCAAGGTGGAACAATCATGGTATGGGCTGGAATTCGCCTTGGTAGAAGGACTGACCTCGTTTGGATACGGGGCAATTTGAATGCAAACCAATACATTCAGGAGGTTATACACCCCATGGTAATCCCTCATCGACAGCAGTTCGGTCAAGATTTTATGTTCATGCAAGATAATGCACGGTCACATACCGCGAGGGTAGTGGTCAATGCGTTAAGCGAGCACAATATTACGACGTTGGAATGGCCTGCTCAGTCTGCCGACCTCAATCCCATAGAGCATGCCTGGGATTTGCTTGGGAGAAGAGCTTTCAGTGATTTTTTGGAAAATCTGAACACTGAAGAACAACTTTTTTTACACCTTCGCAGTATATGGAGCCATATTCCACAGACGATGATTGACAATCTCATACTAAGTTTGCCACGCCGTTGTCGAGCTGTTGCTAATGCTTTAGGAGGTCCTACAGATTATTAAAAACGTTTAAAGTACGGTTAATTACTGTATTTCTTACTACCTCGTTATTTTTGTGCCTAATCATAGAAGGTTGTAATACTCAATATTGGCACTATTCAATACTTTCCTAAAAAAAAAAAAAAAATTGATATGAGAATGTTTTTATTAAAATTAAAATTAAAAACGGTATAAAAATACCCTTCTATTGATATAAAACACTCACTATTACAAGAAAGGGTTTTTAAATAAAAACTAGAAATGTCCTTGTTCCCTAGACTTTGTTGATGTGTGTACATGATGTTATTTTTTCATATATTAGTCGGTTCAGTGTAGGAAGCGACTTTTCGGAAATGTAAGAATGTAATTTCCTTTCAGTGTAGGTAATTCGCTATCTCTGGTATTTAGAGTACTTTAGCTTTATAAAGAAAAACAATTGACTTTATTTAAATCTCAATAACCCTACGCCGTAGTCGGGTAAAATGATTTGGCATTTGGGAAATAAAACAGGATAACTCGGACTAAATCGTACAAGCATTGGTAAACACAAATCAATTTGCATAAAAGGAACCAACCACCCACCATAGGCTCATCGATCCAATCACATTAATCAAGGACATATATCAACGATTGTAACAAAAGTTCTGATTCTTCTTATTGTTGTACTTATTTTTATTTTATACGAGACTGTTCAACAACAAGTGATTTCGACATCCTTTTTGGGATATTTTTTCGATTCCCTTTTTTTATTTTCTTGTTGGAAGATCCTCTAAGAATAAATTCTTATTAGAAACATAGAAGGACGTATTGAAATAAAGTAAATTCAGTAGAATGTTGGATTATTGATCTTAGATGAATTGCAAATATAACCAACTGGTCTATAAGATCGCAAGTTGTAGATATTTGTTGACGTTTAAGCAAACATTGTAGATGTCATATTAGGAATACAAGAATACTGAATAAATCAAATGAATTTTATATTTACCTGTCAAATGATATTCCGGTAAGTGTGAAAACGCTGGCAGCAACTGTCACATTTGCAATGAAGTTGCTGAGCTGGCAATACCGCACACCGAACACCCAGTCACTGGAAAGGTAAAATACATTAACCATTGCTTGTGTTTTACAACCCATGTGAGTTTTGGAAATTTTTCAACTGTCCTATTATATAGTACTTTTCGGAGAAATTCGATGTTGAACTTATCAAATCTCTCCGAAAAGTACTAATTGGACAGCAGAAACATTTCAAAAACTGGTTGTGGACATAGCTGGTTAACTTTATTTAACAAGATTAACCAGTCGCGCATTCACATGGGATAATTCTATTAAATAATTTGTAGTGCCACCGGTCATTGATTTAAAGGAGAAACTCAATTCCCGTACAAACACAGACTGTAGGATGATAGAACTGGAAGTTAGATAGAAATTTAAACGCTTATAAAGGTTCATAAATACTCCTTTTGCAGAATTATCAGCAATAATTAAATCAGTGGAAGTTTATATATGGTCACTTCAACATAAGTTTATTTAACACGACTATATATAATAGTATTGAATGAAATTTTAAAGCATTTATTATGCTAACTATTCAAATCTATTAAGAAATAGAAAAAATTGGATCGGTTTAGGAGGGATTAATTTTTTCTATTTCTTAATCGATATATAGTCACGTTATACAGTGAATAAGATATAAATGTTCGATGAATATCGTTCAGTTTAATGAATACTGATTCATTGCTATACAAGTTTTAGTAAATAACAAGGCCCGTACCACGAACGCTTAAAACGGGTTAATAATTGAACTAATGTCATACTACCTCAGCTGCAAATGTAACTTTGTAATCCTGTATATTTATATGCGATTACTAATTTATTTATGCGTTTAGTAAATGACAGCCGTTCTATTTTTGACCTGTTTTAAAACTTCATGGTAAGACTATAGATTTTGTCAGTAAAAAGAACACAATACAAAGCACTAAACAACGATGAACTGTATAGACAGGTACTTAAAGCAAAGCGTAAAATTAAATCAAACAGTGACTATCTCAAAGTCACAGTAAGTAAAAAATAAACAGTCTATCTTAACAAGACTAGATAAGCAAAAGTATTTTATAGTCGGTCGATAAACCAACGAAATAATTTATGGAGCCAAACCAAAACTAGAGCAAAATATTATCAAATTACGCAAGAATTGTGACGAACAAAAATTTGAGAACTATGATCATCTAACAAAAAGAGACAATATTACTACACTTCACTTCAAAATATCCAGTGACCGAAGAATTTGTACGAATTTATTAATAAATTTGCCGTCGAATAAAATCACAGACAGTCTTTCGTCATAACTTATGTAGGGATCATAACGGAAGGTAAGGCTATTCAGATTTTATTTATTCTGTATTTTTCTTTGATAAGCTTGGGCTTAGTATTCAAGATTTAGTATAGATTCTTTTGAGACCAAGATCATTGCAATCTGGACAAAATTTTAGATAACCTTGATCGCGTCACGATGTTTGTTAGTCAAAGTTGTAACAACGAAATCTTTTATTAAAGAAAAGGTGTAAAAAACTTGAATAAAGTTATTGCAAACGTAGTGAATCAGTTAGGAAAAAAACATATATATAAACATATTATATTCACGAAAACAGATTTTTTTACTTTTCACATTGAATAGCTTATAACGCAGATACCAGATTTGATGATATTTTTGAGATAACTCTAAGAACAGCAAAGTGAAGATGATTTTTTTTTTTAATTTATTTCAATAGTTATCACATAGAAACACCCGTAATACCCGTATAGGTTTATCTTGGGTGTGAGTGTACATTAAATTAAATTTATATAATTACATACATACATACATACATAAAATCACGCCTGTTTCCCATAGGGGTAGGCAGAGATCACGGATCTCCACTTGCTACGATCCTGACATACTACTCTCGCTTAATTCACTCTCATTACATTCTTCATGCATACTCGTCGGTTTAGAGTACTCCTGACCTGCCCCTTTTCTAAAACTTATGTATGTATTTATAATTAACAATAATTATAAATACATATCAAACAAAAACACAAATAAGTTTCGCCGGTGACAAGAAATAGTGAGTGCAGAGAAGGTAGGTGTAGTCTTTCGAGTTGTAACCGGTTGTTGTTAATCGTAAACGCAACACTGCTATTTGCATATATATATATATATATATATATATATATATATATATATATATATATATATATATATATATATATATATATATATATATATATATATATATATATATGTGTGTGTATTTATATAATACGCGTTTCCCTTTACTATTTCTCATTTAGTGGGGAAACCTACTTCACTTAACTAAAAGATTAAAATGTAAATGATCAGTTCGGGCTATAAAGTATATCGGAAACTACCCTATAACTTCTTATTTATTACCGCCTTCTCATGGTTACGTGTAAGAGATTGTTTTGTGCGATAGGCCCAATAATTATATCAATTGTTCAACACTGTCCCAACGTAAATTCTGTGCATTTCCTACTGGTTGTAATAAATATACATTATTATTGTAATTTAGTGACAGAATAATTTTCACGTAGACACTTGGAGAGTTCAAGAATTTATTGAGTCGCCTTTGTTAAAAAGTTCATTCAATATATAGTATTTTTGGAGGCCGCTCCTAAATCTCTGGATCCTAAGTAAACCTTACTTGCAAGCCGATACATATGCTGATTGATGAATAACGCTCTGATATGGACTTCCTCTCGCGGTTAGGTGGGCAGACGGCTTTCGTTTCCATAAATGTCATATCAAGTGAAAATAAGGCATAGGAGTAAACAGGAGATTCTCGAGGAGGTAGGACACGCCGGTATTTCCATCCAATTGAACAGTCCGTCTGGGGAAGTACCTCAGCCCTACAGAATACAGTGGTCATAATAACCTCGTGTTGTGTTCCCGACGGTAAATAGGGTAGCCAGTGCTCACTGGAGAGTTTTTGGGCTGTCAGTGGGAAGACCAAAGGCTTGTCCTGCTTTGTCTTCTGTATTGACGGCTCAAAAACTCTCTGTGCTTAGAGGGTTGGCGGCGCTAGTGTGACTCCCTTGGTATTGCTCACGTCCATAGGCCAAGGTAACCACTTTCCCTCAGGTGGGCCGTGTGCTTATATGCCACCTAAGTTGTATAAAAAGCAGCGAGTAGGTACCTAAGTTCTGAGGCGAAGGCCTTGAATGTAAACGGGAATAACCCCAAGAAGATGATGAATTAATAGAAAGTAATTGTATGTATGTAAAAAGGTGACCGTAGTATTAATTTCAAGGATATTTCTGAATCTATAACGAAACACTCACTCTTAGCAAAAAAATATATTCGTATCAAGCTTATAAATTACCATGTCTGTGGTAAATTGTTGTTCACTTAACTCACAAAAACGAAATCAACTTGTTTTGATCTGTCAGGAAAAATATACTTACCTTTTCCGTATCCGCATACGGATTCCCCGGATAATGCTATCCGGGGAAATTGTGCGGTTATGTACGACATTTATCATACAAAACACGAGACCGCAGAGCTATAATATCCACGACCTATCATGTAGTTGCTAGTAAATGTAGACATACAGACGTTACCTACTGAATTTCACAAAGTGAATTTATAGCAGATAAGATAAATATTTGACTAAGCAGTGATTATTATATAAATAGCTAACGTGGCGCCCGTGGATTCGCACACTTGGATCTCAGTTTAAATCGCAACTTTTGGCCATATCGCCGGTTTTATTCAATCAATTGTGTTAAAAAAAGCGCATCAAGCTCTGTCACTAGTTTTCAGGTGCATTGGGAACAAACATACAAGAATTTCGTATTTTTTTGTGTACTCTATCCATACTAGGTCCGTCACTAGTTTTCAAGTGCGTTGCGAACATACATACAAGAATATCGTTTTTTTTTGTGTACTCTATCCATACTAATATTATAAATGTGAAAGTAACTCTGTCTGTTACGCTTTCACGCCTAAACCACTGAACCGATTTTGATGAAATTTGGTTAAGGGGTAAATTGGACCTCGAAAAAGGAAATAGACGATAATTGATGTCCATATGGTGACGGAGAAAGAATACAAGAATCACTACCCCGTCTCATCCGAAGGGTGTCGTAAGGTGCGACTAGCGGCAAAATACGTAAGCGATATCACTGCGAGAGAAGGGAAACTCGAAATAAAACTTTGTCCAACCCATCTGGCCAGGGTGGAAACAGTAGGCCAAAGCCTCCCAACATTGGGAGAGGTCTATTTCCAGCAGTGACATAGGCTATATCAATAATGATTGATTAATTGAAATCCACGCGGACGCCGCGGGAATCAGCTAGTATAATATACCATAACTTTCAATGTACAGATGTCGTATCTGACACTTTAAAATTATACATACATAATTAATAATAGTTGATATGACAACACGACTGGTTCCATAGATATAAAAGTGTAACTTTGTTCAACATTTTTATGCCTTTCACGATGGTATCTTTCAATGAATTGTAATGAACCTTGAAATGGGGCTTTGAATCTGGAAAATAGATTGCTTCCACGATCACCTTCATTTCTCTGGCGATATAATCTCAGAATAAGTTGTGGCAAGTGGTTTATCTTTTATGTGTATCTGGGTAAAAAAATGCCAAGAAAAGGGAGGAAACGAGCATTGTAAAAACTTCGAGTCAATTGATGCCATTCAAATTGGGTAAACGGTAATTGTTAGAAATGGTACAAAAAGAATCATAAATAGATTCGTATCATGTTTCTTGTCTTTTTTCAACCCTCGTTCAGTTCTTGAAAACCTTCAACTGTATTAAAACTCTATAGACACAGTAATGGCTACTACAATGCGGTTTAAATAATAGCTACTACTTTGGTACAAGTTTGGCATATACATACATCCCGTGCATGCACACATTGACAGTATAAAGACGACATTGACATTAGCTTACTCGGTCATAACGCGTATTTCGAAGCCGAATTCGTACTGTGTTTATACAGTTTATAGTCAATGTTGAAAACCTTAATCATTCGCAAAAACAAACGCCAAGCAAGTCATTGTTGTCAGCAGTTTCAGTCACGTCTGGTAAGATACGATGAGATTTCTCGGTAAAAGTTTCAGATTTCGATCAGTCATAAAATTAATGAATTCTGTGAACTTCTAAATATTTAAAGCGATTATATTTATCAATCAATCTATAATATTGTTATAAAGAGATGAAGTTTGTGGATTTGCATTTTGTGACATTGTAGGTCGTAATCTCTGAACTTACTGAACCAATTTTGAAAATTATTTTATCAGTAGAAAGAAAATCATTTTTACTTAGGTTAACTATTTTATTATAAAGTTGAAAAAAACTTCATAAAATAACTTTTTTTCAATATACTTTGTAATTATATTGACAAGAGATATATGTACATTCGATCATATTTAGTTTGAAGAAATTACTAATTGTAAATTGACGTCTTAAAAATGCCACAGTGGAGTTTGTTGCGACGTTTTTTCACCACTAGCGCCTAGAAAGCGGTGGTAAACTTAGTCCTAGGCAGATTTTCACATCAAAAGGATGTATAACGTTGCACTATTTTAAAAGAATTTGAAAGCCACAGAATTTGGGATCAGAAAACTACGTGTGTGGAGCCGCAAGAAACAGCTGTTTTATCGTTCAATTTAGCTATACAATACATTCAATCATAGCAATAACACTTGTAACATAAACCAGACTATTTCTGAATAATTAATCAGTAATTGATGAGTATTATTAATAATTGTATTATCTGTGGTATAACTATAAGAATTATATTATATTATCTGTAGTATTACCAACCAGTAATTGCGAAATAGATTGTTTTATAAACAGAGGATTATCTCAAATCACGATTATATATTAATTTTAGATGCAATATAATCTAAAAGAATATAAGCATATATACAATATCTCAATAACCTGTCAGGTAGGATTTCCTAGCTCATTAGTATCTTCCATTTGTGTTTTAGGTAGATTCCTTTTTACAATTCATGTAGGCAGACATTTTTATAAGTACGCTTCTCAATATTCAGGTATGTATATTTCTAAATAAGCAAATAAGTATTATGTATACGCTTTAACATTGGTTTTACTATAAAAGTACCGTGTATGTAGGTTTAATTTGTTTTGACTAAAGTAATGTTTGCCCTGAAGTCACAAAAGCCGAAGCAAATATATAATATTATTGTTAAAAGGACGTAAGTATTAAAATAAAATACAAAAGACAATTTAAAATCAGTAGAGGACGCCCCTGAAAAGTACAAGATTTTTTTATACAACATACACACCTCAACAAAATCTAGGGATATCATAATCTCATATTATTGAAGACTTTATAGTTGAAACTTTTTTCAGTTTCCATAAAAAGTTTATACACCAAATGAAACCTCTTTTATTCTATTTTCAAAATTTAAAAATATAAAAAACTAACAATGCTAAAAACAAAAATACGGCGGCAAAATTGTTGGTAATTCATTACGACAAGGAAAATTAAAATTGTTTTTTTTTTGTTTTATGCTGTTATTGAATGAAAATTGATCAGATTGTTTTTTTTTTAATTGAACTTGCTGTGCTAGCTTCAAAAGTCATGTCACGTCGCCATTTGAGTCGAAATGAAATGTTACGAGCCGTGGGCATGTTAGAAAATGGTGCTATTCAACGCGTCGTTGCTGAGACCCTACACACCAGTCAAAACGTGATATCAAGATTGTGGTCACGTTATCGCAGTACTGGGGATGTGGCTGAACGGCATAGTGGTAGACATCGGGTTACTACGCAAAGACAGGATCGATTCCTCCAAACGAAAGCCAAAAGACAACCCAGTATCACAGCGAGGCAACTCGTGCAAAGGCTCCATGAGGACCACCAGCTGCTGGTAAGCGACCAAACCGTGCGAAGGAGGTTGCATGAAGTCAACCTTCATGCTCGAAGACCGCTACGTGCTCCAGCACTGCGACGTGGCAATCGCGGTCGGCGGCTTTTGTGGGCTCGGGAGCATTTGCCTTGGAGTGATGAACAATGGTCATCGGTGCTCTTCACTGATGAGTCCCGGTTTGGATTTCATCCGGATTCAAGAAGAGTTCGTGTTTGGAGAACTCCAGGCAGAATTAGCCGTTTACGGCACCCTCAGCAGGTCCATTCTTACGGAGGCGGGACAATCATGGTGTGGGCAGGAATTCGTCTTGGCGGGCGAACCCAGCTCGTTTGGATTAAAGGCAGCATGACTGCGCGAAAATACCTTGAAGAGGTAGTAGAGCCTGTAATTATCCCACACAGAATCCAAATGGGCCTGGCATTTCTATTCATGCATGATAATGCTCCTCCTCATACGGCGCGGCTGGCATCGACAGCTCTTCAAGATCATGACATACAAGTTTTGGATTGGCCTGCACAGTCGCCCGACTTAAATCCCATCGAGCATATCTGGGACATGTTACAACGAAAAGCGTTGCGAGATTTCCCGCCAAATTTTACAGACACTTGCAAAGAACTTGGGACCTCATACCGCAACAGGACATTGACAATTTAATTTTAAGTATGAGTAACCGCTGTAGATGTGTAATTAATGTAAGAGGTGGCAACACTGATTATTAATAATTAGTTTTTATTATATTTATAATTTTTTTATTAAAATTAATAATTTTACTAAAAGACTTATGACATTTGTACTCGTACCAATTTTCTGCAATGATTAAAAAAGTTAACATTTTGATTTAAAACTAAAATATCACGAAATGATTTCTTTTTTTATTAAAGCTACTAAAATAAGCTACTTTTCTTCTACCATTCGCTATCTATGATAGGTCGCAGACGACCCACCTGAAGAAAAGTGGTTGCCGTGGCCTATGGACATGTGCAACACCAGGGGAGTCACAGTCGTGCTGTCGAACCTTTATTATAATAATAATAATAATAATATTTCTTTATTCAGAACAGTGATACAGTGAGTGGCCAGCTGCTTTCCTAGATAGACTACAAGTAGCCTGTGTTAAGGATAAGCAGTGCCCTTCCCTTTAGTATGGTCGACAATGGTATTACTTAAACTCAAAAATTACGCAAGGCTATTAAAAATAAGATTAATTATTGTGTGTGTGCGTGTGTGTGTGTGTGTGTGTGTGTGTGTGTGTGCATGTGTGTGTGTGTGTGTGTGTGTATGTGTGTGTGTGTTTGTATGTGATGTGTACCTATCCACATTATCAATATTATAAATATGTGATTTCACTTCATTAATTAAAACAGTCTTCCGTCTCATCGTAGTTCAACTGTTGGAGAAACTCCCAGGTAACTATCTTAGCGTTGAAGCGCGTGAGTCCAAAAATAGGGCATTTCAAGTTCATTTTGTTATAAAGTGACGGTGCAAGATAAGTCGGCAGTCTCTTTATAAAAGAGGTGCGTGGTGGTGGAATGGAACAGATTCTGTCTTTCCGTCGGTGGGTAATAAGACGGTATGGTGTTCTAGAATGTTGGAAGAGGACTATGTACAATATATATAATTGTCTAACAGATAAAACTTTACAAACTCTATAAAGATCAGTGGTTGGGAATAATATAGGTCGAAAGGTGGCAACTTTAAGGATGGCTCGTTGTGCAATTTCTACTGGAAGCAAAAACGTCTTCCCGGCTCCGCCCCAGCTACATATACAATAAGTAATCAAAGATTGACAAAGCGTATAGTATACCTTTTGGATGATAGATGTACTTGCCACTTGTCTCAATGTTTTAAAAACATAAATTAATTTTCGAATACGGCCTGTGAGAGTTATACAATGATTCTTGAAGTTCAAGTTTTTGTCTATGATTATGCCGAGGTACTTGGTTTGGGCAACTGAACTTAAAACTGGACACTGGCAATTTGGGTGAGGTGAAGACGAACAAGAGTGAGCTTTTAATAAAAGGGGTGTAGATGGTTGTGATATCGAGGTTATAGAGAATGTTATAAAATTTGTTTTAGTTGCATTCAAGGTTAAGGTGTGTGATGACAGCCATTTTAGTACAGTATTGAAGCCGTTTTGCGAAACAGCTTCCAATTCAGGCCATGAATTTGCGTAGAATGTGATTGCAGTATCATCCGCATAGGACACAATTTGAGCATTCGGTAAGTTTATATTGCATAAGTCATTAATAAATACTAGGAATAGCGTGGGACCCAGAATGCTGCCCTGAGGCACGCCGTATTCAATAAGAAGTGTTTCGCTGGTGTAGTCATTGATACTGACAAATTGGTAGCGGTCTGAGAGGTAACTTCTAAGTAAATCTAGTGCTATACCTCGGACACCTACATGTTCTAATTTGTACAAGAGGGTCTGAATTGGGACGGTATCAAAAGCTTTCGCAAGATCCACAAATATAGTCAGCACTTTCTTTTTACAGTCTAAATTACATGCAATATGGTCTACTAATTTGTGTACTGCATCATTTGTGGACCTATTTTTGCGAAAGCCAAATTGCTGTGACGATAGTATGTTATAGTGCTCGAGAAAGTTAATTAACCTATTGTTAATTAGGCGTTCTAGAATTTTAGATAGAGCACTAAGTACAGCAATGGGCCGATAATTGTTTACCAACCGTACGCTACCACTCTTGAAAATAGGATGAATTATTGCCTTTTTGAGGGCAGAGGGGAATATGCCCGACTCAAGGCATAGATTGAATATATGGGTCAGTGTAGGTGCCAAAATACGAGAATATCGTTTCAGAAATAGAGGCGATATGCCATCCCATCCAGTAGCTGCATTTATTTTCAGTGACTTTATACATAAAAGAATTTCGTCTGGGTCAGTTTTTTCGAGTGCAAGGGAATTCACAAGCTGAGGAGATATTGAGGCTTGCGATAATGGTTGAGGTGCTCTATTGTTTATATTATCTGCAAGATTTTTACCAATATTAACGAAATATTCATTAACAGCATTGCAAGACCGAGTAGGGTTCGTTGTAATAGTTAACAGTTGACTATTGGAGTGCTTGGGTTTTGTGGTATTTGTAATATGTCTTATAGTATCCCAAAGCTTTTTTGGGTTATTCGAGGCCTTATTAAGTTCCTGGGAATCATATTGCCTTTTTACCTTTCTCAAAATGTTTGAACAAAATTTTCTGTATCTCCTATATGTAGCTATTATAATGGGACTATCCGGTGACTGTTTACATTTTTTGTGGAGAAAATCACGGTTTCTGATGCAACGGAGCAAACCTGGTGTCATCCATGGTTTCATCGTTCGCTTTTTTCTAGGTACATTTAGTTTCTTGGTGCATTTTTATAGCGTCTTTTGTTATTTTTGTAAAGTAGTCTATCGCGTGGTTTGGGTCCGACATGTGCAGAATGGGTATATAGTCGACATGCTCCATTACTGTGTCAAGGGCCAAAAAGTCTGTCTTATTGATAGTTTTTTGGCAGTTCGTATTTACAATGTTACTTTTAAGGCACAACAAAGAGGAGCAATGATCTGTTATGGTCGAATTATACACAAGGGTTAAGGCCGGACACTTGGTGCGAAGTAGTAAGTGGTCCAAACAATTATTATCCCTAGTGGGATACGTGTGTGTTGGTAAAAAAGCACGAGAAGCAAGATAATTAAGATATACATCACTCCGTTTGTCCAGTGTTTCAAGTTTAATATCTATGTTAATGTCTCCTGTTATAATCACTGTTTTGTAATGAGTGAGTGACTGGAGTATATTATCAAGTGAGGAGAGAAACGGTTGAATATCCGTGTTTGAAGGTGAGCGATATATGCAAAGTATTGCTGTGTCAGCATCTACTTTAACAACTAAGCCTGATGCTGAACCACCGAAGTTCGGCTCTTCACAAGTAGGTGCAAGATTAGATTTAACAAAGACCATGACGCCGTCGTTTTTATTTAAGTGTTCCTTAGTGTTGTATGAAGTATACTGTTGTATGGTAGGGAGCAAGTTGTTGCTGCCACAGTCTAACCAGCACTCCGTTAAAACCAGGACATCGCAGTCAATATTAATACGATGAAGTAGTAGATGTAACTCCGATATGTTACAATTTACCGATCGGATGTTCTGTGTAAGAATTTTCAAATTATAGTCAGTGTTTTGCATGTATGTACGTGTTTGTTCTGGAGAGCATACATAACAGTCCGATACAGAAAAATCGTCAACACAGTCAATAGTATCGTTTATAATATTAGTCATTTTTAAGATGAATGTACACTAACACTCTTGGAATAAGGCAATCATTATAGAGGGTCGTGACTATCGTTAGGTAAAGTAGGCTTAAATATGTAGACAATAAAGTTGTTTTAGTGGGTTTAAAGTTATGAAGGTTGTTTTTGTGTGTAGTGTAGCGTGTGTAAGTATGTGTAGTTACAATTATGATTACTTTTATACTTAATTTAAAATTACGAACATAAAATAATGTAATGAATAGAGCATCAAGAATAATAAATAGACAAAAAACTAATAGTCATTTGTTGTGCAGCTTATCTAATTGGTTTAGCTGTGACTCGCTTTTTATGTTTATAGGTTGACTATCCGCGTCTCTCTTCAGCAGAATTCGGCCCCCAGAAGTCCAGCAGTACATGTAAGAGTTGGTCTTTGCAAATGTTCGGGCAAGATAGAAAAGGCGCTTAGAAGTGGACGTCAGTTGTTCGGCGATGAAAATAGGAGTATTTTGAGCCATACCCAAACAAGTGGAGTTTAATTTGTTGTTGTGGTTGCGTTTATTGTAGTTTCTCGCAGACATCAAGATATTACTTTTATTCAGCGTGTTCGAGAGCTCCACAGCAAGTGCTGAGTTAGGGTTCTCCTTCTTTGATGGCTGCCTTGATACGTCACGTATGTCCGATGCTTGTATGTCAACTTCTAGATGTTTCGATAGTTGTAACAGAGCATTATACAGCATTTCTTTAGATTCGTTCGGCTGCTTTGGCACATTACGTATTTCTATGGTAGTTTTGACGATGGACCGCTCAAAGTTTTCTAGTTTATCTTCAATTAATGCCAGTTTGACACCCATTGAACATCGTTCCTTTTCGAGACCTATAATTTTGAGTTCTAGTGCTGACAACTGGTCCATTATAAATGACATAGATTTTTTTTTTTTTTTTTTTTTTTTTTTTTTTTTTTTTTTATATAGGACACGTCAATTGGACTTCGCCTTGCCTGATGGTAAGCTGAAGGCAAAGTCCCAGAAAAGAGGGTCACCATTACTTACACATACCGTGTGACAATGGTGACACTCAGCTTGACGGCCTCATCATATGCTTTTTCACGCCCCGCTTAAAGGACCCGGGACTGTAGGAAGAAGGAAACACGTGAGCTGGTAATGAATTCCAGGCCTTAATGGTGCGACAGAGTAAAGAGTCTCCGAACCGCTTGGTTCTTGATCGGATGTTTTGCACCGTGTGCGGATGACATCTAAGACCTGCACGCGTTGTCCTGTGTAGGAAAGGGGAGGGTGGGACTAATTGGAAGAGCTCATCAGAACACTCCCCATGGTACAAACGGTAAAATACAGCCATGGACGCAACATCTCTACGCAGCTGTAAAGGTTCTAGGGTGTTCGTGATCTCGGGATTCCCAATGATGCGGACCGCACGTCGCTGCAACCTGTCGAGAGCATCTAGTAAGTACTTTGCTGAACCATCCCAGAGATGCGAGCAGTACTCCACACAGGAGCGAATTTGTGTCTTGTATAGAAGACACCGCTGCTCCGGCGTGAAAAATCGTCTCACTCTGTTCAGGACTCCGAGTTTTCGTGAGGCTGTTTTGATGATACTTTCGATGTAGTTTTTGTTATTCAGGTTGCAGCGAACATCCATACCTAGGATATTGAGATTGTCCTGCAGTGGCAGTGGCGTGCTCTGAAGAGTGGGGAGGGGAAGGAAAGAAGATACTTTTGCTGTAAACGCACATGCCTGCGTCTTCTTGGCATTGAACTCAACCAGGTTCTCAGAGCCCCATTGAGAAATGTGATTCAGGATCCCGTCAAGCTCAGTGACAAGAAGCTGCCTTTTCTCCGCGATATCCGACTGCTTGGCCGCAGGATGTCCATGATAACTCCCATGCAAAGTGCTATCGTCTGCATAACAATGAACATTGCCGGTAGACAGCATGTCGTTGATATGCAGAAGAAAGAGAGTGGGTGATAAGACGGACCCCTGGGGCACGCCAGCATTAACCTGCAGAAACTCCGAAGCTCGTCCGTCACAAAGGACGCGAATACGGCGCCCCTGCAGAAAGCTAGCAACCCAGTTGCACAGCCTAGAAGGCAGACCAAAGGCAGGTAGCTTGGAAAGAAGCGATTTGTGCCAGACTCTATCGAAAGCTTTGGCGATGTCAAGACTAATTGCCAGTGACTCGCCGTGCTTGTCCATAGCCTCACCCCAAAGATGGGTAACGTATGCTAGAAGATCACCCGTTGACCGTTTCGGTCTGAAGCCATATTGCCGGTCATTAATTAAGGAGTGATCCTCTAGGTGCCGCATGAGCTGTTTGTTGATTATGTGCTCGAACACTTTGCACAGCACTGAGGTGACGGCTATGGGTCGATAGTTGGCTGGCTCCGAGCGATCCCCCTTCTTGGGAATCGGCTGAACATTCGCCTCTTTCCAAGGCAAAGGCACTGTACCCGAACTGTAGGATAGCCGGTACAGGCGCGTAAGCATTGGAGACAACTCCGCTGCACATTTTTTCAAGACTACCGCTGGAATACCATCCGGACCACTGGCTTTCCGGACATCGAGTGATTGCAGCACTGCACGGACATCGCGTTGCCTGATATGGATATCAGGCATCGCGTGGTCACTGTCGGGTAGAGTTGGTGGCTGCGTACCACAATCATCGATTCGGGAGTTGGCCGCAAAGAGATTAGCCAGCAAATTTGCCTTCTCTTGCGGCTCATGGGCCAGGGATCCATCAGGGTTACGCAGCGGAGGCAGCGAAGGCTGACAGAAGTTGGCTTGCACGGCTTTAGCCAGTCGCCAGTAGCCACGGCTTCCCGTGGGATGCATCACTAGCTCTTGACCAAGCCGCGCTATGCGCAGGGCATCCGCTCTGACGTAGGCCCTTCTGCAGACCTTTGTGGTTCTGTTGTACGCCGCCTTGAAGTGGCCCAGATTGGGATGGCGCGTGGCGCGCGCCCTTACCCAAGCGCGGTACGCAGACTGTTTTTGTTCAACAGCTTCCGCACACTCGCGCCCGAACCAAGGGCGCACCCCGCGGTCACCGGTGACATCGGTGTATGAGATATAGTATTCCATACCCAGACCGATCTCACCGGCGACAGCAGTAGCACAATCCGATGGGTTCTTACCTTCAAAGCAGCGCTCAACCCACGGGATGGACGCAAAATAGTCACGAAGTCCATCCCAGTCCGCTGACGAGTAGTGCCAGAGACGCCGCTTCCCCTGCACGGGTCGTGGGGGCGCTATAATGGGCACCGTGGAACTGACCAGACAGTGGTCGGAGTTGCCTAAAGCGGCTCGCACCGATACACTGTACCGGTCCGGATCACTCGTCAGCAGAAGGTCTAGCAGAGAAGGTGCTAGGCCCGACCTTCTTGGTATCCTAGTGACCTCGTGCACCAATTGGGTCAGGCCGTGCGCCAGAGCAAACGCGTGGGCGGCTCTTCCCGCATGGTCTGTTTTGGAGGAGCCCAACCAGATCTCGTGGTGGGCGTTAAAATCCCCCAAAAACACCATTTCGGCATTCGGAAATCGCTCCTGCGCATCATCTGCCGCCTGACTCAGATATTCAAAGAGTCGAGTTGTCTCAGCATCTCCTGTATGGGAACGGTAGAGGCACACATAGATCTGACTCGTAGGGCCATGGTCTACGTGTACCCAAAGGATGGAGAAGGATGGGTCCTCTAGGCAGCGCAAACGGCGACAGCAAACATCCGCCCTAACAAACACGCACACCCCGGCTTTTGCACGAAAACTTTCCTCAAGAACATAGCCAGGGTAGAGCAAGTAGGTCGTGTCGTCAGGGCGGTGTATTTGCGTCTCCGTTAGAAAAAACATGGCAGGTTTCGCCGTCTCTAGGTGTTGGTGGACGGCGTTGAGGTTTGCATGGAGCCCACAGATGTTAGTGGACTCCACCTCAAATAGCAAGCTTTTGGGAGTGTGTCGAGCCGCTGTGTTGCCTATTTCCTTGAATTGCGCTGCCATGAGTTTGGGTGGGAGAAGGCGTGAAAAAAGAGGTGATTGCCGCCGCAGCACCGTGTGACAAAGCGCGGGATATTGGTTTTATCTATGAATGTGAGGCATGGCGAGAGCCGACGCGCCGAACGGAAGGGCCCCCGTACCCCCCCGAGTATGGTCGCCGGGCTCCCAATTCCGGTCACCAACCGGCACGACGAACCATATCGGGATTATGCGCGGCCTGGTGAGGCAGCCTCCCAAGGTGGTTAACCCCAGTTGGGCCCCTGTACTATACCGCGGGCGGCCAGCGGCACCACCGTTTCTACAGGTCTCCCTGTTCGGCGCATCGCCCCGCGCCATCCCCACTAGACTACGCCAAGACCCACTGGTCCCACTAGTGCTGCGACAACCACCACCTCTGCCCGGCTATGCACTTGCTGACCCCTGAACACAATCCAACCGAGATTGAATTGCTATGGAGGGTTTTTCGCAATAGTGCACGGTGGTACCTACCCGGTCGAAACTTGAGACAAATTTGTGCCACCAAGTTTCTACCACCCTCAAAAGAAGATTTTTCTATATCGCAGTTCGTTTCTTGGATTTTAAAATTGGAAGCTTTTATCTCGGCTAATCGGTTTTGTAGATCGTCCAATCGGTTATTCTGTTGGCATATCATATTGCGTATCATATCGCTGATTTCATTCTTGAAAGAGGCTAGGTTGTCGTTTATTTCCAGTTCGATGCAGTTATCTGTCTTTCGTCGCTTGTTTCTTTTATTTGATACACTGTAGTCCTCTTCTTCTGTGTATAATTTTTGTGTATCTGATTCTGACGGAGTGTTTTGTTGATTTTGTGGTGTTATTGTTTGTTTAGACATGTTCTCGACTTTGTGTGAGATTATCTTCAAAGTATGAAAATTTTATGCCACAAAAAGTGTTTCCTTAACAAGCGAGTTTTGAAACCCCGACCACCTCGCACGGAGTATCCAGTGTTTCACCGCTACGCCACACAGATAGTTGTCAGCTTCTTCAAAATAGTGCAAGTCTTTCTCGAGTAGTTAATTGGTCTTAATGCTCTAATGATTTGACTATGTTAACAATAATTGAGCTTATGCACTATTATTTTATTATTGATACTGTAGGGTACACTGATAAACACTCAAAAACAATATTGTAGAACTTAGTTTGTATTTGTTTAATTGTTTCTCACTTTATTTTTGTTTATGCACTTGTTATTATTTTAGTTGCGAGTTACTTTTACTTCTCAATGGATAACAAAGTCACAAAATCGTCACTTATAATTTTATACGATATAATAATACGGAGTACACACAGGCACGTCTATTCGCTAGCGCTTGCGAGCGGGGGGGGGAAGGAAGCGTGGGTATGAACAGAGAGTTTCTGTGTCCTCTGTGCAGAAGACACAGGACTTTCCACTGACAGCACAAAATCTCTCCAGTGAGTTCTGAATACTCCACTCACCGCCGGGAACACAACACGAGATTATTATAGCCATAGTATTCTGTAAGGCAGAGGTCTTCCCCAGTCGGACGGCTCAATTGGGACGGTTAAAGACGGGTAAAATCTCTGCTTACCCCAGAAACAAAAATAGTTATGATATTTTATCATAAAGAAAATTATAATACAAGGAAGGTAGTCGGGGAACAGCTCTAACAATGTTAATCTATTTAGCGTCTGTAGGTAATTATTTCAAGGACACTCCCGGGGCAAAATACTGCTTAGTTAGTTACTGCCCAGTATGAATTAACATACATATTTCATAATAATCTGGCACTTAAAATAATTGCAGACGGTCCCTTATTGTACCTCTATATCGCGTAGGAGTAGATTATCTCCCATTCCATATTAGATTAAAATTCTCTAACAGCCCCTACGTATAGGACCTACATACCCATAAAAGAAAGCCTCTTAAAGGACCGAATATATCGTCAGAATAAAAAGGAAGATAGCCATTAAGAAACACTGAGAAAATACATTACATGACATTATCCTGTGGTTCAGACTCGATCTAAATTTAGCCTATAAGTTTTAGAACATAGGATATAATTATGTAAAATATAAAATGGTTCATTCTTATAAAATAACTGAAATGAAAAAAAAAAACTATACTATAAATAAATTGTTGCAAACCAATCTTCCTGTATCCAGAGCGCGTCTATTAGCGAACGCGTGCAAGTAGGTGCAAATAGCAGCGTTGCATCTACCGTAAACAACAGCCGGTTTACACTCAAAAGACTACACCTACCTACTCTGCACTTACTATTTCTTGTCACCGGCAAAACTTATTTATATTTTTGTTTGATATGTAGGTATTTATAATTATAATTATTGTTGATTATATAAATTTAATTTAATGTACACTCACACCCAAGATAAACCTATGCGGCTTTTAAAGGTGCTTCTATACTGCTACGTGCTACTATTTTACAATAAATATACCAAATTCGTGTCTGCTTGACTTAGCGTAATTTATGTTCTACCAAAAGCTGAAGGTAAAATTAATTTAAATGGCAATAAAATACGTACATATCATCTTGAAACGTAATACAGGGCAGGTTATAAAGGCCAATTTCTTTAGCATACGGTGAAATACTTTCCAATCGAATTTAAATCATGCCTACATTTGAGGTACGAATTCATACCCGACCGCAGACCGCATCAGTAGACACAGCAAACAAAAATTGCAGAAGATAGGCTTTGAATATTTGTTAGACATAGGGTGTAACCAAAATTGTGTTAGAAGTTATAGGCTATTAGCATAATTTTGGTTAACACCATTTTCTTTAGTGTCCAAAAATCCTTAAAATATCATGGATTTTAATTTAATACTTGTGGCTTTAAGGTCAAACCTGACAATAAGTATTGGATAACAGGTCTCGCTCCACGCTTTAGAATAACAGGGTTCGTTTTATAGTCACGGAGCTGGACATAAAAACATGGTATATATCATCATCATCATCATCATGTCTGCCACACATAGTCCACTGCTGAACATAGGCCTCTCCCACAGACTTCCAGAATGACCGATCTAAAGCGGGCTGCTTTAGATCGCTGGATGCTGCACCATCCAGCGATTTATAATTATAATTATTGTTGATTATATAAATTTAATTTAATGTACACTCACACCCAAGATAAACCTATGCGGCTTTTAAAGGTGCTTCTATGAGATGAACTAATGTAATACTATTGAAAAAAAATAATGTATAAAATATAGCTAAATGTAAATAGTATATAAATCAATTTAATAGTAAATAAAAGGTAGCGTAGTGGTATTGTTAATGGACTGCTGAGACGAGGTCTTGGGTTCGATCCCAGGTTTTACCATGGCACACACCAATGACTTTTTGATGCTTTTTGAAGTTATGTGTGTATTTATAGCAGGTTTATAAGTGACCGGTTAATGGCAAAATGTTCGCCACCTATTACATTGGGACTTAAACATAAACTGGCGAATTGTGGGTGCTAGTACCTGTTCCTACCCCTTCGGGGATATAGGCGTGAGTTTATGTTATGTATTAGTCCAATATAGTTGCTGAACATAAGCGTATCCCAATGTGTACTATAGGATACTGATTATTTCCCTTCCGCATGTAGTCTATCTCAGTCACACTTTTCAAGTCGTCAGTTCAGCTGGCTAGGTTTTTACCTTTTGTTGTATATATTAACATCTAAAATCTTTCATCATTTCACCCTTAGTATTTATTAAATAGTTTTTCTCGTTGGTAGCAAGCCACCCGCTAACAAAAAAGTACACAATCTGGTAAATGAGTTAAGCTACACAATCGATTGACATAATTTTCATACACACATTTACAATTTTACAATAAATATACCAAATTCGTGTCTGCTTGACTTAGCGTAATTTATGTTCTACCAAAAGCTGAAGGTAAAATTAATTTAAATGGCAATAAAATACGTACATATCATCTTGAAACGTAATACAGGGCAGGTTATAAAGGCCAATTTCTTTAGCATACGGTGAAATACTTTCCAATCGAATTTAAATCATGCCTACATTTGAGGTACGAATTCATACCCGACCGCAGACCGCATCAGTAGACACAGCAAACAAAAATTGCAGAAGATAGGCTTTGAATATTTGTTAGACATAGGGTGTAACCAAAATTGTGTTAGAAGTTATAGGCTGTTAGCATAATTTTGGTTAACACCATTTTCTTTAGTGTCCAAAAATCCTTAAAATATCATGGATTTTAATTTAATACTTGTGGCTTTAAGGTCAAACCTGACAATAAGTATTGGATAACAGGTCTCGCTCCACGCTTTAGAATAACAGGGTTCGTTTTATAGTCACGGAGCTGGACATAAAAACATGGTATATATCATCATCATCATCATCATGTCTGCCACACATAGTCCACTGCTGAACATAGGCCTCTCCCACAGACTTCCAGAATGACCGATCTAAAGCGGGCTGCTTTAGATCGCTGGATGCTGTACCATCCAGCGATTCCCGGTGACCTTCATGAGGTATATATAGGAAAAATAAATTAAAAGTCGAGATTCCAGAAAAAAATTAGAAAGCAAACGCGACTCAATAAAACAAAACCAAAATTAGCTCCAATGTTTATTATAAGGTCTATATCGAGTAAATCATTTGACTTACAAAACTTATTAAAAGAACGAATAAATACCTACTCGGTGACTATGTTTACTAAACGCGAAAGAAAACAACAAAAAGCAATCCTGTCAGTTTAATATTTGTGGACAATATTTGTCTAGGTGGTTCTTTTCGACAATGCCAAAAACTGTTTTGCTTCTAAGATTGAAGCTGACAAAAGAATATTATTATATTCAGGCAATAGTTCTGTCAAAGGCAAAATCCCTCACCAAATCTTTTGTAGTCATTTCAAGAAGTTAACATGACATGTAAACGCTTGGAATACTAGAGGTGTCCTTCGTATGGTTATGTAGCCCGCCGGGTAAATTTGGTTGTTGCGCCGTGGGCAAGATTGTACCAAAAAGCCGAGCGGGTTGAGGCCCTCCAGTGCGTAGACAGCCTTATAAAGTACAAGTTACTTGTCACCGATACGCATATAAAATACGCCTAAAATTTAGAAGTAAATATATTAGGCAAATCGCTAACAAAATTGATGTCAGCACAAATTCAATTTCACAAGGTTACGAGTAATACTGGGTAGTTTAGGTTGGAGGTTTATGCTGATATTATAGACGTAGTTACAGTTCTTTTCTTTTTTTTGGACGGGTGTGACCGTTTTTGACAATATTTTTTGGATAGATTAGGCTTAGAATTTCTGACTTAGCTTTATTGCTACATACACAAAAGGGCATACTTCTCAAAGGAGGAGGCGTAGTGGTGACTAGCAGTTTGGTGTAACACTAACTCATTTACAAATATATTTTAACTCCAAAACAACGTGTAGCTCTGTCTAATATAACTGCCTGAGCGTGTCTAACTAAGATCGACGACGGTAGACAATGTGCTAACACTATCACAATAAATCAACCATTTTTATCCTTGTTTATCCTTAGACTAATCATTATTAGCTCCTTATTTACTTCTTACAAATGTCTTAGGATAAAGGTGACCTTCACAAAAGAATCACAACAGTACTGAGGCCTAATAAAACAATATTTTTATTAGACTTGTGAACATTGACTCAAATATTTTTGCATTTGTCTAGGTTATATAATGTTTTGTTACCTAAATTATGTTTGCGTGAAAACAGACAATAATTCTGTTTTATTTACTTAATGGGAACATAATTTTATGTTTGATGGCATGTTAAACCTTAAGCTAAAAGTTTTTATGTTATGTGTCTATACAGACTGATATTTAAGGTTCATTTTTAAGGTTAGGTAATGTTAGGTTAGGTTAGGTTATTTAGTTTATGAGCTATAATTTATGTTATTTTTTGTTGTAAGTGACATGAACTCGAAAGCTTCAAATGCGACACCAACTATGAACAGAAAATGTATCCAATGAAAATATTTAGAGAAGATGAGAAGATTGGGAAAGTTCAAATACAAGAAGATAATAAAAACAAATACGTTTAGCACTGTGCTTAGTAATGGTTTTACTATGCCATTCTATTCCCAGAATGTTCGCATAACATAAGTTTTCATGGTCGATAACGCGTTAGTTAAATGTTTACCATCCAATGCTATAAATAATATTCAAATAGAGATAAAAAATTGTTTACAAGTAAGCACACGAACGACGGAATGAGCAAAATATGTTAAAATATTCAATGTCGACAAAAACCATGTCTCTTGTGAGAATTCCAATTTATCTCTTACTTACATTACAAAATATAAAAAAAAAAACCGTAAGGCTTACCGTATAGACCCATGTTCGTAAAAAAGGTCAGGAATGATGTTTTGGTAAGCTTGTTAGTTTTTGAACATTACTGTTTAAGACCATCCTTTACTCGCGGTTTCACTCAATCCCACTTTTCTCGCTTTGTTATACCACTTAGTTGGCAGACAAGCACATGGCTCACCTGATTGGAAGTGGTTACCGTGACCTATGGAAGTGTGCAACACCAGGGGCGTCACATTCCCGCTGCCGACCCTGAAGAAACCATAATGCCCATTTTGAAGAACCCCATATTGTAGGAGCATGGGAAAACCGTAGCAGGGAGTTCAACCCACAGCTTGAATGTGCGTGGGATGAAGTTTCTTTCATACCGCTTCCTATAGAAGACATAATATGTATCAACTAGTTTACATATACTTATACATATTGTAGACTAATTAAGATATTAATAATTTAAACGGTCCAGGTGGGATTCGAACCCGCGATCTTTCCCTTACAGGGGGACCGTTTTATTTTATTCTATCTTAATCGATTTTGAGAAGTTAGCATACCAAATGCTTAAAATTTCCTGGAAGATATTGTGTAAAGCGATAAGGCCGCCCTTTGCACTGCTCTTGTCTCCTCAATTTCTGTAATATGAATATTGTAATTGGCGTACAATAAAGAATATAATAAAAAAATAAAAAATATAGACTGGTTTAAAATTGCGTCTTCTGACTTTTTCCTTTTCAGCCACCTACAAAACCACATTTTGAAATCATTTTCCAAACAACAATAATATTTCTTCTTTTGAAACTGGTTGTAATAAAAGATTTTTTTTTATATGTTTGGTACATACGAATATTTCAACAAAGTACTGTATTGGATGTTAATTTACATCGCTGACAGTTAACGATTTACAAACAACTGGATGCTCCCAGTGAGACAAAATTTCCCAATCATGTTCAATGAAACTGAAATCGTTCTGATTGGATATTCTGGGAAAAAATTAATATAACGTATCTGTTGTCTGTAGGATTAAAAAAACAATGTCATTAAAATTTTAGATACATTTACAGGGATCAAAAACAGCTATTAAACAGCATTTAGTACTAGCTGTTGCCTATGTGCAATTTTGATTTTGTGTCCGCAACCCATGAGGTTCCAAAAATAGAAATAATCTGTACTTTTTCAGACTATAAATAACCGCGGTAGCCTAGTGGTACGGGTAAAGGACTGCTGAGACGAGGTCTCGGGTTCGATTCCAGGTTATACCTTGACACACACCAATGACTTTTTGAAGCTTTTTGAAGTTATGTGTGTATTTATCGCAAGTTTATAAGTGCCCGGTTAATGGCAATAGGCTCGCCACCTATTACATTGGGACCTAAACATAAACTGGCGAAATGTGAGCTTCTAGCACCTCTGCCTACCTCTTCGGGGATATAGTCGTGAGTTTATGTTATGTTATGTTATAAATAATCGATACTACCAAATTTCAGTCGAATGAGATGATGATACTTGTATTCTTTTTCCGTCACCACACGGATATAAAAACAGTACTCAAATTACTTCGTTTAACACTACAGTTACTATACCTAGGTACTTATAGTACCCTAGGTACTATGTACGTCATACGACACGCAAAACCAAACCTCTTTTATTTTTACACTCCTGAAATTTTGTCAGTGTCCCTTTATGTGTTTTAATTTGGGACCGCAAAGGACGGCAAATTTAAATTAGCATTCGTATTGAGTTTTTAACAAGAGAACAAAATTGGTAATACCGGTAAAATAGATTAGAATTTCCTAATAGAAGAGTCCAATAACACTTTGCATGGCCCAAGCACAATTCAGTATAATTTTAAAAAAGAAATTAGAAATTATGAAATTCAAATCTATATTAATTTGAGCTAAAGTTCAAAATACCCAAATAATATAAAATGCAGAATGTTAACAATGAAAATATAATGTGTTTAATTCTATCTGACTGATTTCCAATGGTATTGAAAGATTCAGTGGTCTTGAAGTCAATTGATACTTGATACCTACACAATATTAATAAATAACACTTGAGCTTGTGATTATATCAAAGCAATTATCTCTAAGTAAAGACATAAAATCACTCAAAGATAAAAGATCGGATCAAATTAACTTTATTTTATCATAGACAGCTCTCACCAACCTCCATAAAGGGTTTAAGAAGAAAATATCACTTGACGTTTTATTGAATATCACTAATAAATAAGATTTGTAAAGGTCACTAGAAATATCCAAAACTGCGTTATAAGATCACTGGAACCCAATTTTTTTGCCATTATTCATCGTTGAAGAAACTGAATTACATCTCGTCAATTAGCCTAGAAAAGTAAAAGCGAAGTTTGATCAGAAAGCGAAGTTTACCAATCAACGAAATTTAAATTATTTTTCTGTAAATATAGAAATTCTGTTAGAGCTATAGTTTTCAAAAAAATATTCACTATAATTTGAAAACGATTGTCGCCTTTTAGTAGAAATTGTGTATAATATATGCGTATGTTGAATAGGTTTTCCAACTTTATAATGAATAGGGAGTTATATATATATATATATATATATATATTAGCTGTCCCGGCAAACGTTGTATTGCCATGTTAAAAAAAATTAGAATGGACTACCCTTAACATTTAGGGGGATGAAAAATAGATGTTGGCCGATTCTCAGACCTACCCAATATGCACACAAAATTTCATGAGAATCGGGAAAGCCGTTTCGGAGGAGTTTAACCACAAACACCACGACACGAGAATTTTATATATTAGATAAATATTTAATAGGGATATTTAGTTTACTTCTATCAATTAAAAAAAAAAACTAATTAGAAATGAAATAAACAAAACAATTTATGATTTATTCCACATAAGAAAAGCTTTTCTGTATAGATGTTCAGCCAAATCCCCAGTTAGGTAAAGTGGACCCTAGACTTCAAGGTGAAAGCTTCGTATGCATGAAGAAGACGAAGAATAAAAGTTCTTTTGATACCAAATTCAATGTGTAGACATTTTTGACTAACTACACTACTACAGACATTTTTTGACTAACTACACAACTACAGACATTTTTTGACTAACTACATAACTACAGACATTTTTTTACGAAACTATAACGAGCGCAACTGGTGCGCATGAGCTCCCAGATTCAGTTCTAGAGATGAACACAGCCTTTTTTCAGCAGTGATTGATAAAAATAGTGCTAAAATACTGTGGAACATTGTTTTCGATTATCAATTTCAGTTTCAAAAACTGTTCTTGGAACATCGTTAGAAATACCTAATCATGAAATTGAACAGACTTTGAACTGAATTGATCAGCAACAATTGTCTTTAACTGTCTATTATTATCGTAATTGTTTCTAAAACTGAGTACAATGTCTCTATTGCCAGTATCTAAGTGGACAGTAAAAGATCCGTTGCCAGACTCATCTGGCAAGCCTAACGAAACATAAATGTGAATGGAAGCAGTAAATTGAATCAATTCAGGCGATATATCTAACAGAAAGCTAAATTAATGAACAATTATTGTTATATTGTAATCGAAACATAGTAGTTTCAGTCATTACAATATACAAACACATCATAGCTTAGTGGTTAAGGAGTCGGCCGTACGATCGAGAGATCTCGAGTTCGAATCCTGCCCATTACGCTACCGACTTGAACCCACTCCTAGTACAAACAATTTAGAGAGGTTAGAGGGAATATTAGTAAACACGGTGACTAATTTTCTTTTGAAGAAAAAAATCAAACTTGCAAGGAAGGCAAGAGAGATAAGGCTACATCTACAAACGTATGGACACTTGTTTTACATTCACCGTGAAGCAGCACTAAGTTGAATAGAGAATTTGTATACTCTCATAGTTAAGATAAGATAAATACAATTTGTTACGCACTAAACATAGGACATGTATATAGAGGACAGCAGCTACATATGGTAGTGAATTGTACAATCGGCGGTATATCGCGATCTGCAATCTCTCAGATAACCAGTTTATGAACTGTATTGCTAGAATGGATAGTTTGTGGTGTACACTAAATTATTACTTCTAATTATTTTGATTAATTTACTGCCAGGCTTCTGAGAACGCTACCACAACAGGCGTGCGATGCATAGGAATTCCGAGAAGCATTTAAAAAAGTTAAAACGCGTTGTGGAATTTATATACAATAACTACATATATATACCCATGTACAACATAAATATACATACTGTTTACAAATACATATACTATAATTACATAACATACAGTTACCAAAAGTAATACTGCATAATTAACATCAAAATTTATAACGTTGAATCATTCAGTTACCTGTTAATTAAAAATCAACAAGAGTATGAGAATAGCAGAGTATGCAAAATAGTAAACAACCCGGCTCTTACATATCCTATCCTTATATACCTCACGAGTTTTCTCGACTGTCATTAAAATTTCGGGTTGAAATGCTTTTAACTGTTTTTACGTGCACAAAATCCTCACGGACAACCACCAGAGCCGGCGGGGGGCTATGTCGCGCCCGCAACGACTAAAACGAACGGCGTCTGTGGGTCGTACGTTGCCGGAGGTGAGTTTGGCAGAATTATATCTCTAGTACCTCGGCCGGCTCAAGGCCATCTCGTGCTTCTGAACTACCTTTATGCCAATACGTTATTGAGTAAAATTTTGCTCCTCATTCAGTTATTAAAATATTTATGTACTCCTAAATTCTCTTGACAAAATGCTGCAGACATAATGAAGATCAATCACCTAAAATGGTGATCATTATTTTGACGGACTCACAGATACTTTTGACACTTAATCTTGAAGCATCAAAACGTTTAAGTAAATGTATAAAGAGCAGCCAAAAGTAATTAATAAGTAAATAGTTAAAACTTAAAAGGAAATTGGCAAAGTAAATCGATTCAGAAATTGACATAAGTATTTATGACATAATTCTTGGAATCACGTTTTCCAAAGCCTTTTGAAGGAATGACAAATTTAACATATTGATCGATATTTAAGAGTAGGTTCAAACTGTACAATAAACTATTAAAATAAAATTAAAAGAACTATTACATAACTTATGCGTCGTGGAATTTCTCCGCATCGCATACCTCTTGTGGTAGCGTTCCCAGAAGATAATCCACGTCTTCACTATTCATGGTCTACTTTGCAAAATATTTTAAAACAAGCGTTGTGTTGTGTTGATTATTGTTTTTAATTTATTTATTACTCATTTCTGTTTGACCGTTTGTCTGTTGGTTCATGATTCAATCACTAACTGTAGAATGTATGAATGAATTGACTCGAAGTCGCGATAACTGATATCCACGTGGACAGAGCCGTGAGCATAGGCTGGTACTAAATAAAGATAGTAAGTTAGCTAATAGTCCCTACTATTTATTGATAAACAAAAGAAAAGAAAGATTTATTAACCAATTAAATGCTTTTAGTTTTCACTAAAAACAAAGCTCAAGCTGTGCTATTCTATATCTCAGCGC
This sequence comes from Eilema griseolum, assembly GCA_963662185.1. NCBI lineage: Eukaryota > Metazoa > Arthropoda > Insecta > Lepidoptera > Erebidae > Eilema > Eilema griseolum. The sequence continues at coordinate 22,382,624 of OY759238.1, forward strand.
GTGATATTTGTTCAGAAAAAATATCACCAATGAAAATAACCATTTATATACTCAAGAGAAAGGATATAATTTTATTAAATATTTTAACAGATATCATTAAGCCTTCTAAAATACATTCAAGTTCAAATATAATATTAACTTAAAAATATTTCTCTGGATAAGAAATTCTTACAAGTAGAAAAAATATAATCATATGTTTTTAATGTTGAGGTTGTAATAATTGATATAGATAATACAGATAATATAGAGAATAAATAATACAGAGAAGATGAACAGATAATACAGAGAATAAACATTATCCGAATTTTTAATTGGTAATAAATTCTCTTAAGAAATATTTTGGGCTGATAAATGTCGAATTTTATGAAACGCGCATGCATCAATATACTCTTGTAAATTCTTTTCACGAACCCTGCTATTGTATTGTCAAAGGTATCTACTAATTTTGTGATTTCTATTGTTATTATAGCGAATTATTAGTCACCACAATTAGGACGAACGTCTTCATTTCTTACTTTTCTTTCTTTTTATGTCGCCATTTTTTAGAGTATCTGTATTCTGTTGTTGTGTTCTGACGCGTCACTGACTCGTTTTGCGTGGCGGCGGAGCCACTAGCGGCACCATCTGAAAACCAGCGCTTCGCATACCCTGGTGTGCGGGGCATTCATGCTGAGATGGTGGCCCACGTGGGTGCGCACGATGTGCAATGAGTGTATCCTTATTATGTACAGAGAATCAGACAAATATATAATTGTCCGATTCTTTGTACGTTGTATGTTCTTGAATAAATGCTTTATCTTTTTATTTCTTTTCTTCTTCTATGTTTTATCCTTCTACTTGTTAGACAACCAAAGCAAGTAATCATAGTTTGATATAATCAAAAATCGAAGGGCTATCAGTATTATTGAAGAAAAAAACTACAGATTTTTGTAAAACACTAAATTATTTATTCACAGATGACTTGTTATTCGGTTTTGTTTGAATGTGATATTTAACAAGTCATTTAACAGCGCGGTAATATAACTGAGTATATAATACCACATGGTAAATATCCCGATTACTTTAATAGTAATTTAACAAGTTCTTTTATACATTACTTCACTTATTTTCATATTATGATATTTTGTTTTGGTACGATTAGTTCTGTGTCCGTGTTTGTAACGAAATGTCGCGAAAATTTCTTTTACAATCAATTATTCTTTACTTTTTGTTAACCCTTGCAAATCCCATTGATCACTTTGCGGGCTGTCATAAATTATCGAAAAGTTTTATAAGAAAATTGTCATGTTTGCAACAAAATTTTACTGTAATGGAAAACCTTAATGACAGACAACCAAATACTGTTTTGTTTCTGTAAATAAATGGATATATGTAAAGGCATTCAAACTGTAACTTGTACTAATTTGGCAATAGACTTAAAGACAGACTTTAAAAAGAGTTGATTTGTTATGTTCAATTTGAATCTAAACTAAAAATTACAAGGCATTTTGAAGAAAAAATTAAAAATATTATGAATACAAATGCAGAAATTATATTTTAGTAGCGACGGCCTTATGAGACATACTAACTACTATTTTATTTTCTACAGACTACCAAAACTTACCTGTGCAACATGTAGATGAAGTTGAAGAGACAGTTGAGTGACGCCATCATCAGATCAGCGAAAGACAGGTTGACTAGAAAGTAGTTCGTCACTGTCCTCATGCGTCTGTGAGCTGCGAACAAGAACAAAGTATTCAGATACAAAACTTGGTAAATTAAAACAATTGAAGAGCATATTTGGATAGTGGAATATTTAAAATCATCTACATCATCTATTTTAATACATAAACTCACGCCTATATCCCCGAAGAGGTAGGCAGAGGTGCTAGCACCCACATTTCGCCCGTTTATGTTCAGGTCCCAATGTAATAAGTAGCGAGCCTATTGCCATTAAGCGGGCACTTATAAACCTGCGATAGATACACACATAACTTCGAAAAGCATCAAAAAGTCATTGGTGTGTGCCATGGTAAAATCTGGGATCGAACCCGAGACCTCGTCTCAGCAGTCCATAACCCATACCACTAGGCTACCGCGGTTTCATTTATGTTATATCTATTTTCAATCGTAACAAAATGTATATAGCTAGATTAATAAATATACATAGACTTAAAATATTTTAATCTTTATCTATTACAGGTTATGTGACCTCGCCGAAAAAAAGATCTATAATTATTTAACAATCAGTAAATATTATCTATTTTTATTTATCTTACTTTATCATTGAAATAACTTCAAAAAGAGATCAAGAAAGAATAAATACTCTTTGAATATAAGAGAAATGTAAATCTTGTTCGAATATACAAAAATTATATAAATAACAAACAAGAACATCAAATAAGTTCAAAGGTTTTCTTTATATTAGGTTTTTTACTTTTGAAACGATCCCTAACGACATTGAATTTTCCACGTAAAATTGTACATTTCAACAAAATTCAGTTTTCAGAAAATATTAAACTTACTGTCGGAAAATGGGCTACAAAATATCATTCGTAAATATTATATAGGTATATATGTTGTAGCGGGAACTACCGGGGTAATCCCACGATACATAAAGCTGTGATCGTCTATTTACCTAATCTTTAAAACCCGACCCAATATCTATCATTCAATACTTTAATAATTCTGTTCTGACACTACAGTTTAAATTATAATTCTAACTTAGTTTTTAACTGTTCTGAATAGTATGATGATAAGACTGTGGATTTATATTTTATTCAAATTAGATATATATTAGATTCAATATAGGTCTTTGATAGTTTGAACTTTATGTGGCATCTTTTTCAGCTGTATATTTAATAGGCCTTAAATGTCGAAGATTTGTGATATGTGATCCGGATCAATTAAATATCTCAAGCCCTGAAGAGCAAGAATATGAATCTCAAGCCCCGAAGAGCGAGATTATGATAAATTCCGAAGAACTGATAGCGTTGATCAAAAGATGAAGCTCTCCTCCACTTTGTCACAATTAATTTAGTTCAGTTTGTAAAACCTCCACTAAACTCCACTGAATACTGTAATCCTTCAGTTTTCAGCTTCTGGTTCCGGTATAAAATGTAGTAGCCCTTTAACGCCTCACGAATCTCATGAACGGTGCCAAAACAATTAGAATAATGATTGAATGTGATATAATATTATTTCAACAATAATATATTATGCCTTCACGGCTGTAATAGCTGTCATTTAATAATGAATATATAATTAATTTGATAAGTTTTGGTAGGTTTATGGACCGCTACACTTTACAAACTGCTCTGATTGGAATTTTATTGATATCTTCAATCAGAGTTGCTCTAATACTGTATCAAAATGATCCAGGAGCCACAGAATTGAATCCTAACAGTTGGTAATAAATGTATAACTTTGTTATTTTGGCGTCAGTATGGTATAAATGATGAGATCTAGTAATATATATGAATTACTATTGTAATTCTAACAGGACATAAATAGTTCCCTTTAGCACGTATGCTGTTAAATATGATCTCACTAAATAAAGCCTTTCGCATTAATAATTCAACTGCAAATTCTTTCCAGCTACAGTCAAATGTGGAAATAACAACCCCAACTTAATCTCTATACAAGTTGTGTACTATACCTAACCAAGATATAATTTACGACTACAATGTACACTGTCCCCAAAGTATTTATATCAACACTAAGATAACGGTACAGATTCACTTCTAACTTAATGTACAGTGCACACCTATAATTCTTATTAGAATTCCTACAAAAGTTCTATATTCTGTAGCAACAGAAAAACTAACTAGACCTAGCTAGGAGCCCTAGTGTTTACCTTAGGTCTATTAAGACTTACCCAAGTTTAATAGGTGAGTTTAGAAGTTATGTGTATGTGTGTGTTGTGAATTGTGTAAAGTAATAATGTGAACTAGCTAAGGTAATGGGAACTGATTTCGTTTAGACTCTCCTACAACGAAACCACGGAAGCCTAGGTGACCAGGATAAGGTATTGAGACGCTTTCGAAGGCCAGTCTCAGCCCCGAAATTTAAAGCAATCTTTACCTACAAGAACTTATCAACACTACATCTCAAGGATGTTGGGTATTTGTGTGTATAGGAATAGGTATATAAATAATTGGGAACCTTCCGAAATAATTCAGAAAGCGCGTTGTTCCGACACAGTTTCCGCACACCGAACTTTGCACTTTCTCACAAATTACACTGGCGTAATACGGCTAGAATAATTAAATGAAACCGTTGCATGGTCTGTGTGCTTCTACTAATCGAACCAACCTCTGTCTCCCGCAAACCAGCCGCCTTCCTTTTATATAATCACCGAACGACGCGCAGCAGCGGGGACGCTTGGGTCCTTCTTTTTTATCTCCATGTCAACAAAGGAATTCAGTGCAAGTTAATTTTAAGCTCATGTTTACATTCAGATATTACATGCCCTCATGCAATATAATCAATTATGATTATATTCTACAGAATATCAATCATGCAAAACAATAGTACATAAAATACAGTAAACCAAATAGTAAACCAGCTGGTCATGCACGTATGTATAAACATACTGTATTTGCGCTTTCGTCGTGAAGATGAGCTCTTATTTATTTTTTTATAGATTTCTATTGTGATGTAATTTTGTAATGCTTTGTGCCAATTATTAGATTAATCCGAAGATTAATCATTCCATGGAGTCAAACTCACATGAACCTACAAATATGTGTGGCGTAACACGACGCCTTAATTATAATCAAAATCCACCATCTTTATCATGATACTATTCCACATCAAATATGATTACATTCTCAATATATTGTTATATGTAATATTGCACTCGTTCACGTAAATAATATTAGCATCATAACAGTCTTTTGCATACATGTGTTTAAAAATAGAATATCCCAAGAATTCGGTTTAGCCATTGTTCCCATAGCGCTCAAGTGGACGATTTAACAAAAAATATAGTTTATGACCGACCTCTCTTTATAATAATACGCATTTTAGTTAAGAGAAAGAAAAAAAATATCTCCAGTCTCTTGCCACATGCATAAAAAAATATACCATGGTTTCGTGTTGTGTATTTTTGCTTCAAATATGAGTTTTAAAATGATAAAATAATCTGTATTCTAAATATACGATTATGTTCCATTTCAATGTATAAACCCAAATTTTGTTAGAGCCTGTTTTCCGTAGTTAAAATCAGTTTTACGAAATGACTTTGTTAAAATGAGAAGTAGTAGCAACTAGAATCAACATCATATTATTTGAATTCACACACAATAGTGGGGAAGTGGTGCTCAGCGGCTGCTGTTTCCGCATAATATCAAAACAGTTTTAACCTAAACTAACCCAAAACTTACGCGTTCTGTCCATGGCTGTATTTTACCGTCTGTACCATGGGGAGTGTTCTGATGAGCTCTTCCAATTAGTCCCACCCTCCCCTTTCCTACACAGGACAACGCGTGCAGGTCTTAGATGTCATCCGCACACGGTGCAAAACATCCGATCAAGAACCAAGCGGTTCGGAGACTCTTTCCTCTGTCGCACCATTAAGGCCTGGAATTCATTACCAGCTCACGTGTTTCCTTCTTCCTACAGTCCCGGGTCCTTTAAGCGGGGCGTGAAAAAGCATATGATAAGGCCGTCAAGCTGAGTGTCACCATTGTCACACGGTATGTGTAAGTAATGGTGACCCTCTTTTCTGGAATTTTGCCTTCAGCTTACCATCAGGCAAGGCGAAGTCCAATTGACGTGTCCTATATAAAAAAAAAAAAAAAAAAAAAAGTTCTGTCTAGTAAGAATTAGTTTTAACTGAAAATCTATTTTGAACATTGCTCGATCCTAGCTTTAACAATGGCATTTTGTGGAACTAGTTCAAACTAGGGAAAACGCGTTCTAACCATATTTGGGTTTAAACTGTAACATAAAATTTCAAATTGAATTCCAAAATATTAATAGCAGATACCTTCAAAGAAAACTTATTTTAAATTTAAAGAAGAGAGAGAGTGAAAAGTGAGAAATGTTATAAAAATGTTATATTTATACCTGAACATTAAAAAAAAAATACGAAGGTATTTTCAGTCTAAAAATACTACGATGAAAAGAAAAAAGATTTTACCGATTCTAGAATGCGATTAAAAGCATTTTAGAATCGGTATCATAATTATTTTCAGTTTGGATCATCATACCATAAGTCAATTATTATAATGTCTGAACTCAAGACATTATTATAAATAAATATTCTACAACATTGTACACAACGCTATTTAGATCCATGGTAAGCATAGCTTAACTAGCTCGTGTTATTGAATCTAGAATGCGGATAAGAGACTTTTTTTTGTAAATCAATCAATCAATCAATCAATCAATCAATCATTCAATCAAGCCTATCGCAGTCTACTGCTGGACATAGGCCTCTCTCAACGTTACATAGAAACATACATAATATACATAGAAGCACCCAGACCATTGCAAATATACATATTCGTGCATACAAATATTTGCACTTAGCAGGAATCGAACCCGCGTGTCCTGCGTAGCAGTCGAACGTTCTACCGCTTCACCACAATGGCCGTCAAAGTCATTATTAATTTAATGACTGTGTACATTGTAATTTCCAGAGTTATGGTAAACCTTGTAACTATAGGATCGAATTCGCCTTCTTATGCTTTGTCAATTCTGAATAACATTCGGACTTGTTGAAAATGCCCCTTGCTACAGACACGAAGTTTCTTGTCGCCAGATAAGGGCCGTTTAACAGTAGAATCACCTTTATGCCATAGCTTCCCTAAGATACTACGTTATCAAATTCCTCAAAACAGCACCAAAACTTTTTTGCACTGTTGGTAACCCGTATGTGATATCATTAATTGCGGTATGCGAAGGTTGAATACAACACAACATTCCTCAGTGACCGCACTGTTCACGATCCCGAGCCCGAAGAAATTCGGGCCGTGAGATCCCGGCTCCACAGGAAAATGGTGGCGGAATGGGAGCTACGACTTGGGCGACCAGGCGCAGGGCGCGCCGTAGTAGCGGCGGTAAGACCCATCATAGGGGAGTGGCTAGAGAGGCCACACGGCAGCCTCTCGTACCGTCTGACGCAGATGATCACCGAGCAAGGATGCTTCGGAAAGTATCTGCGTCGGATGGAGAAAAAGCCAACGTCCGAGTGCCATCACTGCGACGCGAGGGAGGACTCAGGTCCGCACACGCTCGCCAAGTGTCCGGCGTGGGAGACGCCGATGCGGGAGCTTGTGGCGGCCCTGGGAGTGAGGGTTCTCACGCTCTCCACCTTGCTCGAGGCGATGGTCCACTGCGCGGATGCGTGGGCGGCCGGCGCCTCCTTCTGCGAGCAAGTAATGCATTCGTGAAGGAGGAGGCGGGGCGGGAGCGGCAGCGGGAGCGACGAAGGATCGCAAGACAAGCTGCCCGCGTACGAAGGCAACTCGGACGTCGGAGGTCGATTAACGACCTCCGCCCCCCATGAGCGCCGGCCTGGGGGTGTAAGGTTGCGCATGTAAAAAAAAAAAAGAAAGTTAAAAACTATTTAATGTTTACATCCTTTTGAATCAGATCAATGATTGGAATCGACCTAAAGTGATTAAAGCAGTGACTAAACAGAAACCACTATACATTTTCGTTCATCCTATACAATATAGATACGTGTATCTATCTTGTATAGGATATAGGTATACCGTGGTAAGGGCGTTAATTGAAACCATGCATTTTATGAAAGGCGGTACGATTGATCTTATTATGAACGTGTTCCCGGCAGAGTAGAATGTGGACCACCCCATCTCTACCCATGTGGTGCCATACAAGGCGACTAAGAGATAGGGATAGATAGAGATGCTTAACATCAGACAGAAATATACAGCCCAGAATCAGCCTCAAATGCATGGCTTGAGGCAACAATAGTTTCCGGAAAACAACAATAGGCTCACTTCCTATTACGTGGAACCGAATACAATGATTGTTAAAATACGGGTGGTAATTCACCTCTGCCTAATTTTCCGGGGACAAAGGCGTGATTATATGTATGTATGTATAATTTGGTAAAGATTGCCACATATCGTAATATTTCCAAACTTTCGAAGTAATTATCAATAGATATTTATAAATCAATTAGCCCACTGCAGTCCACCGCTGAACATAGGCCTCTCTCATTGCGTCCGATGGATAGATAGATAGATAATACTTTATTGTACACCGATACATTTTTATTCAAATATGTTAGCCAGATACAAAAGATTGTGCATAAGCAAAACTAAATAAATATCCTGTAGCTAAATGTACTGCTTAATTAATTTTTGGTGTACAGGAAATGGCACACTGCATAAGTGGTTCCAAGGAACGCCCCTACGTTGTATCAACCCCGTATACTAACGCAACTCTAATGTGGGATTTAATAATATAATTTCACGGCACTTAATTTTCCATTATTCAACAAAATGCATTAAGTGTGTAGAAGTACTTTATACAATTTGTTGTCTCGGGCTCAAATTAAAACTCTAAAGTAACACAATTTACATGATTTAGATAGTTGTTAGTATATACAGTAAAGGCCCGTAAATTGCCAGTAAAGGTCCTGTTATTAAATCAAATCGAACGCAGGATTATCTTATTTACTGGCTACTCCAGTAGGAAATTTCTAATCTCATCACAATTTTCTTATAAAAATAATTTTCAATCGTAAGGTTGTGTTCTTCAAGGTGCAATACCGTAATATTTTGTTTAAACTTGCCGTTTTAAAGTTTGAATATCGCTCCCATGGTTGTTAATTAATAAATTATTACATTGACGTAGTTTCTCTTTATATCTTCATCATTATCATCATGTCAGTCACACATAGTCCACTGCTGAACATAGGCCTCTCCCAAAGACTTTCAGAATGACCGATCTAAGGCAGCCCGCATCCAGCGCTTCTGTTTATATAACCATAGTTGATATTAATGCAACTTTAACTCGATTTGTTTGTTTATTTTCTTATAAAGATCACGTCATTTAAACTTCGCCTCGCTTGGTGGCAAGCTGAAAGCAAAGTTTCAGAAATGATGGTCACCATTACAATGGTGACACTCAGCTTGACGGCCTCATCATACGCTTTTTACGCCCCGCTTACAGGACCCGGGACTGTAGAAAGAAGGAAACACGTAAGCAGGTAATGAATTCCAGGCATTAATGGTGCTACAAAGGAAAGAGTCTCTCAACCGCTTGGTTCTTCAACGAATATTCTGCACCGTATGTCATCTAAGCCCCGCATATGTTGTCCTGTGTAGGGAACGAGAGGGTGGGACTAATTGGAAGTGCTAATCATAACATTACTTTCAAATACTATTCCATAGGAGTAAAAAAATATTCCACATAAATTCTTGCGAAACCAGGATTAAAAATACGACTAGATTTTTCATTTCTCGTAATGACTGATGGAAAAATACGTGGTGCCTCTAGAGCTTTCTTCGGAATTTATAATGTCAGATAAAAGCAAATTACAAAGAAAATTAGTTCTATTAAGGAAAAAAAAGATTGGTGTCTAAAATTTTTAGAAATTTTTGCTCTGGTGAGCAATTTGCATCCAAGTCACGCTCTTTTAGAATTAATTATCAATTCAAATTAGAATACCTTTAGTTGTCTGTAAAAAAATAACAAAAGAGAAATGTATAAAAGACAAATATGAAAGAACAGTATCAATCTTACCATGTCCACCATGTCAATGTCACAGACAAAAACCATTTATTCTATAATATACCAATAAATCGGGACTTATACACGTCAAAAATAAAAAATTAATACTTTCGAAGTTTCGAGCCCAGACCGAGATCACTCAGGCAAGAAACTCAACGGTGTTTTCGGTTTATTTGCAAACATGTTTACTTAGTCTAAATACAATGCAATTAGCATAGTAAAACAAAATGCTCGTTTCTAAGCATTATTCTTGATATTGCGCACATTGCAGGAAAACAGCCCGGCGGGCGAGCTTACGAATCGTTCGTAGTCAGCTACGAGCCGTAGATGGCTACGAATGCTACGGTGCTACTTTGATCGTTCACAAGTACACTGCATTCTCTTCAGTTATATTTTTGATGAGTGCATCGGAGATGAGGAATGATGAGTGTAACTGTTGGTAACCAAGTTGGTATACTAAATGGTAATAAATTTATTAGTATGATATTAAAACGTATTATAAACTTAATTCATGGTCATATTAGCAGTACAGTCAGATAACGTAGATGGTTAAATTAAATATGACACAAAATTATATATTCATAGAATACAGTCAACACACACAATGCAACAACATTTCAACAATTATGGTATATTTATATATATATATGGTATGGTATTTCGTATAGCTGATATTTGACTGAATTTTTTCTAAAGGAAAATGAATGCTTGACTAGGCGAACTTACTGAAAAGGTTCAAAACTAAATATATGAATGCACTGAATACCACGTATTTCTTAAAATCATTATTAATCTAGTCCTTCTCCGACTGTTGTTCATAAGCTGATTTTAACTTGAACAGCTTAAAGCTTTTAAGCACGTTAATAGAACCAAGGGTTCTATGGAAAACTCCATCACGTGGATTATATACATTAGTAAAGAAAAATAAATGCAGACCTAAGTGAAAACGATATTGAAACGAGTTGAAAAAGCTATACTTAAATGGTTGGGACAAATGGCGAAAATGATGTAAGTGTATTAAGGAGGCCCATACCGCCAGTGAGCGGGCGGGCGAGCGAGTGATGTATCTTTTTTTATACCTCTCAGGTGGCAGACAAGTACACAGCCCACCTGATGGAAAGTGGTTACCGTGGCCTATGGGCGTATGTAACACCAGAGGAGCCACACTCGCGCTGCCGACACTGTAAGCACAGTTTCTGAGCCATCAGCGTAGAAGACAAAGCAGGATCAGACATTAGTCTTCCCACTGACAGCATGAATTCTCCAGTGAGCTCTGGCTTCCCTACCACCCCTGGGAACACAACACGAAGTTATTATGGCCGCGGTATTCTGTAGGGTGGAGGTATTTCCCCAGTCGGACTGCTCAATTCGGCAGAAATACCGCCGTGTCCTACCTCCTAAAATATCATCCTCATATTATTTTACCTCCTTTCATACTTTGGTTCACACCGCCGCGAGGTAAGAGACAATTGACACCAGCTCGCGGGCGCATGAACTGGTGGATATATCACTCGTTTTCCTGCTCGCCTGCTCGTCTACTTGCTCGCTCGCGGACCCGCTGTATGGCATTGGCTTTTAACCAATGTCAGTTAATAGAGTTAACCCAAAACATTTACATCGAACAATTTTTACACAAGCTTATTTAAAATCCGTTAAAAAAGCGTTCTACCCGTAATAATAATAAATAATTAATATTCCACGACATTCTACACAATGCCATGGTAAGCATACTAGCTTGTGTTAGTTAGAATGCGGATAAACACACTTAGATACTTTTTTTTGTAAATACATACTTATTATACATAGGAACACCCAAACCAATGCAAATATACATATTCTAACATACAAATATTTGCACTGAGCGGGAATCGAACCCTGCGGGGGGGGGAGGGGGGCCCCTGTATAGCAGTCGAATGCTCTACCACTACACCACAAAGCTCGTCAAATGTTTTCATTACTGAACCTTAAGCTTTACGCATAACACCCACCATTCAAAATACAACACTGATCGATATAAAAACGCCACGTTTTAAAAATGCTGACGTATGAACATGGTACTTGGAAATTCATTCATCTATTTTAACGCTTTTAGCACACGTTTGAAAAACTCCCGTGTGAATGAGGCTTTAGTGTGTATGCTGACAGAATTAAACTGCAGGCTATTGCTGTTCAGCTTGTTCAGAAGAAGAAAGAAAGTGAAAAGTTTCTGCTGAACTTTTGTAGCGAAATATCTGGATGAATGTGAAATTCACCGTACTACGTGTACATCGACAAAAGGTGATGTAATTTTTTTATGAAAAGTCTTCTTGACGTCCTGTACTTGTGTTCTTTGTCCATGTCACTACATTACAGTACCACTATGTTCTTCCTCGAAAGATCCTCGACAGGATTTCCATCTAATTACGCGCGAGCTGAGTCGTGGGCAATTAGTAGTGTTGAATTCTATTTTTTATACATATTTATAAAAAACATAAAATATAAAAAGAATCACACCTTTATCCCCGGAGGGTTAGGCTGAATTTACATCCACATTTCACCAATAATTGACTTCCGTCTCACGTTATAGGATAAGGGCTATTTAACACCAGACAGATATATACAGCACAGATTCAGCTTTAGATGCATGACTTGAGTCAATAGTGCACGGAAGACGGCAATAAGCTCACCCCCTATTTTTTATGGAAGAAGGAAAAGAAAATGTCATTGCACTGCAGCACATAACAGTTGACTAATTACAGTAAAGTACAGTAAGTACATCTAGTAAAAGGGTTGGGCTAGAAATGAGCCTTTCAAAAACTATTGGCATGACAAATAGTATACAGAGAAAAATATCATTGGACAATGAAACTCTGAAATATACCGAAAAATACATTTACCTGGGAAAACAAATTGGTTTCAACAGAAAACAACACGAACTAGAAGTAGAGCGCAGAGTACAAAACACTTGGAACAAGTACTGGTCCTTAAAAGAGATATTCAAAAGCAACATGCCAATAAATATCAAAACAAAAGTCATGACGTCATGCCTTCTACCTTGCCTAACCTACGCATGTCAAACTTGGAAATACACATCCAAAATAAAAAGCAGAATCAATACTTGCCAGCGCGGAATAGAACGAAGCATGCTCAACATTAAAAAGACGCAAAAAATACGTCACACAAAAATTAGAGAAACCACCAAAGCCATAGATGCTCTAACATATGCTAAAAAACTAAAATGGAAATGGGCTGGGCACGTAGCGAGGCTACAGGACGAGCGATGGACCAATAGGGTAACAACGTGGAAGGGTCCAATCGGCAAACGTCTCCAAGGCAGACCTTACACGAGATGGGCAGACGAGTTGGAAAAAATAGCTGGTCCCTGCTGGCCGCAAATAGCACAAGAGAGAGAATTATGGTTTTCTTTAGAGGAGGCCTTCACCTTCACTTGAAGAAGGGTTCATGCAATCAAACGTATTTTTTTTATTTTATTTTTATACCATTACTCACATAGTCTAGGAACTTTCATTATCTAAGTAATTTATGTGTAAAAACAACATTAATATGTATGTAAAAGTACTTTTGCATGAAATAAAAGGTTTATTATTATTATTATTTATACAGTAAGTACAGTACTAAACTGATATTTTTATTCAATTTCTTACAGTACACAAGCAGAAGTGATTGATTGTACTAACAATCAATCATTTCCAAATAATTGTATCAGATATGGCTTTAGAATATCTTTGAAACTGTTGTCTATCAGGATTATCCCTATGAAGTATCGTAGAGACCTTTGTCCGATACATATCTTGTGAAATAGTCACTGTCGTTTATTAGGTATATAGGTTGAAACCAATAATAACTATTAGTTTCGGGTTATTGATATATTTCTGAGTAGAATTCTGGATTAAAGCCAATTAGCCAGAGCTGAGCTGAGTATTACACGTAATAGGGTACAACAAAATGTCACCTGAAATGTGGTCACCCTCTTATGTGGCATTTAGAGTCTATACACAACCTTACTTTATGTGTATGTGTATGTAACACACCATTTATGTTTGTAATACGGCAAACGGAAGATGGAACGCTCCCTAGCCATATATCTATCCCATATGTCGATAATTCTTCAGTTTCGATATTGAAAATTAATTGTGAAGCTCATAGTACTCATGGTAGTCGTTTCACGAAAAATATGGAAGTTCAGCAGCATCACAGTTACACTGGAAAGTCAAACCAACTAAGTCGAGAAAAAGACTCATGGAATGATAATGATTGATCCTTTTATTTAATTTTATTATCGAGATAGGCCACGACGTTATTTTCGTCCAATTGAGTAGTCCGACTGGGGAAGTACCTCCACCCTATAGAATACCGTGGCCATAATAACCTTGTGTTGTGTTCCCGGCGGTGAGTAGGGCAGCCAGAGCTCACTGGAGAGTTTTTGTGCTGTCAGTGGGAAAACCAAAAGCTTGTCCTGCTTCGTCATTTACACTGACGGTACAGAAACTCCCTATGCTTACAGGGTTGACAACGCGAGTGTGATTCCCTTTGTTTTTGCACACGTGCCGTCCATAGGCCACGGTAACCTATTTCCATTTAAATCAGGTGGGCCGTATGCTTGTCTGCCACCTAACTGGCATAAAAAAAATCGATTTGCCAATTGTCTAGGGGGTCAGCCCCTCTAGACAAGTGGTAGTTCTTTGGTCGGCGTATTAGTACAAATATATGAGATTTGACGATTTAGATCAGTGATGAGCAAAGTACTGCCCGCGAGTCAATTCTGACCCGCGAAAGTATTTAATCCAGCCCGCGGACAGTTCTTTGACACGAATGAGATATCGCCCACGATAATTTTATTTTGAAGGTTCAAAAGTACCTATACAGTAAATTGCACTTTAGTAAACGCATAGGTAAAGAAGTCATCTAGACTAGTCGCGTAGTTCATGATTATGTTGATGACGCAAAGATAATAAAGATGAAGCATTTTGCAATTTCATATGTCTCATACGATTTGATGGAAGTATGACACGGCGGTATTTCTGCCCAATTGAGTAGTCTAACTATGGAAGTATCTCCACCCTACAGAATACCGCGTTCATATTAGCTTCATGTTATGTTCCCAGCGGTGAGTAGTAGCCAGAGCTCACTGCAGAATTTGTGTTGTTAGTGGGAAGATTAAAGGTTTGTCTTCTACACTGACGGCACAGAAACTCTGTGCTTTCAGGCTCGGCAGCGCGAGTATGGCTCTTTGGTGTTATACACGTCCATAGGCCACGGTAACCACTTTCTCTCAATCTGATGGAAGTGGTTAGGTACCGTGCCCTATGAACGTGTGCAACACCAGGGGAGTCACACTCGTGCTGCCGACCCTGAAAGAACAGAGAGTTTCTGTGCCGTCAGTGCAGAACACAAAATCAGGACAAGCCATAAATTGCCATACATTCGTTATTCTGATCTACAGTACGCCGACATATGAATTGCCACTTAGGAGGATATGTACAGACAGTTTTTTTTTTCTAATTTAATAACAACTTGAGGGTGACATTCGGTCAAGTATCATTAGGTAATCGATTACTGTTGAGTGTGAGATAAGAGGTGAGCGTTACCAACAATACGATTTATTCCCACTTGTACCGTCACGTCACGCCTGTTCACTTCACGTACAGAACCTACCATTCACCATATATGGCGTTGAATAATAATTTGCATAAACCCTGATGAATCACCTGAAATCAATGAGGGTAAAAATAACTCACCATTACCTCAATATACGGTAGCCCCAGTTACTGCTCCTCTGTATAATTTTCCCCTGAACTATTAGGTCATTAGTATTAAAATAATCGGAATATTTACCATGTTGTATTGTTCTGTGTTTCCGATATTTCGGCGCTGTTGCAAGTACTATGATTACGGAAAAACTACCTATATTAGGTAATTACTCACTACATTGATGCGTCGATAATGTAATGGACCCGTGTCCATTACCATTACAGATGCATCAATCTTCATCGCGAGGTCTCAGGTTCGAAATCTGACTACCCTAAACTGGCTACGTGAACCCACTCCTAACACAAGAGCTTAGTTAAGCTGGTGGCAATAGAGGGAATATTAGTCATTTTGTTCCTAATATTCATAAAAAAAATTGTATTAAAACTGATCTGAAGGGATTGGTGGAAGTGATTACCGATTAGGTCGTAAAGTTTAGCAACTCTAGCCAACTCGGTCTTATTGAGATCCCTCTGTATCTTGGAGAGCACATTAAGCCCTTGCGATACCGATTACGATATACAATCATTTGAGACATTCATTGTGGGTACTCTCAAATAGTGGGAAAAAGTTGAAACTGGTGTACAAAACCACATGTAAAATATTATAGTATTTAAAAACAGAACTTTTTAACCACCAATACGAACCTTTGAGAATGCCGTGAGGCGAACCCGGTCAGGTGAAAAATAAAATATAGTGGAAAGGACAATGGGCACTTTTGTATTGGTTGCGTCCCAACCCTTGTAACATGTTGCGACTAGTTTGAACATGTTCACTTAAGTGTTTTTATACTAAATAACTTAAGTTTTTATGATAATTGTGTGCAGGTCAAAAGTTCTGGGCTGCAAATTAAAAAATATTTTTGTATTAAAAAATGCTCTAATCATACTTTTTTACATTTTGTGTTACATATTCATATACTTATTACGGTCATTATAATATTACAATAATCACCAAACAGTAATCGTTATTTTAGACATTATTATCATCATCAATAAACACACAGTTGAAGACACACAAGTAAGAATGGTACAATTATCGCTGAATATTCTTTTATGTAAATGTATGGTTCAAACAATGCACTTTATATACTGGTACTTGTGATACTAGTCCGGTCAAATTAGACCAAAAATAAGAGTAAAGTTACCTAAATTCCCACCAAGCTGAAAATCGGTAGGATTGTTTAAAATATAATTAAAAACAAAATGTGAAAGTTCCCCATCTTTCCCCTGTAAGGAAAATTTTTTATTCAAGGTCAAAGGTCAAAAAAATTTGTTTTTCGCGATTTTCAGCAAAACGGTAAGTTTTATCAAAAAAATACTTGAGACAAAAATGTAGATTATAAAATTATCTACAAAAACTTAATTTTTTCCTTTTTTTCTATGACCCACCGTTTTTGAGATATAACGATTCAAAAAGTTGTACAAGTTGTAATCGTCATAATATGCACACGTTTCTTCGCCACTAACGGCATTCGCTTTCTTCTTTCCATGTACGGAGCTCCTAAAAAAACTACCTGCTTAAATAAGTATAGATATGCATGTTAAGGATGATATTTGCTGCCGCCGTCTCCATGGTCTTGAGGACAGAGACCTGTCAACTATATGGGTACGTATAGATCACGGTGGCCACACCCGTATCTATGCGTGCCTATTCAGGTCTCATAGCGGTGACCTGGGCACGGATCAACTGTTTCAGCATCTGCAACGATCGGCGGACAGCGTAATTGAGCAGTACCCCACTGCGGACTTAGTATTCTTGGGGGACTTCAACGCTCATCACGTGGAGTGGCTGGGGTCTCCCAGGACTGATTTCGGGGGAAGGGCTGCTCACGACTTTGCTCTGACCTATGGGCTCTCTCAACTGGTACATTCTATCACTAGAACACCAGAAATTGAGACCCACAGAAGCTCTATACTGGACCTTCTGCTGACTACGCGCCCGGATGAATATTCCATAAGCACACACACACACACACAGGGCGAAGCAGTACTTCACTGCGGGGCAGCAACTCCTTCTTTATAAAGCACAGGTCCGGCCTCACATGGAGTACTGCTGTCATCTTTTTGCTGGAGCACCTGCATACCAGCTTGACCCCTTCGACTCTGTGCAAAGCCGGGCATTGCGGCTGGTTGACAATCCCATACTCACAGGTAGTGTGGAACCTCTTAGCCTTAGGAGGGACTTTGCCTCACTGTGTGTGTTCTACCGCCTATACATGGTTTGTGCTCAGATGAATTGTTTGACATGATGACCGTAGCTACATTCTATCATCGCACCTCTCGCCATAGGCAGGGAATTCATCCCCACACATTGCAACCTGAGACGGTGCGCACTGTGCGGTATGAAAGAAACTTCATCCCACGCACACTCAAGCTGTGGAATGACCTCCCTGCTGCGGTTTTCCCAAGCGCCTACAATATGGGGTTCTTCAAGAGGGGCATCAGAAGGTTTCCTCATGGTCAGCAGCACGAGTGTGACACCCCTGGTGTTGCATACGTCCATAGGCCACGGTAACCGCTTCCCATCAGGTGGGCCCCACACATTGCGACCTGAGACGGTGCGCACTGTGCGGTATGAAAGAAACTTCATCCCACCCATACTCAAGCTGTGAAATGACCTCCCTGCTGCGGTTTTCCCAAGCGCCTACAATATGGGGTTCTTCAAGAGGGGCATCAGAAGTTTTCCTCATGGTCAGCAGCACGAGTGTGACACCCCTGGTGTTGCATACGTCCATAGGCCACGGTAACCGCTTCCCACCAGGTGGGCCGTGTGCTTGTCTGCCAACTTAGTGGTATAAAAAAAACACCAAAAGTAAAAAACTAATACAATTAGCTTGTCTTCCTTCAACTTCAGTTGCTGCTATCAACATCTTCTTAGGGTATATTACCAAGTTCGAGTGTGGCTTGGTTATCATCTAGACCCTAAAGACTGGGGTTGGAAGTTGGTCAACAATTCATTAGAACTAGTGCACACTTTACTTCCACCTGCACAGGAAAAACTGCTGAACTCGATTTTTTGCAACTGCAAAAAGGGATGCAGTGCTAAATGTGGTTGCAAAAAAGTTGGACTGTTCTGTTCTCCGGCATGTACACATTGTCAAGGCCGGTTGTGCTCTAATATTGAATCACCAACAGTAGAAGATCTGTTTGATTCCAACGAGGCAATATACGATACATCGCTATTAACGCAGTTTACATGCACTCAGGATGAAGATGAAGAAGAACAAGAACAACACGAACAAGAACAAAAAGATCAAGAAGATGAACAAGGAGAAGATTTTGAAAGTTACGACTCGGACGATTAAATTTCACTACTTTTTTTTTTAACTTAAATTGCTTTTATCTTTTCAAGCTCTGCTAATATCCATTATTTTTCAATAGTTTAAAATTAAACAGGATCAAAACTGACCCGTGGAATAGGCCTACTGGGGAAACCACGTTGAAAAAAACGCGCTAAGTACACTTCCTCATAGGTGGAGAAGAAACGTGTGCATATTATCACGATTACAACTTTTACAAGTTTTTGAATCGTTATATCTCAAAAACGGTGGCTCGTAGAAAAAAAGTAAAAATTAAATTTTTGTAGATAATTTTATGATTTACATTTTTGTCTGAGGTATTTTTATTATAAAACTTACCGTTTTGCTGAAAATCGCGAAAAACTCTTTTTTTTGACCTTTGACCTTGAATAAAAATTTTTCCTTACAGGGGAAAGATGGGGAACTTTCACATTTTATTTTTAATGATATTTTAAACAATCCTACCGATTTTCAGCTTGGTGGGAATTTAGGTAACTTCGAATGTTTAAATTGACTGGGCTATACAACAATCGGTTTCTTCATTTCACAGTATTTATATTTATTTATATTAGTATACAGTATCTTTTATTTTAATAATGGTCATTTTCTACTATAATCTCATCCAAAATGGTCGCGGGTAACAATATGCTTGGCTGGTGTCTTGCCCAACCAAGGTAGCAAATGATACTCATTATGTGAGCGCAAGTACCCACTGTTCTCTTCCCAGTCAAACAAGAGCAATAATAATAAGCAATTGCTTCTCTTGGTGTTTCTGCTCTATTGTTTATTAAAATATACGAATAATGAATTCTACCGAATACATGTCGCGATTTTATTCGCGACCGTCCCCGTCCCGGGAAACGGGTAGACGCGCCACCGCCGCGGCATGCTTCTGCCAGGGTGACGGGTGGCTCCACCACTCACCCCCAGGCCTGCGCTCATGGGGGATGGAGGTCGCTCATCGACCCTCGACGCCCGAGTTGCCTTCGTACGCGGGCAACTTGGCTTGCGATCCTTCATCGCTCCCGCTGCCGCTCCCGCCCCCAGTGGAAATTATGAGTAGTTGGAGTCCTAAAAAGTTTCACAACCCAGTCTAGATTGAGTACACTACTCTATTTCTGATTTTGCACGCGATAAATTTATTAAATCTTCCTTCAAAGGATAATTAACATGTTATTCAAGTCTTGTTAGCTCGTGGAACTAGGCAACCAATACTTCAAATTAAATGTTACCGCTAGGAACCTAATTATTTAGGTATTAAATTTAAATCCTACACCACACTAACATCAGGCATTCCAAAAGGATATCTGAAACCTACGCTAGGAATATTAAACTTAATAATTTATTAGGGTATACATCATTTACAATAATTTATTAAACCCAACTTATTATTTCGTAAATAATAAAGAATATGATATGAGTTTCAGTTGACTTTGATATAGGGTAGATTAGTTATATATTTCAATAAGGATTCCATGAATCTGAGTTCCTAGTAAATAGCTAGTTTCAATGGAGTTTATCATTTGTATCTAGGGATTAGTTCTTAGTATTTATCATTAGATGCTCCATATGTCTCTGTGTTTGAGGTTTCATTTCATTTCGTAATCTAGAATATGCTAATTGGCTTATACAGATTTAATGGGAGTAATTTGGCATTTTCCCTGTCGAGCTCCTAGTAGCTCCTAGTCTTCCCTACCAGTAGGAATATGTGGAACAGGCACTGGCAAATATGCCAGCTCGATAGGGTAAGTACTTGGTGTCCAAGCAACACCCTTTCTTACGCGCCCCACAAAATCTGCGAAACTTAACAACGTAACCTACAGGTCAGTAACCGGCCAAATAATGAAGTAGTCTCTTGATAAATATCAACCTTATTTCCTGATGAAATAAGACTAAAATAGTATGTAATAACGCTATTGTTTCATCGAATAAGATTTAATGTTGTATACTATTTTCAATCTTGTGTTAACGAAATAAGGTTGATATTTAATTGACACTTAAGACTGTTCAAGAACTTTGCCATAATTTTATACAACTTAGGTGGCAGACAAGCACACGGCCCATGATGGAAATGGGTTACCGTAGCATATGGGCGTGTGTTACATCAGGGAAGTCACGTTCGTGCTGCCGACCCCGTAACAACAGAGAGCTTCTGTGCCGTCAGAGCAGAAAAAAAGAACACAAAGAAGGGCAAGCCTTTAGTCTTCGCACTGACGACACAAAAACTCTCCAGTGAGCTCTGGTTATCCTACGCACCGCCGGTAACATAATACGAGGTTATTATAACCGCGGTATTCTGTAGGGAGGAGGCACTTTCGCAGTCGGACTGCTCAATTGGGACGGGAATACCGTCGTGTCCTACCTCCTACCAGTTTTACCCACTTAGTCTAGTATTGCCTTCATCATTCGATAATGATAGTAGTGAAAACAATGATATAATAGGTATAAATACTACTTACCAGTCACTATCCAAATAACAATTACGTTGCCCCCCATAGCCACAACCAGCATAGCAGCGAAGAGACACACCCAAGAGTTGTGTGCCCAGGTAGGCATGGTATTGGTTGACGGTGGAGCTGTCGTTTTGGGCACTAGGAGCGTAGCCGCACCCAACATACTGCGGTTGAAGTCCATCTTCCACGTGTACACCACCTAAGAATGATGACTACAGTCAGTAATTATTGTTACAATATATCGAAAAAAAAAGGATGTTTTGTATAGATCTATACTGATAATTTAAAGGGAAATGTTTTGTATATTTATATGTAACAAATACACTCATAAAGTACAAAACCGATTTAAAAAAAAAATTGCTATTAGAAAGCTATATTATCACTGAGTAACATAGGCTATATTAATATTTTCTAAAAAAAAAGTAGAGATTTTTAGAAAACAACATAAAAACCATGTATAAAAATTGATATCTACACCAGTATTTATACAATTATTCTCTTTTTGTAATTTAGGAATGTATACTGGAAATCTTCACATTTCTTCTAGGTGGATGAACTGGTCGGCCGAGGTGCGAGGGATATGCCTGTCAACCTCACCTTCGGCAATCAACAACAACCGTCAGGCACCGTGTGTTTTTAGTCGGTTCGAGTCCGACATAACCTCTCCCACCGGCTCCGTGGGGATTTTTCGCACATAAATAAACAGGCATATGAACTAACATTGTAGTTGTGGCTGATGACTGTTTTTGTGTGTGTGATGGCTGGTTTTGTTCGTTTATTTTTGGTGTGTGAAGTTTATTTTCTACTGTGCCAGTCTCGCCAATTTTTTTTTTTTTTTTGTTATTCGCCTAGCAATGCGTTGTCCAATATTAAGCGCACCAAAAAGAGAAACCGAACAAAAACAGTCGTGTCAAGGCAGCTAAAACAAAGTCGAAAATAAGTTATGTTAGTTAGCCCTATAACTTTGATATACCTAGTAATACACATTTTGATTCAAGCGTTGTCATTGTCGGGGGGCCTTGGATCGTTCCAATAATATGACGTAGTGCTCTACCAGTTAGGGTCCCCCGACATAACAAGGCTTTTTAAATTTTGAATGTACCGTAACTATAGGTGTATATAAAGTTTTCTGCCAGTAGTAACAGTAGTATTGTACCAAATATCAGATCAAGGTATTAAGATCATTTTGAGTACTTTGTTCGTAAAGATCAATCGGATGCTGACAGTACGAATGTCTTCAATATAAAAAAAAAATCATACAGAAGACATTCATTCTAACTGACTGTCGTACCGGTAGATATTGAAATAAACAATTGTGATAGAAATCTACCGTTTGGAAAAGAAAATTCCTTTTATGTTACGAACGGTTGCACCAACAAAAACATTTGTGGAAACTCACGACCATTATCTGAAGAGGGCTGAAAAATATTTACTTGGAAATTTAACACCCCGTCAAATAAATATTGATTTTTTTTATACCACTTAGGAGGCAGACCAGTAAACGGACCAGTTGATGGAAAATGGTTACTGTGGCCTGTGGGTGAGCCAGAGAACACAAGGGCTGTCCCACAAATGATGCCAACCCATTTTTTACGTGTGAAAAATTCCCACGGATTCCCTACCCCCCGCCGGAGCCGGTGAAATAGATTATATCGGAATCGAATTGAGTGGATCGCTTTTGGTTGCCGAAAGTAAGGTTGATAGGCCATCGCACCCCGGCCGACTCAGGGCCATCTCTGTCAATCTGGCTTTCCTCGTCTCGATTTGGCCTTCCTCGACTGCTGACCCTATTAGAAAGGAGAGCTTATGTGTCGTCAGTGCAGAAGATAAAGCAAGATAAGCCTTTGGTCTTCTCACTGACAGCACAACAACTCTCCAGTGAGCTCAGGCTACTCTATTCCCCGCCGAGAACACAAGGTGAATAACTATAAATGTAGAAATACGAGAAATGAGTTAATTGTTCAGATAAAATGATAATCTCTGCGAGAAAATAGAATCATCAATATTTTTTCTACTCTGAAGTTTATGTTATAAAAGCCAATGCCAAGCCAAATACATTAATACAATCACTGACTACAACTTATCTTTGTTGGGTAAGTAATTAATACAATTTTAACTATATAATTTGACCAATTAAGCAAGGGTTGCGGTAGCCCATTAAAGTGTCGTGTTAATGATATAATCGTTAGTGATTTATGCTAACCTGTTATTATTCTATCTAAATATATAATATTATCACTATTAAAATTCATATAATTCCAGAGGTATAATAGGTGTCCCTATAATTATGTATAGGTATATAGGTACGTTTAATTGACGCTACCCGTGACCAAAGGGCTGGTTTATTCCTTGAGCAAAGGATTGGTATTGCCATTCAACGTGGCAATGCCGCCAGCCTTCTGGCCACCCTCCTCTTGATGTCGATGGGGAGGAATTCTTTGACACCTGAACCTGTAGGATTGTTTAGGTATATTCCGTTTTTTCATTATGTAAATATTACTACTGTTAAAATAAATAAATGTATTGCTTTTCAGAATTTCTGTTCTTTTGAAGTGATCTCCCTGATTTGTTTTTATCAAGCAAATACAATACGGGGCTCTTCAAGAAGGATAATCATTAAAAGGGTTTTAACAAAAAAAAAAAAAAATTAGAAGGGTTTTAAAGAGCCGGTAGCAGGATTATAAAGCACTTGATGTTGGACACGCTAAGGTATTTTACGTCCAAAAAATCCTTACGGATAGCCCCTTGCCGGAGCCGGTGGGAGTTGTCATGTTGGACTCGAACCGATTAAAACGCGCAACGCCTGTGGATCGTTGTTGATTGCCGAAGGTAAGGTTGACAGGTATATCTCGCACCTCTCGATCTGGCCCTCCTCGGCACGCTACAGTTATCAATTCCCACCGCGTGGGCCGTGTGCTTGTCTGCTACCTAAGTGGTATAAAAACATATCTATAACAACATTGCCTTTTATGTGCAATTTTACGCTGATGGTTATTGAATAAACTCGCTGAGCAATGTTCAATAAATGGCTAACCACTTGACTGTAAACGGGCCAAAGTTATCATAAAATATATTAAATCTATCTAAGCGCTTGGTGACTCATCATGTTAAAATTTAACTTATTTTTGTCTGGTCACGTTATAACGTAGATAGTGTGGAAATTTCTGGCACATAAATCTGTCAGAGTCACTGGAGGGAACGTACTAAAACATTTTTTAATTCCAAAAGAATAAAGCTAATGAAATAAGCCAAGGATTAAATATAAAACTTGGTAATCTTTAATGTGTGTGCATTTTACACCACTTGTCGTCAGATTGCATTAAAAGTAAGTATGTTAACAAATAGAGGACTAATAAATAAAGTTTCGTGGCTTTTCTGAATGGTTAGAAGTTTCTGAGTTAAGTTTTGTCGCAGTAGTAAAATAAGTTTAATATGTAAGTTATCCCGCCCTAAGTCAAGTAATTAGTATGTTAAGTACTCCTACCCTTAAAAATATGTATTTCGTAACAATATTCGATAGAGGAATCCCTTTAAATATGTGGGCAAAATTTTTTCATATACGTGACGTATCTGCGTCAGTATAGTGTACGTTAGTGTACCAATCGTGTAAATTCCGTTAAAATCTATATTGAGTAATTAATGATGTTAACTTTTAAAAGTAAATTATGAAGTATTGCATTTCACCCCAATTCTAGTGATAATTCGTGCGGGGCGGGTGTGGCAGCGGGAGTGACGAAGGATCACAAGCCAAGCTGCCCCGGGTACGACTCGAGCGACCGAGGTCGATGAATGACCTCCGTCCCCCATAAACGCAGGCCTTAGAGTGACAGGTGGAGCCGCCTTACTCTAGCAGAAGCAGACCGTGGCGGGGGCGGGTGTTGCGAGACTCCCCGTTTCCGGGGATGAGAGACGAGAGATGACGAGGGATGGCCCTGGGTGTGCCGGGGTGCGACAACCAACAATGACCCACAGGCGCCGTGCGATTTAGTTGGTTCGAGTCCGAAATAACCTGTCCCACCGGCTCCGGCGGGGAGGTATCCGTAGGAATTTTTCGTTCGTAAGAAAAAGAAAGTGATAATTTGTTGGTATTGTAGAATAGAATAATGAAGATACAGGATTGAATCCTATTTTGACGTACGTCAATTCTGAACGTCGATCAATCTATTCTATTCTATTCTATAAGCGTATTGCCACTTTGTCTAGAGGGGCAGTACCGCCAGGTACATCTATCACATTTTTTCTATGACGACTAACCTTTTCATGCCGTTGACCGCTTTGATCCATGATTTACATTTCTTATTTCACAACTTTCTGTAGTCAGTTTTTGTAACGGATACATTATACGACCCATATCAAAGCCTCTTTATAAGCACTTCAGAAAGTTGGCCAAGAAACGGCCAATGAATGGGCAGAAACTAAACGATAGACATATTTTGGCGATAAATGTGAGAAGTGGATTTTGTAGAGGACACTTTCCAGAGTTTTGAATTCATTAATTGTAGGTACATCAGACCCTCTAGACTACTGGCAATTTTTCAATAGAATAGATTTTTTTTATACCACTTAGGTGGCAGACAAGCGCACGGCCTACCTTATGGAAAGTGGTTACCGTGGCCTATGGACGTGTGTAACACTAGAGAAGCCACACTCGCGCTGCCGACCCTGTAAGCACAGAGTTTCTGTGCCGTCAGTGTAGAGGACAAAGCAGGACATGCCTTTAGTCATCCCACTGACAGCACAAATTCTCCAGTGAGCTCTGGCTACCCTACTCACCGCTGGGAACACAACACTAAGTTATGTATGGGATTGAAATTTGTTTGCGACTGTCGTAAGCATGTCAATTTCACACAATAATGTTTACATACACTCATACATATAATGACGCTTATATCCCCGGAGGGTTAGGCAGAGGTGAATTAATACCCACAATTCACCAATCATTGTATTCGGTCTCACGTAATAGGAGGTGAGCCTATTGCCGTCTTCCGGGCACTATCGTTGACTCGAGTCATGTATTGAGACTGACTCTAGGCTGTATATATCTGTCTGATGTCCCCTATTCTTAAGTCGCCTTGTACGACACCGCATGGGAAGAGATGGGGTGGTCCGAATTCTAATTTGCCGGGAACCACGCGGGTAATTATTCTATTTCACTAATGATCAATTCACTTATTTAAGGGAGGGGAGGGGGCCGGGATTGATTACATATCCATCGATATATCTCAGAAAACTTTGTCTATACGTCTCTCGGGCCTCATCTCACTGGAGCCAAGATGAGGTGGGTATGATGGACTCGAACTAACTAAGGCCGCATCTATCTAAATCTGAGACGCCGACCAACCTAGGCCTCGATTTTGCTAAAGCAAAACCATCATAAAACGGACGCTACTAAAATGCATTTAATTTTGGACTTTAGGGATATAGAAATGACGTCTAAAATTGACTGGCATTTTTTTTTATACCACTCAGTTGGTAGACAAGCACACGGCCCACGTGATGGGAAGCGGTTTTATCTAGTTTGAATATCCATTGATGAAAATCAAGTTTACCGCGGTAGCCTAGAAGAAAGAAGAAAGAAGAAAAAGAAAGAAAATATGTTTTATTTAGAAAACACAGCGCACATTTTCAGAGGTGGTAACACACAGCGAAATACAACAATGCTTAAAAATAATGTGTTTTTTTTTTTTTTTTTTGGTTCCTGACCATAAATATTCGCCTCACTGCCAATCCTGACAGTTTACAGTGACATATACGTGACATACTTGACATAAATCATAAAACGTGGCAAGAGTAAGAGTGGCAAAATGCCGACATAAGCACATATTTATTTCAAATAATTTAGGTTAGTCATTATATGTTCATACTTAAAATGTACGCTGTATTAAGCCTAGTGGTATGAATAATAGACTGCTGAGACGAGGTCTCGGGTTCGATCCCAGGTTTTACCATGGCACACACCAATGACTTTTCAATGCTTTTCGAAGTTATATGTGAATTTATCGCAGGTTTATAAGTGCCCTGTTAATGTCAATAGGCTTGCCACTTATTACATTGGAACCTAAACATACACTAGCGAAATGTGGGTGCTAGCACCCACACAAAATCAAGTTCACATTGAACCCGAAGGTATATAATATATAAACTTGAATTACACACTCAACCAAAGTCCTGCAAACTTCACAATCTTATATAAGCAAATGTATGGAGAAAGACAAAGCTAGATTAAGTGTCAAATCCCCAAAGCAATGTTAGGTCAAGGTAGTAAACTGAGGTGCCAAGTAGCACTTGATTAAATACTTAAAGCTCAGAATACGGAAGTTCGTGACAGATATTTGAATATTTCATCTTCACAAGACTTGAGAATTCTGTTAAACATTTATGTTCAAATGAAAAAGTCTGAATGAAAAGAAAAAGATACTTGTTGGTTGCTGCGCTGCATGCATGCATAATTTACTTTGTTACTAGTAAAACAAGTTAGTAGTAAAATCCAAGGGAAACTAGTACACTGTGTTAAAATTGAATGATGAGATAAAGTAAAAGTTACTGTGGCACACTCTTTTACCTGTTTATTTTGGGTACTGAACCCTAAAACGAAATCCGTTTTTAATTATAACGAATAATAAAATAGCTCTATCCTTATAAAACATAGTTTATCATATAAGGATACTTGTGCTTTATAAGGATATAGCTATTATTATATACTTGCTGTTGCATTGTTTTTCGTGCGGAATTTCCCTCTGATCCCAACCCCAAGCTTTTATTCCGCGCTCCCTGTTGGCCCTGGGCCATCTATGGCTTTAAGACAGCCCCTTCAGGTGAAATCTGGTGTCGTCATCGAACCCTGGGAAGGAAAAAAAGCCGAACGTCACGTCGCGCCACTCCAGCAAGGCGAAACTCGCGACTAAGTTTTCTTTTTCCGTACATTTTCACTTTTTGCAAACTAAATCAATAGGAAAAGTCAGCATAGTAATAATTACTTTAAAATTAGGTAGTATTGGTATAGATTACAACCCTACCATGATTAAATGGATAAAACTTTAAACGATAAACTTTTTTTTTTTTTACGTGCGCAAAATCCCCACGGATACCTCCCCACTGGAGCCGGCGGAGGAGGTTATGTCGGACTCGAACCGACTAAAACGCACCCCGCCTGTGGGTCGTTTTGGTTGCCGAAGGTGAGGTTGGCAGGCATATCCCTCGCACCCCGGCCGACCTAGGGCCATCTCTCACGATCTGGCCCTCTTCTCGGGTGTGGGGACTACAGAGTCCCCAACTCGTCCCCGGAAACGGGGAGGCGCGCCAGGTGCGCCACCGCCGCGGCCTGCTTCTACCAGTGTGACAGGCAGCTCCACCTGTCACCCCCAGGCTTAAACGATAAACTATCAACTTATAGGTTATAACTGCGGCTCAAGACTACAATCTTCTCCGAGGTTTATTTAATAGCTACTAAAGAGTGGTCTTAATTGGTGGTGGAACCCTCTTCTGGAATTGGGAATTGAAGAAAAGTATTTAATAAGTGTATTTATAGCAAATGCGGCGTAGTTGTAGTGGGTGAGACTGTTACATAGGATGCGTAGGTTTGAATCCCACTCAGTGTAAATATTTGTATGCATGAATATGACTTTTTGCATTGGTCTGCTCAAAACCAGACCGTCGACTGCCATCTGTCCTCCATAACCAAATGACAACCCTTTTGGTTCTAGAGGTCAACTGAGTTGGGAAAAGACTCAGAGAATTATGATAGCAATGATTACATAACATTTCATTATTTTAAATGTCAAAAAAAAAATTTCTATTGAAGTTTAATGCCAAAAGTCGTCGGGGCGGGAGCGGCAGCGGGAGCGACGAAGGATCGCAAGCCAAGCTGCCCGCGTACGAAGGCAATTGTGAGCGCAGGTCTGGGGGTGACAGGTGGAGCCGCCTGTCACCCTGGCAGAAGCAGGTTGCGGCGGCGGCGCGCCTCGCGCGCCTCCCCGTTTCCGGGGAGGAGTTTGGGACTCTGTAGTCCCCACACCCGAGAAGAGGGCCAGATCGTGGAGTCGGTCTCGCTCGATCGTGGCCGCCCTGGGTCGTCCGGGGTGCGAGGGATATGCCTGTCAACCTCACCTTCAGCAACCAAAGCGACCCACAGGCGGCGTGCGTTTTGGTCGGTTCGAGTCCGACATAACCTCTTCCACCGGCTCCGGTGGGCGGGTAACCGCGGGGATTTTGCGCAAGTAAAAAAAATAATTCCAAAAGTCGCAAATAGCCTTTGGAACAACACAGCAATTAAGATCGCTTTGATGTTAGTCCAGGGGAAAATTGATAGTGCGCAGTTTGAAAGTGTTAGTGACACGAAAACATTATTTCTCGAGGTGATTACAATATTTCGATGTTTGCCTACCACAATTTTTTTATAGGAGGTAGGACACGGCGGTATTTCCACCCAATTGAGCAGTCCGACTGGGGAAGTACCTCCGCCCTACAGAATACCGCAGTTATAATAACTTCGTGTTGTGTTCCCAGCGGTGAGTAGGGTAGCCAGAGCTCACTAGAGAATCTGTGCTGTCAGTGGGATGACTAAAGTCTTGTCCTGCTTTATCCTCTACACTGACAGCACAGAGACTCTGTGCTTACAGGGTCGGTAGCGCGAGTGTGGCTTCTCTGGTGTTACACACGTCCATAGGCCACGGTAACCACGTTCCATCAGGTGGGCCGTCTGCCTGTCTACCACCTAAGTGGTATAAAAAAAAAACAAAGCTGGCTGGCATACTCACGTTGAAGTGTATGACGTAGTTCTATTTCCTTTTATGAGTCGATGGTAATATACCAATATTACCAGTGGATTACTGACGTTTGGCAAAAAACGTTTCCCAAAGTGACACTTGCCAAAGTATGTTTCCCAAATTTTCATTTGGCAAAACCATCTTTTCGCAATTTTGCTGTTAGCAAAACTACTTTTAGCAATTTATTGTTTAGCAAATAATTACATGGCAATGTTTCATTTTACCAAATATTATGTAGTCAAATATGGTTTGGCAAATATACTAACTATAATATATTATATATCATATGATTTACTGTCTGTCCCGATCTATGAAAATAAGAAATTGGTGGGTAGGTAATTATATTATTTAATTTAGTGGGTAGGTATAACTTCCTTGCGGTGTATTTGTGACAAGGATATTCATTGTTCATTCGCTTGATGTGTCATACCCTTTACGCATTGATTAGTTTATAGCATACGAGTTTACATTTATTATATAACTTAATTACGGCGCTTGTTGTACTAACAATGAACGAATCTAATGACGAGTGTGTAAGTGTTGCTTCTACCAAAGGACGTTTGAAATTGTACAAGAATGGTTTTACTTATGAAAAAAGTGCAATTAATAAAGATACATATTACTGGTACTGTGAATTACGACGTAATAAAGTGAATCGTTGCACTGCATCTATGACTACTACGTTAAAAGATGGTAAACATATTGTGCAAAAAAGTAATGACAATCACAATCACGGTCCAGATCCTAACACGAAACCTGTAAGGGAGTTTATCCAAAACATAAAACATCTAGCTGAGTCCGAAATAAAGGTTTGTAATATAATACAAACTAGTAAAGCAAATGTTCCTACGACCGTAATAGAAGGTTTACCGTCGACTTCTGCTTTAAAGCAAACCATTTACCGCTACAGAAAGAAGAAAGAAGAAGTGAAAGAACCCAATGATATATATTTTCAGATAAATGAGTCAGTAACAGCAATCAACGGCAAAAATTTCGTGTTAAAAGATCGCATTTTTGAAGAAAAAAAACGAATCATACTAATGTCTACTTTAAAT
The DNA here is from genome assembly GCA_963662185.1 of Eilema griseolum. Classification (NCBI taxonomy): domain Eukaryota; kingdom Metazoa; phylum Arthropoda; class Insecta; order Lepidoptera; family Erebidae; genus Eilema; species Eilema griseolum. The sequence continues at coordinate 22,413,639 of OY759238.1, forward strand.
GTGATAACTATCTTAAGCAAATCGACTTATTGGATATTAGATGGTACGTTTAAAGTAGCACCGACATTATTCACGCAACTATACACCATACACGGCATCACTTTGAGTGATAATACAAAGACTTTTCCATTATGTTTTTTTTAAGCACAAATAAAGATAAACGTACTTATGACGTCATGTTTGAGTTATTACTAGAATACGGACAGGAGCACAACATAAACATAACACCAAAATGCTGCATTTTGGATTTCGAAAAAGCTAGTATTTCAAGCTTAAGATCCAATTTTGAAAACACCTAACCAACTTTTCTAGCAGTTCAAATCTAACCTACGTAACTTATATAAAATTATGTATATATATTTTATATAATTAATGATTACTAACCTAACCTAACCAACTTTTCTAGCAGTTCAAATCTAACCTACGTAACTTATATAAAATTATGTATATATATTTTATATAATTAATGATTAATGAGAGATGCTTTTTTATTTCAGGCAAGTTCAAGCCCAGGGTTATGCAAAAAAGTACGCAGCCGATCCGATTTTCAATAAGCAAGTGAAATGTTTGTTAGCACTCAGCTGTTTAACTGAAGAAGAAATCCCTGAATATTTTCATAAGCTCTTAAATTATATAGAAAATCCGGATTGGCAAGGTTTGGCTTTGTGGTTTGATAAAAACTATATCAACGGCACTTGTAGCACGCAACCAAACTTTGCACCAAACTATTGGAGTTGCTATAAGGTAAACCAAATGAACATACCCAGAACTTCAAATTCAGCAGAAGCTTGGCACCACAAAATAAATGTCATAATTGATAAGTACCATCCGGGTGTGTATAGCTTAATCAACACATTGATCAAAGAGACTATAGCAAATACGGGTGATATAGAAGCAATATTATTAGGCGCACCACCAAAAACAAAGAAAAAAAAGTATTTAGATAAAGACGAAAGAATAAACACGATTTTGCGACACAAAGCTGAATATTCCGAGGTTAAATTACTGATGTGTATTGCAAGTAATTTAAAAACTTAAGATTACAATTTAATTATTGTACTTACTGACTTCTTTTTTTTATTGTGTGATGTTACAATTTAATAGATAATAATTATAATAATAATGATGATTTACATTAGACTTTAATTTACAATTTTTCACCCATATTAAAATTTGAACGAAATTCCTTTGGAATATATTTTTTTACAAAATAAAGCATTTGCTTAATGCATTTTTGACTAAATTAAATTTGAGCAAGTAAAAATTTGCCAAATGAATATTTGACCAAGTGAATAAAATGCGAAATGTAAATTTGCTAAGCATTCTTTTGGAAAATGAAACTTTGCGATAAGTTTTTTGGGAAGTGAAATTAGACGAAACATATTTTGCCAAACGGCAGGACCCCATTACCAGTATATGTTTTTAAGATTCATTGAATAAATTATATATCCATTAGATACGTTTAATGGCTGCTGGTTACGTTTTAAGACTCTGAAGTGCTACTGAGAAATTTACAACGATCAGATTTAAAATCAGTATTGATCTTAGTGTTGAATCCAGGATCTCACAATCTAATAATGGAAGTTATTTTGAAGGGAATGTTAAAACATACAAGTCCAATTTTAAAAATTGATATCTTAAAGCGATGCAGAATACTTAATTGTTTTATACTACTTAGGTGACAGACAAGCACACGAGCCTCCTAATGGAAAGTGATTACTGTGGCCTATAGGCGTATGCAATATGAGGAGAACCACACTCGTGCTGCTGACCCTGTAAGAACAGAGAGTTTCTGAGCCGTCAGTGCAGAAGACAAAGCCTTTGATGTTCTCTCAGACAACACAAAAACTCTCCCGTGAGCTTTGGCTACTCTACTCACCGCCAAGAATACAACACGAGGTTATTATGGTCGCGGTATTCTGTAGAGCGGAGGTACATCCCCAGTCGGGATGCTAAATTTGGACGGGAATACCATCGTTGTCCTACCTCCTTGAAAATTTTATTATAATTTTATGTATTTATCCCTAAATTACTATCCTTAGTCGATTTGACGACGCGGATTTAAATAAATCGTGTAAACTTCTCCGCGTGCGATCGCACTTCATCATTAGGTACTGCGGCTAATATCGGTCTACCCGTTGCCCCCGCGATGGAAGGTAGTGGTTTGTGTGTACGAGGTCCGTAAGCGGCTTTCCAGCAACTATGACTCGTCACATCGACGAAGGCTATAATAACGTGATAATTTGTACAATTTTTTTCTGAAGTTATGTCTTGTTTTTTTCTTTTGTAGACTTATTAAGCCTGAACACAATAAAGAGGCTAATTCAACTGCAAGTCTAGTAAGAAAACGGGAAAATATGTGCCTTCTGTGAAGCGAAGGATGAGTAACAGTAGTTGCACTAAATCCAACAATGCTTTGTCTGGAGAACACATACTTGACGTCTGTCACAAATGTTTAAACTCTTAGATTTTTACTAAAGTTTTTATTACATTTGTTTTGTCAATATTTTTTCAATTTATTATCTTTATAACGTTACGTTTGTTTTTCACATTTTAGTTAAGTATATTAAGAAAGTACTTTCAAAATGTTCATGCAGCTGATTATGCATGTACACTACGATCTCAAATACAATGTTGTTTGATTGATAAATGTTATATTTAAATTATTACTTTAATTGTTAGTAACATTATAAATAAATACTAAACTTTAATAATAATTACCAAAGTATTCACATTTTATTTGAATAACACAATTTAACCCCCTTTATTAAATACCATAGTTGAAACGTCGAAGGTTAGTATTAAGCGTGTGATGGTACACTAGTTACTCAACGATAAGAAATTAATAAACCCCACTAGGTACATCTGTAATATATTTGTAATTTGATATTTATTAGGAGTCGTTCACTTATAGTCATCTGGCTTGCATCGTTGTTATTTCGACCCTCCATAAATCAGATAAAGCAGACCTTTTGTTTAAAACCCTAAAGTGAGGGTCATTGTTTTTGCAACGCTTAAAGAAACTATTAAGACGCTAGATTTATTACGAGTGTTCCATAGAAATTGGTAAAACACGTGCAGGCTTATAAAAACAAAGGATGAGGACATCTCGGGAAGGGTTTTACGAGACGGGACTGAGCGTAGGATCGGGGCATTGGACTTGGGGCTGGAGAGGAGGTCGGTCGTTGGGAGCGAGCTCGTCAACTGGTGAAGGATCGGGGTCATAAGCGTTACTCGAGTAAGTTAAGGTGTAACACTATCAAGTGAAACACTATCAAGTCTCTACACACGTGGTGAGTTGCTTTCATACTACTTTTGTAATTATAGTGATTGTTTTATAGTGATTGTCCTATAGTGATTGTTTTATATCAATGTTTAAGTACTTTTATAATGCTATCTAAGGTTGAGTAATACAGCGTTTTAGGTATAAAAGTGTACAGTATAATTAATCAACCTATTTGTTGAAGTTGCGAAATGCGTTGATGGTTGTTACATGGCCTTTAGACTTGATGAATGCAAAAGCACCACATGTAAAGAGTCAGGCGGTAGACCAGGGACCTGTTGTTGCGAGACCTGGGGATATCCTCAAAGGAATAGTCTTGGATCGTCGTCCACGTACCCTGCAATCTACAATCGATGGCGGCTTTGCTTGATGGTGAGCATGTGGCAGCATCGGGCGTATCGGTGAGAAGCAAGTTATCGTACCGAGATCGTACCCTGCTATCGTATAATGCAATTACAGCCGTCTGGGATAACTAGGACCGGGTGTGGTTCGATTCCCACGGGAGACCTAGCGTCGAAGTGCAGCTCTCTCAAGCACAGAGGCCGGTGCGACCAGATATGACAGACGGAAGATTAGGATTTAGAAATCCTATGGTACGGAGACCGAATCAATGAAGTACGGTAGCTTGTAAACCGAATTTATACGTGCGATTGAATATATGCGAGATAAGTAACAGACATCAGCGTATTAAATTGTTTATTGTATATGTCTTGAGTATTCTCTATTCGCGATTGCATACTTTGTCCATTGAGACGGCCAATGCCAGTGGGGAAATTATTGTCTCTGGATGAATTTCACAATATCTGTGCGGCTGGCGGAGCACTCATATCTCCCCTCAGAAGAGGGGAGCTGGCACTTCCGACATAGCTTTATGTCGAACGTGTAAAATCGAAATTTACTCAGCTTTGGTTAGGTGCCGTACCATCACAAGCGTCGAAAAATAAGGTTAGTGATCTAGGGTTAATGTTGTAAAGGGTTTTGTTAAAATATTAATTAATTCTATACGCATGGTTTTGACGTAAAAGGTTATTTTAACCTTTGTTACCCGTTCTAATAGTAATTTATAATTTACAGATGACACTATTTGTAACGTGAATTTCAATATTTCACATACATCTTTTTTTAATACCGATAATATAAAAATTTATATTCGTATTCGTCAAGTCGTATATTTTTTTTTTTTAAGATTATAAACATATACTCATTAAACTTAATTAAATAATATTTTACAATCATGTCAAGAAATAATTCATAAATATTAAATACAATAAAACTAAAATAACTATTTTACAACTTATAGCTAAGAACAATTAAAATGCGTCGTGGAATTCCTCCGCATCGCATGCCTCTTGTGGTAGCGTTCCCAGAAGACTGGCAGCATTGCCACGTTGTATGGCAATGCTTATTCTCTTACCTAAAAAGAGGCCAGCCTTCTGGTCACGAGAAGCGTCGACCATACGCTTCGCAATCTCACGGAAGAGGTTGCGAGCGCTCGGACCCCATGACCCCAAAGTCTCGACTCCAAACGGCACAAATTCATAATCACCGATGAGATTGGAGTATTTGCGCCGCTTAAGAGCCTCTGCAGAAGCAGCAGCAGCACCAGCACAGCCAGCCGTGCTAGTTATATGGGTAGGAGCCATGATATCAACGCATGTGGCGTCCCACACCAGAGTCCTACCCATCTTCCATGGCATTAACGACATGCCATCCGGTCTCGTGATATCGTCACGCGCCAAACCGTTTGGTTCTAGTACAGCTGTTACACCGACGGTGACAAGAGCACGGCGGATTATGTCGTTGAGGCTGGCGTGCCGTGGAGTTCGCCCAGCGCTCCTGCAGCACGACAGACCATGGTGTCCGAGTCTGTCAACGGCTTCTCCACAACGGCATTGATGCGGAGAAACACACGGCGCACCTAAACGGAGACAAGTTGCGATGCGGAAGGTAGTGTCATCTAACATAATCCTTACGTTAGATGACGGAAGAGCTTGTAGCCAAAGACCCGATTCCCACACTCCAACCGCCAGTAAACGGGCACGCTCAGCAGCATTGGAACATGTATTTAGTATTTTTTTTCCAACTAAGCTGCAGAGCGGCGCGTCCCACTGACGCTGTGAGAAAAGGTTCCTTGGGAGATCGGTGTTTGGACATGCAATTTTCCAAGCGTTCACTGCATCAGTCTTACACAATACTTCAGAATTAACTAGTGTAGGTGCAAGGATTTTCCTAGTTAATTCTTCCGTACTGTGGACTGAAGACAGGAACGCTGGTAAGCTGACATCTGAAATTTTGCGAATACCGAGCACACCCAAGAGAATCGGTAGAGTCGCTTGTAGTAAAGCTCGGTCATCCAAGGCCACATTTAAAATTTTGGTGAGGGTATTTTCTATAATTTCGTCCATTTTTTTCAAAATTGTTATATGTTTAAAAAATGGCGTTGATCGTAGGGCATGGGTGAATTTTGGAACGAATAGGCAATACCGAAGAATAGTGAAAGCCGAGTGTATATTAATTTTGAGTAGGCGATCCGAAATGTCACTAAAATTTTGAATTCGTATATATGTGTATAAATATTATAAAGCTGGAAATTTTGGTTGTTTGTTTGAACGCGCTAATTTCAGGATTTACTGGTTTGAATTAAAGAATTCTTTTTGCGTTGGATTGTTCGTTTATTGACGAAGATTTTAAACAATATGTCATTACGCTACTATTTCAGAGAGCGGAGCAGTGATCATAATGTTAATAAATTTGGCGGATTTCCATACATTAAGTATTTGAAGCATAATATTATTTTGGGTTTCTTTCGGATTATGAATATTAGCCTAAAAATTACAGGCTTAAAAGAGTGATATGAGGTTTCAAAATATACCACAGGTGATGCCGGAGCGTAATATTATAAAGCTGAAGAATTTGTTTGGTTAAATGCGCTAATCTCAGGAATTAAATTTTAAATAGGAGGATTTTATTGGTTCAAATTGTGATATAATTTTGTGTTAAACAGGCCGGTTATCGAGTACAGCCATATACCAAATACCATCATGCTGCTACTCAAGGGAGCAGAGTAGTAACCATAAATGACAACAAATTCAGTAAATTCCTATATATTATTTGAAAATTAATAAGGTGACATATAGGTATAATTCAAAGGGGTTATACCACAGATTATTAAATAGGATACGGAGTCTCGAAATATGCCACGGGCGCAGCCGGGTTGAGTAAGCTATAATCCATAAAATAGGCTAGTTAAGCAATGCCAAGTAGGCATTGCTTAGCTAGCCTATTTTATGTCTTGATCACATGCACCAAGTGGAGTAGCGAGACAGTGCTTTTGGCCGAGTGTGATGTACGTGCAAAGGTCTCGGCGCTATGTTCGCACGTACCGAAAATCGGCCGAGTATACTGTCTCTCCACTCCATGCGTGTGATGAAGGCATTAGGAACAGTACCACTATCTATCTTGAAGTCTAGATATAGTTGTATCGTATGTTCTAGAATTTTAATTTAGGCATACTTATCATCTTCACCTGCGGCCGTCCTATGCTTCAGTAAAACATATAAAAATAATTTATTTATGAAGTTTGGGTTCTATGACTAAATATATGTTTTTCTAAAATAATATACTAAAAGATCCGAAGGAAAATGTTTAAGAATTTAGGCGCTACAAAGTAATAAGGCACACGTCACCTACAAAGGTAATTTTCCGATGAGCTGAGGCCGGTAGGGTAAAAAGATTCTATGCTTGGCTTTATTTGTCATCAAATAACACTATTTCTTGTGCGAACAGAAGTGCAATTATGGAGGAAATGAAGTAATACGCCGCGTGCCGCGATGCCACGTGGTTCCCGGAAGAGTAGAATTTGAACCACCCCATCTCCTCCCACGCGGTGTCGTACAAGGCGACTACGGGATAGGGCTGTTTAACATCAGACAGAGATACAAGGCTTGGGTCAACAACAGTGCCCGGAAGATGACAATAGGCTCACTCCCTATTACGTAGGACCGAGTTTAATGATTGGTGAAATGTGGGTGTTATTTCACCTCTGCCTAACCCTCCGGGGATAAAGGTGTGATTATATGTATGTATGTATGAAGTGATACGAAATTACTTACGAAATAAACGTGATAGTTTAAAAACCAATCTATATCAGTTGTTCTTAAAGCGGCGTTAACTTAGGTTTAATTTATTTTCGTGGGTAGACTCCGCAAAGACCTTTGGGTTCATTTCGGAAAAAATATTCGTGAGTTCAGTTTCGTGGGTAGAGAACGGAAACACTCTAGATTAATATTTAACATAACATAACATAACATAAACTCACGCCTATATCCCCAAAGGGGTAGGCAAAGATGCTAGCACCCACATTTCGCCCTTTTATGTTTAGGTCCCAACGTAGTGAGCCAATAGGTAGCGAGCCTATTGCCATTAACCGGGCACTTATAAACTTGCGATAAATACACACGTAACTTCAAAAAGGCATCGAAAAGTCATTGGTATGTGCCATGGTAAAATCTGGGATCGAACTCGAGACCTCGTCTCAGCAGTCCATTACCCATACCACTAGGCTTTCTTTTTCTTTTACTGTTTTGCAATAGTACGTCGTTGTCAAAAAAAGTGAGCAAGAAAAGTTACATGTTTAATTCTATAAGCAAAAAAATTAGATACCTGCATAACCTTGGCAATACTGAATTTGTAATCAAGTTACAAGCATGGCAACTGTTTACTTCATGTAAGAAGCTTACACACTCACGTTGTTTTTATACATCGTGAATATTCGCAAACGAAACTGATCCTTAAGTGGCTTAAGGATTACTCCAATTACGGAATAAAATCCCGTAGACATCGATCTACTATAAAATATTTAAAAAAAAAATTATTACACGATTCAGTTCCTTAGAAAAACAACAATTTAGAATCCTTATGATAGTATTTAGTATTTTAATACTTTTCATATGGGAGTGGACCATTTTGATAAATTAAGATTGGAAACAGATTGTTGATTTTCTGTGAAAAGTGTCAAAGATACACACGTCTCCGTGTGTATCTTTGATATGTTGTGTATGTGGTGTCGTTACTAATATACTTTTAAAATTCAAAATAAGTGAAATAAAGTTTATTACATTTTCTGTTCACTCTACAAGATGTCATTTAATTTTAGACCTTAACAATATAAGCGTAAAGTTAAAAATTAAATGTCATATTTTGCAGTATTTGTGGCAAGACAGTGGTTTTGTCATGACATAATTTTAACGGAATTGGGATCCCGATTATTGAAATCAGTGTCAATAATTATAAAATACACAACATAAATCACAATAAAATGCATACATGTATGTATATATGCATAAAATCACGCCTGTTTCCCATAGGGGTAGGCAGAGATCATGCATCTTTATTTGCTACGATCCTGACATATTACTCTGGCTTCATTCACTCTCATTACACTCTTCATGCATGCTCGTCGGTTTAGGGTACTCCTGACCTGCCCCTTTTCTAAGATTAAATTATATTTATGTATTGAACAAATCGTTTTCAATAATCGTAGATATTCAAGATTAAATTAATGAAAACCCTATAAAAAAAAAAAAAATTGTATAATTTTATTTTATTATTTTATTTTATTTTATTTTATGTTTATGTAAAAGAACGAAAGTAATATTTATGCTTGATTAATATCAATTTAATGCAGCTTATAAATTACAAAATTTACATTAAAGTATTTTCGCCAATAGGCTCACCCCCTATTACGTGGGACCGAATTCGATGATTGGTGGGTGTTAATTCACCTCTGCCTAACCCTCCGGGAATAGAGGTCTGATGATATGTATGTATTTAAAAAAAAAGTCAAGTCTAAAATACGCCACGGGCGAAGCCGAGCGGGTAGGCTAGTTTTAGAATACTTTGCAAAGGTCGCCTGAGTACCGTTAGCTTTGATGTGACTTGTGTAAATAATTTTCCAATATCAAATATTAAAAAGGCTGTCGCGAATTTCTATGTAATTATAAATACAAACGAATGATGCCTTACAAAGGTATGTTTTTGTGCTTCTAAATTCAAAGGGAAAAAAATTCCATCCAAGATTTTCTAAGTCCTAAAATTCATTAATCGAACATTCTTGAATAGATGAATAAACACAGATTTAATTATGCACGACTTTATAAGGTTTCAGCCTATTCAATGGTTCTTTGACCAAATATTTGTGCTAGAAGTTAGTAGCAAACATAATTAAAACACAAAACAAGTATTTGTGTATAATAAGTTATGAGTAGTTAGTAAGTAGTTGGTGGAAACTTTGATTACAAAGTAAATCGTTTATTCTAGTAGTTACGAAAACATCGAACGTATTATTTAATGAGTTTAGGTTACGTTTTGTGTTGTAACTTTTCTGAAAAAAAAATTACATTGATAGGTTGTACATAGGGCCCACAAAACCGTGTAATCGGGATCCAGTCTCCGTACATTTAACTGATTGTACTCCGTACAATTAACACGTAATCATAGATAAAACTACACATAACACATATTCACAAATACCTACATAAACACTACACACAGCCATAAACTAGGTGGCCAGACCATCTCCATATCACCACGATGACAGACTATTGAGATAGTATTTTTTATGTTTCTTTTGAACAATTTGCCATTACCTTCCGATGCGACTTTCGTAGGCAAACTGTTCATAAGCATGAACAAACGTATGGTAAACGTTTTTGCAAGAGTTCTGTCACCATAGTAATTATGTACCATAGGCACAATAAACCTTCCTGATGTCATGGAGCGGGTACCGTGGACATTGTTTATCCGTTTATTTATTTTTCCTTTAGACAATTATCTGGAGCGCTTGAGTTTAAAAGTATATTGATGACCTCCGTGACGCAGTGGTAGAGCATTCTACGTCATCTGTGCATCTGTGCATCTGTGCATCTGTACATCAGCAGATGATAAAAGCTATCTGAAGATGGGTAGATAAATATATGACGGTTCAGAAATTTTCGCAATTAAATCATGAACTGAATATTTTCGCCGACGTTTCCGATGCGTTCCAGCACCCGTGGTCACGTCTTGAATTAAAAATAACATGGGTAGATAAGATTAGTATTAAACCTATCGGGATATTTACCATGTTAATTGTTACATAGTGAAAATGTAACATGTTGTATTGTTACATAGTGAGAATGAAAGTTACATAGTGAGAATGAAACCAGCGGTAGTGTTGATACGCAATTACGCATAGTTTAGAACTCGAAAGAAGGTAGATCGATATATTTACTACTGAATACTTTATCACTGTTTACTGCCAATACTCCACTTCCTTCGCAGCGCTGAAATATCGGAAACTCGTAACAATAGGTAAATATCCCGAGCTTTAATGCTAATGTGAGTAACCATGATAGGATAGATAAGATATTGCAGTCCTAAGAGGCCAAAATGATAATGAAATTATATAACGATCGTTATACACAGCATCATATAAACGGTTCAAGACAAGAGTTGATACTCGCCGAAACGTTCACCATTGTGAGGCATGTGGATACCGCCGCGCCGTCACGAAATCGAACGCAAACATCATTCCCAATACGTTTGCCCCTGAGTTAGTGAGTGTAAGAACGCTTCGCCGTCACAAAATCGAGTGCCAATATCCTTGCCAATACGTCCACCATTGTGTTCGCCAACGTGTAGAGGAGCCATTAGATATTATATTGAAGTTCTTTTAAATCTTATTTCCGGGCGAACATGTTGGCTATGAATTTTTAGCGTTTCAAATATGTGTCCCTAGCGGAAATCATTCTAAATAGAAGTGCGCCCTGCACTTGAGTACTTGTCAATAAAGTGTGTTTGATTTCAATATTTTATTTCTCACATCCTGTACGTTTATTTGATATTTTTATTTACTATTTGAGAATAAGAAACTTTTACCTTTTAAACTCGACGAAGGGACGAAAAATAGTGAATAAAACGAAATGCTCTTTATTTTACTGAGTGAATAAAAAAATTGTCGCGTGGTTTCCGGCAGAGTAGAATTAGGGCCACCCCATCTCTTTCCATGCGGTGTCGTACAAGGCGACTAAGGGATAGGGGATATATACTGCCCAGACTCGGCCTCAGAGGCATGGCTCGAATCAAGAATAGTGCCCGGAATACGGCAATAGGCTCACCCCCTATTACGTGGTACAGAATACAATTATTAATGAAATAACATAACATAACATAAACTCACGCCTATATCTCCGAAGGGGTAGGCAGAGGTGCTAGCACCTACATATCGCCAGTTTATGTTTAGGTCCCAATGTAATAGGGGGCGCCTATTGCCATTAACCGGGCTCTTATAAACCTGCGATAAACCGGGCACTTATAAAGCATCGAAAAGTCATTGGTGTGTGCCATGGTAAAACCTGGGATCGAACCCTAGACCTCGTCTCAGCAGTATATTACCCATACCACTGGGCTACGGCGGTATATACATACATATATATATATATATATATATATATATATATATATATATATATATATATATATATATATATATATATATATAAACATGAAGTGTGGGTGTTAATTCACCTCTGTCTAACCCTCCAGGGGTATAGACGTGATTATATGTATGTATGTAATAAAAAAATGAAATTGTAACATACACGAATCTAGGGATTAGAGTAAGAAAAAGAAATCGTGCAAAGAGGTTCTACACTCTTGTTATAATTACTTACTTTGTCTTTTTATGTATCCATAGTAAAATTTGATTCATAATCACAGTTTGGTTATTTTCTGGTAGTCAGTGATAAAAAGTGGAGTACATAACATGTGAAAAAAAAAATCATCTCGGCTCTTGTATCCCTTGATCTGATTAGAGTTCTATTACAGAATTTATACCTTCTCTCGGGAGAATTCCTCGAAAAGAATTCACATGTTTTTCACGTGTCGGATAATCTACTATTCTCTAACTTGAAATCAGATAAATCATTTGAACTATTTCTATCTGTTTGATTAGCAAACCAATAAATATAATTACATTTAAACAGTGCTGTAAACAAAAAAGTTAGAAGAATAAAGTTATATTGCAACTAATAAAGTATTAAAACAACCATCTTTAAACACAGCTGCTGTAGATTTAAGTGTTGCCTAGTTAAGTTATTATGCCTCGTTCGGTGTAACAAAGTAGGTAATAACTTAAGTGGATAATATTTAACTTGTTATATCTCGAGTACGTCTAGACCGTCATTTTGAAGATCACTTCAGATTTACTAATACTCTTCTTCAGATTTACTACTTAGGGATTTATGATAGCTGTATACGTTTACATTATATGCTATTGGTTGCGGAGTAGATAGGTAACATTTTTGTCTCGAAACCTTTTTGATTTTATGATATTGAATGAGATGAATATTAAAAGTAATCCTTGTGATATAATCATTTAATCAATATTAATAACAGTTCGTTTCCTTTGCAGTGGAGACGTTGGGCTGTTGGAGTGTGGAGGCAAAACGATTTGTGGAGTACATCTGACGTAGTAACAGGAAGAAGTCAGGCGACTCCCGCGACGGATCGTACATGGTCCGGAGGCTATCGCCATCGAAAGAGGTATCGCGGCCAGCGTGATGGGCACTTTCACGCCGAGTACTGGTCCGGTCACGCCTTTCTTTAAAGGACGATCACAATTGTGTATAATGATTGTATTTGACATGAATTATTGTAAACTTGACAATCAGTAAATTATACTTAATATTTATATTTAAAAATTGAAATAAATATATTTAAAAAAAACTGAATGGCTCGACTGATTCGGGATTTTTTTTCTACCTATATATTCCAAATGTGTCGCGGCAGGTTTAAAAATAAATGGAAAGAGAATTCCACACGGGCGAAGCAGATTTATCTTCTTAGCAGCCTAGCATTCTGTTCAAACATGATCATCGAATTGAAAGTTTTCTACTCAATTTAATGGGCAAGTGCTGTTCAATTTTCATTTCATTTGACATAGTGAACGTGATTTGACGGTGAAATGCAAAGTTGGACTGCAATTGTTGTACTTATTACTACTACGACTTCCTTATCATCAGATTTGCATCTTGCAAATTTACATGATATATATGAAGCTGTTTAAGACTTCGAAAATAAGGAAGAGTGAACTCTTAAACTTCATAACAAACATAACTCAAACATGTTGTTAAATTAAAATTTACTGAACACTGTAAAGTAGCGATAAGTACTTTAAGCTAGTGCTCAGAGAGGTATATTTGAATTTTCCACACAAACATGTCAAAAGATTACGAAAACTTGTTAGGAAAATTAAAGGTTAACGTTAAAATTATACAGTAGAAACAGGTTAACTACACTAGATTGTAATCGTACACATTTCATGTAAAAACCTGTAGATTTCATAAGATTGTAGTGCTGAAAGGAGGTCATACTAAATTCACTGTCTTTCAACGAATTCAGCGGTTTGCCTGGAGTTTTTTTTTTATCTAGGACACACCAATTTGAATTCACCTCGCCTGATGGTAAGGTAAAGGCAAAGTCTCAGGAAAGAGAGTCACTATTACAGACACTAACTAATGTTACAATGGTGGCACTCAGCTTCGTGGCCTCATTAAATGCTTTTTCACGCCCGCTTAAGGGGCCTGGGACTGTAGGAAGAAGAAAACACGTGAGCTGGTAATGAATTGCAGGCCTTATTGGTGCGACAAATAAGAGTCTCCGAACCGCTTGGCTCTTGTTCGTATATTCTGCACAGTATGAGGGTGACATCTAAGTTCTGCACGTGTTGTCCTGCATAGGAAAGGAGAGGTCGGGATTAGTTTACTTCCTCGCAGTCTCAAAAAGTCTTTTTCTTCATCCCAGCGTTAGTTTCCTCCAAAAGCATCCACTTTGGTTGTCAGGGTACACTGGTAAGGTCTAGGTGGTAGGACTCCATACCCTACACACTCTCAACAAGTTGCCAGGTTCATAAAGTTGAGCACACGTACCACGCCCTCTGTTCTAAAACAATTAAGAACCGGCAAATCTTTTACAAAACGCTTTATACATTAGATTAACTACAATATTTGCAATCAAGTCCCGCCCGTGTCGTTTCACTAATTCCTTTTTTAATAGACCTAGGAAACAGATGTTTGTTACAGAATCAAGCCAGAGCGGCTGAACGAATCTGGAGATTGTATTCTATAACACAATTGCACAATTAAATTTCTACGTACGATAGTTGTGCTCTTACGAAATTCGACTATTTGTGAGCGCGGGCTGTGAATTTGTACCTAGTTGACGAGCGTTCACAAATAATAAATTTCTTGACCCCCTACCTGCTGTAGTACAGGTATAGCTACGCAGGTAATGTTTGTAATAAATTATTATGTTAACTATATAGGTATTAGCTGACCGCCCCAGCTTCACCCCTGGCATATTTGGAAACCTTTATTTAGTTTTCAAATACAGTATGGGAATTTGTTGGAGTTTTAGACATTTATGATCACTGCTCCGCTCCCTTAAGTAGTAGCTGATATATAAGCCTAAAGGCTTTTCCGATATACGGACTGTTCTACACAAAATTATTTTTTCAATTTGAATCGGTAGTTCCTGAGATTAGTCCATTCAAACAAACAAACTCTTCATCTTTGTAACCACGAGTATAGATTTTAATTACATTATATTTATGCATGGTAATTACAATATAAATGCACGGCATTTCATACAAACTCCAGTGGTTTAAGTATTGCTATAAAATCTAAGTTTATTGTAACATTGTTAAACAAAATAAATTGATAAAATAATGAAAAGCAAATAAAAAAGTACATTTAAACAGTAAAATTGTTGTGTAGGCAGCACAAAATTGGTAAACCCCCAAAATTTTCTTATTAAGATGTGTAATTAAAAGTAATTTGTGCTACTTAAGTTAACGCCAAAACTTACATCCACGTTATCAGTTTTCGCTAAGTTCTTAAAGTCGTGGGTTGCGTAGAACTTTTGTCTCTCCAAAGTTATATTACGCATAACATCCATTGCTGCGAAAATGTTCAGTCTCCATATTAAAAACTTATGATTCAGTAAACTGTCTTCAAGCACATTACTTCGGTAGCTAACGTATTCGCGTAAAGGACGGCATTTTATTCGACTGAAGTACCTGCAACAATAAAAAATATTCGTAAACTTATTGATTAAATATCCGTGTCTCGTTAGGTCCGTAGGAAAAAATTGAGCTCAGTTTCTGTGTAATAAAATAAAAACTGCATAGTTCCCGGCAGAGTAGAATTTCGGCCACCCTATCTCATACCCTCTCCTAAAGTGCGTCATGTCGAACAGTAGACTGCGGTGGGCTAATTTATGATCTCTTCCCATACCGTGTCGTACAAGGCGACTAAAAGATAGTGCTGTTAAATATCAGACATATACATATAGATCAGACTCAGCCTCAAATGCATGGCTCGAGTCAACAATACTGCCCGGAATACGACAATATGCTCACCCCGAAATACGTGATACCGAATACAATAATTAGGAAATGTGGGTGTTAATCCGCCTCTGCCTAATCCTCCTGAAATAAAGGCGTATATTATCGTTGTGTATATGTAATAAATTAAAATTTCCTAACCAGACGTTAACCTGTACTTTGTATATGGTATTTTATCATAGTAAACAAAATTGCTGTACCCATGGAGTAACTTTATTATTTCCCTTAAGTGTCAGAAATAGATCGATGATCGATCCCCAGTGGACCATACAAACTCCCTTAGAAAGTTTTGGATGTAGTAAAGTTCGATACATGGTAGAAAGTTATATTAGTATCAATCTCCTTAAGTTTCGAAATTCTTCCACACTAGATCTTTTTGTTTGTTATGCCTACTAAAATAGAAGTATAAATAAATAAATAAATGAATAAATAAAATACTCTGAGGCATTTTATACAGGCTGAAAATTTTACCGCCACCCAGAGGAAAATTACCCCAAATACTGCAGATAGCTAAGTTTACTCAAAGGGAATTTAATACTTTATTTTTAAAAGAAAATTCAAATACCACACTTGGTATTCAAAATAAACCTATAGTATTTTTATGTAGCATCAATCAATAGAATAAAATTCAAGATTTAATTTTTTTAATAATTTTTCTAAAAAATAATAAAGAAGATGTGAAGATAACCTTGAAAGGTAAAGTTATAAATTCAATGAAACAAAATAAAGCATTTTTACTCCAAGGTCCAGCACATATCCAGCTGGATCTTCCGTCGAATATGTGTCACAGGAACATCAAATTCGACCTTCAAAATAATTACACAATAACCAGTTGCCACAAATGATACCGATGACGCAAATGTTTACCATAAGTTGATACAGCTATAAAGACTGTAAATGAGACGTCATCTGCTATTACTAGTATTACTGTATTAATCTCGTAATGAATTTCTAAGCGTTAATATTCCTCAATTACTTTCATTGTAGTGATGACGTCATTTGTCGTTATTTGTAGGCTTACAGCAAATTAGAGAACCTTTAGTAACATGAGTGAGACCTCGACGCGTGGGATGATTAAGCTCTTTGATAGCGGTGAATTTTCTTTGGCAGGTAATTGTTTTAGGTGTATAGTTAGAGACTAAGGATTTCACAAAGCTAGTTCAATTAAATGTGTGATTCAGATAGTACTAATTTTCACCTATGAATTTACCTCCAGTTCTAAATGATTATCTCTTCTCTTGGGTATTCTACTACTTGGGTTGTTTTGCAGCCGACTGTAAAATAATCCAGTTAACGATAACAAGCACGCCCATTGACATATGAGACCCACACATCAGTCTCATCAGTGGACGATATGTAAGAGCGGCGAACAATGAATGAAGGAAATATTGTATGAATGAATGATGACGTCTAACGTCTGGAAAAGAATAATATGATGTGTTGGTCGGCATTTGCCTTAATGGTAACTTATAGGATCTAAACACAAATCGAGATTGAGGAAGACTCATGATAGAGGTTCGATCTACTCACAGATTCTAAACCAAGTCTTGTAACTTCTACAGCATTCAATTACTTGTAAACATACATACATACATAAACTCACACCTATATCCCTGAAAGGGTAGGCCGAGGTGCTAGCACCCACATTTCGCCATTTATGTTTAGGTCTCAATGTAGTAGATAAATACACACATAACTTCGAAAAGCATCGAAAAGTCATTGGTGTGTGCCATGGTAAAGCCTGGGATCAAATCCGAGACATCGTCTCAGCAGTCCATCACCCATACCACTATGCTACCGCGGTTTTTACTTGTAAACATTAAATATGAATTTATTGATTATAATGAATTCTCTGATTCTATTGAAAAAATTACGGTATGACCAGTGACAAAAAAAACGAATATCTGATGAAAACAGTTCTACTAGACTGTAAAGATAAACTGGTACAAATGCTGACAACATCGTGCAATATCAGTTGTAGTAAACCATTTCTCAGAGCTCATAATGGATGATTGTCCAAACGATAAGATTCACAACCAAATAAATAGGATAAGCATTAAAGGTTCACAAGCCCTTTTTAGGACCCTTATTAATCTTCTTTAGAGGAAACAGGATACCTTTAGTGCTATTCAGGCTCATTCTTTTATTTTATACATGATTACATAAGACTCAAACTGGTATAAGTTTATAGGTTTCCGATCGGGATCGGAAAAATACGCAGACGATGTCACTGTGGGAGAAGGAAAACTCGAAATAAAACCCTTCACCATCCAGTCTGAGCAGTGTGGAAACCTCCCACGATTGAGTCAGGTCCATGTCCAGCAGTGGACTGCAATGGGCTAATTGATTTATTTATTACAATCGGGACGAACGTCAAAATGATGAGTCAAGATCGATTCATGTTATTATATAGTTTGTAATAATTTTATTATTAGTCAAGGTGATATGATAAGGGTAGACAAATATATGTGTACCATTAAAATACACACATCAACAAAGTCTAGGGAACAAGGACATTTCTAGTTTTTATTTAAAAACCCTTTCTTGTAATAGTGAGTGTTTTATATCAATAGAAGGGTATTTTTATACCGTTTTTAATTTTAATAAAAACATTTTCATACCAAATTTTTTTTTTTTTTAAGAAAGAATTGAATAGTGCCAATATTGAGTATTACAACCTTCTATGATTAGGTACAAAAATAACGAGGTAGTAAGAAATACAGTAATTAACCGTACTTTAAACGTTTTTAATAATCTGTAGGACCTCCTAAAGCATTAGCAACAGCTCGACAACGGCGTGGCATACTTAGTATGAGATTGTCAATCATCGTCTGTGGAATATGGCTCCATACACTGCGAAGGTGTAAAAAAAGTTGTTCTTCAGTGTTCAGATTTTCTAAAGAATCACTGAAAGCTCTTCTCCCAAGCAAATCCCAGGCATGCTCTATGGGATTGAGGTCGGCAGACTGAGCAGGCCATTCCAACGTCGTCATATTGTGCTCGCTTAACGCATTGACCACTACCCTCGCGGTGTGTGACCGTGCATTATCTTGCATGAACATAAAATCTTGACCGAACTGCTGTCGATGAGGGATTACCATGGGGTGTATAACCTCCTGAATGTATTGGTTTGCATTCAAATTGCCCCGTATCCAAACGAGGTCGGTCCTTCCACCAAGGCGAATTCCAGCCCATACCATGATTGTTCCACCTTGGTAAGGATGAACTTCTTGCGGATTCTGGAGACGACTCCGACGTCCAGGAACTCGCCATATACGCACTCTTCTCGAATCAGGATGAAAACCGAAGCAAGATTCGTCGGAAAACAGAACCCGTGCCCATTGATGGTCGGTCCACTGTAAATGTGCGTTAGCCCACAATAAGCGACGACCTCGATTTCCATGTCGAAGAGCTGGAACCCTAAGCGGTCTGCGAGCATAAAGATTGGCTTCGTGTAGTCTTCTTCTGACAGTTTGATTGCTAATAACCACTTGATGCTGAGACTGGAGGCCAGCGACCAACTGACGAGCAGTAATCGTGGGTTGCCGCCTTGCGGAATTTTGCAAGAAACGATCTTGTCGCGGGGTAGTAACCTTATTTCGTCCCCTGTGACGTTCGGCAACATCCCCTGTAGACCTGTAGCGTGCCCATAATCTGCAAATTACGCTTGGTTGTGTGTTGACAGCATCCGCTACGTCGCGTTGAGTTCGTCCAGCTTGCAGCATACCAACAGCCCTTAACATCTCTTCGCGACTTAAATGACGACGTGACATGATGACTACAGTCACAAAAATGCACAAACCATACGTAAAAGACGTATTATTGATAATAAACGTTATTTACAATCAAAAAAAATAATTTTTATTTTGCCTCAGAGAAACTGCACAATCAAACACTTTTAAAAGTTTTCCCTCCATATTCGAAAATCATTACTTATTTAAATTTATTTTTAAATTTCGAACAACTCTGTAATCTACTTTATTCTATTTTTATTTATTTGCTGCCAGTTATTTGAAAAACAAGATTTACACGAAAAAAAATAATTGGGGTCATCTTGTTCCCTAGACTTTGTTGAGGTGTTTAGAAAGACGTGGTTAAAAAATGTAAAAAATAGTATATTAGAAGAAAGTGATTTAGAAAGGGTGGGTGAAAAACTATAGCCTGAGAAGCTTGGGTTATAAGATGCAAGAAAAAGTTCAAGTGTATATAAGAGTATTCGTGGGGATTGAGAAAAAAAAAAACTTACGTGTGTGAATAAAATCTGCTAAATATAAAAGCATTACTGAAATTATTGTCTTGTTATCATTATTATTAATATTGATTAGGGATCCCCCCTTACATCATAATCAACATATATACTATCCCCCAAATTATGAAACGAGGACTAACAAAAATATAAATATTAGCCTCATGCTATACAACTCATTATCTTGTTTTGTTATAGCTCTAAGCTATGTCTGTTGGTCTCGGCCTAGAAAGAAAATAACAAATAACTGAAACAAGAAATTCCGTAACTGTTCAAATAAATTCAAGTATAAATACCGCGGAGACGACAAACGAGGGAGCTGTGTAGGTACAGAATGCTGAACCCGAACATAAATATGTTGATCTTAGTTTTCAGCATGTAGATTTTACCTAGTAGAACAATATTATGTAACATTATTTAAAGTAGTACCTACTAAAAATACAAAACAATTCATAGGATTTGTCTATTATTATAATGTGTTCAACTGTTATCACCATTGTGATATTGAGTCTAGATGACTGTGTGGAATATATAATTTGTAGATAATTGATAAATATGCAAATATATCTTATGAATAGCCGCGTGGTTTCCGGCAGAGTAGAATTTGGACTATCCCATCTCTTCCCATTCGGTATCGTACAAGGCGATTAAGGGATAGGGCTCAATCAAACAAATATATGCAGCCCAGACTCTGCCTCAAATGCATAGCTCGAGTCGAGAGAGCTCGGAAAACGGTAATAGGATCACCCCCTATTACGTGAGACTGATGATATGTGAAATGTGGGTGTTAATTCATCTCTGCCTAACCCTTCGGGGATAAAGGTGTGATTAGTTAAGTATCTTATGACTTATTCCAAGTCGTACCCTATTTGTGTGCCAACAATCCTGGGCGGTTTAATAACCAACATAATCACTTTCGTATTTATAATAGGTACCTATTATTAAAATTAGAATACTAAAAACAACATAAAAACCCTAAACCAGCTACAGGAAGTACCCTCAACATTACCCAAATAGTACTTACAATTAATAGCCTCAAAGAAATTAAACGGTACTCTGATCCGCTTAAGTATCTGGATTACAGGGAGGGTTGAAACGGCCATGACCGTGAAAATCCTTTGTAACTTAGCATCAATAAGTTATAGCCACTTGTATTTCAGTTTGCGTGGAATCAGTCTGTTGTTCGGCAGCACGCGAGTCGTAAAATTAGAAAGATAAATTGGCTTTTGGTCTTAGAGGAAATGCAGTGAAGTAGAATTTATTGAAGGCTTATACAAGTTTTTGGTAATAATGGTAAATAAATAAATAATGATTAAAATTTATGGGGTGATAAAGGCAGCGATAGCGGCTAAATAATCTTTGTATTATAAACACCTCAACAAAGTCTAGGGAACAAGATGACCCCAATAATTTTTTTTCGTGTAAATCTTGTTTTGCAAATAACTGGCAGCAAATAAATAAAAATAGAATAAAGTAGATTACAGAGTTGTTCGAAATTTAAAAATAAATTTAAATAAGTAATGATTTTCGAATATGGAGGGAAAACTTTTAAAAGTGTTTGATTGTGCAGTTTCTCTGAGGCAAAATAAAAATTATTTTCTTTGATTGTAAATAACGTTTATTATCAATAATACGTCTTTTACGTATGGTTTGTGCATTTTTGTGACTGTAGTCATCATGTCACGTCGTCATTTAAGTCGCGAAGAGATGTTAAGGGCTGTTGGTATGCTGCAAGCTGGACGAACTCAACGCGACGTAGCGGATGCTGTCAACACCCAACCAAGCGTAATTTGCAGATTATGGGCACGCTACAGGTCTACAGGGGATGTTGCTGATCGTCACAGGGGACGAAATAGGGTTACTACCCCGCGACAAGATCGTTTCTTGCAAAATTCCGCAAGGCGGCAACCCACGATTACTGCTCGTCAGTTGGTCGCAGGCCTCCAGTCTCAGCATCAAGTGGTTATTAGCGATCAAACTGTCAGAACAAGACTACACGAAGCCAATCTTCATGCTCGCAGACCGCTTAGGGTTCCAGCTCTTCGACGTGGAAATCGAGGTCGTCGCTTATTGTGGGCTAATGCACATTTACAGTGGACCGACCATCAATGGGCACGGGTTCTGTTTTCCGACGAATCTTGCTTCGGTTTTCATCCTGATTCGAGAAGAGTGCGCATATGGCGAGTTCCTGGACGTCGGAGTCGTCTCCAGAATCCGCAAGAAGTTCATCCTTACCAAGGTGGAACAATCATGGTATGGGCTGGAATTCGCCTTGGTGGAAGGACCGACCTCGTTTGGATACGGGGCAATTTGAATGCAAACCAATACATTCAGGAGGTTATACACCCCATGGTAATCCCTCATCGACAGCAGTTCGGTCAAGATTTTATGTTCA
This sequence comes from Eilema griseolum, assembly GCA_963662185.1. Lineage (NCBI taxonomy): Eukaryota > Metazoa > Arthropoda > Insecta > Lepidoptera > Erebidae > Eilema > Eilema griseolum. The sequence continues at coordinate 22,436,005 of OY759238.1, forward strand.
TGCAAGATAATGCACGGTCACACACCGCGAGGGTAGTGGTCAATGCGTTAAGCGAGCACAATATGACGACGTTGGAATGGCCTGCTCAGTCTGCTGACCTCAATCCCATAGAGCATGCCTGGGATTTGCTTGGGAGAAGAGCTTTCAGTGATTCTTTGGAAAATCTGAACACTGAAGAACAACTTTTTTTACACCTTCGCAGTGTATGGAGCCATATTCCACAGACGATGATTGACAATCTCATACTAAGTATGCCACGCCGTTGTCGAGCTGTTGCTAATGCTTTAGGAGGTCCTACAGATTATTAAAAACGTTTAAAGTACGGTTAATTACTGTATTTCTTACTACCTCGTTATTTTTGTGCCTAATCATAGAAGGTTGTAATACTCAATATTGGCACTATTCAACTCTTTCTTAAAAAAAAAAAAAATTGGTATGAAAATGTTTTTATTAAAATTAAAATTAAAAACGGTATAAAAATACCTTTCTATTGATATAAAACACTCACTATTACAAGAAAGGGTTTTTAAATAAAAACTAGAAATGTCCTTGTTCCCTAGACTTTGTTGATGTGTGTATGTATGAGTGACCGCCACGGTACAATTACATTTATTATGAAAACTATGTGCCCTCAACACTAGTTACATAAACACACGGCAAAAGAAGTACGTATACACCTTTACATATGAATATATATATAGTTATATATACTTAACTCCTTGGTCATGTGTTGTAATATATATTTACAATATACGACTAAGGGGATATGCTAAGTATTGGACGTATATGATTGTATTATACTCAAACTTTTATGTTCTGAAGTAAGCAGTGAAAACAACCGTAATCTTCTTCTGTCTTCCCACATCTCAAGAACCTTTTCAAATCCTATTGATTGTTAAATCTTAAAGTGATCGAAATGATACTAATTATTTCTGTAATTGAAAATATTTCTTGATCAAGATTTTAACATGCTATACGTGAGAATTACTTGAGCTTGTGATTGATGCTAACAGTAGGAGAAGAAAAGATGGCATCGCTATAGTCACCAATCAGAACTAATTATATTTAAAACAAACATTCAGAATTAAGGAATCAATTCTGAAACAAGGAAAAAGCTACAGAGAAAAAATATAGAACAACAGATATAGGACAGCAAAACAGATACAGTCTAGGTATTACGTTTAACTTGGTTATGGTTTAGAAACGTAGCTTACTTAAAATGTTAAATAATATACTAATACTAAATAATATTATTATCAAACATAACAGTTGCGGAACGCTGTGATGGCCTTTTTATACAATTGAATTTGCTCGTTTTCTCTTTTTTGGTGAGCTTAATTTTGGACAACGAACTGTTAGACGAATGACTAAAGAAAAAAATGCCAAGACAGGCACAGAAGAAAATAAATTTCAGGCACCAAGAAAAGAGAAAACGAGCAAAACCAGTCGCGTCAAAACGGCCATCATAGCGTGCAGCAACTATAAGGTCGAAGCAATCAAAAGTTTGAATACGTTTTGGGCACACTTAAAATTATATAATTATAAAGTTACAATTTAAAATGTCTACTTTTTCTGTTAAATTTAAATATAGAAAAGCTATTTTTTATGTAACTCTCACGTAAGTTTTATAGTTCATGCCATTCATATTGAGACCTAATTTAAAAATTTCCTTTGATAGTATATTAAAATAAAATTGTAACTACCTTGACATTTTCATTTTCCTAACAACATTATAATATCTTTGCAAAAAATTTACTAAACATTGTTTTAAGGTCAATTACAAGAAAAGTCACTAAATTGCACAAAGTGGCTAGTAATATCTAGTATTCTAAGGAATAGGGCTGTTTAACATCAGACAGATATTGTATACAGTTCAGACTAAGGCACAGATACAAGGCTCAAGTTTTTTTGTTTACATAGAACTCGTCAATTAGACTTCGCCTTGCCTGATGGTAAGCTGAAGGTCAACAATAGTGCCCGGAAAACGGCAATAGGCTCACCCCCTATTACGTGAGACTGAAAACAATGATTGGTGAAATGTGTGTGTTAGTTCACCTCTGCCTAACCCTTAGGGGATAAAGCCGTGATTATGTGTATGTGTGTGTATGAATTTGCATTTAAAAAGAACACATTGAAATACTAAATGAGCGATATCCACTTCGATAATTTTATTTAGACGGCTTAATTCAATGGTTTCTTTTTATAACCTTGTAAGATAGTAATCAATTAGAAACTAAGTATAAAATACAGGTCAGTAATAAACAAGTTTTAAGGCGCTTAAGGCTTTCCATATTTCATTCAAAAGATCTATCGGCATCAGACTTTTATTCTATGGGTATCGTTTAAGCATTAGCATGTGGCAAAAAAGGCAAAAAAAAAAAGGTAATATAACAATTCAAAATTCTCTGAGCCTCTTTCCAACTCATTTATGGTTGGCTTTCGGGTCTAACTGAGACACGGCTGAACTTCGATATTTTCCGTGAAGCAACTGCCGAATTCCCCAACTAATTGAAGCGATATTGAAGTTCTGTATTTAGACTTGTTGGAGTTTTGAGGGCTTCAACTACCCGTGATAACTGCCATAGATGTCCGTATGGCAGCCGGGACCGATGGCTTAACATACTCTCCGAGGCACAACTAGTCCAATGCAAATATTCATATTCATGCATACAAATATTCACACTGAACGGGGATCGAACTCAAGCCTCTTACGCACCCTAGAGAACGCTCACTACCGAAACGACACAGAGGCTGTCAATACTGCTGCTGGAATAATAACAATTATAAGCGATAAAAAACTATTAAATGCAACCTTGTAACGGATGACGTGGGGCGTATTGCAGGGAGAGGAGTGAGAGAGAGAAGAGAGAGTGGTGGTGAACTAAGAGAAGAGAGGACTGACACCTCTACAAGCAATCCGCATCCCATATCCAGGGAAATCCACCAAAAAAGCTCTGAAAACCACTAAATGACATTGAAAATCCTGATTTGGTGTTTAGTTCAATGCTTCTCCTGAATCTACCTAGTGAATAAAAAATGAATAAAACAGAATAATTTTCGCGCATGTTATAATTAATTTTCGCCTGTTCCACATATCCCACTGATCTATCCCTACTGGTAGGGAAGAAAGGATTTATTTTCACTTTTAGCTACTGAGGGGAATACTATTCCACTTATCTCTACTGATAAAATAAAGTTCATAATAATTTTTCTATCTATCTAAATATGTGAAAGTAAAATATCCATGTATCCCTTCTAGTAACTAAAAGTTGGCACAAATTCCTTACGTCCCTACCAGTCGGGGTAGATCAGTAGGGATATGTCGAACAGGGGTTCATATTTGGCTATGGAATGCCACATAGAGGTATTTGGTTTATCATGTGATGATTATTTAAACTGTTGATTGCTGGCACTTGGTGGTACTCAATGTTACACACTTTGATAACACACTTGTACTTTTCAATGATATTTATTATTGAACCTGACTAGTTTCGCCTTACGGCATCTTAAAACTTTGAGAATGCCGCAAGGCAAAATTGGTCAGCATCAATAATAAATATCGTGGAAAAGTACAAGTGTGTTACCAAAATATGTAACATTGAGTACCACCAAGTGCCAGCAATCAACAGTATAAATAGTCATAAATCAACATAATAACATAATGTTTTCATACCGCGGTTATAATAACTTCGTGTTGTGTTCCCAGCGGTGAGTAGGGTAGCCAGAGCTCACTGGAGAATTTGTGCTGTCAGTGGGAAGACTAAAGGCTTGTCCTGCTTTGTCTTCTACTGACGGCACAGAAACTCTGTACTTACAGGGTTGGCAGCGCGACTGTGACTCCTCTGGTGTTACAGACGTCCATAGGCCACGGTAACTACTTTCCATCAGGTGGGCCGTGTGCTTGTCTGACAAATAAGTGGTATAAAAAAAAAAAAAAATGTGATGGTTTCCATACGGGAAAAGAAAATTGCATTTTGTATAAATAAAATTGGTTATGTATTTAATTAACACGGCACCTGTGTGAATACAAATAAACTGATACGTCAGTTGACACGCGCCATACTTCATTTTAAAATTATTATGCCAATTTTTTATAACTGAATATATGACGAGGTGAAATTTAATAGTTAGTGCTATAGTTTTATCTGTTCAGAAGTTTTAAATCCTCACTTTTAAGACAGATTTTTTAAACTTTGACAAAACTTAGAACTGACAAGCCTTTGGTCTTCCCACTGACAGCACAAAAACTTTCCAATGAGCTCTTGTGTATACGTGTATTTATGTGGTACCTATACATGTTTCTCTTCTTCTACTTCCATAATGGTTTCCATAAATATCAACTAATATTATTATAAAATGAGATACATAGAGAGAGTGCTTCATAAGTTAAAGAAATGGCCATAAATTCCAACTAAATGTAGTGTCGAGCTTTTACCAACATAACATTATGCAACAAAGCATAAAGAGCGATATTTTCGTTCGAATCTGAAACCATCTGAAAGTAATAGGGCGGTCAAGATTTTTCACTTACTTAGTGTCATGGCTTAGAGAAATAAACGATTCCCCTTGAAAGCCCCGAGGGGGGCTCAGACGGCAGTCGCTTCGGTAAAACCAAACCAAATTTATAATAGAGTGATAAAAGAGTAGACCCCGAGCTCCAAATTGCTGATTAAGTGACTATTAAGATTTGGTTCCTCCTCCGAGGACTGTCTGTTGAAGTTTAACTGATATCATCATTAATCTTGTGCAAAGGCTACAAAGTAACCTCTATAGCCGATATCTTGTTGATTCATTCATTCTAGTGGCTTACCGTATAAAATAGTATTCCACGGACCATGAAACATTGGGCAAATGCCAATTCACAATCTGTCATTGGTAGTCAGTATTCAGAATCTATAAGCAACAGATATAAACTACCGTTTATCATTGTTTTCGAATGATGTACAATCTATAATTATTCTAGGTATCGGGACTTCTCGCGAATTATATCTTGGAACTTACTATTTCTGCCGACGTTTCGGATGCGTTGCAGCACCCGTGGTCACGACTTGACTATTCTTCGGACGTCGAGATGTATGCGGGGAACATTTTTTGAGCGCCTACCCACAGTTACACTTATTATGAACGGTTGGGCTGGCGCACACCACACTCACTATGTCAGTTTTTAACGGCACTGTGTTTTTTGGTTTTAGTATCTTAATCACTGGATTCCACGTTCCGGATAGCTTGAATCCATCTTCCCTATTGAAATTTTTATATTTTTTGATTTCAATGGCTTCCCGCACAATCCGTGAATAGTAGTGGCGATCAGTGGAGAGGACTTTGGGTTGATGAAGACAGAAATAGTAAGTTCCAAGATATAATGCGCGAGAAGTCCCGATACCTAGTATAATTATGAATTCACACCGCGAAAGTTTAAAAATAACATGTACAATCTAGTTAGCTTGAATTATACTGCTATTAGTTATAAAGATCGTGGATTTGAATCCCACCTGAACTGATTCAATTTTTTTCATACCTGAATCGATTTAAATAGCACTTGTTTATTTATTGCGTATTGATGTCTTAAAAGTAACATAGCTTACCAGGAACCTAATTTTTTACGTGTGAAAAATCCCCACGGATACCTCACCCCACTGGAGCCGGTGAGAGAGGTTATGTCGGCCTCAAACCGACTAAAACGCACGACGTCTGGGGGTCGTTGTTGGTTGCCGGAAATGAGGTTGGCAGGCATGTCCCTAGCACCCCGGCTGACCCTTTGACATCTCTCTCGATCTGGTCGTCCTCGGGTGTGAGGAATACGCAGTACCCAACTGGTACCTGGGAACGGAAGGCGAGTGTTGCGCGCCGCCGCCGTAGTCTGCTTCTACCAGGATGACAGGCGGGTCCACCCGTCACCCTCGGACCTGTGCTCATAGGGGGCGGAGGTCATTCATCAACCTCCGACGCTCGAGTTGCCTCATTGCGCGGGCAGCGTGGCTTGCAATTCTCTTTCGCACTAGGTACCTTATATGAATTAAATAAATGTACAAAACTCTAATAGCCATTTTTATTTCACAATGTTCTCCTACCAAGAATATATTAATCCGTTTCTGAATGTTAAATTATTCCAAAACCTTCTACAGCCATAACTAGCCTTTATATGTGCCGCTATCAGGCTCCCGTAGCTTAAGTTTCCGGAAATTTAGCAACTGCCAACCTTGACAACTAACAGATTAATTTGGGCAACCGAAATTTAATTGCATTGCATTGCGCATATTGTAAAATAAGAAGTGACTAAAATCGAAATTATAGTTGTTACTGTCCAATGTATACTGCCTAATTTAGCACGATTCGATAATATTGAAAAGTCAGTGGCGGCCTCCTTCGGTTCATGAAAATGTTAGTTTTACTATACTAGTGCACACAGAGCATTTGGAATTATTGAACATGAGTGAGTAAATTATGTTCTGATGCATGTAAGCACACGTATCAAAAATAAAATGCGATGTTCAAATGCGAAGTCATAGGATAAAAAACAAAAATCTCCGCACATGTTCAAGCTACTACACTAGCAGATAGAGTATATGCAACATTTCCTACTGGTGAGCTAAGAAAAAAGACAAATGGGACATTCCACCAACACAATGAATAAATATTACAACAAGACTAGCACACCCACAGGGCCTGTCACAAGCAATACAATAATAGTGATACGAAATGAAAGAAAAATTCTTATCGCAAAAGTTTTAGCCGCAGATGTGTTGGGTCCCCCTTTTACTCTTATATAATGAGTGCGGAAATCTTTTCGAATACCCCTTACCCCGCGTAGGGGCTGGCGAGGTGGTTATGTCGGACTCAAACTTACTAAAACTGCACGCTATCTTCGATCATCAGTTGCCTAGTAGGGTGAGGTTGTCTCGGGCATATGCCTCACGCATCGGCTGACCCAGGGCGTAACTAGCGTAGCCCTGGCGTAGCGATCAGCTACACTACGGCTACGCCACAAGCCCCATCGCTAAAATACTTCGTATATGTCCAAAGAAGATGCGATTATTACCAAAGTTTATTTCACAAGAGATACTAATATTTTATTCATGCAATGGCATCACTGTTGGTTTAAATTTAAATAAATTTCGATGGCTTTTTCATATTTATCCCTGTTTATTATTGATGATGTTAGTACTATAGCGTGGCAGGAACGCAGCCTCTTTGAAGGATTAGACGAGCTGTCGGTGTTAGCTCTCATATTTTATGCCAGTCACTGTCTGAGGCGGTTGTCACTCACATTAATTCATCACTGTTGGAACACAAAACAGACTAGGACTCGAGGTGAATGAGAAATATGGTCCGTTTTAACAATTTTTTTTACTAAGAGTTGTATTAAATCACGACTATTGTTACCAAAAATAGAATTCAGAATGTCTTTAAAACTTTCTAGACCAGTTACTTTACTTAATGTTCAATATAATAACCCTTTATTAAGATGTAACTTTGGGTTTATAGTATCGATGCAAGTAGATAGTGTTAATGCAGAACCACACTCCGTTATGTCTTATTCCGCTACATAAGAAGACGTTTGGGGGCCTCATTCGCCTATATTTGCATTATTTGTGCACATGACAAAATAAATACGCGTTTTTAACACACTTCAAAGGACACAAATAATTCCGCTAACATTAAATATTTCGGCGAAAACAACCAAGCGTGTATCTGTGTTTGACATTATAAAAGTCGAACATATGACAATTAATTTGAAATCAGTTGACTCAGAATGCGTAGGTATATTAAATTTTAATTAAAGGGCCCATAAACACAATCCAAACTTTACATGAGTTTCAATACGTTTCCTTTATTACCCCAAAGTAATAAAAGCTGTCAACTTTCAAATAAATAAATCAACTTTTATATTAGTTACCTTGCGATAAACTTTTAGAGAATATCAGGCTGGGGAAATTATTCGCACAATTTCACTTAAATGGGTTAAGTTAGATTAAATTCGTAAAACAACAGTTAATTTAAAAACAACGGGGTGGAAAGTGGACTGGCAAGGGTCCACAAAACATGTCACATACTGGGTCACACTGATCAAAAGAGGTAGACACGTAAATGTTTACGGGATATTATGGTACCTCTTGATTGGTAGAAGGTTTGGATATACCTCTGAACTTCATAATATCTGGACTTTATCTGGACTTAGTCACTGGTAGACTGATTCAAACCCAAATTCAAATTCAAATCCAAATCCAAACTAAATTCAAATTAAAACCCAAATCCAAACTCAAATCCGAATCCGGAACCAAATCCGAATTCAAACTACATTACATTACAAAATGAGCAATAATTTAATAATATTCTAAAAAAAAATGCAAAAAGAAGATAGAAATCGAAGCTTTAGCAACCCTCAGTGTTAATTAGCCCCCTGGATGGTGCCAAGAAGTTTTTCTTGAACTTGCTGATAGAATCAGCAAAAATATCAAGATCCACATAGCTACCGCACAGTGAATTGTACTCGGAGCATATACGAGCCACAGGGGATTGTCTACCAATATTAGTTTTGCAGACGGGTATATGGAACGTTCGAATACCAGGGTACCTTAGCACTCGGCTGGGTACATTGAGATTAACGCCATTGACCAGCTGGCTACAGTCTATGCTGGCATTCACAAGCTTGTGTAGGAACACTAGGTCTTGGACCCTACGGCGTAGGTTGAGTGTTTTCATTTTCAAAAAGGCAAGTCTTTGGTCGTAAGGGGCCCTATGCGATATACCAGGTAAATCGTATGCCAGTTGTCTCGTGAAAGCACGTTGAATACTTTCAATTCTCTGCGATTTCACTGTATATATAGTATTCCAGACTACAGAGGCATATTTCAGCTGACTTCTAACCAGGGCGTTGTACAATAACACCTTAGTCTTGGCTTGACGGAACTCCTCTGTATTCCTCCTAACGAACCCTAGCATTTGAGCTCCCTTTTTGGCAACTGCATCCACGTGAGAGGAAAAACTGAGCCCGCTGTCCAGCATGACCCCCAGGTCTCTAATTTCACTGACCTCCTTTAAAGCTTTACTATCGATGCTATAAGTTGAGTGAATGGGGCATCTTTTTTGGTGAATTTTATGTGGTAACACTTTGCAGCATTGAGCACCATACCATTTCCGCGACACCACTCGTGAATCCCGTCGAGGTCACACTACATCAGTTCAGTGTCAGACTGGGAATTGACTGTCCGATATATCTTGAGGTCATCGGCAAACAGGGAGAACCTGGAGTGCTCGATGTGGCTCACAATATCGTTGATGAAAAGATTGAATAGCACCGGCCCAAGATGAGATCCCTGCGGCACGCCCGAGTCGGCGAGGTACTCCCCAGAGTCATATCCCTTCACCGAGACAAACTGCGGTCTATTGTGTAGGTAGGATCGAAACCATTCTAAAAGGGCACCGTACACACCGTGGGCTTTGAGTTTCATCAATAGTAGGGGTGGCTCACTTTATCAAAGGCACTGGAAAAGTCGGTATAAATGGCATCGACCTGTCCTCTCCGATCAATAGTTGCTGACAGATCCGACACATAAGTCACCAAGTTTGTGTGCACAGAGCGACCAGCCGTGAAACCGTGTTGGGCCGAGCTAATGGCGGCACTGATATGACGTGTGAGAACTGGACGTATCAGAGACTCGCAAAGTTTGGAAAAACAGGAGAGAATTGAAATGGGGCGGTAATTTTTGACATTGCTATGATCACCCTTTTTATAAATTGGTACGATGCGAGCTTTTTTCCATTCATCTAGGAAGACACCATCATCAAGGGAGCGATTTATTATTTTAGATAGTGGCAAAGCAAGAGCAGGACCACAGCGCTTGACAAAAATAGGAGGTATCATATCTGGACCAGCACCCTTCAAAATGTCCAATTGTTTGATTTTTTTCAGGACTTCCCTCTCAGTGAATCCGATATGACCCAGGGAGTTGCCAAAAATTGGACAAAGGACAGTACATTTTAGTTGTAAGTAGTAGTATTTTGCAAAGAGGTCTGCAATACCAGTGCCAGTACTCTCAGACAAATCCGCAGAGTGCATCGTGGCCGGTAATCCTTGGTCACCGTTACGTTTATCTTTGATAAATTTCCACAGTGATTTCGGATTTTTAGCGATATTTGTTTCCACTTTGGTGATGTAGTTATTATAGCTGATTTTTTTTTTGTGACAACGCTGCCTAAGAATGTCATATTCGATTTTGTCGCGTTGATTCTTATATTTGTTGTACCTACGTCGAATTTTGTTCGATATAAGTCGAGCCAATCCAGTGTCAAACCAAGGTGGGGTCCCAGATGATCGCACCCTACGGAGCGGCACACAATGTGCAATTACCTCCCTCAACAAGGCATATAAGGATGTCACCATGTCATTTACTGTAACAGATACTGAGAATACCTCATTCCAGTCGATTACATTCAGTCTCGTTAATATTTCTGCGTAATCAGCCTTAAAGAAGATGAAGTCGTTTCTTGGGTTTGACTTAAGGTAGTCATGGGTAACTTCGATGGGGGCGTGAAAAAGCAGAGGAGGATGCCTTTTATCAATTTTACTAATCGGTCTGCAGTCCGAGAGGTTTGTGAGGAGGTCTAGGAAGTTGTCGTCTGCATTGCTAATACTGTTAACTTGATTCAGGTCGTTTAGCGACATAAAGTCTACAAGAGCACAACCCAAGGTACATTAGTAATTTGATGGGGTTAGGTAGCATTCAGTAGGATGTTGAGTCCATTTAATAAATCGCATGTTAAAGTCACCCAGTATTATTATATCGTTGACATTGTTCATAATGTTAGTGGTATTTACAATATATTTATCCAGCATAACCGACGTCACTGGAGGCGGCAAGTAGACGGCGCATATGGCTATTTTTTTTGGGATATTGTTTAGTTTTATGTGGAGTGTAACCCATATATCTTCGCACTCACTTTCCCACGAGACTATGCGAGCAGAAGGAATGCTACGTAATATCGCGACCAGAACTCCACCACCATCCTTTTTGACTCCACTAATCAAGTATCGGTCCCTCCGGTGGACCACATATCTTGAATCAAACAATTCGCGACTATAAACACTATCCTGAAGCCAGGATTCAGTGAAAACTATGACGGGATAATTATTTATGGAAATGTTTCTGCGGATATCGTTGACCTTAGTTCGAGTGCCACTGACGTTCTGATAGTAGATGTCAAGCATTGTGACAAGATACCAGTGAAAATATACTTAACCAAGACTGCAGCTACAAAATTAAATAACGAGCCGCAAGCTCTCCATACTGCGTATCAGGATTGTTGTTGATGTTGATGTTGACCTGCTTTCTTTTAAATAAAGATCATCATTATCAAAGCGATAGTCGTGATTGCATCTAAATCCTTGGATCTCGAGCTCCACACCCTTGGGAGAGCGACTGCCGTATAGCCAATACCTAGAAAATTATGTATCAGTTATCAGGCCAGGACAAAAATTTTGGTGGGACGATTCAGGCGAGGTGTAGTCAAATTAGTTCGTCTTAGATAAAAAAAACAACAATAGTGAATTTGCTATCTACAAATCACTCAAATCAAATGTATTACAGTCCCATCTATATGTAAAAGAAAGATATCAATTTCAGGGTCGCAAAAATGGCGCATCGTGTTTCGCATGACGCGGCATTTTGGTCGGAAATTAGCAGGTTGGCAGCCTACGGTTGAAGTTCAATGTCAACGCAGTCATCATGTTGTATTTCATTCTATTTGTATCCCTACGACATTGATACAAAAACACTATAGACGTGAACAAGTAATCAAACTTAACTAACTTTTAAACTTTCGCGTTCCATAATACACAGTAATGTTTCCAGAAATAAACGATATCATGGTATAGGTACATACATATCTTCCGGGGACGAGTTGGTGTCGGCGCCTACGCCTTATAAGACTTTTATTTTAAGTAGTAATATGTATAACAATTATTACGGATAGTGTTTTAGTTTATTCTACATAGTTTAGCGGCGCCTTTGCCGTATATATTTATTTTTGTTAAATAGAAATTAGCGGTCCCCGCGCTTTACAAACTATTTATTTTGATTTGTATAAATCATGTGGATTCGCGGCGCCCGCGTCATTAAAAACTATTTTGTATGTCATAGTTCTTAGGATTCATTGTTGTTTGTGTAAACTTAGTTTGCCATTTCCAGCGGGTCGCGCGCGCCTTCGCTTCGTAATGTAGGTACCAACTCACTTTGCCGCTAGCCACCTTCCTGGGCACTTGTTTCCATCAATTATTTATAATCTTAAGAAATATTGTACCAACAGTTATTCTGGAAATAAGTAGACCTCAAACCAATTATCTGCTTTTATTTCCTCCCTTGTTCACGTGGTGAACAAATTGGCGACCGTGACAGGACCTGCCTGATTAAACGCGAATTCGAAGTTACGTTGCAGGTAGAATATTCTCGAGCAAGGTGAACGAAGGTCGACCGCCACGCGTGCCACGTTGCTTCGCAGTTCCTGTTTGTAAGGACTATCCAGCTTCGTGTGTGAAGTGCGTGCAGTCTGAACCTGTTCTCGCCTAGGAAGAATTTGGCTTATTCAACGGGAGGCGTCCAGCTCCCTCGGCATCGTCATCAAGCGGATCGTGAGCTCCGAGAGGACGGACCTACCTACGCATCGTCTGCCTAATCATAAAGTGAGCCCGTTCCTTTTCTATTCCTTTATGTTCCTATTGATTTGTGATTTCAGGGGACTGGTTCCTTAATATTTAGTGCCTACTCGTGTTATACTGTCATATGTTAGCCTACTGCTCCCGCTTTAATAAGCTGCGAGCTTTATTTGCACATGTTTGTACCCCATAGCACGCTTGTCTGCCTAAATAATACCTACCTATTTAGTTTTTATTCAATATTTAGTGCCTACTCGTGCTATACTGTCATATGTTGGCCTATTGCTCCCGCTTTAATAAGCTGCGAGCTTAATTTGCACATATTTGTACCCCATAGCATGCTTGTCTGCCTAAATAATACCTATTTAGTTTTTTTTACATTTAGTGCCTACTCGTGCTACCGTCATATTATTATGTTAGCCTATTACTCCCGCTTTGATAAGCTGCGAGTACAATTTTGCACATATTTATTTGTACCCCATGCACGCTTGTCTGCCTAAATTATATTTAATATCATTTGATCTTTATTATCCCCCTAGTTTTGCATAGACTATTCCATTTAAATGCATCTAAACTCAGTGTTTATTATCAATATCAATGCTTCTTTGAATTCAATTCATTAAGGTGCCTATTCTTTCACTGCATAGTGTAAACAACCTAAGTATATCAGTTGCCCATAACTAGCTATAAACGTTTGCATCTTCCATTGAATCGTTGTACCTACGCGCTCGCAACAATCTATTCCAGCGTTCGAGCGCTGCGTTGACTACGCGCTATCGCTAAACGCAGGCTGCGCGCAGCGCTGCATCTCTGCATTTGCATCGCGCATCAGCTGTTTTGTACCTGCCTACACCGGTGCGAGTCATCGCATCGAGCGCCGAGTGCTGTCTACAAAGCGAGGAGCGTATGCGTTTTACTTTCTTACTTTTGTTTTGATAATCTAATTTGATTTATTTGTTTGAAATGACTGACGCTGAAGCTTCGAAGACCGATAGGGCTATTAAGGATTTAACTGTTAAACGTAGCTCAATTAAAGGTCGCCTTACAAAGTTTAAAAATGAACTAGGAACTTTACAACCACTTGAAGTTATTTCTCCTTTGGATATTATTAAACTTAGAACCAAATTGAATAAATTTGAGGAATTATTCACTGAATTCAGTCAAGTACAAGAGGAAATAGAAGTGATCAATGCGCCCACTTTGGAAGTTGAACTCTGTGTTAGGGATTGCTTGGAACAGGATTTTTACCACTGTATAGCTTTGTCTCAGCAACTTATTGAGAGAAATGCCTCTAATCGTGACAACAACGGTGAGTCGCATTCTTCTAGTTCTCGTTGTAATCACGACGATGACTGTGGGCCTCTCGGGTTCAAGCTACCCACTATAAGGATCCCTAATTTTGACGGAACGTACTTTAAGTGGCTTGAGTTTAGGGACACGTTCTCTTCCTTGATTCACAAAAATCCTAAAATTAAAGATATTCACAAATTTTACTATTTGAATTCTTACTTGGAAGGCGAAGCAGCGCGAGTTATTTGCAATTTGGAGGTTACAGAGCAGAATTATAGCGAAGCTTGGCAACTTTTACGTGAGCGCTATGACAACAAACGTCAGTTAATGAATAATCATTTAAGATCCTTGCTTAGTTTTGAATCAGTGCGGGAAACTGAAAGGTCTTTGCGGTTTATTATAGACCACGTGACCAAGAACTTACGGGCTCTTAGGTCTTTGGGTTTGCCCACCGATGGTTGGGATATGATTATAATTTATTTAGTTGTAGAAAAATTGGATTCAAAAACGCAGTTTAAATGGGAAGAGCATAAGAATTCTTTAGGTGAGATTGTAACACTAGAGGAGTTTTTCAATTTTTTGAAAAGTCGCGCTAACGTAATCGAGACTATGAGTCGTAATAAGGCTACGTCTAATCACACCCCACAAGCAGAGCAGTCTAATACACGTCATAAAACACAAACGAAGGTTATGACAGTCTCTTCTAATTCCTCTAAGGAACCATCTGCTCCGTCTTCTCCGCTTTGTCTATGCTGTAAGGGTGCTCACCGCATTTATGATTGCTCTGTGTTCATGGCTAAATCATCTAGTGATCGAATGATTCTTGTAAACACTCGGAAGTTGTGCCACAATTGCCTCAGGACCGGCCATCCTTCTCGCCGCTGTAGGCTCCCTCGTGTGTGTAAGGAGTGTAAACAGCGTCACAACTATTTGCTTCATGAAGCTTTGTTTAAAGCTGGCACTGATAGTGAAGGCCCTCAGGGTGAGGCCGTCATTTTGTCTGCTTTGTCATCTTCAGAGGTACTGTTGTGTACGGCTGAAATAAACTTAATAAATCCCACTAATAATGTAAACATGACAGTGAGAGCGCTGCTGGACAGCGGGAGTCAGTCGTCTTTCGTCACAGAGCGCGTGAGGCAAGTCCTGCATCTGATTCCTCAGCCTTCCAGTACTAGGGTCGCCGGGATCGGCGAAGCTCCACTGAAGATTATTCCTGAACGGTGTGTCGTTCATCTTCAGTCGAAGGTTACATCATTCAACGCTACTCTATCGTGCCTAATTTTGCCGACTATTTCCGGTAAGATGCCTAAAGCCTCTTTTAGCATAAGGCACTTGAACTTACAAGGGTTCAGGTTGGCGGATCCTAATTTTAATAAGTCTTCTGTCGTTGACATGCTCATCGGTGCCGATCTATTCTGGGATCTGGTAGGTTCCGAACAACATTCACTAGGAGAGAATAGTCCGATCTTAAGAAGTTCTAAGTTAGGATGGCTGGTAGCGGGTTCCATGTTTCCCAGGAAACAGCCCTCCAAAATGGAGGTGCACTGTCACTTGTCGCAAAATGATGACATGTGTAATCTTGGGGATGAATTGAAAAGGTTTTGGGAGTTAGAAAACGTCCCACACAAGGCGTTCTTGACTGAGGAAGAAAGTCTTTGCGAACAGCACTTTCTCAGTAATACAGTTCGTGAAGGTGACGGCCGTTTTTGCGTGAGGCTCCCGCTTCGAGCAGATAGGGATTGTTTAGGAGATTCCTTTCGTTTAGCTCGCAAAAGGTTTCTAAATCTTGAGGGGCGCTTTAAACGGCAGCCTGTACTCAAGGAGCTTTATTTTGAATTTATTAGGGAATATGCTGAACTTGGGCATCTCTCGGAATATTGTGGCGATCTCCCTCATGAAGTAAAATATTATTTACCTCACCACCCTGTAATTAGGCAAACCAGCGAATCTACTAAGTTGCGAGTCGTGTTTGATGCGTCCGCTCGTACTACTTCCGGTTTCTCTATGAATCATTTACAGATGACGGGGCCGACTATTCAAGATTCTCTATTTAACATCTTGGTTAGATTTCGCTTGCATAAATATATTCTCACCGGTGATGTTGAGAAAATGTACCGCCAGATTAGGGTAGACGATAGGGATCGCAGTCTTCAATTGATTCTGTGGCGTGAGGACGAATCGCTGCCTCTTCGCACTCTTAAACTGAATACCGTTACTTACGGATTTTCAAGCGCTAGCTTTCTTTCTACTCGATGCCTTTGGCAGTTGGGTGATGAGTGCGAGGATCCTCTTGTAAAGGAGATAATCAAGAAGGATTTCTATGTAGATGATTTGGTTACTGGTGCTCAGTCTGAGAGCGAGTTACTCGTCTTAAGGCAGTCTATAGCAGAAGTGCTCGCTAAAGGTGGTTTTCACCTCAGAAAATATCGCTCTAACTTGCCTACAGCACTTCAATCTTGCTTAAGAGAGAGTTCTAATGATTCACTCGTACTCAGCAACTCTACTTGCACGTTAGGTATCGGCTGGTTGCCCATTAAAGACGAGCTTTATTTCCCTATCGAGGCAGCAACAACTAAAGTTGTCACTAAAAGAACTATTTTGTCCTCTACTTTCAAGGTATTTGATCCTTTAGGTGTTCTGTCTCCTTGCACTATAAGGCCTAAAATGCTTATTCAGCAACTGTGGACACAGCCTAACCTTGGTTGGGACGATCCCGCTCCAGATAAACTTAAAGCGGAATGGCTTCAGTTTGCTAATGGCATGAAGAGTATTTCAAATTTACAAATTAAAAGACATGTTTTAATAGATAACTTTATTTATATCGAATTGCATTGTTTTGGTGATGCTTCTCAGCGAGCGTATGGAGCTTGTATTTATTTGAAATCGATAAACGCGAAGGGAGAAACAAGAGTGTGCCTACTATGCGCAAAATCGCGCGTAGCGCCCATTGCACCTACAACAATTCCTCGCTTGGAACTATGCGCGGCCTTATTGGGAGCGCAACTGACTTCTGCTGTCATTCAGGCGTTGCGGCTTGAAATAAACCGCCAAGTTTATTGGACTGACTCTAAGGTAGTATTGTGTTGGCTACAGACTTCCAAAAACTTAAAAACCTTTGTGGCTAATAGAGTTGGCGCAATTACTGAACTTACTTGCAGTGCCTCTTGGCGTTACGTACCGACGTCTCAAAATCCAGCGGATTTGGTCTCGCGTGGTGTTGAACCGGATCAACTTGCCGATTTACCCCTTTGGTGGTCAGGTCCCTCATTTTTGCAGCAGGACGAGTCACGTTGGCCATCCTTTGAGCACTGTAATGAGGCTGAGATACCGGAGGTCAAGGCTCATCCCGCTTTGACGGGGGAGGCGGTCATCAATCCGTTCGATCTCTCTCGGATTTCTAAGTTATCGATAGCTCAACGCGCGTATGCTCGCATTCTAAGATTATTTCATAATGCCAAAAAGGCAAACCAAAACGACAAATTGGTTGGCTGTTTACAGGCTTCAGAATTGGAAAGGTCTATGAATATTTTGATTAAACTATCACAGCAGCATTCATTCCAGACAGATTTAAATGTGTTGTCTCAGAACAAGCCACTTAAACCTAAATCAAATATTGCATCTCTCAATCCCTTCATTGATTCAGAGGGACTACTTCGTGTGGGTGGACGCATTGCCACATCTACTTACGATTTTGACAAACGACACCCTATGCTTCTACATGCACACAGTCGTTTTGCTTCCCTGCTCTTTCAGCGGGAACATGAGCGTTTAATGCACGCCGGTCCACAGCTGCTTCTTGCGTCTATACGAGATCGATTTTGGCCTATAGGCGGGAGAAGTCTAGCCAGACGCATTGCTCGAGGGTGCCTCGTATGTTGTCGTTTTAGGGGCAAGTCAATGAACAATCTTATGGGCAATTTGCCACCGGAGAGAGTCATGCCTAATTTTCCCTTTATTAACGTTGGCACTGATTTCGCCGGGCCATTCCTTATAACCGATCGAAGGGGCAGGGGATGTAAAATAACTAAATGTTACTTGTGCATTTTTATATGTTTTAACTATAAATGCATTCATTTGGAAGCAGTCAGTGAGCTTTCAAGGGAAGCCTTTTTGTTAACGCTCAAGCGCTTTATCGCACGCAGGGGTTTGCCAAAGAAAATATTCTGTGATAATGGCACAAATTTTATTGCCGCAGCTCGCGAAATAAAAGAGTTTTTTGATTCTAAGGATAATCGCAGTACTATGTTGGACTTCGCAGCTCAGCAAGGCATTGAGTTTATATTTACCCCCGCGTACGCTCCTCACTTTGGTGGGTATCATGAGGCAGGTATAAAATCTGCAAAATTTCACTTACGTAGAGTCATGGGGCAGGCACATTTAACATTTGAGGAACTATGTTCTCTGTTTTCGCAAATCGAGGCCATCCTCAACAGCCGCCCCTTATGTCCTCTCAGTCCTTCTCCCGATGACCTACAGCCGCTTACCCCGGGACACTTTTTGATTGGCAGGCCACTTACTGCATTGCCTGCGCCCGCTTTCGAGGATAGCAACTCCAACCAGCGGGACCGATACCAGAAGCTCGAGCAGGTGCGCCAGCACTTTTGGCAGCGTTGGTCCAAAGAGTACGTCGGAGAGCTTCAACAGCGAACCAAATGGCGCACAAGGCAGGAAGACTTGAAGCTGGACGACATGGTGTTGCTGAAGGACGACAGCGCACCTCCACTCTGCTGGCGTCTAGGCCGAGTCAGCAAGCTGTTCCCTGGTTCCGACGGTGTACCGCGTGTGGCCGACATTTCCACGGCGCGCGGGATAGTTCGGCGAGCTCTCAACCGCATTTGTCTTCTGCCCCCTGCGGACTTCAGGGAAGCTTGAAAGCTATTGCGGAGCTTTCAACCGGCGGGAGGATGTCGGCGCCTACGCCTTATAAGACTTTTATTTTAAGTAGTAATATGTATAACAATTATTACGGATAGTGTTTTAGTTTATTCTACATAGTTTAGCGGCGCCTTTGCCGTATATATTTATTTTTGTTAAATAGAAATTAGCGGTCCCCGCGCTTTACAAACTATTTATTTTGATTTGTATAAATCATGTGGATTCGCGGCGCCCGCGTCATTAAAAACTATTTTGTATGTCATAGTTCTTAGGATTCATTGTTGTTTGTGTAAACTTAGTTTGCCATTTCCAGCGGGTCGCGCGCGCCTTCGCTTCGTAATGTAGGTACCAACTCACTTTGCCGCTAGCCACCTTCCTGGGCACTTGTTTCCATCAATTATTTATAATCTTAAGAAATATTGTACCAACAGTTATTCTGGAAATAAGTAGACCTCAAACCAATTATCTGCTTTTATTTCCTCCCTTGTTCACGTGGTGAACAGTTGGCTTCCTGGGACAAGTGGGGGTCTCTGCGGTCCTCACACCCGAGGAGAGGGCCAGATCGAGAGAGATGGCCCAGGGTCGGCCGGGATGCGAGGGATATGCCTGTTAACCTCATCTTCGGCAACCAAAAACGACTCACAGGCGTCGTGCGTTTTAGTCGGTTTGAGTCCGACATAACCTCTCCCATCCGCTCCGGTGGTGGGGGTATCCGTGGAGATTTATCACACGTAAAAAAAAGGTACATACATACTGACACACATATTGATTTGCCGGACGTTTCAACTAGGCATTGGCACAGTGGTGCAAACCAGCCGTTTTTGAGTCCGTGAGGCAGTAGGTTTATTATCATTTATTTATTATTTTAGGTTCTTCATTTACCCGTACATTCTCGATATTTTCAAATTTTCGTTTCGCCATGTATCTATCCGACTGCGCAGAAAAGCCAGATTGCATGTTTTGAATCATTGGATTCCATATTGCAGATAATTATAACCTATCTTCCCAATTATTTTTTTGTGTTACTTGATTTAAATCGCTTCACGTACAGCGTTCGTAGAGAGGACTTGCGTATGGTGGAATTCAATCCAGTGATTGGTGCCTGCTTCGAGGTAATATTCTGCAATCGCAGATTTGCTCGTCGTAACGTCAGGCAAATCAAAGGTATACTATGATCGCGTTAATTTCCGTAAACATTATTGTGTAATCAAACTTTGCTGGAGGGTCTAACTCTTGGAAATATTAGTAATTTCGGTTATTCACATATATATCAAAATAAAAAGTGTAATTGAATTTTGTGATTGAAAAATGTTCTGCAATGATATTCTAGGGCTAGTGCTAAGCAACAGAGTTTTATGTAACTAGTTCACGTAGGAATTTGGCTTTCGTGTGCAACGCATATTCAATAACAAATTCCTAAGGCCTCACCTGGTTGAACCCTTGTTGCCTATTCTCGCATAGACCATGGTATTTTCTAAATAAAATTTACGTTAAGTATCTTCTATATCGGTATTTGGAATTCGATACTGGATCACAACAGGGGGCCTCCATTTGGATGAGCATAGAGCAAATTGCGGTAATTTGCTGTAGAAGCCATCAAAAAGAAAAAGATGTTTTAACAATTTTCAAATAATATTGCAGCACATAATATTTTTACAAATAAACGTGTAATGCATTTGAAATTACATTTTTACAAACAACATATTTGACGGTTTTCATAAAACGGTTCCATAATAGAAACTTCAAATAAATGAGAAAAAGGAAACAATATTTTAAATTCAGCCTCAATGGGTTTGTGTAAACGCCAATCAAAGTTTCAACTATGGCTTGAGGCGTAATCTTGTACGTTTGTTGGTCCTCGCTGTTTGTACAGGTAAATAAAGAATTCGCTAACAACACTGAAACTTTCATTGTTAGCTTTTGAATTACGTTATTTAGTTCAAGAAAATATTAGTATCAGGTTTCTGGAAAGAAATAGCATCGCTTTACCGCTGGATTTAAATTTTCAATGTATGCATGAAATTTTTTCATAAATATTTGTATGCATGAAATGTTTATATGCATTAATCCGAATATTCCTAAGCATACAACCAAAGACACTCAACACTTTTCTCAAGTGCTTAACTTAGTTATCCGTCGGGCATTTGTTACCGCCGGCGTTCCAGCCGTATTAGAACCTACTGGCTTGGCGCGCGACGATGGCAAGAGGCCAAATGGGATGTCATTGGTGCTTTGGAAAATGGGAAGGCATTTGGTGTGGGATGCAATATGTGCTGACACCCTTGCGCCTTCACATCTTCCAGAGACTGTAGACGGCACCTGCGCTACCGCTGCGTCGGCGGAGACCTTCAGTGCAAATATAGTAGTTTAACTAGTAATTGCATATTTGAGCCGTTTGGGATCGAGACGCTGGAATCATGGGTCCAAGTGCCCGTATTTTGTTTAGAGACCTTTTTAAGCGTTAAATAGATGATACCCGTGGCCAGAGGGGTGGTTTTATTCCTTATTTATTGTGATTCAACCATTCTTGCCACCCTCCCTATTGACATCGATGGGCAGGAATTCTTTGACCTGCAGGTTTGCATGGTATGGTATGGTATCACGGGCTAGTATCCGCAACTCCACGTCATAGCAAAATTTTTTGCGTGAGAGTGGGCATTTCACTCGATCCACCCCAACTCATTGAAGTACGCCAGCAGGCTAATCACGCTGCTGGTGATCTCCAGAGAGGGCTGTCGGTGATTCCTAAAATAAAAAGATGTTTATTGAAAGTGCCGTGCCCTGTGATGGCAGTTGTAACCTGTAGCTGATGTAATAAGGAGTAACGTAGGCTACTTTTATTTTAGATTTTTTTATGCTCAATAACGTTGACTCAACACTAAGCGATCACCGACATTCACGCGGGCGGAGCCGCGGGCAACAGCTAGTTAAGTAAATTAATCTTGAATACTTAGTTTATTATCAAGTGTCCATGTACACATCTAAAATCTAAGATTTAAGTTATTAAAGTTAGAGGCATAAAGTACATTCATTATATCAATGTCTAATCCCTAAGCGAATATCTGATACTCTCTTCGACTTATCCAGTAATCGATACATTGACTAGTGCTGTAGACTTGTAAATTGATACGCTTCCTATATATGTATTGCGGCTAACATTGATACACAAGGATTTCTGAACAAAGTTCTCTCCCCCTCCTCAGTCATAGTTAAAACTGATTGCATCAGGCCAAAACGCTCTGCCACAATCTATAATATTTAGCATAATGTATATCATCGTATTACATATATAACCTTTGAAGAAATAAAGACTTATGTATACATGTATTAGTTTCATGTAATGGGAGAAAAAGGATTACAGATAATTACAACAAAAATTTTACCGCAAAATATTTACATTTTGAACTGAGAAAAAATAAATGTCAAAACAAAGGGCCTATTCAGTGTGATGAGGATTTCCGCGAAAGTATTAGCGGTTGTGGAAGAGTTGTGTTCAGGTATCCAATAAAATTTGAGTCTTATGTGACTTGCCGCGTGGCTCCCGGCAGAGTAGAATTTGAACTACCCCATCTCTTCCCATGCGGTGTTGTACAAAGCGACTAAGGGATAGGGATGTTTCACATCAGACAGATGTATACAGCCCAGACTCAGCCTCAGATGCATGGCTTGGGTCAACAATAATGCCCGGAAGACGGCAATAGGCTGTTAATATGTTTTATTAAAATACTCAGTTTATTAATATTGTACTGTTTGAAAACTCATTTTAAAAACTAAAAACCGAAATTATACCACTAGTTAATCATGTAGTTGGCATAGTTTATTTTTTTAAATGTAGAAAATTTTATAAAAAGTCACAACAAGGTTGTTTACCTTTAGTTGAATACTTTGCCGAAATGGATTATAGTTGATATAGGCGTCATTGCATTTAAAAAAAAAATTACAACACCGCAAAATAAATTAAAACCCATACTTCATTCCAATTGGTTACTGCCTATTGTAGAAGACAGAAATGTGTCAGTGCCTACTTCACATTCGTTTCACACGTCCATGTGTCGTTCACTGAATAATTACTGCCTTGGCAATTGGCAGCAATTAAATCAACTTGTTGGAACTGAAAAAATTGTTACTAATTGCAAACGGGAATACGGTCTACCTGCCACCCTAGACAGTTGACTATACATTTGTAGAATAAAGTAATATAGATCGATCGATGTATGGGATTGATTAAAATTGACGACCGTCATAAACGTCATAAGATACGTGTCAATTCCTTATATTTTGACGACCTCCGTGGCGTAGGTAGTTCGGCGTGGTAGAGCATTCGACTGCTATGCAGGGGGCGCGGGTTCGATTCCCGCTCAGTGCAAATATTTGTATGCATCAATATGTATATTTGCATTGGTCTGGGTGTTTCTATGTATAATATGTATGTATTTACAAAAAAAAAGTATCTAAGTATGTTTATCCGCATTCTAGATCCCATAACACAAGCTAGTTAAGCTATGCTTACCATGGGTCTAGATAGCGTTGTGTAGAATGTCGTGGAATATTTTATTTATTTATTTTATGTTCATCATTATGTCCACAATACGCTGGTCAACGAACTGTCACTTGTCTATGGGAGCTGATGTTAGGAAACTTGCATGCTTAGAAAATAATCTAGCTAGTACCAATATTAATATTACAATAATTTTGCACCGAATTAATACTGTGTCAAACATAACAGTCTAACGAAATATTATGAAAATGGTTTAAAAAATGTATTACTTCCGTTTTCAAAATGCTCTCAGAATAACTTCCGGTGGAATAAGAAAAGCGCTTTTCACAATCTGAGTTCTAATTGTAAATATTTAGAGGTCGTTTCAATTTAAATAACATAGAAGCTCTTTCTTTCGCTAAATTTTATAACTCACAGTATAATACATTTATAACAAATTGCTTGTTCCACAAAATGTCCCTTATCACTCATTGATAAATTGACGAGCGTGCTTGCTAACAGATGTGTTGAAACTGGCATAATTACTTAGTAAGATTGCGTCACATTGATGGATACATTCACAGGTCTTGCTATTTTTTTATACCAATTAAGTGGGAGACACGCACACAGCCCACCTGCTGAAAAGTGGCCTATGGACGAGTGCAACAACAGGGGACTTACACTCACTCACGCTACCGACCCTGTGAGCACAGAGAGTTTCTGTGCCGTCAGTGTAGACAAAGCAGGACAAGCCTTTACATCTAACTACAGAGCTTCGATATCAATGATTGGTTCTGGAGGTCAGATGACAGTCGCTTCGGAAAAAAATCAGAAGTTCAGCCGATTCACTTTCAGACCGGAAAACCAACTCTAACTGAGTAACAAAAAGGCTCATGGAAAGGATGACATTTTATGTGAATTAATAGTAATCTTAATTGAAAGGTACAGACAGATATACAACAATATATGTGTAGAATGAAATTGAATGATTGCTGTGTTTATGATTCATGAAGCCTCCTACTTTGTTTATCGATCTTTGTGATACGTCTAGACTAGATATTTATAGGCAAATTAGAAGCTTTCCGTTAATAGCAACTGACAAAAGATAAGCCCACAACAATTTTAATTAATTAATACATTATTTTACTTGTTAAATAGTTCAAAGATCTCACCTTACGTCAGATTTAGTCTAAGTACATAACAAATTGTTACACTTAAGGATGTCTCAACCACAGAATTGAAGAGTAAGAGTGTCCAATTCTATGGCCTCAACCCAACAGAAACAGTATTTAACTGAATAATGTGTTTCAACTGTGTAGTATGTAAATGTAATTTTCTGTAGAACATGATCTCTGCAAGTCAATAAATGAAGTTGCTACTTTGTCAGTAAATTAAATTGTTTTATTTTTTATCTTTTTCTTTTTTGGCTCATTTCCATTTCGTATTTTAGGTAAGTTTAATAATAACGTCACCCCTACATTAGTTTAGTAATATTTTTTTCTTATAGTGCGGATGAATACGAGTACCTACGAAGGCAGTGGAGGTGGTAATATCTGACTTGAACCGACTAAAACTGGCCCCCGGTTAAAAAATATCGGTAAATCCGATTACCGATATTTTTAAGAAAGCTACTGTTATAAACAGTAGGATAGTTTAGTCATCTAGGGTTTAAAAAACAAAATTCTCCTCCATGTTTGTGAACTTCATTTTAATTAATCTTTCTTTTTTATTCGTGCTAAAAATTCCCACGAACACATGCCATAACCACGGCATAACTTCCCCACGGGCTTCGGCGGGGGTTTTTTATTTTATTTCAGTAAAACTACGTTCAGAAATTTGTATTTTGTGACTTGTGATAATGTACGTTACATTTCCATCAGTAGTTTTCTTTGTGGGTTATCAGTAAATAAGAAAATGAGTGTAAAGAATCAATGTTTAAAAAACCAAATGCTTGTTTCTAACAATACAATATCAACTTTTTTTTTTTGTTGTGCGAAAAATCCCCACGGTTGTTCCGCACAATAATTTCGCATTCCCTCTCCGGAGTCGGTGGAGGTTATGTCGAACTTTAACCGACTAAAACACACACCGTATGTGGGTCACCCCGACCGACATTCAAATTAATCAACATAAGTCAGAATTCACATGATGCCTATGAACGTCAATTCACAGTAAACATAACCGATCGTTACGGAACTGTAGAGATCAAAGAGTAAATCATTCAGTATGGCAATTGTTGTCTAACCCGCAAAACTTTGAGGCATAAACCCGCATGAAATAAAGCCAAATCATGCCTCGTCTGATCCTGATTTAGATAACGAATTTCAAAGCAGTATAATGTAATACACGTTCTAAGTGATTAATTGAACTGTTCAAAGTATAAATATTCTTTACTATAGAAATACTTTTTTTTTATACCACCTAGGTGGCAGACAAGCACACGGCCCAGCTGATGGGAAATGGTTACCGTGGCCTAAGGACGTATGCAATACCAGGGGTGTTACACTCGCGCTGCCGACCATGAAGAAATCCGCAGCAGGGAGGTCATTCCAAAGCTTCAGTGTGCGTGGGATGAAGTTTCTTTCACACCGCACAGTGTGCGCCGTCTCAGGTCGCAATGTGTGAGGATGAATTCCCTGCCAATGGCGAGAGGTGCGATGATAGAATGTATCTGTGGGCATCATGTCAAACAATTCATCTGAGCACTAACCATTATATAGGCGGTAGAACACACACACACTTAAAAGGATTTGAGCCTGCGAAAGTCCTTTTAAATCAATATGTCGGCCCTGTGGCAGTACCTAATGACACTACTGGTAAAAGAATATTGCCTTTGATATCTCAAGAAAAAATTCTGTCCCCATAACACCACTGGTAGTGTCATCTATGATTCTACGTTACTCCACAGCGCCCACCCGGACTCCGAAGTAAGCATAGCTCAACTAGTATATAAAATGTTTTTTTTTACCTACACAGCACAGTATATTGTAAAAAGGCGAACTTAATGCAAAATGTGAATATAGTTACACAATACTAAACAAATATAATACCCAGATCAATGTAAATATACATAAAGTGGTGAAGGGTGAAAGTTATCAAAAGGGAATACGGTGTAAAAACACGATTTAGTTTGTCATACATCATGCGACATACTAAGAAGCCGGTAGGAGGTAGGAACCCGTCACCACTGGGTGTGGACCAGGAAACCTAATGCAGCAGACACATGCTCTAAAAGGCTCTGCGACTCATATATGCGTGTCTAAAAGGTAAAGGTCACATTGAGCGATTCTATTAAAAACTCGTAGCTTTATGAATTTCCAGTAGATCTCAATAGATTCCTATATAATTCGTAAAATAGTCACTCATATGAGCACAATTACAATAGAATGAAATTTTAAAGCATTTAGTACGCTAGCTGTTCAAATCAATTAAGATGAGAAAAATTGAATAGAAAATATCCCACTTTAATCGTTTCAATTTTTAATCCTAATCGAGAATTACAATAATTCATTTCGTGTAAATATCGCCGCAGGACAAAATATTATCCTGATACGATCCCAAAAAAGGTGATCTTTTTAGACCTCCATATCACAAAATTGGATCATAAACAATCTAATCCCTGAAGTAGACCCAAGCCATCCAAAACCAACATTTTAAAATATAAACATATCCCAAATCCCCTAAAGTCTTCTTATAACGGATCTACGACAAAAAGAAATCCCTATCTCATTACTGTTTAAGACCCTAACTTTTCCACTCACTAGACTAAAAGCTCGTATATTTTCATAAAAAAACTACTTATCCTACCTTCACATATTTGAGGGAAACAAATTACTAAGATGAATAAAAATCAGAATAAAATGGGCTTAAAAAAGAGTCGATTTTGAAGGCTAACCTAGTTTTTTTACTGAGCGAAATATCCCCACGGACGGGGTATCCGTTCCTCCCCACTCCCCCCAAATCTCAGAATGTTTTATCAGACTCAAACCGACTAAAATGCACGCCGTCTATGAGTCGTTGTTGGTTGTGTTGGCGAGGTTGGCAGGCATATCCTTTGCGGGGTGCACTATGGTAATAGATAAGCGTGTGATAAGGTTAGTATAGATAAGGTAAGCTCTAACACAGGAAATTAAACAAAAATAGCCTTTATTTCTGATAACTACTTCCTGATTTGTAAAGTTCATGCTTATTCAACCTACCACACAAGTGCCTAAACCAGTCAGATTAGTTTAACTCAAAGATTTAGGAAGAATTCTAATGATTTGAGTTACAAATATTCCCATTCCCATTATGATTTTCATCCTTTTTCTTTCACTTTCTAGCCGGTATTTGTCAATGTAACATTGAGCTACATTTTTTTATACTACTTGGTTGACAGACAAGGACACGGCCCACCTGATGGAAGTGGTTACCATGGCCTATGGACGTGTGCAACATCAATGGAGTCGCACTCGTCTGCCAACCCTGTAAGCACAGAGTTTCTGTGACGTCAGTGTAAAAGGCAAAGCAGGACAAGCTTATGGTCCTCCCATTGATAGCACAAAACTCTCCAGTGAGCTCTGGCTACCCTACTCACCGTCGGGAACACAACACGAGGTTTTTATTGTTGCAGTATTCTGTAGGGCGGAGGTATTTCCCCAGTTGGACTGCTCAATTGGACGCAAATACCGTCCATATTGACTAACATGCAATTTAGGTACCTAACATGGAGAAGGAATAATTCTGTCCTCCGTGGTACCTAATAAAAAAATATCGGAAATAACATACATGCATGTATGTGCATGTATGTTATTTCTGGTAATTTATGCCGAGGATAAAGCCGTAAGTATGTGATCAAGCCTTTATCTCCGAAGGGTTCGGGAGAGGTGAACTAATTTCACTAATTGGGGAGGAATTTTTCGATGCCTAAAATTACAGTCTCCCTCTTTTTCTCTATCCCATTTTTGTATATATTGTAAAGTTAGCATAGTTTTATATAAATTTGTAAGTAATTGTATATTATAATAGCATATTTTATTTAATGTAATCATATTATGTATCTTATAAATAAATTGACACTAATTATTGTATTCGGTCCCACGTATTAGTGGATGTGCCTATTGCCGTGTTCCGGCTCTATTATTGACTCGAGTCTTGTATCTGAGGCTGCTGAGGCTACGTATGTATGTATGATGTTAAACGTCACTAACATTTCAAAAAAATAGTTATCAAAATATCAAAATCAAATATTACCGAAATAATTAATTTATAATCAGTTAACACCAATTCAAGATCAATCCTTTGTGACATTTAGCTCCCACGGTTTAATATTCAATGAACAAGAATGAGAAAAATGCCGAAGAGAAAATGAACCGCAAACCCTGTATGTTTGGTATACTTTGCTTCAAAAAATGTGATATGAAAGTTAGTGTCCCGGTGACGTACTTTTCTTAGACTCAATGTACAAATCAAAATATCTAGGTAGGTCGAAGACTTAATATTGCTCATAGATCGGATTTAAAAATTCAAACATAATTTATTTTGGATGCACTTTTTATATTATTTTTTGTAACTATACATTTCCCACAAAAATTTTCAAATAAGTTAAATAAGTTAATGCACATAAGTTTACCATGAATATTGCATAATATTATATCTAGTCTTATAATTTAACTAGGTTTGTAATAACTTCAACACTCAGAATATCGAGTCACCAACAAATTGATTTCATAGACATATACGCTTCCATATTTCTCTTTGTATTAAATTAATAAAATAACAATTAATGAATATTAATTTACATAATGATAATAAGTAAAGTTAATAAGTCAATAAAGAATGAAACAAGTTTTATAGTTAATATTTTTACTTTTGATAATTTATGTCACGTATTACAAAATAATAATTAATTAAAAACTTGTCAAAGTTTCGATACTTACTTTTTCAAACTTTTCTAAACTTTCAGGGTCTCAAAAAATAACAAGTTACAGAAATAATCCAATTACACGTACATGCACAAAATGTTACCAACTCCCAAGAACACGATATATTCAATTTAAATTTTCGCAAGTTAAACTTATCGACTTCACTGTGATAGGCTCGCGAGGAGACGTCCGTCCCCAACCCGGTCTGCACACAGACTGGCCACGTAGTGCCTTCCCTAGCTAGCATGTACCGAACACTTAAGAGAAAATTGAACAATAAGTTGATACCATAATTATAAATAAGTTTCAGCGACATTATGAAATTTGGCGTTGGCACTGATAGCGGTTAATGCGTGACTTGCAACGTTTAAATCGAGTTACCATCTTGGTTTTGGTTTTAGTTCCGCATTACGAGTATTATCCATTATTGTCTTTTGATATTCTTATAACTCCAACGATTTTTATTTATAAAATATATTTCTTAAATGAATATATCGAAAGAATTAGTTCAAAAAATGATGAATAGGTATTTATTATAATGGTTTAATTTTGTAAAGGGTAAATAAAAGATCCCGTCTATCTTTTTCCTTTTATTTTTGTTTTGGTCATTTGATGTCATTAAGTATTTGTGTTCTTTATAGTATTTTTTTTTGTAGTCAGTGGCGTGTTATAGTGATGACTTTCGGAAGGGGCGCGAGCACTAGATATGAAATTTTTAATAATTAACTTATTAAATAATAGCATTTTAGATGAGGTGAATTCAAGTTGGCGTGTCCTAGATAAAAAAAATATGTTTATATTGCGATATTATTGGTCACCACAATTAGGACGAACGTCATCATTTCTTTTTTGTGTCGCCATTTAGAGAGTATCTGTTGTTTGTGTTTGAGATGCGTCATTAACTCGTTTTGCGTGGCGGCGTAGTCACTAGCGGCGCCATCTAAAAAACCGGCGCTTCACATACTCTGGTGTGCGGGGAATTCATGCTGAGATGGTGGCCCATTTGGGTGCCCAGGATGTGCAGCGAGTGTATCCACCTTATTATGTTTATATATTTGTCTGATTCTCTATACGTTGTGCGTTCTTGAATAAATGGTTTTTCTTTCTTTCTTCTTTTTTTTTATTATAAACTACTCATGTTTATTCATGTCAATGAATCACTTAGACTATCTGGTTAGAGAGCTTGTTTGGTAACGTTAGCGGTGATAAAATAAAACTGTCTCTTCGGTAATTAAATAATTTTACTGTCTGCTCTCTGATTAAAATAGTTGGTGCAAAGACAGTAAAATAATTGGCAATCCGTGCCTCTTGAACTGATTCAATTAAATCGTATCGTATTTCCAATCACTATCGTAGTCCATTGCTGTACATAGATCTCTCATAATGTTGGGAGGCTTTGGGCTATTGTTCCAACGCTGGTAAAACGGGTTGGTACAGAGTTTTATTTCGAATTTTTGTGTGATCTCACAGTGATATCTTCTACGTGATTGTCACGTTCGATTTACTGGACAGTATAGAGGGCGTCCCACGGCAATGCCACATGAAGGGAAAGTACCTTAATTATTATAGATGTAATATTTTACTGAAAGAAGACTTTACTTTAATTTTTAACACCATTTGAACCGGAAATCGAACCCCATACATGAGAAAAAATAGGTCTCTAGTTTTATGATACCGATCAGAAGACATTATCGTAAGGTTTATATTAAATAGATAAGTATCAGAAATAAAGTAAAGACCATGTATTTTAACATGTTTAATACAAAATTAATAAATCTATCAAATGCCCCATCCTGCTGAATACAAAGTCGCACTCTTTTGACTATTTCTCTCCCTGATGATTTTTTTATCTTGTTGTGGTGAATATTTAAAATAATTCTTCTAATTTCTGTTTGTAGCTCTTTGACACTTTCATACTGGTTCTTGTAAACTAAATTTTCACACAACCCCATAAAAAATATCTAACGGGTTTAGATCGTTAGAGGCGGCCATCTAATTTGTCCGTTTGTCCCAATCCAGGGACGAAAGTATTCATTGAGATAGTCCCTTGTTCTGTGACTGTTATGAGCAGGAGCCCCATCTTGCTGAAAAGTAAGGTTTTGTTGTTCTGCAACCGGAATATCATTTCTTAAAACCTCAAGTATTTCTAAATACCTTTCCGTATTTAAATGCCCTTTGTAAAAATGTACTAAGAGGACCTGGTTATTTACAATCCCACACCACCAGTTGAACGAAAAACGTGCTTGATTATTAGTCTCACAGATACGTAAGGGATTCTCCCTGGACCAAATGCGATTAATGTGTCGGCTGTACATACTATTGTTGTCGAAGTTTGTCTCGTCTGACCAGATAATATTATTTAGAAAATACTGATCTTCTAGGATAAGCCTTTCGATTTCATGGCAGAAAATAAGTCGTCTTTCAGCATCACCCGGCAGTAATTTTTGGACTAATCGCCCTTCAACGTAACTTTTGAATTTGTATTTTTTCAGTACACGGTGTATTTTACTTTTCGAAAATCCGATTACTTCTTCACCTTCCACCACTGAATAGTATTTGCTTCAAAGTATATCCAAATGTCGAATTCATCGTCAGTATTTACCATTTGTTGCCGTGGTTGTGGTATACGATGATCGAAACGTCCCAAATTTAGTAGATTATCCACGAACCGTTTCATAACAAATCGAGATGATGTATTTCTATCCGGATATCTTTCACGGTGCCATTGTAAGGCTAATATTATATTTTTACAGTTTAAAAAGTAAGCTTCCATTAAATCAAAATTATTTTGATACGTCATTGTTATGTAAAAAATCACAATGCAAAAATTACAATGAAAATCACAGAAAAAAAAGAATAAAAGTTAGAAAATGGAACACATTTTTGAATTATTTTTATAATCAGCCAGGCTCATTGTGATTATTTGTGATGGACAAAATAATTTACGCGTCTTTCGGCTCAGGATACGGATGGATTTATTGCATTCCATCAAGTAGGTACCCACTAATTACGTATGTCTTTATCATTTTATCATACACTTAAATTATAACAGGGAAATGATGCGTACTTCTCAAGTGGGTAGGTACATTTATTATTATTAGTAATAGGTACTTATGAAAATGAATGTTGTATAATTGACATACGGCAATGTCAGCTTTTATTTTTTCTGAACAAAATTTAACATCGAATGTCAAAATTCATGAATATCCCTTTATTTCTGATTCTAATAACCAAACCGACAAGTAAAAAATAACCCTTACGATGATGCCTTCCGATCGGTATCATAAAACTATAGACCGATTATTTTTCTCGTGTAGCGGGTTCGATTCCTGGTTTAACGAGGCATTTGTGAAAAATGTATGAATGCAGTTCAAATGGATTTTTAAATTAATATCTACAATAATTAAAGTACTTTCCTTTCATGTGGCATTGCCGTGAGACATCCTACATACAAAGTTAACTATTTTAAATTTCAAAAATATTGATACACATATTGGCTGACTACAACACGTAGTCATAATGGGTAAAGTAGATGGGAAGACACACACTGGGCAAAATAGAAAGTAGTGGTGACGTATCATTAGAAAGTGTATTAAAATTTGGTCCCGATGGACAAAGGTTGCAGTTGGCTGCTGACGTGAGAATAATGGAGGAAGCTGGCGGTTAACCTTCGAGAATGAAAAGGCACAAGGTGGAATTAACAAGAAATTTAGCTATATTATTGGTTATTAGTGATAGGATAGAAGCGGTGGGAATTATACTCCATATTTGTGTCGTATCTTCTTCAGTCGACTGGACGCCGCTTCTGCTCTGAAATTCTATTTTCCAGTATGCTGCTACTGGATTGCATTCTTAGAGGCGCTTATTAGTTCCTCCGGTGTACAAATAGATCTATTTGAGTGTCGTATAATTAGTACATATCTTTTGTAGCTAGTAAGCGAAGAAGTTCAATTACGATAAAAATGTAATAAATCCGATGGAAGACTTTCGTCTTTTCTCTTGCAATTCGTTCATTCGGAAATATTTACAAGCAAACGAATAGCCATCGAGTTGTTAATGAAATACGTGATAGATTGATCATACCAGTAAAGAGAAATTCCCTGATTTAGTTAGCGCATTGTGTAAAAAGACATTCTCCATTTTATTTATGGGCTTAGGCGTAATTATTTTATTTACGTGGCTCCTTGTTATTATGAGATAGCAGATTTATTATGAAAACGATTTATCTCACAATAATACATAAAGAAACATGTCATAATGAAAATGAAACAATTGTGCACGGTGTGAATCAGTTTCTCTTTTTCCTTCCCTGTTCTTTAACTTCTGAAGATGGTAAACCGCAAATCACAATCTGATATTACAGGCATTCAATGACCAAGATGACGAAAGCTTAGATTGAAATATTTGAAAGTATTTGAAAAGAAGTTAGCGCACGAGTAAAACTTATTACAGTCAAATAAAAGTAAATTTCATGTCAGTTGATACTTATGAGATGTTTATTTAAGATAGATGTTTATTTATAACTAAATTAAATCATTTTATTCACAAATGTTGTCTTGATATAATTAAAATCTAAATTGCTTTTATTAGAACGAAAGCATTGGATCACTTTAAACCATAATTTCAAGTTTACAAGGAATAATTATTCTAAGATTTTTGAATAGAATAAAATAGTATTAGAGATTTAAGTGAAATGTAAAATGTAAATGTTTTAAGTCAATTAAACCATTAAGACAAGAAAATTTAATCGGTTCAGGAGGGATTTAAACCCACGATCTTTTCCTAACAGGGCTCTGACCACTAAGCCACTGTCGTCGCAAAACGGATATATAGGAGAATTTAGATGGCTTCAGTTATGTTTCGGTGGCTTCGAATCCCATCTGAACCGATTGAATTTGTCTGTTCCGTTCTGTGTTCTGTGTTGTCCTGTCTTAATCGATTTGTTTGATTATATATTATTGTGAGAAAAATCGTTTTTATTTGACTTAATACATTTATTTTTGCATTTCACTTAAATCTCTGATACTATTATATTCCATTCCAAAATCTTAGAATAATGAATCCTATAAAATTGCAGCCAAATACGTTCAGTCGCTAGAGCGTGATTTAATAAGAAATATCAAAAAAAAAATGTCACATCACAAAATATTAAACTACAATTTTCAATACATTTGACCACAGATTGATTTTTAAATCTTGTTATATTAAATTTCGTAACATGACTTTTCCAAAACCAATATTAATTTACCAAGAATTTCACTTACAGCAAAAAAATTCAATCAGCTATAGCGTTTAAAAATCCATTCAAGAAAATTTAATGCTACCTAAATCATATCTATATCAATTTCTTATACGCACTTTGAACTGCAAGAATGACCGTAATTTTACGACCATTGGCACCTATCTGTATGATAGATGAAAAATGTTGGGGTAAATAATAAAAACAACAATGGGAGCACTCAACCTGAATCACAAACCATTGTGGTAGCACACTGTGCTATTTTTAATCAATGGTGATGGTAGTGAATGATGATATGGCATTTTTATGATGTAGAACACACACGTGTAGACGCATACGCCACAATGTGCGAACCGGGGGGCAGTCAGTTAATGTGGGACTGTCATGTCAACCCAATAGAGCTGTCCAACGTACTGTATAGCACGTGTAGATAGGTAGGAAGGAATGTTATAATAAAGGATTTATTCTCAGAACCTTAACCTACACAGTTGGGGTCAGCTTTCCAGTCTAAGGCCCACCTCACACATTACCAATCGCACTCGTTCACGTCACTGCGCTTGGTAATGCATCTGACATTGGTCGACACGTGTGTATCCGCAATTGCTTTTAGGAGTCGTACATCAACCAGTGTCTCAAGCAGTGTTGCCAATAACCTCGATCTCGATTCCCCACAAATTTTGGGGGTTCATAAAATCAATTCCCCACACAGTAGTCATTCTCCCCCCCCCCCCCCAGCATCTTTAGACGCGAAACGGCATGCGGTTTTCGTCGTGTGATTTTAAATCCTGCTGCACGCAGCAGTGTTGCACAGTACCACGTACCATGAAATAGACTTGCTTATGATATATGCTTGTTTGCTTATAAACTATGAACAAAAGTTCATTCTTTTAATTTATTGCAGCTTTTCAATGGCGGCGTTTATTCGTATTCATATTAAACAAGTAATGTAATATGAAAAAATTTAAATGTATAATTTCCGACAAATGAGCGGATTGCTGGACTGATGTTCTTTTATTTCTATGTACCTTTTATGGGTGGTCGGATGACGCTTAAACTTGTATATATTAAGTTTATGGGATGACGTGTGGTCTCTTTGTATATATTACTTGTTAAACATCGATACGGATAAACGCCACCGTTGAGTAGCCGCAATGAATAAAATATTTTTAAAAACGATCATATTCAAGTATATTTCATGATAAATGGCGTTATGTAACACTGTTGCGTGCTGCAAAGTTCGAAATCATACCTTAACTGTAATGCGGCTAGATAGGCTAGGATAGAAAGCTCTGAAAGAATGGAAAAGTAGGAATCCATGGTAGGCTGATAAATTTGTCGTTGCTGGAGGTAGAAAGTCGTGAGTCATGTATGTATGTAAAATGCTACGTGTATAGGTATAGGTAAAGTAAGTAAGTAAGTAAATCATTTATTGCTCGAAACACGGTATGTTACAATGGTGTTACAAAAACAAATAAGGTCCGACATGCTTCGCAGTTTCTCTGCATGCAAAATCCATTGAAAATGTTACATATTCGATTGATGATGATGTAGGCAATTCAATTGTAATAAGATTAAAATTAAAAATAGAATACATATAAAATGTCCAAAAATGTCAATATTTAGTGTCAAGAATACATGCAAGTATAATTTATTTATTTTTTATATAAAAGAATACACAATACCTACCTACTAATAATTACACATACAATAATACATTAAAAGTCAATACAATAAGTCCCACATAATACATTAAAATGACATACATTAAAATCATCATTTATCCTCAAGAAACTCCTTGACACTATAATAACACTTCTCAATCAGCCAGGTAGTTAGTGCTTTCTTAAATTTGTTGAAGGTTAGCTCTCTAATGGGTCTGGGTATGTGGTTATAAATTTTGGCTGTCATATAATGTGAATTATTTTGATGGAGAGAAGTTTTACAGCTAGGCAGCAGAAGTTTCGTGGTATCCCTAGATTTGTACAACTTATCTTCACTGGCCTTTTTAAACAACTCCGGATGCTTCCTTACAAATATGCCAATTTCCAAAACGTATAGTGACGTCAACGTCAGCAGCCTAAGACTTTTAAAGGCTGGTCTACACGAGTCTAGTGGCCCAATGTTCGCCATAGCTCGAATACATTTTTTTTGACATATAAAGACCTTTGAGATATGATTTGAGTTACCCCATAACAATAAATGGGGGTTAGGTACCTATAACCTACTAATAAAAATACTGCTATAAAATCCCTCACAGAGACCCTATAATAATAATAACAACATAATAAATGGCATTGTAAACCACAATTTTATCACACCGCTATTAATACTGATCTCAAACCACATTTATTTCAATTCAGTCTCTCCATAATCCATTTCCAATCTCTCACCGATTAGTTATTCATTTTTACCACAGCTGTGCTTCTATCTGAATGGATTTTTGAATAAGCCTTTGATAGCTGGCATTAATCAATCTACCAGGTGGTAAGGTACAAATGCACAATGGTACTACGAGTGTAGATGAATACATCAAACAGTAAATATTTGAGTATTGTTCTTATCGATGGTTAGGTGGCGAAAACGAAAGTACCTATCCGTAATAATCTCATCCTCCAATGCATAATCGTTTTGAATTGTACGCGTAAGTACAAATCGAAACTTAAATTAATTATTTTATATTATTAATTAAGTATGATTTACGAGTTCAAATAAAATGATTATGAAGTAATGAAATGTAAATTTCATAGGCTCTGAACCGTCAACATATGTACATAAAATCACGCCTTCATCATACCGTTAGGCAGAGGTGAATTAACACCCTCATTCCACCAATAATTGAATTCAGCGCCACGTAATAGGGGGTGAGACTATTACTGTTTTCCGGGCACTATTATTGACTAAAGCCATGCATTTGAAGCTGAGTCTGGGCTGTATATATGTTTTTTTTTATACCACTTTGGAAAGTGGTTACCGTGGCCTATGGACGTGTGTAATACCAGAGGAGCTACACTCGCGCTGCCGACCCTGTAAGCACAGACTTTGTGTGCCGTTAGTGTAGAAGACAAAGCAGGACAAGCCTTTAGTCTTCCCATTGACAGCACAAATTCTCCAGTGAGCTCTGGCTACCCTACTCATCGCTGGGAACATCTTTCTGAGGACATGTTAAACTGCTCTATCCTTTAGTCACCTTGTACGACTCTGCATGGGAAGTCACTAAATATGAAAAAGTCAAACAGCGAACTAAAAGGCACTGAACTATTTTGTCCTTACCCATTGATGTACTATAATTAGGCATATAGTACATACCCATAACATAGTGGAATCTAGTATTTTATAACTTGTCTCCAACAAATAAAATTATTAATATGTATTAATAATTTTATTATGCATTTAATATGCCTTCTGGGTACGTTACCGGTCGGTGATGATGCGGAGGAATTTCATGACGCATTATGTATGTAATTTTTATGTTCATTTTATTTTAGTGTATTTTAGTAGGTACCTAATAATAGTTTTAGTTTTAATTTTCAATTGAATTGTATTGCTATACTAATGAATTATTTCGGAAAATATAATAATACCCTAATATGCATTAAAGTAAAATAAGTAGAAAGTTGAAAAAACTGCAAAGAGACAACCCGTAATGAATATCCCCAAAGGGAAATACAGAGAAGTTATTATGCCGCCATTCGCAAGCTATTTATGGTCTCACGTAACACGGCATGAGCCGATTACTGTCTACAGGTCACGTTTCCATACTAAATTTTGTTACAGATAATTTTCAAACAGTTTGGTAACTTTTTGCCCAATCCAGAAAATGAAGCAAAAATATTAAAGAAAAGATGAACATGGCTTATCCATTTTTCTACATGGTTAGATCTAAATTCATTTAATGAACCAACATTACAATTTGCAATGGCAACACGCTTAGTTATGATTTACCAGCTAATGCCGGCGGCTCTACCCACGTAAAAAATATTCCCATTTCACTTAGCTATGGGAACCTATTCTCAGGATAAAAAGGGACCTACGTAGATTATTCAAAAGTCAAAGTCGAAGTCAAAAATTATTTATCCTGCATAGACCTTTAAATCAGAACTTACAAAACGTCAGTATAAAAAGAATAATTTAGCAAATGGACCGCCGGCCGGTTCGAAACGCAGCACCGACCTGAGAAAAGACCCCGGTAAGAAACTCAGCGGCCATTGGTCTATTTACAAACACTAAGTCTACTTAATCTAAATACAACAATTTACTTCAGCAGTATAGTTGAGCGAACAGCTCATTTCCAAGCTTGTTTATCATCTAAGTATTGTTGGGTTTTATAATAGTCTTTCTGGCACAATTTATTCTTTATACTAACTACTACTAACCATCCCTGTGCCATATTTCAGTTAGATACATTCAGCCGTTAGAGCGTGATTGAATTACAAACATCTGAACCTGCGAGGAATACTGAGCGCGTCTCTAGGATGGCTCTGCGAAACACCTACTAGATGCATTCGACAGGTTGCAGCGACGTGCGGTCTGAATTATTGGGAATCCTGAGGTCACGAACACCCTCGAGCCTTTGCAGATGCGTAGAGATGTTGCTTACTTGTCTGTTTTTACCGCCTTTACCATGGTGAATGTTCTGATGAGCTCTTCCAACTAATCCCACACTCTCCTTTCCTACATAGGACAACATGTGCAAGGCTTAGATGTCACCCTCACACTGTGCAGAATATACGAGCAAGAACCAAGCGGTTCGGAA
The DNA here is from genome assembly GCA_963662185.1 of Eilema griseolum. Lineage (NCBI taxonomy): Eukaryota > Metazoa > Arthropoda > Insecta > Lepidoptera > Erebidae > Eilema > Eilema griseolum. The sequence continues at coordinate 22,475,194 of OY759238.1, forward strand.
AATCTTTTCTTTGCCGCACCACCAAGAACTGGAATTCATTAACAGCACACGTGTTTCCTTCTTAGATATAGCCAAATCTTTTGCAACATGAATGTTATGAGTAATAGTGAGTGCAACAGGACTAGGGCGTACCCCCAAGGCGACGCGCGGAGGCAGCACCCGGTCCCTGTGAGAAATGGACAAGGGTTGTTGCACCAACACGGGCGGGTGCAACGTAAGAAGCTAGTCCAGGAAGCAAGGAAAGAGTGCCTTAGGTTTGGAAGTTGGAATATTGGTTCAATGACTGGAAGAGGAAGACAGATAGCTGATGTTTTGAAAAGGCGACGAATTAGAGTAGCGTGTTTACAGGAAACTAAGTGGAAGGGAGCAAAAGCCAGAGAGATTGGAGAGGGTTATAAGCTATATTATAGTGGAGGAGATGGGAAAACAAATGGTGTAGGAATTGTGCTAGATGATGGATTGAAAAAATGCGTGATGGATGTAAAACGACTAAGTGATAGGATAATGGCTGTTAAAATTGTACTTGAGAACCAAATAATGAATGTGATTAGTGTGTATGCACCCCAAATAGGGCAGAAGGACGAAGTAAAAAAGAAGTTTTGGGAGGAATTTGATGCATTGATGATGGATATTCCGCATAGTGAAGAAGTATATGTCGGTGGTGATTTTAATGGACACGACGGAGAAAAAGTGAATTATGAAAGGATCCATGGAGGTTGGGCACATGGGAGTCGAAACAAAGACGGGGAAGCTTTACTTCAAGCTGCCTTTGCTTTTGACTTAGCTATTGTGAACACGTGGTTCAAAAAGAAAAAGGAACATCTCATTACCTATAAAAGTGACCCCCACGCGACTCAAATAGACTTTTTCTTGACTAGGAGGGATAAACTTAGCAGTGTAAAAAACTGTAAAGTAGTGCCAGGGGAAGACCTAGTGACCCAACACCGATTGCTATTAATGCAAATTAAAATCAAAATTGAGCCAAGTAATAACAAGCGAAGGCCCCCACCTCGGACCAGATGGCGTATGATAGAAAATAAGGAGTATGCAAGTATGTTTAAGAAAAAAGTGGTTGATAAGATGATAGATATGAAATGTATGGAAGATAAAACAGTAAATGAATGTTGGGAAGAAATGGCGCATTGCATAAGGGCAAAAGCAAAAGATATCTTCGGAGAAACAAAAGGCAAGGGTGTGATAGAAAGGAATACATGGTGGTGGAATGATGAGGTCCAAAAGATGCTGAAAGAAAAGAAAAAGGCGTTCAAAGAGTGGCAAAAAGTTGCCGTTGAAAATGTGAGTATAAGAGAAGAAAAAAAGATGATTTACAAGAATTGTAAAAATAGAGCAAAAAAGGCAGTAGCAATATCCAAGGCAAGCGCACAAGATAAAATATACATTCGGCTTGATGAACCGGGCGGCCAAAAGGAACTCTTTCGAATGGCAAAGATGAGAGAAAAAAGTACGAAAGATATTAAACATGTTAAATGTATAAAAGACGAACGAGGACAAATTTTGTTGCAAGAGGATGATGTAAAAAAGCGATGGAAGACATATTTTGAGAAACTATTGAATGAAGAAAATGTATGGAATGGAGTGCTAGAAGATAAGTCTGGGAATATTGGTTTGGTAAAAGAAATCGGTGTGGATGAAGTAAGAAGAGCGGTAAAAAGTATGAAAAATGGCAAAGCTGTAGGGCCAGATGAGATACCAGTGGAAATATGGAAGTTATTGGGAGAAGATGGATGTCGGTGGCTGACTTTATTCTTCAATAAGTTGTTGCAGGAAGTGGTGATCCCTAGCGAATGGTGCAGTAGTGAACTAGTGCCCATTTTCAAAAACAAAGGTGATGTACAGGACTGCAATAGCTACCGAGGCATAAAGCTCATGTCACATAGTATGAAAGTGTGGGAGAAAGTAATAGAGAAACGCCTGCGAGAGGAGAGTGAGATCACCCAAAACCAGTTCGGTTTTATGCCAGGGCGGGGTACCACAGATGCCGTATTCGCATTACACCAACTATGTGAAAAATATAGACGTGCCCATAAAAACCTGCACATGGTGTTTGTGGACCTCGAAAAGGCGTACGATAAAGTACCACGAAAGGTCTTGTGGTGGGCCCTGAAGGAGAAAGGTGTGCCAGTGAAGTATGTAGAGTTAATCCGTGCTATGTACCGGCAATCTCATACGCATGTCCGGTCGGCCGCGGGTAACACCGATGAGTTTAGTGTGGCTGTTGGCTTACACCAAGGGTCGGCTTTAAGCCCGTACCTCTTCCTGTTAGTAATGGATGTTCTGACATCGGATATACAGGATGAGGCACCCTGGTGTATGCTTTTTGCCGACGACATTGTCCTTGTTGGTGAGGATGGAACCGATGTCCAGAGTAGATTGGTGAAGTGGCAACAAAGGCTAGAGAATGTTGGCCTGAAAATTAGCAGAACCAAAACAGAATACATGTTCTGCGATTTCGGCGGTCTCTCTAGCCCCACAGTCATAGCGCTTGATGGTGCTCCTATACCAATCTGCTCCGATTTTAGGTACCTCGGTTCACTACTGCAAAGCGATGGAGAATTAGATCGAGCCGTAAAGCACCGGATTAACGTTGGTTGGATGAAATGGCGGCAGGTTACAGCAACTACATGTGACTCGCGAATGCCCCTTCGATTGAAGGGCAAAATTTATAAGAGCATGATCCGGGAGGGAGTGAATGTTGAAATGACTGCAACTAGAGATGAATGGAAAAAGAACACATGTTGCGCCGACCCCAAATAATCTTGGGATAAGGGCAGGAGGATGATGACACGTGTTTCCTTCTTCCTACAATCCCAGGTCCTTTAAGCGGGGCGTGAAAAAGCATCTGATGAGGCCGCCAAGCTGAGTGTCACCATTGTAACATTATTTAGTGTCTGTAACGGTGACCCTCTTTCCTGAGACTTTGCCTTTAGCTTACCATCAGGCGAGGTGAAGTCAAGTTGACGAGTCCTTGATAAAAAAAAATTTGAACATACAAACATCCAAATATCTAAACAACCTTTCTCATTTATGGTATTAGTAGGATTTCGATTTCGATCTTCGTTTGATTTCCTTCTCCTTCATCTTCAGCGTTAATTCCAGTCACGCTTTTCTTCTGCCGCTCAATAATTCTACTTAATTAAACCTTCATATAGTTGTTTTGTATGAAGTCCTATAACATGGCTGAAGTAAATATATAATTCTATTTCTTCGTTGTTAATAGCTAAACGTCCATTGCATCCTAATGATCGATGTTTTCCAAGAAATAGGGAACATTCTAAACACGGAACGGCTCTTATTGACGATTTTGGACCATTTTTCCTGTTTCTTAATGGAAGTTTTACATTTTCTGTGAAATAAGGTACAGTACTCGAGAGTATACTTTGGTAATTATGTGATTCGAATGATGATGGAAGGAAAAAAGGATGATTTGTAAAGAAGGGAAACTTCTAAAATGAAACAATTGTTTTAAATAGAACAAGTAGTTTCAATCGTCTAATCGATGTTGTAGTAATTACTAGCTTTGATTCTATAAAGGATTGATGTTCGAATCAATAAACTATAATCTTTGTAAGGTCTATTAGTAATCGTAGTATCAGGCTGTTTGAAAATTAATGTATTTAAAATCTTCTCAAATTTAAATGTATAAGTATTTCTCAAACAAATTTTATGGAGTATCGCAGTAAAGAAATCAATTTCTACTTAGTGAAATAGATAGCGTCTACCAAAAAGTATGTTTCTTGGGAGCAACGTGTTGATTACTGTTTTCGCGTTAGTCTTTTTTTATTTTGCATATAATTTCCTCTAACTCGTAAATAATTATAATTATTCTGCATGCAAAATTGCAAAAATAACTGACGAGAAAAGAGTCAAAACCTAATACGAGTTTTGTTTATTTTTACTGTTAATTTATAGGTGGTGCAGAGAATATCAATGTAGGTGTATTATGAAAGTTAACTATATACAAATATATAGTAATACATACATATGTACATAGGACACGACGATATTTCCGTCCAATTGAGCAGTCTGACTGGGGAAGAACCTCTGACCTACAGAATACCGCGGTCATAATAACCTCGAGTTGTATTCCCAGCGGTGAGTATGGTAGCCAGAGCTCAATGGAGGGTTTTTGTGCTGTCAGTGGAAAGATCTTGTCCTGCTTTGTTTTTACACTGACGGCACAGAAACTCTCAATGCTTGCGGGGTTGGCAGCGCGAGTGTGACTCTTGGTTTTGCACACGTCCTTAGGCCACGATAACCACTTTCCATTAGGTGTGGCGTGTGCTTGTCTGCCACTCAAGTGATATAAAAGAAAAATACATAAATATATAAATAAAATATACCAATACCTCAATGCCCAATGCTCTGACTACTGAGCCATCTAAATCTTCCAATCCATCTTGCAGGGGAGTCATCTACCAATTTACCGAATTTTGTGCGAGTAGCTCGCCATGCAGTTATCGATGATTACATCATCTTAGTACGTACGTACGTAATAGTACGTTTGTACAGTTACTAACTTAACGTCACTTAATTTATTGATATTAAGTTGACCTTTCTCGAATTATGACACCTTTAATTCGTATTTGTTCAGTCGTTTTAACGTGAAGGAGTAGGTACCTAATAAGTGAATTACGTTTTCCCGCAGCCAGAGGGTACAAGAAGGAAACTAGAATCACTTAAAACGAGATTTATTATACTTATTTAATTTAATCTAACTAGCCTAAAGGCGAATGCACTCGATGTTGGAACTACATTACACCATACTAGCCTAAGTGAATGAGTTCGATGATGCGAACTACATTCTAACTACTAACTCTAATTAAGTCTAGTGACCACGTTCGATGCAAGAACAGAAGTGAATTACTTAAAATATATTTGTCACGGAATCGCAGGTGTACAGTGAGTCATTTAGCTGACGGCGCACGGCGACACGAGGTATGGAGTGCTGACAATGCGACGATGCAGCGGGTCGCTTGATATTGCTTTATGCTGCGGCTTTGCTCGTTGTAATATTATAATTATGGTAATATCGTAAGTAGAGTAATATTGAGAGTTCTAACTCACTTCGTTCGTTGAACTCTCAATATTACTGATCTAGAACTCTCAATCGCACATGTAGGATTGAGAGTTCTAACTCACTAATGTAATATTTACGAACGAAGTGAGTTAGAACTCTCAATCCTACATGTGCGATTGAGAGTTATAAATCAGTATTCGTAATCATCAGTACTCACTTCGTTCGTAAATATTACAATATTACAGGTGGTGGTGCAATATAGTCAATATTACATAACCTAAGTATAGCAACCTACATAGCACGTATGAAACGATGCCACGATTTGGTCTGTTGCTAGTCGCTAAGCCTTTGTCGGCACATCACTCCCAGTGAGGTCTCGTTACTCGCGCGGCTGTCGAGCTTCGCCGAGTGCAATATGATAATGATATAAACAATAGCATTTCTCATACCTAAATGCACCTGCTACTGACCGCTAATAATATTCCATAAATGAAATTACTTGACTAGTTTTACCTACGACTTCACTTTTTAATATTTCATCTACGATCAATCTTTACATAAAATAATATTTGTATAATATATACCTACTTATTTAAAGTAAATAGTTAGATAAAAACTATATTGTAAGACCGTATTATATATTTGCACTTTGACTTTATCGAGATCGACTGTTGCCCAACTCTCTACCTTGAAATGAAAACCTGTACTAAACACTAGCTTGTTATTTAGCGGATGCACTGCCTAGCAGGATCGGATGGCTTGGGGTCCAAAGGTGTTGATGTAGGTCGCGTGTAAGATATTGTTTTTAGCAATAAGGTTGCCATTTATGCATATCTTGTACCTAAATTGTATATAATTTACTGTATAATTATTATACATATAAACACCCAGACCAATGCAAATAGTCATATTCATGCAAACAAATTATTGCACCGTGCGGGAATCGAATCCATCACGCCACGGAGGCTGACATTTTCCTTGAACAAATTTTAACCAGATCCGTTTAGCCGTTATAGTGTGATTGAATATAACATAATTTATTTTTATTTTGTTTATAGGTTTATCCACAGCAAATGCATTACAAATTGATACACCTACATATTAAGAAGAATATCTTTAAAAATTTTCAAGTTTAAATATAATTATTAGTGGGATCAAAAATTAAGTTATTCGTTAAAATTATAATAATAATAATACAATATTGATACAGGATTGGACAGGTTGTAGGATTTTTACACGTGGAGTATGTAATTTTACTCCATGTGATTCTTTGAAGTTATGTGGGTCGAAAATGCTTACACGAATTACATTAGGGCTGCCACTATTAGTTAATAATGTACTATCTATAAATTAAAATAAATACAACATCTTATTTTTCGATACAATAAAATATTGTGTGAAGGATTTAATAGGTATCTACATTGGTTTCAAATAATTTATTGAGATTACCTACTCTTTGAACATAATGAATATTTGAATATTATAATCCAGATAATTTAGTTTTTTAATCAAATACTTATCACATTTTATATCTAAAAATAAAGTAAATTAAATGTTTACATTTTAATTAATATTGACAGCATTTATTAATGCAATTTATTATTTCAAATACATCGGGAAAAATGAAATGCTCAAGTAGAACTCGAAACCATGACCTTTCCCTTACAGGGGAATGCTCAGCCGACTGAGCTATTGAGCGATTACAATTTGAGTTATTATTAAAGAATGAAATTATAAGAAAGACAATTTTTTATAATATGTATAATGTTAAGTTTAATTTTTATTTCCATTTCCTGTATTTACTGTATACAAACATAATAGGGGAATCTAAATATTAAGTAAACTTTACATCATACAAAATATTTACATTATTATTAGATATGTATAACTTATTAATATTTTCATGTAGAATTTACATAACTTATATCATAATTTGATTATTTCCATTACGTAACGTGACGAGATATTTTTTCCTATGCGTGGTGACAACCCTAACGTATTTTGCTAAATTATCATTAATTTTCTTATAAAATCCGAAATCATTCAGTCAGTGCTTCATTTTGACTTCGTTATTATACCGTTGAACGAATCCATTGGAGCAGCCACCATCTTGAAGATCTTCCACCTTGAAGACCAAGACCTTTCACCTTGAAGACTAAACACCTGGCTCCAGATTTTTTGTGAGTTTAATCGTCACTGTACCTACCTACCTAAAAAATGTAAGTTCCTAAGTTATAAAATATTCTATCCCATGTTCTATTGTTTTTAAGTGAGAAATCTTTTTAACCTTTAAACAAATTTGGCAGAACTAAACCTATCGTTATTTTGTGCACGGTGACGGTGAGTGATACTAACTAGTGATAGCGTATTTAGCTTATTAGTCTTGTCAAATTTTATTAGTTTGAGTGACTACCGAATTGTTGCAATTGGCAGACTAAACACTTCGTTTTCTGAGTTACTAGTCGCAATTTAATAACTATTCTGTTTATAATATTTACAGGTCGGATTCAGAGTACGATAGTGGCAACAGTGCGAGGGCGTCGTCGATCGAAGCCGTCAAGTCAAATTCGAAGGCAGCAAAGGGGGCTGGAAAGCGCAAATCGTCACCAGCTGTCAAAAGCGTTGCAAGCGATCGTATAAGGTACGTCCATATGTACCAGTACGTACATGTTCATTACTTATCTATACTAATATCATAAAATATACGAAAGTAACTCTTTCTGTCTGTCTGTAACAAGGTAAAGCGTAACAACGGTTTGACGTCTAAACCGCTTTACCTATTGATGAAATTGGATGTGGGGTAGACCAGACCATGAGAAAAGACTAAAGCTATGTTGACATCTACACGGGCGAAGCCGCGGGCAAAAGCTGGTTATATTATAATTTACGACTGAAAAATCTAGTGCTGTTAAAAATAGTTTTTACGAAGAGAAAGTTTTTGTGAAGATAATGTGATAGTTTTCTGAGTAGTTTTCTGTGTATTTATTTATTATTTGTAACTTATAATAGGTATTATGTTTTCAGAGCGGACCAAGAGTTCGATTGTGACAGAGTGGTAAGGAGCGAGGCTGGGACGTTCAAAAAGGTCTCCGTCAAACGCAAGTCATCTGCTAGAAGTACCTCAAGCGAATGTCCGAGGTAATTATTACTCATTAGTACTCTTATACCCAGCTGATGTAAAGTGATGATAAGGTACCAATACTACCAATTAAAATACGTATAATCAATTACATTACGCAATAGGTATGTACCAAAATATGAGTGAGTGAGGTTACGTGTTAAATAATGCTAGATTTGTTATTTTTGTTAATATAATATTATTATGAGAGATTTATTTATTTTTCTGGCTAAGTAGTTTAGTAATGAGTGACCGTAGTTGCAAATCCAGAAGTCTTGCGTTCGAGTTCCATTAGTATCAAACTTTGTGTGTCGTTCATGACAGTCATCTATTAATCTGTTCACGTAATATTCCTAACTAAAGCAAAACTGATGTTGTCCAGTTCATAACAATATACATAATGATCATTTATTATTTATTTAATGAACATTATAAGTACTAAGGTACAATATTATAATATAGAAAATTTCCCTGTTTTAGAGCTTCAAAGAAAAAGGCTGCGCAAAAGGGATACGACATCTTCCACCTCGACAGTGAAACTCCCACCGTCAACACCGGCAGAGCTCCATCCACATCGGTGCTGTACAATCGGGTGGCTAACGGTCAAACGAGGCGTACACTGTCTACCGAGGGTCCCTTCCACATTGACTTGAAGGTGTACAACTCGGTTGACGTCCAAGAAGGTGGCGACGACCTTTGGAAAAAATACCTGCTGTGGTTGAAGCTTCGGACTGACGAGGAATCTCCTCACTGGGCTCAACTACAAAAATTTGTTAGACAAGCCAGCGAGTTGTTCGCAGATTCTGAAGCCACTTTCTTTTCTAATAAAATTAATTTTAAATAAATCCGTACCTACTAAACTTAATATAATTATCTATTTGTATGTAATACATAAAAATATTAAATAAATTTGATTAATCCATTGACCATCATAAATTTCAATTAAAAATTCCATCCTAATCTGTCTGTGTGTTTCACAAATTAATATGCCGTTCTGTGATAGCTGTGGTGTTGACGTAAATGGTAAGAAATGGATAGGACATTTAAGGAGTAAAATACACCGAAAGTCAGATAACGTAATTACTTTAGATCATGGCGTGGAGAAAGTGAACTCTGCTTTTAAAAATCGATTAGCAACATATAGATTACATACTCTTGACACGAACGAACAGACATCTTTACCTGTTTTCTTCAGACACCTTCACAGTAGGGTCAAATCTTTAATTGATCAATCTCTTGCAGCTCACACTTCCCTTAAGGTTAACTTTCATATATACTCAAAGTTTGTACTACTTAAACACGACATACCAGAAGTTAAATCATTTGAAACCAAAAATATTATTATATGTATGAACTATGATTTTACAAAGCTCTTTACAGATGTTGCTAATCAATTACTGAAAAAGATAGACGAATTTGAAGAGCGGGATTCTGGTTGGACTTTCCTTAATAACTGTTACATGGAGGTAAATATAAATAGATATCAACCGCTCCGTGGTTCAAGATTTATTGATTTACCTCTGATCATTAAAAATAAAAAGGCATGTGTAAATATTCGTAACAATGATATATATTGTTTCCTGTGGTCGGTCACGGCAGCTCTTTACCCTGCAAATAGGAACATTCAAAGAGTTTCTTCATATCCAAATGTTTTCAATCTGTTTAACATAGAAGGAATGTCATTTCCAGTAACTTTTACCGATATACAAATGTTTGAAAAAAATAATCCAAGATTACGAATAAATGTATATGGTTTAGAAAATAATAGACAGATCATAGGACCTTTATACAAATCACAGTTTAATAACGATAACAAAAAAACAGTTAATTTACTATTATTAGAAAAGAGCAGATATTCACATTACTGTCTGATCAAAGATTTATCGCGTTTGGTGAGAAAACAAATAACTAACCATAATGGGAAATTATTTTTTTGTGATGAGTGTTTGCTATTTTTTAGATCAAGCATGGAAATTGATTCTCATGTATGTGCCGGTGTAATGACTCAGCTACCGCAAAAAGGTTCAGTGATTGAGTTTAAAAACTACGAAAGGAAACAAAATGTGCCATATGTAATTTACGCAGATTTTGAAGCCATGTTGGTTCCAGTGCAAGGGTGCAACCAGGATCCCTCTGTTGCGAGTACCTCAGTATGTCAGGTACATATACCTATAGCATTCGCTTATTATATAGTTTGTTCGTTTGATGAAAGTAGAAATCGTTTTGTATCTTACCGTGGGGAAGATTGTGTAGATAAATTTGTTGAGAATATTTACAGGGATGTTCAATGGATTAACAACAATCTGTCGAATAGTGTACCAATTATATTTAACAACGAAGATTCTGTTAAATTCAATGAAAGCACTCGTTGTCATATTTGTCAAAACTTACTAATCACAGACCGAGTAAGAGATCACTGTCATTTGACAGGTCAATATCGAGGAGCCGCACATAACTACTGTAATTTGATGTATAAACTTCCGAAATTTATACCAATTTTCTTTCATAACCTTTCAGGTTACGATTGCCATCTTTTTATTAAAAAATTAGGAGAAGCTAGCGGTTCACTTAAAATCATAGCTAAAAATAAAGAGTCATACATTTCTTTTACAAAATTTATACAAGTTTCTAGAAATGAATTTGTACAGCTTCGGTTTGTGGACTCCTTTAAATTTTTATCTACTACACTCGAGAGCAATGAATCCGGGTCACTTAAAGAATGTTAAAAATCTCGGAAACTAAAAATGATAGGTTAATGCAATAAATTGTATTTAATAGACAATGTAATACTCCTTAAATGAAAGTAAAAAAAATATGAGTCACCATACATTTTATTAACACAAAATTACATAAAGAAAAAAACTGCTGATCTCTCCTTAAAACAAAAATAGGAAACATGAAATTTTTGAACTTTATTACGATTTTCTTGAATTTTAATACTTCGTATTGCCTCCTCGTGCTTCCATTACTGCGTTTACGCGGTTTGGCATGCTGTACACCAAGTTCCTTATACGATTTTGGGGAATATTCTCCCATTCCTCTGTGAGAGCAATTTTGAGCTCACGAAGCGTGATTGGGGGAGGGTTTCGTTGTTTTACGCATCTGCCTAGCTCGTCCCAAGCATGCTCGATCGGGTTGATATCCGGGCTGCGCGCTGGCCACTCCATACGAGTAATGTTCATCTCTTGAAGGTAGTCATTCACAATCCTACCTGTATGAGGTCTGGCATTGTCATGCATAAATATAGCATCCTCACCTAAATTGACCATAAATGGACCAACGTGATCATTGAGGATTTCTTCCACATATCTTACGCTAGTTAAAGAGCCGTTTTCTATGATCACCAGCTCTGTGCGACTTTCAGAAGAAATTCCGGCCCACACAAGTACAGACCCACCACCGTAGGCTACTTTTTCTTCGATGCATGCTTGCTTGAATCTTTCCCCTGGTCTTCGATACACTCTGTGTCTTCCATCGTGCTTGTAGAGCATAAATTTTGATTCGTCGGAGAACATAACTTTTGACCAATCTTCAATACTCCAATTTACGTGGCTCTGGGCATAACTTAGTCTCGAAATACGATGCCCACGCTCCAGTTTAGGGCCGTTTGCAGGTCTAAGGGGTTTTAAGTTAGATTCAGCAAGCCGACGTCTTACTGTCCATGCACTTGGGTTACTTCCTCCGAGGCGTCGAAACTGATTGGTGAGTTCAGTTCCTGTGAGAAAGCGATTTCGAAGCATGGTGTTCACCAAGTATCGGTCTTCTCGTGCTGTGGTACACCTGGTTCTGCCCGTTCCTGGTCTGCGTAGGTTAGAACCAGTTTCTTCGTAACGTCGGAGAACTCTTTGTACTGTTGACAGCGACACACCGACAGTCCTGGCTGTATCGCGCTGACTCCGGCCGGTTTCCAGCATTGTAAGTATTCTGGTGCATTCTTCAGGCGTAAGCGACATAATTTCAGCTTGATTAATGAATATAGAGCACTATCAACATGGTTTATGTACCCACATAAATGACAGATTACAAACAAAAGCAACACCAAATGCTGTAATTTCGTAGTTCCATCTTCGAAAGTGGCCCTTTTTCAAATTTGATTTTTTTATGATATAACTTTACAATAACTAAGAAGTTTTAATACCTTCATTTAAGGAGTATTACATTGTCTATTAAATACAATTTATTGCATTAACCTAGCATTTTTAGTTTCCGAGATTTTTAGGATTCTTTAAGTGACCCGGATTCATTGCTCTCGAGTGTAGTTTAGACAAATTAGTAAAAAGTTTGAAAAAAGAACAGTTTATACACTTAAAAAACAATTTCTCTTGTCCAAAACAATTTAAATTACTTACGCGAAAAGGTGTATATCCTTATGATTATATGAGCAACATAAATCGCTATAAGGAGACAGTTCTGCCTGAAAAATGTTATTTTTATAATTCCTTAAATAATCAACATATTTCATTAGCAGATTACCAGCATGCTAAATTAGTATGGTCTGAATTTAAAATAAAAAATCTAGGTGATTATACTGATCTTTACCTCAAAACTGACGTACTTTTGTTGACTGACGTTTTTGAAAACTTTAGAAATACTTCTAAGCGATTTTATCAATTAGATCCAGCTTTTTATGTAACAGCTCCTAGCTTATCATGGGACGCGATGCTTCTCAAAACGGGAATTAAGTTAGAACTTATTGATGATTTAGCAATAATAAGGTTAATACAAGAGGGTATAAGAGGAGGTCTTTGTATGAGTTCCCATCGTTATGTAAAAAGTAATAATAAATATATGGAAAATTATGACCCTCAACAAGATGATATATTTATTGTATACTTAGATTGCAATAATTTATATGGGTATGCTATGTGCCAACCTTTACCTTTATCAAACTTCAGGTTTCTTGATAAAAATGAGATAGAAAATCTAAATATCATGAATATAAAAGATGATGCAGATTATGGGTTCATATTAGAGGTAGATTTACTTTATCCTAAATATTTACACCGTTTGCATAATGACTTGCCATTTTGTCCTGAGAAATGTGTGCCTCCTGGAGGAAAAATTTCTAAACTTGTCACAACTTTATATGATAAATATAAATACGTAATACATTACGTACATTTGAAAAATTGTATTAAGCATGGATTAATATTAAACAAAGTGCATCGCGTTATAACTTTTAGGCAAAAAGCTTTTTTAAAACAATATATAGACCTCAATACCGAGCTTAGACAAAAAGCAGTGACCGAATTTGAACAAGACTTTTTTAAATTGCTTAATAACAGTATATTCGGTAAAACGCTAGAAAATAATGAAAATCGTGTAAAAGTTCATTTAGTAAATCAGTGGAGTGATAGCGAAAATAAAACAAAAAAGAGATTAAGTGCAGATACCTTGGTTGCCAGACCTAACTTCCATAGTGTTTCTATATTTTCTGAGAATTTGGTTGCGATTCAAATGAAACCTGAAAAAATTGTTATGGATAAACCCCTATATATAGGTTTCTCTGTATTAGAACTATCAAAAAAACATATGTACGATTTTCACTATTCTATTATGCGCCCACATTACAGAGAACTTATCAAGTTATGCTATACGGACACAGACAGTTTTATTTATAAAATTGAAACTAACGACTTTTACAATGATATGAAAAACTACTTTATTAGTTATTTTGATACTAGTAATTATAGTACAAGTAATCCGTTTAGTTTACCGATTTTGAATAAAAAGGTGCCAGGTCTATTCAAAGATGAAATGGGTGGTAAAATAATCAGGGAATTCATTGGTCTACGTCCCAAATTATATTGTATTCAATCTGAGCAATGTACTTTAAAAAAAGCTAAAGGTGTTAAGAAATGCGTAGTGAGAGACTTAGTAAAAGCAGATTATAAAAAAACGTTAACCAATAATGAAATAATTCGTAAACAAAATTTATTATTTAAATCCTTGAAACACGAGTTAGTAACCCGTAGTGTCAACAAAGTTGTATTATCATCCAATGATGATAAGCGGTATATATTAAAGGACAACATTCACACTGTTTCTTGGGGTAATTGCTCAATTTTAGGCTGAATTTTAGGACGTTTAATTGAAATTTATGATGGGTTTTATTTTTTCATAAGTATGACATTGTGATGTTTAAAAATGTATTTAAGTACTTTAAGTTTTTATCTTATAAGAATGTACCTACCTACCTATGCCTTTTACTCTTATTTATAAATAAATACCTACATGATGTAATCATATTTTCGTTTTATTATACTTCATTCTCAACTAGTGACATAATAGAAAACTTTTGCGACACACATAGGTAAGTAAAGGGTAAACTGTACCTGAATCAGGTTTGTTCAAATTTTCATGTCTCAACCTGTTCTTAGTACCCTTATCTATATAATAATCATTGCAATAGCGAGGTAACACGTCATAGAAATCTTTTTGCTTTGCTATGCACAATACGTGTTTTTACATGATAGGATTTTCATGTTTCAACTTGTACGTCGTAAGTATTTTGTTGTTTAAAGAAATATGTATTAGAAATAGTATCAATTTTCAGAAACTGTGGCTATATAATCCCGTTGTTAATTTTATAAGTTCATTGTTTCATTCTAAATTTATCACTAACGACGTGGACGTAAATTATACGTGCAACTTTAAATTTATCTATTAGTTTACAAATCGACAAACAACATGGTAAGATATTTGATTTGAAAAACTATTATAATATTGTGTTCATAGAAAAGGTAACACGTCACGTAACGTAAATAACATACTAACGTTTTTTTTTATTTTCAGAACACAAATGAGAATATATTCGCGATAGAAGACACTGAAGAAAGAAACCGTTTGCCAAATGGATTGTATTCACCAGAATCGCTTCCAAATGCGCAAGATCCATATGCATTTGACGAAGAAACTGAACGATTATGGATCGCAGCTCAAAGTACACACCGTGAAACACCTAAAAAAAACGCCGAGAGAAAGAAATTCACGCGCAAGTCAGAATCAAAAATAGTGAGTAAAATATTAAAGAAACATAGACAACCTTCATACATTATAAACTGTGAACCAACAAAAGGACGGCGTTTGATCAAAATTG
The DNA here is from genome assembly GCA_963662185.1 of Eilema griseolum. Taxonomy (NCBI): domain Eukaryota; kingdom Metazoa; phylum Arthropoda; class Insecta; order Lepidoptera; family Erebidae; genus Eilema; species Eilema griseolum. The sequence goes on from OY759238.1 coordinate 22,490,449, forward strand.
AGATTAAGGACCTGAGCGGATCAAGTGAGAATGAAGAGGAGATAATAAAGGCACAATATATTGTCAAAGATCCAGTTGACGAAATTTCTGATCAAACCGAAAATTTAATACATAATATATCAAAAAAAATATGCGGCTATTCTTTCCCTAACATTTATTAATAACAGTTCTTGTTTTAAAATATTCCTAACTAGATTAATTTTATGTAAATAGTGGTGTAGTGTAAGTTTGTAAATAAATGTGATCGTCATTTGTATTGAAATTAATATTTCATAAATAATTTATATTTTAATATTATTTAGTGTAAAAATGATAATATATAGGTATTATGCATTAAAAGTGATATTAAGAAATCAATGAAGATTTAAAGTTTGTTTTATTGAAATATTTATCAGTAAAATGTACCTACATTTTACTGATGTATATTTATACCATTTTTTATACAAATAATATTTGCTGATGTCATATTTATATTTAATTTAATTTTTATTGTGTGTACTGTGAAAATAATGTGTTAAAAATTACCTATAGATAGGTATTTAAAATGTGGGTTAAAAAATAAAAACCATTTACTTTAAAAAATTGTTTTATTTATTAAATCTGTGTATAGGAAGACAAATTACCTTTCTTGCTCGATTAAATAGTTCTTTAAACATAAAACATTTTTAAGTGCACATTGTTTATTATGATGAATACAATTAAAACTTGTCTCATTATTTGAATATTTGTGATGCAACAGTGATAAATTTAGGCACTTGTCTTCACCAAGATCTACGCAAATACAATTCATACAAAGATCTTGAATCCACTTGACTTTTTCTAAGCCCTTCACAATAATTTCTTTATTTTCTAAATAAGGAACAATTATGCGTCGAAATTCTTTATAGTCGATATAACCTTCATTCCAGTAAATCCCTCTGTTTCTCTCTAACCACGTAACTTGTTTTTTTTCATTCGTAGTTAAGTATTTAAATAAATATGGGGGCTTTATTAAGAACGTTTGGGTATAAACACGAGTGGCTAGAGCTAATTCCTTGATTATAAAGTTATTATAAGTGTCTTTAAACCCCTGGACATCCACTATAATTGTATTCGGGTTCATGATAATTTTCTCACAGTGCTGCTTAATGGTTTATACTCAATTATACAGTCGTTCAATATAAGACAATATGCCGAAGTTTGATCCGGGATATCAATATCACTTTCAATTTCCACTCTTACGTCCACAACAGGACCTGACTTAAGATTATCTGGCTGTCTAGAACAGTCTATGACGAATAACGGAGCAACGTTTTTAAATTGTTCCTCACTTAATAAAGGCTCAGCGCGACGCCCATAATAAGACTGTTGAAATTTAGCATATTTTTCATATATTAAAGCAATTCGATTATTCGAGAAACTTGTATTTATATTTTCATATGGGAAGTAGGTGGAGTTAAGGTATACCTTAACGTCACGAATCTCACAATGATCAAATCGAGACATATCAAATGTAGCATTATTTTTTCTATTTGTCTGTAAACCAATAATAACAAATCTTGGTTTCTCTATTTGCGAAGATGTTTTTATTGACCAAGTATGTTTGGTGGTTTTAGGCAACATTGGATATTCATACAAATCCCAATTCCTGAATATCATCTGAAGTGGTCGATAAAAACAATAAAGCATTTCTTAAGGCGATTGGTTTGTTAAAATGAATATCCTAGATGTTTTATCCGCTTTATGTCGATCTTTTTCTAACAATTTTAGAATGTTTATTTTTTCTCTATCAGATACTTTAACATGCGGTACACGCCATATTATTTTGTTTATGATAATATCTTCTACAATTTCACCAGGGTTGAGTTTGAGTGCGTTCAGATTGGTATTACTTCGTAATAAGATTAGTTCATGTTTACTGTTTATTACTACTTTCTTAAAATCTTCTGCGAAACCAAGAATGTTGCGAAGTGGTATAGAAGCAGAAAAGCTACCTCCATTAGAACTTCTTATTCCCTCGATATTCCAACCCCAAGCATTAGATGTTTTAGCTTCGCTCTCATTCATTGATATAAATGATTTCATCGTGCTAGTTATACCAGCATTTTTTATTTTATCTATCTCCACTCCATTTATTTCGTACCTTATATCTTGAAACAAGTAAAGTAAACTATTGTTTGTGAAATGAACGTTACTGACTCTCTCTTTCGAATTTTCAGCCTTCTTTACAATAACAGTTCCTTCCAAAAACAAAGTGCTTTCTGATGGTAATATATACAAGTCTTGCTGATTAATGGGTATCCTGATTTCATCGCTTCTATTAAAACTTGTTACGTAAGGCTTGTAAGAGTGAATTTCAATTCCTTCCACAGAGTTGTCGTAGGCTGGAGCGGATAAAACATCTAGGATATTCATTTTAACAAACCAATCGCCTTAAGAAATGCTTTATTGTTTTTATTCAACTTTATTCTCCTTTTAGGTCGAGTTCTTACTTGATTGAGAGTTCGAGTAGAACTGCTATTTTGAATTGGAAGAAACATATTATATTTAGTATAGTCAATCATTTTTTCTTTTGAGGTGTAGATACAACTGTACTTCTTCACCTCGCAAATTTATTAAGTTATTATTTATATCCAAAAGTCTGATCTGTATGCAGCTGATGTTGGTTTGGTTGATTGGAAAGTAAATTGCGTTTTTTGGTATTTCTATAATTCTGTATCCAGGTGGGACATTAAGTGCGAATTCATGTAGAATGTGACTGGATTGTCCGTTTATATAGGAACCGCTAATTATATCACATTCAACTCTTATCACGGTTGTAGGCAAAATGTTGACTGGAAACTCTGATACATGATATTTATTGGCTTCCAAGACTTGTCTTTTAAACCCCAACAAACCTCCGAACGTACAATCTTTAGTAAAATCTATAGTTGATGTACAAAATAACATGGTTTTTAAGGTGTTGTTATTGCAATGAAGCTTTATGGATGCATCCTTTACTTCAGATTTTAAATAATCACTGATATCTTGCAACTCATAAGTACCTTCAGGTATTTCAATAACATTATTTGAACCATAGTATAACTTATTATTTGTTTTATCAATATTTGGAATAGAATTATATGTGGATAAATGTAATAATGCACATTCATACTCTCCGATTAATTGTAACGTATTTGGATAGAAGGTAGTTAATACCGATGAGTTTCCAGTTATAGACAAGGTGAGTGTCATCTTGCAAATGATAAAAATTAAAGAACAGTATAAAATTTATAGTATTTATTCCAAAAAGATTGTAGATATTCTAAACACAAATGTCCACAAATTATTGTACAAAATTTTTGATATCTTGTATAGTTATAATTAATATTGCAGTTCCTAAAATATCGTATCAATTCGATTGGTGGTCTTAAATCACCAAAACTATCAAAATATTCACAATAATTATTTACCTTGACATAAGCTACCCAATGCGTTCCATCGTTTTCTGAATTATCTAAGTTAACTATACCACATTCAATTCGTTTAGGGATTTTTGGTAACTGATCCTTCATGTAAACTCCTCGAAAATAAGGAATACCATATGCATAATTTTGAATATCGATATTAGTTAAGGCACGATTAGGTAGCTTATTACTTAGTTTTTTGACGATTTTATAAACAATCCTTTGCCTTTTTTGTGTGGTTTAATGTATAAACCGTTACCTAATGCTATAGCTTCCATAGTCTTATTATGACGTTCAGATTCTTGTAATTTTTTTTGACCTTCTTTATAATCATTCACTGTTTTTGCAATACCCGCTGCGCCACCAGCCAAAGCTCCTAAAGCTGATAAACCGGCAAAAATCGGGATTAAAGGCAGAATGCCTCCTGTTTTTGGTAAAGGTATGACTCGTGGTACTCGAAGTTTTGGAACGCACGGAACAATTTTTTTAGCAGCCATATAAGCTGCATGTATTAAAGATTTACCATCTTTGGGTACGCGTTTCTTGATTTTTCTTTTAATTTTTGTAACCAAATTATGAAATGTCTTAACACCAGCACCAGATTTGAGTTTCGCTTTCATAACTTTACTCACTACCCACGAACTCAGCTTTTCTCCTTTACTAGCATCTTTTGCTTTCATTCTTTGTTTGGCCATATTTAAAAGTTGTAAATCGGCTTTGTGACGATTAGACAAGTCTGTATAGTTTTCGTATGCAATGTCGTGATACATACATGCTTCGTCTAGCTTATTTACACCTTTATCACCACGCAGTAAACGTTTTGAAAGTTTTGTTCCAGGTCCGCAATAATTATAGCCGGGTAAGTGGAGTTCAAATGGCAAATGATTAATAACACTATTGAGTAGTCCACCACCTTGCATAGCTCATAGTATAATGAACAAAATATTATAATTAATAACTGTTATGTATATAATTTATTCCACTATTGCAGTCTTATCAATCCAACTATTCTCTTTATTACTTAAGCCCAACCATTTTACGAACAGTTTATTTCCTTTCCTTCGTAAAACTTTTTCTATCAAATAGACACCTGGACAAGATGATTTTTGAAGTTCGTGTTTGTAAAAGGTTCCTGATATAACTTGTTTGTGTTGATCTTCGATGTGATATGTTTCTGGTACAGTGTTATTGATACTTTTTATATTAAATAGTTCCGTTGACCAATTAGGTGTATAACCTTTCTCAAATAGTTGTTTGTATTTACTAATTCTAACTCTATCACCAATCATAAACTTGGGCTTATGTTTATAGGATACCGTTTTTATTGAGTTCTTAATATTATTTTTAACATCTGCTTCATTCAATTTATTGACATCAACGGGTGCTAATTTAATAGTGCTATGTTTTGTGTTGTTATATGTCTTTACAACACTCTCCAAACCAAAATCTATCCATTTATAGTGCCCGCTGAGACTAAAGTACTTATACAATTTATTTTTAATAGTTCTGATAACACGTTCTACAATTGAAGCCTTTTTCGTTGAAAAAGTTGAGTAGTGATTAATATTATAGTTCTTTATAAGCTTTTGAAATGCTGAATTATAGAACTCGGTACCCAAATCAGTTTGGAGATGAGCTGGTATCCGATGGTTAGTCGATATCAATTTCTCGAATGCGTTAGAAACATCATGCTTATTTTTAGTTTTTAGTGGTTCTATCCAAACGTACTTTGAGAAGCAATCAATAACTATTAAAATATAGTTATAACTTTTATTAAATCTTTTCAAGTTTTGCATGTCGATTAAATCAGCTTGCCACAAATCATCAATACCTTTTAAAATTACAGATCGACGAGGATAATTTTTTCGTGCAGCTTTATGTATTTCGTTAACAATTTGTTGTTTTGTCATTTTGAGGAACTTTCAAGCTTATGCTTTTGATCTAATACAAATTTAACTGCGTTTTCAACTATCTCATCAACTGCTTTCCGACTATAAAATTTGTTTTCCAAGTGAACCACTGCCTCAGATACTATTGTTTTTAAAGCTTTCTCCAGCTGGATCTGAACATCGTTTAACATAGTATTTTGCAGTTTTTGTAAGTCGGTTATTAGTTTAGTTCTCAATTCATCTACATATGCTTTGTTTACTGCATCATCTGCATCTTCAGGAGGTTTGACCCCTGTTAGCTTCGATGTCTTCAAATCGTAATCACCATTTTCAGATTTGAGCAATGCATTATCATAAAATTCCAGCAATTCTGATATACGTAATCGCTTATGAATATAATGACCAAATTTGTCTAAATTCATATTTAAGATGTATTGTGTTGAACGGTGTACAATAAAATGATAGACATTTCTTATTAGTAAGTCTATTTAATGATTTTGCTTTCACGTAGTTCTTCAACGATAGATATTATTTCATTATCTAGTCCTGTGTTGCCAGCATCTCGAGAAGCAATTAATAACTTTAATCTATCAACCAATTCATTTGGATCATCCCAATATACAAAATCTGTGTTTTTTTTCCACATTTTTGTTAAAGGTAATCCTTTTCCTACTTTTGGTTCACAGTTTGGACTTTTACTTTGTTGATCGAAAAGAGGTTTAATAACTTGCATATATTTTTGTCCTTTATTACTTTTAATTGGTTTTCTTGAATCAAAATCTCTACGATGTGCATTTGTTACAAGTAACATCGACTTATAATTTTGCATGTCATAATCTGTAACAAAGCTCAGATCAACGTCTTTTTTTAAGAGCAACTGTCGCAAGCCAGGTGTGCATTTGTATTTGTGTCCGGCTACAGTAATAACGTCATCACCAATCGTTATACTAGAGAAACCTAACATTAACTTTCCACGTTCATTTCTTACACCAAATGGTACATCCGCTAATATTTCTGAAGATAATGACCAAGATGATACATCCTGATCTGGATTAGTATCGACTATTGACTCAAATGAAGAGTCAATATCGGCTTCTGAATCATCATTGGTATCATTTGTTTCTTCTATATGTTGATCATTCTGTAAGTCGTGGTTGGAAATTTGATCATGAAATTCTCCTTTTTCTTCATTTTTTGTTAGAACTGGTTGATTATTGGTGTTGGCTATTAAATTAAGAGATTCTGTAACAGGCTTAAAAACTGTATCAAGCACTTGTCTGTTATTTTCTTCAAAATCCTTCATGTTACGTATTTTTTTTCTTACAGCTTGTGTTGCATCTACAATTTGTTTTTTCAATGATTTTTCCATTATGTAAAATAGATGGTAATCCAATAAGAGTCGATTAAAGAATGACAAGAAACTAAAAGCAGTCTATTTAAATATTCAAATTTTATCTAATTCTACAAAAGTGTCAAACTTTTTTCTATAACACCCGTTGTTTTTAGGACAGTCTTTATTAATCACAACATAGTCATAAGGCTCTTTCCATATTTGAGAACACATGTTACGAAATTCCAACCACGTCATGTCAGTGTTAACATGTTCTTCATAAACATGTTTCAAATTAATTTCGTCTTGCTTAAAAAGCACAATTAAGTTAGCGTTATCTCTTATTAGTTGTTTAGGTATTTTGCTATAAGTTTGATTTAAATAAAAACTGTCAATCAATTTATGTCTTCCCATGGCAAAATAATCACGCATATTACTTTGATTTTCACATGCTACATCGTCAAAAATAATTACTGAATTAGGTTTTGCATCTGAAACTTTCATAACGTCATCATTTGCCTGATATTTCTGAAAACTGACTCCTGGTACTCCTCGTAAAACCTTTTCTAAAAAAATGTACTTTGGTTGATATAGAGTTTTAGAATATACATAAACATTTTGAAATGTCAATCCATTTTCGTGCAAAAGGAGACCAATTAACAAATTGGTTTTTCCACAATTTGATGGTCCGCAAATGATGCAACGTACTGTATTCGGCAATAATTCTCCATGGCGTAACTTGATTTTGGGTAAATCATTACAGATTATACTAATCTGTAACGATTGTGCTTGTTTAATGAATTTCATGTTTGATGCAATGCTGACGGACTGATTATGAACAGATGTAATTATGACATTATGTATTTATAACCGATGGAACGGTAGTGTATTGAAAGTGTATGAACAGCATTAAAATGTCGAACGTTGGCTTAGGTAAATGATTTTACGAATACTGATTTATAACTCTCAATCGCACATGTACGATTGAGAATTCTAACTCACTTCGTTCGTAAATATTACAATATTAGTGAGTTAGAACTCTCAATCGTACATGTGCTATTGAGAGTTCTAGATCAGTAATATTGAGAGTTCAACGTACGAAGTGAGTACTGATGATTACGAATACTGATTTATAACTCTCAATCGCACATGTACGATTGAGAGTTCTAACTCACTTCGTTCGTAAATATTACATTAGTGAGTTAGAACTCTCAATCGTACATGTGCTATTGAGAGTTCTAGATCAGTAATATTGAGAGTTCAACGAACGAAGTTAGAACTCTCAATCGCACATGTACGATTGAGAGTTCTAACTCACTTCGTTCGTAAATATTACATTAGTGAGTTAGAACTCTCAATCGTACATGTGCTATTGAGAGTTCTAGATCAGTAATATTGAGAGTTCAACGAACGAAGTGAGTTAGAACTCTCAATATTACTCTACTATCGTAATTCCTCCGCCCTCAGAAAAGCAACTATTTTCCAACTTTCAGTGAAAATATTGCTGGTATAGATGATTTCGCGTTGGTTTGGTTTTCAGGTTCTTCAGCAGAAGTTTGCTGGGTGCTGCAGGGGTTTTCTATAGTAACTTGTTGCTTGCATTTCCATCGGCGAAAACGACGAGTCAGCATGACTGAGGTAAGTATAATTGCACCGGATACGATAACGTAGAAAGGTATGGTTGTGTGGTATACTGTTTCAGGATCGTTCTGTAGTTGCAGTGCAGGTTGGTGTATGATTTTATCTTGGCTGGCATGTAGAGATTTTAAGTTTATGGAGCTTAGGTTTAGGTGTACCGATACTGTGCTCTTCATCTTCTCTGGGTTAGTGATCTTCATAATTTTCAGTGGCTTGCCTTGTACGACATCGTTTTCATTTCTTATAGTAAGTTCAGGCGAGTGTAGTGAGCAATGGCTGGGTAGTGTCAGCAGAAAGCTTCCATTCAGTGTGCTGTAAGTCTGGATAACCTCCGTTGCGGCTTCACGTAGATTCTGGATACTCGAAGCGATGACTTGGAAGTCACCCGGGCGACACGCGAACACGGATGTCGATATGAGAAATCCTAAGGCTCGCGAACAGACCCGCGAGTATCCTACCGACTGCGCCAATTACGTTTTCCCGCAGCCAGAGGGTACAAGAAGGAAACTAGAATCACTTAAAACGAGATTTATTATACTTATTTAATTTAATCTAACTAGCCTAAAGGCGAATGCACTCGATGTTGGAACTACATTACATTACACCATACTAGCCTAAGCGAATGAGTTCGATGAAGCGTATTGCCACTTGTGTAGAGGGGGTTACCATTTTTATATTTAATATATCAGAATAGACATCGTATTTTAATTAAAGTTAAATGCAGTTTTTGTATTAAATTTCTTCTATTATTTCAATAGTACCAAATGAAATATACTAACCGTTACTCCGTTGTTTTTTATGGTGTTCCCGCAACCCATAGGAACTTATGCCCTCGATAAAAAGTAGCGTGATTGAACAACATTCAAACATTTAAACATCCATCCAAATATCTTCAGAAACTTTCATATTTATGATATAAATAGGAAATAGTATTACGATAGAGTCTTCTACCTTACGACTACACTCATAAATAAAGTTCAACATACATAACGACTGACACAGCCGGCTACAGTGCTACCGGAAAATTCTAAAAGTGATTTATCGTGCCCTCAAAGAAACCGACACGATCCTTTTGAAATGTCGTTCATCGAAAAACTGACCACATGATATATTACCGAGTTGGCATTGTGTTGATATAAAACCCACCTTAAGGCTAAACTATAATGTCCTTGGTTTATATAATTTTCTAGAATCTATCTAAGGTAATATTATGAATACCAAAGTAACTGTCTGTCCGCGCCTAAACTACTGAATTGATTTTGAAGAAATTTGACATGCTGTAAGAACGTTTTGAACAATTGAATGAACTCGACAGATGAATCAGTGAGATTTCAATTTCACATGTTCTTTTGGTGACGTCACGTTGTTGAGCACATAAACATAATATCCCTGTCTGACTTGTGCTCGACAATGTGACGTCACCAAATTTAGAGCATGTGAAATTGGAATCTCACTAGGGATTCAGCAGTCGAGTTTGTTCCATTTATTCGAATTGTGCTTGGTATAGATCTGATAGATATAATTTGGAATGAGATATTGTAGTTTGTTCACGATAAGCGACGTCCACGCGATAGGAGCCGCGGGCAACAATTATTGTATAATTCGGAAGTACCTTAAGGTAAGGTAAGTAAGGAAATACCTTACTATTAAAAACACATCGTACGTCGATGTCAATACAAAAAAAAATGCAATAACGATTGTCTAACAAATACTTTTGGAGACACACCAAGATCTCCTGCTGATTCTTTAGATCTCGATTTTTGCGACGTTCGGTAAGGCTGAAGGTTTTCACTACTGTAAGCACTCCCAAAGCATCATTTTTTCTAAGTTTTAACCCATGTAGACGCATGAAAGATATTGAGCATGTCTCCATGTTGCTTCAAGAAATAATTTAAGCATTGATATTTTTTTAACTTAGCATGCACCCAACTATGACAGTTCAGCAAAGTATAACAACGAAAACTACAGACAAGCTATGAAGTTACTTAGTTTCTTCCTGGACTGCAGCGCAGCGGGTGAGTTCTCTTACATGGTTTAGTTTGGTAGTTTGTTAGAATAGCCTTATAATTTGTAGTGTGAACTGAAATTGTCGTTAACACAAGGTTTATTAATATTATGAACACAATAACAAATATTCCATCCAAGTCCATCGAGGCAATCTCAAGTATTTTGCAAAGCCATCTCAGAGATGCGAGCAGTATTCCACGTAGGAGCGAATTTGTGTCTTGTAGAGAAGACACCGCTGCTTCGCCGTGAAAAAAAGTCTCATTCTGTTCAGGACTCCAAGTTTACGCGAGGCTGTTGTGATGATGCTCTCGATGTAGTGTTTGATATTCAGATTCTCTCTTTAAGGAGGTAGGACACGGTGGTATTTCCGCCTAATTGAAGAGTGGAAAGAGGAAGGAAAGAAGATACCTTTGCTGTGATCGCACATGCCTGCGTCTTTTTGACATTGAATACGATCAGGATCTCAGAGCCCCATTGGGAAATGTGATTCAGGATCCGGTCAAGCTCAGTGACAAGACACCGCCTTTTTTTTTTTTTTGCGATATTTTTATTTTTATAATACTTATTCTATATTGTACACCATTCTATAGACTCAATGTAAGCCTAGTTTAACTAACTTGTATTGTGCACATTCGCTATCTTACGTTCACTTAGATTTTTTATTTGCAAATACATACGTATTATAAATTGACACCCTCCGTGCCGTGGCGGTATTGAACGCGGCCGCTGAGCAGGAGGCGCGGGCGCGGGTTCGATCCCTACTGTGCAAATTTATATGCATGAATATGGGTATTTACCTCGAAGAGCACATTAAGCCGTTGGTCCCAGCTGCCACACCAGAATCAATAGCAGTTGTTACGGATAGTTGGAGCCCTAACACGTTGAACAAGTGGTCTAGCTGCAATGCTTTGATATCGCCTTTGGTTTGTGGAGGTCAGATGGCACTTCAAGGAAAATATTGAAGATTAGCTAAATCCACAGTTAGACTGGTAAAGCGGACCCCAGACTTCGAGTAGAAAGCTTCGAATGCGACTGGGATTAACGCTAAAATGAAGAAGAAGACAGTAGGCAGACTTGCTTCCATTCTTACAAACTTTATCAGCTTCCTCCAATTTCATTAACAATGTTCAAAAGGCTTGCTTTTATATGTGCAGTTGGCAATGTTCTAAATTAGAAATAATTGGTTTAGTCCTTTGTGGCATAGCCGTATAGTATTCGACTGCTGACTTCAAAAGTCAAGTTAAACACAAACCAAAATAAAAAAAACCAGAGCATGGCTTCACGCACTAAAAGATCCGTACAAAATTGTTACATAAACAACAATATATTCTTATTGTGACTATTAATACTGTTGATTGATGGCGTTTGGTGGAACCTGCTACACATATTAAATTTTATACAAACCTTGAGAATGCCGTGAAGTGTAACAGGTCAAGTGAAAAATTAAATATAGTGGAAAAGTACAGTGTCTTATTCAATATCTTTTAATTGAGATTTTTAATTCACAGTCCTAAGAAAAACGTCTTAGCAACAGAAAGATAGACACAGAAGCGATCCGTTTTCAGTTTCTTTCCTTTTATGGTACGGAATAAACAGGCTCTAGTAATAAGTTTGCTAAACTTGGTTACTAATTTCCTTTTCTACCTACAGAAATAGGTTCTCAAACAACGCGCTATGAATATTCATTCATTCACTGTCCATCAACAGTTAGTTTAGTCTAGGAAATTGAACGCTAACGATGTATGTTCAAAATTATCATTATTAACTTAAACTTCTAACCAGTGTTGGTAAATTTTAATTACAATTAATATAGAGACATCTCGACTCGCTGTCTAAAAGATCAAAAAAAGTAAACTCGACAGCTGTTTAAAATATCGAAACAAGTTTGATAGCTGGCTGTACACTATTGTCAATCATGAACTGAAACAAAAAAAATGGGTACCGCCTGCTCTCAAACTTGTTTTTATCCTTCAGACAGCAGTAGGGTTAATGGTAATTTAAATTTGTCCAACACTGCTTATTACATAGCTATTCTCTTTAGGTTCTGCTATCAATTTTATAGTTTTATACAAGAAAAACAAATCAGATACATAAACTCATACATAATATAAACTCACGCCTATATCCCCGAAGGGGTAGACAGAGGTGCTAGCACCCACATTTCGCCAGTTTATGTTTAGGTCCCTGTGTAATAGTGTAGTGTAAAAGGTGGCGAGCCTATTGCCATTAACCGGGAACTCATAAACCTACGATAAATACACACATAACTCCGAAAAGCATCGCAAAGTCATTGGTGTGTGCCATGGTAAAACCTGGGATTGAACCCAAGACCTCGTCTCAGCAGTACATTACCCATACCACTAGGCTACCCCGTTAAATCAGATAATATCATTATATTCTATGAAATCGCATGAGGAACTCCAACATCGCTGATAAAATGAAGGAGAGTCGCTTTTCCGCCCTATTTTGCGGTAACTGTCGGGTTACGTGAATAACAATTTTTCGTGTTAGGATGGGTGGACCCAAGGAATGGCTTACTGTCATAGATGGTGATATGTGGACTAATGGTGTTATTGCCAGGGATGCAAAGATTCAAGACATGCAAAATACTTTCTTTATTGAATATTTTTCGTCTATAAACATTTACCTGACATTATAATTTAAAGCTAATAGAGTATGACGTCATACCTTGTTATTTATCCCAAGCTACCATTGAATAAATCGTTTTGATGTTCAATTAAAAAAAAAGTTATTTGGTTTCAATAGAAAGTAAATTTCCAGGAATTGTTTTTAGTTGAACGTTAGAAATTGGGCCTCTTAAAAGTTCAAAAGGGTCTTTATTACCTACATTAGAGTAGACTGTTAGTGATTTTTTTACTCAGCTGGTTTCTGAATGGAGCAATTGAAGAGAAATATTGAGTATTAAGATAGACTATTATAGTTGTTAAAATACATTTTGATAACAAAGACATTAAGCAGATAATGCGAGGCTCTTAGGGGTAGAAGTCCCGTCATGAATGAGAAAGTTAAAGTAAATCTTAAGATTGATTCACATAATTTAGATATCAATTTTCTGTTTGTATTTGAATACCTTTCCATTTCAGTAAATTCAGGTTCTTGAGAATGTACCTACTGTCTTTTCTATTTAATTTTTGGACACTATGTTTTGTATTTGTATTTTTGTACCCATTTGTATGGCTTTTTATACAACTTAGGTGGCAGACAAGCACACACACACACACACACACACACACGGTCACTGTGGCCTATGGACGTTTGCAACACCAGGGGCGTTACATTCGCGCTGCCGTTGTCAAACAATTCATCTGAGCACAAACCGTTGTAAAGGCGGTAGATAACACACAGCGAAGCAAAGTCCACATCCACTGCGAGATCTCAACTCATTACCCGTCCTTGCACCGAGTCGAGAGGGCTGGCATGAAGGCGCTCCAGCAAAAAGGTGACAACAGTACTCCATGTGGGGCTGGACCTGTGCTTTATAAAGAAGGAGTCGCTGTCCCGCAGTGAAGTACTGCTTGGCCCTGTAGTACTCTAAGTTTGTTTGATGCCAACTTAACCTTGTCCTACAAATGAAATGCGGTACTGATCGTCGCTGGAGATATCGACATGCTAATTGTTTGCTGTGATATTTTGACAGCATATCTCGATAATAAGCTATTTTGTTTATGTTCATAATTTTGTATTGTTATAATAACGTAAATAATCAAACATTGCACATAGACAGTTGGTATAAATTAATTGCATTCAAAAACCCCGACTGGAGTGGGTCTAAAATCCCGAACGAAGTAGGTCCAGTCAGGTTTTCTTGAAAATGTTATAACAATAGGTGTAGTCGGGATGGAGCCAATAAGGAGCCAGGTGTAGTTGTCACATTCCTTTTAATGATTAATTTCACAATTTTAGGAACAAATAAACTTAATTATTAAGACAATGATTATAAATCGTGTAGTACGTTGGCGTTCGTTTCTCCGACTCCCCGAGCCGGTCGCGCGGGCCTGTGATTGGCTAGCGCTATGGGCGCGTTCGTAAATTAGTAGACGGAGAATAACGTCTCGGCGCCCTACCGCGTGTATTACGGAGAGGGAGTTTAGGATTATCCGCTACATACTCCCCCTCGGGTTCGATAAAGCGTCCTCGCTCAAGAACCCGTTCGTTTGAGATAGAAACAGGCTCTGGAACGTGTTCAGGTGAAGTAGAAACAGGCTTAATCTGACGAGGGCGGCCTCGGTTACGTTTGGGCATGACCGGTAGAGTAACCTCGTTCCTTTAAACAAATGACGTTTTTTTTTTTTTTTTTTATATAGGACACGTCATTTGGACTTCGCCTTGCCTGATGGTAAGCTGAAGGCATAATCCCAGAAAAGAGGGTCACCATTACTTACACATACCGTGTGACAATGGTGACACTCAGCTTGACGGCCTTATCATATGCTTTTTCACGCCCCGCTTAAAGGACCCGGGACTGTAGGAAGAAGGAAACACGTGAGCTGGTAATGAATTCCAGGCCTTAATGGTGCGACAGAGGAAAGAGTCTCCGAACCGCTTGGTTCTTGATCGAATGTTTTGCACCGTGTGCGGATGACATCTAAGACCTGCACGCGTTGTCCTGTGTAGGAAAGGGGAGGGTGGGACTAATTGGAAGAGCTCATCAGAACACTCCCCATGGTACAGACGGTAAAATACAGCCATGGACGCAACATCTCTACGCAGCTGTAAAGGTTCTAGGGTGTTCGTGATCTCGGGATTCCCAATGATGCGGACCGCACGTCGCTGCAACCTGTCGAGAGCATCTAGTAAGTACTTTGCTGAACCATCCCAGAGATGCGAGCAGTACTCCACACAGGAGCGAATTTGTGTCTTGTAAAGAAGACACCGCTGCTCCGGCGCGAAAAATCGTCTCACTCTGTTCAGGACTCCGAGTTTTCGTGAGGCTGTTTTGATGATGCTTTCGATGTAGTTTTGACGTAAGTTGTGACGCGTGAAATTTACCTATTATGTCGTTAGGATTATCAAGTTTAGAAAGAATGTAAGTAGTGGGACTCGCTACCTTAATTATTGTATAAGGACCATCTCTTTTTGGTACAAATTTAGCTGAAATCCCTTTTGCAGCGTTACTTAATACGTGCGATTTAACTAACACTTGGTCATTGACCTGAAACTCTTCAATTTTACGATTTTTATCCGCGTATTCTTTACGTCTATCCTGTTCCTTCTCTACTCTATCTCGAATTGAAATTAAAGAATTCAAAAAACTCTTTAAATAAGGAGTAATCTGGGGTACAAAATTATCTTTCTCTAGGACTGACCTGATGTCAAGATTGACTTCGATATGTGAACGGAGATCCCTAGCAAAGGTGAGAAATGCGGGCGAGACACCAGTTGTATTACACATAGCTGAGTTCATAGCGAAACGAACCGACGGTAGGTGTTTGGGCCATGAGTTATGCTTGGTGTCAACTAATTGAGCCAGCTGTACCTTAAGGTCTCTATTTTTACGTTCAGCCGGATTTGCTTCCGGGTGGTATAAGGGTAACAGATCCTGTTGAATCCCCAAGATAAACATGCATTGTTGCATAACAGATGAGACGAACTGTACTCCATTATCGGAGACGACACGACGCGGTAGGCCATACCTGAGGAAATATTCCTCTATCAGTGTTCGGGCACAGACTTCTGCCGTGGCGTCAACAAGAGCAAAGAGCTCGACCCACCGAGTAGCTGTATCCTCAACCAACAATATGTATTTCTCCCCCTTTTCTCCAGATGGGAGCGGGCCAAATAAGTCAACTGCTATAACCTCACCTCTTTGTTGCAAAACTGGGGTTTGCAAGAGGCCTGATGGCTTTACCTTTGACGACTTATACCGCTGGCATGTAGGGCAAGACTTAATAAAATCAGCCACAAAATCATACCAGTGAAAAAAAACCGTTGTGAAAGTTTATGTAACGTTCTATCGATGCCTTGATGACCAGCAATAGGAGTGTGATGGCATTCCTGCAGGACATCGAGTCTTAAACTCACAGGAAGTACGAGCTGTGGTTCTTCAACATCGACGTCAGGATTATACCTATAAAGAACTCCTTGTTGCATGAAGTAACCTCGCTCAGACCAGCGTTTGTCTTCAAGAGCATCATTACTTTCAAGACTACTAATAATTTTTCTCAGTTCCGAGTCATCTAACTGAGCTTGGCGAAGATCAGCAGGACTTCTCGAAGGTAAGTCTACAATGACTGAGCAAATCCCGCACTGATCTTTACTATCTTCTTCGCAGGTAGGACGACTCAAAGTGTCGGCGACAACATTGACTTTACCAGGAGTGTATTCAAAGCGAATATTAAACTCTTGCAACTTTAAAGACCATCGGACGAGTCTACCTGAAGGCGATTTTAAACTTAATAACCACTTAAGAGGTTGATGGTCGCTACTAACAACAATTTCATGACCCTCAATGTAACCTCTGAAGCGTTCAACAGACCAGACTACTGCTAGAGCTTCTCATTCAGTAGTACTGTAATTGCGTTCGGCGGGGTTAAGGAGACGGCTCGCATACTCAATTGGCCGTTCATTGTTTCCTTCGCCCTGCAGCAAGACGGCACCTAAGGCGTAATTGCTAGCATCCGTACGTAATACAAATGGTTTGCTGTAATCAGCTTGGATTAAAATGGGAGCAGACGCTAAACTCTTTTTGAGCTCTTGAAACGACTGTTTCTGCTCATTACCCCATTTTCAAGGTTGATTCTTTTTCAAAAGACGTGTTAGTGGTTCAGCGACTTTCGAAAAGTTCAAAATGAACTTTCGGAACCACGAGCACGTTTGAAGAAAAGTTTTGAGATGGCGTACCGAACTTGGTTCTTTCATATCCACGATAGCACGTACTTTACCAGGATCAGGGAGGACCTCGCGTTGTTGATCGGTAAGACCAGATGCTTGATCTTCCCTAAATACGCTGTTAACATAGACATGTTCATAAAATAAATCTTTTTCGAAAAGAAGATCAAACTTTTATCATTATCGTTAAAGTACCATTTAGCGTTACCAAAATCCACACTAATATCAAAATTTATCAAAAAATCTATACCTAACAAAGTACCTATGATTACTATCCGCGTCTGGAAAAATTAAAAAACTTATGAGCCTGGTTCTACCTTCAAGACATACATACACTTCCGTAGTAAGTACATTCATTAATCTAGTAACACCATCAGCTAAGCTTACATTTTTCACACGAGACAACATAGGATGATTTTTCATTTTAAGAAGATTGTACAATGTATAGCCAGCCACACAACATTTGGCTGCTGAATCAATCATTGCTGTACCATTCTCACCTAAAATATTAATTTTTATTACTGGATGTAGAGAAGATTTATTTTCACAATTAACTTTAAAAAAACTTTGAGATTCATTAGCAAAACATGTTTGAGAATCATTAGCAAAACATGTTTGAGCACCATTGACCAAATATGTTTGAGCACCACTGACTTTCCCATGAAATTGTTTAGAGCTACTTGACATTTCAAATAAAGATTGTGAGCCACCAACATTGTCAGATAATGGTACAGCAATACTGGTGTGCGGCCTAAAATCATTATTAACATGAGATTTTGATCCGACAAAATTACCAGAAACACATTGAAAACCATTGGACAACATAAAGCGGGGATTACAATTGTTACAAATACAAGTTGAAGTCTCAGTCTTTGAACTAAGGGAATAAAAAGCAATGTGCTCACCATATGAGCTTAATTTAGGGTTACAATTAGGACATTTAGATTTTATAACATTTTCTGTACCGCAACCATAACATTTAATATCTTTGTACTTTGAAGTATCATTATCACTAGACTTGTTATCATTAGACTTATTAATATTAAGCTTTTCACACTTGTCTTTACAGTCCGTCAAATCTAAGAAGTACCGTTTGACAGTTCTGACAATTGAATGATAGGGATGGGATGAAAAAATCGATTACTATAATATCCGAACTTTAAGAGATCGATTACTATAATATCCGAATTTTAAGAAATCAATTGTTATAATTAAATAAAAGAAATGTTTAGGATATTTTTTTATTCACTACTAGTACTAGTATCGTCGTCTTCGTCATCATCGTCATTTAAATTAATGACCAGTTGATTGTCCATTACATTATCAAAGTGTACGTCTCTTTCGAAGTCGTCCATTATTATTTTCTTTGTTTTTTGTACTACTTTACTCCAATCTTCCTGTGTAACTTGGGCACATGCTTCCTTTAATAAACCTTCCATTTTCTTGACACTGAAGGGTGGTTTTGTGTTGTGTCTTGCTGCATAACCTGTAAAACAATAATGTAACTATTTGATAGCAGACGAAAACCATTGTTTAAATTATAAATGTTAGAAGTACTCGTGTTATTATTATAATATTATAAAATATTACCTTTAACTTGGGCCCAAATCAGTTCAATGGCATTATATTGGCAATGGTACGGAGGAAGTCGTATGACTTTGTGCCCGTGCTCTTCGGCCAATTGGTCAATTACATATGTCGGTTTTGGTGGTTTATGCAATTTCACTAACTGTAATAATTCAGCTTTTAATAGTGACATGTCGGCATCCACTCCTTTTCTTTGCAGCCATGCCACCAAATCTGCTTTCTTATTGGCTGACGTAGGTGCTTTATCAATTTGCACAGAGTGGTATGGGGCATTATCCATTATAATTGTGCTGTTAGGAGGGATATTCTGTAATAAATTTAAGAACCACTCTCGGAACCTTACTGCGTCCATTTCTTCATGATACTCTTTAGTGCTTTTGGATTGGAAAGCTAATAAAGAGTTTTCCACGAAGCCTGTAGACGCTGACCCAGCATGGCATATTATGAGGCGTCCACCTTTTCCTATCGGCACCTTCGAGCACGAAGCTTCAGAATCATCAGTCCATGTTTTCGGCACAGAATGGTTGGAATTTAGCCAAGTTTCGTCCAAAAATATTACATTATCCCAGTTTATAATTTGTTTAACTTCGCGCAGGAATGTTAGTCGCTGCATAATTATGTCATGTCGCTCCATAACAATTTTTCGTTTGTCAACTTTTTTGTATCTGAAGCCAATTCCTGTTATTACCGTTCTCAACGACTCTATGCTTCCCTTATACAGCCCGGCATCTTTTAAAGTTGCACATAACTTTGCCAATGTTGGAAATTCGCCTCTTGTAAAATACCCGTATATATGGTTTCTAATAGCATGACTATCGAATTCATCGATGCCTGTCACAGGTTTATTTCTTTTTCGTTTTTTCGGTGTGTGAAGTACGTTACTGTCACTCCCCGAAGGCCCATATTTTTCACTTAATATTTTGCCAACGGTGCGGCTACCAATACCGAGAGCTTCACCGACGCGATCCCGAACTTGTGTAACTGGCCGTAGAAGTCCACCATTTTGAGATTCACGCTCAAAATACTCGTGTAATTTCACCACCAATTCACGAGCCTGGCTGTTCAAAGTACGTCCTCTTTTCGACATTATTAATAAACACTTGCTTAGTTCGGAGTCCAGTATAAATATTGCCAAGGTAAACGGATAAAGAATGATCAGTCCAGAAAAGTAATAGCCAAGTCACAAATTGTAAAACACAAACGAGAAAGCAAGTACGCGCACAGTCAGCTTCCAAGATGGCGAGAGACTGCTGACGCCGAACCGACCGAGCGGACCGCGTGCGCTTGTAGTTGGCAGTGTTGCCAGAAAAAAAAAATTGTAGAGACTTGGACACCTGCGATTTTGCCTATTGACCTAAAAATAATTTAATTAATTTATTTTAGGGTATCTGTGTATTCAGTGCAATATGCGGTCGCGCAGTAACGTCGTTAATTTATAACATCAGGCAACAACATTTTTGTGAATGGGTTCTACATACCTTATTTTTATTAGTTTTAGACGTAGAAATAAGACTTAGAAGAAAAAATTGTAATTGTAAAATCAATGGATGTGCTTGTTAAAAATTTGTTTATTTCTCTGTAATATGCAAACCCATACTATCATACACAAAAATAAATGTAAAAAACACTATCCCTGACTCCATTTACTATTTCGACAGCGTTAGCGCGAGAAACCCCGACTTATTTGGGCGCGAAAATCAAAAATCGACAAATCGCTTTCGACAACTTTTTAAAGAAGCAAATATATTTGATTTATAAATACGTATTTTTGGTGAATGGGTTTTATCTCATATTTTACGATTACATAACTATTTAGTTATGTATTGTGTATTAGAAATTATTTACTGTGTAAATATGTGTTATTTTGCTTTGTTTGAAAGTTTTCAATTACATTTAGATATTAAGAATTGTACATTTTTAGATACAATAATGAAATCTTTCTAAATTCATGGTTTTATGAAAAAGGTTATCGAAACTGAATAATGTACGTATGAACAAAGTTGTTTCGGTTTGAAAAATATGAAACGTCAAACGGTACCTCTTAGATTTGATGGACTGTAGTGTGACCACTATGCTTGCAATACACACAGAACAACCTGGGTTTCCCACGTCTTGCATCTTGACCATCAACAGCTGTGCCAGTGGAACACGCAGGTGCTGCAGAGGCACGTGCGGGGACTGCAGTGGCACGCATAGGGTTAGAAGCGGGGCGCGCAGATTCCGAACTCGTCGCGACGGATGTGTTGCAGCTCTCGGACTTGTGGTTTTCCTTTAATGAGTCCTCAATAGCGCGAGCTTTAATTAATAATTCGTCGAATGTACTGATAGCTGATCTATCTAATCTTTTCTTGATGCGGCGATCTAATAACCCATATACCATGTTCAACTCCACTCGTTCACACAGATCACCATGCGGAAGCTTTGCTAATAAAGCTCGAATTTTCGCAATAAAAAGATCTGTATTCTGCTGACCTTGAGTGGTTGCAAATATTTTGGAGTAAATCCTGAATGGCGGACGACGCTCGCCGAATGCACTGCGCAATCTGTTTAGGGCCTCTTCCCAAGTTTTCGTTGAGTTTTTGACGCCTTGCCACCATGTTCCCGCCGATGAACCCAGTAACATAGAAAGTCCTAACATGGCGTTCTCGTCGCTTATGTTTAAGCACGCCTTGTATACTGAGATGGCATCAATAAAATTGTCAACAGACTCACCAGTATTTCCGTTGAAACGCGATGCACATTTCGCAAAATTATTTTTCATAATGGCGGAGACATTAACCTCGTTTGGTGTGGACGAACGTACCTCTCTCATTATTTGAGAATATAACTCAGCTTGAGACTGCTGCATACTCGTAATAAGCGTTGTAAGTGCTTCTTGTGTAAACACAACGTTATTATTTGTTGAGTTATTGCTATTTCCCTCCTGTACAGAACTAT
Source organism: Eilema griseolum (assembly GCA_963662185.1). Lineage (NCBI taxonomy): Eukaryota > Metazoa > Arthropoda > Insecta > Lepidoptera > Erebidae > Eilema > Eilema griseolum. The sequence goes on from OY759238.1 coordinate 22,512,111, forward strand.
TTTGATCTAGCGATTGTCGTTTGCGCGGTATCTTGTTGGACGAACTTTATGCTCCTTATATACACGTTGGGCATCAGTTGTAGTCGGGATGGAGCCAATAAGGAGCCAGGTGTAGTTGTCACATTCCTTTTAATGATTAATTTCACAATTTTAGAAACAAATAAACTTAATTATTAAGACAATGATTATAAATCGTGTAGTACGTTGGCGTTCGTTTCTCCGACTCCCCGAGCCGGTCGCGCGGGCCTGTGATTGGCTAGCGCTATGGGCGCGTTCGTAAATTAGTAGACGGAGAATAACGTCTCGGCGCGTATTACGGAGAGGAAGTTTAGGATTATCCGCTACATAGGTTAATATACATTTTATTATACGTTTTTTTTATACAACTTAGATGGCAGACAAGCACACGGCCCACCTGATGTAAAGTGGTTACCGTGACCTATGAACGTGTGTAACACCAGTGGAGTCACATCCGTGCTGCCGACCCTGTAAGAACAGAGATTTTATGTGCCCTCAGTGCAGAACACAAAATCAGGACAAGCCTTTGGTCTTCCCACTGACAGCACAAGAACTCTCCAGTGACCTCTGGCTACCCTACTCACCACCGGGAACACAACACGAGGTTATTATAGCGGTGGTATTCTGTAGGGTGGAGGTACTTCCCCAGTCGGACTGCTGAATTCGGACGGGAAAAAATACGTACTTACCCTTAAATTAATTGAAAAATTAATTTCAAGTTACATAATTCCTAAAATCTTGCTTAAATACGTTTATACGAAATTCATTTGAGGAAATTATTATTAAATTAAATGTAATAGAACTTTTACTAATTTAATTAATGGAAGTCTTAGTCTGTATTTGTAGATATTGAAATTGTTTAATCTAAATTTAGTCGCTTTTATCTAATATTTACTGTAATATCCCGAACTTAGTATTTACCAGGCTTGTACCCGTTGACCTACGTCAGCCGAATAATATTTCGTATGCTATTACAATACCTTCATCGCCTGGTGTGGTGGTTTATTTCAGAATTACCCATTGAATTAATTTCCAAAGAGTGCTCAAATTAAAATTATCTAAGTATCCACATTCTCGATTCCATCACCCTAGCTAATTAAACTATGCTTACTATGGGTCTAGATAGCGATGTGTAGGATATTATACAATATTTATTTAAAATAACATAACATAAACTCACGCCTAGGTCCCAATGTAATAGGTGGCGAGCGTATTGCCATTAACCGGGCACTTATAAACCTGCGATGAATACACACATAACTTCGAAAAGCATCGAAAAGTCATTGGTGTGTGCCATGGTAAAACCTGGGATCAAACCCGAGACCTCGTCTCAGCAGTCCATTACCCATACCACTAGGCTACCGCCGTATCCTAGTGTAATAGTAATATTTATTTATTATTTTTAAAATAGAAAACTATAAAATAATAAAGTGATACACACATTTCATGAATATAATCTCTTTCAATAGTTTTATAGGAGGCAGGACACGACGGTATTCCCGTCCGAATTGAGCAGTCCGACTGGGGAAGTACCTCCATCCTACAGAATACCACGGTTATAATAACCTCGTGTTGTGTTCCCGGCGGTGAGTAGGGTAGCCAGAGCTCACTGGAGAAATTTTGTGCTATCAGTGGGAAGACCAAAGGCTTGTTCTGATTTTATGTTCTGCACTGAAGGCACTTAAAACCTTTGTTCTTAGAGGGTTGGCAGCACGGCTGTGACTCCACTGGTGTTACACACGTTCATAGGCCACGGTAACCACTTTCCATCAGGTGGGCCGAATGCTTGTCTGCCACCTAAGTTGTATAAAAAATAAATAAAAAAAACTTAATATTTTATAGAGCTTTATCAAAGTTCATAAAGTAGTTTATGATACCTTTAGCTCTGCTATCCAAAAGGTATCGAAACACTTTACTTTTTATTACTTGCACTGTCATGATTCACCAAAATGAATATAAAGGATTTTATCTCTGATATATTTTGTTACTTTAAAACGGACTCAACTTGATTCTATTATATTCAAACAGAATTTGTACATACATATAATCATACATTTAATCACGCCTTTATCCCCGAAGGGTTAAGCAGAGGTGAATTAACACCCACATTTCACCATCATTGTATTCGGTTCCACGTAATAGGGGGTGAGGCTATAGCCGTTTTCCGGGCACTGTTGTTGCCTCGAGCCAAGCATCTCTGGCTGAGTCTGGGCTGTATATATCTGTCTGATGTTAAACAGTCTTATCCCTTAGTCGCCTTGTACGACACCGCATGGGAAGAGATGGGGTGGTCCAAATTCTACTCTGCCGGAAACCACGCGGCTACAGAATTTGTCTTACATATATTTCACCTTGGGGATTCATTCACGAAAAAAAATAGCGATCATCAATTATCATAATATTATGGCTACTAAATTAATAACTGAAGCATTAGTAGGTCTAATAATGATGATAATAAACGGCTATTAATAGTGATGTAATGCCAACTGAATACCGTATTGTGCGGTCAAATATTCGATGCGACCTTTGGAAACATAATCTATTTTGTTTCCTGGAAATTGTAATAAATCACTTTTAGAATCTGTTGCGGCGTGGGCAGCTGTAACATCGATACAGTTGTTATGATGGAATCTACGTCTATTTGTACGCATGATTTTTACATCTATAGCTACTTAATTACTCAAAATGTACTGTAGGTGCTGATGAGAGAAAACACATTTTATTTTTAAACTCTCGCGGTGTGAATTCATAATTATACTATGTATCGGGACTTCTCGCGAATTATATCTTGGAACTTACTATTTCTGCCGACGTTTCGGAATCGTTGCAGCACCCGTGGTCAATTCGCGAGAAGTCCCGATACCTATTTTAATTATGAGTACATATTTTGTTTGAGAATATTAGCAGACAAAAGCTGGGTTTTCCCTGCTGCGATTTTCCCCAAGCACCTACAATATGAGATTCTTCAAGAGGGGCATCAGAAGGTTTCTTCATGGTCGGCAGCGCGAGTGTAACACCCCTGGATTTGCATACGTCATTAGGCCACGGTAACCACATCCCATCAGGTGGACCGTGTGCTTGTCTGCTACCTTAGTGGTATAAAAAAAGCATCTGCAGACACATGCTGTAAGAACGTTTCAAACGATCGAATGGATTTGATAGTTGGTTACGCGGCGAGATTTCAATTGCGCGTACTCTAAATTTGGTGACGTCACGTTAGAGCATGTGCAATTGGAATCTCACCCGGAATTCAACTGTGAAGTCTGTTCGATCGTTCGAAACGTTCTTTTTTTTTATACCACATAGGTGGCAGACAAGCACACGGCCCACCTGATGGGAAGTGGTTACCGTGGCCTATGGACTCGTGCAACACCAGGAGCGTCACACTCGCGCTGCCGATCTTATAGCATATGCCTGATGATGAGGCCACCAAGCGAGTGCCGGTAACCAGTAACATTACTTAGTGCCAGTAATGGTGACCCTCTTTCCTGAGACTTTATCTTTAGCTTACCATCAGGCGAGCTGAAGTCAAATTGGCGTCCTAGTCCTAGGTAAAAAGACTTTCATCACTGCTTTTGCAATTGCCACTTTTATGGACAGAAGGTGATTGTCTCGCACGTTGCATTCCCTAATTGATAGTATCCGGTAAAAACATTTCTATTCTAGCAGTTATTAAGCTTAGTGGTTAAGAACTCGGCCTTACGATCAAGAGGTCCCGGATTTGAATCCTGGCCATTACACTACCAACGTGAACCCACTCCTAACAGAAGCACAAAAAAAGTTATATAAATATACTATAATAACACCTTGCTTCAAAAGTAATTTTCCAAAAATTCAAAGTGTCATATACTAATCTCTTAGACAACCGAACCGATGAATTAATTTTTTGCACGTACTCAACCGTCCAAAAAAGCCAAATGGTAAATTCCATTACAATGCTGAAGTTATAGTACAAACAGGAAAAAGTCCGAGGTCAACAATAAAAGCGGATTCATGTTTCAATCACACGCTGCGTTTTGAATAGCATCAATCATGGAATGCCATAAAAGGTGCTTTCAATAACAGAAGCTCGGATGTTATTCAATGGGAATCCAATAAATTTAGTTATTCTTCGAATTATTTTGAAGGAATACTGTCCTTCAAAAGTTTCTTTGAAGGGCTTACTGAAAATTTTCAAAGTTCTAAGGAACTTCTAAATTAACTACTGCCACAAATTAGTGCTTTTGTTGGTTTACTAAGTAAATGTTTTGAAATTAATTATACGGTATGGAAGTATTAATACAGATTGTTTGTTTAATTAACAAATACTTTTTATTTACTTAAAAAATACCAGTTTAAATAAGGTACTTCAATTTTCACTCAATTACGGCGAAGCAAAAGGAGGGTTATGATTTTGACAGGCTATGTACGTATGTAGGTTCATCTGTTCCCGCATAGCTCCTCAACCACTTATTAGAACTGGACAAATGAGGTATCGTTAGAAGCATCTTAGTCGTCCGCTAGTTATAGGCTATATAACGAGTCATTGAATATAATGTGGCGCCCTCTAGCAGTCATGAATTACTGCGTAAAAAAATAAATTTGAAATAAATAAGTTGTGTTTGATATCACATGAAAGGGCTTAATTAGCACATTTCAAATATGTATAAATCATACCTATTGCTTATCTCCAAATAATATAAATAAAAAAATAAGTTTAAAACTAAAACCCGACTGTTGAAAAGTATTAAACAAGTAAATATCAAGGATAGCCGTGGTCGTATACCACTTGGTCTAACAAGACAATACATTCTAGGGAAAAGTGGCATAGGACCACGGCTATCCTTGATATTTTCTTGTTTAAGTCTTTTTCAGTAGTCAGGTTTTAGTTTTAAACTTATTTTTTATGACTGATTTGTCAGTAATAGAAAACGGAATACGGCAATAGGCTCACCCCATATTACGTGGGACGGAAAACTATGATTGGTGAATTGTAGATGTTAATTCACCTCTGCCTAACCCTCCAGGGATAAAAGCGTGATGTATGTAAATACATTTATGATTTAATCATTCAGAAATAATGCCTAATATGTAATGTCATGCATGGAGGGATTGAAGGACGTCCCATTCAGTACCTCTATATAGCAGTAAAACGAGGGAAGAAAGAAATTCCATTGCTTTGTAAAATTCCTTTTAAAAATCCTGCAAAACAGTTTAAATATCTTACTGGCAATTTAATTTAATATAATCATGTCGCTTAGGACAATGTCACACAATAGCGCCGACAATCTCCTACAAACTTTGTCTAATGTAATTAGTTCAATTACTCATCTTAATTCAATTAAAGTTAAAATCATTAACAATATTGAAAACACACTGAACGACTGGTCACTAATTAGTTGGCTAGTTGGCTAGTTTTGGGGTTAAATAACTACCAAGGAAAAAGGAATTTTTATATCGATGGCTTAACCTGCAAACCGGCTAACTCCACTTTTGACCCAAAATCATGTTTTGATGTCATCGAGTACGCGGAGTTGCCACTTACGATATGCAAAATGAAACAACTCCCTAGCTTTCAAAATTACCGAAAAAATCACGTGCACGTAAATTGGGCAACTCCCAACACTGACATAGCAACACGTCAAAGTGGCTAACTCCGGTGCCAGCCGCCATTTTTGTACTGGACGGCGTGCAAGAAAGAACTATGTCTTTACCTCTTTGGATCTTAATCGGAAGTCGAAGAGGAAAGATAGTTGGCGTCTTGATGAGACACGACTTATTTGTAAATATATCTTTAGATAGAAGGAGAGGAAGACAATGAAACACACAATGTAACGCTTCAATATTCAATATTTGTATATCGCATAGTCGAAGTTGAAAATCACTTATTCTTAACATAACATAAACTCACGCCTATATCCCCGAAGGGGTAGGCAGAGGTGCTAGCACCCACATTTCGCCAGTTTATGTTTAGGTCCCGATGTAGGGGTGCGGGTTGGGTAACCTCCACGTTGGCTTACCTGTTTCTTCTCCCTCTGGTCCTGGGGAACGGAAGTGGGGAGGCTGGTGCACCCTGGACGACGGTTAGTAGACTCTGACTCCAAGGAGAAGGAGCTCGTCGACAAATAACCCGACAAGCCCTTTTTAGGGCTAGCGGGCCCAGGCTTTTTAAGTCTGCGGTCCTGTCGCTCCCAGTACCCCTCTGCTTTCAGAGGGGACATGAGGGCGACACAAGGATCCTTGGGATCCAGGGACGGGCTGGCCTACTGCTCGCGCAGGGGCTGACAGGCATTCGTACCACTGTCAGTGTTGGGAGAGTTGGCTGCTCTCCCGCGTCGTTAACCTCCAGGATATCGACAACGACCTGAGTGCTAGCCACACTTGGGAAGCCGGTATCCTGAAGGCCGCGGGCCGACAGCGAAGTCGTTTAAAACCTGTGGATACCTGGGGAACTCCACAGTATGTACCCCGCTTCCTGGAATGAGCGTCACCCAGGAAGTGTAGTTTATATCGCGTCATAATAGTGGGAACTACATGGACAAATTACATACCCAAAAACCCAAAACCAAACCAAGCGAAAAAGTCTGCGCGGTGGTCGCGCAGCACCACGACGCGGAGGAATTCGACACTGCCACAGAGGGGAGCAGGGCAAACAGCCCGGTGGGTCTGCAGACCCGGAATTCTGCACCACGGCGGAAGCGGAACCGCAGAAAAAAAATCATCCCCCCAGAGAAGACCGACTCGGATCTCGAGTTGACCCTGACCGACTCGTCTTCTAGCAGCTCCGGTGGGAATGAGATAATGCGCCCCCCCACCCAAGCAGTTTGCGGTTAGCCACCGAAGGCTGCAGGGCGAGGGCACCATAGCCTCCTCCTCACGGGCCTCAGCCATGGAAGATGTGGAGGCGCCGCCGAGTCCCTCCGTCTCGGCGGCGCCCGCACTTCGTACTGACGGTTCCACGTCCAGGGACGTGATGGAGGCCCTAGAAAGACTGACCGGGGCCCGCTCTGGGTCTCTAACGCCAGAGGAGGACCGGGTCCAGCTGGCTGCGACACGCCTCATTGAGCAGTTCGAGCTGCTCAAGGCGGAGCTGACCGAGTCCCGGAACGAGCGAGCTCAACTTGGCAGGAGGCAAATTGAGCTCCTCAACAGCGTGGAGCGAACGGTAGCTGAGCACCGCAAAGAGATGGAGAGGATGGCGGCCGAAGTGGCGAACCTCCGACAGGTCGTCGCCGGGCTGCCCGCGGAGCGCGTGACGCGGTCGGCGCGGCGGCGACTGGCGGTGCAGCCGGAGTGGCCAGTGCCGTCGGCGCCGCAGCTGTCACCGGTGCGGTCAAGGTCGCCGGTGCGGCCGAAGGCGCCGGTACGGCCGGAGACTCCGGTGCGGTCAAGGCCGCCGTTGCGGCCGGTGCGGCCGGTGTCGCTGGCGCAGCCCGCTCGGCTGGAGTCGCCAGTGCTGCAGCCGGTTCGGCCCGCGGACCCACTGGCGGTCGAATGGAAAAGCAGCAGGAGGCGGCACTGGCAGAGCAGCGTACGTGTCAAGTGACGCAGGAGGAGCGCACCCGGAGGTTCATGGAGGCGGTCATGGACTCCAGCCGCCGCCCGCCCTTGGCGCCGCCGATGGGATACGCCGGAGCGGTGCGGAGAGGTCCCACCAGTCCGGCGGTGGCGAGGGCCCCGCAGGAGTCGGCCCGCAGCCCGTGCGCTGCACCTACCGCTCCGGTCGCTCGAGCCGCTGTCGCTCTCGATGGAGCTCCCAGGGTGCCCGGGCCAAAGGCAAAGTGAAGGGGAAAGGCAAGAGGAAGAAGTCCCCGGCCCTAGCCTCAGCCCCAGCGCCGGCCCGGACCCCGGTGGGGATTGCCTCCACAAGTTCCCCGCTGGAGGGGGGCTGGGAGGTGGCCGGAGCCTCCAAGAAGCGGCGCAAGGCCAAGAGGAAGGCATCCAAAAATGCCAAGAAGGCTGAGGCTGCTGCGAGGGGAGTGCCGGGAAGGCTGCGCGTTCCCCGTTTAACCGCCGTCGTCCTAACGATGACGGCGGATTCATGGTACTGGGCAGAAAGCTACAGATCCAATCTATTTTGAAACATGATCCAACAGCAGTCATGAATGGGCAAAGAGTTGCTAGGGTGGAGGAAGTCACTAATCTGGGGCTTGTGTTGGATCCTGGACTACAATTTGAGGGACATGTAAACAAAATTGTAAGAAACTGTTTCTATAGACTGAGGGTTCTCTACAATATCCGTGATAACTTAAGTGTGGCATTGAGAAAGCAGCTGGTGGACAGTCTCATACTATGTAAATTCAATTATTGTTTTTTTTTTTTTTTTTTTTTTTAATTTCCACCACCATAACAGGATAAACCCAACACAGTAATGGCTTACAAAATTACAAATTTAAATATAGTCAAAAACAAATATTTACATAAATTATATACACAATGCCAATATTATAATAATTAAATGTCAGCTACTTGCAATCTTAGGTCAAATTAATTAAGAAAGTTCAATTATAATTTAACGTCACAATTAATTAAATGTTACAATAAAATTCAATAAATTCATAAAGTACTATTGATTCAATAAAGCTTTTTTTTATATATTATTAAAATAAGTCCTAAAGTCTATAAAATACACTACAATCAATATTCTTATCAACTCTTACAACACGTTAATTGCATGTAGATGGCCCTTGTGAATTCACTCAGACTACAATTATATATGTCTATTTGTTGTGACACCTCATTGAGCGCCCGCAGCGCGCGCGTCAGCGGCGCTAGTTTCAGCAGGTTGGTGTGTGCGAGCGGCTCACTCAGCACCGGCGGCCGTCGTCGCCGCCCCACGTATTCGTTAGGAACATACCATGCTACTGTCTCCAGTACTCCTGGGTTGTGTATTTTGCCACGAATTACCTTGAATAAGTAAGTGGTCACAGCTACTTCCCTTCTGACCTCCAAACGGTAATAACCGACCATTCCTAGCAAAAACAATGTGGGATATAATAATGGGTAACCTGGGTACACCACTGTGACACTGGGCACACTGTGATGTGGTCTATGGTCCATGTTTGTTGGCAAGGACCAAATATCTGATACAAAGAGTACAGAATGCATGCGCTCGGTTTTGTTTTAAAATACCTCAACGCCAACATGTGACACCATTCATTAACGAGCATAACATATTAAAAATGGAGGCAAGGAGAAGGTTACACTTAGCCTGCTTGTTATTTGATTTGTTAAATAGGAAAAAGCCTACCTACTTGTACGAAAAAATTAGTTGGCGAAGGAATACCTATCGTTACCCAATTAGGTTGGCTACAAGCGCTATTTCTGTGCCACATCACAGGACGACAGCATTCCGGGGCTGCCTTAAATATGCCACAATGCGAATCTGGAATGATCTGCCACCTCCCATTAGGAACCTAAAAACCAAACACCTTTTTAAAGTAAAATTTAAAATATTTCTTTTAATAGAGCAAAAAGAAAATAAAAATGTTTAGGATTGCATATTATATATATATAAAAAAAAATAATAATAATAATCTATATTAAGTACCTATATAATAAATATTGCATGGATGTACATAGACAGCGATACCTTTAATATTAGAGCTACGACTTGGGCGACCAGGCGCAGGGCGCGCCGTAGTAGCGGCGGTAAGACCCATCATGGGGGAGTGGCTAGAGAGGCCACACGGCAGCCTCTCGTACCGTCTGACGCAGATGATCACCGAGCACGGGTGCTTCGGAAAGTATCTGCGTCGGATGGAGAAAGAGCCAACGTCTGAGTGCCATCACTGCGACGCGAGCGAGGACTCAGGTCCGCACACGCTCACCGAGTGTCCGGCGTGGGAGACGCCGAGGCGGGAGCTTGTGGCGGCCCTGGGAGTGAGAGTTCTCACGCTCTCCACCTTGCTCGCGGCGATGGTCCGCTGCGCGGATGCATGGGCGGCCGGCGCCTCCTTCTGCGAGCAAGTAATGCTCGTGAAGGAGGAGGCGGGGCGGTAGCGGCAGCGGGAGCAACGAAGGATAGCAAGCCAAGCTGCCCGCGTACGAAGGCAACTCGGGCGTCAGAGGTCAATGAACGACCTCCGCCCCCCATGAGCGCCGGCCTGGGGGTGACAGGTGGAGCCGCCTGTCACCCTGGCAGAAGCAGGCCGCGGCGGTGGCGCGCCTCCCCATTTCCGGGGTCGAGTTGGGGACTCTTTAGTCCCCACACCCGAGACGAGGGCCAGTTCGTGAGAGATGGCCCTGGGTCGGCCGGGGTGCGAGGGGTATGCCTGTCAACCTCACCTTCGGCAACCAAAACGACCCACAGGCGGCGTACGTTTTAGTCGGTTCGAGTCCGACATAACCTCCTCCACCGGCTCCGGTGGGGAGGTATCCGTGGGGATTTTGCGCACGTAAAAAAAAAAAAATACCTTCAATATTCTGGCCCGCGGGTTACAGATTAACCCGGATTCGCACTGCGGCTGGGAGTGCTCTCTGGGTGCCTTGTATGATGTTACATACTTATATGTATCCCGTATGCCGTGCCTGTGTCGCACGTATCAACGTGGACCCGTGGGATATAACTGTGAGAATGAGTGGTATAAAATGTTTAAATCTGCTGTCATTTATTATGTAAAATTAACTAAATTAAAGGAAAAAAACAAAAACTAACATTAAGCAACTAAGTAATAGTCTTTGTTCAATCAATCGTTGTCATGTAAATTATCATTGATCATTATTTGTCATGTAAACGTCAATGATTTAAAAAAAAAATAACAGTAGGCAACATTTAATAATCTTTGTTCGACATTTTCACAAGGAAAAGAAAGTAAAACTAGGACCTTACCCTATTATGTGCACCATTGTTTGTTTGATGTACAGGGAATGTTTTATTTATGAGGGGATGCGACACTGCCTGTCGGTGTCAGGTGGCATCTAATGGTAGGAGCTGAAAAACGGTGCTGTGATGGATGGTATTCATCTCAGTGTGTGCCGAGCCTCCTTGCCACTTGCAAACACAACGTACATTTGAATATTTTGAATTTGATGGAGAAAACGTGCACAACTTGCCATGCCACATGTTTGCCACGTCAAATATGTACACGTCATCAGAAATATCATTTGCGTCAGCCAATCGCGGGCCGCGCCGCGCCGTGGTGGCTGGCGTGGGTGACACTGCGCAACCATAGATAACGAATTGTGACGGGTATGAGGAATTTGAGTGTTATGTTTTTTGTGTTTTAATTTCATTTTTTTTTTTTATTCTGTCTTAATTTTTTAATTATGTATATATATGTAATGTGTGTTGTGTTTTGCAATAAATGTATTTTCTTTCTTTCTTTCTTCAGTACGCCCAGATTGTTCACGCAGGCGATAGCCTGTGTCGACATGAGGGCTCTCGACATGCCGGGCCCCATTCGGGTGAAACCCACTCGGACGGGTGCTCGGCTACTCGAGATCTCCGGCGCTTCAAGCGGTCCCCAGGCCGATGCCCTAGCGGCTAGGCTTCGGGACACGCTAGACGCAGCCGACGTCCGGGTGTCCAGGCCCAACAAATGCGCAGAAATGCGCATTTCGGACCTAGACGACTCCATCACGGCGGAGCAAATCCGCCTCTCCGTGGTGGAGGCGGGTGACTGCCCCTTAGAGGCGGTGAAGGTCGGAGCATTCCGCTTCGGCCGCCGTGGACTGGGGGCGGCAGTTGTCGGCTGCCCCATCGCAGCAGCCAAAAAGTCTGCCGACCGGGGGTTCCTCACCGTTGGAGGCGTGGTGCGGGTGCAGGTCCGGCTCCTGCAGGCTCGACCGACCAGGTGATTTACGTGTACCACGGTGTGCCTCTCTACCTCCGCCGCATAGTCGGGGCGTACCTGACGGAGAGAGCCGTCATCTACCCAAGTGCGACCGGCGTCAGTCGGCGTGAGATGTCGTGCGGTGTTCCACAGGGATCGCTTCTTGGGCCGCTCCTGTGGAACATCGGATACGACTGGGTGCTTCGCGGTGAGCTCGCGGACGGCGCCGCCGTCACGTGTTATGCGGACGACACGATACTGACGGCGAGCGGGGCTACATACCGCGAAGCGACCCTGAGGGCCACAATCGCGGTTGCTCAAGTCGCGGAACGGATCCGGCGGCTGGGCCTTGAGGCATAAATCTGCATAAATCCGAGGCCATGTTCTTTCATGGACCTCGGCGCAGGCCACCACGTGGTTCCAGTCTCACAGTGAGAGGCACTCTCATCGGCATCAAGCCTCAGATGAAATATCTGGGGCTCGTGCTCGACGGCCGGTGGGACTTCGTGAAGCACTTCCGAAGTCTGGGCCCCAAATTGGTGGGCACAGCCAACGCTCTGGCGCGGCTACTGCCCAACCTGAGGGGCCCGGAGGAATCCTGTAGGAGACTCTACGCGGGTGTTGTGCGTGTCCACGGCCCTGTACGGGTGTCCCGTGTGGGCGGACACCCTGAGTGATCGGCACATGCCCCTGCTGCAGCGTCCGCAGCAGAAGTTGGCGTGCCGCATCATAAGGGGGTACCGCACGATATCATTCAACGCGGCGAGTCTCCTTGCCGGATCGCCACCATGGATCCTGGAAGCGAGATCCCTTTCGGCGCTAGACTAGGTGGCGAGCCTATTGCAATTAACCGGGCACTTATAAACCTGCGATATTACTTATTCTTATTTTGTATAAACTGTTAAAATTTCATTTCCAAAACGTCAAAGCAATCATTATCATATTTATGTGTCCATATCACTGAGCAAAGTCAATGTGTCTACTTTATAAATTGTTATGTTCTGTTTACTGTTAAATTAAATTTGTGGTATACGGTATGGGGTAAATTGAAAATACTTTTGAGTTATGTATTTATAGATCATTAATGTAATTTACAGGTGTTTGTGTATCCAATTTATTTTTTAAAAAATAGGCCAAGAAGAATGTTAATCACACAGATAAAAGGAAAAGATACAAGTCGCGTCGTATCAGGAGGTTAAGAGATTAGCGGAGGAAAGAAAAGAGTGGCGATAACTCCACCGGCAAGAGCGTAGCTCTTAAGTTTAGAGAGAGATAGATTTGCAGCTATAGTTTAAGGCTTTTAAACTGTCACGTTCCATGACATACAATAATATTAAGAAGAATTCAGCCTGTGACCACGGCCGTTGTAGCCTAGCCGGTGTAGCCTGGTCTACTTAAAGGTGTTTATATATCTATACCATGATCAGTTTAAGTCCCGTTAATATACATGTATACAGTTAAAGGAATTACATTGTCACAAAAATATTGTATATCTTTTGAGATAATCAATACTGATACTACATTGAATTTTATATGACAAGAGACACTTCTGGCACTTACCACAAAATGTAATAAATATTCTAAGACATACGCCAGACACCTGATAAAATTCCTTGTAATAGTAGCGTCAAATTTCAGAACGTAACTTTTATTAGTAGGTACTGTATGTTTTTGAGAACTCGTTTGAGAGCTTGACAAGATACAAAGTAGATATTAACACGAAATTTTGGCACAGAAGTTTATGGCTGGTGGCGACAGCATAAAAATTTTCTTTACTTCGACACGCAATACGATTGATGTAATAGTAGATTGAATGAAAAGGGAGCAATAGTATTTTTACAGCGAGGGCGCTATTTTGAACCCTGCGCTATGAATACGATATAAGAATCCCGAGTATAGCGAGGGTTTCTAACTTAGAATCTTGTGCGCAGCGAGGGATTCAAAGTAGATCGCCCGAGGGAAAAATAATTTGGTGTCGAGTCATATACTCTACTTTTCATCCCCTTTCTATGAGAAAATAGGTATATCATGTACTGATTGCTTAGGCAGACATAATTATTGAAAAAGATTAACAACTACATTAAGAATCGTACAAAGAACTTGTACGATTCCTAATTTTCAAAAATAAAGTAAGGCTAAAAAAGCTTTAGAAAAGTACAAATGCCTAATCACCCGCTAAAATTTATTAACAGAAAAGAGCTATTTTGCTCCCGCTTATAGAGGAGCAAAGTGACACTTCTAGAATAGAAGGAATGTAAAAAGACATTTATTTGGTACTACAGTACTACTGTCAAATAAATGTCTGCTATTAGAAGTAAAATACAATTTTACGGTTTATACATATGTCAGCCTTGCAGTGTTTATTTGAACTACTCAACAGTGCCTTACATTTTTGATGACTTGAACAGCCTCTCAAGGGCCCTAGTGATGTAAATAATTATAAATAAAGTTATATTTTTTACCAGTCACCAAACAAAATTATTCTAAAAAAAAACTATGAAACTGATACAATGTGGCTTTATTTTCAGATATCAGATGCAGTAAACTGTTCCCATAAAATTCGTAGAAACCATATTAGAAGGAGGAGAAGGAGAACCTAAAAAGAACCTAGAAGCTTCGGGGGTGGAAGCATCAGATACAACCAACAAAACGCTGGTGATGATGGAACCTGGATGGAGGCTGGTTGACAATCCCATACTCGCAGGTAGAGTGGAACCTCTTAGCCTTAGGAGGGATTTTGCCTCACTGTGTGTGTTCTACCGCCTATACAATGGTTTGTGCTCAGATGAATTGTTTGACATGATGCCCGTAGCTACATTCTATCATCGCACCTCTCGCCATAGGCAGGGAATTCATCCCCACACATTGCGACCTGAGCCGGTGCGCACTGTGCGGTATGAAAGAAACTTCATCCCACGCACACTCAAGCTGTGGAATGACCTCCCTGCTGCGGTTTTCCCGAGCGCCTACAATATGGGGTTCTTCAAGAGGGGCATCAGAAGGTTTCTTCATGGTCGGCAGCACGAGTGTGACACCCCTGGTGTTGCATACGTCCATAGGCCACGGTAACCGCTTCCCATCAGGTGGGCCGTGTGCTTGTCTGCCAACTTAGTGGTATAAAAAAAAAAAAAAAACCTTGTTCAAACTAAATATGTTTTCGTATTTTTACTACAAGTTATTCAAATTCTAGGCCAACGCTAAGTACAAAAATGAATTTCGAATTGATTGTTAATGGATGACTTTTGAAAACGGTTCACTGTAAGTCAATTGCATGAAAGTGAATCTTGAGTAAACGGGACTGTTTGCGAGTTCACAGTTAATTATTCTTGTTTAGTTTGAAAACCACTCCATTACCGACAACTCGACAAGTTTAGGTTAGGTTTGAATATACGAAGTAGATGTTTTTTATACCACTTAGGTGGCAGACAAGCACACGGCCCATTTTACCGTGGCCTACGGACGTTTTCAACACCAGAGGCGTTACACTCGCACTGCCGACCCAGAAGAAACCTAATGCCCCTCTTGAAGAGCCCCATATTGTAGGCACTTTGCAAAACATTCACACCACAGATTGTCCATTCCACAGATTGAGCTTGCGTGGGATGAAGTTTCTTTCTTACCGCATAGTGCGCACCGTCTCAAGTAGCACAGTGTGTTCTAAAAGTTAAAAAGTTTGTTTGTTTGAACGTACTAATCTCAAAAAGTGCTGGTTAGATTTGATAAAATCTATTTGTGTTAAATAGTTCGTTTATCAACGAAGGTTTTAGGTTATATGTCATCACGTCTCTACTTAAGGAATCGAAGCAGTGATCATAAACATTCATAAATCAGGTAGATTTTCATACATTATTAAAAAAAAATACGCGTGGATGTCGTGGCGCCAGCATACAGAAATTCGTATATTTTAAACTCAAAAGTTACTAATCTTATATAGCCTGCATCTCAAAATCCTTTCTGAGGGGATGCCTACGTTATAATAGTTTTACGCATGCAAAGTCTCAGCCCGATCGGTTAAAAATTTACAAAGTTTCATTCAAACTTTCATCCCCTATTTTAACCCCTCGGGGATAGAATTAAATAAAATTCTTTCTTAGCGGATGCCTACGTCATAATGTCTACCTGCATGCCAAATTTCAGCTCGATCCGTCCAGTGGTTTGGGCCGAGCGTTGTAAGATCAATATGTCAGTCAGTCAGTCAGTCACCTTTGAGTTTTATATATTTAGATATAAAAATCGATACAAGAGTATCGATGTATGCATCTAACTATATTAAGGCTTATACTACTCATAAAACGGTTATGGTATCGAGAATCGTAACAAGTCTTTTATAGTCGTTGAAGATAATACTTGATGTGGCAAAAGCGAACCGACCAACTGACAGGAATACCGCTCTTGTCGTAGAAGGTTTAGAATATGGAATAATCTGTAGTCAGTATTATCTCCTTTGCAGTGGATGTTTCGCTGCCGAGGAAACGGCCGCCCACGTATTAATGTAATGCGAGGTAGTACGCCTCAACGATCACAAATCCTCGGTACCTAGAGGTCACACCGCGAAGCTTGTAAAGTCCCAAGTAAGCTTCTGCGATATTGGGTGGAGCTAGACTGGCTGCTATAGCCAGTAACTGGCACTCGTAAAGTACACGCATAATGCCCCAAAAAAGGAGGCTAAGTACGGATTAGTAAGTAAGGAGTCCCATTCCATTTCAGGTTTCTAGTGAACGTATAAATTTTATTTGATATATCGGTAGCTAGTATTAATAATTGTCAGATAGTGGCTGCTTTCATTTAAAATTTTGGACGAATTTGGATATTGCCTTTAGTTTTATTTTATTATTTGACTAAAATATTCAGTTAAACGATTTTTTATTACGCATTAAATACTTATTTCCGATTATCCAAATTTTTAATAGAAATCAAATATTAAAGAACGAAGTGAAGAAAATTATAGCTACTGGTAAATAAATTAAATCTAACGTCGTTTTGAGCAAAATCAGTCTGCTGGAAATGATATAGGAACCTCTTATAGGTGCCTGCCATAAAAGAATAAAATTCACCGTTGCGTACTAAACATAAATTTCTACATGGTTCCTTTATGCTTGTGTGAACACTGACAATCTTTTTGATCACAATATAATACCGCAGATTGATTAAAAAACAATATTATATTCCACGATATTCTATACAGCGCTATCTAGGCTCGAAGAACAAATTACCGCAGCATAACGTAACTATCTTTTACTATGGATTCTAGAGTGCAGATAAACTTACTTACCTCTTTTCCCCTTTACGTTAATCCCGGTGGTATTCAAAGCTTTTACCGCGGAGATCGGGGTTCTAATTAGTACTTTTCCAGTCTCACTGCGTGTTTTGATATACTTTGACCATTTTCGTGAACCGACTGCCATAAGCCATTGGCTATATCGAAGTATTGCAGTGAAATCAGTTGTTGAACTTTTAACAGCTTCAACTACTCGTAACGACTGCCATAGATGTACGTATGACAACCAACCGACGGCATAAAATGCTCCCCGAGGCACGGAAACAAACATACTTACATATTTGTTTTCCTTGTAAATACATAACAAACGTTGGTAGCTTAGTAGTGTAGTAGTCGGCCTAACAATCTAGAGGTTCCGGGCTCGAATCCTGGTCATTACAATACCAACATGAACCCACTCCTAACACAAGCTATTTAGGAAATTTGAAGGGGTTAGAGGGAATATTAGTAATTACAGATCTAATATTCTTATTAAATAAATTATACAGAATCACTATATGTATACATGATAGTGTTAATTAAGTGTAAGGAAATCAATTTAGTGCAGTGAGATAGTCTTCTAATATTTACGACGGTGATATTTGGAAGTGCTCCAAAATATGTTTAAAATCGAGTTCATAGATTCCAACAAACAAACGAACATAATATATCAACTTAATAAAAGCGGGTTAAAATATTTTTGCAATGAAACCTACACAAAGTACTTTAATAGTAATTTCTAACTTAAGTGAGCTGTATGTTGAAGTAGGTATTTTGAACATTTTTTTATGTATTACGGTTGTGATATTTTGCGTTCACATAACTATATCATTTACTTTCCTCTTTCTGGCACTTGTGAGATATAAGAGTACGGTTAGCCTTTTTATTTCGTGAAACAATTTGATGGAGTACCTACGTGATCTCTTTGAATATAGTATAACATGTAAATAGAAAAAGACTTGATAATACTGTGATAGCAAGATAAAAATTTAAATGTTTTTTTTTAAACATTTGCAACTGAAATTACTAATATTCCCTATAACCCCTCCAACTAAGTCAAATTGCTTGTACTAGGATTTGTTTTACGTCGGTAGTATAATGACCAGGATTTGAACCCGGTACCTCTTCATCGTAAGGCCGCCTCCTTAATCACTAAGCTACCAACGCTTAAATGATGTTGCATAACTGTATTCCACTGTTCCTATAAATACTCACACCTATATATTACTGAGTCCCATTGATTCTATTCAGTTGACGTGCAAATCCTTAACTTACGGTTCCCCTAATAATAAACTTGGTTAATAATAGCTAAGAAATGGTAACAAATCCGGAAGTGTCACTTACACGTCACCCTATCTATAATAGCATCCCTAACAATGTGTTGAAAGGAGATCGTTAGATACACAAAGTTTGGCACAGAAAACCTTTTTGAAAAGAATATGAAAGCATTTATCGTTCATATCTTTGCATTTCTGAAAGTTTTATGTCGTTTGAGCCAATAATTGCCGATGGAGACATGTTGTTTTGCTTTATGTTCAGAACTGAATATTTTTTAAAACAAAACAATGTTCAATACTTAGTGGTTTATCTGAATATTCATTGCTTTTTAAAAAACCCAAAATATTATTATGAAATTGGATTATATATTCCGATATAAAAAATATGTTCTCAATATTATATAATAAAACAATCTTATCATAATCTTAACTTTATTTGTAACAAGAAACCAATTTAAATTATTACCACAGTATGATGAGTAATCTTAGAGTAGTTTGTCGCCTTTGATGTTTGTGGAAATGTCTATCTGAGACGTGGAATCCAGTGATTAAGATACTGAAACCAAAAATCACAGTGCCGTTAAAAACTGGCATAGTGAGTGTAGTGTCTCCAGCCTAACCTATCATAACAAAAGTAATGGTGGGTAGGCCCACAAACAATGTCCCCCGCATACCTCTCGACATTCGCTAGCTAGTCAAGTCATGACCACAGATGCTGCAACGGATCCAAAACGTCGGCAAAAATAGTAAGTTCCATGTTTTATTCGCGAAAGATCTCGAACCGTTGTACAATTAAGTATGTTGGACTTCTTTTCTACATAAAAAATATACACCGAGTTTCATTAGGCGTCATTATTAACCTATTTTTCAACTATACAGTTACAGTTAATTAAATTAAATTAAAAAGGAAAAGCAATTTTGTTTAATAAACTTCCTATGAGGAAGTAAGTAAAATGAAAAACTTGATAACAATCAACGTTGATAAATTTTTGTGAAACTGTTCATCGTCAAAATCTTTTTAAAAAAAAAGAAAAAGAAAAAGAAGTCAAAAAAAAAATTGCTTTAAGGAATAGGTTTGAGCCATGGGCGCTTTTATATTGACAGGTTATTGTAGGCACTTCACGTACGTACTTTGGTAGAAAATCTTTTCCACAAAATTCTATTGACAAGACAAAATTGTCTCATGAGGACGTACTATTAAAAGACAAATTCTTCAGCAATTGTTGGTTAGTTCTCTTATATTGTAGAAAATTTATAGTATTTCAATTGATGTATTGGTTTAAAAGAAATGGATAATAATATAATATTACTTATAAACTATTAACTATGCCTATTAACTAACAGTTTGGTACTGCATAACTGAGTACGACGCTAAATGAAAGCAGTGTCATGTATTTGCATTCTTAAAACAAAAGGCAAGCAGCGAGTGATAACTCGTGTCGACTTGCTTGACATATAAATTTTGTTAACTAGAATTTATTATAATACATGTTCCTATAAGTTCTCGTAAAATGTAAATCAATAAGGTAAAGAATCACAATATGTAGAGTCAATACAGAACCAAATATCAAAAGAATGTTGTTGACAAACGAAACGGTTTCAATCGCACAGTCAAGGTCCTAATTTGCCTGTGAAGCAATATCCTTTTGAGAAGTTACAATGAAGTATGAGCGTAACATTTCTTTATTTACATCTAGATTGAACAATTTTTTTCGTAGCAATATTGAGAATATTTATATTCTAACTCAAGTTTCGTAGTGGATAGAAGCAAATTGGATTCCTTGCTTGGGTAGAGTGCACTGTAAAAAGATCTCTGGAAGAAACTTGACCATGTCCAAACAATGCAAGTGCCTATTACAAAGTGGGCCATAAAAAGAGCATTTAACCTGTAGGGTTCTGAATTATTATATTATATATAAAAGTTCAAAGAGCCACTTATTAGATTTGTGAGGCGAAACCATAAAGGATCTGATATCTTACGCGGCAAAAAAGGACTTTTTGTACAAGTCTTCGGTGATAAAAGCATTAAGATTGCCAATATCCGCCAGGGAATGAGTATTGTAAGAAAAAAAGTGACTGAATATTATTTCAATGAATCTTTTTCATTTAGGGTAGTTGAATCAGATCAGGGAACATGCTAATATAGTGTTGTCTGACCAGATTCCATACCTTAAGTAAGTTAAGAATTTAGAAGATGTTTGGATGTTTAAATGTTTGTTATTTTTATGTTTAGATGTTTGGATGTATACCTATTTGGTTTGGCTGTTTGGAACAGGTATATATTACAGCCTAACATATAGGCACTTTTATCCCGGAAATAGGTTGCGAGGGTTGCGGAAATATAAAAAAGTTCCACGCGGGTGAAGCTACTGATTATTATATACTAATATGTTGCACTTTTTTCCGAGTTCGAAGTTTATTTTATTTATTCCACTTGGGTAGTGATCATTTGTCCTTAATAAATGTGTAAAGTTCAAATCAATTCGTCAATTTAAAGTATTCTGAAATCGGATTCCGGTAAAAAAAGTATCGTAAAAATCACCTTAAAAATCAGATAAGTTGGCGACAATCTTAAGTTAGAGTCACGGAAATGAGTCTCTAATACACTAGAAATCATCACCACCATCATTCAAACATCCATCCCGCTTGCACGAGATTCTCGTTCTCTTCAATTTTTGCAGTTTGAGATTTAAGGCAAAAACTGTCCTGCGTGACGCCCAATAGCGAGAGAAACTCTACGCCAGAGCCAAGGTCACGAAACAGTAAGTGTACTGATTTTATATTCCAAGATCCCAGTGCTGCCAGACATCACGTATTTCTGCAGAATGAAATGTGTATAAACGAGTAATGTTAGTATGTGCTATAATCATGTGACATGTGCCCACCAGGGCCTCGATTCTGCTTCATCAAAACCTCAGACATTGCTAAAAAAATCCATTTAATTTTGACTTTAAATCAATACTGTTAAATTCCAAAATTAAAAAGCTTTTTGCAGAGGAATTAAATAAGTGTAATGAAGCTCTTTTCATTTGAGCATATAGATATAAAGTCTTAAATTTAATGCCATTTTTTGCACTGTCCGTGGTATGACAGTGGTTTTACTTTGAGGGCCTGCTAGTTTAACCGGTTGCAAAAAAATGCTTACATACTTTTGTAATATACTGGAAATTTTTACCCTGTTAATTAACCCAATTTAACCAGACCCAATTGGAGCTTAACTTTTGCGAGCTTTTGTAATGTTTAGTGCCCGTTCAAAAATAAGTAGACGTTGAATTTATTCGAAAAACATTGCATGCTCTCTCTCAAAATGAGAAGGGAACACAAAACGCTTGAAGAGTAATTACCCATTTGTTAATGCTGAATACGAATTTATATGGAAATTTTTCACGCTTGCTTGTGCATTACGATGGAACGCGGGAATTTAAGGCTTTAAAACGTACAAGGTTTTTAAAGCATCATTTATCGCAGATGGTATTTTTTGTATCCAAATTGAACAGTGTATCGAAATTGAACCGTTCTAAAACTATACGATATTGTTATTTATATCTACTTACAAAATCTGTACTATATGGTGACGGAGAAAGAATACAATCATCACCACCCGAATACAACATCTCATCCAAAGTGTGTCATTTTTTTTATTTTTTATTTATTTAACTATCGGAATACATATTTAACAAAAAAATAGACTTAATTTGCCTCTAAAGCTACTGGAGCTTGTGTGCGACACATGCGATTCTCTCTTCAGTATAAAACATTACAATCTTATAAATAAAAAAAGGAGAAACCATAATCGTCGTAAACAAAACCCCTAAACAGTTTACAATGAATCAGTCAAAGTCGTATCTACAATTCCGCTAAAAGATAAGACTTGAGCTTATATTTAATGTTCCTCACATTAATTTTCTCTCGCATGAGGGTAGGCAAAGAATTGATAAGACGCGGTACAAGGAATGTACTCGTCCGCTCGCCGTAGAATGTGCAAACGATATCACTGCGAGAGAAGGAAAACTCGGAAAAAACCCTGGTAACCCGTCTGGCCACCGTGTAAACAGTAGGCCAAAGCCTCCCAACATTAGGACAAGCCTATGTCCAACAGTGGACTGCGATAGGCTATTTGATTGATTGATTTGTATCTACTTATGTTTCAGTAAAATAACATCTCATAAAAGAGATCAGTTAACATTGGGTATCGTCATCATCCTAGCATTAATCCCAATAGCATCCGAGGTTTTCACCTCGGAGTCTGAGGTTCGCTTTTTTATCTAGCTTTAGTATCTTAGTCAATACCATTCATGACTCTCAATAGCCTATTGTAGTCTATAATTTGTTACTAATATTATATGATTGCTTACAATGGTCTACAGCGCTTATTTCAATTACTATTATTTCTTTGTTTTGCTGTTGTTAATTATTTGTTAGGTACACAAATTATTACTTTGAAATACACACGTAATAAATATTTATTGCCCGTGTTTGCCTAAATAATATATGTATTAAAATCGTTACTTTCTTAATAGGCTCAAGATTAAGTCTAGGCATAAAAATAAAAATCTAATAAGTATGTTGTGCAATATATACAACATTATACGATCGCTTACATTCATAGAATAAAATTTCAAACTAGAACCATCATGTTTATAACAAGGTTCATGTTAAAAGTTTTATCTTTTACAAAAACCACATCAAATTATGTAGCTAGGATTTTTTTCTTATCCTAAAGAAATAAAACTACTTACACAGAATTGAACATTGAAGTGGTTAAACGGTGTTGAAGTTTTATAAACCAAGAAATGAGAAAACTTGTGTTGAAATCCTAAATTCAAAGTATACAGTACAATAAAAATGTTAGGAAATAGTTAACCGACTGGAATAAGTCCTGTAAATGTACTTTGCTGATACATAAGAGTCAAAGAAAAATTGTTCAAAACACCATTGATTCAATACCAGGATTTATTTTTTTATGATTTGTACCTGGTGATTGTAAATAGGTTACGTAATATACACTTAAAGTTCTAGAGATTAAAATATATATTGCTGTAAATGTAACAAAAGAGATGGTTACGAAATTTCTAAAAACGTGAGATAACTGAATCCTCTATTCAGAGAGATTAATTTACCAAAGCGTGAAGTATGCTCAAAAATGATATCGTTCACGTCTATATATCTCGACCCAGAATACTGCCATTTTGGCACTCGACATGAATCCAGTGTAACGCATTTCAAAGAAAACCTTCATGTTTTACTGGGTCGGAGAATTCGTAATAAATAGGGGCAGCAGTGTTGTCACCTATGATGTTCTGAACGAGTTTGACCTTCCATTATATTCAAGTTAAACGTAGTCACTATAAACCACCGTACTTATTTATTGTGATTTGTAATTTGAATAATTTACTGGAGCGCAACAAATTGATCGACTTATTTCGGGCATGTGCCCAATATTCCATCTCAATGCCTCAAAACATGCTACAACGTATTAATGTTAGTGATAAGTAACAATATAATTATTTTGTTATTTGTAAACTCGAAATCAAAGAGGGCGACGCGACCTTTTCACAAAATACATGAGTGGGCTGCTTTTTCCTCAATTATTATTTTTGTGTAAGGAATTACGCTTACACACTCCGTGCGCTCCTTTACCCAGTGACAGAAATAAAATGGAGAAGTGCTGTAATACCTACTTGATTCCGTATGTATAAATAATATAGTTTGAAAGCAAAAAATATGCTTCATAATTTTTGGTTCAAATCGAGTACTAAACGATGACTCATTTAATATAATGTACGCAAATGTGTTGAAAGTTTGTCGTTTATATAGGGATTCGCCGCTTACTTCATATACATATCCGTGGTACAGCATTTGTTTTCTTTTTTAATTTTATGGAAGTAATTAAAATATCACAGTTTTTTCACCTCAAGTTATCATCAAGTTTCGAAACGACAAAACCGAGCTGGCACAATACGATTGAATATGTGGAATCTTTGACGTAGCAGTAGTTGGTTCAACTGCTACGCAGGAGGCGCCTGTTCGATTCCCGCATATCTAAATCTATCAGCATTCTATATTCTATAATACAAGCTGGTTAAGCTATGCTTACCAGATAGTGTTGTATAAAAAGTTGTGGAATAATTATTTATTTAATATTTGCTATGGACTGGACGTGTATGTGTAAGTATACCAGTGTGTATGTTTGTGTTACGTACTACGCACACCAGGATTATAATCAGAATCTAAATGACCCAAGTCCTCGATAAAAAGAAAGACGTACGCCTAATTTATTGTAAATAATTGAGAAAGAGGAAAATTTGAAATCGAATGTGCAACATCAACCATTTTATATTCCTTCATTCGAACGATTAGGATGCTAACATCCCTATGAATGTCTAACATTTATAAACATGAAGTACTGGGATTCATTGTACGAGTAGAAGAAAGTTGCATTCAACTGTTTAGATTTATATAAACTAATACATAATGATGAGTCGTAGTGTATATAAATGAATGTGTTTCGAGTGAGGACGTTCGATACTTTCAATAAAAATACAGTCTTCTTTTCTAAAGCAAGGAGATGTCAACGTCTGCTGGTAGTGAATGGGAGCAATATTTTGATAACTGTGTCAGTTACACCAACGTTTAAACGTTCACGATCTTTGATAAAGTGCTTCACACTTTACGTTATATATACGTCCATACGTTACGATATAACTTACTGTGGATTTTCTCAAAGTAATAATGTAGGTGTAGTAGGTTACTCAGGGTAGCCTGGTGTTGATGATTCGCGGACAGCTGGGAAGTTTTTTTTATTTATTCACTTTTATCAAATACATCTTTATACACCACTGGAGGTGACGGTGAAGTCAAAACGCTTCCGTTTGGCACCGAGTGATGGTGGTTCCCATTACGACGGGTCAGCGGTTGAAATTTTGACAAAGCAAATGTTTTATCATTAGATTGGACTCCAGAGTATTATCGAAATTTAGAAGTGAGTAATAGATTTTTATTATAGCATAATTAACTCATTAGTAGATGATTGTTTCCCAAGAAAAAAGCGAAGTACTGTACACTCGAGGTACTATTACCCCGAGTGGTACACAATTGAAATTATTCGCAACATGTAAAGAAGGCAAATCTTTGTAAAAATATATGAGGCGACAGGAACGACGACTAAATACGATGCGTTCGCCATTTGTCGAACAAAAGTAAAAAATATGATAGCACTGACACTGGAACAGAATCGGCTGATAAGCGACCCGAAGTCTTTTTGGATTTATACTCTAAAAAGGGTAGTAGGATGTCGCAAAAAATTCTAAGGGATGACAAAGTTCTAAATGTCGAACAATGTGCGCGGGTTTTCGCAGAATATTTTTATTCCGTTTATAACGAAAAAACGACCTGAGCTCGTAAACATGGCGGTCTTAGAGGCGAGGGCTATAAGTGGAACCGAAAAGGCGCGTGTGCATGTAGACCGGTTGTTATTGGACGAAGTGCTAAGTGCGCTTGTTAAGCTGAACCCCAAGAGATCAGTAAGAACTGATGGTATACTACCCTACATTTATAGAGACTGTACTTGCTGGGCCATTGCGTCATATCTATAACTTATGTCTGCAGACAATGTTACGCTTTCACTCCTAAACCACTAAACCGATTTTGATGAAATATGGTACAGAGATAATAAGGCGTTTATAGAATAAGATCTTGAAAATGGACATAGACTATGATTGGTCGCGATAACCGACGTCCCCGCGGACGGAGACGCGGGCAGCAGCTACTAGGTGAATAGCTTAATTTTGAACTATGTGCGTGTGGATGAAAAATCATTTACTTACCTGTACTAGTGAGTCAGTCATGTATTAACCACGGCTAGTGTATCTAAAACTGTTCAAAATGTTTAAAACATATCTGCGTACTTCTTCTGAAATAAACAGGCGAGTATATATGAACAACGGGTCATAAAGATTTGATTATGATAGAGCGAGTTTGATGAGATTAATATATTTTATATCCGCTTGGGGTAATATTTATCTGGTAAATTAAACTGCACTGCTTTGTTGATATCGAACCCCCTGTACCCCATGAAATAAGTTTTTTTTTATACACGCCAACTTGACCTCACCTCGCCTGATGGTAAGCTAAAGGCAAAGTCTCAGGAAAGAGGGTCACCATTACAGACACTAAGTGCTACAATGGTGGCACTCAGCTTGGCGGCCTCATCAGATACTTTTTCACGCCCCGCTTAAAGGCCCCGGGACTGTAGGAAGTAGGAAACACGTGTGCTGGCAATGAATTCCAGGTCATGGTGGTGCGGCAAAGAAAAGAGTCTCCGAACCGCTTGGTTCTTGCTCGTATATTCTGCACAGTGTGAGGGTGACATCTAAGGCCTGCACGTGTTGTCCTATGTAGGAAAGGAGATGGTGGGATTAGTTGGAAGAGCTCGTCAGAACACTCACCATGGTAGAGACGGTAAAATACAGCCAAGGAAGCAATATCTCTACGCATCTGCAAAGGCTCGAGGGTGTTCGTGACCTCAGAGTTCCCAATAATTCGGACCGCGCGTTGCTGCAACCTGTCGAGAGCATCTAGTAGGTATTTCGCGGAGCCATCCCAGAGATGTGAGCAGTATTCCACGCAGGAGCGAATTTTTGTCTTATAGAGAAGACACCGCGGCTCCGGCGTTAAAAAACGTCTCACTTTGTTCAGGAGTCCGAGTTTCCGCGAGGCTGTTTTGATGATGCTTTCGATGTAATTTCTGTTATTCAGTTTGCAGCGAATATCCATGCCTAGGATGTTGAGATTGTCCTGCAGTGGCAGTGGCATGCTCTGAAGAGTGGGAAGGGGAAGGAAAGAAGATACCTTTGCTGTGAACGCACAAGCCTGCGTCTTCTTGGCATTGAACTTGACCATGTTCTCAGAGCCCCATTGAGAAATGTGATTCAAGATCCGATCCAGTTCAGTGACAAGAAGCTGTCTTTTTTCCACGATATCAGACTGTTTGGCCGCAGGTTGTCCGTGATAACTCCCGTGTAAGGTGCTATCGTCTGCATAGCAATGTATGCTGCCGGTGGCCACCATGTCATTGATATGCAGAAGAAAGAGAGCGGGAGATAATACAGACCCCTGCGGTACGCCAGCATTTATCTGCAAGAACTCTGAAGCCCGTCCATCACAGAGGACGCGAATACGGCGCTCCCGCAGGAAACTAGCAATCCAGTTGCACAGTCTAGGAAGCAGACCAAAGGGTGGTAGCTTGGAGAGAAGCGATTTGTGCCAGACTCTATCGAAAGCTTTGGCGATATCAAGACTAATTGCCAGTGACTCGCCGTGCTTGTCCATAGCCTCACCTCAAAGATGGGTAACGTATGCTAGAAGTTCACCCGTTGACCGTTTCGGCCTGAAGCCATATTGCCAGTCATTAATTAAGGAGTGATCCTCTAGGTGACGCATGAGCTATTTGTTAATGATGTGCTCGAAGACCTTGCACAGCACTGAGGTGACGGCTATGGGTCGATAGTTGGCTGGCTCTGAGCGATCCCTCTTCTTTTGGATCGACTGTACATTCGCCTCTTTCCAAGCCGAAGGCACTGTACCCGAGCTGTAGGACAGTCGGTACAGCCGCGTAAGCATTGGAGACAACTCCGCTGCACATTTTTGTAAAACCAAGCTGGAATACCATCCGAAGTACCGCATGGACATCGCATTGCCTGATACGTATTTCAGGCATTACGTGGTCAACATGGGGTAGTGTCGGCGGCTGTATACCGGAATTGGCCGCAAAGAGATTTACTAGCATATTGACTTTCTCTTGCGGTCTATGGGCCAGGGATCCATCAGGGTAGCGCAGCGGTGGCAGCGAAGGTTGACAGAAGTTGGCCTGCACGGCTTTGGCCAGTCGCCAGTATCCACGGCTGCCCGTGGGATGTGCCACTAGCTCTTGACCTAGCCGTGCAATACGCGAGGCATCCGCTCTGACGTAAGCCCTCTTGCAGACCTTTGTGGCTCTGTTGTACGTCGCCTTGAAGTGGCCCACATTGGGATCGTGCGTGGCACGCGCCCTTACCCAGGCGCGATACGCGGACTGATTTTGATCAACAGCCCTCGCACACTCGCGCCCAAACCAAGGGCGCACTCCTCGGGCACCGGTGACATCAGTGTACGGGATATAGTATTCCATACCCAGACCGATCTCACCGGCAACAGCAGTAGCACAATCCGAGGGTTTCTTACCTTCAAAGCAGCGTTCAACCCACGGGATGGACGCAAAATAGTTGCGCAGCCCATCCCAATCTGCTGACGAGTAGTGCCAGAGACGCCGCTTCCCCTGCACGGGTCGGCACGGGTCGTGAGGGCGCTATAATTGGCACCGTGGAGCAGACCAGACAGTGGTTGGAATTGCCTAAAGCGACTTGTACCGAAACACTGTACAGGTCTGGGTGACTCGTCAGCAGAAGGTCTAGCAGAGAAGGTGCTAGGCCCAACCTTCTTGGTATTCTAGTGACCTCGTGTACCAATTGGGTCAGGCCATGCGCCAGAGCAAATGCATGGGCGGCTCTTCCCGCATGGTCTGTTTTGGCGGAGCCCAACCAGGTTTCGTGGTGGGCGTTAAAGTCCCCCAAAAATACCACTTCGGCGTTCGGAAACCGTTCCTGCGCATCATCTGCCGCCAGACTCAGATATTCAAAGAGTCGAGTTGTCTCAGCATCTCCTGTATGGGAACGATAGAGGCACACATAGATCTGACTCGTAGAGCCATGGTCTACGTGTACCCATAAGGTTGAAAAGGATGAGTCCTCAAGGCAGCGCAAACGGCGACAGCAAATATCCGCCCTAACAAACGCGCACATCCCGGCTTTTGCACGGAAATTTTCCTCGATAACATAGCCGGGGTAAAGCAAGTAGGTCGTGTCATCAGGGCGACCTATTTGTGTCTCCGTGAGAAAGAGCATATCTGGTTTCGCCGTCTCAAGGTGTTGGTGGACGGCGTTGAGGTTTGCATGTAGTCCACAGATGTTAGTGGACTCCACCTCAAATAGCGAGCTTGTGGGAGTTTGAAGAGCCGCTGTGTTGCCCAATACTGGTAAATGCGCTGCCATGATGAAAAGGAGAAAAGGGCGTGAAAAAAAAAAAAAAATATAAATATATATATATATATATAAAAATAACAGTACTTATTATACAACTGAGATTGGTTCGTGTCGTATAAGGCAACTAAGGGATAGGGCTGTTTAACATCAGACAGATATATACACACCTGACTCAGCCTCAGATGCACGGCTCGAATCAACAATAGTACCCGGAATACGGCAATAGGCTCACCCCCTATTATGTGGGACCGAATAAAATTATTGGTAAAATGTGGGTGTTAATTCACCTCTGCCTAACCCCCCAGGGATAAAGGTGTGATTATACGTATGTAAGTATGTATATATTAAGTCGTAATTTTGTGAAGTAAACCACATTTATCGAGCACGATCTGATAAACATGAGTCGAAGAGAGATTTATGTGAGGCAAATGGTACAAACAAAAAGGGAAGAAAAGCTTCTAAGAATCATACCCAACACAACATTAAGCTACGCAAAGCATGCCTCAACTGACAATATTATAATTGAACTGTAATCCAATAATAATAAAATATGGTTCCAACTTTGATATAACATAACATAAACTCACGCCTATATCCCCGAAGAGATAGGCAGAAGTGCTAGCACCCACATTTCGTCAGTTTATGTTTAGGTCCCAATGTGGTGGTGGAGCCTATTGCCATTACCTGGGCACTTATAAACCTACGATAAATACACTTACAACTTCGAAAAGCATCGAAAAGTCATTAATGTGTGCCATGGTAAAACCTGGGATCGAACCCGAGACTTCGTCTCAGCAGTCTATTACCCATACCACTAGGCTACCGCGGTACTGTTTTTTGATATAAATGATGTAAACCTTAACTTACATGAAGTAACCAATTTAGAAAATAACGGCTCTTATTTACTTGTTTTCTAGAAGCCAGTGAGTCGATTGAACGATCGTAACAAAGAAGGGCTGACTGACATTTTACTAGCTAGTACTGTGAAATATTTCCTTTTACTCACAATAGAACAGTTTATTTTACGATGAAACAACCCAAATTCATTAGCTACGTTATAGCGGAAGATAGAGAAATAAGAAATAAGCTTGAATGGGTTCTAACTTAGTATTACGTTATCAGTCCCAGTAACAATAAAAAATAAATTGCCTTCAAGTACTAGAATTCAGACTATAACGATTTTAATAAGGGCAGTTTGAACCTGATGTTGTTAGATCTGTAAACAGGAATGGTATAGGGGTTCCTTGGATTTTAAATATTGTACTTAATACGGTAGGGTGTAAACAACGCAGGACCGCAAGTTACACGCAATTTGGCGAGGATTAACCCAAAAGTTTTATTTTGTTGATGATTATTTTTGTGTATGTTTTCTGTATATGGGCGGCATATTTTGCCAGCTGATGTTTCTTGGTCGTACTTGTTGATTGTGAGAACATATTTCATTATATGAATATCAATACCAGCTGCATCCTAAATTTGCACTGAGAAACCAGAGTCTATTATTTGTTCTGTGCCAGTGACCTCTTTGGTACTTCCAATTTGGATTATCTTGCTGCGGTTTTCCCAAGCGCTTAAGTTTCTTCATGATCGGCAGCGCGAGTGTAACACCCCTGGTGTTGCATACATTCATAGGCCACGGTGACCGCTTCCCATCAGGTGGGCCGTGCGCATGTTTGCCAAGTAAGTGGTATAAAAAAAATCTTGCCTTTTATTGCATCCAACTCTTCAAGCTTTTCAATGGATAAAACATCGAAGGCAATAAGTTAATCAGAACCAGATAATTATGTATAACTACACATAAATAGAAAAGGATTTGGTCATGTACATTTGCCGGCAGAAACAAGGTCGTGTAGACATTAGAGTCTAGTAAAAAACTTTAAAAAAATAATGTTTAAAATGATTGTGACATCATTCATTGGTTCCGACATTTCGTACTAGTATCGGTAGATGGCTCCCACCGTCGCTGCAAGACGGATATATCGAAAGATTGGGATGGCTTTGGGCGTGGTTCAGTGGCTCAGTGGTCAGAGCATTCCCCCTGTAAGGGAAAGATCACGAGTCCGAATCCCGCTGGAACCGATTCAAATGTTCTTATCTTATTCGATTTGAACTTTGGTACTTACTTAAAAATTGTTTTTTTTTTAATAATAAATAATAACATAAATCGTCAATTCGTCTGTTTCTTACGTTTGTCTGCTGCTTTTGAAAAATAAATTAACTAGTTCTCAATTTACCCAGTTGTCTCAAAATAATCCCAGTTTACGATATTTGAAGTTTTAGAAGCACCTAAATAATGACTGTATCATTTAGGGTAAAACTTATAACATAACATGCGCAGTGATATATTATGGTTATTTTTTTTTTACGTGCGCAAAATCCCCACGGATACCTCCCCACCGGAGCCGGTGGAGGAGGTTATGTCGGACTTGAACTGAATAAAACGCACGCCGCCTGTGGGTCGCTTAGGTTGCCGAAGGTGAGGTTGACAGGCATATCCCTCGCACCCCGGCCGACCCAGGGCCATCTCTCACGATCTGGCCCTCTCCTCGGGCGTGTGGGGACTACAGAGTCCCCAACTCGTTCCCGGAAAACGGGGAGGCGCGCCAGACGCGTCGTCACCGCGGCCTGCTTCTACCAGTCACCCTCCACCACCGGTCAGTCCACCTGTCACCCCCAGGCCGGTGCTCATGGGGTGCGGAGGTCGTTCATCGACCTCCGACGCCCGAGTTGCCTTCGTACGCAGGCAGCTTGGCTTGCGATTCTTCGTCGCTCCCGCTGCCGCTCCCGCCCCGCCTCCTCCTTCACGAGCATTACTTGCTCGCAGAAGGAGGCGCCGGCCGCCCACGCATCAGCGCAGCGGACCATCGCCGCGAGGAAGGTGGAGAGCGTGAGAACTCTCACTCCCAGGGCCGCCACAAGCTCCCGCCTCAGCGTCTCCCACGCCGGACACTCGGTAAGCGTGTGCGACCCTGAGTCCTCGCTCGCGTCGCAGTGATGGCACTCGGACATTGGCTCTTTCTCCATCCGACGCAGATACTTCCCGAAGCACCCATGCTCGGTGATCAACTGCGTCAGACGGTACGAGAGGCTGCCGTGTGGCCTCTCTAGCCACTACCCCATGATGGGTCTTACCGCCGCTACTACGGTGCGCCCTGTGCCTAGTCGCCCAAGTCGTAGCTCCCATTCCGCCACTATTTCCCTGTGGAGCTGGGATCTCACGGCCCGAATTTGTTCGGGCTCGGGATCGTGACCCCGCTCCCGCGCCGCCTTTCAGTACCGGTATAGCGCCGAAAGGGATTTCGCTTCCAGGATCCATGGTGGCGATCCGGCGAGGAGACTCGACACCCGCGTAGAGTCTCCTGCAGGAGTCCTCCGGGCCCCTCAGGTTGGGCAGTAGCCGCGCCAGAGCGTTGGCTGTGCCCACTAATTTGGGGCCCAGACTTCGGAAGTGCTTCCCGAAGTCCCACCGGCCGTCGAGCACGAGCCCCAGATATTTCATCTGGGGCTTGATGCCGATGAGAGTGCTTCCCACTGTGAGACTGGAACCAGGTGGTGGCGTGCGCCGAGGTCCATGAAAGAACATGGCCTCGGATTTATGGAGAGCCACCTCAAGGCCCAGCCGCCGGATTCGTTCCACGGCTTGAGCAACCGCGGTCGTGGCCCTCAGGGTCGTTTCGCGGTATGTAGCCCCGCTCGCCGTCACTAGCGTGTCGTCCGCATAGCACGTGACGGCGATATTATGGTTATTTGATGATAAATAGTCAACGGCTCATACCTTAGTAAAGGGTTACCAAAAGCTCTGACCTACTAATTCTCTATTTCAAAGCACTTGTTCTTTAGATTGGATCGAAGATAAAATTAAATGAATCACGTTGTAACTAAGACCTTTTTATTCTCTTGTCCTTTATCCCTTTATCCTCTTATTGCCATCTACACTTGATAAATAACATAATCACAAAAATCGAATCAATGAATCAGCCCTATATATGTATGGCTTGACCTACTCCCTATTCCCTTCGTCTGTTATCTTACAAAAGATTGCCTACTGTTTATTGTTGCTATTTATCATATCGTATTAACTAGGAGTGATGTCAAGAATTATTTTGAAAGGGAAATATTATATCAGAGTTGGGATTATTTTGTTAGTCGTGTTGTCGACACAATATTACAAAACACATCATTTAACCACTTAACACAGTTAACATTTATTAATGGAAAAAACTTAGTGAGAAAAGGAAAGAAATATTGTTAAGGTTTCCAAAGACGTGTCCCTGATGTCGTTTTTTGAAGCGATTACAAAATGTGGTTCTTCAAGTAAGGCATCAGAAGGTTTTTACAGGGTTGGTTGTATGAGTATGACGCCCCTTAGTATTAAACAAGTGCATTTGCTCCGGTACACGGTGACTTCTGTGCTTGTTTTGGCATCTAAGTGGTATAAAAAAACCCCCGTCACAAAAGCAACCCCAACTAGAGTCAAGCATTTTCATTGTTGGGGGTACCTTGGATCGTTTCGATAATATGACTTAGTGCTCTATCAGTAAGGGTCCTCCGACATGACAAGGCTTGCATCAAAATATGTACCATTAGGTATATCAAAGTTATAGGGCTAACTAACACTACATATTTTAAATTTTTTGGGGGTTGCTTTTTGTGACGGGGGTTTTTTAAATTTTTAATATAATTTTTATTTTACCATTTTTAAATTGATTTTCTCGTCAATTTTTTGATTTGATATCCATATTGTGGGAGTCATGAAATAAAATGTAATTCGCCATTTTGTGGTGGCGGCCATCTTGGCTTTGAAATTTGTCGTATTGTATAGTATTATTATTACTAGTCAAGTCCTTCCATTTGATACTCATGACTAATATACCTTTCAAACAAAATACTAAATCCAAATCGGTTCATCCGTTCAGGAGCTACGATGCCACAGACAGGCAGACACACACACACACACACACAGACACGTCAAACTTATAACACCCTGTAATTTTTTCGTCGAGGGTTAAAAACACAGTTTTAGAAATGGATATTTTGTTCTCACTTATAGCTATTACTTTGTGATATAAATGTTACTATGTAAGGATTTCATCCTTGTAAATGTTTGGTGTCGAGCAAGTAGGATCAAATGAAAATGACTAAGTGTGGATTTAATCAATAAAAACAATTGATATTACAATCAAACTCAACTGGATATTCTAGTTATTTTTACATTTTAAATCCGACCAAAGGATTTCAAAATTGGAACAGAAAATCTTCTCAGTTCATTAATAACCTGCATGTTAAAAATTGAATAATACGTGAAATGGTTCGATTGACTTTTTGTGAGCACAATAGTAAGGTTTCTGAAGAGGCGGACAAAAGATTTTCAGTTCTCTTTCACAGAACATTAGCATTCACAAACATAAAAGCCATTGCTTGTACGCCGTACAGTTAGGGTATAATACTTCGATGAAGGTTAATACTCTAAATGAGATTATTTTTAAGATTATCTTGAATCTCAAACGAAGCAATATAAGGTAAGAAAAAGATATAATGTGATATAAGATCTACAGTCTACAGACAAAACAGTCTAAGAGTCACGGTAAAATGAAACTATGTATTCGCAAGAATTCATTTAGAAAAAATATTATACTGATATATATGTTCATTTTGTTTCATTATAAACATGACTATAGAGAAGTAAAAGTTAATATTGTCTTGAAGTAAAAGCGGGGATCAATGACCCTCTGTAGAAAAATAGTAGGTACAATCTTTTAGAGAAGAATTTCAGTCAAGAGAAAACATGATAAGTTTTGTTTTTATTTGTAGTTTTTTGAACCTATGTTACGTGGAATTATCATCCATTTATAGTAATAAATGATTGTGAGTCAATTAAGATTGATTGATGACTGCTGAGAAAAACAAATTTATGTTGATTAAATTGAAAGTAAATAACATGTAAACTAATGTAATGAGATATAAACTAATATTTACAAGAATATAAAATAGGATTCAAAAGGATCAAATTAAGCATCGGAAAATTCCTCCCCATCGATGTCGACTGGTAATGTGCCCAAAAGGCTGGCGACATTGCCCCGTTGGATGGCAATGCCAATCCATTGAGCGAAAAAGAGGCCAGCCCTTTGGTCACGTGAAGCATCGACCAGTCGTTTTGCTATTTCTTTGTTCCCCACGAACCCAACGTTTCAACCCCAAACGGCTCAAATATGTTATTGTTTGTAATGTTATCATATTTTCGCCGTTTGAGGGTCTCCGTAGATGCCGCAGCAGCACAAGTGCAATCCGTCGTACTTGGAAGATGGGAAGGGGCAAGGGTGTCGACGCATGTTACGTCCCACACCAAAGGCCTATCCATCTTCCAAGGCACCAAAGACATACCGTCCGGTCTCTTGCCATCGTTGCGCACCAAACCAACTGGTTCAAGAATGGCTGGAACACCAGCGGTGACAAGAGCCCGGCGGATAATGTCATTAAAATGTGCATGACGTAACATGCGGCCTGCGCTCCTGCCGCATGATAGGCCGTGACGCCCAAGGCTGTCGACTGCCTCACCACAGTGACATCGATGAGGAGAAACACAGGGAGCACCCAAACGAAGACAGGCTGCAATTCTAGAAGTAGTTATGATAGTAGTTTATAAACGCAATTCATAAACTACTATCATTCAATTGGAACAAAATCGCAGAAAAACACGTCCAGTGGGACATTTTACTGATACTAAACCTGCCTTGTCAAGCTTGTGTTTCATGTGAAAACACAACGTCTAAATTAAAGTCCATCTTTGGCCCTTGAATAAAAATACACGCTGTCGATCATATTTAATACTTACAAACGGCAATCTAAAAAATTGCCCAGTCTAAAACGGTATATAAACTCATTCTTTCTGAGTGAGTGAAGTTCATCAAGATTTTACAGTGTACTTCAAAATTACTCTTACTTTTATGCATCAAACACAACAACGTTGAGACTCAATGGCGAGGAAACAAAACATGGTTATTAAAAATAAAGCGCTTTCAAAGGTGCACTGGCAATTTACGAAATATTTTTGAAAACTGTGTTTAATATTGCTTATGAAAAAGTTATCGGCGGAAATTCTGAACATGTTTGCTTTTTACTCAAGTGGTTGAGGACAGGTTCGTCAGTTATAATATTATTTTTGGATAATGTAATTGCTAAAATAAGGGACGAGATCCTAACGCAGGCTTTTCTCTCGAGGCCAGATGGCAGTCGCTTCTAGGAAATCCGACGTACAACTCGAGAATACTCGTTAAACGTCGGTAGCAAAGTAGTTTAGGAGTTGGCCTTACGATCGAGAGGTCCCGGGTTTAAATCCTAGCCATTACACTAGCGAAGTTAAACAACTCCTAATACAAGCAATAGCTAAGCTGGAAGGGTTAGAGGGAATATTAGAAATTTAGTAATTTCGGTTCTTACTTTTCAATTAAGTTTTTTAATTACGAGTTTTCTTTTAAAAAAAATAGTAAGTGGCCTCGTGCCCCAATGTGCAATATTTGAACGTGGCTGGGAAACCGCTATGAGAATGATGATGATGATGATTATATAAGAACTCTGTGCATCGCGGGTTTGCTGGAAGAAAACTCAATTTTGAGTTAAGCTCGCCTTTGTACATTACATCTATTTTTCTGTATAAATGTAATTTTGTGTGTGTACAATAAAATATAATAATAATAATAATAACTATTGTTACGTGCACGGGGTACAATTAAATGCCGTTTACTCAACAAAGAGATTTATTAGCTCGCCACAAACTAGACAATTTAATCACACACATACAGTACTCTTCAACAGTTCCAGTCGCTCAGTAGTTCACAGTAGTCGTTGCTCAGGTTGCAGGTAGAATCTTCTTCGGCCGCTTAAGCTCGCTGTGTTCGTTATCGATCTCAAAGACAGAATCAATCGTATGTGTAGCGTCCGTGTTTTTATACCTCTCAATTAGGAGTGTCGAACCATCTAGAAAAACCGCGAGCAATAACTACCTACTCTCTTTTGAAGTTTGCCGCCGTCGCTGACCTTTCGAGTTCATTCTCGATATTTATCTATTGTTTGTTTTTATTCAAGAGAGTAGGTACTCGTAGGTAGGTTGTGAGTTTGTTTTGACGATTCTAGATTATTCTATGCCAATCGGTAGAGTACCTCGTCACTAACAATGCGTATTTATTTCTTGAAGTTTCGATTATTAGTTTTCGAGATATCGACGTCCGTCGTAACACTATTATGATTTTAAGAATAATTTTGTAGAAATTGAATGTTGAAACTATACCATTATTTAAACGCACTTTAGGGAATTATTGGATTGGAAATATTTCAACTGTTTGAATAGCGAGGCACACGAATGGAATAATACCAGTCACAACGGCGCGACATTACTTGCATATTCAATGCTCTGCATAATTCGCATATATTTCAATTTGGGATTTCGTCATTAATGTGATGGTTATATATACTTCTGATAATTAGTGCTATCGTTAATATCGCTATACGAATGAATGTCTTAATAGTCAAAGTCAAAAATCATTTGATCTGCATATTTATTGCATCTGAAACGTGGCCCCGACCTGAGAAAACCCCGGCAAAAAACTCAGCGGACATTTTTTTTAGTCTATTTACGAACATTTACTAAGTCTACTTAGTCTAAATACAATAATTTACTTGAGTAGAATAGTTGAGCGAATAGCTCATTTCCAAGCTTGATTATCATCTAAGTAGTATTGGATTTTATTTTAGTCTTTCTGGAACAATTTACACTTTACTACCTTCTTAAACTTATTCACAGATAAATCCTTGGTTTCATTAGGTAGCTTGTTAAAAAAATATATTATGTTATGTTTATGTTATACCTGTCACAAACTTTAGAAAATTCTGAAATATTTCTCCTTACATACATTAGATTATCGAAAATATATTGTGACACATATTATTTATAGATATATAGAGGTACAGATATATTCTAGAATATATCATTAATATCACTGCACTAGGTTCCCATAGGTGGTTGGAACGGTATCAGAATGCCACGCGAAAGATATCGAGGGGGACTGCTAGTTTAATAAATAAACTGTGGAATGGTTGTGGTTCTTCATGAAGGACATAAGAAGGTTCCCACAGGATCGGCAGTATAAGAAAGTGTATACGACGATACGTCACTAGTGGTTAAGATTATTGTTTTAATGTCGATTATTTTGCGAATACTGCCATGCGAAATATATAAGACACCGTAATTAAATACTGTGATACAAATCAGAATGCAAACATATATTTACCTATGTCATACATTTAAATATTTCTTAGCCTAGTGGTATGGGTAATGGACTGCTAAGACGAGATCTCGGGTTCGATCCCAGGTTTTACCATGGCATACACCAATGACTTGTTGACCGGCTGGTTTGCGAGGGATATACCTGTCAACCCCACCTTCGGCAACCAAAAACGATCCACAGGCGGCGTGCGCTTTGGTCGGTTCGAGCCCGACATAACCTCTTCCACCGGCTCCGGTGGGGGGGGGGTATCCGTGGGGATATTGCACACGTAAAAAAAATGACTTTGCGATGCTTTTCGGAGTTATATGTGTATTTATCGCAGGTTTATAAGTGCCCGGTTAATGGCAATAGGCTCGCCACCTATTACATTCGGACCTAAACATAAACTGGCGAAATGTGGGTGCTAGCACCTCTGCCTACCCTTTTGGGGATATAGGCGTGAGTTTATGTTATGTTAACAATTTTCTTTAACTTTTTTTTTTTTTTTTTTTTTTTTTTATATAGGACACGTCAATTGGACTTTGCCTTGCCTGATGGTAAGCTGAAGGCAAAATCCCAGAAAAGAGGGTCACCATTACTTACACATACCGTGTGACAATGGTGACACTCAGCTTGACGGCCTTATCATATGCTTTTTCACGCCCCGCTTAAAGGACCCGGGACTGTAGGAAGAAGGAAACACGTGAGCTGGTAATGAATTCCAGGCCTTAATGGTGCGACAGAGGAAAGAGTCTCCGAACCGCTTGGTTCTTGATCGGATGTTTTGCACCGTGTGCGGATGACATCTAAGACCTGCACGCGTTGTCCTGTGTAGGAAAGGGGAGGGTGGGACTAATTGGAAGAGCTCATCAGAACACTCCCCATGGTACAGACGGTAAAATACAGCCATGGACGCAACATCTCTACGCAGCTGTAAAGGTTCTAGGGTGTTCGTGATCTCGGGATTCCCAATGATGCGGACCGCACGTCGCTGCAACCTTTTTACATCAACTTAACATTTTAAATCTAACAGACGTCCCGTGACGGAAAGTGTTTTGTTTTTTCTAGGTTCCATTTCTATGACCCGTGTGATGACGTAGAAAGAATACATGACTACCCCGTCTCATCCGTAGGGTGTCGTAAGAGGCGACTAACAGCAAAATACGCAGAGAAGCGATTTCTTCCAGGCAACCTTGGGATGGACAGTAGTGTAATAAAGCAAAAGATTTGGTGTAGTTAACAAATAAACTAGAAACAAGGTTATAATATATTATAAGATACAAAAAGAAAGATAGATATGAGAGAAGTTCAAATAAAGCTAAATAAATATACAACTTTAGCACATAAATAGATATACGAAGTAAATAGTACATAGTAATAAGAAGGGAAAATAGTGAGCATATTAATTGTGAGCTGTCACAGTGTTCACAATGATAGATAGTAGTCCTTTACCATTCTTTTAAATATGTTTAAGGATTTTGCTAGTCTGATATTCAATGGCAATGCGTTATACCACATTATATTGAATATTTATTAGACCTGACCGGTTTTGCCTTACGGCATCCTCAAAGGTTTAGTGATTTCTCAATATGTGAAACAACAAATTCCACCAAGTGCCATCAATCAACAGTATAAATAGTCGAAATAAAACCCTCTACCAACCCAGCTAACGTGGAAACAGTTGGTCTAAGCCTTCCAACATTGTAAAAGGTCTATGTCCTGCAGTCGACTGCAATAAGCTTAGTGATTGATTGATTTTTAGGCTTGTTTACTAATCAATGAACAAAATCAGATTAGCTTTACATGGTAAAATCCATGTTTAAACAATAATACGACAAATTTAATTCACGTTTGTCAAGCCTAACGTAGTGGATTAAGGATGTTTGTGGATTAAGGTCATAGCGAGATACTGGGAACGTGAAAAATGACGTGACAATGACATGTGTGCTTAGGATTCGCTGACGACATGTACTTGATGTCTAGTATATTAGTGGATATCAAGAATCAAAGAACCAAAGAATCTATTTCATTTATTCGGTTTAGGCACATAAAGAGCACATATGAACGTCAAAATTTTACAATTATGTCAAGAAATATTATGAAAATATTAAATAATGTATAAATAAACCGATTGGAAAATGATTCTTTCGCTGGTTCGGTAGGTTAGTTCTACTGAGAAGATACCAACAAGAAACTAGGAGAGGACACGGCGGTATTTCCGCCCAATTGAGCAATCCGACTGGGGAAGTACCTCCGCCCTACAGAATACCGCGGTTATAATAACTTCGTGTTGTGTTCCCAGCGGTGAGTAGGGTAGCCAGAGCTCACTGGAGAATTTGTGCTGTCAGTGGGATGACTAAAGGCTTGTTCTGCTTTGTCCTCTACACTGACGGCACAGAGGTGTGTGGCTTCTCTGGTGTTACACACGTCCATAGGCCATGGTAACCACTTTCCATTAGGTGGGCCGTGCGCTTGTCTGCCACCTAAGTTGTATTAAAAAAAAAACAAAAAACTATAATTATTAGAACTAGATTATCTTTTCTTTTAAATATGGTTGTGCGAACGAGTTTTAAATATGATGGTTTACAATTTATGTTGCGTGAACAGGCAAGAGACTTAGGTTGACCACGAATTTTTATCAACAAGATACTCATCTACCTTATAATAACCTTTTTTACTAAAGATTGTTTCTATACTAATACGATTTTTTTAATGTATCTATGATTTGAGATGAACACGGTCCTTCACATTACTAGTGAAAAACTACACTAGTAATAGTGTAAAACTTGCCGGGATATCTACCATGTTTATTATTTTTGCTGAGCAACCGATATTTCGGTGCTGTTACAAGCACCATGATCACGGTGTACTGACGAACGCCGAGTTTTTAGGAATCCTAAAAGTAAAGCTCTCAGAATATAGACTAAGATGAGCAATAGATTAATTCTCTTTGTTGTAATTACAGTATGTTTGAATGAGCGTGATCAAGTATTTCATGACTATGCAAGATTGATTTGGCATGCATTTGTCAATACGGTAGTAAAACGTTAATATTATGTATTATATGATTCTTAAAATGGTAATTAATTTCCATTTCATCTTACTTGTATACATTTTAGTGATAAACATTTTTCACTTTTGTAAGAAATAGAGCGAATCCACACTGATATTAACCTTATAAATACGACAGTAACTTCATCGTCTATCCACCTGTCTATATTTATCTATCTTTTTATTCATATACCTATCTATTTATCTAACTATCTATCTATCTATTGTCATGACAATGCAAACATTTCTATGAAATTGCAGGTGTATGAGATTGTATCTAAAAAAGCTTTCATATATCATTCAGTTGGATCACGTGTAATTTACGTACGTCTACGGCATTAAAAGTGTTCGCAATGACGTCACGCCGACATGTTCTCAAAATATAACAAGGAAGGAAAATGTTATATTTGAATACAGCTATTGTACTGTTACCGATATCATAATTTTCAATTGGCTTAATAGCAAGATGAGGGTGTTATAAAAAAATTACTAAATCTTTAAAAATCACGAGTGAAAATGAAAGAACTATATGATATATTGCCGCGTGGTACCCGGCAGAGTAGAATTAGGACCACCCCATCTCTTCCCATGCGGTGTTGTACAAGGCGACTAAGGGATAGGGCTGTTTAACATCAGACAGATATACATAGGTTACACTAAAAGTTTCCGGAACTGGCCACTTACATAAACAATATTTAAAAATTTATTACAACATTTGAAAATAGAACTCTTTGGCTGTAGAATACAGTTTTGTTTCATCTGACTGTCTTTTGTTTTTACCTTGTGGCGCCATTTAAAAAATTGTGTGTCTGCATCAACATGGATTTAACTCGGGAAAATTTTCGTAGTATGATTTTCTACGATTTTAAGTGTAATTTGACGGCTCAACAGAGCATCGCTCGGCTTGAAACAGCTTTTGGCGATGAAGCTCCATGCAAGACGACTGTTTATAGCTGGTTTGCAGAATTCAAGCGTGGTCGTATCAATCTCAGTGACGAATCTCGCGATGGTCGGCCGTCCACCGCTGTGACCAACAAAAACATCGATGCTGTGCGCCGTATGATTGAAACAGACAGGCATGTGACCTACCATGAAATTCGCGCATCCTTAGAAATAGGCATGAGTCAAATACAATCAATCCTACACAAACATTTGGGTGTGAGAAAGCTGTGCTCGCGGTGGATCCCACATAACTTGACCGAGGATCAAAAAACGGACCGCGTCACTTGGTGCAGTGCCATGCTTACCAGATTCAACGAAGGTGCGTCAAATTTGGTGTGAGACATAGTAACAGGTGACGAAACATGGATTTATTGCTACGATCCCAAAACAAAGCAGCAATCGAGCGTATGGGTCTTTCAAGATGAGCCGAAACCAACCAAAGTGGCGCGCGTGAAAAGTGCATCTAAGCGGATGATTGCTTCTTTTTTTAATAAAACTGAACACGTGGCTACTGTTGCTTTAGAAAATCGTCGTACTGTGAATAGTGACTGGTACACGACCATTTGTTTGCCGGAAGTTATTGACGAAATCCGTAAAAATAACCGTAAACGCCGTATCATCCTGCACCACGACAATGCTAGTTCTCACACGGCCAGACAGACAAACGACTTTTTGAAGGCGAAAAATGTAGAACTCATGAGTCATCCTGCATACAGTCCCGACCTGGCACCTTGTGACTTTTATCTGTTCCCAAAAATTAAGAACCAATTACGCGGCCAATGATTTTCATCACCAGAAGAGGCTGTCGAGGAGTATGAAAAACACGTTTCAGAGGTCACCACAGAGGAGTGGCACAAAAGTTTTCAAAACTGGTTTGATCGAATGAAAAAGTGCATAGACGCCAAGGGAGATTATTTTGAAAAACAATAAATTAATTTTGTACCTTTAATAGTATTTTTTCATATTCATTCCGGAAACTTATAGTGCGCCCCACGTATACAGCCCAGACTCAGCCTTAGATGCATGGCTCAAGTCAACAATAGTGCCCGGAATATGGCAATAGGCTCATCCCCTATTACGTGGGACGGAATACAATTATTGGTGAAATGTGGGTGTTAATTCACCTCTGCCTAACCCTCCAGGTATAAAGGCGTGATTATATGTATGTGTATACTTCTTTAGGTACTATTATTAATGTTGCTAGTAGTGGTAATGTTTGTGACGTCGTAGTGAAAATTCTTTTACTAATATTAAGCCACATTATTTACAGGTGGCCAAGGCTATATCATCACGCTATAGGGGAGAGTAATCAACGGGAACGAAATCAAAGGTCCACGCGGGCGGAGCCGCGGGCAACAGAATAAAATAACTACTAACGCTTTCATATAATGCAAATTCTGTACAAACTGAATTTATTATCTTTGTTTATATTACAAAATGTTTCAATAATAATTTAAACCAACAATAATGTAAATAGTTGTACCAGCTCATATTTTTCGGGTCGAGTCTATTTCTATCACTTTGTATACCGGGGTTGTTTTCCATAACTTGACGTCAATATTTGCACATATTTCGCTTGGGGATTTATTTCTGCTTAACAAGTAACTAACTTTATTGTTATGTATCGGGTACCTGTATACACAAATGCACACACCCACACCCACATGCTACTTCTTGTTATATTCCAACAAGGAAATTTGGGCTCATAATGAGAGTGGTTGATTTGCCTAAAACTTGTGGCGT
Source organism: Eilema griseolum (assembly GCA_963662185.1). NCBI lineage: Eukaryota > Metazoa > Arthropoda > Insecta > Lepidoptera > Erebidae > Eilema > Eilema griseolum. Next base: position 22,556,490 of record OY759238.1, read on the forward strand.
AATAAACGATGTCCAACATTTGCTCTTGATGTATGAACGGAATCGTAGTGAACCACTAGTTTTAGATTTTTATGTTAATAGAAAATATAAGCTCATTCCACAGTATTTTATCTGTACCTTACTTGGATGCTGCAAAGTGTGTTTATGAAATGTGTGGAAATAGTTAGTAAAATGGTTGTGTCTATGTAAGTCAAGATTAATTGTATATAATGTAATTTGTTACAATAGGACTGTCATGTCTTACGATTCGGTACGACTCATTGTTACGGACCCTTTGTGGATGATGTCCAAATCTTGGTTTATTTTATGTATTTTGCTGTGCCCAAACAGGGCTTCATGTTGAAACCCATATTATATTATGTAACATCTGTACAACACATAATGCAAATAAAAACTTTGACTTTGACTTTAGAAGTCCTATAAATTAATAAAGATAAAAAATCCGACACACCTCATACCACACACACACACATACAAATCTGCGAGACTCGGCCGTCTCACCTGTCGATTAGCGGATAAGGCTCTGGTGTAGGCTTTCTTCTCAAGATTGGGGAACCAGCCCGCAGTCACTCCCTTGAGATAAAAGCGAAATTTGTGGCTTCATTCTCCTTTTAGATTCTTTAGTCTAAAAGATCAAGAAAGCTTCATTAATATAGTAATGAATTTATAACAGACGGAGGTCTGGATGTCAATGTCTGTCAATTCAAATTAAAAAACTAACTAACTAGGCAAATTAATATAAGAACTTTCACAAGTGAAGGAACCTTGGCTTCATAACTAGCGTCAGTGGGAGCAATTAAATCTTCCCGGCATTCTAAACTTTTGTCAAAGCTGTGGTACTTCAAGCCGCACTTGGAATAATTAGACTTGGACAAAACAACAGCGAACTATATTGTATTAGACGACCACAGAATTAATCAAATGTAATGACGTGTTCATTTTATGAAAAAAACTTATTGGTGGCATGTACTTATATACTCCATGGAAGCGTCGATAGCTAAGTGATCAAGAGGCAGGTCTCTTGATCACTAAGCTATCGACACTTCCATAGCAATCTAATCCTGGCGTTCTAAGGAGGAAGAAATAGGGAGGATTCAGTTCTCTTATGTTATATCTTATACATTAAAAAACGATAATATTTTAGTTAATCATATCAAGCTACAGACTAGAAAATTAAAAATAGTGATGTAGATGATGTAAACTTCAATTAAGTAAATAAAAATTATCTTCTGCCTCTTCACTGTAATGGCATTTCAAAGTCAAATGGCTTATTTCCAGCTTACAAACTTACTGGTTAGTACACCAACGAAAATAACTTAAAGCAAATCAGATGAAAGTAAAATTCCTTTTGTGCCACAATATGAAAGATTAAAGAATTTGCTAACACAGTAGGGTCCCTGGACGACAAACACAGCAGTACTTTCACTTTTCTTAAATACTTATTTTTTGAACCTTAACCGACCCACAATTTACGTTTGGTCCTTTGAAGGTTTTTGTGTTTAATTATAGATTTTGATGCCTGCTGTGCCGCCCACTTGAAGTTTTGTTTCCGTTCCCACTACCCATGGGAACCTATTCCTGGGATTAAAATACACATTTATAATACAAGTAGGATCAGGTTTTATTGATAAACTAAATTATCGTCATCATCTTAGCGTTGATCTTAGATACGAGTTGAGGAAACTAGGCGCAAACCGGTTCCTCTAGCAGCTCTTTTTGATGGAGGTAGGACACGATGGTATATCCATCCAATTGAGCAGTCTCTAGTCGTACTACACGGACTCACCTCCGCGCTACAGAATACCACGGTCATAATAACCTCGTTTTGTGTTCGCGGCGGGTAGCCAGCACTCACTGGAGAGTTTTTGTATTATCCGATATCCGATAGGAAGTAAAGTGTATAAAATTTGTATCTGTCTTTCACATTACCCAGCCCGATATCGGATATCGGAGCTGACACCGCTGTGTTCGCCCGATATCGGATATCAATGTCAATCAGTTACCACAACAGCAAAATAATAAAAAAGAACGAATGTCATGTCATATTCAATTGTGGAAACTTCTAAGGAGTCTGTGGTTGAGCTTATGGTTCAACGGAACGGAAATTACATGATCTACAACTTTGTCCAACCTACTTTTGCGATAGCACTTGCTGTTTATGAGAAAAAGGCGAATATAATAATGTTGACCTTTGACCTTGAATAAAAAAAATGGACCAGTGCAGTCGATGGAGACTTTTAATATTTATTGAATTATGGTGTATTTAATACCTCTACCAATTTTCAGCTCTATGCGAATTTATACAAGCTTACAATTTTATTTCTTTTGTTTTGAATAGACTAAATACAATACCAAAAGGGATAACGGTATATTCGGTGAGCAAACTTTCCGCAATAGTTAGGTGCTATAAGAAAACTTTTGTGATTATGTCTGACATTATTATATAGCCTAAAAGGTTTTCGGTTGTATTTAGCCAAATACGTATATTAGAGCTCTCAGCTCATTTCATGTATTGACCTTAATACATATTTTGTATATAGCAAGTACACGCGGCGGGGGGGCTCCCCGTTTCTGAGGACGAGTTGGGGACTCTGTGGTCCCCACACACGAGGAGAGGGCCAGATGGAGAGAGATGGCCCTGGGTCAACCCACAGGCAGCGTGCGTTTTGGTCGGTTCGAGCCCGACATAACCTCTTCTACCAACTCCGGCGGGGGATATCCGTGGGGATTTTGCGCACGTATAAAAAAGTATATAGTCATCACGTCACGTCAATATGACCTCACTTCGCCTGACGGTTAGCCGAACACAAAGTCTCAGGAAAGAGGGTCACCATTAAAGTCACTTACATTGTTACAATGGTGGCTCTCAGGTTGATCAATGGGGCCTCATCAAATGCTTTCTTCACCCCCTGCTCATAGGATCTGGGGTTGAAGGAAGAAGGAAAGACAGAATTCCAATACATTATGTGTATAAAAGAAATGTTGTAAAAGTACACATTAGTTCTTATAATGCATTTACGATTTACCATACATTTACCCATTTTGCTCCTAATTTTTGCCCGATTACGGCGAAGCCAAAAGAGGGTTATGATCTTGACAGGCTATGTATGTTGGTAAGTATGGACATATGTATGTATGTACATATGTAGGTTCTTTTATTCCCTCATTGCCTGAATTACTTATTAGAACTGGACAAATGAGGTATCATCAGAAGCGTCTAGGTCGTTCGCTAGTTATTCGTGTAACTGAATCTTTTTTTTTTTTTTTACGTGCGCAAAATCCCCACTTATACCTCCCTACCGGAGCCGGTGGAGGAGGTTATGTCGGACTCGAACCGACTAAAACGCACGCCGCCTGTGAGTCGCTTTGGTTGCCGAAGGTGAGGTTGACAGGCATATCCCTCGCACCCCAGCCGACCCAGGGCCATCTCTCACGATCTGGCCCCCTTCTCGGGTGTGTGGGGACTACAGAGTCCCCAACTCGTTCCCGAAAAACGGGGAGGCGCGCCAGGCGCGCCACCGCCGCGGCCTGCTTCTGCCAGGGTGACAGGCGCAGGCGGCACCACCTGTCACCCTCAGGCCGGCGCTCATGGGGGGCGGAGGTCGTTCATCGACCTCCGACGCCCGAGTTGCCTTCGTACACGGGCAGATTGTCTTGCGATCCTTCGTCGCTCCCGCTGCCGCTCCCGCCCCGCCTCCTCCTTCACGAGCATTACTTGCTCGCAGAAGGAGGCGCCGGCCGCCCACGCATCCGCGTAGCGAACCATCGCCGCGAGCAAGGTGGAGAGCGTGAGAACCCTCACTCCTAGGGCCGCCACAAGCTCCCGCCTCGGCGTCTCCCATGCCGGACACTCGGTGAGCGTGTGCGGACCTGAGTCCTCCCTCGCGTCGCAGTGATCGTATCACTGAACCTAATGTCGTGATGTAGCTTAGTCTAACAAAACAATACAGTCTAGGAAAAAGTGACATACGACCACGGCTATCGTTGATATTTTTTTGTTTAATACTATTTAAATTGTGATTTCTCAGTACTGCTAAAGCCCCACGCTTTAGTTTTAATTAATAATTATAAATTGGATCGCTGTTTTGAACCCATATAGTTATATCATGCCTATTCATTATTGTTCTGAATAAGCAACAGGTCTCGCATTAATATAATCAGCCCCGCCTACGAGAAATTTCGTGCCTAAATATATTTGTTAGGCTACATCTAAATATTAAACGTACACTCCTGTGTCTTTGAATTTTATTTACATAATATGATTTAAATAATAAGATAGGACAGCCTACACGTGTAACATCTTTACGGTTCACATCACACTTTATAGAAACAATTATTGTGCGTGAAAATGAATTTAGCTAAATAATTTTAGAATTTTTGTTATATTACTTATATGGCAGACAAACCCATAGCTTACCTGATGGAAAGAGGTTACCGTGGCCTATGGAAGTGTGTGACACGAGTGAAGTTACACTCATGCTGCCAACTTACTTATCTCACGGGGACCTGAACTGTTTAATATACACAATAAAAATTGAGATACAATATTATCTCTTAACATTAATAAAATTTTACTTCATTGCAACCATGTAACTAGTTTCAGTAGTAAAAATTTGTTTACATTCACAAGTTGTAAAGAGAAAGGAAAGGCAAGGCAATTAGATTATTTTTGTGAAAAACACAACATTACACTTGATTTCGTAAATCTAGTTCCACTCATTCGGGTAATGAAAAGTTCATTTCCAAAGCTATTTAACATTCTAAATTACAATCTGAAGTTTCGTTTCTGATAGTTAATACAAGTTAGTATAAGTGGCGGTCGGAGTGCGAGGAGTACATCACCTCTGGCAACCTATGACCCTCTGAAGGCGTGCGTTTTAGTCAGTTCAAGTCCGATAGAACCTTTTCGGATCCGGTGAGGGGTATACGTGGGGATTTTTCGAGCAACAAAAATAAAGTACAAGTGGAGGTTATTTGTGAGATGGAACAATTAGACTATTTTAATTCAATCCAATTACAGTCTGTTAAAAGTCAATGCCTAGTTCATTCGGGATCAGATAGGTCCCTATATAAAATAACAAAGAACTAATAGTAGGAAAAGATCGAATAAACCAAAGTTTCAGCACTAGCCCTCACGAGTTTTCTTCTTACAAATTTCGGGTTTTATGTAAAAACTTCAAAAGAGAAAAATTTTGCTGAAACTAACTTTTAATGAGTGACAATCTTTAAGTCTACGTAAGTTGAAAGGCTGCATGCATTTTTAATGCTGTCTAACTTTTTATATTTACCCAGTGAGAATTTGACTTTACCATATATAACTTAAGATATATTTAATCGCAAGCGGCATTCACTACCAACTGCGGTAGAGAGCTCATCCAAGCACTAAGTTTTGTATGTACGAAGCTCGCATTTTAGGGTCCAGGGTTTGCTTTTCCGCTCTATAACCTCTTTTATTGATTTGTTTTGGCTTTTATGGGAGCGACTACCGTTCCATCCTTGAGAAGAGAGCCGGACCAGAGACTCGTCCAGCAATCACCAAATTCTCCAGTTGATGTTGTTGTCTTGGGTCCCCACCCCGTCCTGTATTTAGTCTGAGACGTGAAACTTTTTTATCATCATCTCGTTTCATTAAAATAATATCGACTGTTTAAGTATTTTCTTTGTTAGAACAGCAATATAATTAGGTTAATGTCTTTAGCCTTATTACTTTTGAAGTAGTTAGCGGGGAAATTTTGTACAGAAAAAAATTGCTTGTTAAATTGTATCATTATGGTAGCAAGTACAAAATTAAAAAAATGGCTCAAGAAATTATAATATGCATCAATTACAAAACTGTTTCAAGAACTAAAAATTGAAAAATAATGTTAAAGAAAAGCCATAAAAGAAATTTAATTAAAAAGAATGTGATATCATAAACTCATAGTGTATTCGTAAATGCGCCTTTAAGAAATTTCTGATCTTGCGTGAGTTTGAACATTTTGCTATGCGTAAAACATAATTACAGTACATTTAATTTCGTTGGCATGTAACTATCGAGGTGAACCCACTCCTAATACAAACTTAATAGTATTAGTTTGATGTATCGGTGGCGCGTCGCCGGACGTCTGCTCGTTCAATGGTGGAAGGTGCTTAGAGGAATTAAGTTGTGCAACTCCAGCGCATACTTCCCAAAGTACATCCAATTGAACACCGAAAGACATGCAACTCTTTGCCGATATTCTAGGCTCTGAAGCTTATTCTTGACTAGAGCATCGTTGTTGATGAGCCTCTTGGTTCGTTTCTCTATCGTCTCAAGTGCTTCAAGCTGGTATTTGGCTGAACCGTCACAAAGGTGCGAGCAGTATTTTATTATTCCAGATTCGAGTATCAAAATAAGTCGAGTTCAATATTTTATACATTTAAAGTAGCGTTGGTAGCTTAGTGGTTAAGGAGTCAGCCTTACGATCGAGAGGTACCGGATTCGACTCCTGGCCATTACACTACCGACGTGATCCCACTCCCAGTACAAGCAATTTAGCTTAGTTGGAGGGGTTAGAGGGAATATTAGTGAAATCGGTTACTAATATTCTTTAAAAAAAAGTTAGTTTTGCAGATTTCACATGGTGAACTACACATATTCAACGAATATAGAACAATTATTTTGCATCGTTCCCATTTCCTTTGAAGAAATAAATGTTTTGTTGAAACTACAATTTGTTTTTTTTTTTTTTAATAGGCTCATGAAACTTTTGAATATGGCATATTCATTACATAATCAATTCATCAAAAAATGATGATAAACTAGACGTGAACACTACATGCGTTTTTCAAATATACAAAGAAAAATAGATACAAAGCGATGATAAAAGTCACAAAAAAGGAATTGTTGTCATGATCCTTCTCACGATTGCCCAGTCAAGCTGCCTTGACCGGGTGAGAGATCGAGTACCTAACATGTGAATCATGTAAAGTACCCTGCCCAAATCTGTCTTTCTGGATACTAGCTATCCGGAAAGAGTTGTACAGATTACATTGGATAAAAGAAACGGATTCAGAATGACTGATGTCAAATCTTATTTATCATATTTTAATAGTTTTTATTGCGGAGGTGGAAGTAAGACACCACAGTTTGTTAATTTGTTTATTCTTACTTATTATTATTTACATTACTAGACCTTATATACTATACTATTTTATAGCTATAGAGTGGGGGCTGGCAACAAGTGTCACGTACATATGTTTGTGCATCGTTGCACTTTTGTTGTTATGGCAGAGGACGTGATTTCTTATTTGTGTCACATAAGAACTGAATTTATTTCCTAATAGAAATCACGTCACCTGATCATGACTGCCATATAACTCCCCACTTAAATAATTTCTCTGTGCTGTGGTGCTGTATTGCGTGCTGTAGTGCTGTGGTGCGTGCATTTCTTCTTCGATGTGACGGTGTCTCTTCGTATGATGCGCTGGTTTGATTGTATGTTTGCTCGGAATACTCGGTAGTGATGTATGCCACTATTGTCTAGTTGCATCTTTTTATACTATAATCTGAAGCGGACAGTGGGGCGCGATATTCTTCCCGTACGTGTTCTTTTTATGTTTATATTCTTGTCTGTTTTATCTTGATCTTCGGTTGTTTTCTTATCTTCCTCGCTAATCAAGAATGCTGGTTTCAGTCTATCTATTGACACGTTTGTTTCCTTGCCGTTTCGCTTTATCGTGAATACTTTGTCGTCACGTTTTATCACTTGGAACGGTCCGTTATAGGGTGGTGTCAATGTTGGGCGTAGTTTATCGCAGCGCAAGAATATGTGTGTACAATCAGCTAACCGTGGGTGGACGAATATGTTTGCTATCGAGCTCTGTCGTTGTGGGATTGATGTCATGTATGCGATGTTTTCTCTAATTTTCTCTACGAATTGAGTATACGTAGTGCTTTTAGAAGATTCGCCAAAATATGCTGCAGGTAATTTTATTGTTTTTCCGTAGAGCAGTTCGGCTGCTGAGTAACCAGTGTCTTGTCGAAAGCTGGTACGCAACCCGAATAATACCGATGGTAATTCTTGTGTCCAATATACTGTGTTTCCTCTTGCCATCAAAGCTGCTTTCATAGTTCTGTGCAGTCTTTCTACTTTGGAGTTTGCTTGAGGGTGATACGGCGTAGTACGGATTTTTGCGATTCCCAGGAATTTGGTTAGGCTTCTAAATAGCTCAGACTCGAATTGTCGTCCTTGGTCTGTCGTGATATAGTTGGGACATCCGAAGCGTGTGATCCATCCTTCGTATAGGGTTTTGGCTATTGTTTCAGCTGTTATGTCCGAAATTGGAATTGCTTCTGGCCACGACGTACAACGATCGATTATCGTTACTATGTATCTTTTGTTTTCTGACGTCGAGAGGGGTCCCACAATATCCATGTGAATGTGGCTAAATCGTTCTGCTGGCATAATTTTTCCTGGTGGTGAGACTGTGTGGCGATGAACCTTTGATTGCTGGCACTATAGACAGGTTTTACACATTTCGTAAATGTCTTTGTGCATGTTTGTCCATACGTAATGTGATGCAATTAGCTTTTTTGTAGTATTTTTTCCAGGGTGACTCATGTTGTGAAAGCTATCAAAAATTGTTTTTCTGAACTGATATGGCAGATATGGCCTTGTTGTACCGGTAGATCTATCACAATAAATTTTTACGTTATTGTTTTGTACCGGTACCAGTACCATTCTTAATGACTTGTTTTGTCTCAGTTTTGCTAACTCCGGGTCACTGTCTTGATGTTTTCTAACTTCTTGCCAGTTGAGGGTTTGAGGTAGGTCTATAGTTTCAATTACTCGTGACAGTGCGTCGGCCACGACGTTTTCGCTGCCTGTTACGTGCTGTATGTCTGTGCAAAATTGTGCGATGTATTCTAAATATCTTATTCTTCTAGGGGACTCGTCCACTGATGCCTTCTTGTCGAATGCATAAATCAATGGCTTATGGTCCGTGTAAATTGTAAATATGCGCCCTTCTATTAGTCGTCTGAAGTGTCTTATCGCCATGTAAATGCCCAATAGCTCTCTATCGTATGTGGAATATTTTGTCTGTGCTTCGCTCAACCCCTTTGAAAAGAATGATATCGGCTTCCATTTTCCTTGGATTTTTTGTTGAAGGACGGCGCCTACGCATTTTAAACTAGCATCTGTCATGATGGCTAGCGGTGCGTCCATTTCCGGGAACGCGAGGATTGTGACATCTCTTATGTCCTGTTTACAGGTTTCAAATGCTTGGTTAGCTTTGATATTCCACTCGATTGGAGTATTGTCGTTCTTCTTGGAGTTTATTAGGTATTTGTTGAGCGGAGCTTGATGTCTTGCTGCGTGTGGAATGCTATTTCTGTAGAAGTTCATCATTCCCAAAAATCGACGTAGCTATTTACTACCTTTGGTTTAGGGTATTCGATTATTGCTCGTACTTTCTCAGACGTAGGAGTGATTCCTTGGCTCGTTATATGATAACCTAGGAAGTCTATCTCAGTCTTTACGAATTCGCACTTGCTTGTATTTATTGAAAGTCCGTTTTTGCTTAAACGGGCGAATATCTCTTCTAAATGGGCGTAATGTGTTTCGGCATTTTGGCTGGCGATGAGTATGTCGTCTACAAATACATATGTGTAGTCCAAATCTCGGAACAGGGAGTCCATAAACCTCTGGAACGTTTGCCCACTGCCAGAGAGCCCAAATGGCATGGTCTTCCACTGGAACAGCCCTAGGGGCGTGATTATTGCTGTCTTTTCTGGTTCCGCAACCCTGATTTGGTGGAAAGCCTTTTTTATGTCAATTTTGCTAAAGACTGTTTTTCCTCTTGCGATGTATGTAAAATCTAATAGTCTTGGTAAGGGGTATCTGTCGGGAACTGTAATTTTGTTTAATGCGCGATAGTCTCCGCATGGTCTCCATTCTCCATTCTTTTTCTTCACCATGTGTAACGGAGATGCCCATGGACTACTTGACGGTTCCAGTATTCCTAAGTTTATTAGCTCTTGAAATTCCTTTTTGGCTGCCTTATATTTGTCGGGTGGTAGAGGGCGGGCGCGTGCGTATACAGGAGGACCTTTGGTGATGATGTGATGCTGCACACCGTGTTCTGGGGGTTTATTAAACGAAGTCATTCGTGTTATACTTTCGTATTTTTCTAACAGGCGCCTTGTACGTTCTGGTAAGTTCGCATCGATCGATCTGACTGAAAGTACTTTTGTCCTTACGTTTTTGACAGGCGTTTTTAATTTTGTTTCTTCGTCGATCAATCGTTTCCCGTGCAAATCCACTAGTAGTTTGTGGTGCTCCAGGAAGTCAGCTCCTAAAATAGGCATTTTGACATCTGCGATTATGAACGTCCAGGTATAAGGTCTGCGTAACCCCAGGTCCAATGTTAATGTGCGTTCGCTGTATGTTTCTATTATTGACCCGTTTGCAGCATACAATTTGTAGTTGTTTGGGTTTTTCTTGCCCTGTGCGTTTTGTAATACCGAAATATTGGCCCCTGTGTCTATTAAAAATCTATAACCACTGTTTGAGTCAGTTATAGTCAGACGGTTGGCGGGTTGTATGGCACAGAGTCCCGTCTCATTCTGCGCTATTGGTCGTTTCCCGACCTCTCGTTTGCCGTACTTTTCTGCCAGGAACACGGTTGTTGACATTTGTAGGCGTTTTCTTTAAATTTTCTATGATAGTAACAGTGTTTATGTGTTACATCATAACGCGGTCTTGACCGTGATCGTGAATGCGACCTTCTGCGGAATTTGCTGCGTTGCGAAGATCGTCTATTGTTTATACGAAGCTCGTTGATTTCTACTTGCATCGCTGCAATTTGTGACGTGAGCGTTGTTATCAAGCTAACGTTAGCAGATTCCGATGACGAGTGGTTTGTTGTGTAAGTGTAACGCATGCTGTCGTATATTCGGTCTGCCATCTCGCTTAATTTTGCCAAATCCAAGTTATCAGAGACTGCTAAAATAGAAGTAACCGAGGCAGGCAGTTGTCTGAACCATAGTAATCGTATGGTCTCATCGTTCATTTTTCCGCAACTAGCCTCTTTCATCCTTCTTAGTAGTTGGGATGGGGTCGACTCTCCTAGGTCCATTTCGGATAACAGTTTGTGGAAGCGTCGGTGTTCGCTTTCTTCGTAACAATGGATTAGCCGATTTTTTATTGCAGCGTATTTGTCGGTGTCTGGTGGGCAGTTGAGTATATCGCTGACCTGGTGTATGACGTCTTTTGACAGCTTTGCGATTACACTGTTGTACTTGTATTCGTCTCCTTGCTTTTGTGGGGCAATGATAGCCTCAAATTGTGCAAACCATAGGCGCGGTGAGTCGGTCCAAAACTGTGGTATACGCTCTGCAATGGATATTGATGCCACCACTTGGCCATCACTGGCTGACTCAGCTGATGTAACGGGGTTTTTAGTCGGTGTCCCGGCTGGAATTATCGGTGCCATGATAGCGTCTAGCCTCTTGAAATTTCAGCTGGTTAGACCCGCTTGTGGGAAGCCAACTGAAATGTGCTTTTTCGCTGGCGGTGGTGTTCGGTTGACTCGATTGTTCCCTAGATTTGCTGCTGAAAACCTTTTCAGGGCTGCAGTCGGCCTGCAATTATATCAGCACTAGGATCACGTCGGGGTCACCAATATTGCGGAGGTGGAAGTAAGACACCACAGTTTGTTAATTTGTTTATTCTTACTTATTATTATTTACATTACTAGACCTTATATACTATACTATTTTATAGCTATAGAGTGGGGGCTGGCAACAAGTGTCACGTACATATGTTTGTGCATCGTTGCACTTTTGTTGTTATGGCAGAGGACGTGATTTCTTATTTGTGTCACATAAGAACTGAATTTATTTCTTAATAGAAATCACGTCACCTGATCATGACTGCCATAGTTTTATTAATACAATACTAACCATAATAACATTATACAGTATCATTCCAGACCTCTAGTATAATAATATCGAAACTAGTACTTGAGTTCAATGAAATATAGATCAACGGATGCCCAAAGAAAAATAATCCTCCACATTTTCACAGTCCTAATACAGTAACAATTACTAAATGCGGTCCAAGTTTTACGAATTCTCGGGTTACTAGTATTTTCAAAGAAAGTCACGTCTTCTAATAAGTATTATAGCAGGTATGTAGGATAATAAACACCTTTCTCGACGCCCCTAGAAGAACAAGAAAATTGGCGTACGTAAAAAATGGTGATAACACTCACGCCATGGCAGCCACCGGTTAAGGCACTATATTATTGAGAGGGACGTGACTTGTAAGTACATTATTCTTGAAATGGTTCCGGAACATGCACAGAATGAATCGCACAGTTTTGATTTCGGTAAAATCTAGATATTATATTATAGTACTGTAGTAGGTTATTTTATTCAGTGTAGGCACATAAAATATGCTATTATAACATACGGAAAGAATATATGCAATTACTTATAAATCTATACAAAACTATGCTAACTGTACAATATATACAAAAGTGAAATAGAGAAAAAGAGGTAGACTGCAATTTAATCGAAAAATTCCCCCCCATCGATCTCTAATGGTACCGTGCCCAAGAGACTGGCGGCATTGCCACGCTGAAGGGCGCTATTAATTCTTTGAGCGAGGTAAAGGCTGGCCTTAACCTCGCTCAAAAAGGGCTGGCCCTATAGTCACGGGAAGCGTCGATTAGTCGCATCGCTATTTTTTAGAATAGCGCGCGCGCTCTTGGACCCCACGGACCCAACGTTTCGACTTCAAACGGCTCAAAATTTAATTACCAATTAAATTGGTGTATTTGCACCGTTTGCGAGTCTCCGCTGATGCAGCAGCAGCGCAGTCCATCGTACTTGGAAGATGGGAAGGCACCAGGGTGTCGATGCAAGTTGCATCCCACACCAAACCTGAAGTAGGTTGCTTCAAAGATGGGAACTCTTAGTTCGGGTTACACTAAACTATTTTCACCAAGATATGCAAGCTGTGTTTATATGCATTGCATGAATTTTTAAGGAAATAATTACTGTTTTAATGCATTTGGCATTGCATTTGGCAAACAACATTGATAATCGAAAAGGTGTTACGAAACTGCAACTGCAGATATAAAACGGTATCTTTGCAAAGACAGAAATATTACATAAAACACTAATAAATCTTAAAAGAGAATCTTGGATATCTGTTTTTTCATACCACCTGTGAGTTAAGGAGGTTGCTTAACAGAAAATACCAAGGCTCAAACGTTTCTTAGTTAAAAAAAAGCTGACCCTAAATTTAGGGATACTCTCGGAGTAGGAGTAGAAAATTATACAGAACTAATTGCTAAAGTTTACTCCATTTCGTAAATTTTCTACAGATGAGAGGTGTGCCCTCGCATTGAAATTAGCTGTTCCTACCGTGATTATGTAGATATAGAAAAGGGCAAGGGTTTGTATGGCTGGGCCAAATACTGTTGCAATCACGTAATTTAAACAGGAGAAAGTTCAAATCGATAAAAAGAACGTGCTTAGGCTGGACTTAAACCATTTATCTTTTGTGGTGGGAGATGTTACGTCAGACTTGTACCGACAAGACTAAAACGCAAAGCGCCTGTGGGTCGTTGTTGGTTGCCGAAAGTGAAGTTTACAGGCATATCCCTCGCACCCATCTTTCACTTCCTCTGATCTGTCATTTGTCTATTATGTAATAAAAAATAACTCAAACTCAATATTAGTTTTAATAAATAGGATAATATGGCTTCATCTAAACTCTCTTTGATTAAAATTGGAAGTTTTAAAATTTTAACTCCACTTAGAGCAAGTTTCTTCCTAATAGAAAAAATATACAAAAAAAATAATCTCATATAATTTTTGTCTCTTAAACCTCATATGGCGGTAGTACGTAAAAATGAATCGTCTTCATTGAACTGAGTAGTTCGGAAGTTAATAACTAGCTGTCCTATTTCTTGTCAAATATTTCACCAAGTCTATCATCTTAACCATTGATCTGGAAACATGCCAAGTTAATGTTTAACTACGTCTCCAATCTGATTAGGTTCTAATAACAAAGTCATGAATGAACCAAGAGTCTGAGCCAGAATTACATTAATCTGGTTAAAGGCTATATGAATAGAATTCTATTTCCACGATAGTAGTTATAGTAGTTATGCTTAATAATTTATATTTGGATATCGAGTTTACCATTCAGTTGGAGTTCATAAACCCAAGTATTGGACATAAAAGTCTTATTTACCTGCACCGTGGCAGCGACTGTATTAATCACCACCTGCTTCTATTCCAAAATAAATTGAATTTCATTCAAATATTCACCATCTTGTTTAAATTTGAAGTTTTCATTGAGATGAAACATTGCATTGAGCTGACTACGTGATTTTCAATTAACTTTTAATACTTCTATGATAATATTGCTATCAGAAGCCATAATTATAACGGTTTCAAATGATTTTTCTTAAACCATTCTTAGCATGTGCATATTAAAGTTATATTTATAATTTTATCGACAAGCTATATATATAATAATATTATGGAACGCCATACAAATTCACATGCATGCCGGTGCACCTGCCGGATTTGAGGCGCCGCCGGGTAAATTTTTAGCCAGGTGATTATGAGACTAAGATCCTTTGGCTTTTTAAAGGGTTTTTCAATCTGTTATTTACTAGTATATAATATAATAAATAGCCACCATGGCATGGAGGCGGCGCGGGTTCGATCCCCGCTCAGTGCAAATATTTGTATTTATGAATATAGGTATTAACATTGGTCTGGTCGTGCCTCCAAGAGCACTTTAAGTCGTTGGTCCCGGTTACCATTCCAACATTTATGACAGTCGTTACGGGTAGTTAGAGTCCTAAAAAGTCCAACAACTGGAGTAGCTGCAATGCTTCGATATCGCCTTTGGGTTGTGGAGGTCAGATGGCAGTCGCTTCACAGGAAATATCGAAGTTTAGCCAAAGTCTGAAAAACTGGTGAAGCGGACCCTAGACTCGGAGGTGAAAGCTTCGAATGTGACTGGGATTAACGCTAAGAGGAAGAGAAAGAAGATAATAAAACTGATTTTAACTGAAGTTTAGTATTGGTTTTCTGGATTTTGTTAGTAACAAACACCAGAGGAAAACGTACTAAATGGATTTCTCCAATTAAACGAAATATGTTTGTCTTAGTTTTTTGGTAACTGCAGACTCGAGTAGGATTACTTGTAATAAATAAGAGAATATATGGTGTAGGTACAGAGCTGACTTTAGATATCGTTCTTTAAACAAACTTTATCCAACTCTCCACACATGACCAAAACTACTTAACATTACATGATTGTAGGCCATATTTGCTAATTAAACTATGGAATGCCCTGAAATATCCTATATTTTGTATTCATTTCGAACTCTACTATATTGTCAAATACTTGTTCTTTTTATTTATTTATTTAAACTTTTTGCACAAACAGTCAAAGAATGTACAAAGGCGGACTTAATGCCACAGGCATTATCTACCAGTCAATTTTAGGGTGATGCAGAGATATTTACATTAAAAGTAGGTACACGAAGTGTTTTGGTGATAGTTTTCTCAGTTTGGTACACAAATAATTATTTTATTTAATAAAAAAATAATTGAAAATAAATAAATAATAATATATAAATATATACAAACATCATAAACTACATACACATATAGACCAATATATACATAAAATATAAAAAAGAGCATATATACCTACACGAATACATTTCAAATACATACAGATGCGATCTGAAATGATTTGTTTGCCTATGGGTCTTCGTAGAGTTAGTGTCAATCTCTATCGTTTATTTTGGTCTTTATGGAAAATGTATATTTACAATTTGTGAAAACATGAAGGTGAAAATCTAAGTATGAATAAATAAAAAATAAAATTAATAAAAAAATAGCGAGACCTGAGTAAACCATTAATAGCTCTGTCTAGCCTATATTAATAGTAAAACTGATTGAAACTCACGTGTACAAAGACAGTACAAACTTCAAGAATTTAAATCATAATAGTAATGCCATGAACTGCCGGCATGGGACGGCAACTAATAACCAACTCTACATTGTTCAGACTTAGAGCATCATTTTGTTTGAAGGAAAATTTATAAATGGTTACTAAGTGGGGGAAATGAGGCTCTCGCGCTAACGCAGCCAGTGTGACGCGGGCATCGGCAAGTTGCGCGCGGGCAGTTGTAACGGTTTGCAATCAACGACAAATCGATACAGAACTGCTTTCGAGTGAAAGTGCCAGGATGTTGTGAAAACACGTGCTGTGCTCAAGTGTACATTTGATTAAATAAGTGAATAAATATGTGTTAATCAGTGATCGAGTAAAACATCCGATAACCACGGTAGGTCAAGCGATTCCAAACGACTGTCTTTTTATGGTACATTCGCGGAGAGAAAACGTCGTTCGTCAGTCTGATGATTTTTTACATGCCCATACTATAGGAATGTTGTTTTCCGCAACTGGTTAAAAGATTTTATTAAGTATTTGTTAAAGTGTATGTATGTTGTAAACGGTGAGTATACTTGCTAATTTGACCCTACCGTAAATGGTATACCGCCTGTCAATTTTATCTCATGTTCTGAAGTGGTCGATCACGTTTCGGTGAAATGTTTGTGTGTCGCTTGGACATCATTTAAAACGTTCTTTTAATTAAACGTTTTTGATAAATCCGATCTTTTTGTATTTAACAGGAAATCGGTCCTTTTCCATGCTTTATATTAACTCGACCTGTTTGTATGCATGCATTTAATGGTATTTATAATTATAGAGGTTTCATTCATTTAAACTTGGCCCACATGTGAAGAATCAACATCACGCTATTCAATAAATTGAAAATTAATGACATCTTTTACATACGATTTTTCAAGTTACTTTTCTGACATTATAAAACGTACTAAGATTCTCATGCTAACAATAACGTAACCAAACAAAGTTTATGAAAAGCACACACAGTGTTGCTTCTCGAAACATGTATGATATTCATTATTATATGCTTCTCTGCTACTCAGAGGTTTGCTGGGAGAGAACTTATTTTGTGTTAAGCTCGCCTTTGTACATCTTCTTTGATGTGTTTTGTTTATGATCTCTGTACTGTGTGTGTGCAATAAAAAATTAAATAAATAAATAAAATATGAAAGGACAACGGTCCAACTAAGTTATAGAATGTGGGGTTTTGTCAGCATGCTTGCGTTAGCTAGAGTGCAGTGTCTGGAGTCTTTCAATCCCAATCTTCAACCCTGAACTACCTCACCCAGTGAAATCAAAGGCTATTTGTCACTGAATCGGGCACTTGCACGAAGGGACAGAATATGAGTACCTAGTTTCCTTCTCCATGGGTATCTATCTAGTGTATCATGGGTAGTATATCTAGTGAAATTATTATTACTATACGTTAAAATACACATACACGCGAAAAATCTCATGATCCAAATGGTGATTCCATAACATGGAAGATCCTAACCTGCCTTTGCTATTGCATACTCGGATACAACAATAACTAATGTTGAAACTTTAAAAAGTTTTTTTTGTATCGAAACTTTTTTAAAAAAGTAACTCAACCAATAAAATTTAAAAATAAGCTATAGGTAACTCACTCGTGAAATTATAGCAAGGATAAGTCACAGTTTGATTATAGATGGCATTATATGCCTAACTGCGGTGAAATTAGAGCCACTTTATGAGCAAGTGTGTTGAAAAATATATTCACTTAGTACAAATGACAGGAGTTATATAGGTATAAGTTTGTTCTTCCGCATCGAGCATATCGACGAAGGTCGTCCAGGTAGAATGGATTAGAATAGACCTCTTATAAAACAGAAGGTCGTTCGATAAAACCATTTGGGAATGAACTTACTGAGAGATAAATACATTTAAAATCTCATACTTTGGTCCATTGTGTTCATTTATGCAAAATGTTCACAACATAACATAAACTCACGCCTATATCCCCGAAGGGGTAGGCAGAGGTGCTAGCACCCACATTTCGCCAGTTTGTTTAGGTCCCAATGTAATAGGTGGCAGCCTATTGCCATTATCCGGGCACTTATAAACCTGCGATAAATACACACAACTTCGAAAAACATCGAAAAGTCATTGGTGTGTGCCAAGATAAAACCTGGAATCGAACCCGAGACCTCGTCTCAGTAGTTACCCATACCACTAGGCTACCACGGTACAAAAATTCATTTTTAAGAATGATGTTAAGGTTATTTCTTCATCTTAGTGGTTTTATCTTTTTGTCTATTTCACTTATTTTATTTATTAAATTAAATACGATAAAAGAAGCAGTTCAATAATTTGCCTTGTTTCTAAATGTTTCCACGTTTGTAAAGTTTTATTATTAGTTAATTTAATAATTATATTATTATAAGGCTATAAACATCTCAACTGAACACTAAATTTATGCGTACACAGAATTACTTCATCCCGCTCACTGAGGCAGAAGGGAGGATTGGGCAGACTAATTCACAAATGAAATCAAATACTTATAATGTTAGGATTGATGTTAAAGTAAAGTGGTTTGGCGATGTCTGAACTAACAATTTTAATTAAATAAATCACAAACAAAGTTCATGATTTCTTTAAACACAGCTGAGTATAAATTATCAAACGTAGTACGAATAGTAAGAATACCACTACATACGTACTCGCTTCTTGACAATATATACTCATAACAATGATTAAATTGTGTTCAAGACGCACCTGAGAGGTGAGGAATATTTCTCAGACAGGCGTTATCACGAACGTTATTCGTCGGTTGGTACGGCTGTTATTGTTGTTATTCAAGCTTAGTCTCTTCATTCCGACAATATCATAATTAAAATGACAGAATGTGACGTGGCAGTAGTGTATTAAGAGGAGTAGAAACGTCAATTTTTTTTATACCACTTAGGTGGCAGACTAGTACACGGCCCACCTGATGGAAAGTGGTTACCGTGGCCTATGGACGTCTGTAACACCAGAGGAGTCACAGTCGCGCTGCCAACCCTGTAAGTACAGAGTTTCTGTGCCGCCAGTGTAGAAGACAAAGCAGGACAAGCCTTTAGTCTTCCCACTGACAGCACAAATTCTCCCAGTGAGCTCTGGCTACCCTACTCACCGCTGCAAACACAACACGAAGTTATTATAGCTGCGGTATTCTGTAGGGCGGAGGTACTTCCCCAGTCGGACTGCTCAATTGGGCGGAAATACCGCCGTTTCCTATCTCCTTAAATCTCGTTTTTAGGCGTATATTCAGAGGCGAACTACTTTCTACTATTCGTGGACGTATTTGAAAACTGTTAATACGGGGTATTTTGTTGGTTTCCTGGCTAGATTTTGAACGATAGTTGTTTTTCTCACTTTATAATTACGATGTGAAAAGCGTTTGCAGGGCGCACAAATACTATTATCACTTGGTGCGAGCACAGGCCTAGGGGTGACTGATGGAGCCGCCTGTCACCCTGGCAGAAGCAGGCCGCGGCGGCGGCGCGCCTCGCGCGCTTCCCTATTCCAGGGGACGAGGTGGGGACTCTGTAGTCCCCACACCCGAGGAGAGGGCCAGATCGTGAGAGATGGCCCTGGGTCGGCCAGGGAGGGAGGGATATGCCTGTCAACCTCACCTTCGGCAACCAAAATCGACCCACAGGCGGCGTGCGTTTTGATCGGTTTGTGTACGACATAACCTCTCCCACCGGTATCCGTGGGGATTTTGCGCACGTAAAAAAAAAAATATCACTTGGTGCAAATATTTGTATGCTTGAATTTCTATTTAGCATTGGTCTAGGACGTCTAGGTATTTCCATGCTACGGAGAGCAAGTTGAGTGTCGGTCTCGGTTATCATACGAAAATCTATGACTGTTGGTACGGGTAAATACGGCTAAAAGCAATATTTCGATCTCACCAATGGGTTGTTGTGGTAAGATGGCAGTCGCATAGCGGAAAACTTCAAAGTGAAGGTCACGGATGCTACCAGGATTAATACAAGAAGGATGATGATACACGCAAGCAGGGTGAAGATACTGGTGATAGTATCATTGAATAGATACAAATAAAGTTAATGATAACGTCGTCGTTTGATTTGAAGAAGAAAGAAATATTTGAAGGTTGTTATTTTATTTATTGGGCAAAGTAAATAACAATCTCCAAATATAAATGAAACGAATGCAAACAAATACCAATAAGTAATCAATAGGTATCAAACATTGGAAGTTAAAAATATTCCTCACTTTTCTTTGTTGTTTGTTACAATGATTCTATTTTTAACATTTTGCGCATTTTGCGCATTTTGCGAGGAAAATTTTTTTCTTTAATAATTTCAAAGGTTAAAACAATTTTTATAAGTTAAACAGAAACTGAAGAAATTCAAGATTTTTGTGTGGAAATTTGATACTGTTCATACTATGTTTCCATGCATGGTAAGTGACATACCGATATTTTGGTTCTATCCTTACGTATATACCTAATAAATGTATATTAGTGATCAAGACCCTTGGTGCCAATATATCCTAACCTGAAAGCCAATATATTAGCCGATTGACGGAAGGGTTTAGTACAGACTTACCTCTTAGTCTTAGTATTATACCCATATTCGTGCATACAAAAATTTGCACCAAGTGAGGATCGAACCCACGCCTCCTGCGTAGCGGCCGTGTTCATTACCGCCACGCCATAGATGCTGTTAGGCAATATAAAGGATACATGGTATCGAAATCTAAAGAAAGAAAAGGTTTGTATCAACCTTTTTATGTCAATAAATAAAAGAACACAAATCTGAGTATTTATATTGGTTAATGAACCAATTTTTAATTTTAAGTCAGCATTAGGTAAGTACATAATTTTAATTAAATAGCAATAAATCTTGCGAGATCATTAGAAATGTGGAAAAGTACAAGTGAGTTATCAAAATGTGTAACAACAAATTCCACCAAGTGCCATCAATCTACAGTATAAATAGAAATCTATTGCCCTACTATTGTTCCGTATTTCCATTTTAATTCTGGAGCGCATTGTTGGCAGTAATTGTTCCAATATAAAGATAAAAGCTTTGTTCAACTTTGGGTCAAGACCTTTCATGGTTTATTCATGAACGTGATCAATATATTAATTTGTGAAAATAATGAGATTAAAGTTTATCATTTAACTATAGGTTCATATTTCATTTAAGATATTACAGTATTCCAAATAGTTCCAGGGTACGTCATAATAGTGGCGGTAAGACCCATCATGGGGCCTCCTTTGACAGGTACCACCACTCGGCTAGAGAGGCCACACGGCAGCCTCTCGTACCGTCTGACGCAGATGATCATCGAGCACAGGTGCTTCGGGAAGTATGTGCGTCGGATGGAGAAAGAGCCAACGTCCGAGTGCCATCACTGCGACGCGAGCGAGGACTCGGGGCCGCACACGCTCACCGAGTGTCCGGCGTGGGAGACGCCGAGGCGGGAGCTTGTGGCGGCCGGCGCCTCCATCTGCGAGCAAGTAATGCTCGTAAAGGAGGAGGCGGGGCGGGAGCGGCAGCGGGAGCGACGAAGGATTGCAAGCCAAGCTGCCCGCGTACGAAGCCTACTCGAGCGTCAGAGGTCGATGAACGACTTCCGCCCCCCATGAGCGCCGGCCTGGGGGTGACAGGTGGAGCCGCCTGTCACCCTGGCAGAAGAAGGCCGCGGCCTTTTGAAAATAATTCATCGTTATTTTGTTAAACTTAAATAAGTTTACTAGTAACGTCCTGTTCTTGACGTTCACTTTTTTCAACTTAAATCGATTTTTGAAAATTATTCATCGTTATTTTGTTAAACTTAAACAAGTTTACTAGTATGACTAGTAAAATTAATAATTTCAATATTATTACTCATTCATATGTTATGATTTGGCCTTCTAACCACCGTAGGTGTATACTCGATTAGTAGCCAGGTCAAATTTAATTACTTCGATATATTAAATCATAAATAAATTCAGTGTCGATATTTATAGTTCTGTTATTTAGAGCGGCGTGTCATCGAAAATTTATAACATAAAATAATATAACATAAACTTACGCCTATATCTCCAAAGGGGTAGGCCTCAAATGTGGGTGCTAGCATAGAGGTGCTAGCAGCCACATTTTACCAGTTTATGTTTAGGTCCTAATGTAATAGGTGGCGAGCCTATTGTCATTAACCAGGCATTTATAAAACTGCGATAAATACACACATAACTTCGAAAAGCATCGAAAAGCCATTGGTGTGTACCATGGTAAAACCTAGGATCGAACCCGAGACCTCGTGTCAGCAGTCCATTACCCATACCACTGGGCTACCATAGGTAACAAAAATTTATAGTAATATAACATTTCAGATTAACTATTTATGATACATTTGGCGTAGACACATCGCGCTCTCTCTTTCTTTTATACTAATATCGACCTGAATAGAGGTTCATACATCGTCATTCTCTGAGTCTATTTCCAAATCTGTTAAGGTCGGCTTTCCAGCCAACTGTGCTGCGGTTGAACCTCCACAGCCAGTTCTGTGGTTGCAGTTAAACTAGTCAGACTTTCGAGGGCTCCAACTACCCGTAATGACGACCATAAATATTCGTATGACAACCTGGACCAACACCTTAGCTTGCTCTCTGAGGCATCCAGACTTTTCATACATTTTTTTTTAACTAGGACACGCCAACTTGACTTGACCTCGCCTGATGATAAGCTAAAGGTAAAGTCTCAGGAAAGAGAGTCACTATTATAGTAATGTTACAATGGTGGCACTCAGCTTGGCGGCCTCATCAGATTCTTTTTCACGCCCCGCTTATGCATACAATTATTTGGATTAAGCGACCCCTTGCGTAACAGTCGCATTTACTACCGCTGCACAACACGGGGGTTATAATGTCATAGATTGTGTCACTAAAAGCTAGGCTTGAGATTCCTATAATCGAAACCAGTGTTGTACCTAAAGTAAGGTAGCTTTAGTCAATGTATAGACGCAGATTAATCAGAACCATAGGTATCAATGGCCCAGAGGTGCACAGACGGAAACCTCCATGCGTTATACATTAGACAATTGAAACGTAGTTCTAGCTTTGGTCTATTATTACGTGTTATTATGTTCGCTTTATGAATAACAACACGATACGAATAACGAATAACAGTCACGACAATGTCGTTAATATTTGTGGCGTAAGTCATCATTTAAACCCTACGGGCACGGAGGAAATGAAATACATACACAACTCAATCAACATTACAAATGTAATACATTGGATACCTACATACTATGACATGTACTAAAGAACTATGAGCAATAGTATGTAGTTATATAATATGAAAACAAATATAACTTCAAGTAGAACATATATATTTTTCTGTGGTTGTCAGTGATAGCAAACGAATTTATGTGACAGAAGTTGACATTCAAAAACTTCTTGGCTATGATAAATGTTTATTTAGTCAATACTTACACTTAGATACGAAAAAGCACAACGTAATATCAGCCTGTATTTTCGGTAATCTAAAAACCATTAATAGCGTAAACACGCAGAACTTTTGTCTCGTGATTTCAGCAGATTGTTGTCAGCCTAATAGTACGCTAAGCGATATCTTATGATAGTTTATATAAAGAAAAATAGTATAATACGTTGTAGGGTGAGAGAACTTTTAGCGGAAAACAATAAAACGAATAATGTGATATATATCTCACAACAAAAGTTTTAAAGCATATTCTCAATACAAGATCAACTGCGGTAGCCTAGTGGTATGGGTAATGGGCTGCTGAGACGAGGTCTCAGGTTCGATCCCAGGTTTAACCATGGCACACACCAATGACTTTTCGATGCTTTTCGAAGTTATGTGTGTATTTATCGCAGGTTTATAAGTGCCCGGTTAATGGCAATACGCTCGCCACCTATTACATTGGGACCTAAACATAAACTGGCGATATGTGGGTGCTAGCACCTCTGCCTACCCCTTCGGGGATATAGGCGTGAGTTTATGTTATGTTATGCTCAATACAAGACATTCCATCATTTTGATTCACTCCCTCATTCCCTGTCATAGATATTCATCTCAATTGGGGCCGATGACTTTACGGACTCACAGAGGCATATGTGTTTCTTATTAGTAATCTTATTAATTCCCTTAGCGACAAAGACAGCTTTAAAGTTTACTAATTGCTAAATATTAATCTTAAAGCATTTAACCTTGTTGGTAAAATTGTCTAGAGATGGCATTACTTTGATTACTATAATGTAGCATGAAATAGATGATTATGAAATTCAAAAGTGTGTTGATACAGGATGTAATGAAATAAATTAGACTACAATAATAAAATGGATGTCTTAAAGTTTAAATTGATGAATTAAAGGTTTTTAATATTTACCTGTAATTTCAACAGAATTTTACTAAAGCAGAATAAAGATTGCGATTATTTTACTAAAACACATAAATATATTTATATTGAATTAGCTAATAGTCCAGTAGTCTACTGAGTGAAATAGATTATTCTTTTACAATGTGGCATAGTCATAAAATTAAATTTAAAGATACATTAGATAAGTAACTAAATAAGCAATGCTTTTTATGATAAACAAGTTATTTTTTAATTTTTTTCTCAGTAGTGCTTTCGTTAGACTTTATACCCCTACGTTAAATTTGCTTAGTAAAACCAAAAAAAAATAACCTACTTACAAAAAATAATTTAATTTCTTCTGTCTGTAATCTTTAAAGTATATTGTATTGAGACGTGAAGTATATTGTATACTTTTGACACGTCATTTAACCAATTGTTACGTTTTAAAGTTTGTGTTGCCAACATTGTCATTGTCATTACTAGAATCGAAGGGATTTCCAAATTGGAATACAATGCATTTGCACAATCATGATTAAATTTCATTACCGTGTCGATTTATACGCTGTATTAACATTAGATTACCAGACCGACTTGTTGACATTGCGCCAAGAGGCACTATTGTAGACTGTTAAGCACCCAACTTTTGTTCACTTTAGATGGTAGATATATAAATTAATAATAGATATTTCATTAAAACACACGTACAATAAAAATTAAAATGTCAATATTAAAACAAAAAATACACAGAAAACATCCGTGATTATGTCGCATCGTAGAACCCACCTCGAATCGTTCCCGGCGCAAAGGTGCCCATGTTGCTGACCGCGTTGCCTCGTTGAATCGCAATGGCCGAAGCGGGAGTCTTCGCCTTGGTCATGGATACGGCAGCCGATTTCCGCTATCAACCTCTTTGTTTCGGACCCCTACTGCCCAAAGTTTCGACTGCAATGGGCACAAAATAATATTGTGGCTCCATTGCAGCATATTTCACCCTTTTCTAGCGCGTGGCATCCTCAGCCACCGCCGTCGGGGCGTTGATGGTGCGACTAAGATGCGGGGCCGCGACTGTACTGACACATATAGGTCTCACACCAGGCACTTGCCGTTTTTCCACGGCACCAAAGTCCGACCTTAAAAAAAAAAAATGAGAGCCCGTCAGACTATGTCGTTTCATTAAAATAGGAATTGTAGCTTATTGAAGTTTCTATTGTGATATTTTAGATAATAACTATTGTTTACTTTATAATGGATTCAGTGACAAATATATCCATTGATATGTTAATTCTATGTTGTACATTAACTATTTTTCGTTACATCTAACAATAGAAGTAGATATTTTAAATGATATTTATGTTTTTGATGGCTATTATACACGATTTCACTTGCCTAAGCGTCCCGTTTGAAATTGATGATTGTTTCGCCTAAAAATCTATTTATCCAAAAATATCTAGTCGTGGTCTATCTATAACTGAGATATATCTATATCATATTTCAGTTAAATGCTTATAAACCGAATCCTACTGCAGATAACACTTCTATATCTAAAAATGTTTTTATTTTATAATAATAAATAACTGATTTTATCAACATTCTAAAAAGGAACTGTTTTAGAAAGAAATTTTTCACTGGTAGGTTCAAAACTACAACAGAAACAGGTACTAGAGATTCTAGAAAAATTACGCCTAAGTAAATAAAATGATGAATATTGAAACGCGATGCAGGACAAAAAAGAATAAGATAGATATATAGATAGATAGATAGATAGATAGATAATACTTTAATATACACCAATACATTTATAGCTGAGACAAGTAGGTAACATGCATATACAGTTTAATGTACAATGGGCGGCCTTATCGCTGCAGCGATTTCTTCCAGGCAACCTTGGGATAGACAGTAATGTGACAAGACAAAAGATGTTTGGTGTAGTTATCATAGAAAACTAAATAAAAGGTGTACTTAAACAAAAAGAAAGACAGAGAAAAGCACAGATAATGGAAAATAAAATAAAATATACAGCTTTACGTTAAGTGTTATAAACATAATCGCACAACCACAATACAAATAGATATATAAAATAAACTAGTAGATATAATAAAATATAAAATAAGCAATACCTACCAATATGAAAAGAAAACAATAAGCAGCAACGTGAAGAGTTATTCAGAAATTAAAAATAATTGTATACTGATATTATGTTCTCTAGATAAAGAACTTCTTGAGTGCAATTTAATGATGTGGGAATATTAGGAATGAGGAAAAGTTTTCTACAAATAACGAAGAATTTATGCAAATATTTCTTATAAGAGGACAACAATATCATGCATGTAACTAATCTTCAGCAAAAGGGATTTACATATTTATTGTAAAGACTAATAAAGATCAATTTCTTACAGGAAATTATGTATTAGTGTAGTGTTGCTTTGGTATAAATAGCTAGCGATATAGTGTCTGCACATTTTTTATATATAACGGTGCCAAATACCATTATAATAAATAACTTAAAGGGACGCTGAATGTCTTATGACTGCGATGTAACTAGTGTTACAATATAATTCCGTCATTATTCACATGTTAGTCCAGATTGCATGTCAATAAGTGACGATCAAAGAGAATACAATACTACGTAAGAAGAGACGGGACTCCCATAGTGCAAAATAATCTTACGAAATGTCAAATCAGGGCTAACTGAACGTAGCCAACCTAACAACTGTAACACATAGTTGCCAACATAAGGGAAAAATAGAGATGTACCCTTAATATTATTTGATTTATCGATATCGACTAAATTAGCCGATATCGATAAATAGTGGTCTGATTTTTATAATATAATTTTATATTTTCACAGACGCTATACTCCATTTTTGAACTAAAGTACTGCGTCATACAAGTTATATGTTGAAAATGAATAAGCGATTAAATTCGCGGAGGCAGTACATTTAATTACAAAAACAGAATATAGGCTCATTTGGGCTTTTAAAATGATAAGTTCATAAAATTATTTAATATTTAATTTGTTAGTAAAATGTTTTCCTCAAACAAATTTTAGCTTATGGAGTTTCTCTATGGGTATATAAGCTAGATCCTCGTTGCCTGTTCTCTTCACCCATTCCTTACACCTAAAAATAAAACATCGATATACAATTATGAAAATACTTCTACCACACTATTTTCAATTTAAATTTTCATTGCTTTTATCCCATAAAATCTACAAAACAATGATAATTTGAATAACATACTACTCACCGAAGCTCATTCATAGGAAATCTGGCCATGAAAAACCGTTTTTTGCCGTCCTTTCTTCCAGATTTTAAACCACATATTTCACACTTTTTATACTTCATTTTAATAAACAATGTATAAAACAGTCTTTCCTAGAGAACGTCCTTAAAGAATTTATAGTAAAATTCAGTTATTATCACAATTATTTCACTAATAACATTTAAAGAAAAACATTGAAAATAACGATTAGATATTCAAAATACAAAGTGACAGATACATGTCAGACAGATGACATTTAATTAAGGAACGAGCGAGACAGATTAGGAAGTTGAGTGAGACAAATATAGTCGACATGAAAATTCTGCCCCGTTTCATAGTACGTTTTTTTTGTACGTAGTTGCGACAGACTGGTGACGATGACGGCATTCATCGTTCAATTGTTCAATTCATTGAATTCTTTTATCACTCTTCTTGTGCCTGTCTTCTACGAGTATATACGTTTAAATTAATTAAGCGACTCTTTATCTATCTTAGTCAATATTTTTTTCACAAAAAAGTTTCTTGTTCTAACAAATACAGGGCTTAGATGTCACCCTCACACTGTGCAGAATATACGACCAAGAACCAAGCGGTTCGGAGACTCTTTTCTTTGCCGCGCCACCAAGACCTGGAATTCATTACCAGCACACGTGTTTCCTTCTTCCTACAGTCCCGGGACCTTTAAGCGGGGCGTGAAAAAGCATCTGATGAGGCCGCCAAGCTGAGCGCCACCATTATAACATTACTTAGTGTATGTAATGATGACCCTCTTTCCTGAGACTTTGCCTTTAGCTTACCATCAGGCGAGGTGAAGACAAGTTGGAGTGACTTAGATAAAAAAATTCGTCATCTACTTTAATGTAAAGCCAAGAAATCATCACGATTTTTTTTTATACAAGTTAGGTGGCAGACAAGCACACGGCCCACCTGATGGAAAGTGGTTACCGTTACCTATGAACGTGTGTAACACCACGAGAGTCACACCCGTGCTGTCGACCCTGTAAGAACAGAGATTTTCTGTGCCGCCAGTGCAGAACCCAAAATCAGGACAAGCCTTTGGTCTTCCCACTGACAGCACAAAAACTCTCCAATGAGTTCTGGCTAGAGTGGAGGTACTTCCCCAGTTGGACTGCTCAATTGGGACCGAAATACCGTCGTGTCCAACCTTACATAAATTATAGTTTAGTTAATAATTTCTGTTATATATAATTTGTATGTATTTATGATCATTTCTTTTGCACAATAACATTGTCAGAAACGTTATTTAATCATAAATTAATAAAACGGAAATAATTCAACGTTATTAAAAACAGTGATGGAAATATTTATGCTCGAGATTCTTAATGAGTGTTGGAATCAAACCGTTAGCCTCAAACATAGTGCTATTATTAATGTCTCAAATGCTCACCTTCAAATAGAAGTTAATTTTTTTATTTACTAAAGTCTGTGAGACCTTAAAATGATGAATAATTATGGTAGAGTAGAGAGAGAGTGATTTATACTTAACGTTAGTTAAGTATAAGCTTTTGTTATATATCAGACAGACAAATACAGCCCAGACTCAGCCTCAGATGCATGTCTCAAGTCAACAAAAGTCCCCGGAAGATGGCAATAGGCTCACCCCCTATTACGTGGGACTGAATTAAATGATTGGTGAAATGTGGGTATTTATTCACCACTGCCTAACCTTCCGGGGATAAAAGCGTGATTATATGTATGTATGTATAAGTGCAAATATTTGTATGCATGAATATGTATATTTGCATTGGTCTGGGTGTTTCTATGTATAATATGTATGTATTTACAAAAAAAAAGTATCTAAGTATGTTTATCCGCATTCTAGATCCCATAACACAAGCTAGTTAAGCTATGCTTACCATGGGTCTAGATAGCGTTGTGTAGAATGTCGTGGAATATTTATTTATTATTTATTATTTATTATATATTCGAAATTTGACTAAACAGTCAGTAAAATGTTACCCGAGCTGGGAATTATCCCATATTATATTATATTTATCTTTAGTATCCCGTGTTATATTAGTGTAATTACAGTGGACCTCATAATAAATTCAATACAAGTATAGGCATACTACTTCAAATAGCTTCACGCACTAAATTATTTCTTTTCTTGGCCTGATGACTCACTGAATACTGGGGTTCTGTAACGGATGCGCATACGTTTCTCACGGCATTTCAACACCATAAGCAAAAACTGTCTATTCGTGCGGAATTTCACACCGGTCACGCTCTGTATGCATATTGTTTGGCTATGTTTAACGATAAGGTGCTTTTCTTTTGTATTGCTTTAAAGAATTGCTACAAATTGCGTAATGTTGCTAAAATTTAATAAAAACAATGTATTACAATTATAAAACTGGACTGATTCAAACTCATTTTTTTTTTATTTCTCTATACAGTGTAACGTTATTACATCTTTGTGACGTCAAGTTCTGCTTAAAACTAAGTTTACCACCGCTTCCTAGGCCCTAGTGGAGATAAAACAGCACAACAAACTCCACTGCCGCATGTTCGATACATCAATTTATAATTTTCTTAAGTCTAAATATGGACAAATTTACATAAGTCTCGTGTCAAGATAATTAAAAGTATATAGAAAAAGAAAAACCTTATAGTAAAATAGTTATCATATGTTTGGTGTGCAATAAAGAGTATTTATTATTATTATATTAAACTAAGTAAAGTACAAAAAGAGTCGCGTGCCTAGTACATAACATATTATCCCGTAATTACAACATTTTAGAAGAGGACCTGCTTGCTCAAGCTAGCTGTTTTTGTCTTTCAGGTAATCGTCTGTCCTATAGTTTCCTTTTTTACGCAATGTTCTAATTTTATTGTCATACCAAGAACCGCTTCAGCAATTTATTATAGAAGCGTATACCGTCCCCTTACAAGAATCACTAATTTTATAAAGCCTATCGACTTAATGGCATGGAAGAAGCAGTTTACTTTTATTTCGTAGTTTTGTGTCTGTAATTTCTTTGATTTTTGTACAATTATTTATATATTATCTGAAAAAAATTAAGATTTCGAATATATATTTGGAAGCTTTAGTTAAAATTTTACTATTTAGAAATCGTTCTCTAAGAGAACCTCTCTTGCCTAAACAATAAATAGCACTTTTGTAGTACATCAGGTCATGAAAGTACACCAGCCTAACAGTAGGTTCATCTGTCAACTGCCTAATATGTCTGATATGGTCACCCAATTGCAATTTCAAATCTATTGTAATTCTTAGAAAAGTGGTGTTATTTACAAATTCCAACTTTTGCCCCTCCAGCCCGACATCAACGTGTGCTTGCCTCACATTAGGCAGTGTAAACATAATGCATTTGGTCTTTTCTGCATTCAACAATACATTGTTTGCATAAAATCAATTTGCTGTCTGTACGTTGTATACTTTCTAATACATATAATCTTGTTTCTTCTTTCTTGTTCGTGTTCACAATAAGAACAGATTTTATTAAACTCTTTTTGAAATTAAAATTGGGATGTATCTTTGGCGTACAGGATTTATTGTTCACGCAATACTATAAAATATCAATCAATCAATTAGCCTATTGCGGTTCACAGCTAGACATAGGCCTCTCACGTTTCAACACTGCTTCCAATCCTCCATCTTCTTCATCCAGTCTATCACATCCAAGTAAATTCATATATTTTTCTCGGAAGTGTATTGATACATATATATCAGTTAGGTAGAGGTGAATTAACACCCACATTTCACTAAGTTACCGCGTGGTTCACGGCAGAGCAGAATTTGGACCACCCTATCTCTTTCCATGCGGTGTCGTACAAGGCGACTAAAGGATAGGGCTGTTTAAGATCAGACAGATATATACAGCCCAGACTCAACCTCAGATGCATGAAGAAAGAAAGAAGAAAGAAGACGTAAATAGTGGGTATTACGTGGGACCGAATGCATGATTGGGGAAATGTGGGAGTTAATTCACCTCTGCCTAACCCTCCGGGGATAAAGGCGTGATTATATGTATTCCATCAATCATTGTTTTCGGTCCCACGTAATAGGTCCCACGCCTATTGCCGTCATCCGGATACTATTGTTGACTCCAACCTTGTATCTGTGTCTGTGTCTGAGCTGTATATATCTGTCTGATGTTAAACATCCCTATCTCTTAGTCTCCTTGTACGACACCACATGGAAAGAGATGGGGTAGTCCAAATTCAACTCTGCCGAAAAAATGTTGTAAACAATCGATTAAAGATTATTAATAAGAACAACTTTGACGTCATTTTAAATTTTATTATGAAATAATGTTGGTGTTCGGATTTAAGCATACAATAAACTACAAATTTAATTACAAATGTGTGTTGATATTGCTTTAAACCAACTTCACAAAACACTAAATTTACACAAAAGTAAAACAAATAGCAGTGTATTTTATGATTAACAGAATACTATTTGTTTTTGATTAATGAGTTATTTATAAAATCGCGTTACATGCAGAATATAACTGCCAACTACGACGTATGTTTAATTGAATATTATTTATTTATTTTAACACATGTACACAGGCGGACTCAATGCCACAGGCATTCTCTACCAGTCATCTTTATAGGTGGTGCAGAGAATAACAAGGTAGGTGCAGTATGAAAAGTAACTAGGTAAAAATACATAGTAATACATACATATATACATAAATAAAATATACATACACATAATAATATCTAACCAGACCTATATATGTGACCTATGTTCAGCAGTGGACTATGTGTGGCTGACATGATGATGATGATGATATAAATATACCTACAATGAAGTTTCTTCCTATTTATCCAGCATGAGCTTTCGAACTCCCATTTTAAACGTGGTTACTGTAGCCAATGGAATTGGATGGATGAATGGAATGTAACACCACAGAAGCTTCACTCGCACTGCCGACCCTGTAAGCACAGAGTCTGTGTGCCGTCAGTGTAGAGGACAAAGCAGGACAAGCCTTTCCATCAGGTGGGCCGTGTCATCTGCCACCTAAGTGGTATCAAAAAAAAAACGTGTCACGGCTTGTGGCCCTCCTGATACCGAGAGGTAGCTCGTTGCAGAGAAATATAGATTGTACAGGAAAGGAAGAGTGGGTGAAATAGGAACGATGAGTAGTAATAATATTTTGGTATTGGGGTGTCTAGCGCTCCCTTCATAACAATTAAATAAATAATAAAATATTCCACGACATTCTACACAACGCCATCTAGACCCATGGTAAGCATTGCTTAACTAGATTGTGTTATGGAATCTAGAATGCGGATAAACATACTTAGATACTTTTTTTTGTTTAATACATACATATTATGCATAGAAACACCCAGACCAATGCAAATATACATATTCATGCATACAAATATTTGCACTGAGCGGGACTCAAACCCGCGCCCCCTGCATAGCTGTCGAATACTCTACCGCTACGCCACGGAGGTCGTCAACTGAGGTCAACCTAGCTTCACCCACAAGCTGCCGCTACTGCTGCTTGTAGATGTGGTTAGTTTTGCTGGTTTATGAACTAGGCTCTTCTCGAAGTTACAGTCGAGCCTATAAAACTTACGTAAACTAAATTGCCCGTGACCCTCGAGGCAAGCCAAATTGCTTGTATTAGGAGTGGGTTTACACCGGTAGTTGAACCCAGGACCTTTAGATCATATGACTATTTAACAACTATGAATACTGACACTTCATAAATATGGTTCATAAATGCCTAGAAGTGTATAAAATTAATTTTAGGAGCGTACACGATCTTCTACAATTGCCATCAGTGTAATGGACAATTTATGAATCACAGTTGTTTGGACTATTTTGAGTTCAAACTGTGGTTTTTACATACTTGCCGCAGTAAAAATTGTCAGTCACAGCGAATTCCTGACATTGTTTTGCGGTTTTTGGAAACTGTATTGAGCGTTTCTTTTATTATTCAGATGTGATTAATGCGTTTTTTAGTAGGTTGTGATAGTGAAAGAATAGTGGTTCTTTTGGTGATAGGTGAACATTTACGCTCGAGGATAGGAATACTGCGGCCATAATAACTTCGTGATGTGCTCCCAACGTTAAGCAGAGTAGCCAGAGCTCACTGGAGAGTTTGTGCTGTCAGTGGGAAGCCTAAAGGCTCGTCCTGCTTTGTCTTCTACAATGACGGCACAGAAACTCTCTATACATATAGGGACAGCAGAGCGAGTGTGACTTTTCTCGTGTTACGTACGTCCATATGCCACGGTAACTACTTTCCATCAAGTGGCCCGTGTCCTTGTCTGCCACCTAAGTGGTATAGAAAAAAGGAATCATAGGTACATTTATTTTACCTTTATTTTTAATCATTCACAACCAAACAATTTGGTTTATAAAATATAATAACTTTAATCTTCTGCTTCTTTTTCATAATTGTTATAATTTTCATAACCTCTTAGATGCTCACCATAGTATGAACGTGCCTGTTTTATCTGATATGTACCTAAATATATTAGAATTACCCGCTTTCCTGAAAAAAAAGGGTCGTCACGTGAATTGCAAATTGCACTCAGATGACGTCAGTTAATGGCGCCGCCCGCTGAGTGACGACAGAGCTCGTATAAACAAAAACTTGTTGACGTACAGTACCAAGTAGCAATTGCCGTAGAGCGTGTTTTTGGTACTACAGTACCAAATAGCAATTTAACGGATAATTGGTATAATTGTGGCGATACCATATTTACCCAGCACCATCTAGCGACAGCACGCTGAACGAGGACATCTCTACGAATCCTACACCGCGCAAGTGGAGTTCTCGCGCTGGTACAATATATGTACATCGTCCCAACGACAATCGTTGGGCCGCGGCCCGCCAGGCGTGATCACCTTGCCAGGTCGGAGGATCCGCCCTTTGTATCGGAGGAACATCACACCTCGTTCCTCTACTTAATCTTTCTTAATAGTAGCCTTTTTCATCATTATGTGTAAGAAATAGTGCAATTTACGTCACTTCATTCCTAACACCATAATATTTAACATGTACCTATGCCTTTATAACCTACTCACTATTCACGAAATAGCTATTTGTAAACTCGTCATTTAAAGTACTTCCCATCATAATATATTAGGATCCTCATCATATTACTACGATAGTGTCAAAGTTCATTCTATTGTGATTATTAATGGCAGTTCTTGCGTGCCACTCTAATCATTTAGGCTGAATACACACGATAAGGTCAAGACTATTATTCTCGTTAAATTAATATGAGTGATTCTCACGAACGAATAAAATTAATTTAAAGCTGCTAAAACTAGGATGTATCTAAGTAACGGGACGCATATTGGCAAAGCGCTTTTTATACGTATTAACATAACATTACATAACATAAACTCACACCTATATCCCCGAAGGGGTAGGCAGAGGTGCTAGCACCCACATTTCACCAGTTTATGTTTAGGTCTCAATGTAATAGGTGGCGAGCCTATTGTCATTAATCGGGCACTTATAAACCTGCGATAAATACACACATAACTTCGAAAAGCATCGAAAAATCATTGGTGTGTGCCATGATAAAACCTGGGATCAAACCCGAGATCTCGTCTAAGAGGTCCATTACCCATGCCACTAGGCTACCGCGGCTATCAATAACAAAGAAATAGATATAAACATATATTGAATAGCGTAACACTATATTGAAACTCACTATATCGCGATTAAATTACGGAACTTACTTTTTCTACCGATAACGTCCTGAATGCACAAGTCCTTATTGCGAAAAGTCCCGAACCGTTTTATAAATAACATACAATAGAACATCTACCACAGTCTGTTAAAAGTATCAATTATAGGCATTATCACTTCCACAAAATTAGTGAAGAGAATAAGTACAATTCGCAGCTATTTAAATATCTTTCAAGTGTGTACAGATATACACAAAATATATTTAGATGTAAAAGAGATATAACGTACAAAAAGAGTATATAACAATGATTTGACTACTGTATACAGTACTTTCGATGAGCAGAGTAGCAGGAAAGTACCACTTAGGGGGTAAAAGCCTAGTATCGAGAAAACTATAGTATATATATATGAATGAATGATGAAATGAAAATATATATATATATATACCATAGTTTGATATTATATTTATACTTTAGTATAAACATAGTACTAAAATAACGTTGTATACTATGGTAAAAGTCAACAAATAAGAGATTCTTACCCATGAAGTATACTGAATTCCTTATTAAAATCAACGTGAGCTAGACTCGCTCAGTAAAAATATTTGTATGCAAGACTATGGGCATTTGCATTGGTTGCCATACGAATATCTGTGGCAGTCGTTACGTGTACTTAAAGCTCTTAAAGTTCAACTGGTTAATTTAGCTTCTATATCGCTTTTGGATTGTTGAGGTCAAATGGCATTTGATTCATGGAAAGTGGGAGGACCAAAAGCTTATCCTGCATTGTCTTCTACACTAACAACACATTAACTCTCTGTGCTCACAGGGTCGGCAGCGCAAGTATTACTCCCCTGATATTGCAAACGTCCATAGGCCACGGTAACTATTTCCATCAGGTGGGCCGTGTGCTTGTCAGCCATCTCAGTGGTATAAAAAATATCAAAATTTAGCCAAATCTGCAGTTAGATTGGTACAGCGGACTCTAGATACCGAGATGAAAGCTTTGAATACGACTGGGATTAACGCTATGATAGCAAATAAGAATATAAGTTTTGCGAGTGTACTGTTAAAGTCAAAAATTAAAAGACATATTCTGCAGTGTCACTGATAGACAGTAGTAGACAATTAGTAGAATCGGCGTTCTGCTCACCTGATTGCGTTTTAGTAAAAGGAAAAGATTCTTATAACAGGTGTATATTTTCCTCGTATTAATGGTTCAATTAGTCTTGAGAAGCATGATTTTCTCACGCGTTATTCGTTAAGAATACTAGGAGCTCATAAGAATGCTACTTAGCGAGAGTGCCGAAGGTCTTCTTTACCCTACTGTAATAATAGTGTAGTGTAATGTAAGTAGTGGCGGCATAAATGGTTACACTATCGTGAACCCAACCTTACGGATACACGATAGTGGTAGATCACCTTTGGCATGTATCGTCAGCGCGAGTGTAAGGCCACTGGTGTTACACACGTCCATGGCCCACGTTAACCACTTCCCATCAAGTGTCCTTGTGCTTGTCAGCCACCTAAGTGGTATAAAAATATCTTAACACTAACACTTTAATATTAGTAGTTTGCGGTCCACAACATTAGTATCCTTTTCCAAATATATAACTTTATTATTGAAAATTCTGATCTTTCATAATGAGATAATCATGTGTCTGGACATAAATATATAACTTGAAACATGTACAATAGGTACAGTGGCATAATAATTCAATGTTAAAAACAATTTATTGATCTAGGTCAAAAGACAAGAAAGTCATAATTATTCCAGCATGTAAAGAAGTATATTTCGAACCAGATAATTAATACCTTGAAAGTTTAATCACTGTGAGAATCACACCGGTGATTCTCACGGCTACTGTATTTTAATTACCTATAGGAAAGTTAATAACAATAATTATTAATATGAAGTAAAATATTGATGTAACAATTGAAGACAACAAACTTTCCAGCTTAATTAATAGTACGTTTATTTAAGTATACAGACTTATTTTGAATAAGCGGATTTCACGTTTTGATTTAAAACTGTTTATTACTTTTTTTATTCAGAATTCTAAATTTAAATATTATTTTGTTTAGTTTCTTCCGTATTTTATTTTACAAGTTTTACCCCAAACAAAATTTGATTTTACCCTCTTTCACCTCGTTGATAATTATTTATTTAGGTCCTTAAGTAGCACTCATGAACGTCAAGACTAAGTTATTACATTTACACTTAGTAATTACATAAATTACAAATTTTATTCACAAACAAGTAGAAAATAAATGAACTATTATACTACTACTATTATTATTTAGCTACAAAAATGTCATTCGAGTGTTGACAACTGTAAAGAGGAAGGTAGAGGAAAATGGAAAAATAGGACAACTTAAATATAGCATATTACGTCGTTTATACTATGGCCGTTGGAGCAAACGAGTCCTAGAATGGAGACCGCGAGAAGGTAAACGCAAGGTAGGACGCCCTCTAGCCAGATGGACGGACGACCTGAAAAAGGTGGCTGACACAGACTGGATGCGAAAGGTAGAGGATTGGAAACAATGGCGCACACAGGAGGCCTATGTCCAGCAGTGGACTGCAGTGGGCTAATTGATTGATTGCCTATACTTAGGATATAGGCATGTTTGACTGTTTTAAATGGACCGCGGTAATTACCTCGTATATATGGTGCATCAAAGTATATTGGTTAAGCTCCTTAATATATGATCTCTCTCATAAATAAATAAGATTAGTGTAAACTGAAATAAAAATATATAACTACACGTTTGCCTACTAACCTTATTTTATGTAAATGAAGCGGTTATAAATCTACTGTATCAGATATTTGAACTATCATGGTCACTCACTACACTGGTATTAGAGCTATCGAGATATTTATCATGTTGTACTGTTTCGAGTTTCTGATATTTCGCTGTTGTAATGGTGCTTGCAAAAGCTTAATATCAGAAACTCACGGAGAACCTGAACTATTTACGGTAAACAGTGAAAAAGTAAATATATCGATCTACCCTCTTTCAAGTTTTTTTTGCTGGCAAGCAATGGCGGCAAATGTAAACAGTACAACTAACTAATACTAAGAAAAATTGCGGTGTTTGTCGGGATAAGTCAGCCCCTAATTTGTTTATTTCGGTTTGACAATTTCACTTACCTCTCTCAACTTCATAGAAATTGTGCTTGAAACACAATAACTGACCATAACTAAATTCAAAGAGATTTTAAGTATGCAGTGCATACAATATAACAGAAAATACAGCATAAATTGAACAAAGACAACTAGTGCTCGACGAGTGCACGACTTTAACAGAAGTATGCCAGTCGGTGAATAAAACATAGCCTAAGGCTTGAAATTACGTTTTCATTGTTGTACACAATTACAGGTCTGATAAATTTTAAATTTAAGGCACCAGTATTCTTGTACGCAAAGAATTGAAAATATTAGTAATAATTCCAACTTTGTAAAACATCATTTCATTTGTTGAATTCATAATTAGAAATTGATGATAAAAAACATACTAGAAATATTGAGTGCATTGAGAGAAGAGGTTTATTCTATACAGAATTGTTTATTGATAAACTTTGGACCAGAATGAAGTTAAAAGTTGACATAAACATGACTAAATATTAACATTGTGAACAATATTATTATTTTCACGCCATAGTCACTACACTGCGTATGCAATATTAATATATATTTATATCATTTAGAATGCTAACTATTCTAATCGATTAACCCACCGTCACCGAAAGATCGCGGGTTTGAATCCCACCCGAACTGATTATTTTTTTTTCTCAATATCAATCAATTTAAAAGATTACAGTTAAAAGAAAGACACCTAATAATTCAATAACTGACAACGACCATATACACTTCAAAGAATTGTAATGGGAAGTCAAAACTGAACGACAGGTCCAGGACAGGATTGCAATGATACAATTACGCAATATTACTGGCAGCAAAACATAACACGGAGAAAAGTATTATTACTGCATTGTCAATTTTTATTTCAGGAATGTTATAGGTACTGCTAGTTTGTCATATAAAATCATCTTAGACATATTTTTTCTTTTCATTCTGGCAATAACCGAATGTGTTGAGTAAACATATTGAGTACATAATTATAAAATTAAATAAATGAGATTATCGTTTTTATAATAGCCGTGTCTTACACATCATTTTTTACCACCCCCGTAATCAAATTATTTATCACTCACGACAAAGTCGTGATGTGCAATGAAACTTTCACTTTTCTTCAATTGTTTTCTATTAATTTATGATTATGGCTCTTTACAAGGTGTTTAGAAAGTCGTAATGGCGTGCACGCGATTAGTGGATACGTAGGTGTGTGTTATGGTGTTGACACAAATGGTTACACAGAGTCATTAATATAACATGGTGTCAATAAATTGATTTGTAAATATGTTAATTAAAATAACTCATTTAAGCAGAATAACAAATGATAGCAATTCATTCATACTACGAACTTTCGGGGGAAAGGTAGTCACTTGGTGTTGCGACTACAATTTGCATAATGCAAACGACGAAGGATAAATAGCTTTTTTTTTTTTTAAATTTACACTAAAACAGTACCTATTATATGAAATATAGTGACACCCATAAAACCCATATTTCTTCCTAAGTTAAAAACCGTGATCTATGAGGGATTTTAGGGAGACCTAAGATGCAATTTTAATTTGGTTCGAGTCCTAAGAGGATTTCTACACTATAAAAAAAGTTGAAGGTTTTTTTAAACAAATAATAAACAAAATATTAGAACCAATATTAGTAATATTCCCTCTAACCCCTCCAGCTAAGCGAAATTGCTTATGTTAGGAGTGGGTTCACGTAGATAGTGTAAAGGCCAGGATTCGAACCTTTCAATCCCCGGGACCTTTCGATCATAAGGGCGACTTCTTAAATAAGTCATTACGAGAATAATAATAATAATTGTTGACTCAGCAATCATTGTACTAATAGTCGTGTTAGTCAATGGACTACTGTCAAAAAGTCTCGACCAACAGCTAAAGAGGCTCGGGTCA
The DNA here is from genome assembly GCA_963662185.1 of Eilema griseolum. Lineage (NCBI taxonomy): Eukaryota > Metazoa > Arthropoda > Insecta > Lepidoptera > Erebidae > Eilema > Eilema griseolum. The sequence continues at coordinate 22,596,763 of OY759238.1, forward strand.
GATAGTTGGGTCAAGGGCCAGATGCCGAAGGCTGTGGAGTTCCTTTCTCTGGAGTCCTAAACACCGGTCGCTTGGTCCCTGTATCCGATACCGGTGGAGCACTATTTTTTATATTTTTAAATAGATGTTTTATATGTATTTAAAAATATAATTTATTACCTAGTTGTATATTTTGATAAAGAGAAATAATAATAATAATCTCAAATGAATTTACACTCAATGTATTTTAAAGCTATACTAACATTGACATTAATAAAAAATATAATTAAATAAAACAAAAGTTAAAATGCGTCGTAGAATTTCTCCGCATCGCATGCATCTTGTGGTAGCGTTTCCAGAAGACTGGCAGCATTGCCATGTGGTATGGCACGCTTTGCAATCTCCATGAAGCATTGCCATGTTGTATGGTACGCTTTGCAATCTCCCTGAAGAGATTGCGGGCGATCGGACCCTACGGCCCAAACGTTTCAACTCCAAACGGCACAAACTCATAATCACCAATGACATTAGAATACTTGCGCCGCTTAAGAGTCTCTGCAGAAGCTGCAGCAGCACCAGCACAGCCAGCCGTGCCAGGTATATAGGTAGGGGCAATGGTATCGACGTTTGTTATTGAATCCCACACCAGAGTCCTACCCATTCTCCATCTCAAATATATTTAGTTCAATTGTAATCATCATTGTTCTAGCGTCGTTGAAATTTCAAGCTTCCCAATACAATTTCATTTACTACTCTGTGATTTGTAACGGAAAAGTTTTCTCTTCTGTTGACGTGAACTTTGATTCCAAAATCACGAAATACGGGCTTTCAAACCCCCGTAACTTCATTGTTGGGGACATTTCATGGTAGGGTTTAAATCGAATGCAAAGTCCCGTGAAGTTCCTTGAGTTCAAATTACGGGATAAATGCGTTTTATGGGGTAAACTTCAGAATTTCATTGTAGACCCTAGTTATATGCTTGTAGTAGAGTAGAAACATGCCAGTTTTGGATTATCCATGTCCTAGGCATTACACAAATGTGACTTCTAAGAAATACACGGAAATTAAACACAAATCAAGATCGTTTATCTGTATCATCAATAAATAAATATTATAAAACATTCTACACAACTCTGTCTAGACCCATGGATGTGTTATGGAATCTACATACATACATAGGCACCTATAATCACGCCTATATCCCCGGAGGGTTAGGCAGAGGTGAATTAACACCCACATTTCACCAATCATTGAATTTGGTCATACGTAATAGGGGGTGAGCCTATTGCCGTCTTTCAGGCATTATTATTGACTCAAGCCATGCATCTGAGATTGAGTCAGGGCTGTATATATCTGTCTGATGTTAAACAGCCCTATCCCTAAGTCGCGTTGTACGACACCGCATGGGAAGAGATGGGATCATCCAAATTCTACTCTGCCTGGAACCACGCGGCTTTTGGAATTTTGAAATTCCGCCACGGAATCTAGAATGTCAAAAAACATACTTAGATCTTTTTGTAATTACATATTATAACGTAGAGATACCCAGAACAATGCAAATGTACAAACACACGCATACAAATATTGACACTGAATGGAAATCAAACCCAAGCACCTTGCATAGCAGTAGAAAGCTGCACTAGCGGTGGCTCCACCACAGAGGCCACCACTATTGATTCAATATTGCAATTTCAATCAGGAATAACCATCCATTAAAATTAGTGAGCGAAGCAGAGCAATCAGCATGTGTAATTAATTCCTTGCAAAACTTATAATGGAATTCAACTGCTTCTAAAGGAGCAAGTCAAAGCAGTGGTACTGTGCGGCTACCCCTGAATACTGTTGAAAGCAAAACTTTGGGAATTGGATATTTCGATATAAAGTGTCATGGCGCGTTGACTCAATTTTTAACAGACAATACGTTAAAACGGTAACCGAATAACCGACTCATCCTTTCAAATTAACAAACTCATTATTGCGATTGTGTAAAAATCTGAATTAAATTATCATAAGTAAATCCGTATTTAAATTTTCTAATTAATATTTTTTTTATCCTTATTTATGTCTTTGAGGCGACTTATGAGCATTATATTACATCACATAATTTTAGTTATCAAATTTCGTAACAGTAGACGTAAGTGGTTCACTAACACCTATAAAACTAAATTCTTTGAAGACGAATCCGGGTTAGATTTCTCTGTTCAAATATTATTAGTACAAATGCGGATATCTCATTGGGCTTCCACTCTCGCGGAAATGGATAGGGTGACGACTAGATGAAATATCTAAATGTAATCTTCATCGTACGCTACCCCTTTTGCGGCACGGAAGAGCAAGATCTCTAGCGTTCCTTTTACACCACTTATACTGCACAAGTCGCGTGGTTCCCGGCAGAGTAGAATTTGGGCCACCCCATCTGTTCCTATGCGGTGTCGTACAAGCCCACTAAGGGATAGGGCTGTTTAACATCAGACAGACATATACAGACTTAGCGTCAGATGCATGACTCGAGTCAGAAATAGTGCCTCACTCGAGGCTCACCCCCTATTACGTGGGACCGAATACAATGATTAATGAAATGTGGATGTTAATTCACCTCTGCCTAACCCTCTGGGGATAAAGGCGTGATTATATGTATGTATTTTTGTACACTTCACAAAGCCAGGGTAGGTAGGACACGGCGGTATTTCCGCCCGATTGAGCAGTCCGACTGGGGAAGTACCTCCGCCCTACAGAATACCGCGGTTATAATAACTTCGTGTTGTGTTCCCAGCGGTGAGTAGGGTAGCCAGAGCTCACTGGAGAATTTGTGCCGTCAGTGGGAAGACTAAAGTCTTGTCCTGATTTGTCTTCTACTGACGGCACAGAAACTCTGTACTTACAGGGTTGGCAGCGCGACTGTGACTCCTCTGGTGTTACAGACGTCCATAGGCCACGGTAACTACTTTGCATCAGGTGGGCCGTGTGCTTGTCTGCCAACTAAGTGGTATAAAAAAATAAAAAATCTTTTTATAAATATACTCATATTTTGTCATTTTTTATCAATGTTTGTGGCAGGTGGAAAATTTAGGAATTTCCCGCCGTAAGTGTGCGGATGTCAGGGCGTCGATTGGGGAAATACTAACTTATTACTTGACCTTGACTTTAGAAATCATTTTACAACATTCTGTACTGCTTGTGTGGGTGAGAACCGAAGGCCTTTTCTAGGATACGATTATATTATTTTACTTTTCTTCATTCTCTCTATTTGTTCCTACTATCTTATTACAGATGGTAAAGCGTAAAAGATAAATATTTAGGACTGTAAATGTCTTCGAGTATTCTCTAAAATTATTCCCATAAAAATACAATTAGTAATAAGCTGCTATTATTCGATGAAAGATTCTGCGTTTATTATCAAATAATAAAGTGAATTTATAATTAGAGGATTAGTAAATAGGCAAAAGAGTGAAGTTTTTGAACTGCCAACCACAACCATCGCCCCTGTTCAAAGTTAAGCAGAAGATCCATTCATAAATGATTGTTTCATTCAAATAATTTTGGCAATTAGTGACCTTCACCTTACAAATATAATCTTATTGATTAATTATAGCAATTTTTAAGACTTATAATAATATGAAAGGAAGTCATCGTGTATTGTAAGTTTTAGAATACGAAAAGTCGTACAAGGCGACTAAGGGATAGGGCTGTTTAACATCAGACAGATATATACAGCCCAGACTCAGCCTCAGATGCGGGGCTCGAGTCAACTATAGTGTCCGATATATGGCAATAGGCTCACCACCTATTACGTGGGAACGAATACAGTTATTGTTGAAATGTGGGTGTTAATTCACCTCTGCCTAAAGCTTCGGGGATAAAGGCGTGATTTTATGTATGTATGTATGTATGTAGAATACGAACAAATATATTAAGCTGCTCAAATGAGACATTAGTCCTAATAGCATCCAAACTTTGGTCCCTAGGGCTCGCTCTCCATAACTTCTCCTGACTTTGGTGCGAAGGTGAAAACGACTGCCATATATTTCTCAACTTGAACTAGACCCGCGTCCGTTAATGGACTTAGTGATGGATTAGTGACTGAATTGAATAACATACTATTTATACTGTTGTTACACATATTGAAATACCCTTGTACTGTTTCCACAGTATTTTTTATTACTACAACTGACCGGTTTCGCCTTACGGCATCCTAGATTACCGTAAGGATGCTATAAGGCGAAACCGGTCAGCCCTAATAATAAAAAATACTGTGGAAAAAGTACAAGTGTATTTCAATATGTGAATAACTTCTTTAATTATGCTTTACACACAAGTGGACTACTACTTTACTTTGCTTTCCCTATATAACTATAGGTTAGACAAGAGATTAGGCTACTTTTTATCCCGGAATTAGTTTCCGTAGTCACAGGAACCACCCTGTGAATACGATGCACTTGGACAGATTTTCATCATATCATATCTTAAAAGATAGGTACTCTTTGACACTCTGGATATTTCTTGTCCCAGTTTTATTAACTTTTTTATGTTTATGATACCCGCTTAAGTATTGTTAAAGTTGTTAACTATGAAGCAAACAATATCAAAACATCTAAAACAAAAACGACCTTGAGAACAGTCACAGTCACACTTTCAAAAAATAAAGGTATACATAACGGTGAAATAATGGTAGGTATTTAGCATAAGCGTCCACTTTTAAAACGAACGGCTTTTTGATTCGGTTACGTAATAAAAGAAACGTAACAGCCTGTATCCGGGTAAGAGTCGGCTGATTTCATAATCATTGCACGTCAGTGGACGGTAATTTGCGTCACGACATGATACCAAATGAATAGCACAAGGAAATATCATGTGAAAACGGATGTTGTCTCAAAGAGGTAAAGGTCGAAATTGCTTGTGCAATATTGAATGAGATGTTTTTATGTTTGTATACCTAGGATTTATGAATTATTCACATGTATATCTATGGGATTATATATACATAATATATTTATATATATGTCACAGCTAATTAATATAATTAAATCGCGTTTGTTAGTATCATAGATTTGCATAATTTTTATTTCTATGTGGAATTTGCGGTACGAGCTGAACATAACCACTTCTGATAGTCGACAGTGGTAGCCTCCGAGGGAACTTCCGCATGAAAAAAAGCTGAACCGGAATTTGTATTCCACGCGGGCGGATCCACGGGCAACAGTTAGTTAGTTTTTTTTTTACATATAGAACACGTCAATTAGACTTCGCCTTGCCTGTTGGTAAGCTGAAGGCAAAGTCCCAGAAAAGAGGGTCGCCATTACTTACACATACCATGTGACAATGGTGACACTCAGCTTGACGGCCTCATCATAAGCTTTTTCACGCCCCGCTTAAAGGACCCGGGACTGTAGGAATAAGGAAACACGTGAGCTGGTAATGAATTCCAGGCCTTAATGGTGCGACAGAAGAAAGAGTCACCGCACGAACCGCTTGGTTCTTGATCGGATGTTCTACACCGTGTGCAGGTGACATCTAAGACCTGCAAGTGATGTCCTGTGTAGGAAAGGGGAAGGTGGGACTAATTGGAAGAGCTCATCAGAACACTCACCATGGTACAGACGGTAAAATACAGCCATGAACGCAATATCTCTACGCATCTGTAAAGGTTCTAGGGTGTTCGTGACCTCGGGATTCCCAATGATGCGGACCGAACGTTTATTTCTTTTTTTTATTACGAAATCGTGTTATGTTTTTCATAATCTTATATATCAAGGCAGTATTTATAGTCTTCAGCAACTTTTGTTCTTTGTTTATTGGTTTCATAGTTGTTCTCGACAGATTGAATGAAATTTTAAAGCATTTAATATGCTAACTAGTCGCCGTAAGACGGATATAATGTATAGAAGAATTTGTTTGTTGTCGGGTGAAGGTTATGTGGCTAAGTGGTCAGAGCGTTCCCCCTGTATTGAAAGAATCGCGGGTTTGAATCCTGTCTGAACCGATTGAAATGTTACTATATCTTAATCGATTTGTTTACGTTTTGACGACCTCTGTGGCGTAGCGGTAGAGCATTCGACTGCTATGCAGGGGGTGCGGGTTCGATTCCCGCTCAGTGCAAATATTTGTATGCATGAATATGTATATTTGCATTGGTCTGGGTGTTTCTATGTATAATATGTATGTATTTACAAAAAAAAAAGTATCTATGTATGTTTATCCGCATTCTAGATCCCATAACACAAGCTAGTTAAGCTATGCTTACCATGGGTCTAGATAGCGTTGTGTAGAATGTCGTGGAATATTTGTTATCGACAGATTTGTTATGTTTATAGTTATTGGCAAGCAAAGATAACATTAGGTATAATAAAAACATTTAGTTCCTTTCCTTCACCTTGACTCATGGTTTCCTCAAATTTCCGATATTGATGGTTATTTCGACCAATGTATACCTACTAGAGATGCGTGATTTGTCCTATACAAACTTTGAGAAGTATATACAATACGGTTGTCAATCGCTTTGTAGACTTTACCTTTTTCTTATTGTTTGTGTTCTTATCATCCTTTGCAAATAAAGTAAAAGGAAAGTACTTTCTCCGGAGTAGGCAGAGACATCGCCCAGCTATTTTCTCGTATCCTTTCATATTTCACAGGCTTCCTTCGTCATTAAAACTTTTATTCAAGCTGGTTCAAGTGCAGTCCTTTTGACGTTGGTTTAGTTGAAATTTTGACCTTCAATTCCTTATTAAGGCGTTTATGTAATACATTTTTCTAGCACTTTATCATTATCAGTTGATTTTCAATTCTATTCTGTATCACTCTATTTATAAATCTGGGTTCTTCTTATTTATCGCTTCAATGGCAACAATTTAAAATAGCTAATTGCGCCCAGCCCAATACTCAGAAACATTGATCATACCTTCCGTCACTTCATTCAGGTCAGCAATTGTGGAGGTGTAGGGGTACAGCGTACACGACAGTAAGTGGTCCAGCGACTACAGAGGTGCACAACAGTCACAGCCACTATCCCCAGAGTCTAGGTAACCCCATTTTACCCGGTTGGTCCTACAGCCACCGACCTGAGTGCTCACATTAGGGACTTCCAAGTGCATCATTTCAGATCATGCCTGGGTGGAATGCTCTCATCAGGCAACCTAGGCAAGAACCTAGGTAAAATTCTTTTAATATTACAAATGTAAAAGTTTGTGAAGATATTTGGATGTAATGTCTAAATGATCTGGTAGGATTAGATTATGGTATGCTGCTGCTATTAAAATTGAAAAAAAAAAGGGGAATAAAACATAAGTATCAAAGTATATACTTTATTATGTAATCGTACTGTATGATTAGTGGATTACCAACATTACTTTTTTAAGGAAAATCATCATAATAGTTTTGAAGAGAATCATTAATACTCGTAATTTAGAAAAATTTTGTCAATTTTTTTGGCTTATAAATCCTTGTTTTTTATATAAACCAAAATAATAATTAGCGTCTTTGTATAGCTTGTTTAAGGAAAAATATCATTCAGTAGGTGTTATAATTTTCCATTCCATGTTGTTACTGTAGTACAATAATGTAATATATATAATAGCGTTGTAAAATTATAGAGGGTAGATTTGTAAAATTGATTTAATAATATACTACAATTTGTAATATACTACAATTTTGTAACTATCCTAGTGTCGGCGTTGTAAAATTTTCGTGGGTAGATTATAATATTTGTAAAATTGATTGAGTCATACAGTTCTTTTGTTATTCTTAAACATCTTACTGTTTTTCTACGGGACATAGAAAAAGGAGACAAGGTAAGCCTTTATTAATTTAAAATATTAAGATTATACGAATTGAAGTTATATAATTAGATTTGTTATTATAATAGTAGTTTTTGTTTTATAGATGGAAGATTTACCTTCGACCAGCCAAATCAATAATTTTAAAGTGATACCGTCACAGAGAGGAGGCAGTATTTTAATGAAAAATGGATATAGGTTTTTTTTTTTTTTTTTTTTTTTTTTTTTATATAGGACACGTCAATTGGACTTCGCCTTGCCTGATGGTAAGCTGAAGGCAAAGTCCCAGAAAAGAGGGTCACCAGTACTTACACATACCGTGTGACAATGGTGACACTCAGCTTGACGGCCTCATCATATGCTTTTTCACGCCCCGCTTAAAGGACCCGGGACTGTAGGAAGAAGGAAACATGTGAGCTGGTAATGAATTCCAGGCCTTAATGGTGCGACAGAGGAAAGAGTCTCCGAACCGCTTGGTTCTTGATCGGATGTTTTGCACCGTGTGCGGATGACATCTAAGACCTGCACGCGTTGTCCTGTGTAGGAAAGGGGAGGGTGGGACTAATTGGAAGAGCTCATCAGAACACTCCCCATGGTACAAACGGTAAAATACAGCCATGGACGCAACATCTCTACGCAGCTGTAAAGGTTCTAGGGTGTTCGTGATCTCGGGATTCCCAATGATGCGGACCGCACGTCGCTGCAACCTGTTGAGAGCATCTAGTAAGTACTTTGCTGAACCATCCCAGAGATGCGAGCAGTACTCCACACAGGAGCGAATTTGTGTCTTGTATAGAAGACACCGCTGCTCCGGCGTGAAAAACCGTCTCACTCTGTTCAGGACTCCGAGTTTTCGTGAGGCTGTTTTGATGATACTTTCGATGTAGTTTTTGTTATTCAGGTTGCAGCGAACATCCATACCTAGGATATTGAGATTGTCCTGCAGTGGCAGTGGCGTGCTCTGAAGAGTGGGAAGGGGAAGGAAAGAAGATACTTTTGCTGTAAACGCACATGCCTGCGTCTTCTTGGCATTGAACTCGACCAGGTTCTCAGAGCCCCATTGAGAAATGTGATTCAGGATCCCGTCAAGCTCAGTGACAAGAAGCTGCCTTTTCTCCGCGATATCCGACTGCTTGGCCGCAGGATGTCCATGATAACTCCCATGCAAAGTGCTATCGTCTGCATAACAATGAACATTGCCGGTAGACAGCATGTCGTTGATATGCAGAAGAAAGAGAGTGGGTGATAAGACGGACCCCTGGGGCACGCCAGCATTAACCTGCAGAAACTCCGAAGCTCGTCCGTCACAAAGGACGCGAATACGGCGCCCCTGCAGGAAGCTAGCAACCCAGTTGCACAGCCTAGAAGGCAGACCAAAGGCAGGTAGCTTGGAAAGAAGCGATTTGTGCCAGACTCTATCGAAAGCTTTGGCGATCTCAAGACTTGCCAGTGACTCGCCGTGCTTGTCCATAGCCTCACCCCAAAGATGGGTAACGTATGCTAGAAGATCACCCGTTGACCGTTTCGGTCTGAAGCCATATTGCCGGTCATTAATTAAGGAGTGATCCTCTAGGTGCCGCATGAGCTGTTTGTTGATTATGTGCTCGAACACTTTGCACAGCACTGAGGTGACGGCTATGGGTCGATAGTTGGCTGGCTCCGAGCGATCCCCCTTCTTGGGAATCGGCTGAACATTCGCCTCTTTCCAAGGCAAAGGCACTGTACCCGAACTGTAGGATAGCCGGTACAGGCGCGTAAGCATTGGAGACAACTCCGCTGCACATTTTTTCAAGACTACCGCTGGAATACCATCCGGACCACTGGCTTTCCGGACATCGAGTGATTGCAGCACTGCACGGACATCGCGTTGCCTGATATGGATATCAGGCATCGCGTGGTCACTGTCGGGTAGTGTTGGTGGCTGCGTACCACAATCATCGATTCGGGAGTTGGCCGCAAAGAGATAAGCCAGCAGATTTGCCTTCTCTTGCGGCTCATGGGCCAGGGATCCATCAGGGTTACGCAGCGGAGGCAGCGAAGGCTGACAGAAGTTGGCTTGCACGGCTTTAGCCAGTCGCCAGTAGCCACGGCTTCCCGTGGGATGCATCACTAGCTCTTGACCAAGCCGCGCTATGCGCAGGGCATCCGCTCTGACGCAGGCCCTTCTGCAGACCTTTGTGGCTCTGTTGTACGCCGCCTTGAAGTGGCCCAGATTGGGATGGCGCGTGACGCGCGCCCTTACCCAAGCGCGGTACGCAGACTGTTTTTGTTCAACAGCTTCCGCACACTAGCGCCCGAACCAAGGGCGCACCCCGCGGTCACCGGTGACATCGGTGTATGAGATATAGTATTCCATACCCAGACCGATCTCACCGGCGACAGCAGTAGCACAATCCGATGGGTTCTTACCTTCAAAGCAGCGCTCAACCCACGGGATGGACGCAAAATAGTCACGAAGTCCATCCCAGTCCGCTGACGAGTAGTGCCAGAGACGCCGCTTCCCCTGCACGGGTCGTGGGGGCGCTATAATGGGCACCGTGGAACAGACCAGACAGTGGTCGGAGTTGCCTAAAGCGGCTCGCACCGATACACTGTACCGGTCCGGATCACTCGTCAGCAGAAGGTCTAGCAGAGAAGGTGCTAGGCCCGACCTTCTTGGTATCCTAGTGACCTCGTGCACCAATTGGGTCAGGCCGTGCGCCAGAGCAAACGCGTGGGCGGCTCTTCCCGCATGGTCTGTTTTGGAGGAGCCCAACCAGATCTCGTGGTGGGCGTTAAAATCCCCCAAAAACACCATTTCGGCATTCGGAAATCGCTCCTGCGCATCATCTGCCGCCTGACTCAGACATTCAAAGAGTCGAGTTGTCTCAGCATCTCCTGTATGGGAACGGTAGAGGCACACATAGATCTGACTCGTAGGGCCATGGTCTACGTGTACCCAAAGGATGGAGAAGGATGGGTCCTCTAGGCAGCGCAAACGGCGACAGCAAACATCCGCCCTAACAAACACGCACACCCCGACTTTTGCACGAAAACTTTCCTCAAGAACATAGCCAGGGTAGAGCAAGTAGGTCGTGTCGTCAGGGCGGTGTATTTGCGTCTCCGTTAGAAAAAACATGGCAGGTTTCGTCGTCTCTAGGTGTTGGTGGACGGCGTTGAGGTTTGCATGGAGCCCACAGATGTTAGTGGACTCCACCTCAAATAGCAAGCTTTTGGGAGTGTGTCGAGCCGCTGTGTTGCCTATTTTCTTGAATTGCGCTGCCATGAGTTTGGGTGGGAGAAGGCGTGAAAAAAGAGGTGATTGCCGCCGCAGCACCGTGTGACAAAGCGCGGGATATTGGTTTTATCTATGAATGTGAGGCATGGCGAGAGCCGACGCGCCGAACGGAAGGGCTCCCGTACCCCCCCGAGTATGGTCGCCGGGCTCCCAATTCCGGTCACCAACCGGCACGACGAACCATATCGGGATTATGCGCGGCCTGGTGAGGCAGCCTCCCAAGGTGGTTAACCCCAGTTGGGCCCCTGTACTATACCGCGGGCGGCCAGCGGCACCACCGTTTCTACAGGTCTCCCTGTTCGGCGCATCGCCCCGCGCCATCCCCACTAGACTACGCCAAGACCCACTGGTCCCACTAGTGCTGCGACAACCACCACCTCTGCCCGGCTATGCACTTGCTGACCCCTGAACACAATCCAACCGAGATTGAATTGCTATGGAGGGTTTTTCGCAATAGTGCACGGTGGTACCTACCCGGTCGAAACTTGAGACAAATTTGTGCCACCAAGTTTCTACCACCATATACTATAAGACGCATAAATTTAAACGGACATAAGGTTTGGCGTTGCGTTAATAGGAAAATCTGTAGTGCTACTGTAGTTACTAAAGACGAAATAATTATCAAGGAGGAAAACCATAAATGCCAGCAAAATGAAATAGGAAATGAAATGAAATTACGAATCCACGAATGCATTGATAAAGCAAAAAATAAAATGACACCAATACCTTCAATTTACGCAGAAGTATTAGAAGATTACAATAATTCTGGACTTGATTTAATAGCAAAAATACCAAAATATGCCAATTAAACAAAAAACTTTATATAGACACAGGCATAAACAATTGCAGACTACTAAAACACGTTTCTCCAAATTAAAAAAAATCATTGTACCTGGAAAGTTAAAGACGTTTCAGATGGCAGATTTCTCTGGAAAAAAAAGTCGTATACTACTTTTTTCAACACCAGAAGCCAAAGAAACCTTAAGGCAAGCAAAACATATATTTTGCGACGGCACATTCAAGTGTGCAACTCCACCTTTTTTTCAACTTTACTGCATACAAGCCGACCTGGGCAGTACAAACGACAGCAATTGTATAATACCAGTTTGTTACGCATTACTACCAAATAAAAAGAAATACACTTATACAGTGCTATTTGAACTTATTAAAAGTCAATGTCCAGAATTTTCACCTGAGACATTTACAACGGATTACGAAGTAAGCGCTATGACTGCTATCAAAAATGTGTTTCCCAGTGCTACTTTACAAGGATGTTTATTTCATTTTATAAGAGCTTTATGGAGGAAAGCAGAACAGTTAGGGATAAAAAAATCTAAGATTATGCGAGCACATGTAAAACGTTGCATTGCGTTAGCTTCTTTACCCAAAGAGTACGTACAAGACGGCTGGCTTTATATCCGCAGCGAATGCATTAAGGAGCAGTGTATACTCCAATTTAACGACTATTTCTATAAAACTTGGTTAAAAGAAACGTCTTATTTTTTTGATAAATGGTGTATATTCAATGTTCGTCATAGAACCAATAATGCAAATGAATCTTGGAATGGACGATTTAATAAAAATGTTCAGTCCAAGCCGAATTTGGCAGTTTTATTAGACAAGCTATACAAAGACGCTAATTATTATTTTGGTTTATATAAAAAACAAGGATTTATAAGCCAAAAAAAAATTGACAAGATTTTTCTAAATTACGAGTATTAATGATTCTCTTTAAAACTATTATGATGATTTTCCTTAAAAAAGTAATGTTGGTAATCCACTAATCATACAGTACGATTACATAATAAAGTATATACTTTGATACTTATGTTTTATTCCCCTTTTTTTTTTAATTTTAATTTAATAAAATCAATGGGTCGATTTAACTACAAAAAAATTTTCCGATGGTATTCTGGCCCCCGTAATCGGCCGCGGACCAGAGGCCAGTTGCCTCCTAACCCAACTCTCTTATCACTGTGATAGACAGGCGAGTTTTTGCAAGACACGACGGTATTCCCGTCCCGATTGAGCAATTCGACTGCGGAAGTACATCCACCCTACAGACTACCACGGCTATAATAACTTCGTGTTGTGTTCCCGGGGGTGAGTAGGGTAACCAGAGCTTACTGGAGAGTTTTTGTAATGTCAGCGGGAAGACCAAAGGTCTGTCCTGATTATGTCTTCTGCAGTAACGGCACAGAAACTCTGTTCTTATTTGGGTAGGCAGCATGGGTGTGACCCCTCTGGTGTTGGACACGTTCATAGGTCACGGTAAATACTATCTTCGGTTCACTTTTGTCTGCTACCTTAGTTGTATAATTTTTTTTTTAATGGAGATTGCATTAGGTACCTCTAAACCTCTAAAACTAACAATATTTTATTAACTAGAAATTCCACACGTATTATATATCGCTAAAATACATACGAGAAACAGAATGATGACGGTGAACAGTAGATTAAAAAGTCAATGATTACGAAAAAAATTCTTAGAGTTATAAAATCCATGGATAATTTGCAATGCTGATAGCGACAGATTTAACAAACATGACTGTATCCGGGTAAAACCACTTGATTTCATAAGCAAGACCTGTCGTGGTGGCAGTTTGCGAGGACAGTGGACACAGTATGACGCAGAATACTAATTCAGGAATAATTCAGGTACCTATTTGAGAAGGTTTAAGTTTCGAATGGGAAATACACTCGAGAGCAATGAATCCGGGTCACTTAAAGAATGTTAAAAATCTCGGAAACTAAAAATGATAGGTTAATGCAATAAATTGTATTTAATAGACAATGTAATACTCCTTAAATGAAAGTAAAAAAAATATGAGTCACCATACATTTTATTAACACAAAATTACATAAAGAAAAAAACTGCTGATCTCTCCTTAAAACAAAAATAGGAAACATGAAATTTTTGAACTTTATTACGATTTTCTTGAATTTTAATACTTCGTATTGCCTCCTCGTGCTTCCATTACTGCGTTTACGCGGTTTGGCATGCTGTACACCAAGTTCCTTATACGATTTTGGGGAATATTCTCCCATTCCTCTGTGAGAGCAATTTTGAGCTCACGAAGCGTGATTGGGGGAGGGTTTCGTTGTTTTACGCATCTGCCTAGCTCGTCCCAAGCATGCTCGATCGGGTTGATATCCGGGCTGCGCGCTGGCCACTCCATACGAGTAATGTTCATCTCTTGAAGGTAGTCATTCACAATCCTACCTGTATGAGGTCTGGCATTGTCATGCATAAATATAGCATCCTCACCTAAATTGACCATAAATGGACCAACGTGATCATTGAGGATTTCTTCCACATATCTTACGCTAGTTAAAGAGCCGTTTTCTATGATCACCAGCTCTGTGCGACTTTCAGAAGAAATTCCGGCCCACACAAGTACAGACCCACCACCGTAGGCTACTTTTTCTTCGATGCATGCTTGCTTGAATCTTTCCCCTGGTCTTCGATACACTCTGTGTCTTCCATCGTGCTTGTAGAGCATAAATTTTGATTCGTCGGAGAACATAACTTTTGACCAATCTTCAATACTCCAATTTACGTGGCTCTGGGCATAACTTAGTCTCGAAATACGATGCCCACGCTCCAGTTTAGGGCCGTTTGCAGGTCTAAGGGGTTTTAAGTTAGATTCAGCAAGCCGACGTCTTACTGTCCATGCACTTGGGTTACTTCCTCCGAGGCGTCGAAACTGATTGGTGAGTTCAGTTCCAGTGAGAAAGCGATTTCGAAGCATGGTGTTCACCAAGTATCGGTCTTCTCGTGCTGTGGTACACCTGGTTCTGCCCGTTCCTGGTCTGCGTAGGTTAGAACCAGTTTCTTCGTAACGTCGGAGAACTCTTTGTACTGTTGACAGCGACACACCGACAGTCCTGGCTGTATCGCGCTGACTCCGGCCGGTTTCCAGCATTGTAAGTATTCTGGTGCATTCTTCAGGCGTAAGCGACATAATTTCAGCTTGATTAATGAATATAGAGCACTATCAACATGGTTTATGTACCCACATAAATGACAGATTACAAACAAAAGCAACACCAAATGCTGTAATTTCGTAGTTCCATCTTCGAAAGTGGCCCTTTTTCAAATTTGATTTTTTTATGATATAACTTTACAATAACTAAGAAGTTTTAATACCTTCATTTAAGGAGTATTACATTGTCTATTAAATACAATTTATTGCATTAACCTAGCATTTTTAGTTTCCGAGATTTTTAGGATTCTTTAAGTGACCCGGATTCATTGCTCTCGAGTGTATAAATAATACTAGATGTTGTCCGCGACTGCGTCCGTGTGGATGTTGGTTGTCGCCATCAAACATAGCCTTTTTCCTTTAACAAGGTATTATCGACGTCTGTACCAAATTTTATCAAAACAGACAGACAAAGTTACTTTCGCGATTTATAATATTAGTATGGTAGTGTGGATTGTGTTGTTTTTTATTTACCTTCATTTAAAGCTATGAATTCCCCGGCCTGGGGGTGACAGGTGGAGCCGCCTGTCACCCTGGCAGAAGCAGGCCGCGGCGGTGGCGCGCGTGGCGCGCCTCCCCTTTTCCGGGGACGAGTTGGGGACTCTGTAGTCCCCACACCCGAGAAGAGGGCCAGATCGTGAGAGATGGCCCTGGGTCGGCCGGGGTGCGAGGGATATGCCTGTCAACCTCACCTTCGGCAACCAAAGCGACCCACAGGCGGCGTGCGTTTTAGTCGGTTCGAGTCCGACATATCCTCCTTCGCCGGCTCCGGTGGGGAGGTATCCGTGGGGATTTTACGCACGTAAAAAAAAAAGCTATGAATTCCGCTAAGTTTAGCAAATACGGTAAGTACAGATAAGTAAAAAAATAAAATAATTTCTTATGTCATCGGAATGAAGGTCAAAAATACTGTCACACATTTATAAAGGATTTCTGCATTAGTAATAAAATTCCCACCTTCGCCGTAAAACGGATATATTTATAGAAGAATTTGAATGGTTTCGGGCAAAGGTTCTGTGGCTTAGTGGTCAGAGCGTTCCCCCTGTAAGGGTAAAATCGCGGATTTGAATCCCGCCTGAACCAATCCAATTTTTTCTATATCTTCAATCAATCAATCAGCCCACCGCAGTCCACTGCTGGACATAGGCCTCTCCCAATTTTTCAATATAATATAACCTGTCAAAGTTTCAAAACTATAGGTAATTTTTTTTTATATAGGACACGCCAACTTGACCTCACCTCGCCTGATGGTAAGCTAAATGCAAAGTCTCAGGAAAGAGGGTCACCATTACAGACACTAAGTGTTACAATGGTGGCACTCAGCTTGGCGGCCTCATCAGATGCCTTTACACGCCCCGCTTAAATGCCCCGGGTAAATATAGGAATATGTTTTCATAGTAGGTATAATATATTTTGTGGAATAAAAGAGATTTATTAAAACTAGACTGGAAACTGAATTGAACGTATGTAATGAAATATATAAGCTACAATAAATAAGCCAGATTATACCAAAGGCTTATATTTTCAGTGCATAAAGTACCTACTGCTGTAATAACCGCGGTTAATTAATTTAACATGTTGCAAAGATATATTAAATTTATAGATAGATAATACTTTATTTACAATATAATCTAGAACATCTATTTACTAGGTTATGGAGACATAAGAGAGGTAAGTAATAATAATAAATATACATACATACATACATATAATCACGCCTTTATCCCTGGGGGGTTAGGCAGAGGTGAATTAACACCCAATAATTGTATTCGATCCCACGTAATAGGGGGTGAGCCTATTGCCGTATTCCGGGCATTATTGTTGACGCGAGCCATGCATCTGAGCTGACTCTGGGCTGTATATATCTGTTTGATGTTAAACAGCCCTATCCATTGGTCGCTTTGTACGACACCGCATGGGAAGAGATGGGGTGGCCCTAACTCTACTCTGCCGGAAACCACGCGGCTAAATAATAAATATAACTCAATCAATATAAATAAGTAAATTTCTGCTTTCTTATTTTTATCTCATGTGATGCTGTCTTTCCAATATGTAACTATCATAAGAAATTCAGTGTTCACAGTAACACACCCGACTACAGGGTCGACAGCATGGCTGTGACTCCCCTGGTGTTACACACATTCATAGGTCACGGTAACCACTTTCCAAGTTGTATAAAAAAAAGTAGGTCTTAGATGTGGGTGACTCGGTGCAGAATATCCGATCAAGAACGAAGTGGTTCGGTGACTCTTTCCTTTGTCGCACCGTTAAGGCCTGGAATTCATTACCAGCTCACGTGTTTCCTTCTTTCTACAGTCCCGGGCCCTTTAAGCGGGGCGTGAAAAAGCATACGATAAGGCCGTCAAGCTGAGTGTCACCATAAGCAATGGTGACCCTCCTTTCTGAGACTTTGCCTTCAGTTTACCATCAGGCAATGCAAACTCTAATTGACGTATCCTAAATAAAATAAAAAATGTAGGTATTTACAATGCTTACACAAAAGTTTCCAGAAATTCACTAATTTCCAGAATATAGGTTAATACTAAGTGTGGAATTAAGAGTAATCTAATATAATGTAAGCTCTTAAATAGTTGTGAATTTTCAAACAGCGTGGTGATGGTAGAGTGATGATGGGGAGTTAGCAAGCAACACTAGTTCATATTGCGAAGTGATGTTATCCCATGAGGGATTTGTAACAAATGATCTCTCATTTGTTACAAATCCCTCGAATAAGTTGCTAGTATACAAAATTGTTGGATAGCCGTACTTTTCATGCAATTTTGCTGTACCTTTACTACGAGTATTAGGCGCAGAGTCATTGTAAATTACGAGTATAATAGCGTGAAAGCTGCACTTGACGGGATTTCTGATTTCTAAATTTTTCGAATCAGTTTAAAGTTTTTTTTTTATACCACTCAGTTGGCAGACAAGCACACGGCCCATGGGAAGCGGTTACCGTGGCCTATGGACGTATGCAACACCAAGGGTGTCACACTCGCGCTGCCGACCATAAAGAAACCTTCTGATGCCTCTCTTGAAGAGCCCCATATTGCAGGCGCTTGGGACTACCGCAGCAGGGAGATCATTCCACAGTTTGAGTGTACGTGGGATGAAGTTTCTTTCATACCGCACAGTGCGCACCATCTCAGGTCGCAATGTGTGAGGATGAATTCCCAGCCTATGGCGAGAGGTGCGATGATAGAATGTAGCTACGGGCATTATGTCAAACAATTCAACTGAGCACAAACCATTGTATAGGCGGTAGAACACACACAGTGTAGCCTTCCAAAATCCCTCCAGTATTACATCTACTATCAGTAAATGCATTACAATCAAGTCAAAAGTTATTTTACGCTATAAGAGGAATTCACTCTTTCCATTACATGCCAACGAAAGTGATAAAATTTCATTCCATCGTTAGATCCAGATCTAAGATAAGTTGCCAAGTTCATGAATTTAATTACTTAGAAAACTCGATTTACTTCGCACAGCGGTACATACACCTTTATCAGATACTTCATAATTACTTGTAGATGTAATCATCTCAGACAAGAGTTTCAAGTACACTACGCCATAACCTTGCAATATTGTGTTTTATTAAGAATATTAGAACTGAAATTACTAATATTCCTTCTAACAACACATATATATATATATATGTGTGTTGTTATTATATATATATATGCGGTTGCCTAGTGATATGGGTAATGGACTGCTAAGACGAGGTCTCGGGTTCAATACCAGGTTTTACCAAGGCACACACCAATGACGTTTCGATGCTTTTCGAAGTTATGTGTATTTTTTTTTTTTTTTTTTTACGTGCGCAAAATCCCCACGGATACCTCCCCATCGGAGCCGGTGGAGGAGGTTATGTCGGACTCGAACCGACTAAAACGCACGCCGCCTGTCGGTCGTTTTGGTTGCCGAAGGTGAGGTTGACAGGCATATCCCTCGCACCCCGGCCGACCCAGGGCCATCTCTCACGATCTGGCCCTCTTCTCGGGTGTGGGGACCACAGAGTCCCCAACTCGTCCCCGGAAACGGGGAGGCGCGCCACGCGCGCCACCGCCGCGGCCTGCTTCTGCCAGGGTGACAGGCGGCTTCACCTGTCACCCCCAGGCCGGCGCTCATGGGGGGCGGAGGTCGTTCATCGACCTCCGACGCCCGAGTTGCCTTCGTACGCGGGCAGCTTGTCTTGCGATCCTTCGTCGCTCCCGCTGCCGCTCCCGCCCCGCCTATTCCTTCACGAGCATTACTTGCTCGCAGAAGGAGGCGCCGGCCGCCCACGCATCCGCGCAGCGAACCATCGCCGCGAGCAAGGTGGAGAGCGTGAGAACCCTCACTCCCAGGGCCGCCACAAGCTCCCGCCTCGGCGTCTCCCACGCCGGACACTCGGTGAGCGTGTGCGGACCTGAGTCCTCGCTCGCGTCGCAGTGATGGCACTCGGACGTTGGCTCTTTCTGCATCCGACGCAGATACTTTCCGAAGCATCCGTGCTCGGTGATCATCTGCGTCAGACGGTACGAGAGGCTGCCGTGTGGCCTCTCTAGCCACTCCCCCATGATGGGTCTTACCGCCGTTACTACGGCGTGCCCTGTTATGTGTGTATTTATCGCAGGTTTATAAGTGCCCGGTAAATGACAATAGGCTCGCATTGGGATTACATTGTGACCTAAACATAAACTGGCGGAATGTGGGTGCTAGCACCTCTGCCTACTCCTTCGGGGATATAGGCGTGAGTTTATGTTACGTTATGTTCTAACACCCCCCCCCCCCCATGCTTGTATTAAAAGTGGTTCTAGTCGGTAGTATAATCAATATACCGAATGGCCAGCCAGGATGCAATACTGAGCATAGGTTGCATTTGAGCTCGCGAATAATATGAACATATTTTTCAAGCTCCTCGATTTCTAATCACCATGATAAGTCTTTTCGCTTTTCTGTTAAACGGAAACTTTACCAGTAACATTACTATCCTACGTATTAAGGAACGATAACGACCGCATTACGGTTCTAGAATTTGATCCTAGAAACATACAACACAGTCATTGAAAATTACAAGCAAAATCAAAAACACTTAGCCGAATTAGTGGACCCACCAAATCGGCTGGAATCTAAACAAAAGCGGCTCCGAAATCTTCTCAGCCTAGAATAAAATAAAGAATAATATAAAGAAAAATAGAATAAAAGAAAATAAAATAAAATAAAATGCAATCAGGAAAATACGTCTCCATAATGATGAGAAAATCATAGCACTGATACTAGTGAAAAGCAAAAATTGTCGTCATTGCTTGATTTTGCATTGATCCTTTCTGTCTAGCACTAGCTCAATCTCTCAACCTCTGATCACGGTTTATTCCATTTTGATAGTTCAATTGCTATCCCTTAGGTGAGAAAAATGGTAATTGTAGTGTCCACAGCTAGTGCAATCTAGTAGAAAACTATGCATACATTTATAACCATCGCGTTATTAGGAAATAACGCGATGGTTATAAATTACACTAGTGTAGATTTTGGTCATCAATTTATTAATCTACCTGTATATCGACGCATGAAAAGCAAAAATTACCAAGCGACATTTTGGGCGATATTGAGTTAAATATATCACTGAAATCAGAAAAAAAATTGCGTCGATTGATTCCACTCTTGTACCGCTAAAATGACTTTTGTTGTCGCTTGGTAATTTTAAGAAAGGCAATTTTTCACTGTTTTCGGCGACTAAGTGACAATTTTTTTACCAATTTGTAAATAACTTTCACTTGGTAGGGAATTCGTATTTAACTATTTAAACTTAGTAATTTCTGCTTTGTTTCAAATTATCGTGTTTATACATTAAGTATTTTTTGCCTTCTACTGTCTACGGTATGAATATTGCTTAAGAAATTTTGCCCGGTTATTTTATTTTTTTATTCACCATTAAATACTTTTTACCTTACCGTAATTATGTGCGAATTTTCATTTTGTACTTTTTTCCTGATCGCAACGCACTTAAAAACCTTATATAGTAGTATTTGTCCTGCCTAAAATAATATAATTTTGTCGTTTGGTAATATTTTACCTGCCGTTTTTTTTACTATTTTTGTCATTTATTAACTATTTCTGATATGAAATTTATATAAAAACGTGTTTATTCCTGTTGCATTTATTTTATATTGTCGCTTATACGTGTCGTAACAAGATTTTTAGTGGCTGTTGGTCAATAAAATATCGATTAGTGTTCATCCAACTGTCGCATGGGAGTATAATTGTTCTGTGCGCATGGCACATAGTAGGTACCTACTTCGTCACGTAGTGACTTGTAGCTTGAGATGAGTAATCGGTAAGTTCTCTAATTATTAATATTTTTATGTCTTAATTTTTAAAATATCTTATTAACACACATTTATTATTGATTAAAATTTATTGTTTTAGTAACATAATGAATCGCAATACTCGAGTACAAAACTTAATTAACCAAGCTATGTGCACCGCAGGTGTGGATAGCAGGGATTTACTCTTGGTAATGTATCATTCTGCTTAGTGTAACGACGCGCTCTGCGAACGTCATCACACCGGTTTTAATTCTATTTTTGAACGAAGGGTTTCGGAACGCGGAGTGAATGACATTTTGACGTATGGCTGTCAAAGCACCTTTCTTCCTAGCATTGAGGCTGGATGGTCGATATTCATGGCTTCGTAACTTAATTTCAATAAATCTCATAAAAATGAGAGTATTTTGGCCTAAAGGATAATAGTTTGTGTCTTCACAACTATCCTCTTGTGGAATTATAGTTTATTTCTGGTGAGTTGTCATTTTTTAATAAGATTCACTTTGTGGGAAATTCTCCACGCTCCTGATTTGAAAAATAATTGTTAAAATTCTATTGTTTCAGCTCTTAATCTGAAAATATTATGATTTCTTTTGCTATTGGCATTGTTCCAGCAAATTAAGGCGGTAAGTTGCCCAAATTTATAAAAAATTAGGACCTCGTGCCCATATGGGAGTTTGTTCTAATGACATGCAATTTTGTTACAGGTTTCCAAATTGGAACCGCCTTTGTCTTTGCCTTTTTCTTTTTCCTTTGGACTTTTTCTTTGGACCTTTGTCTTCGGACATCTGCATTTCTTTATGGAGGGTTTGGACTTTTCGCCTCAAACCTGGATGTACCGCATGGGCTTAAACTGAAAACTTCGCCTGCTACGAGCTTTCTCGCTGCTGTGTTTACATATACTCGCCGAGGGATGCCGTGAGCTTACTTTAATTATATTTTAAATCTAAACTTCAAAATAACCTAAAAATGCATTGGTGACATAAGATCATTTTGACCTAGCTTATAAAACTCTAATTTTAAATTTAAGGTTAGATATACATTAGGAATGTATCCTTGCAACTATTTCTAAATGCACACTGGAGTGGACAATAAAACCTTAAACCTCACAGTTTGGTTTCATTTAGCTCACCTCCGGAAGATTAAAAGTTTCCAATATCCGCTGATTATCTTAGGCATGTGTATCTCCAAGGCGCCCGAACTTTTATGGTAATGTACTTACAAACCAATTTTATTTATATTTCTTTTAAATAGGAGATTACACACTTACTTCTTTCATTGTCATATGACACATATTTTTTTATTATTACATCTGACGCTTGCGAACCAATTTTTTTTTACTTTGTAATAACACATATTATTTTTAATTATTACATTAGTTAAATACTTCATAATTCTCTCAATTGTAAGGAGTACTACCATAAGTTTTTGTTATTTTTGAGACTTGTATGTCAATTTTTTTAATCTTTTTATAAGTATTATGTTCCTTGAAAAGAGTTTTTGAAAAAAATATGTTTGTTTGTAGTTCTATTTTGAATTCATTGAGACAGCAGTATTAAAGGACTGTTAAAAAGGGATGATTTCAAAAATGTTTGAAATAAATATCTTTAATTAAAATGCATTTTTTATTTTAGTTCATTTTTACATATATATAAAATAAGTATATACACACATCAACAAAGTCTAGGGAACAAGGACATTTCTAGTTTTTATTTAAAAACCCTTTCTTGTAATAGTGAGTGTTTTATATCAATAGAAGGGTATTTTTATACCGTTTTTAATTTTAATTTTAATAAAAACATTCTCATATCAATTTTTTTGAATAGTGCCAATATTGAGTTTTACAACCTTCTATGATTAGGCACAAAAATAACGAGGTAGTAAGAAATACAGTAATTAACCGTACTTTAAACGTTTTTAATAATCTGTAGGATCTCCTAAAGCATTAGCAACAGCTCGACAACGGCGTGGCATACTTAGTATGAGATTGTCAATCATCGTCTGTGGAATATGGCTCCATACACTGCGAAGGTGTAAAAAAAGTTGTTCTTCAGTGTTCAGATTTTCCAAAGAATCACTGAAAGCTCTTCTCCCAAGCAAATCCCAGTCATGCTCTATGGGATTGAGGTCGGCAGACTGAGCAGGCCATTCCAACGTCGTAATATTGTGCTCGCTTAACGCATTGACCACTACCCTCGCGGTGTGTGACCGTGCATTATCTTGCATGAACATAAAATCTTGACTGAACTGCTGTCGATGAGGGATTACCATGGGGTGTATAACCTCCTGAATGTATTGGTTTGCATTCAAATTGCACCGTATCCAAACGAGGTCGGTCCTTCCACCAAGGCGAATTCCAGCCCATACCATGATTGTTCCACCTTGGTAAGGATGAACTTCTTGCTGATTCTGGAGACGACTCCGACGTCCAGGAACTCGCCATATACGCACTCTTCTCGAATCAGGATGAAAACCGAAGCGAGATTCGTCGGAAAACAGAACCAGTGCCCATTGATGGTTGGTCCACTGTAAATGTGCGTTAGCCCACAATAAGCGACGATCTCGATTTCCACGTCGAAGAGCTGGAACCCTAAGCGGTCTGCGAGCATGAAGATTGGCTTCGTGTAGTCTTCTCCTGACAGTTTGATCGCTAATAACCACTTGATGCTGAGACTGGAGGCTTGCGACCAACTGACGAGCAGTAATCGTGGGTTGCCGCCTTGCGGAATTTTGCAAGAAACGATCTTGTCGCGTGGTAGTAACCCTATTTCGTCCCCTGTGACGTTCGGCAACATCCCCTGTAGACCTGTATCGTGCCCATAATCTGCAAATTACGCTTGGTTGGGTGTTGACAGCATCCGCTACGTCGCGTTGAGTTCGTCCAGCTTGCAGCATACCAACAGCCCTTAACATCTCTTCGCGACTTAAATGACGACGTGACATGATGACTACAGTCACAAAAATGCACAAACCATACGTAAAAGACGTATTATTGATAATAAACGTTATTTACAATCAAAGAAAATAATTTTTATTTTGCCTCAGAGAAACTGCACAATCAAACACTTTTAAAAGTTTTCCCTCAGTATTTGAAAATCATTACTTATTTAAATTTATTTATAAATTTCGAACAACTCTGTATTCTACTTTATTCTATTTTTATTTATTTGCTGCCAGTTATTTGCAAAACAAGATTAACACGAAAAAAGAAATTGGGGTCATCTTGTTCCCTAGACTTTGTTGAGGTGTTTATATAATATCTAAAATAAATAATCTAGAATAAGCATGACTTGAAAAATCAAGAAAGATCAAGATAAAATCAAAGATGAAAGTCTTTGATTTTGTTTACTGAAACCTAAATTCATTGTTACTTGGTTCAAAAACTACAAATTAACTGTATTTAAATTGTAATATAACCAATATTGCCTGGCAGAAAAGTGTTTCTGTTTTCTATTTAAATAATTTTACCTAAATGACCAACGTGCATTACCCCCTGGATGCGTCATTTTACTTTAAGCACAATCATAAAGTAATGGGATTTAGCTAACTTTACTTATTTAATTATGAAACTTTGTTGTCGGTAAGTAACTTTTACCTGTTTGTGATTTTGATAAAATTATTACTAACCGACACTATTTCATAAACTATTGAAAAAAATCATTTTCTTTAAAGTATAAGATATATATTTATATCAGATGTCAAATAAAATACCATTAAAATGATATTAAAACATAAAGTTCACTTAAAATTAGATTTACAATAATTTAGAAATTAGAGTACGCCAATATATAAAAATTAATTATTACATTATACAATTAAAATATTGTCCACATTTTTGTACAGTCAGAGTGACAGTCTAATCTATTAACCCGCCCCTCATCGGACCTGGTGCAAAGGTACCCATGACACTGGCGGCATTGCCCCGTTGAACAGCTATGGCCAACCGTTGCCCCAGGTACGAGCCGGAGCGGGAGTCACCGGTTTTGTCCCTCAACCTGCGCCCTAATTCGCTCACCAGATTCTTGGCGTCGGTACCCCAACTACCCATTGTCTCGACCGCAAAGGGAGCGAACATATATTGCTCTGTCAACGCCGCATATTTCTCTCGTTTTTTATCCGCTGCGTCCTCAGCAGCAGCTGCCGGAGACCGGACAGTACGGCTCAGGTGACTGGGCGCAACCGTGCTGACACACGTGGCATCCCACAGAAGGCACTTACCATTTTTCCATGGCACCAGAGTCATACCGTCCGGCCTTTTGCCGTCGGATCTGCTGAGGCCAGGTGGTTCTAATAGGCATGGGATATCCGCCGACACAAAGGCTCTCCGAAGTATGTCGTTGAGAGCATGGTGGCGCGGAAACCTACCCGTACTTCTACGACAACTCAGTGCGTGATGGCCATCGCTCGCCACCATGGAACCGCAGGTGCATCTATGAGGTTCACACAACCCGCAGCCCAGGCGGAGGGCCACCGCCACCCGCAACGAATTGTCATCCAACAAAGTGCCCAGGTGAGGTGAAGGCAGCGCGTGCAACCACGCTCCCGATTCCGGCTGTGACACTGCTCGGAGCCTGGCCATATCGGCTACCGAAGCACCCTCCAATAACTGCTCCCTAAGCCTTACAGCAATGCCCTCGTCCCAAGCGCGCTGGACAGTGGGCACGACTGGTCTCGACGCCGCTGAACTGCAGGCGAACCACACTGTCTCGGCGCCGGGCGCAAAGGGCACGGTCACTTTGCCACCATTATTATGGAGGATTACAGTGACGAGATCCGCTACCTCATGCGCCGACGCCAGGAAAGCCGGTACACCCACATCCCGCGCGCGTCGCACCCCGATACCTCCGTGACGAATGGGAAGAGTCGCCTGTGTCCACTGAGACTCATTGAGAGATACATTTAAAATCGACTCAACAGTGGATCTAAGGCTGTCGTCGAATGCTGCGACTTCTACTGGACATACCCAGGTAGGCGTAGTCCGCAGGAGATACGTTAGCTTAGGGAGGGCAAAGCACATGCGCAATAAGGCCAGCGCCACGTGCGCAGAAAGGTCTTTGAGACGTTCTCGAGCGGTCAGGAGAAGCTTAGTGCGGGAAGAAATTGCTTCTGGCACTCCGTCAGGGAAGATAGGAGACCCTAAGAGGGTGAAGGAGTACGGAGAAAGTTCTTTGATACCAGGCAAAAGGGAATTGAAGCGAGAAAAGCAAGAACGAGCTTCAGCACTGCAAGGGAACAATTCGCATTTAGAGGGATTCACCTCCAGACCCAGATTCTTGAGACGAGGAATCAAAGCGTTCAGATCCTGGTAGACGTCTTCCGGTGAACCCCCGAGGGTCCCATCGTCAAGATACCATAAATTCAGGTCGGATTTAAGCTCCGTAATGACTTTATGGATTGCCAGGCTGAAAATGAGGGGCCCCAGCGGATCCCCTTGCTGAGCACCCACCTGCGAAGAGACTAAGTTATTATTGAAGAAGAGATTAGAGGGATGATGGTACGCTTGAAACAGAAAAGGGTAGAGAGAGGGAACCTGATCCTTGACCTCACTCAAAAGAACGTCTCTCTCCAATGTGTTAAAAGCATTTCGTATATCGAGCTTCAGCACCACGCAGTCCAAACGGTCAGGGTCCATGACAAACGCGCGCGTTGCATGGATAGCCGCCTCGCATCCCCGACGCGCCCCAAAACCAAGCTGGTGCGGCAGCAAATACTCCGTCATCGCTTCCCTCACTGATCGGCACGCCAGCTTGGCCGTCAGTCTACGGAGTACGCTCCCGATCGCTATTGGCCTAAGCCCGCCGTCCTTCTTCGTAAGCGCACACAGAGATGCCCCATAGAGATAGGGACAGACGGCAGGATTCAGCCGTCCACTCAGCAGAAGATTTGCCAGCCTCGCCAAGCACCCCAACAGTCGCTGCCCATTCTCCCCCGCCGAACCCGACGTGAGCTCCTTCAAGTGCCCAGGACGTATACCGTCCAAGCCCGCCGCGGAGCCGCTATAAAAAGTACTCAGCGCGAGCGCCACGTCCTCCGCGGAAACCGTCACCGCCGAAAATGACGTGTCCGGCTCCGGCGGAAAGCTAAGCGGGCGCGATGGGCTCGGATGTTTCGCACGAAGCGCGTTAAGCGTATCCGTGTCGTGCCGTGCGAATGAGTCATCAGAGACCAAGATCCGGACAGCCCCACGTAGGTCACCCTCATATACCTTAGTCTCGATGGCTTTACGATTGTCCCGGGACCCAGATAAACGCGTCCCCCCCGGCTCCTCTGGGAACAGGCCCGAGTCGAATGACTGTATGTTTGCTTTCACCTCGGTTGTCATGTTGCCCGGCGCGTCCTTCGAAGGGACCCGCAGGGCACCATAGGCAAAAGTAAGGAGTGCCCCCCAGTCATCCACACCGTTGCCGTCGACACACCTGTCGAGGACCTCGCACAATCGACTCGCCGCCTGGTTCCGAGCGCCCTTGGGAATATGCTTCATCACGGCCGTACAAGCTCTCAAAGCGGCAACCCTCTCTAGCGGACAAGGGCCAGGCCCCCGGAGCAACTGACTTTGCTGACTGGACGGCCGCGAATCAGCGCCAGTCAAAGCGGGCGCTGTTTGCTGCAGGTTTTTATGTTTGCGGCCTATGTGGACCTTGAGCCCATGTACACTAAAAGTGCGTGAAGATCCTGGGCAGTGGGGGCAACACACTGGGACAGTTGAGGAACTCATTTTAAGTAGGTAATACAGTACCTATGGTTGTTAATATGTTAATATGTTCAAAATCTGTGTAAATTAACGAATTATATTTCCTTTTATAAGTCATCCATTATATCTTATCTAAGTTTTTAACTTGTCCTTGCTTGAAAAAGATAAATCTATACCGAAGATGTACCATTAATATTATTATAGAATATATTCTATAATTATAATATTCTTTTAAAATAAGGAAACTAAAACCTTTCTACTAATTGCATAGTAAATGTATGGAAGTGTTTAATGTCAAAATGTTGATACCTCTCGTTTGATTTTTAAAAAGTTATTGATGCCATTTTACTCATTAGGTAACGTACTTTTGATATCAGTTTAAAGTTTATTGATATCTGTAATAGTTACGGAACAGTCACCTGGACACACTTAACGATTACATACCTGTATACCGAGCAGACGGCGAATCCATTACTTACGGTTTTCCAGTTAATGCCAATACCTTTTCCTTATCACAACAATGATGCTGTCACTATTTTTACACTCACTATTATATTCACTAAACTGCAGGTAGGTAGTATTTTTATTTCCCTACAGTATAGGCAGTAACGATTTAAATATTTACAAATGTCGCAATACTGGGCCCATAACCTGTAAGGGTTTCTAAGGGGCATTTTCTTTAAATGCTAGTTTATGAAGCCTTTAAAGTACATTTAAAATTCGTTGGAATAATGTCGTTGTGATTAATAGGCGATTTATAACGATTTTTTTTTAATAACAAAAAACTTTAAACTGCTCTGGTGTAAAGTTTCCAATACGTCGCTTGGTAAATTTTGCCTTTCATGCGTCGATATGCAGGAGCATATACAGGTAGGTTAATAAATTGATGACCAAAATCTACACTAGTGTAATTTTTTAAAATTTGCGCCGGACAAAGAGCCTTTATATGCTTTTTTTATTTATTAAGGTCATAAAAATCATGTTACAAAGGAAAATAAATATACCGGAATACATTTTCTCATTTGTAATACAATATAATAAGTTCATAAGTCACGATTTCGTGAACTCAAATAAAAGCGGTGAAAGATATTGAACGGAAGGTATCTGAGCTAGCTTTTTTATTACTAAGGTAGCAACTAGGTCAATACTTGAGGTTATCTGCTTGGAAACGTGTCTTATTACAATCGTAAAATGAATAGTTCGGTAGATTTCAATTACTTATTGTATAAAAAAGATACCCAGGTCATTGTACATCCTAATGCTCTTTCAAAAGTTTGCCCAAATCAAATCAAATCAAATCATTTTATTCCTAATCTTAAATTAGGTAACAGATGACAGTTGACAGTGTTAGATTTAATATTCGCTATGCTATGCAATAAAGGGTATAAATGCTACAAAATGCAGTAGTATATATATACTCATCAATAAAAGAATATAGAAATTAAATTGTATCACAGGTTATAATAATATCAATGTTAATAAGTTATAGTATGTCAATGTAAATAATAAATTTAATTGTATATGTAAATTAAAAATTAAAATCATTAAAATAATATCAAAATGCAATCAAAATGAAATGTAAAAAAAATATTGATAAAAAAATACATACCTGCGTCTAAATTATTTATTATTTTTTATAAACTATAAAGGGGTTGGCAGGGGTGCTAGCACCCACATTTCGCTTGTTTATATTTAGGTCCCAATGTAATAGGTGGCGAGCCTATTGCCATTAACCGGGTATTTATAAACCTGCGATAAATACACACATAACTTCGAAAAGCATCGAAATGTCATTGGTGTGTGCCATGGTAAAACTTGGGATCGAACCCGAGACCTCGTCTCAGCAGTCCATTACCCATACCACTAGGCTACCGTGGATACTCCGCGTGCGGTAATTATTTATATTATATATCATACAATTTTTAATTCAAAGCCCTTATTTTGAGGATCTTCGATTTCTGCAGAATCCCACATTCGGATCCTTATTACCTGGTCACGTGACCATCGTTGAAGTATCTCCTTTGCAACAAGAGTACTAAAATTCCATGTGACTCCACTGGTGTTACACACGTTCATTGGTCATGGTAACCACTTTCCATCAGGTGGGCCGTGTGCTTGTCTGCCACCTAAGTAGTATAAAAAAAAATATTTAAAAAAATCGGTGTACTCACATTACAAACATACAAGAATATGTATAATTAGTCGAATTGATAACCTCTTCCTTTTTGAAGTCGGTTAAAAAATAATCAGATTATAGTATAATGAACTGTAATACATAATGATCATTGCTAATGAACGCACTCGTTAGCTCCAGTTGAACGTACTCTTTGTAAATCAATTTTAATAACTTGTAGTTCGTTGAAGTTTATGTGGTAGACAATAATAATTACGATGTAGTTTATTATAGATATTACAGCTATAATGTTGATTTAGTATATTATGAGGACCTTTAGTATTAAATAAATAAATATTCTAGTACATTCTATATAGTGCTATTTAGACTCAAAGTAAGTATAACTACGAATACGTTTGTACTAAAAACTTAAACTATCCCTACATTATTTTAAAAGAGGCAAATTAATATACTTTTTTGCGAAGTTATGTGTGTATTTATCGCAGGTTTATAAGTGCCCGGTTAATGGCAATAGGCTCGCCACCTATTGAAACAATGGGACCTAAACATTAACTGGCGAAGGCGAAATGTGGATGCTAGCACCTCTGCCTACTCCTTCGGGGATATAGGCGTGAGTTTATGTTATCTTATGTTGTGTAAATAATTAACAAGTCATTGTTATATAACTAGTATGTATAACAAAAATAGTCCCGTTTAAGTATTTCACTAATTTAATTTACAATCGTAATGAATGAGATTGACAAGTCATTTTAAATATCCCGTATAGCAATATGAAAGTAGCTCTGTCTGTCTGTCTTGTGTAAGTTTATTATTTTGTGGTTATTAACTATTTTCCAAGCAGAGGTACCGTATAGCGTATAAAAAAGCTTTTATTTCGGAATTTTCAATATGTTTCTTTATTTGCCTAAGCAAGAAGCCATCAACTGGAAACAAAGTAATTATCGCACAATACGACATATATAGAAACTTGATTATATGATGTCAAGAAGGGTATTACGTAATAATTCCATTTCAATCAATCGTTACGACCTCTCTACGGTATTGGGAATGATGGATTTCGAATTCCATTGTGCCTTTATTTCCAATTTTGAATTCCCTAATCGATTCCAGAATTAGCTTTCCTGGAGTGTATTAAACGAAAGTTATTGATAAATCGATGCAAATACAGTGACATAGGAATTTAATATATGATATGTGAAGGCCAAGGCGTGAAGAACTTCCGCATCCACAGCAACCATCAAATCCATGAGAGCCAACGCCGCTGATTAATTGCAAGAGAGCTGTCTTTGCTCTTGTGGCATCATTTTGCGTTAATCATGTTAGCCAGGTGTGTGAGAGACATAATTATAATCATAAAAAATAAATGTGGATAAATCTGGCCATATAGATATGTCATACCATGACGGCTAGTTCGAAAACTGTGTAATTTGTTAGTTATATACAATCATTCATTTGAGCAACAGTTAAATGCAATAATTATTTCATGATTGAATATCAATTAGCTATAATAAAAATCTTGAAACATATACTAAAAAGTTGCCATGACAATGAAAATGTGAATTTAAACATCAAGACGAAAGTCGACAACTAATTGTACTACTAAAGAACGTAAATTAACATTAGTTGTTATAAAAAGAATGTCAAACTAAATAACGATAACAAAATCATTTGTAAATAATTAAATGTCCATTACCATACCGGTATTGGTTTGTAATCGAAGTATCGGCTAGTCGACGCGCGCACATGTGTCTGGTCACTGACTTTTAACTAACGGTAGCGTCATGCTTCACATCTATGGACGGACCATTTTTGGATACAGAACGCGGGATTTTCCTTACAAAGTCAATGCATTAAATAATTCCGAAGAAGTAGAATAATGTTTTGGGAAATCATAGAAACAGAATAATATAACATAACATAACATTTTTTTTATACCACTTAGGTGGCAGACAAGCACACGGCCCACCTGATGGAAAGTGGTTACCGTGGCCCATGGACGTTTGTAACACCAGAGGAGTCACAGTCACTCTGCCAACCCTGTAAGTACAGAGTTTCTGTGCCGTCAGTGTAGAAGACAAAGCAGGGCAAGTCTTTAGTCTTCCCACTGACAGCACAAATTCTCCAGTCACACACAGCACATAAACTCACGCCTATATCCCCGAAGGAGTAGGCAGAAGCTTCTGTTTAGGTCCCAATGTAATAGGTGGCAGCGTATTGCCATTATTCGGGCACTTATAAACCTGCGATAAATACACACATAACTTCGAAAAGCATCGATTACCTAGTCATTGGTGTATGCCATGGTAAAACCTGGAATCGAACCAGAGACCTCGTCTCAGCAGTCCATTACCCAAACCACTAGGCTACCGCTGTTATTTACCAGAATAAGGTTTTGGGAAATCAATAAAAAAGATTTTAGGAAATCACTAAACTGTTTTCAAAAGTATCTAATAAAGATGAAAACGTATGTAAATGCTAATTCGATATGTGTAAAGAGGTATGTTGTATTTAAAGCCGTGAGGCGGTTCCAATAACTCCTGCATTTTATGGTGTTCACTAAAACTTACAAAATCGATTGTGATGCTTGTGGGTTCGACACGGCTTCATTCTTTGTATTTACAAATCTAAACAATAAATTTCAATTCTTGTCAGTCTTTTAGGTCTCCTGAATTGCTAATGAATTAGAAGAGATCTGGCCGCTGTATTTAAAAAAATATATATTTATGTCGTTAAATTGACTACACCCCCTTGATTAACTAAGGTGCAGTCAACAGAATAGTGGCCCCCAATACAGATGCTATCCCTAAATGACGGTCCGTACCTTGAAGGCCTCGATAGATGTTTTTCACGTCTCATTTAAAGGACTTTGAATAAGATTTCGACTGGCGATTAATTTAAATATTATAAGGTAAAATTTTGATTTGAAATTATATAATATTGTGGTAAAAAGATAGAAAACAAAAGTAAAATATTAGCGATTTTATATTTGGTAGCGACTAAATGGTTACGAACCTCGGAAACATAAAATGTTGCTTTTTGTTTTGAGTTGACCTTGAGCAATGTAAAAAAACAAAGTTCTATCGTAATTGAATGGTAACATAACATAAACTCACGCTTATATCCCCGAAGGGGTAGGCAGAGGTGCTAGCTTCCATATTTCGCCAGTTTATGTTTAGGTCCCAATGTAATAGGTGGCGAGCCTATTGCCATTAACCGGGTACTTATAAAACTGCGATAAATACACACATAACTTCGAAAAGCATCGAAAAGTCATTGGTGTGTTTTGTTATGTTATGTTTTTTCATAGATAGAGTTGTAGAACTGTCCTAAGATATAGTTGAAGGCTTAAAACCAATAAAAATTTTGCTTGTGATATTTTAACAGTAAATCATTCCAAAGGATTCAAATTATATAATTATACTATGAACCTTTCATAATCACTATCATCCGAGTTACCAACAATAATATCCTATGGTAATAGAGAATTAAATATTCAAACTAATCGTCTTTGAATAATATTTGAAATGTACCCCATAAATACAAAATTTAAAGTTTCGAATGTTACCACAACAGATTTATTATCTTAGGTTCGTGAGCTTAATAATAATAAAGACGGACAACTAATAAACAAGACGAGCTTGGGGCTATGTACTTTAAGGAACGGTTTCAGTGTATGGTTATAGTAAGCACAAAATAAAAGGCCTGCTATTACATTTGCCTTCGTGACGTAACTAGTGATGGAATCATACAGTACTCGGTACTCACCATAAAATTCAAGTTTGCACGAGTATATATTAGCTTTGAATATGTATTGTAAAATTGTAAAATGGGTTGGATTCCAGTTCTAATTAGAAAAAAACAACTTAAATTTTGATAATGTGAGTAGTTCAAATTTCTTTCATATAATATTTTTGTTACTTAAACATCCTCTCAGTTACCAAAAGGAATCGAGGAATGAGAACAATGCAATGAAATGAGAAATGAGAACAATTAAATAAAATGAGACATGATAACATTACAATAATTATTCGTTGTCTTCAGTATGCGACATAGCAAAAGTAACATCTAAGCAACATTTTAAGTTCAGTAACACAATAAGGTAAAAATAACGCAAAATGTTACAAAAGTTACATTCCTGACCAAAATATAACGAGTAGAGATAATCTTCATATGATTAAAATGTAACAACTAAAAATAATACAGCCACAACACTAAAATTAAAAAATAGAAACCATAAAACATAGTCGTCTTACGAAGTGTCGCAGAAATAGAGAATATTGTAATAAATTTTTTTTCAAATTCAAATTCATTTATTTGCTTAAATGTGGTTACAAAGATGTCAGGTTCAATAGTTTTATTATTTAGTAATAGACTAAATTAAATTTAAGTAATATTACTTGTAGTAATTGATACTGAGATATGTCACTATTATTGGAAGTAGTGGTTTATAAACTTACTATTACGTATTTAAAATTTATTTAACTTAGATTATAATAGTGTTATGTTTCGTTCCAATCGTGTAAAGTTACATTCTATGACCTAGCACATCTGTCAAATAGGACCTTTTCAATTATTTCGACTCTAGTAGATTGTATATATAAATATTAACATGTATTCATGTATAAATATGTATTTATATATTCTATTTATATTATATGCCTTGTACCATTTATGTCTTGTATGAAATAAGTGGTTTAGTTTTAAGTCTCATTGCTACTTTATCAACAATATTATCAACTGTTTAATGAAACTTAATAAATTTAGTAGAGAGAAACTTAAATTAGTTACGATACGAGTACTAAATTTATTTCGAATGGTTACTTTAATATAAATTACTTATAATATTATGTTACATATGGTATAGATGCAGTCGATTTAATTTCAAATTTATAATGACTGTAGAACACTGTGTAAATATGAAAATTTAATATTATATCTAACAGTAATAAATTAATAACTAATACCTCCTCGGAAAACGTTGTAGCGAATTAGATTCACATTTATATTAATACTGTTGGCAACCCCGTTCCCGTTGCTGACCGCCCTCAAAGCGTATTGATATGTCTATGACTACTATGATTACTTTCTCTTGTTAAAATAATATTCAAGCACGGTTTAGTAGATCTAGTGATAATTCCTCACAACGTCACAAACTCACACACTTTACCTCACTGAAGCCAGAGCTCACTAGAGAGATTTTGTGCTATCAGTTGGAAGACCAAAACATTGACCTGTTTTGTCTTCTGCACTGACAACTCAGAAACTCTGTGCTCTTATAGGGTCGGCAGCACGAGTATGACGCCCTTGATATTGCACACGCCCATAGGCAAAGGTAACCACTTTTCATCAAATGGGCCGTGTGCTTGTCTGCCACTTAAGTTGTAATAAAAAAAACCTTCAATTTCTTTTTAAGTTGAAACTAAAAGGCGTCTCCTGAAAAAAGAACTCGAGAGTGAATCTCAATCTAGGAATCTTTCAATACCAAACATGAAGCGTAAATAATTTAAAATATTGTAGTTATCATTTTCCAGTAGCTAAAGCACGAATACAGAAAGACATTTTTCAATTACACATTTCAGTTCAATGAACTTCGGATACAAGAGTTCATAGTTCTTGTGAAATAAATTCTTGCATTCAAAAAATACTATATTGAATCATGACAATAGGGTAGGAGGCGATGAAGATTTTTCTTTTGACTTCACTTAGAAGTTCACTAGTATTTAAGCTCTAGTTGTAATCGTAACTGTCAAGTTTAATAACGAATTTTAAATAAAGAAGTAGGTAAATAAATCCTAATTCTGTTTTGTTCTGCGCTGACGGCACAGACACTCTCTGTTTTTACAGAATCAGCAGCAAGAGTGTCATTCCCCTAGTGTTGCACACGTCCATAGGCCCACGGTAACTTGAGTGATATAAAAATCTTTCGAACTTGGGTATTATCGTTGTTGAAAAAAATAAAGGAAATCAGCATGTTAAGACTATTAAAATTGGTCGTATTTAGCTTATAGTCCAGCTTAGAAAATAAATAGTACAATCAATAACTGCATTGATCTGGGTGTGTATCTATTATAATATGTATGTATTTACAAAAAAAAAGTATCTAAGTATGTTTATCCGCATTCTAGATTCCATAACACTAGCTAGTTAAGCTATTCTTAACATGGGTCTAGATAGCGTGATCTGGGTGTATCTATTATAATATGTATATATTTACAAAAAAAAAAGTGTCTAAGTATGTTTATCCGCATTCTAGATTCCATAACACTAGCTAGTTAAGCTATCCTTAACATGGGTCTAGATAGCGTTGTGTGTAATGTTGCAGAACATTTATTTATTATTATTTATTTGTTGGACTAATTACTAATATTTTTCTAGAAATTATTCATGCAATATCCATACTAATAATATGTGCAAGTAATTCTGCCTGTCTGTATGTTACGTTTTTACGCATAACTCGCTGAACCGATTTTGACGAAATCTGGTATAGGGGTAGATTGGACCTTGAAAATGGATAAAGGCAATGTTTAATACAATATGATAACTTTAGCTTGAGTAAAGACAGTGCTCATTATAGTCCACCCATGAGACGACACATGACCTAACTCTTTACAGTTTTTTAATAACTTTCAACAAAAAAACATAAAAGAGGGTCTCTGACGTGCTGATTCTAGGGATGTCCTTCTTCAACTCCTAACAGTGGTTAACGACATGCTTCACCGTATGTTGATCAACACTCCGACTATACTTTAAAAACTGCGAAATGAATAAACTTTTATAAGTTCATAACAACGAGTTTGGTAAACAATATAAAGCTGTAAGGTACATTAGCCAATTTCATAATATTTAGACATTATTACATAACATAACATAAACTCACGCATATATCCCCTAAGGGGTAGGCAGAGGTGCTAGCACCCACATTCCGACAGTTTTTAATGTTTAAGTCCCAATGTAATAGGTGGCGAGCCTATTGCCATAAACCGGGCACTTATAAACCTGCGATAAATACAGACATAACTTCGAAAAACAGAAAAGTCATTGCTGTGTGCCATGGTAAAACCTGGGGTCGCACCCGAGACCTCGTCTCAGCAGTCCATTACCCATACCACTAGGCTACCGCTAATTAACAAAAATACAAAAGTCAAAAAACCATTATACTTTGAATCTTTTTCTCAATTCAGTTCATATAAACTTGCTACGAGTATATAATAGATACAATAAAAAACTAACTTCCATAAATAAAAACAACGGCGTGAAGTATGTAATAAGTATTTATATCTTCCGATTATTTAAGTAATACTAATAACTTAATATAACTTTGATCAACCTTGTGTTTCCCCTGGTAAAGTAGACACTTGTTAATTCATTCAAAAAAACCTTCTGTCAATTTAGTTTCCACCGTTTTCCATTTACAATAGAGTCTTAATTTTATTATCTGATGTTGAGTAGTGGGGTTTGATGTCATCGCCATGAACTGTGCATGAGTTTAGTCAGCCGCGAGGTCCAGTGCGTGCGCGCCGTTCTCAACGAGAATTTGAAAGTTTTAAACATCGAACGTGAATTTGTGTGAAGTTTTTATTGTGAATTTGTTATTTCTTATAAAGAGAAGTGCTCAATAGTGTAATTTGTTTTAGTGTTAAGTAGCGCTGTGGTTGGATTGGAATAAAAAAAACAATGATTAAGGTAATGATATTGATGATTTATCCGTTTATTGAGATGGACATGTTCGGATCGAGTATGTCGATATAATCAATAGACTTTCTACGTTGATTAATGAATGTATACTCAATGACGTTGCACTGTTCATCGCTGTACACTTTCTCTAATACGCTGCCGTTGCGTCATTGCTTTCACAGTTTACTTTAGTATAGAAAATGCTCAGATAAATTTCGAGTATCTTGAATAAACAAAAAGAAGAGACAAAATGGCTTATAAAAACGTCACAAACGATTATACACAAGTTGTTTTTTTATTTAGGTACCATTATGTAGTTTTATAACTTATATGATAGCAATATTCAACATGTAACTTTTAACTTACAATTTAATTTTTCAACTATATCTTTTTTTTTTTACAACTTAGGTGGCAGACAAGCACACGGCCCACCTGATGGAAAGTGGTTACCATAACCTATGAACATGTGTAACACCAGTGAAGTCACATCCGTGCTGCCGACTCTGTAAGAACAGAGATTTTGTGCCGTCAGTGTAGAGGACAAAGCAGGACAAGACTTTGGTCGTCCCACCGACAGCACAAATACTCTCCAGTGAGCTCTGGCTACTCTACTCACCGCCGGGAACACAACACGAAGTTATTATAACCGCGGTATTCTGCGGAGGTACTTTCCCAGTCGGACTGCTCAATTGGGCGGAAATACCGACGTGTCCTACCTCCTCAAATCTTATACAATAATAAACAGAAGTTGAACGAACGAAAGTTAGATAACTAATGAACTTTCCTGTTATTATATCTGGAAACGATACTTCACAAAAATAACAAATCCACTATTTATCAATAACAATTTGGGAGTCTATTGAAGCTTTTTTGAAGCTCCTACAAACGCAATATGATTTCCGTTCACAATTTATTGTTGTCATAATAAAATATATTTAATATACAAGTTAAAGGCACTTCATATATGAAATGCTTATAGTTTATTGGTGCTAGAACAATTCAATAAGTAGTAACTTTTAACATAGATTATTTAATTTAAATTATTTGTACCAAGATATCAACAAGTTTACACCTATAGAATACCGCAGCCATAATAACCTTGTGTTGTGTTCCCGGCGGTGAATAGGGTAGCCAGAGCTGACTAGAGAGTGTTTATGCTGTCAGTTAGTGGAATGACCAAAAGCTGGTCCTGCTTCGTATTTTACACTGACGGCACAGAAACTCTCTGTGTTTACGGGGTTGGCAGCGCGAGTGTGACTCCCTTGGTTTTGCACATGTC
This sequence comes from Eilema griseolum, assembly GCA_963662185.1. Classification (NCBI taxonomy): domain Eukaryota; kingdom Metazoa; phylum Arthropoda; class Insecta; order Lepidoptera; family Erebidae; genus Eilema; species Eilema griseolum. Next base: position 22,635,860 of record OY759238.1, read on the forward strand.
CATAGGTCACGGTAACCACTTTCCATCGGGTGTACCGTGTGTTTGCCTGCCACCTAAGTGGTATAAAAAAAAGGTTGAAAACTCATTTTAACTAACTCCATTATAAGAAACAATTTACTCACTAACATCAAAGCAATAATAATTGTATATCTAGATGAAAATTACGTCTTAAACATAACATTACATAAACTCACGCCTATATCACCGAAGGTGTAGAGGCAAAGGTGCTAGCACCCACATGCCGCCAGTTTATGTTTAGGTCCTAATGTAATAGGTGGCGAACCTATTGCCATTAACCGGGCACTTATAAACCTGCGATAAATACACACATAACTTCGAAAAGCATCGAAAAGTCATTGTGTCATGGTAAAACCTGAGATCGAACCCGAAACCTCGTCTCAGCAGTCCATTACCCTTACCACTAGGCTACCGTAGTAATTACGTCTTAATTGATATAAAAGTCAAGATAAGCTTCTGAAGCTTTGTCAAAGTAGAGGGAAATAAAAAAACGGAGAGCTGCATAGAGCAAGCTGTGGATGCAAAAAAAATTGTGACTAAAAGGAAAATAATAAAATATTTAAAATTATATAATGGTCATGTCTATTGGGATTATCCCAGAACCAAGTTAACCTCACTAAACAATCAATTTATATCAGTATTACATACAATACGTAATATCTTTACTCAGAACTGCTGTTTACTTTACATCGCATTCGTAGTTATAATGTAGGTACCTACGCCGAAGTCTAAGCTGATAATTTCTACGTAACAGATGTGAGTTCATTTCTGATTATCTACTGAACTTGTAAGCAGTAAGAGGAAATAGTTATCTAATGTTTATAATTAAAAATGTACTAAGACTATTTGATATCGAGATTATTAACATTATAACCTCTGATATACAGTTTTCCTCAATGAAATACGTTTATTCTCAATGAATTTCAATCCCAGTTGCATCCAAAGTTTGCACCTTCTAGTACAGAATCCGCTCTACCAGTCTAACTGCTGATTTGACTGATCTATGATATTTTTCGTGAAGCGATTGCCATTTGACCTCCATAACATAAAACGACGACGAACGAAAAGGCGTAAGGAAGCATTTCGGTTTTTATTACCTTATTTAACCATTAAAATATACATTGGCTATAATACCTTAGTAGTGTAACAAAAACCATAAAGGTTTGTCCGTACACTACGTTCGTCGTTCACCCTGGCAGAAGCAGGCCGCGGCAGTGGCGCGCCTGGCACGCCTCCCCGTTTCCGGGGACGAGTTGGGGACTCTGTAGTCCCCACACCCGAGAAGAGGGCCAGATCGTGAGAGATGGCCCTGGGTCGGCCGGTGTGCAAGGGATATGCCTGTCAACCTCACCTTCGGCAACCAAAACGACCCACAGGCGGCGTGCGTTTTAGTCGGTTCGAGTCCGACATAACCTCCTCCACCGGCTCCAGTGGGGAGGTATCCGTGGGATTTTGCGCACGAAAAAAAAAAAAACTACGTTCGTCGTCGAGTCTATATAATACTAATTACATTAATAACAATATCAAAATTAACAAAAATATGTTACATTGTGGGTACATATATAGTGCAACAATATAATTTTACTTTTGTTCTGTGTTCATAATATTTTTTTTTTTTTAAGAGCAGTTGTTGGACTTTTTGGGGTTCCAACTACCCGTAACGACGTCCATAGATGTTCGTATGGCAACCGGGACCGAAGGCTTAACGTGCTCTCCAATGCAAATATTTGCACTGAGCGGGTATCGAACACGTGCTTCCTGCGTAGCGGCCGCGCTTACTACCGCCACGCCATACAGGCTGTCACTCAATGAATTTCATTGATAAAAATACAGATTAAATAAAAAATTATGTTGAGAAATCGTAGTAAAGAGGTCAAAATTAGAGTAAAAAGGTACTCTTTTGTTTTAGAATCATCCTTCATCATCCGTGTGGTGACGGAGAAATAACACAAGTATCACCACCCCATCTCATCCGAAGGGTGTCGTAACAGGCGACTAATGGAAACATACGCAAACCATATCATTGTGAGAGAAGGAAAACTCGAAATAAAACCCTGTACCAACCCGTCTGGCCAACGTGGAAACAGTAGGCCAAAGCCTCCCAACATTGGGAGAGGCCTAGTCCAGCAGTGGACTGCGATGGGCTAGTTGATTGATTTGATTGATTGTTTTAGAATATTTTTACTTCTCGACCTCTCTCGATAATTTATACGCAGAGTGATCGAAGCAAAAAACTAACATTATTTTTATAAATTGCTCCAATAATTACTTCGATAATATTTTATCAGATTCATATCTGTAAATTTTCACTTGATTAACTTACTGTTAAATATGAATTGGATAGTCTCTATAATTATCGCATTAATTCACATCACTGGTGTTATATTTATCTCGTCTGCGATTATACTAAGCTTTATATTTTTTACTGTCATTGCTAGACATCTTCATAAAAGCATTTTAATCGTTTTATGCCGCACAATGTTTTTCCAACCATTGATACAATGTCAGCTATATAAAAAGTTTATTACTTTGACTATTTGCCATACAATATAACCAGTTTCTTCATAATTATGTTGTCATGTTCGAGTTCTAGGCTTAAGTACTGATAATTATATGGTCACTTTGTTGTTTTGGTGTAAAAAGTAATACAGCTGTTAACTTGCCGTTAGTGAATTTTTTTGGTTACTATTAATACTTGTCTTAGAATGTGAATGACCTATTACATTGGGACCTAAACATAAACTGGCAAAATGTGGGTGCTAGCACCTCTGCCTACCCCTTTGGGGATATAGGCGTGAGTTTATGTTATGTTATTTTAGGAATGTGAATTGTAACATAGATAAAATGGTTAAGCTGGATTATCAAAATCAGTATCAGCATTTATCACGGTGACATCCTTAAACGCTTAAACTTTAGATTCCAGGTCTACTGTTCAACTCTTTCTTCTTCTTGTTGCACGGTCTTTAGTAGACTTGAATGTGGGACTATTGGTACTTATCATTTTGTAAGACATTCGTTCTTGGGTACGTTCATGGGTCCTATTACCCTCGCGACCAGGTATTTGTTATTCACATAACCAACTAGTCATTGCAAATGTGACATTGACTAATTTTCCACAGATTAATCTGTGAAATAACCGACACGATTCATTACGAGCACACAGAAAGTGGTTACCGTGGCATATGGAAGTGTGGAACACCAAGAATGTCACACACGTGCTGCCGACCCTATAAGAATAGTTTCTGTACCGTCAGTGCAGAAGACGAAACAGTGAAAGTCTTTAGTCTTCCCACTGATAGCACAAAAAACTCTCCAATGAGCTATAGCTACCCTACTCACAGCCGGGAACACAACACGAGGTTATTATGGTCGCGGCATCCTGTAGAGCGGAGGTACTTCCCCAGTCCAACTCCTCTATTTGGACAGCAATACCGTTCCAATTTCCAATTAGATCCTGATACAAAAACCATCAACATATTTACATAGTTATATAATGTTGGAAAATACGTTTAAACACATTTGTACATGTTTGTTAGGTTAAGTACATGTTTGTACACATCTTTAATGTAGTTTACACTTGCCATTATGTATAGATACCACCGAGTTTTATTTACATATCGGTAGGTACTCAACTGTCTAAATAAAGTTAAATAATAAAATTAGCTAGAATAAAAAGTTTAACAAAAAGTTCAGGACCTAAATTTGTTGGCTATTTACCCAATTATGTCATTAATTCGTTTGTTGTTGTTCTTAAGCTAGATTGGTAGGACAAGACGGTATTCCCCTCTCAATTGAGCAGTTCGACTGTAGAAGTACCTCCACCTACAGAATACCGTAGTCATAATAACCTCGTGTTCTGTTCCTGGCAGTGAGTAGGGTAGCCAGAGCTCACTGGAAAGTCATTGAACTGTTAGTGGGAAGGCCGAAGCCTTGTCCTACTTTGTCTTCTACACTGACGTCACAGAAACTCTCTGTGCTTATAGGGTTGGCAGCGCGAGTTTAACTCCTCTGGTGATGCTCACGTCCATAGGCCACGGTATCCACATTACATCAGGTGGGCCGTGTGCTTGTCTGCTACCAAAGTGGTGTAAATTTTTTATTAGAAACCGAGATCAGTTTAAACTAAACTTCATGCAATATCACTAAATATTTTGTTAGATGAATTCGTCGGTGAAGTTCGGTTTCAGCTTGATTTATGACTTAGATACTATATACTCCGAAATGAAAATTAATTCAAATGAGTCTAGCTTGTGCGGGCATTTTACTTAAAATTTGATGTCAAGAAAACATCATTCAATTGATTAATTTAATGAAATAATAATAATAATAACATTCGCTCACCCTGCATTCCATCGCATATATTCGCAGATGAGTGCGTCCTCATACCAAAGAGACTTAACAATGGACTTCAAACTTTATTGCCAACGCTTAACAGTAACTAGGTCAATCGATTAAGATATAGAAAAAATAGGATCGGTTCAGGCGGGATTCGAACCCGCGATCTGTCCCTTACAGGGGGAACGCTCTGACCACTAAGCCACAGAACCTTCGCCCAAAACCATCCAAATTCTTCTATACATAAATCTGTCTTTCGGTTGAACCGATCGTTTTTTTTCTATATCTTAATTGATTTTGAATAGTTAACATACTACACCATATCTTTTGTTGTTATAACATTACTGTCCATCCCAAGGTTGCCTGGGAGAAATCGCTTCAGCGATAAGGCTGCCCATTGTACATTGAACTGTATAGATGCTACCTACTTGTCCTACTGTAAATCTGTTGGTGTACAATAAAGAATTATCTATCTATCTAAATGCGTTAAAATTTCATTCAAGTAAGTAGGTGACTCGTAAATACTTAGCGTCCATTGAAACAATGCGCAAAACGAACATCTAGTGGAGACTAAACGTGGTCTACTTGACCACAAGCGTCAGACCGTGGTATCCGTAATATCCACAGCTTTCTCCACAATTGACGGATCAGTACGTATGAATGCAAGGTTAATTACAGTAGTGGGAAATTATAGCTTTCTACAGTTTTATTTATTAGTGCTAATGTGATTGCTGATATTGTGAAAATAATTATTAATTTGTCACCGTGGTTTCCGGCTGAGTAGAATTTGAACCAACGCATCTCTTCCTATGCGGTGTCTTAAAAGGCGACTAAGGAATAGTGCTGTTTAACATCAGACGGATATATACAGTCCAAATTCAGCCTCAGATGCATGACTCGAGTTAATAGTAGTAGGTACCTGGAATACGGCAAGAGGTTCACCCCTTACGTGTAGCCAATACAATTAGTGGTGAAATGTGGATGTTAATTCACCTTTGCCTAATTCTCTGGGGATCTAGGCGTGATTATATGTATGTATGTAATTATTAATTTAAGCAACTTAAGGTGACAAATTAATTCATCTGTCTGAACAGTGATTGGTAATTTGTAAAGGTATAAACATATGTTCGTGTTATTTTTTTATAAAGAATATTAGAACCGAAATTACTAATATTCCTTCTAACCCCTTCAGTTAAGCTAAATTGCTAGTGTTAGGAGTGGGTTCACGTCGGTAGTGTAATTGCCAGGAATCGAACTACAACTCGAATGTAATCAATGTCACATAAGCCTGTGATTCATCGTTTTAGGCAAAAATGCTTCAAACTATGAGCAAAATCTAACGAAATGGGTTAGCTAGTGGAGTAACCCACATTATACTATGTTTTTCTGTCTTACGTAATAGTTAAAGTCCGCCATGGATCATGGCTTGACGTCATGGCATGGTCTCACTACCATGGACACATAAGATCGTGCGAAGTGCCAGAAAGTAGACCACCTTGACCTCGGATGCAATCAGGAAAATACATCTCCATGTAATTGATTTTATTTTTATTTTTTATACCTCTTGGCCCACCTGATAGAAAGTGGCTATGGACGTGTGCAACACCAAGGGAGTCGCACTCGCGCTGCCAACCCTGTAAGCACAGAGCTTCTGTGTCGTCTGTGTAAAAGGAAAAGCAGGACAAGCTTTAGGTCTACCCACTGATAGCACAAAAACTCTCCAGTGAGCTCTGGCTACCCTACTCACCGCCGAGAACACAACACGAGGTTATTTAACGATCACGAATTATCCACAATGCCTATTATGGTGGAATATGGCGAAACTATGTACCTACTGGATATAACACCTTTATGTAACCCATATTTGTAATGAATGAATGAATAAATAAAATAAAAACAAAAGTTTCGGTAGCTTGGTGGTTGAGGAGTCAGCCGTATGATCGAAAGGACCCGGGTACGAATCCTGGCCATTACACTACTAACGTGGACCCACTCCTATCATATTACGTTACTTATTAAGCAATTTAGCTTAGCTGGAGAGATTGAAGGAATATTATAAATTTTAGTTCTAATATTCTTTTCTTTAAATTGATATTCTGACGTTATAACGTTATATCATTTAATTCTTTTTTATTTTAATGACTTTCAAAATAAGTAAGATTTTGTAAAAAGGTAGAACTGATTTCGTCGAATCTATTATGTAAGGAGATTATTTAAATTCTTGTTATACCAATACTTTAAGTCTGTGAAAAGATTTTAAAAGAAGAATTTTGAAAAGAAATTAATATCCAATTCTAATTTACATTAATGAGCAATATCATCGGCACATTAACTAAAAAATAAAAGCTTTTTTAGGGAGACTGGCCTTTGTTCTCTTAATTTTTTTACGTTAATAATATTATCTTTTGATGTTAACATATACAAAAAAAAAATCATAATAAAACTAAAATAATTAAAATGCGTCGTGGAATTCCTCCGCATCGCATGCCTCTTGTGGTAGCGTTCCCAGAAGACTGACTACATTGGCGCGTTGTATAGTAAAGCATATTTTGATGACCTAAAAAGATCTAAAGCTTATTAGATATTACAATAATAAGGATAGATAAATCTTCTTGTGATAAGTAAATCCGGACAAATGCTTTTAAAAAAGCCTTTTTTTTCAGTATAGTATTTGAGAAATTTCATAAAAAGAATTCTTGAGAGTAGATTGCAGTAAGGCCTGCCGGGTTTAATAGTGCAAAAATGCAACCAAATAGAAAAAAAAAAATTAGAATTCCCGTTTAAAGACGTGTGCAATCATAGCATATAAAATGCGCGACAGCAATGAGTGGCGCAGTAGCAGGACATAAATCTTCAAATAGCACAGCATACAGTGCATCTCGTAGTTGCCAACGCAGCTCTATTAGTATAGGTATAGGTAGGAGGTAGGGACACGACGCTATTTCCGTCCCAATTGAGCAGTCCGACTGGGGAAGTATCTCCACCATAAAGAATACCGGAATACAATGGCTATAACCTTGTGTTGTGTTCCCGGCGGTGAGTAGGATAGCCAGAGCTCACTGGAGTGTTTTTGTGCTTGTCAGTGGGAAGACCAAAGGCTTGTCCTGATTTTGTGTTCTGCACTGAAGGCACAGAAAATCTCTGTTCTTACAGGGTGCCGACCCTGTAAGAACCGAGATTTTCTTTCTTCGGGTATGACTCCACTGGTGTTACACATGTTCGTAGGTCACGGTAACCACTTTCCATCAGGTGGACCATGTGCTTGTCTGCCACCTAAGTTGTATAAAAAAAATAGTATACTACTTGCTTAAATATTACCTACCCCTAAAATATTTACTCCCGTCTTGTATTTATAGCATGATGCATCTCATGATGGTTGCATCATGAGGTGCATCTTACTATAATCACAATCAATCACAATGCAATCAATCACAGCTGATTGATGGCTATTCTTGATGTTTTGATACATAAGAAAATAAATTCCTAAAGATACAAGTCAACCAATGAGTTTTATAATTTTATTAAAAAGGTGCTTTAGATAATATACTCTCTAAATAATAAAATAGAAAGTATGTATTTTTCGTATACGTACTTATCTTTCTATCTAGCAGTAAGTGGCCAAAGGAGTTACTGAAAGTGACAAGGCTACTTTTTACTTGTAAAAATGAATTATACCTCAGGGGCTTGTGAACCCTCGCTCCAATTCCACACTCACAGGGTCAAGGATAAAAGCTGAAATTTTTTGCTACATTCTTTTTCTATCACCATCCTTTCCACACAGCGAATAGAGTAAAAGTTAATTATAATGCGACTTTTTCTTGCCCAAATAAAAAGCAAATTAGTTTTTCATTAAATTGTTTTTTGCTTTAATAAAAAGCCACCACTGAATTGTCAAGAACGTCATTATTACATCCTCCGAGAAATAAGTAATATCCTGAAGCTAGTAAGAGAGCTACTTCGGTAATTTGTCGTCTGCGTTTAGGTCATGCCTGCACCAATGTATTTCTGGCTAAGATCAGGATCAGGGACAGCTCTCTCTGTGAGTGTGGCTTAGATGAACACACAGCGGATCATATTTTCTTTGAGTGCACAAGAAGGAATGTTTCTTTATATGATATCCTCCCCATTAACCGTATCCCTCGACCCATGAATTTTAACTCTCTTCTGACCTATACTAATTCTCATCTCATATATTTGATCTGTAGCTACATTAACTCAAATAATATTAACCTGTAGAACTGTGTTTGTCTGCTATAACCTCCAACCAGTGTGTTTTGCTTTGACTCAGGTACTCCAGCGTGCTACATGACTTTCGGCCTATATTGGATGTTAAATACATCATCTCTTGTACATTCATAAAACCTTTGATCCGAGATTACAACAAGTCACATTCCGCCAAGTCGAAACTATGAATTAAATCCCGAGCTAAGTCATTGGCGGAAACATCGGAATCGCCAGAAGGAAAAAAAAAAAAAGAAAAAAAAAAAAAAAAAAAAAAGTAATATCCGGTAATATTTTACATTCCTTACCGAGTATTTTATCTGTATAAGAAATTAAGTTGTTTGACAATATATATGTTTTGATATTATTACAATCGTATCTCTTAAATCGTATCAAAAAAGACAGAATGTGTTTTAATATTATTTATATGTTATGTGATGCCAATCAGTAAGAGGGATAAGACCTGAGTATTGTTATGATATAATATTGTATTAATTTTAATTCCTCCCACACATGACAAAAAAGGGCTTAACAGACAGATAAACGTCAATTGAATGCTCTTTAAATGGGTTCCGTTTCTTTCACCTATATGCACCAATATGACAGGTAATACAACAATCTATGAGATTAGCAAAGAGATTGTGGTTAGCGTACTGCTTTCGACGCCCGCACATCTGATTACAAAGTAATTGAATAGAAATTTAAAATGGTGAACATTGGTTTATGGAATAACTGAAATCCGTTTATTTTGATAAAAGAAAGTTAACTTTGGAACACTGAATATAATATAACTATTACTTTCTAAATAATAATGATAGATACTATTGTAATTCCGAAAATTTAATACTAAATTTGTTACTTTCTAATTGTGACAACTCAACCATAAAGCAATAGAATTAATATCTATCAACTAGAGAGAGGTTTTAGCTGTAAATTTACTTAGTGAGTTCTACTGTTACAAGTTCGATTAAAATCACAAAAAAAATGTTTGATCTTCATAAAATCACAATAAAAATTAATAAAAAAAATCTACCTAAAATTCACTTAAATATTGCCTCGACTTAGTATTTAGGTTTATTTACACAGTGTAATTAGGAATCATCTGAATTAAAATATAAAATACTACAGAAACAATACTATACAAGCCTGCACGTTCAGTCGGATGTCAACTAGAAGGCTGGCAGCATTGCCACGTTGAATGATAATATCAATCCTTTGCGCAAGGAATAAACCAGCCCTCTGGTCACGGGAAGCACCTATTACACGTTTAGAATTGTCTGTAAACAAAAGACGGGCACTTGGACAGAGAGGGCAGTATGTAATTACCACTTAAATTACTATATTTGCGCAGCTTGAGGGTCTCTGTCGACACAGTAGCAACGCAGATGCAGTCTGCAGTCCCTGGAAGGTGTGAAGACGGCCTCGGTCTTGCCTGGCACTGCCAAAGCTTAATCGTATTGTAAATAGAATGTGCCTTCGAAAGTCAAAGAAATAATTTTAGAAATAGTTTAGCGAGATGCCAGAGCCAGCATCATTTTAGCTCTTTTACCCTCAGTATAAAAAGTTTTAAATCCTAATGTGTAGCGGATAATCCTAAACTCCCTCTCCGTAATACACGCAGTAGGGCGCCGAGACGTTATTCTCCGTCTACTAATTTACGAACGCGCCCATAGCGCTAGCCAATCACAGGCCCGCGCGACCGGCTCGGTGAGTCGGAGAAACGAACGCCAAGAGTAATACACGATTTACGATAATTGTCTTAATAATTAAGTTTATTTGTTGCTTAATTGTAAAATTCGTTATTAAAAGGAATGTGACAACTACACCTGGCTCCTTATTGGCTCCATCCCGACTACAACTGACGCCCAACGTGTATATAAGGAGCATAAAGTTCGTCCAACAAGATGCCGCGCAAACGACAATCGCTAGATCAAAATAGTTCTGTACAGGAGGGAAATAGCAATAACTCAACAAATAATAACGTTGTGTTTACACAAGAAGCACTTACAACGCTTATTACGAGTATGCAGCAGTATCAAGCTGAGTTATATTCTCAAATAATGAGAGAGGTACGTTCGTCCACACCAAACGAGGTTAATGTCTCCGCCATTATGAAAAATAATTTTGCGAAATGTGCATCGCGTTTCAACGGAAATACTGGTGAGTCTGTTGACAATTTTATTGATGCCATCTCAGTATACAAGGCGTGCCTAAACATAAGCGACGAGAACGCCATGTTAGGACTTTCTATGTTACTGGGTTCATCGGCGGGAACATGGTGGCAAGGCGTCAAAAACTCAACGAAAACTTGGGAAGAGGCCCTAAACAGATTGCGCAGTGCCTTCGGCGAGCGTCGTCCGCCATTCAGGATTTACTCCGAAATATTTTCAACCACTCAAGGTCAGCAGAATACAGATCTTTTTATTGCGAAAATTCGAGCTTTATTAGCAAAGCTTCCGCATGGTGATCTGTGTGAACGAGTGGAGTTGGACATGGTATATGGGTTATTAGATCGCCGCATTAAGAAAAGATTAGATAGATCAGCTATCAGTACATTCGACGAATTATTAATTAAAGCTCGCGCTATTGAGGACTCGTTAAAGGAAAACCACAAGTCCGAGAGCTGCAACACATCCGTCGCGACGACTTCGGAATCTGCGCGCCCCGCTTCTAACCCTATGCGTGCCACTGCAGTCCCCGCACGTGCCTCTGCAGCACCTGCGTATTCCACTGGCACAGCTGTTGATGGTCAAGATGCAAGACGTGGGAAACCCAGGTTGTTCTGTGTGTATTGCAAGCGTAGTGGTCACACTAAAGACAAGTGTGAAAAGCTTAATATTAATAAATCTAATGATAATAAGTCTAGTGATAGTGATACTTCAAAGTACAAAGATATTAAATGTTATGGTTGCGGTACAGAAAATGTTATAAAATCTAAATGTCCTAATTGTAACCCTAAATTAAGCTCATATGGTGAGCACACTGCATTTTATTCCCTTAGTTCAAAGACTGAGACTTCAACTTGTATTTGTAACAATTGTAATCCCCGCTTTATGTTGTCAAATGGTTTTCAATGTGTTTCTGGTAATTTTGTCGGATCAAAATCTCATGTTAATAATGATTTTAGGCCGCACACCAGTATTGCTGTACCATTATCTGACAAAGTTGGTGGCTCACAATCTTTATTGGAAATGTCAAGTAGCTCTAAACAGTTTCATGGGAAAGTCAGTGGTGCTCAAACATATTTGGTAAATGGTGCTCAAACATGTTTTGCTAATGATTCTCAAACATGTTTTGCTAATGAATCTCAAAGTTTTTTTAAAGTTAATTGTGAAAATAAATCTTCTCTACGTCCAGTAATAAAAATTAATATTTTAGGTGAGAATGGTACAGCAATGATTGATTCAGCAGCCAAATGTTGTGTGGCTGGCTATACATTGTACAATCTTTTTAAAATGAGAAATCATCGTATGTTGTCTTGTGTGAAAAATGTAAGCTTAGCTGATGGTGTTACTAGATTAATGAATGTACTTACTACGGAAGTGTATGTATGTCTTGAAGGTAGAACCAGGCTCATAAGTTTTTTAATTTTTCCAGACGCGGATAGTAATCATACTTTGTTAGGTATAGATTTTTTGATAAATTTTGATATCAGTGTGGATTTTGGTAACGCTAAATGGTACTTTAACGATAATGATAAAAAGTTTGATCTTCTTTTCGAAAAAGATTTATTTTATGAACATGTCTATGTTAACAGCATATTTAGGGATGATGAAGCATCAGGTCTTACCGATCAACAACGCGAGGTTCTTGCTCAAGTTCTCACGGAAAATGAGGACATTTTTAAGTTGACAGGTGAACCAACTAGTTTCGCGGAACATGTAATAGATACCGGTGACCACGCTCCTATCGCGGTACCTCCGTATAGGTTAACGCCCGCGAAAAAGGCTGTTATGCAGACTGAAATAGAAAAGATGTTAGCCGAGGACATCATAGAGGAATGCGAGTCGGCATGGGCCGCTCCGGCGTTATTAGTTCCAAAAAAAAATGGTCAGGTACGTTTTTGTGTCGACTATCGTAAGCTTAACGCAATTACTAAGTCTGACGCGTATCCAATGCCGCTTATTGACGAACTTGTACAGTCAACAAAACGCAATTGCATCATGACTACGTTAGATATGAGAAGTGGGTTTTGGAATGTAAGCGTACGCGAGTGTGATAGGGATAAAACGGCCTTTCAGACACATTTAGGAACGTTTCGTTTTAAACGCATGCCTTTTGGTCTTAAAAATTCGCCAATGACGTTTGCTAGGCTAATAGACAGGTTGCGCTCCGGTACATCACTGAAAAACATAAACATTTTAGCATACCAAGATGACCTGCTAATTATATCAGATGGATTCGACCAGCATATCGCAGATTTACGTATAGTTTTTGATAGACTACGCCTATTCAATCTTCGCGCCAACCGCGAAAAATGTGTTTTCGCACGCAAAGAGGTTAAATATCTTGGCCACGTCATCACACAGGAAGGGATCCTCCCTGATCCTGGTAAAATACGCGCTATCGTGGATATGAAAGAACCAAGTTCGGTACGCCATCTCAAAACTTTTCTTCAAACGTGCTCGTGGTTCCGAAAGTTCATTTTGAACTTTTCGAAAGTCGCTGAACCACTAACACGTCTTCTGAAAAAGAATCAACCTTGGAAGTGGGGTAATGAGCAGAAACAGTCGTTTCAAGAGCTCAAAAAGAGTTTAACGTCTGCTCCCATTTTAATCCAAGCTGATTACAGCAAACCATTTGTATTACGTACGGATGCTAGCAATTACGCCTTAGGTGCCGTCTTGCTGCAGGGCGAAGGAAACAATGAACGGCCAATTGAGTATGCGAGCCGTCTCCTTAACCCCGCCGAACGCAACTACAGTACTACTGAAAGAGAAGCTCTAGCAGTAGTCTGGTCTGTTGAACGCTTCAGAGGTTACATTGAGGGTCATGAAATTGTTGTTAGTAGTGACCATCAACCTCTTAAGTGGTTATTAAGTTTAAAATCGCCTTCAGGTAGACTCGTGCGATGGGCTTTAAAGTTGCAAGAGTTTAATATTCGCTTTGAATACACTCCTGGTAAAGCCAATGTTGTCGCTGACACTTTGAGTCGTCCTACCTGCGAAGAAGATAGTAAGGATCAGTGCGGGATTTGCTCAGTCATTGTAGACTTACCTTCGAGAAGTCCTGCTGATCTTCGCCAAGCTCAGTTAGATGACTCGGAACTGAGAAAAATTATTAGTAGTCTTGAAAGTAATGATGCTCTTGAAGACAAACGCTGGTCTGAGCGAGGTTACTTCATGCAACAAGGAGTTCTTTATAGGTATAATCCTGACGTCGATGTTGAAGAACCACAGCTCGTACTTCCTGTGAGTTTAAGACTCGATGTCCTGCAGGAATGCCATGACACTCCTATTGCTGGTCATCAAGGCATCGATAGAACGTTACATAGACTTTCACAACGGTTTTTTTTCACTGGTATGAGACGTCTTGTGGCTGATTTTATTAAGTCTTGCCCTACATGCCAGCGGTATAAGTCGTCAAATGTAAAGCCATCAGGCCTCTTGCAAACACCAGTTTTGCAACAAAGAGGTGAGGTTATAGCAGTTGACTTATTTGGCCCGCTCCCATCTGGAGAAAAGGGGGAGAAATACATATTGTTGGTTGAGGACACAGCTACTCGGTGGGTCGAACTCTTTGCTCTTGTTGACGCCACGGCAGAAGTCTGTGCCCGAACACTGATAGAGGAATATTTCCTCAGGTATGGCCTACCGCGTCGTGTCGTCTCCGATAATGGAGTACAGTTCGTCTCATCTGTTATGCAACAATGCATGTTTATCCTGGGGATTCAACAGGATCTGTTACCCTTATACCACCCGGAAGCAAATCCGGCTGAACGTAAAAATAGAGACCTTAAGGTACAGCTGGCTCAGATAGTTGACACCAAGCATAACTCATGGCCCAAACACCTACCGTCGGTTCGTTTCGCTATGAACTCAGCTATGTGTAATACAACTGGTGTCTCGCCCGCATTTCTCACCTTTGCTAGGGATCTCCGTTCACCTATCGAAGTCAATCTTGACATCAGGACAGTCCTAGAGAAAGATAATTTTGTACCCCAGATTACTCCTTATTTAAAGAGTTTCTTGAATTCTTTAATTTCAATTCGAGATAGAGTAGAGAAGGAACAGGATAGACGTAAAGAATACGCGGATAAAAATCGTAAAATTGAAGAGTTTCATGTCAATGACCAAGTGTTAGTTAAATCGCACGTATTAAGTAACGCTGCAAAAGGGATTTCAGCTAAATTTGTACCAAAAAGAGATGGTCCTTATACAATAATTAAGGTAGCGAGTCCTACTACTTACATTCTTTCTAAACTTGATAATCCTAACGACATCATAGGTAAATTTCACGCGTCACAACTTACATCATTTGTTAAAAGGAACGAGGTTTCTCTACCGGTCATGCCCAAACGTAACCGAGGCCGCCCTCGTCAGATTAAGCCTGTTTCCATTTCACCTGAACGGGTTCCAGAGCCTGTTTCTATCTCAAACGAACGGGTTCTTGAGCGAGGACGCTTTATCGAACCCGAGGGGGAGTATGTAGCGGATAATCCTAAACTCCCTCTCCGTAATACACGCAGTAGGGCGCCGAGACGTTATTCTCCGTCTACTAATTTACGAACGCGCCCATAGCGCTAGCCAATCACAGGCCCGCGCGACCGGCTCGGTGAGTCGGAGAAACGAACGCCAAGAGTAATACACGATTTACGATAATTGTCTTAATAATTAAGTTTATTTGTTGCTTAATTGTAAAATTCGTTATTAAAAGGAATGTGACAACTACACCTGGCTCCTTATTGGCTCCATCCCGACTACAAATGTTAAAATTATGACAGAGAGTCGTTGAGTTTATTACCTACTTCGGAATTCAAGAAATTTAACTTATTTCTTCACAATATTATTCATTAATTGTGATAAGCTACTTTCTCTGCTGCTGCGTCAATCTCTTCAATTGTTTATTAAACTTAAAATTACTTTCAATATGGGATATAAATTTGCCTAGGTTACCATCAGGGGAGGTGAAGTCAAATTGGTGCGTGCTATATAAAAAAGCAAATAGAAACACTTCCTGGGTCATTTCGCAATGTAAAAATGTTAATATACCTATTCGTAAACATTAAATATCTATTAGCCGTTATAAATACAAGTTAGGTACATTTAGCAGGTGAGTATTAAAGTATTATATGAATTAAAGTATTTTCCCGTTAGTAATTATAAGTTCTCTAAAGTAAAATTATCAGAACAAAAAAATACCTTTTTAGATGCGTACCAACTTACATCATCGACGAGCTTATTATGCCTACTAATAGCTTTATAGCTATTATTTTTGTACTATGTCTATCACTTTAAAATAAATAAATTTGTATTTAAAAATACAAATATACAGTTTGACATTGGCTACTAAGACATGTATTTTTACATCAGACAGATATGTATATACAGCCCAGAGTCAGCCTCAGATTCATGGCTTGTCAACAATTAGTGCCCGGAAGACGGCAATAGGCTCACTCCCTATTGCGTGGGACCGAAATATAGTGAAAAGGTGTTAATCCACCTCTGCCTAACCCTCCGGAGATAAAGGCGTGATATGTATATTTGTAGGTATGCATTAATTATCCTACTACCAAGGAAGGGTTTAGTTTTGATGCTAAAACCTTTTAAGGCAATTATGACTAATTTTTGGTTATAAGTGATCTAAAAGATTGATATGCTGGTATGAGAATGCATAAGTCATTTTGGAAAAATATTTGTATACTTGATATTACGAGCCTTCTGGAAATTTTATGACGCATATTTGTGTGTTTATCTTACTCTTCTCACCAAACCCAAAAGTGGATACTGGGAGCTTATCTGTGTAAACAGTAAACAAGAACAAGAAAGGTTATCATACAAAATATACAATAAATAACAAAAGGTAATAACTTAAATATTTTTGGTTTTGTTTTCCATCTTCCGTTTAAGGATTTGTTACCGCTTACGGAATCGTGATGAACATCTCATTTGTTATATTTGTTTGCTACTATGTGTTATATATCTTATACTGGCCGTATATATTGCACAATTTAAAGTGAACAATGACTAATATATT
Source organism: Eilema griseolum (assembly GCA_963662185.1). NCBI lineage: Eukaryota > Metazoa > Arthropoda > Insecta > Lepidoptera > Erebidae > Eilema > Eilema griseolum. The sequence continues at coordinate 22,652,630 of OY759238.1, forward strand.
ACTTATGAATTGATGGTATGATAGAAACAGAGCTCACTGGAGAGTTTGTGCTGTCAGTGGGAAAACTAAAGGCTTGCCCTGCTCTGTCTTCTACACTAGCGGCACAGAAACTCTGTGCTTACAGGGTCGACAGCGCGACTGTGACTTCTCTGGTGTTACACACATCCTTAGGCCACGATAACCACTTTCTATCAGGTGGGCCGTGTGCTTATCTGCCACCTGAGTGGTATAAAAAATATTAAGAATTGTAAGCCGGTTTTGGCTGGGGCGACATTCTGTAGTTGAGCTGAGGCGAATGCTCAAGCTGCAGGCACATGCTGTAAGAATGTTTCGAACGATCGAACGAGCTCGACAGCTGAATCAGCACATAAACATACATCACTATCGACTTGAGCACAACGTCAACAAATTTACAGCATGAGAAATTGAAATCTCACCGCGGATTCAGCTGTCGATTTTGTTCAATCGTTCGAATCGTTTTTACAGCATATGCTGCTGATGCATCCTCACATGTGCTGCTGATGCATCCTCACAGTGCTAGCAGTTGCTACATATCAGGATAACATTTATTAGGTTATAATATATATATTCAAAATCAGTTTACTCTTCAATTTGTTTCTTTTCGCATTAACTCACCATCGTTGATCTTCAAATGCAGATATAGTTTTGTGCACCTGTTCTTTCCATTCGTAGCGTTTGACAGCTTGTGTTTCCCCTTGAGGGCTCAAATTCACCTGCGAGCATTATACACTAATGCTCTTAAGATTGTGATGTCAGTGCCGTCATCATTTTCGACATCATTACTCACAATATTAAGAGCAGGTGCTCCAGCTAGTAGGTGAGTACATAGGACTCTTCCTATTCAATCACCGCTAACTTCACCATCGCAACTCAAGGTATACTTTATTTTACTGACATTCCAGTCACTTTCATTATACATACATACATACACATAATCATGCCTTTATCCCCGGAGGGTTGGGATGGGATTGAATGGAAAGGGACTCCCTTGTCCGCACTTAGCTTCCCTTTTGGGCCATTGTTCGTGTAGAGTACTGGCTAGAGTAGCCAGCCTAGCTCCGCCCAGAAGCGCAGAAGCTTACTGGGGGCTTCACAGGCTTCGCGGAGTGACCTCGCTGTACCGAGAATTTGTGATCGTTGATAGGCTACTGCCTCGCATTCCAGTATTACGTGGGCGGCCGTTTCCTCGGTAGCAAAACATCCCCTGTAAAGGGGACTGTTCGCCGGAGGGTTAGGCAGAGGTGAATTAACTCCCACATTTCATCAATCATTGAATTCGATCCCACGTAACAGGGGGTGAGTCTATTTCCGTCTTCCGGCACTATTGTTGACTCAAGCCATGCATCTGAGGCTGAGTCTACCCTGTATATATATATCTGATGTTAAACAGTCCTATCCTTTAGCTGCCTTGTACGAAACCGCATGGGAAGGTGGTCCAAATATTATCGTTTAATATTCATTAATTTAAATTAATTACTTTTAAATCAACTTAACCTGTCACAGGATAGCCATACATCTACGCTCTACTCTACTGGAACTACATTAGTAGAGCCACGTAAAGTGAAGATCACAGACGAAGTCACACATAAAGGGTCACTTAAAGTTATAGAAGTTCAAATTATAATTTACAGTGGAAGGTCACTGACCTACCTGTCAATGACCTTCAAATCAATTTATCTAAAAGTCGACTGAAGTACATAATGTAACGAAGAGCATCAGTGTATTCATCTCGTACGACATTACATCTGTGACACTACGGGGACTTGGCAAATTCACTTCGATCTCCTTACTGACTTCTCTAGGGGATTTTAATGGAAACATCACGCCCTATGATGCATATTTGCTTTCAACAGTATTGTATTATCGTGATTAAGGCCAAGCTCTTGTCGAAAATAAGATTGATTTCAATTTTTATTACGCAATAAAATTAAATTAAAAAAGAACGATTGTAACTATTAATGTTATTGGCTCACGACACAGTTATAGAACTAGAAATAGATATACCAGCTCACATGTTTCCTCCTTCCTACAGTCCCTGGTCCTTTAAGCGGTGCGTGAAAAAGAATCTGATGAGGCCGCCCAGCTGGGTGCCACCATTGTAACATGCTACGTGTCTATGATGGTAACCCTCTTTCCTGAGACCTTGCCCTTTGCTTACCACCAGGCAAGGTGAAATCAAATTGGTGCATCCTATGCAAATATTAAAATAGTAGTTACACATAAAAACGGTTTTGAGCTGAACTGTATTCTTAAAATGCGTAAATACAGTATGACTAGTGAGAGACATAATCGTGAGTATATAGGTACACTACTGTGCAAATACTTTTTCAAATCGAGATAAACTTTTTACTCTTGAAATAGGTTCCCAATACCGAGCCAAATTACACGTGTGCGGAGTCAGTATTATATTATTCAAAATTGACATACCCATTCACATTAATAGTGTAAAACTCGCCATGTTTATTATTTTCTCTGAGTACACCATGATCATGGCGCTTGTAACAGTATCGAAATATCGGTTACTCAAAGTAAATAATATACATGGTAAATATCCCGGCAAATTTTACACAATACAATATAATATATAAATATCATAAATGTTCATTTTTTAGCTATAAGTTGTATAGTATAGTTCTTTTAGTTATAATTTTATTTAACATGTTTATTATTGTTTCTAAATAGTTATATTTATGTTTTACAATCAAAAATAAATAGCGTAATGTTTGTATGTAAACGACAAGAATGATATAGAACTATTAATCGCCTGCGGCTCCGCCCGAATTGAATTCTGATCCTGTTATAATATATTATTTACTTATTACACTATCTCAAGAGCTAGACCTCTCGACCACCCATACTGTCGAAGGTGTGCTCGGCCTTAAGTTTGCATTGTACATTTATTGGGTCAATGACTACAACATCATTTGTATTTCACAAGTATAATGGTACGGTTGAGTCATGGTAGTGAACTGGGGGCATCAATTAGTTCTGAGATAAATAAATAGTCGGGATCATGTTGTTTGATACTGTTTAACATACACCGTTCACGTAAAATTGGACCCTATCACAAAAACACCAGTACGACTGTACGATGCAACCGTACACTGTCTGCCGACTAAGCATTTTTACCTTAGTTGGCTATAAATTAATTACATCAAAAGTAGTACCCGATCAACGGCCATCGCGTGTGCTCCCTCGCTCCTTTATTATAATATAATAATTAAATTGGTCCGAGTAATAAATTCCCAAAAAATCGTATATCTGCCGTATTCTTTACCATCTACCGACTACCAAATCTTTACATGGTCCTTCGAAGCCATCGGCCGACATCTCGCGAGTTCTAGTTTTCGTTATTTTTTCGGGAGTGACGTGGACATTAGGTACTTGTGAGTGAACCGGTCAGGTGAACTAGCATTGGATTACAGTGTCACTAGGAAAGTGTCAACGTGGTTTCGTATCTAACTAGCTAAGCGTACAGGAACGAAATCCTAGCAGCAAACACTTTCACCGGCATCTGTGATTTATCAGCGTCTCGGGCAAGAGACAACCAGCAACTTCAGCAGCAGCAAGTCGGTATATAGCGACAGCTTCATTGTCTAGCCACAGCTTCGCTATCCAGCAGCACCAAAGCATCGCTACTAAGCAGTAGCACTAGCATCTAGCAGCAAGGACGTTAGCGTCCAATTTAGCAGCCATCAACAAGTAAGGTCTTTCCTTTTTTACTTAAGCAGCAAATCCCCATTTAAGCAACCTGAGGTGCCTGAAGAAGGTGAACCATCGGGTATCGAGCAAAAAGCAAGAACTAGCATACTTCGTGCAATGGAATCACGGGGCTGCAAAAGCCAATTGGACGATATGATTCGCAAGCAAGCGGCGAATTTTAAGGCGTTCAAGAGAACTATCATGCTTCTCGATGTAGAGTCTATGTCCGAAAAATGGGAAATGGTAGACGCTCTTAAAACACTAGAAGCACGCTGGTCAAAAATTGACTCTCTTCACTGGGAGTTGGACGGCGAAATAAGTGGAGAGGACGACGAGTATGAAGTCGTATTTAATCAGCACGAGCGATCATATACTAAATTAAAGTTAATGATTAACAGAAAGCTATCAAGCGTTTCCCACCGAGAACACTCCGCTCCTAAAATGGAAATACCTGAGTTTACGGGACGTTTTCAGAACTGGAAATCGTTCAAGGACCTCTTTACAGAAGTCATTCACAACAACCCGATCTTTTCCAAAGCGCAAAAGATGCAATTTTTGAAAGGGAAGGTTGTAGGGGTAGCAGGAAAACTTTTACAGCATCTTGTCATTAGCAGTGAAAATTACGACGCCTGTTGGGAGATTCTCAACCGTCGGTATAATAACGAAAGGCTTATTTTCATATCTATAATGAATAACTTACTAAGTCTTCCCAATACTCAGCAGCGATCATTTAGCCATGTTAAAAAATTGCACGACGTAACTCTAGAGAGCATATACGCGATACGGAACTTGGGGATTGACATCAGCACCTGGGATCCGATTCTCGTATATTTACTATCTCAAAAGCTAGACAGCGACACTTACGACGATTACAACGATTCCCTGAAAAATAAAAAACAACAACCTGTGTTGCAAGATTTTTTGCAATATCTGGAGAGCAAATTCACTGGTTGGGAAACATCTCGTCGAAAGTTAGACCAGGTGTCAGCAAAATCCAATAATCAGCAATCATCTAGCCATTCACATCAAAATCCAAAGCCAAACCGTTTCAATAATAATTCAGACCACAGGTCGAATAAACCAGAATCGTATTCCAAAGCCTTACACGTGTCATCGATCAAATGTCAATTTTGCAATAAACAACATGCCCTGTATAATTGCGAAAATTTTCTACGATTGCAAAACGAAGCTAAATTAAATACTGTAGCAAAATTGAAATTGTGCAAAAATTGTTTATTTGATCACAATGGCCAGCAGTGCATTTCCGCTAGGCGATGTCGCAAATGCGCAGGAAATCACCACTCCGTTTTACATGACGCATGCTCAAAAAGTAAGTCGCAATCGAATACTGCAACGGCGACAATAAGCGAATCAAATTTTACAGAGGAAAATGTACCGATAACAGCGCATGTCTCACAACACGGTCCTGGTTCCAACGAGGTATTGTTAGCCACAGCTCTAGTTAAAGTAGCAGCGGTAGATGGATCTCATCACATTTTAAGAGCCCTAATAGACCCAGGGTCACAAGTTTCTGTGATAAAAGAGAGTGCAGCAAAGAAATTAGGCTTACAGCCAACAAAATTCAACGGATTAATCGTTGGTATAGGAGAGAACGAAAGCAACTGTAATGGTGTGATCTCACTGAACTGCTTTTCTACATACAACGAATTTTCGTTTGTTACAGATGTACTCGTTATGCATAACGTACTTAGGAATATTCCACTTAAATCCTTTGACGCGTCGAACTGGTCATATTTGGGTAATCTGATATTAGCCGATCCATACTTTGACCGTAGCCGCCCAGTGGACTTACTATTAAGCGCTCATGTTTATGGTATGATATTGCTGGGAGGACTGATAAAAGGAGAAAGCCTATCACAACCCGTATTACAAGAAACGCAGCTCGGTTGGATAATATACGGCGGCGGTGAAATTCCGTCTTATCAATGCAACGTGGTCGTCAATGATACCCAGGATATACAGCGATTCTGGGAGATTGAGGATATTAGCGAGCAATCTAACTTATCAGCTGAAGATCAGCAGTGTGTTGACTTCTATTCAGCTACAACAAAACGTCAAGAGGACGGGCGATACGAAGTAAGATTGCCATTGAAACCGGAAATAGGTGAAAAATTAGGTTCATCTAAAGAGATGGCAATCGCACAGTTCCAAAATTTGGAGCGCAAATTTAATAAGCAACCAATTTTAGCTGAACAATATAAAGCGTTCATCAGTGAGTACATAGCCTTAGGACACATGGTGCCGAGTCACAGTAATAATAACAATCGGGTATCATGTTACCTACCGCATCACTCAGTGCTGCGAGCGGAATCTACTACGACAAAGTTACGCGTGGTATTTAATGCGTCAGCAAGGACGTCGAGTGGATATAGCTTGAATGACCTAATGTTTAAAGGACCTAATTTACAGCAGGATCTTCAGGAATTGGTTCTAAAATGGCGTCAGTACCGGTATGCCTTTACATCCGATATTGAAAAAATGTATAGGCAAATAAAGGTGTGCGAAGACGACCAACAATATCAGCAAATTATATGGAGAGATAGTCAGGATCACCAGTTACAAGCATACAAACTAACTACCGTAACGTACGGTACTAAGCCAGGATCCTTTCTAGCTATGATGACTCTCAAGCAATTGGCTTCAGATGAGCGGTTGAACTTCCCGGAGGCTGCCAAGGTCTTAGAAAACTCATGTTACATGGATGACATGCTACACGGGTCCAACACCATCGTAGAAGGACAGCAGCTCATCGAAGATTTGAACAGACTATTACGAACAGGAGGTTTTACTTTGCAAAAGTGGTGTTCAAATCACCCGAATCTTCTTAGCAATATCAAAAACAACAACAGCCAAATCGGAGTTACTTTTGACTTCAAATCCGAAAGCACGTCGAAAACATTAGGTCTACGTTGGAACTCTAGCAGCGATATCTTCACTTTTAAATACAATATAGCTAATCTCGACGTCAAAATTACCAAACGACTACTTTTATCAGAGATAGCAAAGGTATTCGACCCGTTAGGATGGTTGTCACCCTTAACTACAAAATTAAAGCTGATATTTCAGAATCTATGGTTGAACAAGATGAGTTGGGATGAAGAAGTTCCGGAAAGCATAAAAAAGGAATGGGTGACAATCAGTGAAGACATGGCGTATATAAATCACTGTGAAATACCGCGCTGGATCGGATGTCAACCCAATGAGGTCATTGAACTCCATGGATATTGTGATGCATCCACCAAAGCTTATGCAGCGGTTATTTACGCATGTCAGCGGAAGAAATACGAGCAATCTACGACTCTAGTTGTTGCCAAAGCACGACTAGCACCTGTATCTAAAATCATATCATTACCGAGATTAGAGTTAGGTGGAGCATTATTATTAGCGAAGTTAATGACTAAAGTCATTAATAGTTTGAGCGGTCAAAATATACGCATTTATGGATGGACGGATTCAATGGTGGTCTTGGGATGGCTACAGGGCGACCCAGGCCGCTGGAAACCATTTGTTGCAAACAGAACGAAACTTATAACGGAAGTGATGAAACCCGGCTGCTGGCGATATGTTATATCCAAAGACAACCCAGCAGACGCGGCTAGCAGAGGAATCTTAGCTTCTCAACTGAAAAATCAAACTCTATGGTGGCATGGGCCACAGTCATTACACTCTTTTTGTGAAAAGGATTCCGCGCCCACTACTTATACCACCGATCAAGAAACAAAAACAAAGTTATCTGCAGGCACAGCAAACTCTGTTCAACAAGCTGCCGCGGATAGCATTATCGAAAAGCTGTTATTGAAATACAGCTCGTTCCGTAAGGCAACTAACATTTTAGCTTGGCTATTGCGAGCTATCACTACGATATCGTTTACTAAGGACGCAAACAAGCGTCTTAGCCCGCCTAAATTTCGAACCTTACGTGAATTACGTAATGATCATCAAGAATATGAAAAGAAAGACGAGAAATCACAATCGCAAAAAGCAGCATGTATACAAGGGTCTATATTTGCATACATTGCAATTTCTTTAATATTTTTTATGTCAGTATTCACAAACACTCAAGCAGCGTTCAATATATCAGAATTACCTAGCAACAATTCCTTATATTTTGAATCGATAGATAATATGCAGGTAATACGAGATAAATGGAATCTAATTGTATATTATGATATGAGTCCCTATTGGGAAGGAAACGACGCTGCTACAAAGTTCCTGCAGTATTTAGATAGACTCTGCTCATATCTAAACGTCAAAGGTCACTGTAGTACTATAACACTACAATTAAAGCACGACTATACAGAAATACAGCACTACAATAAACTCATGCTTAATCAGCACTTTAGTGCGCACAACAGACAGCGGCGCGGCCTAATCAATGGTGTTGGTTACTTGGCCAACAGTTTGTTCGGGGTATTAGACGAACGATTCGCAGAGCAATACAAAAAGGATATACAGTTAGTAAAACAAAACGAGCGACACCTAGCTTCTCTATTAAGAAATCAGACTTCTGTCATCGAAGCAGAATACAACGTATTGAAAAGAACAGAGCAATCCATCCAACTGCAACACAAGATGATAAATAAACATCTAAATCAATTAGATAACGCTTCCATTATTCTAAAGAAAGAAGTAGAAAATCTAGAGAGAACTCAAGATTTCATGTTGTCCGCGATCTCAGCTATCAGTTTAATCCAAAATCTTAGAAGTATCCAAGGTACCCTGTTGGATACCATCACCGACATCTACCACGGAAAGTTCGACACTCACCTGCTAGCCCCTGATCAGCTACAGCGTGAATTAGAATTCATTTTAGGTCAATTACCTAAGGACGTGGCTTTGCCCGTAGACAATATACAGACTGATCTTCGATATATATATAATATGTTGAAAGTGAAAGCTAGAATGATGGAAGATTACCTCATATTTGAGATTACCTTTCCATTGACCAGCAGAGATAGCTACAAAATTTATAGAATACTTCCCGTTCCCCGGCAACTTCAAGGTGACATGATTAGCGTTCTACCAGTTGCAGAATTTATTGCAATAAACTTGAGAAAAGACGCTTTCTTTACAATGTCCTTTCCTGAGCTCCAAATGTGTCTATATAACGAAAATTCATATCTTTGTCAAATTAATAAACCTATAAACCATTTAAACATTGAAGAAAAATTCTGCAAAGTGGACAGTAAACTGAAACAATGCATTGTTATTAAATCTCCATGTCAAGACACCTGGCGACAATTAAGCGTACAATCTAGGTACCTTTATTTTTGTTGTAAGAGTTGTGCGGTGAGGATCATATGTCAAGATCAAGTTGACTTTAAACATATGACTGGAGTTGGAATCATTGAACTAGAATCAAAGTGCGTCATAAAAGGGAAAGATTTTACCCTGTACTCCCATGCTAATTTAGCCAATAGCATTCGAGTAAAATCTGACATTCCAACACCACAGATAGATGAACTAAACCACATAGTTAACATCTCAGTGAGCCACTACCCGGACTACCCAGACCCAGTGAATACAACATTAGCCGATTTAGAGGAACGCATTGCACAATTGAAATCCGCCAATACTAACATGGATGACCCACTGTCTTCCCATGACGTCCATCAGTACATTATATGCTACGGATTACTAGCTATAGTAGTTACTTTAGCAGCTTGGTTCCTGTGGAGAAGGAGGCGAGCAGTTTCTACAGTGCAAATATCGTCAGATGTGTCCAGTGTAGTGTTTTCGCGAAAGCAGAGTACGGCTGACCGACAGCCTGAAGTGAATCAAAGTGAAATTACCCATGGCAAAAGGGATAAAGCTACATCACCTATTATTAAAAAATGTCGCTTTATCCCAGAAGAGGTGTAATCTCTTGTATCTCTCGGCCCGGGAGCATGTACGATGCAACCGTACACTGTCTGCCGACTAAGCATTTTTACCTTAGTTGGCTATAAATTAATTACATCAAAAGTAGTACCCGATCAACGGCCATCGCGTGTGCTCCCTCGCTCCTTTATTATAATATAATAATTAAATTGGTCCGAGTAATAAATTCCCAAAAAATCGTATATCTGCCGTATTCTTTACCATCTACCGACTACCAAATCTTTACAACGACCTTAATGTTACGACCGAAATATAAGTTCATTTTTTTATATGACTTAGGTTGGAACTCTTGGAAAGTGGTTACCGTGACCTATGAACGTGTGTAACACCAAGGGAGTCAGATCCGAGCTGCCGACTCTGTAAGAACAGAAATTTTCTGTACCGTCAGTGTAGAACACAAAATCAGGACAAGCCTCTGGTCTGACAGCGCAAAAAATCTCCAGTGAGCTCTGGCTACCGTACTTACCGCCAGGAACACAACACGAGGTTATTATAGCCATGGTATTCTGTAGAGTAGAGGTACTTCCCCAGTCGGAATGATTATTTGGGACGGAAATACCATACCAGACGGAAATACATGGACCACAGTCCATTACCCATACCACTAGACTACCACCGCGGTTTTTAATAATAAACAATCTTAATTAAATTTCATCCTAAATATTTTATTATTTGTCAAATTAATTGTTTGCTTGTTGTGCAATTTTGACATGTTGTCATGTCAAAATTGCACAACAAGCAATGCTTAGTCCATGTACTAATCAAATAACCCGCCCCTGATCACTCCCGGTGCAAAACTACCGGCGATGGCCAATTTATTTAGTTATTATTATCCCTGTTACTATGTAAAATCCAGGGTTTTGTACTTACCCTGTTATCATACTAAAAAAATAATAATATTGCATTTTCTTTTGTCTATCTTTTGTTAGATTCATTGACAATAAAGACGTCGATGAAGCTTTTTTAAACTTAGCCTAATTAAAAAGCTTTGACGAGATTTTAAGTAATTAGTGATCCGCGCTACCCGTAGCTAGTCTTTTACTTAAAACATCTTTAATAGCTTTAAAATGGTTAACCAACAAAAACTACATATAGTCTATTTAGAAGCAGAGCAGTAACTCAACCAACCTATTGTAGAAGAACAACCCTATGTTTACAAATGTGCAACATTACTTACTCTGTGAAGCTACAATTGTGATTTATGGATAAATTAATTAAATAAAAAAAATATATTAATTACATTTAAAAAAAATTTACTGTGAAGATAGGAAAATGATTCACCAGGTCAAGCGACACTTAAGTTTATATTCAAGAGCACATTTAATTTTGGTGAAAGTAACGCACCATGTGTGATCGTAACCAGTAATAGACTAACTAACTTCTACTGGTGGTAGAAACTTGGTGGCACAAATTTGTCTCAAGTTTCGACCGGGTAGGTACCACCGTGCACTATTGCGAAAAACCCTCCATAGCAATTCAATCTCGGTTGGATTGTGTTCAGGGGTCAGCATGTGCATAGCCGGGCAGAGGTGGTGGTTGTCGCAGCACTAGTGGGACCAGTGGGTCTTGGCGTAGTCTAGTGGGGATGGCGCGGGGCGATGCGCCGAACAGGGAGACCTGTAGAAACGGTGGTGCCGCTGGCCGCCCGCGGTATAGTACAGGGGCCCAACTGGGGTTAACCACCTTGGGAGGCTGCCTCACCAGGCCGCGCATAATCCCGATATGGTTCGTCGTGCCGGTTGGTGACCGGATTTGGGAGCCCGGCGACCATACTCGGGGGGGTACGGGGGCCCTTCCGTTCGGCGCGTCGGCTCTCGCCATGCCTCACATTCATAGATAAAACCAATATCCCGCGCTTTGTCACACGGTGCTGCGGCGGCAATCACTTCTTTTTTCACGCCTTCTCCCACCCAAACTCATGGCAGCGCAATTCACAGAAAAAGGCAACACAGCGGCTCGTCACACTCCCAAAAGCTTGCTATTTGAGGTGGAGTCCACAAACATCTGTGGGCTCCATGCAAACCTCAACGCCGTCCACCAACACCTAGAGACGGCGAAACCTGCCATGTTTTTTCTAACGGAGACGCAAATACACCGCCCTGACGACACGACCTACTTGCTCTACCCTGGCTATGTTCTTGAGGAAAGTTTTCGTGCAAAAGCCGGGGTGTGCGTGTTTGTTAGGGCGGATGTTTGCTGTCGCCGTTTGCGCTGCCTAGAGGACCCATCCTTCTCCGTCCTTTGGGTACACGTAGACCATGGCCCTACGAGTCAGATCTATGTGTGCCTCTACCGTTCCCATACAGGAGATGCTGAGACAACTCGACTCTTTGAATATCTGAGTCAGGCGGCAGATGATGCGCAGGAGCGATTTCCGAATGCCGAAATGGTATTTTTGGGGGATTTTAACGCCCACCACGAGATCTGGTTGGGCTCCTCCAAAACAGACCATGCGGGAAGAGCCGCCCACGCATTTGCTCTGGCGCACGGCCTGACCCAATTGGTGCACGAGGTCACTAGGATACCAAGAAGGTCGGGCCAAGCACCTTCTCTGCTAGACCTTCTGCTGACGAGTGATCCGGACCGGTACAGTGTATCGGTGCGAGCCGCGTTAGGCAACTCTGACCACTGCCTGGTCTGTTCCACGGTGCCTATTATGGCGCCTCCACGACCAGTGCGGGGGAAGCGGCGTCTCTGGCACTACTCGTCAGCGGACTGGGATGGACTTCGTGACTATTTTGCGTCCATCCCGTGGGTTGAGCGCTGCTTTGAAGGTAAGAACCCATCGGATTGTGCTACTGCTGTCGCCGGTGAGATCGGTCTGGGTATGGAATACTATATCTCATACACCGATGTCACCGGTGACCGCGGGGTGCGCCCTTGGTTCGGGCGCGAGTGCGCGGAAGCTGTTGAACAAAAACAGTCTGCGTACCGCGCTTGGGTAAGGGCGCGCGCCACGCGCCATCCCAATCTGGGCCACTTCAAGGCGGCGTACAACAGAGCCACAAAGGTCTGTAGAAGGGCCTATGTCAGAGCGGATGCCCTGCGCATAGCGCGGCTTGGTCAAGAGCTAGTGATGCATCCCACGGGAAGCCGTGGCTACTGGCGACTGGCTAAAGCCGTGCAAGCCAACTTCTGTCAGCCTTCGCTGCCTCCGCTGCGTAACCCTGATGGATCCCTGGCCCATGAGCCGCAAGAGAAGGCAAATCTGCTGGCTAATCTCTTTGCGGCCAACTCCCGAATCGATGATTGTGGTACCCAGCCACCAACACTACCCGACAGTGACCACGCGATGCCTGATATCCATATCAGGCAAAGCGATGTCCGTGCAGTGCTGCAATCACTCGATGTCCGGAAAGCCAGTGGTCCGGATGGTATTCCAGCGGTAGTTTTGAAAAAATGTGCAGCGGAGTTGTCTCCAATGCTTACGCGCCTGTACCGGCTATCCTACAGTTCGGGTACAGTGCCTTTGCCTTGGAAAGAGGCGAATGTTCAGCCGATTCCCAAGAAGGGGGATCGCTCGGAGCCAGCCAACTATCGACCCATAGCCGTCACCTCAGTGCTGTGCAAAGTGTTCGAGCACATAATTAACAAACAGCTCATGCGGCACCTAGAGGATCACTCCTTAATTAATGACCGGCAATATGGCTTCAGACCGAAACGGTCAACGGGTGATCTTCTAGCATACGTTACCCATCTTTGGGGTGAGGCTATGGACAAGCACGGCGAGTCACTGGCAATTAGTCTTGACATCGCCAAAGCTTTCGATAGAGTCTGGCACAAATCGCTTCTTTCTAAGCTACCTGCCTTTGGTCTGCCTTCTAGGCTGTGCAACTGGGTTGCTAGCTTCCTGCAGGGGCGCCGTATTCGCGTCCTTTGTGACGGACGAGCTTCGGAGTTTCTGCAGGTTAATGCTGGCGTGCCCCAGGGGTCCGTCTTATCACCCACTCTCTTTCTTCTGCATATCAACGACATGCTGTCTACCGGCAATGTTCATTGTTATGCAGACGATAGCACTTTACATGGGAGTTATCATGGACATCCAGCGGCCAAGCAGTCAGATATCGCGGAGAAAAGGCAGATTCTTGTCACTGAGCTTGACGGGGTCCTGAATCACATTTCTCAATGGGGCTCTGAGAACCTGGTTGAGTTCAATGCCAAGAAGACGCAGGCATGTGCGTTTACAGCAAAAGTATCTTCTTTCCTTCCCCTCCCCACTCTTCAGAGCACGCCACTGCCGCTGCAGGACAATCTCAATATCCTAGGTATGGATGTTCGCTGCAACCTGAATAACAAAAACTACATCGAAAGCATCATCAAAACAGCCTCACGAAAACTCGGAGTCCTGAACAGAGTGAGATGATTTTTCACGCCGGAGCAGCGGTGTCTTCTATACAAGACACAAATTCGCTCCTGTGTGGAGTACTGCTCGCATCTCTGGGACGGTTCAGCAAAGTACTTACTAGATGCTCTCGACAGGTTGCAGCGACGTGCGATCCGCATCATTGGGAATCCCGAGATCACGAACACCCTAGAACCTTTACAGCTGCGTAGAGATGTTGCGTCCATGGCTGTATTTTACCGTCTGTACCATGGGGAGTGTTCTGATGAGCTCTTCCAATTAGTCCCACCCTCCCCTTTCCTACACAGGACAACGCGTGCAGGTCTTAGATGTCATCCGCACACGGTGCAAAACATCCGATCAAGAACCAAGCGGTTCGGAGACTCTTTCCTCTGTCGCACCATTAAGGCCTGGAATTCATTACCAGCTCACGTGTTTCCTTCTTCCTACAGTCCCGGGTCCTTTAAGCGGGGCGTGAAAAAGCATATGATAAGGCCGTCAAGCTGAGTGTCACCATTGTCACACGGTATGTGTAAGTAATGGTGACCCTCTTTTCTGGGATTTTGCCTTCAGCTTACCATCAGGCAAGGCGAGGTCCAATTGACGTGTCCTATATAAAAAAAAAAAAAAAAAAAAAAAATTCAAAACATATTTTATAATAGCTATATTTATGAGGCAATATTAGAAAACATTCAATTCTATTCTATGATTTGATTAACATCATCAGATGAATAGTAAGCTTAATTTAATTTAAAATAAATGTACAAATTGATTGTGATTTAATTGTGGATTTGGTGCAAATTTACGATTCAAAATGATTTCAAACGACGAAGGAGTTTACAGTTATTTTATTTAAGACATCGCGTAACTGTAGGTATAATTAATCATTACTTTTTATTTTTTAGGAATGAAAACCACTATCATAACTGTTTTAATATATCTCTTCCCAAGCAGTGTCGTACAAGGTGACTAAGGGATAGGGCCGTTTAATATCAGGCAGATATATTATACAGCCCAGACTCAGCCTCAAATGCATAGCTTGAGTCAACAATAGTGCCTGGAATACGGCAATAAACTCACTCCTATTAAGTGGGACCGAATACAATTAATAGTAAAATGTGGGTGTTAATTCACCTCTGCCTAACCCTCCAGGGATAAAGGCGAGATTATATGTATGTATGTATATATATACCCATATATTTACCCATCTTTGTACGTTGCAGACAAACAATATAACAAATTATCAAAAGGTTTTATCCATTCATATTTATTCAAGAAAATAAATATGCTGAACAGCTCATAATATATAATTATACATAGCCACCTACCCCGTAGAAGCTGCATAAAAGTAATTCTTTTTGACTCTACTTACAAACAACAGTCTTACAAAGTAAACATTCTATTATCTTAATCGTGACCTACAATTGTATATTAAACGATTTGAATAGTTAGCATACTAAAAGCATTGAAAAGTTTCATTCAAAAGTAAGCCATGACTTCGTGCCTTTATTCTTTACTAGAGACATGAAAATGTTATCATTCGTCAATTATTGACCAAAGCTGTTGTTGACTGCTCCTAACTAAGAAAAGTAAGCAACTAGGCACAGTGTCGTGTTAGTAAAACAGTAGTGAAGTGGTAGTAAGTTAATGTAAACTCAGATTTGGTAACGTACCAAATTTAAGTTTACAAATCACTTTTAAATTTACACAATTTAATAGTTTCTAAATTGAGACTATTTTATCTCTCAGGAATTTGAAAATGACTTACACATTCTCTTTACTGACTGCACGCAGTTACATTAAATAGTTAATTAAAGTCTGTTAAGTTAAATCTGAACTTATTGCCTAATTCGTTCTTCTTGTTTCAGATCTCAACAATAACCGCAATAGTGTTGTGAACGTGGCAGTAAAATTTAACAAGAGTGTTGAGTGATGGTTAAGTGCAGTGCAACTTCACAAATGAAGCGACGCAGACACTGGAGTGTTCCTGAAACATCGCTACAGTGAAAATTTGTGACAATGTTGGGTGTTAGTGTGTGGGTGTTAGTCTCAGGATGGATTGCTATAGGTAAGTTGAACTACACACATAATTATAGGTACTTGTATTAGTACTACTAAAGGTTAGGCTCAATTTTAGATTGTTTAGACCAAAATATACATAGTTGGTTAACAATAGTTGGTGCGCACTGTGCGGTAAGAAAGAAACTTCATCCCGCACACGCTAAGCATACATCCATAAGCCACGGTAACCACTTCCC
Source organism: Eilema griseolum (assembly GCA_963662185.1). NCBI lineage: Eukaryota > Metazoa > Arthropoda > Insecta > Lepidoptera > Erebidae > Eilema > Eilema griseolum. The sequence goes on from OY759238.1 coordinate 22,668,854, forward strand.
ATTAGGTGGGCCGCGTACTTGTCTGCCACTTAAGTGGTATAAAAAAAGGATTCATACATACATACATTCACGCCTTTATCCACAAAGGTTTAGACAGAGGTGAATTAACACCCACATTTCACCAATCATTGTTTTCGGTCCAACGAGAGCCTATGAACATCTTCCGGGCACAATTGTTTACTTGAGCCACGTTGCCTTTTTTCACGTGCGAAAAATCCCCATGTATACCCCATCACCGGAGCTAATGGAAGAGGTTGTGTCGGACTCGAACCAACTAAAACGCACGGCAACTGTGGGTCGTTTTTGGTTGCCGAATGTTCTGAGTATCTGTGCCTGAGTGTTCCATACTTTGAGAATATTTGGAAGACTTCTGTTAGTATTATTTTATATTGAAGTTACTAAGTTAGCACTTATTTTGTCTTTATTATTGGCACGTTATCTAAATATAGGAATACTGAATGAAAAAAATAAATGTACTTATTAACTCACGGTAAAATTATCTTAGATCATGTAATTAATATCAATTCCGTTACTCCCAACTTCCGTATTATATTTTTTGAGTTTGTAATTGGTTAGTAATTACATGTAGCAAATGGTATGTGGAATGGCCACTAAACCAGTCGATTTTGTAAGTACGTGACTGTCTTTTATCCGGATACGCAGGATATGATAAAAAATAATAGCGTATGTAGTAATTAATCAGCAGAAGTGATTCAAAAATATGTTCTAATAATTATTTCTTGTCAGGATCGGCCTTATTCACCTCTTTTTGCTTTTTTTTACGTGCGCAAAATCCCCACGGATACCTCCCCACCGGAGCCAGTGGAGGAGGTTATATCGGACTCGAACCGACCAAAACCCACGCCGCCTGTGGGTTGCTTCGGTTGCCGAAGGTGAGGTTGACAGGCATATCCCTCGCACCCCGGCCGACCCAGGGCCATCTACTAACGATCTGGCCCTCTTCTCGAGTGTGGGGACTACAGAGTCCCCAACTCGTCCCCGGAAACGGGGAGGCGCGCCACCGCCGCGGCCTGCTTCTGACAGGGTGACAGGCGGCTCCACCTGTCACCCCCAGGCCAGCGGCCTTATTCACCTCTGCCTAACCCGCCTGGGATAAAGACGTGATATTATAGACGGATATATGTATAGAAGAGTTTGGGTGATTTCAGGTGAAGGTTCGGTTGCTCAGTGATCAGAGCGTGTCCCTTTTAAAGGAAAGATCGCTGGTTCGAATCCCACCTGGACAGTTTCATTTTTTATTTGATTTGATTTATTTGGTTTTTTATAATATTAGGTATTTAAAAATGTAATAACATACGAAAATGAAATAAATTAATGAAAGTTACTATCATAATATTTAGTATTTAACAAAAAATTGTATTACATGACATGCCAATATCTCTATCCAATACAAACAAACTCTAAAGCTATAAAATATATTTTTTTGTTTTACATATATAATTTTCATTAACTCAAATTCTCATAATCTCAAAAGTCTAATTAGCCCACACATTTCACCTTACATTGCATTCGGCCTGATATGAACCTATTGCCGTTTTCCGGACCAAATTCTAATCTGCTGGAAACAACGATTTAGGAAATTTAGGAAAACACGAATCCCTTATACCATCACTTCTTTGTCCGTCTATCTTTCAAGACCTTTTTCTCAGGAATGCGTGGAGGCGCTAAATTAAAATTACTAAATACTTAGGATTCGGATAAAAAATCTAAGTTCTAAGTCGGCCTCTGTGTTGACTGCGTCTGTAGCGTCGCGATAGACTGTTCGATTGTTACGCAGGAGGCGCGGGTTCGATTCCCGCTCAGTGCAAAAGTTTATACACATGAACATGTATATTTGCATTGATCTAGATATTTTTTTTTCTATGTTTAATATGATTTAAAAAAAAGTAAGTATGTTTATCCGGATTCTAGATTCCATAACACAAACTAGTTAAGCTATTCTTTTCATGGGTCAAGATAGTGTTGTGTGGAGTGTTTTAGAATATTTATTTACTTATTAATGCCGTCTAAAGATACATCTGTTTATGTGCCAAAGTTAGCAAATTGCAAGGATTCAAGGGGGCACATTGTAAACCTTTGAATTTGGGTATAGCGTATACTTAAACTTCGTTCCTGAAGTGAGCTTACTGCAATTCATTCATACATCTAAAATAAATATTATTCTAGCATATTCAACATACCTGTTTTTAGTAACATGTAACATGGAGCGAGTCTAATAATACTAGTATTTTACTAGTCTAATATTTTTAAATGATATGTATTTTTTTATTGAAATACTAAAGCATTTAGTATGCCAACTATTCTAGTCGCCGTAAGACAGATATGTATAGAAGAGTTTGTATGATTTCAGGGCAAGATTCGGTGGCTCAGTGGTCAGAGTGTTTGCCCTGTAAAGGAAAGATCGTGGGTTCAAATCCCGCCGAACCGTTTTTTTTAATATATATAGAACACGTCAATTAGACTTCGCCTTGCCTGATGGTAAGCTGAAGGCAAAATCTCAGAAAAGAGGGTCACCATTACCTACACATACCGTGTGACAATGGTGACACTCAGCTTGACGGTCTCATCATATACTTTTTCACGCCCCGCTTAAAGGACCCGGGACTGTAGGAAGAGGGAAACACGTGAGCTGGTAATGAATTCCAGGCCTTAATGGTGCGACAGAGGAAAGAGTCGCCGAACCGTTTGGTTCTTGATCGGATATTCTGCACCGTGTGCGGGTGACATCTAAGACCTGCACGTGTTGTCCTGTGTAGGAAAGGGGAGGGTGGGACTAATTGGAAGAGCTCATCAGAACACTCACGTTCCAATTCTTTCTATCTTAATCGATTTATTAAATTAGATTACATGACATACCAATATACCTGAGACTTCAATACGTCTAAAACTCAAATTTTCTGTACCTCTATCCAAGACAAACAAAAAAAAAAGCTTTAAATTTTTTTTTTAAATTATCGATGAGAGTGTAATGATGCATTAAGTCAATACAAATTAGTCAATAAATTAATCAATTAACCCGCCATAATAGTATGTTAGTCAACAGTAATAAACATCAACAGCCTCAGTCGCGTGGCAGTAATGAAAACGCTCAGTACAAATATTTGTATGCATGAATATGGGTATTTGCATTGGTCTGGTCGTGCCTTGGAGAGCACGTTAAGCCTTCGGTCCCGATTGCCATACGAACATCTATGGCAGTCATTACGGGTAGTTGGAGCCCTAACAAGTCCAAGAACTGGTCTAGCTGCAATGCTTCAATATCGCTTTAGGGTTGTTTAGATCAGATAGCAGTCGTTTTACGGAAAATATCGAGGTTTTTATTTCATATGGGACACGCCAACTTGAATTCACCTCGCTGATATTAAGTTAAGGCAAAGTCTCAGGAAAGAGGGTCACTATTACAGACACTAAGTTATGTTACAATGGTGGCACTCGGCTTGGCGGCCTCATAAGATGCTTTTTCACGCCCCGCTCAAAGGCCCCGTGACTGTAGGAAGAAGGAAACACGTGTGCCGGTAATGAATTCCAGGTCTTGGTGGTGCGGCAAAGAAAAGAGTCTCCGAACCGCATGGTTCTTCCTCGTATATTCTGCACAGTGTGAGAGTGACATCTAAACCCTGCACGTGTTGTCCTATGTAGGAAAGGAGAGGGTGGGATTAGTTCAAGTTCAGCCAAATCTGCAGTTAGACCGGTAAAGCAGACCCCAAACTCCGATGTGAAGGCTTCGGTAGCAAATAGGGTTAACGCTAAGATGATGAAGAGTCAACAGTAATAAACAATGGCATTGTCATAGCTTTAGGTTGTATTCAATATAACCCAATCATTTTATTATTGCCGAACATGAAAGGTGTGTCAGATACATTTTACATTGCAGATAGTATGTAGGAACCGGATTTACCTTGACAGGGCCACGACTGGCTTGTTGTAATTAAATTTTTTTGCTATCTTAAAACAGTCAACATCTGTGCTCAAATTATGTTATAATTATTGTGTTCACTATTTAAACGTCAGATGAATTGAATAGGTACATTAATTGACACAAAATGTACAAACATTAGAAGTTTACTGTCAGTTAATGTCAAAATTTAAAAGTTACAGACAAAAGTGTGTAATTTAAGTACATAATTTGAATCGAGATAACAAATTTAAACTGACAGAAATACTGTTAACCATTGATCAATAATCGAGTTTGAAAGTGTATGGTTGAAATAAAAAAACAAAACGAGAACTGCAAACTACTCCTAGGTATATCTCGCAAATCATCAAAGTTAATTCGAAAGAGGCTTTGTAAAAGTGGGTTAACTATAGACTGTCACTGTATAGTTTAACTTTGTAAACGTTTCCGATGTTTTACATAGTGATCGTTGGCTTAAGTAGTGATCTTTTGCAGTGATTTACATTATTGTAGCTTTAACACTGTGTATCAGATTATATAATAACACGGAACATAATAATTACTTTCTTTTAAAATCATACACATTACTTTAACGTTAACCCTTTCAAATAAAGGTTATGTTAAATTAAAAGTAATAAAAGTATTATTGGGTTACTAATAATCATATCAATGTCTTGACCACATTTTCTACAGATTATTAATAAACTAAATTAGTAGTATTTCCTCTAAGTAGGGAAAGCAATCTCGCAGGATTTTTGCGGGATTGATTTCATTACAGCGGGATCCCGTGGGATCTTGCACAGTTTAAATTTTTTTTTTATATAAAATTCATAATAATATGAATCAAACTTATTATGAAATATGTAATCAATAACACCTTGCTTCCTATTGATGGCTAATTAGTTGACTAGGTCAGCATTTTTAATTATTATGTGATTTAAGCTGTGGCTATAACCCACCAGCTAAGCTTGTATTAGGAGTTTATTCATGTCGATAGCCATTACAGGGTTTGAACCCAATATCTCTTGATCGTAAGGCCAATTATTTAACCACTGAGCTACCGACCGACGACACTTCGATGTCTTACTCTCTTTTTTAGGCTACACTAATATTCTTGTCTGTCTGATTTCTAAAAGAGTTAACATCTTCGATAACATTCATTATATTTTTGAAAGAGCAAAGTGCTAATACATAGCTAATATGGAAACAAAAGGTATTGTTTTTCAGTTATGTGTACATCAAATAAAAGCCGAAGGATATTCACGACTAAAATAGTTCGAAGTCTGTTTACGTACAATAGTATGAATGTATAGATATATTTATTAAGAATCATTGTGCAAGCTTCAAGCTATCAATCTGAAACTTTTACATCTATAACGATTAGGTATGAAATTGTCGGCAGCGGGAGCGACGAAGGATCGCGAGCCAAGCTGCTCGCGTACGAAGGCAACTCGGGCGTCGGAGGTCGATGAACGACCTTCGCCCCCCATGAGCGCTGGCCTGGGCGTGACAGGTGGAGCCGCCTGTCACCCTGGCAGAAGCAGGCCGCGGCGGTGGTGCGCCTGGCGCGCCTCCCCGTTTCCGGGGTCGAGTTGGGGACTCTGTAGTCCCCACACCCGAGAAGAGGGCCAGATCGTGAGAGATGGCCCTGGGTCGGCCGGGGTGCGAGGGATATGCCTGTCAACCTCACCTTCGGCAACCAAAACGACCCACAGGCGGCGTGCGTTTTAGTCGGTTCGAGTCCGACATAACCTCCTCCACCGGCTCCGGTGGGGAGGTATCCGTGGGGATTTTGCGCACGTAAAAAAAAAAAAAAAAAGGGTATGAAATTGTAAACTATCTGTACAAAACTTCGCCACATTAACGATTCCTGAACCTAAAAATATTTCTTTGAAGAATTGTCGTCTTAATTAGACTTAAAATCTGCTGTTTGTTTGATTGTAATTTGTTGAATAGAATCGAAGATATTACGAAATCACAATAACCGACGCGGGCATCACCTAGTTTATAATATGAATCGAACTATCACTACATTGTTTTATGAGTAGAAAATAATAATATTAAATATTCCAGGCTGGGCTGTTTAACATCAGACAGATATATACAGCCCAGACTCAGCCTCAGATGCATGGCTCGAGTCAACAATAGTGCCCGGAATACGGCAATAGGTTCACCCCCTATTACGTGGACCCGAATACTATTATTGGTGAAAATGTGGGTGTTAATTCACTTCTGCCTAACCCTACCTGGGATAAAGGCGTGATTATATGTATGTATGTATGTATGTAAATATTCCATTCCACAACATTCTACTCAACGCTATTGCTAAGCATAGCTTAACAGCTAAGCTTGTGTTAATGGATCTAGAATGCGGATAAACATACTTAGATACTTTTTTTTGTTAATACATACATATCATACATAGAAATACCCAGACCAATGCAAATATTCATATTCATGCATACAAATATTTGCACTGAGCGGGATTCGAACCCGCGCCCTCTGTGTAACAGTCGAACGTTCTACCGCTGCGCTACAGAGGCTATCAAACTGTTGCTTAAGATAGGGATCCGTTACCTCAAGACGGATGTATGAGCAAGAGATTTTGGATGGCTTCAAGCGTGATTTGGTGGCTCAAATCACGCTTGACAGAACATTACTCCTGTAAGAGAAAAATAGAGGGTTCGAATTCCGCCTCAACCGATTCAATTTTTCTTATAGTAATCGATTTGAATAATAAGCATACTAAACGATTTAAAATTTCATTCAATGATATATTGTTGTAACCTATTACCCCTAACATTATAGCGGTGGCGCGCCCAGCGCGCCTCCCCGTTTCCGGGGTCGAGTTGGGGACTCTTTAGTCCCCACACCCGAGACGAGGGCCAGATCGTGAGAGATGGCCCTGGGTTGGCCGGGGTGCGAGGGATACTGTCAACCTCACCTTCGGCAACCAAAATGACCCACAGGCGGCGTGCGTTTTAGTCGGTTCGAGTCCGACATAACCTCCTGCACCGGCTCCGGTGGGGAGGTATCCGTGGGGATTTTGCGCACGTAAAAAAAAAACCTCTAACATTATACATACTCCTGTTATTAGGACCCCTTTCTGTGTAGTACGTAAATAACATTGAAATGATGGGGAATAATCGGAAACACGAGGTTTATATTGTAACATCAAATCCCATATAAAGCAATTCCTACTTACTATCATTCGTTGGCATTTGATAAAACATGCTCTGTCCAATTACGTAACAACAATTACAGGATTAATTTGGTGAATCAGACCGTAAACCATATTATAAAAAATAGTAAATATGCCGCGTGGTTCCCGGTAGAGTAGAATTAGAACCACCCCATCTCTTCCCATGTGGTGTCGTACAAGGCGACTAAGGGATAGGGCTGTTCAACATCAGACAGATATGTACAGCCCAGACTCAGCCTCAGATGCATGGCTTACGTCAACAATAGTGCCCGGAAGACGGCAATAGGCTCACCCCCTATTACGTGGGACCGAGTTCGATTATTGGTGAAATGTGGGTGTTAATGAAACTCTGCCTACCCTCCGGGGATAAAGGCGTGATTATATGTATGTAAATACCTACTTTTAATTATCCTGCTTCCGCTATCGCTCGGTGCTTAATATAAGAAAACACATTATTGCACAGTTTGAATATTGGCAACACAATGCATTCTTATAAACTTTGTAGGTACATAAAAATATAGGCACAGTTTGAGAAAACCGTATTTAAACACATTCTAATTCTGAATCCTGTTCATAACACTACCGACGTAAATCCAAGCACAACTCAAGCAGACAGTTTAATTAAAGGGAGTTTTGGTAATTTTGGTTGCTAATATTCTTGAAAAATATATGGAGATCGACTGGAAACCTTCATTTATTAAAATATTTATTATCTCGACCGATATTTGAAACTATTTGTCAAAAATGTTATAAGTCCAATATTATTAAGTTTCATAAATACATTTTAGAAATAAATGAAGTATTATCCATCAAACTATCTAAAGCAAGTTTGGCTCCAAGGAAAAATTTTCGTTCAGAAAAGTAAGAACGAAAATTCTTACTGAGCATGAATAAAAATTCCTCTTTCGAAGTTGGTTACGGCACTGCGTTACAACAGCGGTTAAAAGGATTGCTGGTGTAATGAGATGTCCAAAGACTTGATCACAATCATTCGTAATCCTGCGATAATGTTGAAAGTAATACAGGCGCCATATTTATATTACACTATCATATAAAACGAATTGAAGATGTTTAAGTATTGATGCTAGGATATTGTATGCGCATTACATTTTAATAGCTTACTGCCGCCAGACGCGTCGTAAATACCGACGATACATGATCTATTCAGATAAGTGCCTACAAGTCGTGAGACCTACTAAATACGGGAAGATGTATCGTGGAATAATTACTTTCACAGTAATAATTTGTTTTTTCACTTCATATGAATCCGTACCAGAAGGGAATATTTACTACATCCATAATAACTAAGTCTTCAAACTACTGAACACGTGTGAAAATTCTTTCTTTCAAATAACTTAACTAACTTGAGAAAATCGTCACAAGTCACGTGTTTTAACATTTTAGTATAATAAACGTTTCCAACCTGAAACCTTTTACCCATGGCCATGTCATTTTAGTAAATCTTGTTGGAAAACCATACAGTTACAAAGGGTTGACCTCTCGTTTAGAATCACGTGCTACTGAAGACCAACACATTATTGTGTTCTTGAATTTCGGCAAAGATGGTTACTGTGTGTTTTCTTTTGGCTAGGAAAGTATGAGGAAATTTATGACTTGGAGATACAAGGAAACTGTCTTAGTAAAACTAGGTATATTTTTGAAAAAATATTTTGGGGTACTAAAGTAAAATAGTTTTTAGGTCATGCGTGAGGTAGCGTACAACAGATAAGTTAATACTGAAATGTTGAAAGTGACCGAGATTTATATTATTTATATAAAACTATCATTATTTATGAAATTAAATATCAGATTTATATTTTCTTATACTTGCAAAAGTTTACTCTTGCAAACTATGTATATAGCACAGACAAACGACTCATATTAGTATTTTCTATGTATAAAATGTACGTATTTACAAAAAAAAAGTATCTAAGTATGTTTATCCGCATTCTAGATTCTATAACACAAGCTAGTTAAACTATGCTTGCTATGGGTCTAGATAGCGTGTAGAATGTTGTAAAATATTTATTTATTTATTCTTATTTCAATATTCTTGCCCGTCGATTCTATATATTATTATTTATTCTGTGTTCGTAGCGCAAATATTGTCATTTGAAATAATACTATCTTTCTAAGCTAATATTATTTTTGGGAGTGGGATTCGCATTTGTTATACATAAAAAAATGTATATACCCTACCAAAATCTTCAAGGCCCAAGTCAAGTTATCTACGATGGTACCCCTGTAGATTAATGAGCAGGGTTTGGCGCCTGCTTTCTTCTCGAGGTCAGAATATAGATATCTCTTGGCAAGAAATTTGATTATAAATGAAAAAAAATACAAAAACATAATTCCTGGTACAGAAGCTAGCTATTTCTTGGCAAGAAATATGATTATAAATGAAAAAAAAAATACAAAAACATAATTCCTGGTACAGAAGCTAGCTATCTCTTGGCAAGAAATATGATTATAAATGAAAAAAAAAATACAAAAACATAATTTCTGGTACAGAAGCTGGCTGTGGCAATCAGGCATGAAAACGTGGCTAAAGTGACCTCAAACATCAACATATGCTTTATTAACAAAAAAATTATTGATTCCTGGTTGTAGAGTAAAAAAAAATACAAATTAAATTGAAAGTGCTAGGTTTTTATTGCAATATTATTTTTAAACTTTAAAAAATTTTCTATAGCTTTTATTTCCTAAAATCTGTACACGAAACCAATTCGGTTTGTTGCGTCATCTCGTGTGTAGGAGTAGCAATACCAGGACCACATACACTACAAGGAGTTTAAATATTTTTGGCGTCTCATGCCTCAACATAGCGTGAACTAAATATCTGTAACGAAAATGTAATTTTTTAAGAATTTGATTTGTAAAATAATACTCATAAGGTATATTATACAAATTACATGTGATAATAGGGGAATATTTTGTAATATTTCTAATGTTAATAATCGTCTATTTCTGAAGCTCTGACAGTGATCACTTAATGTTTGTGTGAGCTCTGAATTGATCCCAGTGATTACAGAAACAAATTGCTCCATCAGATCAGGAAGCTGGAGCATTATTCTCCGATTTAGATATGTATAGAGTTGGGTAATAGGTAGTTAATAGGCTTGCAATTTTTCTTCGCAAGCCACAGTCCTATTAATATATAACACGGTTGCTACACAAAAGCCGCACTCTTTTATTATCATAATAATTTTACTATATATTTGCAATTTTTTGTTACAATTATTAGGCTTTGCAAAGCATTAAAATCTTGTAAAAAATAAGTAACAAACAACTTCTTGTGAATGGTGCGTGACGATTTGTTTATTATTATTGTAAGGTGTTTTTCTTAAAAAAGAACAATGTTAAACGTTACTAATAAAAAATATATTGTATGGTCGTTTAAAGAGAATACATCAACTTTTGCACCATATTATAATTGTAAATATTACTATCAATGTTATTCGGCGAATTAAAACCGGTCACGATAGTATTATTCTCATTAGGTATACTATACCGTAGTAATGAGTTCTAGCATCACATAAATACACTTGGCAACCAGGCTTCATTGATATTTATTTTAATGAATTATTACATTCTACAGGGAATGTTATAATAAAGTAAATAAAATAATAATAGAAAACTAGCTCTAGGTCAAGGAATGTATTTTATTTCATTTACATATGTAATGAAATTAATTTTGATAATTAACTTCCTATAAAAATCATCTATCAATAGTTATTAACAAGTGACATCAACTAAAGCAGATTGTATACGTTCTAACTGCAATTCTCTGGAGCATTAGATTCCGCAGAGCATTAGACGTTCTTAGAAAGTACTAGGATATAATAACAGAGCAACACGTCTCTCGTGGCCATCCCGTATGTGGAACGCGTATCCCGATTCCTGTCCTGACACAACACACACATGTGTAAACTCACATGAATAAAGGACTTTTCTATGATTCCTATAGCTGTTCCTCTTTGACACATACGGAAATTTCAATTAGAACGAGACAGCATATGGATACACGTCTATGAGTTAATGTGAATGTGTTCTGCTTGTAGGAGTGCGTACGCTCTCTTATTTCTCGTTCAAAATTATATATGGGAGACAGAGAAGAAACATGGAAAGGCTTTAGTAGTGTTTGTGAATGACGGTGATAATGGTTTTGGATAATAAAATACCGCTGTTAATATTTTATCTTCCGATTTAGAATTAATACTCTTAATTGAAGTGATTAGGATGTTAGGAATTTAGTTCAGTCTTAATATACTTAAAGACAATCTCAATAACATGGAGTATAAATTTATTTTCTAACTTCATTTAAAGTTCTAGTAATATTAATGCTATAGTAATTATAACTTGTGGGTTAGTGGTCTTGTCTCTAGAGTAATAAGAAGAGCAAGGATTTTTGCTATTGGTACGTTATAAACTAGACTAAAAATCGTTACAATTTTGTTTATTTCTTTCAAATAAGCCCCCTAAAATCCAACCACACGTCCTGATCGACCACCTGAATCTCGTGGGGGTGGACACACGGAAACAAATTTACTGGCGTGGCTAACGCGGCTCTGGTAAAATTTCTTGAAAAACTTGACATTGGCGACTCGCCATTAATAATTTTATAAACATTTAAAATTTACTTGACATTGGCAAAATTACAGCGCTTTGCTGAAGAGGCCATTAATAAAAGAACATTGAACATTCTTTCAAATAACGTAAACACTAAATATGTAATGATTGACAACATATAGTTCAATCATAATAATAAGTTCGTATTTATAATAAGTACATCCAAAGTTACATTGAGTGCTCTTTCTTTAAAGCTTATATCAAATGTCAAATAAACTTTAAACATCCAAATATAATCATTTTATGAGGATAGTTTAGTTAAATTAAATTCGCAATAGAATAGGCACTTATATGCTTATGTCTTTCTTATAAGCTTTAAATTTTTTGAAGGCTTTCCATCATTCACATCGATTTTTAACTATGAGCCAATCTTATCTCAACGTTTCGCATAATATCATCATCTGTCTCTTCCGCTAGTAAACAAAGTTGTTAAATGTTCGTTTAATACTGATTTAAATAACTGAATTAACAACCTGTTTTACGATGCTTTAGTCATACGAAGTTTTAGTCTGTACTTTTATGCTTAAGAGTTAAAGTTTGAGTGATTGCGACGTTGTAGGGAGTAATCTCTGGATCTACTGAACATAACATCCATACATAAACTCACGCCTATATCCCGAAGGGGTAGGCAGAGGTGCTAGCACCCACATTTCGCCAGTTTATGTTTAGATCCCAATATAATAGGTGGCGAGCCCATTGCCACTAACCGGGCACCTATAAACCTGCGATAAATACACACATAACTTCGAAAAGCATCTAAAAGGAATTTTTGTGTGCCATGGTAAAACCTGGGATCTAACCCGAGAACTCGTCTCAGCAGTCCATATATACCCAATGTACATACCCAAACCACTAGGCTACCGCGGTTCTACTGAACCTATTTTTAAAATTCGTTTACCTATAGAAATGCACATTATTTGTGAGTACCACAGACTACGTCATCACGCTATCAGGGAAGGTCAGCAGCAGGATCGGGATCAGAAGTCCACGCAGGTGGTACTGTGGATAACAGCTAGTACATACTTAAAGCATTTTTAATTTTATTAAATTTGTGAAAGTGATAAATGATGTAGAACCATTGTCGCATCTACTATGCGACAATGGCTCTACATCATTTATCACTTTCGTTTATATTCTTTAATATAATTTAAATGAAGTCTCCGAGGTAGGTCAACAAAATTGAGAACTGTACTAAAGTCTTTTTATGTAAATGTCGGGATACTGTCTAATAAACATAACCCCCGTGCGCTGTTTTTATTACTTATTTGACGTTGTCGCTCACGAATTTTTTCAGTTTTAGGCTACTTTACGACTCACAGTGAATTAAATTTTTTGACGCATGATCTGCTTGATACATTTTACTGACAGAAATGTGCGTGTCTTTTCGTGTTTCGACCAAAAATTCGAGACTGTGATTACTGAATTGACTTAACTTAGCAAAAGGTATTTCAAAAGTTTTACAAATTTTTAGCATAATTATTTAGCTTAAGACTATCGAAACAAGTGTATGAGGCGAGTGTGGATGGTACCGTCAGAAGGGGAAGGCCTAGGCGCACATACTTGGACCAAATCGGGGAAGTTTTAGAAAAGGATCAGGTCAGGAGTACTCTAAACCGACGAGCATGCATGAAGAATGTAATGAGAGTGAATGAAGCGAGAGTAGTATGTCAGGTTCGTAGCAAACGGAGATCCGTGATCCGTGATCCGTGGGAGACAGGCGTGATATTGTGTTTGTATATGTATTTAGCTTATAGAAAACTGGTGTAGTAGTAATAAAGTATAGCGCAACCTTTCACTTCGTAATATAATGTACTTAGCGTGTGACCAATCAACTAATATTTTTATTTTTTTATACCACTTAGTGTGCAGATAAGCACACGGCCCACCTGATGGAAAGTGGTTACCGTGGCCTATGGACGTTTGTAACACCAGAGGAGTCACAGTCGCACTGCCAACCCTGTAAGTACAGAGTTTCTGTGCCGTCAATAGAAGACAAAGCAGGACAAGCCTTTAGTCTTCCCACAACAACACAACACGAAGTTATTATAGCCACGGTATTCCGTAGGGCGGAGGTAAGTACTTCCCCAGTCGGACTTCTCAATGGGGCGAAAATACCGCCGTGTCCTACCTCCTAAAATTGTTCTAAAATTGAGTAACAGTGCTAATTCATTTGTTACTCTACCTTGTTAGTAATTTGAACTATAATAATTATTATTATATCCCATGTCAACATCGGTTGATCACATAATTGTACCAACCTCTTCGAGCCTATTTAGCACATTGGCCCTTTAATAGTCGGAGTATTATTTTTGCAATCCTTTATTCAGTTTAAAATTTTAAGCTTGCCGACGTTGTTTTAAATACAGTACAGATATGCCCGTAACTACGAAAAGCTCTATTTAGTTTTATTACTTCCTATTGTAAAATAAAAAAAAACGACTACTAAAGCTAATTATTGAATGCTGTAGAAGTCATATCATGCTGCATATTTTTTTTTATATAGAACACCTTTATATATAAACCTAGGCGAGAATATAATAATATCTTTATTGCTTCAAAAGTTCATTCACTTTACATGTAAAAATATTTGATGGAACATTTTTCTAGTAAGTACAAAAGGTTAAATGCTGTCGACCAAACTAGGCAGGACTATATTTTGGATGAAAAGTATTGGCCGTGAAGTCAAATATACAAAAACATTCTTATAATTATACTAGGTATCGGGACTTCTCGCAAATTATATCTTAGAACTTACTATTTCTGCCGACGCGAGAAGTCCCGATACCTAGTATAATTATGAATTCACACCGCGAAAGTTTAAAAATAAAACATTCTTATGTTAAAGTGAACAGATTTTAAAAAGTATTAAACAAGAAAATATCAAGGATAACTGTGGTCGTATGCCACTTAGTCTAAGAAAACAATACTTTAATCAATGCTACATATGTAGTTGTGAAATTAAGAATAGAGGACTATTTTACTATTAATCTATGCCACCCAAAATAAAAGTCATGGCTTCTCGGATTCATCGAATTTATTATTACAATCGTAGGAACTTACGTTGACCTCGAATATCTTGGTAAGATATAAGGTTGGTCAAATATAAAATTAAATTAAATATCAAGTCATTTAAAAAAGCCAGTTACGAAGATTACAATAATTATAACCTTCCCATGAATAATTTTACTAAGGTCATAATTTTATTTTCATACTCGTGACTGGTTTTTTATTTATCTGTCTGCTTACTCTAACGCCATTGTTTGAATAATTCTTGGTTTATCTATTTTTATTCAACCAAGGTAAAATAATTGGCTTTTTTCGATAGGTAGAGGCCTTCGTTAAGAACTCTGTGTACATTTTTGTTCGTCCTTTTTTTTGTACTTTTAATTTATGATCGTTCCATTCTATTGTAAACTTTTAAAATGCATAATCCTGTGCATATTTTGTTAACGTATAGAATTCCGTACTTTATCAATGAACGCGCTTATAACTTGTAATAATCGTGATTTATATACTTTAAAAAAATAATTAGTTTGTTTGTTTTTTTTTTCTTTTTATTTACTCATTATAATATTAATTTACCAATCATACGTTCAATCTGGATAAAACGGTTTTCTTAAATTTAATAACGTTACGTTGCTTTATGTTGATTATTTTTTATATATATACACACAAAAACAATATCATAAAGTGCAAGTCAACTCCCTCGTTGAATCAACTTGAATATTGTCCATGTGTTGAAGAGCAGTTAGGAAACGTACAAAGACAGGTGGCCTATTGAGCGATACACACACATAAGTGTATGTGAACTTAACACCATAACACTATGAAGAACCAATGTGAGTCTCACTAACACCTTTAGTTTCCCTTCAGAACCACATACGAATTTTACCTTTAGCACTTTGTGTTATAGTTGAATTTCATTCGCAGATAAATTAAATTTACCTCTGCTGCATATCTGCGAGCCTAGTACTCCCGAACGCACACACGTCGTGTCGCCGCAATTCTCATTCCATATATCAAGGTCACGAAGACATGCAGCTGCTATGAGACCTCCTTGTCGCACATTGATTAAAATGGCAAGTCTGAAGAAGACAACAATATTTTGCATTGTTTATCTAAGCCGTCTAGACGAATAAGTGGAACTTTCTTGCGGTTACCATGCTTTTCCTTAGAAACTCAACAATGATAATATTATTGAGGATCTCGCGAGTTTTGTTTACTACAATGTATCGTAACTTTGAAAATTCAGCGTATTATAGTAGCGTGTGAAATTCTAAGTTACCTGTTTAAGAATACGATATTATAAGATTTTTAGCTGTTTAAAGGAATTGAAGACTTCCAGCAAGTACAAATTTTTTAAACAATCGCGGTGTAAATTTATAATTATACAACGTTTCGGGACTTTTCGCGATTAAATTATGAAACTTACTATTTCTGCCGACGTTTCTGATGCGTTGCAGCACCCGTGGTCGTGGCGAATACCTAGTTAGTTACTTTAATATTTAAATTAAAAATAATAACATAGAGTTATCCTTTCAATATCACATATGCACAAGTCACAAATTGAAGTAAAAATCTTCAAAGTTGTAAAATCAACCCAATTATTAACTGCATAACGTTGATAAATGCTATAGTACCTACGGTTGTGCAATGTATATTTGCGATTCTTAAGTTAGAAAAGGATAATTCTGACAAAGTTGAATGATGATAAATTGTTTTCTGTATTTAATGTACCAAATGACATAAATGCTGACTTTCTGAAGACTATGTTGTCAAACACTTTGTTTGTAGATAGAATTCATTGCTATGCTCATGATGGCAGTAGGTATGTACTAGAGACACGTAGTAGATGTGTCGGGTCGACGTTTCTCGAACCCTTGTAGAAGAAAGTCTTAAATATATTTGTGTTTGAAATCGAAACTACACTTACATAATTGTCCTACTGGGAATGGCTAAACTTAGTTACATTTAGCTGTATTAACATGTAAACTTATATGTACCATCTCCAACAGTATTGAGATCTTTAATGTTGAGAGTTTAAGCTATTGCCAGAAAAAAAATTCATTACGAAGTAGATTATGCTTCTTTAAATGTAGCAGTTGGCATTTTAATATCAGACATATATAATCAGCTTGAGTCAACAATAGTCACCGGAAGATGGCAATAGGCTCACCGCTATTATGTGGGACCGAATACAATGATTGGTGTAATGTCCTAATTCACCTATGCCTAACCCTCTGGGAATGAAGGCGTGATTATATGATATACCTACGTATGTTTTTCTTAAACGAAAACAAATTCTCAATTTCGGCTTAGCTATGAATTTCATTTTAAAGGTCACATTACACCTGATTATATGTATGTTTGTTTGAATGCAACAATCATACTTTGTGTTGCATATTCTGTCCCCCGTGGTTGGGATAAAATGGTTGAGACAATGTCCAGCCCATGGCAACTATTTATTATCACGTGATCTGCAATACTCTAAAAAATTACATCAAGTTGTTCAATATAATTCGCCAATTATATTAGCTACTATATCTTGATCTATTGTTTCGCTAATTCATCACAAAAAGGACATGAAGATGTTTATATTTATCAGCACTGCTAAAGTAGAAAAGGCTTTGGGCTAATCTGGGTGATTTCCAAGAACGCGATCACAGTCCTAAAAAACAAAATAAAAAAACAATGATATTGACAAAACTTTCAATGGAAATTCAGAAAGTGTTTTCTTCTGTTTTTTGTAACTTTAATGTAGCTGAAATAGCTATTTTACCATTAATTAACTTATTGCAATAATCACAAGTTCGGTGAATATTGCAATAATTGGCAGAGGTATGTTAATGATACTACTGTGAACAAAGTATAACAAAGTATATAATAGTATTCCCATCATTGCCTGTCAAGGTTGTCTGGATAATTATAGTGTTTCTATTGTTGCCTATTTATACGTGTTTGTTAAATGGTGTTACACTTACAAAATACTTCCAATCTAGACAAATTCTGTAATACTATTTCTTATTTCAGAAATTATTACATGTAATACAAGCATTGACCAAAACGGAATTTTATTTTTTTATTATTTTTAGATATTAAAATAGCCAGAGACCGGCTAAACTTGGCAGTTAAAGTTTCATAAGTAATCGAAACCATAACAGACAAACACAAGTGACTCAGCGCTATTAACAGCAGCAATCCGATAAAATTGTGACTCAAAAACCAGTTTTAAGAATTGAAGTATATCTCTGTCTGTGTTTCATTGAAATTAAAAATCACCACAACTTTAAACTGTAATAGAATTGATTTTTCGTTGATTAAAAGAATGTTGTCCAATAGATAGTAAAAAGTTACATCTAAGCAGATACTATAAAATAGGTAAGCTATTTGATAAGCAGGTACCTACAATTTTTAATGAGCATATTATGTGTGTGTGTGTGTGTGTGTGGTGTCAGGATGTCTGTCTATCAATTTGTGTCATTCCTCTCGATATTAAGTTGATATAAATATAAAATAATCAATCCTGCTTCTATGTAAATATCACTCATTCTGAGAAAGTCAATGTAGTTCATCTAGGCCATGGAATCAACCTATCTTATACCTATATTCATAGTTCTTCCTTCGATAGTTTCGGATTTTCCAAAAAAGGTTTACTTCTTTATAGAAATACATTTGAAAATGTAGTGATGAAATAATTTAAGATGTGATGTGATCGATCTATTCCGAATTTACGTAGACGAAGTAATGGGTAGTACCTAGCTATATGCTGTAACTGAACACCAAAAATCATTGTTAGAAACTGAAAGATTTTGAGAGAATTCCGTATGGGTGTGCGTATCATGCACAATATAAGTCATACGCCTAACAAAAGTTTAAAAAGTATACCTACATCGAGGTACAGCTGCGTTTTAGTTTTTGTCGGGCAACAAAAATTAGATGCCCACGGCGACAAGTAGCGAGCTGTAAGCATCGTGTAATGACCCCATGTTACGGTTGGCGACGACACAATTTACATCATAGACTAAACACTCACAAAATTTATCTTTGTCACAGAGGGTATCTGGAAATGTAATCAAAATCTCTTAAGTGCCTACACAATTTATTTACGGCTAGATTGATAAAGATGGCATAGTAAAATAACTCAAAATCTCATATGACATTTGCACAAGAACGCACGGAGGACTTTTACGCTATACGACGTAATAGAATATCTTCTTTGTGGCGCAGGACACGGGTTAGCTCGAACAGTGTCCTGAAGGCAATTGTTCCTAAAATAGACTGTCCCGTGCTAAAACATTGGGTGGGACAGATAAGAAATAATTCAATCAAATGTAATAAATAATGGAATTTATTTTGATGTACTTAATTTATTTTAATTTTATTTGATTTAATTTGATTTGACTTGATTTGATATGGTTTGATTATATTTGATTTGATTTGATTATTTGATTGGATTTTATTTTGTTTATTTTAATTAATTTATTTTATTTTAATTAATTAATTTAAATTTTTCTAACATTATACTATAAGAAATTGATTGTTATTAACCAAAATTAATGTTGTCTGATGAATAAATGATTAAAATAAAAACCGAAACAATATAATCCAAGGGAGTCATCATGCCCGATAATTACCCCGTTTATAGTAATTCACGTAATAGGGGGTGAGCCTATTACCTTCTTCCGGACACTATTGTTGATTTAAGCCATGCATCTGAGACTGAGTCTGGGCTGTATATAGCTGTCTGATGTTAAACAGCCCTATAGCTTAGCCTTAGCCTTGTACGACACCGCGTGGGAAGAGATGGGGTGGTCCAAATTCTACTCTGCCGGGAACCACGCAAATATTAGTTTTATCCCCATCTGTTGTGACACATAGATTGCCTTTCTTTATACAATTTGTTTCTTGCCTATAGTAGTGTGGTATACAAAGAATATTCAAGGACATGAAGTGATAGGTATTATATTTATAACCTTGAGTTGTGTTCCCGGCGGTGAGTGGGGTAGCCAGAGCTTACTGGAGAGTTTTTGTGCTGTCAGTGGGAAGACCAAAAGCTTTTTCTGCTTTGTCTTTTACACTGAAGGCACAGAAACTCTGTGCACACAGGGTTGGCAGCCCGAGTGTGAGTCCCTTGATTTTGGCACACGTCCATAGGCCGCGGTAACCACTTTCTATCAGGTGGGCCGTGTGCTAGTCTGCCACCTACGTGGTATAAAAAAAAATATTTTTGTACCAATATATAAATGCTATGTCACAATCAAAGTTACTTAAATAAAAGTTAGTATATCACCTCCATATTACCATTTAAAATTAGGAAATACACTAGGATTCGAACTATACACATGTAAACCAATTTTCAAGGTGACTTAATACAAGTTTTTACATCTCAGTTTCTGTTAAATATTAAAGAGAGATAGCAACTTAAATAAATACGCTCATCGGTGAAAGCAAAGCAAGCGACCTCACACTTTCACTAAAAGATAACCTTGGATTATGAACCACGTAATACGATATTACTTATTCAATTCTTGTGTTGCGTCATAAAAATATTTCCTATTACGGTAGATGTTACTAAGACAAATAGCTTATATTGCCGCAGGCACTGTCATTGTTGGAAGAGTTATTTCTTTCTATTGACTATTCAGAACCTAGAAGATAAATATTTTTAAATTGAATCAGATATTTCTCTTGGAAGCTCTGCAACAAAATTTATATAAGTTTATTGGGTTTTACCGCTGCACCTTTACCAAAATTTATCTTATCATAACAAAGCTTATTTTTCTGATACAATTGATTTAGGCGAAGAGATCTGATCTGATGACGGTGTTCTTTGTATAGTTAGTTACTCAAAGCTAAACATCAATGTGAAAACCTTTAAAGGTTTAAAATTTTGAAAACAAAACAAAGTATAAACTCACTTTCATAAAATAAAAAGGGCGCTAATTTCTTTCATTTATTTTTATTTCATAAACTCACTGGAGAATTCGTGCTGTCAGTGGGAAGACTAAAAGCGTGTCTTGCTTTGTCTTCTACACTGACGGCACAGAAACTCTGTGCTTACAGGGTCGGCAGCGCGAGTGTGGCTCCTTTGGTGTTATACACGTCCATAGGCCACGGTAACCACTTTCCATCAGGTGGGCCGTGTGCTTGTCTGCCTGCCAACTAAGTGGTATAAAAAAACTTCAATCAATCTGTGACATATAAATATTTATGGGACATCTTTATTTTTATATCCGCTTCTAGTTCCTTGACCAGATTGAGTTCGTGACAACAATGTATGCGTCACAGAAATATTGTAAGGTCGCTTGCAATTCAAGCACCAGTATTGAATCAGTCGGAGTCCGTATAAAATTACACACGCCACAGTAATACACAGTCTTTAAGCGTATATTTTCTTGCGTTCATGAAAAAACAAACGAATAAGGAAGCGCTTATGTTTTATAGTACAGGAGAAAGACATTTGATATTTGTCACTTAATAATAAACATGATATTTTTCTATATTATTTAGAAGCAATTTTTAATTATTTTAAGTAATTACAACTCTTGTGAAAACTTAAAAATCACATAGGTGCTTATAAGGCTCTAGATTCAAATATTAAAATTAAAGCTTATAAAATTGTGTGAATGTATACAAATGTAAATTCAAAGCATGTTTAATTTAAAACTGTGTGTGCAAATTCCAACACGAGAGAGCTAATTAGAAAAAGCTTTTCGAGTGGCAAAAAAAGATGCTTTAACATTTTGATGTGATTTTGCAGGCAACCAAATCGTGTAGTAACGTATATAAAACGTATTAATACAACATTGAAAGTGATAAATAAATATGATAATAATATGATGATTATAAATATTCAAGGTGAACATGTATTAATCGCCAAGGCTAACTGCCATTTAAAATTCTTGACAGTTATGAGGATCGAAGATGATACTGACCTCAAACATGGAGGAAAACTCATTAAACTTATAATCATCCTATAAATAGATCGGGATTATTATACTTTCAAATATTTGTATCAATACTTGATACGTACTGAAATAAACCGGTCAGATCTAATAACAAATAAAATATACTGTGGAAAAGTACAACAATTTCCACCAAGTGCTATCAATCAACAATATACCTAAATAGTCTACTTAATTACTTTTATATTTTATATGTTTAGTACAATTCACGAAACAATAAATTAATGTTCTATTCGTTTTCTGTCCGTCTAAACTAACATATATAACTCACATAATAAAAACACAAGTGTATGTATGTATTACACTTGTGTTTTATATATATTTATATTATAGAAGACTATCAGGACTATCGACGATGATATGTTAGAAATATCCTCGCCTAAAGTTTACTTAAAGCTGATAGTATACATCAAGATCTCCTTTTTTTTCTGTAATTAGGAGAGAATATCACTGTTCACATTTTAAATTCTTGTTGCATGTAATTGTCAAAGTATTTTTGTCAGACTGCAACAGACATATCATTAAAACTTCCATGATGACGGTTTACAGGCTCATAGTTATTTGTTACTTGTATAAATAAAACTTTATTCTAACTAGTTTCTGTTTACTGCCAGTTTCAGTTCTTCCTACTCCCGAAGAGAGTACTATTTTATTCAGATTAAACATTATTTCACTTTAAGGAAATGTTTGTTCCGTTGGCGATGTTACAAAATAAAATTCTTAAACTGTAGTTGAGTTTGTGAAGTTGACAAATTTGTTGTTTGTAGTGTTATTAAGTATGTTATATAATAAAAGGACTATCTCATCTTTTCAAAGTTTGGTTATAACAGTTATTACGAGTATTTACGGTACATATAATAGAAATCGTTCTTTCGTGTCCTATTGCCTGTTCACTGTATAAGTCTAAGACATTAATTCGAAAACTCGATTGAGATACTAATAAAAGAGAATATTATTATTAAGTCTTGATTTATATCTTTTTAAAAAGACATGAAAGTTTTTATACCACTACATACATGGAGCTAGATTATTAATGGTGATAATTTTTACAAAATAGTATTTTTAGTAATATTCTAACAACTGTATAAATTACTACTACTGCAATGTTAAATTCCACTGGAGACATTTTCTAACATACGCATATCCCTAATCCAGGACCCCGAACTTGCATCGGAGGAAATGAATTACATGACCAAGACCACCAAGACTTTGTACAGAACTTTTTGAAATCAATGAAGCCGGTTACATAAATAAAAAAGCAGAATATTTCACTCATTTTTTATGGATTGATTATAATGTTTTTTTTGTATCCAATAACAAAAAAATAACTAACTAATTCGATGCCTTGGAAGATGGGTAGGTCTTTGGCGAGGGACGCAACATTCTTGCGCCTTCCCATCTTCCAAGTAAGACGGACTGTGCTTGTGCTGCTG
This sequence comes from Eilema griseolum, assembly GCA_963662185.1. Lineage (NCBI taxonomy): Eukaryota > Metazoa > Arthropoda > Insecta > Lepidoptera > Erebidae > Eilema > Eilema griseolum. The sequence goes on from OY759238.1 coordinate 22,691,999, forward strand.
CCGCATCTGTGGAGCCCCTCATACGACGAGAATATGATAATACAACCAACATTTTTATATTTGAGCCGATTGGGGTCGAAACGCTGGGTTCGTGATGTCCGAGCGCACGGTCGTTTTACAAAGAAATAGGAAGGCGACTAGTCGATGCTTCGCGTACCCAAAGGGCTGGCCTATTTTTTGCACAACGGATTGGCATTGCCATCCAACGGGGCAATATCGCCATCCTTTTGGGAACATTACCAGTCAACATCGATGGGGAGGAATTTTTCGATGCTTGAACCTTTTATTTTTTATTTTATTTTACTTTATATTCTTGTAAATATTAGTTATAAACTAATTAAGTTTAACTAAGTTGTAAGTTATTAAATATTTATTTTTACTAACTTAAAAGTCTAGAATAGCAGAGAATTGTACTCCTCGCATCCAAGTTTAAATTACACAACTTGAAACGATTGTCTTACCTTCTACATCGAAGTATTCTAAGGAATAATCTGACTCGAGCTCCTTCGATTCCTTACCTAATTAGCCACTTGACACGAATTTTGACGAATAAAAGATCTCGTAACAAAGCGAAGTTCATCTTGTTATAATTCCTTCATTCCATTGTTCCTTTATTAAGATTGTTGGAACATCAGGTAACTCTGAGGAAATGGTAACAATATATTATATTTTAGTGAGGTAAAGAATAGTTTCAGCTACGAACAAATACTGCTACTTAATGACTATATATTATCCATTAATAGTGTAAAACTCGCTGGGATATTTACCATGTTTATTGTTTTTCCAAGTAACTGATATTTCGGCGCTGTTACAAGAGCCATGATCACGGTGTACTGACAACCACCAATTTTATTGTTATTGGGTAGATTATATCGGTCTACCCTCTTCCGCACTCGTTTTTTACGCTCATCGCCACTACTACTATCCGCGTTCTCGCACTGTACTCGATCAAGTTTACAACACACTACACTCACTGTATCAACTCGCACAGGTTTTGAAATTTTAGTTTGCTCAGGTCTTGTGAACACAAAGATTACTGGATGCCAGACAGTTGAAACCCATCTTTCTGGTTGAAGTTCTTGTATTTTTCAATTTCAATTGCTTTTTTCACAATTCTGGGTTCAAAATATAATGTCATTCTATTGAGAGAATCTGTGAGGTAACTTATAAACTTTCGCGTTCCATGATATACAATAATGTTTACAGGAATTAACGCGATCATGGTATAGGTACATACATACCTTTCTGACCTATTGACAATGGCCGTGGTCACAGGCTGACTAGCTCAGTCGTGCACGCCCGCTATCTTACAGTATTCTTCATCTACCCGCACATTCTAGATTTTTTTTTAACATTTTCGTTTCGCCATGTACCGTCACATACCACACTCACAGTGTCCCTATTCTGTAAGCAAACTGTCCGGTGTTTATCCGACTGCGCAGAAAAGCGAGTTTGTATGTTTTTAGACACTTTGAATTTGAACAAATTGCCCGAGGAAGTGGTGTCAGCTGCTACGCTAACGACCTTTAAGTGTCGCTTGGATGAATGGCTTACAGTACAAAACAAACAATAAAAGAGATATGGACTGGACTGAACTGTACTCCAACACCATAAAGTGGACATATCAGCAAACATGCTTCTCGTCCATAATTTTAATAATAATAATAATAATTCCCGTAAACATTATTGTAGAATCTGTGAGGGTTGTGTACCTCAATCGCGATTCGCCCCTTTCTCGAATCTCCCGAACCAGCGATTCGCCCCTTTCTCCAAATGGTGCTGAGCGATATGAATTAACAATAGTACTTTCACAAACAAAGCTCACTTTTATAGTACACTTAACTAAATATCGGTTTGGGATTACGTAATAAAGTACAAACTAATTTGCACGTCATTTGCACTTGTATGAGAAATGAAAAAGTTCAAATGAAAACTTTATCCTTTCTGCCAAAATTTCAGGTCGTATTGCTATTCGCATAAGTTTATTTTAATATATAAATGCAGTTGTTCTCGTAAGTTACATTATTATGTAACGTGAGTAATAATGTTACTGTATTAACAAAATACAGCAAAACTCAGGCATTCTATTATGAGTCATTCATCTAATTATATTACCTAGAATTATAGTCATATATGCTTCTGTACTTTCTTGATTAAACTTGGTAAATATTTTTAGGCTTAAGGTAAATGCTACATAAACATCAGCTGGAGTTACTATGACTGTGGAATCTCATTACGTGAGCCATTTGTCAGATTACTTGAGGGTGCTGTCACGAAATTACTTGCAGAACATATTTTTGCAGATAGAACATTTCAACAGGTGGTTTTGTTTACAAAAACATGCTTTCCTTTTTATTATTATTTAATTTACTTATGTACACACAAAAACCAATTTTAACGCGTCTCTCTCTCTCTCTGTGTGTGTGTGTATGTGTGTGTGTGTGTTCTTAGCTATATTTGATGAAAATCGGCCCAAGACGTTCGCCGTCACAAAATGACGGAGTACATATTTTTCACAACTCATCAATGTGGGTTTTGATTGTAAGGATTTGACTAGTAAAATACTATCATACACTATGATAAATTTTCAATCCAAGATGACCATCACCATACAATAGCGGATTACATTTTTCACTACTCCCTCAATATAGGTATCAAATCAAATAGCTTGTCTAGTAGGTAGATTAAATAAAAAATTTAAAGTGAAAATAAAATTAAAAATTTAAAAAACTTCTGCTTCACCAGTTCCCTCTTACCAGGTCCCCGCGCTTAATTAAAAACATTACTAGGTTTACAAAAAAATCATTTTCCAGTTTTTGGAGATTGTTTTTTGGAACGGGTCTTTTTACTAATGTAATCGTTCAATACTTAACCTAACAATCTTTTTGAATTTCTCAATCAAAGAGACCCTCAATGTTTTCAGCTCGAGAAAGATTACAGTTAAATGCCTTTGCTTTCATGTCGTCTCTAGAGCTATATTCCTCTTATTTTATGACTCTTCCGCGACGCGTGGTATGCGCTAATGTTTCATAATCAAATTCTTACTAACCCCTATTGCTCAACTAAATTGCAAATATTAGAAATGGGTTCATGTTGATAGTATATTGAAGTTTGCACCCAGACTATCTTCAAATTAGTGCAAGGATGTTTGATCCATAGTCATTATGCTGTAACTATTTACGTTCATATTTATGTTAACTTATAATTATAGTATCAGCATCAGCAGATACATTTGGATTTCAGTCTCGTGGTGGCTAAGGGTTAGGTCTGTTCTCCACCTAACAGTAAACATACAGCCCATGACTAAATGCCCGCTTGACGGTAATAGGCTCATCGCCTTATTACGGGGGACCGAAAATCTCAGTTGGCGAAACAATGGTGTTAATACATTTCTGCGTATCACTTCGGTGATTTACAGGCGATTATATGTATGTAATTGTAACCAAACATACGGTAATTTTGAAGTCTAAATAATTAATTAAAATTGGAACTGAGTATAAAAAACAAACAAACAAATTTTTGCATCAGATTAACAGACAAGATTCCAAATTTTTTTTTTAGAATATACTCATTTATAATTTTATAGTAGTATAGATACTTAATTCAAATTCCAACCAATAATATAATATTATTCAACCACAAAAGCCTTTTATTCATAAGTTAATTAGGTACCGCCAGTAATTGGCAGTTCGTCGTAAGACAATTTCTAATTAGCAGTGTTGATAGAAGCTAGTACGCTTTCTACAGATTGTTGCATAATTTACTGTGACCTCTGAATTACAGTATGACCGGGAGCGCTGTTCTACTACCATGGTACGCGTAGCTTGGCAGGGATGAAGTAAAAAAAGAGAAAGAAAGAGCATGAAACGAGAGTGAGAGAGATACCTCTCTCACTCTCAGCTAATGTCTCTCAGCTAAAAAATTGGAGTGGTATAGCGCTCGGGGAAGGTTTAGAATAAAATATTTTCTGATACTGCAGTAGATTTCTTCTCAAATACATTTATTGGACTGCGCAATGAAAGGAATTATTATGAACTATTTAAAAAAAAGTTCAAAAAAATATGAACCATAGGTAATTTATCTTTACAGCAACTAACAACGCAATTAACAACTTAACGAATACTAGAGATGTTTATCATTATGGTAACCCAGACCAAAATACAACACCTCAAAGTACTATCTGAAGCGCAGAGGAGTCTCATAGAGTTAAGAATGGACAACCATTTTAAGTAAGACTGATCTGCCTACTTTTTTATTTTATTTTTACGTGCGCAAAATCCCCATGGATACCTCCCCACCGGAGTCGGTAGAAGAGGTTATGTCGGACTCGAACAGACTAAAACGCACGCCGCCTGTGGGTCGTTTTGGTCGTCGAAGGTGAGGTTGACAGGCATATCCCTCGCACTCGGGCCGATCCAGGGCCATTTCTCACGATCTGGCCCTCTCCTCGGGTGTGTGGAACTACAGAGTCCCCAACTCGTCCCCGGACTGATCTGGCTACTATTGCTTAGCTGTGCAATGCGCAATCCTACGCAATTTACTGCAGTTCATTTCCAAGAATAACGTCCTATATTTCAACTTTATAATCAACATTAAACAATTAATTACAAAAAGTTTTTCTTTTTCCAGCTTCATCAGAAGGACCACTCGGCTTCAACTTACCAACGATCATACACGTGAACAGGAACTGGTCGGTCACAAAATCGATGCCTGTAGGCACCGTCGTGACGAGAGTGTTCCGAGAGAAGACTGGCCCTGAACCTGTTGTCTACGGGCTAGAGACTACAGGGCCACCAGTACCGTTCAAGATTGACCCCCATACTGGAGAAGTGACTATCAATGATACTTTAACTAATAAGGTAAAAACAACATCTTTATTATTTTTTAAATAGAAAGAAAGAAAGATATACAGAAAGAAAGAAAGACAAGAAGTAAGAGAACTGGCTAGTTTCAAAAATGACGGTCACCATGTCAGATATGAATAATGAAAGTGGTTCTTAGTTTGATGGCGTCGTTAAAGGCCTAAAGATTGTAGACCTGCCACCTTTGTGAAAAGGTAAAATAAAAAAAGCAATTGCACTAACTGAAGTAGTGGCAAATTTGTATTATTATAGTAACCTTTTTAAGAATCTCTGAAACCTGTACTTGAAACTCTGCATTTTTTTTATACAACTTAGGTGGTAGACAAGCACACGGCCCACCTGATGGAAAGAGGTTACCGTGGCCTATGATCGTGTGTAACATCAGTGAAAAATTCAAATAGTGTAATTGTATTGTTATTTAGTTGAATGAACATTTTGAACGCAATAATGATTTCAACCTCTTTATTTTTCTCAATTAAGAACTCACAACTCACACAATTAAGAGCACAAAATCTCTCCAGTGAGCTCTGGCTCTGTTACTACAACGTATGGTCTGGAAACCACCAGATGCTTATATCGTTCCAAACTTTCTTTTCTCTTTTATATAGCAACATAACTATAAATACCTAATATTGCGGTGGTATGCGAGGCACTATCCATTTTCGAAACTTGCCAAGACTTAAAATTTATCTAGCATTAATCTTACTGTCGGGAACGGCTGGCGGTAGAACCTGTCTTATTCTATCCATCATTTTGTACACTGCTACAAAAATACATTAAATATTGTTATGCTTTCAACGATGACAATAAAACACTACCTACATAATAAGTTACGATATAGTGAGCAATCTGTGACGTAACGAACTATTGTTGGTATGTTGGTGCTTACGCGGTGAAGCGTCAATCATTCAACTTTATTTTTCTTTTGGTTAGCAGCGTGGGCCAGATGTTTTGTATCTACATTTATCCATATTTGTCTACTAGCTTATGCCAGGCAGCTCTATATCTGAAAGACAATTAGATATGAATTTGGTTTGAACTAGCATGATTTGCATTGTAAAAGAATGGTATGCCGTGCACGTGTTTTTTTTTTTTTTTTTTTTTTTTTACGTGCGCAAAATCCCCACGGATACCTCCCCACCGGAGCCGGTGAAGGAGGTTATGTCGGACTCGAACCGACTAAAACGCACGCCGCCTGTGGGTCGTTTCGGTTGCCGAAGGTGAGGTTGACAGGCATATCCCTCGCACCCCGGCCGACCCAGGGCCATCTCTCACGATATGGCCCTCTTCTCGGGTGTGGGGACTACAGAGTCCCCAACTCGTCCCCGGAAACGGGGAGGCGCGCCACGCGCGCCACCGCCGCGGCCTGCTTCTGCCAGGGTGACAGGCGGCTTCACCTGTCACCCCCACCGTGCACGTGTTATACTGGATAGAAAAAAGGGGTTAGATGGCTCAGTGGTCAGAGCATTCCCCCTTTAAGAGAAAATTCGCGGGTTCGAATTTCGCCTGAGCTGATTCAAAAATTTTCTGTTCAAAATCTTAATTGAGAGAAATAAAGAGGATAGATTCCTTGAAAGATGTTGAAACTAATTTTGTTGCATATCATTATTACATTCAAAATGTGCATTCGACTAAAAATCAATGCAATTACACTATTTAAATTTTTATTTGTTTACAAAGAAACTTTTTGAGATTGAAATCTTTGTTTCTTCTTTAACAAATACGATTCGTCTAAAACATCTGAAAAACTTTTCACATTAAAAAGTTAAACTTCTTTACTTTTAGCAATCACCTATAGCATTGCTGCATTTTATAAGTGCAGTGTTAGCTCTATAAAACATTTGTTCGATTTTTCAACAAAAATAAACACTTTGAATATGAAAGCTTCTAAATTACTTTCTACTTGTTTTATGCAAAGTTTAACAGAAAAATAATTCTGTTATACTCTGGAAGGTATCACAACACTGTGTACCAGGATGCAAACATTAAATTAAAGTGACAACAATAAACATTTCTTTGTTCTTTATTACCAAGTTTGTATCAAAGAAACGTTAAGAAGCAGTCATAAATTAGACGGTGGCGCAAATTTTAGAACAGTTTTAAGATACAAAGTATTTATTGCAAGATACTAAAATAATCACAGTGCTTTAGCAAGCACATAGAGAGCACATAGCTGATCTATTTATTACTATTACTTTTAATTTATGGGTACCTATGACTTACGATGTGCAAAATGACTGACGTTTATTGTGAACATCTAATAATAAATATCTAAGTAATATTTTTCTTTTTCTAAATAGCATAGCATATGAATAATAACCGTGTTTTACGAAACGTATTCTGTAATACAATTACTTTGCCAGTTAATTTCCTAAATCTTATCAAATATAACTGGACAGTCTTTCATAAGACCACCCGCAACGAAAATTAATCGTCTAGGCAGAGTAAAATATAATTTAAACGCAAGCACCCGATAGCCAATCAAATAGCAATAACCGACTTTGATTGAAACATAAATCAAATTGGAAGTAATTAATTCTATTGACCGACAATATACACAGTCAATTCATAAATGACATACACGATGTGCCCCTTAAGGTGTGGATGAATTGAAAATCAATTCAAATATGAGTGAGATTGATTATATTTTATTAAAGTATTGAGTATTCAATATTTCATGCATCATTTGAAGTGTTGTGCTTATATTTGATGAGGATATATTGTTACATTTATCTAAAATTATTAACGCTTGCCAGTGGGATCAACAGAAAATGTACTGGCGGAAGTGTGTGAAAATGCATTTTACGTTATACGATTTTATTGCTTGCTTGTTTGTACTAATTGGTATGCTTTCACCTGAGTCGCATTTTTGAGTTAATTAAATTTCTAGATAACATGCGTAGATTAGCACCTCAGAAATTAAACACCTATCTTTCCGCCTAAATTCAAGTCTACTAACTTTAGTGATACGTGTAATAAATATATTAGTCTTTATACATATTATGCTTTAGTCGTAAAAAACAAAATCACTGAATGGTTTCACGGTCAGCGGTGAGTTTGTTTTGCTTTTCATTAAAATTCGTAAGGCTATCATCTAAAGTCAATTTCGAATAAAATAAATAAACAGTATCAGCGCGTTATATTCTTCTATCTTCGAAGCACTTTCTATTAGATTTCCGATTTTGTATGGGTTGTTAAATTAATCACTTCAACCGAGACTTCAAGTCCCAAAATTGAAGTCTCGGTTGGAGTGATGAAATTCGGGTCAGAGGTAGGTCAATGAATGTTAAATCTGTGGCAATGACAACAATTGTTGTTAAACTGTATTTACCTTTTTTATTTGCTATGTACTTACCATGTACGTTTTACTATTTTCTTTTCAATTTCTTGCTCTGCTATCATTCTTCTCGATCACCTCCTCCAACTTTACTCTTACCCTTTAAGATGACTCTTTATCCTCAAGGGGACCATTGGTTTTATCTATAACTTTGCTAATTTTATATTCTTAAGATGGTCACTAATTAAATCAATATTTACTAGGTAAAACTATTTTGTGCCAATGCCGAGTTCTAAAAAACTACATCAAATAACTACATTATACTAACTGCACCAAATCTTTTGCTTTATTACATCACTGTCCATCCAGCAATAAGGCCGCCCATTGTACATTAATCTGTATGCATGCTACCTACAAGTTCTACTAAAATCTATTGGTGTTCAATAAATAATTATCTATCTATCTATCTATCTATCTAAACAATTTGTATTCTCATTGAGTAGCATATATAATATTAGTAGCAGTTCTTACTTTTATACATATCTTCCTTCTTTTATTTCAAAAAGTTCAGCATTTATTGCCTAGCTCTTTTAACATAAGTTCTATTACGATGCGAAATAGGCTTAATGCTAACATCAATTCCAACATACCTAAGCAACATACCTAATATTGTGCCCTACATTAACTAAATGGGTTCAATCCATTTCCTTAATACAGGTAGCCTCACCTGTTATGTACAAAAAGCAACCCAACCCTACCTGTTGAGAATCGTGTAAGGCTACTATTTTGCTTTTATACCTATGGAGAGAGCCTGAACCTCAATGTAGGCTCCATTCACAATACCGTGATATATGCATTATTATAAGTCAAACATTATTCTGTGGTTCTGACTGATAATAGGACATACATCAAAACACAGGAGGAATAAAAGTATATAAATAAATATGAATACAATAGTCTATTCATACGAGCATTAATCTTAGTTGCATCCAAAACTTGCACGTAGCTGCTTGTCTTCTTTTGGTTTTTACTGGATTGGCAGTCGTCTGAGCCCCAAACTTGGGCACAAATTCTACTCCAGCTCTAAGGTTTTTAAATGATAAAGTACTCATCATTATCTCCTTTACTATATAAATAAAATACCATAACCAAAATATACAATATAATATTAAACACTGAAAGTTTAACATACCATATATGAGAACCGACTGAAATGACACTCAAGCTGTGGAATGAATGCTGCGGTTTTCCCAAGCGCCTACAATATGGGGTTCTTCAAGAGGGGCATCAGAAAGTTTTTCATGGTCGGCAGCGCGAGTGTGACACCCCTGGTGTTGCATACGTCCATAGGCCACGGTAACCGCTTCCCATCAGGTGGGCCGTGTGCTTGTCTGCCAATTAAGTGGTATAAAAAAAAACTTTTAAGAATATCAAAAGATGGGTTTACGACAAAAATCACAGCATAACTACTCTAAAAAAAAGTGAATATAGCCGATAGCCTTAAAACGTCAAACGAAGAAAACCACGCATAAGCACAGTAGTTTCTGTCGCTGTCGCTTCGCACTATAATAATTACAGCGTGACAAAACTAAAATTAGTGATGCACGATTCGACACAACGGAACCAAATAAAAACAACCACTTTAGCAATATTATAAAATTAAATTGTAGATAGAAATACTTGTATTTTATGGGCTCGAGAAAGAGATTATCGTATCCATTTATGCTAATATTAGAGCAAAGCAGTATTGGAGCATGAATCAATTTCAATGCAGACAACTTCAATGCGACCAGACCAAATAACTCAGTAATTAAAATGATTGTATATACATACAAATATTGAATCGCTGTTTCATATTACCAATTAATATAACAATGGTTCTGACTGTTAATGGATAGTGTGGCAATTCGACGTAATTATATACAGAACTTTCTACTGTTATTAACGATATAAATGAAAAACACTGTAATTTTCATTTATTTCGTTTGCTTCGTTTCATTAACTAAATACTTATTAATTCTAGTCAGTTGTCTAGACTTACAGACGCCATTTTAAATAAGTATAGAAAAGACAATGGTGAAATTCGATCCATTAGTAAGCAAGGGACAAAAAATTAAATAAATATTCACTTACACAGAAAATGTGCATATTTTTACATATTATATTGTATTTCAAACGCATCGAAATTCATCACAAAGCAGTCACCTGCACTTTGATAGATAAGACATCCAGTGCTTTTACCAGATAAAAAGGAAAGCCCGCAAGACCTCATATAACGTCTTGGTAGTAACAAAATGGATGACACTGGACTAATTTCATTCAAGACTTACCAAATTTCATAACCTCTAGCTTAATGCCAGGCGCCTAAAAATTGTATTTCAAAATCTATGATGTGGTTATGAAAATCACGTAATTCAAAACACAATATAACAGTAAAAATAATCATGAAAACTTTCTTGAACTTGTCAAACTTTCATTTGTTCAAAATACCTAAATATTCTCTATTGTAAGAAAAATTGTGCATTCGGATAAATATTACATGAATGTTGTATGTGAAAGTATCTATCTTTTTTTTTTTTTTTTTTTATACCACTTAGTTGGCAGACAAGCACACGGCCCACCTATCTTTTTCACGCCTTCTCCCACCCAAACTCATGGCAGCGCAATTCAAGGAAATAGGCAACACAGCGGCTCGACACACTCCCAAAAGCTTGCTATTTGAGGTGGAGTCCACTAACATCTGTGGGCTCCATGCAAACCTCAACGCCGTCCACCAACACCTAGAGACGGCGAAACCTGCCATGTTTTTTCTAACGGAGACGCAAATACACCGCCCTGACGACACGACCTACTTGCTCTACCCTGGCTATGTTCTTGAGGAAAGTTTTCGTGCAAAAGCCGGGGTGTGCGTGTTTGTTAGGGCGGATGTTTGCTGTCGCCGTTTGCGCTGCCTAGAGGACCCATCCTTCTCCATCCTTTGGGTACACGTAGACCATGGCCCTACGAGTCAGATCTATGTGTGCCTCTACCGTTCCCATACAGGAGATGCTGAGACAACTCGACTCTTTGAATATCTGAGTCAGGCGGCAGATGATGCGCAGGAGCGATTTCCGAATGCCGAAATGGTGTTTTTGGGGGATTTTAACGTCCACCACGAGATCTGGTTGGGCTCCTCCAAAACAGACCATGCGGGAAGAGCCGCCCACGCGTTTGTTCTGGCGCACGGCCTGACCCAATTGGTGCACGAGGTCACTAGGATACCAAGAAGGTCGGGCCTAGCACCTTCTCTGCTAGACCTTCTGCTGACGAGTGATCCGGACCGGTACAGTGTATCGGTGCGAGCCGCTTTAGGCAACTCCGACCACTGCCTGGTCTGTTCCAAGGTGCCCATTATAGCGCCCCCACGACCCGTGCAGGGGAAGCGGCGTCTCTGGCACTACTCGTCAGCGTACTGGGATGGACTTCGTGACTATTTTGCGTCCATCCCGTGGGTTGAGCGCTGCTTTGAAGGTAAGAACCCATTGGATTGTGCTACTGCTGTCGCCGGTGAGATCGGTCTGGGTATGGAATACTATATCTCATACACCGATGTCACCGGTGACCGCGGGGTGCGCCCTTGGTTCGGGCGCGAGTGTGCGGAAGCTGTTGAACAAAAACAGTCTGCGTACCGCGCTTGGGTAAGGGCGCGCGCCACGCGCCATCCCAATCTGGGCCACTTCAAGGCGGCGTACAACAGAGCCACAAAGGTCTGCAGAAGGGCCTACGTCAGAGCGGATGCCCTGCGCATAGCGCGGCTTGGTCAAGAGCTAGTGATGCATCCCACGGGAAGCCGTGGCTACTGGCGACTGGCTAAAGCCGTGCAAGCCAACTTCTGTCAGCCTTCGCTGCCTCCGCTGCGTAACCCTGATGGATCCCTGGCCCATGAGCCGCAAGAGAAGGCAAATCTGCTGGCTAATCTCTTTGCGGCCAACTCCCGAATCGATGATTGTGGTACGCAGCCACCAACACTACCCGACAGTGACCACGCGATGCCTGATATCCATATCAGGCAACGCGATGTCCGTGCAGTGCTGCAATCACTCGATGTCCGGAAAGCCAGTGGTCCGGATGGTATTCCAGCGGTAGTCTTGAAAAAATGTGCAGCGGAGTTGTCTCCAATGCTTACGCGCCTGTACCGGCTATCCTACAGTTCGGGTACAGTGCCTTTGCCTTGGAAAGAGGCGAATGTTCAGCCGATTCCCAAGAAGGGGGATCGCTCGGAGCCAGCCAACTATCGACCCATAGCCGTCACCTCAGTGCTGTGCAAAGTGTTCGAGCACATAATCAATAAACAGCTCATGCGGCACCTAGAGGATCACTCCTTAATTAATGACCGGCAATATGGCTTCAGACCGAAACGGTCAACGGGTGATCTTCTAGCATACGTTACCCATCTTTGGGGTGAGGCTATGGACAAGCACGGCGAGTCACTGGCAATTAGTCTTGACATCGCCAAAGCTTTCGATAGAGTCTGGCACAAATCGCTTCTTTCCAAGCTACCTGCCTTTGGTCTGTCTTCTAGGCTGTGCAACTGGGTTGCTAGCTTCCTGCAGGGGCGCCGTATTCGCGTCCTTTGTGACGGACGAGCTTCGGAGTTTCTGCAGGTTAATGCTGGCGTGCCCCAGGGGTCCGTCTTATCACCCACTCTCTTTCTTCTGCATATCAACGACATGCTGTCTACCGGCAATGTTCATTGTTATGCAGATGATAGCACTTTGCATGGGAGTTATCATGGACATCCTGCGGCCAAGCAGTCGGATATCGCGGAGAAAAGGCAGCTTCTTGTCACTGAGCTTGACGGGATCCTGAATCACATTTCTCAATGGGGCTCTGAGAACCTGGTTGAGTTCAATGCCAAGAAGACGCAGGCATGTGCGTTTACAGCAAAAGTATCTTCTTTCCTTCCCCTCCCCACTCTTCAGAGCACGCCACTGCCACTGCAGGACAATCTCAATATCCTAGGTATGGATGTTCGCTGCAACTTGAATAACAAAAACTACATCGAAAGTATCATCAAAACAGCCTCACGAAAACTCGGAGTCCTGAACAGAGTGAGACGGTTTTTCACGCCGGAGCAGCGGTGTCTTCTATACAAGACACAAATTCGCTCCTGTGTGGAGTACTGCTCGCATCTCTGGGATGGTTCAGCAAAGTACTTACTAGATGCTCTCGACAGGTTGCAGCGACGTGCGGTCCGCATCATTGGGAATCCCGAGATCACGAACACCCTAGAACCTTTACAGCTGCGTAGAGATGTTGCGTCCATGGCTGTATTTTACCGTTTGTACCATGGGGAGTGTTCTGATGAGCTCTTCCAATTAGTCCCACCCTCCCCTTTCCTACACAGGACAACGCGTGCAGGTCTTAGATGTCATCCGCACACGGTGCAAAACATCCGATCAAGAACCAAGCGGTTCGGAGACTCTTTCCTCTGTCGCACCATTAAGGCCTGGAATTCATTACCAGCTCACGTGTTTCCTTCTTCCTACAGTCCCGGGTCCTTTAAGCGGGGCGTGAAAAAGCATATGATGAGGCCGTCAAGCTGAGTGTCACCATTGTCACACGGTATGTGTAAGTAATGGTGACCCTCTTTTCTGGGACTTTGCCTTCAGCTTACCATCAGGCAAGGCGAAGTCCAATTGACGTGTCCTATATAAAAAAAAAAAAAAAAAAACTACTACAATTATTAAATCCTATTTTTTTGGAATTTCTTGCCTTTTCACACACATTTATGTCGCGATGGACGCAAAACAAAAAATGATCGAATGTTGAAGCGTTCTTGATCAAACCTAAAATCATGTATGTTTGGTAACAATTGGTTATGTACCAAATTGGAATATATGATCAAAAATAATGAAAGCCGACATCACCGCGAGCTGCGAGTGTGATTTACATTTACCAAAGATATTAGCGGTGCGCGGCGGTGGCGTAATGGTAAACTTGAAATTGCAATAAACAAGTTGCGAATTCAATGCCAGAATATATACGACTGATGTGGTTCCATTATCTACCCTCAAGTCCAGCATTTCCTATTGAAGGAGTTTCTCGACATATTTATGACGTTTAAAGTTTGAACCAGTAAAATTGAAATAGGTTCACTTTTCAATTAAAAAGTAAATTTCATCCAAATCATTTCAGTACAATTACCCTATTTTTTCAGATCGATTTATTCATTTTTTTTTCTATATTTTCAGGATAGCGAGTCTTACTCTCTATGGGTGACAGCAAATGACGGTGGCTCCATTCCTCAAAAAATTGAAGTCTACGCAGTAGTCACAGATGAATTCAACCCGAGTCCTAAACAACCACGTCCACCATTTCCGTTCCCATTACCCACTCCAAAGTTCGAGAAAAACTTTTCTAAAATCACTCAAAGCACAACCAAAGTTACATATCCACATAACATTGATATAACTGTACCTGAAACTACAACAACGATTACTACCTTAAGTCCTCCAAAAACTCCTGATGACGTTCCTGAAGTGATTAACAAAACCAAAGCCGACGTTAACAAAAATACGGTACCTCTTGAAGAAACTAATACTAACGAAGTACCTTTGACAGTGATACCTTTAGTTGCCATTGGTGGTTTGGTAGTGATAGTGGCTGTTGTTATTCTATTTGTTTGTAAGAAGAACAACGCTCAGAAAAAAGAAAACAAAAAAGATGACATGGTAAGTGAAACATTATTGTTTGTACACATATCATTCATTGACATTTTCAAGGATTATGATTTCTATATTAATGGTCACTGAATTGTTTCATATCTAAATAGCAACTGCTTATGCTCATACTTACTAACATAATTAATTATTATCATTAGTTTAACATTATAGTCTGTCATGAGTTACACGGTAATTTAAACGAAGTAAGAGTTCGTAATCAAATATAACTTTATGCATTGTTATTTCAATACAATAGCAAATATCTTTACAGAAAGTCAAATAAATGTCATCTACATTGACATTGTTGAATGCTAACATAATATTTCTAAATAACGTTTCGCCTTAGTCTAAACAATTTAAACATAACTGTAAAAGCAGCTGTTTTCGAAGAAAATTCTTAAAATCCTGTATCAATCGTTCAAACAATTAGCCCACTATAGTCCACAGACCTCTCCCAATGTGCGTTAATCTGTATGTGGAAGGCGGAGGATCAAAATGTAAAATCCTGTATATTTTTCTTTATTTTACTTTCCATAAGAATCATCTACAAAGTATAAGAATGCATGGCTAATACGAACAGGGATTTATTTTTATAATAGTTACACATTCTAGGCAAGGTGAAATACATAGTACGTTATTTACTATCATGCTTTGACTTAATACATCACAAATGCCATCATGATTAACAGTAACATCAAGGGTCTTAAAATTAACCAGTTTCATTAGATCTTTTTATTCATCTGCATCAATTCATCCGATCCACATTCATAGAACTCAATCATATAATCCCTATTGTTCGCAGAGCAAAGACTCGAGTGGAATCGTCCTTCAAGATGCTTCTCTCAACCTGTGGGATCACCCAAGAGCCTACTCCAACAGATATGAGTCTTGGGATAATAATCATTTACAGGTCAGTCGTGACCTAAGTTTACTTGAATAATTTCGTATTTATCACTGTTTTTTGAAAGATTCCCTTGTCTAATTTAATTGAAAGATTTAAAAAATATGGTAAAACTTTGATCGCTGAACTGATGAAACTGGTTAATATTTTATTTGTTATAGTTACCATTTACAGAGTAAATGATGATAAGAGTTTATGATTATAAAATAGTGTCTGTTGATGTTAAAATAATAAAATAATAGCTGATCCTCCACTAATTTAATACTCATGTTGCCTTTGACGAAGTTTTTTTTTATTTTAACAAGAAAGTTTTATAAAATTAAGTTTCACTCAAAGTACTTATAAAAATATTATCTGCATAAATTCTTTGCAAGATAATTTGTAAACAAATTTTTAATCATGTAAAAGATATGCCTAGAAACTAAAAAAAGAAATATCATTATAGATAGTAAAATATCAATAAGGAGAATTAGCTTATTAATTGTAAATATCTATATAAAATTATACTTCAAAAGTAATTCAGTTGTTTCCACAGCACTAGGCTATCCACGTATTAAACATAAAAAAAAATAAGTTTTGTTAACCACACAACTACCTTTCTATTTATTAATGTCTGTCTTTTTAACATCAGTATCTTAATTTATGTATTTAAAAAGATCTGATTCGCTCTTATAGTGAATAAATTTCAAATGATTTAATTTTTCTTATCTTCTAGCTGTCAGAAGAAACATCAATATCCAAAGACGATCAACCACCTGATAAATGGGAGTTCCCTCGCCATAAGCTCAAAATATTTCACATAGTCGGAGAAGGTGCCTTCGGTCAGGTTTGGAGAGCTCAAGCTATTGACATAGCTGGTAAGTAAAAAAAGTACTGTTCTGAATTCTGTTACAAACAGGCAACTGTGTATCGTACTAAACTTTTGTGTTTGTTACATCAATATGTCCTACATCAATCAAACCTTTTATTTTCGGGACAGGAAGGGAGCTAGTCTGGCTAAAATATGTGTACAATATGGTACAAAATATTAATTGCATTTTAAATAACTATTTAATGTACAGTAATTATAAATGAGCTGTTATGCTCATTTAAGATTTTATTTAATTTGATTATGAATCGACTGGAGTAGAACAAAAACAAATAAAGGAACGTTTGTCATAATACATCAGTGATAACTTCATTCAAATTAGTTACGTCTCTTCTGTGATTAGCGTGCGCAAACAAATAAATGAAGCGTCGGTAGCTTACTGGTTAACGAGTCGACCTTACTAACGAAACATCCCGGGTTTAAATTTTGAACATTTTAATATTACTAGTGTAATACTCGCCGAGATATTTATCAGGTTTATTATTTTTGTTGAGCAACCGATATTTCAGCGCTGTTACAAGCGCCCTGATCACGGTGTACTGACGACCGCCAAGTAGTACACTAGCAATGTGAATGACCAAATCGATCTCCAATCATACATTTTAATATTACCGACACAAACTAATTCCTAACACAATTAAATTTACTTTGCTTTAGAGGTAAGGAATATTCATCATTTCGGTTTGTTATTGAAGAATATTCTGTCTGAGATTATTTATTTTTTGAACCTTACAAATACGAAAATGTATAGTAATATCCAACGAAGTAATTCTTTGCACGGTCTGTTGGCTATTTATTCTACTATATTCTAAGTCCCACTCAACCGTATCAAAGTAAAATACATTCCATTGGTTAGTAAGAACCAACTAACAGTAGAATAAAACAGTTACAATACAATTAATGGAATTACAGTATAACAGAAATCAAATGAACGCAGTTAGAGTCGGCATTGTACAGTGTGATAATAAAAGTTTCAGTCTTAAATCCTATAAGTGATTACAGCATTTATACCCGAGCTTCAGTAACTAAGTTTGTAATGAAGCAAAAAAGTTCGAGGAGGTAGGACACGACGGTATTTCCGTCCAATAGAGCAGTCCGACTGGGGAATTACCTCCGCCCTACAAAAAACCGCGACCATAATAACCTCGTATTGTGTTTCCTGTGGTGAGATGGGTAGCCAGAGCACACTGAAGAGTTTTTGTGCTGTCAGTGCGAAGACCAAAAGCTTGCATTGCTTTGTATTTTATACTGACGGCACAGAAACTACTGTGCTTACTGGGTTGGCAGCGCGAGTGTGACTCCTTTGGTGTTGCACACGACCGTAGGTCAACGTATGCTTGTCTGCCACCTAAGTGGTATTTAAAAAAAAAGTTTATCAGCTTTTCAGTGCATGTTTATATATTTATTATATATAATAGCAAAATAAAAATAATGATTTAAATTTGGAATCGTACACAATGATTGACTGCAGGTCACAACTTCGAGTTACCACAATTTAGGGACGTAACCACAATTTCTGAAACTATTCAATTCAATTCAATTCAATATATTTTATTGCGAAATAAGGGTATAAATATAAAGGTGTTACAATTATTACATCTGAGTTCCACCATACTTCAGCCAGATTGGCATGCAATAATGTCACATAACTTATTGACAATAGTACATAATCTTCATCAATTATAAATTAAGAATTAATAAAATATTTCATGTCCAGATTTCAGCTGTCAGTATTTTTGTGTTTAACATAATCACTTTCAAGCAGCATAATAACATTGAATTGGTCAAATAGTCAAATAAAACTACAAAATACATATTTCAATACAAATAAAAATGTCAACATTTAAATTTTATTTAATATTTTACTTCACATCTAGTGTTTTGTCATTAAAATAATCATTTACTGTGTAATCACATTTGCTTAGTAAGATATTCTTAATTTCTTACTTATACTTATATACTAAGTTTCACAATCTCCATAATTCTTTTTGGTAATTTGTTGTAAATTCGTGGAGCCATACATAAAAAACTATCATTCATTAAACCCGTTTTGTTTGATGGTAAGCTTAAAGTTAAATTTTTCCTCTTACTGTTTAATGTTGTAAACAAATGCCTATTTTTACGGACAAATAATAGCACTTCTAGTATGTAAATACATGGCAGTGTTAATACCTTTAGCTCTGAAAAGTGGGGTTTACAGCTGTCAGTCGGTTTTAAATGGCATATAGATCTAATACACCTCTTCTGTGCCACAAATGCTGCTTCATTGTCAGTAGAATTGCCCCAGAACATGATACCATACCTCAAGAGAGGTGCAACATAACCATGATATGCAGTCAAAACCGTTGATTGACTGGCAGATTTCCTCAGCATGTAAATCGCATAAGAAAATGATGCGACTTTTTTGCATAATATATCTATATGATTTTTCCAACGTAGGTTATTATCAATATTGAGATACTTCGATGTCTCTACCTCTGTAATTTTTTTATTTAAGCACTGAATGTCAATATTTGCTAATTTGTTAACTCAATTTCTAAATGTGATAAAATTTGTTTTGTCAATATTAATTTTTAAATTATTTAATGTCAACCAAAAAATATTTTCCCAAGTCAAAATATACGAAGGATTTTAAAAGATTCATTTGCAGCGGTGAGTTTTTTTAGTTTAATATTCACCAAGGGACCCTTTCAATACCAAATTACGATCGATATCAATTAATTACTGTCGTTTAAATAAAAAAATTAGGGCCTCTGCAGTATCATGTAGTCAATTTCCAAGAAATTACCTTTGCTTTTGTAATATTGCACTACTTCATTTAACGTTGGTTTAAGGTGATAAATACAGATGGGCTTATTCCAGTATTACGTTACTTTATTCATGTAAATCAAAGATAACAAGATGGGGCCTTGTCAACTTTCCCTTGTTTTTGTGATATGCTAATAGTATCAAAATTATGCGGGCCTTATTTGACTAGCGCTGTGTAATTTGAGATTGTCATTGAATTTGAGTACTAGTACATGAAATTTTACACGCTGATAGCGTGTAAAATTTGATTATTATTATTGCCATTCTCATAGAGATCTCCTAGTGGAGTTCATAGTCCATACTTTGGAGAGTGATACTTGCTTATTATTTTTCATTGATATATCAGCTTTTTCGACTGTCACAAAAGAGCGACAGCCTTTAGCTTACCATCAGGCGAGGTGAGGTCAAGTTGGCGTGTCCTTAATAAAAAAAAAAAAAAAAAAAAAGTTTGAGAGCAAAGCCTGCGCTAGAACTCCTGTCTGTTGTTTAACAGGTCTCAAAGATTTTAGTTGGATGTATTTTGGAATGCGATAAAAAAAACTGGATGCGGCAGACGGAGGATCGGAGAACATGGCGCACATTGGGAGAGGCCTATGTCCAGCAGTGGACTGCAGTGGGCTAATTGATTGATTGATTGATTGTATTTCGCAATGAGCAACCATATCAGATTCAAAGTTATAAATTAATAGTAAAATTTTCACCCGAAATCATATGGGACCATAAAATATAGTGACCAAAATGAAGGCGTATATACATAGGTTACACTAAAAGTTACCGGAACTGGCCACTTACATAAACAATATTTAAAAATTTATTACAACATTTGAAAATAGAACTCTTTGGCTGTAGAATACAGTTTGTTTCATCTGACTGTCTTTTGTTTTTACCTTGTGGCGCCATTTAAAAAATTGTGTGTCTGCATCAACATGGATTTAACTCGGGAAAATTTTCGTAGTATGATTTTCTACGATTTTAAGTGTAATTTGACGGCTCAACAGAGCATCGCTCAGCTTGAAACAGCTTTTGGCGATGAAGCTCCATGCAAGACGACTGTTTATAGCTGGTTTGCAGAATTCAAGCGTGGTCGTATCAATCTCAGTGACGAATCTCGCGATGGTCGGCCGTCCACCGCTGTGACCAACAAAAACATCGATGCTGTGCGCCGTATGATTGAAACAGACAGGCATGTGACCTACCATGAAATTCGCGCATCCTTAGAAATAGGCATGAGTCAAATACAATCAATCCTACACAAACATTTGGGTGTGAGAAAGCTGTGCTCGCGGTGGATCCCACATAACTTGACCGAGGATCAATAAACGGACCGCGTCACTTGGTGCAGTGCCATGCTTACCAGATTCAACGAAGGTGCGTCAAATTTGGTGTGGGACATAGTAACAGGTGACGAAACATGGATTTATTGCTACGATCCCAAAACAAAGCAGCAATCGAGCGTATGGGTCTTTCAAGATGAGCCGAAACCAACCAAAGTGGCGCGCGTGAAAAGTGCATCTAAGCGGATGATTGCTTCTTTTTTTAATAAAACTGGACACGTGGCTACTGTTGCTTTAGAAAATCGTCGTACTGTGAATAGTGACTGGTACACGACCATTTGTTTGCCGGAAGTTATTGACGAACTCCGTAAAAATAACCGTAAACGCCGTATCATCCTGCACCACGACAATGCTAGTTCTCACACGGCCAGACAGACAAACGACTTTTTGAAGGCGAAAAATGTAGAACTCATGAGTCATCCTGCATACAGTCCCGACCTGGCACCTTGTGACTTTTATCTGTTCCCAAAAATTAAGAACCAATTACGCGGCCAACGATTTTCATCACCAGAAGAGGCTGTCGAGGAGTATGAAAAACACGTTTCAGAGGTCACCACAGAGGAGTGGCACAAAAGTTTTCAAAACTGGTTTGATCGAATGAAAAAGTGCATAGACGCCAAGGGAGATTATTTTGAAAAACAATAAATTAATTTTGTACCTTTAATAGTATTTTTTCATATTCATTCCGGAAACTTATAGTGCGCCCCATACGCAGTATGAGTACGAAGTTATACAATTTTCAAAGTTAAGTTTACTACGATAATATTCTTCACATCCCTGCGAAGGTTACAAGAGAGCAATATCACGTTGATCGCGATAATATGGCTACTGACATTATCTGGATAATAAATACGCGGTATAATTGAATTTTAAAGAGTTAGCTTTATTTTATCTTCGCCACGTTCTATTTCGTCTGCAAAGTTTTCATCATAGATACATTTTTATCACCATCAAGCATTTTGAATATTTTGTAACATTGTTGTGAACATTAATTTTGTGATTTTTCATCGTTGAGATTTTAAAACAAGTAATTAACATACAAGTTTTACACAACCAACTTAGATTTTTTTACTGTTCTTATGATTTACTATTATCTCTTTGAACCATTTTTGTGTGGTCGGATGAAGTGCCGTCTCTTTGGATACATTGCTTGTTAAACTTCGATATTCGATAAACGGCACCATTGAGACTCTGCCATGAATAAAAAAAAATAAAAAAAATTACCACATTCAAGTCTATTTCATAATACACTTTCCATCTGCTGCTGCTGTCTGCGGTCGGCCTCGTAATCATACTTTAAGTTTACGACCTCGTTCCTCCTCAATTGTGACAAAATGGTTTTACTAATTAATACTAACCGTATTTATAAATTCATTATAGGTAAAAAAGGAGAGCAGACTGTGGCAGTCAAGACACTGAAAGAAAATGCCTCAGAGAAAGAAAAAATAGATCTACTACAGGAGCTTCTCGTGATGAAGAACTTGGGTTTTCATCCAAACGTCGTTCAGTTAATCGGCTGCTGTACTGAAAAGGTGCGAAAACTATAAAATACTATAAAATGCAACAAAGGTGAATTCTAAAAATGCTGTACGAAACAGAGAAAAAGGACAAATGTTTAAAAATAGAATCGAATAGAATTTCTTGATTTAAAATTTTATAAGATTTTTCTGGTATCCCCATTAAGGTGTTTATATAAATGTGTTACAGGAACCCACCCTTGTAATCATGGAGTTCATAAGCTTGGGCAAGTTGCAGCAATTTTTACGAGACTCGAGAGCAGAACGGCACTATGGCAACACGCATGGTAGTCAGTTCCTTACGTCACAAGATCTAACCAAGTTTGCATTTCAAGTCGCGAGAGGAATGGAGTTCCTTAGTTCACAAGGAGTAAGTACTATAAATTAATTTCCAGTATTTAATTCATTCATCAATGCTGCGAATTGAAAAAAAAACAAGTATTACGGGGAAAAAAGGTTTATATATAGGTTAACGAGTATTTCTATATAACAATTAAAATATCTCGAAGAAAAAACCACAGAAATATGGCATATTGGCATCTTTATGGATGTCTAAGATAAATTACAAATCAGCAGCCTTTACATAATCAAAAATGGAATAAATAAGAATTCGGCAAAAGGCAATTCAAAATAAAGTTATAGAACTTTCAGGAAAGTTTGCATTAACAATTGAATTAAACATCAAAACTCAAATGTAACTTTCTTGACAAAGCGACACTTCAAAAAGGACATCTACTAAACGAAATTAAATTGTACAATATCTAACTTCCAAGCTTCAGTCTCACAACCCAGTCTTATTTTGAAATTATTGTACGATATGATACCTGTATCCGGTAGTAGATTATCCTCTCGTAAAGATTCATAGTGTGACACATTATCTTTATGTCACAATAACTTCCGCACTCCTGCACCAATATCTTACCTTTGAAGACTGGCGTGAAGACACTCAGCCTTCACTGGTTCGGGATCTTACCGGTAAAGATTTGCGAGGATGCTCACACTACGGGCACCCATTGCCTTCGAAGTCTCGATGGGTATTTCGTCGGGCCCGTCAGCTTTTCGGTTCTTCATGCGGCGAATGGCAGTATGAAACTTCTGCAGTGGCACTAATCCTTGATTTGGGGGAAGGTCTGGCAGCTACACCTCTTTATGCTGCTTATTCGTCAGTTTGTAGAAGTATGAGCGCCATCTCTCCTTCATCGCAATAGTATTAAATTTAGTATTTCATTACCAACATCTGATTGAGATATAGGTTTAGTACCACATTTAATATTATTTAATAATTTTAAACGCTTTCTTTTTTTTAACTACATTCGTGACGCTACGATAATGATTGCATCTTTTATGTAATTTATAACTATGATTCTGGATAATGAACGGAATATGGGCACCAATGCACTCTTTGATCCACCTTCAGGCCTATATAGTAATATGTTGTGACTATATAGAAAAAAAATCCTTGATTTTGGCAGCCGCTATGTGGGATTTAATATTGAATACACGTAATGCGTGTTTTTCCTCAAACCATAAACAGTAGCCACAGTGGTATTAATACCACTGCGGCTACTGTTTATGTATGTAATATATAAAATATGTAATACCTATGTAAAATATATGAAAGCAGTGTTAACAGTGCTTTATTATTATCTACATGTGCTGATACCGCACCGCGTGCAACTAATATTGAATAGATTTTTGGGGTTCCCTACCGAAAGGGCAAAAAATGGAACCCTATTGCTAAGACTCTACTGTCTCTTTGTCTGTCACTAGGCTGTATCTCGTGACTTGTAATAACTTGACAGTTGAAATCTTCACAGATTATGAATTTCTGTTACCGCCATAACTACAACTACTAAAAACTGATAATGATTATAACCATTCATGCGCGACTCCGATTCGCACTTGAAAAAACAATATAAAAAGTTGTTAATTTAAAAAGAAACCTTTTTAAATTAACAACTTTGTTATATTGTTTTTATATTGTTTTTATATATATATATATATATATATATATATATAATTTTTATATATATAAACGAAAATAAAGACAATAACATACGATTTCAATTAAAAAATCCCACCTATCCTTTTTCTTTTTTATTGTAGCTCGAGATTTTATTTTACACTGTGGAGTTTGCTACTCATTTAATTAAGTCACTGGTATTGTTTCACAATATTTATTTATCAAACCAGACGGTTTCACCATGCGATATTTTTTTTCCATTGAAAATACCTACTCACATCTTGAATGTACATTTTATGGTGAAACCTATTGGTTCAGATAGAATTTAAGAAAAGGATAACCAGAAAATATCTTATTTGTTTACAGATAATCCATAGAGATTTGGCAGCGCGTAACGTGCTCATCACAGAAGACAGGGTGTGTAAAGTAGCAGATTTTGGATTTGCACGAGACGTTGCAGATACGCATGTGTACGAGAGAAAGAGTGATGGAAGACTACCTATTAGGTTTGTTACCTTTTTTATTACAAGGCGAATGTACTGGAATATGTACATTTAAGTCTAAATTGCTAAAACTTTAATGTAAGATGATCTTTGAAAGACCAGTGATGTAGAGACAAATAGAAAAAAAATCTGTATCGGTATGGTCAGGTCGATTCCGTAACCATTGGTTACAGAATCAACCGAGAGGTACTGTGTTCGAATCTTAACCAACGTGAATCCTAACACAAGTAACTTACTATTTATACTGTAGATTGATGGCACTTGGTGGAATTTGTTGTTACACATATTGATAACTCACTTGTACTTTTCCACATTACTTTATTGCTTATTACACCTGACCGGTTTCGCCTTACGGCATCCTCAAAGGTTTATAATGACATTTTAGAACATTCCTATTGGAAACATTGCGACACTCAAACATATTACACATGTGGTGTAGTTGTAAAATTATGTATACCAGTATAAATTTTTTCCCCAAAATATAGGGAAATAATATATATGTGGTCCTAAATATATTTTGAATTTATGAATTATTACTATTATGTATTTAAGTTATAATGTCAATTAAAAAAAAATATTTAAAATTATAAGAAATACTTATAAATGTTGAAATACTAATATCATTGAAAATTAAATAATGTCAAATGTGAATAAAGTCAGATGAAAATTAACAATGTCAAATGTGAATAATTTCAGATGAAAATTAACCATGTCAAATATTATGTCAAATTATACCAAAATGTGTAATATGTTTGAGTGTCGCAATGTTTCCAATAGGAATGTTCTTAAATGTCATTATAAACTTTGAGGATGCCGTAAGGCGAAACCGGTCAGGTGTAATAAGCAATAAAGTAATGTGGAAAAGTACAAGTGAGTTATCAATATGTGTAACAAGTAACTTAGCTTAGCTAATGTTAACAGAAGCGTTGAGCTAGTATTAGAGTTATTTTTCTATAAAAAACGCTTCATAAATCAATTTTATAGAAAATATATTATTTGTACTTTTTCTTTATAATCTCCTCTCTTTTGTTGCATATTTTTACTAGAGTAGCTATAAGTATAATGAAAGCCTCAACAATTCTTTTCTATAATAAAATTAAAATAGAACCTAAAAACTATAGTACAAAATTCAATATTTGTGACTACATTACAGATGGATGGCGCCTGAGTCCCTGTACGACAATATATTTAGCGTTAAGTCTGATATTTGGAGCTTCGGTATACTGTTGTGGGAGATCGTGACCTTAGGGTCTACGCCTTATCCCGGCCTCTCCGCTAATGATGTCATGAAAAAGGTTAGTATTTGGTAAATAATAATATATCTACAGGTACCGTAAATTTTAAAACCTAGGGTTACTTTGGGACGATTTAAAATTAGATTTCTTAATAACAACCAACAATCATATATTTTTATGTGCTATTGCGGTCATTTATCAGTTTCTTAAATTTTGCAGCTGCTTTTGAAAAAATCTAATTTTAAATTTCCTAATATTAATCCGCAGGTTATCCAAAGATTAAGGTATAGTTACGTTTTGACCAGATACTAAAAATACTATTTTAGATATTATATCATAAGCTAGATGTCTGCCATATGCTTTGTAACCCTCATTTCCATATAGCAGTAGTATATTCGTGGTATATCCTACAAAAGCAATCTATATAAGTTAAATAAATCACACAAAGCAGCACAACTGATTGCAAAGTAGTAAATTAAAATTATAATGAGATATTTCTATTGTTATATCAAAAATTAGTAATCGCACAAACGCCTGTCCTACCTTATTCGATAAACTCCATGAAACGGTCCATCGAATATCAGATATGTATTTAGTAGAAGTTTGCTAATGCTGAAAGCAATTGCTCAGAGATAGCAAAACTATTACACCCTAAATAAATGCAAATAGTTCCGAAACTGTTACTGAAAACTTTCATACTTATATTACGAACTACGACCACAGAAAACAATTTCATAGCTTTACTATAATTAAATAGTTTCAAATAAATGTTTAATATTGAGAATATATCGCTTTCGGGCATTTGAGCTAAAATTTTGTATGTATGTCTACTTTGAACTATAGAACTCTGAGTGTAAGTTATTTAATTTAGATCATAGTTATGGAAAAGTTGTTCTGTTTATAAATCTAGATTTTGTTATGTAGCTGTTTGAGCCCGTAGACCCCGGGGGTATGATATTCCCAGGCTTTTCCAATTTAATTTTTTTCTATAAACCTTGACCTGATAGTCACGATCCGTTTCTAACTCTTGGACTTATGGTTTTTCAAATTCTTGCCAATCAGATTTTCTAAAATTATAGCAAGTCTAACTTTGGCCAAAATCTTCCTCTGTGTCCAAAAATGGCTTTAACTATTATTATAAGCTATTATTTTATCTTAGCCGCGTGGTTTCCGGCACATTAGAATTTGGACCACCCCATCTCTTCCCATGCGGTGTCGTACAAGGCGACTAAGGGATAAGACTGTTTAACATCAGACAGATTTATACAGCCCAGACTCAGCCAGAGATGCGTGACTAGAGGCAACAATAGTGCCCGGAAAACGGCAATAGGCTTACCCCCTATTACGTAGGACCGAATACAATGGTGGTGAAATGTGGGTGTTAATTCACCTCTGCCTAACCCTCCGGGGATAAAAGCGTGATTATATGTATGTATGTATGTATTATTTAATCTTTTTAACGTATCAATAGCTGTTATACCAACTTAAACAGAATCAGTTCAGAATTCAAGAGAAACTAGATACAGTTATGACAAAAATCCAACTTTGAAAACTTACGATGATATATGGCACTAACATTCTAATAGAAATTTAAATGCTTTTTCAGGTCATCGAAGGCTATCGCCTGGAAAAACCAGAGCACTGCCACCGGGAGCTATATAATATAATGTACTACTGTTGGGAAGCCGAAGCGAACGCAAGACCAGACTTTACAGATATTGTCGCGCGATTAGAACCTCTCATCAATAAAGATATGGACTACATTCAACTAGAAAGATTTCCTGATCATTCTTATTATAATCTTCAGCATTTAGATGGAGAAAAGCTTTGATACTAATATTTTCTTAGCTTTCTCAACGATACGAACGATAAAATTTAAAAAGTTTGATATATAAAAGTTTGTCAAAAGTACAGATACGAAACGTTTTAGAGTGAGACTCCTATTATATAAATATATTATGTCTACGTTTGCAAACGCCTCCTCCCTTCATTATTAGATATATTATATTATTTTAAAATAAAGATACACTTCAACAAAACAGAATAGTATTTATATCTACTAATAATTTATAAAACTGAATAGTTGGCTGGCTCAAAGGAGTGATATAAGGTTACAAAATATGCCACGGGCAATTTCGGGACGGGCCAGCTAGTTTCTAAGTAATTCATGAATGAGTATAACTATAGGTATTTAAACTATCATGGTCACTGACATCAGTATCAGAATAAACGGGATATTTACCATGTTTCACTATTTTGAGCTTCCGATATTTCGGCGCTGTTGCAAGCACCATGATCACGGAGGAACTGGAGTAGTGGCGGTGAACTAAGAAAAAGTTTTTTCTTCTAGGAGTAATTATATCGATCTACCCTCTTTAGAGTTCTTTTACTACGCGTATCTGCACTACTATTGGTTTCACTCTCACTACAAACTCGAACCCGATCTCGATCACGTTCACGACATACGATGCTCACTGTATCCACTCGCGATTTTGTTTTAGCTTGTTCCCGGTTGTTTTTCTTTTGCCTTCCTTGACGTGAGGATCGGTGTTCGTGAGGATGGGTCGTGTAGCCACTCCGTGTACAGGAAACCCACTCACACTGACCGCTACCTGCATGCCGACTCACATCATCATCCGCGCCATCTGAATTCGGTAGTGACGTCGCTTACTGACCGCGCATATAGTTTATGTGACGAGGAACATTTACAGGAAGAATTGAAGCACATAAGCGGCGTTCTACAAAAGAATGGATACAATGTCACCACAAATAAACCCCGGAACTATAAGGTGGAAAGACAGCCAGCCTTTTTACCCTACATCAAAGGAGTGACAGATAAGATCGCTAACATCCTGAAGAAGGTATCTGTCAAAACTATTTTCACTCCTTTTAAAAAGCTGTCGCAATGCCTGCGCTCACCCAAAGATGGCTCCCCATTGGACAGACCGGGAGTGTACAAGATTGACTGTAGCTGTGGCAGTTCTTATATAGGACAAACAAAAAGAACGGTTACATGCCGAATCAAGGAACACATCAGGGCAGTCAAAAACAATGAACCGCATAAATCTGCAATCGCTCAACATTTATTGGAGTCCGGTACGAACCACTGGATCGAACTACATAACCCTCAGATGCTTTCGACAGAACGCCACTATATACCAAGACTGGTTAGGGAAGCAATTGAAATAAAAAAGTATAAAAATTTCAATCGTGAGGATGGGTTTCAACTGCCGAACGTCTGGCATCCAGTGGTCCGTCTTTGCAAAAACAACCGGGAACAAGCTAAAACAAAATCGCGAGTGGATACAGTGAGCATCGTATGTCGTGAACGTGATCGAGATCGGGTTCGAGTTTGTAGTGAGAGTGAAACCAATAGTAGTGCAGATACGCGTAGTAAAAGAACTCGAAAGAGGGTAGATCGATATAATTACTCCTAGAAGAAAAAACTTTTTCTTAGTTCACCGCCACTACTCCAGTTCCTCCGTGATCATGGTGCTTGCAACAGCGCCGAAATATCGGAAGCTCAAAATAGTGAAACATGGTAAATATCCCGTTTATTCTGATACTGAGTATAACTATAGTTTAATTTGTAATAGACAGTTTTATGTATATAAATATTATACGCGTAACATGATGACTTATTTCTAATATCTCCAAACAAAAAAAAATTAACTTCGACAGCATCAAATGGATCTTGACGAACGAAGTGATACTTTGGTTTTTCCCCCTTCCTATTGTCTGATTGTTTTGATATTTCGTATACACCTTATGTTAGGACAATAATACAGTTTAAATCAATAAAAGTTTGATTTGCTCTTAACACTTTAGTGTTAAGCTCATTTTGAGACTTGTAGTCAAGATCGTTTTGACGCTGATTGGACAACCAAGCTGGTTGTAAAAACGATTTTTGATTGATATCTTTATTTAATACTTCTAGGGGTACCGTTCAGGACACAGTGTTCAAAACATGAAGTTATTAATAAAACAAATTGAGATTACAATACTTTTATTTTGCAATAATAACTTTTAAGATATTTTAGGTTCATATAGACTAGTCTTTAGAGTAAACAATGTAATTATTGATTTTAGTTCTAGCTGTAGTCGACTTGATATTATCATGTACAGTTGCTTTAAGCTGATTATTATAATACACTTTAATTAAATACAATAAATGCCTAATGTTTTGTTGTACAATATTGTTTCAATTTTAAATTTTATCTCACTCATCCTTTAAATAAATTTTGATTTTGAACATCAATACTAAAATGAATATTGTATTTAACGAGGTCGATATATTTTGCTTCGCACATATTTGCTATTAACAGCAATTTCTATTATGAGGGTTATAGTGCCACCAATATAACCTAAAGCCAATGCTAAAAAGCCTCCTTCAAGATGAATTACCGACAGCGGTTTTATACTATGATTATTTTCCATTATGACTCGCAATAACCGAGCTCTTTTTCTCTCATTAAATGTTGCATACTGATTTCTCAAAGCTTCATTTAGACCACTCTGCTTAAATAATGTTATTATGTTAGAAAATTCATGCATAAAAGGGAATCCTTTCATACCAACAATCTCTATAGGGACAGAAAACGTATTACGTTTAAATACGTAATATTTTAAATTTCCATGATGATCACTTAATTCAGGTAATACTGCAGATAAATGTGCCAGTTGAAGTCGGCTGCAAAGCAGAGAAAAGTTTTTATGAACAGCAACGTCTATCATTGCCTTAGTTACGTTGTGGACAGCAATCCATTGATCTCCAATATCGTAATCAAAGGGGTCAGAAGAATTATAAAACAAATCGTGCAGGTCTTCAAAACCACCAAATTTAAGTCCGCTTTCTACCAATTCTTCAACCGTCTGTATTTGATACTCATAGGAAGGATTTGTTAATGTGTCAAACAATTTAGTTTGATAAGCTGTTAAAAATAACACGCTATATATATTAAGAAAAACAAAAAATAAGCGTAGACTCTCTTTAACTGGACGTTTGTATGCCACAAAACCAAACATGCAAATCCAGGTATTAAGAAAACAATGACTGAACCATGTATTGTAAAGGGAATCTCCACAAAATTTACCAATTATCATCCACGTAACCGCACATATGAAAAATGACGCAATTGCAGAATACCAAACAAATGCTTGGAATGTTACTAATAATGATACCCAAGGTTGTTGTTTAGGTGCCCTTGGTACAACCCAGGTATATACATCCGCTAGATAAGTTGTACTGGATTCAAAGTCTTCATGGACATCAAAATCTGGAAATATACCTCCTGCGAGAATATATCCTTCTCTAGAAGCCAGTTTTCGCAAACCACCGCTCCATACGCCGACTTTTTCACGCTCTCCACGAAACTCATCGATTAAATCATATTTAGCTGTCATATTATACCTTTCCAATATTCTATTTATAAGTACTTTCTCTATATTAGCATCATTTTCATTTTCACTTATGTACGGCTGTCTTTGTAAAGCAAATACCTTTACCACGCAACCAGTCATATCACGAGGAATTTTATATTGAAATACTTTTTCCTTATATTTTAATGTACCATGTTCACAAATATTTTCCACTATAAGCCTACGTTTTGCAGTTTCATTGAAATATCCACAATATTTTGGCGGATCGTATGGTCTCCAGGAATATATTATTTCATTTCGGTAATTACCTTCCTGTGGCACAATAATCACAACATCTATTGCATTATATTTAAAAAGGCAGTTTAGTATGTTTTCAATATGCTCAACATTTACCTTAACAGTATTTATAAAATAAAACAATAAAATTATAATTTTTGCAAATGGGTTCCAACTACGTGAACGAATAAGTTTACTGGCTAAGTAGGAAAAATCCTTATAACTATCAATAATTATTATAAAATAGGCCGCAGATGGTAACGCTGCAAAGTGATCTACATGTAGCACTCCATGTTTCTCAAAATTTTGTTCACAAATTTCCACTTCTTTGGTAGGGCTCATAACTTCCACAGTAAACTTTATTTCTCTATTAATGTTCTTAAGTAATTCATTTCTAATTCGTGATACAGAAGTACTAACATTATTTGTATTTGCGAATATCACAAGACCAGGTTTTTCAAATTCATTCTCGATGATATTGTTTATGCATTTTACACAATCACTTATTATAGTCGGACCAAATGGATTTATTATTGCTCTTAGGCGAAACACTAAAGCAAATATAATAACAATTATTTTACTTAGTGACATTCGTGCACCTTAACGTGATATGCAATAAAAGCGAATGATGGACAAATTACTGTGCATGACGTACCATTTTATATCTACATCAATCTCTACTTTAGTATTCAAATTGCTTGTCTGAAACACTTTTTTGTCATAAAAATATTACTATTACAAATGGCGAAATACATTATGGGCTGATGTCATGTTAAAATAATGCAATCTAATGAAATGTTCGTTGGATGTATTAAAAGAAAACTGAGTAATGTAATAAAAAGTGAAACTGTTAAAAAAAAAATTTAGAGTCACGTGTGACTATCAAATTCTAGCCCAATTTTATCAAATCACCAAATGTTTATATGTCAGGTCAAATTCACCATCTTTCAAATTTCTATTTTTGTATCTATAACCAGGCAGAGTTACTACTTTTTAAAACCACATCCACTGCTTCTAATGAAGCTTAAAGTTATTAATGTGAAATATTAGCTGAATATATCAAAGACACCAAAGTGCTAAGGGTGATAAGAGATAGGATCGCAAGACAAGCTGCCCGCGTACGAAGGCAACTCGGGCGTCGGAGGTCGATGAACGACCTCCGCCCCCCATGAGCGCCGGCCTGGAGGTGACAGGTGAAGCCGCCTGTCACCCCGGCAGAAGCAGGCCGCGGCGGTGGCGCGCGTGGTACGCCTCCCCGTTTTCGGGGACGAGTTGGGGACTCTGTAGTCCCCACACCCGAGAAGAGGACCAGATCGTGAGAGATGGCCCTGGGTCGGCCGGGGTGCGAGGGATATGCCTGTCAACCTCACCTTCGGCAACCAAAACGACCCACAGGCGGCGTGCGTTTTAGTCGGTTCGAGTCCGTCATAACCTCCTCCACCGGCTCCGGTGGGGAGGTATCCGCGGGGATTTTGCGCACGGAAAAAAAAAAAAGGGTGATAAGAGATAGGCAGAGTTATATTAACACAACACAACTCCTTCTTTTAGGATATATCGGTGTGAGTACATTATTTTAATGCATTTTATTTCTTTTCTTTCACAAAAACAATTCTTTTCATATTTTAATAAGTACTCTGTAGCGAATAAAAATATTAAAATGGAAGTAAAACATGAGTTACGAACTTATCTCGGACGGACTTCAAGTAGGAGTGGAGTGGTCCAATCTAATATTTAAGTAGTTGAAGATTCCATTAGCTAAGTTTTATAATACAATTTCATTACCTTAATTTCATCCAACGGTTTGATAAATTAAGATTAAAATGGAGTTTTGTAAGATATTAAATTAAATACTAAAACGTTTATGTATTAAAAAGCTTTTTAGAAAAATAGTTACGTACCTACCTTTCTGGGTCTGTACCCTGTACGATTAAAACAGGTCAATAATTGAAATGCTGTCATACTACCAACTGCAAATGTCACTTTGTAATCCTATATATTTATATGGGATTACAAAGTTATTCCTGCATTTAGTAAATGATAGACGTTCAATTATTGATCTGTTTTAAGGCTTCATAGTAAACCCACTGGACTTCGAAGAAGTTTAAATCTTTTTCCAGATAGTATGTAAATAAACTGGGGGTACTTAGACACAAAGGGTAGCAGGTATAAAAATACTGCTTGCCATTAACTTGAAAAAGTTGAAGGCTGTAAGGCTGCTGTACAAAGTATTCTTTTGTTTATCTATAAAACATTATTAGGTATCCTACATAAGAAGATTATCCAAACATAATATTGGTACCATATTTCTCGTATCCCATCTGAAGTTACTGATTCAAAGTTTCAGTATTCTGTACTGTTAAATGAGCAATCAATGTAGCCTTTCAAAAGTTAATAAAGGTTTGACAACATGACTGTAGTACACCAGATGCTGTAAGCATCTACAGCTTACAATAACCGCACAGATGTGCTGTCATGGCTGAAGGGTGAACGCTTTTAAAAAGGGAAACCAACAAGATATCAATAATGGCTAAGGCGATTGACACACTGCCCCACACTCCTCGACGGGCGTTGAAAAACGCGACTAAGCGCGTGGTCGCAGAGGAACAGGTCTGCCACTGCGCGCTGATAATTATGTCTGTATCACGCGCGTGGTGGCGGTTTAAGTGTTGGCCGAGAGCTGTTGGCATTTTTAGTTAGGTGTTTGAGGCAATCTAAATCTATTCAAACTAAAGTTAAATATTGGATAATAAAGACAATTAAAAGTCATACGATTTGCTAAGGATTATTAAGCTTTGCACCTGGCTTGCTACACTATATGTAGATCACATCAACGGACTTTGTATTGGTATTCTCAAATGACACGCCAGATTTATAAATTTTACATTTTACACGTTGTATTGCAAACGTTTACACGGAAATGACTAACAGTGCCGAGACTAAAATCCCGCTAAAATCACTCGTGTAATGGCTGATTTTAATGTACTATACCCTGCGTCTCTTTCTCAATCTCCATTTTCTAATAGGATGATTTATCTTGATTATTATGGAAGAAACTGAAAAAGCCTCGTTCGTCAGTTAGATTCGTGAATAATCTTGGTGGAACCTTAGGCCCTAAAATATAAGTACCTAATTCAGAGAGTATAAATCTTTGGTATGTATCCAAAAATTTAAAAGTTTCAATATTCATGTGTAATAGTTTCATAATGGAACTCGTGGGTATAATATTATAATAAAGGTAACAACAATGGGCTGGAGAACTCACTTTCTATAGGAAATTGTTTAGTTGGTAGGGAGAAAGACGTGCATAAATTTAATATAGTTATCACACTTAGAAATAACTTGTCGCGAAGCCGCATTAAGGAGAGAAATTTAACTATTTCGGTTTAGTTCTAAGTAGTTCAGAACACCGTACCGTATGTGGTGTTGTCACGAACTTCGGTACAACAAGTTTTACTACATGCCACGGTCCTTACAGTATAATAAAATGATAGTCTTTTTACATACTTAAAAGTTGTCCTGGGAATGTGAGAGAGTTCTCATGATGCTTCTCTGCGCGGATGCGTGGATGGCCAGCGCCTCTTTCTGCGAGCAATTAAAATTCATGAAGACCTCTAGTCCCCATGAGCGTAGGCCTGGGGGTGACGGGTGGAGCCACCTGTCACCCTACCAGAAGCAGGTCGTGGACCACTACGGCCTGCTTCTGGTGGGGCCCGTCTCATTCCCGGATTGCTTCTGGTAGGGCCCAATCCTCGAACGAAGTGAAGACTCCATGGTCCCTCACCTCCGGCAACCAATAACGACCCACAGACGTCGATCGTTTTAGTCGGTTCGAGTCCGAAGTAAGCTCTCCCACCGGTTCCAGAGGGAGGCGTGGAGAGGGGAGTGGGATTTTTCGCATACTCAACAGGCCTGGTTTTTGGGTGAGGTAATGTTAGGAGGTAGGACACGGCGGTATTTCCACCCAATTGAGCAGTCCGACTGGGGAAGTATACATTACAGAATACCGCGGCTATAATAACTTCTTGTTGTGTTCTGAGCGGTGAGTAGGGTAGCCAGAGCTCACCGGAGAATTTTTGCTATCAGTGGGAAGACTAAAGGCTTTGTCCTGCTTTGTCTTCTGCACTGACGGCACAGAAACTCTGTACTTATAGGGTTGGAAGCGCGACTGTGACTCCTCTGGTGTTGCAGACGTCCATAGGCCGTAGTAATCACTCCCCATCAGGTGGGCCGTGTGCTTGTCTGCCACCTAAGTGGGATACAAAAAAAAAGTACAAGTGTCAATATGTTCCACCAACCTAACCGTTTTTGTTCCAAAGACCCCCCTGAGACCCCAACCACGAGCGGAAAGTCTGCATTAGAATCACCAAGCGTACCGGTTTGTATGTGGCAGTATCTTGGGCGTCGGAGATCTTCGTGAAACCTCGAAAGACACCTATAAAATAGGTAATGAAACTTTTTATTTTCACTAAAAAGTTCCATCATTTACATTTACTAAGACCAATAGCACAAACTGGCCAGTGTTTGACGTATGCGGACGCAGCTAAAACAATTCAGTCAAAATATTTTGAGGCTATGTATTTGTCACATACAGTTTTGATGAATGTGAAAATATATAAAACGATTCCTATTATTCAGTTCATACAGCGTGATCTAATTCCATCCTATGTTTAACATAAGGATTGGCAAATTTGCAATATGGTTATTATCATTTATACAGATTCAAGTCTCAGACTTAGCAGGTAAGTATTTTGTAATACATATATGTTAATATCACTTGACCACTATTATTCATAGTGACACTATCGAACGGGATAATTTCCTATCATTGATTTTCACTTAAAACAGTACCTTATAAACATCCCAGAGACTCCTAATGTTACGAATACTGATTGTAATATTTTGTCCTAATATAAAATAACTAACATGTGGTTTGGGCACAAACCGCGAACAGAACCGCGGTAGCCTAGTGACATGGGTAATGAACTGCTAAAACGAGGTCTCGGGTTCTATCTCAGGTTTTACCATGACACACACCAATGAATTTTCGATGCTTTTCGAAGTTATATGTGTATTTACCACAGGTTTATAAGTGCCCGGTTAATGGCAATAAGCTCGCCACCTTTTACTTTGGGACCTAAACATAAACTGGCGAAATGTGTGTGCGTGAGTTTATGTTATATATAAATCAAATCAAATCAAATCACATTATATATATATATATATTTATATATATATATAATGTGATTTGATTTGATTTATATATGTATGTATGTATGGTTTGGGCACCTTAAGACGAAATACTGTGGTATTCGACACAACAAGTATGTAAGGCATATATTAATATGTAAGTGGGCAGGCAGGCTGGGATTTACTTTGTAGAACACACATTGATCAACTTATAAGGGCTGAATAAGCAAAACCAATGGGCTGAAATAAAAATTACATGAAGTGTTTAATGACAATAAAGGAAACTCGTAAAGTGTCTAAAATCATTTGCAAATAGTGAGTAATGTTTCTGCCTATCCCCGAGGACAAATGTGCGAGTATTCAGCGTTTAATCGAGAAGACTATAAATAAATATTAATTATTATGAAATCGGATATTTCACGTTCATTAATATAGAATATTTAACGCTCATTTTTAGAGTAATGCTTTGAAAAATTCAACCCATCTATTTTATAACTGTGGTTATGTGTATTAATACGAGTATTATTAACGGGAACAATTTTAAGGGGTAATTATATTTAGCTGTATTTATGGATCGAGAATTGAAATGAGGCATGAGTAGTCAGCCTCGATATAACTATAATAAGGCCTTCGATCGAGGCTGGCACAGAGGTCTTCTTACGAAGTTGCTATACTATGAACTCCCCGAGGGGCTATGCGAATGGATCGCCAGCTTTCTTTCCAACGGAAGTATCCAAGCCATCGTTGACAGCAGCTGCTTGGACTGCATGGACATAAACGCTGGTGCTACTCTGTGTTATCTCCGACCTTGTTTCTGCTGCATATCAATGACATGTTGTCTGATGGCACCATTCATTGTTACGATAACGACAGAAACGGGGACACGTGTTACACGGGTCTTGCTAATAACCCTCAGTCTATGGTGGAGGAGAGTTGAGAACAACTTGTCTGATATCGAGACTACTCTCTCGGGAGTATCCGATTGGGGACGATTAAACCTAGTCTAATTCAACCCCACGAAGACACAAGTATCAAATCAAATCAAATCAAATCATTTATTTGCATAATACAGGTATTGGGATGGTACGGTTATATGTGCATAGGTGCGCTGTACTATAACCTCTTAGTACAAGGTGTGCAAATATTTACATGCAATATGACAATTTTGGCATTCTTATTGATAAGAGAGAGTAATAATTAAGTAATAATAATGAGAATTAATAAATATAAAATTTAGTCACGTCAATATTAACAATGTCAAAATAATAACATTAAAAATGAATAATGTCAAAACAATGAATAATGTCAAAATTAACAATGTCAACTAGATAAATTAAGAAGGATAATCACATTTTAATGTCACGTGTACCTACGAATCAATGGAAAGTAAAAAGAAGTAATTAAATACCAAATTGTAATTAAATATTTTGAACTAATAGATTACAATTTATCTTGGAGGAAGCTCTTTACATCATAGTAACATTTATCATTCAGTAGTTTTTTTAGATTCTGTTTAAAAGTAGGTACATTTGACTCTTTGATAGTTTTTGGCAGTTTATTATTTATTTTAGGAGTATGTGTATTCACCACTAAGAAAACTCCATTTACTGTAGTGCCGCAATTCCTGAGCACACCGCTTACCATATCCTCGAGTATCAGGATCCTGGGTGTAGATATCTCCTGCGACGTGTGCGGTGCTGGACCGCACTCATTTGGAGGACAAGGTTAGGTTAACATCAAAGAAACTTGGAGTACTCAATAGGGCAAAGTAGTTCATCACAGCGGAGCAGGGACTCCTTCTTTATAAGGCACAGGTAGATACCTGTGCACAGGCACAGGCCCCATATGGAGTGCTGCTGTCACCTTTTTGCCGGAGCGTCTACATACCAGCTTGACCCTATCGATTCGGAGCAAAGAAGGGCGTTTAGGCTGGTCGACAATCCTATACTCGCAGGCGATGTGGAACCTCTCAGCTTTAGGAGGTGCTTAGCATCGCCGTGTGTGTTCTACCGCCTATACAATGGTTTGTGCTCAGATGATTTTTTTGACATGAAGCCCACAACTACATTCTATCATCGCACCACTTATCATAGACAGAGAATTCATCCTCACACATTGTGACCTGTAAGGGTGCGCACTGTGCGCTATGAAAGGAACTTCATCCCACACACGCTCAATTTGTGGAATGAACTCCCTGCTGCGGTTTCTCCAATAGATTACAAGGGTCTTTCAAGAAGGGCATTAGAAGGTTTATTCAGGGTCAGAAGAGTGTAACTTCTCTGGTGTTGCATACGTCCATAGGCCACGGTAACCACCTCCCATTAGGTGGGCCGTGCGCTTGTCTGCCACCACAGTATAAAAATTTTTTTACAGGAAACACCTTTCAAGTGAGTCTTATCTCAATCAATTAAATAATGACGTACTCTGATATCGGTCAGGAACACCCGCAACCGAACCATTTTTCAAACATTTTTTTCATTATGGTATTTTAAGACCATCATAGCTTGTAATAGAATTTCGCGATTTGCCTCCAGATACCAAATAAATTGTATCTTAAAATTAATTATTTGAGGACCAAATAACCCCGATATCAGTTATCACCACTAGCCAAACAAAACCGAAATAGAATTGCAACAATTTGGAGAAAATAGGTCGCTTTAACTAGCTTTTGTATTCCGGTTTAGGCTTATCGCGACAAGACAAGAATATGCTCTTCCTACCAATGATTTTACTCTGTATCTCGCCCGACCTTTTCAAAAGGTTGAACTTGGCTTATATATTTATTAGCTTATGTTTTTGACCATAGTGGTTTCTACTCGAGGAAAAGCTTTTGATGAACAACGTTTATAGAATATTTTGACTGTAAATGCCTTTAGTGTATAAAAATCAAAATAACGCTTTACAACCAATACGTGTAAGTAACAAAATATTCAACTATTCAAAACGTTTATTTATCTAAATGCCTGATATGTATGCTTTTATTGTATTGTGCGTGCTGCCGTACCATTTATCCAATATCCCGCATAAAGATAGGTCGGGTTTGTACCTACTGGTAACACTTAAACATTCTGTAACACGGATATATTTTTTTACAAAAATTCCGAGCACGTGGACTCGTAATTTATTTTCCGACGTATATACCTATCAAAATATAACTTGCACTCACTTTTAATATTTTGCATCGTAATTCGGTAATTTTTAAGTGAAATAATATTTTGTAAACAACTTAAAAAGTTTATCTAATACTTCTTACTTAGCAGTTTGCTCTTAGCAAAAAGATTAAAACTTTTCAACTAAGTATTGTTCCGCTAAATTTCATAGCTCGTTTTAAATTAAACTAGCAGTGGCCCCACCCGTTTTAGAAGTACCTAAGTAGTAACATAAGTCTTCTTTACGAAAAATATTGTATGTAGTGTATTGAATTTGTTAACTCTCAAGGTGATTGATCTCATCCGTTGTGCTTTTCTGTTCTAATGCCCCCTATAGGTTTACGAAACACAAATATCAGACTTATGAGAAATACTTACCTATATTGCAATTTCATTAATTAATACGAAGCAAGGATCACAATTTAAAAAAACTACAAAAATTAAAACATTTTAAAATGTACAAATTATGGTGAAAAAATTGATGTTGTTTTCAATCTAAAGGGCGATTTAAAAAAAAATATCGTATAGTTTATTTTCCTTTGAATAATATAACTGAAATATAACATAATGAAATAAAACAAAATAAAAGCCTTCAAAGGCATATTTATAACCCATGATATTTTTGAAACTCAATCAGCATCCAAATTGAAATTATACAAATTTAAAAAATACACAAAGGTAGAAAGGTCACAAATTAAAAGTGAAATAAATATATTTTAAAATACAGTACGCACTGACACTTTTCCTGTATCCTGAATTAATAACGCTTAATGAAAAATATTTCACATACACACCGAACGCCATAGGGTAAAACATTCTACTCACGTTTGTAATTATCATCCTGTGGTTGATATATAATTGCGAAAGGCTGTGCTTCACAAAGGCTTACCATAAATG
Source organism: Eilema griseolum (assembly GCA_963662185.1). Taxonomy (NCBI): domain Eukaryota; kingdom Metazoa; phylum Arthropoda; class Insecta; order Lepidoptera; family Erebidae; genus Eilema; species Eilema griseolum. Next base: position 22,732,859 of record OY759238.1, read on the forward strand.
AATGGATTTGACCCATCCCCCGAAATTTCGGAAATCTATCAATTTACTTTATATGGACAGTAATTAATCACGTACACTCTTTTGATGACAACAAGCTTCAACATATCCGTACTAAATTGGGTCAGTTTGAAATTCCATAGCAAATGTGCGTGATTTGCTTTGTGATTTTGTGTGAAAATTTATCAATATATAATACTAGCGGCCGCCCGCGACTTCATACGCTTAAACCCGTTTTACCCTCTTAGGGGTGAAGTTTTGTAAAATCCGTTCTTAGCGTATGTCTACACCCTATGAGAAACTTACCCATACTTAGGTTTACCTGTCATTAGCGTTATGTTATTCCAAGTCAGATGCGTTTTTGGTATACCTCGTTTTATAGTGACTTGTATTCTCATTGTGCTTTTATATCACGTTATAGGTACGTGAACAAAGTCGAACGGTATGAAAAGTATCTTATGTGCTATGTTTTAAGCTACATCCCCATCAATTATCAGCCAAATCTGTTTAGCCGTTCTTAAGTTATAAATAATGTAACTAACACGACTTTCTTTTACATATACAGGGTGTATTTTTGAAACGGGGCAGTAAGGGCAAGTACCTTAACCGTTGCAGTTACAGCAAAACGTTCTTAAAAGACCTTCCCTAACTTTTTGGGACATTTTGAACTGCATTCACAGATTTTGTAAAAAACTTAGTTAGCAAAAAAAATGCAAAAAGTTCAAAAATTTTTTTTTATGCCAATCGATTCTATTTCATGTGGGGATCAAAAAACTCTATGGGACCATTTTAGCTTTCAGTACTAGAAAAGACAGAAATCGCCAAAAACGTTTCCCATACATTTCGTACGGAAATATGATAAATCAACTCGAAACTCATAGGTCAGGTAAAATTTTGAACTTTTTTAAATAAAAAAAATCATTTAAACATTTAAGAAATTGGTTTATGAAATAAATTGCTCAAAATGATTTCCATTTTCACGAATACATAAGTCTATCCTTTTTTGCACTGAACGAATGGCGGCTAATAATGTTCTGGGATGAATATTACGTAAAATGGTCATTAATTATTATTTTTTTTTTTTTTGGCGGTAGGTGTAAGAAAGTTAACACATCTCATAAGAATTTAAATATAATTTTAATTAGAAATACTTATATTTATTGCAAATATTTCGGTGAATTGAGTGGCATATAGTTTAAAGTAATACTACTCACGTTTGCTAAAGTTTATGTAACTTAAATCCAAAGTTCACCACCTGCCAGCACAACAGCAACACATTTGCAAATCATGTCTCAACTCTCAACTATTGAGTTAGCACAGAAGTCACTAGAGGAGTGTTTTACGAAGAGGATGGAGCAGTTAGAGGCACAGCTTCAAAGTGGTGGTCCGGCTAAGGACACTGTGGCAAGAGTGGCTGAAGAGTTCCGGACCTTCAGGGAGCTAGTGTACAGCATGCTCGGTTTACTGCGCAAACAAATTAATGAGTGCTCAAAGACTATTGACACCATTGAGACTAGACATCGACGTAAGGCACTCTTGTTCCTGGGGGTTGCAGAGAAAGAGAATGAAGACTGTAAGAAGGTTATCGTAGACATTCTTCACAAAAATCTAGCTCTGAAGGACTGCTCGTCTGCGTCGGTTATTACTTGTCATAGATTGGGAGCTGCCAGTAAGGAGCATCATCGGCCTGTTCTAGTGCGTTTTTCAAGCTTGGAACTTCGATCAGTCATATGGAGAGCTAAAACAGCCTTGAAGGGGTCATCCATCTCAATAAGAGAGTTCTTGACCAGGACCAGGCAGGCAGTATTCACCAAGACGAGGTTACACTTCGGTACTAGAGCTTGTTGGACGCAGGACGGTGTAATTGTGGTTAAGGTTCCTGACGGTAGTAGGCGGAAAATAACCAATGCCGAGGATCTACAGGCTTTAACTAAGGCGCATCCCAGGCCTCCCGGTGCCCCTCTATCTGGTGGATTCAAGAACATGGGGCGAAACGAGTAACAATTTTGATGTACGCTTGCTTCATATAACCCGTCGAATGGATACGCAGGTATCACAACACACCGTAGTTATTATTAACTCATGTAGTTACTACCTATACGATTCTAATTCTACCTGCTAGTAAATAATAAATATTAAATGTACTTTGTTGTCACGGGTTGATTTATCATATAAATAAACAATCTGCAAACTGTCAAAACTGTCACTTGACTTGACAAAGTCAAGTGACAACGATAATGACACATAGGTTGCGTTCCTGATTGTTCATAAACAATTACTTTTTTATTTATTTTTTTTAATTAACGTTTCGTTACAAAATTATATAGACACCATTGTTTTCCTTTCATGTTTCGATTGTTTTTGTTTCTTCTCCATGAATTATTTTTGAAAATGTGTATAATATTTAATAGTGTGTTGTTGGCTGGCGGGTGGTGCAGAGACACAACGTTGATCGAAATTTTATATAATTGTATAGTAATACACAATAATCACTTTTATTATTTTATAGTAGGTATTATTACTGATATTTAGTCCATTTTTAATATATATTTTTAAATAAACAAAATAGGTAGCACTTTTTGCATATTTATCTCGTAATTAAGTAGTAGCGTTATTTTATTCATATTTTATTTTATATACTTACTTGCTTTGAATATCTTAACATGAATTACTCCTCCGATGACAGTATCTCATATCATTCAATCCATGGGGCGGATTTTTTATCTGAAGACGACAGTTTTTGTTCAGTCACTGATAGTACACTTGGCGACAAGCTCCGTGATACCTTTCGGGAATCAGGGCAGACATTCAACGTATGTCATATAAATGCACAAAGTGTGCCCTACCATTACAGTGACCTGGTTGCGACATTTGCTGACTCCCATGTTCATGCCATCCTGATTTCTGAGAGTTTTCTTAAACCACACTTACCATCCACATCCTATCCACTGCCCGGATTTATTTTAATAAGAAACGACAGGACGGGCAAGGAGCGCGGTGGGGTAGCAATATACCTACGTAGTGACTTCCCGTACAAAATAGTCGCTTCATCACCTTCTGTGTACTCCGCAACAGCCGAGTTTCTTTTTCTTGAGGTCTGGGTCAGGGGTGTCCAAGCCCTCCTGGGTGTTGTTTATTGTCCTCCAAGTGTCAACTACTTCACCGATATCGAATTGGTTTTTGAATCCTTGGGGTCTGATTACGAGCATCACATCATCATGGGCGATTTTAACACTAATCTTCTCCCTAGTTCGTCATCACGAGCCATAAAGCTTCTTAACATAGTCGAGTCAGCCAGTCTTCAGGTTTTACCGCTTCAGGCCACACACCACAATAAAGATGTTGAGGACACATGGCTCGACTTAATAATTACGTCTTCGCCTATGCTTGTTCGAACTCACGGTCAGTATCTAGCTCCAGCTTTCTCTCATCACGACCTGATCTATATCTCCTACATTCTTAAGCCCCCTAAACTCAAACACAAAGTATTGGACAGACGATGCTTCGGGCGCATGGATGTTGAAAAATTGTGCAATGAAGCTGCCAAAGTCAGTTGGGAGGATTTAGCAGAGGCAAGCACCATCGATGATAAGGTTCGTACTTTTAACAAAACAGTTATTGGCCTCTATGACATCCATGCACCCGTGAGGAGGGTGAAATTAAAACATAGACCAGCTCCGTGGATAACGAGTGATGTTCGAACCGCTATGAAAGGGAGAGACCGGGCTTTTCGTAAGTTCAAAAAGAATCGTTCTGTCATCAACTGGGATTCTTATAAAACTGCCAGGAATCGGTGTAATCAGGTGATACGCAACGCTAAACGCCGACATATTCTTGATAACTTATCTTCCTGTACATCTGTCGATGTCTGGAGGTTTCTTGGGACACTGGGCATTGGTAAGCCAAGACAGCTGGAGCTACCCAAGACAATTGAGTTGGATGCCATTAACCATCATTTCTCTACCTCTCACACAATTGATGGCCCAACCAAGCGTCAAACGGTTAACTCTATCACCGGACTGCCCAGTCCCAATTACGAACCTTTTCAATTCACTCCAGTCACGTCGGCGGAGATCAAGAAGACTATTCTCGCAATTAAGTCAAAGGCAGTCGGCTGTGACGACATTAGTCGCCGTATGATAACCACTATCATGGACCAACTCCTTCCCGCTATTACACACATCATCAACTTTTCACTTGACTCTGGTCAATTTCCTGACTTGTGGCGTAAAGCTTATGTGCGTCCTCTTCCTAAAATCTCCAATCCCTCTCTTCCCAATCACTTTCGTCCTATTTCCATTCTCCCTTTCCTATCCAAGGTATTAGAAGCCTGTGTTCATCGCCAGCTGTCCAACTATGTGCACTCCAATGGGATACTAAGTCCATTACAATCCGGATTCAGACCCGGACACAGCACTACAACCGCACTCCTCAAAGTAACGGGAGATGTCAGGGACGGAATAGAGAAAGGTTGTATCACAGTGCTAGTGTTAGTGGATTTCTCAAATGCGTTCAATTGCGTGAATCACGACATCCTTTTAGCCATACTAGCCCATCTTCGGATCTCAGCCGACGAGCTGGAGTGGTTCTCTTCATATCTTCGTGGACGCCAACAGTCGGTTTGCGCAGATGAAATTTCATCTAGCTGGCGCAACCTCGACTCTGGTGTTCCGCAAGGCGGTATTCTTTCACCTCTTTTATTCTCTATATTCATTAACCTCATAACCTCTGAACTTCAGTGTGCGTATCATTTGTATGCCGATGACCTACAGATATACAGCCAAGCCCGCGTGGAGAACCTTTCAGAGGCTATTGACAGAGTTAATTCCGATTTGCGCTCAATAGGCGTTTGGTGTGACAGGTTTGGTCTTTCTGTCAACCCCGATAAATGCCAGGGTATCTTAATTGGTAGTAGCCATAGGATGAATAAGGTAGACAGTGCAACTCTGCCAACAATAAAGTTCAACGGAAGAATTATTCCTGTCACGCATAGTGTCAAAAATCTGGGATTGAATGTTGACTCCACCTTGAACTGGCAAGTTCAAGTTACAAGGGTCTGTCAGAGGGTTACAGGAATGCTGCGTAGTCTTTATCGCCTCAAAAATTTTCTACCAACCAAAACCAAGGCAATGCTAATGCAAACGCAAATCTTTCCAATCGTGGACTATGGTGATGTATGCTATCTCGACCTGAATGCAGATCTGCTCAATAAACTCGACCGCCTTCTCAACAATTGCATTCGATTCACCTTTAACCTTAGGAAATATGATCACGTCTCAGCTCATCGTTCGGAGTTAGGATGGTTGCCGATACGTCAGCGACGCAGCTTGAGGGCGGTGATGATGATACATAAAATTTTAGCCTCTCATAATGTCCCCTCTTATTTATCATCTCATATTCAGCTACTTGGTTCTCATCACAACAGAAATCTGCGGTCAGCTGACAACCGTCTTCTCCACTGTCCTACTCATAGTTCCAGCCTAATTCATTCTTCTTTCCTCGTGCAAGCAATTCTCCTCTGGAATGCGCTTCCTCTCGAAATCCGGATGACTACTAACCGTGCAACATTCAAGTACAAAGTACGTCAGCTCTACTACAGTAGCCCCTAGTCATAGTAATGTGTAAAACCTTAATGTTAGAAATACTTTGTCATTATGTATAACTATGTAAGTATAGGTAAGTTTATATTATATAAGTATATATTATACGAATATATATAAGTATATATATAAGTAGTAAGTATAAGTAAGTAATATGTAAGTAAATATATTTAAAAGTATGTGTATGAATTTCTTATGTATTATAGTGTGTATGTATAATGTATGTATTATTATTGTGGTCATAGTGCACTGCACCTACCTCAATGTATCTCTGCATCACCCTAAGGTTGACTGTTAGATAATGCCTTTGGCATTAAGTCCGCCTTTGTACAAAATTACTGTGCATAAAGTTGAATAAATAAAATAAAAAAAATAAATAAATAAATGCATCCTTGAGCTCTTGAACACTGGCGTACGTCGTCTTATAAACCTCGCTTTTCACGAAGCCCCATAAAAAAAAATCAAGTAGTGTTAGATCGGGGCTACGAGGTGGCCACTGTGTTGGACCATGTGTACCTATCCACTGTGTACCGAATAGGCGGCTCAAATTGGAACGTGAAAGGTGACTGTTATGTGGCGGAGCACCATCTTGTTGAAAATGAACTTTTCGCAATTCCGACAGGGGCCATTCGTCCATCTCGTTTTCAAGATGGTGTAAAATGACTTCATTATACATGGCAGAATTCAGTTTCCCTTCATAAAATTCCACCATTATGACTCGATTGAACATTATACCACACCAACAGTTGAATGAGAAGCGAACCTGATTATGACTTGCCGTAACTCTTAGTGGATTTTCTTTGGACCAATAGTGGTGATTTTTTCTGTTGTACATACCGTTATTGGAAAAATTCGTTTCGTCTGACCACAGTATGTAATTTAAAAATTCATGATCTCTGCTTATTTTTCCTCTTAACCATCTGCAAAAAGTAAGCCTTCGAACATCATCACCCGGATGTAACACTTGAACTATGCGCCCATATCGATAGCACTTGTAGCCGTATTTCTTCCATATCTTTATCACAAGGGAGTGGGATACACCTACTTCAAGGGCGACTTGCCTGGACGATACCTCTGGAAATGCCTCGACATAAGTCAGAACTGCAATCTCCGTGTCCATGTCCACACGAGGCTGCCGCTTTCTTTTGAAAGAACCCTGCAATTCCAGGTTTTTCAAAAGATTTGTAATAACCTTTCTTGTTGGCACATGCCGCAACGGATACTTATTGCGGTACCACACTAATGCAGCTCCCGCATTTCGATTATTGACAAAATACGCTTCTCATAAGTCAATTTTTTCACGATTAGAAGACATTTTAGCGAAAATCCTTAATTAATAACTCATACGAAGTTTCTCAGCTGAAACTAAGTATAACACACAGATTTTCGAATCAAATTCGAAATTTGAGGGTAAAAATTCTTTTTATTTACTTTACAGTCAATTCTACCCACTTCCTGGCCATAACAAAAAGTTAGACAATCGTAGAAATTTGTTTCTGTTGCCGAAATGTATGGGAAACGTTTTTGGCGATTTCTGTCTTTCCTAGTACTGAAAGCTAAAATGGTCTCATAGAGTTTTTTGATCCCCACATGAAGTAGAATCGATTGGCATAAAAAAAAATTTTTGGACTTTTTGCATTTTTTTTGCCAACTGTAAGTTTTTTACAAAATCTGTGAATGCAGTTCAAAATATGTCAAAAAGTTAGGGAAGGTCTTCTAAGAACGTTTTGCTGTAACTGCAACGGTTAAGGTACTTGCCCTTACTGCCCCGTTTCAAAAATACACCCTGTATAGATAATATAATTATTAATTTAGCTTGTAGCTTGTCATAATTGCATCCATAATTAGCTTAGCATCACTAAACAATACGTTTAAAATTTAACATAACATAACATAAACTGACATTTTGCCAGTTTGTTTAGGTCCCAATGCGGTGACGAGCCTATTGCCATTAACCGGGCACTTATAAACCTGAGATAAATACACACATAATTTCGAAAATCATCGAAAAGTCACTGGTGTGAGCCATGGTAAAACCTGGGATCGAACCTGAGACCTCGTCTCAGCAGTTCATTACCTATACCACTGGGTTACCGCGATATATATCATATAACTTCTAAAATTTGCTGCAATGCTTTATTATTGTGTTCGTTATCCGCCATGGATTTTAAACTTTACGTTGTTAGGATTTTGTCAAATTAAACGTCTAAGTTAAAAAGAAACATACTCCTCGTACATATATGCACACCTTTAATGTCCGAAGGGGTAGGCAGAGGTGTATTAGCACAAAGGGAGCGAGCTTATTGCCGTCAAGCGGGCACTCGGTCATGGGCTGTAAGCTTACTGTAAGATAGAGAACAGCTCTGTCACTATGGTTCTATTCTACTCCACTGGGAACGTCCATACTATGGTAGCAACCTTTAAAAATAACTCAATCTACTCCGATTACATATATTTGAATGTTTCTTTAATCCCACTCAAATGGTAGACAAGCACACGGACTACCTGATGAAAAGTGGTTACCGTGGCCTATGGACCTTTGCAACACCAGAGGAGTCACACTCGCACTGCCAACCCAGTAAGCACAGAGTTTCTGTGCTGTCAGTTTAGAAGACAAAGCAGGACAACCCTTTAGCCATCACTCACAGCACAAAAACTCTCCAGTGAGCTCTGGCAACCAGACTCACCGCCGGAAACACAACACGAGGTTATTATGGCCGAGGTATTCTGTTGGACGAAGGTACTTCCCCAGTCGGACTACTTAATTGAACGGAAATACCATCGTGTCCTACCTCCATCGTGATGTGTGGTGCTAAGTGCCTGTCTATTCTATTTACTTCTTGTTCAGCACACAAAGGGAAAGACACGCCCGAGATGTTTTTGACCGTGATTAGTGTTTCTAATCTGTGTAACTTCTCTAAGCTTTCTCTTCCACTTCTAATCTGTCATATCCACTTTGCTGTACACTTGGATCTACCCTTTATCAGTATCTTTTATTATCCCTCTAACACTCCTCTAAGGTTTGCTGGAAGAAAACTTAACATCGAGTTAAGCTCGACTTTCTACTACAATATCCTTCTATTTTTTGTTATAAAATTGTGTTTTGTGTACAGAAGAATATGTGTTTTCATTTAATTTATTATAACTTTTATTATGTCCCAGATAAGTTTGTCAACCGATAAATAAGCTATACGCAAAAGTCTACAGTTGTATTCTGTTAACTAGACCTGTGTTGTTTATATTCACGTACTTTCTGCGGCAAATTTAGGTCATTTAGATTCATCCACGTGAGCTTGTTTGTTCGTAACTCTATTGATTTGTCGCACTCAAGTTGTGCCCCACGCAAAACGCCGTAGTCAGTCAGATTTCTGTGTAAAATTGAATTTAATTTTTTTTCGGTGGCTCGCTAAATCATAAATAATCGATTTCTATGAAACTGTGGGCACAATTTCATAGAAATTGGGTAATTATTGGAATCATGAATATTGAATGTTGAATAAATCCTCCAATTAAAATTTGAGTTACAAGTGGGGCAAAGTGGAATGAAGTACTAAACATTATCGTGAATTCTCATAATAATTGGGAAATGTGAACCAGATTTGTAAAGCAATATGTTGGTAAAATTGTAACAGGCTTTTCCATCTAATTTAATTTGCACATAATCGACGGGATCCTTGGTATCGATGTCTCCAGTGACGTCCAGTACCGGAGTCATTTGGAGGACAAGGTTAAGTTGGCATCAAGGAAACTTGGAGTGCTCAACAGGGTGAAGCAGTACTTCAATGCGGGACAGCAACTCCTCCTGTACAAGGCACAAGTCCGGCCCCGCATGAAGTACTGCTGTCACCTTTTTCTGGAGCGCCTTCATACCAGCTTGACCCCTTCGACTCGGTGCAAAGACATGCGTTGAGGCTGGTTGACAATCCCATACTCGCAGGTAGTGTGGAACCTCCTAAGGCTAAGCCTTAGGAGGGACTTTGCCACGCTGTGTGTGTGCTACCGCCTATACAATGGTTTGTGCTCAGATGAATTGGGCATCATGCTCACAGCTACATTCTATCATCACACCTCTCGCCATAAGCAGGGAATTCATCCTCACACATTGCGGCCTGAGACGGTACGCACTGTGCGGTATAAAAGAAACTTCATCCCACGCACATTCAAGCTGTGGAATGACCTCCCTGCTGCGGTTTTCCCAAGCACCTACAATATGGGATTCTTCAAGAGGGGCATCAGAAGATTTCTTACTGGTCGGCAGCACGAGTGTGACACCCCTGGTGTTGCATACGTCCATAGGCCACGGTAACCACTTCCCATCAGGTGCGCAATGTACTTGTCTGCCACCTTAGTGGTATAAAAAAACAATAGAAATAAGTTCATTCTGTACTAACAAACAAAAGCCAATCCAAACCACCTATGATAAATAATTAGCATCAAATAAAAACAAATTGATCTTTCAAAATGCAAATCAATTAGGCTCGTATGCCAGAACAACTTTGTTGTGAATAGACTGCTACAATGATCTAGACTACAATCTGTCCTCAGCTCTCCTACACAAGTGGCAATTCGTTGGCCGGCATATTGTACGTCAAATCCCATACATTTTTAATTCTACTATATGATATGGCTGCCATCGAATTGCCACTTGTCTAAGGGGCAGATCTAATTTTAAATCGAGTATCAGGAATGAGTATCGTTCTGTAATACGGCCCTTAGGAGAGTTGCTTATGAACTAAGAAACTCTCTAAATGGCTTAAATTTGAGTCAGTACATTTTAATCGCGTCTACTTGATTTAAATAATTAATGACGATGTTTGTTTGATTTACATCTAGGTTCCGGCCAAATGTTCATGCGTCCCGATAGAAGGCCCAGCTCTGCACTCCTAGTGTTCCATAAAGCCACTACCCCTTGTAGGTACTTTATCGTTCTGCTTTCATTGCTCATCATTAATTAGATTTTACTTTTAAATTTATCTACCTATGTTATTTTCTATTCCCAGTATGTTATAAATTTAGCTTTTTTGCTAAACTATTCTGTATTTGTAAACGTATTCCGCTTTATTACGTTAGCATTTTTCGGGAAAAAATCAGATAGTAGTGCTTCTAGTATTATTTAAATCATTTTCTCTTGGGATCTTACCTCTAAATAGATTCAGACAGTAATGCGATTCATTAATCTTGGAATTTTTACTTTTTAGTCGCAGTAATTAAGTTTGGGTGAATGGTAAATATGAATTTTATACTAATGTTATACAACTGCAAAGTTTGTTTGTTTGTTCGTTGATTTGTTTGAACACGCAGCGCTAATCTCAGCAATTTTCGCAAGGTTCGAATAAAAAAATATATAATAAAATTATATCATCAGTGTGATGATATAATTTTATTACTACTTAACATTTTTACTACTTAAGGGCGGCTTCGCTCCCCTCCGGTGGTCATCATCATGTCAGCCACACATAGTCCACTGCTGAACATAGGACTCTCCCACTAGAATGACCGATCTAAAGCAGCCCGCATCCAGCGCTTCCCGGCGACCTTAATAAGGTCGTCCTTCCACCTGGCCGTTGGGCGTCCTACGCTACGTTTGCCCGTACGCGGGCCCATTCCAGAACTTTTTTGCTCTATCGGCCATCTGTTCTGCGCGCTATGTGTCGTGCCCATGGCCAATTCAACGAGAAAATCCGCTGGGCTACGTTACTTTTGTTCTCCTACGGATATCATCATTTCTGATGCAATCACGTAAGGAAATACCGAGCATAGCCCTCTTCAAAGCTCGTTGAGCGACTTTGAGCTTTTTCAGGAGACCTATAGTTAGGGGCCACGTTTCAGATCCGTAAGTCATCACTGGTAACACACATTGGTTAAAGACTTTCGTCTTCAGGCACAGAGGTATGTCGGACAAAAAGACATCTCGTAGCCGAACGCTGCCCAGCCGAGTCGGATTCGTCGATGTACCTCGTCCTCGAAGCTGGAATTTCCTACCTGGATCAGTTGACCCAAATAGACGTACTCGTCAACAGCCTCCAAAATGCGCCGGTAGAGGCGCAACATGGAGATTTGACATAACCTTTGTCTTGTCCATATTCATCTTAAGGCCCACCTGTTGGGATACTCTATTGACGTCTTCGAGCATAGTGTTTAAATATTCCCAAGCGCCTCAATATGGGGTTCTTTAAGAGGGGTATCAGAAGGTTTCTGTGCTTGTGTGCCAACTAAGTGGTATAAAAAAAAAGAAAAACGACAATAACATTGGCAAACCGAAGGTGAGTGATATACTCGCCGTTTATGTTGATGCCACGTCCTTTCCAGTTCCTAGTGAACTGAACACGTCTTCCAAGGCAGCGGTACAGTTTCGGAGAGATAATGTCTCCCTTTCTAACGCCCCTTTTCATTAGGATTGGCTTCGTGCTCTGTTCCTGTACTCGGACCGACATAGTGGCGTTCTGGTATAAGCACTTTAACACTTCAATATACCGGTGATCTATCCGGCATCGCTGGAGAGACTGTAGCACGGCCCATATTTCGATCAATCGAAGGCTTTCTCATAGTCCACGAATTCTAAGCAGAGGGGCCGGTTATAATCTTTAGTCTTCTGTATAACCTGCCGCAGCGTGTGGATGTGGTCTATGGTACTGTAGCCTTTTCTGAATCCAGCTTGTTCGGGTGGTTGGAAGTCATCAAGCCTGTTGGCGAGACGGTTCGTAATAATCCTCGAAAACAGCTTGTAAATGTGGCTCAGGAGCGTGATGGGCCTATAATTCTTCATCAAAGTATTATCGCCTTCTTGAAGAAGAGGACCACCACGCCCCCGTTCCACGCTTCCGGCGTTGTGCCCTCGTGAAGGACGGAATTAAAGAGTCTCCGAAGGACCCTTAGTACCGGCGATCCACCTGCCTTCAGAATAATTAATTCCGTCGTCATCCGCCGCTTTGTTGTTCTTCAGCTGTTTGAGGGCCAGCCTAATCTCGTACAAGCTGATGTCCGGGATGTTTTCCGTATGATGTCGGGTAAGCTTGGCTCTTGGATCTCTAACCATGTCAGCGGGCTGTTTAGCAGATGTATATAGCTGCCCATAAAACCTTTCGACCTCCCTAAGTACTTCTACCGTTGTCGTTGCCATACTGCCATCCTCCGTCTTTAGCTTCGTCAACCGGCTTTGTCCAACAGACGCATTCCTCGTAAACACTTTGGAACTTTTGTTTCGCTCTATTGTCTCCTTAGTATTTTTAGTATTATAGGACAGAATGTCGTGTCGCAAGGATTTCTGTATGCGTCTGTTGAGCTGCCTATATGCCTCAGCATCGACCGAGGTCTGTAGCGGCATAGATCGACGTTTGGTCATGAGATCAAGGGTCTGGGTCGAGATCTTCTGAGGTTTCAGTGGTCATAATGTCAACAAATCCGCCAGATTCCTATAAATTATTTAAAAAACTGATGAAATACGAGCTCAAATAGGTAATATGAGGTTTCAAAATAGGCACGGGCAAAGCTGGTGCGGGTCAGCTAGTTGATTATATTTGTCGTATCTGTTGTTGTTTTCATTAATTATTTCAGTTTTAGTTTTATTCTGTAATTGCCTGATCTTTGCAGTTCATCGCATTCTAGATATTCGTTAATATATACGTATCTCTTTTATTCGTGCTATATATTATTATATTTATATACTATTTCGCGCTAGGTATTTTTAATACCTGAGTCAGGGGGCGATATGCCTGTTAACCTCACTTTCGGCAACCAAAATGACCAACAGGCGTCGTGCGTTTTAGTCGGTTCGAGTCCAATATAACCTCTTCCACCGGCCTCGGTGGTGGAGGTATGCATGGGGATTTTTTGCACGTAAAAAAAGAAAAGGTGTTTTATTATTTTTTGTGAGTGCTATATATATGTAATATATCATATCAAAACGATATTGTTAATTTATAGAATAATAATATAATATATCATCACACATATTCAGTTCTTCCAAAACTCGATGGGTTCATAAAAAGTTATGAAAATGCAAATGCAACATAATATAAACTACATTCGAAAACATTCGTAACATCAACAGAATGGTTATAACAATGCATTCAAGATGGTTATCGTTATGAAATAAAACGAACCAATTTGCCAACCTTTGTTATAACGTTAAAGAGGAAAAGTGATTTTACTTTATATTCCCTCAAAATAACGATGAAATAAATCCTTTTCAGACATAAACATTGTGTAATATTACAGGAATTTGTAATAAAATACTAAGGTTTATTGGTGGTTACTCGTTTTTATCGTCAATTTGCACTTGGCATGAAAAGATAATTTAAGGCTTCATTTTACGGTTACAACCGAGAACCTTATAATTCACTTAATAACATCCGTATATGATCCCACAAAATTATACGTCGAAAACAAACTTCGAGTTTGAAGGGGTACGATTATGTAAATGTTACTTTGCCTATACCTACGATTAACTCTATTTATATTTCAGGGTATATTCTAAGAGATCAAACTAATCCGAGAACTAATACACTGTTTGATGATGCTGATGATATCCAGAGGCAACTTGACAACGAAGCCAGGGACCGAATCAAATGTGGCAAGGTACTTAAGCTGAATTTTGATGGCAATGAGCAAAACGATGCTTTGGTATATATTAATTACTCAACGAAATACAATGAGGAACGTTAGTGTTAGGGGACAGTAATTAAATTTATTACCATTAGATTAAACATTAAATCCTTAAATCTATATATATATAACTCAAAGGTGACTGACATAGTGATCTATCAACGCATAGTCCAGACCACTGGACGCATCGAGCTGAAATTTGGCATGCAGGTAGATGTTATGACGTAGGCATCCGCTAAGAAAGGATTATTAATAATTCTACCCCCAAGGAGATAAAATAGGGGATGAAAGTTTTTATGAAACCACGGTCAATTTTTTAAACGTTAATTGCATTGTGCCTCGATAGATGGCGTTTTGCATAAATTGTGAATCAGGTTATGGTTTCGTTACCAATCAATTTATCAGTCACCTTTGAGTTACGTATTGAAAAGAGATTCTGTATTACATTTGTTATTTTGTTTTGTTTCGGTTTAGTAGTTTTGGTTTGGTTACAGATTCTACTTTGTATTTGGTATTTATTTTGTTTTCGTTTGGTTTCATTTCAAGTATAGGTTTTGTCGGTTATACATACATACAGTCACGCCTCTTTCCCAGTGTGGTAGGCAGAGACCACAGTTTTCTACTTGCTACGATCCCGACATACATCTTTCGCTTCTTATACTTTCATAATTGTTTTCATACGTGGTTATATTTTATTAAAATGGCTAAAGAAAACCTGAATGTTAATGGAGAAGTTGAAGAATGTACTGTCGTTCCTATTGTTGGTGACCGACATTCACGCGGGCGAAGCCGCGGGCTAGTAAAGTATAAAGATACCTAATCATAGTTTCACTGTAGTGACAAATTAATTATACAGGGGCCCCATAATAGAGATATATAGTTCCTATTAATTCTATAGTAAATTAAAATATCAGACATTTAAAATATATCGCATAATGTTGTATAACTCACACGAAACCCATAAAAGCTTACTTTTTTTTAATAAGGTTCATCTAGTCAAACGAAAACGGAAACGGCTCAACAGTTGGAAAACTCGCGGATGTAAAACAATATTTTAAGGACTTGTTATCGGAGTTTTTTTTATTCAATGAAATCTAATTAACAGTTCAATGATAAGTGCTTTTATCTGTTTTATCTGTACTAAATGTTTCATAGGTTTTTACTGTATAATATGCTGGACAAACACATTTGTTGCCACCCAGTGGATACTACAAGGTATCTGATTACATTAACTAAGACATTTTATCTATTTCGTCCTTACGATTTTTAATACCAAGAAAAGTGTACCGAAGCTTCGCAATTTTGCATACCAAGTTTCTTAGGTGCCAGTGTTCTTTGTTTTCTATCACGTGGTATATAATACTGACACGAAACTTTCTTAACAGATTTTCACCAAACAAACTTACCGCATGTTCTTTGATTTAAGACACAACTTTTGTCGAGAGTTTTTTTGATAATAGGAAGAAAGGGGCAGAAAATCTTGATGATTCTTGGCTGATACATTGAAGACACGATCTCTCACAGGTTGTTAAAAACATGCCTCGTAAAGCTAAACTTTCTTTAAAAAAGAAAACAGGTGAGAAAAAGAGAAAGTTTGCTATGGCGTTTTTTCAAGACGGATTGTAATTATTTTTTGATGCAACATTCAGGACTGTTTAAAATAAGAATAAACATATCGTTTTTTAAGGACACCAGATTTGATTAAGGGTACCAGAAAAATATGGCAAAGGATGCTCGCGAGATCTACTGTTCCCAGAACTAGGTACTAGTTTAATTTTAAAATATCTATTGAACTTAAAAGTTATTGACCTTATCATTTTCTATTGATTACCCTGGACTATAATAGCCTGAAAAATATATATAATAATAAATATATATAAATATATATACCTACTGATTCCAAGAATTTTAATTTAGAATAATTTCCATCTGTTGCAGCCTCATATTCATTGGGCCGATATTACTGAGCTACCAGACCTTGACTTCAACGGGAAGGCACAGAAAATTCTACAAACTTGCTTATGGGGTCGAATGTTGAAGATGTTCACAGATGCGGTTGGTAATCGTGTTATTAAGGTTTCGGTGGATTATCCTATTGTTGAAAGAGCTCTGTTCTGCCCAAATAGTCTATTATATCGATACACATTAAACCAAATATTGCGTGTGTTTTATTTGAAATACGATTAACGTTTATACTTATGACGGTGGCTTCGGCTGCTTGGAATTCTGTGCCTGATCGTTTTGTTTTAATATTTGTTTGTTTAAAACCTTCCGTGGAATTTTTGGAACGAACGAATAAAAATACCGATTTGGTCAAGCCATTCTTGTGTTATGCGATTCGCAAATTTCTGATAAGTGTTATAATTTTTAATAAGTACTACTTTCAAAGTATTTTTACTACTGAGGGGCCCCTTCTTCATGTTTTTAGTTAATTAATGCAATTAATAGTTATAATACTTATTCATTACATTATTCATTACATTATTCATTATTCAGTAATTACTTTATTCATTTGTTTACACATTATTTTACATATTTCGTATTTTTGTTTATATATTTCTTGTCAAAATTATAGTTTGAACATTTTTTTATATCAGTTTGATGGCAGACAAGCACACGGCCCACCTGACGGAAAATGGTTACCGTGGCATATGGATTTGTGCAAAACCAAGGGAGTCACACTCGCGCTGTCAACCCTGTAAGCACAGAGAGTTTCTGTGCCGTCCATGTAATAGACAAAGCAGGACAAGCTTATGGTGTTCCCACTGACAGCACCAAAACTCTCCAGTGAGCTCTGGCTGTAGGGCAGAGGTACTTCCCCAGTCGAACTGCTCAATTGGACGGAAATACCGTCGTGTCCTACCTCCTACTTTAGTAAAAAATTGTTTTAAAGTTGGTACTTTCAATAAATCTTGATAAATTAGTAGGCATATTTTTACTGAAGTGAATTTCGTAAATTTTAATTTCCATTTGCAAATAAATTTCTACTGTTTTCAAATTCCAAACGTAAATCTTCAAGAGTTGTACAATCATCGTTTTCAATTAGCTTAATTCACTCATCAGTAACTAAAAAAAAAATTTAGTTTGTTCATATTTATAAATAATACTGATTTTTTTTTGCAGCCTAAAACTATATGGGTGTTCCATTTTCCAACGCATGTCCCGACCAGATTACCTAGTCTAATTAATCCAGAATACTATGCGCAGAAATCTCCTCGGGGAGTTGTATGTACAATTGATTCTATTTAAGTTGTATGTAGTATATTGTTTTTCTTTAAATTGGACGTAGTTATGCAGAAACGTTCCAATCCACAGGTCGGCCAAAAAAGGAGATATTACGATCAATCTACGTTTTTTGACATCCTGCATCGTCCTAAAAGACAAAAATCCTTGTTTATGGCATATTTCCGGAGATAATTTTGACACAAACGTTCCAACCCACACCTCGAGCTCTTTTAAAATTTAACAAAACGTTATATGCTAATTGAAACATTTCAAATTTTAAAGATTTATAAATATTTACCAATACAAAATGTTACAAAAATCTTGGAATGTTTAACTTAAGTATCTTTCGGGAGATATTTTTTGTATAAATGTTTCACACATAGTTGGAACGTTTCTACTTTTATAAATTTTCAAATTAAAAATGTTTCAGAATGTATGGAACCTTTTGTTACTAGCTAAAATGAACGTAGTGAAGAAGAAACGTTTCAATCCACAGAATCACTAAAATTAAGTTAATGTGGCCAGTCTACCTTTTTAATACCCTGAGTATTATAACAAATAAAATTCAATGTGTATGCCTTAATATCCGGAAATAATTATGAAAAAAAAATGTTGAATCTACACTTCGCGCTTTTTTAAATCTATCAAAACATCATAGGCCAACTGAAACATTTTAAATTTTTAGGATTCGGTAACATTTCCTAATATAAAGTGTCACAAAAATCTTGAAATGTTTTATTCAAGTCTATTTGAACACTGTCATTTGTAATAAATGTTTCACATATTATAGTTGGAACGTTTCTACTTTTATAAATTTTCGAATTATAAATGTTTCAAAACTTATGGTACCTTTAGTTTCTGACAAAAATAGAATTCACATAGTATTAATAATGTTTCAAGACGTTTTATTGCAAGGTACATAGCTAAAATTTTACTGTAATCAGATCTAAAGAGTAGTTATAAACACTAAATCTGAAATAATAATATTTTTTTTAAATCTTTTG
This sequence comes from Eilema griseolum, assembly GCA_963662185.1. Classification (NCBI taxonomy): domain Eukaryota; kingdom Metazoa; phylum Arthropoda; class Insecta; order Lepidoptera; family Erebidae; genus Eilema; species Eilema griseolum. The sequence continues at coordinate 22,751,289 of OY759238.1, forward strand.
TCTCCATAAAAATTCTTAATTCAAAAGTCCTTCGAAACTAATTACTATGACAAACATAAAAACGAAAAACGTATTGTAAATGAGCACGAAATTAATTAAATTGATCTAATTCAATTAAACGGATCTGGCAACACTTACGTACGTGTGCGAGCGAGACAGATTTACTTTTTCAAATGAAGACGTCCGTTATTTTATTACTGTCAAACGGTCTGTACTTCGTCAAAGGTGCTACAGTTTTGATAACGTTTGAGCGTGTTTTGTTTGTGTTAACCACGTTATTTTGTTTAAAACACACGTTTGTGAACAGTGATAATAAGAACTACGAGCAGCAGCAATGGAATTCAATGAAAATGTAAGTAACTTTTGTTTCAACAAAATTTGTATGCAATTATACTTATTTGATTATTTCTTACAAAAATAGCGTAAGTTTTGTTATGTTAGATAACTAGGGTATCGATGAATGTATTGATGTACTCCTATTCTATTCTATGTTAGGTCTCCCCTAACATGCGCCACATTTGTGGCACCGTTTTAGGAGGTTTTTGATCTACCATACCACGCTGGCTAGACGGGTTTGTATAGGATTAGTGGTCAACCATATACACGGCAAATCGCATGGGGTGTTTTATCTCGACTCTGGCTCACGATCCCAACTCACCTTATTATACCTTAGCCATTAAAATTAGACTACTTCAAACTATTGAAAATCGCTAATTTAATATTCATTTTATTTATTGCAGACATTAGAAGAGTTATTGGCTAAAAGACATAAATTAGTAGATCTCAGAAACAAATTGACCTCTCAAGGGCTTATGATGCAAGCAGCGGACTCCAGAGGTACCTAAGTTTTATAATATATAATAAATACATTTACGTTTTCTAAAAACATACGAGTAGAAAACATTTTTAACTTTAATTAATTTCATTGTATCACAATAATTTTATAGGTCAACCCAAATCTGTTACACGTTCAAGAGGAGCGAATAACTACGGAAGGGTAAAAGCGTGACGTATCGAATTTTAGTTATGGTTGTTACAAAATGCGAATAATTTCTTCTGCATGTATTGTGTTGTTATGTTGTCCATGTACTTGGTTAGGGTGCTTTGTTATGAACTGCTTTGATACAAGTTTGTTTCAAGTCTCGGAAGATTACTAACTTAAATATGTGCACAATTTATAATATTCATTTCCTTAATAAGTACATTAACCTTCTCAATATTTTAAATGAGTTAGTAACTCTGCCTGTCTGCACGTTCTCACTCAATGAAGCCTAAACCACTTCATAAATTTGTTTGAGATTTGGTATAGAGATAGCTTAGAGTCTGAGAAGGACACAGCAAAATTCATGCATGTTTTTATTTTCAGGTGAATCCAATCCAGTTACACCATATTCAATCGCACAACCTTCAATATCTCCACCCCCCTTTTCTCCGCTTACTCCATTAATTGCAACTAATAGAGAAAACGATGATGTTCAATTACAAGGTAAAATTATTATTCTGATTAGGTATTAGGTATATGTTAAGACATTCATCGCTAAATGCATCTTGCTCACCTGTGTGTGTGTCGTACGAGGCAACTAATCATTGTATAACTACCTAGGTACCTACTTTCTTCAGCATAACGACTCTTAATAACTCAGCCACGTCATAAAAATACCTCAAAGTGGTAAACTTTTATTAATAGCTTATTGCACAGGGATTTAACTACATACCAACAAGGGTTTTACTGGTTTACTATTTATTTTCATCTTCCCAAATCATAGATGGTGACGGTACTTCTCTTGTTGTTTTAGATGAGCGGAATTCTGGCATTTTATTGTCAGAAATACCTAATAATTTTTCACCATCTTTATTGTCAACAACGATAAACAATGGTACTCCATCATCACCTCTTCGAGTAATGACCCCGGAGACGCAACAGATTTTTAATATTTTGACAGAGTGTGGAACATTGAATGACAATATCGTAGATGAACCTGCTGATTGCGATAGCGATGATAGTGTTGTGGATCCAAATTATATTTTACCTAGCCTGCCAACCCATATAGATGAGTCAAATACTTCGTGTTCGTCTGTTGATGGTAATGATAATAATGAGATGACTGAGAATATTAATAATTTAGCAACTAATGAAAACCTCATAAATAACGAAAATCCAACACTTGTTAGTGAAGACATAATAGAATATACCGGTAGACCAAAAAGAGGCCGTAAGCGAGTTAATCCTCAGCTCAGAGCCGAAAGAAAATATAATAAATACAACAACTTGGAGTATACCACATATAAAAACAAAAAGATACCACCGAAAGCTTTTAAGGATTACCAATGTACATGTATCAAGAATTGCGCTAGTTTGGTTCCAATAGAGAAAAGGAAAGAAGAGTTTATAAAATTTGTTCAACTGGGCTCCTTCAATGCACAGTGTTTATATATAGGATCGTGTGTTAAGGAAGAAAATAAAAAACGCAGTTACACCATGACTAATGTTCCTATAGAAAGAAAAAAACCAAGACAATTTGCCCGTGTGTATTCATTGAGCGGTATAAAGGTATGCCGTGGTATGTTTTTAAATACTTTGCAAATCACCACTCAAAAAGTAACCATTGCATTAAAAAAAATTAGGGGTGGTGGACCGATATTGGATGCTAGAGGATTGAACTGCAACAGGCGCAAGTTGTCTGATGAGGATTTTAACTTCATTGTAGAGACTATTTCAAAACTACCTAAATACGAGTCACACTATAGACGTGACAGGAACAGCGACGCGTTATATTTACAGTCCGGAATGACTTTAGCAAAAATATATCAAATATACCAGCATGAGTTTACAGAAAGATATGGCGCAGAGCGTCAATGCGCTTCCTTCGCATCCTTGAAACACATTTTCTACTCAAAATTTAATTTGAAGTGTAAACCACTAAAAAAAGATACATGCAACAAATGCGATGCCTTTACTGTAAATATACAAAATGCCAGGAACCTAGAAGAAAAAGAAAGAGCACAGAAGGAGAAGACAGAACATATAGAAAAAGCTGAAAACATGAGAAACCGAATGAACGCAGATTTTCAAGAAGCACGTAACTCAACTACCGTCGAATGCTTGACCTTTGATTTGGAGAAGACTCTGCCGCTGCCCCGAATTCCAACAAACATTGTTTTCTATAAAAGGCAACTATGGGTCTACAATAGTGGAATCCATAGTGCCTCCGATGACATCGGTCATTGTTACGTGTGGGTAGAGGGAGAAGCGGGAAGAGGTGCGCAGGAAGTAGGATCGTGCCTTATAAATTTTATTAAAAATAAACTACGTCCCACCGTAGAACACCTGATCCTATGGAGTGACTGCTGCGGTGGGCAAAACAGAAATATTAAATTAGTTTTGATGCTGAAAGCTATATTGTCATCCCATCCAACTTTGCAGGACATTTCAATGCGTTTTCTAGAGTCGGGGCATACCTTTCTACCCAACGACACAGATTTTTCAAAAATTGAAACGGCACTCAAACATCAGCAACGTATTTATACAGCCGAGGAATACATTGACATAATGGAAAAATGTAAAAAACAGAAACCTTTGAAAGTCCAAAGAATGCTGAAGACAGATTTTTATAGCTGCGCAAAGGTAGAAAAAAATATAACTAATCGGAAGAAGTTTACTGATAAAAGCAAGGTAAATTGGCTGATGACCAAGGAAATAAAAATTCAAAAAGATGATATATATTCTATTTACATGAGGACCTCGTTTGATGAAGACTTTAAAGCACTTAATATACAAAAAAAATTCAAGGGAGAAGTACAAAAAATTACAGATTCTGATTTAATCCTGCTGTGGCCTGATGGAAAGCCAATTGCCCCAGCGAAACTTATAGACCTGCAGTCAATGTATCAATACATTCCCGAGTACTGTCTCAACTTTTATAGAAGTTTGAAGAGTTCGGACGATATTTTAGATGATGTAGATGGATTTGGGGGAGAGCCCGATTTTGAGATAGAAGAGGATGAATAAAGAGCTAGAAGCAATTACCTTTAGGGTATTAGAATGGTGAAGTACTTTTTATTTTGGGATTTTTTAATAAACTTTTAGCTATTTTGGTATTTTTATTTAAAATAAGAGACGGATTTTAATCCTAATATGTTTTGAAACGTTTTATAACGCAAATTTTTAATTTAGCAAAAATGTTCCTATCCCAATAATCCATTTTTTTTCTTGTTTTAATAGTAAGGAGCCAAAAATTAGGTAACTAATCAACTAATATTTATATTTTCTAAAATAAAACTCACAGTATTCGTTGTTACCACCTTTAATAAAAAACTGTACAACGAAAACACGAAATTTAGTTTTTCTCAAATTCGACATGCTGTGGGTTGGAACGTATCTGCATAACTAGGTCCAATTGATATTTGTAAAGTAGTTAAATAGTTGTTGTAGTAGGAGTATTTCGATTTTTGCTAACCCAAACAACAACAACTTTGTTTTTGAAAAAAATGCTAATTTGTTTTTTGTTAAAACTTATCCTCACTAGCATTTTTACTAGGTATTGCACGAAAGTTTTGGAACCGTTCAACATTGAATATAATTCAAGAAGGTTCATACAGCTGTCGGGTGAAATTGTTGATGAAGTTAATTTAAATTGATTAAGATATAGAAAAATTGAATCGCTTCAGTCGGGATTCGAACCCGCGATCTTTCCCTTACAGGGGGAACGCTCTGAACACTAAGCCACAGAACCTTCGCCTCAAACCATTCAAATTATTCTATACATATATCCATCTTATAGCGAATGACAGTTAATTTAGTTAGAAGTGTCGATATTGTTATACCTAGTCTAACCATATATATTGTTACGAAGAAAAAACATTTTTTTTTATTGCAAATAATATTTATTACTTTTACAGTGTGTTAGTTTAATACAGAAATATAAAAAAATTTAAAATATTAAAAGCTTATTCGAAGTGGTCTCCATTGGCTTCAACACAGTCCTTTAAACGTTGAGGCCAGTTATCAATAGAAGCACGCACTCTTTCCATGGGAAAATTCTTCACTGCCAATCGTATGGATTGTTTTAGGGACTCCAAATTATCATGACGTTTAGAGCAAGCCATACTCTCTAAAACTGACCATAAATCATAATCCAGCAGATTAAGATCGGGACTAGACGACGGCCAGTCTTCAGCTCTGATGAAGTTCGAAACGTTCACTTCCAACCAAGACTGCGTGGACCGAGCTTTATGACCCGGCGCTGAGTCTTGTTGGAAGGACCATACTTGGTTATTGAACATGGTGTTGTTAAGGGGTTTAACTACCTTCTCAAGAATGGTATCTTGATACACTTGTGCCGATGTTTTGATACCTTTTTCACAAAAATATGGCTCAGTCACTCCTTCATAGCTAACACCCCACCAAACCATCACTGAAGTCGGATAATGCCCACGTTGCAGTCTGTCGACTAATTGGGAAGCTTCCTTAGAGCTTTGAGCATAAATACGGTCATTTTGTTTGTTAAAATAAAAAAATTGTTAACGGATCAGAAAATCTTTACAATTGAGCAAATTGTAAAGATTTTCTGATCCGTTAACAAAATTTTTCTGTGACCTCCCTTTGCGTACCGCTTCAGTAGTTGCTTCGATTTTACCACCCTATTCTTTTTTAAATTATCAGTTAAAAAATGACCAGTGCGTCTCTTATAGGCTGCAAGTCCTAAGTCATCTTTTAAAATTGCACGACATGGTTCTTAATAAAATAAAATAAAATAAAATCTTTTGCTTTCGGACAGGATTTTTTCGAATTCTTTCCCTTACTGCTTTGACCACCTTTTTCGTACGAACACTACGTGGACGGCCAGATCTTTTTCTGTTACAAACAGAGGAGGTCTCATTGTACCTATTAATAGCCCGGTACACAAACATTTGACTAATACCAAGCGTTTTAAAAATGACATTCGGCTCCATACCAACTTTGTGTAATGCAATCACAGCGATTCGGTTTTCTTTATCACCCCACTCCATTTTACTATAGCAAAATATTGTACAATGTATTGGCGCCTTAATTAGAAAACAATGAACAATTGTATAAAAATGACAGATTCCAAATTCAAATGTAATATCTTTTTTTTTTTTTTAATGGGAATTATTTTGTATTTCTATCTTTTTCTTATTATTTACGCCGAGACCACCCAAACGAACTGGTAAGGACGCTTGGAGCCAGGCTCGGTCATTCAAGGCCACATTTAAAATTGTGCTGAGTGTGTTTTGCAGAATGTTGTCAATTTTTATCAAAAGTGTCAAATGTTGCCAAAACTGGGATGCCCGAAGTGCATGGGTAAATTTAGGGACAAAAAGGCAAAACCGAAGTATAGTAAAGGCGGAATGAACACTTATTTTTTGCAAATGATCTGTGATGTATTCAAAATTTTTAATTTTTTCCCCGATAAATGTATGAAATCCATCTTCCAAAACTGGGGACCCTAGGAGGCGCAGTGAAGCTTTCTAATTTTAATTGTAACAGTATTTATGGCCAGACTAAGTATATATTGTTATATAGCGTGGTTTCCGGCATTGCCGCGTGGTTTCCGTCAGAGTAAAATTAGGGCCACCCCATCTCTTCCCATGCGGTGTCGTACAAGGCGACTAAGGGATAGGGCTGTTTAACATTAGACAATTATATACAGCCAAGACACAACCTCAGATGCATGACTCGAGTCAACAACAGTGCCCGGAATACGAAAATAGGCTCACCCCCTATTACGTGGTATCGAATACAATTATTGGTGAAATATGGGTGTTAATTCACCTCCGTCTAATCCTCCAGGAATAAAGGCGTGATTATTTGTACGTGTATGTATGTATGTATGTATGTATATATAACAAAGTTGAACTACGGTTGTTCAGAATGTTTAGAGATTATAGCAACAGTTATTGTATAATGTTACGACATACGTCGATATCTCGAAAACTAGTAATCGAATCTTCAAGAAAAAAAACGTATTGTTAATGACGAGGTACTCTACCGATTGGCATAGAAAAATCTAGAATCATCAACACAAGTTCACAACCTACCTACGAGTACCTACTCGTTTAAATAAAAAAAGAATAGGTAAATATCGAGAATGGACTCGAAGGTCAGCGATAGCAGCAAATTTTAAAAGAGTAGGTAGGTAGTTATCGCTCGCATATTTTCTAGATGATTCGACCCTCCTAATTGAGAGGTATAAAAACACGCTCGAATAGCGACACGATTCATTGTCTTTGAGACCGATAACGAACACAGCGAGCTTAAGCGACCGAAGAAGATTCTACCTGCGACCTGAGCAACGACAGTAGTCTGTGAACTACTGAGCGACTGGAACTGTTGAAGAGTACTGTGTGTACTAGCGATTTCATTGCCTAGTTTGTAGTGAGCTAATAAATCTCTTCGTTGATTAAACGGCAGTTAATTGTACCCCGAGCACGTAACAATATCAATGTTTTCTGCCATTGTTAAGATTAAACATACACGACAGCTAGAAACAAGAAACTATTTTTAGTCGATAGGCTGTAGACAACTTACTGTTACTTATTAACAATATTATAGGTGTTTGAATAAAATGGTTTCTGCCGAGTTGTTTCGAGTCAACAATAGACCCCGTAATACGGTAATAGGCTCACCTACCATTGCGAAGGACCGAATACAATGATTGGTGAAATGTGGTTGTTCATTTACCTTTGCCTAACTCTCCTGGGGTGAAGGCGTGATTGTATGTATGTATAAAATTAAATAGGTAGGTTATTCAAAAGTATAGTGCATGTGAGTACACCAGTCACCTGATAGACATATATTTACTTAACTGATTTTATTACTCGGGGGGGTACGGGGGCCCTTCCGTTCGGCGCGTCAGCTCTCGCCATGCCTCACATTCATAGATAAAACCAATATCCCGCGCTTTGTCACACGGTGCTGCGGCGGCAATCACTTCTTTTTTCACGCCTTCTCCCACCCAAACTTATGGCAGCGCAATTTACACAAAAAGGCAACACAGCGGCTCGTCACACTCCCAAAAGCTTGCTATTTGAGGTGGAGTCCACTAACATCTGTGGGCTCCATGCAAACCTCAACGCCGTCCACCAACACCTAGAGACGGCGAAACCTGCCATGTTTTTTCTAACGGAGACGCAAATACACCGCCCTGATGACACGACCTACTTGCTCTACCCTGGCTATGTTCTTGAGGAAAGTTTTCGTGCAAAAGCCGGGGTGTGCGTGTTTGTTAGGGCGGATGTTTGCTGTCGCCGTTTGCGCTGCCTAGAGGACCCATCCTTCTCCGTCCTTTGGGTACACGTAGACCATGGCCCTACGAGTCAGATCTATGTGTGCCTCTACCGTTCCCATACAGGAGATGCTGAGACAACTCGACTCTTTGAATATCTGAGTCAGGCGGCAGATGATGCGCAGGAGCGATTTCCGAATGCCGAAATGGTATTTTTGGGGGATTTTAACGCTCACCACGAGATCTGGTTGGGCTCCTCCAAAACAGACCATGCGGGAAGAGCCGCCCACGCATTTGCTCTGGCGCACGGCCTGACCCAATTGGTGCACGAGGTCACTAGGATACCAAGAAGGTCGGGCCAAGCACCTTCTCTGCTAGACCTTCTGCTGACGAGTGATCCGGACCGGTACAGTGTATCGGTGCGAGCCGCTTTAGGCAACTCTGACCACTGCCTGGTCTGTTCCACAGTGCCTATTATAGCGCCCCCACGACCCATGCAGGGGAAGCGGCGTCTCTGGCACTACTCGTCAGCGGACTGGGATGGACTTCGTGACTATTTTGCGTCCATCCCGTGGGTTGAGCGCTGCTTTGAAGGTAAGAACCCATCGGTTGCTACTGCTGTCGCCGGTGAGATCGGTCTGGGTATGGAATCTCATACACCGATGTCACCGGTGACCGCGGGGTGCGCCCTTGGTTCGGGCGCGAGTGCGCGGAAGCTGTTGAACAAAAACAGTCTGCGTACCGCACTTGGGTAAGGGCGCGCGCCACGCGCCATCCCAATCTGGGCCACTTCAAGGCGGCGTACAACAGAGCCACAAAGGTCTGTAGAAGGGCCTATGTCAGAGCGGATGCCCTGCGCATAGCGCGGCTTGGTCAAGAGCTAGTGATGCATCCCACGGGAAGCCGTGGCTACTGGCGACTGGCTAAAGCCGTGCAAGCCAACTTCTGTCAGCCTTCGCTGCCTCCGCTGCGTAACTCTGATGGATCCCTGGCCCATGAGCCGCAAGAGAAGGCAAATCTGCTGGCTAATCTCTTTGCGGCCAACTCCCGAATCGATGATTGTGGTACGCAGCCACCAACACTACCCGACAGTGACCACGCGATGCCTGATATCCATATCAGGCAACGCGATGTCCGTGCTGTGCTGCAATCACTCGATGTCCGGAAAGCCAGTGGTCCGGATGGTATTCCAGCGGTAGTTTTGAAAAAATGTGCAGCGGAGTTGTCTCCAATGCTTACGCGCCTGTACCGGCTATCCTACAGTTCGGGTACAGTGCCTTTGCCTTGGAAAGAGGCGAATGTTCAGCCGATTCCCAAGAAGGGGGATCGCTCGGAGCCAGCCAACTATCGACCCATAGCCGTCACCTCAGTGCTGTGCAAAGTGTTCGAGCACATAATTAACAAACAGCTCATGCGGCACCTAGAGGATCACTCCTTAATTAATGACCGGCAATATGGCTTCAGACCGAAACGGTCAACGGGTGATCTTCTGGCATACGTTACCCATCTTTGGGGTGAGGCTATGGACAAGCACGGTGAGTCACTGGCAATTAGTCTTGACATCGCCAAAGCTTTCGATAGAGTCTGGCACAAATCGCTTCTTTCTAAGCTACCTGCCTTTGGTCTGCCTTCTAGGCTGTGCAACTGGGTTGCTAGCTTTCTGCAGGGGCGCCGTATTCGCGTCCTTTGTGACGGACGAGCTTCGGAGTTTCTGCAGGTTAATGCTGGCGTGCCCCAGGGGTCCGTCTTATCACCCACTCTCTTTCTTCTGCATATCAACGACATGCTGTCTACCGGCAATGTTCATTGTTATGCAGACGATAGCACTTTACATGGGAGTTATCATGGACATCCAGCGGCCAAGCAGTCAGATATCGCAGAGAAAAGGCAGCTTCTTGTCACTGAGCTTGACGGGGTCCTGAATCACAATTCTCAATGGGGCTCTGAGAACCTGGTTGAGTTCAATGCCAAGAAGACGCAGGCATGTGCGTTTACAGCAAAAGTATCTTCTTTCCTTCCCCTCCCCACTCTTCAGAGCACGCCACTGCCGCTGCAGGACAATCTCAATATCCTAGGTATGGATGTTCGCTGCAACTTGAATAACAAAAACTACATCGAAAGCATCATCAAAACAGCCTCACGAAAACTCGGAGTCCTGAACAGAGTGAGACGATTTTTCACGCCGGAGCAGCGGTGTCTTCTATACAAGACACAAATTCGCTCCTGTGTGGAGTACTGCTCGCATCTCTGGGATGGTTCAGCAAAGTACTTACTAGATGCTCTCGACAGGTTGCAGCGACGTGCGGTCCGCATCATTGGGAATCCCGAGATCACGAACACCCTAGAACCTTTACAGCTGCGTAGAGATGTTGCGTCCATGGCTGTATTTTACCGTCTGTACCATGGGGAGTGTTCTGATGAGCTCTTCCAATTAGTCCCACCCTCCCCTTTCCTACACAGGACAACGCGTGCAGGTCTTAGATGTCATCCGCACACGGTGCAAAACATCCGATCAAGAACCAAGCGGTTCGGAGACTCTTTCCTCTGTCGCACCATTAAGGCCTGGAATTCATTACCAGCTCACGTGTTTCCTTCTTCCTACAGTCCCGGGTCCTTTAAGCGGGGCGTGAAAAATCATATGATAAGGCCGTCAAGCTGAGAGTCACCATTGTCACACGGTATGTGTAAGTAATGGTGACCCTCTTTTCTGGGATTTTGCCTTCAGCTTACCATCAGGCAAGGCGAAGTCCAATTGACGTGTCCTATATATAAAAAAAAAAAAAAAATAATTATATTATTTCATAACTAGTATTTTTTTTTATACAACTTAGGTGGCAGACAAGCACACGGCCCACCTGATGGAAAGTGGTTACCATGACCTATGAACGTGTGTAACACCAGTGGAGTCACATCCGTGCTGCCGACCGCGACCCTGTCAGAACAGAGATTTTGTGCCGTCAGTGTATATGACAAACAGGACAAGCCTTTGGTCATCCCACTGACAGCACAAAAACTCTCCAGTGAGCTCTAGTATTGAACAAGAAATATTAATATGTATGGGTACTTCCTACCTAACTTTTAAACTTTCGCGTCCCATATACACAATAGTGTTTGTGGGAATTAACGCTGTCATGGTATAGGTCATACATACCTTTGATTTGCTTGACGTTTCGACCTGGTTACGTGGTCACAGGCTGACTGGCTCAGTGGTGCATGCCCACCCTCTGCGAGACCATGAGGCAGTAGGTTCTTCATCTACCCGCACATTCTCGATATTTTTGACATCTTCGTTTCGCCATGTACCGTCACATACCACACTTACAGTGTCCCTATTCTGTAAGAGGTGTATGTACCGATACCATGCACACGTTTATTTCCGTAAACATTATTGTGTTCAACATTATCTATTTAAACTACTTTACATAACATAACATAAACATAAACTCACGCCTATATCCCCGAAAGAGTAGGCAGAGGTCCTAGCACCCACATTTCGCCAGTTTATGTTTAGGTCCACATGTAATAGGTGGCGAGCCTATTGCCATTAATCCGGCACTTGTAAACCTGCGATAAATACACACTTAACTTCGAAAAGCATCGAAAAGTCATTGGTGTGTGCTATGGTAAAACCTGGGATCGAACTCGAGACCTCGTCTCAGCAGTCCATTATCCATACTACTAGGCTACCGCGCTACCGCTTTCAAATATATCCGTTAAATGAGAATTATTTCTTTTGTTTCAGAAGTATGATTCTTCATCTGAAACGGACTTTTATAGTTCAGACTCTCCGTTTCGTAAGTATTTCTTTACATTTTATTACCACTAAAATATATCATTATCAATCAATCAATCAATCAATCAATCAGCCCACCGCAGTCCACTGCTGGCCATAGGCCTCTCCCAATGTGCGCCATTTTCTCCGATCCTCCGCCTTCCGCATCCAGTCTGTCCCAGCCACCTTTCTCAGGTCGTCCGTCCATCTGGCTAGGGGGCGTCCTACCTTTCATTTACCTTCTCGCGGTCTCCACTCTAGGACTCGTTTGCTCCAACGGCCATCGGTCCTTCGGCAAACGTGGCCAGCCCACTGCCACTTCAACTTGCTTATTCTGTGGCCTATGTCGGTAACTTTAGTTCTCTGTCGGATAACCTCGTTCCGAATTCTATTAACGAATCATTAACGTTACATCAATCTTGTATCAAACAAAATTGCTTTACATGTATCTTTGTCAATGTACGCATTAGATACTTAAGCTTGATATCGTACACTAAAATGTCTAATAGCTTGCTTTTTAATGATAGTAAATAACTAAATACGTAAGCTTATCAATCTCGCAATAGTAGCTCAATGGGATATTTTAAATCTATGATTGTATTTTTAAACGTAATCTCGAGAAAAAGTAGTTCAAGTAGTGTTTCACTCACCTAGACACATTCTAGAACGACACTCAGTCCTGAATCTCCATTTATCTGAAGGCAGATTGTAAAGACAGATTCGACAGATTGTCTTAACAATTGTGGAAAAGAATAATATGGGATTTGACGTTTATGACATGTGTTGATGACGTAATTCCATTACGATGACCTGCTATTAAATTCATAAAATAATAATAGTAGTATTAATGCATAATTAATTCTAGCTTATAAATAAATGTAATAATGTATACCTTGTTAGCTAGAATATATAATAGGCTCTTTGACAAGGTCGTCCATTATCTCCAATACTGTAGTTTGGTCTGAAAAAATAAACTTTGCAAAATAAGATATTGCCTAACCAAAGTTAAACTATGACTTTTAATTATTTTTAATTCCCAAAGTAAGTCAAAATATTGTGATGAACTCTCAGAACTCAGGTATTATAGAATGCATAATAAAACGGCTTGCTTCGTAGTAACGAGTTATATTCTTTCAAACTTGTACTTATGTAACTATACAGTACATTAATTATTAATACAAGCTAAATTTTAACATCTGTCTCGGTCGACAACTGATCAGAGAATACCCCCCGCATTTGAAAAATGACCGACTTTATAGATTTCCTTGCAGACTGAATGAAATGTATCGATCAATCTGTTCACTCTTCATAGACAACCAAGCAATGGCATTTCGAATCAATTGACTAACTGATATCGATTAAAATATAAAAATCAAATACAAAATCGAATTGGGCATTATAAATTGTACATAAATATTTAAAAATAAACTTGGTTTTACTGGCACATTTGTAAAACAATATTAAATAATCATAAATTCATTACATTCGGCCGTCCGACTACGTGCGATCTCCTGACGCACGGTAAATAATCACATTAGTTTTTTTTTTTTTTTTTTTTTTATATCATCTTAAGAAACATAATTATTAAATATCATGATAATCAACTGAATTAATCTTATAGTTATATTATATATTTTATTTATTTATCCATTTAACAAATAATTCATTACATTCGGCTGTTATTTGAACTCAGATTGACTTCGTGGCAGTTCTTCGTCACTTTTACTAATTTCGCTATCGGACGTACTACTGCAGCTATTGGCTACATCTACATCATTTCGTTCAGACACATTTATATTGATCCACGGTCGGATTCTGTCTACTGCTACCACGCTATCGAATTTATTTTTGCGTTTACTAAAACCAGGTATTTCGACAATTTTATACCTATCATTGCCCAAAACTTCAGCTATTTTGAAGGGACCTATGAATTTAGACATCAATTTAGTACTGTTACCTTTATTATTAAAATTAGTTCTAGTTATTTTTATTAAATCACCTTCCTTATAAATCGGGGCAGGAATTCTATTTCGATCGTAGTTTTGCTTTTGCTTAGTCTGACTAGATTTGGTATTTGTACTAACTTCTTGCCTTACTTCTGTAATATTGGAATTAGGCTCATTATTGACATCTAACATATTACTTAGGCTATCTTTCAATCTGGTTCCAAATAATGCTTCAGTAGCTGTTTTCTGCGTGGTGGAATTTGTAGCACTGTTAATACCCAACTGAATTTTGCCTAGACACATGTCCCAGTTCCGTTCGTCCTCGCCGTCAGAACATTTTGCAAGTGCATTTAAGATCGTTTGGTTGTATCTTTCGGCCTGGCCATTAGCTCTGGGACATGCGACAGCGTTCAAAACATGTTTAATACCATGACTATCACAAAAGGACTTAAAAGCTGCAGAAGTGAAAGAGGTACCTCGATCTGATATTATTCGGGATGGTAAACCGAAGTCGTAAAAAATATTTAATAATACTTTAAGCGTTGTTTTAGTTTTTGTATCCTTAACGGCTCTAACAAACAAATATTTGGTGAATCCATCTACTATGGTGAGAATGTAAGCATTGCCGTTCCTGCTTTTAACAAATGGACCCAAGTGGTCAATGTGTATGGTGTGAAACGGAATGCTTACTTTCTCTATCGGGTACAACTGACCGTTCTTATGTCGTGTCGTATTGTCCTTATTATAGGCGCACTTTATACAAGAATTTACATACTTTTTAACAAATTTACGTAACTTAGGAAACCAGAAAACAGATTGAATTCTCTCAGTTGTCTTAGATACACCTAAATGACCAGCGTCATCGTGGTTAGATTTACATATTTGCCAACGAGCGTTGCGAGGAATTACCAAACATAGCTTATTATCATCAATTCTCCTATAAACTCTACTATTCTTAATTACATAATTTTTCCTAATTTCTTTAGCTTCTTCATCTGACTCTGGTTTAAGAATTTTAAATATTCGGGATATATCAGGATCTGTCATTTGTAAAGTCAAGAGCCAGTTGTCTGTTTCAATACTATAGACTGTGACTGCAGAATTATCGATACCTTCGGGTGTTAATTTTGTGTTACGGCTCAATGCGTCCACATGAGCCATCCGAGTGCCCGGGCGGTACTCAATGCTAAAATTAAATTCGCTTATTAAAAGCCACCACCTAGCTATTCGGGGTATTAAGTCGCGTTTGGTCAATGTAGTCCGAAGGGCGTTACAGTCTGTCACAATTTTGAACTGTATCCCCAATAGATACACTCTAAATTTCTTTAATGAGCATACAATTGCAAGGGTCTCGAGTTCATACGAATGCAGGTGACGCTCTTCGGGAGTGGTTTGCCGGCTAAAATAAGCTATTGGTTTGAGAACGCGCGGCTCCGGCTGCCATTGCATCAATATCCCACCCACGCCTAAAGAACTTGCATCCGTATGCAATTCAGTTTCAAAATTAGGGTTGTATAGTGCTAGAATTGGTCGGTCAATTAACTTGTCTTTTAGTATGGTAAATGAATGGGACTCTTCATTTGTCCACTTGAAAAAACTACCCTTTTTGAGTAAGTTTGTTAGAGGTCTAGCTATTTCACCGAAATTTTTGATGAATTTTCTAAAATATCCCGCTAGTCCCAAGAACTGACGGATTTCATGTACGTTCTTTGGAACAGGAAACTCTTTAACGGCTAAAATCTTATTTTCATTAGGGCGTATACCCTCAGCAGAAATCTCATAACCTAGATAGTCAAGGGAATTATCGAAGAAACGGCATTTAGATAATTTTAAAGTAAGTCCATTCTGTCGTAATAACTTCAAAACATCCTCCAACCTCCCAAATCCCTCCTCCAAGGTAACCGATGGCACAAGAATGTCATCCAGATAAGCCAAAGCTGATTCATGACGCTTACTACCCAGCATAGCATTCATTAATCTCTGAAATACTGCCGGGGCATTCGCGAGACCAAAAGGCATTCTTTTGAACTCGTAATGCCCGTCCGGCGTTACGAATGCAGTTAACGGACGACTCTCTTCTGCCATTGGGACCTGGTAGTAACCACAAGCCAGGTCCAGGGATGTAAAGAATTCATTACCACTAAGGTTTATCAACTGATCGTCGATTATCGGCAAAGGAAAACAATCCTTCCTAGTCTTATTATTGAGAGCCCTATAATCAACACATAAACGCTGTTCGCCTGTCTTTTTTCTCACCAATAGAATAGGACTAGCATAATTTGAATTAGACTCTTGTATAATGTCATTATGCAACAAATCATTTATTATCTCCCTAACCTGACCCCTTTCCGAGAAAGATAATCGATACGGTCGGTAAACTACGGGTTTGTCATCTAATAAGTCTATTTTCATTTCAGTTGAGTATATACAACCAATTTCTCCTAGATTGAGTGCAAAACAGTCACGATAATTGAGTAGAAGTGAATGGAGTCTTCCTAATATCTCTTTGTTAATTTGGGGGCCAACTTTTATGTCAGATATTAGTAAGGGTTCATATTCCACATTATCTTTCGTTACTCTGTTTGTATGAGTGGTACTT
The DNA here is from genome assembly GCA_963662185.1 of Eilema griseolum. NCBI lineage: Eukaryota > Metazoa > Arthropoda > Insecta > Lepidoptera > Erebidae > Eilema > Eilema griseolum. The sequence continues at coordinate 22,767,852 of OY759238.1, forward strand.
TTCTCAACAAAACAAGTTCCTTTAGCTATAGGACACTTTTTGGATAATTTAAGATTTTGACCAGATAAATTAGTCACGGGCAAACAGCACTTCCCATCAACAACCCTATAGACTCCCTGGTGCAGATAATATTCTTTTCTAGGCTCAGAATTGCAGTAACCTTCGACATAAATATCTCCACAGTAGCCAATGTCAGATGCGGTGACTTCCACTAATTGTGATGATGTAATGTTTGTATCGTTATCAATATTTAACTTTAAACACTTCACCGGTTGTATCATGGTATCGGTATCGGGGCTCTGATGAAATATTAACTGACAGCTATTCTTAAATACTGTTACGAAAGGAAGTTCAGTAACGTTTTGTCCTATAAGTAGAGCTGACTGAAGAAACTGATCACCAACTACAAATACCTCTATATTCGCCTCAACTTCATCTAATTGCAGATCAATACAGCTCCTATATACTGGAAAAACTTTCGAGTTTCCGAATCCTTTGATCACTGGCAAATCTGTTAGATTTTTAGTTAAATTTAGACTTCGGGCATCAGATTCTCTTATTAAACTACATTCGCTGCCGAAATCAATAAAAGCAATTAAAGGTTTATCATTAACCTTGACAGTTTTGTAAAATTTGTCACTATTGTTATTGAGGGTAGATATAGTCAGGGTTTTCCTATCTCCGTTACCTGCCTGCTTGGATTCATTTCGCAAAAGTAACGGTTCTAGTTTACAATTATCATTATTATGGCCTACCCTTTGGCATTTTGAACATTTAGTAAGGGGTCTAGGGCATCGAAAGTAAGGGTGTCCTTTTGCGCGGCAATTGAAACAAGTAATCAAATTCTCGCTTGAGTGTGTAGCTGCATTAATTGGTCGGACTATCACATCGCTACGCTTCCTATTAAATAGATTATTTTCTAATATTGGACGTTGGGAGCTTAGAAAATTCAATAAATCTTCTGGTTCGCTACAAGTCAGTGCCTGGGCACTGCTTCTGATTGATTTATCTAGTATTCCGTGAATAATACAATCGACGGCCTTTTTGCCTCTTATTTCACATCTGTTTAGCAACGTTAACTTGTCATAGAAGTACTCACGCAAACTTTCGCTACTACGAGTAGTGCGAGCTAACATTTCCTCGAGAAGCCGGCCATAATTTTGCTCATTAGGGAAAGCTTTAATAAGTTTATCTTGCCACTCTGACCAACTGAAAACAATGCTAGGAAGGGCTTCAAACCACTTCTTTGCCAGACCAGAAAGTTTTTGTAGAGCAAAATGTATGGTCTGCTTCTCGTTCCATTCATAGATAACAGCACATTCGTTTACTTTCCTAACCCAACAGTCAACATTCTGAGATTTACTCGACGGATCAAATTCCGGTATCACATTGTTGAGAAGATTGTTATTCAAATTATTTGTCTTGCTCTTACGTTCTTGGGTATTAAACATATCAAGTACCTCTTTAGTAGACCAACTGCCTCTCTCCTTGGATCTCTTCTTATTCGAACTCCGTGAACTACGAGGTGACTCACTGCTGGATGAGGAGGAACTGGAAGACTGCTTACGTTTCCTCTTTGATCGCTTCTTGGCTCTTTTAGACTTAGTAGCTGCTCTGGAGGATCGTTTACGTTTCCTTTGGCGATCATCTTTGCGAGTAGGTGAACATTCAGGAGTCATCACTTCGTCAGAATTCATACCTCAAAACAACAAAATATCATTGTAACTATGTCAGTAGGTATATTAATTTTATTGTTTAAACGTGTTAATAATAAAACTTCCTTTTCAATTGGTCTTTGGTATATGCATTAAATAATTTAAATGTCAATAAATCTTTATCTTTTCATAATAGGTACCTATAACTATTTAAAATTTGAGGATTAAAGAAAGAATTTCATTTATTTCCTCTATAAAATACCCTTAGTATAAAATATAATAACCTAGCTTTAAAGTAAATAAACTCTATTGGTCACAAACCATTGCATAGTTATACTTACGTCTCACATTCTAAGCACACATGGCATAGTAGGCATACATAGCCTTAAGTAACTAAGCACACTTGGCTTCCTATCCTAGGTACACAATTGACCTCTAACATGTTAAGCACACATGGCATAGTAGGCATACATAGCCTTAAGAACTAAAGCACACTTAGCTTCCTATTCTAGGTACACATGACCTCTAACATTTTAAGAACACATGGCATAGTAGGCATACATAACCTTAGAGGTACACATGACCTCTAACATTTTAAGCACACATGGCTCAGTAGGCACACTTGGCCTTTAGCAACTAAAGCACACTTGGCTTCCTATTATAGGCACACATAGCCTCTAAAAACTAAGCACACATGGCTCAGTAGGCACACTTGGCCTTTAGCAACTAAAGCACACTTGGCTTCCTATTATAGGCACACATAGCCTCTAAAAACTAAGCACACATGGCTCAGTAGGCACACTTGGCCTTTAGCAACTAAAGCACACTTGGCTTCCTATTATAGGCACACATAACCTCTAAAAACTAAGCACACATGGCTCAGTAGGCATACATAGCCTCTAGTAAAGTACACTTGATTTTCTATTCTAGGTATACATAGCCTACACTAATAACAATACACACATGGCATGCTCAACTTCTAAATTGTAATAAGATTCATTTGTAATCATTAACAACACTTGTACGTACCTTAGATTGGGTCCTGATCCCACTTCTGAACTGTGATGAACTCTCAGAACTCAGGTATTATAGAATGCATAATAAAACGGCTTGCTTCGTAGTAACGAGTTATATTCTTTCAAACTTGTACTTATGTAACTATACAGTACATTAATTATTAATACAAGCTAAATTTTAACATCTGTCTCGGTCGACAACTGATCAGAGAATACCCCCCGCATTTGAAAAATGACCGACTTTATAGATTTCCTTGCAGACTGAATGAAATGTATCGATCAATCTGTTCACTCTTCATAGACAACCAAGCAATGGCATTTCGAATCAATTGACTAACTGATATCGATTAAAATATAAAAATCAAATACAAAATCGAATTGGGCATTATAAATTGTACATAAATATTTAAAAATAAACTTGGTTTTACTGGCACATTTGTAAAACAATATTAAATAATCATAAATTCATTACAATATAAACAATCAATTTCAGTCCAACTTTTAGATTCCTCATTAAATTTCAAATTACTTTTATTATGAACAGTATACTTGTAAAAGCAACGTAAATCCTCTGTCGCACCATTAAGGCCTGGAATTCATTACCAGCTCACGGGTTTCCTTCTTCCTACAATCCCGGGTCCTTTAAGCGGGGCGGGAAAAAGCATACGATGAGGCCGTCAAGCTGAGTGTCACCATTGTCACACGGTATGTGTGACCCTCTTTTCAGCTTACCATCAGGCAAGGCGAAGTCTAATTGACGTGTTCTATAAAAAAAAAATCGAGATAAATGCGTTATTCTCTTGCATTCCATACATTTGCACTACGCGCGATTGGCGTTTAACGTCACCCGCCACTTCGATTTTGTATGGCGCGTTTTCGGGCGGCGCGAGAAATCGAATTATCAAAGTCAAATATTTTTAAAACTATTTGTCGTACGAATTTTTTTTTTTTATACCACTTAGGTGGCAGACAAGCACACGGCCCTCCTGATGGAAAGTGGTTACCGTGGCCTGTGGACGTTTGTAACACCAAAGGAGTCACAGTCGCGCTGCCAACCCTGTAAGTACAGAGTTTCTGAGCCGTCAGTGTAGACGACAAAGCAGGACAAGCCTTTAGTCTTCCCACTGACAGCACAAATTCTCCAGTGACCTCTGGCTACACTAATCATCACTGGGAACACACTGTAGGGTGGAGGTACTTCCCCAGTCGGACTGCTCAATTCGGACGGGAATACCGTCGTGTCCCACCTCCTCGAAAACTTGTCTTATTCTGGCTATAACTGACACAACAAACTGCATTTGCATTTTACATCAAAAGTTTAAGTAATTAACTAACAGGGTCAAAATCAACTGAGTTTAATTAAAATAACGTAGTTATATAAACAGAAACTAACTCCACAAAACTTTTTCACAGAATTCGAGAGTACCTGGGATTATATGAGTAAGTCCTTTTATTATTAGTCAAAAATAAGAATCAAATACGAGTAGTAGGATGCAGAGGAGATAAACATTGTATGTAACTATTCATTAAGTTACAAAGTATAGCTGGATTTATTGCAACAAATCAATTAATCAAGCCTCTCGCAATCCACTGCTGAACATAGACCTCTCCCATGGTGCGCTATAGCCTACGATACTCCACCTTCCGAATCCATCTATCCCAGCCACCTTTTACAGGTCGTCAGTCCATCTGACTGAGGGTTGTCCCAACTAAAATTCCCGGCATCCCATCCCATCCAGAGATTAGCTGCTACAAAACTAAATTTGATGACAGATTTTTATAATTATACTAAGTATCGGGACTTCTCGCGAATTATATTTTGGAACTTACTATTTCTGCCGACGTTTCGGATGCGTTGCAGCACCCGTGGTCACGACTTGACTAGTCTTCGAGCGTCGAGATGTATGCGGGGAACATTTTTTTTGAGCGCCTACCCACCATTACACTTATTATGAATGGTTAGGCTGGCGACACACCACACTCACTATGTCAGTTTTTAACGGCACTGTGTTTTTTGGTTTTAGTATCTTAATCACTGGATTCCACGTTCCGGATAGCTTGAATCCATCTTCCCTATTGAAATTTTTTTCAGATTTTTAATTGAGTTTCAAGAGTCTGTAACAAAAGAATTTTCGTTAAACTTATTTGCTATATTATTTTTAAATTGCTATTGCTTATCATTATTTTTAAATTGCTAGTATCTGATTGCGCAATGCTTTTAATTACATCATTGTTCCAAAACATATGATGACATTGTCTAGACGATTGTGAAAGATAATAATTTGTTAATACAATATTACTGAAATTGGGAAAGTTTAACACGAAAATAATATTATCAGGAACATACAGAAATATACAATTTATTTTGTAAATGTTATAGTTTTAATATTCATCCTTTCACTTGACAGGCGTGGCGGGTAGGGAGCGCAGCTGCTACGCAGGAGGTGCGGGTTCGATCCCCGCTCAATGCAAATATTTGTTTGCATGAATGTGGGTTTTTGCATTGGTCTGGTTGTGCCTCGGAGAGCACGTTGAGCCGTCGGTTCCAGTTGCCATACCAACATCCAGTGTTGGGCACATTTTAGTTGCAATTTAACTTGAAATTCCCAACTGCTGTCTAAAAGAAATTGTCAGTGGGACGACCAAAGGCTTGTCCTGCTTTGTCCTCTACACTGACGGCACAAAATCTCTGTTCTTACAGGGTTGGCAGCACGGATGTGACTCCACTGGTGTTACACACGTTCATAGGTCATGGTAACCACTTTCCATCAGGTGGGTCGTGTGATTGTCTGCCACCTAAGTTGTATAAAAAAAAAAAATTGACGAGGCGGTTCCCATCATTTTTTTCTTTCGGCCTATGATTGACAATAGGGTACAGCCTACTGTAAAATTTATTATGATCGTTTAGGCCGCAGTCGGGTTTACGTGTTTAAATTTTTTAGACAGCAAGTTGGGATTTATAATTGTTATTATTTTGATTTGCAATTAAAATCTGCCCAACATTCCCAATGTCTCTGGTAGTTGGAGCCCTAAAAAATTCCAGAACTAGATTCAGCAATGCATCTAGATTCAGTTCACCTGTCACCTTTGGTTTGTGAAAATATCAAAGTTCAGCCAAATCCGCAGTTAGACATATAAAGCGAACCTCAGACTCCGATATGAAAGCTTCAGACGCAACTGGGAGTAACGCTAAGAGGAAAAAGATGTTTTTCAATATATCATCGTTAGGAATAAATTGTATTATCGTATATCTATTTACCTCCGAAGCGGTAGACAGACATTTTTCATACAAATTTTCACAGTGGTGAACTGAAATTGTCTTATGACAAATTGTCTTATTGTTGATTTCTCTCTGTTTTCGTCTACAGCTCAAGATAACTGGGGATCAAAATTTCCATTTTGTAAAGGCCGATCTCAGTCACCAGTCGATCTGCCAATTAGGGGGCTGCTGAAAACTAAAGGTGCACGGCCCATTTATTTCCAATACCATGATGAAAAACCAAAAGCTATGATACTGCAGAGTGATGGGGAACGAGGTTAGTAATTTCATTATATCATTGAATCATCAAGTTGTTCGTTAATGCTTCGGAGAGCACGTTAGCCGTTGGTTCCAGTTCCTATACGAACATCGATAGCCGTCTTTATGGGTAGTGAAAACCCTAAAAAGTCTCACTAGTAGGACACTACGGTATTTCCATCTTAATGCTCAATTAGGATGAAAATACCGTCGTGTCCGACTTGGGAAGTACCCCCGCCCTACAAAATACAGCGGCAATAATAACCTCGTGTTGTGTTCCCGGCGGTGAGTAGGTTAGCCAGAGCTTACTGTAGAGTTTTTGTGCTGTCGGTGGGGAAGACCAAAGGTTGTCCTGCTTTGTCTTCTACACTTCCGGCACAGAAACTCTCTATCCTTACAGGTTCGGCAGAACGAGAGTGATTTTCTTGTTAGTTGCACACGTCCACTATAACCACTTTCCATCAAGTGAGCCGTGTGTTGTCTACCACCTAAATGGGATAAAAATTACAGAAGTTTAATATCGCCAATTTGGTTGTGAAGGTAAAATAGCGATCGCTTCATGAAAAACATTGAAGTTTGGACACAGTTAGACGGGAAAACTGACCCCAACAGAATTGTGAAAAACTCAGAGGATGATGATGATTGAATCATTAATTGTTAATTGCAAACTGAAAAGAATAGCAGTTCTTGTGTTCACGCCTTGCCGCTTTAGCTTATTATGTTTATCTGCAACAGTGTTCTCATCATATCTCATCATATAATCTACACTACCTCCCTTACAGCTACATTCAGTTAATCTATTTCGAGATAAGGGTTTGAGTTTATCTACTTGAGGTAATTGAAGCAGTCCTTTGTAATCAATAAATTTACGATACCGACATGCCGTCCTCCATGGCAAATGTAGTTGGGTCGTATAATAAATTGTTCCAATACAATGTATTGGCTAACTGAACCTTCGATCGTGGAAATAGATATTTTTCTTTTAAACATGCGATTGTACTATTTGCCTTGACTTTACAGAGTTATGTACGTTTTTGCTTTAGATTTAGCTAAATGAGACAGTCGCCGTAGTAATTCAGTAGTTTTCAGTTTTTCGTTTGTCTTCAAATTACAATTTTTGAAGTAAAACCTTCTTTAGGTTCGATGAACAGTTTTCAAAGGATGGTGGATGCTGTCGTGGTGTGCCTGTTTTTTTTTAACTCTGTAAGGCCAGTTTCACAAATAGTGACAATTAACATGTGACACCTCTTTGAAATGAAAACTTTTTAGGTGCGTTGAGCACTCTTTTGGTGAAGTAAATACTTTTTATTTCTCATACAGACTTTTTTTTAAGTCTGACGACATTCCGGGAGGGCCACTGTTCTTTTTTATATTCAAAAATGTGGGATTAGTAATTTTATATTTTTAGGTTAGTATCAAAGTCACTCAATAATAATAATAATACTCTTTATTGCACACCAAACATAGGACAAAGTACCTACCAAAATGTAACTGCGGGTACGATAGCGCGGGGATTATTAATGGATAATTCCTAAACCAGCGAAATTATCTTGTTGTTAATTATCAACTGATTAGTTGTTGGTTAAATCGAATTGTCTATATTTCAGTTTTCGTGCCTCACCTAACAGAGCCCCGCGTTGAAACACCTCATGATATAGAAATACCTATTATAAAAACAATGAGACGTCGCGTTGTATTGAAAGTAATATTTGTATGGTTTTGTAACAAAATTATATCATCATCACAGCAAATTCCAGTTGCGTCCAAAGCTCCAAGTACAAAATGGAGCTACCGCTTTCGTACTATTTCTCTCGATTCTGTTATTGCAGTTTTTATGGGAGCGACTACCGCTGACCATTAACCCCGAAAGGAGGAAAAGTTTAACAGCTTGCGCGTGAGGCTACCTCAGTATATTACAAAGGTGTTGATGCCCTGGTCCCTTGATGCCTCCTCCTTCATATAGCTCGTTTACCTTATATTTTGTAATAAAATTTAGTTATTTTTTTCACTCATTTAATAGCGTTTAGTCGCGAAATACAGTGAGTAATGAATAAAATTATAAATCCTGTCATCATGTAAAGTTATTGCTCTGTAATTGCTCTTGGGCCTACGTCATGCCCAAAAGGTGCTCTGTACGTACAGTATACGTTTCTTGGGTGTCTTTTGTGGATAGCACGGGGTGCTACTGGTCGAAAAACTCAATTTCCTCAAACATATATTATTACAAAGGAATCCGTGCTCGGGATTCGTTTATTTAGCAATTTATGTCCATGATACGTATCCACACAGCTGAACAGACGGACTTACTAAAAGACTTATTTTCATTTTAGTGGTACTCTATGGTGTCTGGCCTCGTTACCGGCGTCCTTTGATCTACGGTGGAGCAGTCCACAGTCGTCGATACGTATTCCATTCCTTCACTATTCACTGGCCCTCAGAGCACAGAATCGCTGGTCAAGTCTACCCTATAGAAACGCAAGCTTTGTATCTCTCAGCTGAATATAAAACTATGGAGGAAGCTCTAAATGGCTATCCAAGAGATTTACAGGCTATTTTGGGGATAGCCAATTTATATAAGGTTAGTTTAGTACTTACTTGATCTCCTTTGCTGCCTTTAAATAAGACATTGTCTAGGTTCACGGATGAGGAGGTAGGACATGACACCGAATAGAGCAGTCCAACTGGGGAAGTACCTCCACCATACAGAATACCACAGCTATAATAACCTCGTGTTGTGTTCCCGGTAGTGAGTAGGTTAGCCCGAGCTCACTGGAGATTTTTTGTGCTGTCAGTGGGAAGACTAAATGCTTGTCCTAATTTTGTGTTCTGCACTGAGGGCACATAAATATCATAGGTCACGGTAACCACTTTCCATTAGGTGGGCCGTGTGCATGTCTGCCACCTAAGTTGTATATAAAATAAAATTCACGTTTTGGTGACATCGATAATAGTGTGGAGGTTTTGTAGTGCTTCTCGGCAACCCCCACGGGTATCACCTCCGTTGGCCATCGGGGGTGGTTATTTCGCACTGACTAAAATTACACGCCGTCTCAGGTGTCAATCACCGGGGTAAGGTATTTTTGGCACACAGTGATTGTCTCACGGCCATATATGTGACCATACTAGGTGTTCATTGGTTCCAGTAAGATATATTATGTTTATAGACAATAAAGTATTGGATACTTGCTACTTACAAATTCACCACATAAATAAATAAATAAATATTCTACAACATTCTACACAACGCTATCTAGACCCATGGTAAGCATAGTTTAACTAGCTTGTGTTATGGAATCTAGAATACGGATAAACATACTTAAATACTTTTTTTTTGTAAATACATACATATTATACTGGGTGGCGCAAAAGTAAAGACCCTATTTGGTTCGGCTATAACATTTTTTCTAAATTAGAAAACTAGATTTAGGTTTTTCTAAATGTATATTTGTACCATTAAATTTCGTACCATTAGGATTTAAAGATGATGTCTTTTAAATGGTGACCTCCAGAGTTGATACACATTTGAGCCCTATTTATGACATTTTGCATAACTTGCCGTAACACTTCCTGCGATATGTTCGTTATTTCTTGACGAATGTTTTCTTTTAGAGCTGCGAGAGTCTGTGGCTTGTTCACATACACCCGAGATTTCAAAAAACCCCAAAGAAAGAAGTCTGGACTGGTCAGATCGGGTGATCTTGCAGGCCAAGGCAAATCGCCAAAACGAGAGATAACTCGGCCTGGAAAAGCGTCCCTCACTAAGTCCATAGTGTCGCGCTGTGTGTGCCGTAGCGCCGTCTTGTTGAAACCAGATGTGCTCCAGCCCCAATTCGTCCAAACTGGGTATCAAATTGCGTGGCACGTCGCCTCGTTGATGTTTCTGGACACTCTTCCACATCTTCGCGCACAGCATCGATATTTTCAGCTGAACGGCCTGTTCTTGGTCTCCCAGACTTAGGTCTATCCAATGTTGAGCCAGTTGCTTCAAGGCGTGTGGCAAAGCGTCGAATTGTGCGACCAATCGGTGCCGGACGGTGGGGAAATCGTCGACGAAATTCACGTTATTATTCCGTAAGAACATTGACACAATTATTCCACGTTCTTGGGGAGTAAAACGGTCCATGTTTATTTTCAGTGTATTTTACATTTGTTCACTACACAATTTTCAACAACAGAATGACAGAAAATGTCATATAAAAAAAATAAAGGTATTTTCAATAGGGTCTTTACTTTTGCGCCACCCAGTACATAGAATCACCCAGACCAATGTAAATACTCATATTCATGCATACAAATATTTGCACTGAGCGGGGATCGAACCCGCGCCTCCTGCGTAGCAGTCGTGTTCACTACCGCCACGCCACAGAGGCTGTCAATAGTTTATCTTGTCATTTTTTACCCTATGGTACTCGGGAGATTTTATTTGAAATCCATCCAGCCGTTAGGCCTGTTGAGGAAAACAAAGAAAATCTATATACATACATACCTATACATACGCGCGTAACACATTAATCCGATCCTCAACTAGATCCGTTCAACGCTCACACAAATATCTTCACAAACTTCCACATTTATATTGCTAGTAGAATAATGTATTGTATATTTCATTTGTCTCCACCTATCTATGCCTGTCCAATACTCTTGATGTAGGGCCTCTATTTACTGGTGTAATAAATTACGTAGGCATTCAGATGGAAGGGGTAGGGTGTATCAGTTCCGGGTCCGTTACTTTCAGCGAATATCCTTTCCTTACTATCTGAGGCATTGTTATTATTTGGTCTACTATACTCCTTTATCCGCTATTGAGTAACATGTGCCATATTACGACAAGGCCGCGTTTTGTATAGACCACCAAAATTATGATATAGATTTTATGTATTACTAAAGGAATGGCTATCAGGGATTATAACCCTTTGAGCACCACAAGTGTCAATGACACTTTATCCATTGTATTCCTTTCAAATGAAAGTTTGGTGGCTTAAATTTTAATCTCTTTTTTGGGTAAATATTTATTCCTTTACAGGCTTGGATTAATAAAATTGAACTGATGTCAGTCAGGAGTTTACCTATGTGATATTTATCATCTATCAAAAATTGTAGCACATACCTAGCAACTCAGAGCTGGTGTTCTCTTAAACAACCTATCGACACATGAGTTAGCACGGAATATTAACTCCACCTGACTAACAAATTATTCGGAAAAAGACGACGGCTCGTGGCTCAAATGCTAACCAAGTAGGCTAACACATTGGTAGGTTAAGTCATCTGGGGACGGAGATTTATAACTTGCCGTGCTCTCGATGCGGATTGAGAACTACTACGATTAATAACGTGATTATCAGACGCTTTAGAAGATCAGAGCTAGGCTGCTTTGTGCGAGAGGTAGCGCGCGTGGCAAATAACAATTTCCCGTCACCGACTTATCCACTTAACATGTCATTACCGGTACCCCTGACCCCAAAACTTGCCCAGCTAAACTCTTGAATTTAAACCTGTCACAACGCCATCGGCTGCCTATCGTCAATCTATAACATCTATGGCAATCAATACGGGTAGTTAGAACCTTAAAAAGTTTGATTTGTCTAAAAAGTTCTGTAACTTGTTGTGTTCCCGGCGGTGAGTAGTATTTTGCTGTGTTTTGAAGACTAAAAGCTTGTCCTGCTTTGTCTTCTACACTGACGGCACAGAAACTTTCTGTGCTTCCAGGTTCGAGGAGTGTGAGTGTGATGACCACGATAACCACTTTTCATCAGATGGGCCGTTTTGCTTGTCTTCCACCTAAGTGGTATAAAAAAGAACTTCAATTTCACCATAGGGTTGTGGATTTTATTATTTTTGCTTTTGATAAATGTCGAAGTTCAATTGACATTGGTAAAGGCTCAGAGTATTTACGATGAAGACAAGAGGAGAGTACAAAATCAAATGTCACAATTTTATCCTAATTAATCTGATTTAAATCAACTTGTTACATAAAACTTTTTATCGTATTTAAACGAGCACCTTGTTTTTTCCGACTTTCATATCTGGAAGTTTCTTAATTTGTTTAATTTTTGTGACGTCCTGACGTTTGTTTTAAAAATTTGCCTGGCCCTGAAGTGTTTAATTGGATTACAAAACTTCATTAAGATTGCTCGCGGTTTGTCACCTCGGGCTGGACAAACAGTCAAACTGTTCCTTAACAGGGTTGTCTTAAGTGTCTTAAAATATCTTATTAGTTTTAAATGTCATACCTTGCTTCAGATTATTTTTTTATGAGTTTAATGTGATGTAGTAATAAATATTTCATGCATGTATTGTAAACAGTTTAGTAATTCGTAACTAATGTTGACCAAAAGTAAAACTGAACTTATTTGAAACAAAGCCTTTGACGACTCTGTAATAGCGTGGCGGTATAGCGTCCAACTGCTACAGAGATCGCGGCTTCGATTCCTGCTGACGGTAAATTTTGCTATGCTTATTTTGGGTAGAAATTCTCCCAACATTAGGAGAGGCCTATGTTCAGCAGTGGACTGCGGTGGGCTATTTGATTGATTGATATTTTGGTGAAGATAACGTTGAAGCGGCAGATAACGTTGTTTACCCTAGATTATTTATTTGTATTAATCAGAAAAATTAATTTCTTGAACGAAAAAAGTGTGTCTTATTTAGAAGTAGAAAAACAGTTAAAAGCAGCAAAGACTGTGTGTAAAAAGTCTGTTTATTTTTCTCAAAATGAATCAATTTTTAATTTCTTTACAGTATGGCAATCACACACATCAAGGATTAGCAAGTATAATGAAGTTCAACAACAGCAAACACTATCCTATACAAAACTTTACAGCTCAGCCTCTTGCGTTCTTTAATCCAACATTCAGCCGATACGTTTGCTATCAAGGGTCGTTGACTCTACCGCCTTGTACGGAGACCGTGGTCTGGCTTGTTAGAGCTAGAGCTCTATCTGTTAGAAGGGTAAGATCTTTTTTACTCATATCATCATTAAAATAATCATTGTTATCACGGAGGACAGAATATCATTAAGTAACGGAGATGGCCCAGTGAAATTTCTTTAAAGAAAAACGCGTCTCTAAGAGAAGGAGACGCGGGGGGTATGACGTCATACCTCGTTCCCCGCCTTCATCTAGTGTATCCAGTGCAAATCGAACAAAAACAGAGCATGAAATTTTCATTGTAGTTTGTAGCTCGCCACCATGCGCTACACAGAAATTCTAGAATTAGCGGGACCAATATTACTGTACTAGCTAATTCCCGCGGCTCCGCCCGCGAGGAATTCTGACATAAGTTATGTATTGTTGGGTTTTGTGAAGTGGCTATTATTGGGAGATTCACTTACAATTTCCTTTTTTTAATATAATCGGCAACTATTACAATATTTTTCACGTAGCATGGGTACGGTGACGTTTGGGATTTGAAGTTACTAGAGATGTAGTCAAGATAAAATCGCATGAAATAAAATCGATTATATATCTTATCGAGATCATTTATTAATGAAGAAGAAATCGATTCTATTAACTAATAATTTTGAAGAAAAAAAGTAAAACAAAATTGATAACCTGTTTAATTATTTATTAAAAATCAAACATGTTCATCATCTTCATCATCATCATCATCATCATCATCGTCATCTGACTCGTCGACGTGAATAATTATTTGGGAATCAATTATGCAGTCTATTCTAATGTCTCGCTCCCAGTCATGTAAGATTAGATTTTTGGTTTTCTCCACTACTTTCTTCCAGTCATCGCCAGTGACATTTTTGCATCCCTCTTTCAATAACCCCATCATTTTTGTGGCTGTAAAAGGCGGAGCTGTATTTTTTCGTGCAGCGTATCCTGAAACAAGATAAAAAACAAATTGAGTCATAGAATTCAAGTAATAAACATAATCATATTTTTGTCAGTATGTAAATAGACTATGATTAAACAAGTTACCTTTGATTTGGGCCCAAATTAATTCAATGGCATTGTACTGACAGTGGTACGGTGGAAGCCTCAGGACTTCGTGACCATATTCGTTTGCCATCATATCTAATTTGTATGTCGTTTGGGGCTTGTGCATTTTTACGAGCTTCACTAGCTCCACCTTTAATTTCGTCTCATCGGCTTCCACGTTATTGGCTTGGAGCGACTCGATCAACTCGCTCGTCTTATTGGAAGAAGTCGGCGGTTTGTTCAATTGCACGGAGTGATATGGGGCATTGTCCATAATAATTGTGCTGGGTTCTTCTAAATTGCTAAGCATATTTTGAAACCACTCCGTGAATACTTCCGCATTCATATCTTCGTGATATTCTCCCGTCTTTTTCGATTTAAAAGCAAGTAGCCCATTTTCTACAAATCCTTTCGATGTGCCTGGGTGACAAATAATCAATCTCTCCCCTTTTCCTTCTGGCACTTTGGTCGAGGCATGAGGTGTATCGTCAGTCCACATTTTACCGACCGTATGATTGGCATTCAGCCAAGTTTCATCCAGGAAGACGACATTGCTCCAATCGGTAATCGCTTTAGCCTTTTTCAAAAAGGTAACCCGCGCAAGTGCTATATCGCCCCTCTCCATGACAATTTTTCTTTTGTTTACTTTTTTGAATTGGAAACCAATGTCCTTCAATACGCGCCACAAGGATGTAAGACTTCCAGTAAACAAATCAGCATCTTTTAAAGACTTGACCAGCTTTAGTAGCGTCGGTAATTCTTTATTCTGGTAATAGTTATAAATGTGGCTCCGTATAGCATCGGCCGCAAAACTGTCTACATCTGTTACAGATGCCTTTTTGGTTCGCTTTTTATTAGGGGTGGACAACTTATTTTCTTCTGTATCGTGAGCACCATATTTTTCTCGAGTGATTCGAGAAACCGTGTTCCGCCCAATGTCTAACGCATCTGCCACTCGATCCAAAACGTTGGACACAGGCAATAGCGTTCCGCCATTCTCACGTTCCCGCTCAAAGTAATCCCGCAATCGAACTACAAATTCACGGGCTTGACTACCAAGCACAGTCTTTTTCGTTCTTTTTGGCATTTTTCCAAAAAAAACAACAAAACAAAAGTCAATAACAAAAAACGGTAACGAAAACAACAAAGCACAACGATAGTCAATAACAAAAACAAGTAACAAAAACACCACGCAAGCTCAAAACAAAGAAAACAGACCGCATACAAGGCAGACGCACTCGTACTGAGTTGATATAACAAGATGGCTGCCAGCTCATGCTTAAGCAGTGTTGCTATATTATAATAAAGCTCCACAAAGACAAAAATGCTTTGTTTAAAGTTTATTATTACATAATTGTATTTTATAATCGTATTTTAGTTAAAAATACAACTAACGATTTATGATACTTTTTTCGACAATTTATCGATTATAACGATTTTACTATGTCAATCTCTAACGCAACCTGTTCCGATTCACGCATCAAGAATTATGTATTTGAAATGTTTATATTTAAAGTTTAAATAATTACGGAGAAATAAAAATAGTTTTAAGTTAAAAATGCAAAATAAAACAGTTTTCTTTTTATCTTCGTATTAAGTGTTGTTTCCTGTATTCCGCGTTAGGTAAATTGTTTCGAAATGAATCATGCATGAAATGGAATTAGTCAAATGTCACCGTACCCATGCTACGTGAAAAATATTATAGTCAGAAATTAATAATATAGCTTATTACATAGGCTGCTACTTATGTATGCGGAATTTGGGATTCCAATAATTTTAAACGCAATGTCTGACCTCCATGCACATATTCGTTCTTTTTTTAAATACTGGCCGCTAATATTTTTTTTCTTATATACGTTAGTGTTTTGTTTTTGTTGGGTTTAAAATGTCATATCGCTGAAAAAATGGAACTCACTCGTGAAAATATTCGTGCTATGATTTATTACGATTTTCGACGTGGTTTAACGTAACAACAGTGCGTAGATCAATTAACTTTGACTTTTGGTGGTGAAGCTCCATCAAAAACGACTGTGTAACACTGGTTTAGTGAGTTTAATCGCGGGCGGAGTAAGCTCACGGACGAAGTTAAAGGTCGCCCGAAATCGGTGGTTGTGCCACAAAATATTGAAGCTGTGCGAAAACTAATAATGCAAGACCGCCATGTTACGTATCGCGAGATAGAGGCCATTCTGGGCATATGTATGACGAGCATTCATAGGATATTACATGAACATTTGTCTGTAAAAAAATTTTCAGGAAACAACTACATTTTTGAATGGTCAAAAAATAGAATGATCCACCGTAAGCCCTGATTTGGCTCGCAATGATTTCTATTTATTCCCAAATGTAAAGAATAAATTACGTGGTCAACGATTTTCGACCCGTGAAGATGCCGTAGACGCGTTCAAACAGCACGTTTTGGAGATACCTCAATCAGAGTGGAAAAAGTGTTTTAAAAATTGGTTTTATCGAATGCAAAAGTGCATCGATCATAGTGGAGAATACTTTGAAAAACAATAAAAGCATATTGAGCCATATACATTTGTTTATTTTTTCTATTCCGCATACATAAGTAGCAGCCCTCGTAATGGCAAAGGATTTTTTAAATCAGTGTTGTAGTATTTGAGTTTATTCGTTACAATCAATAATCGTTTGGGGATAGTATCTACCGTCAAAATACCCTTTTTTTATTTTACGTGCGCAAAATCCCCATGGATACCCCCCACCGGAGCCGGTGGAAGAGGTTATGTCAGACTCGAACCGACCAAAACGCACGCCGCCTTGGGTCGTTTTTTGTTACCGAAGGTGAGGTTGACAGGCATATGCCTCGCACCCCGGCCGACTCAGGGCCATTTCTTACGATCTGGCTCTCTCCTCGGGTGTGGGGACCACAGAGTCCCCAACTCGTACCCGGAAACGGGGAGGCGCGCGAGACGCACTGCCGCCGCGTCCTGCTTCTGCCAGGATGACAGGCGGCTCCACCCGTCACCCCCACACTTCATTCATAAAGCAGGTTGAAGCCTTTTTTATCTTTAAACTTTTAAAGAACATCACAACCGATCGCAAGGACGTGACACTAGAAGTGAAGGATGACGTCAGGCCTTTCTACTATCAAAGAATGAGTCTGTTCATTCGTTGACAGTAGAAAGACCCATGATTCGATTGCCTTGCAACAACTCCACTATCATTTCCATCTCCATGATTGTTATAGATAGGTCTCCGATTCATTCGTTTTTCATTGTTTAGATGCCGTCAATTCATATGATAGGATCATAGTTATTAAATACCTACTTTAGCTTATAAACCACTTTAGCTTACAAGCCCGTATATGAACGTTAGGAGTATAATGAAATTTCATTATAATGTAAATTTCATTATAAAGATATTTTTAAGTCTCCATCGATCCGAATAGTGAACATAATAAGAGTGATTATCGACGACCTTTTGGCGGTAGTGTACTCGACTGCTACGCTAAGAACACGTGTTCGATTCCCACTCAAATCAAATCTATACATGCATGAACATTTTCGTTTACGCTGTTGTTTTCCGCGGTAAATCGAAGCATACGAATATCTATGGTATTCGTTACGGGTCGTTGGAGCCATAAAAACCTAACTACAATATTTTGAAATCGCTAATGGGTTGCGGAGATCAGATTGCAGTCGCTTCACGGAACTTGACTGTAACAAGTGAACCCCAGACTCCGAGATGAAGGCCTCACATGCCACCTAAATTAACGCGATGATAGTGATGATTGTACTAACAATTATAAATAAATCAATAAATGATAACATATCAATTACAGGAGTTCATTGACAATATTGAAGTCGTTATGGGTAATGAAGCAGTAGCAAAGAAAGGGTTCTCGCGCATGCCACAACCACTAAACGACAGAAAAGTGTTCATTTTCAAATAGATTAGTGAACGTACAAAAACTACGCCTTATATTATTTTAATCGGTTTAAGAGCAGTATTATTTACATCTTCTAGAATAAATTAATATAACATTGTATGATTGTTTTTTTTTAATATACCTTCAGCAATATATATACAGCAAACAGACGTCGTTGTCTAACACTTGTGAGTTGGCAGGAAAAAGCTCCCTCTGTTCCGTTTTGTTAGACTATTAGTTCGATTGGTCGGACTATCCGGAAAAAAAATTCTGGTCTGTTAGATTACTCGAAAGATCTTTTTTTTGTTAGATTAATCTAACAGACCGGAATAGGAAATCCGTTCTGTTCAGCCCTCCCAGACAATTATTTTTCGATACGTTATAAAGCCAAGATTTTCTATTAGCATCATAGCAAAGAAAATATGATCATGGTAAAATTGTTATGCATTAACATGACTATACGCACTTTCACTCTCGACAAGTTGTTAAGATATTTAAAATATTGGAAAAGGGCAACTTTCCTGGTATTTCTTTTTGACAATATGGCTATGTTCTTCTCTGGGCTTTTAAACCCACTTTTTATGTCAAATTTCAGGTAAATCTGTTAAAACGAAAAAAACGAGAAAAGAAAAAAAAATGTCCAGGATCTATAACGATAACGGTATGTATTTGTAGCTACACGAAACGCATCAATGCCAAGAACATTTAGGTTAGGTTAGGTTAATAGAAAGAAGAACAAAAATAATTTTAACAAAACAAAGGAACAAAGTAATTTTTTTTAACGCATCATCTCTAGGAAATGACACCAACACTGATTTCACCACTGACAAGCCGCATCTGACAGTCCTGTATGTATTGGTCTTTCATTATTTGTTCGTTCTCTCTGTTTTTGTCTGGTATACAATTTGACACTCGTATAGCCCTAGGCCCTAGCGTAAGTTGCCCTTTTCCAATATTTTAAATATCTTAACAACTTTGCGAGAGTGAAGTGCGTATAGTGTAAGTCATGTTAATGCATAACAATTTTACCATGATCATATTTTCTTTGCTATGATGCTAATAGAAAATCTTGGCTTTATAACGTATCGAAAAATAATTGTCTGGGAGGGCTGAACAGAACGGATTTCCTATTCCGGTCTGTTAGATTAATCTAACTAAAAAAAGATTTTTCGAGTAATCTAACAGACCAGATTTTTTTTTCCGGATAGTCCGACCAATCGAACTAAAAGTCTAACAAAACGGAACAGAGGAAAAGCTCCTGCCAACTCGTATTCAAGACCAAATAGTTTAAGTTAATAAATATATTAAAATAAATAAAAATAATACGATATCTGAAGTCGATAAAGATGCAATGATGATGCCTTTGTCTGTAAAAATGGTATTTTTTACAGACCTTTGTCTGTAAACAAATAAACCCATCTCTGATGGTGTATACAACTGTTCAATGTTTAGTATCTTTATCGGCTTCAGATATCGTATTATTTTTCTTTTTTAAATATATTTATTAATAATACTTACTTAAATATTTCATTATGTTAAGTAGCACGGGTCTTCTTCTCAGCAAGTAAATCAGAGTGAAATGCAGATGATGTGAAGAATAAAATATTAACTGGAAGTAGCAAAATTACAAATATGAAAAGAAATGGAATCTCCTTACTCAAAGCGCACTAAAATACGACTTTTGTTCCAAGTTTCCTCAAAACTGTACTTGCAAAATGTCAAATAAAATAAGTACTAGACTAATCTAGCACTGTTTGTTTTTCGTGCGAAAAAAGAGGGAGAGGTGATATCGGATTCGAACCGACTAAAACGCACGACGCCTGTGGGTCGTTTTTGGTTATCGAAGCTGAGGTTGACAGGCATATCGCGCTCATGGAGAGCGGAGGTTAGTCATCTACCTCCAACGCTCGAGTTGCCTTGGTAAGCGAGCAGCTTGGCTTGCGATTCTCCTTCGCTCCCGGTACCGCTCCCGCCCCAGCTCCTCCTTCATGAGCCTCCTTGCACGCAGGAGGCGACTAAACTAGCACTAGACTAACAAAAAAGAACGTTTTATACAAACCAGATTTGTCAACGATTTTTTAATTAGACGTAGAGATTCAATAGTTGAAATATGAATACAATGACTTCTGAAGTAGTAAATAGCAAACGCCGATATCGATTGGGTTTGAAATATTAATTTCAAATGCATCAGGTCAGTGTTGTTAGGTCAGGTCGGCTATCGCAGTATATAAGACATTTAAAGTGTGCTCTTATGAAGATAAGAATATAATTCATATTCAATTACTCATATGAAAGTTACTCTGTGTGTCTGTTACGATTTCACACCTATACCACTGAAACGATTTTGATGAAATTAGGCATAGACGTAGATTAGACCTTGAGAAAGGAGGCTATATTTGGTCGCGATAGCAGAGAACCACGTGGGTGGAGTAGCAGGCAACAGCTAGTAAAATATATTTTGCAAATTCTTTAAGTAAAAGTAGCATCTACAAGAAATAGGTAATAAGATAATCATAAGACTCCCTGGTTAATGAATTTCAATAGTTTTTTTTTATTTAGGACACGCCACTTGATTTCACCTCGCCTGATAGCTAAAGGCAAAGTCTCAGGAAAGAGGGTCACCATTATAGACACTAAGTAATGCTACAATGGTGGTACTCAGCTTGGCGGCTTTATCAGATACTTTTTCACTCCCCGCTTAAAGGACCCGGGACTTTAGGAAAAAGGAAACTTTTGTATTTTGTATAATGATCATTTAAGTCACCTTTTGCGTCTTTTCTTTCATCAAAATTATGCTATTTACTATTTTAACTACTCTCTCCTCGCCCCCTTTTCTACCTTGAATATTCCAGAACAATACGAGCAGGTCAATGAAATGAAATAAGGTTAATTTCTAGAACTAGTATTTTATTCTTTGGACTTTAATCACTGGTACTGTCTTTCATTAGGCGGAGTGAAGTTATATTGATAATACACACCTATATACATATACTTACACTTTTTCCTTATGGAGTAGGCGCAAAAAACATCTGATTTTAAAACAAAATAGGTAAAATAATGAATAGAGAATGATATCTTCTTAAATTTAATCTGTTGCCTGGTTTTCACTTCACTAACTCAGCCCAATAAATCTGATGCCTGTCAAAAGGTATTAGCTTGTCCACCGTTAATAATATATGGGACAGCTGTCATAACGTAACATATGATTAATATGCTCCCGGGATCTACCACATGTGCTCAATTTTTGTGTATGAACCCATCATGGTTCACTACAGCAGAGTACCCCAGAAAACTCTTGATGTACAGATTTTATTTATGATAGGTTGTGGTACCCATCAAATTACAAGTCAAAGATTCAACTGTTAACTAATCATACTGGTATTTCTATTGATGCAAAAAACTACCCCTCGGTTTAAATATGAAGCTCATCTTTTAACTTCCACGTCCATCTTATATAAAGGATGACCATGTCTTAGACAACTATCTGTAAAATCTGTAGTAAAAGCAGTCAATACAGTAATATCTGTGTTTATTCTTTTACCTCCTACCTCCTACTCAACTTTAAACTCAATAGTAAACTCAACAGCAAACTCAACAGTAAACTCAACAGTAAACTCAACAGTAAACTCAACAGTAAACTCAACAGTAAGCTCAACAGTAAACTCAACAGTAAACTCAACAGCAAACTCAACAGTAAACTCAACAGTAAACTCAACAGTAAACTCAACAGTAAACTCAACAGTAAACTCAACAATAAACTCAATAAATTCAATAATAAACGCAGTGTCTGTACAATAAACAGTAATGAATCTCTAATTTAATTAATTTCACAATAATAACATATGTATTGAAACCAGCCTTTAAGGCCTAAGGTTAACTCCACGGTTAGCAATGGAAAAGATACAGGTGACTTCGGATCAGTTATCTTGTTGATAGTGTCGTGAATAAATCAACCGATAGCACATTGAGTGATGATGATATGACAAACACGTTTACAATAGAGATCACACTTCGAGAGGACGCCGCTGTGGAATATATCCAAGATGACTACGAGCAAAATGCGTAAGTTTTGTATTTATAATTTACTTAATTTGTTTTCACATGTGTTATTTAGTGTCATTGACGTTGGTTAATACCCTAAGATAAAATGAAATTATGAATCCTTCGGGTTTACAGTGAATATCTAGATTCCTTTGTTCTGTTTGTCTGCTATTGTTGTTCAATGGACATGCCACTTGATATGTTTAACTTAATATGGAGAATTAATTTAAGTGAATAGTTGATAAGCTACATCGTTGAATTAAGTGCGTAAAATTAAATTGGTGTACATTTTTTACACGGATTTTTAATATTATCCGTATTTTATACTAACTCTTATATCTAATCCTAACCTATCGTTCAAATGATTTTATCAACCTGTGTGTATTTGTCAACAATTTTAACATAATAGACTTGTTTAAATAAATGAGTACTTTTAATGGTATCTCACTATGGGTGGGGTTCCATTTGAGCATATACGGGTCATTCTTAAAAAAATATAAAATATTCTAAGAATGACGTGCTCCGTTGTAAACGCAAAAATTGAGTCTCTACCTATGGGAACAATTTGATTATCATCAAGTATATTAAACATTCTAATTAGGATGTACAGATCCCGCCTCATGAACTGAAAATATATCAATAAATTGAACGGCTGTCTGATACTTATTTCAACTTATAAAGTTACTTATGCAGTTCATAGTATGACCTTCTTTTACCCGACTAGGGCGAAGCAATAGAAGGTTTTAGAATTTAGTTTTTTTTTTAGAATTTAGTTTTAGAATTATGATTTTGACAGGCTATGTATGTGGGTTCATCTGTTTCGTCACAGCTCCTCAACCGCTGATTAGATCTAGACAAATGAGGTATCGTTAGAAGCGTCTTAGTCATCCGCTGGTTATAGGCTATATAATGTGTCACTGAATCTAATGTGGCGCCTTCTACAGTGACCACAAAGTGCTGTGTTAAAAAATAACTTGAGATAAATATGCTGTGTTTGGTATCAACTGAAAGGGCTAAATTTGCTCATTCCAAATATCTATAATTTATACCCCACTTTATTTATTATATTTATTTTATATTTATATTTATTATATATTTATATTTATTTATACTTACCCCAAAATAATATAAATATAAATTTTAAGTTAAAAACTAAAACCCGACTACTGAAAAAACACGCTATAAAAAGTATTAAACAAGAAAATATCAAGGATAGCCGTGGTCGTATGCCACTTAGTCTAATTTAAGTTAACAATGCGATACATTCTAGGGAAAAGTGGCATACGACCACGGCTATCCTTGATATTTTATCTTGTTTAATACTTTTTATAGCGTGATTTATCAGTAGCCGGGTTTTAGTTTTAAACTTAATTGTTAAGAGTTTATAGTAAACCGTTTTTTTGCCGTTTTTGATACCGTACGTACGGAACATAGTAAATTTATTATTTTATTTGTTCAAAGATTCGATAACGATACATTGGACATGTACTAACTACCACCGAACACATATGAGTACTTCATAGTCCTACGTTCATTAGTATGCATACACGAAATTGTCTAAGCTGGCCATTATTTTGTTACATGTTTACATTTCGTACATGATGTTTATTGGAAGGTACCTACATTAGGTATGTACCTTCTATAAATATACATTTGTGTATTATTATATATTATTCCGCCCGCGATTCCGCCCACGTGGAATTTTGATCATATAAACTTTTTTTCATGCGCTAATCCCCTCGTACCCTCGGACCCACTAAAACCGCACGCCGTATCGAGTCTCTAGATGCCGGGATATAATAACGCCTAATTGCCTCCACATACATTATTTTGTTCTTTTATTGATAGTTTTCGCAGCGCACGTGATATAACGACTTTTTAAGGTAATTTTTTTAACACATTGGGTTACATTATTGGAGGTTTAGAAAAGATTTTTTTGTTTTTTTTAGGTACCAAATAACTTATGTTAGTCAGTGATAATGTAATTTCTAATAGTAAAGGAATTTTTGAAATTACTTCAGTAGTTTATGAGTTTATTCAATATATATAAAATACAAATTTTTGTTCTTTATAATATTAGTATAGAAGTAGAGATATTGAACAAATACTCCAACGTTTTTCAATAACTTCTTTTTTTTTTCTATGGCGATCCCAACGATTCCGCAAACCACTCAGTTTTTTTATACTGATTACTGATCGAAATAACGTATGAAAGTACAAGTGTCAATAAACAAAATAAAGAAGAAAAAAACAAAAAAACAACATTTCTTTTCCATACAAACAGTTGATTTAGAAAGAGGCCAAAATTAACTTCTATTCTAAGGCATTGTCCTAATAGAACGCGAATGCGCGATCATCGTAAGTTCGCGCGAATTTTACTCGTACGAACGCCCGATCAAACATATTGAACTCTAATAGGTGTCCTAACTGACAATCGCACGACGCGGTCGCGCGACTCAAATGTTTAAAACCCTATTCGCGCGAACTTAGTTCGTACGAACGCGCGATCAAACATATTGAATTTGAATAGGTGTCCTAATTGAAATTCGTGCGAAAACGTCGAAGTGGTACCGCGCCCGCGCCCCTCTCGCCTCTCGCCTTGCCGGCCCAGCCATCCAGCCGGCCGCCATTTTGTAAACTTGACGTCAACGCAACGCACGTGTTTGATTGCGAGAATTGTTTAAAATGTCATTTGAAGATAAATTGATAATTGAGGTGCGTAATCGACCAATTCTTTGGGACAAACGCAAAGATGACTACAAAAACCGTCTAAAGAGTGACAGAGAGTGGAGTTTGGTTGCGAGAAGTCTAAATAAAACAAGTGAGTATATTTTTTATTTATTACTTATTTTCTTTACTACATTATTTACGACGAATTTGAGAAATAATTAGTAAAATTCTGTCTTGCAATAATCGCAGCTCTGGAAGTGTTATTATTACGCCTGGTTCTGTTTAATGTCGTCAATGTGTTGTGCCGTCGACGATTTATAATGTGTTGTCGATCGCTATCGCTATAATATGTTTTGTCTATATCTATTAAAATATTGTGCAAGAGACAGATTGACATTACAATTTTAATAGCGTTTTCAACCGAGGTCTCTATAGGTTTATAAAGTATTCGAAATTTCGAGGCCATCATTCCAAATGTGCATTCTACGCCAACTCTCGTAGCAGATAATCTTTTATTGAATCTTATTTTTGTGACATCTGTCGCTTGCCTTCTTGGATAAGGTCGCATTATAAATGTTTTTAGTGGGAATGCCTCGTCTCCTAAAAACACATAAGGTGCCATAATGTTAGAGTTCGGTAATGGTTCTGCGGGAGGAAGTTGAATATCTCCGTTTTCCAGCCTTTGATAGAAACTTGAATTACTGAGTACACCGCCATCACTGTCTTTTCCATATGCACCTACGTCAATAATTATAAACTTATTTTTTGAATCTGTGACAGCTAACAGTACAATGGAGTTGTACATTTTATAATTGTAGTACATGCTGCCACACTTCGCCGGCTTGTTGACACGAATGTGTTTGCCGTCCAAATTGCCACAACAATGTGGGAATTTATTTTTCATTGAAAAAGATTCTGCTATAGTTTTAAATTCTTCAGTACTGGGAAATTTCATGTGTTTGTTATGCATATTTTTCCAAATAGCAGTACAAACTTCCAACACAATGCTTGCTATGGCTGTTTTTGAAATACGGAAAGGTACTGATAATTTCCGGAATGATGTTCCTGTTGTTAGGTACCTGTAAAAAGAGAAATATTTTTGTTTTATTATAATGTAATATTTTAAAATTTATTTTGTATTCAACCTAGGTTGCTTATACTGGATGACTTTTTTTACCGTCTCGATAAAAAATGGGTATAATAGGTGAACGGAGTAGAAGCAAATGGCATACTTAGTTTTTTTTCTTTTTTTTCGAAAAAAAAAAAACTTCCAAATTAAAATCATTCGCGACTTGTGTATAATTTGAAATTCGATATGTTTTATCAATTGATATTTTTTTTTCAAAATTTCTCTTTCTTTGTTCTAATATGTACAGGTTTACTTTAAATTTATAGCGTTTTTTGATGATAGATCAATTTTTTTCTAAGCTTTGGCAAAAAGAAAAAAAAACTAGGTATGGCATAAGCTTCTACTCCGTTCACATAATATACCCATTTTTTTTCGAGACGGTAAAAAAAGTCATCCGGTATAGAGAAAAATTATTTGTATATTCTTATCACATTAATATTTTTATGATTGTTATAGAAGCCGACGTCAAAAACAAGTGGAAAAATTTGAGAGACGTCTTCATGAAGGAAGCCAAGAAAGTACGTCGTCCTCGATCGGGTGACCCAGGCAGTCCTAATAGCGATGAGACTTATATAGGCAAATGGTGTTTTTTTAAGGAACTATCTTTTTTAAAAGATATAGTGAAACCTAGGCACACCCAAAGCAACTTTCAGGATTTAAATGCGGGATCTGATAACAATGAAACTCAAAATTCAGACACAGTTGAGATTCCAGAAATAGATCAAGTTGAAACTTCAGAAATGGATCAAGTTGAGACTCCAGAAATGGATCAAATTGAAGAAATGGTGGAAAATCAAGAACCTGTTTCAGAATCTGTTAACGCAAGTTCTCTAGCTAGTGGTAATTTGATCCCCCGAAATAGATTCCCTACGACGACAGACGACAGCGAGTCTGGTTCATCTAGAGCAAGCGAGTTCAGGCAAAGGCAAAGGCAGGCAAAAAAACCAGAACTGACGCTTTTTCAACAAAAAATGATTGAAGTGGAAAAACAAAAAATACAAGCTTTTAATGAGAAAAACAAAGAACAAGACGATGAAGACATGTTGTTCTTAAAATCATTGGCACCATATTTCAAGTATTTAACGCCAGTACAAAAACTAAGACTGAAAAGTAAAATTCAAACTTTTATTGCTGATGAAATTAGTCTCACTACCTCTTCAACATCATCTACGCCAATATCGCAATCTATATTACCCTCTCCGGTAAACGCGTCACATCATTCAATGTCGTCGGTGCGAAACTACTACGAAAATGATCCCGTAGGTCTACACGAGTACGATACTGAGCTATCCATAAATGATTACTAACTTTGCAGTTTGTTTGTTTTTTTTTACTTTGAACTTAAATAAACCTTCATTTTAATTTATACCTACGTAATTTGTTTTCCTTTCCTTCAATAAATTAAATTAGTCAGCGAAATTCAAATCCAAAAGACTTGAAATCTCAAATATAATATAATTTATACAAAGTGCGTAGTTCCCAAATGTTCTGCAGAAATTGGCTGACTGATTTAATTAAAAAAAAAACAATAAAATCTAAAAAGTACATAGTCAACAGCACATCAAGTGTAACACATTGTGTGACTTTTATACGCATGATGTAGTGTTAACTGTTCAAGTTTTATCAACTTCATCAAATAAAGAGGATTGATTCACATACAATCACTCGATTTTTTTTTGTTTTGATTTAATTTCTTTTTCTTGGCTTTCTTTTTCCTTGATTCTTTATCGATACTGAGTCTACCCCTAAGCTATTGCACGCAATTACTTTAACACCCTGTATATTTGAACAAGTACCTAGTAAATTATTATAGAAATTACACTCACCTAATCGTCAGCACCAATCTTTCCTCCACACTTATAGGTTTTCTGTAGTTGGTAACAACATGATTGCAATCGTCTCTGATCATATTGCACAGGTAGTCAAATGCTTCTGGTGACATAGACATATAATCATAAAATGCAGACTCATCTTCTCGTAAGTCAAAATATTGATTGTGAAATTCACCACGATTTGGTCTCATTTTTAACAAAGCACTTTGCGTCCCACGTTGTTTTTTTTCATTTCCATCTAAATCCGCACAAAACGTCATCCAAATATTTCCCCACAGCAAACATTTTGCGTGTCTGACGTCCATGGTTGTTGGTATCGACCGTGCCACTGCCCGGTCACGCTCGCTCCCGTCGTCAAATCGCGCGAGCAAGATTCGCGTAATCGCTTATTCGCGTTCTATTAGGACACCCAGTTTTTGACGTCGCACGAACACGCGATGGTCGCATCGCTCGTATCGCGCATTCGCGTTCTATTAGGACAATGCCTAAGGCAGCAACCCACCTATAGCAATTTCTTTGACATATGAACGCTTACAATACTTGCTTATCACTTACGCGTATCTACTCAATTGCTATAACATATAGAAGGAAGGGTGAAATAAGTGGATATGTTGCCACTATTCGATACCTCACCATCTGTGGTTTTAATAATGGTAGAAATTCATTAACACTTATCGCTACAAAAACATTTTTGTTAACAACAGCAGTAAATATTATTATGATTATTATTTTATTTATATTTTTATTTTTTCTTCAGCAGTATTGGCCAAGTATTCGTATTAGTACACAATTACAAAAATTATACTACGGTGGAGCAGAAGGGAACTTGACAGTACTTAGTATTTCTATACTTCGATAAGATTTAATTTAATTTCTCTTCTAAATTAATACCAGCTGTCTCCATTAGTTAAGTCAGCTGGTAGTAATTAGTGGAATACATAGTTCTAAAATGCGTCTTCTCCTACTGGAAATCGATATTAAGTGAGTTCAAATATTATCTCTAGGATAAAAACATGATAACTGCAAGAGACATAACTCATGATAAATTGTAAATGTTTTAATACATAATGATAAATATACGAATTTTTGGTAACTATTTGGCATTATCAGGTCTATTCCGTCTTATGTAATCTGGTAATCTCTAAATATTTCCGATAACACTTACGCGATAGATTACTATGATTGTAATGTCGAGATAAAATACTTTTGGTTTTGATTGATTTTTTATTTTTAAAGTTAGTTAATTTTCTGCGTAAATTATTACGAACTACCTGTAACTGTAACTATAACTCCTGTAACTCATAGGATCCTATTCCCGGAATAAAATTCCTATATATGTATTATTCCAGACTCAATCTATCCCTGCACCAAATTTCAAGCAAATGCTTTTAGTCTTGTAGTTAGAGATTGAAAAACAAACATCCAAACAATTTCACATAACACTAACATTCACATTTCTTATGTTATAGTAGGATTTCTTAGTTTGATACAACGTCCATTAACACGTCATATAGACAACGCCTCGCCTGATGGTAAGCTGAAGGCAGAGTTTCATAAAATAGAATCACCATTACAAATAATACATTTACTTCATTGATTTAGATTTGTTTTTGGATTTATTTAGATTTTCAGCATCAAAATAAACGGGATATTTACCATGTTTCATTGTTTTGAGTTTCCGATATTTCGGCGCTGTTGCAAGCACCATGATCACGGAGGAACTGGAGTAGTAGTGGTGAACAGAGAAAATGATTTTTCCTAGGAGTAATTATATCGATCTACCCTCTTTCGAGTTCTTTTACTACGCGTATCTGCAGTCTGCACTACCATTATTTCACTCTCACTACAAACTCGAACCCGATCTCGATTACGTTCACGACTTACGATGCTTACTGTATCCACTTGTGATTTTGTTTTGGCTTGTTTTAATCATAAGTATTGTTTGATGGTATTGCAGTCGTCATTCATCTTTCGGTAGATAATAGTTGGCTACTTTAAATGAATACAATTATAAGGTAACTAAGCCAATTTCCATGCCATATTATATTATTATTATTCAATGGATTGATATTTATTATATATTGTATAAATGAGCTGTTGTCTGAAATACAGATATTAAGTTATCTAGTTCAGACACATATGTTCTATGGATTGAGATATTTGAATTGGTAATAATCATTGTTGAATAAATAAAATAAATAAATAACTAATTAAAAATAAATACTATGTTACAATGGTGACTCTCAATTTGACGGCCTCATCATATGCTAAAGTTAATCGTTCATTTAGTCTCAGTGACCTACAGTTTATACTCGTATATCCCTCAGGATTTGAAACCCGAGAACGAAAGTTGGGTCAAAACTGTATGACGGTCACAAGTCAGATTATAACCTAGGTTGCCCTCTAAATAATTACCTATGGGCAGTCGGGAATTGAACGAACGAACTAATATTCAGTAAATGTTATCAATTGATTCATTGGGAACAAACAGCTGCTGAGATCCACTTGAACGCATGTTATGAGATATTAAGTTGACAAAAAAAGCATATCATTATTGTTTCGACAGCATT
Organism: Eilema griseolum; assembly: GCA_963662185.1. NCBI lineage: Eukaryota > Metazoa > Arthropoda > Insecta > Lepidoptera > Erebidae > Eilema > Eilema griseolum. The sequence goes on from OY759238.1 coordinate 22,798,102, forward strand.
ATTTGTTGAACAAATGATACAGAGTAGGATAGCAATAGGTTTTCTTTATTACACATAATTGAATTTGAATTGAGTTTATCGGTACGTACCGGAATGTAATATATTGAAAATTAAGTGTATACGTGCGCGGCGTCAGCGCCACCTAGCGGCTCCATCCGAAAACCAGCGCTGCGCATACTCTCTGTGTGCGTAGCATTCATTGCTGAGATGGGGTTTTTGGGTTCACACAGTGTGAATGTTGTACCTAACTTGCGTTAGGAATTATTGTACATAAGACACATTGAGAGATAGAATTAGGGCCACCCCATTTCTTCTCATGCGGTGGCGAACAATGCGACTAAGGTATAGGGCTGTTTAACATCAGGCAGATATATACAGGCCAGACACAGCCTCAGATGCATAGTTTGAGTCAACAATAGTGCCCGGAATACGCCAATAGGCTCGCCCCCTATTACGTGGGACCGAATACAATTATTAACCCTCCAGGGATAAAGGCAAGATTACATAGGTTACACTAAAAGTTTCCGGAACTGGCCACTTACATAAACAATATTTAAAAATTTATTACAACATTTGAAAATAGAACTCTTTGGCTGTAGAATACAGTTTGTTTCATCTGACTGTCTTTTGTTTTTACCTTGTGGCGCCATTTAAAAAATTGTGTGTCTGCATCAACATGGATTTAACTCGGGAAAATTTTCGTAGTATGATTTTCTACGATTTTAAGTGTAATTTGACGGCTCAACAGAGCATCGCTCGGCTTGAAACAGCTTTTGGCGATGAAGCTCCATGCAAGACGACTGTTTATAGCTGGTTTGCAGAATTCAAGCGTGGTCGTATCAATCTCAGTGACGAATCTCGCGATGGTCGGCCGTCCACCGCTGTGAAAAACAAAAACATCGATGCTGTGCGCCGTATGATTGAAACAGACAGGCATGTGACCTACCATGAAATTCGCACATCCTTAGAAATAGGCATGAGTCAAATACAATCAATCCTACACAAACATTTGGGTGTGAGAAAGCTGTGCTCGCGGTGGATCCCACATAACTTGACCGAGGATCAAAAAACGGACCGCGTCACTTGGTGCAGTGCCATGCTTACCAGATTCAACGAAGGTGCGTCAAATTTGGTGTGGGACATGGTAACAGGTGACGAAACATGGATTTATTGCTACGATCCCAAAACAAAGCAGCAATCGAGCGTATGGGTCGTTCAAGATGAGCCAAAACCAACCAAAGTGGCGCGCGTGAAAAGTGCATCTAAGCGGATGATTGCTTCTTTTTTTAATAAAACTGGACACGTGGCTACTGTTGCTTTAGAAAATCGTCGTACTGTGAATAGTGACTGGTACACGACCATTTGTTTGCCGGAAGTTATTGACGAACTCCGTAAAAATAACCGTAAACACCGTATCATCCTGCACCACGACAATGCTAGTTCTCACACGGCCAGACAGACAAACGACTTTTTGAAGGCGAAACATGTAGAACTCATGAGTCATCCTGCATACAGTCCCGACCTGGCACCTTGTGACTTTTATCTGTTCCCAAAAATTAAGAACCAATTACGCGGCCAACGATTTTCATCACCAGAAGATTTTGTCGAGGAGTATGAAAAACACGTTTCAGAGGTCACCACAGAGGAGTGGCACAAAAGTTTTCAAAACTGGTTTGATCGAATGAAAAAGTGCATAGACGCCAAGGGAGATTATTTTGAAAAACAATAAATTAATTTTGTACCTTTAATAGTATTTTTTCATATTCATTCCGGAAACTTATAGTGCGCCCCACGTATATGTATCTTTCAATGAAATACAAAAATAGAGAACAATTTTTATGTTTCATTGCAAAAGTTTGTAGTACCTAATGTCAGCAAGTATTTATGAATGACCATTTTTACCATCTCACTTTTTTTTTCTCATAAAAAGATGCTCTTACTTCTAAAGGAAAACCAACGCCGGAGCCTTGAACATTGCTGTTACTGTTATTAATTTATCTATTATTAGCTGACTTGCAAGTGAAGTCAGCTTGGGCCCCAAATATCTTGTTGTGATCCCTGCGTCTCGATAGCATCAGAATCCTTCAACTCGAAGCCCAGGGTCCACCTTTCAGTTTTGCCTCCTCCACTTGACAGTGGAGATTAGGAAGCTGATTACAGCTTCATTAATTTGGTACCATACATTCTCATATTCATGAATTTTCTCTACAGTTGATTTCGAACCAACACTACATTTCACAGGATCTGCGAAACGGCCTCTGTGGCGTAGCGGTGGAATGTTCGACTGTTACACGGGGAGCGTGGGTTCGATTCACGCTCAATCTCAATCAAATATATGTATGGCTACCTACATATAGTAGGTATAATGAGTATGTATTTACAACAGAAAAGTGTATATTTATCCGCAGTCTAGATCCCATAGCACAAGCTGAATAAACTATGCCTCGTGACATAAGTTGTGTTGTGTAGAATATTTATATATTATCTCAGAAAGCAGAGCAAGTAATGTAGATAAGCGAATTACCGAAAATATTATTTAGCAAATTTTCAATTTACCTCCTTGTATCTTGTTTGAAGGAATGGACAATAGGCAATAGGCTCGCCACCTATTACATTGGGACCTAAACATAAATTGGCGAAATGTGGGTACTAGCACCTCTGCCTACCCCTTCGGGAATATTGGCGTGAGTTCATGTTATGTTATGTTAAGTAAAAATGATGAAATGCCATGAAGTACCTTCCATATCTATGTACATAATAAATAATGTTCAATATTCTCTTACTAATGACTTCTGCAGCAAATCGCTACAATTTTGTAAATGTAAAGTAAATTGAAAATGTCATGTTCATAAAACTATTAATGGCGAAACGCCAATGTCAAATTTTTTGAAGAAATTTGTTTCCAGGTTACACATATTGATAACTCACTTGTACTTTACCACATTACTTTATTGCTTATTACACCTGACCGGTTTCGCCTTACGGCATCCTCAAAGAGTTAGCAAAAAAAATAATTGTTTCCAGGTCTCCGGCCTGCCCCCCCCCCCTCTCCCCCGAGATTCAGGTGGTCGATCAGGATGTGTGGTTTGGTTTTACAGGACCACATAATAAATAAAAAAGATACAGTAAACATGCTGTCATAATTAATGTCATGTCAAGTTAGGGATTACGATACGAGTAATATCAGTCACATTCTGAGATTGGATGTTTACCTCCACTTTTTAGGGTTCCGTACTAAAAATATTATTATTATTATTTCATCTAGAACACGTCAACTTGACTTCACTTCGCCTGATGGGAAGCTACAGACAGACAAAGTCTCAGTAAAGAGGGTCACCATTACAGACATTAAGTAATGTTACAATGGTGGCACTCAGCTTGACGGCCTCATCAGATGCTTTTCACGCCCCGCTTAAAGGACCCGGGACTGTAGGAAGATAGAAACACGTGAGCTGGTAATGAATTCCAAGTGTTAAGTGGTGCGACAAAGAAAAAAGTCTCCGAACCGCTTGGTTCTTGCTCGAATATTCTGCACAGTATGAGGGTGACATCTAAGCCCTGTACGTGTTGTCCTATGTAGGAAAGGAGAGAGTGAGATTAGTTGGAAGAGTTCATCAGAACACTCACCATGGCAGTGACGGATGGTATTTTAATAAATACATTTTGACTGTGGCTGTTAATTGGTATAGAAAGTTGAATGCCGCCTCGAGGCCTAGTAAAAAAGCTACGGCCAGGGCTAAGTTTGAGTTCATCGGCAGAATTGGCGAGCGGCTTGCGCGCTACCCATCTGGCAGTCGAGCATTTTGGTCGCTCGCCAAAGCTGCCGAGGGAAACTTCTGCCAGTCTTGCCTTCCACCGCTGCAAAAATCCGATGGTAGTCTGGCCCATGGCGCTAAGGAGAAAGCCGATCTGTTGGGTAATCTCTTTGCGTCAAACTCGACTATGAACGACGGGAACGCCGAACCACCCATAATTCCCAGCTGTGGTGCTTCCATGACTGAAGTTAAAATCACGCAACGGGCGGTCCGGCGTAAGCTTAAGTCCCTAGATCTTCGGAAGTCGAGTGGGCCGGACGGTATACCAGCGATGGTGCTTAAACACTGCGCCCCCGCGCTGTGCCCTGTACTTACACGTGTTTTCGCACTCTCATACTCCGCAAGGCGGGTCCCGACCTCGTGGAAGACCGCATTCGTGCACCCTGTACCTAAGAAAGGTGACAGGACAGATCCGACCAATTACAGGACTATCGCTATCACCTCCCTTCTCTCGAAGGTAATGGAGCGTGTTATTAATACACAGCTCCTGAGATACCTTGAGGGAAACGATCTACTGAGCGATCGACAGTACGGCTTTCGCCACCGTCGCTCTACTTGTGACCTTCTTGTGTATCTCACAAACCGGTGGGCGCAGGCCATCGAGAGTCGGGGTGAGGCACTAGCGGTCAGCCTCGATATAGCGAAGGCCTTCGATCGGGTCTGGCACAAAGGTCTTCTTGCGAAGTTGCCATATTATGGACTCCCCGAGGGACTGTGCGAATGGATCTCCAGCTTTTTGTCCAACAGAAGCATCCAAGCCGTCGTCGACGGCAGCTGCTCGGACCGCATGAACATAAACGCTGGTGTCCCACAAGGCTCCGTGTTGTCTCCGACGCTGTTTCTGCTGCATATCAATGACATGCTGTCTGATGGCTCCATTCATTGTTATGCGGACGACAGTACCGGAGACACGTGTTACACGGGCCGTGCAAATATCCCCCAGTCCGAGGTGGAGAAGAGTCGCGAACAACTTGTGTCTGAAATTGAGACTACTCTCTCTGGAGTATCCGATTGGGGACGACTAAACCTAGTCCAATTCAACCCCACTAAGACACAAGTATGTGTATTCACCGCTAAGAAAACCCCATTCATTGTAGCGCCGCAATTCCAGGGCACACCGCTGCCTCGAGTATCGGGATCCTTGGTGTCGATATCTCCAGTGACGTCCAATACCGAAGTCATTTGCAGGACAAGGTTAAGTTGGCATCAAGAAAACTCGGAGTGCTTAACAGGGTGAAGCAGTACTTCACTGCGGGGCAGCAACTCCTTCTTTATAAAGCACAGGTCCGGCCTCACATGGAGTACTGCTGTCACCTTTTTGCTGGAGCACCTGCATACTAGCTTGACCCCTTCGACTCAGTGCAAAGACGGGCATTGAGGCTGGTTGACAATCCCATACTCACAGGTAGTGTGGAACCTCTTAGCCTTAGGAGGGATTTTGCCTCACTGTGTGTCTTCTACCGCCTATACAAGGGTTTGTGCTCAGATGAATTGTTTGACATGATCCCCGTAGCTACATTCTATCATCGCACCTCTCGCCCTAGGCAGGGAATTCATCCTCACACATTGCGACCTGAGACGGTGCGCACTGTGCGGTATGAAAGAAACTTCATCCCACGCACACTCAAGCTGTGGAATGACCTCCCTGCTGCGGTTTTCTCAAGCACCTACAATATGGGGTTCTTCAAGAGGGGCATCAGAAGGTTTCTTCATGGTCGGCAGCGCGAGTGTGACACCCCTGGTGTTGCATACGTCCATAGGCCACGGTAACCGCTTCCCATGGCGGGCCGTGTGCTTGTCTGCCAACTAAGTGGTATAAAAAAAAAATAGGAATATATTACAGTTTGGAATAATATCTAGCTTTCTTTTATCCCGGGAATAGGTACCAATAAACAGGTGAAGCCGCGGGGATAAGCTAGTAAACTATGTAAATAAATATTATATGATATTCTACACAATGCTATGTAGATCCAAAGAAAGCATAGTTTAGCTAGTTGGTATACTTAGCTACTTATTAGTAAAAAAGCACATATATGTTATATAATTATATATACATAGAAACGCCTAGACCAGTGCAAATTTACATATCATTAATATGTACACATATAAATATTTACACTAAGACGGAATAGAACCTGCGTTCTTTGCGTAGCAGTCAGAAACTCTACCGCTACGCCACTAAGGCCGTCTAGCTGTAATTAATAAGATGTTATATTATACAATAGCCACGTGGTTTCCGGCAGAGTAGAATTTGGACCACTCGATATCTTCCTATGCGGTGTCGTACAAGGCGACTAAGGGCTATCCCTTAGTCGCCTTGTACGATGTTAAAGAGCCCTGTGGCTCTGATCTGTCTGATGTTAAAGAGCCCTATGGTTCTTTAACATCAGGCAGATATATACAGCCTAGACTCCGCCTCAGATCCATGGCTCGAGTCAACAATAGTGCCCGGAAAACGGCAATAGGCTCACACCCTATTACGTGGGACCGGTGAAATGTGGGTGTTGATTCACTTCTGAGTAACCCTCCGGGGATAAAAGCGTGATTATATGTACATACATATAATCACGCTTTTATCCCCGGAGGGTACATACATATGTATGTATATCATCAATATCATAGCAATATGTAAATTCTATGATACCTACTTATGGTTATTTTATGAACAGTAACAAATAAGATAATAAATCATCGACAGTATCGATGTCAAACGGTAACCACGTTAGTATCAAGGTATCGAGATAAGCATTATATCCGCTACCTATTTTCCCTACGTTGATACGATTTCTGATAGAAATATTTAGATAATAAAGAATTTTAAGAAAAAAAAACAAATTCATTTATTAATTGAATGAAATTTTAAGCATTTAGTATGGTAACTAATCAAAATCGATTAAGATAGAGAAAATTGAAACAGTTCAGGCCGGATTCGAACCCATTGATCTTTCTCTTACAGGGGAACGCTTTGACCACTAAGCTACCGAACCTTTACCTGAAACCATCCAAATTCTTCTATACATATATCCCTTCCGCATCCAGTCTGTCCCAGCCACCTTTTTCAGTTCATCCGTCCATCTGGCTAGGGGGCGTCCTACCTTACGTTTACCTTCTCGCGGTCTCCACTCCAGGACTCGTTTGCTCCAACGACCATCGGTCCTTCGGCAAACGCGGCCAGCCCACTGCCACTTCAGCTTGCTTATTCTGTGACCTAAGTCGGTAACTTTAGTTCTCTGTCGGATAACCTCGTTCCGAATTCTATCCTTCAGAGAAACTCCAAGCATAGCTCGCTCCATAGCCCGCTGCGCGACTTTTAAACTATGGATCTTTCGGCACCATAAGTCATAACAGGTAGGACGCACTGTTCAAAGACCTTTGTTTTAAGGCATTGCGGTAGGGGTGATGAGAATACTCGACGTAGTTTGCGAAAGACTGCCCAACCTAGTTTTGTGTTTTTTGTCTGGGTGTACTTATGTATAATATGTATGTATTTACAACAAAAAAAATTCTAAGTATGTTTATTCGCATTCTAGATTCCCATAACACATGCAATGCTTACCATGGGTCTATATAAAGTTGTGTAGAATGTTATAGAATATTAATTTATTTAATTTCTCTTCTTATTTAATTTGGTGGACATACCAAATCCTGATAAATTTTATAAAATATGCCTGCGCCTGCCTGCATCTCGTGATCCCTGCTGAAGTGGGCACTATACTATTTGAGACAAATCATTACAACTAATTTGCCAGCTTCGTTTATAATCCAATAGCTGTCTATATACATCGCGATCTTGTCAATACATTATGATTCGTGCCTATACAGGGTGGAAGATTTTATCCTTACCTGGAGGGGAATATTCTAAATACTGGAGATAGCGTATTTCACATAAAGAAAACATGGCCTTATTTTCAAAAATGTAAACAAAGTAATGGAAAAGTCATCATTAGGTCAGAAAAAATCCTCTAGTACAGTTTTAATGCGAACGGAACGAGGTTAAACGTTCTCATTACTCATTCAACTTGGATTACAGCGTCTTGAAAAACTTTTCTCGTGGAACATATCCTATTCAACTGCTATCTCAAAAAATGGTCCGAATAACAAAAGATTTCCTTATTTCAAGATGGTAATACTGTCTGTTAGTCCAGAATTGCGGCATTCAATCTTGTTTCATTGGTTTTTATTTCATTTGCCGACCACTAGCTATTCAGGACAACTGTGTTTCTGTTCATATAGTTGAACCCAAAGTATTCTTATGTATTTTTCCATGTCATTGTCGTCAAAGGAGGTGAATGGACTTAAACCTTTTCAAATAAAGTTGCATACTTATCTCTTCTGCCTTTTGTGTAGGTAGTAAAAGGTTGTATAACTGACCCAATTAATGTTAATATTAATTTTATTCAGTTATGACATAATCTTAAATAATATAATCATTATATATATTTATTTATATTATAAAGCTGAAGAGTTTGATTGTTAGTTTGTTTGCTGGATGGATTTTTGGTCAACAACTCCTCCGACATATTTCCATACATAATTTGAAAACGCAATAGACTCACCTCCTATTACGTGGGACCGAATTCAATGATTGGTGAAATGTGGGTGTTGATTCACCTCTGCTTAACACTCCGGGGATAAAGGCGTGATTATATGTATGTATATATGTAATTTTAAAACTAAAAAGTTACATGCTTATAGGGGTGAGATGAGGTTTCAAAAAACAGTCAAAGCTGGGGCGGGTCAGCTAGTACAATATACGTGTGTAAGTAAAAATGGATTGCTAAATCTTACACATTTTTTCAAAGAATAGTTACCAAAATTACTAATATTTCCTCTAATGCATACAGCTACGCTAAATTGTGTTAGAAATGGGTTCACGTCACTAGTGCAATGGTTAAGATTCGAATCCTGGATCTCTTAATCGTAAGACCGACTCCTTAACTGCTAAGACACCGACACGTTTTATATCTAGTCGTTTTGATGATAATCCACGCACATTCAAGCTGTGGAATGAACGCCCTGCTGCGGTTTTCCCATGCAGCTACAATATGAGGTTCTTCAAAAGGAGCATTAGGAGGTTTTTTCAAGGTCGGCAGCGTGAGTGTGATGCCCCTGGTGTTGCACACATCCATAGGCTACGGTAACCACTTCCCATCAGGTCTATATACTTGTCTGCCACCTAAATGGTATAAAAAAGTCAGTTATATAGAAAGAAAAAACATACGAAAGAAATAGTGAGTGATGTTTATAATTTGTTTAAAACTAATCACTGTGGAGGTAAACTCCGCTTGAGTTTTTGAGCCTTCACCTTGATGTCAGATACTATAACAGTTAATGCAATAAAGGTACCATTTCAACCGTTTCAAAGAACACTGAAGTTACCGAAAACTGAGCTGTAACTCAATAAATCAAATAAGGACCAATCTATAAAGGACATACCTTTTTATGTGTGCAAAATCCCTACGGATACCCCCGCCTCCCTCCCCGCCGGAGCCGGTGGGGGAGGTTATGTCGGACTTGAACTGATTAAAACGCACGCCGTCTATGCCGGTTGCTGGAGATGAGTTTGGTAGGCATATCCCTCGCACCTCGGCCGACCTGGGGTCATCATTCTCGATCTGGCCCTTCTTGGGTGTGGGTACCACGGAATCCTGATCTCGTACCCGGATATGCGGATGCGCGCAATGCGCACCATCGCTGCAGCCTACTTCTGTTAGGGTAACAGGCGGCTCTACTTGTCACCCCCAGGAATAAGTAGGTCTCGCTAAATTGAAAATGTTATTTAACTATACTGGAAAACTAAAGGACGTCTAGTAATTGCAAACCCAGACCAATACAAATAGACAATTGATTGATTAATAATTGAATTGATCTGGGCGGGAATCGAACTCACGCCCCCTTGTGCAGTCGAATGCTCTACCGCTAGGACACAGAGGCCGTCAATATTAACTAACCCGTCTATAATAATAGTTTGAACATTTTATGAATGAAAGTTACTTATACATATAAAAAGGATGCCATTAAATCAATTTCATCAATAAAATCAACTATGAATTTCATCGATAATCAGACTTATTTACATAATATTATGTGAAACCGTCGCCAAAAACATGATAAGCCAATCTAATCTTCAACGGCACGATTGTGAATCAAATTGTTTTACACACATAGCTCTCAATCAGACGTATACTGTGCACGTATTCTAGAACAGTATACATTATAATTTTATAATGAAGAATAGATTAGTGAATTTCAATCATCTGTGTGTGAAGCCTAAGGAAACTGTGTCTGATGGTAATGTTTGGATTCCTTTATGCGTAATCAGTTATATGTCAATAATTACTTACATAATTGAACTTCATAATAATGGCGATGCTGTAACTACATGGAAATAGACGTTTTGCTATAGGCTTCAGCGTCAAAACGATCTTGAGTACAAAGTCTCAAAATGATCTTAATACCAATTAGATTAATTAAGAGCAAATCAAACTGTTATATAAATTGTACTAAGATTGTACTGTTAACACCGAACTAAAGGTGTGTACCAATTATTAGAACAATCAGTCAACAGGGAGGGAAGAAAGCCAGGGCATTATTTTTTTTTATACCTCTTAGGTGGCAGACACGTCCCACCTGATGTAAAGTAGCTACTGTGGCCTATGGACGTGTGCAACACCAGAAGAGTCGCACTCGACTGCTGACCCTGTAAGAATAGAGAGTTTCTGTGTAAAATCATTTTGAGTGCTTTTAATATTTATATTATTTTAAGATACAAATACATTTTACTCAGGAGTCAACAAACTCAAAACTAAGGATAGTAATAGGTTATTTTTTTACAATTCTCTTCAGATTTTATTTAATGTTTTGACAGTCAAACTATTACCCAGAATATAAAATATTTGTTACTTTACTTTCATAATCATTATTATAATACTATTGATTTACTTGATTATCTCTTTAAGAGTAACGCATTACTCTAAAGAAGCTTTTTAGATTATACAACCTTTTAATGTCAACATAAACGTATATCATAAATTTTATGAAAAGTATAACATTTGTCAGAGCAGCTTTTATGTTGCAAATGTATAAGCTTCTTGACTCTAATGACTGCAATTCCTTAGAGACTTTGTAAGCTCTATCGAGTCACTTTGTGTAGTCTAGTTTATTATTTAGTGAGAAATAATATCAGAGCGTATTCATCGATAGCAATGGATACTGAATATACTCGTGGTGCCAGTGTAATATTCAAAAGCTACATTCTTGTCAATATTCTTTTCGTACACTAGTAAATCGGTTAACTACCCTCTACCAGAGATATAAAATATTAAATACTGAGGGTAGACGTTGTTTGTTCCATTACTTTCTAATAGCTGATCCCGTTCTAGAACTATTTTTGTTGAATTCATTTCTGCAGGCGACTGATTCAAAATTTATACAGGAAATCCCCTCACGATTTACCTATCTTATTGATTATTTCATTGACTTATTATTACTTATCTATTTTTATTATTTTATTGATTTGTGTGTTGATTCATGTTTTTCAATTACATTTCTTTGCTTATTCTGTATTCTCTTTATTTGTCACATGCATGTTATTTATACGTTTGTTGGTATACAGACAATCAACTTCACCAAGGGAAATTACATATTTAGCAATAGGTGTTTGGCTTCAGGCCCTACCGTCGCCTAACATTGGTACCATGTTGGACGATAACACATTCCGTATCGCTGCTTGCCTTCGTTTAGGTGCTCCTTGCGTTTCTCCGCATCGATGTCGCTGTGGGGAAGAAGTTGGTAGCCTTGGACATCATGGTCTCTCTTGCAGCAGGAGCGCAGGACGGCTGTCGCGACACGGGTATATCAATGACATAATCCGTCGGGCTCTTGTCACCGCTGGCGTTCCAGCCATATTAGAACCCACTGGCTTGGCGCGCGACGATGGCAAGAGGCCAGATGAAATGTCATTGGTGCCTTGGAAGATGGGAAGGCATTTGATGTGGGATGCAACATGTGCTGACACCCTTGCGCCTTCACACCTTCCAGGGACTGCAAAAACCCTCAAACGGCGCAAGTATGGTAATATAATTGGTAATTATATATTTGAGCCGTTTGGGGTCCAAGTGCCCGTCTTTTGTTTAGAGACATTTCTAAACGTTTAATTGACGCTACCCGTGACCCCGAGAGGGCTGGTTTATTCCTTGCGCAAAGGATTGGTATTGCCATTCAACGTGGCAATGCCGCCAGCCTTCTGGCCACCTTCCCGGTTGATATCGGTGGGGAGGAATTCTTTGACGCCTGAACCTGCAGGATTATTTAGATAAATATTCTTTTTTATATATATTTTAATTTAGATAACTTCCGTGTATATTATGTAAATATTGAATAAACTCATTTGTGAATTATTTAGCAATCAGTATAAGTATAAGAACTAACACAATGATTTGACGGCCTCTCTGTGGCGTAGCGGTAGAACGTTCGACTGCTACGCAGGAGGCGCGGGTTTGATTCCTGCTCAGTGCAAATATTTGTATATATGAATATGTATATTCGCTTTGGTCTGGGTATTTTTATGTATGATATGTATGTATTTACAAAAAAAGAAGTATCTAAGTATGTTTATCCACATTCTAGATTCCATAACACAAGCTAGTTAAGCTAAGCTTACCATGGGACTAGATGGCGTTGTGTGGAAGATTGTGGCATATTTATTTATTTAATGACGGAAATACCCGGCCAGCGTGTCCTCTTGGCGCCACTTGGGGTGGGCGTTCTCTCGCTCAGCTCAGCATAGTGATGGTGTAATGCGTGAGCGCTTGGGCTGTCACCACTTACTTCTACAAGTTAGTTACGCTTGAGAATTAAGCGGTAGAGCGGGTCCAGATGAGACTATGGTCTTTCCCAACCGGTACAGATCAAGACGCACGTAGACATACGACAACAACGGAGTCAGTGGGAGAGGTTACGTCAGACTTGAACCGACCTAAACGCACGATGCCTGTGGGTTATTTGGTAGCCGAAGGTGAGGTAAACAGGCATATCCCTCGGACCCCGGCCGACCCAAAGCCACCTCTCTCGATCTGGCTCTCTCCTCGGGTGTGGGGACCACAGAGTCCTCAACAGCCATACATATGACCCTGGTGACAGAGGTCGCTCAATGACCTCCGTCTTCCATGAGCGCGGGCCTGAGAGTGACAGGTGGAGCCTCCAGTCACCTTAGTAGAAGCAGACTGAGGTTACAGCACGCGTCACCTGAGGGCAAGATGGGGACACAGTAGTTTCAGACTCAAGGGGGCCAATGCCTGGGTCAGCCGGGGCGTGAGGGTTATATCACAGGCAACCTCACCCTTCGGTGATTGTTGATCCAAGACCGCATGTGATTTTAGGCCGACATGACCATTCCCACCGACTCTGATGGGAGGTATCCAAGAAATTTCCCCTACTTTAAAAAGTAATTCAAATATATGTAACTTACATACATACATACATACAAACATATAATCACGCCTTTATCCCCGGAGGGTTAGGCAGAGGTGAATTAACAACACCATGCATCTGAGGCCGAGTCTGGGCTGTATTATCTGTCTGATGTTAAATAGCCCTATCCCTTAGTCGCCTTGTACGACAACGCATGGAAAGAGATGGGGTGGTATAAATTCTACTTAGCCGGGAACCACGCGGCGTTATAAGTAACTTACTGAAATAAATATCAACAGTGGAGTTCATTCTTAGGCCTGTTCCGTGTTGACTATTGTTATTTCGTAGCAGCAGTTTATTATCAGTAACTTCTGTTAAGTGATATGTTAATAGCGAGTTAATCCAGTCGGATGCGTGATTACCGCTCATGATTAGTAATGTTTAAGGAATTCGGAGTCAAACCAAGCGTGGTTTAATCTACTACTAAAATTAATGACAAAGTTTAGGTAAACACAATTGCTTCGAACCTAAGTGTTATTATAGTCTGGACTGACATATAATACTTTACCCAGGAATGAGTTTCCTAGGGTGGGTTGGTACCATGTCAACATTTCATGCGGGTGACTGCTTTAGTTTCCTACAATACAGGACTCATAAATAATACTAATTTTTTTTTTTTTTATACCACTTAGATGGCAGACAAGCACACGGCCCACTTGATGGAAAGTGGTTACCGTGGCCTATGGACGTGTGTAACACCAGAGAAGCCACACTCGCGCTGCCGACTCTGTAAGCACAAAACAGGACAAGCCTTTAGTCTTCCCACTGAAAGCACAATTCTCCATGACGAAATGACGAAGTTTAAGTACCTAAACGTAATTGTTTTGATGCTATGTGTTAATAGTACACAAAATGACATAATGTATGTGTGATAATTCGTAAGTGTGTCCAGAATCGTGCTAATATTTACATAGTGACACAATAGCTTCGCTATAAGTGCTGTTTTCGAACTATCAATTTACACCGCTTAGGTGGTAGATAATTACAACCACAATAGCTGCCTATGGATGTGTGGTATTGCACACGTCCATAGGCCACAGGGTCGAAACTAGTGACGCCTCTTGGGTTCGAGGTCACTAGTGTTGACCCTGTAAGCACCTTGAAGACTTCCGTAGCGTAGCGGTAGAGCATTCGACTACTATGCAGGGGGCGCGGGTTCGATTCCCGCTCAGTGCAAATATTTGTATGCATGAATATGTATATTTGCATTGGTCTGGGTGTTTCTATGTATAATACGTATGTATTTACAAAAAAAAAGTATCTAAGTATGTTTATCCGCATTCTAGATCCCATAACACAAGCTAGTTAAGCTATGCTTACCATGGGTCTAGATAGCGTTGTGTAGAATGTCGTGGAATATTTATTTATTTATTTATTACCTTTTAGTGCCCTTCTTGAAGGATCCCAAATTGTAGTCGCGTGGAAAATAGGAAATTATTCCACATCTTGAGCGTTTTTCTTTTTCTTTAATACATCTCTGTGTGCACCGTTTCCGGTTGCAACATGTGAAGATGAATTCCTTGCCGTGGACACCATGTTATAATTCTAAGGAATGAATTTTAAAAATAACTGGTGAAGTACATTTTTAAAGATCAGTTATAGGTGATACAAAAGTAGTAATTATGACTGAAATTAATTTAAATTAGTAGTTCTGTGAACTGGTCTGCAGTTCACAGAACCACTAATTTAAATTAATAATTATTAATAAAAAATAAACGATACATATCTTCTTATTCCAAACAGTACTGGTTGTTACATTAAACAATAATAACGATCGATTCTTAAAAACCGCCATAGCAAATTTCCCCGTTTTTTCTCATTAACTTTTTCATAACGAAATTCACATTCACCCGGCATGATATCCTTGATGTCTCAGCCGAAAATCATCAAGATCCATTCATAAATAATGTGACAGCAAACTTCACTTCTTTTCTTCCCCATTTTTTCTCATATCAAAAATTTGAGTTTTATATCAAAAAACATGTGTGCCAAGTTTGGTGAAAATTGATTTAGAAATGCGCTCTTTAGACTGGAATTGACAAACAAACAGACATACAGACAGTAGAAAAATCGGCCACCTTGTCAAAAAGGAGACTCTCGCTCGCTTCGCTCACTCGGTCAATATTTTTTTTTATTTTATGTTTTAAAACGAATATTAGAACCGAAATTACTAATATTCCCTCTAACCCCTTCAGCCAATTTGCTTGTGCTAGGAGTGGGTTCACGTCAGTAGTGTAATTGAATTCGAACCCGGGACCTCTCGGTCGTTAGGTCGACTCCTTAACCACTAAGCTATCGACGTTTCTCTTGTAATAACGACACCCTTTTTTAATCAATAGAACACAGGTTTATAGACACAACTTGACAAGATTATTATGTACACACAAACAAACTTCATAAATATGCATAATGTTCAAACTGTATTAAAAGAACATTAAAAAATTTACATTTAGACAAGTAGGGATGTACTAACTCTTGTTGTTTTACACTTAAATAACAAAATGATTGTGATTGTTGGGATAATTTATTTTTAAAAACACAAAATATTCTCTCTCTTTCTCGCGTCCATCTCGATTGCAACCGAAGCTTGCACTTTGGAGACCGGAGTCCGCTCTCCAAATTCTTACTTACTTACTTCTTACATACTTCTAATGGTATTGTTATGTATTGGGTAATTTCCTGTTTATGTGACCACTTAGCACTAAATAAATGTTTCTCTCTTTCTTTCTTTTCTTTCTTTCTGCTTCTCTGTTCTAGAAATTTTATTATGTTCTTTTAAATATTACTACATATCAGAGTCAGACTAATTTTAATTGCAATTAAAAAATATTAACAATATAAAAGCCCGACTTGCTGTCTAAAAGATCTAAACAACTAAACCCCGATGCTGTCTAAAAGATCACAACAAATTTGACAGTAGACAGTACTCACTATTTTTTCTTTCAGCAATAGGGTACATTACAAGAGATTTTTTAGACAGCAGTCGGGTTAAATGCAAGTTTGATTGCAATTAAAATGTGCCCAACACTGCTCTCTACTAATCCTATTTCTAGTATGTACTGGAGGATGTTGTAAACAAATGTGAATGTTTGTGAATAATAAATAAATAAATAAACATTTTTTCAGACAATTTTGGTCCATAGTGTTAGTATAGTATAGTCGTAGTCCATGAGCTGACAGAGAAAGAATACAAGTATCACCACCCCATCTCATCCGAAAGGTGTCGTAAGAGACGACTAACGGAAAAATACGCAGACGATATCACTGCGAGAGAAGGAAAACTTGAAATAAAGTCTTGTACCAACTCCTCTGGAAACGGAAACAGTAGGTCAAAGCTTCCAAACATTGCTTGATTGATATTAATAACAATTATGAAACATTGCCATTAACTACTCTTACCCAATGTTCCTGAATAGGGCGTCAAACCTATGAGCAATTTCATAATTCTGTTGTTCCGTTCCGCAAGCACTACAGCGATTTTTGCGAACTTACGCCTTAAACCCGTCTGTTTGTATTTCGGCAAACATTCCGCAGGCACTGCAGTCCCGGTACGGTCCCAATAATATTCTGAAACCATTGTTGTACTGTACCCGTAGGGTGTTGTAAGATCAATATATATTTAAATGATTTTCGAATTGAATTTGTAACAGGAATAGATAGTCTGGATTAACACATACATTTTCTGTTTCCGGGAATAGAAAGTGTATGTGTTAATTCCCCTTTGTTAATAATTAAGTTCCCCTTTATATTCCCATGAGTTGTGGGAATGGGATAAAGTTTAAGATGCTAAAATAAAAATCGGGTAGGTGCCTTGGTAGAAATGTTTGAGTTTCCTAAAATATTTCATTCATGACTAAAGCTGTGGGTAAAAGTTGTTTAGTAATAAAAATACGGCATTAGACTGTCAAAATAGTAAATAAACTCATAAACTCACGCCTATATCCCCAGAGGTGCTAGCACCCACATTTCGCCAGTTTATATTTAGGTCCCAACGTAATAGGTGACGAGCCTATTGCCATTAACCGGGCACTTATAAACCTGCGATAAATACACACATAACTTCGAAAAGCATCGAAAAGTCATTGGCATGTGCCATGGTAACACTTGGGATCGAACCCGAGACCTCGTCTCAGCAGTCCATTAGGTACCCATACCACTAGGCTACCGCGTACGTTATATGTTGTACATTCCGGTTCTATTAGAATAAATGCTTTTCAAATTTGTTCTTTTGATACAGTTAACTTTAATTCTCATCAACATTGTCGTATCCTTGAATCAAAATTCCAATTACTCAGTTTAATTTGTATTTTACTCGAAGCAAAATTTTACAAGTAATCACTGAACTAATGAATTAGGTATGCTGTTATTGAAGTAATAAAAGCTTAGTCTGAGAAACGTATTAATATAATCTTGATTAGGATAATGCTTAGAAGAGAGTAAAGGTTGTTTTAGTTGTTTTATAGTGAGTGTAAACATTTTCTTACCATAGAACCCAGTTCATTTGAAGCAAAAAACCAACTAAATGGGGTCCGAACTCGCGCACGAAGTGGAATACCTTAAAATAGTTCAATAATAAGACCAATACCTAAGTAACGATCTGTGTTTATATTTATGTTTGAATGATTTTCCCATTTGAAAGTCTCTTCCCATGCGGTGTCGTACAAGGCGACTAAGGGATAGAGCGGTGTAACATCAGACAGATATATACAGCCCAGACTCAGCCTCAGATGCATGGCTTGATTCAACAAATAATGCCCAGAGGACGGCAATAGGCTCACTAGATAAAAAAACATGCAATTCATGCCATTCGCGAACATAGTCTTTTGTAATACAAAAGTATTGGTAACTCAGACATATATTATTATTTTTTTATACAACTTAGGCGGCAGACGAACACACAGCCCACCTGATGGAAAGTAGTTACCGTGGCCTATAGACGTGTGCAACACCAAGAAAGTCACACACGTGTTGCTGACCCTTTAAGAAAAAGTTTCCGTGTCGTTAGTGCAGAAGATAAAACAGGACAAGCCTTTGGTCTTCCCACTGACAGCACAAAAACACAACACACTACTTTTTGAACACAAGTTGACAAGACTTCCTACATTGCTATTCAGATGGTAGTATAAACGCATGAGTGGTGTTTTTATTTTCTTTAGTGCAAAATATGAGAACACAATTTTATGAACCGCCATAATGTGATTCAGGATCCGATGAAGCTCAGTGACAAAAGGCTGCCTTCTTTTTTCGAGATATAAGACTGCTTAGCCGCAGCTTAGTATTTATATTAATTCACCCCAGCACAGTTATAAAATTAACCTTGTGACCTAATTGTAATGATTGCAAACGAAATTTTATTGAGAAATGCAAGCTGCAAGCGTTAAAACGAAATAGATAAATCAGTGGGTTTCATTATGGTAAGTACTTCGCCAGCTGGAGCTGTTGGCATAAAACCTCAATAATCTTATGCACCGATTTTATTTCTTATTGAGATCCTTTGCAGAGCTTCATCACTCTCTTGCAGAGCTTTGAGGGATAAAATACCGTGGAAGTGAGATTTAGTGATTTTAATTTATCATTTGCCTATTTTCGAAATCATAACTTTTGTCACTTAATATTTCTAGCTTTGAGTTTTGAAGTATGTTCTGCCTATATTGGGTTACTTACTATGGAGACATTATCAGAAAAATCGTTAAAAAGCTACACTATTTTAAGAATAAGTGCCAAAATATATATTAAATAAAATACAAACTACTGATGTCCGCCTCCCATTAGGTTATCGAAACAGGCTCTATCCCGTAATGTATTCATAAAAAATACTCTTGACTTGTAGCTGGTTTTATTTATTCGTTTAGAATATGAAAACCATTTATGTCGTTAATTCAGTCATAGTATACGGCTACGGTCTGGCTTTCGGTAATTAGTCTATTGGCCTTCAATCTATCCTTCAAGTTAGTCGCCATGACTTTTTCTTTATATCTCAACCTAATTATGTAAATGAAAAAGAATAATTTCATTGTTATTCATTAATACAGTCAAGTTTTTTATTATGATGGGTCTTACGTATAGTGGCGTAAGTGAAAAAAGCAAATTTTAAGAGCCGTTCAAAGTTTGTAAATTAGATTTTCGAGAATATCTAAGTAAGTTTTCAGTAAATTTGGTTGAAATTTTGCATGAATTTTAATTGAATATCCATCATTCGAGATATTATCCGCGATTCTGTGGCACAGACTGCTATTAGTGACAAAAAATCCGCCCTCAATATCGTCGGGTACACTGCCTCCACCGGACCTCGGTAGGAGGGAAATACCTAAATGTGCTGGTTGGACGTTATAATGAATGAATTCGTAACAATGGTCTTACTGCCAGCAATTATAAGGACTAAAAAGTGGAAGCATTAAAGCTAAAAAGCGAACCCTGATCTCCGAAATAAATATCTCGGATGTCACTG
Source organism: Eilema griseolum (assembly GCA_963662185.1). Taxonomy (NCBI): domain Eukaryota; kingdom Metazoa; phylum Arthropoda; class Insecta; order Lepidoptera; family Erebidae; genus Eilema; species Eilema griseolum. Next base: position 22,817,836 of record OY759238.1, read on the forward strand.
GTTATCAATACTATGGTGGTATTATGTAATCAATACGTACCCCTTTATTTTAACATTACATTTGACATGCAAATACGCTGCCATGAGTATTTCAAATACCCAATGTTAAATCGTGCTTTATATGCAACTTTAAACAGATATTATATTTATGAATAACACGCAGGGAACACAATGATGAAACAAAAAATTAATCATCCGCATGGCGGCGACGCGGTACGCCACCCGTCACGTCTCGTTTCCCGTGGGGGCGAAAAGTGGCTCACGGAGAGCCGTTTTGCTACGTTGAATGTTGGAGGAGGAATGGAAGAAAAAATGAATGATGTTTGTAAGATGATGGATGAAAGAAGGATTGATGTGCTTTGTGTTAATGAGACGAAGAGGAAAGGATGTGACACCACCAAGCACGGACCCTACACCGCGTACCTACTGGTCGGGAGTACCCAATACCGACAGAGCTTGCCAGGGAGTTGGTGTCATCCTATCTGCTAGAATGGCTGAGTGTGTGAATATATTCGAATGTGTGAATGCTAGACTGATGTGGATGAGAATGAAAGTGGGACTCACTCGTATTTTTGTCGTAGGGGTTTATGCTCCTGTAGACTCCGGTACGAATACGTCCCAGGAAGTACAAGAAGAAAGAGAACAGTTTTGGGAGAGTTTAAGAGATGTATTAAGAGAATGTAAGGATAATGAAAGAATAATAATGCTAGGTGATTTTAATGGATGGGTAGGACTGAAACGAGATGGATTTGAAAGGGTTCTTGGCAAGTACGGAGATGAAAGAGTGAACGAAAATGGTAAAGGTTTGCTTGAAGTATGTTTGGAATGGAACCTTTGTGTATCAAACACGATGTTTCGACACAAAAGGATTCATGTGTATACAAGAGAAGCGAAGAATGTCAGTAAAAGTATGATTGATTTTGTAATAGTGGATGAAAGATTGAGAAAAAATATTCTAGACGCTAGGGTATATCGCGGTGTGGGTATCCATACAGACCACTTTTTGGTTATGTGCCGTATAAGTGATCTCTTTAAAGGATGGAGACGTAGAAGGCGTGAGCCCATAAGTTTTATTCTAGAAAGAATAAAAGTAGAAAATTTGCAAGAAGATAAAGTGAGAGAGGAGTATGGAAGCAAATTGACTGAAAGGTTTCATGATCTTGATAGTATTTGTGAGATTGAGGAGTTATGGAAGGTATTCAAAGATGAGATTGTGAGTGTGGCTTCCCAAGTATGTGGTATAAGTAAAAGAAGTAAAGTGCAAAAGGTGAAGCATGCATGGTGGGATAAAGAAGTGCAAAAGTTGGTATGTGAGAAAAAGAAAGCGTGGCTTGACTGGCTCTCAGTCAGAGCTAATGAGAGAATGCAGCAAGCTACAATTGAGAATGTGGATGAAGCGAAAGATAAATATAGAAGACTGAAAGGGATAGTGAAAGGAGTGATTGCTAGAAAGAAAAAGGAACAAAAAGACGTGTTTGATGAAAGGTTATCTGAGGATTTCCAGACGAACATTAAGTTCTTTTGGAAGTCCATTCGTTTAGCCAGAGGAGAAACACAGAGCTCCGAGCTGAACGCTATTAGAGACCAGAATGGAAGTATTGTAAAAGGTGAGGAATGTGTGTTAAAAAGATGGCAGGACTATTTTGAAAGCTTGTTTGAAAGAGAGGATGGTGTACATGTACTAACCTCGGTGATGGATGACTATGTTGATGCTGATAAAAGTGGTATTAGTATGAATGAAGTTGTGAGTGCATTAAAAAGTATGAAAGCTGGTAAAGCAGCGGGATATGATAACGTGACAGTCGAGATGCTGAAGGCTGGACAGGGCCTTGTAGCAAGTCAGTTGTGCCGCCTTTTCAACATATGTTGGGTTAGCGGTCGTGTACCAAGTGATTGGTGTAAGGCCGTTATAGTTCCACTTTACAAAGGAAAGGGCTCGCATCAAGACTGCAAAAACTACAGGGGCATTAGCCTACTCAGCGTCGTCGGCAAACTGTATGCGAAAGTGTTGATTGAGAGAGTTATGAAAGAAACCGATGAGAAAATATGGGATGCACAAGCGGGTTTTAGAAAGGGAATGGGATGTACGGATCAGGTCTTTTCATTGCGAAGCATAGCCGAGAAATTTTTGGCCAAGAGTCAAAAAGTCTATTGCGCATTTGTGGATTTGGAAAAGGCCTATGACAAAGTGGTGAGGAATGAACTTTGGTCGGTACTGTCTATGTATGGGGTGAGCAGCAACCTTATTCGAGCTGTGAAGTCTCTCTATGAGGACTCCAGAGCTTGCGTGAGGATACATGGGTCATACACTGAATGGTTTAGTATCCAAAAGGGGGTTAGACAGGGATGTGTAGCGTCACCATGGCTGTTTAACTTATTCATGGACAGTTGTTTGCAAGATTTGAAAGATAAAGAATGTGGTTTGAGAATGAAGAATTTACTCGTCAAATGTCTTCTTTATGCTGATGATCAGGTTTTACTGGCGTCATCGGCAGATGAGTTGCAGGAGATGGTAACAACTATGCATGAAGCTTTTGAGAGGAAAGGAATGAAAGTGAATGTTAGTAAGACAAAAGTTATGGTTTTTGAAAGAGATGAATGCGTGACAGAGTGTAGGATTTGTATAGATGGAGAAAAAGTGGAACAAGTGAATGAGTTCATATATTTGGGAACATTGTTTACGAGAGATGGAAAGCATGAAGAAGATGTTGAAAGGAGAGTGATGGCTGGAAATAGAGTGAATGGGGCACTACACAACTTTATGAGCAGCCGGAAAGTGTCCGAAAAGGCACGACTGGCTGTACATGGAGGAGTATTGGTGCCGACTCTTATGTATGGTAGTGAAAGTTGGGTGTGGCAGAAAAAGCATCAGAGTAGAGTGAATGCAGTAGAAATGCGTGCGTTGCGAAGTATGTGTGGCTTGACCTTGAAAGATAGAGTGAGAAATAGCGTGATAAGAGAACGATGTGGAGTGATAGAAGATGTAGTGATGAGAATTGAGAGAGGAATGTTGAGATGGTTTGGTCATGTTGAGAGAATGAATGAAAGAAGACTAACGAAACAGGTGTATGAGGCGAGTGTGGATGGTACCGTCGGAAGGGGAAGACCTAGGCGCACATACCTGGACCAAATCAGGGAAGTTTTAGAAAAGGGGCAGGTCAGGAGTACTCTAAACCGACGAGCATGCATGAAGAATGTAATGAGAGTGAATGAAGCGAGAGTAGTATGTCAGGATCGTAGCAAATGGAGATCCGTGATCTCTGCCTACCCCTATGGGAGACAGGCGTGATTTTATGTATGTATGTATGTATGAATAACATATTAATAAATTAGAATTATATTTTCAAATGGGCGTAACTGTATCCTTTGAATATTAAACGACAAACAAAGTCGAAACTACTATATTCGCCCATATACAGCGAACACATACAGCACGTACCTATCAATTGTTCGGTGTAAAAGAACAAACAGAACCGTTCACCTTTTTACGTTGGTGTGATCATCAGTTCCGCCTATTTGTCAACTTTCTAAAATTGGATTGAAAAGTCAGTAAGAAATTTTTGTTGAACTATTACTCGTATGTACAACACATATTAACGTTAGTTATTGCCTTAAAGTATAAAAGCAGTAGTGGCACTTTCGCCCCTATACGTAGAACCTCTCGATTCTCTCGAGTCTTTAGGTTTCCGAAAAATATTGAAAGCTACAATTGGCTACGTATTATTATAACTGACTACAATCAAGGATTTTAATCAGTGCATCAAACTGAATAACTACATTATTACTAGTAACAAAAGTAATATATATTTGGCAATCTTCTATCTTTTATCAAACAATCAATCTAATCAATATTATTATTTGTCAATCTTCTATCTTAGACAATCTGATACCCCGGTATCTGAGGATCTAAGAGGGGTTTCCAAGGGGATTATGTTACCGAGGGTAACTTATGCTACATATCATATATTTTGAATGCGTTGACATAGTTTTTCTTTCTTTCTGAAACAAATTGGTATCACGTCGGTAGTAGATAGTTACTGGAATTCAAAATCGTATTAATTTTAATTTCTTTGTCCACAGCTGAACAAATCTCCCGATTGAGGGCTTCACAATCTCCCATAGCGATTTCTTTAAATCGTTGTCCAAAATGGTCATCACTGGACCCACTATCATTCAACGGCTATTGGGATAACGAGGTCATGGGCATACTTCTGAACAATGGATCTACAGGTTTGTAACATTACACTATACTTTTATTTACTGCTCATGAAATCTTGAGGAGGATGACAGTATTGGCACCTCATTAAGATTTACACTGTGCAAGCTAAAATAAGCAGGTACAGTACACGCAAGTAAGAAGTCTAATATGTCCATGAATCAGCAATGATTCACGAGGTGAGCCAGCCCAGTACCGTTTCTTATGAGACGGAGGGTCCTCTCATAAGATATTAAAATATAATTCAGGACCATATCCATATACTTAACATTATAAATGCGAGAGTAACTCTGTATTTCTGTATGTTATGCTTCCATGCCTTAACCACTAAACCGAATGATTTTTTGAAATTTGATATAAAGGTAGATTTGACCTTGAGAAAGATAGGGTCCCTATGTTTGGTCGCGATAATCGACGTCCATGCGGCCGGAGCCATGGGCAACAGCTAGTATTTAATAGTGTAATATAATAAAACTAGGATAGAGCAATCTAAAAGGAAAGTATAAGTCGAAGAGCGCAACCCGGAGTCTAAAGTATAAGCTTTGGGTGTAACTGAGACAGACACTCAGATATATGATACATAGAATTGAAGTAAGCTTTAATTAAATTGAAGTGTATATTTAAGTGTAATACACACTAATTAGTAATTCTAATTCGAAGTCGTATTGATTACTTACTGTGTCGATAACTCTGAGTAAACCAGTGATACAAAAGAAGACAAAATTGCAGATAGAACTTTTGAAGTTGATATTGAAATTAGAGCGAAGGGTGAAACTAATGACCAAATATGAAATGGTATATCTAGTAGGCACTATGTTTGTTTACCATTTAATATTCGCTCATTAATTTTAATATTCTAAAGAACATTCGAAGTAGGTTCTTTTAATGTTTTGTAACAAAGAAAAATGCAGATCAGTGACACTACTCTATATCACATTTTGAAACTCTATAACATTTTACCAGACTGTGGATCTAACCCAGGATCATGAAGTTGAAAATAATATGGTACCTAGACAAGTCACTTGAATCAAGTAGCAAAAATAATAATGTTATGACTTTATACATCTACCAATAAAATTAGACTTTTACAATGTTTTTAATTTGTCAGTTACTAATAACAGGGACAGTATCTTTTTCCTGGTTAGAGCATTTTCATGACTTCTACGATGATCTCTCTCTCTCTTTCTTTTATTTTTAATACACTTTCTATGTAGTTTACCCAATAATCACACCGTATATTTTGTTTTTATAACATTACTGTCCATCCCACGGTTGCATTGAAGACTAGCTACTTGCCCTACTGTAAATCTGTTGGTGTACAATAATGAACTATCTATCTATCTACCTTTATTTATACTTTTGTCATGTAATTCTGTTTAAGATATAGTTAATGTATTATCGTGCCTATTTTTGAAAGGACATTTACCTCGATATCGCAACGATTTGGTAGATAATCTCACTTGGGTGATATAAATGTTATAGACACACAGTTAGACACACCTGTGATTCCTTTATAATTATGTATAGTACTTTAAATTTCATTTCATTTTGTAAAATGGTGGTTACTCACATAGTAACCAAGATAGAGAAGGAGGTGCTTAATTGATTTAAACACGGGAAAGAATGAAAGATAATACTACAATGTTCTGACTTCAGAGTGCAGCACTAACATGAAGAGTAAAAAAAATTTTGACAGAGGTTTAAGAGCACAAATCACCGATGTTTTGCTGTAGATAAATTAACTTTTATTTGCCATAGGAAATTTGGTAAGACTGATGTCTGCCCTCCTAATTCAGAGAAGAAAGCTTGCACTAGCACCTTTTCTAAGAATTATCAGCCCCTTAAGACAACTGGTAATCCTTTTGTAGAATAGAATAGATTGATTAATTTATAAGATAGACGCTAACGACTAGACAACGTCCAAATCGTCAATTCCATACATTCATGTCTATTCTACATACACCGGGTAACGAACTGCCGCTTGTCTAGAAGACAGGTAGAACTGCTTGATTAGCTCCGAAGGTCTTCGTGGGACCCCTTTAGTAAACAAGTATAAAGATTAAACGCATTTTAATGTCAAATCAAGTCGTTCCCAATTTCGTTGATAATATGTCATTTTGCTTAACACAGTATAAAAATCAATGAAGTTTACGTGCTATACCATATCAACAGATAAGTTATTAGGTAGGTACAATCTATCTACAGTTATGCACAGCAGAAAAATATTATCGTAGTGATTTATAATATCAGGAACTAAGTGATAACAGTTATTGTTAGAATAGTTTATGTAATATTGATAAAATGTATTATTTTACGACATTGACTAATCTATAAAGCAACTTACATTGCCAATGCCATAAAATTTTAGTTCGGCATTGTTGGGAATCCCCTGTACTGTAGGTACATTTAACACTGGGGTCATTGTCGGGATATCCACGCCACGCACCCTGGGCAACGGAGACGGAGATAAATAGCAGTGGAGAGCAGGCAGGAAGTAGACCCCAGCAAGAGCGTGCTGATGTTAAACTAGGGATAATGTACTTCCCACACTTGAAGCGTCCAATCAAAAATAATACGCGGATCCCGTGCTCCAAAACCTCCAAAGCCTGAGATTAATGATGAAACTGTCTAGTTTTGAATGAGTGTTTTGACGCCCCAATTTTATCATGTATCTTGTATCATGTATATCATTTTATCATGTAAGATCATTGACTCAAGTTGGGAGGTTAATAAAACCGAGAAAAATAGTGAATGTAGAGATGTTATTGTGTTAATGTGTAGGTGACCAGTTAAGCCGTGATCGATAAATAAACACGTGATTGTTTACAAAGATTAAATATGAATTGAATATCAAATTTATCTATTTACGTGGAAATGCTTACGGTATTTTATCGCAAAAAGAACAGCACTTTAACTAAGAGCATAGGTAGATAATTGAGGCACAGAAAAATTAACGATAGTTAATTCTTTAACCTGACCTTAAATTTAATTATAATTGTACCTTGTAAGAAATCTACACAAGAAAATTATAGGCCTTTTAGCTGTAGGTACGTTGAAAAAACTGCGTAGGTCGCAAAAACTATCTGCCGAAGTGATACTAGCACTGAATGTCAGCTGCTGTAAATTGCTTCCATGCGCTATATTCTAAACGCTCCTAATGAAATTAAAAATTATCTTTGCAATAAATTTGAAAGTCTGATCAAATAAAATCTTTGCAGAAAAGTCTTCTATAATATTCAACAATATATACATGACAAATAAACTTGGAAAATAATATTTATCCTACGGAGCTACCTAAATAAAATATTGTAAATAGATTAAGCAAATATGTTTGGAAATACGCCAAACGTTTTTTCCAGGATGGGACTGCGTTTTGACTTACTGAATATTTGACTAGTTTAGTATTAAAGTAATCGGGATATTTACCATGTTGTATTGTAATCTGTGATCATGGTGCTTGCAACAGCGCCGAAATATCGAAAACTTATTACAATACAACATGGTAAATACATAACATGACATATTATTTTTTACTTTGCTTGAATTTTGCTTTGGATTAGGTAAGTTGCTAGAGGTGCGCCTCGCACGCCTCCCCATTGCCGGAGAAGAGTTGGGGACTCTGCAGTCCCCACACCCGAGCAGAGGGCCATATTGTGAGAGATGACCCTGGGTCGGCCGGGGTGTGAGGGATATGCCTATTAACCTCACTTTCGGCAACCAAAAACGACACACAGGCGGTATGCGTTTTGGTCGGTTCGAGTCCGACATAACCTCTTCCACCGGCTCCGTTGGGGGGGGGGGGGGGGTTATCCATGGGGATTTTTCAGCTCTTACTAAAATACTGCTCCGATTTTGCCCTGAATAACTTCTTTACTCCAGACTTGGTAGTAATTAGAGTAGAGAGACTAGTTGGTTTACATCAGATTGTAATACATTAGTACCATTACCAAGTCCCATAGAACAACTGAGACAAAAAAGACTCACTAGTTCCATGGAACTAATCTTAATGGAACTAGTGAGCATCATCCAAAATCATAATTGAACAGGAGGTAGGACATAAAGGTATTTCCGCCCAATTGAGCAGTCCGACTGGGGAAGTACCTCCGCCCTACAGAATACCGCGACCATAATAACTTCGTGTTGTGTTCCCGACAGTGAGTAGGGTAGCCAGAGCTACTTGGGGAGTTTTTGTGCTGTCAGTGGGAAGACCAAAAGCTTGCCCTGCTTTGTCTATTAAACTGACGGCACTGAAACTCTCTGTGCTCACAGGGTAGCGCGAGTGTGACTCTCTTGGGTTTGCACACGTCCATAGGCCACAGTAACCGCTTTACATTAGGTGGGCCGTGTGTTTGTCTGCCACATAAGTGACATAAAAAAAAACCTTTTAAAATGTTTTTCATGATTACAGCATACTTCACATTTGAATCAGAAGTTAAACCTATACTACGCGGCGGGCCTCTGCTTGGCGAGTATATATTTGAACAAATGCATTTCCACTGGTCCGTAGACAATTTCTCCGGGTGTGAACATTTATTAGATGGCCAAGGGTAAGCCTACTTCTCTTGTACGTAAATGTAGACTCCAATAATTGGTCTTAAAACATAAGTTTCACTAAACAATGCTGCAAAAACAGCTGTACTGATTGTGATTCCGTTGATTCTTTTACAGGTTCACTCAGCTACAATACTGCTGACTATTTAATATTAATTTTAACGTGATTCCTTCACGGGATCCTGGTAAAATGTCTTAACATACAGACAAATGGATAACTGTGTGATCCTATAAGGGATCCGTTTCCTTTAAAGTTTTGGAACTTTAAATACAATTAATAAAAGTTGCTAAAGAATATTAACCCTCATCAGGTACGCAGCAGAATGCCACTTCGTCCATTACAACAGCAAATACGAATCAATGGAGGTAGCAGTCGGTCACTCAGATGGTTTAGCTGTAGTGGGCTTTTTATTAAAAGCAGTAGATGCACCTAACCCTAGGTTCGATAAATTAGTTGAAGGACTCGAGGCTATTAAGAAGAGCGAACACTCTGTAAGAGTGACGTCAGGTTTGTATGATTTTGAATTATTTTTCAAGAATAGTCCCAAATACGTCTTTGTTTAGGTCTAGGTCTAAGTTTTACAATAATGTAAACGGGAATTAACACGATCATGGTATAGGTACTTACATACATACCTTTGGTTTGCCTGACGTTTCAACCAGGTTGCAAACCTGTATCCAAAGCCGATATGATCTCGTTAACATTATTGTTTATCATAGGCCTAAGTTGCCTACTAAGAGCATTGTACCAACACAGTAAGTCTTTGCTCTGGCTAGTAGGTATGTATTGCTATAACTGCTGTATGTAAATAAAGACAATTTAGAATCAAACTGTTGTAAAAAATGAGTTGTGTTAGGTAGGAGATATTTTCTATTTAAAATACGAAAGTTTTATGTTCAAATCTTAGGTTTATATATTCATATTATGTCTTTATATATTATTAAAACCATTTTGCCAGCATAAAAATTTAATTAAGTAATCGCTATAAATATTCCATGATGAGGTCCATAAATAAGTGTGCAAAAGGAAAAGTTCACACCAGTCAGCACTTTGTTATTTAGTGTGAAAAATTGCTACCCTAAAATTCTGATGTAGTTCTAAAATAGTGCATACCGTTACAATTTGTTCAACCACAATAAATATAGAATGCTATGAGTTTTCATAAAATATTGGACTTAACAATAAGTTCAAACGAACATATTTGATAACATAACATAAATTCACGCCTATATCCCCTAAGGGGTAGGCAGAGGTGCTAGCACACACATTTCGCCAATTTATGTTTAAGTCCCAATGTAATAGGTGGCGAGCCTATTGCCATTAACCGGGCACTTATAAACCTGCGATAAATACACACATAACTTCGAAAAGCATCGAAAAGTCAATGGTGTGTGCCATGGTAAAAGCTGGGATCGAACCCGAGACCTCATCTCAGCAGTCCATTACCCATACCGCGGTGTTGATAATGCTTATATAATGTTCATTCATCAATCTTCTATTCTATTTATTTTAATATACTTTTGTACAATACATAAATAATAATATTTAAATGAAATTTAAAAATTAAAAACTATTAATAGGTAGGTACATACACTAAAATAAATAAAAAAATATATACATAATGCGTCATAAAATTCGCCCGCGTTATCACCGACCGGTAACGTTCCCAGAATGGCAATGCTTATCCTGTGACGGGAACTACCGGGGTAATCCCACGATACTTATAGCTGTGATCGTCTAATTACCTAATCTTTAAAACCCGACCCAATATCTATCATTCATTACTTTAATAATCCTGACACTACAGTTTAAATCGTTATTCTAACTTAGTTTTTATCTGTTCGGAATAATATGATGATAAGACTGTGGATTTATATTTTTATTCAAATGATATATAAATTAGATTCAATATAGGTCTTTGATAGTTTGAACTTTGTGTGGCATCTTTTGCAGCTGTATATTTATAATATAGGCCTTTAATGTCGAAGATATCATATATGATTTGTGATATGTGATCCGGATCAATTAAATATCTCAAGCCCCGAAGAGCGAGAATATGAATCTCAAGCCCCGAAGAGCGAGATTATGATCAATTCCGAAGAACTGATAGCGTTGATCAAAAGATCAAGGCCCTCCTCCACTTCGTCACAGTTAATTTAATTAAGTTTGTAAAACCTCCACTAAACTTCACTGTATACTGTAATCTTTCAGTTTTCAGCTTCTGGTTCCAGTATAAAATGTAGTAGCCCTTTAACGCCTCACGAATCTCATGAACGGTGCCAAAACAATTAGAATAGTGATTGAATGTAATATAATATTATTTCAACAATAATTTATTATGCCTTCACGGCTGTAATGGCTGTCATTTACTAATGAATATATAATTAATTTGATAGGTTTTGGCAGGTTTATGGACCGCTACACTTTACAAACTGCTCTGATTGGCAATAATATGGTATCTTCAATCAGAGTTGCTCTAATACTGTATCAAAATGATCCAGGAGCCACAAAATTGAATCCTAACAGTTGGAAATAAATGTATGACTTTACTATTTTAGGCTTCAGTATGGTATAAATGATGAGATCTAGTATAATATATGAATTAGTAATGTAATTCTAATAGGACATAAAAGTTCACTTAAGCACGTATGCTGTTAAATAAGATTTCACTAAATAAAGCCTTTCGCATTAATAATTCAACTGCAAATTCTTTCCAGCTACAGTCAAATGTGGAAATAACAAACCCCAACTCAATCTCTATTCAAGTTGTGTATTATACCTAACCAAGATATAATTTACGAATACCATGTATAATATCCCCAACAGTTATTATATCAATAAAAAGATAACGTAACAGATTAACTTCAAACTTAATGTACAATGCACACCTATAATTCTTATAGAATTCCTACAACCGCCTATGTCTGTAGCAACAGAAAAACTAACTAGACCTAGCTAGGAGCCCTAGTGTTTACCTTAGGTCTATTAAGACTTACCAACTTAATAGGCGAGTTTGCAGCTATATGTGTATGTGTGTGTTGTGAATTGTGTAAAGCAACAATGTGAACTAGCTAAGGTAATGGGAAGTGATTTCGTTTAGACTCTCCTACAATGAAACCACGGAAACTTAGGTGACCAGGATAAGGTATTGAGACGCTTTCGAAGGCCAGTCTCAGCCCCGAAATTTAAAGCAATCTTTACCTACAAGAACCTATCAACACTACGTCTCAAGGATGTTTGGTATTTGTGTGTATAGGAATAGGTATATAAATAATTAGGAACCTTCCGAAATAATTCAGAAGGCGCGTTGTTCCGACACAGTTTCCGCACACCGAACTTTTGCCACTTTCTCACAAATTACACTGGCGTAATACGGCTAGAATAATTTAATGAAACCGTTGCATGGTCTGTGCGCTTCTACTAATCGAACCAAACTCTCTCCCCCGCAAATCAGCCGATTTCCTTTTATACCAGTGTGAACTCCGCGCGGGAGCGGGGACGCTTGGGTCCTTTTTTTTATCATACGATATTTTTACAATGTCAACAAAGGAATTCAGTGCAAGTTAATTTTAAGCTCATGTTTACATTCAGATGTTACATGCCTTCATGCAATATAATCAATTATGATTATATTCTACAGAATATCAATCATGCAAAACAATAGTATATAAAATACAGTAAACCAAATACATATACAGTAACTAAATAGTAAGCCAATAATAAACCAATAGTAAACCAGTAATAAACCAATAGTAAACCAGCTGGTCATGCACGTATGTATCAACATACTGTATTTGCGCTTTCGTCGTGAAGATGAGCTCTTATTTATTTTTTTATAGAATTCTATTGTGATGTATTTTTGTAATGCTTTGTGCCAATTATTAGATTAATCCGAAGATTAATCATTCCATGGAGTCAAACTCGCATGAACCTACAAATATGTGTGGCGTAACAAGACGCCTTAATTATAATCAAAATCCACCATCTTTATCATAATACTATTCAATATCAAATATGATTACATTCTCAATATATTGTTATAATATGTAATATTGCACTCGTTCACGTAAATAATATTAGCATCATAACAGTCTTTTGCATACATGTGTTTAAAAATAGAATATCCCAAGAATTCGATTTAGCCATCGTCGTTCCCATAGCGTTCAAGTGGACGCTCTAACAAAAAAAAAATAGTTTATGACCGACCTCTCTTTAGAATAATACGCATTTTAGTTAAGAGAAAAAAAAATTAACACATGCATAAAAAATATACCATGGTTTCGTATTGTGTAGTTATGCTTCAAATATGAGTTTTAAAATGATAAAATAATCTATATTCTAAATATACGATTATGTTCCATTTCAATCCTCAATGCTAGAAATACAAATATGTAATATATTTTGTCCAATTCAGCTATAATTATCTTACAAAAATGTTAAATGAAACTATATATACATACATACAGACATACATACATAAAATCACGCCTGTTTCCCACTATATATACTCCATTCAGTAACCCTTTGTTCTCATTTTTCACAGATTCCTTAGCGTGGATGGAGAGCGATGACCTACAAGAAGGCAATTACGTTACGTACAAAGGCTCGCTAACCACACCGCCATACACAGAGTGCGTTACTTGGATCATATATGAAAAGCCAGTGCAGATTGGCAATGAACAGGTATGTCTGATACTGCGAGTATTTCACACATCTTGTTTTATTTTTACGACGTGCGCAAAATCCCCACGGATACCCCCTCCCCACCGGAGCACGCCACCTGTGGGCCGTTTTTGGTTGCCGAAGGTGAGGTTTACAGGCATATCCCTCGCACCACTGCCGACACAGGGCCATCTCTTACGATCTGGCGCTCTTCTCGGGTGTGGGGACTACAGAGTCCCCAACTCGTCACAGGTGACAGGCGGCTCCACCTGTCACCCCCAGCTATTTCATACATCTGGCATATAACTTACCATTCATATCAATAGCGTGGTAGAACTGGGGATTATCTTCCTTAAGTTTTACCAGAATTAATAGGGCTCCTCTCCAATAGCTAGCCATAACGGAATACCGTGTGGTTGTAATTGGTTCGAGTTTGACATATCCGCCCCCGCTTCGTTGGCATTTTTGTATTAAAAAGAAAAGTATAGCAGTAGTGCCTTGTCTCCCTCAAAGAAATAGTAGATCTACCGCCGGTTTATTCCCAGGGGTACACGATTCTGTTGTTTCCAAAAAATTGATTCAAGGACTAGACTGAAGAACATCTTGCAAGTCTCATCATCCTCTGAGTCCTTATCTAATCTAGTTGGGATCGACTTTCTAATTACGAAACGGCTGAAATTCAATATTTTTCGTGAAGTGACTGCCGATTGACCTTCAGAACCCACTGGTGACATCGAAGTGTAGTTAGACCACTTGTCGGGACTTTTAGGGCCCAACTTCCCGTTACGAAGTCTAAAGCAACCGGAACCGAAGCGTGCTCTCCGCTGCTTCCATGACTCGGGTCTCAATGTACTAAAAATCGTCACCCATAGCATTGTTAAACTTTTCAATGTATTAGCCTACTCGGTTACCACTGAAACACGAGCGAAATAATAACATGAGTCTAATATTATAGAAAGTATAGCGTTCAATTTTAATCGTTATGCTTTTGATGCTACCCAAGTAAACGAGAGAGCAACGCTTACTTCACAAGTGCCTTTAATACGTTTTTGTACGACATTATGTAATATGTGTAATATAAATAATAAACGGTTCAAACAGAGCACAAACTCCCTTTGTTATTATACCTTATGTTACCCAGTTACTTAAACAAATTGGGAGGCTTAAGGGGACTCTTTTTATTGCCTTCAATTTATTGAGGACTTTATGTACCGGATAAAGATTATAAGATACGAATTGCTATTAATTTATTCGAATATAAGGAAACAATTTAGTAGAAGCGATTGAAAAATGAAATTGAAAATTTTGTTTTCACTCTCGTTATTGTTGTCATAATATTGCCTATACGTTAATGAAGGTATAAATGCCCACATATAAATTCTAACATAGATAAATGAACTGCTAAAATATACTGTGAAACTCTGTTTATTCATTTTGTAAATCTATTAAGCCGCGTGGTTCCCGGCAGAGTAGAATTTGGGCCACCCCATCTCTTCCCATGCGGTGTCGTACAAGGCGACTACGGGATAGGGCTGTTTAGCATCAAACAGCTATATACAGCCCAGACTCAGCCTCAGATGCATGGCTCGAGTTATCAATAGTGCCCGGCAGACAGCAATAGGCCCCTATTACGTGGGACCGAATACAATGATTGGTGAAATGTGGGTGTTAATTCACCTCTGCCTAACCCTCCAGGGATAAGAGCGTTTATGTATGCATATATGTATTTAAATCTGTAAAGGCATGGTTAAATATGTTAATATTTTACTTTAGTAATTGACGCTTTGTAACTTCAAGCCAAGAAACATAATAATGTTGCTTTATAAAGTTCAGAACGCACTTCTAGCCGCATTGCGGGCAGTTGCTGTTTTTGTATGATCTGGACGCAAACGGTCAAGCGATCACACAGAAAACTTCATGGATCCGATTGGCCGCTTATTCTTACTAATGTGTTTTAGCTAAAATATGAGCTTTGCAGTAATTGCCTCATTTGAACATGTGAAGCTATTATATGTAGTTATTAACAGTACCCATACCCATTACTAAATACTATTTAATTATCAACAGTTGGGACTGCTGAGAGAACTGCAGGGTCCTGATAGCATCCCCATCGAGCGCAACGTTAGACCCACACAAAGGCATCCACCTGGTCACTCCGTGATATACGTCACACAAGTCAACGAGTCTAAACAAAGGAAGTCGAAGCTATAATATGCCATTAAATTGTTGTTATGTTCCAATGAGTTAGTTTCATTTTAGAACTAGCTGGTGCGCGCAGCTCCGCTGTCGTGCAATTTTATCCCGTTGCTGCTACCCCAAGAGACCTATTTCCGGGATAAAAATATAAGTCTAAGTATGTATATCTGCATTCTAGAATCCACATCACGAGATAGTTAAAGTATGCTTACTTTAGGTCTAGACAACGTTGTGTAGAATGTCCCAGATCTTTTTTTTTCACGGACCGTCAAACATTAACTTGTTTGCCTAAAAACATAAAACAGCATAATATGAAATTTCAGAACTCGATTGTGCGCCATCCATACTCACTTCGGGTTATCTACTGGGTCCAATTTTAAATTTAAATGATATATATACTTGAAAGTTGTGTAATTGTATACCAGTGAACTCAGATTAGTTTTAATATTCAGTGATATCGTTTGCCACATAAAATAATACCATTTAAGACATTTACGACTATAATAAAATTGTGTTGTGTGTTTAAAAGAAAATACAGATTTTACATTTTGAATATCGGTGTTTGGCTTATTGAGAGAACATTTTAAAAACAAGCAATCAATTTATCATTGTATCAGTGCACTGTAGTGACTCAGAAACACTATAGTTACAAGTATAAATTTTGTATGTCGTGAACTTGTTCGATATTCAAAAACATCAATAGTTACCTACATATTCAAAATATGTGAGTTCATATCACAGACAGTTCTGCCAACCTGATAAAATTTATTTACATTGAGCGCGTTCCAGTTACCATTTCGTGCTTGAAAAAGTTACCCAACACACATTTGATACGGGCGCGTTCTAGTGTTTCAAATAAAGCTTCATGTTATACGCTAGTGCTATAAAATAACGTTAACAACTTCATACGCTATTATTATAAGATTAAGATTAAGCCTTAACGTTTTTCTCTAAATAATATATTTGGCAAGCAAGAGAAGAACTCAGGATGGATTCTACACAGAACAATATAACGATCCGACGCATGCGAAATAGCACATTTTCGGATTGGGACGATGCAAACACTTCCAATGATACTTTGTATGAAGAAACAATAAATGATGTGGCTAGTTTGCCCGACCTCACACGAGAACAACTTTATGAGCTAATAATATCATTAAGAGAACGAGTCAATAAACTAAAAAATGAGTTATGTAATGCCCATCTTAAAATAGAAACTTTGTCCCTTGAAAATACAAACTTAAAGAAAACAAGTGAAGAATTGATTATGGAGATTAATCTTTGCAAAAACATTACTAGCAGGCCTATTAAATCTATGATGCCCAGCAGAGAGATGCAAAAAAAAAACAAACACAAACTGAAATATGCAAATCAACTAATAATTTCCCAAAGTACTGCCATTTGAATTTAACTCTCAAATCACATAGTGAACCATCTCAACCACAAATCTGCAAGGAGGAAACTATCAAAAGTAAAATTTACATAATAAGTAATAATAACTTCAATAAAATCCCACCTATTGCGCTGGATGTATTTGGAGGAAGTCGTGATAGGTACATTATATCATTACTTATTGAAACACCACAAAACAGAACAAACAATACGTGACATTACAGTCGAACTATGTGATTTCACAATGAATGATTATTGTATTATTTTTGTTGGCGAAGAAGATTTTTATTCCACCTGCAATTACTTTGACCTAGTTGTTTACATTCGAGATACTCTGAAAAGCATTAACCATACCAATATTATAGTTTGTACTCCTACCTATAAATTCTTTCAACATTTATAATTCTAGAATAAATCATTGTAATAATTTATTGTATTCAGACATATTATCCCATAAACACGCTTATTTTCTTGACTCAAACAAAAATCTTTCCTGTGGTTTTAAAATGTTTACCGGCTTAATAACAAAATCCAATGCACTTCATTTAAAATTAAATGAGTTTTCCTGAGAAAAATTTAGACATTGATATTATCTGTATTACGGAACATTTTATATTGGCGGGTCATAAACACTCATTCTCAATACTAAATTACACGTTAGCAACAAATTTTTGACGGAATGACCAAAAACGAGGTGGAGCTTGTATTCATTTATTTATTTATTCAACTTTATGCACAGTAATTTTGTACAAAGGCGGACTTAATGCCAAAGGCATTATCTAACAGTCAACCTTAGGGTGATGCAGAGATACATTGAGGTAGGTGCAGTGCACTATGTTCACAATAATAATACATACATTATACATACACACTATAATACATAAGAAAATCATACACATACTTTTAAATATATTAGGTACTTATATATATTCGTATAATATATACTTATATAATATAAACTTACCTATACTTACATAATTATACATAATGACAAAGTATTTCTAACATTAAGGTTTTACACATTACTATGACTAGGGGCTACTGTAGTAGAGCTGGCGTACTTTGTACTTGAATGTTGCACGGTTAGTGGTCATCCGGATTTCGAGAGGAAGCGCATTCCAGAGGAGAATTGCTTGCACGAGGAAAGAAGAATGAATTAGGCTGGAACTATGAGTAGGACAGTGGAGAAGACGGTTGTCAGCTGACCGCAGATTTCTGTTGTGATGAGAACCAAGTAGCTGAATATGAGATGATAAATAAGAGGGGACATTAGGAGTGGCTAAAATTTTATGTATCATCATCACCGCCCTCAAGCTGCTTCGCTGACGTATCGGCAACCATCCTAACTCCGAACGATGAGCTGAGACGTAATCATATTTCCTAAGGTTAAAGGTGAATCGAATGCAATTGTTGAGAAGGCGGTCGAGTTTATTGAGCAGATCTGCATTCAGGTCGAGATAGTATACATCACCATAGTCCACGATTGGAAAGATTAGCGTTTGCATTAGCATTGCCTTGGTTTTGGTTGGTAGAAAATTTTTGAGGCGATAAAGACTACGCAGCATTCCTGTAATCCTCTGACAGACTTTTGTAGCTTGAACTTGCCAGTTCAAGGTGGAGTCAACATTCAATCCCAGATTTTTGACACTATGCGTGACAGGAATAATTCTTCCGTTGAACTTTATTGTTGGCAGAGTTGCACTGTCTACCTTATTCATCCTATGGCTACTTCCAATTAAGATACCCTGGCATTTATCGGGGTTGACAGAAAGACCAAACCTGTCACACCAAACGCCTATTGACCGCAAATCGGAATTAACTCTGTCAATAGCCTCTGAAAGGTTCTCCACGCGGGCTACGCTGTATATCTGTAGGTCATCGGCATACAAATGATACGTACACTGAAGTTCAGAGGTAATGAGGTTAATGAATATAATGAATAAAAGAGGTGAAAGAATACCGCCTTGCGGAACACCAGAGTCGAGGTTGCGCCAGCTAGATGAAATTTCGTCTGCGCAAACCGACTGTTGGCGTCCACGAAGATATGAAGAAAAGACTCGTGTACCACGGTGTGCCTCTCTACCTCCGCCGCATAGTCGGGGCGTACCTGACGGAGAGAGCCGTCATCTACCCAAGTGCGATCGGCGTCTGTCGGCGTGAGATGTCGTGCGGCGTTCCACAGGGATCGGTTCTTGGGCCGCTCCTGTGGAACATCGGCTACGACTGGGTGCTTCGCGGTGAGCTCGCGGACGGCGCCGCCTTCACGTGCTATGCGGACGACACGCTAGTGACGGCAAGCGGGGCTACATACCGCGAAGTGACCCTGAGGGCCACGACTGCGGTTGCTCAAGTCGTGGAACGGATCCGGCGGCTGGGCCTTGAGGTGGCTTTGCATAAATCCAAGGCCATGTTCTTTCATGGACCTCGGCGCACGCCACCGCCTGGTTCCAGTCTCACAGTGAGAGGCACTCTCATCGGCATCAAGCCCCAGATGAAATATTAGGGGCTTGTGCTCAACGGCCGGTGGGACTTCGGGAAGCACATCACAAGTCTGGGCCCCAAATTGGTGGGCACAGCCAACGCTCTGGCGCGGCTACTGCCCAACCTGAGGGGCCCGGAGGACTTCTGCAGGAGACTACGCGGGTGTCGTGCGGTCCATGGCTCTGTACGGGTGTCCCATGTGGGCGGACACCCTGAGTGATCGGCACATGCCCCTGCTACATCGCCACCTCCTGGAAGCGAGATGCCTTTCGGCGCTATACCGGTTCCGAAAGGCGGCGCGGGAGCGGGGACACGATCCTGAGCCCGAAGAAATTCGGGCCGTGAGATCCCGGCTCCACAGGGAAATGGTGGCGGAATGGGAGCTACGACTTGGGCGACCAGGCTCAGGGCGCGCCGTAGTAGCGGCGGTAAGACCCATCATGGGGGAGTGGCTAGAGAGGTCACACGGCAGCCTCTCGTACCGTCTGACGCAGATGATCACCGAGCACGGCTGCTTCAGAAAGTATCTGCGTCGGATGCAGAAAAAGCCAACGTCCGAGTAACAGAATCATTGCGACGCGAGCGAGGACTCAGGTCCGCACACGCTCACCGAGTGTCCGGCGTGGGAGACGCCGAGGTGGGAGCTTGTGGCGGCCCTGGGAGTGAGGGTTCTCACGCTCTCCACCTTGCTTGCGGCGATGGTTCGCTGGGCGGATGCGTGGGTGGCCGGCGCCTCCTTCTGCGAGCAAGTAATGCTCGTGAAGGAGGAGGCGGGGCGGGAGCGGCAGCGAGAGCGACGAAGGATCGCAAGGCAAGCTGCCCGCGTACGAAGGCAACTCGGGCGTCAGAGGTCGATGAACGACCTCCGCCCCCCATGAGTGCCAGCCTGGGGTGACAGGTGGAGCCGCCTGTCACCTTGGCAGAAGCAGGCCGCGGCTGTGGTGCGCCTGGCGCGCCTCCCCGTTTCCGGGGACGAGTTGGGGACTCTGTAGTCCCCACACCCGAGAAGAGGGCCAGATCGTGAGAGATGGCCCTGAGTCGGCCGGGGTGCGAGGGATATGCCTGTCAACCTCACCTTCGGCAACCAAAGCGACCCACAGGTGGCGTGCGTTTTAGTCGGTCCGAGTCCGACATAACCTCCTCCACTGGCTCCGGTGGGGAGGTATCCGTGGGGATTTTGCGCACGTAATAAAAAAAAAATTGGGTAGCCAGAGTTCACTGGAGAGTTTTTGTGCTGTGAGTGGGATGACCAAAGGCTTGTCCTCTACACTGGTGGCACAAAATCTCTGTTCTTACAGGGTCGGCAACACGGATGTGACTCCACTGGTGTTACACACGTTCATAGGTCATGGTAACCACTTTCCATCAGGTGGGCCGTGTGCTTGTTTGCCACCTAAGTTGTATAAAAAATACAATTAATTGGTTAAACAGTAATAATCTCAAATTATTATTTTTATTTTTTTACCACTTAGGTGGCAGACAAGCACACGGCCCACCTGAAGGAAAGTGGTTACCATGGCCTATGGACATTTGTAACACCAGAGGAGTCACAGTCGCGCTGCCTACCCTGTAAGTACAGAGTTTCTGTGCCGTCAGTGTAGAAGACAAAGGAGGACAAGTCTTTAGTCTTCCCACCTGATGGAAAGTGGTCCCCACTGATAGCACAAAATCTCCAGTGAGCTCTGGCTACCCTACTCACTGCTGGGAACACAACACGAAGTTATTATAGCCGCGGTATTCAGTAGGGCGGAGGTACTTCCCCAGTCGGACTGCTCAATCGGGCGGAAATACCGCCGTGTCCTACCATATTGGCAAGATCAAAGCTATTCAAATTAGGTCGAGAATCGTCCCTAAACTTGAATATAAACTATAAAGAGCAGGTAATAGACGTACAATGCACTAAATTTCTAGGTATTTGCATTGACAATAAAATGTCATGGAAGCAACATACGGATCATATATGTAAAAAACTAAACAGTTATTCGTTCGTCTTAAGAAATCTTATTAAAGTTGTTAATATTTCCTCAGCATTGATGTCATACCACGGATACGTATCGTGGACTCTTCGCTATGGTATTATATTATGGGGCAACTCTACAAATATAGACTGTATGTTTAGAGCACAAAAATGGTGCGTTAGAGCTATTGTCTGCTTAAAATTCATGCAAACCATACTTCAAAAAATTAAATCTTTTTACTTTGACATGTCTATTTATATATACGAAACAGCTCTATTTGTAAAATGTAATCTACATTTATTTGAGCATCGCACAAGACAGCGTCATATAGGCAAATTATCAATAAGATCCTCTAGAACCGCTTTACTTCATAAAAGTATATTTTGCATGGGTCCTAAAATATATAATAAGCTTCCACTAGCTTTACGAAAGGAAAGCCAAGCCATTTAAATATATTTAAAAAACAATTACATACTATGATATTTGAAAAGACATACTATTCAATAAAGGAATACCTGGAAGTACTTGAAGGCAGGTTATAAAATAATTGAATAAGTAGGTACCTACCTATAGTAATGATTACTTGTTTACACAATGATTAGCATTATTTTTTATTATACCTTGCCATTTTTGACGTGTTTTGTATCTTAATTATAGTAAAAGTTTAATGTATTTTTGAAATTTGAATAAATGCAAAAAATTAAATACATATAATACTAGTATTTAATAACACAGAAAGAAATGATAATTTGCACGCCGCATGTGTGTGGATATAATAATAATAATAAGCCCGCAGGGGCAGCTTGTGGCGAGCTGTTGGTGAGTGGCGACACCACGTACTCCGATTCTCCCGAGGATTAGGATTTATTCCCCCTCACCTTGTGTGCTTGCCTTCAATGGCCGGCCATGAGTGGAGTTGCAAGAGCAGAACCTATGCTCCAGGTTGGAAGTGTAAAATGTCATAACGCCGGGGGCACGCTGACTGGTATACCGGGAACTTGCGCCCCGCAGACTCACCTCTCGACAACCTTAGCCGCTCAACGGATGTTGCTCCATGGTCGCACTATATGTGGCTATTTTAATGAGTTGGCAAGTCACCGCATGCCTTTTTACAAGTTTGAGACTTATTGTCACGACAGGCGTCCGTTAGTCTCCCCTATAGCCTATTCACCAGTCCATCCAATTCTCAATCCCATAGCCCATAATTTAGTTTCCATCGCGGCCACAGCACCGCACAGCAATAGTCTCTGCACCTGGCGGGGACCATTTCCCGGTGTATCATATTGTGCGCTCGGGGATAATGTCCGCCATGTATGTGTATTCCTAGCATATTAAATTCTCATAAAAGGGCCTCTACGTCTTGGCTTCGGCCCGACACACGCCTTCCAAAGGCCTGGGACTCCATAATCCCCAGAGTCATGGAACCGAGAAATAATAATAATAAACAAACACCTAAAGAGGCTCGGGTTAGATGGTTGGGTCAAGGGCCAGATGCAGAAGGCTGTGCTTCTTGATACGGCGCACATCGTGCGGAAGTTTCTTTCTCTGGAGCCCTAACCACCGGTAGCTTGGTCCCTGTACCCGATACCGGTGGAGCACTATTTTTTTATATTTTTAAATAGATTTTTTTATATGTGTTTAAAAATATAATTTATAAGTTGAATATTGAAATAAAGTAAATAATAATAATATTGTACAACATTCTACACAACGCTATCTAGACCCATGGTAAGCATAGTTTAACTAGCTTGTGTTATGGAATCTAGAATACGGATAAACATACTTAAATACTTTTTTTTGTAAATATATTATTTTAAATAATATTATATGTAGAAACTCCCAGACCAATGTAAATACCCGTGAATCCGCGCCTCCTGCATAGCAGTCGCGTTCACTAACCACCACGCTACAAAGACTGTCTGTATATGTGTCTGTATGTATATGATTGGAAAGAACTTGTAGTAAAGGAAAAAACATCAAAGTAATAATAATCTACTGTTCTTATACGTAAGAAGAAGAGTAAACAGATATAATATAATAATTTACATAATTATTTTTTATTTCGTAGTAAATATAGAGGAACAACCAAGTATAAGACTAGAGAAATGACTAGAGTATCAACACTTACAAAAATCAAATTCAATCCATCTGTTTGAATCTAAGCTAGACAGCACTCCCGCACAGAGTTCTATAGTGATTACAAGATGATCATAAGTACGTAAATAGAAAGTATTACGAATTTTTTGCTCAGTAAGTGGATCTAAGATTACTTCCGCTTCATTATTTGAGAAGTCGATACTAGTACCAGAAACAATAGACTTCAGAGCTAAATCATTTGTAATGCGTTCATATTCTTTATCCATTTTATCAGCCAACTGACACCACAAATGATGCATGGCACGATATTTGTCTTTAATCAGTTGTTCACCTTCATGCCATGGTTTTAGACATTCACTATGATTGTTTTTCAAAACATTGAAGAACTTCATCCTGTCATCGAATTCTTTTGACATCATAACTTTTCTCCAGGTGGCTATCGAGAGATCCCACGGTTCATCAGATACCATTTCCTTTTCATACATTTCCTTCATACTTGTGACTGTTGTTTGATGATAATAACATACAGGATTTTTCATGACGAACAATTGTCCTTCTATGAAGTATTTCTTGTAAGGATAGGCCTGAGGCACAGTTGCAAATACTCTATCAAATATTTCTTCGATAAATTCATTGCTTAGAGCATAAAGAGCATTTCTTTGTATTCGAGATTTTAGACGTTCAACTTTTCCCTTTATAATGTTTGCATTTTCCACTGCATCAGCATATAAATCAATTGTTAATTTTTCTGCCCCTGTATTGAAGAAATGCACGTTCAAAAAACAGAGCTCCCAGTATTCATTGTGTATACCGGGTTTGTCACTTATGAATGTGAAACATATGTCTTTACTTTGACCAGGGGATAATACATCTTCATTCTTGTTGAAAAAGAAAACTTGTTCGTACATGTCATTGGGTATAAATTGTATTTGCCGTTTTATCTTCTTCCAACAATATCTTAAAGTTACGGTACCAAGATTTTGAAGAAATAGTTTGCCTCTGCCTACTCGTTTTGCAGGAGCATTAAAATAATAGGTCCAAGTAGTGCAAGCTTCATTCCCGCTCGGTTGGTTCAAATTCTGCAGATAATACGGATTTAACTCAGGAATGTTCTTATAGAAAACAGTGTTATTTATTTTCACAGCATAAACGCCACTAATTGTATCTATTGCTGTATTTTTCGGCACGTCGATAGATATTAAAGGTAGAGGAGGGATCTTAGGCGGCGGAGTTTTTGGTTTGCAGCCATGTATCATCAATTGACTGGTTGAAGGTCTATGAAAAGATAAATAACTATTTTATTATACGTGAAGTAACTTTTAACTTTTTAATATTAATCAACATGACCCGTCCAACCTGGCTAAATGGTGATGATGATGATAGTTGAAGTTACTGAACAGAAAATACTATAGGTTCAACAATGATACAAGTTAAACTTTTCACTTATACGAAAAATAATGAAAATGATGAACTACTCGTGCGAAGCTACACATCGTTGCCAGCAGCTGATGAAAATTATTATTATCTACTGAATCGGAGATTTATGGGTATGAGCGGGTTTATATAATAAAAGGACCATCCCGCCGGATTCAGGCTGCATTTTTCTACACAATATGGTTGCGGTCAAAACTGCCCATGAATGTAAAAGGAAAAGATTAAATTCTTTATCTACCTTTAGAGAAGGTATCGTTACTTGCTAATAGTATACTGAAGCATGAGTGAGACACATTTTGGTTCAGCCTTGACTTACGACTTTTTTTTTCTTTTTACCTACGGTACTGACTACGGCGAAGCAAAAGGAGAGTTATGATTTGACAGGCTATGTATATATGTATGATCATCTGTTCCATCATAGCTCCTCAACCAAATGATTAGAATCATCTTAGTCGTCCGCTGGTTACAGGCTATATAACGTGTCACTGAATCTAATGTGGCGCCCTCTAGCAGTCATGAAGTACTGTATTAAAAATAAATTTAAGATAAAAATGTCGTGTTTAGTATCAACTAAAAGGGCTTAATTAGTGCATTTCATATATGTGTAAATAATATTTATTGATTGCCCGAAAATGATATAAATAAAAAATAAAACATAAAGAAAAAATCTAGGATAGCCGTGGTTGTATACATATGGCATACGACGGCTATCCTAGATTTTTTTCCTTGTTTAATACTTTTCTAATACTAATACTTTTCGAACTTTATTTTTTATACAAACAAGATAATAATACTGCTTACTTGAATGGATCTATTTTCATTAGAGGTTTTTTTAGTTCCTTTTCTCGTTTTTGTCTGTAATTATTATAATCTGCATCTAAATGAGGGCAAAGTTGACGTTGCGCTTCACCAGCCATACCTAGCTCTGTCTTTTGAATGTAAGTAGGAATACTGACATGTTCAATTACTCGTGGATGACCTAACTCTGCTCGAGTTCTGTGAACTTCATAAAGTGGCGCACAATAACAACATTGTTTCAGTTTTGGTGGAGGCTCAAACAAAGCTCCCCTGACAGTACCTGGTTTTTTCTTTATCTGAGCATATTCTAACGCAGTTTTTCTTTCTATATCTTCTCGAACTTTCTCAGATAAATTCATTGCTAGGTCCACTGGTGCTCTATTGAGTTTCTTTCCAAGTTTTGTGGTTTCTTCTTTTCTGATTTGTATCCATTTTTCCCACACTAATAACTCACGGTCAGGTGGGAGCGGAGTCTCGTGATAAGGTGTGTTATCCCAAGAGGACTTGGAGAACCTTTTTGAATCAATTTCCTTATTTTTGTCCATTTTATCTTGCTATAAAAAACATAACCTAAAACGAGTGTAACACGAAACGGAAAATGTTTTGTTATTGAATACACAATTATGACATCACCATAGTGATTTCTGAGATGAAATTTTAAGACTTGACATCCATGACATCTTCGTCGACGCTATTCACGTCAAAATATTGCCATTCACTTTATCCCGTTACTCCAAACTTATATAATTATGTAAATAATATCATAAATTCCTATTCATTAACATTACATTTCAATAGCAAAATGCCTTAAATTAGTGAAATGATATTTAACTGTTTAGTATCCAAAAAAATATGTAAAATATGACTGCAGGTATGTAAGTGTTATTTTATAAAGGCAAAGTTTCTTTCTTCTTTCAATCAAAAAGAAACCTATTTCGCTCATTTGGACTACTATTATAAATATTTGAGAACTCTTAAATAATTATATGCATGCAGTCATGCCACTTACCCAATGAGGTAGATGGAGACCACATGTTTTTACTTGCTACAATCCAGCCATACGTACTTAGTTCCTCGATGTTCTTTTCACCTGGCTTTACAAGGTTATATAACCTAGCACCAGAACTTCGTCTGTCATTCAGTAGGGGTACTTTGACTCACAGGTGCAGTTAACTGGACCCCGTGTAATTAGTAGGGCACCATTTATTCATTCTTTTCAACTGTCAATGTTCTACATATTTAATTTTAATTACATTTCTATAAACTTTTAGAACAGGAACTCGTCCCAACAGAGGAAGAGTTGGAAGAAGCCCCTCCTTATGGATCATTAGAATGGATAGAATTTTGGAACAAATATGAAGGCCATCTTCCAACTCCTATAGATGTTTCCATCACCGATTCTATACATTACGTTTGCCCTGAACTGAAGTGGTACAATTTCGATGTATTTCCGCATAAGGTTAAAATGACTAATACTGGATACACAGGTAAGTATCGTAGTTGTGTTCGGTTCTTAGAGAATAATTTGTATACTATTTGTATAAAACACACGGCCCACCTGATGGAAAGTGATTACCGTACCGTACGTGGACATGTGCAACATCTGGAGCCTCACACTCGTGCTACCTGTACGAAACTTCTGAAGAAAAATATCATTTTAGATAAAAATGACAAAAAATATAAAAATAAGATAACACGATAACAAAGATTAATTATCAAAGAACGGCATATCTGATCTTACGTAGGTTAATTACAGATGTCCGCGTGTCCATACAATTTCGTATAATCGCAAGTACAGAACAGTTACTTATTAATAATAATTTTAAGTATTGAAAAAAATATAACAAAACCATTTACTTTAATGGACAAAACAGACTCCTACAGGCATTATATTTTGCCTACAAGGTGTTTCTCTAATCCTATTTTAGAAAAAAAAACATTCAGCCAACAAACTTTTTATTAATATTATTATTAATTACAAGGAAATTCTGTAAAGTAATATGGCATATGTAATGTTATATGACACTACCTTCCGCATCGCAACTTGTCCCCGTTTAGGTGCGCTGTGTGTGAAAAGCAGTTGATAGACTCGGACACCATGGCCTGTCGTGCTGCAGGAGTGCTCAGAGAATTCCACGGCAAGCCAGCCTCAACGACATAATCCGCCGTGCCCTTGTAACCGCCGGTGTGCCAGCTGTACTTAAACCAAACGGTTTAACAGTGCTCCTACCCATATAACTAGCACGGCTGGCTGAGCTGGTGCTGCTGCTGCTTCTGTAGAGGCTCTCAAGTGGCGCAAATACTCCGATCTTGTTGCAGATTAGGAATTTGTCCCGTTTGGAGTCGAAACTTTGGGGTCATGGGTTCCGAGCGCTCGCAGTCTCTTCCGTGAGATTGCGAAGCGTATGGTTGACGCTTCTCGTGACCAGAAGTCTGGCCTCGTTTTAGGTCAGAGAATAAGCATTGCCATACAACGTGGCAATGCTGCCAGTCTTCTGGGAACGCTACCACAAGAGGCATGCGATGCGGAGGAATTCCACGACGCATTTTAATTATTCTTAGCTATAAGTTGTATAACAGTTATTTTGTTTTTTTTTTGAGATTATAATATATGGAACTTTAGAAAATAATAAGATAATTGTTAAAAATTACCTATCTATATTACATATCTGGAAATATAATAATAATAATAAATAAATATTCCACGACATTCTACACAACGCTATCTAGACCCATGGTAAGCATAGCTTAACTAGCTTGTGTTATGGGATCTAGAATGCGGATAAACATACTTAGATACTTTTTTTTTTTGTAAATACATACATATTATACATAGAAACGAACGAAACATAGAAATGTATGCTATATGTACTAAATAAACCGTTTACATAATAATATAAATGATATTGCCTTTCTTCCATGTACCTTCATAAATATCTCATACTACCACTTACTTTAATAAAAACACCCTCTTGAAACACATTGTATCCTTTTTTTTTTTACGTGCGCAAAATCCCCACGGATACCTCCCCACCGGATGGAGGAGATTATGTCGGACTCGAACCGACTAAAACGCACGCCGCCTGTGGGTCGCTTTGGTTGCCGAAGGTGAGGTTGACAGGCATATCCCTCGCACCCCGGCCGACCCAGGGCCATCTCTCACGATCTGGCCCTCTTACACATTGTATCCTTAGACTATATGTGATATATTCGAACGAAAACCAGTGATACTCTTGTAGCTTTTCTGATGTGATTGGCACTATTTGGCGCCATCTAAATTGCAAATGAAAATGCCTGAAAATAATATTTTGGTAATCAGTTTCACGTATCACTCATAGCCTCTGTGGCATAGCGGTAGTCGACGCGACTGCTACGCAGAAGGCAAGGGTTCGTTTCCCGCTCCGTGCAAATATTTGTACATATGCAATAATATGTATATTTGCATTGGCCCGGATGTATCTATGTATAATATGTATGTATTTACAAAAAAAAAGTATATAAGTATGTTCATCCGCATTCTAAATTCCATAACACAAGCAAGTTTAGTTATGCTTACTTAGATAGGGTTGGGTAAAATGTTGTAGGATATTTATTTATCTCTATATAACTTCCTTCAGGTGAACATAAATTTTATGAGTCTGTAACCTAAAAAACTAAAATATCATGATACGCAAATCTAAAAAAACAGTGATTGCCTATTTTATAAAGGGATTTCTAAAAAAAGAACATACTAAATTCAATCCATTACATAACATAAACTAACGCCTATATCCCCGAAGGGGTAGGCAGATGTTTAGGTCCCAATGTAATAGGTGGCGAGCCTATTGCCATTAACCGGGCACTTATAAATCTGCTATAAATACACACACAACTTCGAAAAGCATCAAAACGTCATTAATGTGTGCCATGGTAAACCCGAGACCTCGTCTCAGTAATCTGTTACCCTACCCTACCCATTCAATCCTATGTTGGAACATTCATAAATTGTGCATGTTTTCACTGTAAACTGAAAGCTTTAAGTTATGCAATGCTAGTTCTTGAAATATTATGCAGACATGCTTTAGTGCTTTGCTTTGAGGGAAAAAAAATAATTAGTCGGATGAAAAGAATTTCTTTTTTGTAATTTTCTCGAGAAAAATGTTAAGAAAAATGCAAAAACTGTAATACGAAAGAAAAAAGACGCTGAATTCAGCCACGGAAGCGTCCTTTAATTATCTTGAAAACAAAAAGTTGAGAACTACCTGTCAAAGAACTAACTTTTATTAAACTTTAAAAGTGCAGAATAACATAACATAACATAAACTCACGCCTATATCCCCGAAGGGGTAGCACCCACATTTCGCCAGTTTATGTTTAGGTCCCAATGTAATAGGTGGTGAGCCTATCGCCATTAACCGCGCACTTATAAACCTGCGATAAATACACACATAACTTTGAAAAGCATCGAAAAGTCATTGGTATGTGCCATGGTAAAACCTGGGATCGTACCCAAGACCTCGTCTCAGCAGTCCATTACCCATACCACTAGGCTACCGCGGTTAAATAATTAACATAAAGTTAAAAGCTATAAAGTACATCAGAGATTATGAATATCTTCAATAAGAAATAAATACTGTTCCTTAGGTGTATACGTTTTTTTATACCACTTAGTTGGCAGCAACTCACCTGATGGAAAGTGGTTACCGCCTATGTACATGTGTAACACCAGAGGAGCCACACTTGCGCTACCGACCATGTCAGCACAAAGAGTTTCTATGCCGTCAGTGTAGAAGACAAAGCAGAACAAGTCTTTAGTCTTCCCACTGACAGCACAAACTCTCCAGTGAACTCTGACTACCCTACTCACCGCTGGGAACACAACACGAAGTTATTATGACCGTAGTATATCTAACTAATTTTATTACAAGAAGTATTCAATAATAGAAAGCTACCATTAATATTAAAACGACTGAGATAAAATATCCATTACTTCAGTCTACTGAACTGATCTATTCAATTTAATCAGTAGGTGTGAATCAATTTAATTACACAAGTTTGTTATCTAAATCTGAGCAGATCCGTAACTCAGCCATTTTCGGTGCTATAGATAGTTTTGGTTATTGAGCACATTGATTAGTTCGGCGATCTACAGGGGATTTCAAATATTCGTTTAAGATATAGACAAATTAAATCGGATCAGGTGGGATTTGAACCTGCTATCTTTCCCTTACAGGGGGAATACTCTGACCACTAAGCCACAAAACCAAAAAGGGAGGAAGCGTTACTTCCTCCCACACCAACTACGAACAACTTTCGCCACTGTATCGCAAGATGTCCTCATATAATAAAATAAACTGTAACGACATGGATCTTTTCGACGCAACGTCAGTGACTGTAAAGATTTCTTTTTATAACCAGATTTACGGCAACTGGGGCTCATATATTAGGTACTCGATCCCGCACTCGATCACCCGGTCAAGGCACCTTGACTGGGTGATCGGAAATAGAATCATGACAATCATTCCTGTTTTGAGATATTTGTCTCCGCTTTGTATCTACTTTTCTTTGGATGTTTGAAAACGCATATAGTGTTCACGTCTAGAAGGACTTTCCATCGCTTCCTGATGGATTAATTATGTAATGAATATGCCATATGTAAAATCCAGTTTCGTGAGCCAATTAAAAAAAAAAGAACCTTCGCACGAAACTATCCAAATTCTTCTATACATATATCCGTCTTACGTTGGGAGCTATTTACCGATATTCGTACGAACTATCGGAACCTATGAATACCGTCGCCGTAAGACGGATATATGTTTAGAAGAATTTGGATAGTTTCGTGCGAAGGTTCTGGACCCAGAGCGATCAAGAATCAAAGAATAAATTTCATTTATTCAGTTTAGGCACATAAAGAGCACATATGAACGTCAAAATTTTACAATTACGTATGTCAAGAAATATTATAAAAATATTAAATAATGTAAAATAAACCATTGGAAAATGATTCTTTCGCTGGTTTGGTAGATTAGTTCTACTGAAAAGATACTATCAAGAAACCCAGCGAACTACATTAGAACTAGATTATTTTTCTTTTTTAAATTTGTTTTGGTTTACAATTTAGTTTGTGCGAGCAAGCAAAAGACTTATGTTGACCACGCATTAACATCATTAAGGTACTCATCCACTTTATAGTAACCTTTACTCATTAAAGTTTTTTTCACTTCTATTTTAAATTTATTTATTGGCCTGTAAAGGAAAAATCGTGGGATCGAATCCCGCCTGTAGCGATTCAATTTTTTCTACATCCTAATCGATTTGAATAGTTAGCATTCTAAATGCTTTAAAATTTCATTAGAAGATTTCAAATAATTATTTGACAGATTATGTCCAAGAATCAAAGTACGGATCAAAAACAGGCGACGTTTGAGTTGCCTCCACTTCATTACTTACTTTTCGCGGACTCCGCACGGGCCGGGTGAGTCCTGGAGTATACGCTGAGTTAGCAGAACTTACATAAAACGATACATGAATACCGAAACCTTATATAATATACTTGAATAGTAAATTAAATAGTAAATTGTATGACAAGGGAGCGAAATAGTATTTTAGCGGCTTGAGCGATTCTTCGAATCATGAGCGAAGCGTAGGATTCTAACGTAGAATCCTGATTGCAGCGAGGGATTCAAAGTACATCACCCGAGGGGGAAAAATAACTTGTTCTCGAGTCATATAGATACTCTATTTTTCATCCCCTTTCTATGAGAAAATATGTACAGATTACAAGAACAGAGACATAATGAGCAGTCCGACTGGGAAAGTACCTCTTTCCTACAGAATACCGCCGCTATAATAACTTCGTGTTGTGTTCCCAGCGGTGAGTAGGGTAGCCAGAGCTCACTGGAGAATTTCTGCTGTCATTGGGAAGACTAAAGGCTTGTCCTGCTTTGTCTTCTAAACTGACGGCACAGAGACTCTACTTACAGGGTTGGCAGCGCGACTGTAACTCCTCTGGTGTTACAAACGTCCATAGGCCACAGTAACCACTTTCCATCAGGTGGACCGTGTGCTTGTCTACCAACTAAGTGGTATAATAAAAAAATATTGAATAAGGCTCTTGTACTTTTTCACAGCTGTATTATTTATAAAAATAAAAACCTGTAAAAGTATGAATGCTAGATTCAATATGTGTAGCAAGTTTCACTAAGCGAAACCCCATCAATATTCAGTAAAATCAGTCAGACATAATTCGCGCGCTCTTGTTTTTTTTTTTCTAGTAAGCGCAGGTCCCTGGCCGCCATGCGGCTTACACGTGCCGACCAGTAATACATATAAGTAATTTGTGTTCGACTCATATGAAGCTGTAATAGTAGTATTTTTTAGTATTCTATATGATACTAGCTGACCCGGCAAACGTTGTTTTACCATATGAATTATTTCTCGATCAGCTATCGACCGGGGTTGAAAAATATAAAATGCTATCAAAACATATGGGTCGGTGGTAGAAGGGTAAAAATTTAGGACTAAATGTATTTTTCAATTCCACACCATAAAAAAATGTCCAAAAGTCAAAAAAAAATTGTTGGGATGTACCACTCTTAACACAGTAAAAAAATTTGTTATAAACCTTCTTCTCATACCTACTGAACGTACATATAAAGTTTCATCAAAATCGGTCAAGTTGTTTCGGAGGAGTATAAAAACTAAAACAGTGACACAAGAATTTTACATCCCTATTAGATTAGATAAGAACAGATTAAAATAACATGACTTAATAAGTATATTGTCATATGTGTAGTAAAAAAAGAAATAAATAAATAAATAATTGTTGTTGTTCCAAATTTAAATCACTTTTCTGCTTGCTAAAATGTTCTTAACAGAAAAGAGTAATTTTGCTCCCGCTTATAGAGGAACAAAGTGACACTTTTCGAATAGAAGGGATGAAAACAATATTAGGTTATGATTAATTATTACTGCTCCCTAGGGGCAGACTGTATAATAAGCAGTCACTAAATAGCTTGCTGTCAGACCACTATAAACTCTAGTTCATGGTGATTCGATACATAATCATTTGCAGGCGCTACGCATATTCACGCAGGATAATTTTCTTGTGAACATAATTATTGTTGTTCAAGCTAATTTAAACTTTATTACTTATTGCTAGAGTTTATTTTAAGTACTCCACAATGATTAGGCCGCTTTTACAGGTTTATCAAAAGCCGGCTAAAGTTACTAACTAATGAATTTCATTTTGAAATTCAACATAATCCTTATTGCAGATAAAATGTATGACAAATATGAGGAGAAACACAAAATAATACATTCATACAGCAATATATTTTTCCACTAACTAATATATTCTAACTTATCACCTGAGTTACATATGATTATTCAATTTTAATTTTTAATTTAAATCTTGTTCGGAATGAAACAGGCAGCAAAAAGTTACGGCCACCCTTGTGTGTCCCCAATTTACGTTGTTTATGATTGAGACAAATAACATTAAATAATAAAAATATATATTCTACAACATTCTACACAACGCTATCTAGACCAACTAGCTTGTGTTATGGAATCTAGAATACGGATAAACATACTTAAATACTTTTTTATTTTGTAAATACATACATATTATACATAGAAACACCCAGACCAATGCAAATACCCATATTCATGCATATAAATATTTGCACTGAGTGGGGATCGAACCCGCGCCTCCTGCGTAGCAGTCGCGTTCATTACCGCTACGCCACAGAGGCTGTGTATTATAATGCAGTAGTCAATTAATCGTATATCAAAACAATGTTTCATAAATGAATACTAATACGCTAACCTGTGTTGGAAGCTTCAGTTTATTAAAAAGTAAACCTAACTATACCTTTTACTCGACTGCGGCGAAGCAAAAGGAGGGTTATGATTTTGACAGGCTATGTATGTAGGTTCATCTGTTCCCTCATAGCTCCTCAACCACTTGTTAGAACTGGACAAACGAGGTATCATTAGAAGCGTCTTAGTTTTCCGCTGGTTATAGGCTATATAGCGCGTCACTGAATCTGGCACCCTCTAGCGGTCACAAGTACTGTGTTTAAAAATAATTTGAGATAAAAAGTGTTTGGTATCATCTGAAAGAACTTAATTAGTATATTTCAAATATGTATAAATTACCTATAACTTGCTCCAAAATAACATCAATAAAAAAATAGTTTTTTTAATGTAAAACACGTTAATTTGACTTCGCCTTGCCTGATTGTAAGCTCTTGAAGGCAAAGTCTCAGAAAAGAGGGTCACTATTACTTACACATACTATGTAACAATGGTGACACTCAGCTTGACGGCCTCATAATATGCATATGCGTAGCGGTTGAGTTTATTGGATATAGGTCCAATATATAGAGTAAAAATTTATTGAACAATTAATGGCACTTAGAGCAATCGAGTCCTAGAGTGGAAATCGCAAGGAGATAAACAGAAAGGCGAAATGCTCAGCTGGTAAATGGACAATCGGGAGTAATGACGTACATTCAGAGAAGTCTATGTCCAACAGTAGTTCTAATGGAACTTCAAAAATATCAACCAAAATCATTGTATTTTTTTTTAATATATAGAACACGTCAATTAGACTTCGCCTTGCCTGATGGTAAGCTGAAGGCAAAGTCTCAGAAAAGAGGGTAACCGTGTGACAATGGTGACACTCAGCTTGACAGTCTCATCATATGCTTTTACACGCCCCGCTTAAAGGAGCCGAGACTGTAGGAAGGGGGAAACACGTGAGCTGGTAATGAATTCCAGGCCTTAATGGTGCGACAGAAGAAAGAGTCACTGAACCGCTTGGTTCTTGATCGGATGTTCTGCACTATTGTAATGTAATGACATTAATATCGACGGTTGAAAGGCTAAAAGACGTAAGCGACAAGAACAGTTGATACGCAAATTACACTGTGTTGTAAAGAGTGTTTCATGTGCTTTAAGACCTTTTTTTTGTATGAAATGTCGATGTCGCTTGTACCTTTTTGCTTTTCAACCGTCGATATTAATCTTCACTATCTAACTTATCAACATCAATCAATCAATCAATTAGCAAACCACAGTCCACTGCTGGACATATATGCCTCTCCCAATATGAATCACCAATAACCAATACAGGCTGACATTCAATAGGGATCAAGCCGTTAGGCCTGTCTAAATAAGATTGATAACACAATAGGATAGAGCTGAGCCAATGCATTGCATAACAAGCAGTTAGTATTAGATTAATTAGTTTACAGAAATTGATCTATAGTATACATACATACATGCCTTTATCCCCGGAGGGTTAGGCAGAGGTGAATCACCAATCATTCTATTCGGTCCAACGTAATAGAGGATGAGCCTATTGCTGTTTTCCAGGCACTATTGTTGCCTCAAGCCATGCATCTGTGACGGAGTCTGGGCTGTATATAGCTGTCTGGTGTTAAACAGCCCTATCCCTTAGTCGCCTGTACTACACCGCATGGGAAGAGATGGGGTGGCCCAAACTCTACTCTGCCAGAAACGACTGTACTGTAATATTCTCCGTGTATTTCTCTGGCACCTAAGATGTACAAAAAACTATATTTATTATTATACAGATGTAAAGGGTGTTTGTATCGATATAGGGGGATCTCTGGATCTACTGTTCCCATTTTGAAAATTCTTTTACCAATAGTTAGTCATATTGTTTGTGAGTGTTATAGGCAATATATCTTCACGCTATTGGGGAGAGTCAGTGGCAATAGGATCAGTGAGGTCCACGCGGGTAGACCCGCGGGCAACAGCTAGTGTGCCATATTACCGTTTATTTATAATAAGAGAAATTGTTTAAGATGACATTAAATTCTTCATACGTTGCGATCGGAAACGGTGCGTAAAGTGTGGTATGAAAAATATTTCATCCCGCGCATGCTTAAGCTGAGGAATGACCTCCTTGCTGTGGATTTTCTAAGCAAGTACAATAAGTATGGCATTTTTCAAGAAGGGTTTTAAAAGTTTGCTACAGGCTTAGCAGCAGGTTTATGACGACTCAGGTGTTGCACACGTCTTTAAGGCCATGGTAACCACTTTTTATCAAGTAGGCCGTGTGTTTGGTAAAAAAACACATATCTAATTTTGTATTTTGCAACATTTGTAAATGTCACTATTAGTAGACGTGTTCACAATGTGTTATACGCTAGAGACAGGATTAAACTATTTATGCCCTTCATAAAAGGAACTGTCCTTGCAGTAACAATATTCGGCACTCTTCAAATATTTATGACCGAACGAAGTTATAGCTTTGTGACTTATATATTTCCTTTGTGACGTCTTAACTCTCACTTAAAGGGATCTAGGTCCTGGATATTAATAATTTAATAAAATTTATGGAAAAAACACGATGATAAAATAAAACATTATATTTATCGATAATCGTTACATGAGAAAATTGTGTCTCCAGTAATGTCTAACTCAACGCTCACTTAAACAGAGCTGGTAGCCGTCTGGTTATGAGAAATTCATTAAAAAATAGGCCTCCGTCAATAATCCTTAATATTATGTAAGAACTTGCTTTAATCAAAACGTAAACAATTTTTTTATCTCGTCTAATCCGATATGGGAATCAAAACACAACAGAATTGCTGAAGAGCTAGACTACAACAAAATACTTTAATTTATGTAGGTATATACTCGTGGACTGGAGGCAGAAGGCGGAGGATCGGAGAAAATGGCGCACATTGGGAGAGGCCTATGTCCAGCAGTGGACTGCAGTGGGCTAATTGATTGATTGATACTCGTAGCATTTTTTATTTAAAGTTTGGAATGATTAAAACTATGAAATTCGTCCTTTTAGATATTTGTTTTAATTACCAAAATACGTTTACATTCTAGAAATTAAAATAAATAGGTATCTAAAAGGATGATAAAGTAACATTTTGGTAAGAAAAATGGAGGTACACCGAATATACCTATCTTGTTAGCTTTTAATTACAGTCTTATGGAAGATCATTTACTTTCATTAAATTTAAATTACCAAAACGTCTTTATTTCTGATTTCCAATCTGAGGTCCAATAATAAACTGTAATGCCTGTTGTTTCTTCTTCAATAAAAGTTGCCCTGAGATTCACTGAATGTCATGTTCGATGCTGGGGATGATGATGGGACACTGTTGTTTTCTTTGTGTATAGAAAACACTGCTATGAATCCTCCTGTATAGGCGTTACAGCATTCGAGTGTGGACAATAATTCGACCCAATTAAAAAGTACTGAGTTACTATTTATTTGCCAGTGCTCATTGGTGCAAAATGGAGGACGGAACGGCCGTATTTAGAAGGTGGACCTTTTCTGGAGAAGCATGTGCTGTCTCAAATACATTTTCATTGGGGATCTGACATGATGGAGGGCAGCGAGCACACAGTTGATAAGAGGAGACATCCTGCTGAAATGCACGTTAGTTATTGTTTGAAAAAATCATGGTCTTCTAAGATTTGGAACTGATATTAAAATTACTAATTTATGACATTTCAACGTTTTGAAAATGTAGTGTGTTAATATTTTTCTTAATAGGTTCTACATATTAGAAGGGTTTTGAAATAACTAATTGGTGAAATATCCACCTACTAGGTTTCAACAACTAGGTTTTCTTAATTCATACAAAATTTATGTTATAAATCATTAATATTTATTTTAACAGGTCACTTTCTTCCGTTCAGAATATTTAACACAAGAAGAGGCTTTCAAACACCCTGATGGAGTGGTAATGGTTTGCTATCTAATCAAGGTAGGTATTTTTATAATTCATACCAATTGTAACATTGGTTAAGAAGTGTATGAATACGTCGGGAACCTGCAGTTTTGCCGAAAAGATTTTGCCAAAATTTCACATGCCAAACTAATTTTGGACATATTTTTTTATACTAATGTTTTGCGTAGAACAATTCATGTACGCACTTTTTCATTTTGTCAAATTTTTAATTGGCAGTATATTACCAAGAATAATATGGCATTTGAGTTTTAATGGTTGTGTGGTGTTAAGTGGTTTATTACAGCAAACAATCTTCAGACAGTAAAAGTTTGGTCAAACGATTCGCTGTGCCAAAAAGGAAGATTTTTTGAAGTATGTAACTCTAAAACGGTTCCAAGTGGAATACTGCGCACCCCGACTTGGATAGTTTAGGTTAGAATGGTTATTTTTATAACCATCCAAGACCAACATCATTTTCGAATATGTGACGCCGAAACGGGTCCAAGTCTTATTTTATTTTGCGTAAAATGTATTATTCCAACTGAAACATTTGACTAAATAAAAATTGGTAAAAGTACTTGTTAGTGAACAAGTTATTATTTAAACGTACACTACTCAAATATAACGTTTGTGCTACAATTATTTATGACGAGATTTCTTGCTAAGTATTAATTTGATGTTAAACGAGTGAGGTGTCGAATCTTTCTTAGGCACAGGATGTACAAAAAATACTCTTGCCACTTACTCGGCCACGAGGCCGGGACTGGTCTCGCAGAATAAGAGAGTGCGAAAAAGCGTGTAGTACAAAGCACAGCTCGGAAGCATAGTACTTATGCACTATCGCCGGTATACCATCTGGCCCACTCGACTTCAAAACATCTAAGGACTTAAGTTTCCGCCAGGCCACCCGTTGCTTGACTTTTACTTCGGTCACGGAAGCACCACGGCTGGGAATAATAGGTGGCTCGATATACCCGTCGTTCATAGTCGAGTTTGACGAAAAGAGATTACCCAAAAGATGGGCTTTCTCCTAAGCGCCATGGGCCCTACTACCGTCGGGGTTTTGCAGCGGTAAGGCAAGGCTGGTAGAAGTTTGGTGAGCGACCAAAATGCACAACTACCAGTTGGGTAGCGCCCAAGCTGCTCGCCAATTCTGTCAATGAACTCAACTTAGCCCTGGCCGTTGCTTTTTTTACTGGATATCGAAACAGCATTTAACTTCCGCTTCACTTCAGCAATATTCGAATCCTTATTGGCAAGAGTCGTGTATGCATGCATCGTCCAAGCCGTGTTTGCAGATTGCTTGCGGTCTTTAACTTCTCTGAAGGGCCTATTTAACCACGGGCGTTTATATATAGGCTATTTGGTTTCTGTAATCGACAAACACGCGGGGTTGTCACGGACAACAGCTAGTAGCTTATATATCACGGATTTTATCAAAAATACAATTTATATTCTTGTTACTCTTGTAGTATGGTGTTAATGATGATGAGCGATTAAACTGGGTTTTGGAAGGATTTCCAAGAATCATAGAGCCACAAACACACACCCGTATTGGTCCACGCCCAATGTGTGATCTGTTACCGATGTTCTATGAAGACTTCTTCCTTTATTGGGGCAGACTAGATACCAGTAAAGGCGACAGATTAGTGCTAAGATGGTTGGTTCCTCGAACAAATTTGTGCGCGTCATTTGAACAGGTATTCAATTCTCTGATTTTTACAATTGAATTATTTAACATTCGATCAAGGGAGTTGAAGGCCTCGAATATAGTCCGGAACATTATTAAGATCTATGCGTGAAGGTAGAGGGACAGTTCGTAATACACGATCGCCTAATTCCACTCCAGGGCAAGGCATGAACGTGTTGACGATATTCTAGGAGACCGTCAACATCACCACGCCCCCGAGCGACCGCATTCTTCACCAGAGTTCTCACGTGCAAGATGGCATTAAGGGTGGATTGCCCCAACTCCACAGAGGTGCTCGACGAGCCACTTTGCAATAACTCTTTCAAATAGCTTGTACACCTCGTCGAGCAATACTA
This sequence comes from Eilema griseolum, assembly GCA_963662185.1. NCBI lineage: Eukaryota > Metazoa > Arthropoda > Insecta > Lepidoptera > Erebidae > Eilema > Eilema griseolum. Next base: position 22,858,378 of record OY759238.1, read on the forward strand.
CAGACCGGTAGGAGAAAAGCAAATTCACTGGGCGACCCTTTCCACTGGCCTTGGATGGCAGATGTGACCTTGTTTCCCCATCTTCCACAATTTTGAAAACTAGCCCCCTTTGCAGACATGCGCTGTGAAACACTCGTAGTTAGGGCTCGAAAGCATCTACGTCACCTAGAGCTAGATCCTATTATTTTGAAAAAAATGAGAAGATGTTTAAATTTGGATTATGGAGGGAGTCATGTCCTCCATGACCCCCCTTCGGACCGCGTCTAACGTGGCCCCTATTTTACCTTCAAATGACTGTGAACCTTATCTCCAGTAGATAAAATTCAAATCAGTTCGTAATATTTTGCATCAAAAAGATTTTAAGTGAGAATTGCCCTTAAGTGCAATTTGATCCTCTCTTCTTAAAATTATTTTACGTTCAGTAATTTACTCAATGATGGGTACCATCAAACAATAAACTCATCACAAACACATAACATACAAACAACTCATCCAACGACCCCGTATCACCTATTTACTACAGTAATGCAATTGGATGGAGATTTTTCATCAGGTGACTTCAGGCACTACGCCATATTCTAATCAATGAGTATTCTTGCAGATGAAACAGATTCGGAAAATCTGGGACGCTTGGGATGAACCTCTTCTACGAAATTACAGACCACTTCAACCTCGATGCAATCGACATGTTTTCTTTATAAGCCCTCACTGGTGTCAGTATAACTCTTTGCTACCCACTTCGAGGATACCTGAACCGTCTATTTCGGTTCTATCAAACGAATACCAAACGAAGCTTTGGATGTTACCTCCTCAAAATGCATACATGTTACCACAACCAGAAGAAACTGAGACTGAGACACCGGTGACAGAGGAAATAGACTAATCAGCTGATTAGTATGTTTTCTCTGTCTAGTATTAGCTGTGCGAATGTTAAAATTTTAAAAATGATACAAAAAATATGCATGTAACTAATTTTTTTATCCTTGGCGTTTGAATACGTCTTAACTTACAACTAGATAGGTACCTAATAAGCATTGTAATTATAACTGAGGTAATAGAAAAAACCAAGACTATGTAACTATTATGAATAATAATTTAAAAAAAATGGAATCTTGTTTCAATATTTTTATTAGCTATTGTGTTGCGCGCTCGTTGCCTCTAATCAACTTAGGAAAGAGAGGGGCCGCGATGTTTTTTTATTTTACGTGCGCAAAATCCCCACGGATACCTCCCCACCGGAGCCAGTGGAGGAGGTTATGTCGGACTCGAACCGACTAAAACGCACGCCACCTGTGGGTCGCTTTGGTTGCCGAAGGTGAGGTTGACAGGCATATACCTCGCACCCCGGCCGACCCAGGGCCATCTCTCACGATCTGGCCCTCTTCTCGGGTGTGGGGACTACAGTCAACCTGCCGATAGCGGTCGTTGTGACTAGACGTGTTACTTTTAATTTAAAATTATAAATTAGTACGATTATATAAAAGTTACCTTGTGAAAGCAGTCATAAAGTTCGAAATCGATTACTTTTGCATATAACACATAAGTCCTATAATATCCGTGCAACTGTCGGTGCTTACGCCTCTCCCCCCGCATTCCTCAAGAGTGAAGAGAACGGTTGCCATTTTTCGACTCGCTTACACCCGTGCGAAGTGCCTATACGCAACAACACAATGAGTGTGCAGAGAACACCGCCACGAGATACATTAACAAGCGGCAGCGGGAGCTGCAGCGGATCTATGCCAAACATACCAACTTTTGGTGAAGATGAACCTTATATAAATACCATTGTGAGGAAACGAAAGGAGCGCACTGACGAATACGACTATAAAAGTGAGTTGGCCAGTTTTCGGGCTGATATTATGAAGTGCCTCGAGGGATTTGGACGAACACAAAAAGAACAACTACAACATATAAGAGAGGAAATGTCCGAGATCAAAAACGAAATTAAAACATTGAAATTAACTAATGAAACTATAACATCGCATTTGGATCAAATAAATACTGAAATAAATAATCTAAAAACTACTGAGAATGCAACAAAGAACAAAATTAATAATATAGAAATTGAAATAATGCAAATAAGAAACCAATCCGCTGAAAAGTCATCATCATCGAAATCGCCACTCTTATCTCACGAAGATCTCATCCTAGAACTAAAAGATCGTTGCGATCGAGAAAAAAATATTGTGATTGTGGGTGTATCCGAAAAAATTGATAAAAGTTATAGTTCCAGAAAATCGTATGATGAAGTCCAAATAACGAGATTAACTACATTGTTATGTGAATCGTGTCCTAAACCAAAAAAGGTGATAAGATTGGGTAAATATATACCGAACAAAAGTCGCCCGATAAAAGTTTGTTTTGACAATGTTGAGACTCCTAGATATCTGTTGCGCAATAAAACTAAATTACCTGAAAATATTAATATGTATGGCGACCAGACTCCAAATCAGAAAATATACCTAGAATCGTTGAAGACGGAATTGCATAGACGTACTGAAAATGGGGAAAAAGATATAATTATTAAATATGTTAAGGGGGTACCAGCAATTGTTACGTGCAAGCCTAATAGGGAAAAAAACTAGTGACCGCGACGCCACAAATAGCAACCAGTACAGTAAAATCGAACGGAGTATGTCATCAAATAGTGAAAAAATATGAAGAAATACCCTTACACCCCTCGTCGTTAAGATTTTTTTACGGTAATTTTCGCAGCATCCGTAATGATGGCAAATTTGACGAGTTACAATGCCTGATACGCGCCTTACCCTCGACGGTACACGTCCTAATCATCACAGAAACCTGGTTGACCTCAGAAAATGATGCCAATCTGTATCAGCTACCAAATTACACCCACATACACAACTATAGGCAACATGGCAGGGGTGGTGGTGTATCTATCTTTTTACACAACAGTATAGCATACGAAATAACAGAAGAACTATGTGAGAATGGAAACCACTACTTGTGGATATATATTGCTAAACTATCTTTGAATATAGGTGTGATATATAAGCCCGGTGTGTCAAATGTTAATAACTTCTTAGACATATATTCCACTCAACTCGAGCGTTACAACAGATCTATTGTTTTTGGCGACTTTAACCTGGATTTACTTAGCACGGAAACGGATGTAACGAAATACAAACGTGAAATACAAGGAACAGGATACGAAATATTGAACAGAGTGGATGAGAGATATGTGACACGAAAAACCAGCCAAACAAATACTATTATCGACCATGTTTGTACAAATATAAAAAATCACTCGTTTAGCCTATCAATAATTGACTCATCGCTTTCCGATCACAAGCAAATGTTTTTGGAAATTGGCAAGCTGGCACCAGCAATAAAACGAAAAATACCATACAAAGCCATAGATTATGAAAAACTCTTTAGTAACGCCAAAAGAGCTGAAAATAACTTGGAAAACTGTGATTATACCTACCTAGAACAATTTATACAAGATCAAGTGCAAGATAATAAAATTGACAAAACAAAAATAAATAATCTACCTCAAAAGGATTGGATAACTAAAGACATAATTAATGCAATAAATTTACGGAACAGCTTATGGAGGCAAACAAAGATGAACCCTGATGATGTCAGCCTACGAAAGAAGTTTGAAAACCAGAAATCCACTGTAAGAAACATGATCAATAATCAAAAGAGAAAGTATTACCACACATTATTTCAAGACAATTATGATGACCCGAAGAGACTGTGGGAAGTAATTAACAATTTGGCGCTGAACAAAATCAAGGACAGCTGTGCTCCACCGAAACTGATGTCGATTTCCGGTCCTATAACAGAAGGTAACGAAATTTGTAATTTATTCAGCTCTTTTTTCTCATCAGTAGGGTCAGACTTAGCGAACCAAATACCAAGTACCTACCATGTAAATACCGGGAATACTCTAATGTACGGTGACCATTATTCACATGATGTAATTTTGAATCACTTTCAACCATGCAGTGTGAGTGAAATCTCGAAGATTATTGACAATTTAGATAATAACACTAGTACGGGTTTGGACGGAATTAGCACTAAAGCAATAAAATGTCTCAAAAATATAATTCTCAATCCGCTAACAAATTGTATAAATGAGTGTTTATCTCGTGGCATGTTTCCTGATACACTGAAAGTGGCTAAAGTCACCCCCATTTACAAATCTGGTTGCAGATCAGATCCGGGGAACTACAGACCTGTATCTGTTCTACCTGTTCTATCAAAAATATTTGAACGCATTTTATACGAACGTTTAAATACCTATCTACTTGGAAAACAATTCCTAAACAACCACCAATACGGCTTCCGCGCTAAATCTAGCACTCTCACGGCTGCCGTCGATTTAGTAACAAAAATAAAAACTAATATAGACCAGAAAAACATAGTATTAGGTATATTCATTGATTTAAAAAAAGCATTCGATACGGTGAGTCATCAAAAATTACTACAGAAACTACACAACATAGGTATCACAGGAACGGCCCTTAATATGTTCTCATCATATTTTCAAAACAGACGGCAAGTGGTCAAAATAGGTAATTTCATGAGTTCTACACAAATGCTGCCTTTTGGTATAGCTCAAGGCTCCATAATAGGCCCGTTAATGTTTTTAATTTACATAAACAACATACATTTGATAGGACTGACGGGTCATCTTACTCTCTATGCGGACGATACATGTCTTTTCTATTGCAATAGTTGTATACATACGATTATGACTGAGGCTCAGAGGGATCTTAACTTACTAACCGAATGGTTCAAATACAATCTACTAACTGTAAACGCATCGAAAACATCGTTTATGATTTTTGTTGCGAAAAATAAAACAATACCCGAATTTGCTCCTCTCCATATAGATAATGTAGAAATACAACGATCTAACCAAGAAAAGTACCTTGGATTACGGATAGATGACAAACTATCATGGAGAGTACATGTCGACCACGTAAGAGGTACCTAAACTAACGTCCTTATTAGGTGCCATACGCAAAATATCCAACTGCCTACCAAAACGAATAAGCACAATTATTTATAACTCTGTAGTAAAATCAGAGCTAGAATATATGATTGAAATATGGGGCTCGGCCGCATTAACATATTTAAATCCATTACAAAGAACTCAAAATAAAATTATTAAGGCTTTGTATCATTATCACTATTTAACACCAACAACTCAACTGTATAAGGAAACTGAATTAATGAATATTAGACAGATTTATGAGTACTGTACATGTATTTTAGTTAAAAAAATTGCAACCAACTCCGTCCAGACAAACATACGTTTTTCAGAAAAAATAACTCCCTATAGTCTTCGTAATAAAGGCAAACTTCAGTTAACTCATCCACGCACAAACTATGGAAAGAAAACGATACTGTTCGAGGGAGCACAGCTGTACAACAAATTGCCTAATGACATCAAGGATACGGACAGCATAAAAATCTTCAAACTAAAACTAAAAGAATATGTGCAAAAAGTGTAATGAACTTAGAACTGCATTACGTTTATAAATACTTACCTAATGAACGACCCTAGAGGCGACAATGTATTACTTATGTTATCTTATATAACATTTATTTGTACTTATCTCATTTTGAGTGAACTGTATGTTTTTTATGAGAAATAAACATCTTTAAACCGACAGAGTCCCCAACTCGTCCCCGGAAACGGGGAGGCGCGCCAGACGCGCCACCGCCGCGGCCTGCTTCTGCCAGGGTGACAGGCGGCTCCACCTGTCACCCCCAGGCCAGCGCTCATGGGGGGCGGAGGTCGTTCATCGACCTCCGACGCCCGAGTATACGCCTGTGTAACACCAGAGAAGCCACACTCGCGCTGCCGACCCTGTAAGCACAGAGTCTCTGTGCCGTCAGTGTAGAGGACAAAGCAGGACAAGCCTTTAGTCATCCCACTGACAGCACAAATTCTCCAGTAAGCTCTGGCTACCCTACTCACAGCTGGGAACACAACACGAAGTTATTATAACCGCGGTATTCTGTAGGGCGGAGGTACTTCCCCAGTCGGACTGCTCAATTGGGCGGAAATACCGCCGTGTTCTATCTCCTATAACGCCTTGTCTTACTTATAAGTACGTCAAAATATTTAGACAAGGGCCCTGTTTAATAAACATTACTATTCAACAATTATGTAGGTAACTAAGTTACATATTTTGTAATGTTGTATAACAAGTGTTGTTTAATAAACCTTACAATATGTAAAAAAGTTACAAATATTGCAAGTATAAATGCTGTTTAATAAACGTTTACAATTGTATAAAACGCCTGTAGATCTCCATGACAATAATTGTATCTACAAATTGGAGTAGTTGTAAGTTACAATTTACATAAAATGTAAGTTTTTGTTGAATATTCCTAAATTTAAGCTAACGAGGGTAGGTTTAAAAAAATGTTATATTTTTAAAAGTACCCAGGTTTGGTTAGTGATTTAGTTTCATAATTGTATTATTCATTCGTAACAAGTCATGGAGCACCAAAATAAAATTAAACAGAAAATTAACATTAAATATTATCGACGGTAGTTTAACTGACACGAAATTTTTCGTTAAATGTAAAATCTGTCACATCCAAATTAAAATCTATCCTAAAAACGCGTCGTTGCCGTTCCCTTGTATTATGGTATTCATTATCACTACTATCACTACTTTCACTGCTTGTTGTGATTTGTAACTTGTACTCTTTATTAAACAGAAACTTGTAGCCTGTTAAATACAATTACTATTTACAATTTGTAATTATTAAACAGGGCTAAGGTGGCCAAATAGGAGTAGGAAGGTAAATGCGGAAGAAAAGAGTTGAAGTTTACTGTGGCGTTATTTATGAACGGATCTTATTTTTAACTGAAACTTCACAGGTTGTCATGAAAAAAAATGCCATTCCTCGTGAAGGTGAATTTCGTTATAAAAAGATAAATGAGAAAAAAAGGGGGAAGTTTGCTGTAGCGGTTATTTAATAACGGATTGCAATTATTTTTTGGTGCAACATCTGGGGCCGTTTAATATTTCGTTTTTTAAACCTTTTTTATGGATTTCAAATATGATAAAGGGTACCAGAAAAAGGATACCCGCGAGGTCTACTGTTCACAAAACTACTAGTTATATTTAGTTACGAAATCAAAGAATAGAAAATACTAATATTTTCTATTACTGTGTTCAATAATAAAGGCGACGTGTAATGCCAAAAGACTTGTTTACAAACTTAACGTAATACTCGATAACATTCAGCTGACAAATGTCACTGTCAAAAGTGTTAAAAATTCTTAATAAACATAAAAATAACCTAAAAATTCATAGTATTGAACAGTCTTTAAGAATGATCAAGAATTTTATCCGTACCAGCCGCTGGCTGACACGGAGGCAAATCGATATCATTAGTCAAGTAGCTTTACGGCGTTATTCGTACGTATCTTCCAGAAATACTAATATAGATATTATTAAGCGAAGATTCCTATCAACTCCGTCAAGTACCCAAGTTTCTGAAGTCGAGCCAGCAGTTTTTGAGGAAATTTGCAACGAAACACTTGAATCTCTTTGTGATTACTTTGAAGAAATTGTAGAATCAGATCCAAATTTGAAAAGTGTTGACATAACTTACAGTGTGAGTAATCTTTGTTCCTGTAAAACACTAGACTAGACGATCATATGTAACAGCTTCACACGCTTTGAGTATAGGTAAATACCTTGAGGTAGGTATTCCACCTGCAAATGATAAGCCGTCACACATTTAAATTGGGAGTTCGGAAAATGAGTTTGATAAATTGGAGGAAACCTCATTGTAATTATATTTATCAATGTATGGTTGGATTTTATTATGTGTATGAATATTTTATTTATATATTTATGTATATATGTATGTATTAATATATATTTTACCTAGGTAGTTATCTTTCATAAGGCACCTACCTTATTCTCTGCACCACCTATTGGGTTGACTGGTAGAGAATGCCTGTGGCATTAAGTCTGCCTTTGTACATTTGTGCATGAAGTTTAAATAAATAAATAAATAAGCATTCAGCAATTTCATAATAGAATTTAAAAGAATCTTCCTAAATGATAAGACTAAGAGAATAGTACTAACTTGTCTAAATTGTCGACCCCGAGACACAAGTTGAGACTTAATCTGGTTCAAAAATGTGAAAGTTTTTAGGGATTGATCATGGATTTGAAAGTGCAAATTGATATTGGTGCTATAATATTATAGAAAGTAGCTCACTTGCTCAGGGACGGATAATAATTGTCATCTTCGGCTTTATGACCAATCATATCTTTATTTTCTGTAATGTCACACATTGGAACAATCATAATACAAATATGTGAAATTTTGGTGACATTTTTTTTATAGAAACTTAACATAATTCTTTCATTTTTTATTCCAGCTGTGCAGTGTTTTACAATTAATACAGATAATTGTTAAATGGTCAGTCAATTTAACCTATTTTTTATACCACTTAGGTGGCAGACAAACAATGGGCCCACCTGATGAAAAGTGGTTACTGTGGCCTATGGATGTGTGAACACCAGAGGCGTCACACTCGCACAACCGACCCTGTATGCACAGATAGATTCTGTGCCATCAGTGTTGAAAATAAAACAGGACAAGCTTTTAGTCATTCCACTGACATCACAAACTCTCCAGTGAGCTCTGGCTACCCTTCTCACCGCTGGGTACACCCTACTCACCGCTGGGAACACAACACAAAGTTATCATGGCCACGGTATTCTGTAGGGTGGAGGTCCTACCACAGTCGGACTGCTCGATTGGACAGAATTACTAAAGGTTATCATAATACCAGGAATAATACTCTCAACCCTCTATGTAAAGACTCCAAGAATATGCATATGAATATTGTTGATGCAAAAAATTGACAGTAAATATTTTTCATTTTCAGGATGGTGTGCTTACTGTTGCTTTTGGAGCAAATTATGGAACCTATGTGATAAATAGACAAACTCCTAACAAACAAATCTGGTTGAGTTCACCCGTGTCTGGACCAAAACGCTATGATCTAATTCTTAAAGACGGTGGACATTGGGTGTATAAACATGATGGGATATCATTACACCAACTTTTACAAGAAGAAATTTCGAAAATAGTAAAAAATAAAATAGAATTTAGTCACTGTGCACACAGTTTGATCTGAAAATTGTTGCTTATTATTTAATTTAGTAAAGAGGTTTTATGTTTTAATTTTTGTTTTATTTTTTTAAAATCCAAAATGGAGGTTATTGAAGATGGAAATATTATGGACCGTATTCCTATACTGTTGCAAAGAGATTTGGAATATTATCAGGTACATATTAAAAAAAACTATTACACTAGATATAAATGTAGTGATGTAGATATAGTCATAAACATAATACATATTTTATATTGTCTTTCTGATGTAGAAGTCTTCTAATTTTGTGTGGGTTCCATTTTAAATTAACAGGTCATAGAGTATGGAATGATAATTTAATTTTTATGGTCACTACTGTTCATAGGTATACTTGTAACAGTGTGAGTGTCTGTGTATATGGGGTAATAATGTACATTGAGTTGTAGCCATTATGATTAAAGCTATGGCCGTTTTGCTCGTATTTTCTTTTTTGGTGTACAAAGTTTTTTTTCATTTGTGCTAGTCTCGCCACATTTTTCTTTAGTTATTTGTCTTACAGTTTGTTCTACAATATTAAGCGCACCAAAAAAGAGAAAATGACCAAAAGCAGTTGTGTCAAAACGGCCATCATAGCGTGCCAAAACTATTTAGTGATAGGAAATACCTATGACACTTAAGGCCCAATGTCAATTATTTAGTAATAATGTTCCTAAGTTTTCTAATTATTTCAGATTGATTTCACTTTTATCACTAAATTTTTTATAAGAACACTGCCGTTTATAAAGAAAGTATAACTTCTATTCTATACCTACACTAGAAACAGCAGTAGGTACTAAGTACTGCTAACACGAAACAATTGATAAATGGACTCACCACTGAGATTAGCTCATTTTATCAAAAATACTTTTTGAGCCAAATAGGATGACCAACTATTTGATTACTAATGTATTTCAAGGTGTAATTTCATGCCATTAGCTTTATATTTAAGAATATTATTATCAATTAAGTACAGCAAGAACAATACATTGATCTGATAAATAGATCATTTCTTTTTACTGAAAAGTGGAATATTTTTGTTAATACACCTTAGGTGGCAAACATGTACACCACCCACTTGATGGAAACAACATCAGGGGCGTCATACTCGTGCTACCAACCTTGTAGGAACCTAGCCCCTTTGAAAAACCCAATATTGTATTCGCTTGGAAAAACCACAGCAGGGAAATAATTCCACAGCTTGAGCGTGCGCGGGATGAATCTTCATACTTCAGTGTGCGTACCGTTACCGGGTGCAATTTGATATCGCTAGGTGAATGATGAGACAGACTCTGTGGCGTGGCGGTGGTGAATGCGGCCGCTACGCAAGAGACGTGGGCTCGATCCCCGCTCTCTACAAATATTTATACACATCATCCCTCGCACACTCAAGCTGTGGAATGACCTCCCTGCTGCGGTTTTCCGAAGCGCCTACAATATGGGGTTCTTCAAGAGGGGCATCAGAAGGTTTCTTCATGGTCGGCAGCGCGAGTGTGACACCCCTGGTGTTGCATACGTCACGGCCATACGCCATAGGCCACGGTAACCGCTTCCCATCAGGTGGGCCGTGTGCATGTCTGCCAACTAAGTGGTATAAAAAAAAAAAACATGAATATAGATATTTGTATTGGTCTGGTCGTGCCTCGGAGAGCACATTAAGCCGTCCGTCCCGGACGCCATATCTACTATATATGGCAATCGTTACGGGTAGTTGGGGCCCTAATGGCAGAATATGCTGTATATCCTAAGTCACCCCAACACCTGTAACCAACCATATTCGACAGCCTCTGTGGCGTAGCGGTAGTGAACGCCGACTGCTACGCAGGAGGCGTGGGTTCGATCCCCGCTCAGTGCAAATATTTGTATGCATGAATATGGGTATTTGCATTGGTCTGGGTGTTTCTATGTATAATATGTATGTATTTACAAAAATAAAAGTATTTAAGTATGTTTATCCGTATTCTAGATACCATAACACAAGCTAGTTAAACTATGCTTACCATGGATCTAGATAGCGTTGTGTAGAATGTTGTAGAATATTTATTTATTTATTATTATTATATTCTAGGAAATAAAGATTCTTATTCTTATTCTAAAATTCCAACAACTAGTCTAACGCTTCGATGTCGCCTTTATGTTTTAAAGGTCAGATAGCAGTCGGAAAATATTGAAGTTCAGTCAAATCCGCAGTTAGCCTGATGAAGCGGACACACGGCCCACCTGATGGGAAGTGGTTACCGTGTCTTATGGACGTCTGATGTATGGACGAGGTGAAAGCTTCGGGTGCACTGGGAATAACGCTAAGATGAAGACAAATAAATGTTGATAAGTAATTAGGTACCTTTTTTTTTTTACGTGCGCAAAATCCCCACGGATACCTCTCCACCGGAGCCGGTGGAGGAGGTTATGTCGGACTCGAACCGACTAAAACGCACGCCGCCTGTGGGTCGTTTTGGTTGCCGAAGGTGAGGTTGACATGCATATCCCTCGCACCCCGGCCGATCCAGGGCCATCTCTCACGATCTGGCCCTCTTAATTAGGTACCTTTCAATGTGATAAAGTTCAACGTGGATATAGATCTGAAGGAGGTAGGACACGACGGTATTCCCGTCCCAATTGAGCAGTCCGTCTGGGGACATACCTGCCCTACAGAATACCACGGTTATAATAACCTTCTGTTGTGTTCCCGGCGGTGAGTAGGGAAGTCAGAGCTCACTGGAGAGTTTTTATGCTGTCAGTGGGAAGACCAAAGGCTTGTCCTGATTGTGTCTTCTGCACTGACGTCAGAGAAACCTCTGTTCTTACCGGGTTGTCAGCACGGGTGTGACTCCTCTGGTGTTGCACACGTTCGTAGGTAACGTGACCACTTACTATCAGGTGGGCCGTCAGCTTGTCTGCCATCTAAGTTGTATAAAAAAGGAGATAGTAACCAGTCCATAAAACATTTCAGAAAAATCAAACAGTTCTATCAGAAACGGTATGTAAAGGCGTAGTGGGTGGTAGATTGGACTTCCCAAGAAATGCCTCGTTTGCAGCAGTTAAAATTGTGTTATGGCTTGAAGAGGAGTTTACTATTGCATTCAAGTAAGTACCTATATGTGACCTACGACCTTTTTTATTTTTAACGTGCGCAAAATCCCCACGGAACCCGCCCCCACCCCCCACAGAAGCCGGTGGGAGAGGTTATGTCAGACTCGAACCGATTAAAACGCACGACGTCTGCGGACCGTTTTTGGTTGCCAAAGGTGAGGTTAATAGGCATACTACTCGCACCCCGTCTGACCCAGGGCCATTTCTCTCGATCTGGCCCTCTCCTCGGGTGTGGCGTTGACTTCGTACGCGGGCTGTTTGGCTTGCGATCCTTCGTCGCTCCCGCTGCCGTTCCCGCCCCGCCTCCTCCTTAGGACTTACAGTACCGAAACGTGTACCTACGATCTAAATTGCGCAATAGCGAAGGATAAGATTCATATTCATGTAAGCGTCGGTAGCTTTTTTTTTTTACGTGCGCAAAATCCCCACGGATACCTCCCTACCGGAGCCGGTGGAGGAGGTTATGTCGGACTCGAACCGACTAAAACGCACGCCGCCTGTGGGTCGTTTTGGTTGCCGAAGGTGAGGTTGACAGGCATATCCCTCGCACCCCGGCCGACCCAGGGCCATCTCTCACGATCTGGCCCTCTTCTCGGGTGTGGGGACTACAGAGTCCCCAACTCAAGCGTCGGTAGCTTAGTGGTTAAGGAGTCGGCCTTACGATCGAAAGGTCCCCGGGTTTGAATCCTGGTCATTACACTACCAACGTGAATACACTCCTAATACAAGCAATTTAGCTTAGTTGGAGGGGTTAGAGGGAATTTTAGTACCTAATTTCGGTTCTGAATATGATTTTTTATTTAAATTAAAAATTAATTAATTAATATACGTAAGTACCTACAATATTTGTACCGAGTGGAAATCGAAGCCTCTGACGTCATCAGCCTTAGAAGTCGAACACTCTACCGCTATACCACAGATATACATTATTTAGTTCTTATACTTTATAAGCGTAGGGCCTAAGTGGTAAAATATATGGTCTCTTCTATTGAGGTTCAATTCCTGTCCAATTTCCGGTCCAAAACATTCTGATGGATAAATGGATAGCTCCATTTATCCATCAGGATCCAACTAAGAGTCTGGAAATTAATTTTCTGACTCTGGTCGGTATTTTAGGCACCTTATTAAATAGTAGGTTGAAAATAAAAACTAACTTTTACAGACATGGTTCAGGAATGTTTGTGATAACTAAAGAAGATGAAAAGGCTGATGGTGGTGTCGCCAAGACTTCTGATCCCGACAAATTCGTGCAACTGGCTATTAAATCTAGTGACTCTTTACGAGGTAAGTGACTTTCTATTAGTAGGTAATCACCAGTTATGATATGACTATGAACGCACAAATAGAGCCACAACACCCAGACCAAAGTATACAATACATATTCATGCAAACAAATATTTGTACTGTTGATTGATGGCACTTGGTGGTACCTGCTACACATATATAAAACACTTTGTACTTTTCTACTGTATTTTATTTTTCACCTGACTGGTTTTGCCACATGGCAATCTCAAAGCTTTGTATTGCCGGGTAAATCTTTGAGAATGCCGTTAGGCAAAACCGGTCAGGTGAAAAATAAATTACAGAGTAAAAGTACAAAGTGTCTTATTAAATATTTGTACTAAGAAGGCAATGCAAGAATTGAACTCACGACCTCAGACGTAGCAGTCGAACGCTCTACCGCTACGCTACAGAGGTCTTTAATCAACACAACTACATACATATAATCAAGCTTTTACCCTCGAAGAGTTAAACAGAGGTTAGTTAACACCCATATTTCACCAATCATTGAATTAAATCCTACGTAATGGGGGGTGAGCCCATTGCCGTCTTCCGGGCACTATTATGCATCTGAGGCTGAGTCTGGGTTGTATGTATCTGTCTCATGATAAACAGCCCTTTCCCTTAGTCGCCTTGTACGATACCGCATGGGCAGAGATGGGATGGTCTAAATTCTACTCTGCCGGGAAACACGCGGCGGCACGCGGAATGTAAGCAATTTTTTACTAATGAAACTAGTTACATGGTTGCAATGAAGTGAAATTGTATAAATATTCTGAGATAATAATGTACCATGATTTTTATATTGTATATTAAATAGTTCATGCCCCTCGTGGGTAATCGATCAGCAAGTCGATAAGTTGACTTGTAAGACACCGCATGGGAAGAGATGGGGTGGTCCAAATTTTACTCTGCCGAGAACACAACTACTTTATAGAACATACGTCATTGTTATTTATCGTAGTGCAGCATCTACCGTTCAGCGCCATCGGTCTCAGTGTTTGGAAGAAGCATTGTCTGATCATGGTAGCGTAAGCGCTTCAAATTGTATATTCGCAATCCTCCCCAGCAATCCAATTTACTAATTTTATCTGATTTAATCTTTACAATTTCCAGAACATCTTCACATGCTAGCGCAGGAAGCTCTTGACCACGCTGACCTGCCTGTATTAACCGCTACTCTAGGAGCCTCAGCTTTGTTAAAAAACAGCCTGTACTGCTATGTGACACATATTGAGGATAGCGGCAACGCAGAGAGATATTCTTTACTTCAAGTAAGTAATGTATTGTATTCTTCTTTTGTCATGTCGACGGCAAATTTGCAGCCACCTTGATAACGTTCTCAGAGGTAAGTATTTGTGAGTTCTTCCAGTGTCTTTGGGGAAGCAGCACACGTTAGCAGGTGGATCAAAGACTGTGGCATAGCTCCTAAGTAATGTATGATCCTATATTACTAACTTATACAGAAATCTGATCCCGTTCCTACAACTTCTGAAACCTATCTGGAGATGAAAAGTAGTTTATAATATGTATTATTCCAGAATATAAGTGTCTATGTCTCTAGACTAGACCACTGGAGTACTCGTACCTACCTCTTATAATACTTAGTCCTGGATCCCGATTCTGCTAATTGACAACGTGCACTGCGCATTCAGAATACATAATACGTTCAAGATAAATGCCTTGAGCAAAAGTCAGTATTAATTGTTTGTTTCTTTTTCCAGACCTGCTACAAACGATACACAACGATGTCAGAAGCCGTTGGGGAACGTGTGTTAGATCTGCATAACCGAGTGCTGTCGTTGTATATCCTACAAGATTCCGGCGGCCGGCCGATAGATGGCAAGACTCGTACGGTCCACGAGTCCGGCACGCCATCTGTGCAAGGATGGTGGCTTTATATGAACGGTGAGTCTAGAAACGAAGTTATGTGGGAGGATGGCACTTAGTCGACAGAGTTCATTAAATGGCATTATTTTTATTTAGGGCCGTTCAAGTATTATGTAAGCAGATTTATTACAATTATTTAACCCCCTCTCCCCCTTGTCAGCAAAAGTAAGCAAATCTCTAACTCCCCCCATGCTTACGTAAGCATTGGTATTTCTATGCATATTTTTTTTCATTTTTGGTTTTTAGGATAATGTATAGGTAATGCCTACTATGTTATGTGTGTAAAAGTAAATAACTACTCCTTATGTAATTATTATGTACACCCCCCACCCCCATGTCATCAAAAATAAGCAATGCAAAGACCCCTTCCCCCCTTTAGTGCTTACGTAATACTTGTACTTATGGCTTTTACTGTTGGTTCTATAATTTGAGTAAGTAAATATAATTAGCTACATTGTTTTTGTGAATATATAGTTATAATAGCTAGTTTGCGAATATACATAGAAATCCCAAAGCAATGCCAAAAGATATACTCATGCATAAAGATTGGCAATAGGTATTGTCACTGAGAATTGAACCTGCGACCTATAACATCATGGGCGTTACAGTCAGCGCACTCGAGGTGTAAAGGTTTTTGGCTTACCTGGTATAGTACTATACTTCCCATTTTTATTCTATATTAATGCCTCTGCCTACCCTGTTCATGATTTATAAGGTATAGCCTTAACTTCACAATGATTAGGTACCTACTTATATGTTATTTTAGGCAGCAGAAAAGATTTGTGGGATACTGTGCCGCCGCGAATGGCGCAAAGAATATTTGCTGGTATGCTTAATGAAACGTTGTCTATCCTCACTGTGAGGTATTGCCAGGTAAGAGAAATTTACTAATTTTATAACTTTTCTGGTACACATGACTCATATTACTCATGACACAGCGCCATCTAGATGCAAATTGAGATAACTCATGATATCAGTACCTACATTTTTTGATTGTGAATATACACCTATTATAATAATGTAGAATATACCTATTATAAGAATAATATACACCTATAATAGAAGCACCCAGAGTAATGAAAATATGAATACCATGAGTGGGCATCAATCCCGGGACCTCAACAGCAAAACATTTAGGGGTATTTATAACATTAACATACATACATAAACACGCCTATATCCCCGAAGGGGTAGGCAAAGGTGCGAGCACGCACATTTCGCCAGTTTATGTTTAGGTCACAATGTAATAGGTGGCGAGCCTATTGCCATTAACCGGGTACTTATAAACCTGCGATAAATACACACATAACTTCAAAAAACATCGAAAAGTCATTGGTGTGTGCCATGGTAAAACCTGGGATTGAACTCGAGACCTCGTCTCAGCAGTCCATTACCCATACCACTAGGCTACCGCGGTGTGGGGTATTTATACTGTTGATTAATGGCACTTGGTGTAATTTGTTATTACACATATTGAGAAACTCACTTGTATTTTCCACAGTATTTTTAATATATTTTAGACCTGACCGGTTTCGCATTATACGGCATCCTCAAAGATTTACAATGAATCCTTGTTTACAGGAATATAACGAATTACCATGAATCATTTAGGGGTATTCGGGGGGAAAATAGTAAAAATGAGTAACGGTGGTTAACGCTCTAGAAAGAGATAGAGGGGTCACTTCTTGGGGACGAGTTGGGGACTGGACTCTGTAGTCCTCACACCCGAGAAGAGGGCCAGATCGTGAGAGATGGCCCTGGGTCGGCCGGGGTGCAAGGGATATGCCTGTCAACCTCACCTTCGGCAACCAAAGCGACCCACAGGCGGCGTGCGTTTTAGTCGGTTCGAGTCCGACATAACCTCCACCACCGGCTCCGGTGGGGAGGTATCCATGTGGATTTTGCGCACGTAAAAAAAAAAAGAGGGGTCACTTCCTGACTATACTTTTAAACTTCCAGACAAACACAACAGATTTGACCACCCGATTGCTCCTCAATGATATACTAAACATACTGCTCTGCGTCGCTCAACTGTTGCCGGCCATCTGTGCGAACGGGTCTGATCTGGCTGGTCTCGACGTGAAGCACCAGACGCGAGATGTGAGGGACGTCCATGCGAAGTGCAATGAGTTGTTTAAGTGTTTTGTGTATAGGGGAGCGGAGCTGCATTATATTCATCAGGTGAGAGTTTACCTTTTGTGTGCTTAATAAACATCTAGGACAGCACTTGAATCAGCGATCAGTCCCTTTCTAGGAGAAATACATACATATATACAGTCATGCCTTTTTCCCAGTGGGGTAGGCAGAGACTACATTTTGCCACTTGCCACGATTCTGGTGTACATCTTTCGCTTCTTCTGCTTTCATAATTGGTTTCGGGTACTCTTGACATATCCTTTCTTTAAAATGCTTTCGATCTGATTGACATACGTATGTCTACGTTACTCCTACCGGGTTGTTCATTCACCCTCTCTTCATAAATTTGTTTCGTCAGTCTTCTTTTGTCCATCCTCTCCACATGTCCGAGCCATCCAAACATAGCTTTCTATATCTTAGTCACTACATCTTCAAATACACCACAACAACGTTCCCTTATCACGCTGTTCCTCACTCAATCAATTCAATTTCACCCCTGCTAAGTCTCAGACTTCTCATTGCCTCAGCATTCAATTTATTTTCATACTTCTTCTTCAAAATCCAACATTTACTACCTATATGTAAGTGTAGGGACGAGCACTCCTCTATGTACCGCCAGGCGTGCCTCTTTGGATACGTTCTGGCTGCACATAAAATTCTAATTAATCTAAGGGAAAGACGCTGATCAAATCAGTTATAGTGTGATCAAGACCGATATACCGCGCCCTAGGTACTCGCGACGTTGCGGGGATGAGGTAAAGATAGAGAAAGAAAGCATGAAACCCCATTCATTGTAGCGCCGCAATTCCTGGGCACACCGCTTACCATCTCCTCGAGTATCGGGATCCTTGGTGTCGATATCTCCAGCGACGTCCGTAGTCATTTGGAGGACAAGGTTAAGTTGGCATCAAAAAAACTTGGAGTACTTAACAGCGCGAAGCAGTACTTCAGGGGCAGCGCATCGAGCATTATCGAGTATCGAGCCATTGAAACCGAAGACGGTGCGTACTGTGCGGTATGAAATAAACTTCATCCCACCCACGCTCAAGCTGTGGATTGATCTCCCTGCTGCGGTTTTCCCAATATGGGGTTCTTCAAGAGAGGCATCAGAAGGTTTCTTCATGGTCGACAGCGCGAGTCTAACACCCCTGGTGTTGCATACGTCCATAGGCCACGGTAACCACTTCCCGTCAGGTGGGCCGTGTAGTTGTCTGCCACCTTATTGGTATAAAAAAAATGAAAGTGAGAGAGATACCGCCCTGAACGTCTGTGGACTGACTAAGAAGATTAATTGGTCGACAAATATACTTTTTTTTATTGTGCGCAAAATCCCCACGGATACTCTCACCATAGGAGTCGGTGAGAGAGGTTATATCGGACTTGAACCAACTAAAACGCACGCCAACTGTGTGGGTCGCAGGTTGCTGGAGATGAAATAATCTGAGACATAGCCCTCGCACTCACAGCGGTTACGGTCGGTGTATACTTGAACACGTTCTAGAAAGCTGAAATTCTCTTATACATCTTGGTCGTCCTGGGTCTAAAATGATGCCGATTTATTTTGAAATCTTTTCGATATAGGAAACCAGTTGGCATCAACTAGTTTCCTATATCGAAAAGATTTAGATTCTGACTAGATTTCTATTATTGTTTTTGTTATATCTCTAGTTCTACTCAAAGATTAAGTATTCTGACTGAGATCTTTCTGAAGTATCATCAAATTCTATTCAAAACTTTTTGCGTCCATGGCGAACTAGAATTCAAAAAAACTGTATTTTTTGGTATGGTATTAAAAGGTAAGTTAATATTTAGTGTGATGGGTCCAAAAAAAATCTACCTTCTTTATATAGAGCATGAATTAAAAATCTGTCATCGACGTTACAAGCCGATATTTAATTTTTTTTAAGAATATTAGAACTGAAATTATTAGTATTCCCTCTAACCCCTCCAGCTAAGCTAAATTGCTTGTGTTTGGAGTCTGTTCAGGTCGGTAGTGTAATGGCCAGGATTCGAACCCAGGACCTCTCGATCGTAAGATCGAGTCCTTAACCGCTAAGCTATAAAATCTCTTCAACGATCTTACAGGCATTCAAAGAGAAAGAAGACCCAACATTCACAAAGGAATGTCCCTACCCCTGGTTCACGTTTGTCAGCCCGAAATTGTTTGACACGTTTGACAACACGTCAGTCAAGAACACGCAGGACCTTGGCAATAAGACCGCGCTAGGTTTAGAGCTCACTGTACTGCTAGCTCAACCGCAGCCTTCTTGGGCATTGATTGTTAAGGTTAGTTTTTGTAGAATTTACGATGCTTTTTATAGCGGTATTCATGAAGATTTTTGGACCTCATCTGCGAGCCGATACACCTATTAATTTACAGATACGGCTCTGGTGGAGGCTTTCTTTTCAGGGTTGTGAGGGTAAATAAAACGTGAGGAAGATAGGCGTGAATATAAGTATATAAATGTGGAAAGCGGACTTTGTTTATATAAACACCTCAACAAAGTCTAGGGAACAAGATGACCCCAATTATTTTTTTTCGTGTAAATCTTGTTTTGCAAATAACTGGCAGCAAATAAATAAAAATAGAATAAAGTAGATTACAGAGTTGTTCGAAATTTAAAAATAAATTTAAATAAGTAATGATTTTCGAATATGGAGGGAAAACTTTTAAAAGTGTTTGATTGTGCAGTTTCTCTGAGGCAAAATATTTTTTTTTTTTATTGTAAATAACGTTTATTATCAATAATACGTCTTTTACGTATGGTTTGTGCATTTTTGTGACTGTAGTCATCATGTCACGTCGTAATTTAAGTCGCGAAGAGATGTTAAGGGCTGTTGGTATGCTGCAAGCTGGACGAACTCAACGCGACGTAGCGGATGCTGTCAACACCCAACCAAGCGTAATTTGCAGATTATGGGCACGCTACAGGTCTACAGGGGATGTTGCCGAACGTCACAGGGGACGAAATAGGGTTACTACCCCGCGACAAGATCGTTTCTTGCAAAATTCCACAAGGCGGCAACCCACGATTACTGCTCGTCAGTTGGTCGCAGGCCTCCAGTCTCAGCATCAAGTGGTTATTAGCGATCAAACTGTCAGAAGAAGACTACACGAAGCCAATCTTTATGCTCGCAGACCGCTTAGGGTTCCAGCTCTTCGACGTGGAAATCGAGGTCGTCGCTTATTGTGGGCTAACGCACATTTACAGTGGACCGACCATCAATGGGCATGGGTTCTGTTTTCCGACGAATCTTGCTTCGGTTTTCATCCTGATTCGAGAAGAGTGCGTATATGGCGAGTTCCTGGACGTCGGAGTCGTCTCCAGAATCCGCAAGAAGTTCATCCTTACCAAGGTGGAACAATCATGGTATGGGCTGGAATTCGCCTTGGTGGAAGGACCGACCTCGTTTGGATACGGGGCAATTTGAATGCAAACCAATACATTCAGGAGGTTATACACCCCATGGTAATCCCTCATCGACAGCAGTTCAGTCAAGATTTTATGTTCATGCAAGATAATGCACGGTCACACACCGCGAGGGTAGTGGTCAATGCGTTAAGCGAGCACAATATGACGACGTTGGAATGGCCTGCTCAGTCTGCCGACCTCAATCCCATAGAGCATGCCTGGGATTTGCTTGGGAGAAGAGCTTTCAGTGATTCTTTGGAAAATCTGAACACTGAAGAACAACTTTTTTTACACCTTCGCAGTGTATGGAGCCATATTCCACAGACGATGATTGACAATCTCATACTAAGTATGCCACGCCGTTGTCGAGCTGTTGCTAATGCTTTAGGAGGTCCTACAGATTATTAAAAACGTTTAAAGTACGGTTAATTACTGTATTTCTTACTACCTTGTTATTTTTGTGCCTAATCATAGAAGGTTGTAATACTCAATATTGGCACTATTCAATTCTTTCTTAAAAAAAAAAAAATTGGTATGAAAATGTTTTTATTAAAATTAAAATTAAAAACGGTATAAAAATACCCTTCTATTAATATAAAACACTCACTATTACAAGAAAGGGTTTTTAAATAAAAACTAGAAATGTCCTTGTTCCCTAGACTTTGTTGATGTGTGTAGTTAAAATACACTAACACAACACTTCCTCATTAAAAAAAATACCTGGCTACATGGCAATCAGAAACAGCGCCATCTAGTTAAGATAATCGAAACTAATTCGGAATTGAATACCTTCATAACTAAAAATTAATCATTCGGATATTGAGATGAAGAACTCACTTATTTCACCCGATTTATCATTCGGATATTGAGATGGAGAACTCACCTATTTCACCCAATTTATCATTCGGATATTGAGATGGAGAACTTCCCTATTTCACCCGATCCATTTGGGTTTTATACTACGAGTATTTCAGGGTTCAGATTCTACCAATAATTACTGATTTCAGGCACAAACTATGTGGCGTGGCGGCAACTATGTATTTATATAATTTCTGATGGCGGTAGTGAACGCAATTGTTACGCAGGGGGCGCTGGGTTCTATTCACGTTCAACGCAAACATTTTTATGCACGAATACTGCGTATTTCCGTGCCTCAAAGCCGTCAGTGCATGTTGCCATACGAACCTCAGGCAGTCGTTACGGGCAATTGGAGCCTTCAAAAGTGCGACTAGTCAAACTATAGATCTTCGATATTACTAATTGGTTGTGGAGATCAGATGACTGCCATCTTTTGATTCGCTTCACGGAAAATATCGGAAGTCCAGTCGCATCACAGACTGAAAAGCTGAACCTAAGTTGAGAAAATGTTCAGAGAATGATGTCTGATTTCAGGTTTTAATGATGCGTGATTGCCACCTCTCCCGTTTACTCTTACTGCGGGCCATTCGTCATATGTGTACAGACAATTCTCGATGGCCAGCTGACGGACTGTGGTACAGTGTACATGACAGGCAGAAGAAATGTAACGGTTTTCTGTGCACGGCGGATGGGTTCTGTCGCTTCAAGGGTGATAGCAATGGTGAGTTTGAAGTTAGATTTGTGGTTCGTATCCAGAATGACCCAAAGTGAACCTACTTCCATCATAAGAATTTAGCGTAATTTTATATCCTGTATCCTTTCAGTTGGAGAGGAATTGGCACGTGCAGCTGGAGCTCTCACTTACGTTCTAGCAACAATCGCCAGTAAGGCCGAACTCAAATCTACTCTCTGCTACGCACTCGAAATCTCTGGTAGAGACTGGGCTGCTTGCTTGGATAAAAGACAGGTGAAAATATATTTTTGTAGTTATTACGAACTCTGCCGCGCGGTTTCCAGCAGAGTAGAATTAGGGCCACCCCATCTCTTCCCATGAGGTGTCGTACAAGGCGACTAAGGGATAGCGCTGTTTACCATCAGACAGATATATACAACCCAGACTCAGCGTTAGCTACATGGCTCGAGTCAACAATAGTGCCCGGAATACGGCAATACACTCACCCCCTATTACGTGGGACCGAATACAATTATTGGTGAAATGTGGGTGTTAATTCACCTCTGCCTTAACCTTCCAGGGATAAAGGCGTGATTATATGTATGTATCACGAACTCGATATAAACGACTATGATAAAAAATGTAATAAAAAAAAATGTTCGCGATGTGTTACGCATATACGAGTATGTGCAATATATCAGGAACCTGTATCTGTCAACTGTCAAGCACTGTTATACCACTGACAGCAATGGCACTGTCATTTGCCATTAAAGTTCTGACTTTATTTATATTAACTCGAAATTCAAAATTGAATGAAAAAGAGTTCAGACCCTTTTTTGTGTGATAAAACCTATTATTACACAACCTATGTGCACTGTAAACTGCAAAACTATAATATATTCCTCCTTCTACGAGCAAGTAATGCCCGCAAATGACCACCGTCCCCCATGAGCGCGAGCACGGGGGTGACGAGTGGAGCCGCTCATAACCCTAGCTGAAGCAGGCCGCGGCATACCCGGGGACGAGATGGGACTCCGTGGTCCCCACACCCAAAGAGAGCCGTCCCAAAAGAGACGGTCCTGGGCCGGCCGGGGTGTGAAGGATATGCCTCAGATAATCTCAGCTCCGACAACCTGCAGCCCACACAGTTGGCGTGCGTTTTATTCGGTTCAAGTCCGACATAAGCTACCCCACTGGCAATCGTGGCGCAAAAAAAAAAAAAATTTTCTGTGTCAAATTTCATCCGGCCAGATCTTTGATTTGAGTAATAAACATTCATTCGATTTTGATTTGATTCATTTGATTTTGAGTTGATTTGATTCGATATCAATGTGATAAATAATTTGAAAAAAAGTGTCTAATCTTCTAATATATAAAATTCTCGGGTCGCAGTGGTAGTAACCATACTCCTCCGAAACGGCTTGACCGATTCTCATGAAATTTTGTGTTCAGTTTGATGCTGTCCGATTCTCAGACCTACCCAATATGCGGGTAGGTCTGAGAATCGGACAGCATCTATTTTTCATCCCCCTTAATGATAAGGACAGTCCAACCCTAAATTTATTTTTTAATTTCTAGATTTTTTCATATTTTCATTATTTTTTATTATACATCATTAAAAAATACACACATCCCAGAATTTTCAAGCGTCTACGATCATCCCCTATTTTTCCATCGCGATTTTTATCTTTCGATTATTAGTAAAGCCCCGCACACTTACATATAGTAAATAAGTTATTTTTGTTGAACTAAAAAAATGTTTCCTAGAAATAATATACATGGCAAAACAACGTTAAGCTAGTAACTGCTAGTATAATAGTAAAATTACTGATACCAATTATACTTAAATCTAATGATGACATTCTTCAAGTGTTTATTCATTTTTTATCTTGACTGATGATTTTCCAGGTGTGGTGTGACAGGAGACCTCCGTGGTTGGCCGGCATACTTGCAATAGTGGGTTCTGTTCTCGAGTTTATCCCACCGATTTTAGTAAACGCTGTCCAAAATGGGGCATCTATGTATCAGGTACCTAAATAATTTTACATAGTACAACTATACTATAAAGACAACGTAACAGTTACGTCCAAAGTATGAACTTTGGAACCTATGGTCCGCTTACCGTACCAAACCTGAGAGGAAGTGAAGGACTACACCATGAATGTGTATTAAACAGGTGAGATTGGTTTGGGTAGATTTTCCAAATTAAAAAAAACACCAATTTTTTTTTAAATCGGATAATCTAGTTGAAACAATTATTCTCTGTATTATAAGCTTGACAGTGACAGCTTAATGGCTTTTTTATCAGATTAATTTACTTCTTTGCAGACAATGTCTCTCTGTCTTTCCTGCATATCACGGTCCCTAGATTGTATACCTCAGTCATTCACCAATGCCTGTTCTATCATAGAAAATACTTTACCTTCTCGTATAAACCCTGTTGGAGGATCTATATTACTGCAAATGCTGGTAACAATCACTTATGAAGAGATTTTGAAATGGGCTGATGCTGAAACGGAAAAAGAAAAAGACGGTGAGCGCTTTCTGTTATTTAGTTGTTGTAGTTTTAGGTTTTGCGCCATCTAGTATACAGTACGTGTACTAAGTCAAACGCTTGTAATTTTGTTTTTTTTTGTTTCAGCTACAATATCTGCGAATGGAGACGCTCACACTATGCATACAAAATCAAGTAAACTTAGGTCGAAACATGTGAGGATTATGAATGCCGATCAGACAAGTAAGAAAATAATATTAATAAAATTTAGATTTTTTGTATAAGTATAAAATATAAAATACTAACTGACTACGAACTGACTGAAAAAAAATTGTTGCCATATAAAAAAGTTCTGAAACATTCATATATATAACCATGGACCTATAAAAATAAATCTATAAATAACTCATTTATAAATGAGTAAGATTTCTCTAGTCTCATGAGAGACGGTCCTGGGCTCGCCGGGGTGTGAGTGTTATGTCTCAGATCTCCCCTCCGGCAACCTGCGGCCCACACAGTCAGCGTGCGCTTTAGTTGGTTCAAGTCCGACATAATGTGGGGATTTTGCGCACATTATAAAGGCAAGGAGATAGCCCAAAGTCTGCCAGGGTTGCCTCATTCGGAGACTCTAACTCATGAACGAAACGCAGAAACTAAAATAAACGAGGTAATCAACATAAGGGGAGCAATCCGTCAGTCCGCAACAGTATTTACTTGTTTCATAACATAACATAAACTCACGCCTATATCCCCGAAGGGGTAGGCAAAGGTGCTAGCATCCACATTTTCCCAGTTTATGTTTAGGTCTCAATGTAGTAGGTGGCGAACCTATTGCCATTAACCGGGCACTTATAAACCTGCGATACATAACTTTGAAAAGTATCGAAAAGTCATTGGGTGTGTGCCATGGTAAAACCTGGGATCGAACTCGAGACGTCGTCTCAGCAGTCCATTACCCATACTACTAGGCTACCACCGCGGTTTCTTGTTTCATACTAACAAAATGGTCTCTAAATCTAGCAACTTCGACGTCGATAAGCTTCGACGCGACATCCAGTAGTGCGTCGTGCATAGCTCTAGCGATCGCCGAGGCACTTTGCTCCATCGACGAAGATGACAAGCACACGTATGAAATAGAACAACTCATTTCTCTGTCTAAGAAAAAGGTGGTACTGTCAAACCAGTTTGGTTTAGAGGACTTTCCTGAATTCGCAGAATTGTTTGAAGAGGTAACTTTTGATTTTGTAATATTTTTGATTGTACGAACAGTACAATATGACTTGGGCTAACCTGATGATCACCTGAAGGCAAACTCTCAAGAAAAAGAGTTCAATTACAGATACCAATGATATTAAATTTGTGTAACGGCTTTATCAGACGCTTTTTGAGGCTCTTTTTAATGGACCATGGTGGCGCGATTCTCATGCCACCTGAGCTAGTGGACTGTATTTTGCGGGGGATGAAGCTAAATGTTTTATATGACACTTTACACAACAAACAAGATAGATGATCGGGTTGCCGCGGAGGTGGTTTAGGCAGTGAATGCAACCCAAGAAATTAGGAGAGGATGCACTAACCTTTACGACGCCACGTGCTGTCGGAGCCGGTGCACCGGTCTTCTCTTCCTGGCTCAGGAGTTGCTGCCCACATCACTAAATCACTTGAGGGACACGAGAGGCACAATCCGATCAGTAAAGGTCTATGAAAGCGGTTAAAATCCAACAAACATTATTAATTTCTGAGAGTCGCGCGCGCTGCCGCCATTGCTGATTCTAGTTCAAAACGGAAGACAAGATGCGGCTATTTCAACCATTGGCGGGGCGAAAACTATTGTTATCTCACTTTAGAGGTAGTGCGGGAGGGAGATGGGTATAGGGAGCGTGTGTTCAGTGTCAACCAATTGAGAGACGATTTGAATTTACTACTACTGGCGCAACCAGACCAGGGATTATTGAAGCACTTGATATGTATTTTAACTATCATGGTCACTCACACTAGTATTACGGCTATCGGAATATTTACCATATTGTATTGTTAGCTAGCTGCTGCTTCTCTCTTTCTCTCTCTCTCTCTCTTTGGCATTTTTTGTAATGATATTGATAACATTTAAGGGTGATGTTCCTGGATCAAACGCAGAGCGTGTAAGTGACGCAGCAGCATTGACCAGCCAAATCTTAATGACATCTCCTGGCAGAGACAGTCTTCGGGTATGTAACCACAATCTTATTTAGTGCTAGGTACTTGCCTCATATAAAACAACAAGTACAGCCAATGCAGCATGTACAGCTTTGCCTTTTTCTAACATAAACATATCTCACGCCTATATCTCCGAAGGGGTAAGCAGAGGTGCTAGCACCCACATTTCGCCAGTTTATGTTTAGGTCCCAATGCAATAGGTGGCGAGCCTATTGCCATTAACCGGGCACTTATATACCTGCGATAAATACACACATAATTTCGAAAAGCATCGAAAAGTAACTGGTGTGTGCCATGGTAAAACCTAGAGAACCCGACACCTCGTCTCAGCCGTCCATCACCCGTAGCGGGAGCGCGGGAGCCTTTTTCTCTAATCTAATAATCAGCATAGGAAATACTACAGACACGAATCTCAAGGAAATTTATGTTTTTAGGTGATATACGAGCACCTACAGTTACATTCAGAATGGATTTACAAAGAGCTGGGCATACAGGAGTCGTGTGATGTGGATATACCATTGAACAAGACCCCGCTGTTGTACACTATGTTCCATATTGGGAAGCAGCCTTTTGATCAAGTAAGTTATGAGTTGTCCTGCGCGGATGCGTGGACTGCCGCCGCCTCCTATTACGAGCAAGTAATGCTCGTGAAGGAGGTAGCGGAGCAGCAACTGAGGAGACTCACTTTCACTTCGAAAATCTTCTTTATCTTAGCGTTAATCTTAGTTGCATCCGAAGCATTGACCTCGGAGTCTGAGGTCCGCTTTACCAGTCTAATTGCGGAATTTGCAATACTTTGATATTGCGTGAAGCGTATTTCGTAAAGCGAAGTGAGGTGACAGCAGGAAATAGAGGGATCGTAACTACTGATTATGAAGGAGGACTGGAAATGCTTTAGGTAGAAATGTTGTATGAAAGTTATGTTAACAGATGAGGTAAGATTTGGGTTTTTTTACTCCACTTAGGTGGCAGACAAGCACACGGCCCACCTGATGGGAAGTGGTTACCGTGGCCTATGGACGTTTGTAACACCAGAGGAGTCACAGTTGCGCTGCCAATCCTGTAAGTACATAGTTTCTGTGCCGTCGGTGTAGAAGACAAAGCAGGACAAGCCTTTGGTCTTCTCACTGACTGCACACATTTTCCAGTGAGCTTTGGCTACCCTAATCACCGCTGGGAACACAACACGAAGTTATTATAGCCGCGGTATTCTGTAGACCAGTCCCTCTTTTCCAGATAGACCAGTTTCTCGATACTTCTAAAGCAAAACCACTGTCACACAGACATTGTAAATAATGGCCTAAAATTGTAGACTTTATTTCTATAAGCTTAAAGTCCAAAATTAATTGAGAAGAGTTTCATTAAAAAAATTCATTCACTCTGCAAAACGCCTTTCTATTTGGACTTTAACCGTATTGCTTTAAAGTCTAAAATTAAATTATTTTTTTAGTACTGTCCGTGATATGATAGTGCTTTAGCAGAATCGAGGCCCAGTTGTTAGAATTTGGGCTCTAACTACGACTGCCAATCCTTCTATAGATGTTGATATGGTTCAAAATTCTAAAACTGTATATTTTGTCTTCCAGTTTCTTCGTGGTGAATGGCCATTACCGTGGAGCAAGCTCGTGTCAGTTGCTAAAGCATGGTCGGGCATAGAAGGTGCCAGGATTCACATCAACAGACGAACAGACATTCGCAATATGAAGAGTCAGGGCAAAAGTACTAAACAGCTGATGGAACTGTACGCTTTGTTTAAATCTAATAATGAAGGATTGTTGTAGTAACTAGATAATTAAAAAACCGGACAAGTGTGACTCAGACTTGCTCATGATGTGTTTCGTACCATTATTGAGAAAATCGTCAATAAATGACATTTTTTGTATGGGAATGTCCCTTAAATACTCATTTAATTGATTCTGTTTTAGTATGGCTTGTTATAATGATAACAAAAATAGATTATCTGCGAAAATTTCAGCTGTATAGCTATTATAGTTCATGAGATATAGCTTAGTGTTAGACAGACAGACAGTCTGGAGTCTTGGTATTAGGGTTCCGTTTTTACCTTTAGGGTGTGGAACCCAAAAAAAACATTGCATTCACAGTGTTCCATCACTGTGGGTATGGCTAGCAGTGTAGAATAATAGCTTTATGTATTTAATAAATTTGTTAACGATCAAGGACCAAGCGGTTCGAAGACACTTTCCTTTGTCGCATCATTAATGCTTGGAATTATTATATTACTTATTCCTACAGGTGCAGGTCCTTTAACCGGGGCGTGAAAAAGCTTATAATGAGGCTGAGTATCACCCAATGGTGACACTCAGCTTGACGGTTTCTATTACATACATATACCATGTTACAATTAACATGTTATATGTACCTATGTAATAGTGACTTTTCTGAGACTTTGCCTTCAGCTTACCATCAGGTGAGGCAAGGTCTAATTGACGCGTCCTATATTTAAAATAATAATAATTGTACACTTAAAATATATTAAATAAATCGATGAAATGTTATGGTTGTTGTATTCATTTTTTTAATTCCGTCCGAAAAATAAGTAAATAGTACGCCTTTGCATATGTTATTCTTGGGCATGTATCACAGATCACAGACGTTTATTATGTTACTATACGTACGCTAATATGCGCATTACGTGGTTTTTGGGTCTGTCTTGAAGATAGTGCGGGGTGCGACGACAGCGGAAGACCGCAAATCCGCCTATCATGCATCATATCAAACCAATTCCTGCGCTCCAGTGTCATTTTCTCGCGACTTGGATTCATCATAATATTATTTTTAAACTATCGCTAAACTATTTTTTTTAAACGTGTGAAAAATCCCTACGGATACCTCCCCACCGGAGCCGGTGGAGGAGGTTATGTCGGACTCGAACCGACTAAAACGCACGCCTCCTGTGGGTCGCTTTGGTTGCCGAAGGTGAGGTTGACAGGCATATCCCTCGCACCCCGGCCTATTCAGGGCCATCTCTCACGATCTGGCCCTCTTCTCGGGTGTGGGGACTACAGAGTCCCCAACTCCAGACGCGCCACCGCCGCTGCCTGCTTCTGCCAGGGTGACAGGCGGCTCCACCTCGGGGCGAAGGTCGTTCATCGACCTCTGACGCCCGAGTTGCCTTCGTACGCGGGCAGCTTGGCTTGCGATCCTTCGTCGCTCCCGCTGCCGCTCCCGCCCCGCCTCCTCCTTCACGAGCATTATTTGCTCGCAGAAGGAGGCGCCGGCCGCCCACGCATCCGCGCAGCGGACCATCGCCGCGAGCAAGGTGGAGAGCGTGAGAACTATCACTCCCAGGGCAGCCACAAGCTCCCGTCTCGACGTCTCCCACGCCGGACACTCGGTGAGCGTGTGCGGCCCCGAGTCCTCGCTCGCGTCGCAGTGATGGCACTCGAACGTTGGCTCTTTCTCCATCCGACGCAGATACTTTCCGAAGCACCCGGGCTCGGTGATCATCTGCGTCAGACGGTACGAGAGGCTGCCGTGTGGCCTCTCTAGCCACTCCCCCATGATGGGTCTTACCGCCGCTACTACGGCGCGCTCTATACACGGTAGTAGGACTTCTCGCGAATTAAATCATGGAACTTACTATTTCGGCCGACGTTTCGGATGCGTCGCAGCACCCGTGGTCACGACTTGACTAGCCTTCGAGCGGCGAGAGGTATGGTTCTTGAAGTGAACGGGTATGGTACGAGTGCTAGAAAGCCGCGATGTGCACCAAGGAAGATGCTGCCGGGTGTTGACCGCCAACTGGTATATATGCCGTATTTGAAAGGTGTAACGGACAAAATCGGATCTTGCTTACGGAAGTTCTCCATCAAGACGAACTTTAAACTGTTCGCCAAAGTAGCGAAATACGTGCAAACATCGAAGGACGTCGACGTGCGGTAGTTCCTACATAGGCCAGAGAAAGCGAACCATTGCAGAGAGAGTTAGAGAACATATCGCAGCAGTGAAAAACCGTCAGTTTAACAAATCGGCAGTAACAGAACATCTTGAGTCGGGTACCAATCACTGGAATGAGCTTCATTATCCCAAAGTCCTCTCCACTGATCGTCACTACTATTCACGGATTATACGTGAGCCATTGAAATCAAAAAATATTAAAATTTCAATAGGGTAATGGATTCAAACTATCCGGAACATGGAATCCAGTGATTAAAGATAGTAAAACCAAAAAACATAGTGCCGTTAAAAACTCACATAGTGTGGTGTGTCGCCAGCCTAACCGTTCATAATAAGTGTAATGGTGGGTAGGCGCTCAAAACATATTCCCCGCATATCTCTCGATGCTCGAAGGCTAGTCAAGTCGTGACCACAAGTGCTGCAACGCATCCGAAACGTCGGCAGAAATAGTAAGTTCCATGATTTAATTCATGTGTATAATTATGAATTCATCATAATATCTGGCACACATGATGACTCCACTATTTATGTAAGCTATTAGCCCCGTCCATTATGTTATTGTATTTTAGATAGATAGAAGTAGTCATTGCATAAAATCATAGTCGATCGAATCGCGTAAGTTAAAAACCTCGATTTAAAATATCATAGTCGATAAATAAAATATGGGTATCATGATTTTATATGGACTTATTATTCATGATCTATCTATACATAATAATAAAACAGTAGATTCGTCTCTGTATATCTTATAAATTTATCATAAAGCGATGCCACCGCACATGCCGTCACCGTCTCTACTATGGTGAGTGTTCTGATGAGCTCTTCCAACTAATCCCACCATCTCCTTTCCTACATAGGACAACACGTGCAGGCCTTAGATGTCACCCTCACACTGTCCAGAATATATGAGCAAAAATCAAGCGGTTCGGAGACTCTTTTCTTTGCCGCACTACCAAGACCTGGAATTCATTACCAGCACACGTGTTTCCTTCTTCCTACAGTCCTGGGGCCTTTAAGCGGGGCATGAAAAAGCATCTGATGAGGCCGCCAAGCTGAGTGCCACCATTGTAAAACTTAGTATCTGTAATGGTGACCCTCTTTCCTGAGACTTTGCCTTTAGCTTACCATCAGGCGAGGTGAGGTCAAGTTGGCGTGTCCTATATAAAAAAAATGCACATCTTCAATACATTAAGTAAATTTCATTTATTTTTTCGATTTAAAAGACAACAACTCACCTTCGATAAATTCGATAAATCCTTTCATAGTACCCACGTGACAAATAATCAGTCTTAAATTAATTAAATGTTAATAAAAGATCGCTAGTAATGTAATATTTAAAAAAAATGTTCTGTTAGTCGATTTCGATTGTAACATTATGAAGTTAATATAATAAAAACACAGTTGATCGACTAAACTACATCCCTAAAATGGCTTTCTGGCTGACGTGATCTTGTGAATAAAATATGACGTATTGGCGCCTAATTTTTGTTCTGAATTTTAGGCATTGTCGCTAGAACAACATTATATCGACCACTGGGCGTGAACTGTCTAAACTACAATAATATAGTGGACAAACTTATAGGTATATCTAGGCAAATGAGAATCGAAACAAATTTAATATTATCCACAACTAAAATTTTTGCGTTTACGTTTAGCTTGATCAGTAATATCGAACCAATATCACACTAACTTGATATTAAAGTTTATACTGTAAGTAAAGTTTTATAACAGATACATTATGGACATTGACATTCTGTAAGTTTAAACACTGCACAGCAAGTTCTTGGTAATAAGTTTCGAGACGGGCGCCCGAGAGATCGTAATTTTATTACTGTGGATATCTCTGATATTTTAAACGTAGATCGACTTCACTTTTGAGAAAGTTTCAGTCGCGGCGATATCTAAAGGACGGAGTTTGACAGCCTGTGCTCCCGTAGAATATGTTATTATATAAACGCTTTTAGAAATAAGGTATAAGGTTTTTTACTATACAACTTAGGTGGCTGACAAGCACACGGCCCACCTGATGGAAAGTGGTTACCGTGGCCCATGGACGTGTGTAACACCAGAGGAGCCACACTCTCGCTGCCAACCCTGTAAGCACAGAGTTTCTGTGCCGTCAGTGTAGAAGACAAAGCAGGACAAGCCTTTAGTCCTCGCACTGACAGTACGGATTCTCCAGTGAGCTCTGGCTACCCTACTCACCGCTGGGAACACAACACGAAGTTATTATGGCCGCGGTATTCTGTAGGGCGGAGGTACTTCCCCAGTCGAACTGCTCAATTGGGCGGAAATACCGCCGTGTCCTAACTCCGGGAAAAATGCGTACTGCTATGTACACGGAGTACCTACGCGTTTCTAGGTGTGTTTTGAGGATAGCACCAGGTGCTAAGATGGCAGACGAACTCAAATTCACGCCAATTATATATTTATGTTAAAACTTTTTTTGTTTCTTTCGCTACTTGGTTC
Organism: Eilema griseolum; assembly: GCA_963662185.1. Taxonomy (NCBI): domain Eukaryota; kingdom Metazoa; phylum Arthropoda; class Insecta; order Lepidoptera; family Erebidae; genus Eilema; species Eilema griseolum. Next base: position 22,891,947 of record OY759238.1, read on the forward strand.
CAAGATGATACATAGAATGATAATGGTCATTATATGATGATGGTATGATGTGTATTCGCTACCGCGTAGTAATTCCTACCTACAAAAACCGGCCAAGTGCGAGTTGAATTTACGCTCGTAGGGTTCTGTCCCCTTTAATATTTAGGCAATAAATTAAAGAGGTACTTAAATCGTCTGTGAAAATTTCAACTGTCTAGTTATGAGTTATGAGATGCAATCCAGAGATCGACAGACAGTAAAATCTTAGTAATACGGTTCTGCTTCTATCCTTTATGTACGGAACTTGTGTACGGAACTCGAAAAAGCAACCAATCATATTCTTGCCATGCCAAAACTAATCGAACAGTGTTCGCACAAATCCGAAACGCAAATTCGAGTGCTTTATAAGCTCCGAAAACCGTGTATCGGAAACCGATGCAAATAAACTTGACTGGGGATCGAACCCCAAATCTTTAGCGGGCAAACACTGTCGGCTGTGATGCTACACGCCTCGCTCTCTGCTGTACTCGACATGTCAGATGTAAATTGAGAACGAGTAACTGTAGTACTACTGGAGTGGAACTCGAATAGATAGAATTTATTGTTGGTTTTTGAAGAAGTTATACTTCGGTACATATATTTTGAACCTAAAATGTGCTAAAATATGCACGCAGTATACGTTTTTTGGGTGTGTTTTGAGCATTATAACACGGGTTTATACGGTGGTGGACGAGCTCAAGTTCACCAAGCATAGATCACCGATAGTCTGTCTTTGTACCTAGGTACATTTTTTTGTCGAAGGAGTCTAAAATTTTCTTATTTCAAAACAAAAGGTGGCTGAGTTGGACTGTATACGCAAGGTAGAGAATCGGGTGCTATAGTGCACTTTGGTAGAGGCCTACTTATATTCACTGCTGCAATAGGCTAATTCAATAATGTTAACGGGTATAGGTACATACATACCATTGATTTGCCTGACGTTTCGACCAGGTCACACCGGCCGTGGTCACAGTCTGACTGTGTCATTGGTGCACGCCCGTTGTTTTCAAGTTCGTGATGTAGAAGGATCTTCATCTACCCGCACATTCTCGATATTTTTTATATTTTCTTTTCGCCATGTACCATCACATACTGCACTTATAGTTGTGCTTACAGAGCCGCTATTCAATAAGTAAACTGTCCGATGTCTATTCGACTACGTAGAAAAGCGACTTCGCATATTTTTTTATCACTGGATTTCATGTAGCCGATAATTTAAACTCATCTTTTCGATTGAAATTTCTATGCTCCTTAATTTTCTTTTTCAAATTTAATTCAATTTAACGTCAGGCAAACCAAAGGTATTTATGTACCTATACCATGATCGCGTTAATTTTCGCTAACATTATTGTATATCATGGAACGCGATAGTTTAAAAGTTATTAATATCCTAATTGTTTTTTTTAAATAGGTACTACTGATATCTAAGTACCATTTGTACGAAAGTGAATCGCAATCGACTTCCAATATTAATATAGTTGTGGTCGGATCGCCATAGTTGTCCCGGAATTGTTTATTCAAAGCGCGTCACGGACGTGATGCGATTGTTACGCGTTCCGGGATGATTCCAATCAAATTTTGATTTATTCCTTTTGTTCCTACATTTTCGGTAACATCTATCTGATTTTGTCGCCCTTTGATTTATAATCAAGTGTCATATATAGCTGGTATTAAGAAATTAAAAAAATATTTTAAGGCTTATTAACTTTTGTTTGATTTTATACTAGATATTTTGGTACTTGGCTCGATTAAAATCAAAATTGAGCCAAGTAATAACAAGCGAAGGCCCGCACCTCGTACCAGATGGCGTATGATAGAAAATAAGGAGTGTGCAAGTAGATTTAAGAAAAAAGTGGTTGATAAGTTAGATAGATATGAAATGTATGGAAGATAAAACAGTAAATGAATGTTGGGAAGAAATGGCGCATTGCATAAGGGCAAAAGCAAAAGATATCTTCGGTGAAACAAAAGGCAAGGGTGTGATAGAAAGGGATACATGGTGGTGGAATGGAATGATGAGGTCCAAAAGATGCTGAAAGAAAAGAAAAAAGCGTTCAAAGAGTGGCAAAAAGTTGCCGTTGAAAATGTGAGTACCTATAAGAGAAGAAAAAAAGATGATTTACAAGAATTGTAAAAATAGAGCAAAAAAGGCAGTAACAATATCCAAGGCAAGCGCATAAGATAAAATATACATTCGGCCTGATGAACCGGGCGGCCAAAAGGAACTCTTTCGAATGGCAAAGATGAAAGAAGAAAGTACGAAAGATATTAAACATGTTAAATGTATAAAAGACGAACGAGGACAAATTTTGTTGCAAGAGGATGATGTAAAGAAACGAGGTAAGACATATTTTGAGAAACTATTGAATGAAGAAAATGTATGGAATTGAGTGCTAGAAGATAAGTCTGGGAATATTGGTTTGGTAAAAGAAATCGGTGTGGATGAAGTAAGAAGAGCGGTAAAAAGTATAAAAAATGGCAAAGCTGTAGGGCCAGATGAGATACCAGTGGAAGTATGGAACTTATTGGGAGAAGATGGATGTCGGTGGCTGACTTTATTCTTCAATAAGTTATTGCAGGAAGTGGTGATCCCTAGCGAATGGTGCAGTAGTGAACTAGTGCCCATTTTCAAAAACAAAGGTGATGTACAGGACTGCAATAGCTATCGAGGCATAAAGCTCATGTCACATAGTATGAAAGTGGTGAGATCACCCAAAGCCAGTTCGGTTTTATGCCAAGGCGGGGTACTACAGATGCCGTATTCGCATTATGCCAACTATGTGAAAAATATAGACGTGCCCATAAAAACCTGCACATGGTGTTTGTGAACCTCGAAAAGGCGTACGATAAAGTACCACGAAAGGTCTTGTGGTGGGCCCTGAAGGAGAAAGGTGTGGCAGTGAAGTATGTAGAGTTAATCCGTGCTATGTACCGGCAATCTCATACTCATGTCCGACCGGCCGCGGGTAACACCGATGAGTTTAGTGTGGCTGTTGGCTTACACCAAGGGTCGGCTTTAAGCTCGTACCTCTTCCTGTTAGTAATGAATGTTCTGACATCGGATATACAGGATGATGCACCCTGGTGTATGCTTTTTGCCGACGACATTGTCTTTGTTGGTGAGGATGGAACCGATGTCCAGAGTAGATTGGTGAAGTGGCAACAAAGGCTAGAGAATGTTGGCCTGAAAATTAACAGAACCAAAACAGAATACATGTTCTGCGATTTCGGCGGTCTCTCTCTCGTCTCTCTCTCGTCCCACAGTCATAGCGCTTGCACCAGCTTTCTCCTATACCAATCTGCTCCGATTTTAGGCACCTCGGTTCACTACTACAAAGCGATGGAGAATTAGATCGAGCCGTAAAGCACCGGATTAACGTTGGTTGGATGAAATGGCGGCAGGTTACAGCAACTACATGTGACTCGCGAATGCCCCTTCGATTGAAGGGCAAAATTTATAAGAGCATGATCCGGCCTGCCGTCCTGTATGGATCGGAGAGTTGGACAGTAAAGGTGACGGATGAAAGACGGTTGCATGTAGCCGAGATGCAAATGTTAAGATGGATGTGTGGTGTGACAAGAATGGATAAGATTAGGAATGAATATATTAGAGGAAGTTTGAGAGTAGCACCAATGATAGAAAAGCTACGAGGAAATCGTTTGTCCTGGTTCGGGCGTGTAATGCGTAGGGATGAAAGTAATGTCGTAAGGAAGGTACTAACTATGAAAGTGGATGGCTACAAGGGGAGAGGGAGGCCTAAAATGCGGTGGACGGACTGTGTGAAAGATGACATGGTTAAGAAGGGAGTGAATGTTGAAATGACTGCAACTAGAGATGAATGGAAAAGGAACACATGTTGCGCCGACCCTAAATAATTTTGGGATGAGGGCAGAAGGATGATGATACTAGATATTTTGGTGGTAAAAATAAATATTTTCAAGATGGAGTTGGAATGGAATTTTTATATCGATTTGGTTATTTTTTTACATTTAACGCGATAGTTTCATTACGGTTATATTGAACCATCTAGAAGAAAAAAGATTATAAAATTTGATTTATTTTTCATAGTATCAAACTATCGGAAGTTTACGCGAATATTACCTAGCTACTAATTGAAATTTCGTTAATACCTTTTAAATTATCTAATTTAAATTGGTATTTAGATTTGAATCAGATAATACTATAAAACAGTAATATACTCTCTCACTAAGTCATATCTATAAAGCTATGAGCTAGTGACAGAAGCTCACATCTATAAAGCTATGAATTTGTGAGATAGGTTTGAATTAGTGCCCGACAATTCTGCAAATAAGTACCAACCGCGCTTTATTGAAAACCGATCTGCACCATTCACATCATGATGCACCTTCTTAATAAAGACGCCAATGGTATCCGAAACACATAAACAATGACTTGCAATTTCCTAGCTTGCAAGTCCCAATCTTGCCTCTAAACTATCGACGAAGTTATATAGTAAGCATAAATTGTGTCTCTCGCCAATAGTTTCCGAACTAATGTCCGCTTTTGTGAGCTATCTTGCGCTTGGAACAGTTGGTTCCATGTGTTTGCTAAGTAAATTGAGATCGACTTTGGTTCTTGCCTCTACTCCTAATTAGTATTTGTCAATCTTCTAACTAAATCAACCAAGCATCATTCTCTGAGCCTTTTTCTAACTAATTTGGAGTCGATTTTCTAGTGTAGCTATTCATGCGGCTGAACTTTGATTTTTCTATGAAGTGAAGTTCTCTAGAATAATCGGAAGGGCTTCAACTACCCGTAACGACTGCCATAGACGTTTTTATGACAACCAGGACACACGACTTAACATGTTCTCCGAGTCTCGACCAGACCAATGTAAATACCCGAATTCATGTATACAAATATTTGCACTGAGCGAGGATCGACCCGCGCCTCCGGCGTAGCTGTCGCGTTCACTACCGCCACGCCACAAAGACTGTCCTACTCCTAGGTCAAGCAATAGCTCCACGATTTAACTTGAATAGGTACGTGTAACAGAAATATATTTTTTTATTATTTATTTATTTATTTATTTATTCATTTAACCAACTTATACTTACAGCTAACTAGTCATATAAGTTATATTATAGGTCACATACACAATTTCTCATCCGAATCAACGTTGGAGAGAGGATACTAGTGAGGTGACAGTAGGAAATAGAGGGATCGTGACTACTGATTATGAAGGAGGAATGGAAATGATATAGGTGGAAATGTTGTATGAAAGTTATGTTAGCAGATGAGGTAAGATTTTTTTATACTACTCAGGTGGCAGACAAGCACGTAGCCCACCTGATGGAAAGAGGTTACCGATGCCCATGGACGTATTTAACTAGGGGAGTCACACTCGTGCTGCCAACCCTGTAAGAACAGAGTTTGTGTGTCGTCTGTGCAGAAGACAAAGCAGGACAGGCACATAATGACACCTAAAATCAAACTGTGACTTTTCAACGCTATAATTTACAAGTGAGCTTTGCTTTGTTCTTAAAAAACTTTCGATATAAAAAAATGTGTTCAAAATAGTACAAGTAAATAAATAGCTCATTTTATGCAACTTAGTATTTAAATAGATAATTTCAACTTGTTTATTAAACCAGCTTAAGAAACAAAAAAAATCACTCAAATAACCGCTGTTTTCTCCGTAAAAACGTTACGTACTGTTATGAAAAGAAACTTCATTTTATAGTCCACGGTTTATGCTAGATTGGCGCGCATTGTGAAACTAATTAATATTTCCCGCTATTTCGAAAATAATTCTCAACTCGAATATTGAAATAATAGTTATTTATAAATTGAATTGTGTACAAGTACCTACTAGTTATGAAGAAAATGATTTATGCTGTTCACCCCCGACATAGGATGTGAAGCCCTTAACGTTATGGAAAATTTACTACCTGAAAACTACAAGGGTAAATATCTACTTTAATTTTATTTTCTTCGCAAGTCTGTTTAAAAAAACCGTCGTATGATACACGTGTATACTGATGATTACCGTCTTCGGCTCTCTCAATAGTGACTCAGCGGTAATCACCAACTTTACACCAAAATATACTATTATTGCTTTTGTTAACCATTGTTCCAATATGATATTTTTCATTCTTTTTCAATAATTAGGTTCATTGAAAATGTATATTTCCAAGATTTATGAACTCTTATAAAACGCAGGGCAGTGGTCCCTCAGCTTTGACGCAATTGTAAAAAATACTAGTGACGACAAGCACTAACGGAATGCATTTGTTCTATGGTACACTTTATTGTTTGAGTAAAGCAGATTTTATTTTTCACATCTTTAGTACCGTGTACATGCCAAAGCCAACATGACCCATACTTCAAAATGGGCCATCGTTCTTACCTGTGTTGGGAGCATGCGCTGACAATCTTTCAGCTCTTATAAAATTACGAGGGTTTGGCGTCTACTGGCCCTACCCCCATAATGATTATTCTAGTACACAGTACGATTGTAGTTGCATAGATTCAGTCACGCAACATGAATACAATTTCATGTTCTTCGAATGCAATAGGAGTAATTTATTCACAATCGAAATGATCACTGACAGCGAACTGTACAACGCCTAGTTGTGATCGGATGCATTGTATTCGATATATTGCTCCGATGTATTTCATACTTATTGAGTTTTCATAGTATGTTTATTTAGCCATGATCTTGTCCGTTTTAACTTGAATTCTTTAATTTATTATCGATTTTGTAAGGTATGGAAGCATGATTTTCTTTGTGGTGACTTTCTCTTCGTTTCCTACATCATAATTTTGATGCGATTTTTGTCTCGGTTAGATTTAATAATCTTACGTTTGTTTGATTGCTATTGGTTGAGTAAAACTGTTAATATGATTAGAAGTCGGCATAACCGACAACCTCATGGGCTAAGCCCTCTCAAGTCAAAGTCATTTATTTTCAATCTTGAACAATAAAATTGTTTTTATTGACGTCAATAATAATTCTACTTATTTAAGTGTACCGATGTTTTCAAAGCCCTTGTGGAAAGAAAAGGTGCAACTAACTCCACTGTGGAATTTTTTAAGACGTTGATCTACAATAATTACTTTTTATTACATTTTTTATTACATTATCTAGTTTTGTACTTAATTCCTTCTAATTATGTGAAAAAAATTGACAAAAGGACACAAAAAACGTAAGTGTTATTCTATTAAATTAACGTAACTAACTGGCAATATTAAGATGCTCAAGATAGGAAATAATATTACCAAACACTCATTTCTTTTATGACAATATGTCATCACATTAATACTAGCACAAACCGTCTAATATCTTCTTTTTCCGTCCTTTAATTAAAACGTTCTTTGAGATCAAGTCTGCGTCGCTCTCTTTGAACATTGTCTTCGCTAGTCATTGTTCTGCCTTCAATACCTAGTTCAATACAAGATGAAATTTTGTACTAATATTTGGTTAAGACATTTCTCTTCAATTAATTATATTACGAACTTTCTTGCTAAGTTACAAATTCAATTTGAAAGTAGAGGAGGGGAAGAGGCGAGTTCATGTTATTTCAATTAATGAATCATGTTGAATCAATACAGTTTGTAATTTTTCAGTGCTGGTGAGATAAAATTCGTATCTAGAGCACGCCTTAGAACATCGCAGGTCCTATCATTTTAGGACAAGTCTGCTCGCTTGCACTTGGTGTGATTATATTATACTACCCGTTGCTAGTAGCTCAGAACATGTGAAGGTCTATGTTAGCCTGTGTGATGCGGATAAACATATATTGATACTTTTTTTTGTAAAAGCACATTATAAATACAGGAGGAAGAGAATATACAAGAGATACGACGGTATTTCCATCCCAATTGAGCATTCCGACTGGGGTAATATAAATAAAATCCTACAGAATACCACAGCTATAATAACCTCGTGTTGTGTTCCCGGCGGTGAGTAGGGTAGCCAGACCTCACTGGAGCGTTTTTATGCTGTTAGTGGGAAAATTAATGGCTTGTCCTGATTGTGTCTTCTGCACTCACCGCACAGAAAATCTCTATGCTTACAAGGTTGGCAGCGCGAGGGTGACTCCCCTGGTTTTGGATATGTCCATAGGCCACGGTAACCACTTTCCATCAGGTGGGCCGTGTGCCTGTTTACCACCAAAGTGGTATAAAAAAAACGATTAGTTTTCCAATTTATACACCATGATTCACTCACTACTAGAAATTTCATAAATACAGTATGAGTTCTATGCTTGTACGTTGTACGTACATCTGGATACTTGTTCTTGTAGAAAAATTTGCTTATCTGTTTAAACTTCAATTCAAAATGAGTTATATAAACTTCAAATTTAAATGATCTTCATCTATTGCTATTCTTATTCCAATGTCTTAACTATTATAGTTAAATAATTCATTGCTATTCTCTCCTCCAATAGAAGCGTTTCTTAAATAATTTTGCCATCATTCTCACTTTAAATAATGTGCAGTCCATAAATGTATTCTCGACTATGAAGTGTGAACATAACCAAGTCTGTACTGCATCAAAGTACTAGTAAACTATGACCCGACTTGTTGCAAAGTGCTCCACACAGCAGCTGACACTGTTACAAAGTGGATTACACGAACTATTAAATAATATGTCTGTTTTAATTAAACTTACTTCGTAATCCACTCTAATATCTTTCATAAATGGTGGCTACTTTGACTAAATAACACTAGACAGTAAATTCTAATACGGAAATAAACAAAAATAAAAGTTCTAATAGACGACTTATTTGACGGTGAGCAGTTGCCGTGACCTATAAATGTTACCAACATGTTTAAAAAATGATTAAATAGAAATCCAATTAAAACCTTGAGTCCACATTTCTACTCCTTCTTCACTATACTTCGATCTTTGGCATCCCTGGTAATAAGACATGCGAGATGTTTATAGTATTATTATCTAACTGCATGTATGTATGTGTTACAACAATATATAGAACAAAGAGCATCCAGCGTTTGAATGAAGAGAAAGATTCTGCTAGGAGGTAGGACACGGTGGTATTTCCGCCCAATTAAGCAGTCCGACTCGGGAAGTACCTCCGCCCTACAGAATACCGCGGTTATAATAACTCCGTGTTGCGTTCCCAGCGGTGAGTAGGGTAGCCAGAGCTCACTGGAGAATTTGTGCTGTCAGTGGGATGACTAAAGGCTTGTCCTGCTTTGTCCTCTACACTGACGGCACAGAAACTCTGTGCTTACAGAGTAGCAGTGGTGTCACACACGTCCATAGGCCACGGTAAACACTTTCCATCAGAAGGGACGTGCGCTAGTCTGCCACCAAAAGATCAAACCCAAAAGATTGTTAATTTCTTGGAACCTTATCATAGAGTTGGTTGGTAGATATTTAGTATATTGGCACTCTTTCCTGTACACACCGTGATACCCACACCCAAGGTTTCGTGGTACCCACACCCAAGGTTTCGTGGTACCCACACTTATCATCATAAAGCTATACATGGCACAAGGTATGTCAACGTTTCATAAATATATCTACTTAAGTTATGAAAATATTAAAATATTAATTTTGGGTTATTTTCAGGCACCTCAAACGTATTGATTTATTATTTATGTTCAATTGATTTTTACTAAGTAAAACGGTAAATATTTCCAGCAAAATATAAACAAATATACTTTTACCGGCTGTCACCAAAGTTTGTATTCATGTGTAACAGCGCTTTACAAATATTGAACACCCGGATATTGAATTCTCTGACACGTTGTTTCCCCAGATTCGTAAAAAAAATGTGTCATAACCGTTTTTTCCTGGAACTTATGAAATTCCCAATGTAAACCATATTTTTTTATTTGGAAATGCTAGCTATGAAAGTGAATGCTGTCCATCCACAGACACAGATAAACCCATCGGTCGGCACGGGCGGTTATATCTGAGTTGAACCTACTAAAACCATACGCCATCTCGTATCTCATGAGATGTATGGTGGTCTAAGTATTTCCTTTGTTCTGTGATAGACCTTGTGCCATCTATAGCTTTATATATATATATATAAGTGTGGGTACCACGATACCTGTGCCGCGTGGCTCCGGCAGAGTAGAATTTGGGCCACCCCATCTCTTCCCATACGGTGTCGTACAAGGCGACTAAGGGATAGGGTTGTTTAACATCGAACAGATATACTAGACTCAGCCTTAGATGCATGGCTCGAGTCAACAATAGTGCCCGGAATACGGCAATAGTGAGCCTATTACTTGGCCCCATATTACTTGGGACCGAATACAATTATTGGTGAAATGTGAGTGTTAATTTACCTCTGCCTAACCTTCCAGGGATAAAGGCGTGATAAATATCTACTAATCAACTCTATGATAAAGTTCCAAGAAATTAACAGTGTTTCTTTTCATTCAAACTCTGGATGCTCTTTGTCCTATTAATTTGTTTCTTATGATTCAAGACAAACGTTCAAAGGCCCGCGTCGAAGTCTTTCTCCAAGTCCACAATAGACGGCAAAAGTTACAGAAGTCATTGCAATCTGCAATCCGACGGTTCATGTTGCACCCTGCACAACAATAGGTACAAGTTTCACAATTTGTGGTCTCGACGTAAGAAAATCGATGGCCACCAACTCTGAAACTATTGGCTGGGGACAGTATTTATTGGCGGCAGAACTTGGACAATGGGTTAGTTATTCGACGTCTATCTTGATTTGAGTGTTTCAAGGATTTCATATTTGAAACTTTGAGTGAGTATTGCTTATTGTTGGTAATATCCGCTTAAAGCTTAAAGTTTGTTAAATGAAAACTTTGAAATTATCTTAAAAGCTTTTATTGTTCTTTAAAGCTAACATTTCTTGTCACTTCTATCCTGAATCGATTCGGTAAGATAAATAGCGATACTACTTAATACATTAAGGAGTTACATAAAATTAGAAGAGGAGAGAAAATGTACGTCATAGTTACTTTAAGTAGACAGTCTAAACAGATACGATTGTGTAAATGCTTCTGTAGTGTATTTCCCTACGAGCTACTACCAACCTAAATATATTATCGTCTCACGCTCCGCTGCCTTTAAAGCCAATACAATATACAATATTTTTTATAGTCTACTGAACCTTAGTAAAATTCGGTTTAAAACTTACATGTTCACTTGTACGAGAATTGGTTACGGGTATGCTTTTATCTTTTCTGGGGCTTGCGTTGCAGAAATTTTGATGCTTGTGCTTGCCTTATTCTGAAAATTTTATAAAATATTTTTATGAGATTGTGATGCATTCTGTTTTCAAGAATAAGGTTATCTAAGTAAATAGCATACTTATGAGAATAAGTTCAGATGCTGGTTTGGTATGTATGCCTTCTGCTTTAGCTCGAACAAGGTTTATTTAATTCATAATTATGGAATAAAATAAATTACCTACAACATTCTACACAACGCTATCTAGACTCATGGTAAGCAAAGCTTAACTAGTTTGTGTTATGGAATTTAGAATGCGGATGTTTATCCGCATTCTAGATATTTCGATGAGATGAGATGATATTAGATTTTTTTTTTAAATACGTACATATTATATATAGACCAATGCAAATATATATATTCATGTATACAAATATTTGCACTGACCGGAAATCAAACCCGCGCCCTCTGTGTAGTAGTCGAACATTCTACCGCTACGCCACAGAGGCTGTCAAGATCAAGTACTATCTACGTCTGGATTTTGTTTCGGTTTATAGTTTAGAATCCCTAAATATGTACAATACAATCACCCTCTGAATTTGCTGAACACTAACGTATCAGTTCAACTAGTCAGCATCACAGTTAGGAAAGTCAACTCTAATTGAGTTAGGAAAAATTATGATGATTATGAGTGCTTGAAAATTTTCTGTAGCATTATCTTGTAGTTGTAGTAGAAATATATATGTAAGTATGATTAATAGATACACCACTATAACCTATCACTTCAAAGATAATAACGAATGATACTTAGAGTCAGAAATATTGGAACGTTCAAGAATATTACGTAATAAGCGTAACAATATATCAGCTCTGCTAGTGTTTTTTTTTTTGCTTGAATTGATATTGGTGTCGATAATGTGTCGAACAACAATGCTATATTATCGTTCATCTTATAGAAAAGCATTTCACTTTCATTTACAATTTGCAAAGATGTATCATTTAATGACATAGCAAAAACATGTATCAAATACTTAATCTTTCTTTGTTCATCCTAATAATGTGCGAATATTTTTATTCTTTTTATTTGGTGTCGTATCATTACTGCGTGTATTTATCATCTACCTGTCTTTGTCGCAATTATTTGGGGTCGCCACAACATGTCATTTTTCTCCATACATTCCTATCAGATGTCGTTTCTTCAGTTACTTCCTTCTTTGCCATATTCTCTTTCATGCATTTTTATGGAACTTAGGTGGCAGACAAGCACACGGTCCACCTGAAGGAAAGTGTGTGTGGAAAGTGGAGTGGTTACCATTACCTATGAACATGTGTAACACCAGGGGAGTCAGAACCGTGCTGCGGACCCTGTTAGAACAGAGAGTTTGTGTGTGCTGTCAGTGCAGAACATAAAATCAGGATAAGCCATTGAAAGCACAAAAACTCTCCAGTGAACTCCGGCTACCCTACTCACCGCACGAGGTTATTATAGCCGTGGTATTCTGTAAGGTGGAGGTACTTGCGCAGTCAGACTGCTCAATTGGGACGGAATGATATCGTGTCGTGACATTCATATTTTGGACCGTTTTCCAACAATACCTACATCTTTTTTTTTCTTCTTCTCATTACTGCATGTAATATGGAGATCATAATAAAATATACTAACGAACACAACACCTCTGAAACAAGTTTCGGAAGAAAATAAGTGTATGGAGTTTTGATTTATGCCGGCATTCGAAGTAGGAGCTAACTTGCTTATGATTAACGATATTACACATGTTCCTTTTGCAAGAATTGCTCTTTAAGTAGTTATAACGATGCTAAGTTTTGTATCGTTACGTGCCTACTCTAGGTAAGTTGCACGTACTTGTATTATACAGTCCGAAGTTGTTGTTAAATTGAGCTCTAACAACTTGCTAGTCTTAAGTAGTTTGTATGTACTATGCTTTGATTTCGTTTGGGATCAGAGAGAAATGAAAAAATGAATAAGTAATAGTATCGAACGGTAAAAAAAGTTATCATAGTTCAATTTTGGTTATGAAAAACCGACTAATAAATAATTTCATCTACCTTAGAAAAATATACGTACTAGCAAGTCTGGTACTCAAGAAATATACAAACAACCGAATTGAGTATTTCCTATTTTTGTGAACACTGTAGAAAGTAATTGTGATCTTCATAGTCGTCGAAATATTTTAAGTATTTTATACGTTTTCTAATAATACGAACGTATGTTGCATAGTACTCAGCTGTACTTAATTTGGATCTAAATAAAAGTGCTGAGTAATATGTACCAAACTAAAAAAAGTATGTCGATTTGCTAAGTTTTCCGTTTATAGAAGAAAGTTAAATTTCTTGCCGAATGGATCCTAACTTTTATGGTATAGAAATGTTAAGTTTTATAACTTTACACATTACATCATTTGGTAATGCCCAAATATAATCTGACACTTTCAAAGTTTTTATTATCGAGCGTATTAATGACAATGCTCAGCCGATGTATTAACTCACTTTATTGTCAGTAGAGGCACGTGAAAAACTCACGCATCCCCAATAGCCTTCATGTCAGTGACTTGGCTTATTAAATGTAATAGAGACGCTACTTTTTATGCATTTTATCTAGGACTCACCAACTTGACTTCACCCCGCACGATGGTAAGCTAAAGGCAAATTCTCAGAAAAGGGAGTCACCATTACAGACACAAAGTTACAATGTTACAAGGTGGCAATCAGGTTGGCAGCCTCATCAGATGCTTTTTCACGCCCCGCTTAAAGGACCCGGGACTGTAGGAAGAAGGAAACACGTGAGCTGGTAATGAATTCCAGGTCTTGGCGGTGCGGCAAAGAAAAGAGTCAAGGAGCCGCTTGGTTCTTGCTCGTATATATATGCGATCACGTTATACGGCAACCGTCAGACGAACGTGTGTAGTGTGTCATATCTGGCCATGTTGTCATAGCCGGACTCCGGTAGGATACCTAAGAAGTGCTGTCTCGGCGTCGCCGTCGTAGCAATAACTATATGTAAGTCATCTATAATAAAAAACACTTAAGGAATATAACGTTTTTGCAGTCGCATATTTCATTATTACTTCATTTTAAAATCACAACTAACTATTCGTTAAAACTTTCTCAACGAACTTTTAGCAATATTTAATTTTTGAACAACTCCGAACCACACCCTTTGTTCGAGAAAGTTCCTCATTCATAGTTTGACGCCGTTCGTTTTGAGACTTTTTCGTTCCTTTGTCCCACTGAAAATTGGATTAGTTTTATTCTGTTTTCAGAAAAATGATAATTTTTTACCTACCCACCTGAGGACGAAGTTTTCTGTAGTAGTTTGATATCAGAAAACTCCATAAAGGATGGATAACAAACTACTTGGCAAATACTACTTTATTTTTTGTTTAGTTTATTTGTGAACAAGGAAAGTCATTATCCCTGTGATTTATTACTATTTTCAGTCACAAACAAATGATATGTTTCATCACTACAACGATCACTCTATTTTACGGTAGCATCGATAATTTTCATTCCACCAGTACCTGCCTTTACATCAATGTTTTATTATTGATCATTTACGGTGTACATAATAATATCACTATCTATTTATTATAATAATCAGATTCATAATCATAATAATAACCCATAATTATATAAAACAGGTCTAACATGGTTTCAAGAAAGTTCGAGCTGCTTTCAAAACCGCAATCAAATTGTATTGCAAGATATTTTTAAAAGAATTTAACTGCAAGAAGAATTGGAAATAATACATACATATAATCACGCCTTTATCCCTGGAGGGTTAGGCAGAGGCGAATTAACACTCACATTTCACTAATAATATTCGGTCCCACGTAATAGGGGGTGAGCTTATTGTCGTATTTTGGGCACTATTGTTGACTCGAGTCATGCATCTGAGGCTGAGTCTGGGCTGTATATATCTGTCTGATGTTAAACAGCCTTATCCCTTAGTATCTCCAGCTTATCTATATACCACTCAGGCCCATATGTAATGTCGATAAAAGTATATAATAAGATACCACAGACACTAAAGGAGTCCAAAAATGAGCATACATTTAAAAACGAATTACAAAAACATCTTCTTCAAAAATGTTACTATAATTTGCAGGAGTTTTTTTGATGACAAACATCAGCAATAAAATGGGCTAAAACATCTAAAATGTTAGGGTAGGTATACATTAAAATGCATGTAAAATATTTAACCTTTAATCTTGAGTGTTTGAATTTATTGAAATGTAAAAATTCTGTTAAAACCCTATTGCATGCTTGATATTATAGTTATAGCATATAACCTATCTGTATCCGAATGTAATAAATTGAAATATAAATATGATAATGAGATTGTAATAATCAACTATAATATATGAAATTCTAAATCTAATTATTGTAATTACTTGAATGTTGACATTGCTTTATTAATTTATATTCTGACAATATTATCTCCTAACGACTTTCAAATTCGATATATAAGAAAAAAAAAATTGTAATAATAATAAACTGTAAAGTAATATTATATAATTCCATTTAAATTTGCTGTGCCCAAACCGGGCTTCATGTTGAGACCTAAAATAACTAAACACCTGTAACATACACATGAACGCAAATAAATACTTTGACTTTGACTTTGACTTTGACTTTGTCGCTTTATGGGACCCATAGGGAAGAGATGAGGTGGTCTAGCTTCTACTCTGCCGGGAACCACGCAGAAATAATAATAAACATAATAATAAAATAAAAACTACTCATAAGCAGTTCTCATGTAAGATGTAGTTCCTGACTTGTGCCAATCTTTTCAAAAGAGGATGGACATCCCAGAAGCATATCTCATATCCAAGTTTTGGCAATCGGCCGGGACACTTTGAGGTGCACTTTCTTTTGTGACAGAATTTAAAAAGCTTGAATGTGTCTGTGCTGATAACCAATATCAGCACTATGGTAATTGTTGAAATTTGTTTTACGAATCAACTTAATCGGTCTTTTACCAATTCAGTTATGGTTCGCTTTCTAGTTCAAAAATGAGACTGAACTTCGATATTTTCCGTGAAGTGACTGCCATCTGATCTCCATAACCAATTGGCGATATCGATGTTCTATAGTTTGTAGACTAGTCGGACTTTTAAAGGTTACAACTACTCGTAACGAATGCCATAGATGTTCTTATGACAAGTGGTATTGACGGCTTAACGTGCTCTCTGAGGATCGATCAGACCAATACAAATATCCATATTCATATATTCAAATATTAGTACTGAGCGGGGATTGAACCCCCGCCTCTTGAACAGCAGCAACGTTCACTACTGCCATGCCACAGAGGAACCAACTTAATAACAGTAAATTCATAAAAACAAAATATTTATAGCGACACTGTCTGCACATCAAGGCAATCTTTGGTACTTTAATTTTGTTTCTGTCTCGGCTTAGCTTAGATTAGTTAAGTTAGTCCTTTGTAGTAAGAAAAAAACAAAATTAGTTGTTGTATTTCGGTCCATCAAATTCACATATTTTTTATCTAAATCTATCTACTCAATCGTCTATAGCGCGGCATAACGTCATAACTTGATATAGACTTGATTTGACAGTCTACTTAATCCATAACAATGTGATAGAGAAATACCATCAAATATTTGTATATCTGCTAAACCCTACAAATAGCGCGCCTCCCCGATTCCGGGGACGAGTTGGGGACTCTGTGGTCCCCACACCCGAGGATCGGCTAGATCGAGAGAGATGGCTAGGTCGGCCAAGGTGCGAGGGATATGCCTGTTGTGCTCACCTTCGGCAACCAAAAACGACCCACAAGCGATGCGTGTTTTAGTCGCTTCGAGTCCGACATAACCTCTCCAACCGACTACGCTGGTGGGGATATTCGTGGGGATTTTCCGCACGTAAAAAAAACCTATAAATATGGGCATTGGATTTACTTATAAATGTCCGATGTAAATCCCGTAGCTTCGAGATATTAAGGTACAGTAATATAGGACAAGCCTCACCTGTCTCATCTAAGTCACCCGGATTTAATAACGTAAGAAATATTGTTGCAATATTTGAGTCAATACACGCAATCAGTGTCTTGATATGGCTACTTGCCAAAGTAAATGGCGCGGTGTGCCCATGAAGTTAGTGAATTCATTGGCAGAGATACAAATCTCTTTGCAGTCCCGGTGGAGTCTTTGAGCGACGAAACATTTTTGTGCTATATGAGGTGGAATTAAAGCGGGCGGATTGGTGTTTCTGAAATACGTTGAACGTATTTTGTAAGATCGAGTTGATTGAAAAGCTTAGACTTGATTAAAAAGTATTTTATAAAATTTTAACTGATTATATAAATAAGCAATTTTTAATGGATGTTTGTCATTCAGTCACGTTAGAACGCCTGAACGGATCTGAATATAATTTAGATCTAGATTAATGCTAATTCTCGTGATTCCAATATGGTTGATGTAATAATTACAGCCTGCTGGTCACAGCATCTTGATTGCCCTTATATTTTGTACATAATCATTTTTAAACTGGTGATTAAAATTCCTATTTCAAAGTCATTGCTTTATAGATCTAACCAGATCTGACTGTAAAAGTAGGTATATACATTAATTGTGACATTTTTATGTGTCTGACTGATCATCACTTGAGTGTTTATTTATTCATTCATTATTAGCAATAGTTTGCACCAAAGCGCTTATATGTTGCCAGTTACAAAAAAAATACATCATACAATACATTACATAGATTATATTAATTAGATAATTAAATGGCACTCGCAATTTTGTTTTGGCTTGTTCCCGGTTGTTTTTGCAAAGACGGACCACTGGATGCCAGACGTATGGCAGTTGGAACCCATCCTCACGATTTAAATTTTTAAACTTTTTGATTTCAATCGCTTCCCTAACCAGTCTTGGTATGTATAGTCAGCGCCAGAACCATCTTGACTACATAGTCTCAAAATGATCTTAATACCAAGGTGTTAAGAGCTAATTCAACTGTTTTATTGACTTAATTTGTATTATAGTCCAAATTAAGGGTTTGTACTAAATATCAGAACAATCAGTCAACCGAATGAGGGGAATTATTAGTACTATACTATGATCGCGTTCATTCATAGTTGCGTCTAAAGTTGTACTTTGGAATCCAAGATCCGCTTTCTTTCTTCCCCTTTCCAAATTTTGGTTTATTTTACCTTCATAAATGTTACGACAACTAGAACTCATCGTAACCCTAAATGAATAAATTATATTTGAATTATAAATGTAGGCATACCTTTTGAACTGTTGCATAACAAAGTATATTCTATTCTAACATTACCACTTTAGTGTTATTACTAGTACTTGCAATCAATACTAGTTCTTGCATGCAGGGCAAATGGCCCAAGAAATATAAGTCATGCACGTCTCACGGACATTCGTCGTCCAGTGTCGTGAGTAGCACACATAACCGGTAGATTGGACAGGGTTGAATATAACATGAAAAGCGAATGAGCTCCGGCGGAGAAAATAAGCCTCAGGGGCATCTTTTGGAATTTCTTCGAGCTTATTTACTTGTAGCAGGTACTATTCAGGCTATACTATAATTAGCTGTAGGTATACTTAGTGAGTCAGTGGTACAGTGGGAGTGACTTTGAAAGCTGAACTTCAGTTTAAATTTGCAAAATATCATTGTGATACTCTTAAATAGTCTGCATTACTTTTCTTACTTTAGTTGGAAGAAAGCTAGTAATACTTCATTAGTTGGTGATAGTGCGTTTGTAATTAAAAATATAAAAAAAAACGAAGTAACCACAAAAGCAAACATATTTACCAACTAACGAAGGCTTACGAGTATTATAATATCCAGAATATTTTCCTTCCATTCCCCACCGACTAAAGAAATACAAACAGGGTATATCTTTCACAAATGCACAAGAAAAATATTCACAGCAAACAAAAAAGCAAGATTAGAGTCGGCAATATTATACACAATTGCAATATTTGAGATCCACATTGTCCCCGAGACCCGCCCAACGAAAACATTCCTTAATTAAATAAGCCCCGTCAGGTGGGGGCTGGTACAACGAAATCTAATATACCAGATAGGAATTCCTTTATTTATACCTAAGAAAAACTGCTTCCAAGGCCATGATCAAATTGTTCTACAAATCAAAGCTTGAAGAATTTTTTTTCCTCATTAATTTCCTTCTAAAGTGTTTCACAATTAATTTTGTTGTGACTTTCTTTGCGCTGGATTCTTGTTTGTTTATTGGAGCATAAATAATTAAGGGTTTTTGTAAGTACTTCCATTTCGAAGTTTGTAAGTGGTGATGTTTAATATTATATGGTCGGTAGAGGCTTTCTGTCTGTGGAACTGAGTGAAGTGCGTAGTTAGTTTCTTTGTTGTCTCAGTAACCCATCTGTGGTTTGAATTCCTGGAAGGATCACTATGATTGATATTTGTTCTGAGTTTGTGGACTTGCATATAATTGTATATTGGTAGTAGGTATGTTTGATTTTTATATCACAAAGAGAAATAAAGGGACTAGTGAATGCACTCTCAACTTGACTCGTACTAAACGGAGACGATAGGTGTCAGCAATCAAGCAAGAAAAAAATTCTCTGATTTTGATAAATAAATTAGTATTCAGGTTTCTCCCAACTCTCAGTATATTTCGTAAACTTTGTTTTTTAAGGTTCTGGATTATTTATATTCACAATTCGACTCAATAGCTAGCGCTGCAATCGGTTTGTAGGTCTAGGACTTAGTCTCCCATGAAATTTTCTCGTAGGAAACTGAGACGACCAGCTAGTAGTATAATAATCATGCATTTTCTGTGCCTTTGTCACAATAATAAATAGTTAATGGCAGATTTTGAAACAATATCGATTTTTATTTTAGATGGCCCTGTTAAACTAATTTTATTTTTGGTAGAAATAGTGCTTTTGGTGTAATAGTGTAGTGGAAATCTAGGGAAAATTATTCTATCACAATCAAAAATAATCAGTTAGGTTATAAATTAACTAAATGTGGGTTAAATAGTCGATAGGCAATAATTTTACTATTCGTAGTTTGATGCGTATGTATACTAAAACCAAAATTTTCGTGTTTATGAGAAATACAAAACCAAATCGAAGCCTTGACCTAGATTCCCACTTCTCAGGATTTTGCCCCGATGAATAACTTGCAGTAAACTTAATTTTATTTGGCTATTAACATGCAAACTATTCGTGCAGCGTATCAGTTATTAAACGTCTATTAAATAAATTGTGTAAGTAATTTCTAATTTAGTAAGCGACACCGAAAAGGTACATTGTTCTACAATTATAACATCATAAATTAAATATTTACTTAACCATAAATGTCACAAATAACTCTAGTACCTATAATTATCCCCATAAAATGTTTACCTTGCCTAACTTATAAAATGACATAAGAATCATTTCTCTTGAAATATGTGATTTAAGTTGAGTTTTTACATAAATTAATTTTACATCTTCTTTCTCGAGTCAATAGCCCATATAGTGGTCTAGTATTTAAATTTTATTGGCACAAAACTTGGCCACAGAAATAGCGCTTTCCGTTGCTCTACAGAGGTCGTCGGTAGCGCAGGTGATGGGGCCCAGCGAGCAGGAAAGCAAATGTGACATGAACTGGGACTAGGCCCCGCAATCGCAGGAATCTTGCGATCGGTTGATAAAGCCCCATTTGCCATATTTTCCCTACAGCGGCCAACTTGAATTCACAGGCGGTTTAAAGACTTTCAAGTAGGCCACTGGAAATGGAGTCCAAGCAGCAGGTCTTCGCTTGGTCTGATGATACATGCCGGAGCTGGATGCTTGTCTTCGTACCTTTGCTCTCTCACTTTCGCATAAGTAATTTGTATCATCCATCATCATAATTTTTTCCACTGTGTAAGAGGAAAATGACTGACTATGATAATATATTAATAACTATAGATTCTTTTTCCCATTTGAGCTAATGGAAAGCCTTTTTCGATGGCACAAGTTTTATCAGTGTAGGCATTAATTTGCTCTAAATATGTAAGTTGTTATATACCTAACTATACATTGTTAGTGAATTCTTTAGAATCTCATAATAAAGTAACTCTCTCAAAGAAAATGAATAATATATAATACATACATTTAATCACACCTTTATCTCCGGAGGGTTAGGCAGAGGTGAATTAACACCCACATTTCAACAATCATTGAATTCCATCCCACGTAATAGGGGTGAGTCTATTGCCGTCTTCCGGGCGCTATTGTTGTTTCAAGCCATGCATCTGAGGCTGAGTCTGGGCTGTATATATCTGTCTGATGTTAAACAGCCCTATCTCTAAGTCGCCTTGTACAACACCCTATGGGACACCCTATGGGAAAAGATGGGGTGGTCCAAATGTTTCAAATGTGTTCCGTGTAGTGCTTAAAACAATATAATATACCAAATATAAGTAACAGGTTTACAATTAATTATACCAACAAACCTAAAAACGTAACGGAGTTCATATTATATGGTTGCGCCGAGGTAGAAGCTGTATTTCTTGACGCGGAAACACACTCTTTCTATACCCGTCTCCCCTCCCGCACTAACCATAGAATAGTGCTGGATATGGCTTCCGTCCGCCATTTGTGAAATATGGACACGCAGTCTCGCTTTGAACTAGCCAGCGTAATGACGGACTGCGCTCGCGTCTCTCAAAAATGATTAATATTTGTTACATTTTTACCGCTTCATAGACCTTTACCGATCGGATTGTGCCTCTCGTGTGTTCCTCAAGTGATCTAGTGATGCTGACGGCAGCTCCTGAGCAAGGAAGAGAAGATCCGTGTACCGGCTGCGATGAAAACACGTGTGTCGTGAAGGTTAGTGCATCCTCTCCTAATTTCTCGGGTTGCATTCATTGCTTGGATCACTCCCGCGGCAACCCGACCACCTGTCTTTTGTGTGTAAAGCGTCAATGGAACAGTTAGCTACTTCCCGCAATACAGTCCATTACCGCACGTTGCCAAGCGCCACCATTTTTGGTCCGGATCGAGCCGGATTCTTAGCCGTAGTTCGTATTTTGTTATTATTCTAATGGGAATAAGCGCATCGCACCTAAGTGCCTGGTTATTTTAGTAGAAAACCCCGCATCCAGACACTTAGGATTAGATTTGTTGTCCGTTCGCCGCTGGCTCGCATTGTACCTACCTAATACATAAATAGGTTAGGTAGCGTATCAACACTCAGTCGTAGTTTGCAATGTTCGCACCGCACCTAAGTGCCTGGTTATTTTAGTAGAAAACCCCGCATCCAGACATTTAGGCTTAGATCTTAGGTATACTAGACACCCTAGTACATAGGCACAGTGTAATACCTAACGCATTTGGCTTTGTTTTGTTTTTTTTCAATTACGTCGTATTTGCCTAATACCTGCGTGGGTAGACACGTGGTTGTACCTACCTCGCTCGCATCTCATTCCAATTCATACGAAAGTATTTTAATTTGAATAGATATTACGCAATACTTAATCTCTGAAATAATAGTTGAACCTAGACAGCGACCATCGCGTAGGTACGACCTTGTTGCTATGCGCGTTTGTTCAAGCGTGCATTCACAGTTGTAAATACCTACCCGCCGCCTCGCTGCTCTGTACCGCTAAGATTAAGTCATTTCATATTTTTTGTTTACCGCACTTTAGTTTGAGATTTAATTGTAAACATGTCCCCAAAGGTTGATAGGACCGGTAAGGTTCAATTGAAACTTTTAAACGCTAAAAAAGAAATGATTTACTCTCGCGTACAATCGATTTATGATAATGCACTTAAAACCTCTGATTTGGTCATCAGAGATTCGTTCTTGTGTTCTATAGAAAACTTAGATAGTCTACGCGCGGATTTCGAAACCTTAGTACATGACATCAACGTTTTAGAGTTGAATTTGAATCCCGATTACTCAGTGAGTTATCAGGCCTTGTCGTCGTTTGACGATTTGTATTGTCGTATCAAACGCGTCGCTAGGAGTTTGGAGAAACCGGCTGACCTACCCAACCCCACTCGCGACCGACCTAAGTTGCCACCAATTCAAATACCCGAATTTGATGGTAACATTCGCAATTGGTGTCTATTTATAGATAGTTTTGAGAATACAATAGATAAGAACGATTCGTTGACAGATCACGAAAAATTGCATTATCTCGTTGAAAAATTGACTGGTAAAGCTATAACCGTTTGCGCTGGAATTACGTTTAGTGCCGAGAATTATAATTTAATTTTAAATACTTTGAAAGCTAGGTATGAGGATAAAAGATCGGTAGCTAACGCCTATTTAGATCAGATGTTTGATTTGAAATCTATTACGGCATGTAACGATCAAAACTTAGAGAAATTTCTAGATACTTTCGCGTCAGCTGTTCGCGCCGTAAAGAACCTAAAGATCGATGACCTCTGCGACTTCGTATTTTTGTATATGGGTTTAAGGAAATTAGATTCCGAAACCATTCGTTTGTTTGAATCGGATCATCGCGGCAATAAGATTCCTAAGTTCGAAGACTTAGAAAGTTTTGTTCGCGAGCATATAAAGGTATTGCAACGCTCTTCATCGAAACATGAAGGCGCGAAGATAGTTGTTGATTCTGCACGCAAAGTAGATGCGTCATCGAAGTCGCTGAGGTCAACTCATACTTATGTTAGTACCGCACCAGCACATGTACAATCACCTGTTTGCTCTTTGTGTAGTACTCATCATTCGCAACTGTACAGGTGTCCTGGTTTTCTAAAGTTGTCGCCTAGTGATCGTTATAAATTTGTTCGCGCTAATAATTTTTGTTTTAATTGTCTCGGTACTAAACACCGCGTTGTTTTATGTAATAGTAGAAATAGTTGTCGCAAATGTCAAGCGAGACACCACACTTTGCTTCATTTTGAGAATAGTAATGCCGCATCCAATGTGAGCACGGTTGGCTCGTCGAGCGGTGACACACGGCGGCCTGCGCCGCAGCCGCAGCCCGCGCTCGCGCGCGCTCCGGCCCGCCCGGTGACCGCCGCGGATGACGTCACCTTGTGTTCGTTCTCCGCTAGTGCTGCACTCACTACTGTGTGTCTTGCGACCGCTCGCGTTGTTATTGTTGATGCATTAGGTAAGCCGCGCATTGTTCGAGCGCTGTTAGATGGCGCTTCGCAAAGTAATTTCATTACTCAAGATTGTTGTCGGCGTCTTGGTTTCAATGTTGATAAGCGTTCAACCCGCTCAGTGGTGAAGGGTTTTGGAAGCTTACAGTCAGCTGTTCGTGGCACCGTTAAAACAAGGTTTAGATCTCGTTTTAATAATAATATTTGGTTTGACATGGATTCGCTCGTTATAGATAGAATAGCTGAACAGTTGCCTACCGTCCCGGTTGACACGTCTTTATTAACGAAATTTAAAGACTTGCCTTTAGCAGATGAGACTTACGCTGTTCCTGGAGTCGTCGATATATTGATCGGCGCTTCGATTCTCCCGCACCTCCAGTTATCACGTAAGGTTCAAGGGGGACCGACGTACCCCGCTCCGCACGCACTGGAAACAGTTCTTGGTTTTGTTATAATTGGTTCCGCACCCGCTTCTATAGATAGTTTTGGTCACTCGACTGCTTCGTTCTGTTGCACCGTCGAGCCGCCGCTGGAGTCTACCATCCGCAAGTTTTCACTCGGTGGCTCCCGTGTATCCGCTGAAAAACGCTTTCTTTGTTTGGAACGAAAGATGCAGGCGTCCCCAAAGTCGAAGCGGGCCTATGATGAGGTTGTTAACGAATATTTAGATAAAGGTTACATCTCACCTGCGCCTGCGGACACTGGCGGGACCCAGCCTTCGTACATTATCCCGCACCGCGGAGTTATTAGAGAAGATAAGCTTACTACTAAAACTCCGCGTAGTTTTGGATGGCAGTGCTAAGACTAGCACTTCCGTGTCGCTTAATGACATTTTGTATTGTGGTCGGAATCTTTAAGGTAATTTATTTGACATAATTGTAAATTTTCGCATTAATATTAGTAGAATTTTAGCTTTTAGGACTCAACAGTCGCTTTGTGTTGGGCCCACTCTTCGCCCCATCGTTGGGACACATTCGTCGCTAATAGAGTGGCAAAAATTCAATCTGAATTGGCGCCACATAATCTCTTTCACGTTGCTGGCACCGACAACCCAGCCGAGTGTCTCTCTCGTGGATTGCTTCCTTCGCAAATTTTAGATCACCCGTTATGGTTTAGTGGACCGTCCTGGATTCATGCCGCGTTAGATAAGTGGCCAGTTAGTCAATTCAATCCCACTACGGTTTCCGAACCACCCGAGGAGAAGAAGCACTCGCTTGTTGTATCGGTCCCACGTGAAGAGACCCTTATTTTGTTGTTGGCTAATCGCGTCTCGTCTTGGTCGAGACTGTTGCGTTGTGTTGTTTGTTCGCCTCTGCCCTCTGCCTAGCCAGCAGTAGGCACGAGCTCCAATCTAGGTTTATATTTTAGTTGTTATTTCCCAAACCTAGATTTAGATTAGACTTTATATTTGTTTCGCATTTGTCGTTTCGAAGGTAACCCTTCAAGCCGGGGGGAATGGTTGCGCCGAGGTAGAAGCTGTATTTCTTGACGCGGAAACACACTCTTTCTATACCCGTCTCCCCTCCCGCACTAACCATAGAATAGTGCTGGATATGGCTTCCGTCCGCCATTTGTGAAATATGGACACGCAGTCTCGCTTTGAACTAGCCAGCGTAATGACGGACTGCGCTCGCGTCTCTCAAAAATGATTAATATTTGTTACATTTTTACCGCTTCATAGACCTTTACCGATCGGATTGTGCCTCTCGTGTGTTCCTCAAGTGATCTAGTGATGCTGACGGCAGCTCCTGAGCAAGGAAGAGAAGATCCGTGTACCGGCTGCGATGAAAACACGTGTGTCGTGAAGGTTAGTGCATCCTCTCCTAATTTCTCGGGTTGCATTCATTGCTTGGATCACTCCCGCGGCAACCCGACCACCTGTCTTTTGTGTGTAAAGCGTCAATGGAACAGTTAGCTACTTCCCGCAATACAGTCCATTACCGCACGTTGCCAAGCGCCACCATTATATCTAAAACAAAAATATGTTTCGCCAACATCTGTGTACAAAAAACCTATTCGAAGTCAAGATTAAAAAGGTACGTTAGAAATTCAGCAAAAGGTTTCATCTCAAGATAGCGATTGAAATCTCTTCACTATAAAGCGACTAGTGCTTATTGACTACAAAATGGTGACAACTACAGTTACAATGTCGACAGAGTAAGGTTAAATAGAAAGCAATCACGTTGCTTCGTCTCTCGTTCTCACCGGATTCGTGTCGCTTCGAATGTCGATTGCAGGAAACAAGTTTATTTTTGAGTCCGTTTTTATTGCACAACTGTTCTATAAAAGCTGTTGATTCTTAGATTTGTTTTTTTATAGCATTTATAAATCACGGAACAAAAAACTGTTTTTTCTTATCTAACAAACT
Source organism: Eilema griseolum (assembly GCA_963662185.1). Lineage (NCBI taxonomy): Eukaryota > Metazoa > Arthropoda > Insecta > Lepidoptera > Erebidae > Eilema > Eilema griseolum. Next base: position 22,918,574 of record OY759238.1, read on the forward strand.
TTCTGTTAATTAAATACTGAATACCTACCTATCTATGAAAGAGGTTCAAAGTATTAATGTGGTTGGGTTTTCCGATGTGAACCCATTCATGTTAAGGGAACTCATTCGGGATAAGGGAATATCCACTAGTAATTACGGTCATTATTATTTTAATTAACACCTTTAGTTTACTAACTAAAAGGTTTCAATTATGTCACTAGAACAAATAGACTGATTACATCGAAAAAATACTAAATTTTGAATATTTTATGTGAGTGCAGAGGACCTTGCTTCCGTTTCCTATTCTCCTTCCTTCCTTCCTCTTTGCAAGTATTCTCAGTAGTTTCATAAAGTTACCCCGTGATAGTACTCAGAGGTTGAGCACTTATAGTCACTTTCCTTAGATATTCTGTTTGTTTTCGAATTATTCATTTTAGTGTCTTGTTATATGATAACGATGACGATGATGATATAAAAAGACTCAGAGAATAAGATTATAATAAACATTAGAGATATAAAAGATTTTGAGTAATTGTATAATTACTGATTACTTCTAAACTCCGAAACGATTAATTGTTTTAATGTAATTCCGAAACGGTACTAAAGAAATAAGTTATATCCTAGTTTAAAACTTTTATCGCGAAAACCAAATAACGAATATAACCACGAGGCATAGCCAGTTATAGAATAAAAAACAATTCTCTTCATAAATCTTTTACGACTTTCTCCTAAATGACAATACACCAATGTTTGTATACGTTGCTACATTTTTTTAAAAAGTTACATCGCTTTGGCACATTCGTAGTCTTGTTGTGAATAATATACATTTTTTTTTTGCGTTCAATTGTTGAGTGGGGTGGCTAGGAATGCTTCTAATTCTCTCTCCATCGTACAAATTGTAGGAATTACGCGAAACTTTCTTCGTATAAATTATCTGCCTTCAGATCGATGTTTTGTTGATTGAGTGTAGTGTTTGGATGCTTTGTTTTTGTGTTATCTTTTAGAGTAGTAAACAAGTAATTCTCATCAACGTTAATGTATCATTGTCATAGCTTTTTGTTCATGGTTTGGGGTGGTAGCATGGTGGGCGTCACCAGGAAGTTAGCAACTAAAACCTATTGAACACCATAATGATAAATTATACTTAGTTAAATAAGCTTTTCGACCATGCCTTTAGAAACTATATTATGATATAAAAACTTATGATTCGCATAAGTCTCGCAAAAAGACTTCCAGATTAAATAATAATAATATATAATAATAATAATAATAATATAAACTCACGCCTATATCCCCGAAGGGGTAGGCAGAGGTGCTAGCACCCACATTTCGCCAGTTAATGTTTAGGTCCCAATGTAATAAGTGGCGAGCCTATTGCCATTTCCCGGGCACTTATAAACCTGCGATAAATACACAACTTCGAAAAGAGTCGAAAAATCATTGGTGTGTGCCATGGTAGAACCTGGGATCGAACCCGAGACCTCATCTCAACAGTCCATTACCCATACCACTAGGCTACCGCGATACCAGTTTATGGGAAGTTCAGTTTATGGTAAGGTTATAAGCTATATTGAATATCATAATTGGATCCTAAGTTCCAAGGAATAAGAAAAAAGGTAATTATGACAGGCAGGCAGGTAAATGCAACGCAGTAGGATCAACCGAGTATGGAAGGTTATACTGTAACACACGTGATTAAATACACGCAAATATACTAGAATATTGTTAATATATTTGCGGGTGTTAGATTTGAATTAGATTTTTTTTTTTTTTTTTTTTTTATATAGGACACGTCAATTGGACTTCGCCTTGCCTGATGGTAAGCTGAAGGCAAAGTCCCAGAAAAGAGGGTCACCATTACTTACACATACCGTGTGACAATGGTGACACTCAGCTTGACGGCCTCATCATATGCTTTTTCACGCCCCGCTTAAAGGACCCGGGACTGTAGGAAGAAGGAAACACGTGAGCTGGTAATGAATTCCAGGCCTTAATGGTGCGACAGAGGAAAGAGTCTCCGAACCGCTTGGTTCTTGATCGGATGTTTTGCACCGTGTGCGGATGACATCTAAGACCTGCACGCGTTGTCCTGTGTAGGAAAGGGGAGGGTGGGACTAATTGGAAGAGCTCATCAGAACACTCCCCATGGTACAAACGGTAAAATACAGCCATGGACGCAACATCTCTACGCAGCTGTAAAGGTTCTAGGGTGTTCGTGATCTCGGGATTCCCAATGATGCGGACCGCACGTCGCTGCAACCTGTCGAGAGCATCTAGTAAGTACTTTGCTGAACCATCCCAGAGATGCGAGCAGTACTCCACACAGGAGCGAATTTGTGTCTTGTATAGAAGACACCGCTGCTCCGGCGTGAAAAACCGTCTCACTCTGTTCAGGACTCCGAGTTTTCGTGAGGCTGTTTTGATGATACTTTCGATGTAGTTTTTGTTATTCAGGTTGCAGCGAACATCCATACCTAGGATATTGAGATTGTCCTGCAGTGGCAGTGGTGTGCTCTGAAGAGTGGGGAGGGGAAGGAAAGAAGATACTTTTGCTGTAAACGCACATGCCTGCGTCTTCTTGGCATTGAACTCAACCAGGTTCTCAGAGCCCCATTGAGAAATGTGATTCAGGATCCCGTCAAGCTCAGTGACAAGAAGCTGCCTTTTCTCCGCGATATCCGACTGCTTGGCCGCAAGATGTCCATGATAACTCCCATGCAAAGTGCTATCGTGTGCATAACAATGAACATTGCCGGTAGACAGCATGTCGTTGATATGCAGAAGAAAGAGAGTGGGTGATAAGACGGACCCCTGGGGCACGCCAGCATTAACCTGCAGAAACTCCGAAGCTCGTCCGTCACAAAGGACGCGAATACGGCGCCCCTGCAGGAAGCTAGCAACCCAGTTGCACAGCCTAGAAGGCAGACCAAAGGCAGGTAGCTTGGAAAGAAGCGATTTGTGCCAGACTCTATCGAAAGCTTTGGCGATGTCAAGACTAATTGCCAGTGACTCGCCGTGCTTGTCCATAGCCTCACCCCAAAGATGGGTAACGTATGCTAGAAGATCACCCGTTGACCGTTTCGGTCTGAAGCCATATTGCCGGTCATTAATTAAGGAGTGATCCTCTAGGTGCCGCATGAGCTGTTTGTTGATTATGTGCTCGAACACTTTGCACAGCACTGAGGTGACGGCTATGGGTCGATAGTTGGCTGGCTCCGAGCGATCCCCCTTCTTGGGAATCGGCTGAACATTCGCCTCTTTCCAAGGCAAAGGCACTGTACCCGAACTGTAGGATAGCCGGGACAGTCGCGTAAGCATTGGAGACAACTCCGCTGCACATTTTTTCAAGACTACCGCTGGAATACCATCCGGACCACTGGCTTTCCGGACATCGAGTGATTGCAGCACTGCACGGACATCGCGTTGCCTGATATGGATATCAGGCATCGCGTGGTCACTGTCGGGTAGTGTTGGTGGCTGCGTACCACAATCATCGATTCGGGAGTTGGCCGCAAAGAGATTAGCCAGCAGATTTGCCTTCTCTTGCGGCTCATGGGCCAGGGATCCATCAGGGTTACGCAGCGGAGGCAGCGAAGGCTGACAGAAGTTGGCTTGCACGGCTTTAGCCAGTCGCCAGTAGCCACGGCTTCCCGTGGGATGCATCACTAGCTCTTGACCAAGCCGCGCTATGCGCAGGGCATCCGCTCTGACGTAGGCCCTTCTGCAGACCTTTGTGGCTCTGTTGTACGCCGCCTTGAAGTGGCCCAGATTGGAATGGCGCGTGGCGCGCGCCCTTACCCAAGCGCGGTACGCAGACTGTTTTTGTTCAACAGCTTCCGCACACTCGCGCCCGAACCAAGGGCGCCCTCCGCGGTCACCGGTGACATCGGTGTATGAGATATAGTATTCCATACCCAGACCGATCTCACCAGCGACAGCAGTAGCACAATCCGATGGGTTCTTACCTTCAAAGCAGCGCTCAACCCACGGGATGGACGCAAAATAGTCACGAAGTCCATCCCAGTCCGCTGACGAGTAGTGCCAGAGACGCCGCTTCCCCTGCACGGGTCGTGGGGGCGCTATAATGGGCACCGTGGAACAGACCAGACAGTGGTCGGAGTTGCCTAAAGCGGCTCGCACCGATACACTGTACCGGTCCGGATCACTCGTCAGCAGAAGGTCTAGCAGAGAAGGTGCTAGGCCCGACCTTCTTGGTATCCTAGTGACCTCGTGCACCAATTGGGTCAGGCCGTGCGCCAGAGCAAACGCGTGGGCGGCTCTTCCCGCATGGTCTGTTTTGGAGGAGCCCAACCAGATCTCGTGGTGGGCGTTAAAATCCCCCAAAAACACCATTTCGGCATTCGGAAATCGCTCCTGCGCATCATCTGCCGCCTGACTCAGATATTCAAAGAGTCGAGTTGTCTCAGCATCTCCTGTATGGGAACGGTAGAGGCACACATAGATCTGACTCGTAGGGCCATGGTCTACGTGTACCCAAAGGATGGAGAAGGATGGGTCCTCTAGGCAGCGCAAACGGCGACAGCAAACATCCGCCCTAACAAACACGCACACCCCGGCTTTTGCACGAAAACTTTCCTCAAGAACATAGCCAGGGTAGAGCAAGTAGGTCGTGTCGTCAGGGCGGTGTATTTGCGTCTCCGTTAGAAAAAACATGGCAGGTTTCGCCGTCTCTAGGTGTTGGTGGACGGCGTTGAGGTTTGCATGGAGCCCACAGATGTTAGTGGACTCCACCTCAAATAGCAAGCTTTTGGGAGTGTGTCGAGCCGCTGTGTTGCCTATTTCCTTTAATTGCGCTGCCATGAGTTTGGGTGGGAGAAGGCGTGAAAAAAGAGGTGATTGCCGCCGCAGCACCGTGTGACAAAGCGCGGGATATTGGTTTTATCTATGAATGTGAGGCATGGCGAGAGCCGACGCGCCGAACGGAAGGGCCCCCGTACCCCCCCGAGTATGGTCGCCGGGCTCCCAATTCCGGTCACCAACCGGCACGACGAACCATATCGGGATTATGCGCGGCCTGGTGAGGCAGCCTCCCAAGGTGGTTAACCCCAGTTGGGCCCCTGTACTATACCGCGGGCGGCCAGCGGCACCACCGTTTCTACAGGTCTCCCTGTTCGGCGCATCGCCCCGCGCCATCCCCACTAGACTACGCCAAGACCCACTGGTCCCACTAGTGCTGCGACAACCACCACCTCTGCCCGGCTATGCACTTGCTGACCCCTGAACACAATCCAACCGAGATTGAATTGCTATGGAGGGTTTTTCGCAATAGTGCACGGTGGTACCTACCCGGTCGAAACTTGAGACAAATTTGTGCCACCAAGTTTCTACCACCAGTATAAATATGTGTTAGATGAGTAATTTGAAAAGGCTTATATTATTATAGTAGGTTATTAATATATTAAATTGGTCACAACAGTCGTTTTAAAGCCTTAAAATAATATAAAGACAATAAAAAGTTAAAAAATTAGATTATTTATTAAGTGACGAAATTTTATCTATAACAAATGTCAAATACATCACTGTATCTTTTACTTATCTTCTAAAGATATATTCAAGAAGTTATAAAATTTCATTATTGTCCACACCACAGGGTTTAATCATAAAGAATCCTTTTATCATATAACTATGATATTCATAAATTAGATACAATAAAACTAAAATAACTATTATACAACTTATAGCTAAGAATAATCGAAATGCATCGTGGAAGTTCTCCTAATAACTGTCATTAGAAATAATACAAACAAAGTTTGCGGACATATAGATGAGAAAGAAAGATTTATTTTAACGAGTTGGGGACTCTGTAGTCCCCACACACCTGAGAAGAGGGCCAGATCGTGAGAGATGGCCCTGTGTCGGCCGGGGTGCGAGGGATATGCCTGTCAACCTCACCTTCGGCAACCAAAACGACCCACAGGTGGCGTGCGTTTTAGTCGGTCCGAGTCCGACATAACCTCTCCCACCGGCTCCGGTGGGGAGGTAGCCGTGGGGATTTTGCGCAAGTAAAAAAAAAAAATATGTTCCCATTATTCTATCCCATTAATATGATCACGAGGGGCTTTTATTTTTCTTAGTCCCATTGTCATTGTTCAGCTTCATATAAAATGTATTGTAATTATGGATGTGAATGATACTATTTGAACACATTATCTTTAAACTTTCACGGATGACATTATTAATATTAGATGTGGTAGAAAAAATTGACTTAAAATTGGCAGGCTTACATGAAAGGATTAAGCCCGTGAGGTATGTAAGGATAGAGTCAAATGGCGGGCTGTGGTCTCTGCCTACCCCGGAGGGAATGATGCGATGTTTGCAATGTAAATAGAGAAACAATAATACGATAAGCAACGCTGGCGTGTCCATATGCAATTTTAAAAAGAACTTGTACTCAACATCTTTGTATAAAAGTATGATTTTGAAGCCGACCGCATACAACTGCCAACGCATACAGCAGATACACGTAAATCATTGCGGCTTCTCAATAGTCCCCTTTATTCGCTACGAAGTTTAACTAGTAATGTAGGTAGGTATGTGCTGCATGCGTCGGTAGTTTTTTTATACCACTTAGGTGGCAGACAAGCAAACGGCACACCTGATGGAAAGTGCTTACCTTGGCCTATGGACCTATGCGACAATAGAGGAGTTACACTGGCACTGCTGAGCTTGTAAGCACATCCAGTGCAGAAGACAAAGTAGGACAATCCTTCACAAAAACTATATAGTGAGCTCTGGCTACCCTATTAACCGCTGGGAACACAACACGATGTTATTATGGCCGCGGTATTCTGTAGGATGGAGGTACTTCCCCAGTCGGAATGCTCAATTGGACGGAAATACCGCCGTGTCTTACGTTGCGGCATGCTGTCGTTGATGCGTTACAATAACATGGGTATTTTCATGGTAATTCAAAGTGACAAGCTTGCTAGCCCACATGCTGAGCGGGCTGGCAAGTTTGCAAAACTGCGCAAGTATCACGATGCAGTGTAATTTCACGACACATTAGTTATTTAGTAAAAGTAATTACTCTCTAACAAGTGTTCATACATCGATTAAGATATAAAAAATCAGGCGGGATTCGAACACGCGATCTTTACCCTACAGGGGAAACGCTCTGACCACTAAGTCACAGAACATTCGCCTAAAAACCATCCAAATTCGTCTATACATATATCGCGTGTTCGAATCCCGCCTGGACCGTTTCAATTTTTTCTATCTTAATCAATTTTAAATAGTTAGCATACTAAATGCTTAAAATTTCATTCAAGTATTCAATCTATACTATAATATTATAAAGCTGCAGAGTTTGTTTGTTTGTTTGTTTGAACGCGCTAATCTCTGGAACTACTGGTCCGATTTGAATGATTCTTTCAGTGTTGGGTAGTCCATTTATCGAGGAAGGTTTTAGGCTATATCATTACGCTACTACTTAAGCGAGCGGAGCATTGATAATAAATGTTAACAAATCCGGCAATTTTTCATACATATTTTGAAGACTAAAACATACGGGCTCAAAGGGATATGAAGCTTCAAAATATACCCCGGGCGAAGCTGGGGTGGGTCAGCTAGTTATTTCTTATAAGTCAATTGTGCTAGAAAGGTTATTATAAAATCCAAGAATACTTGGATGATAAATAAGCTTCGAAATGAGCTTCGCTCATCTATGATACTCAAGTAAATTTTTGTATTAGATTATGTAGACTAAGTGTATGTTTGTAAATCGACCAAAAAAAGAAATGCCCGCTGGGGCCGCTTTTCCAACCGGTGGTCCATTTACTTAACTGATTTTTATGTTCCTTTTTGTTGACGATTTGTAAGTGCCGATATAATGGTCTATACAGAATAAATGATTTTTCACTTTGACTTTGGCTATATTTTTTACGCCATGAAAAATATTATATTATAAATCTACAGATAAGGGTAGGTAAGGTAAGTGCTTAAATTTAGCTCGGGTATTTGGTAGTGATTGCTTAGGTATAAGTCCTTAGGTAGTTGTAACGTTAGGTTTGAATTCAGGCATATTTATAACAAACTATAGTGGATTTATAAATATAGTGAACTTCTCACTTTCGTCTAAAGGATCGACGTTTAAAGTACATAGTTTTAAAGCCGCATAGCGTGACAGCTTCTATTAATTACATAGCTATAAGATATGGTTTACGGTCGCATGTCAAGTTATGACTTTAGATTCAGTATACCTTCACTATCACTTGTACTTAAGTTATAATTACGGTACCCTTGTTAATTTGAATAATATTGTGTTTAATGCTAATCGAACTGAGCAGTGTTTCTAACTGTTACACATTTTAATAATACTTTAAGCTTTTAACTGTGAATAAAATTTATGTGACAAGTTGAACATAACGTAGCTTAGTGATTTGAACTACGGTGCCACAGTTTTGTGATTATAATAATTGCTGCACCACGAATATGAATCAAAAGTACAAGGTATAGTCAATAAGTTGATTAACATTAAAATATTATCAACCTATTTTTGATCAATAATTCATTTAGTAGTTTTATGATCCCCAGATGACAAAGTATATATATTTATAGGTATTTAAACTATCATGGTCACTCACATCAGTTTTTTTCAGTCTCAGTTCAGTTTATGGGGAGCGATTGAAATTGAAAAAGTATAAAAATTTCAATCGTGAGGATGGGTTTCAACTGCCGAACGTCTGGCATTTAGTGGTCCGTCTTTACAAAAACAACCGGGAACAAGCCAAAACAAAATCGCGAGTGGATACAGTAAGCATCATGTCTCGTGAACGTGATCGATATCGGGTTCGAGTTTGTAGTGAGAGTGAAACCAATAGTAGTGCAGATACGCGTAGTAAAAGAACTCGAAAGAGGGTAGATTGATATAATTACTCCTAGGAAAAAACTTTTTCACTGTTCACCGCCACTTCTCCAGTTCCTCTGTGATCATGGTGCTTGCAACAGCGCCGTAATATCGGAAACTCAAAACAATGAAACATGGTAAATATCCCGTTTATTGTGATACAGATATATTTATTTAATCGTTCTTTTATTATTTTATGTGTGGTTTATGGAGTGATCAATAAATTAGAATTTGTTTAGTTACTTTTTTGGTGACTACATTGAGTAGTCACCAAAAAAATCAAAACACATCAAAAATTCACAAATATAACATTAAAATACATAAAATCTAATTCTCATCTAGCTATTGCCTTAATCCAAATTATGATAATATTTTAAGAATAAATAAAAAGACATCAAAATCGCTGTTAGTTCCCATTTCAAAGTAAACAAGATAATCTTCACAAATCAGAACCTTTCACGTTAGTACGAACAAGGAAGGAAATGTTACCATACTTAAAACTTGTTTACGCTTGTAAAAGTACAATTTTGTACGCTCCCTTGAGATTTTCCGATATCCGAAATTCGTAATGGTCTATTTAACATTATTAAATACGTCACTTATTCCATTCTTGTTGACATCTCTTTGGCAGCAAGAATATTGAGTTACGTTTTTATTTTCAGTTATCGAGAATTTTGTGTTAAATATTTCTAATGGGTTTCAGTAAACGAAAATATAATATATTGCTCAGAAATAACTTTGCTTTAGTACGTAATATCCCATTTATATAAAAATACTGCCTCGATATTCATGTTACAGAAATAAAGAAGCGAATGACTGTGATTTTTTGGATTAATTCAGATCTATTTGCTATTTTACTATTATTACTATAAGATTATCTACTATAGATTTCATTATACCTATATACTATTTCTTATTTATTAGAATATATAAAATATTATTATGCCGTCAGGAAATTGTTTATATATATACATTTATTAAAGAAATAAATAAGTTAGATATATTTTTCTAATAATACACCGTGATACCTATCCTAGAAAAAAAATTAAGTTCCCGTGGGACTATTATTTAACATAAAAAGAATCAATGAACCATAATGAAATTTGGTACAAAGATGTCTTGGATTTTGAAGTAGCATATAAAATACTTTATCCTTAATAAATGCATGGTTACCGTGTGGGGTAAACACTTTGCATAAAAGAACTGAACGAATTTAGGTGAAATTTGATAAAGGTGCCAAGGAGGCTCTTGGAATAACACATAAGATATTTTATCCCCAGGGAATGTACAGTCCTTGTGGGGTAGCTATTTAGCATAAAAGGGCTGAAATGTCGTTGATGAAATTTAGAGAGATGTCTCTCCTTGGCAAAGGCATAATCCTACTTCTTACTAATATTTTCAATAGGAAAGTTTGTTAAGATGTTTCGATGTTGTCATTCAATCACGCTCTAACGGTTAAACAGATCTGCCCGAACTTTGGTACAGAGATAGATTACAGTGTGAAATAACGCAAAGGTTATATGTATATTCCCGAAAATATGTCCCCAAGGATATACAGAAATGGAGTCAAATATACACGCGTGTGAAGCAACGTCTAGAAACTGTATAGTTCTTTTCCAAATTACCCTTATCTATAGGAGGTAGGACACGGCAGTATTTCCGCCCAATTGAGCAGTACGACTGGGAAAGTACCTCCGCCCTATAGAATACTGCGGTTATAATAACTTTGTGCTGTGTTCCCGGCGGTGGGTAGGGTAGCCAGAGCTCACTGCAGAGTTTTTGTGCTGTCAGTGGGATGACCAAAGGCTTGTCCTGCTTTGTCCTATACACTGACGGCACAAAACCTGTTCTTACAGGGTCGGCAGCACGGATGTGACTCCACTGGTGTTACACACGATCATAGGTCATGGTAACCACTTTCCATCAGGTGGGCCGTGAGTCTGTCTACCTCTTAAGTGTTTACAAAAAAATGATAAATACAATACGTAGTTAAAGGTATTCTGGAAATGGAAATGGATAAAGTATTCACCTAAGTTGTATAAAAAAGAAACCCTTCACCTGAATATTGTTTTAATGATCTTAGAAATGCCCCCAATTGCATTTCTAAGATCATTAACTTTTTGACTTAAGATTTAATTTAAGATTGACTCTGAGACTAACAAAGCACTTAAAATACAAATACCAAATCAACTAGTTCATCGCAGTATACTGCTGAAATAGGCCTCTCTCAATATTGGGAGGCTTTGTCCTAGTGTTTCCACACTGGCTTGACGGGTTAATACAGGGTTTTATTTTGAATTTTCCTTTTCTCGCAGTGATATCTTTTGCGTATGTTTCCGTTAGTCGCCTGTTAAGAAACTCTTCGGATGAAATGGTGTGGTGATACTTGTATTAATTCAACATCACCACACGAATACCAACGGATAAAATGCAAATATATGTAAAATAATAACATAACTTATTTCGTAATTATCTTAGTGGCTATACAAACACTGTAATTGTGAGACTGGTGTCTAAACTAGATACAACAGTTTATATACCTGTATCTGAAGGTCACTTGAAATTACCAAAGAAATATCTGTGCAACCTAATCTACGCAAATTCTATCAGGCTGCAAAAATAATGTTATAATACGAGAACACTCTTCCTTCACTTTTTTGACGTACTGTTTCCTAGTTACGTTACACTGTCGTCAATAATTTGTCAATAGAAGGCGGACGTGATCCATTACTGCTTGCCTCTCCGGGTTGATTAATCGTTATAGTTGATGGTTTCTATACAAAGTGCCTATGGACGTAGTTTGATAATATTATTAGCGATAATAAGGAAGAGGAAATATTTTTTTGTTTGTAATCGATAAGTTCTGAAATCAATGAACTCATTTTGAAAGTTATTTCAACATTAGAAAGTTATTTTGTCCAGAAGTAGCATAGGCTATATTTTATTCCGATATTCAGGCGGTTGAGCCTTTTCACATTATCCGATCCGTGAATGACTTTCGAATGACTATACCATGTACTGATTTCACATATATCCGATAAAATTGATCTGATTCGTCCACTTGTTCGATAGCACAGACTAGTTAGGCATGCCAGTGATGAAAAAATGACATAACATAGTATCAAGTTTTTTCTTCTAATAACGTGAAATGACAACGATTGAATCAAAATATTACTAGGTATATCAAAGTCAAAAGGTTAACCAACACAATTTTTTCAACTTTTTGGAGAATGTTTTTACTTCCTCCGATGTCGGGTCGGCTACCGATACCAATATCGGGTCGGATTATGTGTAAACGCTCTTAGGTAAGTGAAGCCCTTAGGTGGTGTTAATTAGCTATATTAAATTTATGAAAGGTGATTTTATATACTTTTATCCATTTCCATCCAAGAATACCTTTAACTACGTTTAGAATATATAATTTTTTTTTAAACGCTTAGGACGCAGACGAGCTAACGGCCCACCTTGGCCTATGGACATGTGCAACCCAGAGTTGCCACACTCATGCTATCAGCCCTGTAAGAACCTTCTGATGCCCTTCTTGACGAATATTGTTGTCACTTGGGAAAAGGACAACGAGGAGTTCATTCCACAATCCACAGCCTGTATATTACATTCACAATAAGTACTTTCTTTCTTTTTACTCTTTTAAAAATAAATTGAATGGTAAATATTTCAGGTATAGGTTAACTCAACTTTTCAACTTCAACAGTATTGTAAGAATCAGGGTACAAAGTTTCATCTCAGTGTATAACAAAGGTCTTCCTACAAAAGCCGACCTTTTTGGGATCTAAAAATACCTTAAACTTAGGTTTTCAAACTGTTCATTAACTCTCAGTTAATTTTGGACAGCGTTCAACAAGAACAGTATCAAAGGAGTGAGTTATACATAGAATGCTATTGAAATGTCTGCGTTCAAATTTATTAGATTTTCAAGAAAAAACACGTTCAACGTTTATACTACCTAGATAATATAATAATAGGAAAATTTATTTAATTGGTTCCTAACCATCATTTATGAAGAGTTTGTTTGTTCGTTTGAACGCGCTAATATCAGGCATTATTTGTTTGCATTATATTGAATAGTCCATTTATCGATAAAGGTTTTAGGTTATATATCATCACTCTACTACATAAGGGAGCGGAGTAGTGATAATAAAAGTCAACAAATACGGCGGATCTGCATAAATTATTTGAAGACCATAAGTTAACAATTTAAAAGGCTGATATGAGGTTTCTAAATATAGGGTGGCTCAGCTATAAATGTCGATAAATTATTCAGTTATTACTGATTCTGACCAACTAATTGATATTACCCAGTGTTTATTAATTTAAGCGAAACGTGAAATAGCACCTGATTACGTCATCAAGCTAAGCCATAACGAGTAGGTATGCTTAATTCTTCTTTACGATATACAAACTAAAAAACCGGATTCGATACTGTAAACTATTAAAAATAGTCAAACTTATTTATGTAGACTGGCTTTTAATTGAACGTATCACAGTCATCCCAGAACCATTAACATCAACAGAAGCTAACAGAACTGATTGAACACATCACTGAATGTAACCAATCACACACAAAGCAAACATGTACCGACCAATAAACACACACTCAATGAAATGAACAAGCAAAAGTCGCCAATCAATGCGTATAGTTAACAAGCTGATGGTTGATTAAGTAATACGCAATGGATCGGGCATGTGGATAATTAATTAGAGAACCGGGCAGGACCAAAACACGCTGCCCGGGCGTAACCGCAAATTGCCTAATTTATCGACTGAGTTCCTCGGCGTTTTCCGTCGCCTAAACTTGGGAGCCCGAAAAATTGGCTACTGTGCTGTTGTCAACATTTTTTGTCTTTTGCGTAATATATTTTTTATAAGCTGTTCAACCTTGTAAGGATTTTTTGTACTGCAATTTCATCGAAAAAGATTGTCATTTTTGCATTTTACCATTTGTGGTGGCGCAATTCTCGCCACGTGAGCTAGTGGACTGTATTTCGCGAGGATGAAGTTAACATGTTTCATATGACACTTTACACAACAAACAAGATAGGTGATCGGGTTGCCGCGGAGGTGGTTTAGGCATTGAATGCAACCCGAGAAATTAGGAGAGGATGCACTAACCTTTACTACGCCACGTGCTGTTTTGTCATTTGCTGGCTGGGCCGTTGCACCGATCTTCTCTTCCTGGCTCAGGAGCTGCTGCCCACATCACTAAATCACTTGAGGGACACACGAGAGGCACAATCCGATCGGTAAAGGTCTATGAAAGCGGTTAAAATCCAACAAACATTATTAATTTCTGAGAGACGCGCGCGCCGCCGGCCATTGTTTATTAGTTCAAAAGCGGAAGTGAATATGCGTCTATTTTGACAATTGAGCGGTGTGAAAACTATTGCTATCTCACTTTAAAAGGTAGCGCGGGAGGGAGATGGGTACAGGAAGCGTGTGTTTCAGTGTCACTGACTTGAATTACTACTATTGAGCAAAAAAAATACAAATTCTACAATCGGCGCAACCATTTCCCCCGGCTTGAAGGGTTACCTTCAAACGAAAAATGCGGAACAAATCTAAAGTCTAATCTAAATCTAGGTTTGGGAAATAACAACTAAAATATAAACCTAGGTTTGAACTCGTGCCTACTGCTGGTTAGGCAGAGGGCAGAAGCGAACAACCGGGCGCAGATACGATCCGGTTGCGGTTTTAACCCGTACAACACGAGTTATCCCGCGGGAATCGGGAAAAACTTCCTCTACTACTCCTAGAGGCCAATGTAAAGGAGGCGCATTCCCAGTCATAAGGACTACCACCGTACCTACAGTAATTGGGTTAGATGGAGTATTCCATTTTTGACGCGACTGCAGCGTGTGCAAACAATCGGTTCTCCAACGATTCCAAAACGATTGGACTAATTTATCTAAAAGAGCGTGACGAGTTAGAAGGTGCATTCTATCGTCATCAACATCTATTGCGGGCAAATATTTTTGCGTACTTAAATCACCGGTCAACTCTATATGACCGCGCGTAGATAAAATTCTCAAAAATCGGCCTACATAAACAACACAACGCAACAGTCTCGACCAAGACGAGACGCGATTAGCCAACAACAAAATAAGGGACTCTTCACGCGGGACCGATACAACAAGCGAGTGCTTCTTCTCCTCGGGTGGTTCGGAAACCGTAGTGGGATTGAATTGACTAACTGGCCACTTATCTAACGCGGCATGAATCCAGGACGGTCCACTAAACCATAACGGGTGATCTAAAATTTGCGAAGGAAGCAATCCACGAGAGAGACAATCGGCTGGGTTGTCGGTGCCAGCAGCGTGAAAGAGATTTTGTGGCGCTAATTCAGATTGAATTTTTGCCACTATTAGCGACGAATGTGTCCCAACGATGGGGCGAAGAGTGGGCCCAACACAAAGCGACTGTTGAGTCCGAAAAAGCTAAAATTCTACTAATATTAATGCGAAAATTTACAATTATGTCAAATAAATTACCTTAAAGATTTTGACCACAATACAAAATGTCATTAAGCGACACGGAAGTGCTAGTCTTAGCACTGCCATCCAAAACTACGCGGAGTTTAGTAGTAAGCTTATCTTCTCTAATAACTCCGTGGTGCGGGATAATGTACGAAGGCTGGGTCTCGTCAGTGTCCGCAGGCGCAGGTGAGATGTAACCTTTATCTAAATATTCGTTAACAACCTCATCATAGGCTTGCTTTAACTTTGGAGACGCCTGCATCTTTCGTTCTAAACAAAGAAAGCATTTTTCAGCGGATACACGGGAGTCACCGAGCGAAAAAATATCTCCCTTGAAAGGGAGCGCGACGACACAACGACCCTGCTCATCACGAGTAGTCGTGCGACAATAAATCTCCTCAGCCATCTTGTCATCAGGGCTTAGGATAGGTGGGACATTGACCTCTTCAATTTCCCAAAACTTGCGGATGGTAGACTCCAGTGGCGGCTCGACGGTGCAACAGAACGAAGCAGTCGAGTGACTAAAACTATCTATAGAAGCGGGTGCGGAACCAATTATAACAAAACCAAGAACTGTTTCCAGTGCGTGCGGAGCGGGGTACGTCGGTCCCCCTTGAACCTTACGTGATAACTGGAGGTGCGGGAGAATCGAAGCGCCGATCAATATATCGACGACTCCAGGAACAGCGTAAGTCTCATCTGCTAAAGGCAAGTCTTTAAATTTCGTTAATAAAGACGTGTCAACCGGGACGGTAGGCAACTGTTCAGTTATTTTATCTATAACGAGCGAATCCATGTCAAACCAAATATTATTATTAAAACGAGATCCAAACCTTGTTTTAACGGTGCCATGAACAGCTGACTGTAAACCTCCAAAACCCTTCACCACTGAGCAGGTTGAACGCTTATTAACATTGAAACCAAGACGTTGACAACAATCTTGAGTAATAAAATTACTTTGCGAAGCGCCATCTAATAGCGCTCGAACAATGTGCGGTTTACCTAATGCATCGACAACAATAACGCGAGCAGTCGCGAGGACAACAGTAGTGAGCGCAGTACTAGCGGACAACGAACACAAGGTGACGTCATTCGCAGCGGTCACCGAGCGGGCCGGAGCGCGCGCGAGCGCGGGCTGCGGCTGTGGCGCAGGCCGCCGTGTGTCACGGCTCGACGAACCAACTGTGCTCACATTGGATGCGGCATTACTATTTTCAAAATGAAGTAAAGTATGGTGTCTCGCTGGACATTTGCGACAACTATTGCTACTATTACATAAAACAACGCGGTGTTTAGTACCGAGACAATTAAAACAAAAATTATTAGCGCGAACAAATTTATAACGATCACTAGGCGATAATTTTAGGAAACCCGGACACTTGTACAATTGCGAATGATGAGCATTACACAAAGAGCAAACAGGTGACTGTACATGTGCTGGTGCGGTATTAATATAAGTATGAGTTGACTTCAGTGACTTCGATGACGCATCTATTTTGCGTTCCGAACTAACAACTTTCTTCGCGCCTTCATGTTTCGATGAAGAGCGTTGCAATATTTTTATATGCTCGCGAACAAAACTTTCTAAGTCTTCGAACTTAGGAATTTTATTGCCTCGGTGATCCGACTCAAATAAACGAATGGTTTCGGAATCTAATTTCTTTAAACCCATATACAAAAATAAGAAGTCGCAGAGGTCATCGATCTTTAGGTTCTTTACGGCGCGAACAGATGATGCGAAAGTATCTAGAAACTTCTCTAAGTTTTGATCGTTACATGCCGTAATGGATTTCAAATCAAACATCTGATCCAAATATGCGTTAGCCACCGATCTTTTATCCTCATACTTAGCTTTCAAAGTATTTAAAATTAAATTATAATTTTCGGCACTAAACGTAATTCCAGCGCAAACGGTTATAGCTTTACCAGTTAATTTTTCAACGAGATAATGCAATTTTTCGTGATCTGTCAACGAATCGTTCTTATCTATTGTATTCTCAAAACTATCTATAAATAAACACCAATTGCGAATGTTACCATCAAATTCGGGTATTTGAATTGGTGGCAACTTAGGTCGGTCGCGAGTGGGATTGGGTCGGTCAGACGGTTTCTCCAAACTCCTAGCGACGCGTTTGATACGACAATACAAATCGTCAAACGACGACAAGGCCTGATAACTCACTGAGTAATCGGGATTTAAATTTAACTCTAAAACGTTGATGTCATGTACTAAAGACTCGAAATCCGCGCGCAAACTATCCAAGTTTTCTATAGAACACAAGAACGAATCTCTAATAGCCAAATCAGAGGTTTTAAGTGCATTATCACAAATCGATTGTACACGAGAGTAAATCATTTCTCTTTTAGCGTATAAAAGTTTCAGTTGAACTTTACTATCGGTACTACCAACCTTTGGGGGCATTTTTACAACTAATATCAAACTAAAGTGCGGTAAACAACAAATGAAATGACTTAATCTTAGCGGTACCTACAGTACAGCGACGCGGCGCGAACGATATCCGTAGGTAGGTAGGTACTTATAACTGCGAGTGCCGGCTTGAACAAAACGCGCATAGCAACAAGATCGTACCTACGCGAGCTAGATCGCTGTCTAGGTTCAACTATTATTTCAGGGATTAAGTATTGCGTAATATCTATTCAAATTAAAATACTTTCGTATGAATTTGAATGAAATGCGAGCGAGGTATAACCACGTACCTACCCACTTAGGTATTAGGTAAATACGATGCGAGCTAGCGGCGAACGGACAACTTAATTGAAACAAATAAAAACAAAGCCAAATGCGTTAGGTATTACACTGTGCCTATGCACTAGGGTGTCAGGATACCTAAGATCTAAACCTAAATGCCTAGATGCGGGGTTTTCTACTAAAATAACTAGGTATTTAGGTGCGGTGCGTTTATTCCCTGTGGAATAAATAACAAAAGCGAGCTACGACTAAGGATCGATACGATAAGAGAAATGCGAGCGAGGTATAACCACGTACCTAACCTATGTAGGTATCAGGTAAACACGATGCGAGCCAGTGGCGAACGGACAACCCAGAAATTGAAATAGCCAAATGCGTTAGGTATTACACTGTGCCTATGCACTAGGGTGTCTAGTATACCTAAGATCTAAACCTAAATGCCTAGATGCGGGGTTTTCTACTAAAATAACTAGGCATTTAGGTGCGGTGCGTTTATTCCCAATAGAATAATAACAAAATGCGAAACTACGACTAAGTATCCGGCTCGACCAGGACCAAAAAGAATGGTGGCGCGATTCTCATGCCACCTGAGCTAGTGGACTGTATTTTGCGGGGGGGTGAAGCTAACTGTTTCATATGACACTTTACACAACAAACAAGATAGGTGATCGGGTTGCCGCGGAGGTGGTTTAGGCATTGAATGCAACCCGAGAAATTAGGAGAGGATGCACTAACCTTTACTACGCCACGTGCTGTTTTGTCATATGCTGGCTGGGCCGTTGCACCGATCTTCGCTTCCTGGCTCAGGAGCTGCTGCCCACATCACTAAATCACTTGAGGGACACACGAGAGGCACAATCCGATCGGTAAAGGTCTATGAAAGCGGTTAAAATCCAACAAACATTATTAATTTCTGAGAGACGCGCGCGCTGCCGGCCATTGTTTATTAGTTCAAAAGCGGAAGTGAATATGCGTCTATTTTGACAATTGAGCGGTGTGAAAACTATTGCTATCTCACTTTAAAAGGTAGCGCGGGAGGGAGATGGGTACAGGAAGCGTGTGTTTCAGTGTCAATGACTTGAATTACTACTATTGAGCAAAAAGAATACAAATTCTACAATCGGCGCAACCAATTTGAGTAGCAATTTCAGTTGCATCTGAAGCTTGCGAATTGATGAAGTGATAGACGTCTGATTTTTCAACCCCAACAAAAAAGAGCACAAACAGAGCCTCGTCCGTTAATTAAATTTCAGATCACCATATCAACGTGACTATCTATCGTATCTATCTTTTGAAATTCACTCAAAGGTTTTGCGTCAAGCGGTATTGAAAAGTTTCTTCTAGAAAACGACTCTTAGCCACAGATACATAGCATGTTAGAATATGTTGCCAAGTTACCACAGCACAATATCTTACATTACTCGTGAACTCAAAAGCTCAAGTTAAAATGGTTCCTTTGATAAAACCACAAAACCAGATTATCTTGATCTATTGTTCAAAATCTTATTGACCTTATAAATCCTATTTCCAATGTTCCATTCGGAACAGTGCCCTTAAAAGTTGAAGACCACAGCTTTGTCAGTTGTTTGATAAATTACGGAAACTCCCGTCTTAATCCAATTAGAAATGATTTGCCCGTTAACGTTAATACAGGAATCACCTGGAGAATATTATAGTTATATAAATAAAAATACGCATGTACTAGTAGTAGTAGTAGTAGTAGGCTGGAATGTATGAGATGACTGTCCTTCCTGCTTCGAAGAGGTAAGCAGACGTTATGGTAAAACTGACGTTTGCCAACTTTATTTCTAAATTAAATACTAAAATATCAATTAGTTGGTCAGAATCAGTAATAACTGAATAATTTATCGACATTTATAGCCGAGCCACCCTATATTTAGAAACCTCATATCAGCCTTTTAAGTTGTTAACTTATGGTCTTCAAATAATTTATGCAGATCCGCCGTATTTGTTGACTTTTATTATCACTACTCCGATCCCTTATGTAGTAGAGTGATGATATATAACCTAAAACCTTTATCGATAAATGGACTATTCAATATAATGCAAACAAATAATGCCTGATATTAGCGCGTTCAAACGAACAAACAAACTCTTCAACTTTATAATATAATATTCTCGACATCGTGAGCAGCTGTGTACTGACTTCGTCACAAGTCCTGATTACATAGCTATTCTATCTAGACAACTGAACAGAACTACTAATCTTTAGGAAATCTATACACGGGATGATAAATACTTTTTATCCCACTATACGCGTATGCTATGCTCTATTTATACTAACCTAAGTGTTATTCCAGACAATAATCTTTTTTTACCTTTATATTTTTATTATCATATTTCTATCTATCCCGCTTTGAAATAAAACCACTTTTCTTTCGCGATTTATTTGGTGTTATTTACGTTTACCCCAACATTTTATCTACTTTTTTTGCAGCCATGGTTGCGGGGTTACTAAATTTAGTTGACACATACTAGATAGTTAGCATACCAAATGCTTAAAACTTCCTTCAATAGTTGACACATAGTTTAAAGTGTATGTTATCTCGAAGTACCCATATTATATTGAATTTTATTTACGCAGAAAGAGCTTACTGTATCGTTATTCTTACTGCATTTTGCTGTTTTCTAGGTTTAATTAAGTGGATGACTGGGTCCCAGACTGGTGGTATGCTCCAATCATCTTCTCTATTAAACCTCGAACGGTGGTTTTATTTCAAAGTAGGATAGATAAAAAAATAAAATTGATATGAGTTTCAAGTTAATATCTACACGCATTCCTGAGAAATCGATGTACTGTCTATCTGTCAAAACCTTTTCTCAGGAATGCGTGTAGATCTCAATAAACCTTTTTCTCAACTTGAAAATTATACCAAATACTCATGTCTATAACGTCTTGAGTGTAAGGATATTTTTTAAGTGCAATATATTCCCACGGATACCTCCCCCGCTGGAGCCAGTAGGAAAGGTTATGTCGGACTTAAACCGACTAAAAGGCACGGCGCCTGTGGGTCATTGTTGGTTGCCGAAGGTGAGGTTGATAGGTATATCCCTCGCACCTCGGCCGACCCAGCACCATCTCTCTCGAGCCGGTCTTTCTTGGGAAGTCAACGCATTTAAAATATATTACGATTTATGTAGCTTAAGTTACGGAACCCTCGGCGCGCGAATCCAATTCGCACTTGACCGGGTTTTTTTTTCAATAGCCTCGCGGATTATACTCTGTATTTTATAGTGGTTAAAGTTAAATATCATATAATTTATCCCTGTTCCAAATTTCAGCCAGATCTGTTTAGCCGTTTTAGCGTGATTGAATAACAAACATACAAAAATCATCACAAATTTTTACATTTATAATATCTGTAGGAAGTTTTCAATATTAGTAAAGATCCAGGAATCAGGAAATAGAAACATCGTCATTAATTGAATTTCATACATCAAAATAGACTTACAACACTAAATCTCCAATAACAGTCCCATTCCAAATCCAATTTCGATAAACATAAGCAATCATTAAGGAACATTTAAATACAATCCAATCCATTCGTCTATGTCGTGAGCAGACTTAATAAGCAAGCTGTCGGACTAATGGCTAGGAATTGGATCCGATAAATAAGAAAATTGGTGACCCTGCACACGTGGTGGTCTCGGAAACACAATTAATTACCCTCACGCCACGAACAAGGCCAATTACTTATTTGACCAAGAATTTTGATGGTCAACGGGTTGTGTATGTCGTGATTTTTCTGCTTTATAGGAAGAAATTCTTATATAACAGAAAGCAAGGCAAAATATATTAAATGACCATGTTGTCGATTACAGGATTATTTGGGCTCGATAACAGATCCGATTTCTTTCGACTTGATTAGGTCTAATAGGAAAAAATGATTAGTTTTCTGGCTATCGTAAAATTACCCCTTCGATTGGTAAGGTTCGATAGAAAAATTATTGACATTTTGTTTACAAAATTAGTTTTGAAAATGGAAAACTTTCTGATTTTGGGTAACTAATTTTAAAAGAAAAATAAATCGTTTCTCTTATCTGGTTTTGAACCCCAGTTTCGAAAATGGACTACGAGGAATTTGGTACCATGAGATGGCGAGAGAGAGAGCTCTAGCTCTACTGGACTTATAATCTGTTAATTGAAAGCTGAGACGGCGAGCGGTTTTAATCGGTTCGAGTCCGACATAAATACCCCTGCTGACCGGCGGGGTATCCATCCACATGAAAAAAAGGGACAAGTAATTTAAATAAAGAATTTTAGTGTTAATGTGATATCGGATGGACCTTTGAATTAAAATGCTTTATTTTGTCAAATTAAATTTATAAGTTTTGACTTCAGGTACTTCCTTTCATTTAATTTATCAGATTTTCTAAAAAGATTTCATCCTTATGATCGACATTGTCAATTGATGCCATAAAAATACACAATACCTATTACTTTTTGGGATTTTAGTCAGATCGGTTACCGTTTTTTCGAAAATCAACTTCATTCAGTTTTGTTTCGTTAAAAAAATAAAATAATGTTTTCTTTGAGTGAAATTCACTATTCCCAGTATTTAGAGTAGGGTAGTAGAGTAGGAAGGGGATGCAGGCCCTCCAGGTAAGGTCATCTTCCACCCTGTTATTAGTAGAGTTAAAAAACACAATAGTAAGTAAAGGTAAATTTAAAAATAACTACAAAAATGTGGTCTAATTGCAGTAATTGCAAAAAAGCACACAGCTAAGCACACATATATTTTTTATGTTTTGAATTTGTGAGAAGTGGACTTCCGTGTACTGTCAGTTGCAACAGGGGGCACCGTAGCTGCAACATTAATATTAAATAATGTATGTGTCTATGTTTCATGAGAGATGCTAGAGGTTGATGACACGGTTCTCAGTAGTGCTAGTTTATGCCTCTACGTGCTTAGTATTCTTACAACGAAACAAAACCATTGTCTTGATATATTGACGTAATCTATGTAAGCCGCGTGGTTGCCGGCAGAGTAGAATTAGGGCCACCCCATCTCTTCCCATGCGGTGTCGTACAAGGCGACTAAGGGATAGGGCTGTTTAACATCAGACAGATATATACAGCCCAGACTCAGCCACAGATGCATGGCTCGAGTCAACAATAGTGCCCGGAATACGGCAATAGGCTCACCACGTTATAGCGTGGGACCGAATACAATTATTGGTGAAATGTGGGTGTTAATTCACCTCTGCCTAACCCTCCAGAGATAAAGGCCTCCACCACCGGAGACGATGGGGGAGCTTATATCGGACTTGAACCGACTTAAACGCCCGCCGAATGTGTGGGCTGCAGGTTGCCGGAAGTGAGATTATCTAAGACATATCCCTCGCATCCCGGCCGGCCCAGGACCATCTCTTTTGAGACGGCCCACTTCGGGTGTCACCCCAAGGCCCGCGCTCATGAGGGACGGAGATCATTTTTGCAACCTTCGATGTCCGAATCACCTCCACTCGCGGGCCGTATGGTTTGTCGGACTCCTTCACTCCATATCCTTCACGAGCATTACTTGCTCGCAGAAAGAGCTGCCGGCAGCTCACGCATTCGCGCAGCGAATCATCGCGAGCAAGGTAGCAAGTGTGAGAACTGTCACTCCCAGGTCCACCATAAGATCCCTTCTATGCGTCTTCCACGCCGAGCACTCGGTGAGCGTGTGCAGCACCGAGTTCTCGCTCGCGTCGCAGTGATGGCACTCGGACGTTGGCTCTATCCCGATCCGATGCAGATACCGCCCGGAGCTCTCATGTCCGGTGATAATCTGTGTCAGACGGTGGCCTGTTTGCCCTTCCCCTATGATGGGCCTTACCGCCGCTATTACGGCGTTCCCTGATGTTAACAGCAATAGTCGCCTTGTACGACACCGCATGGGAAAAGTTAGGGTGACCCAAGTTCTACACTACTGGAGAGACTGCATTTACTATATATAATGTTATTCTTTATTTTATTTATTTTATTTTATTCTTTATTGCACACACACAGTACAGAGATCATAAATAAAACATATCAAAAAAAATGTACAAAGGCGAGCTTAACTCAAAATGTGTTCTCTCAGCAAACCTTTGAGTAGCAGAGAAGCATATAGTAACGAAGGGGGATGTGAAGTGTACATTACATTTTTTTATTTAATTCATATCGTATGAGATTATAATAATAATAATAATAATAATGTTTATTTCTCACCAAAACGTTTACATAACAAATCTCAAATAAAATACAGTAGAACGTAATTAATAAATTAGTGCAAGGATCAATCAGAATATATTTTAAAATTGTCAACAATCATTTTATTATTTCATTTCCACTGATAAAACTGACAATAAAACTCCATTAAAAACAGACTACACTGTTAAATATCAAATCACACTTATCACTTATATGAACTCATATCTTCCATCTATATCCTGTACAATAATTTTTATTTTGATTAGCTCCATCAGATCCATTATTTCCACGTAGGACGCCTCTGCCAATTTCCGTTGAGAAGCGTTGATACCCTGAATTGGCTACTAGGAAGCCATATTTGAAATAGTCTCTCAATCCCACAATGAGAGACGCGGTGAATTTATCTGGCGAAATCAGAGCCATTGAGCGTCAAAGAGCCATTGTACCCTAACTGATTACAGCAGGTAATAAATGTGAGAATATCGCACAATGGGATGTTCATCGTTTCGATGAATTGGATTTGTAGGTAGAAGTGACTATAAGCGGTCTAACGGGTTTAGGAGTGTTTGGAAATTGGCTTGATAGCTAAGTAGAATGAAGACTGTATACGAGTCTTAATAATGTTTACGTATTGTTGATTATTTAGTTGGACGGCTTTTGTGGCGTGGCGGTAGTGGATGTAGTCGCTACGCAGGAGGCGCAGGTTTGGCCCCGCCTCTGTGCAAATGAATATGGATAATTGTATTGGTCTGGTCGTGCCTCGGAGACCACGGCCTCAAAAGTTCGACTGGTCTAACTACGGAATTTTGATATCGCTTCGGAAAATATCGAACAGCTACATGTTAGTTAGAGGTAGGACACGGCGGTATTTCCGTCCAATTGAGCAGTCCGACTGGGGAAGTTCCTCCGCCCTACAGAATACCGCGGTTATTATAACTTCGTGTTGTGTTCCCGGCGGTGAGTAGGGTAGCCAGAGCTCACTGGAGAGTTTTGTGTTGTCAGTGGGACGACCAAAGGCTTGTCCTGCTTTGTCCTCTACACTGACGGCACAAAATCTCTGTTCTTACAGGGTCGGCAGCACCGATGTGACTCCACTGGTGTTACACACGTTCATAGGTCATGGTAACTACTTTCCATCAGATGGGCCGTGTGCTTGGCTGTCACCTAAGTTGTATAAAAAAAAGACTAAGAAGGCGACCCCAACTGAGTTGGGAAAAGACAAAATAATGATGATGATGTGTTGTTGATTATGTAACTACTAGCTATTCCCCGCGATTTGCTCGTGTGAAAAAAGCTAAAGCCTAAACAGCCTATGTTTCATTGTAGACAACAATATATACCTGTACCAAATTTTAGCCAGATCCATTACCTGTTAAAGAATGATAGAATATCAAACATCTAAACATCTTCACAAATTTTCACATTACTTTCACACTAGTCACAACAATTATAAACAACGCAGAAATTGAATCCTGAACATCAAGAACAACATTTTTTTAATCGGGACTAATCTTATAAATAAAATTCTCGTGTCGCGGTGTTTGTGGTTAAACTCCTCCGAAACGGCTTGACCGATGCTCATGAAATTTTGTAAGCATATTGGGTAGGTCTGAGAATCGAACAACATCTATTTTTCATCCCTCTAAATGATAAGGGTAGTGCACCACTAAATTTCTTTTTTAATTTTTAGATTTTTATTATTATAGATATTTTATTTTATTTTTATTACTTTGTATTTATTATACATCATTAGAAAATACATACAACCCTGAATTTTCAACCCTCTACGATCGTCCCCTATTTTTCTATCGCGATTTTTATCTTTCGATTATTAGTAAATCCCCGCACACTTACATTGGTAAATAAGTTATTTTAATTGAAATAAAAATACATGGCATAACAACGTTTGCTGGGTCAGCTAGTCTTATATATAAATTTCTCGTGTCACAATGTTCGTTCCCGTACTCCTCCGAAACGGCTTGACCGATTCTCATGAAATTTTGTGATCATATTGAGTAGGTCTGAGAATCGGCCAACATCTATTTTTCATACCCCTTAGTGATAAGGGTTGTCCACCCTTAACATTTTTCTTTGATTTTTAGACATTAACTTAAAAAAAATTTATATGGCAAAACAACGTTTGCCGGGTCAGCTAGTAAAAAATAAAATATTTCATACGTAAATCTAAGTCGAATTGAAAACCATTTGGAATTATGAATCTAATACCGTACCTAACGATTCTTACAATTCAAATTAAATGTAAGTAGAAACCATATTTATAGTACAGACGTACTTCGTTTGATTAATGTCTTATAGAAATATCATATATTAAATATAGTTCCTATAATTTAATATAGTATAAGTAATTTAATTTTTGATTTAGTTTTGTAATCTGAGTGATATTTATTTTAAATTTTAACTTAATTATTACATTTTTTAAATATATACAACATATATATAACATGATTTTGAGTGATCTTTCTAAATACTTTAGAATACTATCATATATACTATCAATTTAATAAAGTGTACAATGTGTCCCAGAAGACAGGAGCAAGCCTAGCTAGCGAACAAGTATCAGGCTTATTTTGTAACTCCAACTACAGCATAGATTAAGACATGTTTGTAAATATTTCCCAAGATCAATAAAACATATTCTATTCTAAAAAAATCTAAAAGTCAGTGTGAGTCGATCAATAAACTCTTATAATAATTAGCAGTCGGTAGCTGCAAGCTGTGTTTCGACCCAAATCATTTAAAGAGCTTTCACTGTATTTTAGAGAGTACGTGTTACGTGTTCTTCCCTTAAAAGAAGGTACGTGCCCCAAATCACCTAATTCAACCACATTAAAATAGTACGAGGACGTATAAAATAGAGTTATCCCTTTTAATTTCCCATCTATTTTAGATTCATTCAATAGTTTTCTGGTCACAATGAATATCTACTGGTTTTTGAATTTGTAATAAAAGGTCCATTGTTTTTAGATACTTTGCTTGTATATAATTTTTTAACTCCTACGAACTTAAATTAAAAAAAACCATACCTATTAATAAAGTGGGGTTTATACAATAAATATATTTATTTATTTAATTAGAAAACATACACAAAATACATTCGTCATAAAAATGATGCTCGCGCATTTTTGTGTTCCGGATTTTTTTTTAATTATATTAAAAAAAATATGTCAAATATTGACCGCCATAGACTGAAAACATTTGCATACTAGACAGTAGAGATAACTAGCATAATCACAGTAATAAACATTAAGAGCAATAATTCAAAGATTTCTTGAAAATTTCAGAGTAGGATATGAGACTATAAAAGTCCAGGGAACTCGATCCTTTGTTTCTTGTTAAAACAATATTCTATTTTTAGACTTCCTCACTCTGAAGAATTTTAAATTCTAGGAGAACTACATGAGTTTCGTTACTTTTGTTTCTATTCTTATCTTCTTTGTGAAATAGGATGAGCAAGTGCCTGTGTGCGGTATCGAATATAAGGGTACAGACAAAACAAGATACAATCTTGTGCAATATCTGTTATTGCATCCGGAATCAAGCTATATGTCTTTGTTCATCAGATCGATCTTGACGACCAAAGTACTAAAAATAGTCTTAATATCTTGGTAATCCAACCTTCCTGTTGACTAATACACTTTAAGCTGTTAATAAAACAGTTTGATTTGCTTTGAATACCTTGGTATTAAGATCATTTAGAGATTTTGTAGTAAAGACCATTCTGACACTGACTGTAACTTTTTAATACATTTTTTGTAATAAATATTAATTTTATTATTGGCAGAACAAAGACCATTTAGCTTTATTAGGAATTTTAATTATAATTTAAGGATTACATATTGTTTTAAAACATATAAACGCTTAGTTGTAGGCATAATTACATTTCTAACTTTTAAACTATCACGTTCATGGTATATAATAATGCTAACAGTAATTAACGTGATCATAGTATAGGTACATGTACACCTTTGGCTTGCCTGACGTTTCGACCAGGTAGCACCAGCTGTGGTCGCAGGATGTGACCACGACCGGTGTAATATGTAAATTCCCATTAACATTGTTGTATAATTACATTTGTTATTTCATTCACAACAAGATACACATTTTATATTATAACTAGCTAAAGCCCGGGGCTTTGTTCATGTGTAATTTTAATCATCATTCTATTCCCGGGATAAATATAGCCTACAGAATACCACGGCAATAATAGCATCGTGTTGTGTTCCCAGCGGCGAGAAGGGTAGCCACAGCTCACTTGTGCTGTGCCCGACAGGGTCCATAATTGTAACTTAATCTTAATCTGACATTTGTATAACATTACGGAACGCAATAAATGTATTGTGTATTGAGTACTGGAGAGTTTTCGTGCTGTCTGTGGTAAGACCAAAGGCTTACTCTGCTACAGAAACTCTCTGTTCTTCCATGGTCAGCAGCACGAGTATGACTCCCTTGATGATGGTCACGTCCATAAACCACGGTAACTACTTTCTATCAGATGGGCTCTGTGCTTGTCTGCCACCTAAGTTGTATAAAAAGCCTAAAAGGCTATTCCTGTTCCAAATTTTAGCCAGATGACTAGATCCGTTTAATCGTTAAAGTGTGATTGAATAACACACAACCAAACATCCTAACAAAGTAATATTACAAGTATGTTGTGGTTTTGGCCGTATTAATAATAATAAGGCGATCTTTAAATTTGAAATATTGGAACTAAGTTTGTCGTTAAATGCATATATCGAGTCACACTTGACTGACCCCGAATTTTAACCAGAGTATAATTACAAATAGATGTTTCCTTACATATTTTTTATATCATGGCTGATGGATGTCACTGGAAAATTTTCACGTCTTGCGTTCGCTGGCTACAGCTTAAAAAACATCCTACCTTATGAACTCTTATTATTGGCTTTCTTATTAGCCTGCTTATTTCCGTACACAATAAAATAAGTGCGAGTAAGATAGATATAAGTCAATGGTAAATATTTACTTTTGTGCGCGTTGGCACAATCGACCAAGATTTGACCGGTTGCTAATAAGAGAAATATTGTTATTTTTTTATATTTATAGGACACGCCAACTTGACTTCACCTCGCCTGATGGTAAGCTAAAGGAAAAGTCTTAGGAAAGAGGGTCACCATTACAGACAATAAGTGTTACAATGGTGGCACACGCTTAAAGGCCCCGGGACTGTAGGAAGAAGGAAACACGTGTGCTGGTAATGAATTCTAGGACTTGGTGGTGCGGCAAAGAAAAGAGTCTCCGAACCACTTGGTTCTTGCTCGTATATTCTGCACAATGTGAGGGTGACATCGAAGGCCTGCACGTGTTGTCCTATGTAGGAAAGGAGATGGTGGTATTAAAGTTATCGGAATATTTTCCATGTTATATTGTTCTGAGTTTCTGATATATCGGCACTGTTGCAAGCACCATGATCTCGGAGGAACTCGAGCATTGTAAAAACAACCAGGAACAAGCCAAAACAAAATCGTGAGTGGATAGAGTAAGCATCGTGTGCCATGAACGTGATCGAGATCGAGTATGTAGTGAGAGTGAAACTTTCGAAAACTCTTACTAAGCGTACCTGCACTACCGCAGGTACGCGTAGTAAAAGTTTTCGAAAGAATCGATATATTTTTATTCCTAAAAAATTGTTCAGCGCTAATTCTCCAGTTTCTCCGTGATCATGGTGCTTGTAACAGCGCCGAAATATCGGAAACTCAGAACAATACAACATGGTTCATATCTCGATAACTTTAATACTAATGTGTGTGACCATGATAGTTTGAATACCTATAGCAAAATATTATATGAGGCCAATCTATGGTCGCTTGCCATTCCAGGGGTTACACTTCATCTAATATCACTTGATATCCTCTAAAATATATTATTACCCCAACCAGGAACAAAAAAAACTCTTCGTAGTATTCCCGATAGCAGACCTGCGTACAAAAATAGCCAATCCCGTATCGGCATTCGCAATCACGCGTCTTAATCACATGACTTCTGATTCCATTAACCTCGAAGGTACCCATTAACTCACATAAAGGGAGTGATCATTTATTACCTCCTATACTGTATCGTATACAGTATGATCACTTTGTATACTGTGCATTGATTGTAAATGGTTTATCGGGATAATGGTTGTATATAAAGGTTGGGAATATTGTTATGGTTATTTTATTTGGGGGTTATTTTTTGTTTGTTTTATGGCCGCTAACGCTCTGAGTTAATTTACTTAAATGGTTAACTTAAGCACTTTTTATTATGATATTGTAAATTAATAAAGTCCAAAATATATTCAATTTTGAAAATGTACACTATGTGGGTACTTATATCATGTAATTTGAACGTAATTTGGAAGTACGGCACAAAAACTGGGCGTCAAACAGCAATGGGCCACGGTGACCGCTTTTCGTCGGGTGAGCCGTGTGCTGGTCTGACGCCTAACTGGTATAAAAAAAGTAGAACATGTAATGATTTTAACTTTACTTTTATACTATTACCTTCCTTTATTATGAAGTACCTGTAGTTCGTGGTTCCACCTAGGTGCAAATAATTCAGATTCTGAATATTTAATACAAGTTTTTTAACGAAATCTTTACCCGTTTCATATTAAACAATCCTATTGATAGAGGAAACGTGTTTCTGTTAAAAACGAAATAAAGTATTTAGGACATCTTATTTTATGCTTATAAAGAGCTAAATGGAATAATAGATCTACTTCTCTGTTCTGTGAGGTCTACTTTGGTCATAGAGTTGAAATTTTATTGGCTACGGATAAAAGAGGGCAAGTTGGATAGAGTTGGCGTTACAATTATTTTTTATTATATTGCAATGAACCGTTTTTATGTGCTGCAGTTATATAAAAATAAACGCATTTTTCTTAAAAAAATAATAATATGTAAGTGTTCACTAGAAAACTCACTTATTTAATAACACCAATGTAAAAGCGGTAATCTGCAATACGGTTATCTGAAGAGCCTCAGTTATATGATGGTGAGCTAGGAGTGTAGTGTCGAGAAATACCTTCACTAAGTGAGGTCTAGGTGTGGCTTGAAGCCAGACTAAGCCGGCTTTGTGGCTAACATACTAGCCACTGGTAACAAGTCCTGAGGGGAGACGTACATTTAGTTAATCTATATCTAACCTGTGAAGGCTTTGACGACTGGGCTAGGAATAAAATTAGTATAATTTAGTCTAGAGTAGAATCTAGCATACAGGCACCACGTATTCTGGCGAAGGTACTAATTTTTATCTGAAGTTAGTTGATACCACTTGCGTGCTGTTAAGACTGACAATGCTTGGCAATTGCGTAACCTGCTCGGTCGAGACAACGTAAAAGACTGCCGAGGAGCGGATCTCAGGCCACTACCAGAACAACCCCCTCGCACCGCGCGCGCACCCCCGTTTTAATTACGGTGCGCAAGCTTTCGCCACATCTGTTAATACAATGGAGATCCGTCCCTCGGTAATAAACAATATTCTTACCTAGTAACTTAAGTTAAACTAACTATAACACAAAGAATTATCTTAAAACTACGACGTGTACGAATCTATATACAATTTGACATTACTTAAGCTATCACAAGTAGTCGTGCTCCTTAACAGCAAGAGAAGAAAAACTTGAAATAAAACCCTATAACAACCCGTCCGGCCAGAGTGGGAACAGTAGGCCAATGCCTCCCAATATTGGAAAAGGCCTAGTCCAGCCACTGCTGGACTAGGCCTCTCCACTAGTCCACTGACTGCGATGGGCTAGTTGTTGTTGTTTGTTTGTTGTATTTTTAAAACGAAAGTCAATACTATGACCGTAAACACTGCTATTAAAGATTATTATAGTTTTTAAAGTAAATTATCCATTATTTTTTTATATATTTAGTAACAGTTTCCAAGATTTTATAGTTGTTTATGTGTCCACACCTTCCTATTTGGATCACCACAATTTAATAAAATAATAAAAACACCCTGTACAAGCTTTATCCTTATTTTCAAACGCAATTCAGAGACTGATTACGCACCATGTGTACTTTGAACAGTTACGAAGACAAATTAAGGCTATTAGTATCGACAGGGATGTATAGACTTGTGTACTTGAAAGTGTTTCTGACCTTGCAGCCATAGGCCCCTAAATGCTCTGAAAGCTTATCAATCAATTCCATCCTATGTGTGCTTGTGTGGGATTTAGCATACTGTCTAATATGCTGCAGCAATTATTTACTGTTGAAGGTGAAGTATAGATAACAGGGTACAGTGTGCTGCATAAGTCCGTGTACAATTTGAAATTAAAATTGTATGAAGTGACGTCATTTAAAAAGTTAGTTATACACTGGTATATAACCAACAATATAAATCAACAGTTAATAAATGCATTTCTTTCTCATTTTCTGTGCGAATGGGTGTTTTTTAGTTTTCTCTCTATATTTATTTTTGTGAAATTCTACTTAGGGCTGCTTAACATCAGACAGATATATAAAGCCAGACTCAGCCCGGCACGGCTCGAGTCATCAATAGTGTCCGGAAAACGGCAATAGGCTCACTCCATATTACGTGGGAACGAATACGATGATGGTGAAATATGGGTGTTAATTCACCTCTGGTTAACCCTCTGAGGATAAATGCGTGATTATATGTATGTATGTAAATTGTACTCAAAGGATTATTTATCTTAATCTGTCTACGGCTTTCTGCAGCCCACTGTACACGGTATTTAAATAATTACGTAATGCTAAATAAAAATTTACAAGGTAACTGAAGATATTTACCCTAGATAAGTTAAAACATCAAAAAAACGCCTATCACAAAAAAATCTCCAAAAAAATAAATAAATAAAAGTAGTTTGAAAACGTTTTATGTGCTACATTCTACGGTCTGCGTGCAAAGCTACAAAATTCGTAGCAAACTCTGCTACGATCTCCTGATATCGTTGCAGAGTTTTCTACAATTTTTTAATTATCGATTATAGCTTTTCTTTGACTAATATGTCATAATATTGTTACGACCGCCGTCGATATCTCGAAAACTAATAATCGAATCTTCAAGAAATAAAAACGCATTGTTAGTGACGAGGTACTCTACCGAATGGCATAGAAAAATCTGGAATCGTCAACAAAAAGTCACAACCTACCTACGAGTACCTAGACTTTGTTGAATAAAAATAAACAATAGGTAAATATCTAGAATGTACTCGAAGGTCAGCGACGGCGGCATGATCAAAGGAATAGGTATTTGTCGCTCGCGAGCTTTCTAGATAATTCGATTCTCCTAATTGAGAGGTATAAAAACATGCTCGCATAGCAACACCATTCATTCAGTCTTTGAGATCGAAACCGAACACAGCGAACTTAAGCGACCAAAGAAGATTCTACCTGCGACCTGAGCAACGACTGTGGACTACTGTGAACTACTGAGCGACTGGAACTGTTGAAGAAGTACTGTGTGTACTAGTGATCTAATTGTCTAGTTTGTGGTGAGCTAATAAATCTCTTCGTTGAGTAAACGGCATTTAATTGTACCCCGTGCACGTAACAATTGGTGTCAGAAGCGGAATGCCGTTATTACCACGTGAAGACGAAGGGCGTACTCCACGGACCAGACGTCAAGTGGAAATGGATGCCGCACGTCAACGGACCCTCGAAGAGGAAGGCACTCAGGCCGATGCTGCTGTCTCAGCGGGAACTACGGCAGCATCAGATGGAACCTCGTCAGATACCAACATGATGACGCTGTTGGCTTCTATGCAGGAGATGATGCAGGCTTCTATGCAGCAGATGATGCAGGCCTCCAGGCAAGAGATGCAGGCCTCCAGGCAAGAGATGCAGGCTTCTATGCAGCAGATGATGCAGGCCTCCAGGCAAGAGATGCAGGCCTCCAGGCAAGAGATGCAGGCCTCCAGGCAAGAGATACAGGCCTCCAGGCAAGAGATGCAGGCCAACCAGGAAGCTGTCATGGGTAAAATTGATGCAGGCATCCACGCACTGGGGGACAAGGTGAAGAACCTCGAAGACGGCTTGCAAATGCTGAGCAATGAAATGGCCTTGAAGACTGGGACCATGGATGACCGCTTGCAAGTTCTAGAAAAGAAGATCGTCAGGCTGGAAACCTGCGGACCTGTTACCGTGACCTCACCATCATCAGCAAAGTTCGACCTACCACACTTTGATGGAACTTCCTCGTGGACAGCCTTTAAGTACCAATTCGAGATATTGGCAAAAACTAAAGCCTGGAGCAACGAGGAGTCATTTATGGCCTTGACACTTGCATTACGAGGAGATGCCTTAATAATACTGGAAAACCTGCCGCCTGAAGGAAGGACTCTGGGGTCTTTGATGGAAGCTTTAGACACACGTTACGGTGACAAACACCTGGAGAATGTCTACCGAGCGCAGCTCCGGGAGAAGAAACAAAAGTCTAGTCAAAGCCTCCAGGAATGGGCTGTAGAAGTTGAAAGACTCGTTCGTCGGGCCTACTCATCGACACCCATTATGATCGAAACCACTCTGCTGGAGGCCTTCCTAAACGGCATACGAGACGCAGAAGTGAAAACTAGTGTACAGTTGCGTCACCATCAGACCTTAAAAGAAGCACTGGCTTATGCTCTCGAGGTGGAAACTGTACGGCAGAATGCCGGAATAAGTAAGGTTAGGGAGGTCAAAGAGGTGGTTGCAGAAGAGAGGAAGCCACGGTATGTCCCAACGTGTTATTCCTGTAGAGGAAGGGGCCATATTCAAGCAGAGTGTCCTTCGCGAAAACGGAGGAGGGTCACGGACTCCGGGACCCAAGTGGATCAAGAGGTTCCGTTAAAACTAAATGCCACCAGGGCCGCGGGGCGGGCGCTGGCTGGTCGACATGAGGCCCCAACCATCACTATAACTCAAGTTTGCAATGGAAATAGTTTGATCATCGAAGCCACCTTAAACAATCAACCTTGCAGTTTAACAGTGGATACTGGAGCTTCACGTACAGTTATTAGACCAGAATTGCTGAAACGCACCATAAGGTGGGAAAAACGATTTCCAAGGTGCCAGCTTCAGACCGCTACTGGCCAGCCAGTGACCGTTCTCGGTGAAACAGACGTGGAGGTAAGAATTGGCGACCAAATATACCAGCAGTCAGTGCTCATTGCTAATATTACTGATGACTGCATTTTGGGACTGGATTTCTTGAGGAACCACAGATGTGTCTTGGATATACCCCTTTCCAACCGGTTCAATATAAGCGTGATGATCGATAAAAAAAAATCTGTATTACAAGTGCATTTGTTTTAATGAACGCGACCGGTCTCGATCGATCGTGCGGATGTATGCGTTTACGTTAAAAAATACAAGGACACGTTTCGACTCTTCAGTAGCCAGTGGATAGCTGTCAAGGATGGCCGCGCATTTCGGTCGTGGGTCACGATCACGTAAGTTTATTTTTATCCATTTTCTTCGTTATTTTGTGACAGTTTTTTGTTATGAAAGCCTAAAATAAATATCAATTAGTATACAGGTGTAACTTTTATTGAAATAACATAATTTCTGCTCTGCTTGTGGTTCGTTAAACTCACATCGTCACGATCGTGACAATCCGGGCTTTAATGCATTTCTGAATATGTAAGATGCATTTTTTTCATTGCTGTTTGTTGATATTATTGTGAAGGATGATAAGATTATTTTTTACCTTAGGTGCGGTTTTGAGAGACGAAGACGTTTTGAATGTTTTACAAGACGAAAACTCTCAGAAATTGAAGATTTTGAAGACCTAGGTGACCAGTTTTACCCCTTATTTTTTAATAGTCTGATTGAAGAGGAAGACCATGGCCCCTTACCAGAAACTGCCATATCAAATGTAGAAAACACGACATCTTCATCCGCACCACCTTGGCTTCCTCCAGAACAACAGACACCGGCGTTAAATGAGGAATTCCTGAAAACTTAGTCAGTAGTCCGCCCAGTAGCCCTTTGATAGAGGAAATGAGCCAACAAAATCTGCATAGTACTGGAAGTATCATGATGAACTGAATTCCAGGGCGTACAGCACTAAAATTTAAGAAGAACAGCAAAATGAACGTGGGGAACACAAGCAATTTGTAAGAGATTCTGTAAGCTTGGTCAAATGGAAAGATAATGAAGCGGTTTTAACGGCTTCTAACTGTACTGGAGCTGAACAAATAGACTACGTTAAACGATGGGACAAACGAACGAAATCTTACAAGGATATAACTATTCCCAGAGTAGTCTGTAATTACAATAACCACATTGGAGTGGAGTGAATGTTTTGGACCAAATGATGGAATATTATCGTACCTTCAAAAAAACAAATTTGGGATTTGGATTTGGCAGTAGTAAATGCTTGAAGGAAATAGAAAATAGATTGTGAAGCTAAAAACCTCCTAAAAAAGATATTTGCTTTGCTGGACTTTAAAATGGAAGTAGCAGATGCTTGGTTGAGTGCTCCAAACAAAAAACGTAGATCAAGCCATGACACAGATGTTGAAGATAGGGCACGGTACCTCAAAAGAATAAATACATGCCGTCAAAACCTTCCAAACGTTATGATGGCTATGATCATCTACCTACCTTTGACGAGCTGTCTGCTCCACGTTCTTGTAGGTTGGAGACGTGTAAAAGTAGAATCAAAATTCGCTGTGTAAAATGTAATATTTATTTGTACATGTCACGGGGAAAAGATTGTTTTCAATTATACCACACCGACCGCGATAAGTATTTTTGATTGTAAAATGTTGATCTCAAAATGATTGCTATTTCGTTAATTATTATAAAGAAGTTTTGACTGATAATGTTAATGTAAGTTGTATTTTTTATAAATGTGATTTAGAAAGTTAGTTTAATACACACAGGAGTAAATAAACCAAAAATAAATACTCAAATATAAAGACCGATGATAAGATTATTGAATGATTATAATAAATATATACATACAAGTGATTAAACCGTTCTTTCGTTTCATTAACACAATTAATTCCTTGAAAGTCACAACTGTGCGCATCTCAATTTATTCCTGATCGTCACAATCGTGCGAGTACTTTTCTGCGGAAAGGGGGGGTACAAGATTTTTTAAACTAATTTTTTATAACTTACCTGAAGCCTAAATATCTACACAATATATGTTATACACGAAAAAAATAAAAACTTGTTCACCGGTTGGAAAGGGATACCTAGAGGAGTGCTGAGATTCCCTGATCAGGAAGTTTGTTTACAAGGATCGCACCCGTGCTCTCTTTACTGTTTAACGGATACAACGTTAGCTCCTAAATCGGAAACATTAGTCAAAGTGAAGTTTCCCGCGAAGACTGAACAAAGAAGATGTCTTATTGTGGAAGATGCCGGCAGTCATCAAAATTTAATAACAGCAAGAACCTTACTGATACCGAACGGAATCGCTAGAGTGAGAATTCTTAACCTCAGTGATGAAATAGTTCTCCTGAAGAAGAATAGTGTAGTCGGAAGATGT
Source organism: Eilema griseolum (assembly GCA_963662185.1). Taxonomy (NCBI): domain Eukaryota; kingdom Metazoa; phylum Arthropoda; class Insecta; order Lepidoptera; family Erebidae; genus Eilema; species Eilema griseolum. The sequence goes on from OY759238.1 coordinate 22,956,286, forward strand.
GAGGAAGTAAAGTGCCTGAGGCGGTTGAACAACACTTCGACTCAACAAGGTGGTACACAAGTCTCCAAAGATCACATCGAACAACTTCTTGAGAATTCGAAGGAAAATTTAACAGCATCAGAATTGCACCAAGCCAGAGACCTGCTGCTAGGGGTGCGGGTTGGGTAACCTCCACGTTGGCTTACCTGTTTCTTTTCCCTCTGGACCGCGGTCCTGGGGAACGGAAGCGGGGAGGCTGGTGCACCCTGGACGACGGTTAGTAGACTCTGACTCCAAGGAGAAGGAGCTCTGCTAGCTGTCGACAAATAACCCGACAAGCCCTTTCTAGGGCTAGCTGACCCTGAGGGGGTCGTGGTATGGCGGACCTGCAAGGCTCGCGGGAAGGGATTCGTAGAATCCCTTCCATCCCAAACAGCCCTTTTTAGGGCTAGCCTGTCGCTCCCGGTATCCCTCTGCTTTCAGAGGGGACATGGGGGCGAAACAAGGATCCATGGGATCCAGGGACGGGCCGGCCTACTGCTCGCGCAGAGGCTGGCAGGCATTCGTGCCACCGTCGGTGTTGGGAGAGTTGGCTGCTCTCCCGCGTCGCGTAACCTCCAGGATATCGACAACGACCTGAGTGCTAGCCACACTTGGGAAGCCGATATTCTGAAGGCCGCGGGGCTTGCCTTAACTGGCCGGCCCGCGACAAGGAAAAGTCTGAAAAACCCGACAGCGAAGTCGATTAAAACCTGTGGACACCTGGGGAAATCCACAGTATTTACCCCGCTTCTCGGAATGAGCGTCACCCGGGAAGTGTATCTTAGATCGTCTCTACTCGTGGGATATGGATATGGATACTGAAACTTTAAAACCAAAACAACCAACACCAAGCGAAACAGTCTGCGCGGAGGTCGCGCAGCACCACGACGCGGAGGTCGCGTCCCAAGCAGGGACGGTGTCGGAGGACTTCGACACTGCCACTGAGAGGAGCAGGGCGAACAGCCCGGTGGGTCTGCAGACCCGGAAATCTGCACCACGGCGAAAACGAAACCGGAAGAAGAAGATGATTCCGGCACCAAAAACTGACTCGGATCTCGAGCTCACCCTGACTGACTCGTCGTCGGCGAGCAGTCATGATGGAGACGAGACGATGCGCCCCCCCCCACCCAAACAGTTTGCGGTGAGCCGCCAAAAACTGCAGGGCGGGAGCACTAAAGTCGCCCCCTCACGGGCCTCAGCCGGGGAAGATGTGAGGGCGCCGCCGAGTCCCTCCGTCTCGGCGGCGCAGGCGCTTCGTACCGACGGCTCCACGTCCAGGGACGTGATGGAGGCCCTGGAGAGACTGGCTGGGGCTCGCTCTGGACCTCTAACGCCGGAGGAGGACCGGGTCCGGCTGGCTGCGACGCGCCTCGTTGAGCAGTTTGAGCTGCTCAAGGCGGAGCTGGCCGAGTCCCGGAACGAGCGAGCTCAACTTGGCAGGAGGCAAGTTGAGCTCCTCAACAGCGTGGAGCGTACAGCGGCTGAGCACCGCAAGAAGATGGACAGGATGGCGGCCGAAGTGGCGAACCTCCGTCAGGTCGTCGCCGGGCTGCCCGCGGAGCGCGTGACGCGGTCGGCGCGGCGGCGACTAGCGGTGCAGCCGGAGCGGCCGGTGCCGTCGGCGCCGCAGCTGTCACCGGTGCGGTCGAGGTCACCGGTGCGGTCGGAGGCACCGGTACGGCCGGAGACACCTGTGCGGTCAAGGCCGCCGGTGCGACCGGTGCGGCCGGAGACACCGGTGCGGCCGGAGACACCGGTGCGGCCGGTGTCACTGGCGCAACCCGCTCGGCTGGAGTCGCCGGTGCTGCAGCCGGCTAGGCCCGCGGATCCACTGGCGGCATGCATGGCGGCAATGGCCGCCATGGAAAAGCGGCAGGAGGCGGCGCTGGCTGAGCAGCGGAGGTGGCAGGTGACGCAGGAGGAGCGCACCCGGAGGTTCATGGAGGCGGTCATGGACTCCAGCCGCCGCCCGCCCTTGGCGCCGCCGATGGGGTATGCCGGAGCGGTTAGAAGAGGTCCCACCAGTCCGGCGGTCGCAGGGGCCCTGCAGGAGTCGGCCCGCAGCCCGTCCGCTGCGCCTGCCGCTCCTGCCACTCCGGTCACTCGAGCCACTGTCGCTCTCGACGTGGGAGCTGGGAGCTCCCAGGGTGCCCGGGCCAAGGGCAAGGGGAAGGGGAAAGGCAAGGGGAAGAAGTCCCCGGCCCTAGCCTCAGCCCCAGCGCCGGCCCGGACCCCGGTGGGGATTGCCTCCACAAGTTCCCCGCCGGAGGGAGGCTGGGAGGTGGCCGGAGCCTCTAAGAAGCGGCGCAAGGCCAAGAGGAAGGCAGCCAAAATTGCCAAGAAGGCTGAGGCTGCTGCGAGGGGAGTGCCGGGGAGGCTGCGCGTCCCCCGCTCAACCGCCGTCGTGCTAACGATGACGGCGGAAGCAGCGGAGAGGGGCGTGCAGTACGCCCAGATTGTCACGCAGGCGAGAGCCTGCGTTGACATGAGGGCTCTCGACATGTCGGGCCCCATCCGGGTGAAACCCACTCGGACGGGTGCTCGGCTACTGGAGATCCCCGGCGCTTCAAGCGGTCCCCAGGCCGATGCCCTAGCGGCTAGGCTTCGGGACACGCTAGACGCAGCCGACGTCCGGGTGTCCAGGCCCAACAAATGCGCAGAAATGCGCATTTCGGACCTGGACGACTCCATCACGGCGGAGCAAATCCGCCTCACCGTGGCGGAGGCCGGGGGCTGCCCCCTAGAGGCGGTGAAGGTCGGAGCAATCCGCTTCGGCCGCCGTGGACTGGGGGCGGCAGTTGTCGGCTGCCCCATCGCAGCAGCCAAAAAGGCTGCCGACCGGGGGTTCCTCGCCGTTGGAGGCGTGGTGCGGGTGCAGGTCCGGCTCCTGCAGGCTCGACCGACCAGGTGCTTTAGGTGCCTGTCGGTCGGCCACGTGGGGGTGCAGTGCACGGCGGCGGTGACGGTCGGTGACCGCTGCTTCCGCTGTGGCCAACCCGGCCATACGGCCGGTGGATGCGAAGCTCCGCTGCACTGTTTCAGGTGTGCAGCGGGGGGCAAACCGGCCGACCATAGGGTTGGCAGCAAGGCCTGCACCGGGGGGGAGCCGAAGTCGCAAGGCGGGAGCTCCACCCAAAGTTCGCGGCGGGATGCGGAGATGGTTCCATAATGGATCCTCAGCTCCGCATCCTGCAGGCGAACGTGGGCCACGGTGCCGATGCTCAGGGTCTTCTGCTCCAGAGCATGGCACAGTGGTCCATACACGTCGCCGCTGTCGCCGATCCGTACACTCACCGGCCCCTTGGGCCTGCCTGGGTGGTCGACCTGGACGGGTCGGCGGCACTGGTGTACAACGCCGCTATGGGTGCCCCCCCCCCTGTTGTCGTGGCAAGGGAGCATGGCATCGTAGCGGCGCGTGTGGGAGAGATTGCGGTCGTGGCTGTCTACTTCACGCCGAGCTTACACCGACGCATAGGGGAGTACCGGCGGTCGCTGGAGCGACTGACCGACGTCGTCAACGCCTGTCACCCTCACCCGGTTCTTGTGCTCGGGGACTTCAACGCCTGGTCAGTGACCTGGGGGTCCCGGCACACGAACCCACGAGGTAGGGCTCTGGAGAGCTGGGCCGCTAATCACGGTCTAGTTCTCCAGAATCGCGGGGCCGAAGCCACGTTCGTGGCCGCGGAGCGCAGTTCGATTATTGACCTTTCGTTCGCAGGCGCTTCGCTGTCGCACCGTGTGCGGGACTGGCGTGTTGTTGTGGGGGTGGAGACACTGGCGGATCACCGATACGTTCGGTTTGATGTCTCCCCTCCCGCGGGTGATGCGCCGGTCATACCGGCCCCACGCGAGCCACGCTGGGTGCTTGGGAGACTGAATCGGGAGGTCCTCCTGGAGGCCGCCATCGTACAGGCCTGGGCCATTGCGCCGGACGGGCCTGTCGATATTGACGATGAGGCGGTGTGGTTCCGGGAGGCCATGACTCGTGTCTGCGATGCGGGTATGCCTAGGGCTCCACCCTATAGTCCGAGGCGTCGGGTCTACTGGTGGTCTGCGGAGATCGCGAGGCTACGGCAAGCCTGCGTGATCGCGCACCGCCGGTGGACCAGACTCCGTAGGAGGCGTAGCCGAACCGCAGATACGGAGCCCCGAGTGACGGAGCTTCATGTGGGATACAGGGAGGCCAGAGATGCCCTCCGAGCGGAGATTAAGCGGGCGAAAGCCGCGGCTTATAAGGAGCTCATGGAGACGCTGGAGCGGGACCCATGGGGGCGGCCTTACCTTATGGTAAGAGGAAAGCTGCGCCCCCGGGCCCCGCCGTTGACCCGGGTTCTCCAGCCAGCTCTGCTCGGTGAAGTGGTCGAGTCCCTGTTCCCGGCGCGAGCGGAACACGTTCCGCCGCAGATGACTCCGCCACCTCGGTCGCCTATGGCGCCCAGTGTGGTAGTTGACGACGAAGTCCCCGAGGTTACTTGGGTAGAACTGGAGCTGGCGGTGCGAAGGCTTAGAGCCAAGAAGAGCACCGCCCCGGGACCCGACGGCATTCCAGGCCGCGCGTGGGTCCTAGCTCTGGGAGAAGACGGTCTCGAACCCCGACTGAGAGGGTTCCTCAGCGCATGCTTGGAGCGGGGCCAGTTTCCGAAGATGTGGAAGACGGGGAAACTGGTCCTCATCAGAAAGGAGGGTCGCCCGGCGGACGAACCGTCCGGCTACCGGCCCATTGTGTTGCTCGACGAGGTGGGCAAGCTCTTTGAAAGAGTTATTGCGAAGCGCCTCGTCGAGCACCTCTCTGGTAGGGGGCCTGACCTGGCGGATGCCCAATATGGCTTCCGCCGGTGGCGGTCCACCGTGGATGCCATCATGCGCGTGAGGACTTTGGCGGAGGAGGCAGTCGCCCGGGGCGAGGTGACGTTGGCGGTGTCCTTGGACATCTCCAACGCGTTCAACACCTTGCCCTGGAGTTGCATCAGGGAGGCACTCGTGTACCACGGTGTGCCTCTCTACCTCCGCCGCATAGTCGGGGCGTACCTGACGGAGAGAGCCGTCATCTACCCAAGTGCGACCGGCGTCGGTCGGCGTGAGATGTCGTGCGGTGTTCCGCAGGGATCGGTTCTTGGGCCGCTCCTGTGGAACATCGGATACGACTGGGTGCTTCGCGGTGAGCTCGCGGACGGCGCCGCCGTCACGTGCTATGCGGACGACACGCTAGTGACGGCGAGCGGGGCTACATACCGCGAAGCGACCCTGAGGGCCACGACCGCGGTTGCTCAAGTCGTGGAACGGATCCGGCGGCTGGGCCTTGAGGTGGCTCTGCATAAATCCGAGGCCATGTTCTTTCATGGACCTCGGCGCACGCCACCACCTGGTTCCAGTCTCACAGTGGGAGGCACTCTCATCGGCATCAAGCCCCAGATGAAATATCTGGGGCTCGTGCTCGACGGCCGGTGGGACTTCGAGAAGCACTTCCGAAGTCTAGGCCCCAAATTGGTGGGCACAGCCAACGCTCTGGCGCGGCTACTGCCTAACCTGAGGGGCCCAGAGGACTCCTGCAGGAGACTATACGCGGGTGTCGTGCGGTCCATGGCCCTGTACGGGTGTCCCGTGTGGGCGGACACCCTGAATGATCGGCACATGCCCCTGCTGCAGCGTCCGCAGCAGAAGTTGGCGTGCCGCATCATAAGGGGGTACCGCACGATATCCTTCAACGCGGCGAGTCTCCTCGCCGGATCGCCACCATGGATCCTGGAAGCGAGATCCCTTTCGGCGCTATACCGGTTCCGAAAGGCGGCGCGGGAGCGGGGTCACGATCCCGAGCCCGAAGAAATTCGGGCCGTGAGATCCCGGCTCCACAGGGAAATGGTGGCGGAATGGGAGCTACGACTTGGGCGACCAGGCGCAGGGCGCGCCGTAGTAGCGGCGGTAAGACCCATCATGGGGGAGTGGCTAGAGAGGCCACACGGCAGCCTCTCGTACCGTCTGACGCAGATGATCACCGAGCACGGATGCTTCGGCAAGTATCTGCGTCGGATGGAGATAGAGCCAACGTCCGAGTGCCATCACTGCGACGCGAGCGAGGACTCAGGTCCGCACACGCTCACCGAGTGTCCGGCGTGGGAGACGCCGAGGCGGGAGCTTGTGGCGGCCCTGGGAGTGAGAGTTCTCACGCTCTCCACCTTGCTCGCGGCGATGGTCCGCTGCGCGGATGCGTGGGCGGCCGGCGCCTCCTTCTGCGAGCAAGTAATGCTCGTGAAGGAGGAGGCGGGGCGGGAGCGGCAGCGGGAGCGACGAAGGATCGCAAGCCAAGCTGCCCGCGTACGAAGGCAACTCGGGCGTCGGAGGTCGATGAACGACCTCCGCCCCCCATGAGCGCCGGCCTGGGGGTGACAGGTGGAGCCGCCTGTTACCCTGGCAGAAGCAGGCCGCGGCGATGGCGCGCCTAGCGCGCCTCCCCGTTTCCGGGGTCGAGTTGGGGACTCTGTAGTCCCCACACCCGAGACGAGGGCCAGATCGTGAGAGATGGCCCTGGGTCGGCCGGGGTGCGAGGGATATGCCTGTCAACCTCACCTTCGGCAACCAAAACGACCCACAGGTGGCGTGCGTTTTAGTCGGTTCGAGTCCGACATAACCTCCTCCACCGGCTCCGGTGAGGAGGTATCCGTGGGGATTTTGCGCACGTAAAAAAAAAAAAAAAAAGACCTGCTGCTACAATTCAGAGACATCTTTGCAACCGGGAATGACTGTGGAAGGACTGGGCTCGTGAAACACCGGATTGACACAGGTGACTCCAGGCCCATAAAACAGAGACCTCGACGTTTACCGTGGGCCAGAGAAGGGGAGGTAGCAGAAATGATTAAAGACATGGCTGAGAGCAAAGTGATCGAACCTTCTACGAGTCCATGGTCATCACCTGTGGTACTAGTAAAAAAGAAGGACGGTAGCACAAGGTTTTGTGTGGATTACCGAATGTTAAATAATGTCACTAAGAAAGACAGTTATCCTTTGCCTAGAATCGATGATACCCTGGACATGCTTAGTGGTATGAAATGGTTTTCAACCATCGATTTAAAAAGTGGCTACTGGCAGGTGGAGATCAGTCCTGAAGATAAAGAGAAGACAGCCTTTAGTACAGGAGTTGGAAACAGATTATGGCATTTTAATGTTATGCCATTTGGGTTATGTAATGCCCCGGCCACGTTTGAGCGCCTCATGGAAAGAGTAATGGTGGGTCTACTCGGAGATGTCTGTCTGGTTTACCTGGACGATGTCATAGTTATGGGACGCAGCTTCAAAGAAAACCTGAAGAACCTGGAAAAAGTTTTTACTCGAATCCGTGAGGCTAACCTTAAACTGAGTCCAAAGAAGTGCGCTTTATTTAAAAGGGAGGTCAGCTATCTTGGACATGTGATCTCCACAGAAGGAGTTAAAACCGACCCCGAGAAGATTAGAGCTGTTCAGGAATGGCCTGTTCCAAAGAACAAAACGGAGATTCGCGCGTTTCTGGGACTATGCGCGTATTACAGACGCTTTATTAAGCATTTCTCGGATATTGCTAAACCACTACACAGACTAACGGAAGATAAACGAGATTTCGTTTGGGACTTAGACTGCGAGCAAGCTTTTAGTACACTTAAAGAACGCTTGTGCGAAGCTCCTATATTGGGTTATCCTACCAGGGAAGGAAGATTCATTGTGGATACGGATGCCAGCAATACCGGCATAGGTGGAGTGTTGTCACAAGTGCAAGGAGATCGCCATGTTGTAATAGCATACTTCAGTAAATCGCTATCCAAGCCGGAAAGAAATTACTGTGTCACTCGTCGTGAACTTCTCGCTGTGGTGAAGTCCTTACAGCATTTTAATAAGTACCTTATAGGACGAGAGTTTACACTAAGGACAGATCATGCTGCACTACAATGGTTGCTACAATTCAAGAATCCGGAAGGTCAAGTAGCAAGGTGGATCGAGCAACTACAGGAATTTCCCTTTGTGATAGAACACCGAAGTGGAAAAGGGCACGGCAATGCCGATGCTTTGTCTCGTAGGCCGTGTGCCGAAGATTGCAAGCATTGTCAGAAGAACGAAGCCCGTGAAAATATTAAAGTCATAAAGGTGAATGGACTTGACGACGAATGGACCGGAAGCAGTATGAAGCAGGCGCAAGAGGATGATGATGATCTACAACCTATACTGCACTGGAAGCAGCTTGGAAACAAACCCCAATGGAGTGATATATCTGCTTACAGTTCCACTACCAAAAGTTATTGGGCCCAGTGGGACAGTTTAACTCTGATAGATGACGTGCTGTATAGGAAATGGGAATCCAACGACGGCAAAGAGGTGACTCTACAAGTAGTGGTACCACGAAGCAAGGTGGCTACACTCTTGCGGCACAGTCACGATGGTGTCTCTGGCGGGCATCTCGGAGTCAAGAAAACCCTAGTTAAAGTACGACAGCGGTTTTACTGGCTTCATTGTCGGGAAGATGTCGAGGATTGGTGCCGTAAATGCACTGCATGTGCTTCAGTTAAAGGACCGCCGACAAGAAGCAAAGGAAAATTGAAACTGTATAACGTCGGAGCACCATGGGAACGTATCGCCATTGATGTTGCTGGACCTTTTCCAACGACGGAAGAAGGTAACAAATACATCATAGTAGTGCAAGATTACTTCACTAAGTGGCCGGAAGTATTTGCGACACCCAACCAGGAAGCAGTCACTGTGGCAAGGAAACTGGTTCAGGAAGTGGTCTGCCGGTACGGCGCACCTATGGAGATTCACTCTGATCAAGGACGGTACTTCGAGTCTGCTCTATTTCAAGAGATGTGCAAGCTCCTTGGAATGAACAAGACCCGTACGACTCCAGCGCATCCGCAGTCAGACGGAATGGTCGAGAGGTTTAACCAGACGTTGGAAAATCACTTGGCTAAAGTTGTCGATGAACACCAAAGAGATTGGGACCAGTACATCCCACAATTCCTGATGTCCTATCGATCTGCGGTACATGACAGTATGGGACACACCCCAGCGAAAGTGAACTTTGGTCGAGAGATTAGGCTACCAGTGGATGCAATAACCGGTACGCCACCTGATAGTCCTAAGCCCGTGACGGATTACGTGAGTGAACTTCGAAACCGACTGGACGAGGTGCACAGAATAGTACGGGAGAACAATTTGAAGGCAGGTGAAAGGATGAAAACCCGGTACGATAGAAATGCAAACACCCACGGTTTCGAAGAAGGAACACTGGTATGGTTTCATAATCCGCTACGCAAGAAGGGGAAATCTCCAAAACTCCAAGCTCGCTGGGAAGGGCCCTATACGGTTATTACGAGGATCAATGACATTACCTACCGCATTAGGAAGGGGGTTAGGGGAAAACCAAAGGTAGTCCATGTGGATAGGTTGACGCGTCATCATGGAACAAATGATGCTCGGGACGAGCATGACTAAGAGGGGGGTAATGTTACGACCGCCATCGATATCTCGAAAACTAATAATCGAATCTTCAAGAAATAAAAACGCATTGTTAGTGACGAGGTACTCTACCGAATGGCATAGAAAAATCTGGAATCGTCAACAAAAAGTCACAACCTACCTACGAGTACCTACAGACTTTGTTGAATAAAAATAAACAATAGGTAAATATCTAGAATGTACTCGAAGGTCAGCGACGGCGGCATGATCAAAGGAATAGGTATTTGTCGCTCGCGAGCTTTCTAGATAATTCGATTCTCCTAATTGAGAGGTATAAAAACATGCTCGCATAGCAACACCATTCATTCAGTCTTTGAGATCGAAACCGAACACAGCGAACTTAAGCGACCAAAGAAGATTCTACCTGCGACCTGAGCAACGACTGTGGACTACTGTGAACTACTGAGCGACTGGAACTGTTGAAGAAGTACTGTGTGTACTAGTGATCTAATTGTCTAGTTTGTGGTGAGCTAATAAATCTCTTCGTTGAGTAAACGGCATTTAATTGTACCCCGTGCACGTAACAATATAAATGTAAAATTCACAAAGCTCGCAAAATATCATACTCAAAAATCTATCTAAATGAAATATTTTCTACTTTCCCGTTTGGAAGTTAAAAATTGGAAATAATTAGAGGTACTAGTTTTTTCGCATATTAACATTATACAGTTGTATTACATAACTTGATTTTCTCTTCTGGTTATTAGTCAAATAAATATTCATTCATTTAAATCCAATAACTCTTGAATGTACCTCTGATAAATTTGAATATACTGCAAATTTGAAATGAAAATGTAATCATAATAATTATGCTGGATCCACACGTGACTTTTATGATCATCAGAATTTACATTTATGTATGCTTGCTTCAGGAAATTTTTCAAGTGTGGAATACTGCTTGCAACTCTGGGATGGCTTAGACGTCGCTGCATCCTGTCGAGAACATCTAGTAACTTTAATTACTAGATGCTCTCGACAGGATGCGGTCCGCATCATTAGGAATCCCGAGGTCACGAACACCCTAGAACTTTTACAGATGCTCAAAGATGTATAGCCCTTGGCAGTATTATACCGTCTGTATCATGGTGAATGTTCCGATGAGCTCTTCCAATTGGTCCCGCCCTCACCTTTCCTACACACTTATTCAAGGAGGTAGGATACGGCGGTATTTCCGCCTAATAAGCAGTCCGACTGGGGAAGTACCTCCGCCCTACAGAATACCGCGGCTATAATAACTTCGTGTTGTGTTCCCAGCGGTGAGTAGGGTAGCCAGAGCTCCCTGGAGAATTTGTGCTGTCAGTGGAAGACTATAGGCTTTTGGTTTGTCTTCAACTGACGGCACAGAAACTCTGTACTTACAGGGTTGGCAGCGCGACTGTGACTCCTCTGGTGTTATAAACGTTCATAGACCATGGTAACCACTTTTGTGCTTGTCTGCCAACTAAGTGGTATAAAAAAAACATAGGATAACACGTGCAGGGCTTAGATGTCACCCACACACGGTGCAGAATATCTGATCAAAAACCAAGCAGTTCGCTGACTATTTCCTTTGCCACACCATTAAGGCCTGGAATGCATTACCAGCTCATGTATTTTCTTCTTCCTACAGTTTAAAGTCTGTTCATTATTGGATGATTTGCGCGATAGTTCAAAGCAAATCCGACGCTTCTACTTTGGAACGACGTTAAATTGACACTCTCGTATCACAACATATTCCATCTTGCTTTTATAGCAATAATACAATATCGAAACTTATATAAATATTATGCATTAACGCCATAATGCATAACTGATTCATGGATAAATACGATACCTAAATTATTTTTTCTAAACATTTCAATTTACCTAAATCCAAATGATTATGCTTATAGAAGGTTATGTCACAAGCGAAAAATTATAGGCATGTAGTTACTTGATTATCAATTGGAGAATCTAGTATATAAACTGTGTTGACACAATTATTACCTATTACCTAATAATTATTTTTAAATGTGTTTATAACTATTTATGTTTATTTCGACTTTTGACGTCACGGTACTATGGCACTTTTGACGGTGACTTTTTCTTAAATAGTGCTTTTAACCGGGATATTCACCCATTTACCGGAGTAATGCAATGACTTGAAAGATTTTTCTAAGAAAGAAAGATTTGAAAGATAAGTGGCGTATCGACGTGAATTTTTTTGATAGTACCTACCTCATTTGATGCAATGTGCGATCAGGATCAAGAATGTTGGTAAGCGGCTTGCACAACAAGTGCAGGGATGCACACAGTACTCAACAAACCCTCCCTTTTCGTGTAACACTACCTTATCATCTTTTGTGATGCCGACGAGGAAGAGGTTGAGAGAATAATACACACATCAACAAAGTCTAGGGAACAAGGACATTTCTAGTTTTTATTTAAAAACCCTTTCTTGTAATAGTGAGTGTTTTATATTAATAGAAGGGTATTTTCATACCGTTTTTAATTTTAATTTTAATGAAAACATTCTCATATCAAATTTTTTTTTTTTTAAGAAAGAATTGAATAGTGCTAATATTGAGTATTACAACCTTCTATGATTAGGCACAAAAATAACGAGGTAGTAAGAAATACAGTAATTAACCGTACTTTAAACGTTTTTAATAATCTGTAGGACCTCCTAAAGCATTAGCAACAGCTCGATAACGGCGTGGCATACTTAGTATGAGATTGTCAATCATCGTCTGTGGAATATGGCTCCATTCACTGCGAAGGTGTAAAAAAAGTTGTTCTTCAGTGTTCAGATTTTCCAAAGAATCACTGAAAGCTCTTCTCCCAAGCAAATCCCAAGCATGCTCTATGGGATTGAGGTCGGCAGACTGAGCAGGCCATTCCAACGTCGTAATATTGTGCTCGCTTAACGCATAGACCACTACCCTCGCGGTGTGTGACCGTGTATTATCTTGCATGAACATAAAATCTTGACCGAACTGCTGTCGATGAGGGATTACCATGGGGTGTATAACCTCCTGAATGTATTGGATTGCATTCAAATTGCCCTGTATCCAAACGAGGTCGGTCCTTCCACCAAGGCGAATTCCAGCCCATACCATGATTGTTCCACCTTGGTAAGGATAAACTTCTTGAGGATTCTGGAGACGATTCCGACGTCCAGGAACTCGCCATATACGCACTCTTCTCGAATCAGGATGAAAACCGAAGCGAGATTCGTCGGAAAACAGAACCCGTGCCCATTGATGGTCGGTCCACTGTAAATGTGCGTTAGCCCACAATAAGCGACGACCTCGATTTCCACGTCGAAGAACTGGAACCCTAAGCGGTCTGCGAGCATGAAGATTGGCTTCGTGTAGTCTTCTCCTGACAGTTTGATCGCTAATAACCACTTGATGCTGAGACTGGAGGCCTGCGACCAACTGACGAGCAGTAATCGTGGGTTGCCGCCTTGTGGAATTTTGCAAGAAACGATCTTGTCGCGGGGTAGTAACCCTATTTCGTCCCCTGTGACGTTCGGCAACATCCCCTGTAGACCTGTAGCATGCCCATAATCTGCAAATTACGCTTGGTTGGGTGTTGACAGCATCCGCTACGTCGCGTTGAGTTCGTCCAGCTTGCAGCATACCAACAGCCCTTAACATCTCTTCGCGACTTAAATGACGACGTGACATGATGACTACAGTCACAAAAATGCGCAAACCATACGTAAAAGACGTATTTTGATAATAAACGTTATTTACAATCAAAGAAAATAATTTTTATTTTGCCTCAGAGAAACTGCACAATCAAACACTTTCAAAAGTTTTCCCTCCATATTCGAAAATCATTACTTATTTAAATTTATTTTTAAATTTCGAACAACTCTGTAATCTACTTTATTCTATTTTTATTTATTTGCTGCCAGTTATTTGCAAAACAAGATTTACACGAAATAAAAAATTGGGGTCATCTTGTTCCCTAGACTTTGTTGAGGTGTTTAATTAATTTAAAAGAAGACTGAAGGCTGAGACAACATTTCAAATAAGCAGCAGTTACTTTTTTATTTTTATATTAATATTTTTAATGCACACTTCACATCTCTTCATTACCATAACTGCTTCTCTGCTACTCAAAGGTTTGCCGGGAGAGAACTCATATTGAGTTAAGCTCGGCTTTGAACATGTTTCATGTGAGTTTTTATTCTGTGTATGAACTCTGTACTGTATGTGTGCAATAAAGAATTATGAATGGTCAAGTTTCGAATCCGGAACCTCACGATCGTGAAGTAGACTTCTGAACCTTTATACTACACTAATTTGTGTTTTTACATACATACATACATACATATAATGACGCCTTTATCCCCAGAGGGTTAGGCAGAGGTGAATTAACACCCACATTTCACCAATCTTTAAACTCGGTCCCACGTAATAGAGGGTGAGCCTATTGCCGTCTCCCGGGCACTATTGTTGACTCGAGCCAAGCATTTGAGGCTGAGTATGGGCTGTATGTACAGCCCAGACTCAGCTGTCATATGTATCTGTCTGATGTCAAACAGCCCTATCCCTTTCTATTTTTATACATTCACATCATAATTTAAAGCTAAAATATAAGCATCAAATTAGTTTATCTAGGAGCACTTAGGCTGTATTGTAATTACGATTGTGTTGATTGAACAGCGGCCGCAATCGGCAGTAATTACTGGCCTGCTGCTCTGCGGTTGTAGTCTCAGTTTAGTTAATTCGATAACGGACAATATATCACGCAAACAGCTGAGACACAACAAATAATGTAAATTAGTTTACAGCTGAATTGTGTTGCAGCATTATGTGCAATAGAGAAAACATCAGAAAAATTGATAATTTCCTTCGTTAAATTAAAATCACTTTTCAATGGATTCTATTGGGATGTATAATATGGTATTACTTTTATTAATACTTAGCCTGGCGTTTTGGATTCTTTTTAACAGCCATGGCTGCCATGTGAAAGTGCTTTCTTTCAATGAGTGATGTTCGCGTTTTTTTTTTCTTTATATAGGAAGATAGATGACAGACTTCACCTTGCCTAGTGGTAAGCTGAAGGCAAAGTTTCAGAAAAGAGGGTCACCATTACTCAAACATACGCTCAAAGGACCCGGGATTGTAGGAAGAAGGAAACACGTGAGCTGGTAATGAATTCCAGGCCTTAATGACTTACTGTAAACTTCTGACGTATAACATCGTTTTAGGACTTGATTAAAATATGGAATATGTGTCTGTAACACTATTCAATATTCTGGGATGCGATGAACTGAACTGAACTGAACATAACAATGGTATACAGCCATCATTGTCTTAACTTTTCCTCAGTTGGCATCGGTTTTCTAGTTAAAGATGCGGCTGAACTTCGATATTTTAAGTGAAGCGACTGTCATCAGACCTCCTCAACCATTGGCATAAAGAACTTTCGTTGCAGATTTTTTTTTATTTTGATAAATTAACTTTAGGTTCTCGTAGATTGATAGTATTCTACAGTAAACGTAAACAGCAAAACATATATATATTTCTAAGACGGTTGAAACACGCCATATAAAAAAATCCTATTTTCAAGAAAATGAAATCGATGTACAGCACAAAATCGGGTATCCGTTGAGTCTGTATATTGAATTAAAAGTAAATATTTCTCATTTTCCAACCGCGGTACCTAGCCTAGTGGTAATGGACTGCTGAGACGAGGTCTCGGGTTCAATTCCAGTTTTTACTATGGTACACACCAATGACTTTTCGAAGTTATGTGTGTGGTTACCGCAGGTTTACAAGTGCCCGGTTAATGGCAATAGGCTCGCCACCTATTACATTGGGACCTAAACATAAACTGACGAAATGTGGGTGCTAGCACTTCTGCCTACCCCGTCGGGGATATAGGCGTGAATTTATGTTTTGTTATGTTATTTCTCATTTTTATCCAAAGTTAGTTATTTAAATCCATAATGCTGGTTTAAAAGCTTGTTAAGCGCTTTATTTATCAGCAGAAAAATACCCCTCTTCTTTAGGGACGCGTTGCTGTTATCGGCTTTACTAAGGTAGGAGTGGACTACATTTGTGTTGTTCAGACTTCAGTATTTTCTTAAGTTGAGCGTGTCGAATTTTTAAGTTAGAAAAACTCAAATAAGTTAAAACTACAGTTTCTGTTATAAAATGTTTTGTTCTACTTTGAGTTTATTATAGCACTATTGTTTACTAAGTTTTGATCTCGTTTTTGTCTACATTTGTATTATGAATATCGGCCTCTATGGCATAGCGAAAAAGGGACACCAATGGCAGGAACTAAGAGAAGTACAAAAATTGGCTATAACTGGTACTTTTGAATGTTGTGCAGTGGAACTGAATGATTGTAGGGTTATTGTAATATGTCTGTATAGAGTTCCTATGACAAATAACTTAAAAGTATTTTTTGAAAGGATGGAAATACTCCTAAAAATGGTCTGTGGTAAACAGCAGAAATGTCATTATTGCAGGTGACTATAATATTAATGTTTTAGTCAAAAACAATGTTACTAGGGATTTTGAATCCTTATTATCGCAGTATGGCATGGAATTAGCCTTACGAAACCCTACTAGACTCAAAGCTAAAACATGCCTAGATAATTTTAAAGACAATTTAAAATAACATGTAAAACTCAAATTCTGAATATGGGATATCTGATCACACAGCGCAATTAATAGGGTGTCCAATTAAAATCCAAGGTGAAATTAAGTTTTGGCGCATAAAAAAACGAAAATATAATTTGGAGAATATTAATAAATTTAAGTCATGTCTTGGTGGTCTTTCGTTTTCGGACATATTCTCTACGGAGGACCCAAATGTAGCATACAATCGTGTTATGGATACATTTAATATGTTTTATAACCTGTGTTTTCCACATAAAACGACTAAGGTTAAATCAGTACATAAAGTTAAGTGGATATCTTATAATATATAGTATAAAACTTTGTAGTAAGACTAAAAGAAAACTATTTTAGGACTACAGACTCAATCCGAATGATGTTAATAAAGCTAAATATAAAGAGCATGCGCGTAGATACAAAAGTATAAGTAGGTTAACACAGCGATCTTAAATCTTTAAAACCACCTGGGAAATTATAAATCAGACCAAAGGAAATCGTCTTCCAGATACAATATCTAAATTAAGAATAGATGAAAACACTGTGATCACAGATCCACAGGAGATGGTTAATGGTTTCAATAATTATTTTGTTGATAAAATTGTACCGATAGCAAATCGTGGCACAATGGTTACAAAACTGATTAATAAGATAAGATAAGATAAGATAAGATAAGATAAGATAAGATAAGATAAGATAAGATAAGATAAGATAAGATAAGATAAGATAAGATAAGATAAGATAAGATAAGATAAGATACATTTATTTGAGAATATAATTATAATAATAGAATATATTAAGAATATTGTATAAAAGTTGTTACAAAGTTGGTTGTACATAATATTCTGCTATCTCAAGCGTACCAATAATAAGAGATAGTAATAAAAATTTTAAATAATGTCAGCATATAATTAATAATAATTCCTCGTTTAAATGATATACTTATAATAGAAGTTATGTAATTACAAAATGTCAAATCATAGGTTATACAAGTCAAGGTTCACAGAATAAGTCCATTTAGACTCAAAACGTTCGCTTAGGAAGTCTTTCGTGGAATAGTAATATTTAGTCAAAAGGAATTGGAATAATTTATATTTAAATGTCTTAAGCTTTAGAGTCTTCAAACTGAGCGGGTACTTTATTATAAATTGTAATTGCCATACAGTATACATTATTAGAAAATATTTGAAGATTTTCCTTAGGCATATGTAACTTGTGACCTCTTCTACTACTTGGTCTGGTTACCATATCATTATGGAGATCAAACAGACCAATGTGACCGTGTGTGATATGACTCAGGCATTCGACTATGTATATTTTGAAATCCTGCTTGCAAAGCTTGATCATTATGGAATAAGGGGAAATATCTTAAGCTTAATAAAATTGTATCTGACGGATCGGTAGCAATATGCAGAACTTAAGCGAGTTAATAGTTCAAATAAACGAGAAGAAACATTTGTTATTCATTTTATATATTAATGACTTACCTAAAGTAACCAATCATCTAGTTACATTATTTGCGGACGACATTTGCTATTGAGTGCAAAAATAGAAAGAATTATGAAAGTGAAATCAATACTACACTAATGAATATAATAAATTAGCTTAATAATAACAATCTGAAAATCAATCTATCTAAAACAAAAATAATGCAATTCTTGCAAAGACTTGCTACAATACCTTTAAATATAAAATATGATAATATTAAAATAGAGGAAGCTGACACAACAAAATTCTTAGGACTCACTATAGATAGTAAGCTGAATTGGCAAACACATACAGAAGGATTATGCAAAAAACTCAACAGCTCAGCCTTGCTTAAGCTTACGCGAGTGTTACTGACGCTTTACTTACCGCATACAATGGATTGACAGCGTCTCATCTAAGGTACGGCATAATGTTTTGGAGTAATTCAAGCCATAGAGAGATCGTATTTAAAGCCCAGAAAGCATGTATTCGTGTCATGTTCAGTTTTGATAGCTGGAAACCGTATTTTCTTAAACATGGTATATTAACGTTACCATCGCTATATATTTTTGAAATGGCGACTTTCGTGAAGTGTAATCCAGAAATTTTCGAGATTCTGGCGGCTACGGTTACGCGAAACAGACGGGAAATCACTCGCAATAACCTTCGCATACATAGAGCCAATACCGCATTATTGCATAAAAGTGTCTACTGCAATAAATTTGAATCTATTCAAGAAACGCTTACACGAGTTATTGTCAGAAAAATGCTACTATACAGTAAGTGAATTTCTCGAAGAATATTAACATCTCATATTGACTTGACATTGAATTTAAATTATAATTGTATTGTTAATGTATGTAATTGTTTTGTTATTAATTTACTTTCTTATTCTGACATTTAATACTCTGTACATCTTGTGGACATGTTTGACATTCTGTATATTTTAACATATAGTTATTAATTGTATTGTTAATCTTATTACTATATTATTTTGTTATTAGCAAGTATGATAGTAATTTTCCATTGACATTTATTTGCTTTCTGAATCTGACATTTTACCTAATATTCTGTATATCTTGCAGACATAGTTGACATTCCTTATGTTTTAATAATTTTATTGTTTAATTATTACAAGTAATGATATCACTGTACAAGTTTACTATAACTCATACTACCTACCATTCATAAATTAAGAAATTTTTGCATGCCGATAAGGTAGGCTGAAGAGAACTTATTTCATATTTAAATCTACTACCTAACATCTTTATATACCTTTGGTCAGCAAATAAATGATTTATTATTATTATTATAGCGGTAGAACGTTCGACTACTATGCATGAGGCACGGGTTCAACGGCTAATATTTGTATGCATGAATATGTACTCATATATTTGCATTGTTCTGGGTGTTTACATGTATAATATGTATGTATTTACAAATGCCGCGGTAGCCTAGTGGTATGGGTAATGGACTGCTGAGACGAGGTCTCGGGTTCGATCCCAGGTTTTACCATGGCACACACCAATGTCTTTTCGATGCTTTTCGAAGTTATGTGTGTATTTATCGCAGGTTTATAAGTGCCCGGTTAATGGCAATAGGCCCGCCACCTATTACATTGGGACCTAAACATAAACTGGCGAACTGTGGGTGCTAGCACCTCTGCCTACCCCTTCGGGGATATAGGCATGAGTTTATGTTATGTTATATTATGTATTTACAAAAAAAAATCTAAGTATGTTTTTTCGCCTTTTAGATGCCCTAACACAATCTAGTTAAGCTATGCTTACCATGGGTCTAGATAGCGTTGTGTAGATTGTTGTAGAATATTTATTTATTTAATTACTATGGTTATAAAGAGGAAATATTCTTAAATAAACCAATTTAAAATTATGTCTACTACGACCAACTTGATGGTGTTTGCTATACCTACCTTGGTTAAGAGTGCCTCTCCAAAGTAGGGTAATTTCCAACGTTATAAAACGTAAGGTAAAGTTCTAATGCAATCATACTCAATGGTTGAAGAGCAACACTCTTCGTATTGTATCTAAGGTAACCTAACTCGAATGGTTTGACGGAGATCTCTACGAGACCTTTGCCATGCCCTATTAGACTAATCGCTCGCCTTAGTCTCTCCCACGGCGTTTCAGATGTCAAATTTATCGTACTAGTTTAACCACATTGCTGTATCATATACAAACACATTAACCCACAGTGTATCAACATGCTTACTAAGAATGTTATATTACGCACAATATCCACAATCCAATCAATAATTTCAAAACTTTTAAAAGGAGTTTGTCTACACAATAATGTTTCTGAGAATTAACGAGATCATGGTGTCGGTACATTGACGCCTGTGACCACAGCCGGTATGACCTGGTCAAAACGTCAAGCAAATCAAAGGTAAACATTAATGTGTATCATGGAACGCAAAAGTTTAAAAGAGTCTGTATATTGTTAATGTTATAGAATTCCCCGTTCCGTGTGGTGACGGATAAGGATTCAAGTATCATCACCTTATCTTATTCGAGGTGTCACGCGTAAGATCGTGATCGCGATTAACGGACAAATATGCAGACGATATCACTACGAGAGAAGGATAACATGAAATAAAACCCTATACCAACCCATCTGGCCAGATCTTCTAACATTGTGAGAGGCCTAATCCAGCAGTGGACTGCGATAAGCTAGTTGTTTTACAGAATTCCCTGTTCCTAAAGGCAGTTAACCGAATAAAGTAACAACAAATCCTATAAAAGTCAAATAAAGTCACATCATTCCAAATTATACGTTTATTTCTCAAAGTATCCGGTCGAAAGCTATCAAAATGTTCATAAAAATAATTGTTAAGCGCTGCGACAAAATCTGAGCGCACTATACGGCCCTATACTGTTGAAATAGCCAGACCAATTCATTTTCATGAGTTCACCTCGAATTGTGCACGACGGTACTATAATGGGTCACTTAATAGCTTTCCTCTAGTATCCTATCGCAACTTGAGCCATACAGTGGCCATCCAACCTCATCATTTATTTTGTCAGGCTTACGAATAAGTAACTAAGTTTCAAAGTGGAGCTCATTTTCTGAGCATCGTTTTAATTAAAATCTAGTTCTGGAAAATGAAGCGTCGGGTCGTGTTGACTTGTATACCAGCTATATATTTTTCTTTTGCAGTCTTGTTTTTCTTTAAGTTAAATGAATTTATTGATTAAAATGTTAATTCGTTCGACCTAAATATTAACAATCAGACAATAAGAATGAATGAATTGACTTATCAAAAAACAGGTATATAAAAAAGCGTTCAAATGAGCTGAGATATTAAAGGGATGGTCCCAAAGAAAGCATAAGATAGTTGAAACGTTTTTATTATCGTTCGTATTACATTAATTCAGTTCTTTCTTGCACTTATTGATCTTCCTTTTAATTCTTTCAGTATAAGCTGCCACAATGTTTGATAATAGTGGCAGAGCTGACGACTTCTCATCATCTTTGACTCCTACTTCTGTGCATAAGTCCGCTCTGAAACATAATAAAATGGGATAAGATAATTAGGTCCAATGGTTTGCCACATCACAATTATCAATTGCATCCAAATCTTGCGATTTAAAACCTGGGGTTCGGTCATTGCTTTAGATAAGTATTATATTATCAGAGTGACAGTCATCTGACTTCCCAACCCTTTTATTTCGTGCAGAAATCCCCACGGATACTACCCCCAACGACGCACAAAGGCCCAAAATGGAAGGTTAAGTGCGGACAAAAGAGTCCTTTTCCATTTAATTTTCCACCACCCCACCGGCCATCAGGGGTGAACATGTCGGACTCGAACCGATTCAGGGGGAACAAGCAACGGCTAGATCTTAAAACCTAGATAGGAAAGATGGTACCAGAGTCTCGTCCGTTATTTAATATGATCAAAGAAGAAAAAAGGTTGTTATAAATAAATAAATACTCTATAACATTTTACACAACGCTATCTAGATCCATGGTAAGCATAGCTTAATTGGCTTGTGTTATGGAATCTAGAATGCGGATAAACATACTAAGTTATTTTTTTTGTTAATACATACATATTATACCTAGAAACACCCAGACCAATTTAGTAATCACAATCAATGATATTTTACTAGAATGAGAAAAGTAGGTCTGTTATCTCAATACTATGTCAAGCGTACCTCATTGACCTATGTCTGTCATAGGTCAGAAGTCA
Organism: Eilema griseolum; assembly: GCA_963662185.1. Taxonomy (NCBI): domain Eukaryota; kingdom Metazoa; phylum Arthropoda; class Insecta; order Lepidoptera; family Erebidae; genus Eilema; species Eilema griseolum. The sequence continues at coordinate 22,978,063 of OY759238.1, forward strand.
TACTTTTATCTCATCGCATGCAATAATTAATTCATATTTTCATTAAGATGGTCTAATTAGCCTAGTTTTATAAGACTATTTGTAGTGCTAATGCTGTAGCTATTACTTTTTAACTCTTAAAGTTGATTGAACATTGGTTTTAACGGATTTTAGAGAGAAGTTACTAACCTGGATCTCTTGTCTTTAGGCATCGCAGCCTCCGACATCATTACAGATGTAGTATACAGATATCCATTCCATTCCAAGTATTCTCTTACCAGTTCGTTAACAAGCAATACCTCGTCTGTAGGAGTGGGAGCTGATGTGACATTTCCACCAGTCTGTCGTTCTTGGAGGAGTTCTGTTACTTGAGCTCGCACCTGGCGACAACCATTATATAGTTTATTACGGATTTGACGGAAATACATTTCTAATTCCTAAGGCGACGAATAAGAATGATACTATTATTATTATTATGGCCAGCAGTGAACTGCAGTGGATTAATCTATTGATTGATTGAATTCTTATATGCTTTTTTGATCATGTTCCTTGACTAACTTGAATTGTAATGGATGTGAACAATAATTTTAGGTTCCTTCCTATTGGGGAGTGGCGTTAATAGCTGCGCCACAATATATACTTTTGCAGCTATCATCGACACAATCTATGTTTGCCTGTATTGTGTTTCTTTGCTCCAATAAAGATTATTATTATTATAATATATTATATTACTCCTTATTAAAAACAGCTACTTCTAGGAGTTATAAACAAATATAAAGTGTAGGTGTTCTATAAAAGCTTAGATGTACACAATAGGCTTAAGAGTATTGAAATCGTCCATCGTTCATAAAATGTCAGCCAAAATAACGTTTTGTGTAGGACTATTCAATAGGTCCTACTCCACCTACTGTCTTATATACCCAAAAGTACTTTTGGAATTCAGAAGTCAAAATCAATGGGGAGAAATTCTTTGACGCCTGAACCTACAGGATTGTTTAGATATATATTCTGGTTTATTTTATATATTTTAATTTAGATAAATTCCGTGTATATTATGTAAATATTAAATGATGATTAATTATAAAATAATTTCTTTCGATATACAAAAGACCATCCAGACTTCCATTTTTAAATTAATATCAAAACGTAACGTACATAATTTTCTCAAGTTGCATACGCACTAACGAGCAATGAAATACGATATAACCATTTGAAAGGTTTATTTATATATAAAAAAAATCGCATTGACTTCAACACTGATACAAATTAAATTAGCGTATTCAATGTTTATTTAAAGAGTTTTCATTACACGTTTTGTCACTACATTGCGCAAATACAACTGTTAACGCGTATAATGTAACAACCACGATCGTAGATTACATGTAGGTCTGGAGAGTACAAATACTAGTAATTTTATAAATGAATTCTATACCGTTACTGTTTTCATTAATTGATCTGATTTTTTATAAACAGTTAATCAACTCTTTTTTATACCACTTAGGTGGCAGACAAGCTCACGGCCCACCTGATGGGAAGTGGCCTATGGACGTATGCAACACCAGGGAAGTTACTAGCGCTGCTGTCCTTTTTGAACCACCCCAAAGCGAAAGTGCTTGGAAATCAACAGCAGAGAGTTTTTGGTTGCTTCGCACTTTGTTCAAGATGTTTACTAGCATTTATAATGAGAGCATGTTATCGGGTAATAGTACTCTACCCCACCTACTAATTTCAACCAAAACTACATGACTTAACTTTTAAACTTTCGCGTTTCGTGATATACACGCTCTGCGCAGTCGCATAAACACCAGACAGTTTGCTTACAAAATAGGGAAGTGTAGTATGTGACGATACATGGCGAAACGAAAATATCAAAAATATCGAGAATGTGCGGGTGGATGTAGAAACTACTGCCTCACGGACTCGAAGACGGTGGGCATACACCATTGGGTCAGTCAGCCTGTGACCACGGCTGGTGTAACCTGGTCGCAACATTAGGTCAAAAGGTATATATGTACCTATACTAACATCGCGTTAATTCCTGTAAACATTATTATATAAAACTACATGCAAACATAACTGCTTTTTGTTTTCGTGCGTTTCGTTTTCTTTATTTTTGTAGGAGGTAGAACACGGCGGTATTTCCGCCCGAATGAGCAGTCCGACTGGGGAAGTACCTCCGCCCTACAGAATACCGCGATTATAATAACTTCGTGTTGTGTTCCCAGCACTGAGTAGGGTAGCCAGAGCTCACTGGAGAATTTGTGCTGTCAGTGGGAAGACTAAAGGCTTGTCCTGCTTTGTCTTCTACTGACGGCACAGAAACTCTGTACTTACAGGGCTGGCAGCGCGACTGTGACTCCTCTGGTGCTACAGACGTCCATAGGCCACGGTAAATACTTTCCATCAGGTGGGCCGTGTGCTTGTCTGCCAACTAAGTTGTATAAAAAAAAAACTGCTACCATCATATTACATAAACTAACACCTGTAAATCCCTGAAGGGATAGACAGAAATGTATTAACACCCACAATTCGCCAATTATGATTTTAGGTCCCACGTAATAGGGGCCTATTGCTGTCAAACGGGCACTTAGTCATGGGCTGTATGTTTATTTTCAAATGGAGAAAAGCCCAATTCACTAGTCAGTTTCTACGACACTACATGAAACACTACGGTTACCAAAATATGATGAAAAATATTTGTTCTTGTGTATTTTGTGCCTTATAACATTTGTGCCCTTTCTGCTTGCCAGCAGTATAAATTATCTACTAGAATATTTCTTACCTCAGCATTTATTTTGTTCAGAAGACCGTTGTTCTTCAATAGGTCCTTTATTGCAGTAAGTAGCTCTTTTTCTGATATAGATTTCGTATCGTTCATTGTTAAAAATAAAGCTATATTATATTGTGTTACTGTCACAAATTGTAAATGTTATTATGTCAGAAATGACATTTTGACGTGTGTGTGCTTTTGTATGTTGCCTGTAGTATTTGAACGACCTATTGAACTTAGGATTGCATCGTGAGAGTATTGATTATATTTTCCACACTGGATAGTTATGATATAAAATTATGATAATAATAATAATAATAATAAACGTCGTTATTGTACACCAATAACACATTACATTACAATATGAGATACAAATTTTTTGGTACGTACAAAATTTTGTGATATAATATATAATGTGATAGTTCAACTGTATTTTAACCTTATTAGTAATTGTTTTAAAGATAATTTTTGTAGATGAAACACAAATATGTTCTTTCCGCAGAATAAACTCAATTATTCGTAGCAAGTCTATAACTATTCACCCTATTACGCTTAGTATTAAAACTGTGATAACGGCTTAATATCAGAGAGGGCATTTGATAGCTAAAAACCTAAAAAAGCAAAACAAATCTCTATATACAACAGATGTAAACAAACGCAATTCCATCACAAAAACAAAGCACACAAAAATGCTATTAAAGTCAATATGGACGGACACAAACGACACATCATTCAATTGCGTAACTATTGTTTCCACTGTATTTTTACGCAGACTATTCTGACTTTGATGAATGGGAAACGATCCGCGGCTGGCTGCAAGCGAGTTCTAACTGCAGTCGGAATTACAGTGGCCGTAACAAATGCTTAGCGCATTAACTTGGACCGATAGGGACTACCATTGTTTCATATCAGTTTTCGAAATAGAAAATATACTCTAAAATGAATGGCATATTCGAGTATAGTCTCTATCCTATCGATGTGAAGTACAGTTTAACTAAATGTTTAGTAAGATTCAAATTCAAAGTTGTTTGTTATATTTTGCACAAAAAGTCCTTTTCAGAGGAGATTGACTCTAAAGGACATTTTTATTTTGCCTATTATTATTATGTTATATTATGATAAATTTAATTAATATTGTATAATAATTATGTTATAATAAACATAATTATTATACAATATCATCAATACAAGCCGCAAGGTCAAATATAGTGATGCTTAAAATGTAAACACGTTGTACTAATCCTCTACCTATATATGCAATATAAATGAATAAATTAATTAGTTTAATAAAAAATATACCTACCTGTTTGGTTACTGCAGTCATCGTTGTTATTATAGTAGTGATATAAGTAACCAATAGTTAAAAGTTAAAAGCTATCACTGAATTATTATTTTTGGTCATAGAACGATCACCTGCTAAATTAGTTATGGTGATAAGCGTCGGTCCCGGGTTCGAATCCCGGCAATTACACTACCGACTTTAACCCACTCCTAGCACTAGCATTTTAGCTTAGTTGGAGAGGTTAAAGAGAAGTTTAGTAATTTGTTAATATACTTTTACAAAATTAAAAAACCGCGGTAGCCTAGTGGTATGGGTAATGGACTGCTGAGACGAGGCTTCGGGTTCGATCCCAGGTTTTACCATGGCACACACCAATGACTTTTCGATGCTTTTCGAAGTTATGTGTGTATGTGTGTTATGTGTGTTGTTTGTGCCAACAAACTATTATTCAGTTTGGCAGAAGAAAAATTATTGTAACAATGCTTGTTTTCCGTAAATAAATTTTAGTTCATTTCATTTCATTTATCGCAGGTTTATAAGTGCCTGTATAATGGCAATAGGCTCGCCACCTATTACATTGGGACCTAAACATAAACTGTATAAATGTGGGTGCTAGCACCTCTGCCTACCCCTTCGGGGATATAGGCGTGAGTTTATGTTATGTTATGTAAAATTAAAAAAATCGTTACATTAAATTTACTGAACCTATAGTAGCCCCACAGTTGTCAGTACACCGGTAGATAAATAACTGTTTGTGGACAGCCCAATATCTCACACTTGCGTTGCATCTATTGGGCGAAAGTGCTTTATGTTTTCATCGCACATAGAAGTACCTTATGTGTGGTTTTTGTATTTTAGGGAGATTTACGATCAGATTGTACGATACGGTATACAGACTTGGGGTTTTAAAGTGACGGGCTTGAATGCTATCGGGATTCAACGGTGGCATGATGTTGATGAATAAAATTAGATATAAGATCTTGCCCCAAGCACCTTCAATCCAATGGGATTCTTCAAGAGGGGCATCAGAAGGTTTCTTCATGGTCGGCAGCGCGATTGTAACAGTCCTGGTATTGTATATAGGTCCATAGGCCACGGTAACCACTTCCCATCAGCTGGGCCGTGTGCTTGTCTTCCACCTAAGTGGTTTATAAAAAAAAGATATTGCCATCGTGACTGGAGCAACCAAAAACATCCTATTGACCTTTTTAAATTTTTTTTTTTTTTTTTTCATATATAGCACGCCAATTAGACTTCGCCTTGCCTGATGGTAAGCTGAAGCCAAAGTCTTAGAAAAGAGGGTCGTTATTAGTTACATATACCATGTGACAATGGTGTTACTCAACTTGACGGCCTCATTATATATATGCTTTTTCACGCCCTACTTAAAGGACCCGGGACATATTTTAGGCATAGGAATAGTTTTGTAAAAACCATGCAAGATGTAATTGCGTGTAGTTCATTATTTAAATCTATAGTATTGTTACGTGCACGGGGTACAATTAAATGCCGTTTACTCAACGAAGAGATTTATTAGCTCACCACAAACTAGACAATTAGATCACTAGTACACACAGTACTTCTTCAACAGTTCCAGTCGCTCAGTAGTTCACAGTAGTCCACAGTCGTTGCTCAGGTCGCAGGTAGAATCTTCTTCGGTCGCTTAAGTTCGCTGTGTTCGTTATCGATCTCAAAGACTGAATGAATCGTGTTGCTATGCGAGCCTGTTTTTATACCTCTCAATTAGGAGGATCGAATTATCTGGAAAGTTCGCGAGCGATAAAAACCTATTCTTTTGATCTTGCCGCCGTCGCTGACCTTCGAGTAATTTCTCGATATTTACCTACTGTTTGTTTATATTTGAGAGTGTAGGTACTCGTAGGTAGGTTGTGACTTTTTGTTGATGATTCTAGATTTTTCTATGCCAATCGGTAGAGTACCTCGTCACTAACAATGCGTTTTTAATTCTTGAAGATTCGATTATTAGTTTTCGAGATATCGACGGCGGTCGTAACAGTATTATATAAAATTGTAAATTGTAAAAAATGGTTATTCGCACTACTGAATGCATTTAGATGCGGTTGTTAGAAAAGTCTAAGTCGAACTTAAAATCTTTTTTTTTTATATAGGACACGCCAACTTGACCTCACCTCGCCTGATGGTAAGCTAAAGGCAAATTCTCAGGAAAGAGGGTCACCATTACAGACACTAAGTGCTACAATGGTGGCACTCAGCTTGGCGGTCTCATCAGATGCTTTTTCACGCCCCGCTTAAAGACCCCGGGACTGTAGGAAGAAGGAAACACGTGTGCTGGTAATGAATTCCAGGTTGGTTCTTGCTCGTATATTCTGCACAGTGTGAGGGTGACATCTAAGGCCCACACGTGTTGTCCTATGTAGGAAAGGAGATGGTGGGATTGGTTGGAAGAGCTCGTCAGAACACTCACCATGGTAGAGACGGTAAAATACAGCCAAGGAAGCAATATCTCTACGCATCTGCAAAGGCTCGAGGGTGTTCGTGACTGGTTCCCAATAATTCGGACCGCGTGTCGCTGCAACCTGTCGAGAGAATCTAGTAGGTATTTCGCGGAGCCATCCCAGAGATGCGAGGAGTATTCCACGCAGGAGCGAATTTGTGTCTTATAGAGAAGACACCGCTGCTCCGACGTGAAAAAACGTCTCACTTTGTTCAGGAGCCCGAGTTTCCGCCAGGCTGTTTTGATGATGCTCTCGATGTAATTTCTGTTATCTTACGTTTGTTTGATTACAAGCGGTTTAGTAGAACCGGATATAAGAAATTCACGCGAGTGGGGTCACGTGTGGTTAGTTAGTTATATTATGAATCAGCATAGTTGAGAAATTGATAGATTTTTCAGAGAAATCGTATCAGATGCGAACTTTCCTTTCGGGTTGGGAGGGCTAGTTGGCAGTCGTTCCAACAAGAACCAAATAAAGTGAAAGTGTGTGCATTGCATTCAACCCGATAACGTTCTATCACGAGACTCATTTATCGCAAACCTTAGAAATACTTGATTGAGATTTACAAAATTTAATCGGTTCTTGTGAAATTCGAACCCGTGACCATTCCCTTTCAGGGAGAATACTCTGACCACGTCTGAAGCCATCCAAACCATCCTATATATCCGTCTTAGTCGACTCCCTGACGAGGTGAAATACTCCCGGCAGACCTCGGTTACAACTGATATATTTTGAGCTTCCAAAAAAAAATATGGCAGAATATAATAAAATATATACTTTATGTCATTCCGGCCACGCACAGCTGCCATGTGAGGTGTGATGAGCAAATTATGCAGAAAGCCCCGACACGGGACGGGCGCTGCGATAAGAGATAGTCGCAGTTCACAGCTCTGTACAGTCAACGGGAAAAAGCTATTTACCTCGCGCTATCAGTGAACTTAAGTTCCATATAAAACTAGCTGCGTTCCGGTAAGGCTTTTATGTGATATTTGTCCCGTATTTTGAGTTAATATAAATCGTTTTCATGAATAACAATTTTGCAAAAAAGTATTGAATTCAATATTCACAATCCAGATATAGGTTTCGAACGGTTGTCGCACCATTCAGGCATAAAATTCATTACCAGGTCATCCTTTAAACGGGTTATGAAAAAGCATATGATGAGGCCATCAAGCTGAGTATCACCATTGTAACATGATATATGTATGTAATGGTGACCCTCTTTTCTGAGACTGTCATCAGCTTACAATAAGTTGAGGTAAAATCTCATTGACGTGTCCTATATATAATATATATATATTAAAAAAAAAACAATCTTGCGTAAGCTTAAGTGTATTGGCTGGTCAGGAGGCAGCCACTTATAAAAAACTACAAAAACTACTAAATTAATCAAAAATACTAAGCGTACATGTGGCTCGAAAGTGGAAACTTGAGACGCCTACCATTGAAAAATCATGATGATAATTATAGATGATTGCATTTGCAATTCGAAATTAACTAGCTTTTAACACACCCTTCAACCATAATCCTACTAATATTTTAATGTCATAGTTTTTGAAGTAGTAGTTTTGTTTGTGATTAATCACACTATAACGGCTGAAAGGATCTGAGTGAAATTTGGCACAGGTTAATATTATAGATTACATATTAATATTTACTTACTAACCCAGGAATAAATTGCTATAGGATGCACAAATATACAGGGGCTATGAGTGCCACATATTAAGGCACGTATATAAAATGAACCAATCTTTTGTAAAATATAAGTACTAACTACTACTATAATTAGTACTAATGTTTCTATGTATAATATGTACGTATTTACAAATAGATAAAAGTATCATTAAGTAGTATTAAGAGAAGAAAAGTATATCAGTTCGTTTATCCGCATTCTAGATAGCACAAACTAGTTAAGCTATGCTTACCATGGGTCTAGATAGCGTTGTTTAGAATGTCGTGGAATATTTATTTATTTTATTTATTAACATAGATTTAAGTGAAAAAATGTTACCAACAAATATAGATTTTAATTATCTGGTGAATAAATAAATTATTATTATAGTATTATAGTAACGGGATTTCTACGCAGGTGGAATCGAGAGCATCAGCTAGTGTAATATAACATAACATAAACTCACGCCTATATCCCCGAAGGGGTAGGCAGAGGTGCTAGCATCCACATTTCGCCCATTTATGTTTAGGTCCCAATGTCATAGGTGGCGAGCCTATTGCCATTAACCGGGCACTTATAAACCTGCGATAAATACACACATAACTTTGAAATGCATCGAAAAGTCATTGATGTGTGCCATGGTAAAACCTGGAATCGAACCCGAGACCTCGTCTCAGCAGTCCATTACCCATACCACTAGGCTACCGCGGTTATTTTTTTTTGGTATTATAAGTGCCACAAAATATTTTATCATATTCAATTATACTTCTTTTTATCTCATAATCCTCAGTTCAGATAGATCTAAGACATAATCACATTCTCGCGCGTCATCAATCAAGCGAGATGTACAGTTGACCACGCCATGATGAATGGCGGCTTGACTGCCTGTGCCTTAATTGCTAACTGACTGTTATTGCCAGCTATTATTTATCCTATTAGGTTTTGTGGAAATAACTTGTTTGTTTTATAAAGCGTTAAAGCGTTTCCGTAAGAGATGAGGGATATTTCAGGAATTAAACGCTATTCCTGACCAGTATCTAGACCGACACTGAAAATTAGGCAGATACGTTCAACCGTTTTACAGTGATTGAGTAACAAATATATTTAAAAATAATGTACAAATTAGTAAGATTTACGTAAGATCATCATTATCAATATCATGATTTTTAAAACGTTAAAATATTGAACATTGTAATATATCTCGTAAACTTTTATTGCCAATATTGCAATTTTCATTTAAACTTTTACAAAAAGGCTGTCACAGTTTGCATCGAACTTCAAAGAAGACTCAAAAGGACTGTCTTTTTCATGAAAACATTCAGCGGCGAACCTTTGAGCTAAACCACTCGAATATGAAATATTGAACTCTTTGTGAATCCTAACATTTATCAAGAACTAGCCCCTTGTCTGCAACAACGGCCGGTACAGGTCAATGACTTTTTTGATGGCTGTTATGAAATTCGAGATATATTGTCTATGAAAACTGATATTTTCTACATGTTGGTACTAAAATATGAACGAATCACGTTCTAGTGTACAAAATTATTATTTTGCAGTTGTGAGTATGTTGTGTTTATTATTATTATTTATCACAAGTTCGCAAAATCCGGGAAAATACGGGACGCAGTGGTGCCCACACTAGAATGGGCCATTTTGAAACCGGGATGATCCTGAAATAGGTAGGGTGGCTGGAAATCAAATCTGTGAATGCCAACATAACAGTTAAACACATTACTACCATAATACCTAGATCGCCATTATATTAATTTACGCGAAAACGTAGAATAGTTTAAGTGAGCCCAAAGATCTGAAAATATGCTTTCAAAATACGAATAAAATACAAAAAACTTAAGAATAAGCTCAGACGTGTCTAAACATGTTATATGAGAACTAAGCAAGATAAAAATTTACCTTTGTATGCATCTAAAAATAAAGTAAAAGGCATTCCTTCCCTGGGATTTTCTCAGTCGAGATTGCGACGCCGATCTGGTTTTACATTAAATAAATGTCCTATTTTCAGTCTGCTATAAGTAATGTATTTATGTCTACTTCGCAATGTAATTTATATCATGTCTAGCGCTGTCCAATATGCACCGGTATTATATTGTTATCAACTCAATGGTTGTAGTAAATATGCAATATGCAACCTGAGACGGTGTGCACAGAGCGGTATGAGAGAAACTCCATCCCACGCACACTCAAGCTGTGGAATGAACTCCCTGTTGCGGTTTTCCCATGCACCTATAATATGGGGTTCTTTAAAAGGCATTAGAGGGTTTCTTCACGGTCGACAGCGCGAGTGTTACGCCCTTGGTGTTGCACACGTCCATAGTTAACGGTAACCACTTCCCATCAGGTGGGTCGAGTGCTTGTCTGCCACCTACGTGGTTTAAAAAATACAGGTATTCGCAAAAAAAATCTCACCCTACCAAAACCTTTGAGGTTCCATTTAACCACACCTGATGGGAACACCTGAGGCTGTTTACCTGCTGATGGTCGAACGAGCCTCTGGAAGGCACTCCCGTAAGGTCACGTTAAAGGTTCTCCCTGCCCTGTCTCCTAAGTACCGATACTAACAATTTAGGCAGTAAGCAGTACACTGCTCGACAAAGACTCTATCAATGTGCGTCATAATAAATGTGCGGCCTTTCGTATTCAGGTATGAAAGAAATTTAATTACACTCAATCAACATTTCAAAAGGAACTTCAAGACCATCATGTGGTTGCAGCCATGTGGGTCCATCACTAATGCTATAGATAATAGACATCTATAATACTAATATTATAAAGCTAAAGAGTTTGTTTGTTTGTTTGAACGCGCTAATCTCAGGACCTACTGGTTCAAATTGAAAAATCATTTTATTATTAAATAGTCCTTATATTGACAAAGATTTTATCTTAAATATTATCACGCTGTTACTTAAGGGTGCGGTGCTCATAAATGTCAAAAAATCCGGCAAATTCCTTTACATTATTTGAAGAAAAAAAAAAGTTCTGATATACAGCTCAGACACAGGCACAGATACAAGGCTCGAGTCAACTATAGTGCCCGGAAGACAGCAATGGGCTCACCTCCTATTACATGGTACAGAAAACATTGATTGGTGAAATTTGGATGTTAATTCGCCTTTGCCTAACCCTTCGGGGATTTAGACGTGATTATATGTATGTATGTATCTTGTACTTGAAAACTAAAGAATTACGGGCGCAAGTAGATGATCTGAGGTTTAAAAATATGCAACGGGCGAAGCTGGAATGTATCAGCTAGTATTACAAATAGATAACGAATACCCAAAGTTATACACAATACACAATAAAATTATCTTGCACTGAGGAGCCGAATTCCCACGAAGTGCTCCGAACATAGCTTTTCAAACTTGGAACGCCAACTGATGCAGGAGCGCAGTTTGTCGCCGACCCTGTTATCGTGCGGACGCGTCGCGGGGCGGGTAATATTCGTTCGTACGTTGGTGAAGTGATGATCGAGTGTTACTTGAATCTTTTTGTGTATGTTATGAGGACATGAATAGCGCGTTTGGAAGACCTTAGGACTTAGACACGGTGAGTTAATATTTTAAATATGAAAGTATTACTTTTATGTATTTGTTCTGAAAAGTTTATAAAAATAAAAAATAATTGTTAGTAGCAAATATGCGGCTAATTAGGCTGCTTCTTCACAAACTACCAAAATAAATTGTATTGATCACTGTCAAAAATTTATTTACGCTTTATTTTAAAACTGATCTATTATTATACAAAAAATATCAAATATATAGCCCAAAGAAGTCATTCCTACGTGCTCTGAAGTAATAGCCGCAAAATTAATTTTAGAAATTGAATTAAGCGCTCTGTATCTACCGCAAATGTGCGCTGAAGAATATCTCGTAGCAATTTCTACATCGCACTGCTACGAAGTGCTACAGACTCGACGAAACGCTACGAATTAATTGTAGATTAATAATTCCACCGTAAATTCTTCGCGGTACCGATTGCTGACTGTGAGAAGATTAGTGCCAAAGTCAAGACTACTTTTTGTGAGCAAAATGTGCGCTAAGTATTATGTGAATTAAGAAGATAAATTAGAATTAAATCTTATAACTACTTATTAATGTGAGTATTATTCATTCGTTGCTGAATAATCTTACGCGCTTTGTATTTATAATATGTTTGAAATTTTTCAAGCTTATTCAAGGCCAATGAATAAATTTTCCTTTCACTGCTGTACCGTTATAGTGTGAACGAATACCCAACTAGCATTATACACGTAAAATAGTTTTAAATTAATCTCATATTTCATCGTACCAATACTGAACAAAGTACACTAAAAATATTGAGGTTATAGACATAATTTAATGTAGTTTTGTTGAAAAGTATTTTGATAGAAAGCCACCTAGAAGCAGTAAGAGGAAGATGCAGTATAGAGATGAACAAGAAAGTACATCCAGGACTCTTTTTCTTAGGTTTATTCTTTCACTATCTGATGCCCATAAAAAAGATAAGTTGGTTCGGTTAATCCATAATCGGGTATTGTACATACATATACGTTTTTAAATATCTGAAGGAGTAGGTATATTAAAACTGAAATTTCACCAGCTATGATTTTTGGTACCATGTTATAAGAACGAGCCTACTGCCGCCAAAGGGGCACTTTTAATGGGCTGTATGTTTACTGTCAGATGGAGAACAACCCCACTGGTTAGTCGCTTTTTAACATACCCGGGACTTGATGCGGTAGCCCTGTTCTACTCCACTGGAAACCAATATAGCTGGGAATCATTGGTAAATTTGATTTAGATCTTTATCATTGTATAAGTAGGACACGGTGGTATTTTCGTCCAATTGAGCAGTCCGACTGGGAAAATACTTCCGCCCTACAGAAAACTGCGGCCATAATAACTTCGTGTTGTGTTTCCAGCGGTGAATAATGTAGCCAGATTTCGCATTTCAGTGCGAAGTCTAAAGGCGTGTCCTGCTTTGTCTTCTACACTGACGGCACAGAAACTCTCAGGGTCGGCAGCGCGAATGTGACTCCTTTGGCACACGCCCATAGGCCACGGTAACCACTTTTCATCAGGAGGGCCGTGTGCTTGTCCGCCACCTAAATTGTATTATTCCTTCTTTTCTTAATGCTCAGGTGCAGAATTAACTCTCGGAGTCTCGGTCAGAGGACAGTTATATGGCAAAGATCCGGAAAAACTAAAAAGTAAGGAAAGAAGGAGTATGAGAGCGGACACTGATTTCTAAAGTCTAAGTTTTTTAAATTTGGTAAAGTTATACCAACTTTGCAAGCTGTTGACATGGGACCAACTGATGCTAATTTAGTACATGGGACCAAAATCTATTTTTTATGTGTCCGTCCCTCAGAAGAAAAAAAGACGAAACCTTTATAGGATCACATCATTATCTGTTTGTCCGTCTGTCCGTCTGTCTGTCCGTCTGTCTGTGTATCTATCAAGACAATTTTCTCATTGATACGTGGTGGTATCAAGTTATTTACCTTCTGTCTATCTGTCCATCTATCTATTTATCTACGTATGAATTATTAACCCTCCACTAGAATAAAACCGTTTACCATGTACGTAGAAAACTACTTATATTTAATACACAAGTGTCCTATTCTTTTCTTACGTCTAATTACGGTCAATTTCCTCTAATCAACATTTATGGAAGACATTAAATGTCTATTAGGGAGCTGTGGATTCCCTTTAGATTGCAATATAAATATAGTCGTTGTTTATTTCGCTTGAGTTGATGGTAGGGGGATAGTTTTATAGCATTAGTAATTGAATAATGATGTAATTATTCTATCAGGCCTGTGAGTAGATATAAATATAGGTGTAATAAAGCACACTTTATGTTACATTATCTTGGTCCCATGTAATAAGAAATGCTTTGGTTCCATGTAATGATAATAATTTTCTTATGATAATGTTAATTTACCTCTGTTAAACTCGCCGGTTATAAAGGCGTGTTTATGTGAATACGAGTATTTGTTTTCTCATAGGAAATAAAATTATAGAAAGGTCCAGGGTGTAATGAGATAATAGTTTCTCTATGAACACAAAAATACAATCAATAAAACCATATATAAAAAGATATAAACAATATGAAATGAAATATAAATATTCACGAATTGCCTTAGTTTTGATTCAATCTCAGTGCATAAAAATTGTCTAAGTGTCACGACCAAAAGGCCAAATACCATCCTAGTATCCAACTGCTCATTTTCTCACCATTCACTAAAAATTGGACTAATCTTTTCTCACCCTAAAAAGGCAATGTGGTGTTGTTACTAAAAAAATAGCTCTTACAATGTGTTCATGATATAAAAACGATAGTAAAAGCTTTTGAACACATACGTAGTTATTCAAACGATCCGACAAAAGACGTTTATAACGACATTAAGTATTCCATATCGTTTTATTGGAAAACCCCTTTCGCGTTTTTGTGGTGACGAAACTTTTTGCTTTATATCGAATAAAAATAGTGGCACGTTTTAGTTTTTTATTGGTGTGCTTCAGTAAGGGAAACAAAGGAACTGGTTTTATTGTTGTCAAGGAAATGGTTTTGGTCATTTTAGGACTTTTAAATTTACGTTTGATTCCATATTTGAATACAAATACAATAAAAATGGTTAAAAATGAAGATTAAAATAAAGATTGTCTCCCGTTGAGTAACTTTTCATGACACCCTGTCATTGGCTAGTTGTGGCAACACATATAGGCCATTCCATAATGAATTAAATGGATGTTCCGCCAGTGTGAGGCAGGTATAAAGACACAGTGAGGACGTGAAAAAGCATCTGTTGAGGCTCTCTAATTGAGGCATTGTTTATAATATACATACATACTTACTCCCAAAATTAAAAAAAATGAGGTTTTTAATGTATGAATATATTAGTCTATATTTTTCACGATTTCAGCAGTTTCTCCCTATACCAGATGTGTTCAGGCATAAATGTCAGCAAATTCAGGAAAGTTCCAGGTATCTCGTATATTTTTTGACCATAAAACTGTCGTGTTCTTTGAAGTCTTGTCCTGCAAATGCTATTTATGTTTATGTTCTACTAAATCTATACTTTACTATCATAATAAAGAGCTAATATCCGTGAGTTCATGATCTCTGGAGTTACTGAACCAATTCTCACAATTCTTTCACCAATACAAAGTGATATTATTTGTCAGAAAAAAATAAGTGCCATAACATCACACTACCGGTGAGGGTTAGCAGCAGAAATGGGATCAGAAGTCGACGTGAAGATTATTTGAATATAAAATATACATATAAATGATTGAGATAAATAAATAATATGCATACTAATTAATAATTAATAAAATATACCACGTTAATAATTAATTGAAAAAATTATAAGATGTTTAGATTAATAATATGATGACATTGTATTTAAAATATAATAATAAACCATTTAGGTTACTAATATACTATTCTAAAATAAAATAAAAAATAATATCTATTCTAAAAATATTCCCATGCACAATGTAATAAAACAAATTATTATTGTTATCAATTAATTAATCTTTACATATTATAAAAATAATCATCGAGTACAATGGTCAAACTACCGGTGGTCAGTGCTCTAGAGAGTGGAACTAGGAGTACCGCCTTCTCCATCAGGCCCTTGACCCAACTGTCTAATGCGAGCCTCTTGAGATGTTCGTCCAGGCTCTTGGCGGAGATCGGAACAATTATCGCTGAATCTACATAACACATGTCGCCAACCTGGTGAGCCAAATCCAAATATTTTATTTGCTTATCTTTTTCGGCTTTCACGAGATTTTCGTCATGCAGAATGGTGGTATTAATAATTATTGCACGGCGCTCTAATCTTTATTTTTATCTTTATTACATACATACATATAAACACGCCTTTATCCCCGGAGGGTCAGGCAGAGGTGAATTAACACCCACATTTCACCATCATTGTATTCGGTCCTACGTAATAGGGGGTGAGCCTATTGCCGTTTTCCGGACACCATTGTTGACTCGAGCCATGAATCTGAGGCTGAGTCTGGGCTGTATATATTTACCTGAAGTTAAACAGCCCTATCCCTTAGTCGCCTTGTACGACACCGCATGGGAAGAGATGGGGTGGTCTAAAGTCTACTCTGCCGGAAACCACGCGGCTATCATCTTTATTATTATTATTATTATTAATAATAAAGATAATTCTAAGGTACATTATTCTTTTATACCACTTAGTTGGCAGACAAGCACACGGCCCACCTGATGGGAAGCGGTTACCGTGGCCTATGGACGTATGCAACACCAGGAGTGTCCCACTCGATGCTACTACTAAAATAACATAACAACAATAAAAAAATAAAGTTATTTGACTGAGAGTATGCATTTTGCGATATTTGCAAAGTGCAAATAAAGCGTTAAACAACATTTGTCTTCAAGGTTTCTTATGCTGTAAAAAGTAATGCATCAGGTGTTCACTATCGCACGCTGCTAGTCGACTGGGGGTAATCGATTACTGTCGCATTGCCTATATAGCCTAGGGCCTTCTAATGCTTTAACTTGTTCAATATATGTAGCTTATACAAGCACATGTGTTTTTTTTTCTTTTCTAGCTAACAAAGGTGTAATTGAAGATATAGTTTAGTATGATTGTATACACGAAAAAGGACATACGTGTACCAAATAACAAAGTATTGTTTCATATCACAGTGTTGTAAAAGTGTACTTTTTTATATTAGAGCTCTATGTAAAAGTTCAACCGTATCTTCTTGGTTTTAAAGTACATTTGTTTGCAGTTATTTATATCTACACCAGATTGTTGTGGTACACGGGACTTTCATTTTGTTCTGAGTTTGCGTAATCCTGTATTTCTTTTAAATAAATTTAACAACGGTCTATATATTGCATAAATCAATAAAATATGGTAATAAAATAAATATTTACATTTATTAAACATTCATAAATGAGGTAAGCAAAGAGCACATGTATCCATTTCCTATGATCCTGGTAAATGGTAACATTCGAGTTGAGCAGAAAAACAAAATAATTATAACCACTTAGCGAACATTATGCGATAATAACACAAATCATAAAGAGAATAAAACAGGATTTCCTACAATAATAACTATCACTTATAACTTTAGTCGTTAGGCGAAACTTGGCCAATTATTACTTGACTAACGTGGATCTGTAAGACAGGGTAATAGTTTTAACTTGGTTTTTTTTCTTTTCTTCTTCGTGCTAAGGCTGCAAATGCATTTTTTTACCACTTGGTTGGGAGACAAGCATACGGCCCACATGATGGAAAGCGGTTACCGTGGCCTATGGACGTGTGCTACGCCAAGGGAGTCACACTCGCGCTCCCAACCCTGTAAACAAGAGTTTCTGTGCTGTCACTGTAAAAGACAAAGCAGGACAAGCTTTTGGTCTTCCCACTGACAGCACAAAATTTCTCCAGTAAGCTCTGGCTACCCTGCTCACCGCCAGAAACACAACACGAGGTTATTATAGCCGCGGTATTCTGTAGGGCGGATGTACTTCCCTAGTCGGACTGCTTGGACGGAAATACCGCAGTGTCCTACCTCCTATAAATAATGCATCGGCCGCAGATAAAATAAAGGCCTATCAACGGATGCAATACTACAAAAAATACTTATTATTGTTATAAACAGTATTTCTGTCTCACACGCACGTGGTTCAAGATTGAATTTCTAAGTCGGACACATAATAATTATATTGATACTTCTCAAAAAATTTAATGATGCTTGACGTGGACTATTCTCCTGGTATAGTTCTGTGAATAGTAGACCTCCCGAGTACCCTTAATTAAATCTGGTATCCTTAAAAAAACTTATTTCAGACAGCCTTGGATGTATCACCAAAATATAATGACGATCCGTTCTTAAACAAAGCAAACACAAACTACTTTGTTTATCCCCCATTTTCGATCTCATCAAAAAAGACCTCGAGGAACGTTGTGTTTTTAAATCAAAGAATACGTATACCAAGTTTGGTGAAAATCGATTCAGACATGCCCCCTCTTGACCTGAACAGACACGGGCGAAAACAAAATCAACCACCTTATCGAAACGGAGAATCTCGTTGGCTTCGCTCGCCCTGTCAAAGAAACGTGTTCATAAATACACTTATACTCGTGTAAGTAATTTTTATTGAAACTGAAGCTACTACCATTAGTAGTAGTCCATACATATAAGTAGTTTTGGTACTCTTCTAACTAAGCTAAATTCCTCGTGTTAACAATGGGTATACGTCGGTAGAGTAATAACCAAGATACGAACCTGGAATCTCATCATTGTGAGACTAATTCTTTAATCTTTAAACTAACACTAAGAACATTATTTTTATCAAAAGTTTAAAAACAAAGTGATATGTAGGAGGTAGGACACGGCGGTATTTCCGCCCAATTGAGCAGTCCGACTGGGCAAGCACCTCTGCCCTACAGAATACCGCGGGTATAATAACCTCGTGTTGTGTTCCCAGCGGTGAGTAGAGTAGCCAGAGCTCACTGGAGAGTTTGTGCTGTTAGTGGAATGACTAAAAGCTTGTCCTGCTTTTTCCTCTACACTGACGGCACAGAAACTCTGTGCTTACAGGGTCGGCAGCGCGAGTGTGGCCTCTCTGGTGTTACACACGTCCATAGGCCACGGTAACCACTTTCCATCAGGTGGGCCATGCGCTTGTCTGCTACCTAAGTGCTATAAAAAAACCTAGAATAGCGTTGAATATATAAAGCACAAACAACTGCGATTTATAAGCGTTATCATTAAAGAAAAGTTAGACCGTATTGTGTTACCTATTACTTAGCCAACACAGAGTATTGCTGATATCCATGTTATTACAACTTTTAATAGAAAATCAACTTTATATTGCCTGTTACGTGAAAACTAAAGTTCTGTTTCTTTTATATTTTATCTAACAACATCTTAATTAAAGTTGTACTTTCTGGAGTTTATGCAAATGTTGTTCATTAAAATTGTAAGTTTAATTTAATATCTTATACATATATTATTATACTTATTTATTATTTTTATACCACTTAGGTGGCATACAAGCGCACAGCCCATTTTATAGGTACCATGGCCTATGGACGTGTGTAACAGAGAAGCCACACTCGCGCTGCCGACTCTGTAAGCACAGAGTCTCTGTGCCGTCAGTGTAGAGGATAAAGCAGGACAAGCCTTTAGTCATCCCACTGACATCATAAATTCTCCAGTGGGCTCTGGCTATCCTACTCACCGCTGGGCGCACAACACGAAGTTATTATAGCCGCGGTATTCTGTAGGGCGGAGGTAATTCCCCAGTCGGACTGCTCAATTGGGCGGAAATACCGCCGTGTCCTACCTCCTATGATACTAGCTGTTGCCAGCGACTTCGTCCGACTTCGGATCGAAGCTAATTAAGCTATGTTTTATTCTGTAGCTCGAACCAAGACGTATTAAGTTAATTCATTGTTATCACTTGCAAGCGACTACAACATGGAGTTTATTAGTTTATTAGTTCTTCAAGAAGAGCATTTGAAGATTTCTTCGATTCCGGCAGCACGAGTGTAACGCCCCTGGTGTTGCATACTTTCATAGGACACGGTAACCACTTTCCATCAGATGCACCGTTAAGTTGTTTGTTACCTAATTGGTATGAAAAAATCAATTTTCGGAGTTGCTATTTTTAAATCTATAGCTACCAGAGATGTTAAAGTGGATTCTATATTTGAAGTATATTTTAATACAAGCACACGGCCCACCTGATGGAAAGGGGTTACCGTGGCCTATGGACATGTGCAACTCTAGGGGCGTCACACTCGCGCCGCCTTCCTTGAAGAACCCCATATTGTAGTCGTTTAGGAAAACCGTGGCAGAAAGTTCATTCCACACCCACAGCTTATTATTACCACTTTATTGTACTTACCACTTCATCCCTTACTATCAGGGATGCTATCATCACTTATCCGAAACTTAGGGTTCGCACAAAACACGTATGAAAGACATAGTGTGAATCAGGAAGTCACTTCGATTTTGTTACGATAGAATTGCGTACCGTAGTCTCACGTATGTACTTCTGATCCGATTTTGGGATTCGCACACTGTGTTGTAATCGATTGTTGGTTTGTAGCTAAGTGGATAAGGAATTGGCCTAACGACCGAGAGGTCCGGGTTTCCAATCCTGGCCATTACACAACTGAACCTTTCTAGCACAATCAATTTAGCGTAATTGGAAGGGTTATATTTTTTATTTTATAACACTTAGGTGGCAGACAAGCGCACGGCCCACCTGATGGAAAGTGGTTACCGTGGCTTATGGACGTGTGTAACACCCGAGAAGCCACATGCGCGTTATTGAGTTAATATTAGAGGCAATATTAGTAATTTCGGTTCTAATATTCGAAAAAAACTTGATAGAAACTTTCATCAACTGTCACCCCTTGGGGGTGAGTTTCTAGAAAGCATTTCATAGTACTTATTTATTCGTACATTATTTAAAAAATCTTTTTGTAAAATCTCTAGGTTATAGACTGAAGAGTTAGATAATATCAGAGTCTACTTTAATGAAGATCGAACAAGTGACCTGATGAGCACCTCAGCCAATGTAATATTACCTTTCCACCATGACAAGTGTACATAAAAGTGTACATAACAACTATAAAACAATAGTAATTATAGTATAATTAATTAGATTATTATAATATATTACATCTTTGTATTTTAATGGTGTATTATTATTAGTATAGGAGCCGATGTAACACAGACGTTTACCTATCTATTTACTGAATAAAAAATATATTACAGCGAACAAAATGTTTTTCAGAACACAAACCAATAGGGTTGTCCAAAATATATAGACAAAAATTTATTATTTAAAATGTAGAATCGAGATTTATTTCCAATTTCGGTAATTTGTTTGCCAAAAAAAAATGAAATTTCAATGAAAAGTATACAATATATGGTACACATTGTATACTTGCTAGTAGACAGCAGAAAAAGGTAAGCTACCTAAGGTAAAGTAAGGTAAAAAGGTAAGGTAAATGCAATATGTAGTCACACTAAAGTTACCTGGTTGCCGTGTGCAAGCAGGTATATATATACTGCAGATATCATTATAAATTCAGTAACATAGTTTTGCATGTGAAAATCTGATCATAAATAACGGTAGCCGGTCTTGGAAATCAGAAAATATCAGAAGTAATAATAAAAAAACACATTTCAAAATATTAAATAATATTTTTTTAGCAACCCAATGAGTCGCTGAAAAAAAAGTTGTTGTAAGATGTGTTATAATATTATGTTCTATAACACATTTCATTCGCCGAAATATATTTTTCATCCGGTATACAGATGGGCGAAGGTAGATGTTAGTCAGATCTTAGACCATAAATGACGAAAAATGATCGTCGCTAAAGATATACTGGCTTGCAGGTGAGGTTTACCTGCTTATTTACGACTGAAGCACTGACATACAGTCAAATACAAAAGTTGCTTAGCAAATTCCAAATCATTGATCATTATGGCTCTTTAATTTACCATTTCCAAAATTGAGAATTTTTTTTTTATACCACTTAGTTGGCAGACAAGCACACGGCCCACCTGATGGAAAGTAGTTACCGTGGCCTATGGACGTCTGTAACACCAGAGGAATCACAGTCGCGCTGCCAACCTTGTGAGTACAGAGTTTCTGTGCCGTCAGTAGAAGACAAATCAGAACAAGCCTTTAGTCTTCCCACTGACAGCACAAATTCTCCAGTGAGCTCTGGCTACCCTATTCACGGCTGGGAACACAACACGAAGTTATTATAACCGCGGTATTCTTGTATATTGTATTGTTGATCATCTTTTGTAATTAACCGTACTTCTACCTAACCTAGTATTAGTCTCTTATTTATAAAATCAATGATTAACTCCAAACTGCTACCGAAAAAGTACTAAATTTCATCTAACTCAGAAATCAAACTGCGATCACACTCGCAATTATATTCTATCCTCCGTGCACTTGCTACTGTAACACTCTTTTATATTTCCCTACATATATACACATTTGCTACCTATAAAAGTCACATAATTTTAAAGGGGACCAGAAAAAGAAAAGAAACATGGGATAAAAGAAGTAAAGCTTATCAAACGGAATAATGACATCAAGTTTCTAACATAACATGTTATATAATATTCAATCAAAGACACCACACTGTATAAATCCATTCCTAATAGAACTAAAAGAAATAAACCCCACAAAAAATGGCCACGATTTTGGACTTAACTGTTAAAATAATACTGAATTACTTATGTATATCTTAAGAACGCGATTCGCATTTTCTTTTCATCGTAAATGCGGCTTAAGAAAACATCGATTTACAGACTCCACATTACCTCTGTGTATTTATTCCTTAAAATATGTTTTCTAAGAGGAAAGTTGAGTATCGGAAAAAGTGCGGGATAAATCTTAGGGGCGTAAAGTTTCCTCATAAAAATAAGAATTTTCCTATATCGGCTTGTATTTTTGTGAAACAGTTTTCTTTCGGCAGTAACTTTGCACAATGTTGATACTTATATTATAATTTAGGTGCTGAATATCAAAGGAGTAAAATGAATGGTCTGAAGACGATGAAAAAAATAGGGTGTCATAATATTTAAAAAATAGTTATTATCTATACTCTGCCGGAAACTACGCAGATGTAGAATTTGGGCTACCTCATCTGTTCCCATGCGGTGTCTTACAAGGCGACTAAGAGGTAGGGCTGTTTAACATCAGACAGATAATAATATAATAATAATAATATAATATAATATAATATATTCTACAACATTCTACACAACGCTATCTAGACCCATGGTAAGCATAGTTTTACTAGCTTGTGTTATGGAGTCTAGAATACGGATAAACATACTTAAATACTTTTTTTTTTTTGTAAATACATACATATTATATATAGAAACACCCAGACCAATGCAAATACCCATAGTCATGCATACAAATATTTGCACTGAGCGGGGATCGAACCCGCGCCTCCAGCGTAGCAGTCGCGTTCACTACCACCACGCCACGTATATATATATATATATATATATATATATACTCGTATACAGCCTCAGATGCATGGCTATAGGCTCACCCCCTATTACGTGGGACCGAATACAATTATTGGTGAAATGTGGGTGTTAATTCACCTCTGCCTAACACTCTGGGGATAAAGTCGCGATTATATATATGTATTATTATCTATAACTATTACACTAACGACCTCAGACAATTTAATTAGTATGTCACTCCGTATTACGGTAATTCTGTGGTTACATTATAGATAATAATTGTTCTTACCCGTGGTTATTTTATATAAGAAGCATCAAATTGACTTCACTTTGCTTGATGGTAAGCTAAAGGCAAAGTCTCAGGAAAGAGGGTCACCATTATAGTCACATAGCATGTTAACATGTTTCTCATAGTGGCACTCAGATTGTGCGGCCTTATCATATGCTTTCCACGTCCCGCTTAAAGGACCCGGGACTGTAGGAAGAAGGTAACACATGCGCTGGTAAAGAATTTCAGGTCTTGATGGTGCTACAAAGGAAAGAGTCTCTGAACCACTTGGTTGGTTCTTAATCGGATAATCTGCACCGTGTGCGGGTGACATCTAAGCCTTACACGTGTTGAACTGTGTAGGAAAGGAGAGGGTGGGACTAATTGGAAAAGCTCAGGTTTCGCTTACGTGGCATTTTAGTGAATAACCATGACATTTACAGATAGTTGTACTTTAATATTCGCATCGTAGATGACACCCCTCTAGTATCGTATTCACACAGAACATAACCGAAAGTTTTGGATGCAATCAATAAATCAAGAATCAACACATTAAACAACCGAACTTAGAAATGATAAAAAGTATTCGCAATAACTTTCGCACTCCTTACAAGGTGCTCCGACACTGAACACTTATTACTATTCAATAAAAAATGTGTGGCATCGTACCGCGTGAATAACACGGTGTAGTACACTGTGTCATTGAAAATCGAATAAAGTTTATTCCATTTGATTCGCCAGTTTGCAAGTATCTATCGATTTTTTGAGACTTCTAGACATCGATAGATACTTACTCTACTACAAGAAATCGACTTTATTTACCAAATCAAGATATGTACCACTATTAATTTTGACCAGACAAGAATATGATATAGGAGTGACTATCATCTGACCTCCCAAATCAGGCGGTAGGCACTCCTGTGAATATCCAGTTAAATTAAATAGTAATTTAAATATTACTTGACGTATATTATGGGTTCTAGAAGTCAGAAAAAACTACACATTTTTGTTGTAAATAATTATGATACAACGAAGCATAATTATACACACATAAAATATTTGCATTGAGCAGGTATCGAATACTCGACCTCTGACTTGAAATCGCCAAACCCTACACAGGTCGTTAAATACATAACATTTACTATCTCAAGAATAAGTGTTCATACAATAGGAATAATTTTGATTCTGTAACAACCCTGTATATTAGAAACATTAAAAATTATTATTGTCATGCCAACCAATTTCAAGCACAATAAAAGGTGTCAGCTTTTACATTATTAAAGAAAATATGCTACAGAAAAATAGTTAACAATTCACAGAAAAGTAGTCACTTCTTTCAATACTTTGAACAAAATAGAGTTTAAATACCCAGTTCATAATAACCACTTATGTATATAAATAGAAGTTCGTCAAGGTTTCGGAACCAGTATATGCCTTGTTTAAGTTTTTTACATCGATGTGAATAAAGCAGATATCAGACGGTTCGTTAGTTGGATTTTCACTCGGGAAATGCTTAATTTTTCTTTCAATATATGTTCACACGGCTTAAGCTAATATTAGACTGAATTTAACATTCATCTTTCAATATATCATCGAAGGATATTTTAACGTGCGAAAAACCCCCACCACTGGAGCCGGTGGGAGAGGTTATATGGGACTCGAACCGACTAAAACGCACAACGCCTGTGAGTCGTTTTCGGTTGCCGAAGGTGAGGTTGACAGACCCTACGTCATTGTGGAATTAGTTTAAATGCAATACAGAAAAATATCATAGTGATATAATATGACATCCATCGTCTTTATGACTCGAGAAAAATGACAAACCCAAAAATGTTCAATCAGTGCTCACTCTCATTTCAATCGGAGCGATAGTGAAGGACAAAAGTGAACCGATCTATCATTGTTGAATCTTTTCATTAATGAAATCAATCAGCAAAAATTCATTTTATGTTCAGATGTGTCACTTTGAGTGATAGATGAAAAATGAAAGATGAAATAAAACAGAAAGTGAACTGTCTGATATCAGCTAAACAACAGTTAGTAGTCAACCAACCCGTTCCTTTGTGTGGGCGTTCAATGAAGGAGGTGGAAAAATATGAACGGTTTCAAATTACTGTCTATAAATATTTTATTAATGTGAAGATTGAATCGTCATTATTTACGTACTGTTTCATTGTAGTAAACGAAAAAAAATTGTGTGACTTAGTAGATATTGTTGTGTTAGTAACGGCTCAATATTATCATGATCATCACCATCTTCACGTTGCTCTCAGTTGCATCTAAAGCAATCCGAAGCATTTCCTTCGGAGCCCATTGTTTTTCTGTCTCTTCTTTTTGCTTATACCGCTTTTATGGGAGTGACCCTCCCCCCCACTACCCCAACCCTGAGAGAAATGCCAGTCAGAGCCTCGTCCGACTATCAGCAGATGAGTTTCCTACCTAGTAACAGCGTGAACTGTAAGTGCTACTGAGTTTACAGTAGAGATTGGCTTAACCTCCAAGGGTCAGCCGCGCGCCTCCTTCTGTGAGCAAGTAATGCTCGTGAAGGCAATTCGTGCGTTTTGGTCGGTTCGAGTCCGACATAACCTCTTCCACTGGCTGCGGTGGGGGGTATTGATATGGGTGGGGATTTGGCGCATGTAAAAAAAAGGGTCAGTCGCAAGTTCAAAATCCTTTTTCAATAAAAGTATAAGCAACAAAACAAAAATCATAACCTAATCAATGTTAAATTATAATCTAAATTCAAGAATATAACTAGTTTCGAACGGTAACTTTGGTGTAGCAAACATGATTTGATTTCAGAACCATTTTGCCATATCAAAGTTAGCGTCACGGCTCAAATTCAGTCTGCATGAATCATCGCACAAACCGTAACTGCCTACAATCTACCAGTTTTTGATGGATGCGAACCGATAGAAACTTTATTATTGAACCGCGTGGGACGTATCTGAAACTTTTAGGATATTTTTTTTTAGAACTCCGAGAGTGAAAATGTCGAAAGTTGGCACTGAAATGATGGGAACTGGCGTGACACACAAAATTCTGAAATTATTTTAATGGATCAAAGTCGTTTTGCATAAAATGTACTTCAGCGAAGTGTTTGTATAAAAATTTATTTCTTTGCTCTTCTCTTTTTGCTTTTATCTTATTACCATGATTTGTTTTTCTTTCATTGCTTTTGTTCTTAGGTAACAGTATCAGAGAATTCCATAATTTTTATTCGAGAAAGGCTACAAATATTCCTGTGAACGCGTCGTTGCCAGGAATATCACTAGCAAATTGTTAACCCTGTAAAAACTTTATAAGTTCATTATAAAATGCATTGGAAATCCATGTAGGAAAAACGTTGCCTTCATTTTGTTACGGTTAGAAGTGTGAGTTCCCTACCCATAGTGAACGGTGATGGTAAAATATAGTCGCCGTAGATGTGCCTGTGTGACGGCAAAAAGTTGATCCTCTAATACATGAGATCAAAAACAGTTAGCTAAATATAGGGACAAGAAATTACCAAATTTAAATTTTCTCTCTCAAACTCACGTCAAAGTCAATATAACACTCCTGACATGTCGATTCCCAGTAGTAAAAGTAAATATTCGAAGAACTTTGAATATTTACTTGAAGTGTTAGAAAATAAATTGAGTTACATGTTAGTTGAATCAACATCCACAACAGCGTGCTACAGCCCCGGGTTGCAAACGCAGTCAGGGCTTGCGGGCGCTTGCGAGCACACTCGTGGGGCGACTTGAGCAAACATAATATTGTGGTCGGTCCTGTGACTTCTATTTATTGGTCTTGAAAAATATAAACTTTATTACACCATTTTTTTAGGGCCGGCAGCGCGAGTGTGACGCTCCTGGTGTTGCACGAGTCCATAGGCCACGGTAACCACTTCCCATCAGGTGGGCGGTGTGCTTGTCTGCCACCTAAGTGGTATAAAAAAAACACCATTAGATTTAATTCCGGGACTCCACCTGAGTGGATTTCGGATTCCGTTTCAACTTTTTTTTTCGTGCGGAAAATCCCTCTATTCCGAAATTCCATGGTGAGGTAGCTAATAATGCCCATGGTAATGTAGCGCACAATTAAATTAGTTTTTTACTCGACTACGGTAAAACAAAAGGAGGGTTATGATTTTGAAAGGCTATGTATGTATGTTATTACGTAGATTCATCTCTTCCCTCATAGCTCCTCAACTACTTATTAGAACTAAACAAATGAGGTATCGTTAGACGCGTCCTAGTCACCCTCTGTTTATAGGTTATATAACGTGTCACTGAATCTAATAGGGTGCCCTTACTTAGTCTAACAAAACAATACATTCTAAGGAAAAGTGGCACACGACAACGGCTATCTTTGATAATTTCTTGTTTAATACTTTTTCAGTAGTCGGGTTTAAGTTTTTATTTAAAATTAAATTTAGAATTTAGCTTCCATTATATTATTATTATGATTTTAGTGATTCTAGCTTAAAACTTCGGACGGTGGAGAAATTATTATGTTAAGTAAGCTTCATCCATAGTTCAAAAATAATTATTGTTAAAGAATTTTTAACTTCCTTTTAGCGTGTAATTGTTTCAAGTTATTGAAAGTTTATAGCTGTTGCCCATTATATTATTTTAATAGTTTTCAGGCTTAACAAAACTATATTTTTTTATTCACGCCATCTTTGGCGTGCATAAAAACCTGTCAATCTATTTGAAGAATTTATTCAGAACGTTCGTATGCTATGCAGGAGCCGTGGGTACGATTCCCGCTCAGTGCAAAATATTTGTATGCGTGAATATTGCATTAGTCTGGGTGTTTATATTATGTATAATAATATATGCATTTATAAAAAAAAGTATCTAAGTATGTTTATCCGCATTCTAGATCCCATAACACAAGCTAGTTAAGCTAGGCTTACCATGGGTCTAGATAGCGTTGTGTAGAATGTCTTGGAATATTTATTTATTTATTATTATTTATGTATGATATGCATTTATTTACAAAAGTATTTAAGTATGTTTACCCGCATTCTAAACTCCATAAAACAAGCTAGTTACTTAAATAGCTATCATATACTATGCTATCTAGACCTATGATAAGCATAGCTTTATGCTTACCATGGGTCTAGATAGCGTTGTGTGGAATGTTGTGGAAAATTTATTATTTATTATTCTTTGGATTACCCTCCAGCTTACCATCAAGCGGGGTGCAGTTTGACAACCTAAATATAAGAAAATACTTTTTATAAGAACCGATTAAAAGTTTCTCGGTTAATTATTGTGCGTGTGAGCAATAGATAAAAAAAATGTACCATCTATGTCAAAAGAATCAGGTGAGTATCAACTTTGTACTTTACAAATTAATCACAAAATACATTACTATATTAAATCAGAACAGAAACCTTGAAAGCGGAAACGTTGAAGTAAATATCTATGTCGATTCGATTAAATCATTAATCGATTCTAACGAAATTCCATCACGAGAAGCACGCGAATTCCATTATAAAACTTGTGAGCATTTTACATTGAATCGCGTTCCTGATAGATGCAGGGATGGAAAGTTTCTCGATCACCAATAAGACTACATTTGTCTGCTACTAGTAAATATTAGTGTAATGTGCTAGCTCTTTAATAGCCTTTTTCAGAAGGAATAATTGACTTTGTAGCCTAGTTAATCCTTTTATAGGTACTGTCCACAAAGAGTTTCTTCAAGAAGGGCTTCGAATGTTCTTAAAAAACGAAACAGTAGTAAATCTCCTGATATTGCCCACGTCCACTTCCCATCAGTTGCTTGTCTGCTACCTTATGCCCTATTATATTATTTACTACCTACCTGTCCTGTTATATTAACGTCCTCCCCTGTGAGTTATCTGAGCATGGCATTTCAAAGGTCTAATGGAGTTTCACCAAGATCATTAGGGTTTGAGTAATCTGCTAACTAATGCCAACTGATGGTTGAGGCACTGGTGAATGTTTTTTTCGATACTTAGTGGCAGAGTGCTTAAAAAGCAGTCTCAAAAGCAAAGAGAACCAAATTACACATATTGAGAACTCACTTGTAATTTTCCACAATATTTTTTATTTGTTATTAGAACTGACCGGTTTCGCCTTACGACATCCTCAAAGGTTTACAGGATATTTAAAGAACCAAATTAAGGCAAGGCGTAGGAGGAGGAGGAGTGGCCCCCAGGCTCCAATGTAGTGCGGTTATATCCATATGTAGGTTACAGCATTTTATTGGATTTTGTGCAGAATACAGCCTACAGGGATTCTCTTTTAGACAGTAATCGAATGATTGATTGATGAATTTTCTCGGTGATTCGTTATCGGATACAGCTCGGTAAAACTGTATAACTGACAGTTGACAGTTTCTGTGTTACTGACGGCATATAAGCGCTTTCGTGCAAACTTTAAATTTATATTGCTAATAAAGACTTTAAGCTTTCTGTGTGGACTCGGAGTTCAGGCGGCATTCGTTCCCATAAAAGCCAAATGTACCAAATCATGAGAGCCTCAAAAACAATCGGAAGTAACTCTCAGAGGGTGATGAATACTTCAGTTTAGATCCTCAAGATCTTATTGGGTCAATTTATTTTGAGGTTATCGTACCACAATTTCCACAAATATACCCAGCTATTTCAATATCAGACGTCACAATAATGCTGTCATTATTTAAAAAAAAATTACATTTGAATTCTATTGTTACTGGTATATAAACCTACCGCAAAGATGCTGGCAAAAGTATGTACTTAAGTATCATACTTTGAACAGTAGAGTGGCCATTTTTGTGACCATTTTGTAAGATCGACTGGCCAAAATTGGAACAGTGCCCAAATGGCGATAGCTTGACTATTCAGCAGTTTTTATAGATACATATCAAACGACTGTATAGGATTCTTGCGTGTGTAGTACTGTGTATAAGACTCTAAAAAAAAACAATATAAAATGCATAATATCTTACAAGAAACTTTTATATTAGAATAAAAGTAGAATAAAATTTGTCTTATCTTCATTTTCGATCTTGTTTTATATTATATTACGTAATTTAATATAAAAGTACATCATTTACTTGAAGATACTATTTTTTTCTCTATAATTGACTTTAATCTAAATTTACATAATATAAAAACAATTAGACAATTAAAATGAAACTATAAGAACTATTATACAACTTAAAAAAATATTAAAATGCGTTTAATATGAACATAAATGAATCACTTAAGTATTTTATTTAATGTAAAAGTTTTTGAAAATGTTTGGATATTGTTTACACATTCACGATCAAACGGCTGAACGGATTTGGTGGAAATTTGGCAATAGTTCGTAAAAATTGGTGGGGCATAAGTTTGTCAGCAAATCTTGGTTCAAATGGAGCCAAAAAGTTAGCAGTAAGTGCATCTACCCAGCTATTGTCATCAATAAAATTTATTTTACAGTGATCTACCGATTAGTGCACTATTTAAGGGTTATTTTTAAAAAGCTGCTAGATATAAGTATTTAAACTATCATGGACCTTGCAACAGCGCCGAAATATCGGAAACTCGAAACAATGCAACATGGTAAATATCCCGATTATTTTGATATTGAAGCTATTTTATATAGTGACTATATTTTTCTATTGTACATATTTATTCAACAACTTGCATAGCAATATTTAGAAATAGTTGCTCTAAGTAGTTCGTCTTATCTTAATAAAGAGTACCCATTAGATACTGTTTTGTTTCACTCCTTTAAAAATTACTAAATATTCAATGTAAAAGCACTATAATACTTCACAACACTTTATAATAACAATGTTTTCATTATTCTTTTTATAGTTACTACTCAACAGCTTTTTAGCAAAAACATTTAACTCTACACAGCCTTTAAAAAAAAATGTTAACTACTTCGTTGCTTTACCTTTTACAAAAAAATATACCCAACACTTTTATCTCGTAAAAAGACTTAGGCTGTTAGAATACATTTCGTTATAGAAAAATATATCTAAAAAGTAAGAGTTTCCTGGTGAACGTACGTCGGCCAGTAGAATTCAATTTCCGGTGTAAAAATTCAGAATGGACCGACGACCGACGAATAAATCGGTAAGCCACGTATTGACCAAGGCCTTTCACATAAGATTAGCAGAAACGGGTACTGGAATGTAGATGTGTTCAGGCATATGTTCAATATTTGCTGTTACGGCTTTGAATATTTTATTGAATGCTTTCAAAAGAGTTGTTGAGCGTACATTGGTAATGAGGATTAATATTTTATTTTTACGTCTCGGTGTTCTTACAAAGTTTGCTTTAGATGTTTTTTAATAGCACATCGTTAGGACTATCGGTCAGTTGTTTTTGATGTCGTGTATTTATTTTTATACCACTCTGGTGGTCGTTATCGTGGCCTTTAGTTGTATGCGTTGCCTGAGGCGTCATACTCATGCTGTGGACCCTATAGGAACAATGTGTCTTCTTACGAATTTTTACAAAATTCTTACACAAATTGCAATATGTAATACACTATCATCCTTACAGTAAATAAAATAATAGTACAAAGTGATGATAGTGCATTGACTCCATTAAACACCTTTTAAAATACTGCAAATTTCAAAACTCATACGGAACTATAAGAATTTTTTTAAATTTATTCTAAATATGTGTTTTGTACCTGTAATTATATAACCAGGAAGTTCAACGACCCTAAAATAATTCATTAACATAAACACCTTTATTTTTTTAAAGGTAAGAGATTAATTACCCTAGCCCAAGGTTTCAGAATATTAATAATGTAAACGTTAAATTTTTATAACTTGTATTTTACCGGAAGAGGATAATAATTAGATAATTTGAATTTCAAGCAATTAGATAATAACATACCATTATTTATGTTCCCTGAAGAATTGCTTGTTGTAACTTGTATCCGCATACAACGCTATAATAGTTTCAATTAGAACCTTGTGACCTTATACGAACTTCATGTCAATATGTTATTACGTGTATATAATAACATATTGACATGAAGTTCGTGTCACATGTTTAGTGACTATATTGACTTTCTTGTAATGGTAGATAAGTGATACACTCAATTACCATCCACCAAATGATATTAGTGGTTAATAGGAGCTCGATGCAAAACTAGACGAGCTCAAGGCCCGTCCACCTGCGGTCATACATTACAATTACGTCGGAGGGGTGCTGACATGTAGCGTATATGGCCGTACATGCGTTTTAAAGACAGGCTATGTCAGTCACCTGAGAGCACACCAACGAAGTTCTCATTAATCAGAAGCCATTCGCTGTGGCCAAACTCGGTCGGGAGAGATATATATAAATCCTAAAAAGATAAAGACATAATAAATATTACCTTTCTTCGTGTTGCAGTGAACAATATTTTTCATCTCTTCATTTTGTTACTCTATAAGTGGGAGCAAAATAGTAATTTTTTGTTAAGGACTTTATAGCGGGCGTTAAATTGATTTGAATTTGGAACATATATTTCTCATGGTAATCGAACGTAAATTCTATGCATTACTGGCTGGTAGGTGCTGGCCGCACGGCGGCGCGTACCCGTGCTAACTTAAAAAAAACAAAAGCGCGCGCATTACTCATGTCTCTGACTGTTTATACTGGAGATTGAAGGCGTTAGGTGGAACTTGTTACACATATTGAAATAGGCATTCGTAATTTTCTACAGTTTTTTGGTTTTACTTTATTTTTGA
Source organism: Eilema griseolum (assembly GCA_963662185.1). Classification (NCBI taxonomy): domain Eukaryota; kingdom Metazoa; phylum Arthropoda; class Insecta; order Lepidoptera; family Erebidae; genus Eilema; species Eilema griseolum. The sequence goes on from OY759238.1 coordinate 23,011,209, forward strand.
AAATAAGAAAACTGGACGTACATGTAACTTATTCAATAATTCTGTTTCTGTTATTGTTAGTAATCAGTACACATCTATTTTCTTATGGGTATATAAACTATATTACTAAAATACGACTTAAACTATACTTTTTCCAATTACCCTTTTGTCAAAGTATTCCCTTTTACCTATTCTGTTTGTCTTAAATTACACCTCATTATAGTTTCAGTTAGTTCAATTAGGTTTAATGATTTGATTGTCGGCTGCAATGAGGGTCCCGTGAAGTTTTATTCATGAAATATGGTAAAATTTTAACATTATTTGCCACCACAAACACCGACAAGATATATAGATAGATTTTTACTTTTCATTTATTACCTATTAAATTAAAAAGTAAACATCTACAAAAACAAAAATGACTTTAAATATACAGAGTGCTTTAGAAGTAAACAAAACGTAATTATAAAAGACAGCGCCGTGCCAAAGCCTCAAACACAAGAATATTGCTTCTCTCTAATTAGAATAATTCTTCCGCCCTTTTTACAACCATATATACTCAAGTGAAATTAAAACGATTGCATAGCACACTTATGGTGTTGAATCTGGGAAATTTAATTTACGGCAGGAAACACGTTCCGCTGACGAAGCCTTTTAATGAATAGAAATGTAATTGTACACTACAGTGCATGCGAAACGATCTTTACATTACACACGCCATTTCATAGCCATTAACACGGTAGAAGCTTACCTGTGAGATTCGAGTTTGTGTTCATTTTTGCTATTGAATAGGAGTTTTTTGTATCACTATTATCCGCGTGGTGGCGGAGAAAGAATGAAGATCTCATCTCATCTCATCCAAAGTGAGTCGTAAGAGGCAACTTACGGAAAAATGCACAGTCTGGCCAGAATGGATACAGGTGCAAAACATCCGATCAAGAACCAAGCGGTTCGGAGACTCTTTCCTCTGTCGCACCATTAAGGCCTGGAATTCATTAGCAGCTCACGTGTTCCCTTCTTCCTACAGTCCCGGGTCCTTTAAGCGGGGCGTGAAAAAGCATATGATGAGGCCGTCAAGCTGAGTGTCACCATTGTCACACGGTATGTGTAAGTAATGGTGACCCTCTTTTCTGGGACTTTGCCTTCAGCTTACCATCAGGCAAGGCGAAGTCCAATTGACGTGTCCTATATAAAAAAAAAAAAAAAGTAAGCCAAAACCTCCTGACATTGGGAGAGGCGTATGTTCAGCAGTGGACTGCGATGCGCTAATTGATTGATTTGTATCATTTATTTTTATATTTACAAATCTACTACATTTAGCCGCATGGTTCCCGGCAAAGTAGAATTTGGACAACCCCATCTCTTCCCATGCGGTGTCGTACATGGCGACTAAGGGATAGGGTTGTTAAAAAATCAATGATTGGTGAAATGTGGGTGCTAATTCACCTCTGCCTAACCCTCCGGGGATAAAGGCATGATTATATGTATGTATGTATGTATTTCCTTCTTCCTATAATGCCGAGACCTTTAAGTGGGGCGTGAAAAAAGCATCCTATGAATTCATATACATAGAATAAATAATAAATAATAATAATAAAAAAATATTCTACAACATTGTACACAACGCTATCTAGACCCATGGTAAGCATAGTTTAACAAACTTGTGTTATGGAATCTAGAATACGGATAAACATACTTAAATACCTTTTTTTTGTAAATACATACATGTTATACATAGAAACACCCAGACCAACGCAAATACTCATATTCATACATACAAATATTTGCACTGAGCGGGGATCGAACCCGCGCCTCCTACGTAGCGGTCGCGTTCACTACCGCCGCGCCACAGAGGCTGTCACAGTAATACATAGGTTACACTAAAAGTTTCCGGAACTGGCCACTTACATAAACAATATTTAAAAATTTATTACAACATTTGAAAATAGAACTCTTTGGCTGTAGAATACAGTTTGTTTCCTCTGACTGTCTTTTGTTTTTACCTTGTGGTGCCATTTAAAAAATTGTGTGTCTGCATTAACATGGATTTAACTCGGGAAAATTTTCGTAGTATGATTTTCTACGATTTTAAGTGTAATTTGACGGCTCAACAGAGCATCGCTCGGCTTGAAACAGCTTTTGGCGATGAAGCTCCTTGCAAGACGACTGTTTATAGCTGGTTTGCAGAATTCAAGCGTGGTCATATCAATCTCAGTGACGAATCTCGCGATGGTCGGCCGTCCACCGCTGTGACCAACAAAAACGTCGATGCTGTGCGCCGTATGATTGAAACAGACAGGCATGTGACCTACCATGAAATTCGCGCATCCTTAGAAATAGGCATGAGTCAAATACAATCAATCCTACACAAACATTTGGGTGTGAGAAAGCTGTGCTCGCGGTGGATCCCACATAACTTGACCGAGGATCAAAAAACGGACCGCGTCACTTGGTGCAGTGCCATGCTTACCAGATTCAACGAAGGTGCGTCAAATTTGGTGTGGGACATAGTAACAGGTGACGAAACATGGATTTATTGCTACGATCCCAAAACAAAGCAGCAATCGAGCGTATGGGTCTTTCAAGATGAGCCGAAACCAACCAAAGTGGCGCGCGTGAAAAGTGCATCTAAGCGGATGATTGCTTCTTTTTTTAATAAAACTGGACACGTGGCTACTGTTACTTTAGAAAATCGTCGTACTGTGAATAGTGACTGGTACACGACCATTTGTTTGCCGGAAGTTATTGACGAACTCCGTAAAAATAACCGTAAACGCCGTATCATCCTGCACCACGACAATGCTAGTTCTCACACGGCCAGACAGACAAACGACTTTTTGAAGGCGAAAAATGTAGAACTCATGAGTCATCCTGCATACAGTCCCGACCTGGCACCTTGTGACTTTTATCTGTTCCCAAAAAAAAAATATGTAATTACTTTCCTAATTGTAACTATATCAATGTGACTTATAACCGATTTGACATGTGTAAAACTATTAATTTAAATATTGACAGCCTTGATTATAATTGTAAATATCTACCTCAAAAGACTAAGTATATCACAAAGCCAAATATGCATCATAGATATGGACCGCACTGCTCATCGCGTGAGCCTCGTGTGTCTACAGCTTGTTGCCCTCCAATTACAAGTAAGGTAAAAAAAGGGACTATCCCTTACTATTTTGCTAGCAAACCCAAAGATAACTTGCATAAAATACTAGAAACTGCTCCAACGAAGACAAAAAAAGGTACTATCCCTTACTACTTTACTGCGAAACCAAAAGATAATTTACAAACTGTACCTTCAAACAAGATAAATCTTTTTCGTGAATAATATGACTACGGAACGTTCTATAAGAGTTTTACATCAAAATATAGCGGGTTTAAGAAGTAAAATAGAATTGTTAGAGATTCACCTGTCCAACCTTCAATGTAGTAAAATTGTACCTTGTATTATTTGTCTATCAGAAACCTTTTTGGAAAGTAGTCAAGAATGTTTCATAAACGTGACTGGGTACAGATTAGCTTCTTCATTTTGTAGAATCAAAACCAAAAATGCTCAGCGCGGTGGTGTATGTATACTAGTGAAACATGACTTAGCGCTTGTGGAGCTACCTCATATCAAAGAGATGTCAATAGAAAAGCACTTTGAATGCTGTGCCATAGAATTAATTGACCAGAATTTGATTATAATATGCGTGTATAGGACACCAGACTCTGACATTACTATATTTTTCAAAAACATTGACATTCTATTAAGAAAGACTATTTATAATTCTGACAAAAAAATTATAATTGCTGGAGACATAAACATAAATACATTGAAAGCAAGCCATGCATCAAATGTTTTACTGGAGATGGCCCAAAATTTTAATTTGACTCTGCACATAACCCAGCCAACTCGACAGCAAAAGTCTTGTATTGATCATATTATTAGTAATATCAGCATAGCCAATGGCGAAATCCTTCACCTTGGAATGTCGGACCACGAGACAGCTCAATTACTTACTGTCCCTACAAGTAACAGGAAAGCTACGATTACAAGCTACTCAATATACAAAAGAGACTTTTCCTGTGAAAATATATTCCGATTTAAAGAATGTATGGCAAGTCTGTCATTTAGTGAAGTATACGCAGAGTCAAACCTTGATTTGGCATATTCTAAATTTCACGAACTAGTTTCTCTGTTTTTTAACTTGTGCTTTCCTACATTCAAACAGAAAATTTCACACAAACCTAAAAATAATGCTTGGATCAGTAGAGGGCTGAGAGTTAGCTGTAAAACAAAAAGACTACTACGACTAAACTATTACAAACATAAATCTGAAACAAATAAAAAAAAAATTCAAATCGTACTCTAAATTACTACGTAAGTGTATTTTTAATTCTATGAAAAACCACAATCAAAATAAACTAAGAAACTCTAAAAATATTTGTAGAACATCGTGGCAATTGATTAAAAAGGAGTCGGAAGGTTTAAAAATATCAAATTTTATAAACAAAATACAAGTAGATGGCCACCTTCTCATAGACCCAAAAGCAATAGCACAAGCATTCAACGATCGTTTAATAGACATTAACACCAAACAAAAATCAAGCAATCAAAGCTCAAAAAAAAATGAAGACATACGTAGTATATGCAACAGTATATATCTTAGGCCTTATGACTGTACTGATATTCTGAGAATCATTCAATCGCTCAATAATACAAACTCAGTGGGTTATGATGAGTTCAGCACCAGACTTCTCAAGGACAGTGCTATCGAACTCTCACCCATTCTAACATATTTGATAAACCTATCGTTCACTGAAGGTCATTTTCCAAGTCTCCTTAAGAGATCAATAGTCAAACCCCTATACAAAAAGGGTGACAAGACTGACCTTAATAACTACAGGCCAATAACTCTTATACCCATATTTTCTAAGGTTTTCGAAATAGCTATGCATAGGCGACTATATGATTTTGTCACTCAACATGAAATATTACGAAACGAACAATATGGTTTTCAGAAAGGCAAGTCTACAACACTGGCATGCTTTAATCTCGTAACAAAGATCTGTGAAAGCCTAGACCGTAATATGCAAACCACTGTCATTTTCTTTGATATGAAAAGCGCGTTTGACCTAGTTTCACATAAACGGCTCCTAAATAAATTAGAAAAGTATGGAATTAGGGGCCCTGCCTACGAATGGCTTGATTCATACCTAAGGGACAGAGAGCAATGTGTGGAAATTATGTGTATAGACGATAACAAGGAACTAAAAGCACATAGATCTTCCTACAGGGTAAATAGCTCTGGGGTCCCGCAAGGAAGTATCCTAGGACCGTTGCTGTTCCTGATTTATATCAACGATTTGCCAAGTGTAACGCCCAAGCCTTGTATTCTATACGCTGACGACATTTCTCTCCTCATGACATCTAATTATTCCAATATTGACTATACTAATGACATAAATAATTCAATCGAATCTATAATTCAATGGCTCCATGAAAATAATTTACAGGTTAACATGGCTAAAACACAATATATACAATTTAGTAATTATGGTACAAAACTACAAAATTTGAATATCAAATATTTGACTGATAATTTAACAAAAGTAGATAAAACGACCTTTCTAGGTATAATTATTGACCAGAACCTAAACTGGAAGGCACACATTGAAAAAGTTTGCAATAAAATAAACAAATTTGTTTACGTTCTGGCTAAACTTAGAAAGACCTCAAATCCCGAATCGGTCGCTATGGCCTACCACGGCTACGTTGCCTCAGTTTTAAATTATGGGCTACTGATGTGGGGTAACGCCACAGACGTGAATAGAGTCTTCATAGCCCAAAAAAAGTGTGTCAGAGCTATATGTGGAGCTGCACCGTGGCACTCTTGTAGGCTTCTTTTCACAAAATTGAATCTCCTTACCCTTCCCTGCATGTACATATACGAAGTTGCGAAGTTTGTTAGGCAATATCCTAGCTTCTTTTCGAAGGCACATGGGGTTTATCCGAGGAGCACTAGAAATCAGGATAGAATTGTTTTACCCAGAGTTCCGAATACGGCCCTTTACTTAAAAAACTGTTTTGCGATGTGCGGTCGTATTTATAATGCTTTACCAAAAAGCTTGAAGCAACTGCCAACCTCTAAATTTCTAAGAAAGTTGAAAGCATGGCTCATGGAGAAATGCTTTTATACTATAGAGGAATTGGAAAAGTGTAAAGGCAAACTGTGAATTAATTTAATTTTTCAAATTGACATGCTAATATTTTCTCACAAATTTTTATGACTTGTTTTATGAATTTTATAACATATTCTGACATTCCTATTAATTTCTTATATGTTTGTGACTAAATAATTCAATGGACTTGCATGTGCTGAACTAATTTTATATTATAAATTGTAGTATAAGGGCGTATAATATACATAAACATAATATAAATAAACTATATAAGTTTAATGTTTGCATGCCACAAAATGGTAAATGTGATGCACAAAACTATTGTACCAACACCTGTATAACCACATTTAAGCAAATAAATGAATATGAATATGAATATGAATATGAAAAAATTAAGAACCAATTACGCGGCCAACGATTTTCATCACCAGAAGAGGCTGTCGAGGAGTATGAAAAACACGTTTCAGAGGTCACCACAGAGGAGTGGCACAAAAGTTTTCAAAACTGGTTTGATCGAATGAAAAAGTGCATAGACGCCAAGGGAGATTATTTTGAAAAACAATAAATTAATTTTGTACCTTTAATAGTATTTTTTCATATTCATTCCGGAAACTTATAGTGCGCCCCACGTAGCTACTGTTCATATTTCAATAATATATCTGTGTATGTGTGTAATAAAATAAAAATTGAAGTTAAGTGAAGCCTCACCTAACAATCATTAAGTGCACCGGCCTGTAGCTGAGGTTGATTTGCATCTCAAAAATTTTGATGGGGCCACCACCAAAATTTTTCACTTCATTAAACAACATAATAAAATTAAGTTATTCTACAAGAAGCCTGAGCTTCACACTGAGGTTTACAAGCACAATTTGTAGAAATACTCTGTTGCACAAGTTGACAGTAATGATCGCGTGTTACATTGTAACTTGGCTTGCGAGTGACGTTCGTATGTAGAACGATTAAAGTTAATACGAACGCAGCTGCTTTAAGGGCTTTATGTATTATAAGAAGAAAATTCTGGAAATAAAGAGCAGATTATTATTTTAGTTATTTTAGAGCTTGAGATGGGTGATACTGATAACTATTTAAAATTAAATAATAATAATAATATCAGACAGAAATATATAGTCCAGATTCAGCCTCAGATGCAGGGCTCGAGTCAATAATAGTGCACGGAATACGGCAGTAAGCTCACCCCCTGTTACATGGGACCGAATACAATTATTGGTGTAATATGGGCGTTACTTCACCTCTGCCTAACCCATCGAGGATAAAGGCGTGATTAAAATGTATGTATGTAAAAATAATATTTATTCAGAATATCAGAAGACCTAGGCGCACATACCTGAATGTTTTAGAAAAGGCAGGTCAGGAGTACCCTAAACCGACGAGCACTCATGAAGAATGTAATGAGAGTGAATGAAGTTGAACTTGAAGAGTGAGTAGTTTGTCAGAATCGTATCTAATGGAGATCCGTGATCTCTGCCTACCGTTATGGGAGACATGTGTGATTTTGTGTATGTATGTATGTGATTTGCTCCAAATTCTAAATAAAATTATTTAGAGAAAATAGGCTTCAATTCTATCGAATATTTTGAAGGATTTCCGTTCCCAAACCACGAAACTATACCCATGTCATTTTCTAGACGGTATTGTCACGTTCAATACACATTCACGTCGCCATCAAAAGCAAAAAGAGCCTGCTTTAAATTTATATTATTATTCGTACAAACAAGACCAAAAAGCAGAATGGTTCGCATTTATAGCTAGAAAACTCATAAATATCTCGACTTGAATCTGGCTATAGCAGTCTCCTGCAGGTTTGCCTTATATAACCTACGAATAGGTCAGCGTGTATACGCTATGAGAGTTCGTGGAAGTCGTTTATTTTAAGTGTTTAAATAAAGTTTTTCGAAATAATACCATAAGACACCATGGCCTGAAGGACGTGTGCAATTTATTATTTTACTTATTTTAGAACCTAATAACATTTTCAAGTTTTAAATTTCATTTAGTATTATTTATATTTTGTATAAATCTCATTGAATAAACTTCTTATTATAGGTAACAGAAAAAAAATTGAACTTTAGAGTAATATACATATATAGGAAATTTTGAATGATTTCAGGCGTGGTACCGAACCACGCCTGAAATCATTCAAATGGCTCAGTGGTATTCCTCCTGTAAGAGAAAGATCGCGGGTTTGAATCCCACCGGAACTATAAAAAAAATCATTTTTTTCCTAACTAAATCTAATTGAAAATGATTGCTTAATGAATATTTCATATGACATGCTGTTATCCGCTGCTCCGCTCGCGTGGAATTCTGGTACCATATGCGCAACTCATGGGTACTTATTCCAGGGATGAAAATTCCATCTATTATTCTAGGCTATAATTTATCTCTGTGCCAAACTTCAGCCAAATGTGTTTAATCGTTTGAGAATGGCTACGTTAAATGTTAGAACAATAGTACGTTTCAAACGAATAAACTTATTTTCTGAATGAATAACATAAATAAACTAACAATCTTCTTAGGGTGGTATTTAATAATAAATAATGGTTACCTGTAAGAAATTGCCGCAGAGCGATAAGGCCGCCAACTGTACGTACCACAAAACTTAATTAATCTCATATTGTAATGTAATATGTTATTGGTATACCATAAAGACGTTGTTATTATTATTATTATTTCTCGGTTCCAAGACTCTCGGAACTATGGAGTCCCAGGCCTTTGGAAGGCGTGCGTCGGGCCGAAGCCAAGACGTAGAAGGCCCTTTTATGAGAATTTAATATGCTAGGAATACACACACATGGCAGATATCATCCCCGAGCGCACAATATGATACACCGGGAGATGGTCCCCGCCAGGTGCAGAGACTATTGCTGTGCGGCGCTGTGGCTGCGATGGAAACTAAATTATGGGCTATGGGATTGAGAACTGGATGGACTGGTGAATGGGCTGTGGGGGGAGACTAACGGACGCCTGCCGTGACAATAAGTCTCAAAATTGTAAAACGGCAGGCGGTGACTTGCATATAGTGCGACCATGGAGCAACATCCGTTGAGCGGCTAAGGTTGTCGAGAGGTGAGTCTGCGGGGCCCAAGTTCCCGGTATACCAGTCAGCGTGCCCCCGGCGTTATGACATTTTACACTTCAACCTGGAGCATAGGTTCTGCTCTTGCAACTCTACTCATGGCCGGCCAGCAAGCAAAGGCAAGCACACAAGGTGAGGGGGAATAAATCCTAATCCTCGGGAAAATCGGGATACGTGGTGTCGCCACGCACCAACAGCTCGCCACAAGCTGCCCCTGCTCCCCCTATTATTATTATTATTATTTTAGGACACCTAAATTTGGACATACGATACCACCAAATATTCGTATCCCTTTTTAATTCTGTAAATATATTACCACTTGAATTTATTTTTAGTTTTGGACCAAAAGCTCATGAACGCCAGAACTTCGTCATTTTATAAAAGGTAATATTTGTCAACGTATACTCTCAACACAGGTGAGAACGATGGCGCAATATGAAGTTTGGGTCATAGTGGCTTTGGCAGGTATACGGTACTAAAGGTGTAAAAAGGAAAATTTACTTTCGTCAAATTTTAGTGTGATTATTAGATATTACCTTCAATGAAAGTATATGTTATAGTATAAAAGTTGATTTTTATACAACGTGATGCAAAAAGGGAAAAATAATGCCATTTTTTTTTAATTGGCTACTTAGGTATTTTTAAAAATCTTCGGTATTAAATACCACTTATGATATTTTTAACTACCAGGACCACAATAACCAAGAGCCCGTGAATCCCAGACTTCTTTATTTTATATAAACTAAACCTTTGTTAGCGCATGCTCCCTACACTGGTAAGAATGATGTCTATTATAATAAATTTGGGTCACAGTGAAGGTTAAAAAAATTATTACTTATTATTTGACAAAAGTAGATTTTCATTTTAAGCATCTTTAGTCGGTACCATATACCTACCAAAGCCACTATGATATTATGAAACTTCATAATGTTTTTTTTTATCTAGGACACGCCAACTTGACTTCACCTCGCCTGATGGTAAGCTAAAGGCAAAATCTCAGAAAAGAGGGTCACCATTACAGACACTAAGTGTTACAATGGTGGCACTCAGCTTGGCGGCCTCATCAGATGCTTTTTCACGGCCCGCTTATAGGACCCGGGACTGTAGGAAAAGGAAACACGTGAGCTGGTAATGAATTCCAGGTCTTGGTGTTGCGGCAAAGAAAAGAGTCTTCAAACCTCTTGGTTCTTGCTCGTATATTCTGTACAGTGTGAGGGTGACATTTAAGCCCTGCACGTATTGTCCTATGTAGGAAAGGAGAGGGTAGGATTAGTTGGAAGTGTTTATCAGAACACTCACCTTTGTAGAGACATCATCTTTCTTATCTGTGCTGGGAGAATGCGTTGACATAGTTTCAGCTTGCGAAGGTCTGGCGTTCATGGGTTCTAAGTTTATTTCATTAATATGTAAAAAATAATTGAATTATGTTTATAAATAATACTTTATCTAAATATAATTATAGGTACTTAAAGAACAAGGCGTCTGAGGTTTATGAGTTTGTAAGCCGCTCGTTATGCTACTAACATGTGAACGGGCATTTTGTGAACGATACACACAATACAGTTCTATTTTTAGTAAATTAACTTTCGGTCAATATCAAGCGACTTGGGGGGAATGCGGAAGAAATATAAAAGTTAAAGAATGATGGCTACATTGAACGCTCGTTCGATAGCTCTGACGTTGATGGCTCGTGGTTAATTATGTCAATATTGACAGCTGTTAACTTCGACTTGATAGACGACCGCGGTCTCGTTCCAATCACATTAATGTGAAGATACAATCTATAAAAGGTTCAAAATTATTAATAACTAGTTTTATTATAATATTTTCAATCTATTTATAGTGTTGCATTTTTAAACGATTGTACTTGTAAAACGTTTTTATGTATCGATATGGAGAAATTAAAATTTAGTGTTCTTTAAGTTTAAGATAAAACACTAATAGGATCTCAATCAATGGCTATATATATGCCTGAATATGAATATTTACAAAAAATTGTGTTCTAGAAACATAGATAGATAGATAGATAGATAATTCTTTATTGTACACCAACAGATTTACAGTAGGACAAGTAGGTAGCATCTATACAGTTCAATGTACAATGGGCGGCCTTATCGCTGAAGCGATTTCTTCCAGGCAACCTTGGGATGGACAGTAATGTTATGAAAATAAAAGATATGGTGTAGTTACCGACTAAACTTAAATAGATAGTGTATTAAAACAAAAGAAAGAGAGAAAAGTAAGTAAAATAAAATTAATATACGCATAATACAACATAATACAGGCTAGCTAGTGCTACGTAGAATTTTCTGGAAGTTCAAGTAATCTAACTAATCCTACTAAGCTTGTACAGTGGGTTGCAGAAATCTATGGACAGCTTAAGATCTATAAATTAATCTTTAGAGCATCTAAGTCTACGCTAACAGAATGAAATAAAAGTAGATAACGTTACCTTTGTTAACAAAACTAAAAAGCACTTAATACACACAGAATAACAGATTAATGTAATTTTACAAACAGGCCATCAATCGATAACCGTACAAATCGAACAAATCGAAACAAATCGAAATATATTCGATAGAAAATGTCCAAACAAAATTAACCATCGCTCAAATCATATGATATTTCTGGAAATATCTATAATGTGGGAGCAAACTATGTTACGTCTTCAAGCTTTCAGATTACGATAGCTACTTCCTCCTAGGGTTGTGTTTGTTGATTGTTGTTTGTTCCTGTCCCTTCCTCCCTTATTTGGTAGTTTTACTGACATACATAGCTATATAATATAGTTTGTTATTTCTTCAGACTTACAAGCTAGTTATACTTGCTTACTTTGGGACTAGATAGCGATATGTAGAATATCTAAAATATACAATACCGCAACGATATGCAAAACATGCATAACGGCAGAATTTCGTCTGCGTTGAAAGTAATCATATTGAAAATATTACACATAGTCCAATCAACTCTGAACTCCGTTTTTTTTAAGAATATTATAGAACCGATTTTACTAACATGACCTCTATTCATATCTGTTAAAGTTTAAACTGAACTAAGAGGTTCTTAAAAAAATAAATCACGCAACACCAAACATAACCAGCAGCCAGTTCCAGTCAAGTCAGCAGTCAACATCACGTACAAAGCTTACAAAACCTCCTTTCGATTCTACGTTCAACCGAAAGGCAACATCAAACTTACTTACACAAAAGCCTGCTAACAATAAAACACACAAAAAGCAACAATCCAGACCGCCATTTACCACGAACGCACCTCATATAACCCTCCCCCTGCCTACACACTACACATGTTTTAGTAGTTTTATTTCTTAGGGAACTTGAGCGAAATGTCAAGTCGCTGTCACAGTCGGCTTAGGGCACGGTATCGCGACAATTTCAAATTATATATATTTTCATGCTGCTAAAATTTTGCCGAAATCTTTACATTATGATATACGTAAAATCACACATAATTCACCTGTATATTGTGTGTCTTATTACCTTAGTTATATAATTGTAATGTGATCGTCTCTATACATTGGGGATTAATAAAACTTGGGTTATGTAATATTAACGATTCTGACCACAAAAACATTTTGTTCACGATAAACGTAAAAATTACTGTACAGATTTTGATGAGTTTTTTTATACGAAAGAATATTAACAATCGAAATTGCTAATATTCCCTCTAACCCTTCCAACTAAGCTAAATTAATTGTGTTACGAGTGGGTTCACATCGGTAGTGTAATGTCCAGGATTCGAAACCAGGACCTCTCGGTCGTAAGGTTACGTTGTGACCATATAGGTAGCAATTGGCTAAGTAGAACACGGAGCCAAAATTCAAAAGTTGTGAATATAGCATGGGCATTACCGCAGGCATTGCCTAGTAATGTTTATTTTTATAATGTAGTTTGTATAGTAAATTGGGTTATTCTATGCGTTGATCACAGAACTATTAGATTGCGTGCAAGTAGGCTATAAAATTGTTTATTATTTCAAGCAAGTTATGCCTCGCTAGCACAGTGATGTTGCATACGGCTGCTGTACATGAGAGCAATGAATTCCGTTGGGGTTAAGAGTAATTGAATTTTGATGTAGGGTAGGTTCTAAAGCTACGATGATAATATGGAGTGAAATGTACCGGATAGACAACTTGCCACTTAAAACGTAACACAAAGGGGCCCTCGTAATCTCTATCTTCTTCTAATAAAATATTATAATTGCATATTACATATTCTGTCCTTCCTCTGTAATTTCACATTACATAAATCGAGAAGTAAGAAGAGTGAAAACGTAAAACATAAAAGACGAGTGCTTCTTCACAAAAAAAATGTTTATACCACTTGGTTGACAGACAAGCCGTGTGCTTGTCTGTCCCACCTGATGGAAAGTTATTCCCACTGACCGCACAAATACTCTTCAGTAAGCTCTGGCTACCCTACTCACCGCCGGGAACACAACAGGAGGTTATTATGACCGCGGTTATTAATCTGTAGTCCGACTTCCTCGGTCGGACTGCTCAATTGGACGGAAATACTGTCGTCTCCTACCTCCTCCTCATAATCAAAATCAAATAAAAAATAATCAAAATACTGAAAATGTGTTTTAATACAGGGTGTACTGGCAGGGTATACTGCCCCGTTTCAAAAACGGGGCAGTAAGGGCAAGTACCTTAACCGTTGCAGTTACAGCAAAACGTTCTTAGAAGACCTTCCCTAACTTTTTGACATATTTTGAACTGCATTCATAGATTTTGTAAAAAACTTACAGTTGGCAAAAAAAATGCAAAAAGTCCAAAAATATTTTTTTTATGCCAATCGATTCTATTTCATGTGGGGATAAAAAAGCTCTATGAGACCATTTTAGCTTTCAGTACTAGGAAAGACAGAAGTCGCCACGGGTGAAAATATTTACCGAACAAAATTGTATGTGAATTTTATGGAATTTTAGTTTATAAACGTAGACGCCATTTTGTCACTTTTTCCCGATGTAACGTCATTAGGGATAGTTCAGTAACTGGCGCAGTTTACAGTTTCAAAAAACAGTAAGGATTTTATCTATAGACATAAATTTTTTAATGTAAAAATTTATGTAAACTGTAAAGCAATAAACGTCTTTACTTACTTTAAATTTTGTGTAAAATATTTCAGAATGGTATACATTTTTCATTGGACCCTTTAGATTGTTTTGTAATTGGGTTCCAGGACGAAATTCTTGTACGAAAAGGCAACGTTTGCACAGGACAACGTCTATTCGAAGCACTAGTTGGGTACAAATTGAGAAATTGACACACTTTTTAGCAGATATCAGGGATATATTATAGTTCAGTTTTCACTCAGTGCAAATATTTGTATGGGTGTGTATTCGCGTTGGTATACTTACTCGTCGAATTTTTTGTGTAAGATAGAAAATAATGGAAACAAAAACAAACAACTATAAATGTTGAGTTGTCCAGTCCATTCTGAACATAACATCAAAACTAGTACTATTCAATAAATTTAAACTACTGGCGCAATCGCTAGCCGTACATCATTCATGTAACTAATAATTCAAAAAGCGTCAATAGCTTAGTGGTTAAGGAGTCGGCCTTACGATCAAGAGGTCCCGGATTTGAATTGATTGAATGATGAATTGAAGAAGATTTGAACCCAGTCCTAGCAAAAATCAAAAAGAAATAAATTTTTGCATATTTTCCTGTTGCGGCAAATCACTCATGTAATGATCAATAAGAACAATTTCGACACGTAAATGGTTCTGAAGTATGTTATAATACCCTACCATTACCATTTCACTGAAATGTCAATTCATTGCCATGTATCTGTCATCGTTAACGAATTCATTTCCGGCGTGTGATCTACTTACGTGTATATTGCGATGTAAAAGCGACTACACACATGTTACACTCCGGTCTAACTTTTTCTCCTGTGAATGGCTTTTTTTTTTTTTTATACCACTAAGTTGGCAGACAAGCACACGGCCCACCTGATGGGAAGCGGTTACCGTGGCCTATGGACGTATGCAACACCAGGGGTGTCACACTCGTGCTGCCGACCGTGAAGAAACCTTCTGATGCCCCTCTTGAAGAACCCCATATTGTAGGCGCTTGGGAAAACCGCAGCAGGGAGGTCACGTCCAAGGATTTTTGAACATTTGGATGATTTCAGGCAAGGTTCGGTGGCTCAGTGATCAGAGCATTCCCCCTGTAAGGGAAAGATCGCGGGTTCGAATCCTGCCTGAATCGTTTTTTTTTTCCTATCTTAAATGATTAGAATTATAAACCTTTACTTATACCTTCACTTATCTTTTTTCGGGCTTAGCGCATAAGGCGTACGTGTATGTATGCCAATTTATAAGTAAATACCATACAAAATTGATGAACTAATTTAACTTTTGAAAGAAAATATATTTATAAACTTCTATGCCTTCGGACTTGACAAGTACTTTTCCTTCATCTTACATAATCACAGTCAGAGATATAATAAAAAATATATAAAATAATTTTATTTGGCGCTCTCAAACTTCAGAGATACCTCCAAATTACGTAGAAACGAAACGTATTTTGTTTTCTTTATGTTCTTCAAGAATACGCCAGCTAATTTTCTTGGTGTAATTTCTCGAAAATTCCAACGGTATAACCGGAACGGCACTCAAAAGTATGTGACACGTTTATACCTTTGTGTTATGCAAGCTTTTTAATAATGACACCCAAATCAGGGGTGAATGGAATATTTTGAGGCGTGTCATTACCCCGGTCGCATGGAAATGCTGGTTATGTGCAAATGTCATTCGGTTGACGAATTAAAATTGGGGTGAAGGCGTGTAATAACAAACGGTAGACATGCTTTACTTGAAAAAAAAAGTAGGTAAATTTGTCTTTCTGTTTGCGCAATGAGAGGAAAATTTTAGGAAATTTATAATATTTCATGGGTTTATGGTTATGCAACATAGCAAAGTAGGGTGGTAAAAATTTTGAAATGCCTTATAGGGCCTTACTCTGACCTTACGCCCAGGCATTTGGGTCAGTATGGTTTTAGACGGCTTGAGTCCGACATAACCAACTCCCAGATGACGACACGGATGACGGATGACCGCACGAAGAAAAAGGGCGGTAAAGAGTTTAAAATACACTTTGGATCGCGAGTATCTTTAGGATTACTTTCGGGTTTATATTCGTAGTATTAATATTTTTGAAGATTGAGAATTTTATTTATTATAAAAAGTTCTTTCATGTCTCGTCCTTCCAAGAAAGTTGAATGTGACCTTCAGAAAAAGACGTTCAATGACAGATGAAAATAAATCAAATTAAAAAAAGCTCTTTTCAACAGACAATGCATGAGATATTTAAAAAATATTTGTTAAATTCTTTTATACGAGTATGACAAAAAGTGGAATGAAAGACTTTTTATAAACCTAATTATGCCATTAATGAGTTTTTTGATCTTTTAAGTTGTTTTAAACATTGAGCATAGTTTTCAATTTAGTTTTATAATTTTTTTATTTCTTCTTTTTATAATCCATGTGCTATATTTCACTTTTAAGAATATATTTTGGCTTTTTCTATTTCAACGCTCTCTATATAACAGGACATAAAAACCTGTATAGCTGTAACCAACTGTCAACAGAATCAAATAAAAGTTCTAAATTCAATACAAACAACATTCAATATCCGAGAAACGAACATAAATTTAACCTTTTTGCCACATTCACAAACATTCGATTAGTATACCGCACTTGTACAATCAGCAACAGATCGATCTTGACCAACATTAGTATTAAAGTAATCGGTATATTTACCATGTTGTATTTATCGGAGTTCCGATATTTCAGCGCTGTTGCAAGCACCATGATCACGGAGGAACTGCGTGGAGTATTGGCGGTGAACAGTGAAAAATTTTTTTAGGAGTGAATATATCTATCTACCTTCTATCGAGTTCTTTTATTACGCGTATCTGCACTACCACTAGTTTCACTCTCACTACAATACTCCAGTTCCTTCGTGATCATGGTGCTTGCAACAGTGCCGAAATATCAGAAACTCAGAACAATACAACATGTAAATATCCCGACAACTTTAATACTTTGTTGGTCAAGACTGAGAAAATGATCTTAATACTTTGGTATTTTTCCCTTCCTCTTGATTGATTGTTCTAATATTTGGTATGCCTTTAGTTCGAACGAGTCCTCCAAGGGTCGGCAGCACGACTGTTATTCCTCTTTCTTTCTCGTTTCTTCTCTGGTATTGCATACGTCCAAAGGCCACGGTAAACACATCCCATCAGGTGGGCCGTGCGCTTGTCTGCCACCAAAGTAGTATAAAAAATACCGTGGTGGTGGTGAACGTGGCCGCTACTCAAGAGACGTGGATTCGATCCGCGCTCTGTGCAAATATTTGTATGCATAAATATAGGTATTTGCATTGGTCTGGTCGTGCTTCGGGGAACATCTATGGCAGTCGTTACGGTAGTTGGAGCCTTAAAAAGTCCAACAACTGATCTACCTTCAATGTTTCGATAGTGCCTTTTGATTGTGGAGGTCAGGTGGCAGTCGCTTCACGGAAAATATAGAAATCCGCAGAGGACCCTAGACTCTGAGGTGCGCTTCGGATGTGACTGGTATTAACGATAAGAGGAAGAGAAGAGATTTAAAATTCAAACCAATAAAATAATTTGGTAATTTCCATCATTAGTAGGTCGATGTGATGCTCACTGTACCGTTATGACATTAGTAGAAATAAATGTTGCGTAGGCGTACTAATACCACGTTTTGCCACCGGAAAATTGCTAAATCGCCGCTGTGGCTATGACAAACTGAGGTGGATTATAAAAACAGGAAGATAAAAGAGGGTTAGTAACAAAGGCTGGCAGCGAACATGTGAGCAATACGTTAAGGAGAAACCACATTTCATAGTGTTATTTGTTATGCGACTAGACTGTCTTCGCTCAAATATTTGTCATATTCTCGGTTATTTTTTTATATAGGACACGTCAATTAGACTTTGCCTCGTCTGATGATAAGCTGAAGGCTAGGTTTCAGGGTCATCATTACATACATATACTATGTTACAATGGTGACACTCAGCTGGATGTTGAAGGAGTCAGCCTTACGATCGAAAGGTCCCGAAAGGGTTCGAATCCTGGCTATTTTACTACTGACGTAAACCTACTCCTAATACAAGTAATTTAGATTAACTGGAGGGGTTAGTGGGATTATTAGTAATTTCGTTTACTAACGTTCTGTTAAAAAAAAGAAAACCATACACGACATTCATACTTCGTTTTCATGTATCACATAATATATAAATCTATATTTACTGTAATTTATTAGTGGTTTATGGTCCTTTGACGTGGGTAAAAGAACCGACTCATGCACGGCTAAATTTACTTATTTATGTTTATGCGTGGTAATAAGGCAAATTTTGAAGAAGGAGTCCTGCTCAATTGTTTATAATATGGTCCATTAAAGTAAATAACAATTAACATTTAACGAAGTGTCCGATTTGTCGCAGTAAGACCTTCATCCCCCATGAGCGTGGGCCTGGCATGATCGGTGGAGCCGCTTGTCACCCTAGCAGAAACAGGTCTAGCTGGCATACGTCGGGGCTTAATGTGGACACGGCCAGCAACAGAGCCAGCTCGAAAGAGATGACTGGATCGAATGGGATGCGAGGGATATGTTTCTGCAAATCTCACCTCCGGCAACAGACTGGTGATATTTGGCAAAAACTAAATTTAAATATTTTTGTTAGAAAAAGTGTGATTAGACTTGTGAAAGAACGAACTTCGAACGAACTCACACAAACGTTTGTTTATGTGAATTCGTTCTTGACAAAAGTATTTTTTTTGTATCGTTGAACGATAAGTGAACCTGCATGGCTCTGGAGTACAAAGTACATCAGCTGCACAAAAGCGTAAAAACCAAAAAGAGCTACTTTCGTTTCGTTCGTTTCGACGTCAAAAAAAAAGAGAAGTTCTATTTAACCGTCGCATTTTGCACGTTTTTATTCAGATAGTGGACGACTGATTTTTATGATGGCTTTATTAGTGTACAGTGGCTAAGATCTGAGGCATCGCCCTTGTAAAATACTTATCAATCAATCAATTAGCCCACCGCAGCCCACTGCTCTCCCAATGTGCGCCATTTTTTCTCCTCTGCCTTCCCCATTCAGTTCCAGCCACCTTTTTCAGGTTATCCATCCATCTGGTTAGGGGGCATCCTACCTTCCTTGGAGCAAACTAGTCCTAGAGTGGAGACCGCGTCTCCACTCTAGGACTAGTTTGCTCCAACGACCATCTGTCCTTCGACAAACGTGGGCCAGCCCACTGCCAAAAATACTTATATCGTTCCGTAATTCAGGCTACATTACCTCTCTCATTACCTCTGTATCAATTTTTTTTTCAATTTTACCAAGTTTAGTTAATTTTGACACTACCGTTCTGTTTCATTTGAACTTTTTTCAAAGTTTTGAACTCGGATGTATAATTATATATGCCCTTATCACTTCCGATACTGTTGCCTATAAATAATTTTACTTCAATGTGTTTCTTTTTTTGTGTTGTCTTTTGTTTCATTATGGATTGGAAAATATAATTATATGTAGTATAATTTACATAATCACAGTCAAAGACTAAACTAAATTATATTTCTGAAATTATATTGTTGTAATTCCCTAAATACAGTAGGTCCACCGCAGTAAGATAATTGTAAGACATGACATTCTAATACCCATTCTCCCTTCTGACTACCAAACGTAAAGCGCAGTAATCTGAGGCAAATCTCCTTCTATCAACAATACTACCTACATATTACATGTGCCCAATAAATAATGTCAGAAGTTTACATATTGAAATAGTTTGTTTGATTGAAGGAGGTGGCTCTGGTGCAGCTTTTTTTCGGGGTTGGTGCGTTCATGCAATAATTACTTCCGTAAAAGATGTGAAACCTGAAAGCAAATGTGAAACCTGTTAGAGTAATGACGTGTATGGTGGATGTCGGGCTCTGATATGCAGCTTTTAGATAAAACTAGAATTGGCACATGAAAGACGAAAAATAAGTGGTTCTCAGAGGTAACTAGACGTACTCAGCGCTTACTGGAGAGTTTTTGTGCTGTTAGTGGGTAAGTGCAGTCCACTTAGAGTAACCAGCTGAATTATACCTGAGAGAATAGCACCTAGTCTGTCCATGAAGAGCACCTATAAACATTTTCGATAGGTGCACTTCGTAGATATAAATTTATTTTTACAATATTATCCCCGAAGCGCAACTACGAGTCAGCAGGATGTGCTGGGACTTGTAGGCTGTATACTGATTTCTGACACGTGGCTTGTACTGTTTTGTCTTCTGCACAGACGCCACAGAGACTCTCTGTTCTTAATGGATCAGCAACACGAGTGTGATTGGTGTTGCACAGGACTTGGTAACCACTTTCCATCAAGTGAGGCGTGTGTTTGTCTGCCATCTAACTGGTATTAAAAATAAAACAAAAATATACGTTAGATCCTATTTAAAAATTAATACTTAATTCTTTATTGCACACAAACAGTAAAGAGGTCAATAACAAAATACATATATAAGAAATATGTACAAAGGCGAGCTTAACTCAATATGAGTTCTCTACCAGCAAACCTTTGAGTAGCAGAGAAGCAGTTAAAGTAATAAAGGGACGTGAAGTGTACATTAATTTTTCAGATAAACCTCCTCTACACTTATATAATTGTTAAATTAGTTGATACTTTATTAGTTGAAATTAAGCCGGTAGAGTACCCCAATTGTATCAGTTTGTGGTCTCCCTTTCACAGGCATTACCGTCAGTGATATAATTACACGCGGTTGTTCTAAAGGGAATTGAACGGCATTAATTTGAAAGGTGATATACAGTAAACCATACGCTTAAGGACTTATTTAAAGGTATTGTTCAGTACGTTCCACATAAATAAAATATTATGTGACTGATATTATGTTTAATGACATTTTAAAGCAATTAGTATTTTAACTATTCAAATTGACTTAAATTGAAATTATTAACAAATTGAATAGCAATCTATGACAGCCCTTGAATCGTGATAATGTGTAAGTTTGTTCAATATCACTTAGCTTAATGTGTATCGATCGTGTCATGAATGTAATTTAACCCTATAATGCATTAATTATGTAATCCTATTAAGAACTTCTAACCACCAGTGGCAAAGGGCAATATTATACTGATAGGAAGCTGATAGAATTTGAATGTGTGTATTTTAAAACTAAAGTTGTCAGTGGAAAAAAAAATACATTCTTCCAATTAGTCCCACCCTCCCCTTTCCTACACAGGACAACACGTGCAGGTTTTAGATGTCATCCGCACACGGTGCAGAACATCCGATCAAGAACCAAGCGGATCGGTGACTCTTTTCTCTGTCGCATTATTAAGGCCTGGAATTCATTACCAGCTCACGTGTTTCCTTCTTCCTACAGTCCCGGGTCCTTTAAGCGGGGCGTGAAAAAGCATATGATGAGGCCGTCAAGCTGAGTGTCACCATTGTCACACGATATGTGTAAGTAATGGTGACCCTCTTTTCTGAGACTTTGCCTTCAGCTTACCATCAGGCAAGGTGAAGTCTAATTGACGTGTTCTATATAAATATTAAAAAAAAACACTTTATATAACATCGTTATAATCTGGTAGGATTTAACTCGAGCAGCTATAAGTCACGCTAACCACTTCCCACCAGTAAGGGCCGTGTGCGTGCTTGCCACCAAATTGGTATAAAAAAATAGAAATCGGTAGAAATCTTGAAATAGAGATATTCATAAATAGAAAATAGAATAATAGAAATCTTTAATTCATTATATTGTTCAAGTAGCACCATTGGACCATTTTTAATTAACGTTTTTCCGTAACTAAAATTATATTTTAACTGTGTATTACATACATACGTATGCTTTTATCCCCGGAGGGTTAGGTAGAGGTGAATTAATACCCACATTTCACCAATTATTTTATTCAGTCACACTTAATAGGGAGTGAGCCTATAGCCGTCTTCCGGGCACTATTGTTGACTCAAGCCATTCATATGAAGCTGAGTCTGGGCTGTATATATGTGTCTGATGTTAAACAGCCCTAACCCTTTGTTGCCTTGTACGAAACCGCATGGGAAGAGATGTGACTGTGTATTGAAATGACATAAATTGTTTTCAAAAACAGCTATTTTTATCCTTAATAAAAGAATATTAGTAACAGATAATAATTATTAGTATTCCCCCTAACCCTTCTAGCTTAGCTAAATGGTTTGTGTTAGGAGTGAGTTCACCTCGGTAGTGTAATGACCAGGATTCAAACCCGGGACCTTTCGATCATAAGACCGACAAGAGTTTTGAGGAGGTAGGACACAACGGTATTTCCGTCCAATTGAGCAGTCCGACTGGGGAAGTACCTCCGCCTTACAGAATACCGCGGCCATAATAACCTCGTGCTATGCTCCCGGTGGTGATTAGCGTAGCCAGAGCTTACTGGAGAGCTTTTGTGCTGTCAGTGGGAAGACCAAAAGCTTGTCCTGCTTTGTCTTTCACACTGACGGCACAGAAACTCTCTGTGCTTACAGGGTTGGTAACGCGTGTGTGACTCCATTGGTTTTACACACGTCCATAGGCCACGGTAACCACTTTCCACCAGGTGGGCCGTGTGCTTGTCTTCCATTCATTTTGATGCTTCATTCTATAATACCAACTAAAATTATCTTTGTATCTTTTCAGATAAACATCGTAGTGGTGATTACAGTGAAAATGCAAGTGACTTAAATGTGAATTGTGAAAATGAAGACCGCCAATCTTGTGTTGACACTTATTTGTGTCATTTCACTTACCTGCACGCACGCCAAAACAGGTTCGTTTATTATATTCACTTTTTATTCATAAGTTAAAGGTTTGCGTTTACGTTTGCGTATTTACTTGATTGCGGTAACGGTTTAAACGAGATGTATTAAAGTGTGGATGAGTGTTGCTCTCACTAAGATATTTGGGGCTCAAGCGAATCTGAGCTGCAAGCCGTCTTGATAACAGCAGCACAAGGCACTGGTGCAGTCTTTCCTCTCGTAATCAAAACTTTAGGTTGTAGGACATGACGGTATTGAACCTGAGCTGCAAGCCGCCTTTGCTGATAACTGAACAAGGCTATGGTGCAGACTTTCCCTTAAGAATTAAAAATTTAGAATGTAGGATACGACGGTATTCCTATCCCAATTGAGCAGTCCGACTGGGGAAGTACCTACGCCCTACAGAATACCGCTGCTATAATAACCTCATGTTGTGTTACCAGCAGTAAGCAGGGTAGCCAGAGCTCACTGGAGAGTTTTTGTACTGTCAGTAGGAAGACCAAAGGCTTCTCCTGATTGTGTCTTCTGCACTGACGGCACAGAAACTCCTGTTCTTAAACGGTCGGCAGCACGGGTGTGACTCTCCGGGTGTTGTATAAGTTCATAGTTCACGGTAACCACTTACCATCAGGGGGCTGTGTGCTTGTCTGCCACCTTAGTTGTATAAAAGAAATAAAAAAAGGTCCAATGGCAGTCGTTCCCGTAAAAATCGTAAATATATCGTTTTATCTCATATGGCTGAATGGAATACTGCTTGCATCTCTGGGATGGCTCCGCAAAGTACCTACTAGACTAGATGCTCTCAACAGGTTGCATCGACGTGCGGTCCGCATTAATGGGAATCCTGAGGTCAAGCGCACCCTTGAGCCTTTGTAGATGCGTAGAGATGTTGCTTCCTTGGCAGTATTTAAACGTCTTTACCATGGTCAGTGTTCTTATTAGCTCTTCCAATTAGTCCCACTCTCTCCATTCCTACATAGGACAACACGTGCAGGGATTAGATGTCACCCGCACCCGGTGCAGAAAACCCGGTTAAGAACCAAGCGGTTTGAAGTATCTTTCCTTTGTCGCACCATTAATGTCTGGAGGTCATTACCAGCTCACGTTTTTCCTTCTTCATGCAGCCCCGGGTCAATTAAGCGGGGCGTGAAAAGGATTTGATTAGGATGTCAAACTGAATGCCACCATTGTAACATGTTACGTATCTGTAATGGCGACCCTCTTTCCGGAGACTTTACCTTTAGCTTACCATCAGGCGAGGTGAAGTCAAATTGGCGTGTCGTGTATATAAAATAAATCAAAAGGAGGTAAAGTATAGGCCATTCTTTTATTTCTGTCTACTCTTCTACTACTTCTGACTGCTTTTAAATACTACTAATAACCCACTACTTTTAGTTGTGCCATCCCTCACAGCACTGTTGGGCACATCAAATTAAACTTGCAATTAACCTGATTGAAGAAAGGAAGAAAGAAAGAAAATATATTTATTTCAAAACACAACGCACATTATATAATATATATACACAATTGAGAATGAAGACAGAATTAAAAAATAAAATAAATAAAAACACAAAAAACATAAAACTCAAAGTCCTCATACCCGCCCCAATTAGTTATCTATGGTTGAAAAGGCAGAAACAAGTTTGACAGTAGGGAGTACCCTTTAATTTTTTGCCTGCTGTCAAACTTGTTTTGATCTTTTAGACAGCATGTCAGAATTTTTATTAATTCATATTTTTTGATTGCAATTAAAATTTGCCCGACACTGCCTTACAGAAATGTATAAACCATGATGGATGTAGACGTACAAACACCCCCATCTGACCTGACAACCAATAATGCAGTTGTTAGTTCAGTGATCTGACTCCAATTAAAACGGAACAATAAGCCAACATAATGGATTGCAATCAGTGTATTGGAATTATTGCAGGGCAGTTATTGACATGCAATTTCTTAAGATTGACGTTTTGATAAACCTGATTTGAATTATACATTAATGTTGATGAGAATTAATGCAATCAAGGTTAATATTGCAAATTGTCCTACATTTCGACCTGATGCTCAATTCTCACAAGAAAAATCGGTTCAAGATGATTATTATGATGATATTATGATAAACTTTACAATTTCATATTTCTTTATAATTATGGATTGTCCCATAAAGTTCCATAATATATTCATTAACAAAAATGAGGGCAATAAAACAGCCGAACCATTCAATGCAATCAAAGTAGTTTTTTTACCAAATAGCGTAAATACTGACCGAATGCCTAGGCGTGTCTTTTTGGTGACCCTGGGTGTGGGAATTCTCTCGCTCAGCTCCCAGTGATGGTGCAGAACGCGAGCGCACTGCTTACCGCCGACTTTTGTGAGCAAATAATGCTCGATGAAGGAGACGGGAGTACGGGACCGGAGGAGATTTAGATCCTCTTTGACCTCCGTCCTCCAAGAGCGCAGGCCTGGAGGTGACAGGTGAAGCCACCTACAACTCTAGCAGAAGCAGGCCGAATACTGCCTCACAGAAATTTATAGCTTTTCTAGGAGGTAGGATACGGCGGTATTTCCGCCCAATTGAGCAGTCCGCTTGGAGAAGTACCTCCATCCTACAGAATATCGCGGCCATAATAACTTCATGTTGTATTCCCAGCGGTGAGTAGGGTAGCCAGAGCTCACTGGAGAATTTGTGCTGTGAGTAGGAAGACTAAAGGCTTGTCCTACTTTGTTAAAAAAATTACCTACTACAAGTATTAAGATTTTCTAGTAGGTACTTTAACCGTTTGACACTAACGCTGTACTTTTCATTGATGATAATTGAATATAAAAGCGGAGGAGATAATAAATCTTGGCAATGACGACAAGTAACAACGGTCTGATACCGTGGGTGCGTCGTAACGTCTCTCGTTCACGTAAAAAGTGATAGTATAAGAAAAGTTGGTAGCATTGTAAACATAAATATATCAGGAATAAAACAATAAAAAGATAACATAAACTCACGCCTATATCCTCGAAGGAGTAGACAGAGGTGCTAGTACCCACATTTCGCCAGTTTATGTTTAGGTCCCAATGTAATAGGTAGCGAGCCTATTGCCATTAACCGGGTACTTATAAATCTGCGATAAAAATAAAAATGAAAAGATTATATTAAATATTCTAGGATATTTTACATAGCGTTCTATATAGCTGAAGCATTCATTAGCTTAACTATATTGTGGTATGAGTTCTAGAATGCGTTTTTTTCTTTGTAAGTAAATACCTATATTAGTACATACATTAGTACAAACATATTCATGCATACAAATAATTGAATGCAATATTTGATATTGACATGGTCATTTACATAACTAGTGCTCAGCAAATACATAAACATGGTAAATATCCTGGCGAGTTTAACATTAGTAATACAAATAATTGCTCTGGTAGGGTATCGAATTCACATCCCCTGAATTAACAGTCGAACGATCTACGACACGAAACAGTAGCTATCATTTTAGAAGGTTATTTAAATAATCTAGTAGACATTTTTTTTTAATGTTTGGTTTGTATATACAGAACATACATAAAGGTACTTACACCATATATAGTCTATATATTCTTTATATTGTGGCTTAACCTAACAACAAGAATACAAACTACGTAATATCAGATTCCTATGCAAATGCCATGCAGCCGGAGGGAATTCGGCATCGAACAGAATCTGTTAACTGAATAACTAATCCTATTCAAATATCTCGTTATCAATTCACTTAGAGGGCTTCAAATGTGTTTAAACATACCTAAAGGAAATTTAGCTTGTGCAATGAATTTACTTCATACATCATCAGAAGCACTGATACCATATTATAAATCCTGTTTTCAGAATTTCAGAAAGAAGAAATAAATAGTAAATAAATATTCTACAACATTCCACACAACCTTTCTAGACCCGTGTTAAGCATAGCTTATATAGCTTGTGTTATGGAATTTAGAATGCGGATAAACATACTTATATACTCACATCAGTATCAAAATATCAGGATATTTACCATGTTGCATTGTACGTATAATAACATGCTAAATATCTCGATTATTTTGATACTGATGTGAGTGACCATGATAGTTTAAATACCTATATTATACTTAGATACTTCTTTTTATGTTAATATACATATTCATGCGTACAAATATTATATCATACAAATATAACGGTTATTAAGACCAAAAATAGCCTATGACCTTTTTTAAAATCTAATATACCCATAGACCTAATTTCATCAAAATCTGTTTAATGGTTTAGGCATGAAAGCGTAACATACATCCAAATAAACAGAAATACTTTCGCATTTATAACATTAATATGGAGTATGGATGCAGTACTCGAATAATCTACCATCTGGTATATCCACAAAATAGCTATATGCATAGACGTGTGGAAATTGAAAGGACTGACAACAAGAAAAGTGGCATACCTTTCTTAGATAACAATACAAACTAAGATATATCGGTCATATTGTAGATGAAAAAAAGGAAGGACTGCGCATACAACGGATCGTTTTGAACATCAAATACTCAATAGAAAACCTTACGATAAAAGCAATCTTTTTACCACTCAACATTTGTATGGACAAAATGAAATCAAATTTAGGTGACGGTTGCCAAACTTGACAGCTATCGAATTGGACATTGAACGTTAGTCAATAAACGAGGGAGCTGAGGGAGGAAAATTATAGGCGGGTGGCGCCGAGTGTAAATGCCTATATGCCGATACTGCTTATTGTTCTTATCTAAACTACACATCCCGATATTATTTATATTTGCTACCTGTGTCATCATTTTTAATCTTTGGTGTGTGTTTGGTTTGTTTTTAGTGGTTGTTTGCAATCAGTCTGCTCATATACAATGTGGATAACTGTAATTGGTAATTGTTTAGAAATTATTTACTGGCCTAAACTTTTGTAAACGACCGTTGCTATCCAAAATATAATAAATAAAATAAAAAATAAAATATAATTTAACAATTGGAACTGAAATTTGTTGAAGCATAAAGATACCCGCGGATCCGCCTCGCACCTACGTAAGATTCAGATCCAGATTCCGCAACCCATAGGAACATATTTCTGGGATAAAAAGAGATTATATGTTATTTTTGACTATAATTTAATACTGTACTAAAATTTAGTGTGATTTGTTCAGAATTTTAAGCATTATTGATAAACAACTAACATCCAATAATAAACATCTTCACAAAATTTCATGTTTATATATTAGTAGGATAATGACTTTCATCTTTTATCAAACTATACCTACCTACCTCTTATTCTTCTTTCTATTTCTTTTTTTCGTTCTTATCAGACACACCTACAGAATATCGTGGCCATAATAACTCCGAGTTGTGTTCCCGGCAGTAGGTAGGATAGCCTGAGCTCACTAGAGAGTTGTTGTGATGTCAATGGGAAGACCAAAGGCTTGTACTGTTTTGTCTTCTACACTGACGGCACAGAAGCTCTCTGTCTGTGACTCCCATGGTGTTGCACACGTCCATAGGCCACGGTAACCACTTTTCATCAAGTGGGCCGTATACTTCTCTGCCACCTAAGTGGTATAAAAAAAACAATATCATGGCAGTACAATCCGCTAATTATACCAGAGCCTACGTCACTACTACTATCAAACAGCCAGCCAAATAGCCGTTAGCAATATTTTTTTAACAAATATTAATTAGTATGTAGATGGAAACGTACCTACTACCCTGAATAACTGCGAGCAGTAATCAAAGGTGGCAATGACCCTCGTAGTGACTGGCAAAATCTTCTTAGCTACCTATATATATTTTATTCATAGGTCTAATGGGCGAGAGAAAAAATGTTAGCTTGATTACCTACAAATAGAAGCTCTACGAAGCAGTGACTCTTGATGTTAATTATAGACTAAATCCTCCTCTCAGAAAACGTGGATTTGCAAAAAAATCTAGGTGAAACCATCTGGGCACTTATTCGAGTTGACTAATCGTAAGTGACTACGCGCATTTGTATAAACCGACATATTTTAATTGGTTTAGTTTTACTTATGTTTAATTTTTATGTTATTCAATTGGATATTTTCCTGTAGTTAAAATAAATAATTTAACTGAGCTTATGTTTTTCATGCCGAATCGGTTATATTTAAATATCTATAAATTATTTTTTTACGTATTTATAATTATTATCACTTATTAAATCTATTATAATATGTTGATACATTACTAAGAAGAAAAAAAACTATATGCTAGTAAAAGTTAAAATGCGTCGTGGAATTCCTCCGCATCACAAGCTTCTTGTGGTAACGTTACCAGAAGACTGGCAGAATTGTCACGTTGTATGGCAAGTAAGTATGGCGTTCCCGGCAGAGTAGAATTTCGGCCACCCCATCTCTTCCCATGCGGTGTCGTACAAGGCGACTAAGGGATAGGGCTTTTTAACATCAGACAGATATACCTATTAGGTTAGGTTAGGTTAGGTTAGGTTAGCCCAGACTCAGTCTCAGATGCGGGGCTCAAGTCAACTATAGTATCCGATATACGGCAATAGGCTCACCACCTATTACGTGGGACCGAATACAGTTATTGGTGAAATGTGGGTGTTAATTCACCTCTGCCTAACCCTCCAGGGATTAAGGCGTGATTTTATGTATGTATGTATTTATTTTAATCGTCATACCAACCTATAATAGAAAATTATTTGACCATTGAATATTATGACGTCACAATAATTCATCTCATTCAAGTTGCCTTATAACTTACCAATTTGACGGTTAGTAAAAAGTAACTAATTTGACTAGTCAGTCAAATACCCAATTGAAATGCACCGTATACTCACGTTAAGACTGCGATTATGACTCATTGTCAAGTAGAGTAATCCTAGTTTCATTCATATTCATTTATTCATTCACAGAATGCAGGTACAACAAGTGTGGTCTTATAATTAAAATAATGTTTCCTTGTACA
The DNA here is from genome assembly GCA_963662185.1 of Eilema griseolum. Taxonomy (NCBI): domain Eukaryota; kingdom Metazoa; phylum Arthropoda; class Insecta; order Lepidoptera; family Erebidae; genus Eilema; species Eilema griseolum. Next base: position 23,041,255 of record OY759238.1, read on the forward strand.
TTCTACCACTTTTGTGTGGTATGTAAATATTCAAACAGTCAATAATTAATTTGTGACACAATAGATATAAATATAATAGTTATAAGAATCAAGCATGCAATCATAAAAAATAAAAAATAAAAACAATTATCAATGTGATTATAAATGTCAAATCTTAAAATTAATAATTGTCAAATTTAATTATTCTCATAACATATGTCCACCTACCTATGAAAACCTACGTTTTTGTTACGCTTTTAAAATTTAAATCGGACAAAAGGACATACATGACGGGATTGCTTTCTCTTTAACGAAAAATCAGTCAAACAGACTTTGGTGAAATTTGGGATATGTATAGGTACATGGATATAGGTTTAGACTATATACAATCCTTAAACCTAGACGCAGTAAGTGTCATTTTGAAATGACACTTACTGCGTCTAGGTTTAAGGATTGTATTGATTGTAGCAACTTCAAAAATGACAACTACTTCGGTATAAGTTGTAATATGTAGGTATGTAATATACATATACCCCATGACATGCACACGTTGACGGTTTGAAGAACAATATTGACACAAGCCGCTTGGCTCTCGGCAGAGTAGAATTTATGACAGTACAAGGTGACTGAAGGATAGGACTGTTTAATATTAGACAGATATATCCAGCCCAGACTCAGGCTCAGATGCATGGCTGGAATCAACAATAGTGCCCGGAAAACGGCAATAGGTTCTCTCATTAATACCGTAGGACAGAATACAATTATTGTTGAAATGTAGGAGTTAAATTCATCTCTGTCTATTTCTCCGGGGATAAAGCGTGATTATATGTATATGTAGCTGATATTCGTAACTTTTATTTCGGGGCTGTGTTCCTGTGAATCGTGGAAACGAATCAGCATTTTAACGCGTATCAATCATTGGTAAGGACTACGCTAGGGAATTCCTGCGGGCTCGAACTCCTAACAAAAGCAATTTAGCATTAGGAGGTTTTAGAGGAATACTAACAATTTTGCATAGGTATTTTTTTTTCAAGATATTCTTCTTCGAGTGTTATTATAGTGTCAATGAGTTTCTTGAGGATAAATGATGATTGTTTGGGTGCATTTAAAGTTGGACATTTGAAGTGTGATTTCAATGTATTATGTGTAATTATTATATATGAGAGGATTATTGTTTGTATGATTATTGACAGTATTGTGCATTCTTTTATTAAAAAATTATACATGCATGTATTCTTGACACCAAATATTGGCATTAATGGATATTTTATTTATATTCTCAATATCAACCGCGGTAGCCTAGTGGTATGGGTAATGGACTGCTGAGACGAGGTCTATGGTTCGATCCTAGGTTTTACCATGGCACACACCAATGACTTTTCGATGCTTTTCGAAGTTGTGTGTGTATTTATTGCAGGTTTATAAGTGCCCTTTTAATGGCAATAGGCTCGCCACCTATTACATTGGGACCTAAACATAAACGGCGAAATGTGGGTGCTAGCACCTTTGCCTATCCCTTTCGGGGAAATAGGCGTGAGTTTATGTTATGTTATGTTATTTATATTCTAATTTTAATATTATTACAATTTAATTGTCAATCAAATATGTTACAGTTCAAATGGATAAATTTGGATGCAGAGAATCTGCGAAACATGTCGCACCTTATTTGTTCTTGTAACACCATTGCAACATACCGTGTTCCTAGCAATAAATGATTTACTTACTTACTTCATTTTAGCGTTAATTCCAGTCGCATCCAAAGTCTGGACCTGTCCAAACCCCATTATTAGTCTCACTGCGGATTTGACTGAACTTCGATACTATATTTAAACTATCATGGTCACTCACATCAGTATCAGAATAAACGGGATATTTACCATGTTTCATTGTGATCAAGATGCTTGCAACAGCGCCGAAATATCGGAAACTCAAAACAATGAAACATGATAAATATCCCGTTTATTCTGATACTTCGATATTTTCCTTGAAGCGATACCCATATGACATCCACCACCCAAAGGTGATGCAATAAGGACTTTTTTAGGCTCTAACTACCCGCAACGATTGCCATAGATGGTGGTATAACAACCAGGATCGACAAATTAACGAGCTCTCCGAATGACGACCAGACCAATGTAAATACCCATTTTCATGCATATAAATATTTGGACTGAGCAGGGGGATCCAACACGCACCTCCTGCGTAGTGGCCGCATTCACTACGGCCACGCTACAGAGACTGTCAATATATTGATTGTTACTAAATTTCTCAAATGTAGTTTGTTTATTTATTTATTTATACTTTATAGTACACACATATAATACATAAATATAAAAAGATGAGATGTAATGTACAAAAGCGAGCTTAACTCAAGGTTGAGTTCTCTTCCAGCAAACTCGGGAGTGCACAGAGGAATTGCAATACGAGAGGCTAAGTCTAGTGCACAAGTGTAAAATTAATATAAGAAGGTATAAAATGTGTATACCCCCGACAATAGGCACAAATATACACATACACATATACATACTCACGTACATACATACATATATACATACATACCTACATACATACATAAATAAACATACATACATACATACAAATACATATTATATATGTCTGCTATAGTTGAGAGAGAAAGTAATCTCTTATACGTCTTTTAAAAATATACAGAGAAGGACTATCGCGTATGGAGTGAAGAAGAGAATTCCACAGTCGTACTGCGGAAACTGTGAAGGAATTGTCGTAGCAAGTCGAACTATGCGAGGGAGTTCGAAGTAAAAGAGAAGACGAAGTGCGACAGGGCTTACCCCTGGGGACAAGGAATTCAAAACGCTCACGAAGATATGAAGGAGAATGAGGGTTGTGAAGAATAGAAAAGAGAAGGGAACCGCAATTATTAATATTTCCTCTAACCCCTCCAACTAAGCTAAATTACTTGCGCTAGGACTCGGTAGCGTAATGTTCAAGATTGAAACCCAGAACCTCTCGATAGTAAGCCCGACTTCTTCATCACTAAGCTACCGACGCTTTGATTATGTCATTGTAATTATCAGTATGATTTTACCTACTCCATAAAAACTAGGTATTATGTTACAGTTCTTAGTATAAAATGTATATAGCATGGATAATTTACAGTTCGCGTGTCGATTGGGCTACAATTAATACGGCATGGCCATTTATTATTAGATTTGTGTAGTCATTACCGTATTGTAATTATCGAGTGTCGATGTGAGTGTAGGCAGGTGATAGTTGTTTGCAATTAAGGTCCTCGTTAGTTGATTGCGGGTAATTTAATATTAACAACAGTAATGGCTTATAAATACAGTTTTTTAAAGTCATTTTTATTCATACATGCATTTAATCGCAGGGTGACACTTAGTAACGCGATTTGAAGTAATGTTTTCAATGACAAACTCGACTGCTGCCCAAAAGATCGAAACAAATTTTATTGCAGGCGGTACCGTTTAACCAATCATTGACCAATAGAAAATTAATGGGTATCGCCTGCTATTAAAATTGTTTCCATATTTTCGACAGCATTTGAGTTTCTTATTTTATTAAACTTTTTGTTATGTTTGACAATACATATCGACGGTTAAAAGGAAATAGGGGATAAGCGACAAAAGATGAAATGTTCAGGAGAGCCGTTCAAAGTTTTAAATTTTAGAAAAACTGACGTATTTTTGTCATTTATTAAGATATTGTGAAAAGCGAAACAGTTATAAAATCAGATAGAAATGGAACAGTTACTGGTATTCTTAGTTTTAGTGATTTGACGTTATTTAAAGTAGTTTTTGTCGCTTATAACCACAGCTTATAATTTTTGAATTAGGAAATATGGCATAAGATACAAATGACAAAATCAAATATTAAAGGATAAGAAGCATATGCGACATTCCAATTTATTATTTCGCAAGGTAAAAGGGTATAAGCGACTAGACCGTTCAATCAATATTATAGGAAAAGAAGGATAAGGTACTTTTCATAGTGGTTGTATAAAAGGTAATAGGGCACAAGAAACACTCGGCATTCAAAACAATACCAGGATATAAGACATTAGTAACACACAATGTCGCTACGAAGCAAAGAAATATGGATGAAAAGCCACCCCAAACACAATCCTTCATCAGGAAAATATCTAAAACAGATATTACACGACACCGTAATAGGGTATCTAACTTCTAAATTGCTTGGGAGCAAATTCTCACAGAAGCATATTAAGGATCTATTTTACTAAGAAGCCTATTACAGTATACCCTGCTAGAATTTTACACTAAATAGTAGATTTAAAAGATATAGCTTGTCATTTCATATTTGCTAACGAGCAGATAGTGTGATGTTTTTTGAAATAAAAAAGGAGTTTTTTTAATACTTTTTAATCAAGAAAAATCAAAATTAACCCCCTTACTAATAAATAAAAACACGAATCGTATTTATATTAGTAAACGGAAGTAAGGTATAACTACCAGTGTCATATTAAAATCAATTTAGGTAATAGAGCATAACCGACTTGGCTGTCATTAAGAACTGAATGTAAATAGGGGATAACCGCCAGAGTAATATAAGTATGCATTGTGTATATAGGGCACAAGCGCCATAGCTCTGTTAAATTACGAAATGGAAGTAAGCTTTAAGCAACATTTGTACTTTTCAATTGAAATGCTTAAAAGGCATAAACAACCAAAAGCTTGGCACCCTTGTGAAGTAAAAAGGTATTACCGACAACAAACCCAAAATAAATCATTTTTGTAGGGGTACAATCACCTTTATAACAAAAATGTCCAGAATTTTCGTCGGTTAGCAAAAATAACACTATAAATTGTATTTGTTTTGCTTGGGCATAAACGCCAAAAAAGTCATCGTAGAGCCATGGGAGTAAGCGCATTCGAAAGAGCAGAAAATTTTAAGTCCAATGGCATAAATAACTCATTTTTGACCAAAATGTCGCTTATGCCCTATTTCCTTTTACCCGTCGATATATTTCACTAGCTGTTGTCCACGGCTCCGCCCTTGTTTTACGAGCGGAAGTTCCTTCGGATACTGCCCCCGTCGGTCATCAGTAGTTTCAGAATCGGACCTGGTGAAAGATTGCCTGGCTCCCCAACTGACCCCTGATCATCTTCGGTTTAAGATGACATCCTCAGGAGTGGAAAACATCCCTATCGAATAGTATGGGAATTTACCAAATTAAATTATATTTATAATTTGGTAATATCTTTTGAATAGAATGTCCGATTTGAGTCTGGAGTTTTAGTAACGATCCTCAATTTAAAAAATATATGTTAGGCAATGAACATGCTTTCTAATGGAAAAAGTATTTTTGAAATCGGTGCAGTAGTTTTTGAGTTGGTTCGAATACAAAACTATAAATGTTTCCTCTTCATAATATTAGCATAGGTGTACAGAAATCTATCGGATTTGCTGCCCACCTCCCTTTTCTAATAGCGTGATGTTAAACTACCTATAACCTTTGTCGATAAATAAACTCTCTAGCAAAAAAATATATATTCTATTTGAACCGGTAGTTCCTGAAATTATCACGTTCAAACAAACAAACAGACAAAACTTCAGCTTCATAATAATAGTATAGATTTCAGACCCCATTCATTGAAATTTATTCAGTAGTTACGACTATAGAGGAGAACAAAGAAAACTACATAAATACATACGCGTGTAATACATACCTCTGCTGGCGTAAAATTACCATCAGGCGAGGTGAAGTCAAGTTGGCGTGTCCTAGATAAAATAAAAGAATACGTTCATTTGTACGATAGCACAGATTCAAAAAAGTCCAAGCATAAACTCAACCACAGACTCCTTAGAAATGTGTGCCATTGAATTTGACATGACATTTGTTTATTTTAATTAATTTGCTGTTGTGATAATTGAATGACTCATTCCTACAACTTTAATCACCATCCAAAGGTTGCCTGGCAGAAATCGCTTAAAGCGATAAGGCCGCCCATTGTACTGATCCCATAGTTTATAGACTTTAGTAATGTTTTATATAAATGGTTTACAATAAAGTATATAATAAATAAATAAATATCTGATATCGGATGAACACATCGTTATATCGGGCCAGACTATGTGAAAGACAGATACATATTTCATATATTTTACTTCCTATCGGCTATCGGATGTCAAATATCGAAACTAACACAGATATCGGATCGGATAATGGGAAAAAGCTCTTAGGGTAAAGTATGGGGGCAAAACATACAGGATTAAACAAATCCAAAGTCCATTACTGTACAATTTATAATTATGTACTGACCTTTGCATAAAATATCCAACGGTGTATTTTTATCTATAAACTGCTGTTGTGAGCCTATTCCTTAAGAGGGTTTACAAGTAATACGAGTAATCTGTGATGTAATTTCACTATTTACTTAACAAAAGAAAAAAGCAAAAACTAATTCTCTAATGCACTAGACCGTGTTCTAGACCTTTGTACTAAGCTATATATTTTTACGAGGATTATGTATTGGAAAAGTAATGAGATACTCAAACCTTTATTTAGGCACATTTACATGTAAACTTTAGTATTAGCAACGTAATGTAGTCATGTGTAGACCGCAATGGAGGTTATGTTAAGGGGTATGCATAAGTGATCGCCGTACGGTCGTGCCCAAGTCCCGTCTAGCGAGCGCAATCAATAAATCATTTGCGTGAGGTGGAAGATGATGGAATCAAGTTGGATATTGATAAATTGGCTAGTTCTCGACTGACGATGGGAAGCTTAAGTAGAATTGGCATTGAATTGAATGCATACGTTATCAGGACGACCACCTATTTGCTTGCTGACTAAGTAATATAACGAATCAAAGAATCAATTTCATTTATTCAGTTTAGATATATTTATTTGTTTTCTTGTAACACCAATGTAACACACCATGTTTCGAGCAATAAATTATTATTATTATTACATATGAACGTCAAAATCTTACAATTATATCAAGAAATGTTATAAAAATATCAAATATTGTATAAATGAACTATTGAAAAATTATTCTTTCGCTTGTTCGATAGGTTAGTTCTTGGTTTTTGTTTAGTTTGGTTTTGTTTACAATTTATGTTGTGCGAGAAAGCAAGAGACTTAGGTTGACCACGCGTTCTTACCATCAAGATACTCATCTGCTTTACCTTTTTTAATTAGAGATTTTTTACACATTGAGAATATTCACTTGTACTTATTCTACTTGTAGTTAGTAGACCTGACCGGTTTCGCCTTACGGCTACCTCAAAGGTTTCGCCTTACGCCTTGTAAAGGCGTAAGGCGAAACCTGTCAGGTTCAATAACTATTGAAAATAATGTGGAAAAGTACAAATTCCACCAAGTGCCATCAATTAACTGTATAAATAGTCGTTTTCCGGGGACGAGTTGGGGACTCTGTAGTCCCCACACCTGAAAAGAGGGCCAGATCGTGAGAGATGGCCCTCGGGCGTCCGGGGTGCGAAGGATATGCCTGTCAACCTCACCTTCGGCAACCAAAACGACCCACAGGCGGCGTGTGTTATAGTCGGTTCGAGTCCGACATAACCTCCTCCACCGGTTCCGGTGGGGAGGTACCCGTGGGGAATTCGCGCACGTAAAAAAAAAGTATAAATAGTAGAGAGAATTTTTCACTTCTATTTTAAATTTATTTAGTGACATGTCAACCAGACAATTAGTAGGATTTTATCGTGCAGAGTGTGTGTTTTTTTTTGTACTGTATGCTGTGTCGCAATAAACATTTTTTCTTTCTTTCTTTCTTGTGAAAAATCACACATATTATATAGATCCTCAGATCAAACCATAGATGAAAGCACATTCGGCCACTTATGTAGCTTACTCAGTGAGTTAGAAGATGTATTATTTATTCACCAGCTTTTTAAATATCTCTTATTTCCATTTTAACAGTCTATGAAGTCAATATTCAAAGGAAATGTATCAATAGGAAGACAGTTTTCAAAGGAATGATTACGTAAAAAGATAAAAGAAAACGTTGGTATTGACGTCTCGTCACCAAATAATTTTATAAACTTATAATGCTAGAAAAAAATACGGTATTTTAATACAGAATCAATACAAGGAATGAAAAAAATATATTAGGTATGATAATAAACAAAACAAAACAAAACTACGCACGATAACATCACTTTCAATTCAATTCAATTCAATTCATTTATTTGCTTCGAATATGGTTACATTATAGGTCTTAAAAACTAGTGAATTTTTGATTTGTTCGTAAGATTTTGAACCCTCAAAAAGAGCTTACCACTATCAAAATTATTAAAATAAAATGGTGAGAAAGATCGTTTAGACATTATAATGACGATCCATACCAGGATAAATATAGGACCTTGATCGATTCAAAATGAATATGGTTGAGATAAAAAACCGGAAAACAAATATGTTTATTTAAAAATCTCACTACCATAAGCAAAATGTATCTTACTGTGTGCCCGGTTAATGGCAATAGGCTCGCCACCTATTACATTGGGACCTAAACATAAACTGACAAAATGTGGGCTAGCACCTCGGCCTATCCGTTCGGGGATATAGCGTAGTAAAAAAACACATTTTATTCATTTTAACACAGTATTAAATTAAATAAGGTTTGATAAAAATAGTTTTAATGTTTTAATTTTTAATTGTAGGTACATCATCGAATTACTATAAAGGATATTTTAGTAAGCACGGCAGCAAAAGTAGAAACCTTAAAAAACGCAATTTAAAGACATAGCAGCCGAACCCCTTAAACTAATAAGACAGAAATGGTAAACACCTCCGAACCATTAATTTCCAACCTTTCGGTGGTAAGAAGCTAACAAGGTAAAATTTTCTTCATCACGAAAAATACCTACTCCGTGATCGCGCAAAATCCTCCAAACATAATTGTTTATTTATAAAACCTTTTAACGCGAGAGTTGATACCAAATTACTTACAGAGGCAGGTCGATCAATACTCGGCTAAAGTATACCGCAGTCGTTGGTCTCACACGAGTGATCCCTGTTTACACATCCAGATCCCTCGAGCCTCCACGTTAAGCCTTCGATACCGATTGTAATGCGAACAGCTGTGACAGTCGTTACCTCCAGTTTACGACTTGCGTTCTGTTGATTAGCTACTGTCACTTGCAGATCAATGATCGGTATTTGGGTGAGATATTTTTATAATTTGATTTTAGAAATAAATGGATTGATTTTATCTGAAAAGTACAGTTACTCTCAGTTATAGAACACTAAAGAATTTACAGTCGATGTTTACCTTAAAATATTTTTTTCTATCTATGCATATGTTGTAGTATGTTTATCCGCATTCTAGAACCCATAACACAAGCTAGTTAAGCTATGCTAACCATGGTTCTAGATAGTTTTGTAGAATGACGTGGAATATTTATTATTATTTATAAATAAATGTATGCACCTAATTAGGTACCTACTGTCACTTGCAAATCGGTGGTCAGGGTTTTGGTGTTTATATTTGGATGATTTTCTTTTGGAAACTAATGAATTGGTTCTGTCTGGGAAGTACCACTTTAATATGATATTCACTTTGAGTACATACAGTCACACCCACACATCTTTCCCAATGGGGTAAGTATCCCACATGTGACCCCGTGTCTCTATTTGATATATTTTTATAGATTCACTTTTTATTCTTCCCTTCTCTTCTGCACGTGGCAGACCGCTCCTTTCCGAGCGCGAAACATTATGATGCTTAACTTTACCAAAAAAAAAAAAAAAAATAACACAATCGTAAAGAGTACCAAAATTTGAAAGGAACTAAATCTCAATTTTTGTGTACTCACTTCAGCAGTTTACGATGACAGGTTGCTCGTCATATTGGCACGGAAGTCAGTGCGATTTGTAGGTACATATTGCGTGCTGAACGCAGTAAGCTCAATAAAACGCGGATCAATATTTTAGTTGAAAAAGAAATAATAGTCCTTATAGCGAATGACCGGTAGTATTCAAAAATATAATAATAATACTTTGGAGCGTGGAAGCTACTTGTCGCTTTTTTAATTAAAATGCCAGATTTGACTTTTGATTTGTGAAGGCCTGGATCAGAGCCTGGTTCGTTAAACTGTTGGCAGGGCCCTATACACCCGTTTAAAGCGATCAAGGTCATATATTTTACCCTGGTATGGAATGTTATTGTAATGCTAACCGTCTAAACGATCTAACTATTCAATTATTATTGGTGGTGGTAAGCTCTTTTCAAAGGTTCTAAATTTTACGAACACCCGACAGATCCCTATACTTATATATTCGGCAGAGCCCTGAACTTTCGTTAGGGCTCTACAAAACTTTAGTAATGTGGTTCAGATTCTATTAATATTTTATTGAAATTTATAGATAGATAGAAAATACTTTGTTGTACAGCAATACATTTACAGCAGAGGCAAATAGGTAGCATGTATATACACAGCTTAATGTACAATGGGCGTCCTTATCGCTGAAAGCGATTTCTTCCAGGCAATCTTGTTTAAAGTTTGAAAAATATATGGATTAAACGGGATTTATTTCATTTCATTAATATTATATGAAGTCAACTTAGGCGCCAATCAAGTGCTTTTAAAAGTTTTATCTCTGACATTACTGGAGGTCTCAGTATTGTTCGAAATTTCAAACGTAGGAGGCTTTCTTGTATGTTATCGAGTACCGTACATGATTTGACCATGGAACTAATAAGTACTACGTACAACTGGAATGTGCACTCACTATAAGCGTGTACACAATATAAGACTTTAATGAAATGGGTGAAAATTGTATTTAAAACGAACGGGGAAGCGAGCCGATAGAGACAGCAAGCACGAGGTCAATGTGTCCCTTTCTATTATTGCCAGTACACATGAAAATACTTTTTAGTTGTTTATGATATTTGTGAAACTATTATTAAATATTATAGTAAAAAAATGTGTGCTCTTGACTCGTTTAAGTCATGAAGTAGAAATAAAAACGTAACATTTTATGATCATTAAAACATCGCAAGGTTCTAAACTGTAAACATATAATTCTTTTGGTAGTACAATGGTAGGATTTTGAACATTAACGTCGCAATCAGCTATCCTAAATGGCATAGGTTGTATGCGCTGACTTGTTCGTAGTCTCAAAGTAATTTTATTAAGTACCAATTTGTATTGCTATCATGGTGAAAAGGTGTATTAAAGGTTGCAGCAGTGAAACATTTGCAGGATGTAATATATTGTTACGATGGACGTATCGCCATTGATGTTGCTGGACCTTTTCCAATGACTGAAGAAGGTAACAAATACATCATAGTAATGCAAGATTACTTCACTAAGTGGCCTGAAGTATTTGCGACACCCAACCAGGAAGAAGTCACTGTGGCAAGGAAACTGGTTCAGGAAGTGGTCTGCCGGTACGGCGCACCTATGGAAATCCACTCTGACCAAGGACAGAACTTCGAGTCTGCTCTATTTCAAGAAATGTGCAAACTCCTTGGAATGAACAAGACCCGTACGACTCCAGCGCATCCGCAGTCAGATGGAATGGTCGAGAGGTTTAACCAGACGTTGGAAAATCACTTGGCTAAAGTTGTCGATGAATATCAAAGAGATTGGGACCAGTAAAATCCCACTGTTCCTGATGTCCTATCGATCTGCGGTACATGACAGTATGGGACACACCCCAGCGAAAGGGAATTTTGATCGCGAGATTAGGCTAGCAGTGGATGCAATAACCGGTACGCCACCTGATAGTCCTAAGCCCGTGACGGATTACGTGAGTGAACTTCGAAACCGACTGGACGAGGTGTACAGAATGGTCCGGGAAATCAATCTGAAGACAGGTGAAAGGATGAAAACCCGGTACGATAGAAATGCAAACACCAACGGTTTTTAAGAAGGAACACTGGTATGGGTTTCACAATCCGCTACGAAGGAAGGGGAAATCTCCAAAACTCCAAGCTCGTTGGGAAGGGCCCTATACGGTTATTACAAGAATCAATGACATTACCTACCGCATTAGGAAGGGTATTAGGGGAAAACCAAAGGTAGTCCATGTGGATAGGTTGACGCATCATCATGGAACAAACGATGCACGGGACGAGTATGTATGACTAAGAGGGAGGTAATGTTACGACCGACGTCGATATCTCGAAAACTAGTAATCGAATCTTCAAGAAATAAAAACGCAAATTAAGAGAGATGTCAATTCCTATTTCTTGCAAAATATTTGGTCACCCTAGCAGAGTAAGATACAAGCACCTCCTAGTTGCTATCTCTTTCGGACCGTTTTCCTAGATTAGTGCACATTCCGGTTGTACGTAGTACTTATTAGTTCCATTGATTTGACTAACAACATCTGTCTAGTTCATGTGAATAACATGATCTTAATTGCCTTTGAAGCCTGTTTGTTAAATAAAAAATATAGATAAACATTTATTGTGTACCACCATAATTGTAACACATTATTGAATATTTCAATGTTATTAAACTGATTTAATGGTAAACATAGTTGGTTTTATCGTTAAAAATGATGTCTTCCAGACAACCTTGGATGAAACGACAGTTGATTATGTACAACAAATATTAAAAAAGAATATATATTTTCACTACACCTATATGTAGGTTTAATGTACACCTAGTCTTACACTTTCGTGTGTATTTAAAAACTATTTTTTTTTCAACTAAGATGGCAAACAAGCACGCCGCTCACCTGATAAAAAGTATTTACAGTGACCTATGAAAGTGTCCACACCCGTGCTACTGACCCTGTAAGAACGGAGAGTTTTTGTGCCATCAGTGCAGAAGACATAATCAGGACTAGCATTTAGTCTTCCCACTGACAGCACGAAAACTCTCCAGCTAGCTCTGGCTACCCTGCTCACTGCGAGGAAGACGACACGAGGTTATTATAGCCGTGGTATTCTGTAGTGTGGATGTACTTCCCCAGTCGGACTGCTCAGATGAGACGGGAATACCATCGTGTCCTGCCTCCTCCAAAATAACTCTAGAATAAAAGGTACTATAATGTATTTTACTATGCTATTCAAAGTATTCAGTGATAATTTAGGAGAATTATCGAAAATCACTTTTACGCATAAAAAAAATCGCATTTTTTTCTGACGATAAATAAAAAAATTGTATGTGACCAAATAAGCATCAACCATAAAAACACAACAGTGTCCTATCCCTCACATAAAGTGTGTTTACTCTTCCTCTAGATATCATAAGTAAAGATTTCCATTTACAAAAGGAACCTTTAAAGGAATGAACTCGCGTGAGGCTATAAAATGCGAAGGCCACTGTACATATATATTTACGTGATTAGGGCTGCCAACGTTTTAGTTAAAAAGTAAGCTTGTTTATTTTGTGGGCTCTGAGGCCTTACCACCACCAACCTCACTTTACTTTCATAGTGTGATTCGGACCATCAGCGTACGTCAAAATACTCAGGATACTAGTGGTATATTTTTAAAATGAGTCAAACAGTAGTGGTTACGTTAATTTGTTAGAATTTACACTTGCCTTGCAAGATACAGTGCACAAAATCACTGGCGTAGCTATGGGTGGGCAAGGCGGTGCCGTTAACCGGGGCCCCTAAGCTCAGGTTGCCTCAAACTTAGAGACTGCGCGGTCCGTAACTAGCTTATCTTATATTAAACTAGAATGAATATACGAGTATGTAAGAGTTAAACACCACTCTAATGATGGCAACTAATTTGAAAGAACTTGTGAAGTATTTTCTGTACTATTTCTTTTGTTTGTGTAGTGTTGTCACCTTACAGATTCATCATACCATTTATTGCCTCTGAGCTCGGGGGCCCCGAGCCGGGAGAGTCCAAGCTTAGTGGCCCTTGGGGCCCTGACTAGCTAACCTCGTGTTGTACTGGGTGATGGAGATCACAGTATGAGCGCCATTCTCAATGACTGTGGACCTAAGGATGACAGCTGGGCCCTAGTAGACGGCCCTGTTTCCGCGGTTAGGAGAGGGAAGATTTGATCTCCATAAATAGGGCCTTAGGCGGGCTGGTACCTCGACAAGTTGACTTTGAAAAAAAAGGGGGAGGCACTTCTCTCTTTTGCAGTGGGGCTCTTGGTCACCTAGCTACGCCACTACACATATCAATGGACGACAACGATTGAAATAATATTATTACTTGTAAGAGGTGGTGGTAAGGTCCCAGCTGCGCTATAAAAGTTGTTTTTGCTGTGTAAGGAACAGTAAGAAATATTTATATAACTGTGGTTCGTACGTGGTGGTACTATACGTGACAAACACAACGTTAGGAGCTAAACAGGATAATTATGCGTCACTCGGGGCAACACGGAGGCGAGGGACGCGCGTATTACCTACTACTCACCGCATTGATACCTTTCATCTGATTTACGTAAACTTTATAAAATTTAGACCAGTATTCAAGAATTATACTCTATCCTGAATTTTAAAAATAAATAATTTTATCCTTTGAAAGGAATTCGCCATTTAGAGTACTTTCCCTCCAAGTAAGGTCGAAATCTTCCACACTGTATATCTCAATTTCGACATGACTTACCATGAAAATAATTAAACTTATAGGTAAGTACGTGTGTTTTATACAGTACAATGAAATGTTATCAAAACTATTGATGGCCGCTGAAAAAATAAATGAGGCCACTAGTCCATACACAGTTACCCAAACCCCTTTATAGTGAAGGTTGTTGAAGTTTTAAGTTTAACTTCAATTTAGTTTGTTAACTACGTAATGAGTTCCAAGTAAATATTAATGTAGTATGTTTGGATTACGCTCTGAAAACTTTATTATTACTGATTAATTTGATGTTTATTTTATTATTTGGATACTTCATATGAGTAAAGTACTATTAATTTACTACTGATTATGTACGGCTTAACTACCTAATCCATACGTAATTCGTTAACGAGTCAATTTTGCCAATAATTTTAACATTCATTGCTAGTTATTCATTTAAGTTTAAAATTCCGTCCGTTTGTTGGGTATTTTTGTAGCAATCTCCCGCAAATTTCTGTTGTGGCAACAAAAATTTGCGAGAGATTGCTAATCAATCAAAAATCAATCCGACATGAAAAATCATTAAGCCCTTGATTATTTTTGGATACTTGTATCGTGGCTGTTATTTTTTGTTTGTAAACCTCAAGGAACTACTTCGTTTAGCTCGCATGAAAACGGTTTTTTATACCACTTCATTGGAGACCCTATCATACTGTACTAATATCTATAATATATAAATATTATAAATATGAATGTTTGAGAAGTGGATTGGTTCTTTGGATGTTTGTTATTCAATCATGCGAGAAGATAGATTATACTTTGGAACAATGTATAACCTTTTTTTTATCTCAGGAATGGGTTCCCATGAGTTGCGGGCATTGGATCCAAATTCCACGCGAGCAATACCGCGATTAAAAGCTAGTGTTAAATAAAAAAAAACTTATTATCAACTTGCCATTCCACTGTTTTATTACAGAAGTATAAGGTCGTTTTCACACATTATCTCCGATATCGCTTTTAGACATAGATAGCCGATATCCGAAAGCTGACACCGATACGTCAGGATAAAGTGGTCGATAGCACAAACTCAAAAAACAACAAACCATAAGCTCAACCACAGACTCCTTAGAAATTTTTACCATTGAATATGACATGACATTTGTTTTTTTTTTATAATTTTACTGTTGTGGTGATTGATTGACATTGATATCCGATATCGGGGGAACACAGCGGTGTCAGCTCCGATATCAGATATTGGGTCGGACAATGTGAAAGACATATACATACTGCATAGATTTTATTTCCTGTCGGCTATCGGATGTCGGATATCGGAGCCAACACCGATATCGGATCGGATAGTGGGAAAACACTTTAAAATAGTGTTTGAGTGAAGTTTGAGGTTCAATGGTCTTGGTATTTTAAAATGAAACTTAAACGGGGTAAGTAATTACAATATAAACATGACAAAGAGTACCGATCATTGCCGCGTGGTTCCCGGCAGTGTAGAATTTGGATCAACCCATTTCTTCTCATGCGGTGTCGTACAAGGCGACTAAGGGATAAGACTGTTTAACATTTGACAGATATGTACAGCCCAGACTCAGCCTCAGATGCATGGCAACAATAGTGCCCGGAAGACGGCAATAGCCTCACCCCCTATTACGTGGGACCGAATTTAATAATTGGTGAAATATGGGTGTTAATTCACCTCTGCCCTAACCCATCGGGGATAAAGGCGTGATGTATGTATGTAAAGAGTACCGATCTCATATATTTTCCACCAACCCTACTAGCCCTTATCATAGAGTAAATGTTCTTAATAAACGCCTTAGACCCTTAGCCGGAATAGGTTTAATCAAGAACTATCTAGAACTTTATGAATGCGTACGAGGTCAAGCACTTTGTACCTATGTTTTCTATTAACTACAATTCAGTATATCTTAGATTAGAGTAGCCATGAAATGATCTAGCACAAAAAAACACACTCTACTGAGGAGATATCCTCATCCTATATTTTTTAATTGTGACGTTATGTATCAATATACTGTAGCTCGTATGATGACGTGTGTTCTTGCTCTAATAAATAAGTAATAAATATTCCACAACATTCCACACAACGCTATCTAACCCATGGTAACCATAGTTTAACTAGCTTGTGTTATAAAAAATAGAATGCGGATAACCATACTTAGATACAATTTTATTTATACATAGAAACACCTAGATCAATGCAAATATACATATTCATGCATACAAATATTTGCACTGAGCGGGAATCGAATCCTATCTTTGTAGCAAACTTCAGCCAGATGCTTTCAGCCTTAAGCACTTGATTGAATAAAAAAGATCAGTTTTTATATTATTTATTTAATAATGAACAATGTCACATTATGTTTGATGTACAGTTAAAATAAAAGCAAATATAATTGTGATTAGATATTAAAATGTAGCAATACATCAAAATCAAAAATGTCGATGTCAAAAGAACAATGAAATAGAGGTAACGTCAGCCAAAAAAAAATATTATCATGTCAAAAATAATACGGGTACATCTAAACATCTTTACAAACTTTCATTTATAATATTATAATAATAATAATAAATATTCTACAACATTCTACACAACGCTATCTAGATCCACGGTAAGCATAGTTTATCTAGCTTGTGTTATGGAATCTAGAATACGGATAAACATACTTAAATACTTTTTTTTTGTAAATACATACATATTACACATAGAAACACCCAGTCCAATGCAAATACCCATATTCATGCATACAAATATTTGCACTGAGCGGGGATCGAAACCGCGCCTCCTGCGTAGCAGTCGCGTTCACTACCGCTACGCCACAGAGGCTGTCAAGTATTATATTAAGTAGGAAGTAGTATAGTATATTGTATTCCCGTTCCAATTGAGCAGTCTGGCTGGGGAAGTACTTCCGCCCTACAGAATACCGCGGCCATAACAACCTTGGGTTGAGTTCCCGGCGGTGAGTAGGGTAGCCAGTGCTCAATGGGAAGACCAAAGGCTTATCCTGCTTTTTCTTCTACACTGACGGCACAAAAACTCTCTATTCTTACAGGGTCGGTAGCACGAGTGTGACTCCACTGTTCTTCTTTTTTTTTTTATACCAGTTAGTTGGCAGACAAGCACACGGCCCACCTGATGGGAAGCGGATACCGTGGCTTATGGACGTATGCAATACCAGGGATGTCACACTCGCGCTGCCGACCATGAAGAAACCTTCAGATGCCCTTCTTGAAGAACCCCATATTGTAGGCGCTTGGGAAAACCGCAGCAGGGAGGTCATTCCACAGCTTGAATGTGCGTGGGATGAAGTTTCTTTCATACCGCACAGTGCGCACCGTCTCAGGTCGCAACGTGTGGGGATGAATTCCCTGCCTATGACGAGAGGTGCGATGATAGAATGTAGCTACGGGCATCATGTCAAACAATTCCTCGTGTTGCACACGTCCATAGGCCATGGTAACCACTTTCTATCAGGTGGGGCGTATGTTGTCTACCACCTAAGTTGTATAAAAAAAATCGAACCTAACCTAACCCCGCTGACTTAGTAATCTAAAGTTCCACCGCTACGCTATTTAATAGCACTATACTATATTTACGAACCCATACATATATATAATTCGATCCCAAATGTATAACGGAAATCCCATTCGGCCTCATAAACTACCATGGATCAATGCAAAATATTACCCGATATCATGATGTTGATGTAATTTCACGGGGTGGCGGTAGAGCATGGGATTTCCCCCCATCCTAAACTGCGGTTGTGGTTACCGACCCTTGAAATCTGAAACCACGGGAGCCACGGGTTTTGGTGCATAAATTTTTAGTTTATCCTGATCGATTGTACGTCATATTTTTAGCAATAATTTGGTTTGCATGAACAATCACAGTGTATTTATAATATGAGCGACATCGTTTTATACTTAGACGTGTTGTACATATATGTATAAAACCTTAGGTAACTAAATTATATAGATGTATTCAAAGTGGGCAATAGGGCATGCTTGAATAAACGCGTTCATATTCTTAATTCTTCACACAAACAGTGCACAGATCACACAAAAAATAAATTTCAAGAAACATGCACAAAGGCGAGCTTAACTCAATATGATTTCTCTTCCAGTAAACCTTTGAGTAGCAGAGAGGAAGTTATAGTAATGAAGGGATGTTCAATCATTCATTCATTGATCATATTTGCTTTTAAATTAGGTATTTTTCCTGTAGATATAGTATATTTTTACTTAGCTTATTAAATTATGAATGGTAAAAGAGCGATACAAGTTGCGTATTTATTTTTAATCATTCAACCAACCTATCATAGTGAATTATTTGACTACATTCATTCATTTTATAAAAGTTTCTTTATATTCACTGTTTTGACGTTTAGTAAAAAGTAACTAATTTGACTAGTCAGTCAAACAATTAACTGATACAGCATCTAAAAGTTAGTTAGTTGATTTTAATCACAAAATGTAGTTCATCTAATTCCTATATCAAATTTAAATAATGATTTTTTTTTATATGTATGACACGCCAACTTGACCTCACCTCGCCTGATGGTAAGCTAAAGGCAAAGTCTCAAGAAAGAGGGTCACCATTACAGACACTAAGTGCTACATTGGTGGCACTCAGCTTGGCGGCCTCATCAGATGCTTTTTCACGCCCCGCTTAAATATACAAGTATTATATACAAGTAATATTAAAAATATGAAAGTAACTCTGTCTGTTATAAATTCACGCCTATACCACTGAACTGATTTTTCTTTAATCTTTAGTACAGATATAGAGTAGAGTTTGCAAATTAAACTTTTTTTTTATACCACTTAGTTGGCAGACAAGTGCACGGCCCACCTGATGGAAATTGGTTACCGTGGCCTATGGACGTGTGCAACACCAGAGAAGCCACACTCGCGCTACCGACCCTGTAAGCACAGAGTTTCTGTGCCGTCAGTGTAGAGAACAAAGCAGGACAAGCCTTTAGTCATCCCACTGACAGCACAAATTCTCCAGTGAGCTTTGGCTACCCTACTTACCGCTGGGAACACAACACGAAGTTATTATAATCGCGGTATTCTGTAGGCCCGAGGTACTTCCCCAGTCGGACTGCTCAATTGGGCGGAAATACCGCCGTGTCCTACCTCCTTGAAAATATTTCGTTCGTATTTTCTAAAATATTTCGAAATTTCACTTTATATACGTATTTATATAGATTCTAAACATTAAAAGTTTAAACATATCTTAAAATATAATAATACACGAAATAGTAAATACTCATAATAGGTACCTCTGTAACAATCAGCCCCCCTAGACTAGTGGTAATTCGATGACCGGTATATTGTAGAGTAGAATGACAAATGAATGGGATTTTTGATGTATTTGACAGGCGTCAACGCATGTCATAAACGTCAAATCACATTTGACGACAATTCGTTGATATATATATATAACTAACTTAATTTATCTTATTGAGTTTGATAAACAAATCAAGAAATAATTTATAAATATTAAATACAATAAAAATAAAATAACTATTATACAACTTATAGCTAAGAACAATTAAAATGCGTCGTAGAATTCCTCCGCATCGCATGCCTCTTGTGGTAGCGTTCCCAGAAGACTGGCAGCATTGCCACGTTGTATGGCAATGCTTATTCTCTGTCCTAAAAAGAGGCCAGCCTTCTGGTCACGAGAAGCGTCGACCATTCGCTTCGCAATCTCACGGAAGAGGTTGCGAGCGCTCGGACCCCATGACCCCAAAGTCTCGACTCCAAACGGCACAAATTCATAATCTCCGATGAGATTGGAGTATTTGCGCCGCTTGAGAGCCTCTGCAGAAGCAGCAGCAGCACCAGCACAGCCAGCCGTGCTAGTTATATGGGTAGGAGCCATGTTATCAACGCATGTGGCGTCCCACACCAGAGTCCTACCCATCTTCCATGGCATTAACGACATGCCATCCGGTCTCTTGCCATCGTCACGCGCCAAACCGTTTGATTCTAGTACAGCTGGTACACCGGCGGTAACAAGAGCACGGCGGACTATGTCGTTGAGGCTGGCGTGCCGTGGAATTCGCCCAGCGCTCCTGCAGCACGACAGACCATGGTGTCCGAGTCTGTCAACGGCTTCTCCACAACGGCATTGATGCGGAGAAACACACGGCGCACCTAAACGGAGACAAGTTGCGATGCGGAAGGTAGTGTCATCTAACATAGTCCCTACGTTAGATGACGGAAGAGCTTGTAGCCAAAGACCCGATTCCCACACTCCAACCGCCAGTAAACGGGCACGCTCAGCAGCATTGGAACATGTATTTAGTAATTTTTTTCCAACTAAGCTGCAGAGCGGCCCGTCCCACTGACGCTGTGAGAAAAGGTTCCTTGGGAGATCGGTGTTTGGACATGCAATTTTCCAAGCGTTCACTGCATCAGTCTTACACAATACTTCAGAATTAACTAGTGTAGGTGCAAGGATTTTCCTAGTTAATTCTTCCGTACTGTGGACTGAAGACAGGAACGCTGGTAAGCTGACATCTGAAATTTTGCGAATACCGAGCCCACCCAAGCGAATCGGTAGAGTCGCTTGTAGTAAAGCTCGGTCATCCAAGGCCACATTTAAAATTTTGGTGAGGGTATTTTCTATAATTTCATCCATTTTTTTCAAAATTGTTATATGTTTAAAAAATGGCGTCGATCGTAGGGCATGGGTGAATTTTGGAACGAATAGGCAATACCGAAGAATAGTGAAAGCCGAGTGTATATTTATTTTGAGTAGGCGATCCGAAATGTCACTAAAATTTTGAATTTTTTCCTCTATAAATGAGGTGTAGGCATCTTCTAGGATTAGGGACCCGAGGAGACGTAAAGAGTCTTTTTCTAAAATTTTGATGGTGGGAGCTACGGAATTGAATTTAGAAATAGTTGAAATTTTGTCCGAAACGTCGTTTAAAAATATCTCGCATTTGCTGTCATTTAGTTCTAAACCAATTAATCTAAATTCACTTTTAATAAATACCAAATCTTGTAAAACTGTCTCCACATCTCCTCCTAGAGTCCCATCGTCTAGGTACCATACATTAAATTTAGAATTTAACCGCCGAATAATAGGCTGAATGGCTAAACTGAAAATTACCGGTCCAAGAGGGTCTCCTTGTTGACATCCAACAGCTGATTTCAAAAGGTTGTCCTTGTATAATAGTTTGGAGGGGTATCTGTAACATTGCCAAAGAAAATTATAAATTTTGGGTGTTTCTAATTTAGCTTGGTTCAACAAGGTGTCCCTGTTCACCGAGTTGAAAGCATTCTTCACATCAACCTTGAGAATGACCTCACCTTTACTGGAGCCAAGGTAGGTTGATAAAGCATGTATGGCAACCTCACAGCCCCCCTTTGAACCAAAACCAATTTGGAGGGGCTGTAACTTCAAAGCTAACTCGGTTTTGTAATATCTACAACAGAGTTTGGCTGCCATACGTCGGTACGTACATCCCACGGCAATGGGACGAATGCCACCATCTCCCTTGCGTAGGGCACACAAATTAGCCCCATACAAAATGTCTGTAATGGCATCATCCACACTACCGGAGAGCATCAAATTCATAAGAGCCGTTAGCTCCTTCAGAAGTGCCTCACCAGCCTCCCCGGCGCTTGGCCCTAAAATATCTTTCAAATGTTGTGGGGTTAATGCGTCAAGACCTCCGGCAGAACCACTTCGAAAGGAGACAACGGCTGCCAACACTTCCTTGGCCGTTACGCACAGGCAATCAGGGTCGGGGACAGGTGCCTCAGGAAAAGAAAGGCCACCCGCAGGCGCTGGATGCTTGCTCCGCAGACCAGTAAGGGTCTCCGGAGAGCAGGGCGCCACTACATCGCTACTAAAAAGCAATCTCGATGCCCCACTTATGTCACCATCCCTTAATTTTGATTCAACCAAGTATATATCAATGAATTGCCACTTGTCTAGTGGGGCAGTAAGATCACGGAGGAACTGGAGTATTGGCGGTGAACAGTGAAAAAGTTTTTAGGAGTAAATATATCGACCTACCCTCTTTTAAGTTCTTTTACTACGTGTATCTGCACTACCACTAGTTTCACTCTCACAACTCAGAACAATACAACATGGTAAATATCCCTATAACTTTAATACTAATGTGAGTGACCATGATTGTTTAAATACCTATATGTTATGTCTGGAATTTATTTCCTCGTGTTAGCTCGCTACCCTTTGCTGAAAGCGACGTACTCGAGATAGTTGCGTAGTTTTGATACCCGCTGACCTTACGTAATGTTACTAGGAATTCTGGTTGGAAATATAATTGTCTCAGTTTAAGAGAATGGGGAATAATTAGTATTTTCACATATGTAAAATGTTATTAATTACTACAAAAGTATAATTTATGGTCACCATATAGATCTATGGTAGTCGTTGCGAGTAGTTGGATCCCTAAAAGTCCATCAACTGGTTTAACTGCAATGCTATAAAATATCGAAATATCGCCTTCAATTTGTGGAGGTCAGAGTACAGTTGCTACACGGAAAATATCAAAGTTTAGCCGAACTCACAGTATTCTGGTAAAGCGGACCCCAGAAGAAGAAGACCCCAGCGGCCTCAAAACAAAGGTCTTTGAACAGTGCGTCCTACCTGTTATGACTTACGGTGCCGAAACGTGGACACTTACAATGGGGCTGGACCATAACTTAAAAGTCGCGCAGCGGGCTATGGAGCGAGCTATGCTTGGAGTTTCTCTGAAGGATAAAATTCGGAACGAGGTTATCCGACAGAGAACTTAAGTTACCGACATAGACCTCTGTGGCCTATGTCATAAGCAAGTTGAAGTGGCAGTGGGCTAGCCATGTTTGCCGAAGGACCGATGGCCGTTGGAGCAAACGAGTCCTAGAGTGGAGACCGCGAGAAGGTAAACGAAAGGTAAGACGCCCCCTAGCCAGATGGACGGACGACCTGAAAAAGGTGACTGGGACAGACTGGATGCGGAAGGCGGGGGATCGGAGAAAATGGCGCACATTGGGAGAGTCCTATGTCCAGCAGTGGACTGCGGTGGGCTGATTGATTGGACCCCAGACTCCGAGGTTAAAGTTTTGGACGCGACTGGGATTAACGCTAAGATTAAGATGAATAAGTATGACTGGGATACAGCACTTGCACGGGACGTTATCCTGTACAATGACTCCTGTTGTGGAGTGCGCTGTAGTGGTAGTTTGGAGACAAAGGAAAGGTAGCCGGAATGCAACGTAAATACGTAAAATGTATCGTTAAGGTAATAGTAGTAAATGTGTGGCTATTCTTTCCCTGATAGCAAGTGTGTACTATGTTTTTAGTCGGTTCGAGTCCGACATAACCTCCTTCGCCGGCTCCGGTGGGGAGGTATCCGTGAGGATTTTGCGCACGTAAAAAAAAAAAAAAAAAAGTGTGTACTATGTAAATGTTGTACTAATAGTCTCTAAGTTGTATAATAGTTATTTTATTTTTATTGTATTTAATATTTATAAATTATTTCTTGATTTGTTTAATAAATGATTGTATTTAATAGATAATCTTAACTTGTTTGTTTATTATACCAGTTTATTAAAGAAAACTTTGACTCAAATATAGTCTCTAAGTTTCATTACTTGTATTGTATATAAATTATATTGTTACGAAATAAATGATGACGCGCGTTGCCGGTTCGGTCTGTGCCGCAGCGTCAGCAATGCATGTACAGTCAAGGCACCATACATGCGATGTACAGTCGTAATACTGTACAGCACATACTACACACAGCACTACTTCTTCATGACTGGTTTCTTCTTTTAGCAGTAACCACTCACAAGTCCAATGGGTCTTGAGTGTCTAATCGATTTACAAATCTAGCTGGTAAGTAATCTTACCTGAACATCCCCTGATTGACGACAGGTTTAAGGGGTCAGATGGTAATCCCCCTATAAAAACGAAGATAATTAACAAATTAAGAGAAAAGGTGCTGCGAGGGTGCCGTACAAAATTGGATTCAGTGAACTTATGCTATATAAACCGCAATATATTCTGATAAGTTTGGGTTGACTTAGGAATTTGATTTTTGCACAGTTTCAAGATTTATAGAGCGGAGTATGTGGTATGAATTTTAACTTGATATCTAAACGTGTTCCTGAGACTAACTAGACATATAGATAGACAGACGGACCGACAGACAGACGGACAACGTAGTGATCCTGTAAGGGTACTGGTGTTTTCCTGTTGAGGTACGCAACCTTAAAAAAAAGTAAAAGATATTGTTTGACATTTATGTAATATTTTGTGAAAGATTTTAGAGGTGATTAGTAACATCGGTAGTTTAGTGGTTAAATAGTCGGCCTAAAGATCGAGAGGTCTCGGATTCAAATCTAATAATACCGACGTGAACGCTCTCCTAACACAATTTCTCGTAACACAAGTTCATTCTAACCATGGTTATCAGTGTTTAACCTGACAATAAAGTGTAAATTCGTCTTAATTATTTTGTACACTGTACTGTCAAAATTCGAGTAGGTACTTCTTAAGTTGAGAAATTTATATTTATCTTATCTTATCTTACAATCGGTTTAGCTTAATTAGAGACGTTAATGGGAATACTACTAATTTTGTTCTCAAATCTGTAATAACTTTAGCAGTTAGGTTAGTGCTCTTTAAAAAAACTTGTTATGTATTAAGTTACTTATGATCACGACACACATGTAAAAAGTTATATAGAACAAATATAAGATCCATAAACTTCCAGAACCAAGTTCGACCAATCATCGCGAGCTGTGGCCTAGTTATTTGAAAGCTACGACTTGACCGGCCATTATGTGGGTCATGGTTCTACTGCCTTTGGCATAACAGAGTTATTCGAAATCATGTCATTAGATCTTCGTTCACCAGCCATTTTCAATTAAAATTTAATATTTGTGGATTACTTTAGGCTGTCTTATAGTGTTTATTTTAGGAGAAGGTAGGACGCGACGGTATTTCCTCCGACGTACCTCGGAAATACCTCAGACCTACAGAAAACCGCGGCCATAATAACCTCGAGTTGTGTTCCCGGCGGTGAGTAGGGTAGCCAGAGCTCACTGGAGGGTTTTTGTGCTGACAGTAGAAAGACCAAAAGCTTGTTGTCCGGCTTTGTCTTTTACACTGACGGCACATAAACTGTCAATGCTTGCTGGGTTAGCAGCGCGTGTGTGACTTTCTTGGTTTTGCACGCGTCCATAAGCCATGGTGACCACTTTCCATCAGGCCGCGTGCTTGTCTGCTACC
Organism: Eilema griseolum; assembly: GCA_963662185.1. Classification (NCBI taxonomy): domain Eukaryota; kingdom Metazoa; phylum Arthropoda; class Insecta; order Lepidoptera; family Erebidae; genus Eilema; species Eilema griseolum. Next base: position 23,066,998 of record OY759238.1, read on the forward strand.
CAAGTGGTATAAATAAAAATGTAGCTTTAGTTATGTGGCATTTGTATTCAATAAATTGAATTGAGTAGAACTCGAAAACTTAGTTCAGTTAAACAGATTTTAACCGACGAAACCCAACTTAGTGCCTAGTATTTGTAACCATTAGTATTTTCTTGGGTCCTTCATTAACCTCTCTAGCTAAACTTAATTTGGAAAAACATATTTGAAAGGGGTTCATAAAAGCAGTGTTGACCAGGATTTAATTTCATAATCCCACTACAGTAAGTCCACTGTCACTAGGCTACCGCCAAAACATAATTTTGCTAACGACTTTCTTAGTTTTAGCTTATACTCCATATATTTAGGTAATTCCCTAGGGATAAGTGCGAGCGGTCTACTTCACTAAAAAGGCCAACTAAGATTATTTATGGAAGGTTATTCTTCTTACGAGAATAAAAAGAAAGGATAAAATATTGTCAAGCATAATATAAGAAATACTGGAATTAATTTTGTATTTCTGGTCTTGCCATTTTGTGTTACCAAAAATGGTTGGCTTATGGAACGTTGACCGTAGTTCAAACATTTACTTTATATAAGTTGTCACATGGTTTTACTATAAAAACATCCCTTGGCACTTTTGCTGAAAAGTAGCTAAAACGTTAGGTACAGATATTTAATCGCGAATATCTCTGTTCTTACAGGGTCGGCAGCACGGGTGTGAATCTCCTGCTGTTGCACACGTTCATAGGTCGCGGTAACCACTTTCTATCAGGTGGTTTGTCTCCGTTCTGCCACCTAAGTTGTATAAAGAAACAGATATACGATTATTTGATCAAATGTTATGATCACTTCCTTCTTCCTATAGTCCCGGGTTCTTTAAGCGGGGCGTGAAAAAGTATCTGATAAGGCCGCTAAGCTGACTGCCAACATTGTAACATTACTTAGTGTCTATAATGGTGACCCTCTTTCCTGAGACTTTGCCTTTAACTAACCATCAGGCGAGATGAAGTCAAGTTGGCGGGTCCTAGATAAAAAAAAAACTAGTCACGTTTGAACCGCGGGCATCAGCTTGTTATAAAATTATTATACAACAATATGAAAGTAACATTATAAATGAACCCACACATGCACAGTAAGAATTCACTTCGACTTCACAATCCTGACATTCAAATTATCCTTTCACCTGAATAAATTAACCAAGAATCATAATTTATAGTAAAGTAAATTGTAGCCATCATCATCAGATTCAAAAGGTTCGGTGCCAATTACATTCAAACCTTATACAACCAATTAAAGTGTAATGTTATTTTTAAACTTTCGCGGTGTGAATTCATAATTATACTAAGTATCGGGACTTCTCGCGAATTATATTTTGGAACTTACTATTTCTGCCGACGTTTCGGATGCGTTGCAGCACCCGTGGTCACGACTTGACTAGTCTTCGAGCGTCGAGATGTATGCGGGGAACATTTTTTGAGCGCCTACCCATCATTACACTTATTATAAATGGTTAGGCTGGCGACACACCACACTCACTATGTCAGTTTTTAACGGCACTGTGTTTTTTGGTTTTAGTATCTTAATCACTGGATTCCACGTTCCGGATAGCTTGAATCCATCTTCCCTATTGAAATTTTTATATTTTTTGATTTCAATGGCTTCACGCACAATCCGTGAATAGTAGTGGCGATCAGTGGAGAGGACTTTGGGTTGATGAAGCTCAATCCAGTGATTGGTACCCGACTCAAGATGTTCTGCTACTGCCGATTTGTTGAACTGACGGTTTTTCACAGCTGCGATATGTTCTCTGACTCTCTCTGCAATGGTTCGCTTGGTCTGGCCTATGTAGGAACTACCGCAGCTGCAATCCACTTTATAAACACCCGGTGTTTGTAGAGGTATGACGTCCTTCGATGTTCGCACGTATTTCGCTACTTTGGCGAACGGTTTAAAAATCGTCTTGATGGAAAACTTCCGTAAGCAAGATCCGATTTTGTCCGTTACACCTTTCACATACGGCATGTATGCCGGTTGGCGGTCAACACCCAGCAACATCTTCCTCGGTGCACGTCGCGGCTTTCTAGCACTCGTTGAGGAAATGGTGTTTCAGAACGCCCACGCCCAAATTAGGCTATGGAAAAGGTACGTAGATGATATATTTTGTATATTCAAGGGCAACAGGGAGCAGGTGGTTCGCTTTACTGAGTATCTCAACTCATTACATGTGAAGACACAGTTTACGTATGAGATTGAGAACAAAAGAACATTATCTTTTTTAGACATAAAGTTGATGGTGAGAACTGATGGCTCCTTGGCCCACACTGTGTATCGTAAACCCACTCACACAGATAGATACCTGCACGCCTCCTCGCATCATCACCCACTTCACTTAAAATCCGTAAGTTCGACGCTCATCAAGCGAGCTAATGACCTGTGTGACCCTGAGCACCTACAGCAGGAGTTAGATCATGTTCAGGAGGTTCTTGAGGTGAACGGGTATGGTACGAGTGCTAGAAAGCCGCGACGTGCACCGAGGAAGATGTTGCTGGGTGTTGACCGCCAACCGGCATACATGCCGTATGTGAAAGGTGTAACGGACAAAATCGGATCTTGCTTACGGAAGTTATCCATCAAGACGATTTTTAAACTGTTCGCCAAAGTAGCGAAATACGTGCGAACATCGAAGGACGTCATACCTCTACAAACACCGGGTGTTTATAAAGTGGATTGCAGCTGCGGTAGTTCCTACATAGGCCAGACCAAGCGAACCATTGCAGAGAGAGTCAGAGAACATATCGCAGCTGTGAAAAACCGTCAGTTCAACAAATCGGCAGTAGCAGAACATCTTGAGTCGGGTACCAATCACTGGATTGAGCTTCATCAACCCAAAGTCCTCTCCACTGATCGCCACTACTATTCACGGATTGTGCGTGAAGCCATTGAAATCAAAAAATATAAAAATTTCAATAGGGAAGATGGATTCAAGCTATCCGGAACGTGGAATCCAGTGATTAAGATACTAAAACCAAAAAACACAGTGCCGTTAAAAACTGACATAGTGAGTGTGGTGTGTCGCCAGCCTAACCATTTATAATAAGTGTAATGGTGGGTAGGCGCTCAAAAAATGTTCCCCGCATACATCTCGACGCTCGAAGACTAGTCAAGTCGTGACCACGGGTGCTGCAACGCATCCGAAACGTCGGCAGAAATAGTAAGTTCCAAAATATAATTCGCGAGAAGTCCCGATACTTAGTATAATTATCAATTAAAGTGTAGGAAAGAGCTGGATAGCTATGCTATCTGACCTTATAAACATGAGAAAAAACGCTGCGCCAAAGCTTGGTCAGCTAAACAGCAGATGTCCTTGAGGTTGGTTTGGGGCCCCTGTATGGCTATGGATCAGATCTTGTGTATTGTGTTCGAGTCACCCCTCTTCCTAAAAAAAAGACAGTCCATGCATAAAGAATACATATCTTTTTTCTGTACTGCCTTACAAAATATTTTGTTCATGAACTAAGTAAGGACCAATCATGTTTACGTACAACAATGTACATTGTAACGGGTAAAAGGTACAATACCTATTGTTGGAACCAGACATCCATTAAACATTTCCACAATGATCAATGTTCTGTCCTACGCTTCCATACACACATACATTCACTAAATAGCTGTCATATTGCCCAATTTTATGCTACGTTAGGAATTACTTGTAACTCATATACAGAATGGAAACGATCTACGAATCTACCTTGAAGTTGATAAGATTAGGATGAGATGGCAGAAGCTTAGTTTTCCGGGAACGAGGTGGGGACTCTGTAGTCCCCGGGCCAGATCGTGAGAGATGGCCCTGGGTCGGCCGGGGTGCGAGGGATATGCCTGTCAACCTCACCTTCGGCAACCAAAACGACCCATAGGCGGCGTGCGTTTTAGTCGGTTCGAGTCCGACATAACCTCTCCCACCGGCTCCGGTGGGGAGGTATCCGTGGGGATTTTGCGCACTTAAAAAAAAAAGATTAGGATGAGATAGATTCTATCTAATAACTAGAAAACTTATAGTATTAGAGAGGTAGAACACGACGGTATTTCCGCCCAATGGAGCAGTCCGACTGGGAAAATACCTCCACCCTAGAATACCGCGTCAATAATAACCTCGTGTTGTGTTCCTGGCGGTGAGTAGGGTAGCCAGAGCTCACTGGAGAGTCTGTGCTATCAGCGACTAAAAGCTTGCCCTGCTTTGTCTTCCACACTGACGGCACAGAAACTCTGTGCATACAGAGTCGGCAGCACGAGCGTGACTCCTCTTGTGTTGCACACGTCCATAGCCCACGGTAACCACTTTCCATCAGGTGGGCCGTGTGCTTGTCTGCCACCTGAGTGGAATATAAAAAAAACACTTTATACACTTTTTGCTGGATAAATCGGTAAAATACTACCCTCACCCTCTAGCATCCCACTTATAAAAACTTTAAGTGCCCTGACTACCACTTTTTCTTTTTCCAAATTTTCTCCAATTCCACTTCTCCTTTAATAAACGATACTGTACAAACAGAGATAGATAGATGATAGTGTAGGTATGTGATGAAGTAACAGCTAAGCCGCTATAGTAGGTATGCATAAAACATTCCCTAAAATAACTAATTGAGTTCAGAAAGCTTCCGACATCAATTCTCCAACTTTACAATATAACCAGCATTACCACAATATCTTTTGTGAGAATTCCACTCCACCGTTTTTCATATCTTTCGCTCCACAATTTATAACCTACATACCTTAAGATAAGATCTATGAATGTCAGTTTAATAATGTTATAAAATATAGCTGGTGCCTGTTCAATTCGAGTAATGCCGCAGGTATTTCGCTTTTGTAAATTCATCATTACGATAATTTAATATTATGCTCAGGCTTTGTCGAAAGTAGGGCGCTGGTACAGTCAAGCACAAATTTATAGTTGATTTAAACCGACTGCTATGATAAAATGTGGTTGGTCTTTTACAGAGTACCTCTTAGTATTGTTTGTTTGTATTGAACGCCACCTTTTATTTTACTATTCGCTGCATACTCATCCACGCACACACGCATAAACGCACACAAAAACATACACACATACACACACGCACACATGTGCGCACACATACAGAAAGAAAGAGAGAGAAAGAGATAAATAACGTGAGTTCTTAAATTATAAGATATTATTTGGTGGAGGAGCGGAGCGGAGGCTACTCGGATGACGGAGGTCGCAGAATGATTTTCACACGATAAAGAATTTAAAAAAAATTGACAGTGTCTAACAATATTATGACATCAGTATATAATCACTTTAGAATCAGCAGAAGTTGCAACTGCTGGATATAGGCATGTGCGGCATAGCACACGATCCGTCGCCTTTCGCATCTAATCCAGGATCCAAACCTTTCATTTGACGATTCACGGTCTGTACTTACAAATACGAACTTTATAAATAAAATATTATAGACTTACAAATGTAAGTTCCTTAACCAGCAAAGAGAAAAACCTCTCAGAGTACATTCGTAATTCACTTTTATAACCAGCTACTAACAGTCGGGAATATTAATTCTCCCTATTTTGTGAGGTAACTTAAAGAGAATATTTAAAGTACGACGAAAAAATACATGAGGTATGAACCTAAGTACTTACTAGATAAAATATTAGCTACTATTTTATCTTTAAGTGTCCCACGCCACCTCTTAAGTGAACTCCAAGTACCTACCTCATTCTGGCTAATTGAAAAAAGTAATCATTGATGACCTTCAGTTTCAATTTTGCTCTAAGATAGGAAATAACCATTGCCCGTGACTCCACACATATATTTCGGTTTCTGGGTCTACTCAAGCAAACATACAATTCAAGAAATTTCAAATAACAAACTATATTTAAAATACGTGCGGTCGTTTTATGTCCATCGCGAATAAATAGACACAAACTCCAAAGATCTGAGATTCAGAATCTATAATATATCACAACCTAAGTATTTTTACTGCATTACGATTAGATAACAGTAAAGAGTATGAGTTACTTTCGTTTGAATTAACTAGATGTCGCTACTACCAAACTTTTTCACAACATAATTAGTGGAAGAGTATTTCTCGTGAAGTGTACGTGCTACACGTACGGTGGTAGATAATTTAGATTCGCTAATCACAGGCTGCCCGTTCCCTTTGTTGAAGGTAAGGCCTGATTGATGATCCGACTTCGCCGATGTCGGGTTAATCTTCAAACGACACCCCGTATATATACGTCAGTAACTGGGGTTAGAACTTTCGATAGGTTTCATGAATATTAACAGTGTGACATTATTATGTTTACCGTTGTTCAATATGTACAATAGTAACCAAATTACTGAACTGTAGTATACATATTAGGTCTTTACCTTTTTTTTTCTTTTTTTACGTGCGCAAAATCCCCACGGACACCTCCCCACCGGAGCCGGTGGAGGAGGCCATGTCGGACTCGAACCGACCAAAACGCACGCCGCCTGTGGGTCGTTTTGGTTGCCGAAGGTGAGGTTGACAGGCATATCCCTCGCACCCCGGCCGACCCAGGGCCATCTCTCACGATCTGGCCCTCTTCTCGGGTGTGGGGACTACAGAGTCCCCAACTCGTCCCCGGAAATGGGGAGGCGCGCCACGCGCACCGCCGCCGCGGCCTGCTTCTGCCAGGGTGACAGGCGGCTTCACCTGTCACCCCCAGGCCGGCGCCCTCGTACGCAGGCAGCTTGTCTTGCGATCCTTCGTCGCTCCCGCTGCCGCTCCCGCCCCGCCTCCTCCTTCGCGAGCATTACTTGCTCGCAGAAGGAGGCGCCGGCCGCCCAGTGGGATGAAAATGGCGAAAGATACTCATTTGTTTTTTTCGCAACTTTGAAACTTTCCAGTAAAATACATGTAACTTTGTAATAATACAAATTTAAGGCTATTTGAAAAATATAAATTTACATGTATAATACATGTATTAATCAATGTATTTTTCATTGTGAATGAAAAAAGAACAATGATAATGGCAGTGTTCATTATAATTTCACGTTATTTATTATTAACTATATATACAAAAAAAAAGGTTTCTATAATTCAATATCACTACTGCAATCGTCAACCTCAACGTCGTCGCCTGGTTCATCAATTGGGACACCATTGATACCGTCTTTAGCATGGACAAATTTTAGATTCCAGTTAACAAAAATTAATTTATTCAATCGATCAGCTGTCAAACGGTTCCGGTCTTTGGTGTGTGTCCGCCCAAACAAAGACCAATTTCTCTCACTAGCGGCTGATGATGGTGGATTACTCAAAATTCTTACGGCAACAGTAGACAATGACTTTGAGTGACACAGTCCTAGCCACCAGTCACGTGGGTGAAGTTTGGTATGTGACGAAGATGAATTATTTTCCATACTCCTAATAGGACTCCACAACAGCTCGTTACTCCAAAATTGACTTCGTGCCCTATATTCCGCTAAATTCTGAAATACTAAAGTATTGTCAATAGACAATACATCCGCCGCAACCTTTGATATAAAATGTGTAGCAGAGCAATATTCATCGTCATTAAGGCTTACACATATATTGTTCACAAGAGGGTGGTACGTGGGATCAAGTAAATAGGCTGCTAAATGGATTGGCTTCAGACAGAATGATCGACGACTATCGCAATAGTTTAAAATTTCTGCTTTTATTTCTGCAGTTAAAAAATCACAGATTTCAAGACTACTTCAAGATACTGTTTTTATAGTGATGAAAGCCTCTAAAACGTCAGATAAAACTGAGTCATCAGATTCTATTTTTGCAATAGAATTTGCAAAGGGAGAAAGTAACTTCTTAGCATTTCCAATATGGATCCAAGTTTCTTCACACATCAAGTATCTTTTTAAATTTGGTTGCATATTTGCCTCTCTTGAAATTGATAAAGCTTGTAACACTTCCTGGTTTTCTAAAAGTGATTCAAACGCTAAATAATCTCCGGCCCATCTTGTGTGGATGGTGGATGGAATTTTTAAAGTTCTAGCTTGAACGCCGTACTGATCGTTCTGTTTTTGTTCGAATAAAGCCAAAAGTGTGTGGGTTTTTTTTTAATTTGTAAAATTATTAGTATTGAAGCAATCTAAAGATAAAATGTCTTTACACAATAAACCAAGAGCATAGGCCGCACAACCAACACAATCTATGGACGGATATTCCGCTTCTATAAGTCTCCAGGCAGCCTTCATCGCACTCGCATTGTCAGTTATAATGCATGAAAACTTTTCAGCATCAATATCTTCTATAACTTTGCATACTTCTGTTTTTATAAATTCGGCTGTTTCTCTGTTAGTACCGGGGTAAATACATTTTATGAAAATGGGTTTTGGTGTTGTAACAAGAAAGTTGACCACTCCTTGGCTACCAAACACTGCTTTTTCTCCACGGCATATTAACTCTTGCTTCTCTCAGTAATATTCTGAGCGCAAAGGCAACACAATAATTTATTGATTCTGGATAGAATCAATAAATTATTACTTGATAACAACTATCACGATGCAACGGTACTAGTGAGTCAGTAACTACAGCAACATATCAATGATTGCGCGAATTCACAAGAAAATAAATTACAATTACCTACCTACTAATAATATAATGATTAGGCGAATCCATAAGAAATAAATTATAACTACCCACTAATAAAAAAGTGTCTTAATTAGTTAAGTCTGTCATTCATGATCGTTAAAACATCAGTAGGTACCATATTTTGACCTTTTCATTATAATAATAAAATAATGAATAATCGTGCAAATACAATTTGTTGGGAGAACAGCGAAACATACAATGTAAAATACATGTAAAAAACGGAAACTTCCGAAAGATACATCGTAAGGTCTCATTGAAAGTTTCTGTATTTTATTGAAAAATATAAAGTCCGATTGAAAAATACATGTATTGTACTTGTGATTTTCATCCCTGCCGCCCACGCATCCGCGCAGCGAACCATCGCCGCGAGTAAGGTGGAGAGCGTGAGAACCCTCACTCCTAGGGCCGCCACAAGCTCCCGCCTCGGCGTCTCCCACGCCGGACACTCGGTGAGGTCTTTACCTTTGAAATTGCCGACATTTTCTTACAGATTCATGAGTTCGTTATTCCTGTAATTTAATAGCTAGTTCCATTATTTATATTTTGTTTGAAAGTTGACTTCAAAATTTTACATCTCTATATTACTTTGTTTTTATTGGTCGTTAGATGAATTAAATTCGATCTTCAAAAACAGTAATTCCTAAATTTGATTTTGATGATAAATTTCGTATTCCTTTTTTACAGCCGTCAGTTTTCAAAAATGTAATTTTAGTTTTATTTTGTAAACTGATTTCTTTAGCCCACTATACATTTATAATATTTTCCTTGATTACTCAGAAAACAGGAATTCTAATTATTTCCTCAATCAATTAATTAGCCCACCGCAGTCCACTGTTGGACATAGGTGTCTCCCAATGTGCGCCATTTTGCCCGATCCTCCACCTTCCACATTCAGTCTGTTCCAGCCACCTTTTTCAGGTCGTCAGATCACATGGCTTGGGGATGTCTTACCTTCTGTTTGCCTTCTTCTGTTTATTTTATTTATTAACTACGTATACACTACGTAATTATTTCCTACTTCATTCCAATTATCTATACAACACCTAATGTATTACGTTATTGAAGCAGGTTGTAAGGATCTCTAATTAGTATACAAACGAACTCTTCGTTTGTATACTAATTAGATATCCTTATAACCTGCTTCAATAATGTAATATATTAGGTCTCTTCCTATGAAATTGTCGAAATGTTCTTACAGATCCATGAGTTAATTTAATAGCTATTTTCATTATTTGTATTTTGTTTGAACGTTGATTTCAAGATTTTACAACTCTGTTTTAAATTTTGTTTTTGTTGGCCGCTTGCTAAAATTAATTTAATCTTCAAAAACAGTACTTCCTAAATGCTTTCCATTTTGATGATAAATTTCATATTACTTTTTTACAGCTGTGACTTTTCAATAATGTTATAAAAGTGTTTGTTTGCTTAATGTTTTCTCATTCATACACAGAAAAACATAAAATTTGGATTTGTCATACCTAAAAAATGCAAAAATGTTATTACTGAAAATTGGGCTAGTACTGAAAACCTCCAATTTCTTCAAAAAAAACGGCAATTTCATATGTAACGACCTATTATAAGCCATCCGACATCCGACAGTAAACATACAGCTCATGATTAAGTGGCCCCTTGACTGCAATAGGTTCTCACTTTTACGTGGAATTGAAACTCATAGTTGTCAAAATGTTGGTGTTAATAAACCGCTGCCTACCCCTTCAGGGACTTACAGGTGTAAATGTATAAAATAAGAATAAGACATTGAAAAATAATTGTATCGCGCTGTTTATATATATTTTTGTTTTTCTTTGTTTTATCAGTTCGTTCCAAATGTCCTGACATCACGTAGACAATGTCTCATAGGGTTGACACTGACAAGCTGACATCGTATTAAGGCGAAAAAGTATTTGGTACATCTACTTTTTGTGCTACTCGCGTGAGTAATGGGTGTGGAATACTAATCTCAGGGGTAACAATGAAATATATGTGGCGTTTAACACTGTTTGGTCGAGGAATATATATATATATATATATATACATATAATCACGCCTTTATCCCCTGTGGGTTAGGCAGTGGTGAATTAACACCCACATTTCACCATCATTGTATTCGGTCCCACGTAATAGGGGGAGAGCCTATTGCTATTATCCGAGGCACTATTGTTGCCTCGGACCATACATCTGAGGCGGATTCTGGGCTGTTTGGTATATCTGTCCGATATAAAACAGCCCTAAATATTCCTACCGTTTGCAAATACTACTTCATTTTGTAATATTGAACTTTTCAATTTCATTGGTATTGGCACAGAATTACTTTTTTTATACCACTTAGGTAGCAGACAAGAACACGACCTACCTGTTGGAAAGTGGTTACCGTGGCCTGTGGACGTTTGTAACACCAAAAGAGTCACAGCCGCGCTGCCAACTTTGTAAGCACAGAGTTTCTGTGCCGTCAGTGTAGAGGATAAAGCAGGACAAGCCTTAAGTCCTCCCACTGACTGCACAAATTCTCCAGTGAGCTCTGGCTACCCTACTCACCACTGGGAACACAACACAACGTTATTATAGCCACGGTATTCTGTAAATTCTTTAAATAAAATTACTATATAAAGACTGTCGTATTGGTATTCTAACTCTTAAATTCTCGCGTTCAATGATATAGGTACTTCAGATTTGTCTGATGTTTCGGTCAGGTAACACCAGCCGTGGTCACAGTCTATTGCAGTAAGTTCTTCATCTACCCGCACATTGTCAATATTTTTATATATTTTGTTTTCTCTATGTACCGTCACCTACCACACTCGCAGTGTCCCTATTCTATAAGCAAACTATCCGGCGTTTATCCGACAGCGCAGAAATAGTTCTACCTGGAGGGAAATAATCTAATTAAAATCTAGAGCGTATTTATGGTATTATTTAATTCATCAAATATCAATAAATATCCCTATGATGAAACTTTTCAATTACTGTATTATTTCGAGAAAATTCATCACCGTCGTAATCATCATCATCACAACATTAGGCCTAGCTGCATCTAAAGTACGTATTTTTGAGCGTAGAAGCATTTACACATAGAGTGTTATCACTATTCATAACTGTAAAAAACAACAGCAAAAAAATAATTATATCTCGCCTTTATTCACCCATGAAAGCAACGCGTTGAGCTTCAAATCTCACATAAAATAACGCCAAGTTTACACTCAATCGATCGAGGCAGATGTATTGTTATTTTATGTTATTCGCATATATTTCACTGCCTTGACAACCTGTACACCAGATATCCATTCCGACGTCGAACAATAAAGTCTACCAATGACACTTCTATCTACAGTGGCCTAAACAAAGGAACTCGTAAACCGTACATAATTTTATACAACATGGGTGTATTCGCTTCCGAGTTGAGTTACAAAGGTATGACTGTGTGTTTACGGATCTTCTTGAGTGGTTTTGCGAAAGTATACTTTGGAAGAAGGTACTGTTCTTGACATTGAGAATATAATTAACTATAATTAAGTCACTTTCCATTTATTCTTTTGTTATACAGTCGATCGACCTTGACTAGCAAAGTAAAATGATCTTATACCAAAATTCCAAATTTAAATTTATTATCACAAAGCTCAAATAGTTGTAAGCATCCAGAGTGGTTAAAATATGTTACCAATCATATCTCCATAATAATGTACCACTGAACCGATATTGATTAGATTTGGCAAGGTAGGCTATGTTTGGATGCGATGTCTGACTGAAAAAATATTACTATCAACTATTGAGTCAGATTACTTAAAGTAATTATCTGGGTGATCGGAAATGGTGAAAAATTATTGATTAGGTCTGAATATTATTAACTAACCAAAAAATTTCAGATACAACGAATTGGTTTACAATAAATTTTAGACAGCTTTATCAAGTAGGTCAAGAGTTTATACTTGTAAAACTTTTTTTAAATTTAATTTAAAAAAAGTTTTACAAGTAAAAGTTTTAATTTATTTGAGATTCAGACGTCATATTGCAAATTTAATTTTAATATGTTCAAAGTTGTTTGACTAGATAATACGTACTTAATTTCTTTTAAACTAAATATGTACTACTGAAGAGGTAGGACACGGCGGTATTTCCGCCCAATTGAGCAGTCCGACTGGGGAAGTACCTCCGCCCTATAGAATACCGCGGTTATAATAACTTCGTGTTGGGTTCCTAGCGGTGAGTAGGGTAGCCAGAGCTCACTGGAGAATTTTTGTTGTCAGTGGGATGACTAAAGACTTGTCCTGCTTTGTCCTCTACACTGACTGCATATAAACTCTGTGTTTACAGGGTCGGCAGTGCAGTGCCACGGTAACCACTTTCCATCAGGTGGGCCGTGCGCTTGTCTGCCACCTAAGTGGTATAAAAAAAAATGTATAGATATAATTGTGAATCTTTTTCGTATAATATTAGGTACATTCACTACATAACCTTAAGCAAGATATCCTTTCTATATCAATACATTTAACGTTTTCTTGTGAAAAATACAAATCTCCCATCTGAGCGAACTTCAGTATATCGTAAAACTCGTAAAGTGCCAACGTATTCATCAATCAAATGGGGTTATTATAGCGTGAGCTTGTGAGTATACATAGTACATAGGTGTGTTAGTACGAAACAGGGTGAACACGCAACTCACGCCCGCAGCATTGTATTAAATCTTTATTCCGAATGACGAATGAGTTTTTTCGTTGATTATTTCCTCTTGGAGTGAAGATGAAGAAATTCGCGTGATTATTTTATGATGGTTACGGTGGAAGTATTTCTTTGTTAGTTTAATGTTTTAAAAAAATTATAAGTATTTATTCTTGATAGAGCAAGACCTGTGTCATTTTGCAATTATTTGTCAAAAACCGAATAGTTCTCTGACATCTCCACCTCATGGAAAGTGGTTACCGTGGCCTATGGATGTGTGCAACAATAAGGGAGTCACAGTCACGCTGCCGAACCTGTATGCACAGAAAGTTTATGTGCCTTCAGTGTAGAAGACAAAGCAGGACAAACTTTTGGTCTTCCCAGTGACAGCAAAAAAAACTCTTCAGTGAGCTTTGGTAACCATACTCACCGCCGGGAACACTATGGTATTTTGTAGTACTGCTTATATGTGTTTGAATTACTTTCTAAAAATTTTGATGAATGTTATTAAGATCATATTTACTACTTTTCACGGTCCTATGTAATATGAAGGCATAGAATACAAAATTTTGTTGCGGCCATGACACATCCGTAAAAGACACAAAGTAGATAATATTTTGTAAAACAAACAATAAATCTCACGATAGCACACTAAAACTTTCGTAAACTTATGCCACAAACGACATCATCCAACTTTTTATCACGAAAAAGTATACAAAATAAAAAAAAAACTTAAGAGAAATAAAAAAGAAATTTGAAACATTGTATACATGGAATGATTATTCAAGAAATTCAGCGCTTGAGAAGTGGTAATTCGAAGTTTGTCTCAACCTAGCTGCTAACAAAAGTCAGTATGAGAGAAATAAGGCAGCTCAAATTTTATTTCAATGTATATTCTGTTAGATTGCTTGTTTTTGTTACGAAATGAACAAAAATCTAATCGAAATTTCGTTCACGTACGCTTCGCTAAGGTTGTCGCTTCATGTGTTCTGAATTAGACCAATTAGTTTCGTCTCTTGCCATTTAAATGTACCTTACATATGTTTTGCGCACGATTGAAGTGTGTGTTTGCTGAATAGAGGGTAAATGCGAATACGTGAGTAGTGTTACATAATTTGAATATTAATAAATATTTGTTATTACTTGTCATGTGACCTTATTTGGTATTGTAGCACTTGGATGTGACATATTCATCATGTAATGAAGTTAGATAATCAGATTGATTATATTATGTCTAGTTATGATTTTTTTAAAGCTTTGGAGATTTTGTTAGGGATCAACTAAAAGGTATTCTATGTATACTACAGTAATTAATCATGACGTATTAACAAGAAACGTGTACTCATATAAGTATGATTTTTTACTTAGAAGAACTTTTTTATGGATTTTTTTACATTATAAAATATGCTATATTATGGCATATTATGGTGCTATCTAGACCCCAAATCTAGATAACACCATAATGGGCCTAGACTAATTATCATCATAACACTGTTGATGTCATAGAAATATAAAAAATATGACACAAGTGTGAATGTATCCTAAATACATAATTAACTGTTATAAAAAAACATAATCTGAATTGAATTTTGAATTAAAGAATTATAACTTAACTATTTATGTACATGTAATGAAATTATATCATAAGTATTATTTGATGGTATAGCAGTTAATTGGGGAACAAAATTCTTAAAATCTTTCGGTAGATATTGGTAGACTATTTTAAAGGAATAAATTTACAAGGTAACTAATCCAATTGCTATACCATATTATAATATTTATTACGTATTATACTAATGAGCTGTTGCCTGAATTACGGATCTATTTTAGACACAGATATTCTATGGAATGAGATATTTGTCTGAATATAATTAATGTGTAACAATTATCAAGTGAAATTTTACTAGGTAATAACACAACCCAGTCAATATCACAGATAATTGTGTCAACTCCATAATGCTACTTAATGGCTATGCAAGAAGTCGTAAATAAGCTAAAACAGTAATATTTATGCCTTCCGTACCTGGAGTGATAAGCCCAATTGCCGAGCATTGTAATAACCCACAAGCACTGTCGCCCAAATTATCCGTCACCACGATATTAAAATGATTAATGTCTTCTGTATTTTATGGATAACAACGAAATAACTTCCGTATATTTTTATATTTGACTATACTATATAGACATAATCGCGCCTTTATCCGCGGAGGGTTAAACAGAGGTGAACTAACACCCACATTTCACCAATAATTGAATTCGGTCCCACGTAATAGATGATGAGTCCATTGCCATCTTTCGGGCACTGTTGTTGACTCAAGTCATGCATCTCAGGCTGACTCTGGGCTGTATATATCTGTCTGATGTTAAACAGCCCTATCTCTAAGTCGCCTTGTACGACATCGCATGGGAAGAGATGGGGTAGTCCAAAGTCTGCTCTGCTGGGAACCACGCGGCAGATATATAGACATATAATCTCTACCAATATTCATCGACAAAGATGGCTCGAATTACGCGAAAGTAAGATAATGCTAAGAATTGCTTTTAAACTGTTAATGTCTCTATGCTATGGGATGTATAGTATATATTAAAATATAAATAAATATTCCACAACATTGTACACAACGCTATCTAGACCCACGGTAAGCATAGTTTAACTAGCTTGTGTTATGGAATCAAGAATACGGATACACATACTTAGATACTTTTTTTTGTAAATACATGTATATCACACATAGAAACATACAGACCAATGCAATTATACATATTTGTGCATACAAATATTCGCATTGAGCGAGAATCGAACCCGCGCCTCCTGTGTAGCAGTCGAACGTTCTACCGTTACGCAGCAGAGGCCGTCATATTTGTACCAAACTTGTCCCAAATCATATTAAAAGTATCAAACTTGTATCAAAGTAGTAGCTATTTTAGTTTTGCGTTTTAGTGGCTATATTGTGTCTATACAGTTTGCACATATAGTCTAATATAACGCGTCGGTAACCCACAAGAAGTCCACAGAGGTGTTATAGGGTTTGTTTCTCAGGGCACGCCGTAGTAACGGCGGTAAGACCCATCATGGGGGAGTGGCTAGAGAGGCCACACGGCAGCCTCTCGTACCGTCTGACGCAGATGATCACCGAGCACGGATGCTTCGGAAAGTATCTGCGTCGGATGCAGAAAGAGCCAACGTCCTAGTGCCATCACTGCGACGCGAGCGAGGACTCAGGTCCGCACACGCTCACCGAGTGTCCGGCGTGGGAGGCGCCGAGGCGGGAGCTTGTGGCGGCCCTGGGAGTGAGGGTTCTCACGCTCTCCTCCTTGCTCGCGGCGATGGTTCGCTGCGCGGATGCGTGGGCGGCTGGCGCCTCCTTTTGCGAGCAAGTAATGCTCGTGAAGGAGGAGGCGGGGCGGGAGCGGCAGCGGGAGCGACGAAGGATCGCAAGACAAGCTGCCCGCGTACGAAGGCAACTCGGGCGTCAGAGGTCGATGAACGACCTCCGCCCCCCATGAGCGCCGGCCTGGGGGTGACAGGTGAAGCCGCCTGTCACCCTGGCAGAAGCAGGCCGCGGCGGTGGCGCGCGTGGCGCGCCTCCCCGTTTCCGGGGACGAGTTGGGGACTCTGTAGTCCCCACACCCGAGAAGAGGGCCATATCGTGAGAGATGGCCCTGGGTCGGCCGGGGTGCGAGGGATATGCCTGTCAACCTCACCTTCGGCAACCAAAACGACCCACAGGCGGCGTGCGTTTTAGTCAGTTCGAGTCCGACATAACCTCCTACACCGGCTCCGGTGGGGAGGTATCCGTGGGGATTTTGCGCACGTAAAAAAAAAAAAAAAAAAAGTAGTGTTACATAATTTGAATATTGATAAATATTTGTTATTACTTGTCATGTGACCTTATTTGGTATTGTAGCACTTGGATTTGACATATTCATCATGTAATGAAGTTTGATAATCAGATTGATTATATTATGTCTAGTTATGATTTTTTAAAAGCTTTGGAGATTTTGTTAGAGATCAACTAAAAGGTATTCTATGTATACTACAGTAATTAATCATGACGTATTAACAAGAAACGTGTACTCATGTAAGTATGATTTTTTACTTACAAGAACTTTTTTATGGATTTATTTATATTATAAAATATGCTATATTATGGCATATTATGGTGCTATCTAGACCCCAAATCTAGATAACACCATAAAGGTCTAGACTATTATCATCATAACACTGTTGATGTCATAGAAATATAAAAAATATAACACAAGTGTGAATGTATCCTAAATACATAATTAACTATTATAAAAAAAACATAATCTGAATTGAATTTTGAATTTAAGAATTGTAACTTAACTATTAATAAATAAAGATACACATATATTTATATGCAATCAAATTATATTATAAGTATTATTTGATGGTATAGCAGTTAATTGGGGAACAAAATTCTTAAAATCTTTCGGTAGATATTAGTAGACTACTTTAAAGGAATAAATTTACAAGGTAACTAATCCAAATGCTATACCATATTATATTATTCAACGTATAGATATTTATTACGTATTATACTAATGAGCTGTTGCCTGAAATACGGATCTATTTTAGACACCGATATTCTATGGAATGAAATATTTGGCTGAATATAATTAATGTGTAACAATTATCAAGTGAAATTTTACTAGGAAATAACACAACCCAGTCAATATCACAGATAATTGTGTCAACTCCATAATGCTACTTAATGGCTATGCAAGAAGTCATAAATAAGCTAAAACAGTAATATTTATGCCTTCCGTACCTGGAGTGATAAGCCCAATTGCCGAGCATTGTAATAACCCACAAGCACTGTCGCCCAAATTATCCGTCACCACGATATTAAAATGATTAATGTCTTCTGTATTTTATGGATAACAACGAAATAACTTCCGTATATTTTTATATTTGACTATACTATATAGACATAATCGCGCCTTTATCCGCGGAGGGTTAAACAGAGGTGAACTAACACCCACATTTCACCAATAATTGAATTCGGTCCCACGTAATAGATGATGAGTCCATTGCCATCTTTCGGGCACTGTTGTTGACTCAAGTCATGCATCTCAGGCTGACTCTGGGCTGTATATATCTGTCTGATGTTAAACAGCCCTATCTCTAAGTCGCCTTGTACGACACCGCATAGGAAGAGATGGGGTGGTCCAAAGTCTGCTCTGCTGGGAACCACGCGGCAGATATATAGACATTTACCAATATTCATCGCCAAAGATGACTCGAAATACGCGAAAGTAAGATAATACTAATAGTCGCTAATAAACAATGTGTCCATGCTATGGGATGTACTGTATAAATTAAAATATAAATAAATATTCTAAAACATTCTACACAACGCTATCGAGACCCACGGTAAGCATAGTTTAACTGGCTTGTGTTATGGAATCAAGAATACGGATACACATACTTAGATACTTTTTTTTTGTAAATACATGTAGGTATATCATACAGACCAATGCAATTATACATATTTGTGCATATAAATATTCGCATTGAGCGAGAATCGAACCCGCGCCTCCTGTGTAGCAGTCGAACGTTGTACCGTTACGCAGCAGAGTCAAACTTGTATCAAAGTAGTAGCTATTTTAGCGTTGCGTTTTAGTGGCTATATTGTGTCTATACAGTTTGCATATATAGTCTAAGATAACGCGTCAGTAACCCACAAGAAGTCCACAGAGGTGTTATAGGGTTTGTTTCTTGGAGAAATTGAAGTAGAATTTTATACAGAACCTTTGTATAATGCTTAAGGTACTGTTAGTGGTGATTTAGGATTTGATTTCAAATGAATTGAAGACGAGCGGAGCGAAAGTCAAATGGAAAATTTGGAATGGAAAAATTGGAAATGAGCCGTCAACAACCTATGTGATTTGTCAGTTTCTGCTTTCGGAATATAAAAACTAGATGAGGGGCAATGCTGTATTATAGATTTTCAGCAAAATTCGTAACGCGAATGGCTACTATTAAAGTTTACTTTGTATTGAAAATGTTAACGTCACTCGTCAAGCTTTGCGTAATGTGATTTTGGCAACACTGAATTTTAGTGCTAAAGTAATCGGAATATTTACTATGTTGTATTGTACTGAGTTTTCGATATTTCGGCGCTGTTGCAAGCACCATGATTACGGAGGAACAGGCAAAAAACAGATAGGGTCACTTCGTTGTCCGTCTGTCCATTTGTTTGTCTGTGTGTCTATCAAGACCATTTTCTCATTAATACGTGGTAGTATCTAGTTGAAAATCATACCACAAAGTCAGGTTTATAACGTCTTGAAACTGTGCAAAAATCAAACTTCTAAGTCAACGCAATAAACTATATTACAGTTTATGTAGCTTAAGTTACGGAACCCTACGTGCGCTAGTCCGACTCACACTTGGCCGACTTTTTTTTAGGTTTCCTTGGGAAGAAATTCTAATATAAATGTTATGTTTTATTCTGGTTACTACAAAAATCGAAACAGTAATACCGAGGAATCAAACCCAGGCTCCAGATAGCACGCAAGATTGGATTAATAAAGCTTTCAAACATTTATATGTTTAACATAAAACATAACGAAATAACGACATCCACCGTCTCAAGGGGCGGCTAATAAATGAAGACAATTTAATTCGCCAGATATACAAATCGCTTGTCTAATTTATTTCGCAAGTTGAATTCAACGAGATTTGCCAACTCGCCGCTCATGGGATTTCACCTCGATCTAAAGAAATTCGTTGCGGTTTACATTTTCTTACGTTTTTATCTTTATTTTTTATTTTATTTTTGATGTGATTTGTTTGCGAATTTTCGACCTCATTGTGTGGTAGTCCAGAATATAAAACAAAAGTTTAGTATTGTAGCCAAATATTTACCATCTACGTCTTTTATTTAAAAACATCACACAAGAGCTCAAGGATCAAATAATAATGTTTCTATCGTCTTTCTTTCTATCTTTCTATTTTAACGTAGTTTCTGGTTGCATCCAAGGCATATACTTCGAAAGACGCGGTCTGCTTACTCTTTTTCATTTTATTTTCTTCTTCCTAACTATAATAGGAGCAAATTCAACATGATATTTAGTTAGTACTAAATAATATCATCGAAACTCACAACTACATCTGACTATTTGATCACGCCCTAAACTTTCAGATATATAAAGTTCATAAAGCAAAAGTTCCAGAAACTTTTATGATTGTGATCTAACCTTCATAGTGTGAAAGAAAAACTATTTTGTTGAAAATAAATCAACATTTCATTCTCAGAACTTGTTACATAAATTTCAATTTCAGTACACATTTAGTTCGTATTTAAAACCACCAAAGTGAGAAATTTTAAGAATATCCTTAACTAAACACTAAGTGATCTACGAACGTTTATTATATCAATGTTATCACTAACATTAGCACCCACGGAGAGAAAAGGTAAAGTTTTTAAGATGAAAATGGAAAAAAAGCGAGACATTCTGGATAGAGGTTTTTTAAAAGATATTGCTGAAACAGTTCCTTCTTTCCAGTTCCCGAATTAAACGCCGGGATATTAGTGACATCTGAAGTTTATTCTATTGTTATTATATATTAAATGAAGCATTCTGATACTTAAAACTAAAAATAAATATCAAGTGAAGTATGGTACTTCTCTCAGGCTCGGTGTTGATCAATACTTGCTGAAAAAATCATTGCTCTGCCATTTATTGCAGAGCTCTGAGCTTTTCTATACAATGTGTGTAAGCACATATTAAATTTCATATCAACAAGATTAAGCCACCAAATCCTTCAATAAAATTGTATAAGTACATGATACAGTTAACAATGGCAGATACCAGTAAATACGACACACAAAAGGGTTGGGACAACATAAATCATTGTGTATTGTTCCACATAAAGATTACCTCTACACTCGAATAGATGTAAATACAATTAGAATTTCACCACATTCTAGGGTTGGCGATCGTGGTGAAGGGTCGAAAGTTACCTGAGTCTCATTTATCCCATGTAGTAATACCTGAAAGTCCTGAAACTCTGCATATCTATAAAACATAATAGTTTATTGATTCTTTTTATGACTGTAAAAAATTGTTCAAGCAAGTGTTATTATTAGCTTACGGCCGCTTCCAATATTCGATTGTCAATCTAAGATTATAATCAATCTCGATTTTTGACAATCGACCGATCGACACAGAATCGGTATTTCAATATGTCTATCTCGCCACCAACACCCTAACAAAAAAAGCTGTCACTTTGGTACAAACAGCGATCTAAATGTGTCGATCCATCCTCCTAAAGATCGATTAGGAAAAAGGATTGGCATATCGATCTATAAATTGATTATTGAAATAGTAAAATCAAGCAACTGTTTAAATTATCAATCTTGGCTTATGAATATCGAAGCATTAAAGCTAGACCAGTTATTGGACTTTTTAGAGCTCCAACTAAAGTTGTAGATAGGTAATCTACAACTTTAATTAAAAATAAAAACAATGTGTAACAAATCCTTTTAATTTTCCATGTATTAAACTTGTAAAAATGGCAACCTAGGTAAAAATTCACGGAATTATGAAATATGAATTAATGGAATATTGTTGAACAACTGTAACATAGTATTTCAGAAAAGCCTGAGTAGTGAAAATAGTATAACAAAGTACCGGGTTTGATAAATGACAGGTTAAATACAAAGCTCTTAGATAAAGAGCCAAAGAAAATTTCTTTCACTATAAAGAACTGTTCATGGTTATAAATAATTAAGTAAAGCACTTAAGTAAGTGGTTATAAAAAGGAGTTCCACTTTATTACCGTTGGCAAAAAAATCCTAAACATTTCCAGTAAACACATAAATCCATGGACAATGTTTGAATACGCAACGTGTTCATCAGTTGACTGCGAACATCATTAATCAGATGTTTTTGCCTCGTCTAACCCAATGCGAGCTCCAGATAAAGTTAACGAATTACAACTACACAATTTTCTTTTCGTATACTCAAGGGATTGTAATAAGTTAAGCGGTTTTTTTCAGCTTTGTATTTCAATTTTATTGATAAATGCCCAAATTACCTTGGGCTTTTTGAAGTCCAATTTGGCTACGTTACCACTTCTGTTAGATTTAAGGGAAACAAAAATATTTGTTCTTTTAAAATGGGAAAGTATTATTAGAGTGTACGTGCCTATTCGTTCGTTTCCGAAATTTCGTTTTCCGGGTTTTTTTGTAATGTAACTAAGAAAAATTCTATCTGTGAAATTCATTTAAATTATTCGGTATTTAAACAATCTATTTTGAGGTATCGTTACATTTCGCGCTTTATTAGGTTTGTGATTTATTTTAGAATCCCCAAATTGTAGTATATTTAATAAAATACTGTTCGGTACCACATATTTATACATATATGGATACATTGTATTCCATAGGTATTCTTTGTTTTAGTAAGTTACTAATTCATGTTGTAAGGAACACCTATTTTCAAAAAAGCTGCATCTATATAAGGCTAGTGTAACTTAATAAATATTATATATGTATATTGTTGATTGATGGCACTTCGTGGAATTTGTTGTAACATATTGAGAACTCACTTGTAATTTTCTAAATTATTTTTAATTGTTTAATTTTAGCAATGTTTATAAAGGAATGTTCTTAAATGTCATTGTAAACGTTTGAGGATTGCCGTAAGGCGAAACCGATCAGGTCTAATAATAATTAAAAATTATGTTGAAAAGTACAAGTGAGTTCTCTCTCTAACAGTAAGTTGCAAAAGGTATGTTGTAATTGTTGAGGCAGGTGAAGTGAATGATTTAGGCATAATTTTAGGGCATTTTCTTAGAAATGTATAATTCTGCAGCTAATTGTATACGTTTCTTGTTTCAGGATACTTCTGGCATATAACGGACTTTCACTATGATCCGTTGTACACATCACAGGGCGACACTAGAAGACGTAGGTATAAAATGTTAAACAATTTATTTTTAAACGTCACTCACTTATCTAAATTTATTACTAAGTACCAACAGACGTACGAACGAAATACCTAATGAAATAACACATGAGGCATTATTCTGTTTTCTTGAGTTAAAGTACCTTCCGTCCTATAAGTTTATGATTTACAGATTTACTTACTGTTCATATAGATTTAGATTCGTTCATTGTTTCCGATAGCTCGTATGATTATCGAAATATGCCTCCCATCATTGCCCCAAGATGGTTATATAGGAGAAGGATATACTCAAGACATAGCAGAGCATTTCCTCTCTAGGGCCGTTTTCACACTATCCGGTCCGATATCGGTGTCGGACGACGGTAACCGATATCCGATAGCCGACACCATGAGCTCTTCAAGGATACATCCATTTGTTGGATAGCACAGACCTAAAAAAAGTAACTATAAGCTCAACCACAGACTTTTTAGAAGTCTCTATCATTGAATGTGACTTGAATTTGTTTTTTTATTATTTTGCTGTTGTGGTGTCTAATTGGGATTGCCATCCATGTATGATAGACATCCGATACGGAGTTAACACAGCGGTGTCAGCTCCGATATCCGATATCAGGCTGGACAACTTGAAAGAATACATTTTAGTTCCTGTCAGCTATGAGATATCGGATATCGGAGCCCACACCGATATCGGATCGGATAATGGGAAAAAGGCTCTAAGGGACTAGTCGCGGTATAAAGTTCTGTTTGACCATTTATTTTGTCCAATCTAAGTAGATTTGAATAGTATGACTGTAGGTTTCTGAAATAAATACAAATGGCTGCTTGTATAGAAGCCTCAATCGTATGAATGAGGATTTTGTTATTTTCTTGAACGCTAATACTCATGTATTAACAAATATTAATACATAAGTATTAGCGTTCAAGAAAATATATATTTCCTTTGTAATGATAGCTTAGTTTACCAAAGTATTATTGTAAACCGAAACCTCATTACTCTAATGAGCTGTATGCTGCAGGGGTTTCCGGGAATACGGG
Organism: Eilema griseolum; assembly: GCA_963662185.1. Classification (NCBI taxonomy): domain Eukaryota; kingdom Metazoa; phylum Arthropoda; class Insecta; order Lepidoptera; family Erebidae; genus Eilema; species Eilema griseolum. The sequence continues at coordinate 23,091,222 of OY759238.1, forward strand.
AAAATACCCGTTACCGTAGAAGTAACTGGCATGTCGCATAATAACGTTGAACTGAATACTAATATTCTTATTTGCTTAGCATTCAAGACTTTCACCTGGTGCAATGGAATTAGCCATTGCATGACGTGCAAAGGGTAATTTTACACGATTATCGATCTATTTATATATGTATGTCTGTATGTTCCTTTGTGGATCTCAATACACGATACGTGTGGACTAATATATTATGATTCTCAGAACAGTCAGTCTGGTTCAACACTACTATTATGTTAGACTGAAAATTATGGCTGATGAAATGTGGGTGTATAATTAACTTGTGTATTTCTAAAGAGGTATGCTGAGATGTATTAAAACCCACATTCTATAGATCTACAGATCTATAGAGATGGCCCTGGGTCGACCGGAGTGCGAGGGATATGCCTGTCAAGTGCTTTTAAGTCGGTTCGATTCCGACATAACCTCTCCCACCGGTTTCGAAGAAGGGGTATCCGTGGGGATTTTTCGCACGTAAGAAAAAAACTATGAAGCCTATTATCGTCAATATTACATATAAATTCAAGTTTGAAGAGAAAATATTCGGATATATATATTCCTTACATTTCAAATTTCATGACTCGTACATTCATAAGGAACAAACTAAAATAGATATACGTAACACTTGACAAAGTAATATATTTAGGTGATATTCGCGATTCCAAATAGTCTTTAAGTCATTATTTAAGTTTGTTGACATCGATCTTTACAAAGAAATTATTTTATAAAGAAATAAAATGGAAAAATAAGTAATTCATTGCTGTTATCTCTAGATTGTCGGAGAGCTGACGAACGTGGCAGTTCTGGCCACCATAGAGCGCTGGGAAGATTTGGAGATTACTCTTGTGACAGCTCACTGGAGCTGATAGAGTCTGCCGCACGGTACATGCGCACCAGGCATTCTGAGAATGTCGAATTTGTGCTGTGGACTGGGTACGTATTGATTATAAATTTGTCTTATATAATTTAATGTCAAAATAAAACAGTTTTTATCCAATGGTATCCTCACAGATGGCTTGAGAGACAGTAGAGGGTTAAGATTTTGATAGTATATATATTTGTACATATGTTCTATTTTAGTACTTGGAACACTGAGCTGCTTGTATATAATGATCTGTTAGTCCAGCGGGTCTGAAAAGGCCACATTAAGCGATTCCGCAAAAAACGAGTAACTTTGTGAATTGCCAGTAGCGATCGATTCCTTTAAAATTCGTAAAATGGTCACTTATCCTGAGCAGAATTACAACAATTCGTTTACCAAGCAGATTATAATTTTGTGTAAATATATATATACATATAAATAAGGATGAGTTTTTTTCTGTACTGTTTTAACAAACTAAATAGGTTAATTTATAGAATATGTGTTATTAAAACAATAAAACGATGAAAGATCAATTATCCGCCAAAGAATTATAAGAATTAAAATTATAAGAACGAAATCAAAGTATAAGTGTTGCCATTATCTGTTAGCGTCAGCAGCTTAGCTTTACCTAGTATTATCTGTGGTATTATGTTATTTGTGATGTACTTTAGTGCTTAATATTAAATTACTCTTTTTTCGCTAGATGTTCTGTAGCCCGGCTTATATAAATAATGGTTTAAATTAAATAATAATGGCTAATTTATGGACAAAACATAATATAAAACGTTATTTTATATATTTTTTTAATTATAACGTATTTTTTAAGAAATAAGCAAAAGCAATTGAAGTTGGTGCTGCTTTTGAATCTGCTAACTAACATCAAAGCAATTCATAGTTTGGGATCAATTTTACGGTTTCCATACAAAACTGTCAACTATTTGAAGTGCGAAATTAGAACTAAACGCTGTTCATTTCAGTGTGTGACCTTTTCACGATTTTCAATATGACTCATATTATTATCCTAATACTATTTCATCAAAGTAACCTTTTTAGACCCGCAGATTTTATACAAATGAATCCATAATGATAATGATAAATTAACATAACATAAACTCACGCCTATATCCCCGATGGGGTAGGCAGAGGTGCTAGTACCCACATTTCGCCAGTTTATGTTTAGGTCCCAATGTAATAGGTGGCGAGCTTATTGGCATTACCCGGGCACTTATAAACCTGTGATAAATATACACATAACTTTGAAAAGCATTGAAAAGTCATTGGTATGTGCCTTGGCTAAAGCTGGGATCTAACCCGAGACCTCGTCTCAGCAGTCCATTACCCATTCCACTAGGCTACCGCGGCCTTACTAGGCTACCGCGAGATATTCGATTTCGAAATATGAGTATTCCAAAGTTCGCTAATGCAACTCTCATAAATCTGAAAATTTGAGAAATATATCTCGTTTAAACAAATAATTCTGTACAATTCGACGAAGAAACAAATGATTGAAAATACAAATTGGTTCCAGAGCCAGACTAAGTGTATTTACAATTTTCAGTAACAGTACTAAGTCTGAGTACGTGTCTGATTGACGAATATGGCTCATTTCTGTTACATAGAACACAAAATAAAAATCCTACTGCAATTTGTACCTTATAACATTTAATTATAAGTACTATTTCGACATTTTATTCACATAGTTATAAGTGTTACTATAGACAGGGTCCGAATAAAGAAACAAAATTCACCTGCGATTTATAACTATCAAATCCTATCCAATTCGATTTCAATCAATTTCGTTCTTTGACGGTGCGTGTTATCAAGTTGAAAGCAAAGTTTTCGTTCGTGCACAGGGTGAAATTCTAAATTTGAAAGGCTGTGGCGTATGTCTGGCTGTCTATTAGTGAAAAGTGTTTCCGACAAGTAGAGTCTATCTATTTTTAAATTGCTATCATAATATTTCTAGTGGGGACAAAGTAGAGGGATTTAAACCTTCGTAGTGCTCTCGCATCGGTCTGTGAGACTGGGAATTGAATTTGAGTGTTAAGTAAATATCATAACATAAAGCTGCATTTACACAAATAGTTTCGTGAATATGATCCGTCACACCGTATGATATTCTCCTTATTTCATAGTTTATCCACAAAAATCATATTATCAAAAGATTATGGTGATAAACAAGCATATCCTAATTACAAAAGTGATCGCAAAAACTAAACTAGCCTATGCCACATGACACACCATTCTGGAACTATTTCCGTGATTATTATAATGATTTAAAAGTTTTTCCATTAGTTCTATTTAAAGTTTGTTAACTAGTTATGTTTGTTTAACAGTGATATAATAGCAGCCTACGCAGGCACCGAAGATGAGAAATACCAAGCAATCAGAAACATGACGGACCTACTCAGCAGAACCTTCAGCTCTCACTTCGTGTTTCCAGTGCTGGGTCATTTGGACCCTGCGCCTTCAGAGAGTCTCACCAATTTGTGGATGCATTGGCTGCCTTTGGAAGCATTGCAGACTTTTAAATATGGTAAGATTATTATTATTTGTGAAATTCTGAAAATATAAAGCCGTGGTTACCAGTACAATAGAATTTGGAATTAACATCAGACAGATATACATATATAATATATGTAAAAGTAGGTTGCCTGTAAGAAATTGTCGCAGAGCGATAAGGCCGCCATCTGTACGTACCACAAAATTTATATCTCATATTGTAATGTAATATGTTATTGGTGTACAATAAAGACGTTTATTATTACTATTATTGTTTCTCAGTACCATGACTCTCGGGACTATGGAGTGCCAGGCCTTTGGAAGGCGTGCGTCAGGCCGAAGCCAAGACGTAGAGGCCCTTTTATGAGAATTTAATATGCTAGGAATACACTCACATTATTATTATTTTTACTATTATTAAAAGGACAGTGTAGCACACTAGTCAGGTTTATACCTGACTAGTGTTTGACTGACGGACAGTCACAGTCGTTCCACAGCTAAATCCTTTACAAGTACATTATCAAACATGTAAGGACTTTCAAGTATCTTGGCAGTGAATCAACTCACGATCCCCTACATGCTTTGCCGCCTCTGCAAGCTCTGCGGACTTTTAAATATGGTGATTGTTTTGATGTCTTTAGACAACAGCGCCTAACTTTTCTACCGTCAAGTTTGCGATACTACCTGAGTCCGCTTTATAAAAGTTTAAAGTTTGAGGAAGTTGACTAAGGAAACGCGAGACGACGACTTCCGCGTACGACGGTACGATGTACTTTTCTTGTATGTATTTGTTTGTTTATGTGTATTTATCCGATTCTTCTATTTCTTTATTATTCTATTAAATTGTTTAATCTAAAGGTAGGTATATTCTATATCTGTACACATAAAAAGTGTACATCTTTTGTTTAGAGACATTTCAAAACGTTAATTCACGCTACCCATGTCTAGGGGGCTGGCTTATTCCTTGCATAAAGGATTAGTATTGCTATTCAACGTGACAATGCCGCCAGACTTCTGGCCACCCCTCCCGGTTAACATCGATAGGGAGGATTTCTTTGATGCCTGAACCGGCAGGATTGTTTAGGTATATTCTATATTGTTTTTATATTCTAATTTAGATGACATACATTATGAAAAAGAGAGTGTATTTTCTAATGTTAAAATAACAGATTTTTAATTAATTCTATAACAAAAACTCAATAAAAAAATGTCTACCTGTCTGATTGTTACATGTAATCTCCGAAACGATTGGGCAAATTAAGAGAATAATTTTATATCCTTGTCTAATAGGTGGTTACTACACAATAGAGCAGAAACAAAGCAAGCTGCGGATAGTGGCGTTGAACACGAATTTGTTCAGTGTCCGTGACTCTTCCAGTGCGCAGGCCAGACGCCAGTGGGATTGGTTAGATGAAGTGCTAGAAAAAGCCACCACTAACAAAGAAATGGTAAGATATGTAATTTATTGAAAGTTATACTTGATTTATAGTGATTTGTAGATCCATGTGATATCTACACTGTTGGAGATATTATATTTCCCATGATATTGTTTTGGTGGGTCCTGGCGGAGTAGAATTTGGACCACCCCATCTCTTCCCATGCGGTGTCGTACAAGGTGACTAAGAGATAGGGCTGTTTAATATCAGACATATACAGCGCAGATTCAGGCAGAGATACAAGGCTCGAGTCAACAATTGTTCCCGGAAGACGACTATAGGCTCATCTTCTATTACGTGGGACCGAATACAATTATTGGTGAAATGTGGGTGTTAATTCACCTCTGCCTAACCCTCCGGGGATAAAGAAGTGACTACATGTATGTATGTATTGTTTTGAGTATCCGATATTTTGATACTATTGCAAGTGCCATGATAACGGAGAAACTGATGTAAGACGGTTACCGGTGAATAGTAAATATCTTGATTTCTCTGACCGTGATAGTGTAAATAGTGTAAATTCAGTAGACGCGTTCCCGGCAGAGTAGAATTTGAACCACCCCATCTCTTCCCATACGGTGTCGTACAATGTGACTAAGGGATAGACCTGTTTACTATTAGACATATATAGGCTTTCTGTGTATTTTTATGTATAATATGTATGCATTTACAAAAAAAAAGTATCTAAGTATGTTTATCCCCATTCTAGATTCCATGACACAAGTTAAATAGCTATGCTTATCATGGGTCTAGATAGCGTTGTGTAGAATGTCGTAGAATATTTATTAAATTAGTAGGTATATACAGGCCAAACTCAGCCTCAGATGCATGGCTCGAGTCAATAATAGTGCCCGGAAGATGTCAATAGGCTCACCACTAATTACGTGGGACCGAATTCATTGATTGGTGAAATTTGGGTGTTAATTCACCTCTGCCTAACCTATATAATAATCCATAGGTGGATACAACGCGAAATACAAATATCTTAATTGAATTGAAATAAGGTTTATTATTCTTTACAGTATTAATATTATTAATACGTTTGTAGTTCTCTTCCTTATATAATGTTAACAGTCCCCCATCATTGCCACTTAAGGAAGTTGTCATTCTAATATAGTTCACTGACCTATTTCTCATTGTATAACAACAGCTTCTAATTCTAATTTACCAAAATGCTTCCGTGAGAATTCCTTAGGCGTGTCTTTAAATGCCTATGGTCAGAGAATTCATGAAATTACTTTGACTAGAAAAATAATTAATTGATTGTAAAAATATTGTTTGTTGTTAAATACTTGATCAGAATTAAACATATTTGAGTCAAATTAATTCATTTTACCCACCTATCAAAATTATTTTAGAATATCTTTGCAACAATTTAGCGATAATTCTGGTTGCTTTCAAATGTTCCACTTCGGATCCAGGGTTCCGTTTAGTCCTTCTTCTTTTTATGGTTTGATTTATTCAGTTTCTATGGGAGCAACTGCCGTCTGACTACCCAACCCCAATAGTAAAACATGCGCCGGAGCCTCGTCAATTGATCAGCAAGTGTACCAGCTATTAGTGTGGCTTGAATCCTAAAGATATTGAATTGAGAATACCCTCCAAAAATACCCATCTACATATTTAAACTACGTATTTATATTCAATCAATCAATTAGCCCATTACAGTCCACTGCTGGACATAGGTCTCTCCCTATGTTGGGAGGTATAGAACTTGAAAACGGCTAAAATAATTTAAATGATATATTTGCCGATGTATTTGTCGCCAGCGTAATAAACGTTACCATAGCGACAAATATGAAAGGAAATTCTAGAAAATCCACGGAAGTCAACACCCCACTTACGCTGATCACGAACAACTAGTTCTGAATATAAATGAATACGTACACAAGAACATGAATCAGAATATTCATAAAATAGAAGAAATCATGTCAAACTAAGAAAACAGCAGCATTTTTATACGCAAAAATAGCTCGGAATTTCAAGCGTACATTTTGTTCCGAAAAAGGTGCACGTACGCTGGGTTTGTATTTTAAATTGAACAAAACATCTCTGGTCAAAAATAATAGAATGAACAAAAATGCTGGCCAAACAATTAATGTTTGTAACAAAGCTATTGTCGAGTCACCGAATTTACGGCAGCGAAATATTTGTCAAGTATGTAAATTTTCGAGTGTAGGATAAAAAAGGTATGATACTGTCCTATCCTGATATTGTCGGAGTTTTAAGCGATTAACACTCATTGAATGAAACTACTTTTTACCCAACTACGGCGAAGCCAAAGGACTCAGTACTTAGTTCAAGACTATAAAGTCTACAAATAAATTCCATAGCAGTGGGTAAACTTATTACCCGACTACAGCGAAGCTAAAGAAGGGTTATGATTTTGACAGGCTATGTAGGTATGTGTGTATGTAGGTTCATCTGTTCCCTCATAGCTCCTTATATTATTAGAACTATAAAAATAAGGTATCGTTATAAGCATCTTTGTCGTCCGCTAGTTATAGGCTACATGACTTCTACCCGAATCTAATGTGGTGCACCCTAGCGGTCATAAAGTACTGTGTTAAAAAATGAATTGGAGATAAATATGCCGTGGTTGTATTAAATCAAAGGGCTCATTTAGCAAATTTTAAATATATAAAAATTATAAACGCTGCTAGCTCCAAAATAATACAAATAAAAAAATAAATTTAAAATTAAAACCCGAATACTAAAAATCACGCTTTAAAAAGTGTACTAACTCTACTAGCTCTCAAAAGTCTACTAAATCTAATAAAATAATACATTCTCTGGATAAGTTTAGTTTATGAGTTTATTATTAATATTTTTGAAAGCGTAACTTTTAGTAATTGGGTTTTAGTTTTAAACTTATTTTTTAACCTACTTTTTAACCTAACGTCTGCCTAAGTGCAAGTAAATAAATTGCGAAGTAATTCATTAAAATTTTTTTTCGTTTTATTTCAATAAATAAATAGTATTAAATAAAACAATGTCAAATAAACTGTGATACAATTCGTTGAACATTAGTTTTATATAAAAATAAACATACAAAAACGTGTGTGAGATATACAATAAAAAATAGTACCGTAGTAATGAACGAACGTGGATGGTACGGCGAAAAAGCATGATAAGTATGGCAAAGAACATCCGTCCGTACCTCACAACATCGAAATCGCGCCACCCTTGTAAAATCAACCCCTCGTCGCACCGTACCGGTTATAAATACGTAAATATTAACACGACCTAACCCGTTACTTGCCGAGTGACGACCTTCCGGTGGGTTGTTTGGACCTTATGCAAATAAATGCTGTAGCAGTATATCCCAACGTCAATTTTGGCTCAGAAAATACACTTTTTTTTTTATCTACTTTCTGTTGTGTGAAATCAATACAGCTTACATTTTGAGACATGCATATTGCATTTTCGACACTCACATACTCACACTCACACACCCACAAACACACAAACTTGTACACTCTCATTTGTAAATAGTAACAAAAATCAATTGTAAACCTGAAATACGGTGGACACTCACTTTTAAAATACAGACGAAGGTCTAGTTTAGAAGTCAGAGTTTCGCATATCAGCACATACCACGGTAACCACTTCCTATCAGGTGGGCTGTGTGCTTGTATGCTACCTAAGTCGTATAATAAAAGAAAACATATTCCCTATATAGGTATTTAAACTATCATTGTCGCTCACATCTGTATCACAATAAACGGGATATTTACCATGTTTCATTGTTTTGAGTTTCTGATATTTTGGCGCTGTTGCAAGCACCATGATCACGAAGGAACTGGAGTAATGGCGGAGTAATATCGGAAACTCAAAACAATGAAACATGGTAAATATCCCGTTTATTGTGATACTGAACATATTCCCTAATCCAATCCAACGTAACTGTGTATATTTTTTGAACAATAAATATTTTATTTATTATTTATGTCGTGTGATACCTGGAATAATAAAAATAACCATTCTTTTAAAGTTGTTCATGGTGGAATAGAATAGGACCACCCAATTTCTTCCCATGGGTGTCGTAGAAGACGACTACGGGATTGGTCTCTTGTCCATCCGACAGTAAACATACAGATAATGAGATCCCCGCTTGACGGCAATAGGTCCACTCCCGTTTTCGTGGGATCGAAAATCATGATTGGTGAAATTTGGGTGTTAATATACCCCTGTATATATGTACTTGTGTGTACATACATATAATCACGCCTTTATCCTCGGAGGGTTAGGCAGAGGTGAATTAAAACCCACATTTCACCAATCATTGAATTCGGTCCCACGTAATAGGGGGTGAGCCTATTGCCGTCTTCCGGGCACAATTTTGACTCAAGCCATGCTGCTGAGGCTGAGTCTGGGCTGTATATATCTGTCTGATGTTAAACAGCCCTATCCCGACGACACCACATGGGAAAAGATGGGGTGGCCCAAATTCTAATCTGCCGGGAACCACGCGGCACTTGTATGTACACGGTATTTGTATGTATTGTATGTAAATACATTTTTCCTAAAGATAATGAAAATAAATTTCGTTTCGAATCTCCATTATACAATTTGTGTAATGAAAACCATATCGCATTTGTAATTTTCCAACCCTATACCACTTAAATAGTAGATAATTTATAATCTGTAAACCAACCCTGTTTCTTAACAAAGCAGCCTCATAAATATGCACTTAGAGCGATATGAGTCTAACTCAAAATAGGTCGTTTATTTAACAAGTAGTGGTTGAACTACATCGTGCCGGTACTGGCCGGAACCATAGGAAGTCCGGGCGACGGCCGGCCCAAGCCCGCTCTAATAAATTACAGATTAGAAAATCGTTAATCTAATCGGTAGGTAATACCGAAATTGCGATGCAAAAGTAATTTTAGGGAGCTCGTATTTCTTTAGTATAGAATGTTTCGACTGCGACCGGGTCGTTTTTGTCGTAAATAAATATATAAAAATTACCACAATTGTGGTAATTTTGTCATAGCAAAACTACATTCGTACCACTGACACCGTAAAAATATCATAAAATTTTAGACATTATAGTACCAAAATCGAGGTCTTGATAGTCTTTAATAGATTGTGTGACACGTCATAACTGTAATACGGTTGCCTTTAGTACTAAATTTAATAATAATTTTAGGGAGGACTTTTTCGATGCTTGATTTGAACCTTTTTATCCTATTTTATATTCTTGTAAATATTAGTTTATATCTTTTTACTCGTACATAGTTCTAATATTTTTCATATTGATTTAGAATCCATAAAAATGTAATTATTTAATACATTAAAGATAGTCCTAATAATATATCTCTTTATTGTATGTACACAAAGAATGGATACAGAAAGATACAAATTTAGACAATCGTCATGGTCTCAGAACCCTAGGATAACTCTTTTCCTCCTTTTAGTTTAACTTAAAATACTTTTATACTAGCAACTGTCATCAGACCTTCCAAATGCGAATGAAGAGCCAGCTTTGAAAGTTGAGCATTATCTCCTAAGCTGAGCTAATGCTGCATAAATTCTAGCATCAGCCATAAGAATATCAATTACAAAGTTTCGAATAGATACAAAGTTAAAAAATTACATAAATGTATTTAAAATTTGAAATAACGTAGTGGCATTTGAATTTTTTTAGCTAGGTTATGGTGTGATGAACCGACAAATGCATGCTGTTCAAATTGTTGGTGATCTTAATCTCACGAACGCGATTAACGTAGCATGTTGCCTTTGCGTGTTACTACATCTGCCCCACAACGAATACTTTGAAATACGGCATGGAATACGCAATTATCACCTTTTTACCGCCGTAACACCTCTCGCTTGGGCATATGTACAATCTAGTTAAGATTTTCTCTAGCGCGGTATGTTTTCAACTTCTATTCCCCAAAGATTGGCAGGCAGATTCTAAAGCTATTATGGCTCCTGAATGAGTTTGCCGCAGTTTTTCCGCAGTATGTTAAAAGTTCAACTTTCTTTTTGTTCTATTTTTGAATACATTTAAATGTGCCTCTGAATTTGTATTTACAAGCTTTTATTTAACTTGCACAGTTTGTATGTAAGTTGTCCGTTTAAAATTGGTTTTAAACGGGGAAGCTGCTTCATTGGTATCCACCATTAAAACTAAAATAATGGCAATGGTTTGAATGCACCGGTGGCCTTTATTCATAGTTTTTAGTTAAAGCTTACCATCAGGCGGGTAAAGTCACATATTATTTTGTGTAAGCTCTCTTAAATGAGAATGTATACTGAGCACACCGACGGAACAGGTTTGTTGGTGCTAAAAAAATATATTCCTAATACTTAATAGCCTATAAAAAAGCTTATAAAACGAGCAAATGATGTTATTATTACAAAGAAGTGTCTGAAATCTTTGAAAGCTTTTTATCTTTTGATCAGAGCCTAACATCTTATTGGCTAATAAGACTTCAATTTTATTTCCCCGGATCTTCTTCTTTAGTGACTTTGAATGTTAATACCCTACATAGGTATTACTGTACATAATAAGCTTACAATTACCATATTCGGAGCACTCCTATTTAATGTACCTACGAAGCCCGGTAAAGTATGTTTCGTACGGCTGATACGCATTTCCACGTCCATAATTATTATGAATCATTACTGTACAGTGGTTGTAAATTACAATTGTAAATGTTAACGACTCCGCGGTGTTCCACAATGTGATAGAAACACTATGGCAGTGTATGTAGTGCTTAGTGATCTGGAATTTATTGGGAACACAAAGCCATAAATATAGATATTTTTATTGTACACGTACATGTGTTTCTTTTGTACAAGGGTGAGATTAATTTAACGTCGTGTTTCTGCAAACCAAGAAGCGCTATAAAAATATAATGAGCTGAAGGTGATGAATTTGGAAAACGTAAACAAAATACATTCAAATATACATATAATCACGTATTTATCCCTGGAAGGTAAGGTAGAGGTGAATTACCACCAAGGCCTGGAATTCATTACCAGCTCACGTGTCTCCTTCTTCCTACAGTCCCGGGTCCTTTAAGCAGGGCGTGAAAAAGCATTTGATGAGGCCGCCAAGCTGAGTTCCACCATTGTAACATTACTTAGTGTCTGTAATGATGATAATATTGAAAAATTTATTTTTTATTTAGTAGTCCGTTTATCGAGAAAGGCTATAAATTTTCACGCTACTAATTAAGGGAGCAGTAATCATGAAGGTCAACAAATTCGTTAAAATCCCATATATTTTTTAAAAATAAATATATTGCAGGCTATGGGCTTTCGCAATACGCCAGGAACGAAGCCGGGGAGGTGGCTAATAATATATTATTGAAAATTGATCATTGGTGAACGTCTAAAAAACGAACAATGATTCCAATAATACAAATGCGTGAATTAAAATTTAATTTAATTTTTTTTCTACTAAATTATATGGGAAACGTTTTAAGCGATTTGAATCGTTTCTAGTACTCAAATCGCAAAATCTCTTAGAGATCTCTTTTAATCCCCACATAAAAGAAAATCGACTGGAATAATATTTTTTTTAGGCTTATATCATTTTTCTTGCTGACTAAACGATTTCGCCAAAATCTGCGAATGCAGTTCAGTACATCTAAAATATTTAGCAATGGTCTCTTAAGAACGTTTTGCTGTAGCAATAACGGTTGAAGTTACTACTCTTACTGCCCATTTTCAAAAATACACCTGTATAGTAGTCCATCGTTCGTCTGATATTCATGAGCTTTTAGTCTTTTACTATCAATTAGCCCACCGTAGTCCACGGCTGCACATAGGCCTATCCAAATGTGCGCCATTTTTTCCGATCCTCTGCCTCCCACATCCAGTCAGTCCCAAGCACGTTTTTCAGGTCGTCCGTCCATCTGGCTAGGGGGCCATGCCATGCATAGTTCGATAGGTGTTAGTCTTTAACTAACACCTATCGAACCATGTAACACTGCAATGCATGCTATAAAGCGTCCGGTCGGTACAGCATCAGTAATAAAATAGCTCCTGAAATGTGTGTACATTACACGTCTGTAGATCCCTAAGGCTTTAACACACAAACACAAAATGATATAGTTAGAATACACAATAGAAATGGCGAAGAGTTTCCATATTATTTTATACTATACTGCACATATACATCAATCCTTGTTCCGCCTGTTATTACTGTCAGAAAACTCACTCGTTGTATAAATCATGTTACTTGGTTAATGTATTCAGGTTCCGAAAGGTGAAAGAATAATTTGAATGTCAGAATTCGAGGTGAAATGTTATTGTGCAAGTGTGGGTTCATTTATAATGTAAGTTTTATATTATTATATAATATTTATTTTATTAAAAGCTGATGCCTGCAGTTTATGCGTGACTGTCAATTATCATAACTTTTGGTCACATAATCGTATATATGGTTTTGCTCAAATAATGGCAAATTTTGGTTTTCCTAATCGACTATAATATGAGATTCTTCAAGAAGGGCATTAGAAGTTTTCTTCAGGATCAGCAGTACGAGTGTTACACCCCCGGTGTTGCATATGTCCATAGGCCAATTAGTTGAGCCGTATGCCATCTAAGTAGAAAAAAACAAAACATACATCAGATTAAGCCGAGAATGTCGTGTTGGTAATAGTGTCACGATTTTGTTGTCTTTTTTTTTCATCTCAAACGGTCTACGAAAAATATCCAACGTCAAGTTAAGCTACTAAATATAATTGTATTTATATACAAACAATATAAAAATAACCTGTGCTGTAGCATTTACAACCATTGCAAACTATCCGACAAGAGTTCCGAAATATAACATAACATAAACTCACGTATATATCCTCGAAGGGGTAGGCAGAGGTGCTAGCACCCACATTTCGCCTGTTTATGTTCCAATGTAATAGGTGGCGAGACTATTGCCAGTAACCAGGCACTTGTAAACCTGCGATAAATACACACATAACTTCGAAAAGCATCGAAATATAATAATTTCGAAATCGGAGAAGATTAATTATTTACCCAACCATTTCTTTTCTAAACACCAATATACAAGCACAACTAATTTACAATTTTATAATAGTACATTACATATCAATATAATCAAACCTAAGCCCTAATACAACAACCACCAAACCTCTCTTCTCTATAGCTATTTTATAGCGTGTTGCCATCATATAACGCCTAATTCAATTTCTAAATAATCCACCGTCCGTCTGATCAATCATATAATACAGCCACCAGTTACGTCTCTGTTTTATTATCCATTACTTTCATTACTAATACGGCGAATTTATGATAGCACCCATATCTCAACCAATTTATTGGGTGTGTCACGTCCAACAAAAATATATCTTTCCTATTCAAATCTTTCATTACTGTAAAGGCGGAGCTACATATCATTGTTGTTTGTCATATGTCTTATTCAGCCACGTACATCGAAATATGGTTAACTTGTTCGTTTATATTATAACATAACATATAACATAAACTCACGCCTATATCCCCGAAGGGGTAGGCAGAGGTGCTAGCACTCACATTTCGCCAGTTTATGTTTAGGTCCCAATGTAATAGGTGGCGAGCGTATTGCCATTAACCGGGCACTTATAAACCTGCGATAAATACACACATAGCTTCGAAAAGCATCGAAAAATCATTGGTGTGTGCCATGGTAAGACCTGGGATCGAACCCAGGACCACGTCTTAGCAGTCCATTACCCATACCACTAGGCCACCGCGGTTTTTGTTCTATATTATATTATAATGTTAACGGGAATTAACGCGATCATGGGATAGGTACATACCTTTAGTTTGCCTAACGTTTGGACTACAGTCCGTCAAATCTAAGAAGTACCGTTTGACAGTTCTGACAATTGAATGATAGGGATGGGATGAAAAAATCGATTACTATAATATCCGAACTTTAAGAGATCGATTACTATAATATCCGAATTTTAAGAAATCAATTGTTATAATTAAATAAAAGAAATGTTTAGGATATTTTTTTATTCACTACTAGTACTAGTATCGTCGTCTTCGTCATCATCGTCATTTAAATTAATGACCAGTTGATTGTCCATTACATTATCAAAGTGTACGTCTCTTTCGAAGTCGTCCATTATTATTTTCTTTGTTTTTTGTACTACTTTACTCCAATCTTCCTGTGTAACTTGGGCACATGCTTCCTTTAATAAACCTTCCATTTTCTTGACACTGAAGGGTGGTTTTGTGTTGTGTCTTGCTGCATAACCTGTAAAACAATAATGTAACTATTTGATAGCAGACGAAAACCATTGTTTAAATTATAAATGTTAGAAGTACTCGTGTTATTATTATAATATTATAAAATATTACCTTTAACTTGGGCCCAAATCAGTTCAATGGCATTATATTGGCAATGGTACGGAGGAAGTCGTATGACTTTGTGCCCGTGCTCTTCGGCCAATTGGTCAATTACATATGTCGGTTTTGGTGGTTTATGCAATTTCACTAACCGTAATAATTCAGCTTTTAATAGTGACATGTCGGCATCCACTCCTTTTCTTTGCAGCCATGCCACCAAATCTGCTTTCTTATTGGCTGACGTAGGTGCTTTATCAATTTGCACAGAGTGGTATGGGGCATTATCCATTATAATTGTGCTGTTAGGAGGGATATTCTGTAATAAATTTAAGAACCACTCTCGGAACCTTACTGCGTCCATTTCTTCATGATACTCTTTAGTGCTTTTGGATTGGAAAGCTAATAAAGAGTTTTCCACGAAGCCTGTAGACGCTGACCCAGCATGGCATATTATGAGGCGTCCACCTTTTCCTATCGGCACCTTCGAGCACGAAGCTTCAGAATCATCAGTCCATGTTTTCGGCACAGAATGGTTGGAATTTAGCCAAGTTTCGTCCAAAAATATTACATTATCCCAGTTTATAATTTGTTTAACTTCGCGCAGGAATGTTAGTCGCTGCATAATTATGTCATGTCGCTCCATAACAATTTTTCGTTTGTCAACTTTTTTGTATCTGAAGCCAATTCCTGTTATTACCGTTCTCAACGACTCTATGCTTCCCTTATACAGCCCGGCATCTTTTAAAGTTGCACATAACTTTGCCAATGTTGGAAATTCACCTCTTGTAAAATACCCGTATATATGGTTTCTAATAGCATGACTATCGAATTCATCGATGCCTGTCACAGGTTTATTTCTTTTTCGTTTTTTCGGTGTGTGAAGTACGTTACTGTCACTCCCCGAAGGCCCATATTTTTCACTTAATATTTTGCCAACGGTGCGGCTACCAATACCGAGAGCTTCACCGACGCGATCCCGAACTTGTGTAACTGGCAGTAGAAGTCCACCATTTTGAGATTCACGCTCAAAATACTCGTGTAATTTCACCACCAATTCACGAGCCTGGCTGTTCAAAGTACGTCCTCTTTTCGACATTATTAATAAACACTTGCTTAGTTCGGAGTCCAGTATAAATATTGCCAAGGTAAACGGATAAAGAATGATCAGTCCAGAAAAGTAATAGCCAAGTCACAAATTGTAAAACACAAACGAGAAAGCAAGTACGCGCACAGTCAGCTTCCAAGATGGCGAGAGACTGCTGACGCCGAACCGACCGAGCGGACCGCGTGCGCTTGTAGTTGGCAGTGTTGCCAGAAAAAAAAAATTGTAGAGACTTGGACACCTGCGATTTTGCCTATTGACCTAAAAATAATTAAATTAATTTATTTTAGGGTATCTGTGTATTCAGTGCATTATGCGGTCGCGCAGTAACGTCGTTAATTTATAACATCAGGCAACAACATTTTTGTGAATGGGTTCTACATACCTTATTTTTATTAGTTTTAGACGTAGAAATAAGACTTAGAAGAAAAAATTGTAATTGTAAAATCAATGGATGTGCTTGTTAAAAATTTGTTTATTTCTCTGTAATATGCAAACCCATACTATCATACACAAAAATAAATGTAAAAAACACTATCCCTGACTCCATTTACTATTTCGACAGCGTTAGCGCGAGAAACCCCGACTTATTTGGGCGCGAAAATCAAAAATCGACAAATCGCTTTCGACAACTTTTTAAATATTTAAAAATACGTATTTTTGGTGAATGGGTTTTATCTCATATTTTACGATTACATAACTATTTAGTTATGTAATCGTAATATGTGAGATAAATCCCATTCACATGAAAAAATATTTGTTTGGTTGTCAAGTGTAATTTGTAAATAATACATTCGATTTTTCGTATATGTAAACGATTTTTTTGCATACAAGTGTATCCGAAGAGTCGCAACACTACGTGCAGTGACCTAACTACGTAACTTTGTAATGCGGTCAAGAATATAACTATTAGAAATTATTTACTGTGTAAATATGTGTTATTTTGCTTTGTTTGAAAGTTTTCAATTACATTTAGATATTAAGAATTGTACATTTTTAGATACAATAATGAAATCTTTCTAAATTCATGGTTTTATGAAAAAGGTTATCGAAACTGAATAATGTACGTATGAACAAAGTTGTTTCGGTTTGAAAAATATGAAACGTCAAACGGTACCTCTTAGATTTGATGGACTGTAGGTTACACTGGTCATGATCACAGGCAGCCTGTGATCACGGCCAGTGTAACAGTATTGTATATCATGGAACGCGATAGTTTAAAAGTTATTATATTATATTTCTTTCTTCGAACGCATTACGAATAGACGCACGAGAACGCAAAGTGCGAATAGTAAAGTTCGTACCTGTTTATTTATTTTTTATTGCTATAAAAATATAATTCAAAGGAGCTAGTCCTACTAATATTATAAACTAATTGTTACCCGTGGACTAACTTATTTCCGGGATAAATTGTAGCCTAATATTAAACATACTTGACACATGAGCGTAGACAGGTAGGATATGACGGTATTTCCGTCGAATTAAGCAGTCCGACTGGGGAAGTACGCCCGCCCTACAGAATACAGCAGCCATACAGTGTAGTGCTCCTGGTGGTGAGTAGGGAAGCCAGAGCTCACTGAAGAGTTTTTGTACTGTCAATGGGAAGACCAAAAGCTTGTCCTGGCTTGTCTTTAACAGTGACAGCACAGAAATTATTGTGCTTACTGGGTTGACAGCGCGAGTGTGACTCCCTTGGTGTTGCACACGTCTATAGGCCACGGTAACCATTTTCATTAGATGGGCCGTGTGCTTGTCTGCCAACCAAGTGGTATAAAAAAAATTACACAACAAGTGTGATTTCGCCTTTATATCATTATTATCAATATCCCCTTTCATTATTCGAATACAATAACAAAAAAAAACATCAAAAAAACGTCAATACCACTCATTACGCGATACACGATACTAATACATCCTTATCGCAATTGAAACGAGATGATACCATACGATACAAAAAGCCTTCACAAATTATACCCAAAGATATAAGGGTGATGGTATAACGTGTCAGAAGTCGTACAGTATCGGAAAATTCAATTTATTCTTCCCCATTCTGTCAATAGATTTGGAATAGGGGATTTAAAGTCAATTTTGTATATAAAAATGTATACTGCCTTTGTTCGAGGCGTTATTGGTGATGCTCTACCCTTTTCGAGGGTGTGTCTGTGAGTATACTCGAAGTACTATCAATAGTTGGATTTGAAGGGTATGGGTAAACGGTTCGGAGTATTGACTTAATGAGATAAGAGGTGTACACTAATGGATTTTGCTGAACAATGTATTCTACTAATGTTAATGAAAAAGTTTGGATGTTTAAGTGGATATGGAGTACTTTATACATTACTAGCTGTTGCCCGCGGCTCCGACCACGTGGATATCAGCTATCACGACAAAACATAACCAATATCCTTTCTCAAGGTCTAGTCTACTCACATACCAAGTTTCATCAAAATCCAGCGGGGTTTTTTTTACGTGCGCAAAATCCCCACGGATACCTCCCCACCGGAGCCGGTGGGGAGGTTATGTCGGACTCGAACCGACTAAAACGCACGCTGCCTGTGGGTCGTTTTGGTTGCCGAAGGTGAGGTTGACAGGCATATCCCTCGCACCCCGGCCGACCCAGGGCCATCTCTCGCGATCTGGCCCTCGTCTCGGGTGTGGGGACTACAGAGTCCCCAACTCGACCCCGGAAACGGGGAGGCGCGCTAGGCACGCCACCGCCGCAAATCCAGCGGGGTAGGCGCAAAAGGGTAATACACAGATGGAGTTACTTTCGCATTTACAATAAAAGTATGGATTTGAAAGAAAGAAAGAAAGAAAAATCATTTATTTAAGAACACACAACGTACAGAGTCTGATAAAAAAACACAATAAGGCAATACAACAAGAATTCACTTCACTACACATCGTGCGCATCCAATATTTGAAACATACTAATAAATAGAGAGCTAGCTTAATGCCTGGGCACATTTTTCCATATTGTTATCGAGAATGTTCTTATAGTATGATACACTTTAACTGATACCAGATTCGAGCTTAAGATCTTTGACTTTGAAGGGGCCCTATATACACTCGCTATAAATCAAAGCGTATCTTCGTATTTTAGGGTAAACTCTAGTTAGTAGTAATATTTACGTTAACAATGTACAGATATTAATGAAAAGTTCTCGTTAGTTGAAAACCTGTACGACCTTACTTTTAGACCCATTTTTTATACCACTTGGGTGGCAGACAAACACACGACCGACCTGATGGAAAGTGGTTACCGTGGTCTACAGACGTGTGCAATACCAATGGCGTTACATTCGCGCTGCCGACCTTGTAAGAACAGAGAGTTTCTGTGCCGTCAGTATAGAAAACAAAACAGAACAAGCTTCTATTTCCACTGAGAGCACAACATTCTCCATTGAGCACTGGCTACCCTACTCACCGTCAGGAGCACAACATGTTATGGCCGCTGTATTCTCTAGGGTGAAGGTACTGCCCCAGTCGGACTGCTCAATTGGGACATCCTACCTCAGTAGACTATGAGGTCCAAACTTTGAGGTCGTTCGGGTACATAGCCAAATAAAATATGTCTGTACGTATTTCGCATTTGCTTTGACTGTAACAACTTTGACTTTATCGGGCCAGTGTAGGTGCATGCTCGTAATTGTTGCAATTTAACTTTGAGTAAAGGTATAAATTATAGGGTAGCGTGAAACCGTGTTTAGTGAGGGCGTCAGTTCGTGTCGGTGACGTTTTCGTTCCGTGATGATATCATAATTTAGACTACGTTATACTTACATACATACAAACATCCATACAGTTACGCCTCTTTCCCGATGTGGTTGGCAGACACTGCATGTTTCCATTTGCTACGATCCTAGAATACCCTTTTTACTCCTGGGCACACCGCTTACCATCTCCTCGAGTATCGGGATCCTTTGTTTTTTTTTTATATAGGACACGCCAACTTGACCTCACCTCGCCTGATGGTAAGCTAAAGGCAAAGTCTCAGGAAAGATGGTCACCATTACAGACACTAAGTGCTACAATGGTGGCACTCAGCTTGGCGGCGTCAGCTTGGTGTCGACATCTCCAGTGACGTCCAATACCGAAGTCATTTGCAGGACAAGGTTAAGTTGGCATCAAGAAAACTCGGAGTGCTCAACAGGGCGAAGCAGTACTTCACTGCGGGGCAGCAACTCCTTCTTTATAAAGCACAGGTCCGGCCTCACATGGAGTACTGCTGTCACCTTTTTGCTGGAGCACCTGCATACCAGCTTGACCCCTTCGACTCAGTGCAAAGACGGGCATTGAGGCTGGTTGACAACCCCATACTCACAGGTAGTGTGGAACCTCTTAGCCTTAGGAGGGATTTTGCCTCACTGTGTGTGTTCTACCGCCTATACAATGGTTTGTGCTCAGATGAATTGTTTTACATGATGCCCGTAGCAACATTCTATCATCGCACCTCTCGCCATAGGCAGGGAATTCATTCTCACACATTGCGACCTGAGACGGTGCG
Organism: Eilema griseolum; assembly: GCA_963662185.1. Lineage (NCBI taxonomy): Eukaryota > Metazoa > Arthropoda > Insecta > Lepidoptera > Erebidae > Eilema > Eilema griseolum. The sequence continues at coordinate 23,111,978 of OY759238.1, forward strand.
CACTGTGCGGTATGAAAGAAACTTCATCCCACGCACACTCAAGCTGTGGAATGACCTCCCTGCTGCGGTTTTCCCAAGCGCCTACAATACGGGGTTCTTCAAGAGGGGCATCAGAAGGTTTCTTCATGGTCGGCAGCGCGAGGGTGACACCCCTGGTGTTGCATACGTCCATAGGCCACGGTAACCGTTTCCCATCAGGTGGGCCGTGTGCTTGTCTGCCAACTAAGTGGTATAAAAAAAAATCTTTTAGTTGTCGGTACTGTTGAACTCGTCTTTTTTAAATGTCCTGATGATATACCTACTAATGCCTAAGTCGACTATTACCGGGTTGGCTATTCACCTTCCCGTCATAAATCGGTTTCATCAATTTTATTTCATCCATTTCCTTGAGGTAGAATAGTAAAATATGTATAGGAGTTGTGAGTTATAATTAATATTACTAAAGAAGCATAAATATATGCAATTCTAGCAGCGTTTTTATTTCAATGTTTAGTATAGCGCACGGTGGAATAGGAAGATATTTCATACGAATATCTAGTGTGTAATCGTATTTCAGATTAAGGTTCTGGTTAAGTGAGAAATTCAGTTGGTTAATTTCATAACTCATTTTCCAAATAATTATAAAACTATGTATTTAACGGTCTTTATAACATAGCTTTTAACGAAACAAGAAGCGTCAATATAAATTTATTACACTCTAGAGGTAGCTTTCTCTTTAATTGTAGACTATAAAAGATTCATCTATAGATAAAAACCGGGTTAACGACTAACAATACACAGTTCTGTAGTGTCCATTGTAAAATTTTAATCATCAATTTGTGCACTCTTTAGTGCCTATGGCCCGCAGCTCTGCCCGCGTCCTCGATCTGGTAAACTACCTACTAATGCGTAGGTCGACTCTTACCTGGTCGGCCATTCACCTTTCCTTCATAAATCTGTTTCATCAATTTTCTTCTATCTATTTCCATTTGATAAAATAGTAGAAATATGTATATGAATTGTTCCTCGTTCCTCGCTCTCGCAACTAAAAAGTTTATGTGCTATGACAGAATATAATCTATCGCTGTACCAAACTTTAGCCAGATCTGTTGAGGCGTTTCGTTGTTGTTCACAAATCTTCACCTTTAAGTATAATACTAGTAGAATCGTAGAAGCAATTTTGAATACTTGATCCAACGTTTTTTTTAAATTTTACTTTAATGGTTTTTATCCATAAAGGATACGCCAACCCCATCGTACCTTAATACTATACCGGAACAATAACTTATTAGAGTGAGCAAACACATTAGATGCATTAATTCACTGCTGAACCACCAGAGCGAGAAGTTTAAAAACCAAAACATCATGCTAAGGCACATTATATTAATGGAGATTTTACCAAGCGTTCAGTTTTAAAATACTCGTCTTTCGAATTGCATAAGTATTCTTCAGCGCCTTGTAAGCTATAAAATTTTATGCGCTCATGTAAATTTGACTTTATATAAGAGTGAGTCTGTATTTCCGCAAAACCATAAAAGTTTTCAAGTCCAGAGCGTATATGTTACTTTGAAGTAAAGCTTGCTTCATAATCTACTTCATCATCACTTGCCAACGGCTTGTCCATAGTGCTCAGGTCTATTAATTCTATAAAAATAGGGACTACTTTACATTCTTAGTTTGAATATAAGTTAAAATACTTAAAATAATTCAAACCACTTAAAACGAGGTAGGTAAATAACGAACAAGAAAGTAAAAAATTAGGCGTCTTTTAATCTTGTCACTGTTGATACTATGTTGGATGTTTGGCAGATACGAAGGGTCAATTAAAACGGCAACAGTTCGATGCTCCCAGCTCTAATTGAGAGTAATACAGTTTGAAGAGCCCCAATTAGTCAAAACTACTTGGAGCAACGTCTTGCATAAATAAGATGGGGTACAGTAACTCTCGATGACTACATATCTATAGAAAACTTGCTACCTTAAAATTTTCATCTTTAAAACGGTATTTTTCGTATGTTCTTTCAAGTACTTGTTAATAAATAAATTACATAAATTGAAGTTAAATTGGAAATTAATAAGAATATTATGACATCGTCAAATTAATCATTAATACAGTACAGTGATGTGTTTTTATTATCGAATTACTTTTTTAAACGAAACTTTACATACCCTTTATCCTAAATGTGAAGATCAAAAACAAATGAGCTGTTAATATTGTCCCTGATAATGATTACGACTATCTGATACCTAAATCAAGTAATAACCTACCTTCTTTATGTTCTGAACAGGTCTACATAGTGGGTCATGCAGCCCCAGGGTCTGATTCACGACATCCCTATGACCCCTCAGCAGCGGCAGCAGACGCCAATGCGAAGTATCTTCGGACAGTACGACGGCATGCTAAAATAATTGCCGGCCAGTTCTTTGGTCATCTACACGCCGATACATTCCGCGTTATTTATGAAAATGGTAAGTGATATAAAGTGATTAGATCAATTAAGGAAATGGTAATAATGGTAAAGAAAATAATCGTCAAAATATCAAAACTAATAAAACTGAAAGAAAAATTGATGCAAATCTGAAACATAACAATATATAATATTAAATATGAGACAAACACTTCCAATGTTTTACCAAAAAGACATTTAACAGTTAACAAAAGTAAAATAACAAACGGAGACGTATGTATGTTACGTCAATCACTTAACCCGCAAGTTGCTCCTTTGAAACTTCCGTTTGTGAACTTGACAAAGATAATCCTAACTTTTACTTGACAATTACTCTTAAGTAACTAATCAATGTGCTCGATGTTAATTGCAAAGGACTTGCCAAATATAAAAGCAAATACATTAGTACCGAGAAAGCTCAGATGCAAGATAATGATGAAATACAGCATATTAAGACTATCAGTCGAAATACAAGCATGATAATAGGTCCTTACATATGAAATTGCCGAAATTTTCTTACAGATTCATGAGTTCATTATTCCTGTAATTTAATAGCTATTTCCATTATTTATATTATGTTTGAAAGTTGATTTCAAGAATTTACAACTGTGTATTAAATTTTGTTTTTATTGGCCACTTGATAAATTAACTTCGATCTATAAAAACAGTACTTCAGCCATTAATTTTGATGATCAATTTCGTATTACTTTTTTACAACCGTCACTCTTCAAAAATGTAATAAAAGTGCTTGCTAGCTTAATGTTGTCTCGTTCATACATAAAAAAAATCATATAATTTGTATTTGTCATACCTAAAAAAATGCAAAGTACTGAAAATTGGGTTTCGTCGAATTTCCTCCAAAAAAATGGCAATTTCATATGTAACGACCTAATATCACAAAGTTTACTCAAATGTTTCCATAAATCTTATAATATAATTGATATAGTCAACTATGAAATATTAGTTTGGATGTATTGTCTCCAAGTTCATAACATGACTGTAACTTGAATACTATAATCAATGCGAAACTGTTCTGGTGCTGATAGACATAAACATTGTAATAGAACATAGAGTATTTTCAATATTATGTCGACTATCGAGCTAAGCATAGAGCCAAACTTGCCTACGAACATTTTTATCATCTTTCTAGCGAATACTCTCTGGTCCATGTCTGTTGATACTGTCCTTTCGTGATAATTCATGAAAGAACAGTATCGACACACACAGTATTTCACCAGAATGCTGTTGTTTATTTTTCTATAATGTAGCATTCGCCACAATGCTCATTATAAGTGAATCCTCAAGTTTTTTAGCACATTTTCACATACAATTTTTGAACCAGTGCACACTGAGCTGTAATCTAGCAACGACATAAAAAGGTAGCCGGGTGTGTAAATTCAGAGCATTAATTAAACGATGGCAGTGTGGATAGGGATTATTCGTACACTTTGGAACAAAAAGCGGATATGATGTTTTATTTGCTCGTTTCTCGCGAATAATTACAGTCGCGCGATTATGTTTAAAGGCGTTAAATTCTGGTGTATTGGTTTAAGTGACTTGGAAAGTTTTTCGGCTGTGTATTTTATTAGATGTATGCGTTGTCATAGTAAATTTCACCGTCGATATTATAATCTGTTCCAGAAAACACTATAATATCTTTCTTTGATTCCTCTAGATCGACCAGTATCCTGGGCTTTATTAGCGCCTTCAGTGAGTCCACATCGGGATCCAGCTGATTCATCGAATCCTGGTCTCAGGCTGTACAAATTTGATACCAATACTGGAAAGGTATAACTCTATTAAAACAATATTTGAATGGAAATAACTAGAGGCAGACGGTAAAAAAATATGAATCATTCAAATCGTAGTAAGGAACATGAGCGAAATTTATCATTGTTTATTTAAAATATGGTTTTTTGCATATTTTTCAGCATTAAAACTGATTCTTGTTTAAGTATACAAGCAATCTTATTTCTAAGTCATTTTTAGATATTTTGACAATATCAATTCAAGCGGGATTCGAACCCGCGATCTTTCCCTTAAAGATGGAATTCTCTGAGCACTGAGCCACCAAATCTTGCCTGAAGTCATTCAAGTATTCCTAAATATATCGATCTTACAGCGACTCTAGTCGTTAGTTTATGATCTATGTACCTGCAAAGTGTAAATACCCAATTTACTAGCAAGTGTTCCTCGCTAGGTTTTGTAATTACACAGTCGTACCTAGATTACTTTTATAAATATACAGTTTAAAGGCATATAAATAACTTTATTAATTATACAAGCATATGAACCGAATAGCAGTTATAAAAGCTTATTCAATTTATTACCCTTCACAGCGGTATACTAACTGTTCTAACATGAAAGGAGTGTAATTAAGTACAGTGTTTTTAAAACACAATAATTTATGCTATAAATGCAATTGTGATACCTGTAATTATTATTCTCGGATTAAAATGCTACCAGGTTTCATTTACATTCGCGAGGGATATGAGAGCCTACCACACCCCCGGCAACTAATGGCCCGAGACGGCCGCACGTTTTTGTCGGTTCGATTCCGAGATAACCACTACCGCTGGGTCCGATGGGGTTCTCGAGGGGATTCCCGCACGTAAGAAAAATGTTTCATTTAGGTTCAATCAAATTACATCAATTTAAATCAAATCATTCAGGATCATTATTCTAAGCCCAAATTTAGGTTCAAATAAGCTTTTGTATGTACGTAAAAAAAGATTTTGTTTAAATATTTACGTGTTCATTATTTGCCTAGGTGTTAGATTACACTCAATACTTCTTAGACCTGGCGGGTGCCAACCGCAACCTGGCAGAATGGTCGGCAGAATACAACCTGACCCAGTACTATGGACTGCACGAAGTTTCTGCCATGTCACTTCACAACCTCGCCGAGAAACTCCAGATTGGCACGCCTCACGAAACTAATATTTTTCACAAGTAAGTAATCATGATTTAAATGTTTGACAACAGCGTGTTGAAATTAATTTCAACGATTCTAGCTAAGAAAACAAATATTGAAAGTAAAATAGGTTAGTTTATTTCCTTCCTCCTGCAAATATTGGGAACTCAAGTTCAGTTTTACATATTTGAAAGGATTAATATATCATAACATGACTTACAATGTCAGATTTAATTAAATTAATTAATATTTGGGAACAAGTTGGAATATTCTGAAATTGATACGTGTACCAAATAACATACAAATATCATATTTGCTAGCTAAAATTCAACCTAAATTAATTCATAGTTTAAAATTTCAATTATAAGAATTTGGGTAAATATTTTTTGACGCTGAAAAATATCATTGAATAAGTTTTTAGAATGGTTTATTTCTCTCAGATATCTTCGAGCTTACCACGCCCGGCATGAAAATTCGGAGATATGCGACGGTGCGTGTGCGCATCAACATTTCTGCGCAATAACTTGTTTAGAACTTGTCACGTACCGACATTGTGTGGAAGCTGCTGCTAGTGCTCTAGCAGCAGCTGGCGACGCAGCATCTGCGCCGATACCGATTTTGAAAACTGTACTTAGTATGATGGTATTTCTTGCTTTTGTGATTTAAATAACTTGGTATTTCTAATGAAACTTTATAATTTTTATATTTATATATTCATATGACATGTTTTTTTTGGTCAAAGGTGATAAGTAAAGCGAGTGATTTATTAGTCAAGAAGTTACAGTATCTCTCACTGTTGTGTCATTTAAAATAAATGTGTAATGTGTGTTCAAAAATTATGTTTTCAGCTAATGGGGCCATATACCAATGCAGCATTTTGCAATGCAAATTGCTTAAAGAAAAATGCTTCATGATAAGAGATGTCAAGAAGCATATTTTGATATGTAAAATAAGGTACCTACCTAAGCAGCTTCTGATGTGTGTGCAGCAAATGCTGCTTTGGTGGGCAACCCCCCTAACGCTCACGTTAACTATACTAGTGAAAATGCCAACAAAATATTGCGAAGAAAGTATAAATAAAAGAAATTATAGTCAGCTATAACGTTTTTAGATAACATCGGTTGATTACAGTGAAGAACAGCTTTTTTCCTAATATTACCAGTAATTTACCTTTCAAAAAACAGGAGAGCGATAATTTACTAATATTCAATGTTGGTACAATTTGCTATTGGTAATATATTTTGGTTACGCTGTACTGTAAATGTTTAAACGCCAAGGACTTTTGCAATACATTTACATTATTGAGTTGATAGTTTGTCACGTGTTTTCGAAAAAATGAAACAATATTTTGTTGGGACCTAGCTCTCAGTTCTCGAGATTCTATGAATCAAAGATCATTTATATTATAAGTTGTCATGTTTCCTTAACACCCAACTATGTAGACAAAATAAAATCTAATGTAAATGTATAAATAGCTATCTATTATCTATTTTATTTCGTCAAATTGTAATAATTTCGTAGCTTGTAAGATTAACTAGTTGAATTTTCTTCAACATTAGCTATTTTATTTATGTAAGATATTTAATTTAGAATTTGATTTTACAATTATTGTAAACTCAACTTCTGAATGTACAATTATTGTAAATATGAATGTGCTTCAAAAGTATTACATAGATATAATCTTATATTAAGTAGACATAATGTGAGCACAGTTAATGGGACAGCTCATATGGCATTTGTGATAACGCTTGGAAGTACGTGAAGTGACATATAGGTTAATAGTTTTGTTATTTTAAAAATAAAAGCTTTGGGCATTCCTTTGTCCTTCAGAGTACTTAAGTAATATTAAATCTGTAATAAATTAATATTGTAAAAATCGAGACTGGAAGTGTAATTATTACAATTGCAAATTTTTCGTGAAATATTCAAGTCTTGAAAATAACAGAAAATGTAACAAAATTAAATACATTGTAATATATTAACAACTACTTTATTACTTATTACAATTAAAATATATAATTATTTTATGCTTGCTTTTAGTGTAAAATTGATCTAATTTGATGTACTTCAATAATGCCGCAGCAAATTCTATTTTTCAATAATAATAGAGTATTACAATGGATCAAGGGGATAATTACTTTTACCTTGGATTTGTAATTAAAAGTTGCCTAGTTTGAATTTATTGGACTAATTCAATTAAAATTTCTTTGAACAAACTTTCCTGTAAAGTTGGCCCTTTATTTGTCGAAGTAAATATAATTCAAACTCCTTGTCGTTGTTTTCAGATTTTGTTTGAAGGCACAATGAACTTTGATTTTGGGCGGAACGATTTATTATCTGTTTTTACAATTAACTAATGTTACTTTAGATTCATCTAATGGATACAATTTGATTTTAGATATCATTTGCTTTTGTAAAATATACAATCGAAACCTTTGTACATGTATCTTATTTTTTTTTGTTTATGATGTACTTATGTGTGCAATAAAGAAGTAAGAAATATATTATTACATTAATTGCGAATAGCAGATATTTCATCTACGTTTCATTCTTAACGAACAAAGAAATAATTAGCTGTAGTCAGCAGACTGAAATATGTCGTTTTATGCATAGGTTTTTATATTATTATGTGTGTAACATGAATTTCAAGTTCTATAATTGGGTTCATGTGTTGAATTAGTGTTGGATTTTTTATATTAATTTTCATGTAATGCATAGTACACGGCTTATATGATGGAAAGTGGGTTTTGTAAAACTCTTTTAAAAATACAACTATAGAACCCACGTTTATAATCTCAAAAAATATTTCATTCTAGCAATGTATGTAATGTGAAGAATTTTAGGAATTAAGTAAATTTGATACAAACCGCGTAGACATTAACTTATCGCGGTTACCAGTTGTTGTCCCTGTTTTCTACCTTAGTAGTAAATAATATAAAATAACTTTAAATTCTATTTAAGTTACGGTCGATAACAATTAACCGTAAATTATATTTAGGTTACGGTAAATAAAAAAACCGTGAATTCAGAACATTGAAAGCTGACAAAATTAATGAATGTATTATTACAGCCAACGAGACGCGTGATGTAAGAAAGAAACAGTCAGTTTCCATTTATTTGAAATTAATTAAATTTACACTAAACTATAGATATTATATAAACTTAATCATATTTCTAACTTAAAATGCTGTAAATAATTAGAATGATAATTAAATTTCAAATTGTAAATGAGGAGCAACTAGTTCGTAAGTAAGAAATTGCTTGTTACGATTCATTTGACCGCAGAGACCAATTATATTCGGTGAACGGTATTTATTGTGTAAACCTGCAGTTGAATGCAAAGTGTTGTGAAAGTCAAAATTTAAATAGTTTTCCTGCTGTCAATGTTGTAAATCTTATAAGCTGTTCTCGAATTCTTTCTTGTAACACATTCCTTTTAATGTTACTAAGCGCAGAATTCGAGAACGGCTCGACCATTTCCGCAATTTTTTTCGTAAGTTCCTTAGGCCCACGGAAGGCTATTTTTAAAATGTTTTCATGGGTCAAGGGAACGACAACAGAATTCCACGCAGGCCGACGGTAATCGGAACAGAATTCCACCCGGAAGATCAACTAATCTTTTTACAATGTTTTAGTAACTCACCGATTACGGATTTCAGTTTTTAACCCTCTGGGTACTAAGTGCGGAAATTAATCAAATTATTAATTTATAATAATAAATTAATAATTTGATTAAATAATATATTTTGCATTCAACTGTAATATGTAGCAACTTTTGTAGTAATTTGAAGAAATGTGTTTTTATTTTACATCGTATGAATGTGCCCATATTTATATCGACTGGATGTTTCAATTAATTTTTAATAAAGAATTGTAATCAAATAAATAATCTTATCATTATTACCCTATATTATGAGCCGATGGAAAATAAATAAATAATAAATGATAAATAACAAATAAAAAACAAAAAAAATATTTATTGACAGGAATTCATTTACACAAATGACATCAACTTGCCCTGCTGTGCAATTACCTAAGCATACAGCGTAGAACATAGCGCTGCAACCAACCTTGATGGAGAATGCCATTGGTCGGACTGGGAAACGTCACTGGGTATTGACCAATGACAATCTCTATCCAGACCCCCGATTCCAATAAAGAAAAACCACTGTCATACTGTACACATAGCTAAAAATTCATTACATTTTAGACTTTAAAGCAATGCGGGTAAAGTTCATAATTAAAAGATTTACAGAGTGAATGAAAAAGTGTAACGTAAAACCAACCTCTTTTCGTTTAATTTTGTACTTTAGCCATATAGAAATAAGGGCTAAAACTTAATGCCATTTTTAGCGGTTTCTGTGGTGCGAGAGTGCTTTTGCTTTAAAAGAATTGAGGGTCAGGTCAGTCGGATACTTGGATACTGTATTTTTGGATAATTGCACATTTGCTCTCGTTTCAACTGAAACCGGTGCAAAATGCTGTTCTCTTATATTCGTACGGTAAGACGTTATTAAGGTAATTCTTTCTTTTCCTGCACATCACCATTCATACCAGAATACCGCGTTTATAATAACTTCGTGTTGTGTTCCCAGCGGTGAGTAGGGTAGCCAGAGCTCACTGGAGAATTTGTGCTGTCAGTGGGAAGACTAAAGGCTTGTCCTGATTTGTCTTTTACTGACGGCACAGAAACTCTGCACTTACAGGGTTCTCTGACTCCTCTGGTGTTACAGACGTCCATAGGCCACGGTAACTACTTTCCATCAGGTGGGCCGTATGCTTGTCTGCCAACTAAGTTGTATAAAAAAAAAAAAAAACATTTCACCTATATTTTTCATCAGCATCTAACTCTCTATCCATCTGAATGTATAGTCGTTAATCATTGTTATTAGTAGCTTATCACATACTGAGATAAATGGTTTCCTTTCATTTAAGTTTTCATCAAAATAAATGTAAAACTAAATATTAAAATTCAAAGAGGAAACTCAGTTGTCTCATTTCATTTCATAATAGTTTTCTCAAAGTGCTCAAACATTTCGGGATTTACGGGAATGAGCTCAAAGTATTCTGCACATGTACATAGCTTTGAATGTGTGTAAACTTCTAAAAGTATCATTTTTATTTTCACATCACTTCGCAAAATGTACTTATCTACGATAGAAACAAACAATTTTCACTAATTTTGTCATTAGAAGTGTTTTCATTTATTTATTTATTTGGCAGACTATACAGAAAACAATCAAAATTTTACAAGATATCATTTTAAAGATTCGGTTCCAGATTGAGTTCCAAAACTTGTGGTAAAAAGTCCGTTTCCTAAAATAACAACTAAAAACTTTTCACATGATGACAAATTTGCATGTTCCATCGTAATTCGCGCTTCATACGGTTTATTTTATTCTACAATTACAAATATTAAAATATAACCACTTTTTAATGGATTCTATTACGATTTACTTGGTATTATTTACATTTCGCCTGAGCTACTTTTCAGCAGCCATGTTCGCAGAGTTAAGAAGTGGTTTCATTTCAATGAAACCTCAGGCATAATTTACACAAATGTTGTTATAAACAACCTTTTATTAAGGCACTTACTATCTACATGCTGATAGGATATTTTATTGAAGGGATTATGACTTTGATATTGGCTGATGGAGCCAATAGGGAACGTTGGCAAGACTACACAAGAATTGGCTTCGTACAAGAATCGATATAAAACGCGATAATACCATTCATCCCGTGGTCGAAGATTACTTCAATAGCAAATGGTCATACTCTGGAAATACAGCTGTCATTCAATAAGGCTTGCTAGATAAAGGAAGGTAATAAATTTCAGAATGAGGTAGATTAATTTACGAAAATAGATACATAAGCTTGATTGTATACTATATTGTATACATATTAAAGGATAGCTACAGATAAAGGGAAACTAAATCTTAAACAGAATGAATATTGTACTTAAATGTTTAAAGCTTATTTTTATAATTATATAACGATTCGAGACTTTTTGCGATCACGGGTACTGCAACGCATCCGAAACGTCGGCAAAAATAGTAAGTTCCATGTTTGAATCACGAAATTTCTCGAAACGTTACATAATTATAAATGCACACAGCGATAGTTTCAACATAACTTACTTTTTATGTCGAGTTTTATTAAATGTAACACACCAGTGTCTATCCACATTGATTACAGGTTATAAAAATCATGGTAATATTTACATTTAGACCGACTTTTAGCCTACTTTTCAGCAACTATGACTGTTGAAAAGTAGTCTAATCGTCGAGCTAAAAACGAGTACAAGTAAAACCAAATTACTTTGCTTTCTCAAAATTGTACTTGTTGCTCCTTTGGTGTTTTACTCTTATGTTTCTATGGTAAGGATACTAGGTTCAATCTTGATTATAATGGGTGGTTGCGCCGATAGTAATAATTCAAATCATCTCTCAATTGATTGACACTGAACACACGCTTCCTATACCCATCTCCCTCCCGCACTACCTTTAAAGTGAGATAGCAATAGTTTCCCCCCGACCAATGGTTGAAGTGGCCGCATCTTGACTCCCGCTTTGAACTAGTAGCATCAATGGCGGCGGCGCGCGCGACTCTCAGAAATTAATAATGTTTGTTGGATTTTAACCGCTTTCATAGACCTTTACTGATCGGATTGTGCCTCTCGTGTCCCTCAAGTGATTTAGTGATGTGGGCAGCAACTCCTGAGCCAGGAAGAGAAGACCGGTGCACCGGCTCCGACAGCACGTGGCGTCATAAAGGTTAGTGCATCCTCTCCTAATTTCTTGGGTTGCATTCACTGCCTAAACCACCTCCGCGGCAACCCGATCATCTATCTTGTTTGTTGTGTAAAGTGTCATATGAAACATTTAGCTTCATCCCCCGCAAAATACAGTCCACTAGCTCACGTGGCGAGAATTGCGCCACCAATGGGAAATTGTCTATATTCTCATCCTATGTGGAATCTATCTTGACAGAAAAGCCTGGACCAGGGCCTCTTCCGTTGCTTAGTAGGCCATACCAACAAAGTATATTGTGAGATTGTTGTATTTGAGATTTCATTATAGGGTAGAGCCGCGGGCATCAACCAGCAACGTATGTTTGTACTATCCGTTTTAAAATACAATTTAGCATGAATAGCGAATTCTATATCGAAAAAAAATACTTTTGAAATAAAATTCATAAAACTTCAATGGGTATTTTCTCAATTGTATTATTGGAGTACTCAACAAAAAATGCTTTTTGCACTAAGGTGGCAGACAAGCACACGGCCTACCTGATGGGAAGTGATTACCGTGGCCTATGGACGTATGTAACACCAGAGGCGTTACACTTTCGCTGCCGACCCTGAAGAAACCTTTTGATGACCTCTTGAAGAACTCCATATTTCAGGAGGATACAGAAGGCGTTTGAGAAAACCGTAGCTGTGAGTTCATTCCACAGCTTGAGCATGTGTGGGATGAAGTTTCTTTCGTACCTCACAGTGCGCACTGTCTCAGGTCAAAAATGTGTGAGGATGAATTCCCTGCCACCATGATATAATGTAGCTGTGAGCATCATATCAAACAATTCATCTGAGCACAAACCAGAATTTTAGAATACACACAGCGAGGCAAAGCGCCCTCCTAAGGCTGAGAGGTTCCCCATCGACGGCGAATATGGGATCCGAAGGTCGAAGCAAGGAATGCTTAATGCACTAAAGATAACACTAGCCAGTGAAATAAAGAAAAAAGATAGGGATTACAAAAACGAAACTACACTTACCCCACTCTAAATGTGGGTAAGGCCTCATTTACACAGTATTGTTCAGCACATTTTTCTTTTTAAACCACTTAGATAGCAGACAAATACACGGTATTATTTTTAACATGCAATCACCAGCTATTCACATGGTGCATTTTCATTTACTTAAAAATTAACAGCCGTAGTAAACCGAGCTTTACTTTAAAATCATTCGATTTGCTTAACAAGTCTAGTGAGTATTAATTTAAACGTTTAAACCGTGCATGACTTTTTGCAGCATAACAGTCGTGTAAATGTTTGTATGTACATATTATGTACCGTAAACTGCAGTTATTTTGGACACTTGGGTTTATTTAAAATTATATTTTTTAATAATAAACAATAATATAAATCGTCACATTGCAGTGGAAAAAATAGTATTGCTGTCATTCATCTGCTTCTTACGTTTGTCTACTCTGTTGAAAAAGAAAACAATTTTAAATTGTTCCAAAGGTACACCCCACTATCCAATGTAATCCCAATTTATGGTAACATTATTTATTCTTTGAGATGTATATTGCAAAAAAAAAACTGAATAGAGTCATGTGAACGGGGCCTAGGTGTACGTGGTCATTCGTGTACGCAAAAGCATGTCTCTACCTCTTACCAAAGGTTTATTATCTCACTTGATATCTGTCAAAAGAGAAAAAAGGTACCTTTTGTAGATAAAAGCCGGTTCAAAGTGTGAAAAATATTGTCAGATATTATGCAATAGAATTTATTTTACTGGAATTAATAGTGATTTGTTATACCATGTTAATTTCTACAATGAGCAATAGTAAAAGAAACAAAAGAAATAGTAAAAATATAAAAATAACCGATAATAAAAAGAGATTTACAATACTCAATTTTCGTTTCATTTAACAGCTGAAATAATATTTGTTCATAATTAAAGAGCCTTCTTTTTAACATGACACGTGTATGTAATGGTGACCCTCTTTATTGAGACTTTCAGCTCACCATCAGGCAAGATGAAGTTAATTTGTCGTGCCCTACATAAAAAAATGTAACGTATTTTTTATCAATTTTCTGTTATTTTTTATGTAAAAAGATCACAAGATAGCTTAAAATAAAGAATATCTTACACATAAGTATGCACATACTGTGAAATGAAATCTGCAAGAAAAATCCTCATCCATCACACGTCACTAACCCTCCTTTAAAAATATGTCGTACATTGTATATGAATTCATAATCCGCATTAATACAAGATCAATCTCCCAGAAAACTTCATATACTTAACGATACACCACATAATACTAAGGGGTATCATGTTTAGCATAAACAAGTGGTGTGTACGAACATGCTATCATGTAAATTTATGCAAAGCACAAAAGTCGATACGCGGTCTCTTGATAAAATGAGAACATCTTGAAGGGTATGTATATAAGTATGTTAGACCACAGTATAGACAGCATCACAGAGAAACAGCAGATTAAATTGCACAGGTACTTATTTGTGATTATGTGTCACACATAACTTAGAACTAACAAAATATGCAAGCTCTTTTGCGTAGCTGTAGACAGCGGTTTAATGATCGATAGCTAATTCCCGAGGTCACAGTTTCGTTTTCCATTCAGTATTAACATTTGTAAATATGAATATGTATAGATAGTTTTGCGCAGAATGTCCAACAATATTTATTTATACATCGCCTTGTGCTACTACAGCAGCGAGTTCGATACTCAGGTCGAGCCTTAACTAACAAAAAGTGAGGTAATGGTATTTTCTAGTAAGGTATCAAACCAACAAGAACAAATTTAACAACTATCAAGTATACAATAATAATTATGCGCCATATAATAGATGCATGGGATTAAAAATATTTGAGGTGCAAAAATATAAATAAACAAAATAGCAAATTCAACGAAAATGATTAGATAATTACATACATACATAAAATCACGTCTTTATCCCCGGAAGGTTAGGCAGAGGTGAATTAACACCCACATTTCACTGTAACTGTATTCGGTCCCACGTAATAGGAGGTGAGAGCCTATTGCCGTATATCGGACACTATAGTTGACTCGAGCCCGCATCTGAGGCTGAGTCTGGGCTGTATTTATCTGTCTGATGTTAAACAGCCCTATCCCTTAGTTGCCTTGTTCGACGCCGCATGGGAAGAGATGGATTAGATAATTATCAAAAATATAATACTTTCGAACACCGTAAAGATAACCTTCTATTCTGGATAGTTACACTATGGTCTAGTGGTATCATGTATTCAATTATGTAAGCACCTTTATGACTTATTATTTGTAAAGACCGACGAGCTCTCAATTAACTAAAATTAAGAATTTAAGACATCTGCTTTGTAATAAAGTTATTATAAAATCTTTAAAAGGGCTAATGTGGGTTTTCTTAGCTTTTTAATGGTTCTTTGTAGTTGAGTTCGCTGGCGCCGCGCCGTTCACAATATGAACTTGAGACCGGACTTATAATAATAATAGTGGCTTGTAATACTTCGAAGAGTTTAAAGGTTTCACCAGTAAGTTGACAATTTTACACTATTTAAACTCTGCAAATATAGGACCGTACACAGTATACGGCTTGAAACTGAAATTTCATGAAATGACACCACATGCTAAATAGTAACTAAGTAATACACTGGTAAACACCAATGCATTAACTGTAATTTTATTTTTTATTTCTCATCTTCTAACTGTATAAGAGAGCTTTTTAGTTGTTAAAAGAAGCAACGTAATCTATATTTAATTTTGTTAAATTAGACTCAAGTGTTTAAAGGATTATAGACCTTAAACTGTCCATGGAATTCTACAGCCTACTATATACGACTTGTGCCTCCTTCTGCGAGCAAGTAATGCTCGTGAAAGAGGAGGCGGGGCGGGAGCGGTAGCGGGAGCGACGTAGGAGGTAGGTGCCCGCGTTCGAAGGCAACTCGGGCGTCGGAGGTCGATGAACGACCTCCTCCCCCCATGAGAGCAGGCCTGGGGGTGACTGGTGGAGCCGCCTGTCACCCTGGCAGAAGCAGGCCGCGGTGGCGGCGCACCTGGCACGCCTCCCCGTTTTCCGGGGACGAGTTGGGGACTCTGTAGTCCCCACACACCCGAGAAGAGGGCCAGATCGTGAGAGATGGCCCTGGGTCGGCCAGGGTGCGAGGGATATGCCTATCAACCTCACCTTCGGCAACCAAAACGACCCACAGGCGGCGTGCGTTTTAGTCGGTTCGAGTCCGACATAACCTCCTCCACCGGCTCCGGTGGGTAGGTATCCGTGGGGATTTTGCACACGTAAAAAACAAAAAACTAAATACGACTTCTTTGAATTAGCTGATAGCTTTTTATACAATGTCGGTAGGGCTAGTTCATAATCTAAAAGTCGTGCATCAGACAATGGAGCGAGCTATGCTTGGAGTTTCTCTGAAGAATAGAATCCAAAACGAGATCATCCGACAAAGAACTAAAGTTACCAACATAGCTCGCAAAATAAGCAAGTTGGCAGTGGGCTGGCAATGTCTATCGAAAGACTGATGGCCGTTGGAGCAAACGAGTCCTAGAGTGGATACCGCGAGTAGACAAATTCCGTTTGTTTTCTCACGGTATCCGGTGGAGGGGTACCACCTCACCAGATGGCCTGACGACCTAAAAAAGTTGACAGGGACAGACTGGATGCGAAAGGTGGAGGATCGAACGTAATGGCTCACATTGGTAGAGACTTATGTCCAGCAGTGGATTCGGTAAGCTAGCCTCTTAAACTCAATTCAGTAACAAACATTGTAAATATCTTCACGATCTTTATAATTTTATAATATTAGTAGTAAATTGTACTGCGGTTTCTCTTAACTATTATTCTTATCAAAATTCCTTCTTTAAGGTCACAGTTTTTCCTCAGCAAGCAAGCGTCGACATAAAAAAAAAACATTTGTATAACGTAATAATAAATAAACAATACAAATACTATACATAATTGTGCGTTCGTGAAGGCGGTTGTTCACGCGACAATATGCTGACCTTAGATGCTTATCGACTATGGCAAGGTTCAGCTGATTTTTTCTTCGTGAATTCGATGAAATTATAAGAACACATTAGTTTCTCAACCTTCATATACTCTCGCACTCGATGAAATAAGTTTGCCTTTTTTCCTTTTAGGTACATAGTCTTTTTTATACAGGATGCATTAATATACCGCCGGAAACCACGCCCGGCAGAGTGGAATTTGGACCATCGCATCTCTTCCCATGCGGTGTCGTACAAGGCGATTAAGAGGGATAGGGCTGTTTAACCCCAGAAAAATATATACATCCTAAACTCAGCCTCAGCTGAATGGCTTGAGTCAACAATAGTGCCCGAAAGCTGCCAATAGGTTTACCCCCTATAACGTGGAACCGAATTCAATGATTGGTGAAATGTGGGTGTTAATTCACCTCTGCCTAACCCTCTGGGGATAAAGGCGTGATTACAAGTATGTTTGTATGTATGCATTTATATAATTTCAATTTATTTGAGACTAAGCTAAACGTAAGTTTCAAGAACTAGTCGTTTCTCGTTATACAAATAATACAACAAAGGTGGTTGTTCTAATAGACTCAACAGATATTACGTTTTTCATTTTCCGCTTGAAGGACCCGGGATGAAGGAAGAAGACAACACGTGTGCTGGTGAATAATTTCAAGTTAGTATTGCGCGAGTGATGATTTCATTTTTATTATTTTTATGCGTGACTTAGCACGCAAGGAATACAGACCCTGTTTCCATGATATGCGAGAAAATATGACTGAATGAATAATTGCTATTTAAACTATCATGGTCACTCACATCAATATCAAAGTTTCCGACATTTCGGCGCTGTTGCAAGCACCATGATCACGGAGGAACTGCAGTAGTGGCGGTGAACAGAGAAAAAGTTTTTTCTAGGAGTAATTTTATCGATCAAAACAATAAAACATGGTAGATATCCCGATTATTTTGATACCGAAATAATTTGCTAGTTGACTTGTACGTTTGCGCAAAATTAAAACAATTTGTATCGACTTCTTTCAATAGTATTTGGTCGTGACTGACAAATGAAAAAACCAGTAAATTTACTTATAAATTCACATTAACCACTACATTTTTCAGAAATTGCCAGGATCAAAACCTTTGATGAAACCATGCCATAAAAACTATTAATGATACTAAACACAAAACTAAAATCCTGACCAAAGGCTATCCCATGGACAAACAACTCAGAAACTTCTGATCACAGAACAAATATACGCAAAAGATCCGGCGGAAGTTACCGCAAACGAACTCTGTGTAGTCTCCACAAACAAATCTCGACTTTTGTTACTTGAAAGACAGACATGTTCTCTTTGGAGCTGCTGTTAAGGAGACCTATATGAAAATCGCCTAGGTATATAATGAAGAAAGATATGTGGGAAATTAACACGTAACTGATAACATAACATAAACTCACGCCTATATCCCCGAATGGGGATAGGCAGAGGTGCTAGCACCGAAATTTTGCCATGTTTAGGTACTATTTCCATTAACCGGGCACTTATAAACCTGCGATATATACACACATAAATTCGAAAAACATCGAAAAGTCATTGGTTTGTGCCATGGTAAAACCTGGGATCGAACCCGAGACCTCGTCTCATGCACCGTCCATTACCCATACCACTAGGCTACCGCGTTTAGGTAACTGACATAATGTTATAATCATTTTCTGTTCACCCACATCGGTCTTCACCTCACTGAAGCTTACGATTCTTATTGCCTTTTTCTCGCCTGTCCTTCTACATATGTTAACAAATGCTAATGTGTGAATTTCTAAGTACTACGGATTTGGTAAATATGACTAAATAATACATGCAAGTAAAATATCAAATTCATAAACTATGGTAACCATTTACCAGTTGATTAAGACAAGTCCAATTGAGCAGTCCGACCGAGGAAGAATCTCTGCCCTACAGAATACCGCGGCCAAAATAAATTCGTGTTGTGTTCTCAGCGGTGAGTAGGGTAGCCAGAGCTCACTGGAGAGTTTGTGCTGTCAGTGGGAAAACTAAAGGCTTGTCCTGCTATGTCTTCTACACTGGCACAGAAACTCTACCTACAGGATCGGCGAGTGTGACTCCTCTAGTGTTACACACGTCCATGGGCCACGGTAACCACTTTCCATCAAGTGGGCCGAGAGCTTGTCTGCCACCTAAGTGGTATAAAAAATAGGTAGGCAGAGTGTTCAAAAATTATATCAGAACTCGTTGATTAGACTTACATACGCTTGCCTCAAATATTTTATCTATGAACACCTGTCAATTACCATTGCACATAGCAAGTTAAATAACAAATCAACATTATTGTTGTAACGGTTGTACGTAAAACTTAACTACTAACAAATGTATTCTGACCCCTGGCGTGTGTACCTACCGTATCCTCATAGTCATTTATTCCTAACTAGATTTTGCTCTACGGTGCCAAGTATTAAAACTTTTTAATGCAGGAGGATTCTCACTAAATGCTAACACTAAGTACTATGAGGCTTTGTAATAAAACCTCTCTCGTAGGAAGCAAATATACACGCACAATTCTATATATAATGTTTGTCTAAAATAAAAGGTCAAATGTG
This sequence comes from Eilema griseolum, assembly GCA_963662185.1. Taxonomy (NCBI): domain Eukaryota; kingdom Metazoa; phylum Arthropoda; class Insecta; order Lepidoptera; family Erebidae; genus Eilema; species Eilema griseolum. The sequence continues at coordinate 23,131,685 of OY759238.1, forward strand.
CCTACTCAAAGCTAGCGCTAGGTTTCTATGCAACGTTGAATATAGAGGAAACTTCTTCTTATATCTATTCACTAGTTCATGAAGTAGATATGCGTGGACAAAGGCAAACGCTGCTGCGGTTTTCCCAAGCACCTACAATATGGGGTTCTTCAAAAGGGGCATTAGAAGGTTTCTTCATGGTCAGCAGCGCGAGTGTAACACCCCTAGTGTTGCATACGTCCATAGGCCACAATAACCACTTCCCATCAGGTGGGCCGTCAGTCTGGGTCCACCTAAGTGGTATAAAAAAAACGGTAGAATGTTTTCTTAAACTAGCCTAATGGGTAAATATGTGACTAAAAGTATGTTACATTATATGCATGCAGTGACAGTTTAACCATACACCCACGATGTGTATTATGTGTGTGTATGTGTGTTTGGGTGTGTTTGTTGCTGAATGCGCGGGTGCACTACTTAATAAAAAGAGGTTCATCAATAAACAAAATTTATAATGGTACAAATACAAGTACAAATTCTATCACTGTTTCATTACGATACAAATTACGGTATCATTGAGAATTCAGCAAAATACACTCTGATTTTTTAAATTTTAATCAAGATTATTTTCACATTTCAACATGAACCTAAATCGAAATAACATTTTCTAGATTCTGAACTTTTACATTAATGAATACCTTTGACGTAAAAGGCAAAAGTTTCCGCCAAAATTTAAAGCTTTACGCCAAGAAACACGATATTGGCGCTGCTTTTTCCTAAATGATATAATGTTACGCAAAAATAACGGACTGTTGCGGAAATTTTAATGAGGAAAAGGTATTCTTGCTGCTGAAATAGGTGGCGGGCTTAATAATTGAACGAGAACAACGGTTAATTAATCGCTGTTCTGAAAATAGCCATTGCCAAAATTACAAAATATCGTTCACTGAGTTAAGTTATAAACCAAATCTAATGCGATAAAGCTCTTGCTTGGCTGTTTTTTTCTTACTATGTTATATTCGGGAATTATTTTCACATTATCGCATGGTGCCCGGCGAGGCAATATAGTTATTAGCAATATTTCAGTCCAACGGAACCGCATCATTTACGATACAATGAATAAACTCTGGGAATATTTGACGCGTTTGAATTATTCTCATGGAGTGGAGGAGAAAATTCAGCACATATATTTTATGCACTCGTTTCAGAAGAAGTGGGCTAACTCTGTTTCAAAAGTACTGAATAGGTCACTAGTCCAGGCGCATGAGAAGTCCATAGGTCTGGTGGATGCTAGTATCTAATGCAAATAATTCTAAAATCAAAGAGACCGTGTATTTGATTAATATACACAGTACAGTTTGATAACATTTCTCGAATCTTAACGCCCCTCTTCCTCCTTTTGGTTTTGTTTGGTATTCGTACAAAATCATCATGTACAATAATTTACAATGATGTTTTACCATGATCACGTTATTTCCCGTAAACACTATTGTAAATCATGTAATGGAAAAGTTAAAGTTAATAAATATTATACTGACAGAATTCTTTATTATATAACGCGTATATCTTCAGCCCAGACTCAGCCTCAGATGCATGACTCGAGTCAACAATGGTGCCCGGATTACGGTGGGACTAAATACAATGATTGGTGAAATGAGGGTGTTTGTTCAACTTTGCCCAACTCCCCGAGGATAAAGGCATGGTTATATGTATATATGTATTTGTTATTTTATTAGAATATTTTGTTTACTTGGTGGTATATTACTGTACGGTTTTTTGAGTCCTTCCTGAGATCCTGAGTTCGAATACTAGCTATCAATAGGGAAGTGAGCCTACTCCTACTGAAGGGATAAGGGAGAGTGCTAAAATTACAGTCGCTAATATATTATTTAAAAGAAGCAAGATAACACCTTATCAAACTAGTAGCTATTGATTAACCTAATTGAAATATTTATCTTTCATTTGCATTCAAATTTTCTTCTTTTCCGCAATGACTATTGTTAAGTTTTGACGACCGGATTTGAACAAATCAATTTGATAATTTGAACAAAATAAATTAATACATTGCCGTCTTTGAGATCCATATTTTTATTCAATACCAACCTGAATATTCAAGCTCCCTATTGTGACCAACAGCTGACCTTTAGTTTGTGTTTGTGTTTGCCTGAGTAATTCTAGAACTTTGATGCGGGCATCTTCGAGACAAATATAAGTTAACGTTACAATATAGAACTTTTATGTTTCTATGACATAGTGGATTTTGCAATATTTCGTTTTTATTTACAATCTACATTTGCTATTCTAACTAATACCGATGCTGGAATTACAAATACTGGTGTTAATACAAATAATAACCATTTAAATGAATTTTTGAAGTACTCTTTATACTACATAGTAGGAAATGGGAAAAGAAAAGAACTGAGGAACGATTTTAAACATTTTTAGCACATCACTAACAAATACTGTTTATACTATTAATTGATGATGCTTGGTGGGATCTTCTACACAATACATATTGTTAAGTTAGAATATAGCAATGATGATCTGGGTATTTTTAAACACTGTAAAGTATTACCCATTCATTTAAAACTAAAATACAGTTTGTTAAAAGAGAACTACTTTAAATATTATTTGGGTGATAAAGTGGAACATCATGTATGCACAAGAGCAGTCTCACAGAACCGGTTACAAACCGCACGCGCTGCTAACTTGAACTGATTCTTTTTTGGATTTTTGTAAACATATACCATTTCAATAAGGATGTTTGCTTAGCCGTGAGTAGGTACGTGTCGCCATTCTGCGCCGGTACACCCACATTATAATATTAAGCTACCTACATTTATTTCTTATATTTTACTTTGTGATTCTAGTGATTATTTTTTGTAACCTGTATTACTTATTGAAAAATAACTCGTTGCATTTACTACAAACCTCAGTGGTTTCTAAATGCACTGTAAATAATTATGTATATATGATGTTTTTAAGGTGATAAATAAATAAATAAAATAAATAACAAGCACAAGCTTGAAAATGCCGTAAAGCGTAACCGGTCAGCTTAAATTTAAATAAATTTTGGAAATGTACAAGTGCTTTATTCAATTCATCAACAAATAATTATTGGTGGTTATCATTTCTAGATATTACGTCTTTACTTATGAAATTGCCGACATTTTCTTACAGATCCATAAGTCCGTTATTCCTGTTATTAAGTTAATAAATTATTAAATTTATTTTATACTGGCCGCTTGATAAATTAAATTCGATTTAAAAAACAATACTTCCTAAATGCTATCCATTTTGACGATAAATTTCGTAATACTTTTTTACAGCTGTCACTTTTCAAAAATGTAATTAAAGTGTTTGTTAGCTTAATGTTGTCTCATTCATACACAAAGAATTGATAAAATTTGGATTTGTCATTCCTAAAAAAAATGTAATTTCGTATGTAACGAACTATTATAAACTTTCTATAGTTGGTATTCAGTATATTAATGGTTGGTATTTCGCTAACTTCATTCGTGTACCTACAAATTTTATTCTTCACTCTGATTCTTGAAAATCATTCAATTCGCTGCTAATATTCTTAATTGATAAGCCATAAAATATATAATGAACTTCACCTAGGTGAGAGTTCAGAGTACAGTTATATCAAATCAAATCAAATCAAAATAGTTTATTTGCCAGCATATGGTACAAGAGATATTACAAATTTACGTTTCCTCACATTTTGCCACAAACGGCGTGCAAATTTTTGGGTTATAATCAATAATACTAATATGCTAAAATTAATTACACTAAAAGATATTGTTAAATGTTATTGTATCGTCCAAGAAATCATATAAGAAATCAATATAAGAAATCGATAAAATGTATTTCTTAATTTTAGTACTTATTTGACGGTGAAGATTAACTAATTAATTTCATTGAGGTTTATTCACCCTTGGGCTACAAAATTGGATGACATTTTTTTATTCATAACATTTGCTTTTATTTAACTTTTATGCGCAATGATAATAATAATGAAGATAGGGTTGACTTGTATATTATATATCTTCTGATAACACACGGACTGACATAAACGCGTTGAAAAACTTAATGAAGTTATGATTTGAATATTAAGTAGTCGGCTGCAGCAAAACAAAAATATTTTTTTATTTACTTACTTAATAAATATTTTCACTACTTCTGTTTAATTTAATTTTAACCACAAAAATAATCTGCTTTGCTATAACTAACATGAGATCCTCGAATCGAACCAAAATCCACATACAAGGGCATAATAAAAGTTTTCGTACCGCATGGCAAGAAAGCTTTGCGAACGCCTTTCCTAAGCTCCCAAAAAGCTGCCCACTTATTTTATATACTGCAATAAACTGACCCAACAAGTTCAACAAGTATACTCACTATGTAATGGAGTAACCCTCTTGCATCATCACGACATATAATAATACTCGGAAACCTTATTACAAAAAGAATATAAGATAATCTTAATACAACGTTTGAATTACAAAACTAGGAATGAGACAAATTACCTGTAAATAATACATATTCTCAAACAGATTTTTTTTAAAGCACTCATTAGGATTCGATTGTTGAATTGTGGGCTCCCATGCATACTCATAAGGCTGATGCAATCCTTTTTTCATCAAAATTATTTTGTGTACTATGGAAGATTTTAGAAAATCTATGTCCAAATTATTAATTTCAGAAATGAAATTAAAAAAATAGTCTTACTTCGGTTACTGATTCAGTATCCAAAGTCTAGACAAGTTTTGATAAGACCAAGCGTTCCGGATAAGGCCAAGCTTCAAATTTTTTTTACACTCAAATTTACATGATAGGAAAATGCGACACGCAAAAATCTCGAGTACGTGATTTTAGCGTGTCATCAAATACAGTTAAACGTAAATTACGAATGAAATCAGAAAAATCCGTTACGTTAACCCTCCGGGTGCCAGGGCTTCGCTAATTGCGTCCGCACCCATTTGTTTTGTATTCTACAGGGTTGAATTTAATAAAATTCGTAATTCGGTGACCTCATAGAATTTTACATGTGTCTGATATACTTTGCTGAGGATTGTGAAAAATGATGTTTCAATTTTAATAGAATAGAACATCCGAACACTAGTTTTATCTACTGTTAATCTATTGATTTTGGTTTTTAAAAATCCTACTAAATGTTATAATATGGTAGTTTGTGTTGATGTATACATATAACATAAACTCACGCCTATATCCCCGAAGGGGTAGGCAGAGGTGCTAGCATCCACATTTCACCAGTTTATGTTTAGGTCCCAATGTAATATGTGGCGAGCCTATTGCCATTACCCGGGCACTTATGAACCTCCGATAAATACACACATAACTTCGAAAAGCCATTGGTGTGTGCCATGGTAAATCTTGGGATCGAACCCGGCTATGTATGTATACATACCAACAAGAGAAATAATAACTAAAATAAATACACCCATAAACATCCGAATGGAGAACCTCTTCCTTTCTAGAACTCTGTTAACAATACATTTTTCTTCCCTTTGGATTGAATACGTTTTTTAAGAAACCAACTTGAATTGTATGTTGACAGTTCTTTTAGTGGGTATCTGTCTTTTTTTTTCATTTTACACCTTTATATCACAATAATTCAATAATACATTTTCCAAATGGTGTAGTGTAGTTTTTGCCAATTACTTTTCAAAAAGTAACAAGCTAAAAATCATTGGGGGGTATTAATATAATTTAAAATCAACATCAATCAGGTGGCAGTTATAAATATAAATGTATCTGGAATAACATCTGTTCACTTATAGGAACCATTTTTAAATACATAAATTATTGGCTTCCAATGGTATTTTATAGTAATAAAAGATATTATTTATGTATTTAAGATATATACACACACAAAACAAACATAACATTTATTGGAAGTTGAAAATTGGTACCAATGCAGTACCAAATGTACCAATGTACTGCTTATTTCTACAAAGTTTCACCCAGCAGACCGGCGGCGCGGCGAGGAGATCGTGAAAACAAGGTGTAAATGTGCGTATGATAGTGGGAGAGAAAAACACTTGGTTACACACACAATCATTACATAATACAGTGTAGGGTGAGTGTTCTGATGAGCTCTTCCAACTAATCCCACCATCTCCTTTCCTACATAGGACAACACGTGCAGGCCTTAGATATCACTCTCACACTGTGCAGAATATACGAGCCAGAACCAAGCGGTTCGGAGACTCTTTTCTTTGCCGCACCACCAAGGCCTGGAATTCATTACCAGCACACATGTTTCCTTCTTCCTACAGTCCCGGGGCCTATAAGCGGGGCGTGAAAAAGCATCTGATGAGGCTGCCAAGCTGAGTGCCACCCAATGGCGGCCCTCGGCTTGGCTGAGACTTTGCCTTTAGCTTACCATCAGGCGAGGTGAGGTCAAGTTGGCGTGTCCTATATAAAAAAAATACATATATACATACGTACATACATATTTACATACACATATACATAAACTTAAATATATCATGTATCAACCTCTCATTAAATAATTTAATGAATACTGATAAAAACTATCAAAATTTTCTTGAATCCAACACCAATTACATTATCTTTTATGCCCACTGACATAAATGGAGCTCTTTATCATAATAAGCTTTTTGACGGTAATCTTTTCAAAGATTAAAAAACAAGATACTCCACAAAATCCTTCGCAATTATAAAATCCCATTAAACATTTTCTAAAATGACAACGAAAGTGGCAACGACCCTTTTCCACTTAAAAATAGAATAAATTCACGGCCAGAAGCGAAAGTGCGGCTCCTAAGGCAATCAATCTTAATTCACTAGGACAGTTGACTCAAAAGAATGTATTTTTTGTTGACTCGTAGAGACGTTTCATTATTTTTGTGCCCACCGTTCTCTGGGAAGTCATTGGAGACAATAAAATGGGTCTTCTTAAGTGCGTTATGATTTCCTTGATCTTTGACGAATACGACGTTGAAATAGATGAGAGAGTATTTTGGTAAAGTTTTATCTTTTTAGAGTGCACTTATTTCTTGTAATATTTTGTATTTTTATTGTACAAATACCTCTTAAGCATTAATTCCTATGACCATAATTTGTATGACGCATTACTATTGCAACTGTATCCACAATAATGTAACCCAATTGTATCGCCTCATAGCACCCGCAGTCACGTTCAGAGTGCGCTTTACGCCAATATTTACCCATTATAGCAATCCAAATAAGCCTGATTCCAACGTTCTTGTTTGAATTATACTTAGTACTAGGCGATAGTCAGACTTGGTGGATTATCGTCAGATAATTGAACTTTAATGTTGAGCGAAATTAATTTTGGTGTACTAATTTTGCTGTGACCTGTACAATACCTATATATACCCTATTTTATTGTCGAACCAGAGCGAAAGTAGAAGTCTGGAAGTATCTATTCATTTAGACATTTTTTTATTATTTGATGTTTTCAACATCACAACGCCCATAGTTAAATAAATAAACAAGTTTTCTTTTTCCTTTTGTACTTAGAAGGAAATAAGAGTGATTGCAAATCCCAATTCATTCATATTTTGAACGTTTGACTGGTGATTTCATTGGGTACTTATATGAAAAATTAAAAAACGAACCACTCGTTATGGATGGAGATTATACAATCCAGATTACAAGTTATGCGTAGTTATGTTCAAATGGTGTTGTATATTCTGTAGTACAAAACTATTTCTGCATAGTGTGAACACTGAGCAGGTATATACTAAACATAATGTTAGGAGGTGTATCACAACAAAATGTGGGTGTACATATTTTCCGCTATTTTTGGTACCCTTTTTGGCCTCGTGTTTACAACTCAGAATTTCATAACAGAAATACAGAATCCAATCTAAAACATACCTGCTATATCTCCGGTCAATACACGAACCATTTTGTTTGCTTCGAAATCGGATGGGTGTCATAAACGATCAAAATTGCCATTCCAAGCTCTCACTTTTATAAATGCATTTCATTCAGCAACTTTGAACTAAAGTTATAACTTATCATTCCGCTCAAAAGTTCATAGTTCACTTTTATGGGTTATTTGTCAAGATGAAAGTATTTGCGATTAACTGATAATTTAATCGCAAAAAATACATTAATACTGGTTTAATTAACAATTTCAAATGATTTATTGACAATTATAAAAGTTTTATTGACGAATATATCAATAAATCTTTTTCAATTGTCAATAAATCTTTTATAATCGTCGTTAAATCATTTAAAATTACACTGTGATTATATACATCGTGATAAGAATTAACAAATTGTTTTTATATTTATATATATAGTTATATACAGGATGTATTTTTGAAACGGGGCAGTAAGGGCAAGTACCTTAACCGTTGCAGTTACAGCAAAACGTTCTTAGAAGACCTTCCTAACTTTTTGACAAATTCTGAACTGCATTCACAGATTTTGTAAAAAACTTACAGTTGGCAAAAAAAATGCAAAAAGTCCAATTTTTTCTTTTTTATGCCAATCGATTCTATTTCATGTGGGGATCAAAAACTCTATGAGACCATTTTAGCTTTCAGTACTAGGAAAGATAGAAATCGCCAAAAACGTTTCCCATACATTTCGGCAACAGAAACAAATTTCTACGATGGTCTAACTTTTTGTTATGGCCAGGAAGTGGGTAGAATTGACTGTAAAGTAAATAAAAAGAATTTTTACCCTCAAATTTCGAATTTGATTCGAAGATCTGTGTGTTATACTTAGTTTCAGCTGAGAAACTTCGTATGAGTTATTAATTAAGGATTTTCGCTAAAATGTCTTCTAATCGTGAAAAAATTGACTTATTAGAAGCGTATTTTGTCAATAATCGAAATGCGGGAGCTGCATTCGTGTGGTACCGCAATAAGTATCCGTTGCGGCATGTGCCAACAAGAAAGGTTATTACAAATCTTTTGAAAAACCTGGAATTGCAGGGTTCTTTCAAAAGAAAGCGGCAGCCTCGTGTGGACATGGACACGGAGATTGCGGTTCTGACTTATGTCGAAGCATATCCAGAGGTATCGTCCAGGCAAGTCGCCCTTGAAGTAGGTGTATCCCACTTCCTTGTGATAAAGATATGGAAGAAATACGGCTACAAGTGCTATCGATATGGGCGCATAGTTCAAGTGTTACATCCGGGTGATGATGTTCGAAGGCTTACTTTTTGCAGATGGCTAAAAGGAAAAATAAGCAGAGATTCATTTTCAACAAGATGGTGCTCCGCCACATAACAGTCACCTTTCACGTTCCAATTTGAGCCGCCTATTCGGTACACAGTGGATAGGTACACATGGTCCAACACAGTGGCCACCTCGTAGCCCCGATCTAACACCACTTGATTTTTTTTTATGGGGCTTCGTGAAAAACGAGGTATATAAGACGACTACGCCAGTGTTCAAGAGCTCAAGGATGCATTAATGACCATTTTACGTAATATTCATCCCAGAACATTATTAGCCGCCATTCGTTCAGTGCAAAAAAGGATAGACTTATGTATTCGCGAAAATGGAAATCATTTTGAGCAATTTATTTCATAAACCAATTTCTTAAATGTTTAAATGTTTTTTTTATTTAAAAAAGTTCAAAATTTTACCTGACCTAAGAGTTTCGAGTTGATTTATCATATTTCCGTACGAAATGTATGGGAAACGTTTTTGGCGATTTCTGTCTTTTCTAGTACTGAAAGCTAAAATGGTCCCGTAGAGTTTTTTGATCCCCACATGAAATAGAATCGAGTGGCATAAAAAAAAATTGAACTTTTTGCATTTTTTTTGCTAACTGTAAGTTTTTTACAAAATCTGTGAATGCAGTTCAAAATGTCCCAAAAAGTTAGGGAAGGTCTTTTAAGAACGTTTTGCTGTAACTGCAACGGTTAAGGTACTTGCCCTTACTGCCCCGTTTCAAAAATACACCCTGTATAGTTAGTATATTTTGATGGTGACAGATGTTAATATAATTCATTTTATTTACTGCCAGTAAAAGTGACGGAGAGTAAGCTAGCCTAAGCGTACATTAAAACTTTTTACCAAATTTTTACATTCTAAGTTTGACAAGAGGACAATGGAGGGAAAAATTAAGCTCCAACTCAAACCGAATACCATTTCAGTGTATTTAGACAAAACTCTTTGAAACTTCTGCGCGGCCGCCTCCTCAATTCACTGTTTGCGTTTGACAAGACGATTTATGAATGTATTTACTTTTTTCTTCATAAACTTTGCATTTTGTTGTAATAATTTTTTCGTCACAAAGTTATGCAATTATCTCTAAAGGATTTATGACTGATGTAGGGATAACGTTTTTCAGAAGTAATCTAGTTTCATCTTTACAAAACACTGTCAAAGTTGAATATTTGCATTCTGTGAGTTCAAACTCGTCATATTTTAATCATGACAACATACAGAACTTCAGGTAAGTGACAACACGAATTCACACCGATATGAGAAACTCTAAAGGCTGAGATGATGAAAATCAGTAAAAAAGGAAAGGAAAGGCGGCAAGGAATTCGGTACTCTACCAAATTGTATAAAAACAGCCTACTGCTATAGGTCATAACCTTAGATGAATTAAAAAAGGGATTTTTAAAAATTAAATTATTAAAATTTTTAATTCATCTAAGGTCATAACAAATTTCGTCTATTAGGTATTAACTTTAGCTCCCCGTGCACTAGGAAAGATCCGCTTGCTGTTTTTGATTGGTATGTGGGCATTTCCAGGACCGACTGCCGCTCTGATATACAGATGGGTTTGGTTTGGACCCCAAAGATTGTCAAAATACAGCTGATTAATATATGTAGAGGATAATCTTAATGTCCCTCTCCGGAATGCACGCGGTAGGGCGCCGAGACGTTATTCATCGTCTACTAATTCACGAACGTGCCCATAGCGCTAGCCAATCACAGACCCGCGCGACCGGCTCTGGGAGTCGGAGAAACGAACACTAACAGTTATACACGATCTCAATCATTGTCTCAATAATTAAGTTTAATTGTTTACAAATTGTAAGATTGGTAATTAAAACGAATGCAACAACTACACCTAGCTTCTAATTGGCTCCATTCCGACTACATATAATAAAAAGTTTTTTTCTTGAATTTATCGAAAGACGTCTCCCAAACGTGTATAAAATACTACATCGTTTAATTCCCACATTTTTTTCGATTAGAAAACTTTTGTGCAAAGGGTGAATTGTGTATAGAATTGGTCGTACACGGGCCTCGGTTGTCTAAAGTTCGGTGTCGGCGTGGGTTTATCCAATTACGAGCAAATCACTTTACTTATTTCCTGTTTGTTTGGCAAATTTGAGTTTTTGACGAGTTTTTAAGTGTGAAATGGTAAACAGGCTCATATTATTGTATTGACTTTCATTTATTTTTGTGTATTGGAATGGTTAATCACTTAGTGGCACGATAAAAGTCGGTCCCGGCTGTCAATAGTATAATTAAATCAAGACAGAGGTCTGTATGAGCGGCCTAAACAACTCTGTCAGTGAAAACCAAGCCACATCATATTTTTTTATTTGAATACGAAAATATTCAGTCAAAATTAACAAACCAAATACCAAAAACATCTCTGATAGTTCCCAATACAGAATATAACAAATATTTCTTATTAGTTGTTGCCCGTAGCTCTGCCCGCCTATGTCCCTTCTCAAAATCGAATCTACTCCTATATAACAATTTATCAAAATTGGATCCTCAGTTTAGGTTTCAAAGCATAACATACAGACACACAGACAGAGTTACTTTCGCTTTTAGAATATCAGTATGAATATTTCCACTGAGACACGAGTCCAAGATTAAAATATAAAACTGAATTCCGTTACAATTATAACAAGATCACTCTTAAAATTAAAATAATATCAACGATTAAAAGTAATTCATCATGCTACACCGAATTAAAACGCAAATTCGTCACTGAATTTTAATTACCGAGTACATTATACCTTTTGCAAGATAAAGAGTACCTGTCTTAAGACGCCGAGGGTCGCATTTGTTCAGTAATTCGACTGGTAACACCCTAAATGCAGGATTAAATTGCTTGGGTCGCGTCGCAGGAAAAATGTATGAGGACTGAGACGGAGGGCTGAGGTGCGGGAGGGAGCCGCAATTAGTGGCAGGAGATAATTCCCGACCTCTCGCTTGCGTGCTTATTATGTGATGGGGTGCTTCACAGGGAAAAATCGTAAACAGGTTTATCTGTTTCTGACTGACCAGATTAGTTGTGCTCTAGCAGACAGTTTGTATATACTAGCTAATGCCCGGCGTCGCTGGTTTGACCACGGTTCTGTAACACTAATACAATCGATTTTTAATTACGATAAATGCACTACATTATGATGGCACTTCACTTTGCTATTTGTCCTCGTTATAGGGGTTGAGCATATTGCATTTGTCTTCCGGGCACTATTGTAGAGTCAAGCCAATATCTAGAAAATATATAAAGGAATAAAAATATTTTTGGTTTATTATAGCAAAAAAAAATACTATTAATATTATCTCATGTAATATATAGGGGAACATATGCTGTGTGCTGCTTACTTATACACACGCTCCTTTGAGAATGCAATAAGGGTGACATCACACAAGCATGAACAACAAGCCTTTGACACGACAATTTTTCGACACTTTGTGTTGCTACTAAAGACTTCCTAATAGAAAACTCCAGAAAACATTGCCGAGAATGAAACCTGAGACTTTTAAGTAATAGCGCGTGGAGAGCTATAACAGCAGGTAATCGTAGGAAGGTAAGCAATTTTTATCCAACGCACCGTGATCTTATCTAAGCTAATACCATAAACCGCAATTTATTCACATGGAGTACCTCTCATATTAATGCAAATTGTTATTGGGAAGGCCTGAAGCCAAATCTCACGGTTTGCAATCAAGGCTATGCCAAACACAGTTCTAGACAGTCATAAAACTGAAGCAGTGATACGGGCGACCGAACAGTCTTAGAGAGCTGATGTTTGGGTAATCGTACGTTCTATTGGGCACGATGCCAGGTTAGTACTATGTGTCGCTATAGCTCGGAATGAAGGGCTAAAGTCGGCTAGTTTTATGGATTAGATGGAGTTTGACGATAACTACCATCGCGGGGAGATTTACTTATTCTGTTTCATAACATAACATAAACTCACGCCTATATCCCCGGAGGGGTAGGCAGAGGTGCTAGCTGAAACGCATCCGAAAGATCGACAAAAATAGTAAGTTTCATGATTTAATCGCTAAAAGTCCAGAAGCGTTATACAATTATGAGCATTTTTAGTATACATGAGCAACATTTATGACTAACCCTAGTTTATTTATAGAAATAGAAAGAGATATAAATATATATATATATATATGCCGGAGTTAGTTGTCAATTACAGTGGGTAGTAACCAAACTTTGTTGCGAGTTGATTTTTTTATTATTAATTTAAATGTTTTTACTGTCAATTATTGTCTAATAAATCAAAATATAATTTATTAAGTACTATTAGGTGATTTTGGCAACTTATTTCGATAAGTGTGACTGTTAGTTTTGTTCAAAACAATGATGACATATTGTTTTTATTTTAAACTGATTTACTTTGTGAATTCACCGTTATTTATTTACAACAATTATTCTTGTATTATTTGATTACTTTGTAATGATAAATCTTATTAGATTTAGTACATTTTGTATCAGATAAACACGTGACTTACTGCAACGCGTCAACAGACAGAGTTGTCGGGGAGGGATGCAAAGTGGGGATCGCCTTATAAAAGACAAGCAAGCTAGTCAGTCGGTCTTCGGATTTGACTCAAGAAAGAGCTCCCCTGCTCCCGACAAAACTGTCGGTTTACCCGATACAGCGCTGCTGTAACGATAGCTACTTGTTTATTACGACAAAATGGGCACTCCAAACCCTGAAGATATACCCCTCTGCGATCCTGATCCTACATCAGAAGTGGGATTAGGCTTAGCCCAGGAATCGGAAGGTGTTGGTGATCCATGGCGAGCCATGTTAGAGCTTCAGAATCATAACATGACTCAGTTAATTGAAGCGATTAAGACTCACTCCGCTTCATCTACTTAGGGCATAAATCTACTAACTGTCGCAAGAAGGCTGAGAAAACGAATAAACATCCTGGACCAGCCAGCTCGTCACATAAGGCGACATCGAAGAAAATAGTCTGCTACCGCTGTGGGGAGTCAGGACACGTCGCTCCTCGCTGCCCAAAGGCAAGCGGAAGGCGGCCGGGAGATTCAAGTGAAAATACTGGGAGTCAGCCTTCAAGCAGCCATCACTCCGTGAAGCGAGTTGAAGCTTGAGACCTATCACTGGTATTCTACAGCAATCTGGTGAGTCGCTTGCATTTTGTTATGACTCAGGGGCTGAATGTTCTCTTATTACTGAAACATGTGCTAAAAGGTTGTCTGGCAAACGTATATCTTGTACAGTCAATATAATGGGAATAGGAAATTCTAACATAATATGTACCGAACAAATTCTGAGTGAAGTACAAATAGATGGTTACCATTTAGAGATACTGTTTCATGTGATACCGGATGCCTATATTAGTCATAGTATCATGATAGGCCGTGAGATATTAAAATTAGGTTTAGCTGTTAACATGTCCGAAACAAGTCTTACTATTACAAAAGTTAAGGTTATTGATCAATGCTCTATTCCCGAGACTTTGACGTTTCATGATATTGATACAGATATTCCATCCGAATATAAACCACAGTTGATTGAACTCCTTCAGAAATATTCTCATGCTTTTACAAAGGGACTACCATGTACTCGAGTCACATCAGGTGAACTTAAAATACGCCCCATTGATCCACATAAAACGGTCCATCGCCGACCGTACAGACTTACTCCTGACGAAAGGCAGTTAGTTCGTTCCAAAATTAATGATCTTATTGACGCTCAAATAGTTAGACCTAGTTGCTGTCCGTTTGCAAGTCCTATTTTATTGATAAAGAAGCGCGACGGATCTAAATAGTAATACTATAGCAGATAGGTTTCCACTACCCCTTATAGCTGACCAAATCGCGAGGTTATGCGGTGCTAACTTTTACACTTGCCTTGACTGTACTTCTGGGTTTCATCAAATACCTATTCATCCAGACAGTATTGAGGCCACTGCCTTCGTAACACCCGATGGTCAATTTGAATATTTGGCTATGCCTTTTGGTTTACGAAATACTCCTAGTGTTTTCCAACGTGCTGTAACCAATGCATTAGGCAAGTTAGTCTATTCTTACGTGATTATTTACATCGATGACATCATGGTGCCTAGTAGTGACCCCTGTGAAGATTTACACCGACTAGAAGAAGTCCTTGAATCGTTAAGTAGATCAGGGTTTTCTTTAAATATTAGCAAGTGCTCTTTCCTAAAGCGTAAAGTAGAATATCTTGGGTACGAAATCACTTCTGGGGAACTTCGCCCAAATCCCCGAAAAATAGAAGCATTAATTAAATTAAAGTCTCCCAAAACAATTCACCAATTGAGACAGTTCATTGGTCTTGCATCGTATTTTAGAAAATTTGTAGAGAACTTTTCACAGATTATGAACCCTTTGTTCTTTTTAACCACTGGCAAACAAACTTTTAAGTGGACTGATGAACATGAGAAAATTAGGCAAACAGTAATTTCAATTCTTCCTAATGAACCAGTTTTAATGATTTATAACCCTGAATATCCTATCGAGTTACATACTGATGCTAGTGCTGATGGTTACGGTGCCATTCTTTTTCAAAAAGTTGATAAAAAATGCATGTTGTAGAATACTATAGTAAAAGAACGACTACCACTGAAAGTAAGTATCATTCCTATGAATTGGAAACTTTGGCCGTTGTTAACGCGGTCAAACATTTTCACCATTATCTGCAAGGACAGAAATTTACCGTTGTAACTGACAGTAATTCCCTTAAAGCCTCGCGCAATAAAGCTGATTTAACTCCCCGCGTACATAGATGGTGGGCTTTTCTACAGGCCTACGATTTTGACATTATGTATAGAGAAGGCAGATATATGAACCACGTAGACTTTCTTTCTCGTAATCCCCTTGTGCGTGTGCGGGCTAGAAAACCTCCACGCGGTGCACGCTGGGCAACAGAAGCGGCAACTCCTCCCCTAAATTTAGGGGAGGAGTTGCGGCTCCTGGCCAATATTCTGCCGAGGTCAGAAAGACCTGAGAGAAGGAAAACTCGAGAACAAACCCGTTGCCAACCCGTCTGGCCAGCGTGGCAATAGTAGGCTAAACCCTCCCAAATGAATAGACGCCACGACAAAAGGCCCCCAGTTCCCGGTGGTCCCGCTATTCCCAGCCAAGGTAGCGGTTCGGGTAACGGCGGGACGGGGGGTGCGAAGAATCTGCGGGCTACGGGAGGCTACCGAAACCGGCGACTACTACTGGCAACGTACAATTGCAGTACACTTCGTCTGGACAGGCACCTCGCGGAACTAGAGGTAGAACTAGGTCGCATAAATTGGCATATATTAGGGTTGTCCGAGATCCGAAGACAGGGGGAGGACACGACAACCACTGAGTCAGGCGACCTGTTCTACTTCAGAGAAGGTGAACAGCTCTCCCAGGGAGGTGTCGGTTTTCTGGTAAAATAGGACCTCATTAGCAGCGTTGTTGAAATCGGTAGTGTGTCGAACAGGGTAGCGATCCTTATCGTAAAAATCACGAACAGTCGTTCGCTGAAGGTGATACAGCTATATGCGCCGACCTCGCTTCACCCCGACGAAAGTGCCGAGGCCGTATATGAAGATATTGCTAAGGCAATGAATCACACCGCTAAGGCCACTTACAACGTTGTTATGGGGGACTTCAATGCTAAAGTGGGAATACAAGAACGCGGTGAGACGAAAATTGGACCTTATGGAGTGGGGTGCAGAAATCACAGGGGACAAATGCTAGTCAACTTCCTCGAGGCGCAGGGGCTCTTCTTAATGAATAGTTTCTTTAAGAAAAAACCCCACAGGAAGTGGACTTGGCAACGTCGGGACTCTGTGATAAGAAACGAGATAGACTTTTTGATAACGGACAGTAAGCACATATTTAGAGACGTCTCTGTGATCAACAAGTTTAAAACCGGAAGCGATCACAGACTTGTCCGAGGCTCTCTAAATATTAACATCAAGGCTGAAAGATTCCGACACAGTGGTCAAAACATTACAGGAAGTGTCTCGAAAGTTCTTTCCCGGGAAACGCAAACAGCGAGAGTCCAAGCTCTCTCCTGAGACTCTCGAACTTATGAGAAAGAGACGTGAGAAGTCATCCACACCGTCGTCTTCGTCAGATGAGAGAGCCTTAAACCGACAAATTAAAAAGCTGATTAGACGCGACCTCCGACGCTACAACACCCATATCGTCCAGGAGGCGATTGAGCGAAATAGGGGGTCGAAAGTGTTCGCTCAGCAGTTGGGGAGGCCCCATCTGACGAAACTTAAAACTGCGGATGGTAAAATGACTGCCTCAAGGTTCGAGATTCTCGATGAGATCGAAAAGTTCTATGGACAGCTATATGCATCACGGACGAGTAAACCTACGGGACACAGCGATGAAGACCACAGAGCCCCACTCACGCGCCATTACACCGAGGAGATACCCGATATCGAGCAGTGCGAGTTGGAGGCGGCTCTCAGACAACTGAAAAACAACAGGTGCCCAGGTGATGACGGTATTACTACTGAGCTCCTGAAAGCAGGCGGAACTCCAATCCTGAAAGAGCTAGCAAGCCTCTTTAATTCCGTCATCCTACAAGGTCTAACACCTAGGGCATGGAGCGGGAGTGCGGTGATACTGTTCTTCAAAAAAGGAGATAAGACCTTGCTGAAGAACTACAGGCCCATCTCACTCCTGAGTCATGTCTACAAGCTGTTCTCGAGAGTCGTCACAAATCGTCTTGCGGGTAGCTCGACGAGTTCCAACCACCGGAGCAAGCCTGGTTTCGAAAAGGTTATAGCACCGTGGACCACATCCATACTGTTCGGCAGATTGTAGAAAAGGTCCAAGAATACAATCAGCCGCTGTGTATGGCGTTTGTGGACTACGAAAAAGCCTTCGACTCCATCGAAACCTGGGCAGTTCTGGATGCCCTGCAGCGGTGTCGTGTCGATTGGCGATACATCGAGGTGCTGAGATGCTTGTATGACACTGCCACAATGTCCGTCCAGCTCCAAGACCAGAAGACGAAACCTATTAGCCTCCAACGTGGAGTGAGACAGGGAGATGTTATATCCCCCAAAGTATTCACCAACGCGTTGGAGGACGTCTTCAAAACTCTGGATTGGACTGGACGGGGTATAAACATTAACAGTGAGTACATCTCACATCTTCGGTTCGCCGACGACATCGTCATAGTAGCGGAATCGTTGGAACAACTGGGCGAAATGCTGCATAGCCTAGATGGAGCTTCTCGACGCGTCGGCCTTGGTGTAAACTTGGATAAAACCAAAATTATGTTCAACGAACATGTTGCACCGAGACCGATTGCCATCGAAGGGGCGACACTCGAAGTTGTTCAAAAATATATCTACCTGTGGCAGGTTATCCAGCTCGGTAAAAACAACTTCGAGAAAGAACTAGCCAGAAGGATCCAACTGGGTTGGGCAGCATTTCGCAAACTACGTCGAGTTTTCTCTTCACCCCTACCGCAATGCCTCAAAACAAAGGTCTTTGAACAGTGCGTCCTACCTGTTATGACTTACGGAGCCGAAACGTGGACACTTACAGTGGGGCTGGTCCATAGCTTAAAAGTCGCGCAGCGGGCTATGGAGCGAGCTATGCTTGGAGTTTCTCTGAAGGATAAAATTCGGAACGAGGTTATTCGACAGAGAACCAAAGTTACCGACATAGGCCACAGAATAAGCAAGTTAAAGTGGCAGTGGGCTGGCCACGTTTGCCGAAGGACCGATGGCCGTTGGAGCAAACGAGTCCTAGAGTGGAGACCGCGAGAAGGTAAACGAAAGGTAGGACGCCCCCTAGCCAGATGGACTGACGACCTGAAAAAGGTGGCTGGGACAGACTGGATGCGGAAGGCGGAGGATCGGAGAAAATGGCGCACATTGGGAGAGGCCTATGTCCAGCAGTGGACTGCAGTGGGCTGATTGATTGATTGAATCCACTTCCAGAAGCAATAAAAAAACGGAACAAAAACGTGTTGATATTACAACTCTGTCTAATAGTTGGCTTTTAGCTGAACAACAGCGTGATTCGGAGATTTTGGCAATCGTTTCTAAACTGAAAAGTAACTGTCTACCCCCTGATATTGCCCAAAGTTATGAATTACGATCAGGAACCTTGTATCGTAAAATACAACGCAATGGATCAACTCGTTGTTTACCTACTGTCCCAAGAGCTTTTAGATGGTCTGTTATAAACCACATCCATGAAGCAATCATGCATTTAGGTTGGGACAAAACTCTTGAAAAGGTCTATGAGCATTACTGGTTTGATAAAATGGCTAGATATGTTAGAAAATTCGTAGATAACTGTATCACATGTAAAATCTCAAAATCTAACTCTGGTAAAATTCAAGCAGAGTTACACCCTATACCTAAAGTCAGTATACCTTGGCACACTGTGCATATAGATGTTACAGGAAAACTTAGTGGAAAGAGTGATCTCAAGGAATACATCATTGTTTTAATTGACTCTTTTACAAAGTATGTTTTATTGTACCATACTACCCAGATTGACGCATCAAATTGCATTAAAGCTCTTAAGTCCAGTGTTTCTTTATTTGGAGCACCTTCTCGGATTATAGCCGACCAAGGTCGCTGTTTTGCTAGCAAAAACTTCAAAGAATTTTGTGATTCCCATTATATTGCCTTGCATTTAATAGCTACCGGTGCATGTAGGGCTAATGGGCAGGTTGAACGCATAATGAAAACATTAAAAAGTATGCTTACCGCCGTTGAGACCAGTGAGCGATCGTGGCAAGATGCCATTGAAGACGTTCAAATTGCTCTGAATTGTACAGTTAATCGGGTTACTAAATCTAGTCCTTTAGACCTATTGATTGGACGAGTTGCTAGACCTTTGGGTTTGATGACCGTTGATAATGAAGAGATAGAAGTAAATCTGTCCCATGTGAGAGAACAAGCAGCCCTGGGTATAACTAAAAATGCCGTATACGATAAAGCCCGTTATGATTAGACAAAAGCTATTTTGAAAAAGTTTCAAGTAGGAGATTTTGTACTTATTGCTAATGAGGAACGTAATCAAACTAAATTAGATCCCAAATTTAAAAGTCCCTATAGAATTTTAGAACTTTTAGATGGTAATAGATATTTGTTAAAAGCCTTGAGTACCAATAGAATTTACAAATATGCCCATGATCGTGTACGAAAAATGCCTGAGTGTCCAGTTACTGTCAGTGATGCCAATACTGACAATGATGATGATTCATCTGCTGCTGACATAGCATAGCTAAATTGATAAGATGTCTATGTTGACGCCTATGCGGGTTGTCTTTCGACTCCAAATTACTTAGTCTAGCCTGGAGCTTAATCGGATGTCTATGTTGACTCCTGGATTTAGATGTTGAACTTGACGCTTATGCGGGTTGTCTATGTTGACGCCTATGCGAGTTGTCTAAGTTGACGCCTATGCGGGTTGTCTATGTTGACACCTATGCGGGTTGTCTATCAACTCTAAATTACTTTGTGACTCTATTTTAGCTGGGCTGTGTATTGTCAGTAGCAGTATGGTAATTTTGATCGGTAGCGATGCAACTGCTATTTATAATTTTGTTTGACTAATTCAGGATTTTTCTTTTCGACATACCTTTTGTTAAGGCTGATAGTCAGAAAGGCCGATCGATATTCACAAGAGATTTTCTTTTACAGAATCACACGAGGTCGTGTAGAACGTCAGTTCTGGCCGTGTCGGAGTTAGTTGTCAATTACAGTGGGTAGTAACCAAACTTTGTTGCGAGTTGATTTTTTTATTATTAATTTAAATGTTTTTACTGTCAATTATTGTCTAATAAATCAAAACATAATTCATTAAGTACTACTAGGTGATTTTGGCAACTTATTTCGATAAGTGTGACTGTTAGTTTTGTTCAAAACAATGATGACATATTGTTTTTATTTTAAACTGATTTACTTTGTGAATTCACCGTTATTTATTTACAACAATAATTCTTGTATTATTTGATTACTTTGTAATGATAAATCTTATTAGATTTAGTACATTTTGTATCAAGTAAACACGTGACTTACTGCAATGCGTCAACGGACAGAGTTGTCGGGGAGGGATGCAAAGTGGGGATCGCCTTATAAAAGAGCGCGCACTCGGCAAGCTAGTCAGTCATTCTTCGGATTCGACTCAAAAAAAAGCTCCCCTGCTCCCGACAAAACTGTCGGTTTACCCGATACAGCGCTGCTGTAACGATAGCTACTTGTTTATTACGACAAAATGGGCACTCCAAACCCTGAAGATATACCCCTCGGCGATCCTGATCCTACATATATATATATAATTCTTTTTTGTACACCAATAGATTTACATTAAGACAAGTAGCATGTACAGTTTAATGTACAATGGGGGACCTTATCACTGGAAGTGATTTCTTTCAGGCAACCTTGGGATGGACAGCAATGTGATAAAAACAGAAAATATACTGTAGGTATACTAGATACAAGGAATATTTAAAACTAAAAAAATGCCTAGCGATATGGGTAATGGACTGCTGAGACGAGGTCTCGGGTTCGATCCCAGGTTTTACCATGACAAACACCAATGACTTTTCTATGCTTTTCGAAGTTATGTGTTATTTATCGTAGATTTATAAGTGCCCGGTTTATGGCAATAGACTCGCCTATTGGGATCCAAACATAAACTGGCGAAATGTGGGTGCTAGCACCTCTGCCCCTTCTTACCCCTTCGGGGAGAATATAGGCGTGAGTTTATGTTAAGTTAAGTTTATGAAAAAATAGAGGGGAAAGGTACACATAAAGTAAATATACGACTTTACGTAGTAAGTATTATAACTGTTTCTTCATCCGAGCGTTAATCCCAGTCGCGTCCGAACCTTTCACCACGGATTCTGGGGTCCGCTTTACCAGTGTACCTGCGGATTTGGCTGAACTTCGATATTTTCCGTCAAGCGACTGCTATTTGACTTCCACAACCCGAAGGCAATATTGAAGTATTGAACCCGTAACGACTACCATGGATGTTCATATGGCAACCGGGGCGGCTTAATGTACTCTCCGAAGCACGATCAGACCAGTGCAAATACCCATACAAATATTTTCACCTGTGTAGCAGCCGCGTTCACTACCGCCAGGGTACAAAGGCTGTCTATTATATTGTATCTTACCGTCTGTACCATGGTGAGTGTTCTGATGAGCTCTTCCAATTAGTCCCACCCTCCCCATTCCTACACAGGACAACGCGTGCAGGTCTTAGACGTCATCCGCACACGGTGCAGAACATCCGATCAAGAACGAAGCGGATCGGTGATTCTTTCCTCTGTCGCACCATTAAGGCCTGGAATTCATTACCAGCTCACGTGTTTCCTTCTTCCTACAGTCCCGGGTCCTTTAAGCGGGGCGTGAAAAAGTATATGATGAGGCCGTCAAGCTGAGTGTCACCATTGTCACACGGTATGTATAAGTAATGGTGACCCTCTTTTCTGAGACTTTGCCTTCAGCTTACCATCAGGCAAGGTGAGGTCTAATTGACGTGTTCTATATAAAAAAAAAGTATCGTATTTACAATTTGTAATATAACCTCTTTCCAAACGGGCATATATGCTAAATACATGACTACTGTGACCAAATATAATAAAATTATTAATTAATGTAATAACATACGCGTGTACGAAGTGTAACGTACGAAATTAATTAAAAATCGAAGATGATGAAGTGGTTTCTCCCCCGACAGGTATCAAGCACTCTCAATATTTAATTCAATCAATTTTAACACAGGTCATTGAACTTGGTTCGGTTTAATTTTTTAATTTGAGTTTCAGACAAACTTCGTTATATTTTTGTTACTTACAGCTGTGTTTGCCATTAAGTACCGCGAGTTCACATGTGCACTGACAAAAACATCGTTCTTCCTACCACCCACCTGCACAAATCATCTTGTGTTACAGCATCATTCATCTCTGTTAGAGCTCGCAGGAACTAATGCACTTCTCGTGTCGCAGTCTCGTCGCTCAATCAGCTCTTCAATTTGTGCAACACAGAGGTTGCCTTTGTAATTTTGCGTACCATAAACGTAAACCATATTTTTCTAATTAAATATTTTACTTTCCATTTAGAAATTGATTTACTGGAATTTTGTGTAGTAATCTTTAAAATTGTAGATTTTAAAGATTGATACGATGTGTTACATCGTATTAATTTTATAAATGGCAAAATTAGTGAGGGTTTCGTTCGTGAGGATTTATGTTTGTGAGTATTCCACGACATTCTACACAACGCTATCTAGACCCATGGTAAGCATAGCTGTACTAGCTTGTGTTATGGGATCTAGAATGCGGATAAACATACATAGATATTTTTTTTATAAATACATACATACTATACATAGAAACACCCAGACCAATGCAAATATACATATTCATGAATAAAAATATTTGCACTGAGCGGAAATCGAACCCGCGCCCCTGCATAGCAGTCGAATTATGAAAGTTTATTACACTTATAAGTTTGTTATATTATTATATAGATGAGAATTGTCAAAATCTTTGATATTTGTAAATATAAATTATAAATTAAAAAACAAAAATCAACCCCCAAAAAGTTCTGTTAACACACAACTTTTTGGTTCTATTTTTTATTTTTATTACTACTTTACATTATCGGAATGATAATATGACAAAGCTTGTATCAAAATATAACTAGGTATATCAAAGTTATTTAGAGTACCGCGGTAGCCTAGTGGTATGGGTAATGGACTGCTGAGAGGAGGTCTCGGGTTCGATCCCAGGTTTTACCATGGCACACACCAATGACTTTTCGATGCTTTTCGAAGTTATGTGTGTATTTATCGCAGGTTTATCAGTGCCCGGTTAATAGCAATAGGCTCGCCACCTATTACATTGGGACCTAGATAAACATAAACTGGCGAAATGTGGGTGCTAGCACCTCTGCCTACCCCTTCGGGGATATAGGCGTGAGTTTTATGTTATGTTATGTTTATATCAAAGTTACAGCGCTAGCTAACACTATATTCAATAATTTTAGAAATCACAGCGAAAACACATACACAGGTACCCAATGACGCGGATTGGGTAACTGTGTATGGACTAGTGGCGACATTTATTTTTTTAGCGGCCATCAATAATTTTGATACCATTTAATTATCCTCTATCAAACACACATGTATAAGTATCATTTTTTTGAAGTGAAAACTTCTTGAGCGGCGCTGTGTACTTTTTTGGAATGGGTTAAAATTTCTAAACTCGCGTCAGGACACGTGACCTGATCGAAAATGCGTAAGACGGATGGAGAGAGGACAGGCGGCGCAGGGCGCTTGCGCGAATGTCACACGACTGTCACATGTGTGATGGCGGTGATAAACTTTTTAATGTAAGATAATTGTAATAGTTCTGAAGTGTTAAAATTTTAATGTAATATTAATTGTCATGTTTGTGTACGACAGCGCAATAAATGAATATTGTATTCCACCACATAAATAATAGTACTTTTATACTCATTATGAAAGCAATTCGTACAAAATTCTCTAACCATTCCAAAATATCAAAAATGCACAATGGTTGCGCCGATGTAGAAGCTGTATTTCTTGACGTGGAAACACACCCTTTCTATACCCATCTCCCCGCCCGCACTAACCATAGTGTAGTTCGTCCATCCGCCATTTTGTGATATAGACACTCACTCCCGCTTTGAACTAGCCAGCGTAGGGACGGATCGCGAGCGCGTCTCTCAGAAATGAATAATATTTGTTGTATTTTAACCGCCTCATAGACCTTTACCGATCGGATGGTGCCTCTCGTGTGTTCCTCAAGGGATCTAGTGACGCTGACGGCAGCTCCTGAGCAAGGAAGAGAAGATCCGTGTACCGGCTGCGATGAAAAACACGTGGGTCGTGAAGGTTAGTGCATCCTCTCCTAATTTCTCGGGCTGCATTCACTGCCTGGATTGAATCCGCGGCAGCCCGGCCACCTGTCTTGTTTTGTGTGTAAAGTGTCAATAGAACAGTTATCTGCTTCTCCGCAATACAGTCCACTCGCGCACGTTGGCCCACGCGACACCATTTTTGGTCCGGATCGAGCCGGATTCTTAGCCGTAGTTCGTATTTTGTTATTATTCTAATGGGAATGAGCGCACCGCACCTAAGTGCCTGGTTATTTTAGTAGAAAACCCCGCATCCAGACACTTAGGCTTAGAATTTGTTGTCCGTTCGCCGCTGGCTCGCATTGTACCTACCTAATACATAAATAGGTTAGGTATCATATCAACACTTAATCGTAGTTCGCAATTTTCGCATCGCACCTAAGTGCCTGGTTATTTTAGTAGAAAACCCCGCATCCAGACATTTAGGCTTAGATCTTAGGTATACTCAGACACCCTAGTGCATAGGCACAGTGTAATACCTAACGCATTTGGCTTTGTTTTGTTTTTTTTCAATTACGTTGTTCTCGGCTCACGTCGTATTTGCCTAGTACCTGCGTGGGTAGACACGTGGCTGTGCCTACCTCGCTCGCATCTCATCCCAATTCATACGAAAGTATTTTAATTTGAATAGATATTACGCAATACTTAATCTCGGAAATAATAGTTGAATCTAGACAGCGACCATCGCGTAGGTACGACCTTGTTGCTATGCGCGTTTGTTCAAGCGTGCATTCACAGTTGTAAGCACCTACCTACCTACATAGTTAACGCTCGCGCCGCCTCGCTGCTCTGTACCGCTAGGATTAAGTCATTTCATATTTATTGTTTACCGCACTTTAGTTTGAGATTTAATTGTAAACATGTCCCCAAAGGTTGATAAGACCGGTAAGGTTCAATTGAAACTTTTATACGCTAAAAAAGAAATGATTTACTCTCGCGTACAATCGATCTATGATAATGCACTTAAAACCTCTGATTTGGTCATCAGAGATTCGTTCTTGTGTTCTATAGAAAACTTAGATAGTCTACGCGCGGATTTCGAAACCTTAGTACATGACATCAATGTTTTAGAGTTGAATTTGGATCCCGATTACTCAGTGAGTTATCAAGCCTTGTCGTCGTTTGACGATTTGTATTGTCGTATCAAACGCGTCGCTAGGAGTTTGGAGAAACCGGCTGACCTACCCAACCCCACTCGCGACCGACCTAAGTTGCCACCAATTCAAATACCCGAATTTGATGGTAACATTCGCAATTGGTGTCTATTTATAGATAGTTTTGAGAATACGATAGATAAGAACGATTCGTTGACAGATCACGAAAAATTGCATTATCTCGTTGAAAAATTGACTGGTAAAGCTATAACCGCTTGCGCTGGAATTACGTTTAGTGCCGGGAATTATAATTTAATTTTAAATACTTTGAAAGCTAGGTATGAGGATAAAAGATCGGTAGCTAACGCCTATTTAGATCAGATGTTTGATTTGAAATCTATTGCGGCATGTAACGATCAAAACTTAGAGAAATTTCTAGATACTTTCGCGTCAGCTGTTCGCGCCGTAAAGAACCTAAAGATTGATGACCTCTGCGACTTCGTATTTTTGTATATGGGTTTAAGGAAATTAGATTCCGAAACCATTCGTTTGTTTGAGTCGGATCATCGCGGCAATAAAATTCCTAAGTTCGAAGACTTAGAAAGTTTTGTTCGCGAGCATATAAAAGTATTGCAGCGCTCTTCATCGAAACATGAAGGCGCGAAGATAGTTGTTGATTCTGCACGCAAAGTAGATGCGTCATCGAAGTCACTGAGGTCAACTCATACTTATGTTAGTACCGCACCAGCACGTGTACAGTCACCTGTTTGCTCTTTGTGTAGCACTCATCATTCGCAACTGTACAGGTGTCCTGGTTTTCTAAAATTGTCGCCTAGTGATCGTTATAAATTTGTTCGCGCTAATAATTTTTGTTTTAATTGTCTCGGTACTAAACACCGCGTTGTTTTATGTAATAGTAGAAATAGTTGTCGCAAATGTCAAGCGAGACACCACACTTTGCTTCATTTTGAGAATAGTAATGCCGCATCCAATGTGAGCACGGTTGGCTCGTCGAGCGGTGACACACGGCAGCCTGCGCCGCAGCCGCAGCCCGCGCTCGCGCGCGCTCCGGCCCGCCCGGTGACCGCCGCGGATGACGTCACCTTGTGTTCGTTCTCCGCTAGTGCTGCACTCACTACTGTGTGTCTTGCGACCGCTCGCGTTGTTATTGTTGATGCATTAGGTAAGCCGCGCATTGTTCGAGCGCTGTTAGATGGCGCTTCGCAAAGTAATTTTATTACTCAAGATTGTTGTCGGCGTCTTGGTTTCAATGTTGATAAGCGTTGAACCCGCTCAGTGGTGAAGGGTTTTGGAAGCTTACAGTCAGCTGTTCGTGGCACCGTTAAAACAAGGTTTAGATCTCGTTTTAATAATAATATTTGGTTTGACATGGATTCGCTCGTTATAGATAGAATAGCTGAACAGTTGCCTACCGTCCCGGTTGACACGTCTTTATTAACGAAATTTAAAGACTTGCCTTTAGCAGATGAGACTTACGCTGTTCCTGGAGTCGTCGATATATTGATCGGCGCTTCGATTCTCCCGCACCTCCAGTTATCACGTAGGGTTCAAGGGGGACCGACGTACCCCGCTCCGCACGCACTGGAAACAGTTCTTGGTTTTGTTATAATTGGTTCCGCACCCGCTTCTATGGATAGTTTTAGTCACTCGACTGCTTCGTTCTGTTGCACCGTCGAGCCGCCACTGGAGTCTACCATCCGCAAGTTTTCGCTCGGTGGCTCCCGTGTATCCGCTGAAAAACGCTTTCTTTGTTTGGAACGAAAGATGCAGGCGTCCCCAAAGTCGAAGCGGGCCTATGATGAGGTTGTTAACGAATATTTAGATAAAGGTTACATCTCACCTGCGCCTGCGGACACTGGCGGGACCCAGCCTTCGTACATTATCCCGCACCGCGGAGTTATTAGAGAAGATAAGCTTACTACTAAAACTCCGTGTAGTTTTGGATGGCAGTGCTAAGACTAGCACTTCCGTGTCGCTTAATGACATAATTGTAAATTTTCGCATTAATATTAGTAATTTTTAGCTTTTAGGACTCAACAGTCGCTTTGTGTTGGGCCCACTCTTCGCCCCATCGTTGGGACACATTCGTCGCTAATAGAGTGGCAAAAATTCAATCTGAATTGGCGCCACATAATCTATTTCACGTTGCTGGCACCGACAACCCAGCCGATTGTCTCTCTCGTGGATTGCTTCCTTCGCAAATTTTAGATCACCCGTTATGGTTTAGTGGACCGTCCTGGATTCATGCCGCGTTAGATGGGTGGCCAGTTAGTCAATTCAATCCCACTACGGTTTCCGAACCACCCGAGGAGAAGAAGCACTCGCTTGTTGTATCGGTCCCGCGTGAAGAGACCCTTATTTGTTGTTGGCTAATCGCGTCTCGTCTTGGTCGAGACTGTTGCGTTGTGTTGTTTGTTCGCCTCTGCCCTCTGCCTAGCCAGCGGTAGGCACGAGCTCCAATCTAGGTTTATATTTTAGTTGTTATTTCCCAAACCTAGATTTAGATTAGACTTTAGATTTGTTTCGCATTTGTCGTTTCGAAGGTAACCCTTCAAGCCGGGGGGAATGGTTGCGCCGATGTAGAAGCTGTATTTCTTGACGTGGAAACACACCCTTTCTATACCCATCTCCCCGCCCGCACTAACCATAGTGTAGTTCGTCCATCCGCCATTTTGTGATATAGACACTCACTCCCGCTTTGAACTAGCCAGCGTAGGGACGGATCGCGAGCGCGTCTCTCAGAAATGAATAATATTTGTTGTATTTTAACCGCCTCATAGACCTTTACCGATCGGATGGTGCCTCTCGTGTGTTCCTCAAGGGATCTAGTGACGCTGACGGCAGCTCCTGAGCAAGGAAGAGAAGATCCGTGTACCGGCTGCGATGAAAAACACGTGGGTCGTGAAGGTTAGTGCATCCTCTCCTAATTTCTCGGGCTGCATTCACTGCCTGGATTGAATCCGCGGCAGCCCGGCCACCTGTCTTGTTTTGTGTGTAAAGTGTCAATAGAACAGTTATCTGCTTCTCCGCAATACAGTCCACTCGCGCACGTTGGCCCACGCGACACCACACAACGTTAATATTCAAGTTTTCACTTCTGCTGGCACTCCCGGAGTGCAACCCGTCGTTTTTTTTTCATAGTAAGGTAAGACATTGCGACCGTCTTGGAGGGAAAGTATTCTAAACACTAGAGATAGCGAATTCCACTCCAAAGAAACACTCT
Source organism: Eilema griseolum (assembly GCA_963662185.1). Classification (NCBI taxonomy): domain Eukaryota; kingdom Metazoa; phylum Arthropoda; class Insecta; order Lepidoptera; family Erebidae; genus Eilema; species Eilema griseolum. The sequence continues at coordinate 23,161,117 of OY759238.1, forward strand.
CTTACTTTAAAAAATTTAAAGACTAGAAAATGCCACACCTGGTAGTCGAACCGACTAACCTAAATCTAAATTTTCTCTTTCGTGAATTTACCTTAATTTAATTTGCCAGATCTGTTAAAGAGATTTCACTCTTATAATTGACCCTATCGATTGATGCAATAAAAATACAGGTTATTTTGTCGGATTTTAGTCGGCTCGACTATCGAATGTAGCTAGCAATTTTTCGGAAATGTTTTAAATGTAGTTTTGTTTCTTTTTAAGAATAAAGGAATGTTTCCTTGGAGTGGAATTCGGTATCTCCTGTATTTGGAGTACTTGTTTTACATTTTAAAATAAAAAAAAATGTTATATGCTAACAACTACTATTATAAACTAAATAACTTCACAACTAGCTTTATAGTCGCTTTTTATCACTTTATACTGTACTTTTATGTTATACTATTTTCATTAATTGCTGCTTAATTTCTAACCTACGTCAACTTTACCCAAACCCTTTTATTACTTAAAAATGAACATAAAATGGGGTGTACGCTTTATCCTCAAAGGAACTATAATGAAAAAGGAATGAAAATTAAATTATGCCTCACTTTGGGTACGATTTAGATAACAGTTACTACGTAACATCAGTACCCTTAGCACGAAAAACTACCGTAATCGTATCGAAAACGTAACGAGAGTACAGAGTATTGCGATTGGACTACCTACTATGAACCTGTTAGTGTGTGAAGCCAGCCAATCACAATGCTCCATTCTCTCGTTAAGTTTACGATAAGATTACAATAGATTTTCGTGCTAGGGGCACTGCTCTCCATACGAGTGACATTGAATATATACATAGTATTAAAATTCTTTTATGTTTCGAAAATTATATTCACTCAGCAGGTAAATTATCAATGCAATGAGCAGCCTCTATGTTTGCCCATGTATGCTAATGATATGGCACTGATGGACGTGGATAGGAGCAGATTGCTGTGACGTGTGAAAGTATGACACGAGGTGCTAGAGAAGGGCAGTCCGATGCTATATGTGGGGAAGACAGAACACTCGGCGTTAAACTCAACAGATTACACACCCGTCCCGGTAGGCGATGCCGCGATGACTAGATGAGCACACGGAACCGGTTAAGTATCTGAAAATTACGAAAATTCTTTTTACGACCTATATATAAATTACATAATTTTCTACTGGTGCAGAAACAAAAAGGTACCGATTTCGATATCAATAGTGAAAAAATCACATTTCGATGTAGTAATAAAAATAATAAATATCCCCGTAATATTAATTAAAGTAAATACGCTGCGGAATCGGTAGGATTACTGTGAGGCACATTCTTTTATTGAAACACGTACATTTTTTAATTATTTCAGTGGTACAATTGGCATACAATTCAAGATATGGAACTCGTGAAAATAATTTTTCGTTCGTGTTTCAATTTCATTTAATTTAAAAGGCAAATTGGAGATTTGGGTATGTTGTTTGCTTGAACAATTAACTATTTACGTTGTTAGTTACAAAGGTATTTAAAAGTTTTAAGAGATTATTTTTTTATTTGAATACTTTATAGTGGAATTTCGTCTTCTTCCTGCGTGAATATTTGTAAAATTACCCTTTCAATTCACCGCGTAAACCTATAATACAACACCACAAACAGGATTTAATTTTATCAAAGAGGGCTTTATAGAATGCCTTTATGCCATACATAATAATGTATTCGTTGAGCATGTATTTTATTATTGTTTATTATTTTTACAAGACCGGAAATTATTCTGGTATAATTTACTGTGCATGGATGATAAATCTTTTTTTTAAGAGTCACGTGGTAACTGAAATAATGCTAAAAATAAAAAGTAGCCATGTGTTGTACCAGATTTCAGCCAGACCCGACCAACCTTTTCAACGCGTTGAACATCACACATTCAAAGATTGTAACATCTACAAACTTTCACATAATTAAAAATATTAAATAGGAACAAGTTACGTAATATAATCATTTTATTTTTAGACTTCCATCCATATGTGTTAGTAACAATGATCTTATAACTAAGTACTACATTAAACAAAACTTAGAAAATAAATCGAGGACACGCGCCAGGATACAGGTGCGTCCTTTACAGGACAAGAAGGTCCCACCTCTCGGACAATTCTTTCAAGATGCTGTTGGTGCTATTTAGCAGTCGTTAAAGTTAAAGTCTGGCAAAGAAAGTTAGAAGGAGAGACCAAATAAAGGAAAACGACGTCCATAAACGCTGGCATAAAAACGGCAGGAGTACTGTGGCGTGTCGAGTCAAACTAACAAATTCACGTGCAATAATGTGGTATTTTTCACAAACTTTGACTCGTCAATGTTACATCTAGATGTTAAAATTAAAGGAATATTCTTCTATAAAACTGAAAAACTTGGATGTAGATGCAGTTAGTTATGTAGATGCAGTTAATATCTGGGGATTGTTTACTTATATTCAATTACGTATACAATAAGTAGTATAAATTTGTATTTGTAAAAAATAATTATAAGTAATTTTGTGAAGGATGCATGCATTTTCATAATATTAGGAATGATGATTATAAGTCTGTAATTTAATAAAAAATATCATATCAATATTAATGCCCGATACTTATTAAGTCCTGAGAGTGAGTAGAAATGAATCTAGAGTAAGTAAGTTGAGGTAATATATCGCACAGATGCACTTAACGTTAAGATGCAACTACAAATAGGATGCATCACAAATGTACCTCAGCTTATTGTATTGTTCAAACTAGAAACAGGGTCGACCACAATTTACCCAACTAATTCCAACTATCAAAATGTTATAATGTCCTTAAACACTTTCACGATAAGACCTAAGCCCCCTTTTTTAGTAATTCAGTGACCGGCGTATTGTGGAATAGAATGACAAATATAACGTAAAATTTGACGTATATGACAGTCATCAACGTATGTCATAAACGTCAAATCCCATACACTCGTCATTCTATTCTACAATACGCCGGGTAACGAAGGGTTCGTTCAGAAGGGCAGGTTTTCTCTGTTTATTATAGTAAAAACAGTATCTAATTACAACTTCTGGTGGAGGTAGGACACGACGGTATTTCCGTCCAATTGAGCAGTCCCACTGGGAAAGTACCTCCGCCCTACAGAATACCTCGGCCATAATAATCTCGTGTTGTGTTCCCGGTGGTGAGTAGGGCTGCCTGAGCTCACTGGAAAGTTTTGTACTGTCAGTAAGTGGATCAAAGACTTGTCCTACTTTATCTTCTTCACTAACCATTTTCCATCAGGTGGGCCGTGTGGTTGTTTGCCACCTAAGTGGTATAAAATAACTCTTTCAATCAAAGGATAATATTAACCTAGACTAGATTGTACTAAAAGCAAAAATACCTTATTTTCAAATAATGAACGTACTTGTGGCATTATGCTATTGAAGCAAAACGAAATAATACTAGGGGTATTGATCAAACAGTTACAAATACCTAAAAAAATACAATGAGGAGAAAATATCGAATGCAATTTCTAACAGAAATTTGGAACAAAAATAACTCTTTCAATTAACCAGTAAAAATTTTAAACTCTGTTAACAAACCGGGTCTTCCATCACACAAAATTAATTTGAAAAAACCGTTCTTTCAACAATTCATACTTCTTTAATTAAAATTACTGTTCATCGACTAACATGAGAGACTTGATAATTTGGACGTAAACTACTGCATTTATCCATTTCTAAAATTTTCCATTTAATTCGATCGTTCATAATTCTCAGTGGAACAACATTGTGCCATGATCATAAAAAATACAAGACCAGTCGCTGTGCGTTGCAGGAATGGACCTTAGCGTCGGTTGCTTTTCACACGGTCAATTTCTACGTGGCTATACCCCGTTCTAGCAAAGCAAACAAGCCCTTTGTTCATGTCCCCAATCATATTACTTTCCACGTTATTTACAAAGAAGCTTTGTAAGTCTAGAATGAATTTATGTGTGTGAATTTCCAGACGCAGCAAGATATTATATTTAGTTCCATATTATTGTAAAAGCATCTGGATGCGGAGAAAATAGAAGCAAACAGTGACCAAAATGTGTTTTTACTGCAACTTATTCAACATTACCAAAATGAACAACATAGATTTGAAACAAACTACATCAGTGGTGCAAAATGTTGATGGTGCGTTTCTAAGCACCATCTAAATTTAGCAAAACCGATTTGTAGCAGGCGCACATTAAGTCCCAGGTTTAATTTTATATATTAAACTTCTGTAATAATATTCACAAAACGTAAGTATGTACCTTCATTTTCATCATCATCTTAACGTTAATATCAGTCGTATCCGATGCTTTCACTTCGGAGTCTGGGGTCCGCTTTACCAGTCTAACTGCAGATTTAGCTGAACTTCCATATTTTCTGTGAAGGGACTGCCATCTGACGTCCACAACCCGATATCGGAGCATTACAGCTAGACCAGTTGTTAGACTTTTACGGTCTTATTACAAAAACGGAATAAACAGACTTTATTCCGTTTTTTTAATCCGGCTTTTCCGACTTAATCTCAAAACCATGGCTTAAACTTCTCCTTATGAATTACAAAAGCTAAATAATCCGTAGACAACTTAGTACCATATTTATGCCTTGGCTTTAATAGCAACCACAGATTACTCCATATATTGTTCGTTCATTATGATACCATGATGGTCGGCAGCGCGAGTGTGACACCCCTGGTGTTGCATACGTCCATAGGCCACGGTAACCACTTTCCATCAGGTGGGCCGTGTGCTTGTCTTGCCACCTAAGTGGTATAAAAAAAAACCATTCGATCGCAACGTTCCATTTTCTCTGAAATCAAACATAATCTGAAATCATTCATAAATAATATTTACTAAAAATGGTGAAAGAAATATTTACTATATATATTTTCATTAAATTCAATTTCATGAATAATAGTTATACTTTATTTTATAACAAAATATCATTAGCATGCCTTTATTTAGCAATCATTGTTAGAATATTGGAAGATCTATGGACGTTAAATGGAACGAAGTTTTCCGTTTGTGCGTACTATCAATTTTTTTCAAATGTTTATACCCACTTTTAAATTTAGTTTAGTATATTTATTGCAAGTTGTATAAAACGTTTAGTAAATCTATACTTTTGCCTAAAAAGCTTCTTCGGATAGTTACATAAAGGGGTTCACTCGAATACGATGTCTATTAGGTAAGCGTGGTATGTCCAATAACTTCACGATATTAATATCTGCGATATCCATCAGATCAACTGCGTCAATATTCATTACGAGCAAATAAGATATTGCTCGTAATGGATATTGGCGCAGTATTGTGATTTACACTTTAGACTAATGATAAACTAGGAGTCACGCAGGTTTATCTTTAGACCAGAGATAGTCCTTGGTTTAATACTAAAACGCCTTTTGTAATAAAAATTTCTTTAGACAATAGTCTAAAGACTATTTAAACCTGGTTTTAGAGTTAGTCCATGTTTTGTAATAAGAATAATTGTTAGGGCTCCAATTACCGTGTACAAGTAGTGCAACCGGGACCTACAGCTTAATGGGATTTCCAAGGCATAAACAGTCAAATGCAAATTCATTTATATTTTTTTAATCTATAGTTACGGAGCTTATCCATAATATTGCTATGCCGCTCATTCATACAAATATTTGTGGCGTAGCGGTAGAGCATTCGACTGCTATGCAGGGGGCGCGGGTTCGATTCCCGCTCAGTGCAAATATTTATATGCATGAATATGTTTATTTGCGTTGGTTTGGGTGTTTCTATGTATAATATGTATGTATTTACAAAAAAAAGTATCTAAGTATGTTTATCCGCATTCTAGATCCCATAACACAAGCTAGTTAAGCTATGCTTACCATGGGTCTAGATAGCGTTGTGTAGAATGTCGTGGAATATTATTTATTTATTTATTTATTTATTATTTGCACTGAGCGGCGTTCGAACCCGCGTCTCCTGCGTAGCGGCCGCGTTCACTACCTCCACGCACCAATGTACCTACGACAGGCTTCTGTCGTTGGTACCTTAAGATCGCCATAAATTTGGTTTGTTAGAGAAACTCAATAATTTCCAAAATAAGTGTAAATAAGATAGTCTTTCTGAAACAGTATTCAGCCATTATAAATGACACATCAGTAAAGTTTCATTTCATCACATAAAGTAAAACTAATCTAACATCAAACATCACACTCTTAAAACCTGCATCCTATACAAATTTCATAGGCAACGAATGACATAACCATCTAGTCTGAAGTGTAAAATTGAGTTTACGATATAAGAGAGACGTGAGCGGTAGGGTAGGTCCCGTGTTTATCCCCATATGGGAATGTGTTGGGAATACGCTGAAGTGCAAACGTCGCTATTTGAACCGGTGAGTTTATAGTGATAGTTGGCTGCAAGATAATGTGTTAGTTTTATAGCTCATTGGAGTGATCCTTATAGTATTTCGAACATTTGATGTTGTTGTTAACTAGCGATTGCCTGCCGCTTCGCCTGTATGGAGAGTTCATTTCATTCATATCCTGTTTTCGCAACCTATGGGAACGTATGCCGGGATTAAAAGTTGTTTTTGAACATAACCCGTTCATCCCGTGTGTTGAGTGCTGTTTTGAAGGTAAGAACCCATCGAATTGTGCTACTGCTGCCACTGATGAGATCAGTCTGCGTACGGAATACGCATACTGTATTATTATATTGTAATAATCATATACTAATATCACCGGTGTCTGCGAGGTGCGCTCTTGGTTCTGGCGCGAGTGCGCGGAAGCTGTTGAACAAAAACAGTCTGCGTACCGCGCGATCTCAATCTGGGCAACTTCAAGGCGGCGTACAACAGAGCCACAAAGGTCTATAAAAGGGCCAACGTCAGAGCGGATGCCCTGCGCATAGCGCGGCTTGGTCAAAAGCTAGTGATGCATCCCACGGGCAGCCGTGACTACTGGCGACTGGCTAAAGCCGTGCAAGCCAACTTCTGCCAGCCTTCGCTGCCTCCGCTGCATAACCCTGATGGATCCCTGGCCCATGAGCAGCAAGAGAAGGCAAATCTGCTGGTTAATCTCTTTGCGGCCAACTCCCGAGTCGATGATTGTGGTACGCAGCCACCGACACTACCCGACAGTGACTACGCAATGCCTGATATCCATATCAGGCAACGCGATGTCCGTGCTGTGCTGCAATCACTCGATGTCCGGAAAGCCAGTGGTCTAGATGGTATTCCAGCGGTGGATTTTACAAAAATGTCCAGCAGAGTTGTCTCCAATGCTTACGCGGCTGTACCGGCTGTCCTACATTTTGAGTACAGTGCCTTTGGCTTGAAAAGAGGCGAATGTTCAACCGATCCCCAAGAAGGGGGATCGCTCAGAGCCAGCCAACTATCGACCCATAGCCGTCACCTCAGTGCTGTGCAAAGTCCTCGAGCACATAATTAACAAACAGCTCATGCGTCACCTAGAGGATCACTCCTTAATTAATGACCGGCAACATGGCTGCAGGCCGAAACGGTCATTTCGATAGAGTCTGGCACAAATCGTTTCTTTCCAAGGTACCAGCCTTTGGTCTGCCGCCTAGGCTGAGCAACTGGGTTGCTAGCTTCCTGCAGGGGTGCCGTATTTGCGTCTTTTGTGACGAACGAGCTTCGGAGTTTCTGCAGGTAAATGCTGGCGTGCCTCAGGGGTCCGTCTTATCACCCACTCTCTTTCTTCTGCATATCAACGACATGCTGTCCACCGGCAGTGTTCATTGTTATGCAGACGACAGCACCTTACATGGGAGTTATCATGGACATCCTGCGGCCAAGCAATCAGATATCGCAGAGAAAAGGCAGCTTCTTGTCACTGAGCTTGACGGGATCCTGAATCACATTTCTCATGGAGCTCTGTGAATCTGGTTGAGTTCAATGCCAAGAAGACGCAGGCATGTGCGTTTACAGCTAAAGTGTCTTCTTTCCGTCCCCTTCCCACTCTTCAGAACACGCCACTGCCACTGCAGGACAATCTCAATATCCTAGGTATGGATGTTCGCTGCAATCTGAATAACAAAAAATTACATCAATCAGTATTATCAAAACAGCCTCGCGTAAACTCGGAGTCCTAAACAGAGTGAGACAATATTTCACGCCGAAGCAGCGGTGTCTTCTTTACAAGACACAAATTCGTTCCTATGTGGAATACTGCTCTCATCTCTGGATGGTTCAGCAAAGTACTTACTAGATGCTCTCTACAGATTGCAGCGACGTGTGGTCCGCATCCTTGGGAATCCCGAGGTCGCGTACACCCTAGAATCAACCAGATGCGTAGAGATGTTGCGTCCCTAGCTGTATTCTACCGTCTGTACCATGGTGAGTGTTCTGATGAGCTTTTCCAATTAGTCCCACCCTCCTCTTTCCTTCACAGGACAACACGTGCAGGTCTTAGATGTCACCCGCACACGGTGCAGAACATTCGATCAAGAACCAAGCGGTTCGGTGACTCTTTCCTCTGTCGCACCATTAAGGCCTGGAATTCATTACCAGCTCATGTGTTTCCTTCTTCCTAAAGTCCCAGGTCCTTTAAGCGGGGCGTGAAAAAGCATATGATGAGGCCATCAAGCTGAGTGTCACCATTGTCACATGGTATGTGTAAGTAATGGTGACCCTCTTTTCTGAGGCTTTGCCTTCAGCTTACCATCAGGCAAGGCGAAGTCTAATTGACGTGTACTATATATTAAAATAAAATAACCTATATATATTAAGGCGACAAAAGAAATCTCACGATACTTCACGTGGCTATTTGTGTTTACTATTGGGCGTTTGTTGATTTGGCAAAATATTTGACGTATATGCACACTTGCAAATATGGACAAATATAATTTGCTTCGCAAAAAGTATTCATTTCAAAGAAGTGTCACATGTGAATTGTCACATTTTGTCTACTGTTAAAGGTACTCTACTGGCCATAAATAATTTAAAAAAAAACTAAATATCTGGTCAATAGGGGTATTTACTGTAGTTAAAATAAATTAATTAAAGGAGTTTATCAAATTAAGCATGCATAAAGAGATGTAAAAGTTGCGTCCATTCTTATTTAATTTTTTTTTTTTTTTAAATCATCCACCTAATCTTTTTATTTATTTTTTTTGTATTGGTCATATTTGTCAAATAGGCAATAAGGCAAATTCTTTGTCCACACAGAGTAATTGTTTGTCAAATATGACAAATACGCAAATACGAATTAGCCATGTGAAGTGCCACCATTAGATAAAAAAGATTATACTTATTATGTTGGATGTACACTTATTCATATGAAGGTGTATATGTATCTAACTAAAGTATACGTACATTCATACTTATTAAGTATATTTTTTCATACAAAGTTGTACGTAATGGTCGAACCGTGTCTCCTTTGTCGACTGTATCAAAATTTTAGCCATATTCGTTCTGTCATTTGAACGTGATTGAGTAACACACATCCAAAAGTGTTCAAAAATTTGTAGGAAGTAGGATAAACTGTCTGTTTCAGTTGTGCAAATGGTTCAAAACAGTGCTAATACGATCGATGTGTTACACGCAGTGTGCAAGGTATATGCCTATTAACCTCACCTCCGGCAACCAACAACGACCACCAGACGCCGTGTGTTTTAGTCGGTTCGAGTCCGACATAATCTCTCCCACCTGCTCCAGAGCAGAGCACGCCAGCGCGAGGAGGGAAATGACGACGACCTAAGGCAGTTCGATTCGGATAACTATTACTTTCTATTTAATAATTATAACATTATAGCGGGTACCTTGTTTACTCAAACTAAGATAGTTATCGAGTACAGTCAGCATCCGATCGTTCTTGACAAATAAATTAAATACAAAAAAGATCTTTATGAACCTCAACCCAGGGCCATATATCGCTCGATCTGGCCCGCCTCGAGTAGGGGGCCACGGAGTCCCCAACTCGTTCCCGGAAGCACGCCGCAGTTGCGGCCTGTTTCTGCCAGGGTGACAAACGACTCCACCCATCACTCCCAATTAACCCAGGAGGTAGGACACGGCGGTATTTCTGATCCAATTGAGCAATCCGACTGGGGAAGTACCTCCGCCCTACAGAATACCGCAGCCATAATAACTTAGTGTTATGTTCCCAGCGGTGAGTAGGGTAGCTCACTGGAGAGTCCGTGCTGTCAGTGGGAAGTCTAAATGGTTGCCCTGTTTTGTCTTCAACACTGACGGTACAGAAACTCTATGCGTACAGGGTCAGTAGCGCGAATGTTGCTCCCTTGGTGTTGCACACGTCCGTAGTTCACGGTAACCGTGTGCTTGTCTGCCACTTAAGTGGTATAAAAAATGCCTTAGCTTTTCCTCCTCCATGTTAAGTGATTGAGATAATAATACAGAATCTTTTTGAGACTCTGTAGTCAAGATCGTTCTGACACTGACTGTACATAGAACAGCAGCATAATATTATGAACAACATTAACCGCCAAATTGAATTTGACGCGATACAACCAATAACATCATTAGTGATAATTGTGTTTTAATTACACATGAGTACATACATATTGAGCTGCAGTGGAGCTGCTATTTAATAATATCGGTACGTAATTGTATGATAATCACGACAAGATCGTGACGTGTTATTCATTAGGATTAGTCTGGTCATTGGTCGAAATTTGACAACTCCTTGAGAGGACACTAGCAGTAAGGAACATGAGATCATCTCATGAAATTTTTTATACTATAATCATATTTATGAATAGAATTTGGGTTGCATGAACGGAATAAAATAAATATTTTTTTATACGACTTAGGTGGCAGACAAGCATACGGCCCACCGATAGAAAGTGGTTACCGTGGCATATGGACGCGTGTAAAACCAAGAGATTCACGCTCGCGCTGCTAACCCTGTAAGCATTGAGAGTTTCTGTGCCGTCAGTGTAAAGGACAAAGCAGCACAAGCTTTTGGTCTTCCCACTGACAGACTCTCCAGTGGGCTCTGGCTACCCTACTCACCGCCGGGAATAGAGCCACGGATAAAAATTTGTATGAAATAAACAAAAGTGCAGGTTGTATACCAATAGTATCAAAAGGAGCGCCAGATTGCATTTCAATTTCTTTGTGTGTTAAACTAAGTACAATTCAGTCACTCTTATATCTTCGCATACATTAGTACCGACAATCTTATCTTTTTTATATAAGCGAGTCAAAAAATATAATAGCCAAATCTTACTAATACTAATTCCTATCCTTCTCCCTATCCTACTTCCTATCCCACTTGCTATTCCATTTTCTATCCTACTTCCTACTTAATATATTATAAATGTGAAAGTTTGCCGCGTAGTTCCCGGCGAAGTAGAATTTCGGTCACCCCATCTCTTCCCACGCAGTGTCGTACAAGATGACTAAGGGATAGGGTTGTTAAACATCAGAAAATATTTAAAGCTCAAATTCAACCTCAAATGCATGGCTTGAGTCAACAATAATGCCCAACATTCGATAATAGGCTCACCTTACGTGGGACCGAATACAATGGTTGCCGAAATATGGGTGAGAATGCGCTTCTGCCTAACTTTCCGGAGACAAAGGCGTGAATTTATGTATGTATATATGAAAGTTTAGAAAGATCACATTCTAACGGCTGACCGGATCTGGATCTGAAATTTGGTACAGGCATAGATAATAGGCTATAATAATACATAATTTTTGCTTTATCACGGGAATAGGTCCCAATGGGAAACGGGAACAGAATCAAACTTTCGCGCGGGCGGTAGCTAGTGCACCAATTTGTTTATACTTTTTGAAAACAGAATCAAAGTCAAAGACAAAACATCTATTATTCTGTATTGACCATTAAAACGGAACTTAGAAAACCAATATTCAAGTTCAAGGCCAATGAACTCCAAGGCTTTGTTCTGAGGTCTACAAAAGGTTTCAAAAAACCCAGCAGTACCGTGTACCTTTATTTTGCTCTGGTGAGGAGTATTCTGGAGTATGGTAGTCCCATTTGGTCACCCAATTACAAAGTCCATATTGATGATGTTGAACGTATTCAAAGAAAATTCCTTAAAATTCTCACCTACCGTGTAAACCCAGGCCGTACAAGTTTAAATTATGAAAGTAGACTCGTCAAATACAAGGTGCAGCCACTAGAAAGCCGACGCATATATTTTGACTTGGTTTACCTTTACAAAATTATACATTATATCATTGATTCACCTGAGTTACTTTCGCAAATTAGTTTCAATATTAAATTTAGTGCCCGTAGGGCTAATGATACGAACATATTTGCCCTTCTGATATATAAAAACAATATTTCTTATTATAATCCATTAACAAGAATGGCTCGTCAATATAATGATTTGGCAAAGGTCTATAAATCACTTGATGTTTTTGATTGCAGCTTTAACAGATACATAAGAATTGTAAAAGACATCCTTCATAGTGGGCTGGGTTTGGGTGGTTCTGTTTCCGGTGGAAGCATCCACACCAAATCTTAACTTGTATTTTAGTATTCATAAATCAGAGATTTATATTGTATGAACTTTTTGTTTCTCTATGTGTGTACAAACTATTTACGTCACGATCCAGATCTAAACATTGTATTTAAGATATTTATAACACGTATACGATTGTGATGTGTATTGTGCATTTAAATAAATAAAAAATAAAAAAATATAAATACATACAATATATTTGACTGTTCTAGCAAATGGACTGGTTCGAAACACGTCCCCGACCTAAGTAGACTCCAGCAAGAATCACCGGACGTCAACCCACAAGACCATTGTAAATGTTGTTACAGCACTATGCGGTAACAACATCATGCGGTAACAGCTGAGAATATTATGTAGACGCAAGGCTTTCGTACACGCTTGTATGACATGAAGATCGTGTTCAACATGCGGTAGAGACATACTGCTAGACGTCCTATCGACATTTGAGGCACTATTTTCAAGTTAATCTATGTCTGAATTTAAACCTCATATGGTTTATAAGTTGAGTGTCACCATTGACAGCCTCTCTGGTGTAGTGGTAGTGAACACGACTGCTACGCAGGATGCGCGGGTTCGATTCCCGCTCAGTGCAAATATTTGAATGCAAGAATATGGATATTTGCATTGGTCTTAGTGTTTCTATGTAGGTATAATATGTATGAATTTACAAAAAAAAAAAAATATCTTATGTTCATCCGCAGTCTAGATTCCAGAACACAAGCTAGTTGAGCTAAGCTTACCATGGGTCTACATAGCGTTGTGTAGAATGTTGTAGAATATTTGTATATACATATTTATACTGTAATTTACATATTTATAGGAGGAGGTAGGACACGACGGTATTCCCGTCCGTATTGAGCAATCCGACTGGGGAAGTACCTCCACCCTACATAATACCACTATGATAACCTCGTGTTGTGTTCCCGGCGGTGAGTAGGGTAGCCAGAGCTCACTGGAGAGTTTTTGTGCTGCCAGTGGGAAGACCAAAGGCTTGTCACAAGCACACGGCCCACCTGATGGGAAGCGGTAACCGTGGCCTATGGACGTATTCAACACCAGAGGATGTATCCAAATATTGTGCTTTGGAACCTGAGACTCACTTGTAATTTTAGTTGGTATGTCGGTTATTCCGGGAGTGACGGCAGACTGACCTTACATACATACATACATATAATCACGCCTTTATCCCCGTAAGGTTAGGCAGAGGTGAATTAACACCCTAAATTCACCAATCATTAAATTCGTTACCACGTTATAGGGGGTGAGGCTATTGCCGTCTTCCGGGCATTATTGTTGACTGATGTCTGTGCTGTATATGTCTACTCTGCCGGGAACCACGCAGCAGAAAAATAAATATCTTCTGTAGCATAACAGATGCACAGGTTAGCATGTGAGATTGGCTCTGTTTACCAACTAGTATTTGATCAATATTTTGTAGACTAGAACTTCTAGAACTTTATTCTAGAGCTGACCAGTTTCTTATAAAAAAATCTACGAATTATTAGGTGAAAGACACTTAGGTGGAAGACAAACACACGGCCAACTTGATGGAAAGTGGTCACCGTAGCCTATGGACGCGTGCAAAACCAAAAGAGTGATACTCGCGCTGCCAACCTTACAAGCATTGAGAGTTTCTGTGCAATGTAAAAGCACAAGCCGCAGGGCAAGCTTTTGGTCTTTCCACTGACAGCACAAATATAAATAGAAATTCATAGCCACTTTTCACACACTACATCAACATAACTTTTAGTGTTAGTTATGTGTGCCACATAAATATTAAAATATTATATTATTCCACAAAATGCTACCCTCGTAACCAACAGACTCAATTAATGTATGTACCCTATAAGAAACATGATACTTTTATTGTTCCTTTAGAATACGACCCCTATTGTTTCATCGCCTAACAAATGCATTCACCAACAAGAATAAATCCACAGACCCAACCTTAGGACTATTACAGACTGGATGTATGCCACATGTAAAGTTCATATATTATGTGAAACTAACATATTTTTTGCGAAATATGCAAATCTTATTTAACGTATCCGTAATCCTGTTCCAGAGTTTTACCTAATAATGTGGTCTATACAGCGTTCTTTTTTAATTTCTCGATAACATCAAAATCTTGTACGGGGTTTTATAAAGTCCTCTATGATTTAATACATACACACATATATATATAACCATGTCTTTATCCCTGGATGGTAAGGCAGAGGTGAATTTACAACCACATTTCACCAATAATTGTATTCGTATCCACGTAATAGGGGGTGGGCCTATTACCGTATTTCGGGCACTAAATTGTTAACTCGAGCCATGCATCTGACGCTGAGTCTTGGCTGTATATATCTGTCTAATGTTAAACAGCCCTATCCCTTAGTCGCCTTGTACGACACCGTATGGGAAGAGATGGGGTGGCCTAAATTCTACTCTGCCGAAAACATGCACATGCACCCTGCAGGATTTCAGGATCGTCTCCGAGAAAAAACACCATCAATACGATAGAAGAAGATTTTTTTTTGTATCTATAATGAATGTGAGTTAAATTTGAACCATAATAAAGTTAAAACAAGGTTACCTTAACAATAAAATAGAATATACAAAGGTACTAAAATATTCCTAAAATAGTATCCATTACACAGAAAATATATTTGTATAGCAAAATTAACAAAACATTGCAATAAATAACAGTCCCAATACTCCTAATGTACACGCACCCGAAAGCACATATATTATTATTTTGTCATGTTAATTATACAAGGTTTGTTTTATTATTATATTACATGTGTTACCGAGTAGACAATCTAGCAACGGCCTTGCTGATAGAAGTATCGAGAGAGAAATTGGTTTTCTATACAGGGCTCCGTACACCGAAAGGCAACAAATAGATATCTTATTTATACTGTTGATTGATGATAATTAATAGAATTTAATTTTAAATTTAAAAATTTAAAAAATACTATGGAAATATGACAAGTGTTTTTCAATAAATGTATAACTTTTATTCTATCACTTCGCTATCAACCTAATCGCAGTCTATACTGTAAGAATCTTTTTGGTCATCGGTCTTGCCGCCGATATGATCAGCGTACTGTCACTTAAGTTGTTAAATTTGAATCACAAATATAACTTGCAGAATAAGAACGTACTGTAAACTATATTGGTGACTTCAGTTTTCCACCAGAACTGTTAAGTTTGTATATCAAGTCAGTCAACAGAAGCACTGTTTAAACTGCACACATGGTAATAGTTTTTCGCGAACTAGAGATATTGATAATTTACTTTAGTCATAAGCGTTAAGATTATCTCTCAATCTAGTTGTCTACGGATCCAAGGCCCAATTGATTGAACTGTAATCTTTATGAAACACAGAATCCAAAATTTTTGTATAAAAAGCCGTGTATAATAATTTGGGTAGTCAGTAAATGATTAAACTTTTTAGTTTTCACTATCCTTATCTTCAAAAGAGCGCCAGAATCTCTGCAGTGTTGCAAACCTTTATTTTCCTACAATGCACGTGCATAATTTGTCTAAATGAGCTCTCGGGAGGTGCTTCTGCAGCTTTTATTCCGCTCCGTTGATATTAAAAGTTGGTCAAATGTGCATCTCCATTGTACCTTGCAACCCTTTTGTTTCTATGCTATCCTGGTACTTTATTTTTTATGTGGAGTAATTTATTAGTGGGTGGTAAATGTTGATGGTTCGTGGTTAATTGTTCGTAGGGGTTAGCGGTACACTGCATTGTTGGGTTCTTTATTTTAGATAATAAATGTTACTTGTAAGATTGTGCAGAAAGTATGTGTGAATTATTATTATTACAGTTGTCTACTACCGAAAGAGTATGATGACTTATGTCTAGAATTAAAGTTATTAACTCTTGTGTGTAGTTCGAAATCGCCAGCAAGGAAATCAGTGCATGTGTAAGAGCAGGTGTGAGAGCAGTGTACTAATAGAATCGTGCGTATATTAAAATTCTAAATTTACATACCTCGGTATCAGAACATTTACCTCATGAGGTACAAAAATTCTGACTGTGGACTGAGGTTGAGGATCTTTGGTACCTGTGGTAGGTAATAAAAAACTAAATTACAGATCACCAGGTACCCATGAACAGTTAGTCACATCAGTCATACTCATTCCCACTGTGGCACTGAGGATTTAAATTGTTAATTAAACTAAATATTTAAATACAGTTTTTCCCTACACAGACCGTACCCTAAGATAACCTAAGTAATTAACTAGTGCACTCATTAGGAGTCTAGCTTCATTCCACTGAAATTAAATTAAAATGAGCAAGGGATTCCGAGATAAGTATATACTGCATATCATTTACATGGGTTATTTACGAGTAATACTAAACATTCAACTCTTTTCAACTTTTCGTGTAAAAAATGAAATGTGTATGTTAATGATTGAATGTTCTTTGATTCTTTTTTGTTATTTTTTCAACAAGTACAAGATTGTGAGTTCCATTCAGAACTAAGGAAGATAAAGGAGGTAAAACTCTATAAGGGTTGTTTTTGTCATGCAGAGAACCCTTGGATAACCCCTCACCAGGCGAAAGCGGTTATGTCAGACATGAACCAGATACTACAGAAACTCCCTTATTAATAAGAGTCATTAACATCATAATGATGATCCCAATTGCAATCAAAGGAGTTCATCTCAGAGACTGGGGTTAATGTCTACTATTGCGAGAGTGACTACCATCTGATCCCCAAGAAAGATAAAAGAAATTTGCACCAGAGCCTAGGCCGTTGATCAGCTGTACTGCTTCGAAGAGGACGTTATCGTCCAATATTTATTTATTAATAATATTAGTAAAATATATCAAATTATAAATATTTAAAGTATCATGGACACTCACATTAGTATTAAAGTTATCGTGAGGACGGGTTTCAAATGCCGAACGTCTGGCATCCAGGTTCGTCTTTACGAAAACAACCAGGCACAAGCGAAAAAAACACGAGTGGATACAAGTAGCATCGTTTGTCGTGAACGTTATCGAGATCGGGTTCGAGTTTGTAGTGAGAGTGAATCCAGTGGTAGTGCAGATTCGCATATTAAAAGAACTCAAAAGAGGGTAGATCGATATAGTTACACCTAAAAAAATAAATTTCCTCCGTGTATAGTGCTGCGACAGTGTCAGCGCTGTATATGTATCGGAAACTCAGAACAGTACAACATGGTAAATATCCCGATAACTTAAATACTAATATCTCAATATGCTGTTTACATCACAAATGTCAATATTTGTGTAAAAATGTAAGCGATACTACGTCAGTGGCTCCACATTCTGTGTCCACCATTAGTATTTTAATAGGTTATTAATTTGATACTCGATTACCCTGGTTACCCTGTCACACTAGTCCTATGACCTATGCTATAAATACTAGTTTAAACTGGACAATATTGGTTTAAAATTTAGATTTCATTTTAATTGCCCTTCGTGCGTGTGTGGCTTTGATAAATATTTGTATATTTGATTTAGGTCTATCGCCTGTTGTTGTGAATAGGCAGGCATTAATTTATTCATGCTTTGATATTTGTATTTTGTATAGTATACAATACAAATTGTATTTATTACTAGCGAATATATGGTGACTAAACATAGCCTTTATCTTTTTTTCATCC
Source organism: Eilema griseolum (assembly GCA_963662185.1). Lineage (NCBI taxonomy): Eukaryota > Metazoa > Arthropoda > Insecta > Lepidoptera > Erebidae > Eilema > Eilema griseolum. The sequence goes on from OY759238.1 coordinate 23,179,223, forward strand.
TGAAATCTATCTGTATCAATTTTTATCTAAATAGTTACCGTGGGTTGGCGTGAAATCGCAACAGACCATTGATACACAAACAGACAGATAGTCTTGTCGCATGGTCACATCAAACAAATATTAACATGCATTGGTCTGGGTATCTATGTGGGTATTTACAAAACAATATTTATCCATATTCGTAAGCACTGTACAGCACTATCGATCTCCATAAAATAATTTGAATGAGTTTATATGCCATGACATTCTGAGCTACGCAGCAGTGTTGCGCTGCACTGCTGCGTGGAAATGAATGAATAAACAACAGCACATCATCACGAACAGCGCAACACTGTTGTGCAGCACTGCTGTGCAGCACCATCGTGCAGCGACACTGCTGCCTAACTCGGAATGTATTTTACCTTCAAACAATAGTTTACGCACCGCCCGCAATAGGCAGGGAACTCATCCTCACACATTGCGACCTGAGACGGTGCGCACTGTGCGGTATGAAAGAAACTTCATCCCACGCACACTCAAGCTGTGGAATGAACTTCCTGCTACGGTTTTCCCAAGCGCCTACAATATGGAGTCTTTCGAGAGGAGCATTTGAAGGCTTTTTCAGCACGGATGCTTCGGAAAGTATCTGTGTCGGATGCAGAAAGAGCCAACGTCCGAGTGCCATCACTGCGACGCGAGCGAGGACTCAGGTCCGCACACGCTCACCGAGTGTCCGGCGTGGGAGACGCCGAGGCGGGAGCTTGTGGCGGCCCTGGGAGTGAGGGTTCTCACGCTCTCCACCTTGCTCGCGGCGATGGTTCGCTGCGCGGATGAGTGGGCGGCCGGCGCCTCCTTCTGCGAGCAAGTAATGCTCGTGAAGGAGGAGGCGGGGCGGGAGCGGCAGCGGGAGCGACGAAGGATCGCAAGACAAGCTGCCCGCGTACGAAGGCAACTCGGGCGTCGGAGGTCGATGACCTCCGCCCCTCATGAGCGCTGGATGGGGGTGACAGGTGGAGCCGCCTGTCACCCTGGCAGAAGCAGGCCGCGGCGGTGGCGCGCGTGGCGCGCCTCCCCGTTTCCGGGGAGGAGTTGGGGACTCTGTAGTCCCCACACCCGAGAAGAGGGCCAGATCGTGAGAGATGGCCCTGGGTCGGCCGGGGTGCGAGGGATATGCCTGTCAACCTCACCTTCGGCAACCAAAGCGACCCACAGGCGGCGTGCGTTTTAGTCGGTTCGAGTCCGACATAACCTCCTTGTCCGGCTCCGGTGAGGAGGTATCCGTGGAGATTTTGCGCACGTAAAAAAAAAAAAAAAAAAAAGGGTCGGCAGCGCAGTCCCTGGTGTTGCACACGTCTATAGGCCGTGGTAACCACTTCCCATCAGGTGGGTTGTGTGTCTGCCACCTAAGTAGTATACAATTAATATTTTTAATACAGCATACTTAAACGTTATGTGCAATTTTGTATAGAACGTTATACAGGCTGTTAGAGGTGTGCTTCACGACCCCCGAGCGAACCGTAACTGAATTATGGCTCCCTTGACGACAGTAAGGATGACCGCGGACAACGGCCAGAGAACTTTTGGACAAGAAAACACTATTTTATAGGTGTTTCGATGGCACTTGCATTCTTCTCTTATTGAAAAGGAAATACATATTTTATCATTTCTCAATGGTAATTTCACCAACATATTTATCAAGTATATTGTTACTAACAAGATATTGTTGTCCGAAATTAATTATTTTTATTTTGTTTTATATATTTATTGTAATTTATTTAACTGCCTAAAATACTAGCTGTTACTAGTCTCGTGACTCACAGGAGCTTATCCGTTATAAAAAGTAGTCAATATTCTAATTTAAACTATAATGTTTATAGCTGTTATAAATTTCATCAAAATCCATTCAGCTCTTATGACGGCACCGAGTTACTAAATAAATATTCAAACATACATACCCACCAGTCCAGGCTTACGTATTCATAATATTTAATAAGAGGTAAGACAGATTATCTCATCCAGTCTCTGCTTACAAAATATCTTCTCTATGTTTAAAACGGATTAATATTGTGACTTATACTCCATCGGTTAGGTACTTCATTAAACGTAAACAATCTTGACGTGTCTTTTTCATATATTTTATTTAAAAACTCAGTTTATTAATATGTTTCTGTTTATAAACTCATTTTAAAAACCAAAAACCGAAATTGAGTTTAATTGTTTAATACCTATTTTATAAAAAGTCTCTAAAAGATTGTCTACCTTTGGTTAAATACCAAACCAAACGGAGCATAATAAAAAGAATAATTAGCAAATTGTGCAATGTAGTGTGCAAAACTACTGTATATTTAGGTAGTGCGATGTATCTTTCGCTTGTAGAAATACTTTAACTGCTTTAATACTTTCAGAAGCTTATACGAATAATTACACTTCAATGCAATAAAACTACTTTTATTGGATTACTAGCTGTTGCCCACGGCTCCGCCCGCTTAGATATCGGTTATCGCGACCAAACATAGTCTATGTCCTTTCTCAAGGTCTAATGTACCCCTATACTAAATTTCATCAATATCGATACAGAAGTTATATTGTTGTACAATAAATTCGTATTATAATTATTATTGTTTCTCAGTTCTATTTCTCTCAGGACTATGGATTCTCGGGCCTTTGGAAGGCGTGCGTTGGGCCAAAGCCAAGAAGCAGATGCCCTTTTAAGAGATTTTAATATGCTAGGGATACACACACATGGCGGATCCCATCCCCGAGCGCACAATATGATACACAGGGAGATGGTCACCGCCAGGTGCAGAGACTATTGCTGTGCAGTGGAAACGATGGAAATGAATTATGAGCTATGGGTATTGGATGGACTGTTAAATGGGCTATGGGGGGGGGGGGGGAGACTAGCTTACTCCTGCCGTGACAATAAGTCTGTCAAGTCGTTGTTATTATTATTATTATTATTATTATTATTATTATTATTATTATTATTATTATTATTATTATTATTATTATTATTATTATTATTATTATTATTATTATTATTATTATTATTATTATTATTATAGTTTAGGCAAAGACATATACTTTCGTATGTATAATATTAGTATGGATATTGCGATTTTTTTAGAAGTTTCGGTTGGTTTTCAATAGTTTTATTTTATACCACTTGGTTGGCAGACAAGTACACGGCCCACCTGATGGAAAGCGGTTACCGTGGCCTATGGATGTGTGCTACGCCAAGGGAGTCACACTCGCGCTGCCAACCCTGTAAACAAGAGTTTCTGTGCCGTCACTGTAAAAGACAAAGCAGGACAAGCTTTTGATCTTCCCACTGACAGACACTACTCTACTCACTGCCGGAAATACAGCACGAGGTTATTATAGCCACGGTATTCTATAGGGTGGAGGTACTTCCCCAGTCGGACTGAGAGTTATGGCCATGGACATTTTTATCACTGCTATACTCAATTCGTGGCTATGTTTTTACATTCAATATTTCACCTTTGGAGCCTTAGGTTCGTTCAATTTTTACAATTGGTAAGGTACTTTCTGAAAGTGATTAGCGCCTGACATCCCAACCCGATTTGGTTTTACACCGTTTATATGTCGTATTAATAGTCTAAATATACAGCCCATGATTAAGTGTCGTTCGATGGCAATATGGTCGCCCCCTATTAGGTACGTGGGACCGAAAATCATTATTGGCGAATTGTGCGTGTTAAAAAATCTCTGCTTACCCCTTCTTACTAACAGGCGTCAGTTTATATATGTATTAATAGTCTTTAGTCAAATAAATAAATAAAAACTCAGATAGAAGTCCATGCGGGTACACTCACAGTCATAGCAGCTAGTCTATACAATATACACACATACATATTATCACGCCTTTATCCCCAGACGTTTAGGCAGAGGTAAATTAACGCCCACATTTCACCAAATTCGGTCCCACGTAATAGGGGGTGAGTCTATTCCCGTCTCCCGGGCACTACTGTTGACTCTTGAAGCCATTCATCTGAGGCTGAGTCTGTATCTACTTAAATTAATAAATAAAAACCCAAATAGAACGGTGAACGCACGGTCATAGCAGCTAGTCTATACAATATAACTAGTACAAAAGCAGTTTAGCAATAAAAATATAACTGGTACAATTTTCACGAAAGTAAACAGCACAGTAAAAGTCTTGGTGATAGTTTTACGTGCTATTCTGAGCGGAAAACTTCAGTGTGCGGCAACAAATTGAGCTCGGTCGCTTGGTGAATTTAAAAAATTAACTGAACTTTTATCTGAGATCTGTTGAACTGTATTAATACTGCTGCGATGAAACGAAAAACATAATCTAGTTTGGTTCCAAAGTCTGGTTGAGAAATGTTTGTTTTTTTATACATACATCCATATAATCACGCCTTTATACCTGGAGGGTTAGGCAGAGGTGAATTAACACCCACATTTCACCATTAATTGTATTCGGTCTCACATAATAGAGGGTGAGCGTATTGCCGTATTCCAGGCACTATTGTTGACTCGAGCCATGGATCTGACGCTGAGTCTGGGCTGTATGGCTGATGTTAAACAGCCGTATCCCTTAGTCGCCTTGTACGACACCGCATGGAAAGAGATGGGGTGGCCCTAATTCTACTCTACCGGAAACCACGCGGTTTTTATATTATGTATAAAGACATATTATATGATGGTAAAAATAATCGGTTACGAAATTATGTCGACTATTTTTATTTATTTATTTAATTACTAAAGATATACACAAATACATTCGTCATAGAATTGCCACATAAACTCGTTAGAGATTTTCCGTGCATTAGTGCCATCAATGTGCAAACGGATTTAAATAACTTTTGTTGACGTCGTCTGTTTAACGTATATATATAATATTTTCCTGAAACATAATTAATACCACTTATTACTATCTACACCAAATCTTTTGCTTTTATAATTACATCATTGTCCATCAAAAGATTGCCTCGCTAAGGCCGCCCATTGTACATCAAACTGTATGGTATGCTATGCTACCAACAAGTTCTACTGTAATCTATTGGCGTACAATAAAGAATTATCTATCTGTCTATCTAGCTACCACTTTCTAGGTGCAAATAAAGTATAGTGAAGTAAATAATAAAAATTTGTAGAACGGATACAGTGTGATATTTAGAATATGAAACCCAAATTAAGCACTGCTTATAATATTACAATGTTGTAATATGTTTACCTTATTCTAGGCTAATACCAATGAACATATTTAGATATATTTCTGATTTGTAAATAGGTCATAATGAAGTATAAGGATATATTTTTGCATTAAGCAAGTAACATACCCCAGCCTCAGCAAAGCAGTTGATGTTCAACCTTGCGCGGTTGAACAACACATAGGTGGTGTATCAATGATGTTTCCTGACCAAAATGATAAAATAATAATATTCACGAGCCGAAGCGCATAAAGCAACGGTAAGGCCCGGTTTCCACTAAGCCGAGAGGAGATGCGTAGCGGAGAGGAGATGTGAGTTCCGTACGCTCGAAAGCAGAAGGCGTCATGTCGTTACAAAAATTGTATTATAATTTGCTTGATGAAGGAGAATTGGAGGTTGAAGAACACAATGAATTCTTCAATATTTAAATTATCGACGGAAGCAAAGATTCCGGATAAGAAACCATATAAAATGTCACATTCATGGAATGGAGTGTGCAAGTGCGGGCGCCGCCACCAGCCTACAGACTTCTCCGCTCTGCTACACCGCTTCATTACGCAGCCCATAATTCTATTGAAGAATTACACATTTCCTTTCCTCTCCACTTGATTCAATTCCACCGAAGCTGAGCGGAGAGGAGAAGTGAAAATAACGCAATCTGATTGGTTATTCAAAACCAATCAAATTGTGTTATTGCGGTAGCGTTGGTAGTTTAGTGGTTAAGGAGTCGACCTTACGATCGAGATATCCCGGGATCGAAACCTGGCCATTACGCTACGTGAACGTGAAGACATTCCTAACACAAGCACTTTAGCTTAACTGGAGTGGTTAGAGGAAATATTAGTAATTAAGCCTCAATTTTTTTTTTTTTAAAGTATAAATAAAACAAATTTTCATATGTTTTCCTCGCCTCCCCGCTTTGGCGGAAACCGATCCTAATGCTAATAGGGCATCAGATTAATTGCAGTTGAAGGGCCACGTGCCAACTAATCCGTACACAACATACGTTTGGTTTTACTTGGGATTTAAAGCTCACACACATTGCCATATTAATTGAATTTGCAAATTGTGTTTACTTCAATGCAGATTGGGTAATACAAATAGGTTACACCATTTCGGTATGGTATGTGTTTATTTAGTTTTATTTTTACCACATAACTGATTTATATCCTGCTTGTGAAATGAGTAGAAATAAATATTCTGCGAATGGATCACCAAATCGTACGATATAACATACAGCTACCTCAGCAAATAGAGAAGAATATATCTCGTTGTTTCTTTTCAAAAAAAGGATTCATGTGAGCTCTTCTATTATTTTTCTAAAGAGGTATGTCTTGTCACCATACTGAAACGGAAGACACCGACAAGAAAATGAACGGTTTTCGTTTCTCGTCGATTTACAAACATATTTCACTGAATCCAATTATTTTTTTTTATGCAGGACCTTCTGAAAACTAAACAAGTACTACATGGTTTATTATGAAAATAAAGTAATAAAAAATAGTTGCATGCGTGACAAGCTGTATTAGTATTTGACATTATTATTTATATAATTATTGTAAAACTAAATATTTTTATAGCTATTATGGTCGGATATGTATGACCACTGTAATTACCATATTCTTAGAAATGAATAAATTCATTCATTCACATACAACTATTGAAAGTTGTAGATTCCACGTTACTCGATAGATCTTTAAAAAAAGAACAAAAGTGATAGCGCGGTCCAACTCTAACCCTTTCATTCGTGAGATAATAGCTTTTTTATTTCTGAATCAGCAACAGTTCGTTGGATTTTGGTTTCTGCTACACTTTGAGAATTTAATCTCGAAGCTTTGAATAGAAGTCGTGAAAAGTCCAGGTCATTGAAAATTGTTTTTACGTGGATGGAAAACTGGAATAAAATGGATGTCTTAAATATGGATACATAATAGCATGTGACCTTTATGTCTAGGTTTATCATCATTATCGTCACAGTATTAAGGTATAATTACGAAGATGACCACATGCATCAACTGCAGACTGCAACTGCAGTACCGTGAAATAAATGATAATTTTATATATTGTTTTACTCATTGCGGTTTTTTTTAGAATAATAGAATCGATATTATATCAAATTTATTAATATTCCCTTTAACCCCTCCAGCTAAGCTAAATTGCTTGTGTTAGAAGTGCGTTCACATCGGTAGTGTATTTAGTCAGGATTCGAACCCGAAGCCTTACGGTCGTAAGGGCGACTCCTTAAAAAGTAAATCAGTCCCGCAATCTGATTATTGCCTATATTTTTACATCTTTTCACATACATTACTTCTTAAACTTTAATACGTATAATACCACCATTATATATAATACCGATACCATTGAGAAACCGCAATATATTAAAACAACAAATATGCAAAAAAAAAAAAAAAATCGGTCTATGCTCTTCATGAATTTTCCCAGGTGGTAAGTACAGGTACGTTGCTGATGGCATATCACGGCCTAGTAGTCTCAGTGCTGAGGTATGGTGTAATTTATTGGGGAAACTCCACTGATGTAGATCTTATATTTAAGGCACAGAAACGGTGTATCAGAGCTATGTTCGGGCTGCAGACGATTGAAAGCTGTAGACCTCTATTTGTGAAACATACAATTTTAACTGTTGCAAGTCTGTATATATACGAGGTCACACTATTTGTTAGACTAAATCTAAACTTATTTGAGCTAGCCTCACAAAATAGTAACAGATCGCAGCGAGATACGTATCGATTGTGCATACGTAAGACCAATACAGCGTTAATGCACAAAAGCGTATTCCATATGGCTGCAGTGCTATATAATAAATTGCCCAAAGAATTGAAGGAACTAAATTTAATTCTTTTTAAGAAAAAAATGAAAAATTTTCTCGCAGAAAAATGTTATTATAATATTACAGACTACCTAAATGACCGCTTAATATAATTATTTATTTTGACATCTTAATTTATGACCATACACTATTAAAAATGAATATTTAAATGACAAAACACTAGATGCTAGGTAAATAATTAAATTCAATCATAACTTTGACATTTCTTATTAGGTATATAAATTGTATTTGACTAATTTAATGATTATTTTGCATGGAGGTGTTTATTATGTTTAGCACGGAAATATTGATATCCAATGTTATGAAATTTTTCTATATTAAATTGCAAATTCTTAGCTTCTAATTTTATAAACAAATATCGTCATAATATGTGTGACGTTATTGCATGCCAATCTGGCTGAAATATGGTGGAACCTAAATGTATTTACTTGTAACCTGTGTACCCATATATCGCAATAAATTGATTTGATTTGATTTGAATACAATAAATTTTCATATTCAAATCTATTTCATTTTAGTCCTTAAAGTAACCAAGCTTTCAACGCTTGTTCTTTGGAGCCTTGATGAACCATTCTACTCATTTTCTTGATTTGGCTTAACTTGACTTTAACGGGAGTGACTGCCCTATGACCCTAATTATTAGAGAAAATTCTGTTTAAGAGGCTGATTCATAGTTTACTGGCTAGTAGGTGAAGTTTTTTTTTATAACAATTAGGTGGCAGACACGGCCCACCTGATGAAAAGTGGTCACCGTGGCCAATGGAGGCGTGCAAAACCAAAAGAGTCACACACGCGCTGCCAACCCTGCAAGCATTGAGAGTTTCTTTAAAAGACAAAGCAGGATAAGCTTTTGCTCTTTTCACTGACAGAACAAAAAAGCCCTCCAGTGAGCTCTAGCCTACTCACCGCCGGGAACACAACCCGAGGTTATTATAGCCACGGTATTCTGCACGGCGGAGGTACTTCCCCAGTCGGACTGCTCAATTGCACGGCAATACCGTCGTGTCCTACCTTCTACAAAAGGTTATCTTAGCTAGCTAACTATTACAAAACACCAGCACAGAACAGATAATACAAGTCTGCTCAGTCCTCCAAAAAGGTTCTAACAGTCCTAAATAAACTTTATCAGATCCGTCAGTAACAATTATTCAAATAATATTATTAAAATAGCAAGGCTTATGTGTATTCACTATTCTACAAAAGACGAGTTTATGCAAAATAGCACATACGACCTATTTATTCTGTGCCATCAGAAGTAACCCCTTATGGGTTATGTTATTATTAACAAACCTGTGTTAATGAACGTGGTAACAGAATTTCGTCTTGCCTGTATTGAAATCAGCTTGTTATTTCTCAGTGTAGGTATATACGAGTAGGCAGAATAAGCCATATTATGACATAGATCAAATCCTATTGAAATCTATTTGTATCTATCAATTAGCTCAGCCACGTGGCTCCCGCCAGAGTAGAATTTGGGCCACCCCTTCTCTTCCCATGCGGTATCGTACAAGGAGACCAAGATATAGGGCTGTTTAACATCAGACAGATATTTACAGCTCAGACTCAGGCTTAGTTGCAATTATGGTATCAACAATAGTGCCCAGAAGACGACAATAGGCTCACCCCCTTTTACGTGGGACCAAATTCAATGATTGGTAAAATGTGGGTGTTAATTCATCTCTGCCTAACCCTCCGAGGATAAAGGCGTGATTATTTGTATGTATGTATGTATGTACGTATGTATCTGGGCATAGGGTACTTGCAATCTGAAAAAAGAAAGAAAGAAAGAAAATATGTTTTATTTAGAAAACACAGCGCACATTTTTGGAAGTAACATTAACACACAACGGAATACATAGGTACAACAATGCTTAAAAATAAATTAGAAAAATGTATTTTTTTTCCTGACCATAGATCAGAATTCGCTGTCTATGGTCGCCGCGCCTGCCTGAGTAGGCCATATTATATCTAGCAACAATCTAAATAAACCTTTAAATTGGTCTGACAAAAAATAATTGAAATGAAAGATGTTTCTCTATTCACGCGGAAAATCAAGGTCGTGATTGAGTACAAGTAAGTATAAACTTAGAAGTAAAATCACTCAGTCAACAAATGTCGATTTGTTGTGATATTTGCAGTACTTATTGGTAACGTGGCTCGTAGCCTCAAACACCGTCCGCTAAAGTCCTTGAACAATCAATCTATCAATTAACCCACTGCAGTCCACTGCTGTACATAGGCCGCTCCTAATGTGCACCGTCTTGTCCGGTACTTTGCCTTCCACGTCCAGTCTGTCCTAGCCGCCTTTTTCAGGTCATTAGTGCACTGGCTAGGGGTTCCGTTTCGTTTGCCTTCTCGCGGTCTTCTAGGACTCGTTTGCTCCTACGGCCATCGGTCATTTGATAGATGTGGCCAGCCACTTTTTTTTTTTTTTTTTTAAATCTTTATTTGTGAATATGGTTGTTTACGATATACATGTGATGTCTCATCATATTCTGCCATTTGTGGCGTACAAATTATCTGGTTAGGATGTCATATTTAAATTAAACTATTGCATGCATGTTTTTAACAATTCAAATTATGTTATTAATTATTATTTTTATACTATTGTGACACAATTAATACAAGGTACTTACTCCTAATGTCAAAAGTGCCCATACTATTTAATGTCAAAATTTAAGTCAAATTGTTATATTATCAATAGCATTCATAATTACCTAATTACAATTCAATTTATATTATGTCAAACATCTTTATCATTTAAAAAGTCTTCAATGTCATAATAACATTTTGAGATTAATAAATTTTCTTATTCTGCTAGCTTATTCTGCTAGTTATGGTGGTGACTTTAGTTCTTTGTCGGATAACCTCGTTTCGAATTCTAGCTCGCTACATACCCCACTGCGCGACTTTTAGGTTGTGAACAAACATGATGAACATTGCCAGTTCCTTTTTATTTTTTTTACAACATACAAGCACATGGCCCACCTGATGGAAAAAGGTTACCGTGGCCTATGGACGCGTGCAACATCAGGGTAGTCACCCTCGAAGAACAAAGAGTTTCTGTGCCGTCATTACAGAAGATTGTTGTTGCTGGAGAGTTATTGTGCTGTCAGTGGGAAGACCAAAGGTTTGTACTGATTGTGTGTTTGCACTGATGGCACAGTGACTCTCTGTTTTTACAGCGTCGGCAGCATGGGTGTGACTCCCCTGGTGTTGCTGCACACGTTCATAGGTCTCGGTAACCGCTTTCCATCAGGTGGGCCGTGTATTGCCAAGATAAAGCAAGACAAGCCTTTGGCCTTCTCACTGACAACTCAAAAACTCTCCAGTGAGCTCTCACTACCCTACTCACCGGTGGGACCAGACCACGGGTTTATTATGATCGCAATATTCTCTAGGGCGGAGGTACTTTCCCAGTCAGTCTCAATTGGGATGGGAATACCGCCGTGTCCTACGTCATTGAGGACCTGAAGGCAGTTAATTCATTTTAACCCTGAAGATAATTTTATGAAAAGTGTTATAGTAAGTGCGCTAATCCTACTTAATATTATTTCTAATCCCCAGATCAGAAGGTGCGGTTATATCTCCGATTGCTATTGGCCCTTTTTTCGCCGAAACTACAGTCGCCAGTGAAAATGTTACGTAACTTAAGTGTACCTTTCATGAAATCCAATATACTTCTTTTGATGTACAAGTTAGTGCGATGTTTGGATGTTTGTTCTACCACGTGTGTCTGTAATTTAATCCAGATGTAAATTGTACATACATAATCACGCCTTTATGCTCAGAGGGTTAGGCAGAGGTGAATTAACAGCCACATTTCACCAATCAATGTATTTGGTCTCACGTAATAGGGGATAAGCCTATTGCCGTTTTACGGGCAATATTGTTGACTCGAGTCATGCATCTGAGCATGAGCCTGGGCTGTATATATCTGTCTGATGTTCAACAGCCCTATCCCTTAGTCGCCTTGTACGACACCGCATGGGAAGAGTGGCTTAAATTGTAAGCCTTTTATTTGCCGCCGACTCCTTCTGTGAGCAAATAATGCTTTAGAAGGAAGCGGGGGAGGGGGTCAAAGAAGACTTAGCTCCCTTCAGTCCCTCATAGCTCGCAATGCGCGTAGTCGTCTCTGGCGGTCCTGGCATGACAGGTGACAGATGAAGCCACCTGTCACTCTAGCAGAAGCAGGCTGAGACGGCGGTGCGATTAGCACCCCTTCCCCTTTCCCTGGGGAAAGATGCGGACGTCATTATTCCAAACCCGATGGGGCTTTCCATAGCCCTGAGTCAGCCTGGGTGTGTGAGGGATACGCCAGAGGCTACCTCACCCTCGGCAACTGAAAGCCCAAGATGGCCGTGCGGTTTTAGTCGGTTCGTGCCCGATATAACCACCCCGCTGAATTTCTGCACGTTAAAAAACGGTTCCTATTTATTGCTTCAGTATTTTATGTTGTATGCCTCACATACTATGTTATATCCAAGTAATAAACACACTTTTAAAAAACTTCAATAAGATTACAAATTAAACTATAATTAAAGATGAACAATAAAACAGACAATTACTAAGAGATAAAGAATTTAAGCGTACCATAATACTATAGCAGACGAAAACAAGGTACCAAATGCACTGAACGTGATGGATTCTCTTAGCACTACACGCGATTACAAGATTAAAGATTAATGCTTCGTAGATGGAAGGTAGAAAGAATAAAACACTGTTGATAAATTTGTATCTTGGTAGTCCTAAAATTAGGCAAGGTACTAAAATGTACCTTGAAAGCATTAATAAAATTATAAGTAATCCAGAGCTCCAAAAATAACAAAACAAGGAAAAAATAATTAAAAGGCTCAGTTCTCATAGACCTGTTGAAAATTGAAGGAAATATTGAATGAAACGGGAAAATTTATTGAATTCGAAATTGAAGTACGAAACTAAAATGGAGTTCATTTTATGAGTGAAAAATAGTTGTACCTAATAGTTTTTGTAGTAAATGATTCCCAACTAATTATCTCACTATACGTTTCACCTTTCCATCAATATTTGATTAATATCAATATTACTCGGTAGCAGTTTACGTGTAAGCAAACAAAAAGTTTATTTGTAAATTGTACCCTTCCAAAATTGTTTTATCTAATTTTAACTCAGTGTCCGCGCTAGCCTAAAAGTAGCCAAAACGTTGAACTAAATATAAATAATACTAAATGAATAGCAATAGAAACCGCGGATAATTAATTCGCGATACTAAACAAATACAACACATTCAACATTACCATATTATTTCATACCGTAGATAATAAAGCTGACCAACTGCCAACTAGTATGAGAAAGTAGAATGAGTAAATTAGTTTGTCAGAGGCAGCGGCCCGTCAAGCCTTTGTGTCATCAACAAAACAAAGTTATTCATATAAAAGTTGGTTCTGTTATCTCGGAGCTGTTTTAAAAGTTACATACATACTTCATTATGACATATTTCACTTATACCACTGAATACAAAGGGAGATGTTAAGAATTACGAATGTGTTGACTTCATGCTAATTTTGAGGACCCAGGAGGTTGGTGTTATTCTTTTGTATTTCCGTCTGCAGGATACAGGGAGATTAATAGTATGTCCAAAGCGGAGGTAATGCATTTCAAGTGGTGTAATGCATGCGATTTTTATGTGTACTTTTGTGAAAACCACAGTTCAACATTCATTACGGCTTTAGAAGTTACATATGTAAAACACAAAAAAAAAACATTTCAACATTCATTATGGCTTTAGAAGTTACATATGTAAAACACAAAAAAAAAACATTTCATCCGTTCGGGAGCTACGTTTTCGCGTCGAAGGTAAAAAAACCAATGAAATACTGGTAGCCCCAATGGTTATACTATCAACCAAATTACCTACAACACTGGACTATTTATAGATGGGAGGTATTTTTCTAGTCCTACCTAAAAAGAACAAGAAATTTCGTTACCCCTACCATTTCCAAGGCCCCATACATCCTGTCCATTAAGAACTCGATTAATTAATATTAGTGACCAAATATGAATCAAAATATTATTCTCGACCAATATAAAATGAAAAAGTTAGTTGTCTGACATGGGGCCATTGAATTAAAATATTATTTCGTAGTAAAAAAATATGAAAAACTGAGTTTTCCGAACTCGAAGTAAAATTCAATATATTTAATTGAAAAAACGTGGTATACATTTATTATAAAGTTTTAATAGTCCGACGTTTATATTCTGATGACATATATTATGGAAAAAAGTAGACATTCGAAATTTTGAGTAGGTGGTTGCTTTTTAATTAATTAGTCTTAACTGGTTGTTGACAATGTTTTACCTGCGTAGATAGTGGTGTTATCGCAATCAAATTATTATTTATCTTATCCTTGCACAAGGTCTATTCCATCTCTGCACCAAATTTCATCAAAATCGGTTCAGTAATTTATGCGTAAAAGCGCAACAAACAAACAGAGCTACTTCTGCATTTATAATATTGGCATAAATTTCTGGGTTTTTCGTAAGATCGTTTAATTTAAAGTGGGCACTCATAATCTCACATCCAGGTTACAATTGGGGTGGTGCGAAGTATTATTGAGATTTTCAACTCTATGTCAAAAATCATTGACTAATGATCCTGTCGAATGATATAAGAAATAAAAACACTTTTTAGCGGTCCAAAATCCAAGTACATCACGATATCTATTAAAAAGTAATAATACATCAAGTTTCTGCTTCGCATTTAAATTTTTTAATTAAAATTTCATTCCCTTCCAACACAGGAAACGTGGCATAATTTTTATTCCAAACAACTTGACTAGTGAATGTAGAATCGACATGTTCACATTCATTAGCTTATTCAACACAAAATCTAAAAAAATCGACATGAAAAAAGAATGCCCTAGGTAAATCGACCCAAACGATGTTACAAAGGTGCGCCCGTCCCCGGTTCGCTAAAATTTGATTTGTAAATGTAGGCCTTTTCGAAAGGACAAGCACATCTAATTTTGAAATCAGTTGATTCAATTGTACGATATCAACGTTTGACAGTATTTTTAGCTGAGATACAACGCTGATTATAACCGTGTTCATTGTGCAATGAACGATGAAAGTTCTTATTACTTTCACCTATTTTTATTTTTAACCCCCGACGCAAAAACGACGGGGTAATATAAATTTAACGTGTCTGTGTCTGTGTGTGTGTCTGTGGCATCGTAGCTCCTTAACAGATGAATCGATTTGGATTTAGTTTTTTTTGTTTGAAAGGTATATTATTCGGGAGTGTTTTTAGCTATGTTTGAAAAAAATCAAACCGAGATGGCCGCCGCTACAAAATGACCGAATACATATTTTTTCTAAACTCCCTCAATATGGGTATCAAATGAAAGGACTTGAACTAGTAAAACACCATACAATATGACAAATTTCAAATCCAAGATGGCCGCCAACACACAATGGCGAATTATATTTCATTTCACAACTCCCTCAATACGGGTATCAAATCAAAGAGCTTGATGAGTAGGTCAATTTAAAAAGTGGAAAATAAAAATTAAATTAATAATTTTAAAAACCGCCGTCACAAAAACAACCCCCAAAAAGTCGAAAATAAGTTGTGTTAGTTAGCCCTATAACTTTGATATACCTAGTAATACATATTTTGATGCAAGCCTTGTCATGTCAGGCGACCCTAACTGGTAGAGCACTACGTCATATTATCGGAACAATACAAGGTCCCCCCGACAATGACAACGCTTGAATGTATTACTAGGTATATCAAAGTTATAGGGCTAACTAACACAACTTATTTTTGACTTTTTAGGGGTTGTTTTTTGTGACGGGGGCTTTTAAAATTATTAATTTAATTTTTGATAAATTAAATCAACAGTGTAGTATAATATTAATAATATCATCTTAAAGCAATTCGTTTTCTTTTTCGTGGAACTAATGAAATACTCCGTGTACATAATTTGCTACATTTTTAATTAAAAGCAACTAGTTTGTAAAATATCAGCAAAAGCAGCTTCTGTGGCGTGGCAGTAGTGAAAGCGGCCGGAAAAAAGTTAAAAAACTGATTTATCTGCAATGCTTTTATATAGCCTTTGGATTGTGAAGATCTCATGGCAGTCGTTTCACGGAAAATATCAGCTCAGTCAAATCCGCAAATGCGACTGGGATTACCGCTAGGATGAAGAAGTATGAAAAAATTAACAGTTCTTAGAGATACATTCTCATAACTCATAAGTTTTATTCAAAAGTACTGGCGTGATAGATTTTGGCTTTTCAGAATGTGTGTACTCTTGCTCAGTTGTAGATCAGAATAACTTTGTCTTTGATTTGAAACGTTGAATTTCTCCAATTTAAACTGTATAGGAAAAATTAACGCATTAACAATTTTATTAATTCATTTTCTTTCGACAAGTAATACATCCATATAATCACGTCTTTATCCCTGGGGGGTTAGGCAGAAGTGAATTAACACCCACATTTGACCAATAATTGTATTCAGTCCCACGTAATAGGGGGTAAGCCCATTGCCGCACTTTTGTTGACTCGAGCCATGCATCTGAGGCTGCGTCTGGGCTGTATATATCTGTATATTAAATAGCCCTATCCCTTAGTCGCCTTGTACGGCGGAAAGAAAAGAGGTGACCCTAATTCTACTCTGCCGGAAACCACACGGCAAGTAATGTAATAACATAAAAATAATTTAATCTAGGTAAGTTATGAGAATACACTATCAGAAATTGGAGTTAGTCAGGTGTTTTTAGTATCTCCATTTTGAGCACCAAACTCCCTGAACATACATACAAGATCTACTTTACTATATTGGTTTATTTTCTTATTCTTCTTAAGTGCTACCCTAATTTGTTGAAGTGCTTTTGGGCAGTAATGCTCTGATAAATGAGGATGAATACCTTTTATTTAAATGTGGAAGTCAGTTGTCTGTTAGTTTTGAGGATCTAACTTTATACATTTAGCTGGTTAGCTGGTAGTCACATCTGTTACATTTAGAGAGTAAACAATATTACGTAAACAGTTTTTAAGAAATTCTGCAAGAAAGACAAATTAATTACAAATGACTATCATTACTACTACCCTTATACTATTTTAACCGATTTCAAACCAGAAAAAGGTTTTCTTACTAACACTTTCTATTTGGCTGTTGCGGAATAGATCAATGGGATTTTTTTTGTCACTATGAGATAATGATTATGCATTATTTTTATATTATAGTTTTGTGGCCGTGTGGTTCCCGGCAGAGTAGAATTGGACCACCCCATCTCTTCCCATGCGTTGTCGTACAAGGCGACTAAGGGATAGGGCTGTTTAACGTCGGACAGATATATACCCACAGCCCGGACTCAGCCTCGGATGTATGGCTCGCGTCAACAATGGTACCCAAAATGCGGTAATAGGCTCACCCGCTATTACGTGGGACCGAATACAATTATTGGTGAAATGTGGGTGTTAATTCACCTCTGCCTAACCCTCCGGGCGTGATTATATGTATGTATGTATGTATAATTTTGTTTGCTAACTGTACAAACTAGCTCTAATATTTTAGTATTGTCAGTTTATTAGTATTAGGATTAAACTCATTACTCACAATATTGTCCGAAGAAATTTGTCCGAAACGTCGGTTAGCCGTTATTTCACAAAAGTTGTTGCGTTATTTTGAGATAGGAAGCTTAAATGCCAAAGAAATATGAACCGACTTCAAACATCCAAGAAACCCATTACGAAGACAAACATCGATCACGAACATTGGAAGTGTCGAATTATGTTACAAAATATAACTTCTTTAGTAGATACAAATAAACGAGAAAATATACACTTTGAAAAACTCTTCGAATTGATAAACCCTGATTGGACTTAAAAAATGAATCATAGAAAACGTATCCAAAATATTATAGAATGTTTGGTGACTTCATGCCTTACTTTATCTTTTTATCTCTGATATAGATGAAATATATATTAGGCTATAATTAAGGTGCAGCTACAGCTCATCATCTCATTCTTTTCACAAGAAAATAACTACATCTCAACTACATCTCCATGATTTGTCATTTTTTTATGATGTTTTTTTTTATACCACTTAGGTGGCAGACAAGCACACGGCCCACCTGATGGGAAGTGGTTACCGTGGCCTATGGACGTGTGTAACACTAGAGGAGCCACACTCGCGCTGCCGACCCTGTCAACCACAGAGAAGTTTCTTTCATACCGCACAGTGCGTACCGTCTCAGGTTGCAATGTGTGGGGATGAACTCCCTGCCTACAGCGAGCGGTGCGATGATAGAATGTTGCTGTGGGCATCATGTCAAACAATTCATCTGAGCACAAACCGTTGTACAGGCGGTAGAACACGGAGAGATTCCACTTCACCTGCGAGTCAACCAGTCTCAACGCCCGTCTTTGCACCGAGTCGAATGGGTCAAGCTGGTAAGCAGGCGCTCCAGCAAAAAGGTGACAGCAGTACTCCATGTGGGGCCGGACCTGTGCCTTATAAAGAAGGAGTCTCTGCCCCGCAGTGAAGTACTGCCTCGCCCTGTTGAGCACACCAAGATTCTTTGATGCCGACTTAACCTTGTCCTCCAAATGACTGCGAAACTGGATATCGCTGGTGATATCGACATCAAGGATCCCGAAACTCAATTTTCTTAGCAGTGAATACACACACTTGTGTCTTAGTGGGGTTGAACTGGACTAGGTTTAGCCGTCCCCAATCGGATACTCCAGAGATAGTAGTCTCGATTTCGGACACAAGTTGTTCGCGACACTCTAACACTTCGGACCGAGGGATATTAACACGTGTCCCCGGTACTGTCGTCCGCATAACAATGTATGGAGCCATCAGACAGCATGTCATTGATATGCAGCAGAAAAAGGATCGGAGATAACACGGAGCCTTGTCGGACACCAGCGTTTATGTCCATGTGGTCCGAGCAGCTGCCGTCGACGACGGCTTGGATACTTCTGTTGGACAAAAAGCTGGCGATCCATTTGCATAGTCCATCGGGGAGTCCATAGTATGGCAACTTCGTAAGAAGACCTCTGTGCCAGACCCGATCGAAGGCCTTCGCTATATCGAGGCTGACTGCTAGTGCCTCACACCGGCTCTCGATGGCTTGTGCCCAACGGTTTGTGAGATACACAAGAAGGTAGTAGAGCGACGGTGGTGAAAGCCGTACTGTCGGTCGCTCAATAGATCGTTTCCTTCACGGTATCCTCAGGAGCTGTGTATTGATAACACGCTCCACCTTCGAGAGAAGGGAGGTGATAGCAATATGCCTGTAATTGGACGGATCTGTCCTGACACCTTTCTTAGGCACAGGATGCACAAAGGCAGTCTTCCACGAGGCCGGGACTTGTCTCGCGGAGTAAGAGAGTGCGAAAAGGCGTGTAAGTACAGGGCACAGCTCGGGGGCTTTATAGTGGAAATTGAGTGCGCTTGCCGGAATTTGTTACACATATTAAATTAAGAATTCGTACTTTTCTACAGCGCTTTGAATTATACTTTATTTTTTACGAACAAGTGCCTTATTCAATAATTATGTCTATGATCTTGTAAGTAATCAGTACATAACATACCTTTTTTATATATATACCTATTTTACCTTAAAAATGGGATGAAAAGCAGAGTATGTGACTCGGGAGCAAATTCGGGCTATGTACTTTCGAATCCCTCGTTACGCTCGTGATTTAAAACAGCACCTTCGGCGTAAAATACTACTTTGCTACCTTTTCATATAATATACTATTTAATACGATTCTAGTCTGTTTGTTTGTTTCGAGAATAAATATTCACTCGGGTGGAGTCTCACCAGCTAGTATTACATGTGATACGAATATTGAGGATAGACTCTAGTGATGTGACAAATTGACGAATGCGAAAATGTTACGTCCATCAGCGCATACTCGCCTTAAGATATCATGACACATGAAACACTGTATCGTTGTTTCTGTCAAAGAGTAGTGAACAAAATTGTTTCTTTTGATAAGCGCTTCTTCGTAGTCGAGTTGTTTTGTTTGATGTAAAGGATTCCTTAATGCGTATGGCATTTTGATCTAAGAAAGTTTCAGGATATGGTAGACAATTGAGACCGGCTGCTTCAGTAGTCTATTGGAAGTTGTGTAACTGCATGAAGCTCGATTTCTGGGTCGGATAAAGGTAGCCATAGTAGAAATTACTATCACTGCTGATATAAGACATTCATTGAAATTTTTGAAAGCAACTATTCCTTTTGATTGAAGACGACGGTATTTTCGTCCAAATGAGAAGTCCTACTGGGGTAGTACCTCCGCCCTACAGAACACTACGGCTATTATAACCTCATGTTGTGTTCCCCGCGGTAAGTAGGGTAGCTAGAGCTCACTGGAGCGTTTTTGTGATGTTAGTGGGAAAACCAAAGGCTTTTTAAAACAATATTATCTGATTCATTCTGTTCTGAAAAGTTTGATTTAAATTTAAATACCTATAGTAACATCAATATACTTATCCAAATATGTATTACTATATATCACATTTATTTATCTTGACGCTAACTAATCGGTTATATTATGTTTCCTTTACAAATTATAATTATTCTTCTCTAGCACTAAAACTCAATACGCGTAAAGAGACTGACGTTATAACAGTAACAAAATTGCGGTACATCTAAACACCGAGTACTAAAACAATTCCAGACACCCAAACACTACCATCGAAATACATTACAAACTATTCGTGTTAACGTTAAGTATATCGTAAAGATATACGCAGGCCGTATGCCGTATAATGCCTGTATGAGTAGCACGGGACAACTTGTTGGCTGAAGAATGGGATTGCTTAGTGCCTGAAGTCCGCGGCAAACATTACCCGGCTACATTACCATACACAGACACAAACGAAGATCCACATAATGATACTACTCAGTAGTATAGTTCACGGCATATATTTTGACCTCAAGTCATGAGAGAAACGAGGTCTTGGTGTACGTAAACTGGTTTGATATAATCAATGATTGATGAATTTTAGCTCCCCTGCGGCCATAGTAGTCCGTGCTTGAAAACTTGTACTATGCATGAAGAGTCCATTGTGTGAGGTATTTGGATTCGTGGCTTGGTTCTCGGTAGAGTAGAATTTGGACCACCCCATCTCTTCCGATGCGGTGTCGTACAAGGCGACTAAGGGATAGGGCAGTTTTATATGAGGTTGAACAACACAGATATATACAGCCCAGACTCTGCCTTAGATGCATGGCTCGAGTCAAAAATAGTGCCCGAAAAACGGCAATAGGCTCATTCACTATTACGTGGGACCGAATATAATAATTTTAATTTTTTTTATACCACTTAGGTGGCAGACAAGTGCACGGCCCACCTGATGGAAAGTGGTTACCGTGGCCTATGGACGTGTGTAATACCAGAAAAGCCACAATCGCGCTGCCGGCCCTGTAAGCACAGAGTTTCTGTGCCGTCAGTGCAGAGGACAAAGCAGGACAAGCCTTTAGTCATCCCACTGATAGCACAAATTCTCCAGTGAGCTCTGGCTACCCTACTCACCGCTGGGAACACAACACGAAGTTATTATAACCGCGGTATTCTGTAGTGTATGGTGAAGTGTGTGTGTTTATTCACTTCTACCTAACCCTCCGGAGGTAAAGTCGTGATTATATGTATGTATGTATGTATTTGGATTCAAGATATATGCTGGTAATTGTACACTGATAGCTAATGTGTGCGTGTGTGTGTGTGTGTAAAATTATTACAACTCAGTAGATGTGTTAACTTTTAGTAGGTACCTCATAGTGAATTAGCTTCTGTTAGAAACGATGACGTCAACCATGACAATGGTTGAGCTATATTGTCGTTGTGTGGTAATAAAATGCAGCCATCAAGAGCTCTAGCGGAAGATGCGCCCTGAGAATTGGTTTATTTATTGAATTATATGTTCCGTGTATCGATGTTAATCTTACAACAATTTTGTTATCACACTTACTTTAATTTATTAAGTTATTTTCTTTTTTTTACTTATAATTCACTTTTGTTACTTACTTAATGTATACATTGGAGTTATCTAAATTAAAATTTAAAAACATTACAGAATATACCTAAACAATGCTGCAGGTTCAGGCATCAAAGTATTCCTCACCTTCATGTTAACCGAGAGGGTGGCCAGAAGGCTGGCGGCATTGCCACGTTGAATGGCAATACCAATCCTTTGCGAAAAGAATAAACAAGCCCACTAGTCACGGGTAGCGTCAGTTATTTACTTATTTATAGTTATATTTATACTTGTCGTTATTTATATTTACTTAAGTTTATTTAAATTAGTAAATTACTTGAATTTTTGGAAGTTAGGCTTTATAATTTTCATTTAGATTTAATATAAATTGTATATTTTAATAATTAAATTCAGTAAATAAAATTCATTTTTTGGTTTTTATTTTATTTAATCAGGGTTATTTTGACCATAGTTTAAACTTAAGATCTCAACACTTGAAAATAGGAGATGAAGATCGCATGCGGAACTCTCGCATTCGCGGTGGCCTTTATGTCCGTGATATCTCCGATAAAATTTGGCATTTACCAGGCTTCGTGACAAACAAACAAACGCCTAGTAATGACACCCCTGCCGGGTCCGGGTAGAAGGAGCACACTCGGGAAAGTCAGCCGAGTTTTGGCTTGTCGTTGTGGAAGGTGACATGCTGCGAATGGTCTCAAGATCGCGTGATGTGGAGAAAGAAGAGCTGGAAGGCGAACCCTGAGCTCTAAAGGCACCTTGGTCTCAGACGCAATAAGGAATATACGTCTGCATGTAAGTAGATAATGATGACTTAATTTTTTTAAGTATAGATAATATCACTATTGCCTCGAAAGTAGCAAATCACTTTTATATCGTCCATGGTGTTATTAGAACACATGAACTATTTAAAACAGTAAACTAAGAAAATGCCGCGTGGTTGCCTGCAGAGTAGAATTACTGCCACCCCATCTCTTCCCATGCGGTGTCGTACAAGGCGACTAAGGGATAGGGCTGTTTAACATCAGATAGATATATACAGCCCAGACTCAGCCTCAGATGTATGGCTCGAGTCAACAATAGTGCCCGGAATACGGCAATAGGGCCGAATGCAATTATTGGTGAAATGTGGGTGTTAATTCATCTCTGCATGACCCTCCAGGAATAGATGCGTGATTATATGTTTGTAAACTAAGAAAATATATGTAGACGATATATAAAAAAAATATCTTTCCCGATTTTCCATAAAAACATTAGTCTCGATTGTTATTAGAGGTTCTACATCAAACGCGTTTACATTTCCATTCCAACCTAAATGGTTGAATCTACATTTGCTAATTGATACTTTCAGTCAAGTAATTAACACCACCAACAAATAAACTGAGCAAAAATACCGAGTACCGAATGGTCAAAAAGTTCTGAGTTAGGGTTAAAAGCTCATTCAATTAAGTAGTCGACAATTATCTCCTGGCCAAAGAATGTTCCAGCTATACAGAGTGTAATAATGAGACGAATCAGTAAGAGCAGGTACCCCAATCGTTATAATTACAGTAAAACGTATTTAGGAAACTATCCATATTTTTTTTAATATACCGAACTGCATTAACAGATTTTGGTAAAATAGTAGATACAGCGTGCAAAAAAAATCAATTGTCACCAAAAAGAAATTTTTTTTTCGGTGTTAATTAATTCTATTTCATGTGGGGAACAAAAGACTATGGGATCATTTAAATGTATGTACAGAAAATCAAAAAACCGTTTCTCATATATTTTGTAAGGAAAAACCAACAATCAACTCATATTTTACCCATTGCTAAATAATACTACTTCTTAATCGAAAGTCTCTTCAAGACTAAATGATATTTGAGTACAGAAATAGTAGTTACTAGTTTCTGTATACCGCCATACAGAAATTCGGTGTTATGACTTACCGTGGTTTCTTTTGCTCAAATATCACTTGGTTTTAAGGAGTTTTTTGATGATAGTAAGAAGTTATCATTCGGCGATGGTTAAACTTTGAATTATATCGCACCGTCTCAAAACTACACTCTGTATAAGAAATGACAATAAAAAATAATAAAATTGAAAGAATCTCGATATATTGCAGTTAAGACGTACCTAATAATAATTGAATGTCGATTTCAGAACGGTAGAAAGTCATTATAGAAATGTATGTAATTTGTTTTGAGGATACATCGGATAAATTGAAACGGCTCTAATGGACTTTTAAGGGTTTTATTTTAGTAAGTGGAGTATAAAGAATTTGTTCTATGTATATATTGTTTATACTTAGTCAATTAACGAATTGATAAATTACTTTTCTAATAGTATTATAATCTGAAGAATTAATTTTGTTTTTTTTTTAATCTTCATTCTAGACAGACGTTATAATATGCTATTAATTGCTTCGCTTCAATTGAATGGATGAGGTTTAAAAATGTGAGTGACACATTTATATTCAAATTGCTGAAAGAGTGGGCTCGTTTTCCACAACACAATAATTAACTCTTTCAAATTCTTCTTCATTCCTGTTGCATCTGTAGCTTTCTTCTCGTAGTCTGGGGTCTATTTTACCAGTATAACTACGGATTTTGGGTGAACATTGATAGGTACCGTGAAGTGATTACCACATGACGTCCACAACCCAAGGGCGATATCGAAGCATTGCAGCTACACCAGTTGTTGGACATTTAGGGCTCCATCTACCCGTAACGATTGGTTTAGATATTCATATGGGAACCTGGACCGACGGCTTAACGTACTCTCCGAAGTACGACCAGACCAATGCAAATACCCATATTCATATATACAAATATTAGCACTGAGCATAGTGTAGTACCACCACGCCACAGGCTGTCTTCGTTAATTCTTACAACTATCTACTACAAACGTAGAAATAATTATAACAATAATAACGACTCTTTTTTGTTACAACTTAGATGGCAGATAAGCACACGGCTCACCTGATAGAAAGTGGTTATCATGACAAATGAACGTTTGTAACACTAGGGGAGTCACACTCGTGCTGCCGACCCTGTAAGAACAGAGAGTATCTGTGCCTTTGGTCTTCCCACTGAAAGCACAAAAACCTCTCCAGTGACTCTATACTATCAAAGTACTTATGCCAAATAAGTGTAGGTAAATTTATCACTATTCAAAGCTAGCAATCCGTCTGAACTTATGTCATACAGTTGCTTATACTTACATTACGTACTGACCTAGTAATAATAGTAATAAACCACTTAACAATTTGAATGTTTGGCTATTCACACGAAAACTCATCTATATAGCATACGTTTACTCTGATAGAAGTCATAACACATACATATAATCACACCTTTATCCCCGGAGGGTTAGGCAGAGTTAGCAGAAGTTCTAAGTGCTATAACCGTTGTCATTCCATGTTAACATGATAAAAAGAACAGAAAGCGAACTTTTCACACAGCGTGAGATCTTTAACAAAACTGCACAGTACACAGTATCATTGTTGTCGTTTTTATTTACATTTTACACAATCCACAGTATTTACACAATACACAACGCACGAAATAGTACAAATGGCACTCAAAAAGAATACGACGACGCGACTAGATACGAACTCAACCCAAAAATAGTAAAAAATAATAACCGCTTTCGGTCCCGACAACACGATGATTTGATGCACTGGGCATTCAGCGTTTTCATTATTTCCTCTTTTATATTCCGATTTAAATCTCGTAGAGTACAATTTGTATTGGCTTTTCATTTAAAACCAACAATATATTGATTTATCATTCACATAATAAATAGCTTAATTAGGGATGGTTTCAGGTATACGAATCATTTTCCAGTGGTTTATTTACATTACTATTATTTTAATAATATTTCTTGTCAAAATTGTAAAAATTTAACGTTCATGGTGTGCTCTTTATATACCTAAACTGAATAAATGAAATGACATAACATAACATGAACTCACGCCTATATCCCCGAAGGGGTAGGCAGAGGTGCTGGCACCCACATTTCGCCAGTTTATGTTTAGGTCCCAATGTAATAGGTGGCGAGCCTATCGCCATTAACCGGGCACTTATAATTTTGATGCCTGACCTGCGATAAATACACACATAACTTCTAAAAGCATCGAAAAGGCATTGGTGTGTGCGATGGTAAAACCTGGGATCGAACCCGAGATCTCGCCTCAGCAGTCCATTACCCATACTACAAATTGATTCTTTGATATGGTTTTTTTTTACGTGCGCAAAATCCCCTCGGATACCTCCCCACCGGAGCCGGTGGAGGAGGTTATGTCGACTCGAATCGATTAAAACGCACGCCGCCTGCGGGTGGTTTGGTTGCCGAAGGTGAGGTTGACAGGCATATCCCTCGCACCCTGGCCGACCCAGGGCCATCTCTCACGATCTGGCCCTCTTCTCGGGTGTGGGGGCTCTGTAGTCCCCAACTCATCCCCGGAAACGGGGAGGCGCGCCAGGCGCGCCACTGCCGCGGCCTGCTTCTGCCAAGGTCTTTGATATGGTTGAATATATAGTGACTTTGGACAGGTCGAGAGAATTTCTGAATGAACATTAACGAAATAGATTTGTGAGACGAGCGTAAATGAACATCCCGGTAACGGCAACTTAGGCGTACATATGCGTAAAAGAAGGTTAAAAAAAATAAAAATAAAACCTTTCAGAATGCTGTGAGGCGAAACCGGTCAGGTGAAACCGTAAAATACAATGGAAAAGTGACTTATTCAATATGTGCAGCAGGTTCCACCAAGTGCCATCAATCAACAGTATTAACACTGTTTAAGTTGATAATTATAAAATATTACATGATTATTCACACTTTTTATTTGAAAGCAAAATATCCTTTGATCATTTATTAGACTATCGATATCGTTGACCAGATGGTTCTTTCTGAACACACTACAATAATGGTCGTATAAAACTTTGCGATATATCAACGCTAGTACAGCGAGTAATGGAAGTGGTGCACTCGAGCATCGTCGGGGGACAAGCTGTCTCCGCGTCGTCGCCTATTGTCTGCTACACTTCTCAACTCCGCTTTGTACACTACTGTATTTATTACTTTATTATGTGATATCTAAAAGTATGTGAGCTCACTTTTATAAAATAGACTTAAATAAGAAATATAATAAGCAATTGCTCGTTTTTGTGCCAAAGTATAACATAAAGGTTTAAAACATAATAGGTATAGTGATTGATTTAATAGTCAGTAATTAATTAATCCACCAATTAGCTTATTGCAGTCCGCGCTGGACATAGGCCTCTCCGCATGGCGCCATTGCTTCTGATTCTCCGCCTTAGGCATCCATTCTATCCCAGGCATCATTTTCCTGTCGTCAGTCCATATGACTAGGGTGCGTCCATTCTGTTTGCCTTCTCGCGCTCTTCAATCTATGACTCATTTGCTCCAAAGGCCATTTCAGCCTCCTTATTCTGTGGCCTATGACTGTAACTTAAATTCTTTATCGGATGACCAAACATGGAGTGACTATCGAATGATCTCGAATTAGGTTTATTTTTACCCCTAATAAAATGCAAAGCACTTCCTGCTTTAAGAGTATCATTTATATTTCATAGGTATTTAAACGATCACGATTACTCACATTAGTATTAGAACTATCAGGATATATAGAGGGTAAATCGATATATTTACCTCCTAATAACGAAATTCACTGTTATCTGCCAATACTCCAGTTTCTTCGTGATTGCGTGTCTGAATCTCGAATATCCGAAATAATACTACATAGTAAATATCCCGATAGCTCTAACACTTGCATGTTATTTATTGACTCAAGTCAGTTTGTATTATCCGAAATTATTATCGAAAACTATTTACCAATTAATTATTATCTAGGTCAACATGTGCCACAGATTTGAGTCGATGTTTCGTGAAACTTCTCGTAGTTTAGTATTAATAAAATGTGATTGTTTTGTAATTTTTGCAATGAATACCTACTTAATGAATTATCTTATGAACACAACTCAACCACGAGGTAGACACGCAATTAATATTTATTTACTTAAAAGCACGTGCAAATTATTATGATATACGATAAGTGATTTCAACAAAACCAAACAAAAACTTTATGAATTATCTTATCACTTGCGTTAACTATTGAGAGACCAAATTATAATTAAAGAACAGTTAAGAATATGTAAATTTTGTTTGATAACAAATCATAATAATCAAATAAGGTGATTACAATTGTATTATTGATCTGATTTCTTAAACAAGGTTTATATTACTTGTGGCATCATGTAATAGGGACTGTCAGTTTGGGGTCATATCAAAACTTTTAAGATTAGACCAACATCACCTGCAAGCCTGTAGGTACACCCGCTAATTAGTAGATATAGTTCTGGCGCAGATATTCCTCTAGGAGTTGAGAGCTCAGACGTAGACCCTCTCATAAAAGCTAAATCAGAAGATACGATATTATGGTTTTAGATTCTATCATGGACTAGGATTATCGTAAGGTGGCAATCTCACCTTCAGCATCAAATAAGCCAAGAAGGCGTGCGATTTTAGATGGTGCGAATCTAACATATCCATCCCTGCTGGTTCCAACAGAGGTATTGGTATTCGTGGACATTTCCGCACTTTAAAAAGGTAGGTATATAGGTTGTTTGCAATTCAATTACAAAAAATGTGAACACTGGACACGTCTTTGCGTAACCAATCATCGTGATACTACGTACCGATCATTTTACTTATAAGGCGCAATTTATTTAACCTAGTGACTTATTTATAATTACATGTGTGTATATACACAAACTATAATATCGATCTTTGTCCCCGTGTCTCGATTGGGAGCTGCAAACTGATTCGAACCAGATATTTCTACTGGCGATAACCGTGGGTCTCTTTGATTATTAAGTAGGTGTGTTACTTGGTGCGTTGTGCAACTAGGAACAGTTGTCTAGACGAATTTAGTTCTTGGGTTTTCTATCGATGTTGTTTCTTTTTTATACCACTTAGGTGGCAGATAAGTACACGTTCCACCTGATTGAAAGTAGTTACCGTGGCCTATGGACATATGCAACACCAGGGGCGTTATATATGTACTTGTGCTACCGAAACTACAGTAGGAATTTCAATTCACAGCTTGAGCGTGCGTGTTGTATAACAGCAGAAGAATTTCATTGTACCTGTAATTATTATATACATACATACATATAATTACGACTTTATTCCCGGAGGGTTAGGCAGAGGTGAACACCCACATTTCACCAATCATTGAATTCAGTCACCGTCTTCCAGGCACTATTGTTAGCTCAAACCGTGCATGTGAGGATGAGTCTGGTCTGTATAAATTTGTCTGATGTTAAACAGCCCTATCCCTTAGTCGCCTTGTACGACACCGCATGGGAAGAGATGGAGTGGTCCAAATTCTACTCTGCCGGGAACCACGCGGCTGTTTTTATTAACAGTAGTAAAATTATAAATGTGGGTGAATTGTGGGCATGGATTTAATCTGGTCCTAATGAAAACACTGATAGAATGATCAAGTAGACGGGAATGACAGAAATATACTAAGAAAGTAACGTACTGTTAGGATATTCTTTTAACAGAATTTCCATTCGTGTTACATAAAACTGACTTTACCACCTTCAAGCTCTAAACACTGTAAGTAAATCCTGCCCAATAACAACTAGCTCGGCGGCCGTCAATACACCGTAATCATGGCACTTCTAACAGCACTGAAATATCAGTTGCTCAACATAAATAATAAACAAGGTAAATATCCAAAAAAAATATCAAAAATAATATATGGCAATATTTTACACTAGTAATATAAATCTCAAATCATACACTGTAAGTAAAGTATGAAGATCAGTAACTAGGCACAGACATATTATAGATTTTTTATATCTTAGGTATCTAAAAACAAAAAGGTCACTACTTAATATAAAGACAACTTTAGCACTCTAACTCTACTTGGCCTCTTGCATACACATCCATGGAACTCAAGTTTAGGTTTAGCAGTGAACTGACTGTTCAATTTCGATTCAAACATTGACTGTCGGCTGATATATAATAGAGAATATCACTGAATTCTGCCATTTGCAAGCAAAATAAGAATACAGCCAGTTGACAAAAGTGGTCACCGAGAATTAACATACAATAGTAACACCAGTATAATATGAAAATAATGATAATATCGGATCGGATAATATCGGAAACTTAAAACAATGCAACATGGTAAATATCCCGATTATTTTGAGTGATTGAACATGATAGTTTAAATAAATAGTAACATCAGTAGTTTACAGCGAAAATTCTATCCAGCATTGTATAGTTATAGTACGAAACTATTCTTATTCTCTAGGCGTGAACAAATCCCTTTTCTATTTCTCAAACATGAGATACCATAAAACATCACTTCAGATATTCTTAAAGCGTAAACATCCTAGAACACTTTAAGTGATATCTTCAACAAAGGTGAAAGATTCTGTGCAAGTATCCTTTCTGGGCACTCACCTGGGACATTAACGAGTTTCATGTTACCAGACGTATCTGGGTATAAATTGATATTTGTTGTATAAGTATTGATTTATTCTGACGTGACTGTTCTTTTACTGATATATTATTTTGTTTTGTTCTCGAAAGTTGTTTCACCTGCAAAAAAAGAGTAGTTTGAATAGAATATTAGTCATCGATGACTTGTAATAATTCGTTAACACAATATATGGTTAGTTAAAACATGATATTTTAGGGCTAGTCTTATTTTAAATCAAATTTCATTATACGATTTAAATTTTACATAACATACATACATACAGTCACGCCTTTTCCCAGTAGGCTAGGCAGAGAATACAGTTTTTCACTTGCCACGATCCTGGTATACCTCTTTCTCTTCTTCTACTTTCGTTATTGTTTTCATAAATGCTCGCCGGTTTCAGGTACTCTTGGCATGTCCAACTGAAACCATTTTAGGTTATTGTAAAGTATCATTTAGTATTCAAAAACTTGCAAGTGTCTTTAAACGTAAATCATTTTTCGTGACGTGTAACATTCCTTAGATTTCAGTAGTTACTCCTTCCTCAAAGAAAACACAATGGAGTTGTCGCATCCGTTGCCAAGGATTTATCATAAAACCGTTCCCTACTTCAGCAGTATTAGTTTACAGTTGATGCGGTACGGATTCTTTTAATATTATTAGATACCTATATTATGAACTTTACTTTCATGTCAACTTAAGTAAGTTTAGCATTTTAATATCATGCAGATTTATGGGCTTTTTATTACGGATAGATTAAGTGCAAGCACACTAATAGATTTGTCCCAGAGTAAAAAACAGCTAAAAAGCAAAAACTTCTGTGTATAATATTAGGAAAGTAGTCTAGAACCTAAATTATGATGCATTCTGTGGTGAGGGATGCGGGGCGCTGAGACTAGAAGAATGAGTCAATGAATTTTGACGCCTATCTATATAATCATAGTGCATCTTTTTGCAGTGTCATCTGTATGATAGTTATAAAAAGTTGAGGGTAGTTAATGGTTAGCTAAGGCCTTTTTCACATTATCCGGTCCGATATCGGTGTCGGACGACAATAGACGCTATCCGATAACCGACACCATGTGCTGTACCCCTAGCACAAATCACTATCGTAATCGTAACGTAAACATATCGATAGAACGGAACATTGCGATTGGCTGGCTTCACGAACACACAGGTTCACAGTAGGCAGGTGGCCAATCGCAATGCTCCGTTCTCTCGATATGTTTACTATACTATTACGATAATTATTCGTGCTAGGGGTACAGTTTTGGGGATAATTTGAGGGTAGTCTGACTGTACACAGCAAAAAATTTCAGCTCTGTAAATAATTAACATTTAAAAATATTTTTAATTAATTTTCAATGCTAAATAGTGGCTAAAAGTACTCAATATCCTTTAGTGCACTGAACAACTTACTGTGTCTCCTATAAAGTCTACTGTCGCACAGATAACACAGTAACACAATGGATCTTTACACCAGACTGTCAAATAGTATGGAGGAGCTGTCTTCAATGTTTACCTCACGCATGTTTCAATATGATGAAGACCTAAGGAGTGCAGCGGCTACCGATACAGCCCATAAAACGATTGCTGGCCTCTCACGGGACTTCACAGACTTCAAGGCTCTCATATGGAAAACCATGGGTATGTTGAGGACACAAATGGAGCTGCTATTATCTGGACTTGACCGGCATGAGATGGCTTCCCGAAGGAAGGTATTGTTGCTTCGTGGGTTGGCTGAATCGTCGGGGGCCACTGGCGTGAATCAGGTTATTGCTACCATAAAAGAAAAATTGCGGTTGCCTGACATCACAGCCGGAGATCTTGAGAACTGTCATCGCCTGGGTAACAATGTTTCGAAGCCCCGTCCCCTTCTCATCAGGTTCCAGACATATTTGCTGCGCAGTGAGGTTTGGAATTCTAAGACTAGACTTAAGGGTACAGGATTGACACTGTCTGAATTCCTAACCAAACCCCGCCACGACGTCTTCATGGATGCCCGCAAGCACTTTGGGGTAAGGCAGTGTTGGACTTCTGACGGGAAAATAGTGGTACAACTTCCTAACAATGTACGGCGTAGAATTGAGTCATCCTCGGAACTGCGCAAACTATGTATGGAATTCCCGTCCCCCCAGTTGCCGCCGACCGAAACATCTAAGACTTCGCAGTCTGTCGTCCATACAGCATGTGGTGGAGCCGCCGTCAGTGACAGAAGACCCCGAAAACATATCAAGTAGCTATAATATCTATCCTATCTTGACTTTTATTCCACCGGATAATGTATATTTCACTTTATAACCTCTTTTTATTTTATTTTAGAAACTGCAATTTGAGGTCAGTTGTAATTTTGTTATGTTGTCTCTCTCTAACTTCGTAATTTAACATCTTCCAAATTTTAAGCAGTTGGTGTCGGTTGGTTGTATACTTATTTTGTTTTATTTTCTTACAACGTTTCTTTCACAATTTCACAATAAATACATTCCAAGTAATTCAATTCATTTATTAATGGTCTCTTCAGCAAAGCGCTGTAATTTTGCCAATATCAAGTAAATTGTAAATGTTCATAAAATTATTAATGGCGAGACGCCAATGTCAAGTTTTTCAAGAAATTTCACCAGAGCCACGTTAGCCACGCCAGTAAATTTGTTGCCGTGTGTCCACCCTCCACGAGATTCAGGTGGTCGATCAGGACGTGTGGTTGGATTTTAGAGGGCCATTCCAAGTAAATTCCTTAGATCCTTATGACGTTAGTGACGGATTGGTGTCAAGTTGTATTGTGTCGTTTTATGATCCGTTTAGAAACAATTTCAGTTGTCAGTGCGTTTAGTTGTTACTTACAATATAATTCAAATATATCTGCTTGGCTCGTTAGTGCATTGAGGATAACAAAATGAGAATTTATATTTTAGTATTTTTATATATATATACATTTTTTTTTTTTTTAATTATTTAAATATAGTATTATAATATTTATGTCTGATTATGACGATAGTTACATTTCTTGCTCTTCATCTGAAGTGTCAGACGAGGACTACGCCAGTACATGTAGCGATAATGAAAAGGACGCAGTTCGCCTACGCAAGGACTAGTTAACTATTTATAGTTCTTTAGACAAGTTCTTGAATGTAGTGCATATTAATGCTCAAAGCGTTCACGCTCACTACCCGGATCTACTTTTCGACTCCAACATCATACATGCTGTACTCATATCGGAAACCTTTCTTAAACCTACACTTCCTTCCACACAGTATACATTGCCAGGGTATACGTTAATCCGAAATGATAGGGTGGGCAGGGGGTACGGCGGTGTGGGGATCTACCTGCGCAGGGATATTTCGTTCAAAGTGATAGATCAGTCACCTAATGTCTACTCTGGTTTTACTGAACATGTTTTTATCGAAGTTGACTTTTATCACGTTAAATGTCTTCTGGGGGTTTATTACAGTCCTTCACTGAAAATTGACTATTTCTCTTCTTTCGAGTCTAAGTTAGAAAACCTATCCGCTTTATACCAGTACTCGATTATCTTAGGTGACTTCAACACGTGTCTACTAAAGGATGATGCACGCAGTCGGAGACTCCAGTCTCTGGTTTCTTCGGTAAACATGCACATTCTTCCATTAAATGCGACACATCGCACCCCCCACTGTACTCCTTCTCTTTTAGACCTCATTATTGTTTCGGACCGTGACAAAGTTGTTACTCATGGTCAACTTCCTGCTCCTTTCTCTTATCATGATCTCATTTATCTCTCCTATAAAATTCGCACGCCTAAACCTAAACCTAAATTCTTCCTTCTTCGAAGTTTCAAAAATATCGACCTGGACATTTTGAGGGCTGATGTAAGAAGAGCTGACTTTTCACTTGTATACAATTCTGGGGATATTGACACTAAAGTAGACAGCCTTAACAATATTCTTATGTGTCTTTATAATAAACATGCCCCACTGAAAAAGATTAGGGTGAAGCATTTACCCGCCCCTTGGCTCTCAGACGATATTAAGCGTGTTATGTCTCAACGGGACAAAGCCAAAAGACGTTATAATCGAAATCCATCTGATGATAATTGGTCTTCTTATAAAATTATTCGGAATCGCTGCGGTCGTCTGTGTAGAGATGCGAAAAAGCGCCACATCCACGACTCCATTAATAATTCTAACACATCTCAGGTATGGCAATTTCTAAGGTCTCTTGGTATCGGTAAGACTACCAGGGACAACACGCTGAATTGCGACCTCAATACGTTAAATATACATTTCTCCACGCCACCAACTGTGATAGATGATGTGGATAAAGTATCTACTCTAAGTTATCTCTCCAGTCTTCCCCTGCCTGAATGTGCCTCTTTTATATTCAACCCCGTTACGGAGAGCGATGTACGGAAGCAAATTGTAAGAATATCGACCAAAGCAATGGGTAATGATGGTATTCAGCTGCAAATGTTACTGCCTATTCTAAATGAACTCCTTCCAGCCATTACCCACATAGTAAATTTTTCGCTTGAGCATAGCTCTTTTCCTTTGGCCTGGAAGAAAGCACTAGTCATTCCTTTGCCCAAAACCTCTAATCCATCCTTATTATCCCAGTTTAGGCCTATTTCAATCCTTCCGATTCTTTCCAAAGTGCTTGAGAACACGGTGCGTATTCAATTATCTTGTTACCTTTCCTCTAATGGTCTACTGAGTCCATTACAATCTGGTTTTCTTTCTGGCCATAGTACAGTCACGGCACTAGTTAAAATATCCGATGATATAAGACTGGCCATGGAGAATAAACTCCTGACGGTATTGGTTCTGCTGGACTTCAGTAGTGCCTTCAATTCTGTTGACTTCGACATTCTCTTGGGCATCCTTTCTTCATTAAATATATCGCCCTCCGTAATCGCTTGGTTTAGCTCTTATCTTCGGGGTCGCTCGCAGCGGGTTCGCTCTGATGAGGCGTCCTCTGACTGGCGTAACCTTACTGCGGGTGTACCGCAAGGTGCTGTCCTCTCTCCTCTACTTTTCTCAATTTTTATTAATGCTATCACCAAAGTTATTTCTTCCAGTTATCATCTCTACGCAGACGATTTGCAGTTGTATCGTCATTTTAGGTCTGATGATGTGGGTGGGGCCATTACTGCCATCAATAATGACCTTAAAAACATTAGTGCTTGGGCAAAATCTTTCGGACTGCTTGTCAATCCTGCTAAATCTCAGGCAGTCATTATAGGTGGCAGACACATTTACAGTAATCTTGACCATGCCTCTCTAACTCCTGTTTTTTACAGCAATGCTCTGATACCATTTTCCACGGTCGCCAAAAACCTGGGGGTTCTCTTCGATTGCAATTTGTCATGGACCAGTCATATCAACGAGGTAAGCCGGAGAGTTTTTGGTACTTTCCACTCCCTTAGGCGTCTTCAGAATTTCCTTCCTTTTAAAACCAGAGTCTGTCTCGCTCAATCTCTTCTCCTTCCTCTCCTAGACTATGCTGATGTCACCTTTCTGGATGCAACTGAAGAACTCTGGAACAAGATGGAGCGACTGCAAAATTTATGTATTCGTTTTATTTTCGGCCTACGTAAGTACGACCACGTTTCGGAGTTCAGAAGGCAACTGAAATGGTTACCAATTCAGCGGCGTCGAGATGTTCACATTCTTTCCCTTCTCTTTTCTATTCTTCACAACCCTCATTCTCCTTCATATCTTCGTGAGCGTTTTGAGTTCCTTGTACCCAGGGGTAAGCCCTGTCGCACTTCGTCTTCTCTTTTACTTCGAACTCCCTCGCATAGTTCGACTTGCTACGACAATTCCTTCACAGTTTCTGCAGTACGACTGTGGAATTCTCTTCCTCACTCCATACGCGATAGTCCTTCTCTGAATATTTTTAAAAGACGTATAAGAGATTACTTTCTCTCTCAACAATAGCAGACATACATGATATGTATTTGTATGTATGTATGTGTGTATGTATGTATGTATGTATGTATGTATGTTTATTTATGTATTTATGTATGTATGTAGGTATGTATGTATGTATGTATGTACGTGAGTATGTGTATGTGTGTATATGTGTATGTGTATATTTGTGCCTATTGTCGGGGGTATACACATTTTATACCTTCTTATATTAATTTTACACTTGTGCACTAGACTTAGCCTCTCGTATTACAATTCCTCTGTACACTCCCGAGTTTGCTGGAAGAGAACTCAACTTTGAGTTAAGCTCGCCTTTGTACATTACATCTCATCTTGTTATATTAATGTAATATGTGTGTACAATAAAGTATAAATAAGTTTTCACATAAATTAATTTTTAATAATTTTCGTTGATATCAGATATCGGACGAACACAGCGGTTTCAGCTCCGATATCCGATATCGGGCTGGGCAATGTGAAAGACAGATACATATTTCATACATTTTACTTCCTGTCGGCTATCGGATGTCGGATATCGGAGCCATCACCGATATCGAATCGGACAATGGGAAAACACTGTTAAGGCCATAGCGAAATCATTTTTTTTTCTGTACAACCAAATTTATAGTATGCGTAGAACTTCTTGAGCAAGGTCGATAAATGATTAAATACAATGACAATCAGAATACAGCAGTCTGTCCGAAAATAGATGGGCTTGATCTTATAGATGACTCAAGATTAAAGTTAAAAGTAAAGTGACAAACTAAACACACGGCCACTACATGTGAGTAACATTGGTACCAATAGTGTCACTTTATCACTATATACTGACACGTGCTGCACTTAAACAGAGTGATACCTACATTGATGAAGATAATTAAATGACTACTGTGACCAACCTTCCAAGTAATCTCCAATGACTTTTAAAGTTAATTGAGATTATCGTCCAAGGAAACTTGTTAATATTGTGATCAGGGTTAAATTCAGAGACTAAACCTAAATTTACAGCCAGGTGAGATTTTTTCTTCATCATCGAGTCAATGGCTAAATAATTTCCAGAAATTTTACTTGGCTTATACGAGTACTACTTGGCTCCCGGTGGCGTAGAATAGAGTCACCCCTCTCTTCACGTGGGTGTCGAAGAAAACAACTAAAGGATAGTGCTGTTCTCGATTCTACAGTAAACATATAGTCCACGATAAAGTGCCCGCTTGAGGGCAATTAGGCTTTTTATTATGTGGAACTGAAAATCATTGACCCATAGGAACCCGTGCTTAGAACGAAAATGTCTGTGTGTTATTCCTAACCATAATCTATTTCTATCCTAAATGTCAGCTAAATGTAGGTTATATTTACAGTAATCGATAGACCACAAACTCTTGCAACATTGTCGTTGTAACTCTCACCCTATCGAGTCAGTAAAATCTTTCTATCAAACTCTTTTTAACAGTTCTGAAAGTATAAAACTACATAGTACGTGAGAATTTCTGACTCAATGTGAGAGAGGAAACGTCCTGCTAGTAGTGACTAACGCAATGCATAATAGAAGTACAAACATACAAGGTACGCGCGCATAAGACCGGATTCACTTTGATAACTTCTCAGTACATTAAGTGACACAAATGTCAGCCATGCATATAATGTATTGTGTTGAGCTTACATTACTTTGTGTGTCATTTCCACGGAACTACATAATTTTCACCGCGTGGTTCCCAGCAGAGTAGAATTTGGACCACCCCATCTCTTCCCATGTGGTGTCGTACAAGGCGACTAAGGTATAGGGCTGTTTAACATCGGACAGATATATACAGCCCAGACTCAGCCTCAGATGCATGGCTCGAATCAACAACAGTGCCCAAAATGCGGCATTAGGTGAGCCCCCTATTACGTGGGACCGAATACAAATATTGGTGAAATGTGGGTAATAATTCACCTCTACCTAACCCTCTGGGGATAAAAGCGTGATTATATGTATGTATGTATTTACATAATTTTAATGTCGTTAGCCCTGTAAAATTCAAGAGTGGTATGCTTACTGCCTTTTTTGTGGAAACTCCTAGGATGTTCCGTTGCCGTGTATATTTATATCCTAAGAAATAAATATGACCAGGAACTGCGTCTGTTATTAACCACCTATCTTGTAAAAGGCAGCTTCACCATCCATCCAGTACACTATGCGTTAGTGTCTTGAGCCTGGTACTGTTAGAGCCTAGGATAGCCTTTCCCATTCACCCTAGATCCCAATAGAAAACGGCGACCACTTTTAGATGGAGAACATTCTCGAGTCATAATACTCGTGTGAAAATATGGGCCAGCTCTTATTATTCTCCATTGGGAGTTATTTACAGTCATCTATTCCAGAACTTTCCTTTTAGTGATCGTGTTTTTATATTTTGTCTGTTGAATTCTAAATCACATCATTAAATTTAATCACTGTGCAATCAAACATTGATATTTAGGTACAATAAATTATTTCATTGTTGAATTAGTTAGACGTTTGATTGGTTTATTTATAAAAGCAAATCTTTAGTAACGGCAGGAGTATCAAATTTATTTAGATTGATAGAAACCGAGAGACTGGATTTATTGTAATATGAAAGACCATATTTGATCTATATTTATCAGCTGTTTACTGGTTTTACTTGAATATTAAATAGAAAAGACATTAACAACTCGTTAACCGAAATTTATTCAATTACATTGTAAAAGATAAGTTTTGACACTTAATGTTTTCTCTCTATTATCAATAATAAATAGGTAGAAATGAAAGTTAATAGATGAAAAATAAAAAATTAATCTTGCAGAAATTCCCAAGGATACGCCGGCCAGTGGGATTGTTTATAATCAACTCGAATTAACTAAAACAACCCACCAGCGGCAGCGTTTTATATCTCAATAATCGGGGTAAAGTGCCATCTGTGCATCAGAGGGACACGTGGAGACCTGCCAACGTACCTTTTATAGGGCTACTCTCAAAACGATCGGAAACGGCTGCAGGCGACAGCGTCTTCCTCACCTTCGGGTGAGAGGCGCTGACGTTTCCGTTACCCAGTGTGTAACATTGTATAGAGGATCCCGACCAAACATTCTTGTATATATCACTACCCACATTATGCAAAATAGAATTTAAAATTATTACAGTAAATTAAAATTTACTACTTGGTTATATATGATTTTATTACGATATTTTCCCGCTGGAAGTCAGGAGAGCTCAGCTAATATACCTACTATAATAATGTATCAAAATAATATGTAGGTATATAAATCAATTACACATATACCTACATACAGTATAAAACCATATCGTGCCATTTATATTATCATTGCCACATGACTTAACGACCTGCCGCGCGTGGCTAAAACCGGTTCACAATCCCCGGATCTAACCTATCACCTAAATACTGAATGATAAATGTAAATGCGAATGATAGACATTCTCACGAGGCCTGATAACACTATGATTAAACTGAAAGAACACTGGCAGTGTTGTGTCGTGATGTACGTAACAACATAAGGTCACGCCTCTTTCTCGGCATGGAGACAGCATCTTTCCAGTTTCTACAATACTTACGTACACATTATGTTTTTTTCTTTCTATTTTGATAATTTTTACTCATGCTCACCGTTGTCGCAACTCTTGACATGACCTTTACTTAGAACTTCCTCTTGTTCTGATAGATATACTTTCGCTAAGGAGGCTGAGGAAGGGGAATGAAGGAGGCTCGCTAGCCGCACGGCTCTCAACGAGCTGAGGCAAATCGGGAGTCCCCCCACGAGCGTAGAACCTGGGGTTGACAGGAGCCGCATTCACCCTAGCAAAAGCAGGCCGCGGTGGCGGCGTGCGATACACGCCTACCCGGGGGCAAGCCTCGAAGAGAGCCAGCTTGAAAGAGATGGCACTAAGTCGGCCGGGGTGTGAGGGATATGCCTCCGGCAGCTTTACCTCTGATAACCTACGACGATCTAGTTTTAAGTCCGACATAACCTTTCTTATTCGGTATTCGGGGATATTACGCACAATATAAAAGAAGATACATTTACACCTTTATCGGATTGCCAATTTAGTCTCACCTCAGGAATCTGTTTCGCCAATATTATTTCATTTCTCGTCTATGAAATTACGTATAGCAAGTTTATAAAATCATTTTAACGAGCTAAAACATTACTGTTTTTCATAAAATATAATTTTGTGAATCGTATTGTAGAAGTATGTTTCTTTTGGGGTGCGGGTTGGGTAACCTCCACGTTGGCTTACCTGTTTCTTTTCCCTCTGGACCGCGGTCCTGGGGAACGGAAGCGGGGAGGCTGGTGCACCCTGGACGACGGTTAGTAGACTCTGACTCCAAGGAGAAGGAGCTCTGCTAGCCGTCGACAAATAACCCGACAAGCCCTTTTTAGGGCTAGCGGGCCCAGGCCTTTAAAGTCTGGGTTCTGTCGCTCCCAGTACCCCTCTGCTTTCAGAGGGGACATGGGGGCGACTCAAGGATCCTTGGGATCCCGGGACGGGCCGGCCTACTGCTCGCGCAGAGGCTGGCAGGCATTCGTGCCACCGTCGGTGTTGGGAGAGTTGGCTGCTCTCCCGCGTCGCGTAACCTACAAGATATCGACAACGACCTGAGTGCTAGCCACACTTGGGAAGCCGGTATCCTGAAGACCGCGGGGCTTGCCTTAATTGGCCGGCCCGCGACAAGGAAAAGTCTTAAAAACCCGACAGCGAAGTCGATTAAAACCTGTGGACACCTGGGGAAATCCACAGTATATACCCCGCCGCTGTCGCACCGTGTGCGGAACTGGCGTGTTGTTGTGGGGGTGGAGACACTGGCGGATCACCGATACGTTCGGTTTGATGTCTGCCCCCCCCCCCCCCCCCGCGGGTGATGCGCCGGTCATACCGGCCCCACGCGAGCCACGCTGGGTGCTTGGGAGACTGAATCGGGAGGTCCTCCTGGAGGCCGCCATCGTACAGGCCTGGGCCATTGCGCCGGACAGGCCTGTCGATATCGACGATGAGGCGGTGTGGTTCCGGGAGGCCATGACTCGTGTCTGCGATGCGGGTATGCCTAGGGCACCACCCTATAGTCCGAGGCGTCGGGTCTACTGGTGGTCTGCGGAGATCGCGAGGCTACGGCAAGCCTGCGTGATCGCGCACCGCCGGTGGACCAGACTCCGTAGGAGGCGTAGCCGAACCGCAGATACGGAGCCCCGAGTGACGGAGCTTCATGTGGGATACAGGGAGGCCAGAGATGCCCTCCGAGCGGAGATTAAGCGGGCGAAAGCCGCGGCTTATAAGGAGCTCATGGAGACGCTGGAGCGGGACCCATGGGGGCGGCCTTACCTTATGGTAAGAGGAAAGCTGCGCCCCCGGGCCCCGCCGTTGACCCGGGTTCTCCAGCCAGCTCTGCTCGGTGGAGTGGTCGAGTCCCTGTTCCCGGCGCGAGCGGAACACGTTCCGCCGCAGATGACTCCGCCACCTCGGTCGCCTGTGGTGCCCAGTGTGGTAGTTGACGACGAAGTCCCCGAGGTCACTTGGGTAGAACTGGAGCTGGCGGTGCGAAGGCTTAGAGCCAAGAAGAGCACCGCCCCGGGACCCGACGGCATTCCAGGCCGCGCGTGGGTCCTAGCTCTGGGAGGAGACGGTCTCGAACCCCGACTGAGAGGGTTCCTCAGCGCATGCTTGGAGCGGGGCCAGTTTCCGAAGATGTGGAAGACGGGGAAACTGGTCCTCATCCGAAAGGAGGGTCGCCCGGCGGACGAACCGTCCGGCTACCGGCCCATTGTGTTGCTCGACGAGGTG
The DNA here is from genome assembly GCA_963662185.1 of Eilema griseolum. NCBI lineage: Eukaryota > Metazoa > Arthropoda > Insecta > Lepidoptera > Erebidae > Eilema > Eilema griseolum. The sequence continues at coordinate 23,221,456 of OY759238.1, forward strand.
GGCAAGCTCTTTGAAAGAGTTATTGCGAAGCGCCTCGTCGAGCACCTCTCTGGTAGGGGGCCGGACCTGGCGGATGCCCAATATGGCTTCCGCTGGTGGCGGTCCACCGTGGATGCCATCATGCGCGTGAGGACTTTGGCAGAGGAGGCAGTTGCCCGGGGTGAGGTGACGTTGGCGGTGTCCTTGGACATCTCCAACGCGTTCAACACCTTGCCCTGGAGTTGCATCAGGGAGGCACTCGTGTACCACGGTGTGCCTCTCTACCTCCGCCGCATAGTCGGGGCGTACCTGACGGAGAGAGCCGTCATCTACCCAAGTGCGACCGGCGTCGGTCGGCGTGAGATGTCGTGCGGTGTTCCACAGGGATCGGTTCTTGGGCCGCTACTGTGGAACATTGGATACGACTGGGTGCTTCGCGGTGAGCTTGCGGACGGCGCCGCCGTCACGTGCTATGCGGACGACACGCTAGTGACGGCGAGCGGGGCTACATACCGCGAAGCGATCCTGAGGGCCACGACCGCGGTTGCTCAAGTCGTGGAACGGATCCGGCGGCTGGGTCTTGAGGTGGCTTTGCATAAATCCGAGGCCATGTTCTTTCATGGACCTCGGCGCACGCCACCACCTGGTTCCAGTCTCACAGTGGGTGGCACTCTCATCGGCATCAAGCCCCAGATGAAATATCTGGGGCTCGTGCTCGACGGCCGGTGGGACTTCGGGAAGCACTTCCGAAGTCTGGGCCCCAAATTGGTGGGCACAGCCAACGCTCTGGCGCGGCTACTGCCCAACCTGAGGGGCCCGGAGGACTCCTGCAGGAGACTCTACGCGGGTGTCGTGCGGTCCATGGCCCTGAGTGATCGGCACATGCTCCTGCTGCAGCGTCCGCAGCGGAAGTTGGCGTGCCGCATCATAAGGGGGTACCGCACGATATCATTCAACGCGGCGAGTCTCCTCGCCGGATCGCCACCATGGATCCTGGAAGCGAGATGCTTTTCGGCGCTATACCGGTTCCGAAAGGCGGCGCGCGAGCGGGGTCACGATCCCGAGCCCGAAGAAATTCGGGCCGTGAGATCCCGGCTCCACAGGGAAATGGTGGCGGAATGGGAGCTACGACTTGGGCGACCAGGCGCAGGGCACGCCGTAGTAACGGCGGTAAGACCCATCATGGGGGAGTGGCTAGAGAGGCCACACGGCAGCCTCTCGTACCGTCTAACGCAGATGATCACCGAGCACGGATGCTTCGGAAAGTATCTGCGTCGGATGCAGAAAGAGCCAACGTCCGAGTGCCATCACTGCGACGCGAGCGAGGACTCAGGTCCGCACACGCTCACCGAGTGTCCGGCGTGGGAGACGCCGAGGCGGGAGCTTGTGGCGGCCCTGGGAGTGAGGGTTCTCACGCTCTCCACCTTGCTCGCGGCGCCTCCTTCTGCGAGCAAGTAATCCTCGTGAAGGAGGAGGCGGGGCGGGAGCGGCAGCGGGAGCGACGAAGGATCGCAAGACAAGCTGCCCGCGTACGAAGGCAACTCGGGCGTCGGAGGTCGATGAACGACCTCCGCCCCCCATGAGCGCCGGCCTGGGGGTGACAGGTGAAGCCGCCTGTCACCCTGGCAGAAGCAGGCCGCGGCGGCGGCGCGCGTGGCGCGCCTCTCCGTTTCCGGGGACGAGTTGGGGACTCTGTAGTCCCCACACCCGAGAAGAGGGCCAGATCGTGAGAGATGGCCCTGAGTCGGCCGTGGTGCGAGGGATATGCCTGTCAACCTCACCTTCGGCAACCAAAACGACCCACAGGCGGTGTGCGTTTTAGTCGGTTCGAGTCCGACATTACCTCCTCCACCGGCTCCGGTGGGGAGGTATCCGAGGGGATTTTGCGCACGTAAAAAAAAAAAAAAAAAGTATGTTTCTTTTTTATTAGAAAACAAAGTAAAATTCACTGCCTGTTAACCAGTCAAGAGCGGTATTAAACCACGCGCAATTCGCAATGTTCCGATATTCCTATTAACATTGTGTACACATACAACAAATTCGAAATTCCATAAATTAGTTTAAGTATAGTTATTGTAAAATCACAAAACCATAGTTATAAATTCACGGCATTCAATGGTTTGATGCGATAATTACAAATAATTTACGGTGTCTATTAATACTAGCAGTTAATTAAAGCAGTTAATCCGCGAGGAAATGAATAAATTGGAACAGTAACGCTTACGCAGATGATGGTTAAGTATCTCATTATTTATTAACAGTGTGCTAAATCTGTAAAAATAAGTAATGACATGCGAAACTATCATTCCAATGACCCCTATGATGGAAATCTACGAATGGTGGAAGTTTGGTCAAACTCTAACAAACAAAAACCGAACTTCACTGTTTCGGGCCCTCTAAAATCCAACCACACGTCCTGATCGACCACCTGAATCTCGTGGAGGGTGGACACACGGCAACAAATTTACTGGCGTGGCTAACGTGGCTCTGGTGAAATTTCTTGAAAAACTTGACATTGGCGTCTCGCCATTAATAATTTTATAAACATTTACAATTTACTTGATATTGGCAAAATTACAGCGGTTTGCTGAAGAGACCATTAATAAATGAATATTGAACATCACTGTTTCGGGTCTCATAGACCAGGGAGTAAGGTAGGCCAATCAGATAATCCTCTCGCACACTGGCTTACCTGTGGGGCCACAGTTCCACACAGTATAAGGAGTAAACAAACTTTGTATATAAGTATTTGAACTGAAAATTTATGTACAAAATGTAGGTATTGTTTGTGTAATTGGATAGCAAAGATACGCTTAGTTTTGTTAAACTTTCATGGTTAATTTAACATATTTTTTGCTGTATATTTCAATTGTTAATTTATTGGTAAGTTTAAGTTACCTACAAATTTATTTTTTTACTTCATATGGTGCGTTAACATTAAGGTGTGATGCCGAACTCGGCATCACGCAGCAGTGTTGCGAAGCAACAGACGCACAGCGTACCATGAAGTAGTCTTTAATGTGATAATTTTTGTTATTATTTTTTTATTTTAACCGTATTCAAGTTTAACAAGTAATGTGTATGAAAAAATGCAAATGTATAATTTCAGACGAACGAGCGGATTGCAGGTCTGATTTTATTTTATTTCTATGGACCATTTATGTGTGGTCGGATAACGCGTCATTTCTTTGCATTCATTATTTGTTAAACTTGATACGGATATAAGATAAAATACGGATAACAGGTTCAACCATGGAGAAGCCGGAATTAGCCTCAAACAATTAACAAAAATATCATGTTCAAGTCTATTTCATTCAGGGTATTATGTTATTTGTCTAAATTCGGCCTCGGAATCATACCTTTATGATTTACGCAAACAAAGAAGATTAAAATTTGTCATGGAATCACCTTGATTCCACCTCTTTATCTTAAAATAATAGCTATTATTATCTGAAGTGTACGACTGTCAAATATGACCAAATATTGTTGTGATACAAATGAATTTTGTTATTGCCGTTCATCAATAATTGAATTGAATTGAGTTTTATAAATACTATTAACAAGAAAATATTTACGACAAATAATATTTTCAATTATTGCATGGCAAAATTGTGATGATTCGCTACATAAGGAGGTAGGACAGGACGGTATTCATAGGCCAAGGTAACAGCATCCCATGAGTAGGGCCATGTGCTTATCTGTCACCTGAGTTGTATCTTTGTTCCTTCTATTTTTGGTATGGGACGTCGATTCCCACTCAAGATTTCCGGGTGCGGGAACATCAGAAGTTGTCTTGTGTGTGAACATCTGTAAATAAAATAAAATAAATTATATAACAAAAAAACTTGATAATGCTGAAAAATCTGAATCTGAATCTGAATTTTCATCCGGTTTATGATTTGCAAATGGGTTACATAGGTATCGCCTACTATCAAACTTGTGTCAATCGTTTCAGCATCAGTCGAGTATTTATTTTTCATAACTTATTTTATTTTATATTTTTTAGTTCTAATTTATCGAGAATATATTTCTCAAATTTATCGAGTTGGGTATCAAAATCAAGGTCACTCCGAAATAAAACCAACTCTCAGGGAGCATACCCGAGAAAAAACCCCGATCCAAGGTGTTAGCCGACCCGTGCCAAGGATTCGTGACCAGAGGGCAAGCTGGTGTAACGGAGGGTGTCTGTGTTGGCGGTCACAGGACACACTTGAGATTCCGCCTTACCTCCGTAAAGGGCTCTGCGGGGGTGGACCATATTTTCCCTATGACTCGTGGGAACGCAATGATTCCAAAAATTAATCATCCGCATGGCGGCGACGCGGTACGCCACCCGTCACGTCTCGTTTCCAGTGGGGGCGAAAAGTGGCTCACGGAGAGCCGTTTTGCTACGTTGAATGTTGGAGGAGGAATGGAAGAAAAAATGAATGATGTTTGTAAGATGATGGATGAAAGAAGGATTGATGTGCTTTGTGTGAATGAGACGAAGAGGAAAGGATGTGACACCACCAAGCACGGACCCTACACCGCGTACTGGTCGGGAGTACCCAATACCGACAGAGCTTGCCAGGGAGTTGGTGTCATCCTATCTGCTAGAATGGCTGAGTGTGTGAATATATTCGAATGTGTGAATGCTAGACTGATGTGGATGAGAATGAAAGTGGGACTCACTCGTATTTTTGTCGTAGGGGTTTATGCTCCTGTAGACTCCGGTACGAATACGTCCCAGGAAGTACAAGAAGAAAGAGAACAGTTTTGGGAGAGTTTAAGAGATGTATTAAGAGAATGTAAGGATAATGAAAGAATCATAATGCTAGGTGATTTTAATGGATGGGTAGGACTGAAACGAGATGGATTTGAAAGGGTTCTTGGCAAGTACGGAGATGAACGAGTGAACGAAAATGGTAAAGGTTTGCTTGAAGTATGTTTGGAATGGAACCTTTGTGTGTCAAACACGATGTTTCGACACAAAAGGATTCATATGTATACAAGAGAAGCGAAGAATGTCAGTAAAAGTATGATTGATTTTGTAATAGTGGATGAAAGATTGAGAAAAAATATTCTAGACGCTAGGGTATATCGCGGTGTGGGTATCCATACAGATCACTTTTTGGTTATGTGCCGTATAAGTGATCTCTTTAAAGGATGGAGACGTAGAAGGCGTGAGCCCATAAGTGTTCTAGAAAGAATAAAAGTAGAAAACTTGCAAGAAGATAAAGTGAGAGAGGAGTATGGAAGCAAATTAACTGAAAGGTTTCATGATCTTGATAGTATTTGTGAGATTGAGGAGTTATGGAAGGTATTCAAAGATGAGATTGTGAGTGTGGCTTCCCAAGTATGTGGTATAAGTAAAAGAAGTAAAGTGCAAAAGGTGAAGCATGCATGGTGGGATAAAGAAGTGCAAAAGTTGGTATGTGAGAAAAAGAAAGCGTGGCTTGACTGGCTCTCAGTCAGAGCTAATGAGAGAATGCAGCAAGCTACAATTGAGAATGTGGATGAAGCGAAAGATAAATATAGAAGACTGAAAGGGATAGTGAAAGGAGTGATTGCTAGAAAGAAAAAGGAACAAAAAGACGTGTTTGATGAAAGGTTATCTGAGGATTTCCAGACGAACATTAAGTTCTTTTGGAAGTCCATTCGTTTAGCCAGAGGAGAAACACAGAGCTCCGAGCTGAACGCTATTAGAGACCAGAATGGAAGTATTGTAAAAGGTGAGGAATGTGTGTTAAAAAGATGGCAGGACTATTTTGAAAGCTTGTTTGAAAGAGAGGATGGTGTACATGCACTAACCTCGGTGATGGATGACTATGTTGATCCTGATAAAAGTGGTATTAGTATGAATGAAGTTGTGAGTGCATTAAGAAGTATGAAAGCTGGTAAAGCAGCGGGATATGATAAGGTGACAGTCGAGATGCTGAAGGCTGGACAGGGCCTTGTAGCAAGTCAGTTGTGCCGCCTTTTCAACATATGTTGGGTTAGCGGTCGTGTACCAAGTGATTGGTGTAAGGCCGTTATAGTTCCACTTTACAAAGGAAAGGGCTCGCATCAAGACTGCAAAAACTACAGGGGCATTAGCCTACTCAGCGTCGTCGGCAAACTGTATGCGAAAGTGTTGATTGAGAGAGTTATGAAAGAAACCGATGAGAAAATATGGGATGCACAAGCGGGTTTTAGAAAGGGAATGGGATGTACGGATCAGGTCTTTTCATTGCGAAGCATAGCCGAGAAATTTTTGGCCAAGAGTCAAAAGGTCTATTGCGCATTTGTGGATTTGGAAAAGGCCTATGACAAAGTGGTGAGGAATGAACTTTGGTCGGTACTGTCTATGTATGGGGTGAGCAGCAACCTTATTCGAGCTGTGAAGTCTCTCTATGAGGACTCCAGAGCTTGCGTGAGGATACATGGGTCATACACTGAATGGTTTAGTATCCAAAAAGGGGTTAGACAGGGATGTGTAGCGTCACCATGGCTGTTTAACTTATTCATGGACAGTTGTTTGCAAGATTTGAAAGATAAAGAATGTGGTTTAAGAATGAAGAATTTACTCGTCAAATGTCTTCTTTATGCTGATGATCAGGTTTTACTGGCGTCATCGGCAGATGAGTTGCAGGAGATGGTAACAACTATGCATGAAGCTTTTGAGAGGAAAGGAATGAAAGTGAATGTTAGTAAGACAAAAGTTATGGTTTTTGAAAGAGATGAATGTGTGACAGAGTGTAGGATTTGTATAGATGGAGAAAAAGTGGAACAAGTGAATGAGTTCATATATTTGGGAACATTGTTTACGAGAGATGGAAAGCATGAAGAAGATGTTGAAAGGAGAGTGATGGCTGGAAATAGAGTGAATGGGGCACTACACAACTTTATGAGCAGCCGGAAAGTGTCCGAAAAGGCACGACTGGCTGTACATGGAGGAGTATTGGTGCCGACTCTTATGTATGGTAGTGAAAGTTGGGTGTGGCAGAAAAAGCATCAGAGTAGAGTAAATGCAGTAGAAATGCGTGCGTTGCGAAGTATGTGTGGCTTGACCTTGAAAGATAGAGTGAGAAATAGCGTGATAAGAGAACGATGTGGAGTGATAGAAGATGTAGTGATGAGAATTGAGAGAGGAATGTTGAGATGGTTTGGTCATGTTGAGAGAATGAATGAAAGAAGACTAACGAAACAGGTATGAGGCGAGTGTGGATGGTACCGTCGGAAGGGGAAGACCTAGGCGCACATACCTGGACCAAATCGGGGAAGTTTTAGAAAAGGGGCAGGTCAGGAGTACTCTAAACCGACGAGCATGCATGAAGAATGTAATGAGAGTGAATGAAGCGAGAGTAATATGTCAGGATCGTAGCAAATGGAGATCCGTGATCTCTGCCTACCCCTATGGGAGACAGGCGTGATTTGATGTATGTATGTATGTATGGGTATCAAAATGATGGAAATTAGAAGGTGATTAGAAAATATTTTATTAACAACATACATTTTGGCATCAAAACGTCATGAATACCTTTAATTTGAGATATTAATCATTGAAATTTGCAAAGCGGTTCAGAAGATATGAGGTAATAAAGAACATTACAAACATACATACAAGATACGTGCGAAAACCTTCTGGCAGTTGGATAAAAACTGGTGATAAAAAGTGATAAAGTAAAAAGTCTTATTCACACAAAGGGCATGTGCAAATGCCCTACAAATTGTAATACTGACCTTGATACAATACTTAGTGCCCTTCTAATAACTATCTCAGCGAAATCATAAAACCAATTTTCTATTTCAGGAAATCTATAAATTGACCTATTAGTTTTTCAATCACATTATCTGCAAATTATCCGAAGAAAAAAACAGATTACAACCAATACATTCTGAGCAACAACAAAAATAAACAAAGTAGTTTATTTATAAACAAATGTATCGCATATATAAACGATGGATAGATTCATTTGTTATCAGTGTGTCTTAGACTTTGTGTTGTACAGTTCGGCTGCAGTTTTAAATAAATATACTAAAATGATTGATACCATCGTGCCGGCGTTTACGCAACTGAGTGAATTTGGGAGTCTTGGCGTTAGTAGACTTTTGACTAATCCATTTTGAATATAAATTAATCGATATCATTACAGTTTTTATTAACATTAGTGTTAGTAGATTTTTAACTAATTGATTTGAGAGTTGAGTAAATGGAAATTATAGTTTTAAATTTTATCAGTAGATACTAAAATGGTGTATGTTTATCGCCTTTAAATTTCTTACCTAACAACTAATCATGAATCTTCCATTAAATTTCTTACCTTATCTAACACTGTACGTTTTAGAAATTTCCTGCCAATGGCGAAATTAGAACGATTAATTAGTAACAAGTTTATAACAATGTATTCAGTTATACTTAAACAAATTTCATAAGAGTAATTATCCCCTGTGTCATACAATTTACCAAAAAATTACACAGTTACACACACAATTATCTACTGGGTATTATTTTGATCCATGAACAGTTGCAACATATGGTGTGATCTGGTGTTAAAAGTGGGAAAATCCTTCGATAGCCATCAACTTTCTAGTAGTTAACGCGGATATCATATAACTTGCTTACTTAGTCAAACCGGCTATTACTTTTTCATTATTGTCTTCTAGAATCACAACTAGACAAACATCAATTAATATTACCTGTTTTATTTCACACAGGCTGGTGGAAAAGTAGTCTTCGCTACAGATGACTTCTTTGCAACTTGCGAGAACATGCTGTCTGATGCAGAACCGATATTCATAACTGAAAAATACACGGAATATGGGAAATGGATGGATGGGTGGGAAACGAGGAGGAAAAGGGTGCCTGGTCATGATTGGTGCATTTTGAAGCTTGCTACCAAATGTGTTATACGTGGTAATTATTGCTTTTTTAGTTTAAGTTTTAGAAATTCAAAAAATTATTCAACATTCTTTGACACGTAATCGCCAGAAGAATTGAAAGATTTTTTTTTGTTTTTTATCATTAATGAAAAGTATTTTTCACTTATTTTAGATTTCAATGATCTAATTGTGATTTCTATTTCGCAGGTCTATTGTTAGATACGGCGTTCTTCACTGGAAACTACGCCCCAAAGTATTCTATACAGGCTGCTTGTTTGACACCCGAAGGTGAGTTACAAAAATAATCAATAACAGCAGTGATTGACAGGTTGTATATTTAAGAAATCTTTTTATCACGCTAAGAAATAAGATGCTCTCAGTCTTTTTGGTATTAAATATTTCATAAAACAAATAAAGTAATGATATTTAATAAATTAACGATTCAATCTGGTGTACTGATTTCGCAAAATCTAAATATAGTTTTACTCAAACAAATCTCAATCGAAATATATATCAAAGAAATTATTATATTCGATATCAAAGAGGCTCCAAGATTTGAATACACATTTAGTTATAAATTCTAATTAACGTTACATGACGAATATCAAATTAATATTTGATTGTTTATAAAGAAATATCAATAAATAAAAAGATAAGTATTCTATTTTATCAATGTTATTAAGCGGTAAAACAAGTGTTCATTAGTTAATTAGTTCAAAATAATAATTTAAGTTTGATGACTTATATGTTGTGGGTCATTTTCCAAGTTGCCGGTTAAAAGCGGTTATTTTTTACTTACCGGTAGAAAATTATACCGGTTGAAAGCGGAAGGTACTAGGGCATTTGATTACCACGCCGAGAGTAATATTGAGTGGTACCTCAGTGTAAATATTTATATACATTAATAGCATTATTTGCATTCATCTGGGTGATTCTATGTATAATTATGTACCTATGTATATACAAAAAAAAAAAACAGAATTATATGCTCCTAATTAATTTGCATTTTATCGAAACAGTATTTTGTTGCTTCAAGTTACATTGAAAATATCATAAGATTTTAACAATACCTAAGACACATTACAAAATCGTCGTTTACTGCAAATATTGAAGCAGTCACAAAGCACTTAGTTCTAGTTCAATAAAGTGAAGTCTGGCAAATTTCCAAGACTATTTACTGGACACTCGTTATTTTTGCTACGTAAGGGTCTTAGGAACTTAGATTCTTTAGCCCTAGAACCTAATCAATCGTATACAATGGATATATCTACAATTTATTTTATCAGATTTATTCGTAAAACATCCATATTGAAATACAGGTCTATAGGTCACAAAATATTCACTTCTCATAATGTATCTGACACTGCATTCGCAGTTAACTTCTTCCGACTATACTACACTATTGATTAATGCACTTGGTAGGACACGGCGGTATTTCCGCCCAATTAACCAGTCTGACTGGGGAAGTACCTCCGCCCTACAGAATACCGCGGTTATAATAACTTCGTGTTGTGTTCCCAGCGGTGAGTAGGGTAACCAGAGCTCACTGGAGAATTTGTGCTGTCAGTGGGATGACTAAATACTTGTCCTGCTTTGTCCTCTACACTGACGGCACAGAGACTGTGCTTATAGGGTCGGCAGCGCGAGTGTAGCTTCTCTGGTGTTACACACGTCCATAGGCCACGGTAACCACTTTCCATCAGGTGGGCCGTGTGCATGTCTGCCACCTAAGTGGTATGTAAATAAAACTTGTTGTTACACATTTTGAACTTTACTTTATTATGTCACATATGAAACATGGCCGAGTGTCGTAATGTTTAAGAAATATGTTCTTAATTATAATTGTAAACCTTTGAGGATACCGTAAGGCGAAATCGGTCAGGTCTAACAAAAATACTGAGAAAAAAGTACAAGCGTGTTTTGAATATGTGGTTAACTCCTTCCCTTTATACATAGGCACCCTTCTGTACTTGGGAACGTGTTGGATACATTGATAACCTCATTATAAGGGTTTTATTTAATGTATCTTCCAGTTTGCCTGGTCAATAAGCACCTATATCTTGAGTCTTATAGTACAGTGGCATATTAATGTTTATAACATAAACTAGCTTGGTGTTTCCAAACTGATGTGTTATGTATATTTACATAAAAATTTCATATTATCGTTTGAAAATTTAGCAACACAAGTCTTAGTTCCAAGTTTATTCTATTCGATACTATAAATTCAAAATCTGCTACAGTATCAATGTTTTTTTTTTGTCGTTCCAGAAGAAGTATGCTTGCCGGAAAGAATTTCAGAAATGGGTACGGCGTGCGACAAATTCGACTTGGAACAAATCGAACGCCTTAAGTCTGACAAATGGGATGAGATAGTGCCTGTTACTGCCCTACGGCCGGGCTATGAAGAGACAAGGCTCAATTACCAGAAGGTAAATGTTAAAAATAAACACTATCTTTTACATTGAGTGGTAATGGTCCCCTATGGACATATTGGCTCTAATGATGTCACTTGTGTTTACTATTTGACGTTTATTGATTTGATAAAATATTTGACGTATATGCAAGCATGTGAATATAGACAATCATAATATGCTTTACAAAAAAGTATTCACTCAAAGAGGTGTTACATGTAAATTGTCACAATACTGATCGTAAATAATTTAAGAAAACTATATAATTTGTCAATTGAACGTATTTAGTACTGACCATATTTGTCAAATAGGCAATACTTTGTCAAATCCACTGTCCACACATGTCAATTGTTTATCAAATATGTCAAATACGCAAATACGAATAGCCATGTGAAGTGCAACCATTACACTTGCCTTATACATGAAGTCAAATATGAGACTAATCAATACTAAGAATCTACAATTAAAATGAATATAGTTATAACGATTTACATGCTTTCGATGAAAACAAACAGATTTCATTATATTAATTATAATATGAATAATGTACAATGCCTCCTAATATTACGTTGATGACAGGAGCATCTGTTCTATTGTTTCTATTCCAGCCATGTTGTCAAAAGATATTGATAACGTTTATGTGAATGGCATTTCATCAAATACCTCACCGACAGACTCCCTTAATTACGTGCTTACACAGCTTTGTTCGTATGGTATTGTTTTATATAATTATTATAATCTAATTATTTGTTAAATTTGAAAGCTACGTTATGTATGTCCATTTAAAAGACACGTTTACGTTCGAAACATCTGGATTTCTACTTGTTCTTTAGTAATCATAATCATATAAAACCTTGTTTAGGAGCTCTGTAAATATGCTACTACGATTTTAGATAAAATATACCAATTTATATAAATCTAATATTTGTCGATATTGATTTGATTTTAGATTACGATTTTCAATACAATAGCTCGACAGAATTGAGTTTCTAAAAATAAGACGAATGCCATTTATATAGATATGTGCTTCTCGAAATAAATGCGAACAAAATCAGTAATCGATTAGCTTTGATCAAAAGCTATAGTTTTGATAAAAAACCGTCGCTAACACCACGCTTTAAACATAAATAAAGTTATAAATAAAATTCAAACCACTAAAAGTTTTCCAAACTAATAAATTTAAATTATGCAAACAACTGAGTAGCAATATTTTTTATATTTGTTTACTTTCACACTTTTATTTAGTGTACACCGGAGTAAAAATTTATGCAAACATAAAAATATTAATAAAAAATTTTGAACAATTTCATATCATACATTTTGTTACAGGTGCTGAGTGATGATGCTTGGACTCATATAAGGTTAAACATTTATCCTGATGGAGGAATAGCTCGACTAAGAGTATTTGGTGAAGCGCGACCTGACTCGCCTTCAAGACGTCAAATTATTGATTTAGTTTCACTGCTGAATGGTGGTGCTTGCCAAGGTAAATACCGAAACAGATATTGATGTTATGCTTAATACAAAGACTGTGCTCATTTCGGTTATAACATTTCTAATATTAAACTTACTTTTATTGCGATAACAATATATACAATTGTCTGTTATTTTTAGACATTGTTATTTATGGGCATTTTTATTTTCTTGAAATTATTTTACCAACCCTTCTACTACTATTCATATTAAATAAGACACTTAGTACTTTTTCACTGTATTTTATTTTTCACCTGACTGGTTTCGTCTCACGGCATTCTTAAAGGTTCGTATTGGTGGCTATAATTTTGAGAATGCCGTGAGGCGAAACCGGTCAGGCGAAAAATACAAAGTCTCTTTCAATATATGTAGCAGGTTCCACCAAATGCCATTAATCAACAGTATTAACAGTCTACTACTACTATTTATAACTTTTTAAAGTCTTGAGTAAAATCACATTGAATATAAATTTATTCATTGACACAATACTATAATATGTTTTTATTTTGCAGGATATTCAAACGCACATTTTGGTCATCCTAAAAATGTGGTCAAGCCTTCAAAGGGTGAATGTATGTCAGATGGGTGGGAAACAGCAAGAAGACTAGACAGGCCTGATATCATTGAAGCTAATCCTGATGGAACTTTAAGATTTACAGGTAAGATTAATGTTAATTTTAATGAACTTGTACAAATTGTAGTAGATGTATTGACAAAAAAAATTATCTATGTATATTTTGCCGTATTCATTCCATAACACAAACTAGATAAGCAATGCTTACTTTGAATAGCGCTGTGTAGAATGTTGTAGAATTGTACTTTAAAATTTATTTAAATATTTTTTACGAATTCTGGAAAGTATTTGAATATATTAAGATATATAACTGTATTTTTGATTACAGGTAACGAATGGGCCGTATTCAAGCTTGGTTTTCCTGGAAAGATTAACCAACTTTGTATCGATACGAATCACTTTAAGGGCAATTATCCCGACTGCGTTAAGATTGAAGGAGCACGTATAGGTCAAGCTGATTGGTGTCCAGAGACCTGTTGTACGTGGAGAAATATTTTGAAGCCCAGTAAGGTGAGATACTTTTTTATTTCAAATACACATACACATAATTTAATCAATCAATCAATCAATTACCCCACCGCTATCCACTGCTGGACATAGGCCTCTCCCAATGTGTGCCTGTTCATTCCGGAAGGGGTTGGCAGAGGTGTATTTACTACCCACATTTAGCCAACTATGATTTTCGGTTCCATGTAACAGGGAGTGAGTCTATTGCCGTCAAACGTATATTTAATATATATACTAAAATACGTTTGACGGCAATAGGCGTATATTTACGGCGTATTTTTCATACGCCAGTATAATACGTCGCGTAATAATACAAGTGGTTAGTTTTTTTTTAGTAAAATTAACTTTCAAAAGTTAATATTCATCAATATTCATTATTTTCAATATTATTCAATATTCATTCTAGTAAAATGTAATCAAACATTCTCGTCGAAGTCTTTTACGACACTAATTCAAGATATATTGATTATCAGCAATATGTCTATCATATTATGATCTCAATGCCTCAAACGTTTAATTCTCAATTAACTGCTACAAAAATTAATCATTTAAATTATTTCTTTCACAGTTATCAGCACACAATGAGCACTGGTTTGACTGCGACTCAGATGTTGTCACTCACATAAGAGTAACGATGGCCCCAGACGGTGGCTTCAGTAGACTAAGAGCGTATGGATACATCGACTCTTTAAGTATATAAGTCGTTTTAACTTTACCATTTTAGTAAGGAAATTGTATCCAGTTCTGTCATCGTAGTAGGAGTGACAAACAGCAAAAAGCCTGTCAATTCTATATATTTGTACTAAGATGAATTATAATAGACTAAGACCCGGCTGCAGATTAGAACACTCCATTATTTGCTAAAAAACTAATTTTACGCATGTTTATGATTAGTTGAAAAATATGTTCGTTGATACATATTGTACTAATCATAAATGCGCATAAAAATGGTTTTTAGCAAATAAGTACTCGATGAGTGCACTAATTTGCAGCCGGATCTCGTACTATAATCATGTTTTATGTATTGCTCATTATCTAACACAGGTTTGTGATTGCATGATGCTTTTCAGATTCTGTGTCAGTCATATAAAATATACAATTCATTAACATTTTAGGAATGATAAGAAATAATCCAGTGAAGTTCCTAGGTTCTTTTGTATTAACCGTCCTTTAGTATTATATCTCTAAGTAGCTGACCTAAATTTAGGCCTTTAAGTTATTATGCAGGATAGTGAGGAAGTTGTCTCGTCTCAATTAACTTCCGACATAAGTTGTAAAATACTTAATTTAATATGATGCGTAGATTTATCTGTTGTATAGAATTTTAAGACTAATTACTATTATAGGTATTTGGTAAACAGCTCATTTTAGCTTTTTAAAATAATAATATAGATTTGTATAATTGTGTAAAGATCTTATAAGTCTAAGAAAGTGGTTTACTTAGATTCATACAAGAAATATTCAACATATTATCAAATTCGATTGAACTTTGAATGAACAGAATCGTGCAAGATTTGAAATATACGATTCATTCCTTTTCATTAGTGTTCTCAAATATTATTGATTCAAATCTTTAAGAATAATTAAAAAATTATGTGTACGTGTATACCCTATTAATCAACAACATTTCGCAATTATATTTTCTATATTTATTTTGTGATGTTTTACTAAATCAAATGTTTTATAAATAAGTCTTTGAGTATTACTATGAAATAGGATTTTGTTGTTTAAATAAATTATGTGTAAAAATTTTAGAAATAAAATAACTGTTGAATTTAAAGTTTGGTTTTTACTCGTATATAATTATTATGTTTAAGTTCAAAACATTTTCATGATCATTTTAACATTTCATCTACATAGACATATTAAATTTTGATGAGGTGATAACTAAGGCTAAACGAGAAGAAGACTCATAATAGTCACTATTGGTGAAGATAGAAAAAAATATTTCTTAAGTAAATTAATGTGAATTAAGACATTGATTACCCAAAAAAATAAGCTCATAGACAATATAATACGGACTGCATGCAGTGGCGTACTCTCCACAAAATATACTATTCGTCCATATAACACGTCAATGTTCCACGAGTGGTTTATTACATTTTACGAGTGTATTGAATTAGTTGACTAGAAATCATTTAGCAAGGAATGCAAATGTTGGGAGGAAGGGGTCGCAAGCAGAGGCATCAAGGGTTTCATACCTATATACTACTTAAGTTGTTTTACATACTTACATATAATCACGCCTTTATCATCAACATTCCGGTGGGCCTTTTGCCGACTTCCGGGCGCTATTATTGACTCACGTCAGGCATCTGAGGCTGAGTCTGGGCTGTATATATCTGTCTGATGTTAAACAGCCCTATCCCTTAGTCACCTTGTACGACACCGTATGGGAAGAGACAGGGTGCTCCAAATTCTAATCTGCCGGGAACCACGCAAGTTGGTTTCAATATACCTAATACAACAAATATATGTTATTTATATATTTAAATTTTTTTTTTTTTTATGATACAAGGCTATAATAATATATTAACACTAATTTAGTAAAATATAAACTAATATTTACAAGAATATAAAATAGGATATAATATATAACATATAAATGTTATATATTTATTACATTATAATACATGGCAAACAGAAATCTATTATAAGAAATTCAATAACTTCATATAATATCGAACTTAAAATATCAGTATGAGCGTATCCCTCAAGTTTACACAAGTTCTCGATACACGTTTGCCTCAAAGTTCCAAGCCGGATATTGTTCAGGAGATTGCAGAACTCTGCTTAAAAGCCCACTGGGGATTGTCAGAGATATTTTGTTATTTTAAACGCCCTTTCAAATATATTGCCAATATTGCCATTTTCTAGTGGAAATATACAGTTTGGATCGGATTATATACTCGATACTAAAAGTTCTATGAACATAACTACATTGAGGATTAAAATTAAAATTAGTGGTCCAAACTGCATCAAATTTTTATGAGACTAAATTGCATCTATTCTGTATCGAACTAAAATAATTTTGCAAATCGGTCCAAGCGTCTTTGATTAATTGAGAACCGACGAATTGAGAACCTCCTCCTTTTTTGAAGTCGGTTAAAAATGACTTTTTAGGTAACAGAGTGCCTAGTACGAGATTTTTTCTCACTTTCACTGGTGAGAAATAAACATGGTAATTTCTGGTGATTTGTATGCGCGAAATGTTTCACATGTTTAAGTCATACAAATCGCCAAACGGTGATTTTTATGAGTACTCGTCACCGGTGATTGTCATAAAAAAACTCGCATTAGGCACTCAAAAATACTTTATTTAGTAAGGATTTGGAGAAAGTAACTAATTAATACGATACTTTTCAATTTTAGTTTCGTTTACCTTCTCATTATTTATTTCATCGTATTTCATTTCATATTATATTTTTCTATCATCGCATTTCATGTCATTTCACGCACATGAGATTTCAAGTGACATTATCTGTTGTTATTAGATATATTATTATAATAATAATAATCAGGATGAAACACTATACTTGGATTCTAAGATACATGGCCATTTTTTACTGTATTAACATTTATGAAATGATAAATAACCAATCTTTTCTTATTTTGACAGCTTCCTTTTTATATAGGACACGTCAATTAGACTTGCCTGATGGTAAGCTGAAGGAAAAGTCTCACAAATGAGGACATTACATACATATAGGTACCATGTTACAATGGTGACATTCAGCTTGACGGCCTCATCATATGCTTTTTCACGTCCCGCTTAAAGGACCCGGGTCTGTAGGAAGAAGGAAACACGTGAGGTGGTAATGAATTCCAGGCCTCATCTAAGTATGTTTATCCGCATTTCAGATTCTATCCAACACAATCTAGTAAAGCTATGCTTTACCGTAAGTATACCTATAGCGTTGTGTAAAAAAATGTTGTAAAATTTACTCTTCTTTTTTATTGACATTCCGGTTAAGGTTTTTGTCCTAAGATTCCAAAACACAAACTAGTTAATAGCTTAATAGCAATTACGGAACCTAAAATGCAGATCAACATATTTAGATTTTTTTTTTCTAAATACTTACATATTCTACATAGGAACACCCAGACCAATGCAAATATATATATTAATGCAAACAAATATTTGAACAAAGCGGGAATCGAGCTCCCGCCCCCTGCGTCGCAGTTGAATGTTCTACTGTTACACCACTGAGGCCGTCAATAGCTTTCCACTTATCAACATTGATATTATATTGTTCATTCATTGGTAACAATGTAGTAAGAAAGAAAGAAAAAAATCATAACCATTTTCCATCAGGTGGGCCGCGTGCTTGTCTGCCACCTAAGTTGTATAAAAAAAATACACCTAGTCTGATAGGACTGACTGAATTGTAGGTAACCGCAAGTGCATTGTGACTCTTAGCATCTAGTTCTGTTGGCCATACGTAGCATTGCAAATTGTTACGACACTACCTAAGAATATTGAGAGCGATCGGAACAGATAAGAAAAAAAATGAAGACGCAGACAGCTCAGACGACTATATTTACAATAAGGTAGAGATAAAAACAATACTTAAAATAAGTTTCTTGGTTTAGGAAACTTTTATATTAATTTTATTATAGTGAAAATCACGCGCATACAAATGTCTAATTAAAATGATAAAAGTACCTAATAATAAAATGTGAAGACAGATGTGCTCTAAATATTTTTTACGTGCTATTGGGTCCGAGTTGATAACCTATCACCGATGTATCACTGTCTTATTTATCCACGTGTACGATATTACAAAATACTAGACTCAATCGACTAATGACCAGTATCTGTATGTTAAAGTTCACGATAGTGGACACGTTTTCGTATCAGGGAATACAAGGTTCATAATGAATAGTGAATTAGGTGATACGAAAAGTTTCCACATTCTCGAAAAGTTTCCAATTGAATATGGAAACAAACACTACAGAAAAGTTATTGTGTGAGTGAGATGGAGAATCACGTGAAGTACATACAGTGACAATAATACAGTTACTATATAACCGTTTCATGAAATAATGATCTGAAGATAAAATGGATCTATTTTTTTCTAAAAAATTACAAACAATCATGCATGTGTGTGGTTGTATGAAAGTCTTTCTTTTATACCACTTAGGTGGTAGACAAGCACACGGCCCACCTGATAGAAAGTGGTTACCGTGGCCTATGAACGTTTGTAACACCAGAGGAGTCACCGCCGCGCTGCCAACCCTGTAAGTACAGAGTTTCTGTGCCGTCAGTGTAGAAGACAAAGCAGGACAAGCCTTTAGTTTTCCCACTGACAGCACAAATTTTCCAGTGACCTCTGGCTACCCTACTCACCGCTGGAAACACAACACGAAGTTTTTATAGCCGTGGTATTCTGTAGGGCGTATTTACTTTTTTCTAAAAAATTACATACAATCATGTATGTGTGTGGTTGTATGAAAGTCTGTACATTAGTCGTGAGTTCGATTTCATAAGTGTCATCCCTTATTTTAACTTCGAAAGTTACGGCCTTCCATACGGCGCTCATCCCTTAGTTTACTTTCTTAGAAGTGAAATTTACGAAAAAGAATTGGGGATGTTTACAACATCAAACACATTAATTAATTAAGTTTTTATCGATGATAAATAAATCGGAATTAGAGTAGAATCAGAATTAGTAAAAATCGGCGTCTGCTAATGATAGAAACCACATCACAATCAATTTTTTGTACAAATGTTTTGTACAACAAGTTTAGCTTGACTTGGTCGTGTTCACTAGTGAAATCTAACCTAAGTAGCGCTAAATCTGAATCGAGATTTCTAAGTAAAGTCCAGTATGGGTCAGTTATAAATGAGGACACAGAGAAAGGGCACGTGTTCATAATCGCCATATATATTTATATTATGATTCCGCATCAGTGCTTTGAGTATGTAAACACATATACGATTCAATAAAGATGCGCCTGTGTCGATCGTGTCATGCGCAATACTGATTGGTTTTATATTCGTATCACTCCTAGTGAACTAGTAGAACATGTATGTAAAGTTCCCGAGTCACGATGATCCCCAGTACTCGTATTAAGTATACAAATACATATTATAGAGCTTTATAAGACCTTTATAGACAAAAATAGCCGTTATAGAATCACTTGGTTACACATATTGAGAACACACTTGTACTTTTCCACAGTATTTATTATTGAACCTGACCGTTTTCGGTAAGTTCAAGGGTATTCCCGAAATGTATAATGGTTGCGCCGAAGTGGAAACTGTATTTTTGACACGGAAACCCACTCCTTTTATACCCGTCTCCTCTCCCGCACTAATCATAGATATGGCTTCCGTCCGCCATTTGTGAAATATAGACACTCAGTCTCGCTTTGAACTAGCCAGCGTGATGACGGACCGCGATCGCGTCTCTCAAAAATGAATAATATTTGTTGTATTTTAACCGCCTCATAGACCTTTACCGATCGGATGGTGCCTCTCGTGTGTTCCTCAAGGGATCTAGTGACGCTGACGGCAGCTCCTGAGCAAGGAAGAGAAGATCCGTGTACCGGCTGCGATGAAAAACACGTGGGTCGTGAAGGTTAGTGCATCCTCTCCCAATTTCTCGGGCTGCATTCACTGCCTGGATCGAATCCGCGGCAGCCCGGCCACCTGTCTTGTTTTGTGTGTAAAGTGTCAATAGAACAGTTTAGCTGCTTCCCCGCAATACAGTCCACTCGCACACGTTGGCCCACGCGCCAGCATTTTTTTGGTCCGGATCGAGCCGGATTCTTAGCCGTAGTTCGTATTTTGTTATTATTCTAATGGGAATGAGCGCACCGCACCTAAGTGCCTGGTTATTTTAGTAGAAAACCCCGCATCCAGACACTTAGGCTTAGAATTTGTTGTCCGTTCGCCGCTGGCTCGCATTGTACCTACCTAATACATAAATAGGTTAGGTATCATATCAACACTTAATCGTAGTTCGCAATTTTCGCATCGCACCTAAGTGCCTGGTTATTTTAGTAGAAAACCCCGCATCCAGACATTTAGGCTTAGATCTTAGGTATACTCAGACACCCTAGTGCATAGGCACAGTGTAATACCTAACGCATTTGGCTTTGTTTTGTTTTTTCAATTACGTTGTTCTCGGCTCGCGTCGTATTTGCCTAGTACCTGCGTGGGTAGACACGTGGCTGTGCCTACCTCGCTCGCATCTCATCCCAATTCATACGAAAGTATTTTAATTTGAATAGATATTACGCAATACTTAATCTCGGAAATAATAGTTGAACCTAGACAGCGACCATCGCGTAGGTACGACCTTGTTGCTATGCGCGTTTGTTCAAGCGTGCATTCACAGTTGTAGGTACCTACCTATCTGCCGAGTGTCGCTCGCGCCGCCTCGCTGCTCTGTGCCGCTAAGATTAAGTCATTTCATATTTGTTGTTTACCTCACTTTAGTTTGAGATTTAATTGTAAACATGTCCCCAAAGGTTGATAGGACCGGTAAGGTTCAATTGAAACTTTTAAACGCTAAAAAAGAAATGATTTACTCTCGCGTACAATCGATTTATGATAATGCACTTAAAACCTCTGATTTGGTCATCAGAGATTCGTTCTTGTGTTCTATAGAAAACTTAGATAGTCTACGCGCAGATTTCGAAACCTTAGTACATGACATCAACGTTTTAGAGTTGAATTTGAATCCCGATTACTCAGTGAGTTATCAGGCCTTGTCGTCGTTTGACGATTTGTATTGTCGTATCAAACGCGTCGCTAGGAGTTTGGAGAAACCGGCTGACCTACCCAACCCCACTCGCGACCGACCTAAGTTGCCACCAATTCAAATACCCGAATTTGATGGTAACATTCGCAATTGGTGTCTATTTATAGATAGTTTTGAGAATACAATAGATAGGAACGATTCGTTGACAGATCACGAAAAATTGCATTATCTCGTTGAAAAATTGACTGGTAAAGCTATAACCGTTTGCGCTGGAATTACGTTTAGTGCCGAGAATTATAATTTAATTTTAAATACTTTGAAAGCTAGGTATGAGGATAAAAGATCGGTGGCTAACGCCTATTTAGATCAGATGTTTGATTTGAAATCTATTACGGCATGTAACGATCAAAACTTAGAGAAATTTCTAGATACTTTCGCGTCAGCTGTTCGCGCCGTAAAGAACCTAAAGGTCGATGACCTCTGCGACTTCGTATTTTTGTATATGGGTTTAAGGAAATTAGATTCCGAAACCATTCGTTTGTTTGAGTCGGATCATCGCGGCAATAGGATTCCTAAGTTCGAAGACTTAGAAAGTTTTGTTCGCGAGCATATAAAGGTATTGCAACGCTCTTCATCGAAACATGAAGGCGCGAAGACAGTTGTTGATTCTGCACGCAAAGTAGATGCGTCATCGAAGTCACTGAGGTCAACTCATACTTATGTTAGTACCGCACCAGCACGTGTACAGTCACCTGTTTGCTCTTTGTGTAGCACTCATCATTCGCAACTGTACAGGTGTCCTGGTTTTCTAAAATTGTCGCCTAGTGATCGTTATAAATTTGTTCGCGCTAATAATTTTTGTTTTAATTGTCTCGGTACTAAACACCGCGTTGTTTTATGTAATAGTAGAAATAGTTGTCGCAAATGTCAAGCGAGACACCACACTTTGCTTCATTTTGAGAATAGTAATGCCGCCTCCAATGTGAGCACGGTTGGCTCGTCGAGCGGTGACACACGGCAGCCTGCGCCGCAGCCGCAGCCCGCGCTCGCGCGCGCTCCGGCCCGCCCGGTGACCGCCGCGGATGACGTCACCTTGTGTTCGTTCTCCGCTAGTGCTGCACTCACTACTGTGTGTCTTGCGACCGCTCGCGTTGTTATTGTTGATGCATTAGGTAAGCCGCGCATTGTTCGAGCGCTGTTAGATGGCGCTTCGCAAAGTAATTTTATTACTCAAGATTGTTGTCGGCGTCTTGGTTTCAATGTTGATAAGCGTTCAACCCGCTCAGTGGTGAAGGGTTTTGGAAGCTTACAGTCAGCTGTTCGTGGCACCGTTAAAACAAGGTTTAGATCTCGTTTTAATAATAATATTTGGTTTGACATGGATTCGCTCGTTATAGATAGAATAGCTGAACAGTTGCCTACCGTCCCGGTTGACACGTCTTTATTAACGAAATTTAAAGATTTGCCTTTAGCAGATGAGACTTACGCTGTTCCTGGAGTCGTCGATATATTGATCGGCGCTTCGATTCTCCCGCACCTCCAGCTATCACGTAAGGTTCAAGGGGGACCGACGTACCCCGCTCCGCACGCCCTGGAAACAGTTCTGGGTTTTGTTATAATTGGTTCCGCACCCGCTTCTATAGATAGTTTTAGTCACTCGACTGCTTCGTTCTGTTGCACCGTCGAGCCGCCACTGGAGTCTACCATCCGCAAGTTTTCGCTCGGTGGCTCCCGTGTATCCGCTGAAAAACGTCTTTGTTTGGAACGAAAGATGCAGGCGTCCCCAAAGTCGAAGCGGGCCTATGATGAGGTTGTTAATGAATATTTAGATAAAGGTTACATCTCACCTGCGCCTACGGACACTGGCGGGACCCAGCCTTCGTACATTATCCCGCACCGCGGAGTTATTAGAGAAGATAAGCTTACTACTAAAACTCCGCGTAGTTTTGGATGGCAGTGCTAAGACTAGCACTTCCGTGTCGCTTAATGACATTTTGTATTGTGGTCGGAATCTTTAAGGTAATTTATTTGACATAATTGTAAATTTTCGCATTAATATTAGTAGAATTTTAGCTTTTAGGACTCAACAGTCGCTTTGTGTTGGGCCCACTCTTCGCCCCATCGTTGGGACACATTCGTCGCTAATAGAGTGGCAAAATTCAATCTGAATTGGCGCCACATAATCTCTTTCACGTTGCTGGCACCGACAACCCAGCCGATTGTCTCTCTCGTGGATTGCTTCCTTCGCAAATTTTGGATCACCCGTTGTGGTTTGGTGGACCGTCCTGGATTCATGCCGCGTTGGATGGGTGGCCAGTTAGTCAATTCAATCCCACTACGGTTTCCGAACCACCCGAGGAGAAGAAGCACTCGCTTGTTGTATCGGTCCCACGTGAAGAGACCCTTATTTTGTTGTTGGCTAATCGCGTCTCGTCTTGGTCGAGACTGTTGCGTTGTGTTGTTTGTTCGCCTCTGCCCGCTGCCTAGCCAGCAGTAGGCACGAGCTCCAATCTAGGTTTATATTTTAGTTGTTATTTCCCAAACCTAGATTTAGATTAGACTTTAGATTTGTTTCGCATTTGTCGTTTCGAAGGTAACCCTTCAAGCCGGGGGGAATGGTTGCGCCGAAGTGGAAACTGTATTTTTGACACGGAAACCCACTCCTTTTATACCCGTCTCCTCTCCCGCACTAATCATAGATATGGCTTCCGTCCGCCATTTGTGAAATATAGACACTCAGTCTCGCTTTGAACTAGCCAGCGTGATGACGGACCGCGATCGCGTCTCTCAAAAATGAATAATATTTGTTGTATTTTAACCGCCTCATAGACCTTTACCGATCGGATGGTGCCTCTCGTGTGTTCCTCAAGGGATCTAGTGACGCTGACGGCAGCTCCTGAGCAAGGAAGAGAAGATCCGTGTACCGGCTGCGATGAAAAACACGTGGGTCGTGAAGGTTAGTGCATCCTCTCCTAATTTCTCGGGCTGCATTCACTGCCTGGATCGAATCCGCGGCAGCCCGGCCACCTGTCTTGTTTTGTGTGTAAAGTGTCAATAGAACAGTTTAGCTGCTTCCCCGCAATACAGTCCACTCGCACACGTTGGCCCACGCGCCAGCATATAACAATAAAATCTACTAAGTAGTATAAAAAGCAATCAGTAGTATAAAAAGATCACTTGTTTGTTTCTCTGGTCACTTATTTTACTCGTTTTTGTAGTAAAGCACCTTTGGAGCGAATAAACATCAAACTTCTAAGTACTTAACGTAAATTTCTCCTCAAATCAAGATAGGACCGTTTATGCTGGCATATAATATTTTGACACTAGCAAATGAATCAAAACTTAATAGACTTTTTGGAAATCTATCCTGGACCTTCTGCTGACTACGCGCCCGGATGAATATTCCATAAGGGTGGAAGCACCTCTCGGTAATTCGGACCACAGCCTCATCCGAGCGCAAGTGACACTCGCGCGGCCTGAACCATCGCGGCCACCTCAGTGGCGACACGTGTGGCACTACAAGTCGGCAGACTGGGACGGACTGCGAGAATTCTTCGCGTCGTACCCGTGGAGGCAGCTTTGCTTCACTTCTGATGATCCAAGCTCCTGTGCAACAGCAGTCGCTGACGCGATTCTAGTGGGTATGGAATGCTACATCCCTAACCGCTAGGTCGCGACAGGAGCGAGCAAACGCCCGTGGTTTAATAGGCCTTGCAGGGAAGCTAGAGACCGCAAGCAATATGCATACAAGGCTTGGACCACGGCTCTTGCCAATAAGGATCCGAACATCGCTGAAGTGAAGCGGAAGTTGAATGCTGCTTCGAGGTCCAGTAAAAAGGCAACGTCTAGGGCAAAGTTTGAGTTCATTGGCAGAATTGGCGAACGGCTTGCGCGCTACCCATCTGGCAGTCGCGCATTTTGGTCGCTCGCCAAAGCTGCCGAGGGAAACTTCTGCCAGTCTTACCTTCCGCCGCTACAAAAATCCGACGGTAGTCTGGCCCATGGCGCTAAGGAGAAGGGTCTTTTGGGTAATCTCTTTGCGTCAAACTCGACTATGAACGACGGGAACGCCGAACCACCCATCATGCCCAACTGTGGTGCTTCCATGACATAATAATAAAATCACGCAACGGGTGGTCCGGCACGAGTTTAAGTCCCTAGATGTCCGGAAGTCGAGTGGGCCGGACGGTATACCGGCGATGGTGCTTAAGCACTGTGCCCCCGAGCTGTGCCCTGTACTTACACGCCTTTTCGCACTCTTATACTCCGCGAGGCAGGTCCCGGCCTCGTGGAAGACAGCATTCGTGCACCCTGTACCTAAGAAAGGTGACAGGACAGATCCGACCAATTACAGGCCTATCGCTATAACCTCCCTACTCTCGAAGGTTATGGAGCGTGTTATTAATACACAGCTCCTGAGATACCTTGAAGGAAACGATCTACTGAGCGACCGACAGTACAGCTTTCGCCACCGTCGCTCAACCGGTGACCTTCTTGTATATCTCACAAACCGGTGGGCGCAAGCCATCGAGAGCCGGGGTGAGGCACTAGCGGTCAGCCTCGATATAGCAAAGGCCTTCGATCGGGTCTGGCACAAAGGTCTTCTTGCGAAGTTGCCGTACTATGGACTCCCTGAGGGACTTTGCGGAATGGATCGCCAGCTTTTTGTCCAACAGAAGCATCCAAGCTGTCGTCAGCGGCAGCTGCTCGGACCGCATGAACATAAACGCTGGAGTCCCACAAGGCTCCGTGTTGTCTCCGACGCTGTTTCTGCTGCATATCAATGACATGCTGTCTGATGGCTCTATTCATTGTTATGCGGACGACAGTACCGGGGACACGTGTTACACGGGCCGTGCAAATATCCCTCAGTCCGAGGTGGAGAAGAGTCGCGAACAACTTGTATCTGAAATCGAGACTACTCTCTCTGGAGTATCCGATTGGAGACGACAACACCTAGTCCAATTCAACCCCACTAAGACACAAGTATGTGTATTCACCGCTAAGAAAACCCCATTCATTGTAGCGCCGCAATTCCTGGGCACACCGCTTACCATCTCCTCGAGTATCGGGATCCTTGGTGTCGATATCTCCAGCGACAAGGTTATGTTGGCATCAAGAAAACTCGGAGTGCTCAACAGGGCGAAGCAGTACTTCACTGCGGGTCAGCAACTCCTTCTTTATAAGGCACAGGTCCAGCCTCACATGGAGTACTGCTGTCACCTTTTTGCTGGAGCACCTGCATACCAGCTTGACCCCTTCGACTTGTTGCGAAGAAGGCTGGTTGACAATCCCATACTCACAGGTAGAGTGGAACCTCTTAGTCTTAGGAGAGATTTTGCCTCACTGTGTGTGTTCTACCGCCTATACAATGGTTTGTGCTCAGATGAATTGTTTGACATGATTCTGATTCGACATGATTCTACATTCTATCATCGCACCTCTCGCCAAAGGCAGGGAATTTATCCCCACACATTGCGACCTGAGACGGTGCGCACTGTGCGGTATGAAAGAAACTTCATCCCACGCACACTCAAGCTGTGGAATGACCTCCCTGCTGCGGTTTTCCCAAGCGCCTACAATATGGGGTTCTTCAAGAGGGGCATCAGAAGGTTTCTTCATGGTCGGCAGCGCGAGTGTGACATCCCTGGTGTTGCATACGTCCATAGGCCACGGTAACCGCTTCCCATCAGGTGGTCCGTGTGCTTGTCTGCCAACTTAGTGGTATAAAAAAAAATATTTTTGAGAAATTGAAACAATATATTCCTCAATTTGTATTTTCTATATTTGGACAAAATTATACTTATTTACAGTTGGTGAACTAACCTTTGTCCATGTATGGTGAGTAATTAATTCATCTAAATACCAACTAGAAAATCGAACGTGATAATTGTGTTAAGCTTTTGCTCATAAATAAGTACCTACCCATGGCATTAAACTAATCATCAAAGAATCCAACCAACCCAAATCAAGGGTATAAATAAATAACATACTTTAAATAACATCTTAACCATATAGCTACTACTAAAACAGGTGTGACATAGCCCGACATTGCTCTATAATTGCTACTTGGCGATCCCGTGTCACACCCGTGTCAAACTCTCGCTATTTGCACTGAAATATTCTCTATAAATTGGCTTTTATAATGCCATGACGACGGTTTATCAATAAACCCCTTGGGTTCCATCGTGGGCTCCATCGAAAGTATCAAATGGATAAATTGGATTTTTCATTCTTGTTGCTCTGTTTGTTGACGGTCAAAAATGATCGCTGTGAAATTATTGGTCGTGATGGAATTGGGTTTAAAAGGTTTGACTGTTTAGGGTAGGGTCCGTTTAAATTGATGACTGGTGTCAACGGTAATACAAAATTGTTTGAAGTCAGGAGTTTTATTATATATTATTATATTTTTAGTTATATTATATTATATATTATATACAGTTTTATTATATTATATATTATTATATATAATATTATGATAATATTTTCTATACAATCAATCAGTTAAAATGTATTTGAAATTGGAAGAAGACTATAAAGTTAATCCATTATTATCATCAAGAATAAAATATATCTTTTAAACTGCTTAGGTTGTAGCAAATCACATAGCCCACCACATGAAAAGTGATGGGACTCTTTTTTTATTATGCGCAAAATCCCCACGGTCACACCCACCACCGGAGCGGCTGGGGTTATGTCGTGCTTGAATCGAATAAAACGCACGCCAACTATGTGGGCCGCAGGTTGCCGTACGTGAGATTATCGTTATATAGTAATACTTTTTTTTTATACCACTTAGGTGGCAGACAAGCGCATGGCCCACCTGATGGAAAGTGGTTACCGTGGCCTATGGACGTGTGTAACACCAGAGAAGCCACACTCGCGCTGTCGACCCTGTAAGTTTCTGTGCCGTCAGTGTAGAGGACAAACCAGGACAAGCCATTAGTCATCCCACTGACAGCACAAATTCTCCAGTGAGCTCTAGCTACCCTACTCACCGCTGGGAACACAACATGAAGTTATTATAACCGCGGTGTTCTGTAGGGCGGAGGTACTTTCCCAGTCGGACTGCTCAATTGGGCGGAAATAGCGCCGTGTCCTGCCTCCTCATGTTTAAAATCATAAGTTAATAATCGGGTCTCAGGATATTTCAGTGTTCCAACGCTTATATATAACTCAAATATAATGTTACGAAATGTTTCAGGCTGGTTTTAGATGTCCCATAATAATATCATGTACTAAGCAGGTATTCCTTTGATGAGACGATAAGCTCAAATACCATCTTCATTTATAGCTATAGCTGATCTGAGAAACGATGTCGACATTGAGGAGGAGGCAACCTTTGTCAGGAAGAGAAAGCACGATTGCTCACAAAATGATAATTAAATTGAATTAATTTCATTCACAATATAACATTGGTTTTAAATTTCATAAACAAATACCATAGATATTTACATATGAACATTAAACATTCACATTTGTAAATTGAAGCGGTGGGCAGAAGTATATTTTAAACATTTCACCAACTATGAATTGAGTTAAGCAAATACCCTGTTACGGTTTTCCTATGCGCCTACAATTTGGTGTTCTTCAAAAGGCGCATTAGAAGGTTTCTTCAGGGTCGGCAGTGCAAGTGTGACGCCTCTGGTGTTGCACATGTCCATAGGCCACGGTAATCACTACCCATCAGGTGGGCCGTGTGCTTGTCTGCCACCTAAGTGGAATTAAATAAAAAAAAATAAAGGTACTTTGTTAACCAAAGATAGGTACGTGCTGTGCGTAAATTACAGTTTACTCTTAAATTATTTTCATGATTTTAAGGTTTGTTTTAAGCTTGTTCGTTATGCATGCGAATAAAACAAATATTAGCCTTTTTTTTTATACCACTTAGTTAGCAGACAAGCACACGGCCCACCTGATGGAAAGTGGTTACCGTGACCTATGGATGTCTGTAACACCAGAGGAGTCACAGTCGCGCTGCCAACCCTGTAAGTACATAGTTTCTGTGCCGTCAGTTGAAGACAAACCAGGACAAGCCTTTAGTCTTCCCACTGACAGCACAAATTCTCCAGTGAGCTCTGGCTACCCTACTCACCGCTGGGAACACAACACGAAGTTATTATAGCCGCGGTATTCTGTAGGGCGGAGGTACTACCCCAGTCGGACTGCTCAATCGGGCGGAAATACCGCCGTGTATAAATGTTTGTTTATCTGTTCGTTCGCACTTTGTTGCATGCAGTCGAATAAAGTCAATCAATCAGCCTACCGCAGTCCACTGCTGGACATAGGCCTCTCCCAATGTGCGCCATTTTTTCTGATACTCTGCCTTCCACACCCAGTCTGTTAAAAATAAAGTAAAGTCAGTAAAATAATTCACTCGAAACTGGATACCCCTTACTTGCTCTCCCAAATAACTTTCAACACCAGACACATCGCACGCAGATCTAATCATACAAATCTTTTTGCCTTACAGGTTTATAAAAACAACATATCTTTCTATAACCCCCTGGTCAGGATGGCCCGTCAGTATAATGATATGGCCAAAAATAACTCAGAACTTGATATGTTCGCTAAAATCGCAACCTATGTTAATTCACTCAAGAGCGTCCTCTATTCCACACCCAAGCCCAACTATGTTACTAACTAATTGCTATAAATATGTGTATATATTACTTTGAATAGTTATTAAGTACTTAGTGTTAATTAATTCTTCATGGTTTTCTATTTGCACAAGTTTTTGGATTGCAATTCAGACTTTGATTGTATAATCTTAATTTCATGATAATCACAATTGTAATCTGTGTTGTGTAGAAAATAAAATAAAATAAAAAATAAAATAACAAATAATGACTCATAACGACGTATGGTTCCGCTCATACAATGATATTTTTACTGCTGAGATATTTGGCAGCTGATAGCATTCATCTATAAATATATCATATCTTTTGGTTACTTTTATCAACAACAGTACTCTCTTGGCATAGAAAAATTATAAGTATTATAACACCAGCTGCCTGGCCCATGTCATTTTCCTTTATCATCTTTTCACAATACATTAGTAATGGCGTCTTGTAATAACACACAATATAATTCATTATTCTCGCTTCTATTCAAATCAAGTGAACTGTAACAGGGCACGAGTAAATACAATTGTAGAGGTAATGAAGAAAAATGGTCTAAATGACAAAAACACGGTGCTCCCTTCATAGAGTTGTGAAATGGTTGCAAAAAAAATTGGTATAGTACTTAGATACGTTTATTATTTTATACGAATTTACGTTCGGTCACTGGTAGGTAGCTTATAACTATTGAATGATATTTTAAGCATTTAGTATGCTAACTATTCAAATAGATTAAGAAAGAAAAAATTACACATATTGATAACTCACTTGTACTTTTCCACATTACTTTTATTATTTATTAGACTTGACCGGTTTCGCCTTACGGCATCCTCAAAGATTTACAATTATTTTCATGATGATTTTCGTGATTGTAAACCTTTGAGGATACCATAAGGCGAAACCGGTCAGGTCTAATAACTCACTTGTACTTTTTCACATTACTTTTATTATTTATCAGACTTGACCGGTTTCGCCTTACGGCATCCTCAAAGGTTTACAATTATTTTCATGATGATTTTCGTGATTGTATACCTTTGAGGATGCCGTAAGACGAAACCGGTCAGGTCTAATAAATAATAAAAGTACCTAATGTGGAAAAGTACAAGTGAGTTATCAATATGTGTAAAAACAAATTCCACCAAGTGCCATCAATCAACGGTATAAATAAAGAAAAAAATGAATCGGTCCAGACGGGATTCAAACCCGCGATTTTTCTCTTACAGGGGGAACGTCCTGATCACTAAGCCACCGAACCTTTGCCCGAAATCATCCAAATTCTTCTATTCATATATCCGTCACGGGTTCTAATCCCGCTTGAGCTGTTTCAATTTTTTCTATCTTAATCGATTTTGAATAGTTTGTAACTAAAATTCAATTATGTGATACATTCTATATTGTTTGCACCAAATAACGTAGCGTTGGCCCCGGTTCGGACATGTAATGCGTAGGAATGAGAGTAATATCGTTAGGAAGGTATTAACTATGGAAGTGGATGGCTTCAAGGACAGAGGAAGACCTAAAAGGGGATGGATAAACTGTGTGAAAGATGATGTATTTCGGAAGAGAATAAATGTTGAGATACCAGCAAAGAGAGATGAATAGAAATGCACTCATCCAAAGTTCCAATAAGATAATGGGGCAGGAAGATGTTGAAGGTAGTAGATAGTGCAAATATTTGTATGCATGATGGGTTTGTGCATTGGTCTGGCCGTGCCTCGCAGAGTACGTTAAACCTTTGATTCCCGTTGCCATACGGACATCTATGGTAGTCGATACGGGTAGTTGGAGCACAACAACTAGTCTATCTGCAATGCGTCGTTATCGCCTTTGGCTTGTGGAGGTCAAATCACAGTCGCTTTAAGAAAAAAATCGGAGCTCAATAAAATTCGCAGTCAGACTGGTAAACCGGACCCCAGATTCCGAAGTAAAAGCTTCGAATGCGACTGGGATTAACGTTAGCTTGAAGAAGATATAAAAATGGTAACTCAATAAATAGTTCATAATACGCAAGAAATTATTGTACGATAAAAACACATCCACATATAAGGATGTGGATGTGTTTTTATCGTACAATAACAAATGACAAACTTTGACTAAAATATAAATAGATCCA
Source organism: Eilema griseolum (assembly GCA_963662185.1). Taxonomy (NCBI): domain Eukaryota; kingdom Metazoa; phylum Arthropoda; class Insecta; order Lepidoptera; family Erebidae; genus Eilema; species Eilema griseolum. The sequence goes on from OY759238.1 coordinate 23,253,687, forward strand.
AGAACTGTGTTTATAATAAATACAAGCAGTAATTTAGCTTCTAGTAAACAAATATAGTATTATAATAATAATAAAAAGTAATTGTTTATCTTCTCATAATTCAGAGTGCTCATTATGAATTGTTTATGTTACAGGTTCAGAAACAAATTCGTAATTAAGATCATATTTCTCGTCAACACAGCTAACAAAGTTTGGTGTTTGTCCTGAATAATAATATTTGGTGTAACTTCATTCTAATATAATTAATAAAATTATCTCATGTATCTTTATCAAGTTTGAAAATCTATCCTCAGAAGATAAAAGTGAGAAAACTAGAAATAGAATAGGATAGGATAATATTATAAATATACCAACCACGGTAGCCTAGTGGTATGGGTCATGGACTGCTGAGACGAGGTCTCGGGTTCGATCCCAGGTTTTACCATGTCACACACCAATGACATTTCGATGCTTTTCGAAGTTATGTGTGTATTTATCGCAGGTTTATAAGTGCCCGGTTTATGGCAATAGGCTCGCCACCTATAACATTGGGACCTAAACATAAACTGGCGAAATGTGGGTGCTAGCACCTCTGCCTACCCCTTCGGGGATATAGGCGTGATTTTATGTTAATTTTTATTATAAACATTAAATAGAACGCAACATCTCTACGCATCTGCAAAGGATACTGCATCCTGTATTTTACCGTCTGTACCATGGTGGATGTTCTGGTTAGCTCTTCTAATTGTTAGTCCCTCCCTCCCCTTTCCTAAACAGGACAACACGTCCAAGGCTTAGATGTCACCCGCATACGGTGCAGAATATCCGATCAAAAACTAAGCGGTTCAGAGACTCTTTCCTTTGTCGCACTATTAAGGCCTGTAAATCATTACCAGCTCACATGTTGCCTCCTTCCTACAGTCCCGGATCCTTTAAGCATATGATATGGTCGTCAAGCTGAGTATATGACCATTGTAACATGGAATGTGTTTGTAATGGTGACCCTCTTTTCTTAGACTTTGCTTTCAACTTGCCAACAGGCGAGGCTAAACCTAATGGACGGGTCTTTTATATTTAAAAAAATTAAGATGTTTGTATGTAGGGTTGTTTGTTTTTCTATCACGCTGAAATGGCTGAACTGACTTGGTTGTAATTTGGTATAAGGATATATAGGTATTAAACCAAATGCATGTTCTGCTTTATCTTCTTCACTGACGGCACAGGAACTCTTTGTGCTTACATGGTCCGTAACGCGAATGTGACTCCTCTGGTGTTTCAAACGTCCATAGGTCATGGTAATCATTTTCTATCAGGAGGGCCGTGTACTTGTCTGCCACCTTAGTGATATAATTTTTTTAGCATAGATTGAAATAACACAGGGTGCTTTTATCTCGAATGTAGGTTCCCATGGGTAGTTGATGTAATTTATAAATTGAATAGGGTCAACCCTATTTAAATTTTAATTGTAAACTGTACAGTTTACGATACGACTTAACAACGAATTTACGACTGTAAAAGTGAAACTTTAGTATGACAAATAGTTTTAAAGGTATTTAATTTAAAAATTCAATTTTTGAGCCGCTGGAAACGCTCCATACGCTACCGACGTGAACCCACTCCTGCACAAGCAATTTAGCTTAGATGAAGGGGTTAAAGGGAATATTAGTAATTGCGATTGCTAATATTCTTTTAAAAAGAAAAAATTTGTAGCACGTGCTGACGTCACAGCGCGCTGGAGCGTAGTGAAAATGTATGAAGTGGAAAAGAATATGCATTTATCTCAGTCTACGTTACAGTACATAATAAGATTGATTTGCAATTTAATAAGGAATCTAAAAAGTTGTAAATTTTGCTTTATTTCAATTGTTTATATTTTGACCTATTTTTGGGGAAAAAAAAATTAAAGTCATAGTTTCATTTCAGTTAGGCAATATCTATTTTTTTTTACTAATTTTTTACTATGCAAATTTTTAGATAAAATACTAAGACATTAAGTAGTATTGGTAAGAATTCGATGACTCAGGAAACTACCCTACTGTTATATATATAGAAGTTATCTGTTATTACACACTCAGGCCAGTATTCAATGGTACTCAGTTTGGAATCTCGATTTTTCTGAGAACAGATTGTACAGACAATCTATCTATACAAACACCCTCAGATAAATGAATATTCAGGACTGAATGTCGTTTTAGAATATATTCGAAAACGCCTTACTTTAAATATTCGAAAACAATTATTGGTGAAATCCACATCTGCCTAACCCTCTGGGGATAATTTTTTTTTATCCCCATATGTATGTTTAACTATCAATTTTTATTCACCAAAATATCCACGCACTCTTACCAAGATTTAGGGTAATCTTGGAAAATCTCAGTTCACATTCTCGTTTAGAATTAAACTGCCATAATGATAAATTATAACGTGTGTTTACGTTTTTAATGTCGTGAGATTAATCTCAGTAATTGTTTTATTATACGGAAAGTAATTATGCACAAGTTCACATCAAGCAGTAAGTGTAGCTTAACCAACTTATATTATGGGTCATTATTGTGTTGGTGACTTCATTATTTGGTATCATTAAGCTTCATAGTGTGTAGGCCTCTGTGGCGTGGCTGTAGTAAATGTGGCCGCTACGTAAGAGCTGTGGGTTCGATCCCCGCTCAGGTCAGGTTTATATTGCATGAATAATGGTTTTTATTTTATTTATTTCACAGCATTGCAGCGTTAAACAGTAACGATTACAATATAGGTATGTTTACATAACATATAGATTTCATTACTCAAGTATACATTGTTTAATTATGGGCATCTGTGCCAGGACTAGACAAAATAGTCTGTATTCCAGTATTTGCAAAGGTCTGGTTGTACCTCAGAGAGCACGTTAACCTGTCAGTCCCGGTTGCCATACGAACCTCTATTACAGTTGTTACAGATAATTGAAGCCCCAAAAAGTGGAATGTGAACCTGATGGAAAGTGGTTACCGTGGACGAGTGCAACGCCAAGGGCTCCAATCGCGCTGCCAACCCTATAAGCACTAGAGTTTCTGTGCCGTCAGTGTAAAAGACAAAGCAGGACAAGCTTTTGGTCTTCCCACTGTCTCCAATGAATTCTGGCTACCCTACTCACCGCCAGGTACACAACTCGAGGTTATTATGGCCGCGGTATTCCATAGGATAGAGGTACTTCCCCAGTCGGACTGCTGAATTGGACGTAAATACCGTCATGTCCTATCTCCTACATTACCTGACAACTGGTCTCACTGCATTGCTTTGATATTGCCATTAGGTTGTGGAGGTCAGATGGCAATCATTTCACGGATAATATCGAAGTTCAGCCTAATCCGCAGTAGATTGGTAAAGAGTACCTCAGACCCCGAGGTGAAAGCTTCAGATGCGATTGGGATAAACGCTAGTATGAAGAAGAAATTTACTTAAATTTACTGGTGGTAGAAATTTGGTGGCACAAATTTGTCTCAAGTTTCGACCGGGTGGGTACCACCGTGCACTATTGCGAAAAACCCTCCATAGCAATTCAATTTCGGTTGGATTGTGTTCAGAGGTCAGCAAGTGCATAACCGGGCAGAGGTGGTGGTTGTCGCAGCACTAATGGGACCAGTGGGTCTTGGCGTACTCTAGTGGGGATAGCGCGGGGCGATGCGCCGGACAGGGAGACTTATAGAAACGGTGGTGCCGCTGGCTGCCCGCGGTATGGTACAGAGGCCCAACTGGGGTTAACCACCTTGGGAGGCTGCCTCACCAGGCCGCGCATAATCCCGATATGGTTCGTCGTGCCGGTTGGTGACCGGATTTGGGAGCCCGGTGACCATACTCGGGGGGTACGGGGGATCTTCCGTTCGGCGCGTCGGCTCTCGCCATGCCTCACATTCATAGATAAAACCAATATCCCGCGCTTTGTCACACGGTGCTGCGGCGACAATCACCTCTTTTTTCACGCCTTCTCCCACCCAAACTCATGGCAGCGCAATTTACAGAAAAAGGCAACACAGCGGCTCGTCACACTCCCAAAAGCTTGCTATTTGAGGTGGAGTCCATTAACATCTGTGGGCTCCATGCAAACCTCAACGCCGTCCACCAACACCTAGAGACGGCGAAACCTGCCATGTTTTTTCTAACGGAGACGCAAATACACCGCCCTGACGACACGACCTACTTTTTCGAAAAATTTCGTGCAAAAGCCGGGGTGTGCGTGTTTGTTAGGGCGGATGTTTGCTGTCGCCGTTTGCGCTGCCTAAAGAACCCATCCTTCTCTATCCTTTGGGTACACGTAGACTATGGCTCTACGAGTCTGATCTATGTGTGCCTCTACTGTTCCCATACAGGAAATGCTGAGACAACTCGACTCTTTGAATATCTGAGTCAGGCGGCAGATGATGCGCAGGAGCGATTTCCGAATGCTGAAATGGTATTTTTGGGGGATTTTAACGCCCACCACGAGATCTGGTTGGGCTCCTCCAAAACAGACCATGCGGGAAGAGCCACCCACGCATTTGCTCTGGCGCACGGCCTGATCCAATTGGTGCACGATGTCACTAGGTTACCAAGAAGGTCGGGCCTAGCACCCTCTCTGCTAGACCTTCTGCTGACGAGTAACCCGGACTGGTACATCTTCTTTCCTTCCCCTCCCCACTCTTCAGAGCACGCCACTGCCACTGCAGGACAATCTCGATATCCTAGGTATGGATGTTCGCTGCAACCTGAATAACAAAAATTACATCGAAAGTATCATCAAAACAGCCTCACGAAAACTCTGAGTCCTGAACAGAGTGAGACGATTTTTCACGCCGGAGCAGCGGCTATACAAGACACAAATTCGCTCCTGTGTGGAATACTGCTCGCATCTCTGGGATGGTTCAGCAAAGTACTTACTAGATGCTCTCGATAGGTTGCAGCGACGTGCGGTCCGCATCATTGGGAATCCCGAGGTCACGAACACCCTAGAACCTTTACAAATGCGTAGAGATGTTGCGTCCATGGCTGTATTTTACCGTCTGTACCATGGTGAGTGTTCTGATGAGCTCTTCCAATTAGTCCCACCCTTCCTTTTCCTACACAAGACAACACGTGCAGGTATTAGATGTCAACCTAATAAAAAAAAAAGAAATATTATTATCCTGGCCAGTATCTATATGTCTGTTTTTTTCTAGTGTTCTTCTGAATAAAGTAAAAGTTGAAATTTAATCCAAAAGTGTAGTGTAGTATGTGTGACCTAGAATGCGGACAAGCATACTTAACCTCATTTTTGTTTATATAAGCATGTTATTATACATGGAAACACTCCGACTAATGGAAATATACATACCTACCTATATATTCAAGTAAACAAAATATATGCACTGAACGAGAATCGGAAATATCCGCGACCTCTGACTTAGCAGTCGAATGTTCTACCGCTACACTACTGAGGTCGTGGATAAGAGATCTTACTAATTACAGTTTATTATTTACATTAGTTTATTTAGTCTTTGTATAAGAATAACTGAGTAATTTTTTTATCAAAACGTTTATTAAACATTAAATAAAGAAGTACATAGGTATGTGTCCTCATACTCCATATCAAAAGTTTAGGGGTCAAAAACTCGCCAATATAACAATACACCTGCTTATAGAATACACATACTTATTTTTATTCGGGTAAACAGACAGTTACATAATGTCCTTAATCTAAGGTCTTAATTAACATAGTTGTAATTATGTCCTACAACATACTCCCAATTCCGCCCCATTTCAATTCTTCCCATCCTGTCAAAGGTACTTGAGAGTATTGTTCACGATCAACTCACCTATTACCTCTCCTCTAATGGCCTGCTAAGTACTTTCCAATCTGGGTTTCGCCGTGGCCATAGTACTATAACAACTCTAGTTAAAGTTACAGATGACATAAGATTGGCCATGGAGAACAAACAACTTACAGTTTTGGTCTTATTGGACTTCAGTAGTGCCTTCAACTCGGTTGATTTTGACATTCTCTTAGGTATTCTTTCATCCATCAATATTTCTGCCTCTGCAACTAAATGGTTTAAATCATACCTCCATGGACGCTCACAATCTGTTAGAATGAATGATGCTTCCTCCGATTGGTGCGACTTAGTAGCAGGCGTTCCACAAGGTGGCGTCCTTTCTCCTCTTCTCTTCTCTGTCTTCATTAACGCCATCACGAAGGTCCTAACTTCGCATTATCACCTCTACGCCGACGACTTGCAGATATATCGACATTTCAAAGCTGATGAACTACCTGGGGCTGTGGATGCCATCAACAGTGACCTTGAAAACATCAATATCTGGGCCAAATCTTTTGGATTGCTGGTCAACCCAAAAAAATCTCAAGCGCTTATTGTTGGTGGTAGATACATGCTCCGCCTACTGGATCATGAATCTCTGCCTCCAGTAACATATGATTCTGTAGTAATTGGTTATTCCAAAAGTGTAAAAAATTTAGGCGTGCACATCGACTCTATGCTTGCCTGGGATGTTCACATCGCGGAGGTAAGTAGAAGGGTATACTGTTCATTTCAATCCCTCAAACGTCTCCAGAAACTCCTACCTCTTCAGACTAAAGTTACTCTTGCACAATCTCTCTTACTCTCTCTACTAGACTATGCTGATGTCTGTTATCTCGATGCATCGGAGGAACTGCTGAACAAACTCGAACGCTTGCAAAATCTGGGAATCCGATTTGTGTTTGGCCTTCGTAAATATGACCATGTCACGGAATATCGTAAAAGATTGAACTGGCTCCCTATTCGACAGCGCCGTGACCTACACATTCTAACTCTTCTCTATACTATTCTTCACAATCCTAATGCTCCAACTTATTTGCGGGAACGCTTCAATTATCTTGTGCCTAGGGGCCAACCCTGTCGTCTTTCTTCCTCTCTTCTGCTTCGCACACCTGCACACAGTTCCAGCTGTTATGATGGATCCTTCACGGTACAAGCTGTACGTCTTTGGAACGCACTACCTCACACCATTCGCAGTAGTAATACTCTGGACATTTTCAGAAGAAGAACAAGGGAACATTTTCTCTCACAATAATGAAGTCTGTATATTTATCTATGTATGCTTTGTATATTTATATATATTTATATTATATATGTATATATATATATTTATGTATATATGTATATGTATGTAGGTATATTATGTATTATGTGTATGTGTAAGTATGTATTAATATAATACTATGTATGCTATGTTTGTGTAAATAAAAGTACCTACCTGTTCAGGTAGGTACGCTTATTATCTTTTTATTTTTATTTCCTTTTCTTTTTGTTTCTTTTTTTTTTTTTGTAATGTACGCTTCACATCCCCTTCATTATTTTATGCTTCTCTGCTACTCAAAGGTTTGCTGGGAGAGAACTCATTTTGAGTTAAGCTCGCCTTTGTACATCTTCTTTGATGTGTTTTGTGTATGATCTCTGTACTGTGTGTGCATAAAGAATTAAATAAATAAAAATAAAATACTTATTAAGTAATACACCTATTTATTGAGGGACGTGACTCTAGCACAGACTTTCTTCACGAATTGGAGATTTAGATAGTAATCCCTCTAGTAAAAAAAATAAACAAATTGTAGAGAAACGGAGTAAAGTTGAGGTTATTTTCATTAAAAATTCTTATAATTTTTATATTTCACTGTATAATACATATAATTATGTATTATACAGTGAAATATAAAAATTACAAGAATCTATAATCTAATATAAAAAAACGTGTAGTGTAGGCAATCCTACACTACACGTTTTTATATATTTTTCATAAAATAACACGATAAGTCCCTAATCCATAATAAACAAATTCTTAACGTCAACCATTTACAATTTGAGAACATAAGAGCACTCTTGTTATTTTTTTTTTTCACTTACCGGCCATACAATGCTCAAAGAAAAAAGGTCGCCTTCTATTTATCGGATAAATATTTTTATTGAATAAATCATAAAGTGAGTTAACGAATGGTCGTTAGGACTTTAGGAAACGTCAATACGTTCAACATATAAATGAAGGCAATTGTACGCACGGGTGCTTGGAAAAATACAAACGACGCGTTTAGCTGACGGATCGCCCAATTTTTTGGAATATATGGCCCTAGAATTGGAAAGAAAACGATCTTTTATATAGAAGATTTTAATTCTCCTTCTTCTTCGAATCAATGACTAGATCTGGTATATAGTGCTGGTCACTGTACTGGTATATATGCCAGATCTAGTCATTGGTTCGAAGAAGAAAAAGAATCAAAATCTTCTCTTAAATCTCTTTAAATTTTGTCAACCCAAAACTTGACCACAGCACACAGTAGTTTCAGCTTCTCTACTAAGTAGTACAGATGAAGGGTCACAGGGTACAAGTATCACCACCCTCTCATCCGAAGCGTGTCATAATACGCAACTGGTGGAAAAATACACTAAAGAAGGAAAAAATCGAAATAAAACACTACCAACCCATTGGCCTACTGTTTCCACGCTGACCAGTCCAGCGTAGAAACTGTAAATCAAACCCTCCCAGCGTCAGGCAAGGCCTTTGTCCAGCAGTGGACTGCTATAGGCTAATTAATGAATTGATTGATAATTAATGTTTTAAAGTAAATATTCTTCAACCCAATAACGTTTAAGAAGCATTATAACGGCAATATTAAGACAGCAATTCAGGCAATAATTTAATTTAACATAGTACGGATGCAATTGGTTTTTAAATATAAAATGCTGGAAAAATTCAAAATGTGACATTTGACTATATCATTTATTTAAGATCGCCACTACTTGATATGTCGAATTTGGGGCTTTTCATTATACAGAAACCAATCATTAAGAGAACAAGATCATAAATATATATAAAATACTTTAAACTTGCAAACATTGGAATACTAATATGCAATTAGATATTTTAGTTGCATAGGGTTTACCATGACATGAAAAAGCATTCATGTAACTAGTGAGAAGTAGTTATATAGGCAATATAGTTACACGATTATGGTAAGCATGATGAGCATGAAAAATAGATGAACGTATGTATATTGAGAGTCTGACCAATGCGCAGTCACGCATGTATTCTTCAACCGTATATTTCAAATCAAAATATACGCGGCCGTATCTGAAATACAAATTGCAATAAACTAATTTGTTACATTCGTGTAAATGAAAACCTTTCATAAATCAGCCTTAGGATTGACGCTGTAGCATTTGTTTTTTATTGTAGGTTTCTGTTGGCGCATTTTAACTAAGCTTATCATCGTAGCCTATACATAACTTAATATACAACCAAATTTGGTGTGAAAATAGATGATAAAAGACGCATACCTATTATAGGTCTAAGAATAATTTGGACGCCGTGTGGTTCCCGGTAAAGTAGAATTTGGACCACCCCATGTCTTCCCATGCAGTTTCGTACAAGGCGACTAAGGGATAAGACTGTTTAACATCAGACTACTATTATGTATGTAATATATTATGGGTAGTTTCCTCATTATCATTCTCACCGCAAATTCCCAGCCTACGTTAAAATATTTTTTATTTCATTTTTAGTACTTGCTAGAATAGCGGTAATAGAAACACATTATGTGTGAAAATCTCAACTATCGTGGTTTATTACATATAGCCTGGTGAAAGACAAACAGACAGTAATAATAAAAATGTATTTCATTTATCCCATTTATCTCATACAAATATATTGTTAATACATCCAATGGTTAAAACTAAATACAAATTAACTTTACTGTAGGTATAGTATGTAAATTGCAAGAAGAATGAATATAATAGGCTATACCTTAAAGGTAATGGTAGTTCCTAAATAAAATTATTAAACTGCCGGAAAGAGGACATGCCAATAAAAGTGCAGTACAAATAAAATAACATACAGTATTTTATGAGGTCGATTAAAAAGTGTGAAATTGTACTTCCCACTGTTCATTGAAGCTACTCACGTCCGAAAACAATGAAACTTTTCCACTGTAGTGGTTCTTTGAAACCGACAAAGGAGCAATTGAACACCGATGGTCACGTTCAACCTGAAGTTGAATAGTCAAGATCGTTACACCGAGATTTAGAAACACTGCCTCAGGGATATGTAGTAACGAAGAACTGTTTTAAATTTGGAATACATCTGTATTCTCTTCCCGTTGTTTGTCAAATTCATGTCAACACACTTAGGCTGGATGTTATGCTGGATTTGAGTTAAACATGTTAATAATCTTTGACTAAACTGAGTTTTTAAGTTTCAGTTGTGTGCTAGCAAAGTCATCCTAAGATTGATCATAAGATGGTTGTACTATCGCAGTTTAATTTTAAACCATCTTATAGTGGATTTCATCAATAAACATGAACTGAGATAAGTTAAAAGTAAACTGCATTGCCATATTTTACGCGATAGATTTCTAAAAATAAGGCGAAACTGGCACAGAACAAAAAAAAAATACTTCACACACCAAAAAAGAGAAAACGAGCAAAACCAACCGTGTCAAAACGGTCAAATTGCATGAATACTAAGGTTTTCAAAACTTGTGCCATGACTACACAGCCTTACTTAAGATTCTACCCAACAAAACTTTCCACAATTCACATCCAAGCCTAAATGAGAACCATTCCTTTCTCTAAAAATCCGCAGTCTCAGTTGTCACAAAGCATTGCACTCAGATCGTGTCGAACATCGGACGTATACCAGTCACGTCTCACTGCTTCCACGACGTCTGTCGAATGCCACAGAATTTGTAGCTGTGAGCCATAACGCCTTTATTATGGGTTGTTCCATATAAAAGTAGTACCTTTTCTATTGCGAGAGGTAGTACGGTAATAAAATTTCTGTATTATGGGTTGTTTGGTGTGAAGATGTTAATAACGCTTATGTTTGTTCCTCTTGTAATAGAAAATAAGAAAGTATTTACTCTAGTTCCTCCTTCAGTGAGATGGAAACTGGTAAAAGTTTTAAGGGCTATATATTTTCTTGAATGGGACTGAGTTTATACCTACGTTATATGGATGACTTCCGTACCGAAATTTTAAGTACTTGGTACGATTTATCCAATTTCTTAAACTCCAAGTTTATTTTTATTTAGGCTTTATATGACCTTGCTCCTCTCGCTGATTCTATACATTGAAAATCTTTTCAATTTGCAAAAGCTACCCAATATATTTTTTTCTTGCGTAATCTGTAAGCTTAATCAACTTATTTCAAATCTTTATGCAGCTAGAATATTTTCCAAGCATGTGAAAATGGCTCACCGCACTCTGTATTGCGGTAATCCTCGGCGTGAGTACGACACTGCTACCTGTGACGTCATCTAGAGGAACGTTTACACTGAATGGACCGGATTGATCAAACGTTGTAAGTACTTTGAAGGATGCTAGTACAAATAAACCTTTTTTTCACACGTATCCAGTTTTATTTACTATCAGGCAATTGATTCAGCAATTTTCAGTGCGATAGAGTTCTAACATTGTAATTGTCACTAGCTGTGCGCGGTTACCAGTTACGGTACGGTATAGCGGTTATGGTAACACCTGCAGGGCTTCGATTCGAACCCGTGTGTTGAATATTTAACCTATATAATATCCTACATATAAACTCTCTCCGTTACATTTTTAATTGACATTCGTCTAACCTTAAAAGAATTATAAAAAAAATCTCACGACCATTTTATTTCTGTTCACCTATTGATTTTTATACGCCCCTTTTTCGATGTATATAAAAACAATTGTTATTATAAAAGACTGATCTTTCTTTTTTCTATTTATTTACCATAAGTGATCTTCATTTTCTTTTTGTTCTGTGTATTTATTCCGATGCTATAACCATTTATTATTATTATTATTTCTCTGTTATATCTCTGTATTACTGTTTCACTTACGATTTCCTTTTGAAAGTATTCGTAATCCAAATTATTAATATTGCTCCTAACTACATAAATTCTTTTAAAGGAATCGCAAAAGTAAAACTACAAACAAGCACATAAATTATTAAATTTAACCAATTTTATCGGATTCTAATGTCATTTATTTGCCACTTAGGTAGTATAAAAATACATCTAGCCCGACGTTTCAGCTATTTTATTTTTTATTTTATTTTTTTTATTAGGCACATCAACAGATTATGTATATTACATTTCAAACTTAAATAACAGGTTTTGTGGACTTATATCTAGTACATAACCCAATTACAGATATGCACAGCGTTCGTAAGCCTAAGTACATAGCACTATATAAGAAAAATTAACATACTACATAGTAATGAATTTAAAATTGAGCTTGCGATAGAATCAATTAAAAAGTGGTTTTATTTCAATGAGCGATATTTGTGTACACTTCACATTGTATCACGCAAATTATTTTATTTAGTATCATATTAACACAACTTATTACAAGATATGATATCATCATACATATTCATGATTTTTAAAATTGGTTCTAGAAACTTGAAGCTTCAAAAATTCGCAAACTTAATTATATTTATACTAAAACAAAATCCAGTTAATTTAACATTTACGATGAACTCAATCTATGAGCTCCTTAACATCGCACCTGGGATCATGGTACCTACATGTAATGTCGCCATTTTATGAATAATATAATCATCTTTCAACATGAGCTTGTATTATGCGGGATTTTTCCTTTGTGGTTGATGATTAAGTATAGTAGTGGTTTGTCAGAACAGCAGAATAGTTTACATGTAAAACAATAGTTTCAAAAACTAAAGTTTTACAAGACTAAAGTTTGAGGAGGTAGGACACGGCTGTATTTCCGCCCAATTGAGCAGTCCGACTGGGGAAGTACCTCCGCCCTACAGAATACCGCGGCTATAATATATAACTTCGTGTTGTGTTCCCAACGGTGAGTAGGGTAGCCAGAGCTCACTGGAGAATTTGTGCTGTCAGTGGGAAGACTAAAGGCTTGTCCTGCTTTGTCTTCTACACTGACGGCACAGAAACTCTGTATTTACAGGGTTGGCAGCGCGACTGTGACTCCTCTGGTGTTACAAACGTCCATAGGCCACGATAACCACTTTCCATCAGGTGGGCCGTGTGCGTGTTTGCTACCTAAGTGGTATAAAAAAAAGGAAAGAAAAAAGAATACGTAAGGTTGATTCTGATTGTAATATTAATTGATAAGTCACGGCTACGCTTTTTAACATTTATTGTTTTAATTTTTAAAGTTTTGTGCACGAAAGATAAATAAGAAACCCTATTAGTAAAATCTTTGTAAGAGAAAGATCACGAGATCGAGTTCTTACTGAGCTGATTCGATTTTTTCTATCTTAGTAGATTCAAGTACAAGTAATTTTATATAATTATAAAGATACAACTTAATAACTTTTGTATGTAAAATATGCAATAACAAATGATAGATGTAGACATCCTCAGGGTACCAATATCGTTCTGGATCACCTTAGTATTTCAACAAAATACCCTAATACAAAAATACATATTTTAGCTACTTTAACACCCAGACAGGTGAGTCTCTAAGGATAGAGATTGAAATATTGCTCCTCTTTACTGCAGTGACGCGTCTCAGTGGATCAATAAGCCAAAAATTGAAATCTGCGAGAGTGTCGTAAAATGGGATGTGTTCATTAGACACACTGTATTACGAAAAATATTTCATGTTTTTATAACGTTGACGCAAAAATATTGATTATTGGTCTGCTCTGTAGCTGTCTGACAATTTAAGGTTATTATAAATGCCCAAGACCGTGTGAAGTGGAGAATTAAAATTCGGAAAGCGGACCTCGGATTCCGAGGTCTGGAAGACATCGGTTGCGACTAGGATTAATGCAATGACAAAAATGGTAGTACTTGAACTACCAACCATATTCTTGTTGTTGAGTCAATTCTTGGATGGGTGACCATTCTTAACACATTAAGACTCGTTCATGACTTGAAGAGTACCTTGAGTCATCGGTCCCGGTTGTTATACAAACATCTGTGTTTGTTATTGTAGTTTTTTATAGTTGGAATCCTAAAAGTCTGGCAATTTGGTTTAATTTCAATATCATCAGTGGGTTGTTGAGGTCACCTGGTCGTTTCATGGAAAATATTGAGGTTCAGCCACTTCGAAGCCAGTATGAACTCAAATTGAACTATGAAAAGGCTCGGGAAATGATGCAGCTATTAAAGCATGAGAAGAAATTTACGTTGTCATTGAGAGAAGAAAGCGGCCCACATAATAAGAGGTTGAAGAGAAACGACATCCCTAATCTAAGTGGTCGATTTGTCTAGACGTAGGATCTTAGTTAGTATTCTGGAAGTCCTTACAATTCTTATAAATAGGTACTTATTAGGGTTGTAAATAGAACCGATGGTAGCGTTCCCAGTATATATTCCCAAAAAATAGATTTAATATTCAAGATAAATATTAAATAAGTATTTGAGTATTGTTATCTTTTCAAATATTTTACCAAATGGAGTATTTCTATTGTTCACAATACAAATTCTATTCCAAAATTATTCACAATACAAATAATACATTATAGGTATTTAAACTATCATGGTCACTCACATCAGTATCAAAATAAACGGAATATTTACCATGTTTCATTGTTTTCAAAACAATGAAACATGGTAAATATCCCGTTTATTTTGATACAAATAATACAATTTATTTAATTTAAAAAAATAAAAGTAAACAAATTAATGTGATTTTCTTTTGTTATTCAAACTTCTAAAACTTCACGTTCGGTAAGAGTGAAACCAGTGGAAACAGTAGTCATGTTTGTACATAAAAAAATAAAGTAAAGTGGTAAGATTCTGAGCACAGTTGTTTCGTCACTCGATGAACACAAACACGGATTTTGATGCGGTTTTTTGTTTGAAAGTTCTTTGTCAAGTCAATTTTTAAATGCTATTAATTGAGTAGAACCGGGGATAAATAATGACCACAAGTTGCGATTAACTTACATTCTCGGTATTTAATAGGTTTTCATTCAAGAATCAACTTCACACTATTGAGTAAAACTCTATTAACCATCATGTTACACCTTGCGATCTAATACAGCCATCAAATCCTGGTATTGGCTACCATGATTAAACTTCATATCCTCGAAATATCGAGCTACCAAACGTCACATGCAACGTTTGCTTCACCTCAGTTGCTATTCACTTTAGATCCGCTTACAACTGACATCGGTTCTTTTCATGTAGTCCATGTCAATATGAGACTCAGTTATTTGGTAAAGATGTTATAGACATTGGTCTGATATTTACTTGTGAGTTATTTCAACAAGAGACTGTAAATGTAACATTGAGTAATATAGTATTACAGCACCGATTTTCTCATCTGGCTAATTATCAACGTGAAAACAACAGCTCCTTCTTTGGCTCTTAAATAGCATATAAATATTTATCTACTAAATATGTCATTAATATTGTTAACCAATCACACTACCAATTTACGCCATAATACTCAGTGCACATCCAGTATCCCTGTCCCTGTCCCCTTTTTCAGTTCGTCCGTTTACCGATTCGCGGTCTCCACTCTAGAACGCGTATACTCAATTTGCATAAATGCCTCGGTATATCATTCATTAGTGCATTATCTTACCATAATTTATCTAGTGTTCATTTTGTGGTAGTGCCTCTACCAGTCACTAGCTCCCTTTCTTTGTTCCATTTTACTTCAAAATCCTCTTTGACTAAAGGATTATCTTAGTCCCCGTCATCTCTTAAACTTTCTGGAGAATATCCAAAAAGTGTCCACGAACTTTCATATAATTCAGTAACTCGTTTAATATCGCGTGCAGTCTGACACATAATGGCTATAATAAAACAAAGTTAGTTTTAATAAACCCTATTATTAGCGTCGAAAGCAGTAAATATGGCAAATAAAATTATGTTAATTCATCGCCTAATATTCAGCATGTTGTAAAGCAGTTCTGGTGATTTAACGACTGATCGTTTTATACCGTGACTATAACTGCCAAAAATGTACAAAATTAAGAGCTTAATGAAAAAATGGTCTTATTTAACAATGATTTATAACATCATCTTAATCTATAAAAACAACGTGTTTCCTTTATCCTGGCAGTCCTTGAGCAGTGTGTGAAAAAGTATCTGATGAGGTCGTGAAGCTTGTTGTTGTCTAAATGGTTGCCCTCTATCCTATCTACCTTCAGTTCAGTTCAGGTGAAGTTACGTATGATATAAACTAACAATATTCTTCTCTTTTGTGTTTTAAGTTCTGGCCATGGGAACACTTGGTTTCATTATCAATGAAAAGTTACATAATATTTTAATTTTCCTTTTCCTATAGCTTGTTCGCAATCGCATTTCTCCACTACTTTCTCCTTATTATCGGTCTTATGTTGTGTTTATATTTTTACATGAGCGACTGCCACCCAACTCCACAAACTTTAGATGAACGCCTGCGCTGAAGCAACAGATCTATTTGTTTCCACGTGAGTCTGAATCGGCTCGAAATCTGAAAAACTATATTTATCTAATCTAAGACAATGGTAGGTACAGCAAAATTAATAGCTATTAACTTTTTAACCGAAAACAATTCAGTTTAGAAATAAATCCACACAGACAATCTCAAACAAAACAGACAATTTCAAACTCACGCTTTCAACTTACTTTTTTTCCTTTTATAGAGAAAACCTGAACCTCAAGAAAGTTAACGTATCTTATTTGTTCAATGAATCAAAGCTCCATTTTCCTTTTAACCCGGATCAAAGAACTGCTGCATTTCGTCAATATTGGAATTGCTGAATCCAGCAGCTAATTGGGAAGAAAATTCAATTACCTCCGTAACCTTATGAAGTTTTGAAGCATTTAAGTAATTAACCTACTTCACTTATGTTTTTTTATGTTAAGATAGAAACAGTGGACTATTGGAAGTTTGAATATGGTGTATTACTATCACCAGAAAATTATAGAAGCATTGGTAATTTAGTGGTTAAGGAATCGGCTTTACAATCGAGTGGTCCCGGATTTGAATTCTGGCTATTACAATACCATCGTAAACCCACTCCTAACACAAGTAACTTATCTCAGCTTGAAGGGTTCGCGAGAATATTATTATCGATTAAGCTATAGAAAAAGTTGAATTGGTTTAGGCGGGATTCGAACCCGCAAACTTTCCCTCACAGGGGGAACGCTTTAACCACTAAGCCACAGAACCAGAAGAGGTAACATAACATAACATAAACACACGCCTATGTCCCCGAAGGGGTAGGCAGAGGTGCTAGCACCCACATTTCGCCAGTTTATGTTTAGGTCACAATGTAATAGGTGGCGAGCCTATTGCCATTAACCGAGCAGTTATAAACCTGCGTGCCATGGTAAAACCTGGGATCGAACCCGAGACCTCGTCTCAGCAGTCCATTACCCATACCACTAGGCTACCACGGTTATAATAAAGAGGTAGATGGTTCTAAACCGTCGCCGTAAGACGGACATATGTATAAAAGTATTTGAATGGTTTCGAGCGAAGGTTCTGTAACTTAGTGGTCAGAGCGTCCCCCCTGTAAGAAAAAGATCGCGAGTTGGAATCCCACCTTAATTGATTAATTCATTTCTATATCTTAATCGATTTGAATAGTTAGCACACTAAATGCTTTAAAAAATAATTCAAGAGAATATTAGTAATTTCGGTTACTACCATTCTTTACAAAAATTAGAAAAAATCTATTTGATGCCAGAATTGGACAGCCTTATGCCTTGATGACAGTGCTTCCGGTCGAGTGCGATGTACATGCGAAATACTCGACGCTATGTTCACACGTACCAAACATCGTCCGAGTGCACTGTCTCGGCACTCCACTCGTTGCGTGTGGTCAAGATATTAGTCTCTGTTTTACCGAGTCTAGATGCTTCCAGAAGTGCCGGAACATAAAACCGGTTTAATCAGCCAATCACGTGACGAAAAAAAAGAAGAACGCCACCAAGAATTTCGGAGCCCGAAATAATCTCACTGGTAAGACCTTATACACCACAAATAAAAAACAGTATACAACCCAACTTTAGTATAACGTAGCTACGGAAAATCCTCCAGATTAAAATTGTAATAATAAATGAAGAACAAAATATTGGCACATTAAAATAAAACCAAGTTACTACTTCATTAAATAAATTCATCGAAGCCAGCTTAGTAGACCACAAGTCCTAGAACGAAATAATGCTGTGAAATAACTTACCGTGAAACAAGTTTGCTACTATAGGTCTGAAAATTATACTTTTTTTTTTCTTTTTACGTGCGCAAAATCCCCATGGATACCTCCCCACCGGAGCCGGTGGGAGAGGTTATGACGGACTCGAACCGACTAAAACGCACGCCACCTGTGGGTCGTTTTGGTTGCCGAAGGTGAGGTTGACGGCATATCCCTCGCACCACGGCAGATCCAGGGCCATCTCTCACGATCTGGCCCTCTCCTCGTGTGTGTGGGGACTACAGAGTCCCCAACTTGTTCCCGGAAAACGGGGAGGCGCGCCAGGTGCGCCGCCGCCGCGGCCTGCTTCTGCCAGGATGACAGGCGGCTCCACCTGTCACCCCCAGGCCGGCGCTCATATAGGGCGGAGGTCGTTCATCGACCTCTGACGCCCGAGTTGCCTTCGTACGCGGGCAGCTTGGCTTGCGATCCTTCGTCGCTTCCACTGCCACTCCCGCCCCGCCTCCTCCTTCACGAGCATTACTTGCTCGCAGAAGGAGGCACCGGCCGCCCACGCATCCGCGCAGCGGACCATCGCCGCGAGCAAGGTGGAGAGCGTGAGAACCCTCACTCCCAGGACCGCCACAAGCTCCCGCCTCGGCGTCTCCCACGCAGGACACTCGGTGAGCGTGTGCGGCCCCGAGTCCTCGCTCGCGTCTCAGTGATGGCACTCGGACGTTGGCTCTTTCTCCATCCGACGCAGATACTTTCAGAAGCACCCGTGCTCGGTGATCATCTGCGTCAGACGGTACGAGAGGCTGCCGTGTGGCCTCTCTAGCCAATCCCCCATGATGGGTCTTACCGCCACTACTACGGCGCGCCCTGCGCCTGGTCGCCCAAGTCGTAGCTCCCATTCCGCCACCATTTCCCTGTGGAGCCGGGATCTCACGGCCCGAATTTCTTCATGCTTGGGATCGTGACCCCGCTCGCGCGCCGCCTTTCGGAACCGGTATAGCGCCGAAAGGGATCTCGCTTCCAGGATCCATAGTGGCAATTCGGCGAGGAGACTCGCCGCGTTGAATGATATCGTGCGGTACCCCCTTATGATGCGGCACTCCAACTTCTGCTGCGGACGCTGCAGCAGGGACACCCGTACAGGGCCATGGACCGCACGTCTCCTGCAGGAGTCCTCCGGGCCCCTCAGGTTGGGCAGTAGCCGCGCCAGAGCGTTGGCTGTGCCCACCAATTTGGGGCCCAGACTTCGGAAGTGCTTCCCGAAGTTCCACCGGCCGTCGAGCACGAGCCCCAGATATTTCTTCTGGGGCTTGATGCCGATGAGAGTACCTGAAAGAAAGAAAGAAAGAAATATTTATTTGGTGCAAGGTGGTCACAGAGATAACAATAACCAACAACATATTAAAAAAAAATACAAGTAAAACAATGGCTCACAGATACACCAAATAGGTGTCCAGTTCAGCATGTGCCAGGTATAAACCTGATGCTGGTTTTCAACTGGAACCTAATTTGCCAGTGACACACGGACGCCGAACCGTCGAAGTCGAGTGTGAAAGTATAATGCATGAGGGTATGTAGAAGTTATGTACTTATATTACAATATGAAGATAAACAATAATATACCGTAAATATATTAAAAACAAACATATATATTGTTAACAGGCGGTAGAAGATTTTAGTGACCAAATAAAATACGTAAATAAAACAATAAAATAAAACATATAAACAATAAAATAAAACAATAGCGCGATAGTCATACAACCTGTACACTTTAAAGTAAAAGTAAAAGCAAAAGCAAAAGCCCGCACCGAACCCACCAAATCAAATCAAAGAAACATTTGGATTCACGTTATCCAGCCTCCCCTGGGCTTCTAAGAGGAACAATCGTAAATGTTTCTTAAATGTGGTGATCGTTTTAGTGGAACGCAGCGGTGGTGGAATATTATTCCATATTTTGGAAGCTGCATAACGGAAACTACCCCTAAATGTTTCAGATCGATGCTTTTGTATTGACAGTTGCTGGGAGCACTGTCTTCTGGCACACAATCTTTTACTGGTAACCCAGCCAAGAATCTCAAACAAATAGCGCGGCTCACCGCACCTGATCACACCGAACAGGAGACATGCCACATGCATTTTTCTTCTGGTTTTCATTTTAAGTAAATAATTTTTACTGAGATATGGTGTAACATGACCTCTAGCCGGTATCGAGAAACAAAAGCGAGCACAGGCATTTTGAACTCGCTGTATCAACCTCTCAGTTCGGGCCAACTGGCGCGGGCCATAAACTACGTCGACGTAATTTAACTTCGACAGCACAAGGGACTCGGTTACACGGACCCTTAATTCTTCGGATAGGTGGGTCCTCATTTTATAGAGAATCTTCAGGCGACAGAAGCAATTCTGAACCGACTGTGCAATGTGCTGTTCAAATCTTAAGCTAGAATCAACATTTAACCCCAAGTTGCGAGCCGCAGTAACCCTACCTATTGGCTCTCCCTTGAGACTAAGGTTTAGGCTAGTGGGAACCCGACCGATCTGGTTTTTGGTACCAAACAGGATATATTTTGTTTTTTGAGGGTTCAATATCAAACAGTTGTTTGCCGCCCACGTTGTCAAACGGCTGAGATCATCATTTAGCTTTGTAACGGCCGCTTGATGTTCATCAGGGTCAAATGACAAGTATACCTGTACATCATCGGCATATATGTGATACTGACAGTTCTTAAGACAGTTAGTTATATCCGCGCAGTATAGACTGAATAGAATAGGCCCAAGAATCGAGCCCTGGGGAACTCCTCTACTAACCGACGCAAGCGGTGAAACTATGTCATTTCCATCGCTCGTTTTAAGTGCTACCATTTGCTTGCGTCCATTCAGATAGCTGTGGAACCATGAAACTGATCTATCATCTACACCATAATATCTAAGCTTAGATAATAGCAATCCTGTATGTATACCATCAAACGCACGAGAAAAATCCAACAGAACCAACACCGTGCACCACCCTCTGTCCTGAGCAGCCAAAATATTGTCAGTGACGTCTATCAAAGCTGTGGCTGTGCTCCGTCTCTTTCTAAAGCCCGACTGTAACTCAGGTAGAATACTATATTTTTCCAAATGCTCACTAAGCTGTCTACACACTATTTTCTCCATAACCTTGGAAAGACATGGTAAGATACTAATTGGCCGTAGTTCTTTAACAGAAGTAGGATTTGGTGTCTTTGGTATGGGCCTAACCGTGGCAATCTTCCAAAGGTCGGGAAAAGTAGACGTTTCAATTGAGCAATTGATTATGGCAGTAATATATGGTAGCGTGCATGACAACGTTAGGGTAAGCATTTTCAGCGAGATTCCATCGTATCCCTCTGCATTCGACTTTAATTCGGCTATAGTTGAAGCAACGATGTTCATTGATACCGGCACAATAGCAAACGTGGTCTCAGTATATCTATGAAATTCATAGTATGTCATAAGAGATATGCTAGCCAAGGGGTTTCCAGGTACGTCCAAAAAGTTTTTATTTATAGCTGTGGGATCGGTGAAATAGGATGGAAGCTCCTTATTTTGTTTAAAACGACAGACAGTACTTTTTAAATTTCTCCAAAGTAACCTAGTATTGTTTATGTGTATATTAATGTGGTGTTTATAATAGGCTGCCTTTTCATGGAACAAAGAGGTGGTGACCAGTGACTTCAGTTGCCTATAGTATTCCCTCGCTGATGCGGTATTAGTACTACGGTATTTTGCTAACGCATTATCCCGCAGCTTCATCATCAATTTAATGTTGTCCGTGATCCACGGGTATGATGGTTCCTTAAGAAGACTCTTTCTAACTGGAGCGTGGATTTCAAAGACAGTTAATAAATTGTGACTGAAAGTATCAACCATAGTGTTGACAGAACTCGCACAAATGAAGTCACTCCAGTCCAACGCCGCTAAGTCATCGGTGATGCTGTCCTGACACACATCCTTTAAAGGTCTAAATTTGATAAAATATGGCTTACATTTATCCCTCTTTATATTAAACTCACAAGTAATGACTGAGTGCCCGTTAACTTCCCGGAACGGTTCGATATACATATGCCTAGCGCGAAGATCGGTACAGACCAAATCAATGAGGGTTGCACTAGTGTCCGTAAAGTGCGTAGCCGCAGTGACGAGTTGCTTAAGACTGAGACAGTTTAGGAACTCGATCACTCTTTTCGATTTGTCGGTCGTCACAAGCATATCAGAATTAAAATCGCCAAGTAATATGCAATGATCACAATCGCCCAGGGATGCAATAGTATCAGTGATGGCGTCAAGAAATAGCTGTAAGTCCTGCCAAGGAGGTCTATAGGCAGTCCCAATAGTGAACTTTTTACCATTTAAAGTAGATGTTAACCACATTTGTTCAACAGAACCGTATCTTGGATCCACTGGGTGACTCCACGTAAGCACATTGAGCCCAAGTCTGACGTAAAAACCGACACCCCCCCCCCCCTCTTCCGTTGCGAACGCCCGAGGAGCGTGGCATATGGCGCAACCGATAGCCAGGAACGACAGGCGCATGGCCTTCCTCGTCCGGACGAAGCCAGTTCTCATTTATTGCCATTAGGTCAACACGATGTTTATCAAACAATGCGATAAAATGTGATGCGTTCCCAAAGACCCAGCATTATGGAAACCAATTTTCAAAAACTTATCCGCAATCATTGTAAAGAATAATAAACAGTACGTAATCAACACAGTTAACTCGATCCGTTAAAACAGTAGTCAAAAATCCAGCACCAAAGAAATTCGCTACCAGTGGGGTACGTAGGGGAAACCTAAGTTGTTGTTTGCATGACTGTAAGACTGTACTGGTACATTTTACAATTCTGACATACACATTAATTTTGCAAGGTAGATCATGTTCATATAACGCAAAACGAATTAAATTGATAGTATGCGTATCACTCAGCAGTATCGTTAGTCGTATAATGAGAGTTTCGAATGTGTAGTAATATAATATATAGGTCACATCAATATCACCGCAATATACTATAGAAAACTTATAAAAAATATTGTTAAGTGTCAAAAGAGTTACATCATAACCACGAGCATTCGACGGCGAAGAGAGAAACAAAATCAAATAGTGATAGGCGCCACAACGGTCAACAATAATACATTTCAATGCAATACAATTTTCCGTGTGACAAAGATAAACAAATCTCGAGGTAACATTGAATAAAAAGAGGTGTTAATATGAATCAAGTCATTACTACATTCTAGTACAAAAAAATATAAACAATAGTTTCGTGTTGAAAGAGTATCAAAACAATGAGCATTAGACAGCGATAAGAGAAGTAAATGGTAACATAGGTAAACCATGCATAAGCCAACAACAATGCTCTTCAACATGGTACAATCGACTACGCGACACCAATAACTATCACTTAATATGATATAATTTACATCTAAAGCGGTGCTTGGTACTACAACAGTGCATAACATAACATAACATAACACAGGCTCACGCCTATATCCCCGAAGGGATAGGCAGAGGTGCACAACAATGCACAGTAAATAAACAAAAAACAACAAAATATGCTCAAAGTCAGACATCTTAGCATTGCAAGTACACGAAGGTTTTCCGGTATTTACACACAAAATTAAATAAAGGTGATAAAAAAGTACAGTGACTATCACACGTCTATCTCCGAGCACGAGCAAACACAGATCCAATGTCGGACTCTGAACGGATCTGCACAACTTTATCGCCAGGTTTGTTTCTCGCGAAGATACGCCCTTGCTTATACCATACGAACTTCCAACCATGTTGTTGTCCAGCGTCTCGTACCCTTCGAAATAATTGTCGGTTCATTTTAGTGAGTCGTTCGTTCACATAAAACCGGAGCGCTGGCCCCGCCATCCCCAAGTCCGCAGACGTTGTACCGCAGCGCACGCGCGCACACGATAGTAGCTCCTCGCGTAAGTTACGGCGCGCGAGGCGCACAACAAGGGGGCGGGGGCGGCGCACCGGGCCTCGTGAGTCATTCGACTGCAAATACCGAGGCCCGACACGCTCTGCGCTGACGATATCCCGCCCCTCCAGTTTCATTCCAAGTGTCACGGCAACTTGCAGAACCGTATTAACTGGGTTCTCACCATCAGGTTCAATTAAATTGTTTATTTCGACATCATTGCTCAGCAGCTCCTGGTCGCGGTCATTTAAATCCTGCCGAAGTTGTTCAATGACATCATTATTTGAAGTATGGTTAGAGGGTTGCAACTTCTCCAAAACAGACAGCCGCTGCTGTAATAATAAAAACATTCGCCAGATGTAATAATAAAAAAAATTGATTTTATTTTCTGTATTCCTATCATTGGTTTACTCTTGAATGGAGCAAGTTAAATGTGACAAAGTAAGTGTGTAATCTCCTATTTAAAAGAAATAGAAATAAAATTGGTTTGTAAGTACATTACCATAAAAGTTCGGGCGCCTTGGAGATACACATGCCTAGGATAATCAGCGGAGATTGGAAACTTTTAATCTGCCGGAGGTGAGCTAAATGAAACCAAACGGTGAGGTTTAAGGTTTTATTGTCCACTCCAGTGTGCATTTAGAAATAGTTGCAAGGATACATTCCTAATGTATAACTAACCTTAAATTTAAAATTAGAGTTTTATAAGCTAGGTCAATATGATCTTATGTCACCAATGCATTTTTAGGTTATTTTGAAGTTTAGATTTAAAATATAATTAAAGTAAGCTCACGGCATCCCTCGGCGAGTATATGTAAACACAGCAGCGAGAAAGCTCGTAGCAGGCGAAGTTTTCAGTGTAAGCCCATGCGGTACATCCAGGTTTGAGGCGAAAAGTCCAAACCCTCCATAAGGAAATGCAGATGACCGAAGACAAAGGTCCAAAGAAAAGATCCAAAGGCAAAAAGAAAATGAGAAAAAGTAAAGGCGGTTCCAATTTGGAAACCTGTAACAAAATTGCATGTCATTAGAACAAACTCCAATATGAACACGAGGTCCTAATTTTTTTATAAATTTGTGCGACTTACCGCCTTAATTTGCTGGAACAATGCCAATAGTAAAAGAAATCATAATATTCTCAGATTAAGAGCTGAAACAATAGAATTTTAACAATTATTTTTCAAATTAGGAACGTGGCAATTCCAACAAAGTGAATCTTATTAAAAAATGACAACTCACCAGAAATAAACTATAATTCCACAAGAGGATAGTTGTGAAGACACAAACTATTATCCTTTAGGCAAAAATACTCTCATTTTTATGAGATTTATTGAAATTAAGTTACGAAGCCATGAATATCGACCATCCAGCCTCAATGCTAGGAAGAAAGGTGCCTTGACAGCTATACGTCAAAATGTCATTCACTCCGCGTTCCGAAACTTTTCGTTCAAAAATAGAATTAAAACCGGTGTGACGACGTTTGCAGAGCGCGTCGTTACATTACATCCCTCCCCAAAAAGAAAAAAGAAAGAAAGAAACTTCCTTTTCTAATGAAAATTATGAGAGTCCAGAACAAAATTCCAAAAACCTCAAAAGACAAAATGTCTTGCAACATTTTTCAATAAACAAAAAAGGCAATGCGAAAGCATCTTGCATTGGGTATTGCAGAAATAATTATAAATTAAAGAATGGGAAAGCATTCCTAAAAATCAAAGAATGTGAAAACACTCGAAAAGTAAAGAATTAAGTTGAAAAAGAATTTCCAGTTTCGAATGGAAACAAAGGACACTATCCAACTTAATGGAATAACCGAAACCAAACTCAGAAAAGAGTAAAAACTTATTTCAACACAAAAGTGAAAATAAATCCTTCAATAAAACAAATTAAACAATCCCTACTCAATTCCATTCCAGATATCGATTAGGCAACCAACGCCGTCGAATCTAATCCTTGATCTTAACCAGCCTTCTAGCATCAATACAAAAGTGCGGTTGAGCTCCTACGCCACCGACTCTATACCAGCTATTCCTGAAACAAAAATATGAAACTAACAAGATATCGGTTAAGCACCAACGCTGCCGAATCTGAAAGAAAATCGGTAAAAACAATGAAGTTTTCCCACTGTCGGTTAGGTTGAAAAGCCGCCGACTTCAAATTCCTATTCCAACATCTAAAACGTCAAAACAAAATCACAACAAAAGTGTCGTAATAATATATTTATAAGCATTGTGATCGGCATAACACCACCAACTTTCCGAGCACAAGCAAAATATAAAGAAAATATGACAATTGTGACCAGTACAACACCACTGACTTTCTGAGCACAACCGCATAAGAAAAGTATGACATTTGCGACCGGCACAACACCACCGACATCCCGTGCGCAAAGCATAAAAAATGTAACAATGTGTATAAAAACACAATCGTACAAAAAGAGAAAAACGACAATTACGACCGGCTCAACACCACCAGCTTCCCGTGCGCAAAGCGTAAGGTGTGACTATGTGTATGAAACACAATAGCACAAAAAATTGTAAAGTCCAGTAAGACACAAGTTTCCCAAAAAATGGTATAACAAGGTGTGTAAAAAATGCATAAAATGCGTCCAATCCGAGAATCTTAATACTAAGAAAATAACCCAGAACTGTACAAAAATAAAGTTCAAGAAACTTAATTTTCCATTCCCTAAGTGAGTGGAAATAAGTCAAGTGAATTTAATGTAGAAAATGAATATTAAATTTCACTCCTATATTAGAGTAGAAACTAAATTCCTAAATTTGTACAAAATATACAATATTAAATATACAAGTGTATAAAAATATATACAGGAAAATAATCCTATACAACAAAGATAAATAAAAATATAAGATCTTTTGATGTGGAACAATTTGTTAATATGGAGTAGAGTTACACAATAACAAGTCCTAAAATGACCTAAGTTATTTTTGAAGGAAACTAAAATTGAAATTAATAAATTGTTGTGAAGTTCCTAACATACATCTCCTTTCAAGAACCCTAAACCTATCAAACATCACCTTTTAATGGGTTCAATACTTCAAACAAAGTACCAAAGACAAAGATAGACTTTTTGACAGTCAAAACAAGAATAATTTTAATATTTTATTAATTCTTTAATATGATAACGACCAGTATAGTTTTTATTAAGGTCTTTTAAAACATAAACATTAGAGGAAATTTTATCTATTATTTCACACTTAACAAACTTAGGTGCTAACTTAGCCGAAAAGAATGCAGGAGCATTAGACTGCACAAAACTTCTCCTCCACACTATATCTCCCACTTCAAAAGAAATGACCTTCCTTCCTATATTATAATAACGCGCATTACGCTTATAAGCTTTAAGCAATGAAGCTTGAACTTTTATAAAAATATCACTAAGTGATTTAAGTGAAAAAGCAAATGAAGACCTATCAACAACATCAAGTTGATTGAGGTTATCAAAAGAATTACTAAACCGGTGCAATGAAGCATCAAAAATAAGTTCTCTACCGAACATGAGAAAATTAGGAGTGAAATCTGTAGCTAGATTCACACTACTATTTAAAGCTAATTGAACATGAGGCAAATATTTTGACCAAGTTCTATGATCATCTTTAACAAAACAAGAAATACATGTTTCGACTGTTTTGTTATATCTCTCTACAGGATTATTTTGAGGTGTATATAAAGTATTACAAAATATTTTACTAATATTATAACTTTTTAGAAAATCTACAAATTGCTTAGCTGTAAATTGGCTTCCATTATCACAAACAAAAATTTTAGGTGTTCCAAACTTAAGAAATATTTCTTTTTCAAGTATCCTACAAATTACTTTAGTGGTAGCACTAGTCATAGGAAATATCCAACAATATTTTGTAAAAACATCTATGATTGAAAGTATATACTTATGGCCAGAATAAGCTTTTGGAAGAGTTCCAACAATATCAATAGAAAGCATTAACATTGGTTTATCAACTTTCTTAGGATTAACCATAATTCCATGAGGTGGATTCATATTCAAAAGTAATATTATTCCATAAGTCTTTAGCAAGATTAAATTTCAACCAAAAGTCAAATCCCAAAATAATTGAAGGTTTAAAAGAAGGTATTATCAAAAAATCTACATTTTTAGTTAAGTTATCACAAGTGATAGGTAAAACCATAGTTCCAATAACATTGTGTGCAGAACCATCAGCAGTAACAGCGTTACCTTTATAAGGTTTAAATTTATAACCTAATTGCAAAAATGTTTGATGAATATTAGAACCGAGTACACAACTACAAGCTCCACTATCTAACAAACCTGAATAAAATTTATTATTAATATTAAAATTTAAATAAGGTCTAGTGTCTTTAAGTTTAACAAACAAAACAGGAGCAGCCCTGATATTATTAAAGAAAACTTTCAAATAATCCAACCATTCATTAAATTCTTTCTTACAAGTGGCTTCATTCGGAGCATTGCTAAATTTTTTCAACATCGAGTCACCAGAGGTTTTATCAAAAACTAGGGCTCGATGGGACCTGATACGTTTTTTGACTGAACAGTATTTGAATTACAAACTTCGCAATTCTTCGTAGTGACGCCAAGCTTGTGACATTTAAAACAAATTACACCTGGAAATGTAGGGCAATTTTTATAAGAATGTCCAGAGGACTTACATTTTAAACAAGTTAAATCATCTGATTTAACAGCACTAATTTGAGCAGAATATTTTTCTTTTTTAATACTTTTATTCTCACTCAAGTTCTTTCTTGACACAAAATTCTCTAATTCTCTGCTGAGGTTAATAAATTCGTCGATAGAAGAAATAGTTCTACCAAACACAAAAGGTGTGTAAATATTCAACATGTTATGTTTAATAATAGTTATGAGGGTAGCATCAAAAACAGGCATAGACAAACGGCTAGCCATATCCATTATGTCTGTAATAAAATCTGGTAATGACTCAGTTATCTTTTGTTTACGAGTACGGAGTTCATGTTCCAAATGATAATCAAATTCAATTCTATCAAAACGTTTCAACAACGCAGCCTTCAAATCCTGCCAAGAAGCAATACGAATACGAACACTACGAAACCATTTAAGCGCAGTGCCTGACAAAAGATCAGAGAATGAACTAACCAAAAAATATTCATTAAAATTTTTAAACAAGAAATATTCTTCCACTTGAGTAATAAATTCCCTAACGCACGATTTACCATCATACAAAAGCTTACTTCGTTTTAAATCAGGCAACTTAGTAACAGAAGGCAAGTTTTTCCTCAAATTATCATTCAATAAAACATTCATCATATTAAATGAAGATGCGGCTCTCAGACTATGATCACCAGCTCCTCGACTATTCGAAAATGGATCAACAACTTCAGATAAATCAGCCATGACATGAGGCATCTCATGAGTAGAAGTACCAACTGGAACATCATTAACAATATTCTCAAACAAAGGCGGGACCTGTATTTCCTTATCCATGTTTGATTTATAAAAGGATGTGAAAATCTAATAAAAAGTTGTATTAAATACACTATAAGTTTCTAATTAAAGTATCAATTAAAGTTTCTAATTAAAGTTAATTAAATTATGAATGAAGTTAATTGCATTGATAGCAAAACGCTAAACTCAAAAGTCAAACAAACTCATAGAATGGAATGTTATTGTTGCAAAAATTATTTAGGTCAAATGCCTATAAAGATAAAAATGCATTAGTGATTCACAAAATATATTATTTATGTCTACTTAAGGTAAACAGCAAATATTCAAATATTACTATGCTTTCACACATGTGAACAAAGGCTAAGAACTAGTAATTATATAATATTACTAAGTGGAAAATCTTACCTGTAATAAACAAAAGCTATATAAGATAAAACAATTATAACAATAACCATGTTATACCAATTGAAACATTCACCTGTAATTGAGAGATACAAACAATAGTACTAACTTGTAGTATGATTAGTTTTGCAAAGTAAACAATAACAAAGATTTACTGTAATACACAGTTATGTAACAGTAAAATACATGAAGAAAACACTGTTCTTAACATGATAAGGTAAAAAATAATGCAAAGGTGACAAGGAATAAAGATATATGCACACTGTCATGTCCCTGTTCGCGAGTGCCAGATGTAATAATAAAAACATTCGCCAGATGTAATAATAAAAAAAATTGATTTTATTTTCTGTATTCCTATCATTGGTTTACTCTTGAATGGAGCAAGTTAAATGTGACAAAGTAAGTGTGTAATCTCCTATTTAAAAGAAATAGAAATAAAATTGGTTTGTAAGTACATTACCATAAAAGTTCGGGCGCCTTGGAGATACACATGCCTAGGATAATCAGCGGAGATTGGAAACTTTTAATCTGCCGGAGGTGAGCTAAATGAAACCAAACGGTGAGGTTTAAGGTTTTATTGTCCACTCCAGTGTGCATTTAGAAATAGTTGCAAGGATACATTCCTAATGTATAACTAACCTTAAATTTAAAATTAGAGTTTTATAAGCTAGGTCAATATGATCTTATGTCACCAATGCATTTTTAGGTTATTTTGAAGTTTAGATTTAAAATATAATTAAAGTAAGCTCACGGCATCCCTCGGCGAGTATATGTAAACACAGCAGCGAGAAAGCTCGTAGCAGGCGAAGTTTTCAGTGTAAGCCCATGCGGTACATCCAGGTTTGAGGCGAAAAGTCCAAACCCTCCATAAGGAAATGCAGATGACCGAAGACAAAGGTCCAAAGAAAAGATCCAAAGGCAAAAAGAAAATGAGAAAAAGTAAAGGCGGTTCCAATTTGGAAACCTGTAACAAAATTGCATGTCATTAGAACAAACTCCAATATGAACACGAGGTCCTAATTTTTTTATAAATTTGTGCGACTTACCGCCTTAATTTGCTGGAACAATGCCAATAGCAAAAGAAATCATAATATTCTCAGATTAAGAGCTGAAACAATAGAATTTTAACAATTATTTTTCAAATTAGGAACGTGGCAATTCCAACAAAGTGAATCTTATTAAAAAATGACAACTCACCAGAAATAAACTATAATTCCACAAGAGGATAGTTGTGAAGACACAAACTATTATCCTTTAGGCAAAAATACTCTCATTTTTATGAGATTTATTGAAATTAAGTTACGAAGCCATGAATATCGACCATCCAGCCTCAATGCTAGGAAGAAAGGTGCCTTGACAGCTATACGTCAAAATGTCATTCACTCCGCGTTCCGAAACTTTTCGTTCAAAAATAGAATTAAAACCGGTGTGACGACGTTTGCAGAGCGCGTCGTTACACTGCTCCACGATGTCGACCCGGGCATTGCATTCCCTCAAGGACACAACAATATCAGTCATCTCCTCTTTGTATTGCTTTAACATGTCATTTATTGATCGTAGATTGTCTCTAAAGATCCTAAGCTCTGTAGCAATATCGTTTGTTAAAACAGTCGTTTCATCAGAGGTTTTCGAAATTGCACTACCCACGGGGCGCTGCTGCTGCACTGTGGTGCCCCTGACCAGCGATTCCGTCCTGTTGTCGGTAGCCACGTGTCTCTTGCATTCAGGGCACAGCCAGTTTGATGGTACAACGCCAGTCGCCGACAAAACAACGCATTTCCGATGGTACATCGACACACATTTCGAGTACTTAGCGGCATCTACCGGTGATAGGAACTTTCCACAAGCGTTGCATGACTTTGTCATTTTGCTAACTAATAACGTAGGTGAATAATCAGCTGTTACCGTGATTTGCGGCTAGATGGCGCAGTTAAAAATAATGCTATCGTAAAATTATGCCGATATAATTATGGTATTATACGAGGATTTATGGGTGGTTGAAGATGCACGATGCGAGCCTATAACAGCGCATACACAATGGGACACCAGAATATACAGTCAAAGCACGAAAAATGTTGATCTTCTTCACACTTAGTTGGCGGGTAGATATTAAGATCACTGTATTCACTGTGTTTATATTTTTTCACTTCAACGCAATTACGATGTGCGGAGCAACTTGCTAACACTTGTACGGCACCTTTGAACGCCTGAGTTTGCTTATCCGGTCCAGTTAATGTATTTTATCACTTTTTACTATTTTTTATGACAAAAATTATAGGGACAATGATCGAACAGTTTGACATCCGTGACGTCACCTCGATACCTCTCACTGTGAGACTGGAGTCAGGTGGTGGCGTGCGCCGAGGTCCATGAAAGAACATGGCCTCGGATTTATGCAGAGCCACCTCAAGGCCCAGCCGCCAGATCCGTTCCACGACTTGAGCAACCGCGGTCGTAGCCCTCAGGGTTGCTTCGCGGTTTGTAGCCCCGCTCGCCGTCACTAGCGTGTCGTCCGCATAGCACGTGACAGCGGCGCCGTCCGCGAGCTCACCGCGAAGCACCCAGTCGTATCCAATGTTCCACAGGAGCGGCCCAAGAACCGATCCCTGTGGAACACCCCACGACATCTCACGCCGACCGACGCCGGTCGCACTTGGGTAGATGACGGCTCTCTCCGTCAGATACGCCCCGACTATGCGGCAGAGGTAGAGAGGCACACCGTGGTACACGAGTGCCTCCCTGATGCAACTCCAGGGCAAGGACCGCCAACGTTACCTCACCCCGGGCGACTGCCTCCTCCGCCAAAGTCCTCACGCGCATGATGGCATCAACGGTGGACCGCCACCGGCGGAAGCCGTATTGGGCATCCGCCAGGTCCGGCCCCCTACCAGAGAGGTGCTCGATGAGGCGCTACGGAGTCTGGTCCACCGGCGGTGCGCGATCACGCAGGCTTGCTGTAGCCTCGCGATCTCCGCAGACCACCAGTAGACCCGACGCCTCGGACTATAGGGTGGAGCCCTAGGCATACCCGCATCGCAGACACGAGTCATGGTCTCCCGGAACCACACCGCATCATTGTCGATATCGACAGGCCTGCCCGGCGCAATGGCCCAGGCCTGTACGATGGCGGCCTCCAGGAGGACCTCCCGATTCAGTTTCCCAAGCACCCAGCGTGGCTCGTTACTTTTGAGCAGTACATGTAAATACAGAGCTTTGGAGCCAATGCATATCTGACCTGAAAGTGGTTACCCTTTTAAACAACGGAGATCAGAATTTCGAAGTCAAATCTGTCGCTATTGGATAATTCGTCATAAAAATCAATCAGAATTTGGACCACCCCATCTCTTCCCATGTGGTGTCGTACAAGGCGACTAAGGTTTAGTTTAGTGTTTAACATCAGACAGATAAATACAGCCCGGACTCAGCCTCATATGTATGGCTCGAGGCAACTAATAGTGTCCGGAAAACGGCAATAGGCTCACCCCCTATTACGTGGGACCGAATACAATGATGGTGATATATGGGTGTTAATACACCTCTGCCTAACACTCCGGGGATAAAGGTGTGATTATATATGTATGTATGTAAATTTTATACGCTATTGGAAAATCGCTATTAGGGTGGTGAGTAACAGCCTTCTTAACTTATAAAACACGAAATATACATTTCACATCGTTATTTCGTTCTGTGGCACGTCGACTATAGCCTTCAAAAGTGAAGTCTTAATTAATGAAGTTTCAGCAGTTATATGAGTTTGGCCCATATTGTGTTTTATTGTTTTTCAAGACAGCTGGGATAAACTTCCCGGCGGACATTGGTGGTTTTTTAACGGTATCCTGTCCAAAGTTAGCGGTTGGCCTTTAGACTGCGTAATTAATTAATGTTGTTTTGTCGCTGGGCAAGTTTTTCTGTGTAGTGGAACTTTTACGTAGATTACTTACTGTATAAGCTCTAACTAATTATTACTTTAGAAAAGTTCTAGTTACATTTTGCACGTTTTATTGAAAGGTTTTTGGTTGGTCCTATGGATTACTGAACTAGAATAGGGCCACCGTATCTCTTGCCATGGGTGTCGTAGAACACCTTTGGCTACCTCTTCGGGGACTCGATTGTGTTTACAAATATTTATTTTGGTTCTGGACTGGACTCCTAGATTGGCTAAATGCCCATGTGCTTATTATTAGGAAAAAAATGATATTAAGAAGTTACTGCCTATTACCCAGTGTAGATAGCTAACAGGCTCTCTAATACTGTGGAACTAACAACACATATATTACTCGTATTAAAGCGAAATGTGAGTGTTAAATACTATTTATCCTATCTATTCGAACATAAACCGGTTCAACCCTGGCGGTATTAAATTCATTTATGTTTTACTCTGTGTAGTTTCAATTAGTATTCAATTGCCCAAAGTGCACAAAATCCAATAGGCTAATGACAATATTAAACGATGTAATGAAAGTGGATTAAGATTGAAAAGTTAGTGAAAATACAAAAATATATTTTTGAGATAATAGTTGTATTTATAGAATGCTTACTTAGTTTTATGTATTAGTATGCTAATTATTCAAATCGATTAAGATATTATTATAGAAAAAAAATCGGAGTCATTAAAAATCAAAGTTTAAAAATGATTGCTCTGCACGTGTTGTCCTACATAGGACAACACGTGCAAGGCTGAGATGTCACCCGCACCGTGCAGAGTAACCGAACAAGAGTCAAGCGGTTCAGTCACTCTTTCCTTTATCGTACCATTAAGGCCTGGAACTCATTACCAGCTCACGTGTTTCTTTCTTCCTACAGTCCTGGGTCCTTTAAGCGGGGCGTGAAAAAGCATATGATGAGACCGTCAAGCTGAGTGTCACCATTGTCACACGGCATGTGTAGGTAATGGTGACTCTCTTTTCTAGACTTTGCCTTCAGCTTACCATCAGGCAAGGCGAAGTCTAATTGACGTGTTCTATATCTTATATATAAAATTCTCGTGTCACGGTGTTCGAACTTGAACTCCTCCGAAACGGCTTGACCGATTCTCATGAAATTTTGTGAGCATAATGAGTAGGTCTGAGAATCGGCCAACATCTATTTTTCATCCCTCTAAATGTTAAGGGGTTTTTTTTTATTTTTTAGGCAAAATTTTTTTTATGACACAGCATACAAAAATACATACAACCATAAATTTTCACCCCTTCACGACCATCCCCTATTTTTCTATCGCGATTTTTATCTTTCGATTATTAGTAAATCCCCGCACATTTACATTAGTAAATAATTATTTTTGTTGAAATAAAAATACATGGCATAACAACGTTTGCTGGGTCAGCTAGTATATAATATATATATATACTCAGCTTGATTCAAGCTGAGTGTCGCCATTTTCATATAGTATATTATGTAAGTAATGGTAATCCTCTTTTCTGAGACTTTGCCTTCAGCTTACTATCAGGCAAGGCGGAGTCTAATTGACGTGGCCTATATAAAAAAAATCATAGGTTCCGATAGTACGTACAAATATAGGTAGATGGCTCCCAAAGTCGCTGTAAGACGGATATATGTATAGAAGAATTTGGATGGTTTCGGGCGAAGGTTTTGTGGTTTACTGATCAGAGCGTTCCCCCTGTAAGGAAAAGATCGCGTGTTCGAATCCCACCTGAAGCGATTCAATTTTTTCTATGTCTTAATCGATTTGTATTTATATTTTATAGAACTTTCGTCTTGAGCTAAAATACAAAAGATAATATTTTCGCGTTCAGTAAAAATACTGATTGTGCATCTAATTAAGTTCAGAATGATCACCACCCACCCCGAAATGGATAGGTTAGGTTAGAAGCTTAGCTTATGTCTTTGTGGTAATTTTTTTTATAATTGGTTGGTTGGTTGGTTGCTAACTAACTACTTACTTGCAGTAGTTTGTTGGTGCTCAATCAGTATTTTGATGTGAATTTGGATTATTTTGTCGTACAAAATGTACTCTTTTTGATATACGTTTAATTTAAATACCATCCAAATACAAACACGCTTAAATTCCATGACATAAATGCAAGAAATGTTTTGTAAAGGTAATTTGATAGGTAACATTAGTGTGTGTATAAAATTTCATACATAAAAGAGGAAAAGTTTACCAATTGTGACGTTATTCTTTGCAAAGGAGGTTGTAGGATATGGAAAATATGACACGGTGTGTTATGTGGCGTGTTTGTCTTGGCAGTACTTATTATATTATGGCACTTAGCATTTTCATGTAAAATCCTTTTTTAATATATATGAATGATAGTCGATTCCCTGTGGAGTAGAATAGGGTCACTGGCCACTCTATCACTTACTTGGGGTGTCCTAGAAGGCGAATACATAATTTATTTATTTATTTTGTTTTATCACACGTAACAGATTATAACCAATAAGAAATACAATAATAATACAAAGCAATAGGATTAGAGTCCAGGTTGCATTCCACAAGAACGCGTGTACAAATGAGTTAAGATGAAGGAGTTTCTAACAATAACACATATAAAGTTAGTTTACAATTTTATATTTTAGACACATTAGACATGATGGAGTTCCTAACTACGGTTGGTTTAAGAGTTGTTTTACCGTTC
The DNA here is from genome assembly GCA_963662185.1 of Eilema griseolum. Classification (NCBI taxonomy): domain Eukaryota; kingdom Metazoa; phylum Arthropoda; class Insecta; order Lepidoptera; family Erebidae; genus Eilema; species Eilema griseolum. The sequence goes on from OY759238.1 coordinate 23,290,151, forward strand.
TAACAAATAAAGTCAGTTTAGGTACAAAAATATCGAAGGCTTTATTATCCCTGGCGATTTTGAGTAAGCGCAATTGCGAGATTCCATGATCAGATCAGCGGAAGAAGAAGAGGGAGGAAGAAGAAACAGAAGGTATACATGTTTTTTGGTACTTCATTGCTTTTTTATTGTACATTGAGAATGAAAATTTAAAAAAACCCCCGTCACACAAACATTATCTAAAGAGTTGAAAAACAAAAAAATAAATGTTGGTTAGCTTTTTAACTTTATAGACCTAGTAATATTTTGATTCACTCGTGAAAAAGTAGTACTACGTTATTTTGCGGCAAAAATACCTGTCAAACAAAAGTAACTAATTTCAAATCGGTTCATCCCATCAGGACTACATATACATATACACACATACACGTCAATATTATAACACCCACATCGTATTTACGTTGAGGGTTAAAAAGGATACAGTTCATTACTGAAACTTTAGACAAATACAACATTAAATACATCACTTGCACACAAGAATAACAATCTAAAATCTAAAACTTGAATTACAATCTAAATTATATTACCGCATAGATTACTTACTCTCTACACCGTAGAACAAGAAATAATTACGATTACAATCCATCGCTAACACTGTCTGATATCAAACAGACACGCTATTTGATGGTTATTTTTTATACTTAGGTTAGGTAGGTATATTTTCTAATTACTCTTCTCTCAACTTTCTCATATTTGGTGTCAAAACGTCTATTTTAATAGTACCCTGTATATATATTGACCGAAAGTTTCGAAAGAATCTAGATTCTGGTGCACGCAAATTGCTTTGATATAATGTAAACCTGGTGATTTTAAAGCTCCTCCGCCACTGTAGCACCCGGTGTTATCCTAAGATACTAAAAAACCGCGTGTCTGCCTTCTGTGTATATAGAGTATTATGGGGTGAAGACATAGTATGTCGGTAACTATCTATTCATACATACATATAATTACGCCTTCATCCCCGGAGGGTTAGGTAAAGTTGAATTAACGCCCGCATATCACCAATTATTTTATTTGGACCCACTTAATAGGGGGTGAACCTATTGCCGTTTTTCGGGCACTATTGTTGACTCGAGCCATGCATTTGAGGAGGAGTCTGGGCTGTATATATATGTCTGATATTAAACAACTTCGTTAGTCGCCTTGTACAACACCGCATGGGAAGAGATCAGATGTCCAAATTCTACTCTGCCAGAAACCACGTGGCTATCTATACCTAGATAGCCACGTGTAGTAGTAGTAGTAACAGTATACAAAGAACTTGGGACAGGCGAGCCGTTAAAGTTTTTTTTGGTATCATATCTATACTACTGGTAACTAACCAATAATATAACTATAAGATTTATCAAATAAACGTGTAAGCAGTGTGGTTGCGCCGATGGTAGAATTTATATTTTTCGCTATAGTAATAGTTCAAGTCATTGACGCGGAAACACACGCTTCCTGTACCCATCTCCCTCCCGCACTACCTTTTAGAGTGAGATAGCAATAGTTTCCGCACGGCTCAATTGTCAAAATAGACGCATATTCTCTTCGCTTTTGAACTAATAAGCAATGGCCGGCGACACGCGCGACTCTTAGAAATTAATAATGTTTGTTGGATTTTAACCGCTTTCATAGACCTTTACCGATCGGATTGTGCCTCTCGTGTGTCCCTCAAGTGATTTAGTGATGTGGGCGGCAACTCCTGAGCCAGGAAGAGAAGATCGGTGCATCGGCGGCCCAGCCAGCACGTGGCCCCGTGAAGGTTAGTGCATCCTCTCCTAATTTCTCGGGTTGCATTCAATGCCTGAACCACTTCCGTGGCAGCCCGATCGCCTGTCTTGTTTGTTGTGTAAAGCGTCAATGAAACATGTTAACTTCACCCCCCGCGAAATACAGTCCACTAGCTCACGTGGCGAGAATTGCGCCACCACAGTGGTTGAGCTTACAATGGATAGGGCAAGCCTGTATTGCAGCACTTTTTGTTTTCCCTGTGACGTCACTGGACTTGTGTAGGTGAATGGTCGTTGAGTCTGACATTGCTGCCACCGTTGGCCGCGAGGGGAGGGGGGGGGGGGGCTCCAGGGATAATATTATAAGACAGTGTAGAATAAAAATGGCTTTAGCATTTCATATTGTGCACCGCAATCAAAAAAGTAGTATTTTTATGATTTCTTTTTGTAAACAAGATAAAATATATCGCGTAGAAAGATGCACTCGTTTCACAAGGAATTTCTTGCAGTGCGATCTTTTCTCGGTACTAGATCTGAATTTTGATACTGGAACCGAATGCGGTTACTTTAAATTATTATTGTATACAAATTAATTTCGTAAAAATTACATTAGTACTACACATTACACATTACTTACTTCTTTACATTACACACTACTTACAGTTTTACATTACTCCAAGTTGCTATGTGTATATACATTACGTACAGACTACAGATATCGTAAAAGGGCAATGTCTCCTATTCCGTTCTACGTCCCTTAATACATTATCCTTCAGATTTTAATAAAAACTTTTAGGATCTCAGAACTTCAAGAGCCATCGGCGATCAATTTGATTGATGATATGTTCGTTATTGTACTATGCTAAATAGAACGAATTTAATGGATAAGATCAAGATAGAATGGGTAACTTAAGTGGTGGACAGTAAGTGCGAATACTTTTTTTGCGAATATTACAGATCGGCAAAAATGTTAATGGAATTTCCTTGCAACTTTTAATAGCAGTATGGGATCAGAAAAAAAATGATATTCCATAGTTTATATTCGTGACATCACAGGAAAATGCAGGTGACTCGACTTCAGAGGTATGGACACTTTTTGTGGTGACTGCCTGGCCAGTGGGTAATAAGCCACCTTCACTGGGTCTCAATTGAAGGTGTAGATCCATGAAGCGCTGGCTAGATGTCTTAAGAGATGACATGTGTGCCAATGGTCTCAGACCATGAACTACCATGGATGGCCAAAATCATGCGAGGAAGCAAAAACCGGCTGATTCAACCTCTACTAAATCGAATAATAATGAAATGAATCAAAAAGAAATGCTCATAATTATACTAGGTATCGGGACTTCTCGCGAATTATATCTTGGAACTTACTATTAGATAGAAATGTTCCCCGCATATATCTCCATGCTCGAAGACTAGTCAAGTCGTGACCACGGGTGCTGTAACGCATCCGAATCGTCGGTAGAAATAGTAATTTCCAAGATATAATTCGCGAGAAGTCCCGATACCTAGTATAATTATGAATTCACACCGCGAAAGTTTAAAAAAAAAGAAATGCCCAGTCGTCATATAGTTTGGAAATAAGAGAAAATTCTGAATAGTTTATTGTTTACACAATCCTATGGTATAGTATAAACAAACAAACAGATACCCAACCAGTTTTTGTTTACGCTCGGTGTTTCAATACAGCAATCTAATAAACCTCAAACTGTAAATAAAGTTTAGTGTTTCTTCGTATCGAAGTAAAACCAAGCCTCACGTACTGCGGTCAAGATTGGAAAGACAGAGGGAGTTAATTAAGGAACCACCCGGGTCGCTACAGCAGCGGGCTCCCACTTTATACCGTAAGGGTTTCTCGATTGTGCTTTTATTAAAACTTAATTGATTTTAAGGTATTCGCTTATTATGTTTGCATTTTTTGTAGTTGTAACGTAAGGTAGGGTTGTAAAGTACGGAAGCCAGAGCACACATGAGAGTTTTCGTGCTCTCAGTGGGAAGACCATAAGCTTGTCCTGCTTTGTCATTTACACGGACTTTTCCCTTGGTGTTGCACACGTTCATAGACCACGGTAACCATTTTCATCTGGTGGGCCGTGTGCTTGTCTGTCAACCAAGTGGTATAAAAAAGTATCTTAATTTCGTCGAAATTTCATAAGTGAAATGAAAAATAAATTGTGAATTAATTTAACACTAATTACCATAGTTAAGTTAAACTATCTCTTACTACAAAATCACGTATTTCTTACTATAAAATATAAAAACGAATAAAATGAATATTTAAGGGAACAACCCTTAAATATTCATTTTATTCGTTTTTATATTTTATTTCTGTTTTATTTTTTGTTATAGCGGCAAAAAATACATCATTTGAGAAAATTTAAATTGATTATCTATCAAAATAATTGAGATAGAGCCTGGTGACTGGCGGACAGACGGACAGTGGAGTCTAGAAAGTTCCATTTTCACTCTTTAGGTATGGAACCCTAAAAAAGAAAACAGAATACCAAGCTCATCTGAAAACAGTCGTATCTACACAAAATTTCGATCACTCAGACTTCAGGTTGAATTAAACCGTGAACCAAATAGTGTCCGCCAGTGATATACCGTTGGCATTTGTAAAAAAAAAACAATAGTCGTTAACCCTTCGGCCGCTTTGTTTTCATATCACGTACAGCACTTGGAAAGTTTAGCTTTTCGAAAATTTTCGACGATTTAACGCAATCACCCAAAGAGATTATCTTGATTTATGTCGATAAAAGCCGAGCGTTTCAACGGTTGTTTTGATACAGATTTATTATTTTTTTATGTTTGCTCTCATTATCAATTTGTTTATTTATCAATAGATTAACTTTTTACAGATCGTTGTATTTTTAAGAAGTAAATATTAACTTTATAATATAAATATGTCTCAACGAGCTATAGAGAGGGCTATGCTCGGTATTTCCCTACATGATCGCGTCAGAAATAATATCCGTAGGTGAACAAAAGTAACCGACACGTAGCCCAGCGGATTAGCTCGTTGAAGTGGCAGTGGGCGGGACACATAGCGCACAGAACAGATGGCCGATGGAGCAAAAAAGTTTTGATATGGCGAACGCGTACGGGCAAACGTAGCGTAGGACACCCAACGGCCAGGTGGAAGGACGACCTCATCAAGGTCGCCGGGAAGCACTGGATGCGAGCTGCTTTAGATCGATCATTCTGGAAGGCTATGGGATAGGCGTATGTTCATCAGTGGACTGTGTGTGGCTGATATGATGATGATGAATATACATATGTCTATTTTGTCAAGTGTAAGCCAAGGGGAAAGCACACTTACAATAGGACTCTCAGTAACTATTTTTGCTTTTCAAAAGATGGGTCTTATGACCATTAGCCACGTTTATTCTTTCAATTTGATCTCTAGCGGTTAAAAGTAGTTGTTCTTCTTCTTCACGGAGTCATTGGCTAGAAATTCTCTTATGACTCTTTTTTATGACCCATAGTTATGGGTCATAAAAAAGAGTCATAAGAGATAACCTAGTTAGGTTAGGGCTGTTTAACATCAGGCAGATATGCATGCAGACAGCCGAGACTCAGCCTCAGATGCATGGTTTGAGTCAACAATAGTGCCCGGAAAATGGCAATATTACGTGGGACCGAATTTAATCATTGGTAAAATGTGGGTGTTAATTAACCTCTGCCTAACCATCCGGGGATAAATGCGTGATTATATACATACATACATATTTAACTAGGTTATGGCTACTGATTCACTTATGCCAACCGATACGGTTCTATTATACCATTTGCTTATATTATTTGTGCTTTTGATTTATAAGTTAATATCGTTGTTGATAATAAATTGAAATAATTGGTCCTCAAAATTAAGTGTTACTTAAAACTAAGTAATAGAGATATAAATTCTATGTAGCTCTTATTACAAATCCAGAGGGTGATCTCATCTTAATCATATTAGAATAATCTAAAATTTGAATCTTCAATTACGAGTTCTAAAATTCAATATTCAAATATTAATAACACATTGAAAATCTATTTCCATGCAATAATTGTTTTCTTTAGTGCAAGTAACTTATTTGTAATTAAGATATAGCAAAAACAACCAATATGATGGTAAGCGGTTATCGCAGTGTTAGAGTGTTTTCCTATTATCCGATCCGATATCTGTATTGGCTCCGATATCTGACATCCGATGAACATCCGACTACACTGCTGTGTTCGACCGGTATCGGATATCAATGTCAATCAGTCATCACAACAGCAAAATAATAAAAAAAAACAAATGTCATGTTATATTCATGGTAGAAACCTCTAAGGAGTCTGTGGTTGAGCTTAGGTTAAAAAAAATTGAGTCTGTGCTATCAAGCTTAAAGAGTAGTAAGTACGTCTCCTTGACGTATCGGACAGATTTTATCGGATATATGTGAAAACAGTAAAGGTCGGATATCGATTATCGTCGTCCGACATCAATGTCGGACTGGATAATGTAAAAACGACCTAACGCTAGCAAATTGCAATATTCACTTGATATACTGGTTGGGGACTCTGTGGTCCTCACACCCGAGGAGTAGGCCAGATCAAGAGAGATGGTTCTGGGTCGGCCGGGGTGCGATGGATATACCTGTCAACCTCACCTTCGGCAACCAAAGCGACCCACAGGCGTCATGCGTTTTGGTGGGTTCGAAACCGATATAACCTCTCCCACCGGCCACGGTAGGGGGGAAGGGAGGTTTCCGTGGGGATTTTCCACGCGTAGAAAAATCATACTGAGCTCTGTCTGTAGGCTAACTTTGTTTCTATACTACTACATATGCACGAGCATTCGATAGTGCAATATCCCAAATGCTAGGTACGTAGGTACGTTTATGTAATCATCAGATAAAAAGTTTTAACTTATATAAAATTCGTTCTATAAAGAAAGATATTAAAAGTGAACAGTAACTTGGAATTTATCCAACCACTTTTGAGGGCGACTGCACAACACATGAAGCGTGACTAGAACATTGGGAACCAGATACATTTAAGTTTTATTGGAACTTGGCATTTAATCATTGGTTTTCATATTTATACACCTTTTTTATATATCACTTAGGGGGTATACAAGCATAGGACCCACTTAATGGAATGTGGATATCGTACCGACGTGTGCAACACCAGAGGAGTCACACTCGCGCTGCCGACTCTGTAAGCACAGAGAGTTTCAGTGCCGTCTATGTAGAAGACAAAGCAGGACAAAACTGGGCAAGTAGGTAAAGTCAAGTTGGGCAAAAATTTTTTTTACAAAGTTAATGCGATTCTCGAAATAACATGTCTTCTGTTCTTTGCTAGGTATATTTTATTAAATATAAAAAAAAAACCAAAGTACATGATATTAAGGAGGTAGGACACGGCGATATTTCCGCCCGATTGAGCAGTCCGACTGGGGTAGTACCTCCGCCCTACAGAATACCGCGGCTATAATAACTTCATGTTGTGTTCCCAGCGGTGAGTAGGGTAGCCAGAGCTCACTGGAGAATTTGTGCTGTCAGTGGGAAGACTAAGGACTTGTCCTGATTGTGTCTTCTACTGACGGCACAGAAACTCTGTACTTATAGGGTTGGCAGCGCGACTGTGACTCCTCTGGTGTTACAGACGTCCATAGGTCACGGTAACCACTTTCCATCAGGTGGGCCGTGTGCTTGTCTGCTAACTAAGTGGTATAAAAAAAAATGTAATATTATTACTATTGCAATGCTATCTACCGTCTTGTATATATCATAATAACAGCTAAATGCAAAAATGTGTAATATTACAATTGTTTTTAATTTGTATTCTAACTGTAAGTTTTTCCGAAAGAATAAAATAAAATAAAAATACTCACCAGTAAGCTCTGGCTATCCTACTCACCGCTGGGAACACAACACGAGGTTATTATGGCCGCGGTATTCTGTAGTGCGGCGGTAGATACTTAAAACACCTTAAATATAGAGGTTAACTAATATATTGTTACGACTGCCGTCGATATCTCGAAAACTAATAATCGAATCATCAAGAAATAAAAACGCATTGTTAGTGAGGAGGTACTCTACCGAATGGCATAGAAAAATCTTCCAGATTTTTCTATCGTCAACAAAAAGTCACAACCTACCTACGAGTACCTACACACTTCTTTTGAATAAAAAAAATAAAACCGTATAACAAACAATAGGTAAATATCGAGAAATTACTCGAAGGTCAGCGACGGCGGCAAGATCAAAAGAATAGGTTTTTATCGCTCGCGAACTTTCTAGATAATTCGATCCTCCTAATTGAGAGGTATAAAAACATGCTCGCATAGCAACACGATTCATTCAGTCTTTGAGATCGATAACGAACACAGCGAACTTAAGCGACCGAAGAAGATTCTACCTGCGACCTGAGCAACGACTGTGGACTACTGTGAACTACTGAGCAGCGGGAACTGTTGAAGACTAGACTGTGTGTACTAGTGATTAAATTGTCTAGTTTGTGGTGAGCTAATAAATCTCTTCGTTGAGTAAACGGCATTTAATTGTACCCCGTGCACGTAACAGTTGGTGTCAGAAGCGGAATGCCGTTATTATCACGTGAAGACGAAGGGCGTACTCCACGGACCAGACGTCAAGTGGAAATGGATGGCGCACGTCAACGGAGCCTCGAAGAGGAAGGGAGTCAGGCCGACGGTGCTGTCTCAGCGGGAACTACGGCAGCACCAGATGGAACCTCGTCAGATACCAACATTATGACGCTGCTGGCTTCTATGCAGCAGATGATGCAGGCATCCAGGCAAGAGATCCAGGCCTCCAGGCAAGAGACGCAGGCTTCTATGCAGCAGATGATGCAGGCCTCCAGGCAAGAGATGCAGGCTTCTATGGAGCAGATGATGCAGGCCTCCAGGCAAGAGATGCAGGCCTCCCGGCAAGAGATGCAGGCCTCCAGGCAAGAGATGCAGGCCAACCAGGAAGCTGTCATGAGTAAAATCGATGCAGGCATTCATGCACTAGGAGATAAAGTGAGGAACCTCGAAGACGGCTTACGAATACTAAGTAATGAAATGGCTTTGAAGACTGGGACCATGGACGACCGCTTGCAAGTTCTCGAAAAGAAGATCGTCCGGCTGGAAACTTGCGGACCTGTTACCGTGACCTCACCATCATCAGCAAAGTTCGACCTACCGCACTTTGATGGAACTTCCTCTTGGACAGCCTTCAAGTACCAATTCGAGATATTGGCAAAAACTAAAGCCTGGAGCGCCGAGGAGTCATTCATGGCTTTGACACTTGCATTACGAGGAGATGCCTTAATAATACTCGAAAACCTGCCGCCTGAAGGAAGGACTCTGGAGTCTTTGATGGAAGCATTAGACACACGTTACGGTGACAAGCACCTGGAGAATGCCCACCGAGCGCAACTTCGGGAGAAGAAACAAAAATCTAGTCAAAGCCTCCAGGAATGGGCTGTGGAGGTTGAAAGACTCGTTCGTCGGGCATACTCATCGACATCCATGATGATCGATACCATTTTGCTGGAGGCCTTCCTAAACGGTATAAGTGAAAGCTAGTGTACAGTTGCGTCACCATCAGACCTTGAAAGAAGCACTGGCTTATGCTCTCGAGGTGGAAACTGTACGGCAAAATGCTGGAATAAGTAAGGTTAGGGAGGTCAAAGAGGTGGTTGCAGAAGAGAGGAAGCCACGATATGTCCCAACATGTTATTCCTGTAGAGGAAGGGGCCATATTCAATCAGAGTGTCCTTCGAGAAAACGGAGGAGGGTCACGGACTCCGGGACCCAAGTGGATCAAGAGGTTCCGTTAAACTAAATGCCACCAGGGCCGCGGGGCGGGCGCTGGCTGGTCGACATAAGGCCCCAACCATCACTATAACTCAAGTTTGCAATGGCAATAGTTTGATCATCGAGGCCACCTTACACAATCGACCTTGCAGTTTAACAGTGGATACTGGAGCTTCACGTACAGTTGTTAGACCAGAATTACTGAAACGCACCATAAGGTGGGAAAAACGATTTCCGAGGTGCCAGCTTCAGACAGCTACTGGCCAGCCAGTGACCGTTCTCGGTGAAACAGAAATGGAGGTAAGAATTGGCGACCAAATATACCAGCAGTCAGTGCTCATTGCTAATATTACTGATGACTGCATTTTGGGACTGGATTTCTTGAGGAACCACCGATGTATCTTGGATATACCTAGAGGAGTATTGAGATTCCCTGATCAGGAAGTTTGTTTACAAGGATCGCACCCGTGCTCTCTTTACTGTTTAACGGATACGACGTTAGCTCCTAAATCGGAAACATTGGTCAAAGTGAAGTTTCCCGCGAAGACTGAACAAAGAAGATGTCTTATTGTGGAAGATGCCGGCAGTCATCAAAATTTAATAACAGCAAGAACCTTACTGATACCGAACAGAATCGCTAGAGTGAGAATTTTTAACCTCAGTGATGAAATAGTTCTCCTGAAGAAGAATAGTATGGTCGGAAGATGTGAGGAAGTAAAGTGCCTGAGGCGGTTGAACAACACTTCGCCTAAACAAGACGGTACACAAATCTCCGAAGATCACATCGAACAACTCCTTGAGAATTCGAAGGAAAACTTAACAACATCAGAATTGCACCAAGCCAGAGACCTGTTGCTACATTTCAGAGACATCTTTGCAACCGGGAATGACTGTGGAAGGACTGGGCTCGTGAAACACTGGATTGACACAGGTGACTCCAGGCCCATAAAACAGAGACCTCGACGTTTACCATGGGCAAGAGAAGGGGAGGTAGCAGATATGATTAAAGACATGGCTGATAACAAAGTGATCGAACCTTCTACGAGTCCATGGTCATCACCTGTGGTACTAGTGAAAAAGAAGGACGGTAGCACAAGGTTTTGTGTGGATTACCGAATGTTAAATAATGTCACTAAGAAAGACAGTTATCCTTTGCCTAGAATCGACGATACCCTGGACATGCCTAGTGGTATGAAATGGTTTTCAACCATCGATTTAAAAAGTGGCTACTGGCAGGTGGAGATCAGTCCTGAAGATAAAGAGAAGACAGCCTTTAGTACCGGAGTTGGAAACAGATTATGGCATTTTAATGTTATGCCATTTGGGTTGTGTAATGCCCCGGCCACGTTTGAACGCCTCATGGAAAGAGTAATGGTGGGTCTACTCGGAGACGTCTGTCTGGTTTACCTGGACGATGTCATAGTTATGGGACGCAGCTTCAAAGAAAACCTGAAGAACCTGGAAAAAGTTTTTACTCGAATCCGTGAGGCTAACCTTAAACTGAGTCCAAAGAAGTGCGCTTTATTTAAAAGGGAGGTCAGCTACCTTGGACATGTTTATCTCCACGGGAGGAGTTAAAACCGACCGGCAAGGCGAAGTCCAATTGACGTGTCCTATAAAAAAAAAAAAAAAAAAAAGAGCTGTTCAGGAATGGCCTGTTCCAAAAAACAAAACGGAGATTCGCGCGTTTCTGGGACTATGCGCGTATTACAGACGCTTTATTAAGCATTTCTCGGATATTGCCAAACCACTACACAGACTAACGGAAGATAAACGAGACTTCGTTTGGGACTTCGATTGCGAGCAAGCTTTTAGTACACTTATACAACGGTTGTGCGAAGCTCCTATATTGGGTTATCCTACGAGGGAAGGAAGATTCATTGTGGATACGGATGCCAGCAACACCGGCATAGGTGGAGTGTTGTCACAAGTGCAAGGAGATCGCCATGTTGTAATAGCATACTTCAGCAAATCACTATCCAAGCCGGAAAGAAATTACTGTGTCACTCGTCGTGAACTTCTCGCTGTGGTGAAGTCCTTACTGCATTTTAATAAGTATCTTATAGGACGAGAGTTTACACTAAGGACCGATCATGCTGCACTACAATGGTTGCTGCAATTCAAGAATCCGGAAGGTCAAGTAGCAAGATGGATCGAGCAACTACAGGAATTTCCCTTTGTAATAGAACACCGAAGTGGAAAAGGGCACGGCAATGCTGATGCTTTGTCTCGTAGGCCGTGTGCCGAAGATTGCAAGCATTGTCAGAAGAACGAAGCCTATGAAAATATGAAAGTCATAAAGGTGAATGGACTTGACGACGAATGGACCGGCAGCAGTATGAAGCAGGCACAAGAGGATGATGATGTCAATAAAAAGTCACAACCTACCTACGAGTACCTACACACTTCTTTTGAATAAAAAAAATAAAACCGTTTAACAAACAATAGGTAAATATCGAGAAATTACTCGAAGGTCAGCGACGGCGGCAAGATCAAAAGAATAGGTTTTTATCGCTCGCGAACTTTCTAGATAATTCGATCCTCCTAATTGAGAGGTATAAAAACATGCTCGCATAGCAACACGATTCATTCAGTCTTTGAGATCGATAACGAACACAGCGAACTTAAGCGACCGAAGAAGATTCTACCTGCGACCTGAGCAACGACTGTAGACTACTGTGAACTACTGAGCAGCGGGAACTGTTGAAGAGTACTGTGTGTACTAGTGATTAAATTGTCTAGTTTGTGGTGAGCTAATAAATCTCTTCATTGAGTAAACGGCATTTAATTGTACCCCGTGCACGTAACAATATGTAAGTAAGAACCATAAAATTTTTGGGCGTGTCTGTCTGTTTTCCTCAGGGTGTGAAAATCGAGTTAAGATTGCCCTTCGCGGTTTGTGTAAATTTAATTTTAACATAATTATTCCGAGTCATGTCATTATGCGTGAAGGAATCTCCATAATGGTGAGAATAATTATGTTGAGTCTTCAGCTGCGTTTGCTTTGCAACCGCGTGCGCTCTCATATATTAGATTTGCTTGGCATATAATGTTACAGCTTTATTGCAGCATGGGCGATTTTTGAAACTGATTATTTGAGAAGTTTTTCACCCCACGGTACCTATATATAATACACTGAGGCTGTTATGTTTGGTTTCCAATTCAATCCAATTTGGAGAGGAATTCTTATGTTACAGATGAAATCTAAAGTTCTGCTGAGGTGGTATTGTTCTATATTTTAGAAAATTATGTTGTATTATATTGGAAACGTGTTTCCGTTTCGTTCGGTTTCCGTTTCCGGTCGTTGTAGTGACAACAAGTCGCGGATATTTGTCAGCAATAAAACACTTATTAAAAATAGTTACAGTTACACTTTAAGAACTGTAGTGCTTCAAACATCAGCTAAACAACATCAGAAGACATAGGAAAGAAGGATCCTTGGATATTCTCAAAAACAACTAGTTAAAAGTGAAGCTCAAATATCAACAATTGAGGTTAGAATAAAATATTTTTATAACCTAAGTCAATTTGACAGCCGGGAAAATAAACAAATAAACAAATACCCGCAATACCAGTCAATACCCGAACTGACAGTCAGTTGACAACTACCCCGAGAGTTGCCATCACAAAAAATCTACTAAACAAATATTTTCTACCAAGTTGCATTTACGTTCCATTTCACATAACCTCATCTGACAACATGGAAGAGCAATTTCAATTATTGTTTGATAGAATGAAGATAGAAATGGAGAAACAGACAAATGATCTAAAAGAATCTCTGACACAGAATATAATGCATCGAATGGAAGAAAAATTAACTCCTATGATAGAAGAAAATAAAAAATTAAAACAAAAAATTTGTAACCTGGAGAACGAGATTGAGTATTTGAAAAAAGAGAAGAAAAGTAACAATATAGTTATTTATGGTTTAGAAGAGAGTGAAAAATCGGTATTGGAGCTATTTCAAACCGTTAAGGAGATCTTTAAACGAGACTTAAATTTATCCGTGGAAGAAAATGAAATAAACAGACTATACCGTATAGGGAAAAATAAAGTTGGGAGCAAACATAGACCTGTGCTGCTATCATTTATAAATGGATGGAAAAAAGACCAAATTATAAAAAACAAAAAAATGTTGAAGGAAATCTATCTATCGGAAGACTATTCTAAGGAAGTCATAGAAAAGAGAAAGGCTTTGATACCACAGCTGCTAGAGGAGAAGAAAAAGGGAAATATTGCTTTTCTCAACTATGATAAGCTAGTAGTTAAAGGACCCAACTCTGACAAAAGAAAAAGAGAACTATCTACTTCACCAATGTCGACTTCCACCACTAAACCTAAAAAGCAACAAACGATAAGTTCTATTAAAACTAACAGGACAAACGCCTTCGATTTGCTGAGAATTCGATCGAACTCTCTCACTGATATACCCACACATAAAAAACAATAGCAATCATCAACCTGCAAACGGACAATCCAACCAAAATATAAAAACCAAACAAAAGAAACTACACAATCTCTCCCAAGCCGACTGGTCCTCGTGGGGGAAAATGACCACAACCCTCCAACAACACAGGAAAACAATTGTGAAAACAATCACAGTAGATCAAAAATCTATGTTACAGCTCTCAATGTACTTACGCTTAAAAACGATGAAAACCTTACAGAATTAACACATGCGTTAAAACAGATTAAATGGGACATCGTCGGACTGAGCGAAGTAAGGCGAATGGGAGAAAGAATAATTTCGTACCCTGACTTCCTTCTATACCATATAGGCGCAACTCCAGGTCAGTATGGAGTGGGTTTTATTATCCAAAAATACCTCGCGACCTATGTGGAAAGCTTCATAGGAATATCAGAGCGCATAGCAGTGATGAATCTTAAGCTGCCGGGGTACAAAGACCCATGGTCCATCATACAAGTATACTCACCTACGGAACAATCAGATACAAGATTAACGGACTCATTCTACCGAGAACTAAATAAAGCAATCCAAGACCATGCTCACAAAAACCTCGTTGTAATAGGAGACTTCAATGGTCAAATTGGAGAACGACAACCAGATGAGGATACAGTCCTTGGGCCATTTATATATAAAAAAAAGGCCAGAAGTAAAAACGGAGAAAGGCTTGTACATTTTGCTCAGGAGAATGGTTTGAAAATCTTAAACACAGTCTTCAAGAAGAAAAAAAGTAAGATGTGGACCTGGTTATCACCAGACGGGCTAATTAAAAACGAAATAGACTTTATAATGACGAATAAAAGCAGATATTTCTCAAACTTGACAGTCCTTAGCAAATTCAACTTCAACACCAACCATCGAATTATCCGAGCAGAACTGATGACGAACCCGCCCAAAATCCCAAGACCAAGAAACAATATGATAAACACAAAACCTACCAAATACCAAACAGCACAAATGGCAAATTCTATAACGAAAAATCTTACAGAATACAACAAAGAGACAACAAACATGAAGGTGCAAGAAAAATACAACTGGTTAGAAAAAACAATCAAAACAGCTATTAAACAGGGAAGTAATAAAAAGGACCTACCCAATGAATGGATGACTACCAAAACCATTAACCTACTTAATCAAAGATCTGACCTAATTAATGGAAAAAATACTAACTATAATAGAAAGCAAATAGCAAAACTCAGTAAAGAAATAAAAGAAAGTATTAGAAAAGATAGAACACAGAAAAGAATGGAAACAATAGAGAGACACATTCTACAGACAGGAGGAATAAAAAAGGCATATAAGGAGTTAAATAGCAAAAAGGACTGGATCATACAGATGAAAGATAGCAATAACTTGAAGGAAAATAGAAGGCAAGGAATATTAGGAATTGCTACATCCTACTACAAGAAACTATATGAAAGCACTATTGTGGAAAAAGAAATAAAGTTGTTGGAAATCTCATCCGTACCCAGCATAATACAGGAGGAAATAGAATTCGCTATAGCAACGCAAAGAGACAATAAAGCTCCAGGACCCGACGGAATAAGTAACGAAGTACTAAAGCAAACGAAACATGCAATAACACCTGTTCTAAAAGACATATTCAATGATATTATAAATACAGAAACGATACCCCAACAATGGACTGAATCTAATATAATCCTTCTGTACAAAAAGGGTGATCAATATGATATCGGAAACTACAGGCCCATAAGCTTGATGTCCAACCTGTACAAAATATTTGCAAAGATCCTACTCAAGCGAATGGAAAGACAACTTGACGAGCAACAGCCTATAGAACAAGCAGGTTTTAGGAAAGACTATTCAGTACTTGATCATATCCATGCTGTTAGGCAAATCATCGAAAAATATACGGAATACCAACTCGAATATTACCTAGCATTTGTCGATTATAGCAAAGCATTCGACTCATTATTACATACAAACATTTGGGAGGCGTTAAAAGAACAAGGGATAGCACAAAAATATATAAGATTGATTAGAAATGTATACAAAAACAGCGCGGCGTGCATTCAATTAGAAAAGAAAGGAAATTCGTTTAAGATACAAAAAGGAGTAAGACAAGGAGATCCTCTCTCTCCAAAACTTTTCTCCTCTGTTTTGGAAATGATTTTTAGAAATCTTGAATGGGAAAATCTAGGTTTGAATATAGATGGCCGCACACTAACACACTTAAGATTTGCCGATGACATTGTGTTATTCGCAAAAACGCCAGAAGATCTAAATAAAATGTTAAATGAGCTAGCATCGGAGAGTGAAAAGGTAGGACTAAAATTGAACCCTGAAAAAACAAAAGTAATGACGAACGGAAATAAAAGCAACATAAACATAGGCGAGACACAAATAGGCTACGTTGAAGAGTATATATATCTTGGACAGCTGATATCACCCAAAGATAACATAAACAAAGAAATCCAAAGAAGAATAGCAAACAGTTGGAAAAGGTATTGGAGCCTAAGCGAAATAATGAAAAACAAAAACCTTCATATAGCAACAAAAAGTAAATTATTCAATGTCTGCATTCTACCAACCCTAATATATGGAAGTCAAACATGGGCCTTATCAAAAAACACCACCGATAGACTTGCTATCTGCCAACGAGCAATGGAGAGAAGCATGATGGGAGTAAAGAGGAGGGATAGAATAGGAAACATTAATATTAGGAGAAAGACCAAGGTACAGGACGTCACCCTAAAAATAAAAAGGCTGAAATGGAAGTGGGCGGGACACATGGCCAGAGGAAAGGATAAATGGAGCAAAATAACAACACGTTGGTACCCAAGGGAAGGCAAAAGGAAAAGAGGCAAACAACAAAAAAGATGGGACGACGATATAAGGCAAGTTGCAGGTACAACATGGAGTAGAGTAGCCATAGAGAGATCAGAATGGAGTAGGTTGGAGGAGGCCTTTGCCAATTGGCAAACGGACTTACAAAAAATAAAGAAGCATCAAATAGTCGAATATACTTAATTTCGAAAAAGAAAACAGTGCAGTGGTTTTTTAAAACTTAATTGTATATTTTGTCCGAATAAAAGGCTTTATTATTATTATTATTATATTGGAAACGTATCAAAATCTCGAATCTCAAATACCGAAGTTCAAAATCGTGATATTCAGAATCCCGAAAGTTCAAAATCCCGTTGTTGATGGTAGGCGTTCAGGTGTAATTTCTGAAGTTGCTTTTGATTATGAAATTCGGTATATTGAACTTACTTCTTGCTATTGTTTACTTATTGGATTTTGATATGAAATCATCATATTAGGTACAGATTAGACTGAAGTTGTGTAATCAACTTTAGAAGTTTTTGACGTTGAGAAACATCAAAACAAACAAAATTTTAAAAGGACAATTTCCATTTTATAACGTTAGATAACATAACATTACATGAACTCATAACAGTGGTGCTACCACCCACATTTCGCCAGTTTAGGTCCCAATGTAATAGGTGGCGAGCCTATTGCCATTAACCGGGCTTATAAGTGCCCGATAAATACACACGTAACTTTGAAATGCATCGAAAAGTAATTGCTGGGATCGAACCCGAGACTTCGTCTCAGCAGTCCAATACCCATACTACTAGGCAACCGAGGTTTTTAGATAACATAACGTAAATGTGAAATAAGAATAATTATATTTTGTATTCACCTGATCAAAGTTTGTTCTTGTAAATTACCTTAACAGTAAAAGAAAATGAAGTATTGATCGCAGGCCTTATATATTTACACTAAATATGTTATATATTCAGCAAACAGCAGAAAATACATAGTTTAATTAATATATAAACCGGAGTTCAACACGTCAGATTAATTAAAGTACACAATAGTCGACATGTTGATCAACCGAGGTGTTGATCAAATCACGTTATTACTCCTTACTATGTTCATTATTTCAGCAAATATTTGTGTAAGGACTCAAAGGAACGTGTCGACCTATGTGTTTATTGGAATAGATACTTGTGGTACCCGGGAAGTAGAATTGAAGGGTTATTCCATATCTTTACCCGTGGGCAATGTATAAGGTAGTTAAAAACGCTATGTGCATCTGGCGATAAAAACATTTAAATAAATATTCTACGACATTCTACACAACGCTATCTAAACCCAAGGTAACATACCTTATTTTTTTTTTTTTTTTTTACGTGCGCAAAATCCCCACGGATACCTCCCCACCGGAGCCGGTGGAGGAGGTTATGTCGGACTCGAACCGACTAAAACGCACGCCGCCTGTGGGTCGTTTTGGTTGCCGAAGGTGAGGTTGACAGGCATATCCCTCGCACCCCGGCCGACCCAGGGCCATCTCTCACGATCTGGCCCTCTCCTCGGGTGTGGGGACTACAGAGTCCCCAACTCGTCCCCGGAAACGGGGAGGCGCGCCACGCGAGCCACCGCCGCGGCCTGCTTCTGCCAGGGTGACAGGCGGCTTCACCTGTCACCCCCAGGCCGGCGCTCATGAGGGGCGGAGGTCGTTCATCGACCTCCGACGCCCGAGTTGCCTTCGTACGCGGGCAGCTTGTCTTGCGATCCTTCGTCGCTCCCGCTGCCGCTCCCGCCCCGCCTCCTCCTTCACGAGCATTACTTGCTCGCAGAAGGAGGCGCCGGCCGCCCACGCATCCGCGCAGCGAACCATCGCCGCGAGCAAGGTGGAGAGCGTGAGAACCCTCACTCCCAGGGCCGCCACAAGCTCCCGCCTCGGCGTCTCCCACGCCGGACACTCGGTGAGCGTGTGCGGACCTGAGTCCTCGCTCGCGTCGCAGTGATGCCACTCGGACGTTGGCTCTTTCTGCATCCGACGCAGATACTTTCCGAAGCATCCGTGCTCGGTGATCATCTGCGTCAGACGGTACGAGAGGCTGCCGTGTGGCCTCTCTAGCCACTCCCCCATGATGGGTCTTACCGCCGTTAAGTAACATACCTTATTGAGCTTGTAATATAGAATCTACAGAAAAACATTATCAATGCATACATATTCATGTATACAAATATTTGCACAGAGCGGGAATGCAACCCTCGCCTCTTGCGTAGCCGTCGATTGCACTTAGATAAGATAAAATAATTATTCATTTCAAATTTCAAAGCTAAAGTATAGCAGTTAAATATTAACATTAACACAAAGTGAACTCGGAAGGCCAGACACAACGATTTTTTTTTAATATAGAACACGTCAATTAGACTTCGCCTTGCCTGATGGTAAGCTGAAGGCAAAATCTCAGAAAAGAGGGTCACCATTACTTACACATACCGTGTGACAATGGTGACACTCAGCTTGACGGCCTCATCATAATTGCTTTTTCACGCCCCGCTTAAAGGACCCGGGACTGTAGGAAGAATGAAACACGTGAGCTGGTAATGAATTCCAGGCCTTAATGGTGCGGCAGAGGAAAGAGTCACCGAACCGCTTGGTTCTTGATCGGATGTTCTGCACCGTGTGCGGATGACTTCTAAGACCTGCACGTGTCCTGTGTAGGAAGGGGCAGGATCCTAAACTAGGCCGAAACCTGTACTATAGGTATCAGAGCGCTTGCCACTGCTTGACATTTAAGTATTATAACAAGCCTGAAAGATGAGATACATAACATAATTTTAACTACATTAATCTTAAAATGGTACCCAAGAGAGTACGTAGAAATATACCCGATAATTTTCCCGCGAAAAAAGTATCTAGGATGGGATTTGAATCCGTGGCAGTCCTTTTCAAGAGTAAATATCTGAACGGGCCTAGTTGGTCCAGTTAGTCCATATACTCACTCTATGAGCACAAAAGGCTATTAAAGAATATGCCAATATACGTGCAAAAAAAAAACTTTGACAAATTTTGATTTTGATTGATAGTCCTGTCACGATATTTCAGGAGTGATTTGAAAAGGGCAAGTTTGAGCGACTGACAGGAACGTTTCCCTTGTCATGGTCAGGCAACTTCTGACCTTGTGATCTCGCACATGATTGGGTATAGCCACAGATATACAGAAGGCCAGATACCGCTTGTTCTATAAGTATTGAATACCGAGTGTTTAATGTTAACCACACTAGCACGACGCGGCTACGCCACGCCAGCCATTTAGTACCTTTGTCGTAAGCAGTATTGTTTCAATTGCAACTCATCAGTGCATGCACTTACACTTTACTCACAAAATAGGATTGAAAAAGAATAAAAAAATATCTACAATTTTTTTCTTATCTTAGAATCCCTGTATCATCCCCATTTATTGTTTTAACATAGCCTACCCTAGAGGATTAAATTAGTATATTATATAACATAATATAAACTCACGCCTATATTCCCGAAGGTCTAAGTAGGGGCGCTAGCACCCAGGGCCGTCTTTAAACTATTTGAGGCCCTGGGCACATTAGGATCATGGGGCCCCTAGGACCTTGAGAAAACACTATTTAGTTACAATAGATAAAGAAAGACAAACAAGGTTCTAAATTTATTTTTATTTAGTTACTAACTATAAAAAAATAGGAAATATAAAAAATAATCTACAAAAGTAACTCGCTTAACATAAAATCCTTAGATTATTTCTATGTTGATTGCAAAGGTACCCTTCTAGATTTAAAATGAGCAAAATCGTTAATCACATCTTCAAAATCTATGGTATTGAGAATATCACATTCTATGGACATCAGCGACAAACTAGTTAATCTCTCTTGAAGCATTGTACTTCTTAATTCATTTTTTATTCGTATCATATTCTCAATGCAATTTCTACGTTAGGAAATGTGTCTTCAATTTTGTTTTGCTTTAATAGATTATATACTTCCTGTACACTGTTAGATGCTTCATTTTCACTCTGAACATTTTTTAAGTATTCTTTTAAATGTTGACATTCTATTTCTAACTCTTTTTCATTTACATCTTCGTGATAGATTTGAGAAAATTCTTTGCATCCTTGTCGTATCTCTTCGGAATTCAGAGTGTTTAAGAGAAAAAATAAACTAAAACGTTGACTGACGGTCTCATATGAACTTTGTCGCTGTTTTAGATGAACACTCAAGGTATCGATTATTGGGAGAAAGGTTTCTACGTTGAATCGCTCTTTTCCATTCAATTGGACTGATGGCGCAGAGCCATCAAAAAAAATCAGCCGTGAGCTTCTACGTCTTGTTCTTTGAGATAGATCTTTGTAGTCAGATTCTGGGTTATTTTCTTTGGCAGATGATTCGAAGTTATCAAATTTATCCCTGAGGTTAGTAATAAAATCATAAAGTGAAGTCAACAAATTGGTTGCAACGTCCAGTGTTATTGTTTCTTTCTGAAGATAATTACTTGTTTTGTCTATTCTTTCCAATATGGTGCTCCAGATTTCCGTCAGTATAATAAATTCTAGATTTCCCATTTTTCTAGACAGACTAAGGGCTTCGTCTCTTGTTTCTCGTGCCTTTTCAGTATCGTTTGCGATGGTGATTAAAGCTTCTAATATTCTTTTATAACCCCCATGCAAAGCACTTACTGCATCAGCTCGGGCTGACCATCTGGTTTGTGAAAGACTCTTAACAACTTTTTTTGAACCTAAATGTTCTGTTAATATATTCCATCTGTGGGTAGAGCCCGAAAAAAGGTTGTACACTTTCTGAACTATTTCAAAAAACTGTGATGCCTCCGGTACACACCCAGCAGCATGGACACCTACCAAGTTTAGTGAATGTCCTGCACATGGTATAAAGGTGGCAAATGCACATTTTTCCTTGATTCTTGTTTGTAGACCACTATACTTTCCCGGCATATTTGAAGCATTGTCGTAGCTTTGTCCTCTGCAATCTTTTATGGGAATATCATGTATCTCTAAAAAAATTAAGATGGTCTCCGCTAAATACTTAGATTTATGCTCTTTAATAGGTGTAAATTTCAAAAACCTTTCAACAGGAACACAGTCTTTTACGTATCGAATGATGAAAGTTAGCTGGTCAATATGAGACAAATCGGGCGTACTGTCAACGCTTATGGAAAAAATTTTGCTGATTTAACTTCATTTATAATTTTTTTTAGAACCTGTTTTTCCATTACTTCAATAAACTCATTACAAATATTTGCTGATAAATAAGAAATGTTACCCTTTCCAGGATTCCCAATTTTTTTTAAGTGATCTGCAAGAAATGGATCAAATTCACTCAATAATTCCACACAACCCAAATAATTTCCATTGTTTGGAGATCCTAGGATTTCATTGTCGCCGCGAAATGGAAGCCCTCTCGATGCCAAAAATTTTACAACAGCTACAATCCGTTTAAGTACGTTTCTCCAGTAATCCACTTCCTTTTGATGTTGAGATAATAACTCTATATCTACTCTACCAACCGCTTTACTTCGTGCCAGATAAGTCATCATAGATTGCTTATGCGCTGGGCTATTTTCATGTGTTAAAATTATGTGATTAATATGCTTCCAATCATTACATACATTCCGAGAGCAAAGATTAACATCAGTTGGGTTAAATAAGCAGCATGAAAAACAAAATACAGAGCATTTGGAAGGCGAATACAGCAACCATTTTCTTTCGACGCTTTCATTGTTCTTTAATTTGCGAATAAATAATGCTTTGTTGAAATATCTCGTCACTAATTTATTACCATCTTTGTAGGTTCTGGATGCCTCGGAAAAGTCAGAATCTTTATTTTGAAAATATACTGGTCCCTTACGAATTAAAATTTCGCGATTTATTTCAACAAACTTTTCGTGAAAATAATCGGCGGGATCGTGCGATATTAATTCTTCTGTGTTGGAAAACTGCTGTTCAATTGACACAGTTGGAGTTGTCGGTTTTAGTGAAGTTACTGAAGTCGTTGCACTTTCGTCGTAGGAATAGTCGCTTTCTGATTCAATCTCTTTTTCAAAATTGGAACATGAAGGTTTAGAAATTCCCGCAATTTGTAATTGAGCTGAGTCATCATGTGGAACATTTATGAGTTGATTGCTACTTACAGAAGTTTCTCCAGTAGTAGTAGTAAAATATGATGTTAATTTTGGTAACTTTTCAATTACTTCTTTCTGATGTAGAGCTTTTTTCCTTTTTTCAGATCCACTAGGATATGACCGTTTCGACATTTTATATTATAATTCAGTATTTAATTAATTTTATAACGAAAATATTCGCTAACACAAAACAGACAAACGACGATTTAATCAAACAATACTATTTTTTTGTCAGAGCTTAAGCACAGTCAGTAACAAACTAACAACTACAAACAAAACAAACGCCACAACATCGCAGACAAATACTTGAAGGGAATTCCCATTCGTCAAGTCAAACGACGATCGGGAGTCGGGAATTCCCCTTTTTTGTCTTTAGTATTACGAATGACGTTCGAATAGGTTTCTTAAAGACATAAACCACACCGCATCAAATAATTCTTCTTTTTTTAATTTAATAATTTTTCTTGTAATTGTATGCTTATACTTACATATAGGTATTTAAATTAACCTAAATATACTAATATCGGAAAAACTCATTTTTGAGAGAGAGTGGAGTACTTATACCCTCTTTATTTATTAGTTTGATCTTTCTTTTTGACGGATGTCAAATCTGAAATCGATATAACTTTGCAACGACGAACAATATTTTCTTATTTTAATAATATTAAAAATTGATAATAATCATAAGAATAGACACACAACATAAGAGTACCTGTTAAGGACTCAAGCATTTTCCGAAAGTCTTAAGTGGTTTTTATTGGTTCGAAGTAAAATTTAAATAGAAAAACTGAAAACAATGGTACCTACTCAATGTTTTTATGTCTAGTGCAATAAAATTGATTGACGAATGAATTTATTTATTTTGAATAGTTTAAAACATACATACAGCCACATATTTAGCCAACACATTTTTTACACCAATAGATATTTTCTGTTTCCCATCACTGACCCATCTGTCAAAAAGTTCAAGCTATGTTGTACAAGGTATAGCTATCCGCATGCGGCAAACTAAAGCTAATATAATAAGCGTAGGTATTGTAGTAAGTCATTATCATCAGATTTTTCAAAATTAATGTTTAATGTTTTTCGGTAATTATCATTTGGTAATCTGGCAGGAACCTAGTTCCTGCCAGATTACCCCCATTTTTTGGCCCATTGGCCCCATTCGATCGCGGGGCCCTGGGCACGTGCCCATAGTGCCCAGTGGGGAAGAGGGGCCTGCTAGCACCCACATTATATAACATATTACGTTATTTTTGCATATTTTATGAAAAGGTAAAGAGCTAAATTATTTAGCTACTTTATTTGTTAACAGAGAATGTATGCATTGCGTCAGTTACCTTAAATGCAGTATTTAACCTCTACAATCCAATCTAACAAAATTAAAAATAAAACTTTAAAAAACCCCCGTCACAAAAAACAACCTCCAAAAGTTAAAAATAAATTGTACTCTTAATTTTGATAAACCTAGGAATATTTTGCTTCACGCGTTGTCATATGGGGGACCATAACTCCATTACTGGTAAAGTCTTCATATTATTGATGATTCCCCCGACATGACAATGCTTTGATAAAAATATTACTAGGTTTATCAAAGTAAAAAAAGTTTTAGGGTCGGCAGCGCGAGTGTGACGCTCGTGTCCATAGGCCACAGTAACCACTTCCCATCAGGTGGACCGTGTGCTTGTCTGCCACCTAAGTAGTATAAAAAAAAAGGCAAAATTTATATTCAACTTTTTGGAGGTTGTTTTTCGTGACGAGGCAGTTTTGAACACACACACACGCGTCAAACTTATAACACCCTATCGTATTTGCGTCGGGGGTTAAAAACTCATTTAAAAAAAAAACTACCTACATGTTATCATGAAAAAGGTTTAATAAAATTAATAGCAACGGCCGAAGAGTGCCAGTAACTAAGAAACAGCTCTAGTCTGGAGTGGGTTCAGACAATGATGGACACTAGACATTCATCCGGTTAATGACCCGTGAAGGGAACGTTCGTCCACTGCATGTCGTTGAGATTCCAATGTGAGCTATTTATTGTTTCGGGTGTGAAGTTAATGGAAATAAAGTTACTATGTTTAGTTGTTTTTGTTGGACGAGAGTTATTTATGTTACAGCAAGTAATTGACTTTTGCATGATGTCCTATCTAGGGTATAACTTTCAATACCGTGTGGTTTTCATCGCTATCGGTTCAAGTTCGATATTAAAGCAAAAGGGATTTCCCCAGAAAAAAAAAACTACGATAAAGTTTAAAAAATGTTAATTTAATTTAATTTAATTATTTATTTATTCTTTATGCACGATGTACATTGGCGGACTTGGTGCAGAGCTAGTGCGTGGTAGACGCATATTAATGAGGGATAACTTAGGTTCAATAAGGTGAATCGATTTGATTGTTCGATAGCATGTAGATGATACTATAGATTAATTACATACACTTACATAAACAGTACATAAACTTAATTGTGTTAATCCAGAAAATGGTCTGTATTCTAATTGTAATTTTTATCCAAATCTGTACCTTACATATGTCGCCAAATATGGATTTTGAAAATATAAGTCACATTGATATATATACTTAAATATTGACCTTATAATAATGAATTTATCATCGTTCAATGCCGAAAGTTCCGAATTCCAAACCAATTCAAAATACGTTTCTCGACTTTCAGCACCACACAGTCTTAAAACTAACAATGTAACATGGTAGCCTAGTCAGACGTTTTGGGTTCGAAGTTCGACTTTTACACCCGAGTAAACCTAGTTATTTGACAACTCTAGTAATTTAGCTTAGCTAGAAAAGTTTTGGGTATTAAGTATTATGTGAATAAAAACTTTTCGCAGCTGATTTTCAAACAAGGTACAGTCATTTGCCATTTCCACCTCTTTGTGCTGTAACTTTTAAAGAAATATATAAAGAATCCGACTAAAGCCATCTTTCCACGGTTCACGATTTCACGGACGCGTGAATGTATTCGCGGATTGCGCACCATAGAACAGTTCGTCTGTAATACTGCATATACGGTGTCATCAATTAGCCCACCGCACTCCGCTTCTGGACATTTCGTGGAATTATTGTTTGATTTTTTATTTTTATTCATAGTACCTTTTAAACTTTTTGTTTCTTATTTCTAGATTAGATTTAAAGTAAAAAGTGTTCAATTAAACATATTTTAAATTAATATCTCAGCCAAATTTAAGGCAAGGCAGAAAAGTGTTAAATCTCGTATATTTTTTTTATTATAAAGGCTCATTTAATTTACGTATTTCTTTTATATAGCACACAATAGTTAAATATCACCACAATTTTAAAACATTTAATTAATATTTTTACAACACAAATAACATTGAAAGTAGTAGTCTGTGAGTAGACGTGTCACCATAAATATTATAATTTTTTCAAGTCACTACTTACATTTTAAGAACATGAGTTTCAACTAAAGGCTTTTATTTCGATAGGGGGTAAAGAGATAGTTCCACAAAATATAATTAATTTAGGTCCCTTTAATTTTAGACAACAGGGTTCCGTGTTTAAGTTTTCCACGAAAAATACGCCAAGACCCAGAGCTTCGACCACGTGGAACAAGTGCGGGCATAGGTAGTTTTAAATAAAGCTAGAAATCTTTATTTTTTAGTTATTAATATCTATATATTATTTTATCTATAAACGAAGTTCCAAAACAGTCCATTTAATGCCTTCATTCCGCGCTCAAACGTTACAGCCTCTTTCTCTTATTAGCTTAGCTGCCCACTTAATCCAGGACATCGTTGAGTCTCCGCTGCATTAGTGTAAGCTTATCCGTATTTATCTAACCACTTTGATGCCACCCTGTGTGCGGACTGTGCGTTGACACGGTACTTAAGTACTACCCATCACGTATTCCTTCATAGACATACATTAAAGACTATTGATCAAGAGTGTACAAACAACCCTTATGTGCCCTCGCGTAATCATCGCGAACCTTGTGTGAATAACGTTTAAATGGATATGCTGCAGATAGCAGAATTAAGGGATCTTGTTAACAAGCTTTGTTATAACGAAATTGCTAATATTAACGAAATGATTATTATATAAACGTGTGGTAATAGCTCCTATAAGATAATTAGTTGTATAAATTCTGATGTTTGGGGATGAATTTAATTTATCAATCAGGCAGGATTTCACTGGTGAAAATTAGTTCAACTAGACTGGATTCTGACGCATCACTTAATGAAATTTAGATAAATAAAATGTGCCAATGTGCTGACGTAGTTTTCTCAAATGCAGCGTAATATAATTAAAATTGCAGCAAGGTTAGTATATACACACTGTTTTATGCTTTACTTGTAAAGAAAAGGAATCAGTAAATGTATCAACATGTAGGTGGATTCCAGCCTCATCGGCATCTAGCCCCAGATGAAATATCTGGGGCTCGTGCTCGACGGTCGGTGGGACTTCGAGAAGCATTTCCGAAGTCTTCCGAAGTCCGGAGGCGAGGAGGGGCAGAGCGAAAGAGATGACCCTGAGTCGGCCGGGGTGTGAGGGATATGCCTTTCAATCTCACCTTCGACAACCAAAAACGACGCCATGAATTTTAGTCGGTTCAATCAATCAATTAACCACCGCAGTCAGTGGACATAGACCTCTCACTAAGAGCCATTTTGTCCGACATAACCTCATTCACTGGCTCCGGCCGGGGGGGGGGGGGTATCCATCACACCGGATCAGATCTACTTACGGCATTAGTACGAGACAATCGGAAGAAAACCTGAAAATAAATTACCCCACATTTATTTCCTCTTGAAAGCCTTAATCCGCTATACAATATTCAGGAACTTTCGCGTCTCAGTTCTACAGTAAGTGCTACGTAGTCAGATTACATTATCATCTTTGCTCCCAAGTAATGTAGTATCCATTTACGTGTTTCTAATTCTACCCATGTCACTAGATTACGGTTACCTTCACTGTAAGAAAACTGTGATGTACGGGGTGTACCTACGTCTGCCATTAAAAATGCTGAATTAAGTAACGCTATCGGACACACAATCAATGATGTTTGATAATCTCGCACGCTTGCACACAATGGTGTGAACTTATTGGTCTCCTAAAATTCATACCTTGTGCCCACTTGCCTCCTCAAAAATAGCTTCATACACCCTTGCTCCACATACATATGTACCTCTCACGTTACTAAACGTTACAATAATTAATACTTTTTAACCCAAAAATTAAACCCTGAATCGTAGTGATACGAGGAAAAAGAATATCAATTAAGTTATAAGTTCCATTTTGAATAAATATTCTACCCAGAAATATGCAAGAAAGAAGAAAAATATTATGGATGTTTGGAAGCGTATTCGGGCTTCAGTTTTATTAACTAGAATTTTAGAATATATTTCATTTAAATAAAACAATTTTACTAAAAGAGTTAGTCATAATATCTGAATTTGATTTATGTTGACGCTGACATGTGATACTACATGAGAATCAAAGAAAAACCAAATTGAATTTATTTTCACGTCACGTTATATAGAATACAGCCCTCAGCAAAATATTAGTACAACTTCATACATAATTCAAAATACCTAAATTCTATGCTTCAACTAAATTCGTAACTTATATTTATATATAATCTAGACGTTAACATTTTAGATATTATACTGAAATAGAAAAAATCTGTTGGATTTTTTGATACTCCACTAAAATTTTGTGGGCTAAGCCAACTTGATGGTATTCTCTAGCCCCGGTTTCCTCCCGGGGTTGGTGGGTCAAAAATCAGTCGCTCCCTTAAAAGGCAATCAAACGTAATCATGGCAATAAGGGGAGAGCTGGTTCAGACCCCTAAGTGCAAGCTTTGGATGCCATAGGAATAGGCAATCGAACAAAGAAGAATAAGACAAAATAGAAACAAAAATATGAGGTTCTTCAAGAGGGGCATCAGAAGGTTTGTTCATGGTCGGCAGCGCGAGTGTAACACCCCTTGTGTTGCATACATCCACAGGCCACGGTAACTACTTCCCATCAGGTGGGCCGTGTACTTGTCTGCCACCTAAGTGGTATAAAAAGAAAAAAATACACTAAAACTCATCGAACTCGAACGAATCGAATTCGAACTCTCTCGAATCAAATACCAAAGGATTGTAACATCTTTCAATGCTTCGGACCAATATCGATATGATGGCTCCCACCGTTGCCCTAATGTATAGGAAGATTGAGATGACTTCAGGCGTGGTTCAGTGGCTCACTGGTTAGAGCATTTTCCCTGTAATGGAAAGATCGCGGGTGTGAATCTCGCCTGAACCAGTTTAATCTTCATCTTAATCGATTTCAATCGTTAACATACTAAATGCTTTAAATTTTTCATTCAAACGCTAAAACTAGTTTTATTTAAATGCATAAAAGAAATTCTTTATATGACGCATAAAAACAAATTCTTTAATGTTTAGAGTGCTCTGGCAGAAATAAAGGTTGGGAATCAAAATAAAATCTGGGAATTCGTGACGAAGGATGCGAGCCGGGGGTTCAACAGACTGTAAACACATCTGCCACTCACGTCCGGGACGCGTGAGAACGCCCTGAGATACAACAAATGCTTAGAAATAATACTACACGTATTTCTATTTATAGAGACAAAGAACCTGTAAATGGAATACAAGGTAAGCTAGGTAGATACAATTGGAACAATATAATAACATTACAGCAATACCTGCTAGCAAGCTTAACTAAACTCACTTAAAACTCTCGCGTTCCATGATTACAATGATGTTTATGGGAATGAACGCAACCATAGTACAGGTTCTTACATATCTTTGATTTGCCTGACGTTTCCACCAGGTTACACCGGCTGTTGTCACAGGTTAACTGACTCAATGATGTTCGCCCAGACGCCCACCGTCTTCAAGTCCATGAGGCAGTAAGTTCTTCATCTACCCGCACATTCTCGATTATTGCAATATGTTGCTTTAACCACGTACCGTCAGACCGTCACACACCACACTCACAGAGTCCATATTCTGCAAGAACACTATTCGGTGTTGATTCAACTGCGCAGTAAAACGAGATTGTATTTTTAAATTACTGGATACCATGTTGCAGATAATTTAAACCCATCTTCCCCAATTCAAATTTGCTTAGCTAGCTGGTAAAATGGACTCTAGAACTCAAATAAACAGACGTATGGACAGACATTATTTTACAATTATCATAAATAGAATACTTAGAACAATACCTATCGCATTTTAAATTCAAAGTTATATTATGTACCTGTAATATGTTCGCGCTAATTCCCGTTAACATTATTGCATATTTGGAGCAATGCAGATATTTGTACTCGACCTCATAAAGGCATACTGCAATAATTCATTCACTAATGCAATAATTAAAGCATTCTGTATATCGCTATCTATCTATATATCACGATTGTGTTTAGCAAGCTCATAATTGTAGCTATAAGAATATCAAAATGGAATCATCAGGGTCTAATAAAACATACTCTTTCAATAAAAACCTAAGCACATAATTATTACTTACAAAAAATTTAATTGACCACGAACGACCTCACATAAGTTTCATACCATGAAACATCTTATCTCAGCCAAGATCGTTACCCTCTATTAACCTATATCCTCAAGTTGACTTAGAATTCAGCTAAGAGATAGGAGATATATGTCCTCAGTAAACTTTTGCACGGTTGTTATATTAGGAATTTTATTAAGAAAACGAAGAGGTTTTGACCTTGTTTTTTTTTGCCACTTAGGTGGCAGACAAGCACACGGCCCACCTGATGGAAAGTGGTTACCGTGGACTATGGACGTTCGTAACACCAGAGGAGTCACAGTCGCGCTGCCAACCCTGTAAGTACAGAGTTTCTGTGCCGTCAGTGTAGTAGACAAAGCAGGACAAGCCTTTAGTCTTCCCACTGACAGCACAAATTCTCCAGTGAGCTCTGGCTACCCTACTCACCGCTGGGAACACAACACGAAGGTATTATGGCCGCGGTATTCTGTAGGGCGGCGGTACTGTTGTTTGCAAGTCTTCAGTGTCTCTATGGTGTTTCTAAATTATAATTTAATATAATTCTTCATTTGAGTACCGATTACATTTGAAAACTTATCCGTGGTTCTAGTGGTCATCCACTGTATAAAATCTTAACCATAATTTAGTTTTTAAACGATGGTGTTAGGATAGATAATATTTGAAATTCTTACAATCAAAACTTGTTAGAAGACTAGTTCCTTTCGATTTAATAGACGTACATGCTAAAAGCACGATTGAACATGACATGATACACAATAGTGTGCCTGAATCAATGCTTATTTAATGATCTTAACTTCAACCAATTTCTTTTTACGTCGTCGCAGGACCTAAAGACATTGACGTTTGGTCGTAGAGACTGGAAAGGGCAAATCACACGACCAAATCGTTTACGGAATGACTTTGTACCAACTTTGTTGATCAATCTTATTACTTCTGCTCCTAAGCGTGGTTGTTTTAGCTAGTTACTTCAAAGTTCTAAATTTGTATGAGACTTATCATGTTCTTGTATATACGAGTATATACGAATACAAAAATCTGTATTGTACTAGTATAACATTATAAAAGTGAAAGTTTTGGATGGATGTATGTTGTTGACTCTTTTTAAAACAAGGCAAATTAAATAAAAAGACAATTTTTAGAAGTAGGAAGAAAACTACGTAACAAAATCAGTACCTTTGACGTAACTAATAAATGAATATAATTAAGCATACATTTTTTATTGCAATGGCCAAACTATAGAAAAATGTATAAGTTTTGTATATTACAGTTGGACCGACAAAGTGGACCCAGACTCCGAGGCGAAAGCTTCAGATGCGACTGGGATTAACGCTACAGGTACTTAGGCTTCACAAGGTTGGTGATTCATTTGTAGGCACCTGTATAAAAATATTTAATAAAATTCATCAGAATTTGATTGATATACCAATAAATGAATTTATAATAGAAGTGAAAAAAACTTTAATGAGTAAAGGTTACTCTAATGTGGATGAGTATCTTAATGATGTAAATGCGTGGTCAACATTAGTCTCTTGCTTGCTCGCACATAATAAATTGTAAACTAAAGCAAATTTAAAAAAGAAAAATAATCTAGTTCTAATATAGTTCGCTGAGTTTCTTGCTGGTATCTTCTCAGTAGAACTAACCAACCGAACCAGTGAAAGAATCATTTTACAATGGTTTATTTTTACAATATTTAATATTTTAATATTATTTCTTGACATACCTAATTGTAAAATTTTGACTTGCAATATGTGCTCTTTATGTGCCTAAACTGAATAAATGAAATTGATTCTTTGATTCTTTGATTCATGATGGTGAGAGAAGATTGTAATAACCAAACTATTTTATTATAATAATTTAATTTTTTATTTTTTTTATTTTACAATTAAATTAGCTTATTGATACAATGCAAATATCAGTGAATAGGTTAACAAAAAAAAACATAGAGCCAGCTTAGTAACACAGATATAGAATAGAACAAAAATAAATAATATTCCTGAGAACAATTTCCTTTACCGTAGTTCAGATTACAATCTTTCCTTTATACAAGGAGTATGTGAATTACTGGTATAGGAAGAAGTATCGGTGAATAACTGGGGCATGAGTCGTTCAAAGCTGGCATTTCAGATGCCACAATTTGTTTATTTTCCGATACAGTAGCCCTCTTCACACGAGACTTTCATATAAAGGAATTACACACGCCTTTGTCTCTAAACAGAGTTCCATTTTGTGTTAGTTATTTTTAGAAAGGATTTCCTATATTATGTTTTACGAAGGTTTTACTATTAGTTTGTTAGTACAGGATAATGATAATAATGAGCTTCTCTTTTTCTTGTACAAATATGGCGTAATAATTTCTTTATATTATTACTAAGTATGCCTGTGGCTTACATTGAAAACTCATTTCACATCTTTGAGCCCGTATTTTAGTCTTCAAATAATAAACAACCGCGGTAGCTTAGTGGTATGGGTAATGGACTGCTGAGACGAGGTCTCAGGTTCGATCCCAGGTTTTACCATGGCACACACCAATGACTTTTCGATGCTTTTCGAAGTTGTGTGTATTTATCGCAGGTTTATAAGTGCCCGGTTAATGGCAATAGGCTCGCCACCTATTACATTGGGACCTAAACATAAACTGGAGAAATGTGGGTGCTAGCAACTCTGCCTACCCTTTCGGGGATATAGGCCTGAGTTTATGTATGTATGTAAATAGTAAATGGAAATCTGATGGATTTTTTGATATTTATGATCACTGCTCCGCTCCCGTAAGTAGTGGCGTGATGATATGTAGCTTGAAATCTTCGGCGATAAACGGACTATTCACTCCGAGGTGTCAGTTTCTGAAACGCTTCAGCTTAACGATATTAATATAGATATTCTGCTACCGATTTATAGTCTGTGTGTAGGGTTACTGAGACCCTACTAGCACTTTCGAGGCCTAAGTCAATTCTAGCCGGCGTACCTGCCTAGCAACGGATGGAGATTCTAGAGCTCCTAGAAAAGCTGACATATTAATTAAATAGTGGACCTTACACTCAAAAGTACAGTCAGAAATTTTAAGAAAGACTTGTATAAATGGCTTAATGAGCATAGCTTCTATATCATTGACGAATTTCTTGAACAAGAGCGTTGATACTTTTGATAGGAGATAAGATTTGCGCGCTAGTACACCACTGGCACCTTTGTCGGAAGACAAGTTGAAGAATAAATGCCGTTTGCCTAATGTAAAAATTCTATAACAGTTAATAAGTTAATTGGTAATAAGTTTAGGCACATTTGGCATTTTTTTTATATTTTTTTAATAAATTTTGTAATTTTAAACTAAGAATCAACAATAAAGGCTTATTATTATTATTATTATTATTATATACACCACTGGATTTTGTGTAATTTGTAACTTATGTATACCATGTTTTTATGCAAATAAAATTTGATTTGATTTGAGTAATACGTAAGATTTAGATACGTACGTAAGATAACCTAAATCTATCCGTGTTGGGGCACGTAAGTCGTTACCAAGAATAAACAATGCTTTTGTATAAACACTTCCTATTCAATAACAACACAGACAAAGCTCTTCTTGTATTAAAACTAGTTTCATTCTATTCATCCTACCGGCTTTTACTTTAATGCCAAACTATGTTCAATAGTGAAGTTTGCCTATCAACGTAGGGTAAGCCGGTGCCGAAAGTTTGACGAAGTTGTAACCTTACCTACGTTTGTATAAAACAACTTATTGAATACATTGACACTCTTATTTATGATATGTGATAATACGCGGAACAAATACTGTAATATGTATCTTTAACTACAGAATAGATAATATTACTTTACGTGCGCAAAATCCCCACCGGAGCCGGTGGAGGAGGTATTGAACCGACTAAAACGCATGCCGCCTGTGGGTCGATTTGGTTGCCGAAGGTGAGGTTGACAGGCATATCCCTTGTACGCGGGCAGCTTGGCTTGCGATCCTTCGTCGCTCCCGCTGCCGCTCCCGCCCCGCCTCCTCCATCACGAGCATTACTTACTCGCAGAAGGAGGCGCCGGCTGCCCACGCATCCGCGCAGCGGACCATCGCCGCGAGCAAGGTGGAGAGTATGAGAACCCTCACTCCCAGGGCCGCCACAAGGTCCCGCCTCGTCGTTTTCCCACGCCGGACACTCGGTGAGCGTGTGCGGCCCCGAGTCTTCGCTCGCGAATAATATTACTTTCGAGGTGTGCTATAACGCTATAACACATCTGATAGATATAATAGTTATATATAGTACGTTTAATGAAGTACGCTAAGCTGAGTACCACCATTGTAACATACTACGTGTCTGTAATGGTGACCCTCTTTTATGAAACTTTGTCTTTAGCTTACCATCAGGCGAGGTGAAATCAAATTGTCGTATCATGGATAAAAAAAACGTTGACTTCGAGGCTTTTACTTCAGAGTTAGAGGTTTGCAGACCCGTTTTCCTCCTTTGGATTTGATTTATAGGGCTTTTATAAAAGTGGCAGCCATCTAACCAGGTGTACCGGCTTCATGTGAGGTTGATTTGCCTCCAAGATAGTTATATAGTCCACATGACAGCGGCATAAATTTAATTGAAATATTACACTACTACTTAAATTTGATTGAAAGGTTTTTGGTAGATTCGATTAACTATCGTGTTCCAAATATGACAGTTCAAATATCATTTATATAATATCACGATATTTGTGTTCGATGTCATGATTCAAATTTCAAATTTCGTGTTATAACAACAAAGTTGTTGTTGGCTAAATCCGTGACCTCGCGTGTAACCAATCATATAATTGTTCATGGTATTTCCACCATTTTATTTACAGTACCACGTGCGCACTGTGATTAAATTTTATCGACATTATTTATTAATGGCGACGACAGTGTAAATTGTTTTTCATGTTTGTTTCGGGATTTGTGGGCTGATTTATTAGGGGAAGGTTTAGCTGTAAAGGCGTATGCGATGAATGGGGTATTATGAGAATCGATAGGGTATAAATAAATTCGTGGCTGTTAAGGAGTTAGTAGGATATATGCGATGTATATATTGCCCCCATACCCAAAAGCAGCAAGTGGCTTTATAACGTGGCATAAAAATCACTACTACTTTGGTTTAAGTTGACATTATATCCTACACACATGGAATTACAAACAGAGGGAATAACAATCTTTTGTTGTTCATTGGCGCAATTTGAGCGGACACTTCAGTGCTTAGAGTTGCGAAGTTATTTATTAATGTTAATACATATTATATGTAATAATTATGCACTACATTGTTGTCTTGGATACTGATGATAAAATTATTAATAATAATAAAAACCCGATTTTGGGCCCAGATTTTACTTAATGATTTTAATTGGTGTGACAATTTTTCTGAGAGCCATCTGAAGCCTTATCCGTTATTTAGCAGGAGCACTTATAAGTGAGGATGGCTTGAGCTTCAAAGGCGTTATGTTAATGTTATTGACTGCTTCACTCGTAATATATTTTTATAGGTGAATTAAATTTACTCATACAAACAATAAAAGACAATTAAAATAAAACTAAAAGAATGGTATTTGACGTACAATTCCTCCGCATTACACGCCTCTTGTGTTACTGTTCCCGGAAGACTGGCGGCATTTCCACATTGTATGTCAATGCTTATTCTCTGACCTAAAAAGAGGCCATCCTTCTGGTCTCGACAAGCGTCGACCATTTGCTTCGCAATCTCGCTGAAGAGATCTTCGCACCCCATGACCCCAAAGTTTCGACTCTAAAACGGCACAAATTCATAATCTCCGATGAGACATTTGCGCCACTTGAGAGCCTCTGCAGAAGCAACAAGACCTGCACAGCCAGCCGTGGCAGGTATATGGGTATAAGCAATGGTATCAATTAATAGGTTTGTACAGTGTCATGACTGTACATCGCATGTTTTGTGTCTTGACTGTACCTACATGCGTTGCTAACGCTGCACTCAGGCCGCACTGGTACCGCGCGTCATTACTTATTTCGTAACATATGCTATTTATATCCACTAGAAACAATTAAACGAAGAGACTATCATCACGACTACAAGTGAATACTCTTAAGGAAAGCTCGGCCACTTAGTTACTCTGTTACCTTTAACGCTACAATATACGTTTACTTTCGGCTAACTTTTCTTTGTCTCCACATAACAACGACCACTACCACATACTCCACAACAGGAGTCGATGTACAGGATAACGTCCCGTACAAGGTTGTTTAATTAGCTTGTCATGCGTAGAGTTCAGATTTTGATATAATGTACAACTGGCTTTAGAGATGGTGCTTTCTATTTTATTTTCGCTTTGGTAGTGATAGCACTGCCATCAGGTTATAGAATTTACGAATTTATTCCTGAGTGAAGCCGGGTCCGGAAATGTGGGTGCTAGCACCTCTGCCTACTCCTTCGAGGATATAGGCGTGAGTTTATGTTATATGTTATGAAGCTGGGTCCAGGCCACTAACATTCTAGAAATATAAAAATGTATCAAAACTAGCAACAAAATGAAAACAAGTTCAGTATATAAGCCTAGTGATAACTCTAATATTTTTCATTATCTATATCGACAGAACGTAAAAAAGTAATATAGAAAGATATCTCTCGTACCAATGACAACAAACTAAAATCATTCGCTGTTTATACGACCAATATGTGCGCAGTAGTTATATTTTATTCTAGCTTTAAATGACACCAATATAAACGGTGAAGAGCTTTCGTAGATTTAAAGATCCAAGATGTGATCAAGCATAAAAAATGCTTTAAAAAAAGAAGTATTTTTTTTTCTGCTTGATTACATCTTCAAGTCAGAAAAAATGCTTTACCACTGGCAAAGTTATTTTAAATCATCATCATAATTATCTTAGCGTTATTCCTAGTCTCATTTGACCGTTTCGTCTCGGAATCTAGGATCTATTTACTTCTGAATATCTTTTAAGTTAAGCTTGTATGGATTTTATCGTAGAGACTGCAGTCTAACAGCGTAACCTCAAGAGGAAATCCTGTACCTTGTCTGTCAATTAAAACGTATATCGATTTTCAGATGAGCTCCGGCTATGGTGGGTCCCTAGACACTCTTAGATGTGGT
Source organism: Eilema griseolum (assembly GCA_963662185.1). Classification (NCBI taxonomy): domain Eukaryota; kingdom Metazoa; phylum Arthropoda; class Insecta; order Lepidoptera; family Erebidae; genus Eilema; species Eilema griseolum. The sequence goes on from OY759238.1 coordinate 23,327,715, forward strand.
ATAAAATAAATGAAAGCCTGGATGTATAAGATTTACAATTGAACCCAATAGTAAATGATATAATCGAGTTCTAGGACATTTATTTCTGTTATTGATTTTTAATGAATTGGAGATTTTTTTTTTTAATTTACATTTACATTATATTTTACCAACTGACTAATTTACTGTCATCCCAAAAACACGGGCACTTTTGTTCAAAATAGATCGTCACTTCTAGGCAAAGATCACCAACATTAACAGCAGTAAATCGCAGCCGGCACTGGATCGATGGCACTCTTATGATACATAGTATCCTGCTTCGGCCTCTCGCGATAAAATCTTGATTTGTGACCTACAACTTGCGGTTCAGTGCCTCAGTATAACTACTATGTATTCATACCTCATGAGTTTTATCTGCTCACACTTACTTAGATACTGATGGAGGAATCTATAATAAGCTCCTATCACAGCATCAGTCCCAGTTACATTCAAAAGTATTTTTTTTTATATCATTTAGGTGGCAGACAAGCACACGGCCCACCTGATGGAAAGTGGTTACCGTGGCCTATGGACGTTTGTAACACCAGAGGAGTCACAGTCGCGCTGCCAACCCTGTAAGTACAGAGTTTCGGTGCTGTCAGTGTAGAAGACAAAGCAGGACAAGCCTTTAGTCTTCCCACTGATAGAGCTAATTCTCCAGTGAGGCCTGGCTACCCTACTCACCACTGGGAACACAACACAAAGTTATTATAGCCGCGGTATTCTGTAGGACGGATGTACTTCCCCAGTCGGACTGCTCAATTGGGCGGAAATACCGCTGTGTCCTACCTCTCTCATTTAGCGTAGACCCCATGCTAACTGAGTTATTTTTAATTCGGGTTATTTTGGCTTTTGCAGCAACTGTCGCCTGACCTTTTATCTCTGAGAGGAAAGCCTGCGATGAAGAGTCATCCGTCAATCAGTAGTTTATTGGCATGCAAGACTGGGGCCCCTAAGATAATGTTGAATGCCAAAAATGCCTAAATATAGTTACCTAGTCATAATTAATAACTTATAACTATCACATTCCATGATATACGATAATGTTAACGGGAATTAACGCGATCATGGTATACGTAAAAATATAACTTTGACATAATTACAAAATAGTTTGGTGGTCTTTGCTAGACATCACTAAGTGTAGGTAGTTTTACCTGAACCTGATGCTTCAATTAGCCTTAGTAATGCAATTTACTACCGAAAATTTAATACGAATAAATAACTAATTTCGTTGAATATAAAACATAGCTGTTTATAGCAGAGTCAATTACTGGGAGCTAATGAGTCAAGAGAAACGTTCGTCGAGTGAATTATTGATAGTCTGCAGGAGTCATTTCATTCAGAAATGATTTATTCTATTTCACCCTAGTTGCAGTAATTAAACGCAACGCGTGAGTGATCATTCCAGTGTTTATAGGACTCGGTAATTGCTTGTCAACAGCCCAGTCGTATATTTTGTTTTGATAGTAGTAAATTAGCGAACAATTTCACAGTTTATTTGATTGAAATAAAACTATTGTAAGGAATTTCACTGCGATTTATTTGGTGTTATATTCAAGTAAATTTCTTACAATGTTGGATAATGAACTATATCTTAGGAACGCTTGTAAGACCCATGTAAATTATACAGAAACATTAGACGTAAGGTATAATGAGAACATGCGTCTTCGCCTTATTTGTGCTACGCTTGTTTCAGTTATTTTCAGTAACCATCATTTATTTCTTTTTTTTTTTAATTTTATGTGAACGAATGATCCATAATTAAAAACAATCTTCTTTCTTTCTCTCTCTCTCACTCTCTTTCTTTCTTTCCTATTCTATTCTGTATATTTCATGATCGAGGTCCACTCGCGCATTTTCATTGCCAAAAAAAGGTCTTGTTGGGAAGATAAATAAGATGTGTTTTTCACACGTTCTTAATGCGTGACCAGAACCGCAGTATTTTCATCTCTTTGACATGTAGCAAAAGAAAACTGTAAACAAAAATATATAGACATTTTCGAATTCCATGGCATCCGTTTTTCAAAGAGTATGGTAGGGTTGATGGAGAAAGAGCCAGGTTGCCATACGAACATCTAGGGTATTTGTTTTTTAAGGCTTCAACTACTCGTTGGATTCCAGACTCCGACGAAAGCTACGGATGCAACTGGGTTTAATGCTAGGATGAAGAACGCATAAATATACTCACACTTTTTCCTTCTGGGGTAGACCCAACATCCCACTACAATATGCTCCTCTCCTTGCATAGTTCACGACCTTTCTCTAATGTCATTAAAACTCATGCAAGCTTATGGAAAAAAAAATAAACATAATGTCCCAAGTAAAAGCTACACGGAGAAAATGTCTACAAACTCATTTAATTCTAGATATATTGCAACTTGCAACTATATTAATTCTATTAAAATATACATCCATTTTATGCTAGAACATTAAATTAAAATCCCTCGCCGGTACTGAATATAAAGTCATAATGGACAATAATAAAGTGTTGCCTTACAATTTATTACTACAATATAATTTTATAAGACATTACTGCAATACGAACTGATATTAAATACGTCTAGGCTGCATCAGACGAAGGCTATAAACATTGAGTGTCTTTTCTAGGGGGAATACTTTACGGTTAAACGCTTTGAAACAATTGTGAAAGAATTAATGGTCTTCTTTTATAATTTTATTATGTAAATGACATAACATAACATAAACTCACGCCTATATCCCCGAAGGGGTAGGCAGAGGTGCTAACACCCTCATTTCGCCAGTTTATGTTTAGGTCCCAATGTAATAGGTGGCGAGACTATTGCCATTAACCGGACACTTATAAGCCTGCGAGAAATACACACATAACTTCGAAAAGCATCGAAAAGTCATTGGTGTGTGCCATGGTAAAACCTGGGATCGAACGCGAGACCTCGTCTCAGCAGCCCATTACCCATGCCACTAGGCTACCGCAGTTGTTGTATGTAAATGAAGGTAATATTTATCTAATTCAATATAAAGATGTCATAAATTGGCAGCTGTTTGTCAGTTATAGCGTTCGCAGAAATAAAAAAATAGGTACGCGGGAGTCCCGAGGCCATTTTGAAACCGGAGACGCTTCTGGATTAACTGGGGTACAAGGTAATTGATTTACTGGACCCTACATCCCAACTTTTGAAATCCGAGACGGTGGCGTGTGGTTTTAGTCAGTTCGATCTGTAATAACCACCCCACCGACTGAAATAAATGAGAAAGGTATCTACGACTATGTATTTATTACCATAACCAAGATAGGTCCTGGGTAATATATAGGGTTAAAGCCTCTCTGTAATATTGATTTTTTTATTTTTTTTTTATATAGGACACGCCAACTTGACCTCACCTCGCCTGATGGTAAGCTAAAGGCAAAGTCTCAGGAAAGAGGGTCACCATTACAGACAGATATTATAATTTAAAAGAATATTGATTTTTACCAAATATTCAGTTACAAGAGAGGTAGAAAGGAAGGGTCAGAGGAAGTAACATAATAAGATTTCCTGTTCGAATTTAGAACCACTCATTTGAGGAAGTACTTCTACCCTTCAAATTATTCAGTTAATAAAAATCTAGGAGCTGTAATTACCATCAAAAAAATATAATTGTATTTTTGGTGGTAATTAAAGTTCCCACCACTTTTTAGAGACCGATGTACGTAAATGATATCTCTGTGTTGTAGGCGATCCGACAGGTTCCAATTATGGATTGTTCACCGATATAGTAGTTAAGAAAAAATAATGAGTTTATGTTTCGTGTTTGCCCATCCATACTATTTGTGTAGACTCATTGTTATCCTGTGCTCTACCATTGAAAGAGGTTGTTAAAACTAAATAAACTATAGAAATTGACTCATTCAAAGGCTAGGTAGCAACTGCACCCATTGAAATGAAATTCAAAGCAAAATAAAACTTATAGAACAGCTTGACATCGACTGTGAATCGAGTACAAGCACAAAGAACTTCCAAGTCCCATTCTTACTTAGTGAAGCATGATTTTTTTATGTCGGATATTTACTAAGGATTATGAAAGTCTCTGTGAACTGTATATTTCTTTAGCTCCAAACATTGTATGGTTCATTATGAATATCTCATTGGAAGGAATATTGTGAAGTATTTATTAATGAACTGACTAGATTTAATTTAATTTAAATGTTTTTTTTTACATAGAACACGTCAATTAGACTTCGCCTTGCCTGATGGTAAGCTGAAGGCAAAGTCTCAGAAAAGAGGGTCACCATTACTTACACATACCGTGTGACAATGGTGACACTCAGCTTGACGGCCTCATCATATGCTTTTTCACGCCCTGCTTAAAGGACCCGGGACTGTAGGAAGAAGGAAACACGTGAGCTGGTAATGAATTCCAGACCTTAATGGTGCGACAGAGGAAAGAGTCTCCGAACCGCTTGGTTCTTGATCGGATGTTCTGCACCGTGTGCGGATGATATCTAAGACCTGCACGTGATGTCCTGTGTAGGAAATGGGAGGGTGGGACTAATTGGAAGAGCTCATCAGAACACTCACCATGGTACAGACGGTAAAATACAGCCATGGACGCAATATCTCTACGCATGTTCAACAAATTTTTCACCGTGATAATCAAAGAATGTTTTAAATACACAACACTATAAACGCTTCTGACCGGAGACCATGTTATAGTTGTAGTCCAGAGTCTAAAAGAGACGCACACTCGAGCTGTGGAATGACCTCCCTGCTGCGGTTTTCCCAAGCGCCTACAATATGGGGTTCTTCAAGAGGGGCATGAGAAGGTTTCTTCATGGTCGGCAGCGCGAGTGTGGCACCCCTGGTGTTGCATACGTCCATAGGCCACGGTAACCGCTTCCCATCAGGTGGGCCGTGTGCTTGTCTGCCAACTTAGTGGTATAAAAAAAGAAACAATTTGGCTACCTTATTTTGGACATGATATACGCACATGCAGCTGGTAGTAAATAGAAAGATAGGTAATTACAATCATAAAGAGAGCTTTGCAATCAGCAGCAGATGTTGTTTGGGCTGGACACTAAGTGTTCTGTGTAAACTTGGCCAGAGGAGACTCCACAATGAAGCTGCTTACTGCTTGATAAGGTGTCAAGGTTTATTTTAGGTTGAACGCTAGTGGTTTTATGCATGTATACTTTCAGTAACAAAACACGTAATTTTACATAACATAACATAAACTCACGCCTATATCCCCGAAGGGGTAGGTGCTAGCACCCACATTTCGCCAGTTTATGTTTAGGTCCCAATGTAACAGGTGGCGAGCCTATTGAAATTAACCAGGCCCTTATAAACCTGCGATAAATACACACATAACTTCAAAAAGCATCGATAAGTCATTGGTGTGTGTCATGGTAAAACCTGGGATCGAACCCGAGACCTCGTCTCAGCAGTCTATTAACCATACCACTAGGCTACCGCGGTTATATATTTATAAATTTATATATGTAAGGTTATATACGTAATTTTAGTTGGCTCATTTTCAATATAGTTTCGTAAAATATGTTCAAATTTGCAACTAATTAGTTTACATTTTAGCAATCAGTTTGAAACTTTTGTTGGAATACCAAATGTGAAATTTAATAACAGAGTTGTAATAATCTGAGAGTATTATAATGGTAAAATTTTATAATATAACAATAATATGACTATAAATAAGATTAAAATTAAAAAGGGTAGCCTAGTGTTATGGGTAATGGACTGCCGAGACAAGGTCTCGGGTTCGATCCCAGGTTTTACCATGGCACACACCAATGACTTATCGATGCTTTTCGAAGTTATGTGTGTATTTATCGCAGGTTTATTAGTGCCCGGTTAATGGCAATAGGCTTGCCACCTATTACATTGGGACCTAAACATAAACTGGTGAAATGTGGGTGTTAGCACCTCTGCCTACCCCTTGGAGGATATAGGCGTGAGTTTATGTTATGCTATGTTTAATTAAAAAGGGTATAGTATACGTCCATAGACCATGGTACCCACTTTCCAACAGGTGGTTGTGTGCCAACTAAGTGGTATAAAAAAGTTTTAAATATTAAACAAACTGATCGACTGATCTTAGTACCATTTCACTATTTTACAAAACGGTACGGCATTGCATTGTGAATTTGTCGTCTTGTTTATTTTCAAGATGCAGTTGGACTTATTCCTTCAGACTTAATCTGCAGATGGAAGACAGTACTTTACCTTCATATAAATCTAGTTTAACGATGCGCTTTCTAACAAACTGGGGATTAAGGCTTCGGATTTACAAAGGTAGGAAATTATTTAGCTTGCACTAATAAAAATTAAATGATAATCATTTATTTACGGTCAATATACAAAATACAAAACAGCGGCTCAGCCAGCGTGTTGGGCACCTTCGCGCCGGGTACAGGTCCGGTAGCACCTTTCTTTTAGGGACGAGCAAGAATGCGTGTGATCGCTTGTATTATGTATATAAAAATTTAAAAATCCTCCGTCTCAAAAATACAATTTCTAAAAAGTTGAAAATAAATTTATATTATACCTAGTAATATTTTGTTTCAAGTGTTGCCATGTCGGGGGACCCTAATTGACAAAGCACTCAGTCATATTATCGGAACAATCTAAGTTTTAACTTGAGCATTTCGACAAAAAATCTTGATAGACAGATCTTTCAGTTCAGTTCTGGACACATCGGAAATCATTGCCTATCTTACTAACTGACAGGCAGACACCATGAACTGAACCCATTATGATTCTTCTTTTTCCTTTCTAATAAAAGTCTCCTTTGACGTATCTAAAACAAATTGAACCACCCGTACCTCTTACTTTTTACATAGGACTAGAGTATAGTTGATATTAAGATTCCGAATTTAAACAGAATTAGAAGTCTTTTTAATAGCTCGAACATTTTAGTTAATTCAAAAGCTTAGTGCATCAGTTCCAAACGAATCTAAATTAACCTTGGCTTATCAGCCATTTACTCATTTGGCTGTTGGCCAAGGTTTTCGTTACGTTTCTACTATACAAGCACAATCTTAGCAATAAGTAACAAGTTCTTGGCAAGTCTGCGAATTAATAAAGGATATTGGGACTGCTTCAATTTATTAATTATTTTTTAAAATTATTATTGTTGTTTTTGTCTGCTAGATCTAAAAATAATATGGGGGTAAAATACGTTTTATTCGTATTTCGGAAAAAAAAAAAGTCATTTCAAAGGGTTGTTTCCCAGATAGAGGAAGGAATGCTTAAAGGGTTCGGACACGTAGAGAGGATGAACGAAAGAAGACTGACGAAATAGATTTATGAAGCGACAGTGAATGTACAATCCGGTAGAGGTCGACCGAGACATACGTATGTCAATCAGATTGATACCATTCTAAAGAAAGAACATGTCAAGAGTGCCCGAAACCGATGAGAATATTGAAAAATAATTATAAAAGGAGCATAAGTTGTATTCCTAGATTGTAGCAAGTGGAAACCTGTGGTCTCTGCCAGTATCATCATGTCCCTTTTACAGTAGTAAAAGGGACATGATTTTCTGTCCCAGATTTATTTAACTTACATATACTCACTTTATTCCTGAAGGGTTAGCCAGAGGTTAATTAACACACATATTTCGGCAATCATTGTATTCTGTCTTTCATAATAGTGGGTGACCCAATTGCTGTATTCTGGGCACTATTGTAGACTCAAGCCAAACATCTGAGGCTGAGTCTGGGCTGTATATGTCTGTCTGATGTTAAACAGCCCTATTCGTTAGTCGTCTTGTAGGATACCGCATAGGAAAATTTGAGCAACCCCATATTTAGGCGGCTACATAAGTGACAGATCATTTAATTTATGAATAAAACTGTGGCTCCTGATGCTTAGAACTAGCCTAATTAAAAACTAGCCTAATTGTTATTTTAGATAACCATGACACTAAAACATTTTATTGGAACTCTTTTTTACCTTTCATAAATTGTTTCAAAAACATTATTCCTTAAAATAGTACCTGACTTCAGCAACAAACCTGAGTTCAACCATTTACAAAGTCTATATCGGCAGCAGAGCTTAAAAAACATCGGTAGACTTGCAAAGTAAAAAAACAACTACAAGTTTTTTCAATTTCGCGGCTCACAGTAATGCAACGGGGCGTTCAGTATTCGAAGTGCATTTTTATTTTTCTTCTGTTATTTGCAACGATTGTTGTGTCAAATGTCCAAAGTTACAACTTATGATAGTAGCATTATGACAATCTATTTAAGCTGGATTTTCAAGCCTATTTGAGAACCTTTGTTTTGGTGCTATATTTTAGAATTTGATTCTAAAATATAGCACCAAGACAAAGGTTCTCAAATAGACAAATGAACAGACAAATATGAAAACTAATATGATGAGTAAAAAATACTTTAACTATTTATGAAACTCGAGTATTAATAGTGTAAAACTAGCCGGGATATTTACCACGTTTATTATCTTCTCTGAGTAATCGATATTTCGACACTGTTACTAACGCATTGATCACGGCTCAAAAAAACGAGTATTTTTGCATGGAACTTTATTGTGAACATGCTCTTTTTAAAAATATGATATTGAATTCACATAACATAATTTATTATATTCGTAATATAGTATTTGATCGTGACTTCATCCGTTGATAAATTTATTAAATATGTAGAAATGTGGAAATGATATTTCTAACGCAACTGAGTTGTCGATCCCTTATTATTATAATTTTCAATACAAGCACTTAAATACTTTAAAGTTATCTCTGTACCATCTTACTGTTGATTGAAAGATAGATGGATTTAGTTCATATCAGTATCAAAATAAACGGGATATTTACCATGTTTCATTGTTTTGAGTTTCCGATATTTCGGCGCTGTTGCAAGCACCATGATCTCGGAGGAACTGGAGTAGTGGCGGTCAACCCGCCCGCGATCAATCCCAGTGCAAAAGTGCCCATCACACTTGCTGCATTGCCACGCTAGATGGCGATAACTAGCTTTTGCACCAGGAACGACCTGGAATTAGTGTCACCGGTCGCCTCCATGAGCCTCTGTCCGATTTCTGCAATAAGACATTAAGCTTGATTGCCCAGCTCCCCGGGATCTCCAGTGGCTTCATGTCGACATATTTAAGCTTCTTCTTTGAGCTGGCGTGTTCTGTGGCGGCGAATATTTTACTTAGATAAAATATATCTTCCTATCCTATTCTGACTAAACAACCCTAATCAAAATACTAACCCTATTATATAACAACATGTCAGCATTTTTAAAATAGGGTTACAATGCTTCGTTAAAGAAAAGTCTTACATCACACAACAAAATGTAAGTACAAAGCAATGAATAATGAGAAATGTTAATATCATAACATCTCAATGGAACTATCGGTGCTATATCTATCTTTCTTCTCATTATTTCCATTGTACTGCTTCTTAAGTATCGTCAAAGAAACGTTCTGTTTTTTATATTTCAAAGAAAACGATGTTCGGGTACTATCGTGCTTTCTTTGTAATGGACTATTATAATATAGAAAATATTTTTGTGAAGATTCTTGAATTGTAAAGCCACAAAAATACCTATTCTAATTATGTTTTGAATATTCACAAGAATATGGAGCTTTAGAGGCCTAGAGAAAAGAAAAACTAATGACGTACACGTAAGAAAAGTTAAAAATGAAACAGGTAGTCTACACAGGTAAACTATGAGCCTAAAATATAATTATTCAATTTCCATGCAAATAGAAGTACCATAGATATAAAAAATCTAAGGAGGCGTTTAACATAGGCGCATAGGAATAAAAAAATGCGGGCGACACCCGAATATTTCTCATTTCGACCCCGCTTTCGCAACGTTAACTTGAAACCTGATAAGCGCGTGTTCACAGACAAAATATTATATCATTCTTCGGTTATTTGTATACTAGCTGACCCACCCCAGTTTCGCCTGTGGACATTATTTGATGATAACTGGTGATACTGATAATACAGAATGTACAAATCACCCTCTAATTTTTTTAAGTTGTCGATTCAAAATTCAGTTTGTAAAAATCGGTAAGAACAATAATGTCTCTTTCTAAATATAATTTTAGAAAGGGTCTTTTGCATTAAGTAATGTTTTACATTATTGCTTTTACATTCGGATATATCTTCTCATTAATCAAAAATAAAATCTTATCTTAATACATAATTGTCATTATTGAACGCATTTTTATGAAAACGTTTCAGTGTGATCGTGTCTTTATCAAAAGTGTTTATTAACAGGGTCGCTGCAGGCGCTTACTTAATTCTTAAAAATGAAATACGTTCGCGGTAACGCCTCTTGTCTTTATTTAATAGATTATGTAAGAACAACGGCTTTTGTTAAGAAGGCGGAAAAAGAAATTTTGCATATTTTTTATAAAAAGATTTTGCAAATAATATTTGTAGTTAGGCATTTTTTTTTAAAGAATTAGATGCATTATAAGGTATAATATGTGAATATTATACCTTATAATGGTCTGGTAACTATCTACCTGTGCTTGTCTACTAACTGTGTGTTATTTTGTTATTACTTCTCTTACTAGTTATCGTACACACACACACATACAACTAGCTAATCTCTGTAACTACTAGTTCGGATTGATAAAATATTTTTTTATTAAATACATACATACATATAATCACGTGTTTATCCCCGGAGGGTTAGGCAAAGGTGAATTAATACCCACATACACATTACATTTATCAAAAAAGGGTTTTGGTTATATATCATAACGCTACTACTTAAGACAGCGAAGCAGTGATCATAAACGAAATTCGGTAGATTCCCTATATTATTTCAGGACTAAAGAATTACGAGCATAGTGGGATGATATGAGATTTCTAAGAAGACGAAGCTGGGGCGGATCAGCTAGTTTTATATTCATGTAATCACATACTTTATTAATGGCATAATCTTAATTACACTATTATATTCCTAGGGAGATTTTTGCCAATGGATTTTATTGTTGATCATCGATTTATTCTCCCATGATCCATGAGGTAAAAAAGACTTATGTAGGTAGGTAGAGCATTCAATTGCTGTTTCAGGTTACAGTTCGATTTCCGCGAATTATATTGAATTGATACACATTGTGAGCGGACTTTGTCCAGCAGTGGGCTGCGGTGGGCTAATTGATTCATTGATTGATTGATTCGATTGCAGAGCATAATCGTGTTGATATGTACGATCTTACTTTGTATATTATGGCTTTTTTTTATATATATAGGACACGTCAATTGGACTTCGCCTTGCCTGATGGTAAGCTGAAGGCAAAGTCCCAGAAAAGAGGGTCACCATTACTTACACATACCGTGTGACAATGGTGACACTCAGCTTGACGGCCTCATCATATGCTTTTTCACGCCCCGCTTAATGTGATACGCCTTATACCTGTTATATAATTATATTTATGTAATTACATACTTTATTAATGGCATAATCTAAATTACACTAGAGTGAAAATAGTTTCAAAATACTAACCTTATCTTACTAGTCCTACTAATATTACAAAATGTGAAAGATTGTGAAGGTGCTTGGGTATTTATTATTCAATCACGCTCTAACGGCTGAGCGGATCTAGCTAAAATTTGGTACAGAGATAAATTGTGGCTTGGAATAGTACATATGGTACTTTTTATCCTGGAACATCAGACAGATATACAGCCCAGACTCAGCCTCAGATACATGACTCGAGTCAACAATAGTGCCCAGAAGACGGCAATAGGCTCACCCCCTATTACGTGGGACCGAATACAATTATTGATGAAATGTGGGTGTTAATTCACCTCTGCCTAACCCTCCGGGGATAAGGGCGTGATTATATGTATGTATGTATGAATGTTATCCTGGAATTACGGTCCCATAGGTTGTGAAAACAGGATCAAAATTCGAGTGAAACCGCGGGCCTTAGCTAGTTGATTTATAAACAAAAACAATTACTTTACATAAATCGTACGTGAATATACCATTAAGCTTGTATTTTAATAAAACTTGTATAAATTTAAATCAACCCAATTCTCTTTGTGTAAATCCGGCCAATGTCCCTCACGTAGCACCCCATCGAATCGGAGATATTATTTTTTTTAGTCTTTAATAACTTTTTCGAACGAATTTTCCACGTAAGCATGTTAGACACCCCGTTTTGGAACGTGTGTCGCATTTTTTAATAATTGCACCATTATGTGTTCGGAATATTGAGAAGGTGTTCCCCTTTTGTATGGTTTTTTGGCTGGCTAACGTGTATGGTACAAAGAAAAGTAGTATTTTTTATTTTCTTTGTGACGAATATCTGCCAATTCGTTACGAATTACTTGATGTAGCATTTAAGTCCCTTAACAGATCCTTCTAGGAATACGGTGAGTTACCAGTAATATAGTACGCATTTATATCTACTACTCATTATTACTATCTGATATTTATTTGTCTTAACTGTTCTGTTAGCTCGTAAGTATTTTGGTGGATGGCTCCACAGTCACCATAAGACGTATCAATAGGATTTTCAATTTATTCAATATTAACAACTAATTGACACTTATTATCTGTCTTATATTATTGTTAGAGTTGATTTTACAATTATTAGTGACCTTATGTAATTATTGGAACAATTATTTTATAAAATTACAAGGATACAAGATAGAACATAACATAACATAACATAAACTCACGCCTATATCCCCGAAGGGGTAGGCAGAGGTGCTAGCACCCACATTTCGCCAGTTTATGTTTAGGTCCCAGTGTAATAGGTGGCGAGCCTATTGCCATTAACCGGGCACTTATAAACCTGCGATAAATACACACATAACTTCGAAAAGCATCGAAAAGTCATAGATAGAGTAATTTAGAATTTCGAATATCCAGAACGTGTCTAGCCAGTTCAGTTGGTCAGAGTGTGACTCCTGTGAAGGACTGGTCAGGAGTTTATATCCCATCCTGCATGATGAACTTCCAATTTAAATCTATCAGAGTAGTTCGTGAGAATCAGCTACAATATTTTGAACACAATTAATCGCGTAACCGCCTTCTATGATTACTTTAAAATCTAGAATATTATACAAAACACCCTTCCATACTTATTTAACTTCAATTCTAGTGCAACATGACAAAGTTGTATCTCGGAAATTTCGTTCTATTTACAAAATCTGCTACCAAAATCTAAGATAACTGTTTCACAATGATAAATACCCGGAACAAAAGGGACAATACATTGGCTAATTTCAAGGCAGCATTATATTCCATAGCAACAAACAGACACAGTCCGATAAATTCCTCTTGACATCGTAAAAGCCATAATAAAACGAGTCCTCTCCGTTTTGAGTCGCGAGGCTTTCCCTAATAATACTCAGAGTAAGCATCCTAAACCAGTGATGTGCATTTTGGGTTACCGAAACGAAAAATGAATTATATTCTTAGGGAGATTTTTGTGAACGGATTTTTTGTTGATCATTGGTTTACTCTCCCATGATCCATGAGGTAAAGAAGACTTATATAGGTAGGTTGATTGCTATGTTTCAGGTTACGGTTCGATTTCCGCGAATTTAATTGAATCGATACGAAAAAATGACGCACATTGGGAGAGGCCTATGTCCAGCAGTAAGGCTAATTGATTGATTGATTAGCATAATCGTGTTGATACGTACAATCTTACTTTGTATATTATGCCTTACGCCTTACCCCTTTTGCCTTTTCTGTATAATTAATGCATCAGGAATAAAATTTAACTTTAAAATAAAATTGGAAAGTGAATTATAAAATGAAAATTATAGTCCTCACACATATTTTTCATTTCAACTTACTTTGGAAATAAACTGTAATCACACATTGTTAGTATTATTACTCTCGCCATTAATAATAAAACTAATAAACATCAATTAACCCATAAAAATTTAATTGGTTGTCAGGTAAAAATCAGGTCTCTCAATCAATCAATCAATCTCATCAATCAACTTAATCATCCATTGTTATTTTTTTATACAACGTAGGTGGCTCTGGTATTAATAACATATTATATATTTTTTTTAAAGTTTTAAAAAGTTTGTTCAAACTTTCTATAGGGATTTCTCTAGTTAGAATTTTCCGTTTGTGTGTGGGTAGTTTAACTTTTAACTAAACGCACAGTTCACAACGCCGGTACCTACATTTAATTTGTTTGGCATAGCGATTCTAGTTTCAACAATATGTCACGTGGTTTTTAAAACTTGTAAATCTAAAACTATTACTGCTTAATAAACTTCATACTACATAAATATGTACAAAAGTGACTCTATCTTTCTTTGTGTTATCTTTTTATATCTAGATTACCGAACCGATCATATTCAAATTAGCCACTAAGCATAACCCGTAAAAGATTATAATTTAAAAATATTTGTCATACAGGCGGAGAAGCAATAAATAGCTAGCAAGAAATAAAATTGGGAACACTTTAAAAGTTCTATAACCACAGATTGTCATAAAAAAAGGTTTTATTCAAGAATGGACATTGGAGATTTGAACTGGACAGCATCAGTATTCAAATCACATCGGGACCACCTTACACGTTGGATTGAGGCATTTATTCAAAAGGGGTCTGAGGGAGATCACACCTTCCCTCTCAGTCTCACTTACTACATGAGCAGACCTATGATTTTTACCTTGTCATCACGATAACCTGAAAATACAAACCCGTATTTTTCGGGATTCTGTTTATATTTTCACTTACTGTAAGAACTTATCATAAACAGTACTTGAAGCTAAAACATCCCACTTGATAATCAGTACAAAATTCTGTTAGTAATACATCTTATCAACAGCAATTCAGAATTGTAATAGCAGTATTTTAAAACGTTTTATTTATAAAGATCGAAACATTATTACCAAAAAACCTCAAACTAAATATTTAAGGAACAATTCTGACTAGCAATGTCACAAAAGTTTAATCGCACTGATGAACCCTGCGGTATTTTGACCAAAAATGTATTTGATTGATTCAATTACCATTCAATTCTCGTAAAATTTGAATCAACACTTTTTCACCAAGAATTTATTAAATTACGTACCGGTGACTGTTTTCGTAGCAATGTAGGTACGTGACGTGACGTGACGTGACATTTTTATATTTTTTGTTAATTTGTGATTTCCGTAAAAAATCCCGGCCTGTTCCATCACTATCTGCAACTGTCTGTTAAGCTCGTGACACCGCTTGGATAACCACCAAATTACGTCGAATTCTTTTGTTGTCGAATGAATAGTGTTGAGACAGCGATAGACACTGTTATTTCCCCTTTTTGTTTGGCTCGGATCCGTTGGCAAGATAAATTACTTGCGACTTATTGTAGAGAATTTTAAGGTCATTTTGTGATTTTTTTATGTATTTTTTTATTTTAGTTCAGTTTTGTAGCTACTTTAATGGCCTTAGTTAAATTTCTTATCGACCAGCATATTTTTTTTTTAAATGCGCTCTTTTGTCTTCCAGTCAAGAAACTTAAACATTTATATCAGTCATTTGGTTAATTTAGTTAGGTTTTAGAGAAGGAAACTCGAAATAAAACCCTGTACCAACCCGTCTGGCCAGCGTGGAAACAGTAGGCCAAAGCCTCCCAACATTGGGAGAGGCCTAGTCCAGCAGTGGACTGCGATGTGCTAGTTGATTGATTGATTGAGTTAGGTTTTAATGTATCATTTAAATAATTTAATACATTCAAATTACTAATTTCATATGTATTATTTTAATATAGGTATTAGTTGTTTTTATTGCATAAATACAAAAATTATATGTATTATTGAGGTGGTCAACAAACACTCATTTTCGATTACAAAAGCATCATTGCCATAACATTGGTAGATTTCTCTCAAACCAAAGATTTATTATTTTTCTTAACCCTCAATAATAGTGAACTAGTAGAAACCAAATACAACATTACAAAGATCATCAGTTAGGATTTAAGTACGTTGTCCATCAGCCCGCCCCACCTTATTTTATATAATACTAATTAGATTATAGTCGCGTGGTTCCCGGCAGAGTAGAGTTTGAACCACCCTATCTCTTCCCTTGCGGTGTCGTACAAGGCGACTGTGGATGGGGCTGTTAAACATCAGACAGATATATACAGCCCAGTCTCAGCCTCAGATGCATGGTTCAAGCTCGAGTGCCCGAAATACGTCAATAGGCCCACCCCCTATTACGTGGGACCGAATAAAATTATTGGTGAAATGTGAGAGTTAATTCACCTCTGCTTAACCCTCCGGGGATAATTCATATTTGATAATATTAAATATTTACAAGGAATTAATGATTAAAGTAAAATATTAACTATATTAAAGTCGATTATCATAATTTCATTAAAAGCCAGTCATAAGGAATCGCCAATGAACAAAATCTTTGTATCTATAGCAAAGAACGTTTATTAATTAAGATTCTCCACAAGGATTAAATCTTGAGACTAACAACAAATTAGCAGAACAGTTTGTTAAAGCCTGACTTAAAGTAAGTTGGCTATTCGTTTTAATTAAAGTTGTAAGGACAATTTTTCCCAACAAATGTTTGAGTTTAAGCTTTAAAAAACTCGAGACCTAAAGAACAAAAAGAAGTTACGCATGAAAAATTATTGAAAAGAAGAATAATTGGAGCTTAGAGAAAAGAAAGTCTTGTCAAATGAATAATTTTCTTGTTACCTAAGAGTTTTAATAAACTCGAGTTACTTAACAATATTTTAATCCTTTTTTTTTGTATTTTACACCATTTTACAATAATTAGTACATTGGGAGAGGGTTATGTCTAGCAGTGGACTGAGGTGGGCTAATTGATTTATTGATAAATAGTACGTACATTGTAACGTCAATGATAATAAATACATATTAGAAGAAATGTGTTTACATATTTTAGTGTTACTTAGTATTAAGAGTATGATGGAGTCTTCTCAGGTCAGGGCCTTGTTTTCGGCCGGGGTGCGAGGGATATGCTTGTCAACCTCACCTTCGGCAACCAAAAACGGACCCACAGGCGGCGTGCGTTTTGGTCGGTTTGAGTTCGACAATCGTGGGGATTTTGCGCACGTAAAAAATAGGGCCTTGTTTTGAACAAGGTGGTCCATTATGCTAAACTAGTCTATATATTTTTTAAAGTGAAATTTTATGGTCATACTTCTATCATATTATAAGCTGCTAAGGTAACTTCTTCAAAAATCAAGGTTCTTATACGATTGTATACAGTTTACAGTGCATATTTAAGGTGGTAACCAATATCACAATACCTACATAAAATCACGATTTATCCCCGGAGGGTTAAACAGAGGTGAAAACTCATATTTCACCAATCATTGAATTCGGTCCCAGATATTGTCGTCTTCCGGGCACTATTGTTGACTCAAGCCATGCATCTGAGGCTGGATCTGGGCTGTATATATCTGTCTGATGTTAAACTGCTCTATCCCTTAGTCGCCTTGTACGACACCGCATGGTAAGAAATGGGGTGGTGCCACGCTGCTGGGAACCACGCGGCGAGATATATTTAAATAAAAAGAAATGTACTAAAAGATATACATCGTTCTAAACTCTCATTTATCCACATAACAACAAATGAGAACTGGAATAAAAATTGGAAAACAACCGCAAAAAATGATCTAAGAGTTTAAGTGCAACCTAACATACATTTCACATCATAATTTATTTACCACATCATATTTGGAAGAATGCCAGGTGTAGTAAAACGAATATGGTATTTCAGCAACTCTCCTGCGGTTTTCAAATGAAAATGCTGGGTCAACTTGCGCGAATGAACGCCTATCTTGTAATGTGTTAAGCACGCACGACTCTTTTATGAAACTTTTATCTTTATTCCAACTTCTATAGAGTTTATATTCGATTCCTAGTTGTGGACTTACAAGCAGATGAGAGCATAATCCAAACTTAAAATTCCAGTTTTTAAATTATGATTAGATACCATTTTGGAATAATTACAGCAAGTTTGCATTCGTAAACGTGTTCATTTTAAAGTGCTGTAACACACAAGGATTAGTAGTAATATATTTATTTAAATTCTGAAATTCTTTTGATTGAATTTAGAATATATATAAGTATATAAGTTTTAAAAAAAGTATAAATTTAAGACAACCAGTATCTAAAGTCGCGGACCGAAGTTTTGTTTGACGATTTTTATATTATTTTTTTATATACCACTTAGGTGGCAGACAAGCACACGGCCCACCTGATGGAAAGCGGTTACCGTGGCCTATGGACGTTTGTAACACCAGAGGAGTCACAGTTGCGCTGCCAACCCTGTAAGTACAGAGTTTCTGAGCCGTCTGTATAGAAGACAAAGTAGGACAAGCCTTTAGTCTTCCCACTGACAGCACAAATTCTCCAGCACGATTCAAATTATTTATTGAGAGATTTTAGTTTAAAAATTATGTACCATCATATTAAATAATACTAAAATATAATCAAATTATAATAATAATTACAACGAATATTACTTAGTATATATATAGTCTTATGTTGGCCCAGCCTAAAACTTTTATATCAAGCTCTGCTCTACTTAAGATATTTCATTATTGTCTACTATTAATAATTTGATACCTGAAAGTAAATCCAAATACGGTGATTCCTCAAAGGTCTCTTTTGTCAATGATTTAATAATGAATAAGCAAAAGGAATAATTTTCAAATGAATTCTCGAAGCTTATTAATATTTTGAGTTTGAAATATTAGAAAATCCCATATCATCTTTGACTCTACGAGCTCATTATAAATAAATCTTTTGTTGCTTGGCCCAATCAAATAGACAGTAAGGTCATTAAACCAGCGAGTTTATATGCCGAGTCATTTATTATTTGGTTCCTTTTTATAAAAACTGATTTTGTTTATTTATGTTACGTTGAAGAAACGTATCAAATTGCCTATAGTTAGCAATAACTGTTATGTTAACAAGAAAATGGTAGACATAGTAAACTATATTTTTTGGAAAAAGCCACAAAATAGTGGAGGTGAAGTCTAATTGACACATCTATAATAAAAAAATTCAGCGCTTTTTTTAGAAAATTTCAATTTTTTTGAAAATCACCCGCTCATTTCATAACCTTTATACAACCAACAAGACAATATTTTGACTTTAATTATTGCTTTCACAACTTGAGGTCGATCTCGAGTTTGTCTATTTAGAGTTAAATCTTCATTGCCACGGCGAATACAACACCATTAGATGCCAATCTTATTTCTCTGAATAATTTGCTGAGTTACCATTTCTCTAAACTTCGTATACAAAGTATAATTAAATTGAATTTACGAAAGAATACTCTTTAGAATATTTTGATGAGGGCTAAGTGGATAAACATGATCGGTTTTATCAAATTAAATATTATTTTTGGTGCATAATAATAATGCGGTTTATGCGGTTAATATGTATTTAAATGTTGTACCAGTGTTCTGTTATGCTTGCTGCTGCTGATAATTTTCTGCAAATGTTAAAAATATTCTAGGAAATTGTTGCTTGCTTTTTACGCAATACTCTTGGCCGTTTATACCTAGTATGTATCCAATTTCAAATAGCTCAGTTGATGAGATCAAGTTGTCCATGTAAGGGTCTGGTCGCGGATTGAAGTCCCTTCTTGGATATTTAGTTTTCCAATTGAAATCTTTAATTTGCATCAGTTTGCTATATTTCTTCTGTCCACAACTTAGATTTTCATAAATTTCAAAAATATTTGTAACTTTCTACTCCACAAATAACATTTAACTCGAAAAATTACTCCAAAACTGATCAAATATTAACCTAAAAATAATTTGTACAAAATATGCAGATGTTATGCAAAATGTCGTTCACGCAGCCCCGGGGTTCGTGTTCCGTCTGTCAGACCCATCCATTTATAAGGCAGCAGATGCTAGACTCATATCGCACGATTGATAACACTACCATTAATCTACAGACTAGAGGTTCGTTTTTGAACTACATAATATATTTCGGTAAAAGGATTTTTGCGTGTGAACAGCCGCGGTAGCCTAGTAGTTTGGGTAATGGACTGCTGAGACGAGGTCTCGGGTTCGATCCCAGGTTTCACCATGGCACACACCAATGACTTTTCGATGCTTTTCGAAGTTATGTGTGTATTTATCGCAGGTTTGTAAGTGCCCGGTTAATGGCAATAGGCTCGCCACCTATTACATTGGGACCTAAACATGAACTGGCGAAATGTGGGTGCTAGCACCTCTGCCTACCCCTTCGGGGATATAGGCGTGAGTTTATGAGATGAGATGAGATGCGTGTGAATTGCTATTTTCTACTTCTGAATTTTTGAGGAACTCTTAATGAAACAAAATATTATAAATATTATGAATCGTTATTTTTTATATCCGTGTGGTAACACCCGTAACACTGAAAGAATACAACTATCACCACCCCATCTCATTCGACGGGTGTCGTAAGAGGCGACTAACCGAAATATACGCAGATGATACAACGGCGAGATTTGGAAAACTCGAAAAAACTGTTTATTATATTTATTTAGTTATTGAAACACATAAACAGTACAAGCTAACAGTAAACACTAAATCGATTATAATGTTATACTACTTATTAACTAAAATAACTACATACATACATATTCTAAATATTCTACAATATTATAAATATTCTACAATATTCTATATATAGGTATTCTACAACATCCATGGTAAGCATAGTTTAACTAGCTTGTGTTATGGAATCTAGAATACGGATAAACATACTTAAATACTTTTACACCCAGACCAATACAAATGCCCATATTCATGCAAATATTTGCACTGAGCGGGGATCGAATCCGCGCCTCCTGCGTAGCATTCGCGTTCACTACCGCCCACACTACCACGCCACAGAGGCTGGTTTTATATACATGCATTATATTTATACAATACTATCCTCTATAATAGTGACCACATTCAGGATCCATCCACTTGCACTGCTCAGGATGGTGCGTTCAGAAACGTTAATACGTTTCTTGTCATTTGGCAAATAATGTCAGCGATATTTACTAATCTGTCTGGCTAGCGTGGAAACAGTGGGGGTGACGGGTGGAGCCGCCTGTTACTCCCCCAAAAGCAAGCCGCGGCGGCTCATCATTTCAGGGGACAAGTTGGGGACTCTGTGGTCCCCACACCAGAGGAGAGGGCCAAATCGAGAGAGATGGCCTTGGGTCGGGCGGAGTGCGAGGAATATGCCTGTTAACCTCACCTTAACCTCTCCCACCGGCTCCGGTGGTGGGGGTATCCATGAGGATTTTGCGCACGTAAAAAAAAGCGTGGAAACAGTAGGCCAAAGTCTTCTAACATTGAGAGAGGTCTATGTGCAGCAGTGGAATGCAATGGGCTAATTGATTGAATTCTAAATATTAAATGATGTATTAACTACAGTAACTTGTCTGATTCTAGTTATTAGAACGGGTTCATTAATAGGGTCATAGCTTCTAAATTACCGGTAACATAATAAGTGGTAATGTGGTACTCATACATTACAAAATACTTTTGGAGATAATTACATAAACTATTCATAAATCGTAAAAGCAGTTTTTTCCCTACGCTCTCTTCTTCTAATATTTCTTTTTCGAGGGTAGCTTTCGTCTAAATCTTCAACCTTAAACGCAAGAAAAGGGGGGAGGGAGGGGGGGAGCCTCATACACTCGTGTATACACTCTATAATATAAATTCCAAATCATTGCCTAAATCAACAATTCATTGTAATTTATCTTCCACATCATTTACACAGCATCTAAGAAAACATAGCTATATATTTTTAACACAAAGATTCCAATCAAATTGTATAACATCTGCGACTTCGTCAGAATCTAATCTTAATAGGACCTTCCGAAGTGAATCAATCTAGCGAGACAATGATTGGATAAATTAAAAACGCCAATGTAGTAAATTGCAACGTCAATCAGACGGAGCTGCGGGGCTGCGTCATTGCTCAGGCAATCAATCTTCATGAAACCGCGGAGTCTTTAAGAAAAATAAATTGCTTCTTACGCCACACGGTACGAGATAAACTCGCAATATGAGTGTAACCCCCGCGTGAGAATGGCGCGTCACATACCTATGTGTGTACTACACATGTATACATATTGGTTTAGGAGACGATTTTTCGAGGGTGAGTCTTTTTGAGACGTTGAAGACAATGATTGACAAAAGTATTGATAAAATTTATCACCAGGCACTGGTTCCCGGTGGAGTAAAATAGGGCCACCGTTTGTCTTCCCGTGGGTCGTATAACGTAATTAACGGATAGTATTTCATCCTCTCACTCTTATCTACCTAAAAGATCGCTTAGATTTGCTTCGCGACTCGTATTCTATGGTCTTGAGATCGTCAGAGAATCTAAGGTTGGGGATGCCAGCGCGCACTCCATTCTATCCGATTGTGGAATGCCTTACCCGTTAAAATCATAGTTGGTGAAATATGGATGTTATTACATCTCTACCTACGCTACTACGCCTGATCGAGTTGCCGGCACCGGAGTAGGACTGTGAATTAAAATATGTAATTTACTATGGATTGCTTATAATGACATAAAATAATAAGAAATGTATTTTAGTCAAAATTATTTTCCATAAAAAGCAATATGGTAAGTTAGCAGAATATAATTATTTTCTCATTAAAAACTTTGGAGAGAAGACAGACGGCAAAGTAAGAAAGTACCAAGATCACACATAACAGAAAAGTTTCTTGTTACTTTATCATTAAATATGTGTAGCATTTCACGATAACATTTATGCAAATGTAACTTTTCGAAAATGTAAATAAATACACTGTAGAGTTATGGAAATGAGGATAAAGGAACAGAGGCACCCGAAAACGTGTCGACTGACAGAAGTTGGTTGAGTCACAATAACGTTACAAAATTAGTTACCTTTTGACTACATGGCTAGACAACCTTTGTGGGGTACTTCCAATTTGCCTCACTAAGCATCTGGTGAGGTAAATTGGAATGTATGTCCGTTTTACCCCACTAAATTCATTTTGGTCAGGAAAATTATACCCGTTTCAATTTCTGGTACAATCGTGCCCACTAGGGTTGGTAACTTTGGATGGAAGAGGTGTTATTAAATAAAATAAAAAGAAGGAAAAAAAGTGTGTACGCTTTGTGGGGTAAAGTAGAAGTGATGGTGAGGTGACATATTATAAGCGTTAAAGTTGTTCCTGGCACTTCACCAGAATTTCATGATGTTTAATCACTTGACTATGATCTCCTCTTTAGAATTAACTTTGTGACTTTTAGGGAATGACTGATGTCTGATCTTATGTCCCCAAGAGGGAAGCCTGTACCAGAGGCCAGAGCCCCGTTCAGCCGCCGGCTTACAGGTGAGAATAGACTTTAATAATATAATAATGATAATGAATTTTTTGACTTAAGGTCTTGTGACCCCTAGATGAGGCAGAGGACGTTCACAGTGCGTCGCCATCTTTGTCAGTCTTGAGCTTCACATTTCTTTTCGGTCCAATTTCGAGGCTCTCTGCTTCTGCAACAATAGTTCGCCTCTAGGTATGTTTGGGACGGCCTTACGCTTTCCTTTTTTTTTTGTTTACGTGTGCAAAATCCCCACGGATACCTCCCTACCGGAGCCGGTGGAAGAGATTATGTCGGACTCGAACCAACTACAGAGTCCCTAACTCGTCCCCGGAAAACTGGGAGGCGTGCCAGGCGCGCCGCCGCCGCGGCCTGCGTATGCCAGGGTGACAGGCGGCTCCACCAGTCACCCCCAGGCCTGCGCTCATGGGGGGCGGAGGTCGTTCATCGACCTCTGACGCCTGAGTTGCCTTCGTACGCGGGCAGCTTGGCTTGCGATCCTTCGTCGCTTCCGCTGCTGCTCCCACCCCGCCTCCTCCTTCACGAGCATCACTTGCTCGCGGAAGGAACCTTACGCTTTCCTTGCGGGTTCCAACTATAGTAGGAGAGCCGACGATGCTTAGTGTGTAGTTACTCAAGCGTCACGGAACCTACATCCAAATATTTACGCCTCTATCGTCGAAGGATTAGGCAAAGGTGAATTAACACCCATATTACATCAATTATTAAATTCAGTGCCACGTAATAGGGGGTGAGCCTATTGTCGTCATTGGGGCATTATTGTTGACTCAAGCCATGCATCTGAGGCTAAGTCTGGGCTATATATATCTGTCTGATGTTAAACAGCCCTATTCCTTAGTCGCCTTGTACGATACCACATGGGGGGAGATGGGGTCGTCCAAGTTCTACTCTGAAATTGAAATTAACGAAACGAAATACGGAAAACTATAGGAATTGGTAGATTAGATTATAGAAAGAATAATGGTGTATAATGTTTCCATTTTCAGTGGTGGGGGAAGCATCTACATAGAAACATAATAAATATACAAATAATTTCATCCATCTTAATTAACTTTTTGTAAAACTTTGGTCTTATTATATTATTTTTAGTTATTCTGGTTTACCTTTAAAATAAAAACAAAAAGAAAACGACTGCGCCCGCGTGAATTCAGCCATAAAACACGTGTTACCGAATATTAGTTCAAATATCAAAATTAGTTCAATTAGTTTGGATTATACGATTTATCGAAATACAATATGATTAAAATGGGGAGGCAGTTTGAAATACGTGGGGCGCACTATAAGTTTCCGGAATGAATATGAAAAAATACTATTAAAGGTACAAAATTAATTTATTGTTTTTCAAAATAATCTCCCTTGGCGTCTATGCACTTTTTCATTCGATCAAACCAGTTTTGAAAACTTTTGTGCCACTCCTCTGTGGTGACCTCTGAAACGTGTTTTTCATACTCCTCGACAGCCTCTTCTGGTGATGAAAATCGTTGGCCGCGTAATTGGTTCTTAATTTTTGGGAACAGATAAAAGTCACAAGGTGCCAGGTCGGGACTGTATGCAGGATGACTCATGAGTTCTAAATTTTTCGCCTTCAAAAAGTTGTTTGTCTGTCTGGCCGTGTGAGAACTAACATTGTCGTGGTGCAGGATGATACGGCGTTTACGGTTATTTTTACGGAGTTCGTCAATAACTTCCGGCAAACAAATGGTCGTGTACCAGTCACTATTCACAGTACGACGATTTTCTAAAGCAACAGTAGCCACGTGTCCAGTTTTATTAAAAAAAGAAGCAATCATCCGCTTAGATGCACTTTTCACGCGCGCCACTTTGGTTGGTTTCGGCTCATCTTGAAAGACCCATACGCTCGATTGCTGCTTTGTTTTGGGATCGTAGCAATAAATCCATATTTCGTCACCTGTTACTATGTCCCACACCAAATTTGACGCACCTTCGTTGAATCTGGTAAGCATGGCACTGCACCAAGTGACGCGGTCCGTTTTTTGATCCTCGGTCAAGTTATGTGGGATCCACCGCGAGCACAGCTTTCTCACACCCAAATGTTTGTGTAGGATTGATTGTATTTGACTCATGCCTATTTCTAAGGATGCGCGAATTTCATGGTAGGTCACATGCCTGTCTGTTTCAATCATACGGCGCACAGCATCGATGTTTTTGTTGGTCACAGCGGTGGACGGCCGACCATCGCGAGATTCGTCACTGAGATTGATACGACCACGCTTGAATTCTGCAAACCAGCTATAAACAGTCGTCTTGCATGGAGCTTCATCGCCAAAAGCTGTTTCAAGCCGAGCGATGCTCTGTTGAGCCGTCAAATTACACTTAAAATCGTAGAAAATCATACTACGAAAATTTTCCCGAGTTAAATCCATGTTGATCCAGACACACAATTTTTTAAATGGCGCCACAAGGTAAAAACAAAAGACAGTCAGATGAAACAAACTGTATTCTACAGCCAAAGAGTTCTATTTTCAAATGTTGTAATAAATTTTTAAATATTGTTTATGTAAGTGGCCAGTTCCGGAAACTTTTAGTGTAACCTATGTAGTTGAGTGGTAGCAGGGCCTCTATACAAAATGATATAAAATATATATTGATAATATCATTAATTTTATCACAAAAAAGTAATAAATACGTGAGTTTCTGTAACTCGAAAATTGAATAACTTATGAATTATATAATTCTTTATTTCAAGAACAACAATGCTGTTAGCATTGTTTATTAGTATCTACCTAATATTAGTGTTACAGTAAACAAATCATTGCACTACGTCACACTATTTTATTCTTTAACCTTACTGGTTTCACCTCACGTCACCTCTCGTCAACTCACGTCACCTCACGTCACCTCACTTCACCTCACGTCATCTCTGTCTCCCAGTTTGCACTAGCATAGATATTGTCGTTTACTCTATCTTGCTTCGTCGTTATATTATAAAATAATTGTTCCAATTATTATATAAGATAACTAATAATTGCACATCTAACACTAATACTAATATAATATTGAAAATGTGAGTCAAATCAATGATTATTATATTGAATCTTGAATCAATTGAATTGAAATTGAATTGTATTGGATTCTCAAAGTTTTATAATTATTGTTATAATCATTAAAATCTAACGTTATCAACGATAAAGAATAGAATCTCATTCTCTTAAAACCTATTACAGTTCTAGAATGTCACTTCGTGTAGACCCCTATTTGATTAATAGCTCAATGTCGGAGCTATGTGAGATTGTTGGACTATTAATTAGATATACATTTTAAAGTTTGCATGTACATTTGTAAGCTTAAAAGGGATTATTTAAATCACTCAACGGCTTACACCATTTGTTGTATCAGTCATTGGAACTAAGCATCCCTTGCTGATTCATCTTTGTGAATTAAAATGGCGGAGTGAGTCAATTGTTTTGATTTACTCTTGTAATTCCGGACTTTCTGGAGGTACCCAGATTAGATTTTACAATAGATAAAATTAAAAGGTAAAAATTGTGTAAGAAAGCGTTGATAGCTTAGTGGGCAAGGAGTCGGTTTTACGATCGTGTGATCCTGGGTCTGAATCCTGGCTATTATATTATTATCGATATGAAACTAATATAGGTATTTGCACAATCATGGTCACTCTTATTAATATTAAAGCTATGGAGTGTTTGCAAAAACAACCGGGAACAAGTCCAAACAAAATCGCTAATGGATACAGTAAGCATCGTGCGTCGTGAACATGATCGAGATCGGCTTCGAGTTTGTAGTGAGAGTGAAACCAGTGGTAGTGCAAAGACGTGTAGTAAAAGAACTCGAACGAGAATAGATCGACATATTTACTTCTAAAATCTTGTTCACAGTTTACCGCTAATACTGCAGATCCTTCGTGATCATGGTTCTTTTTTTTTTTTTTTTTTTTTTATATAGGACACGTCAATTGGACTTCGCCTTGCCTGATGGTAAGCTGAAGGCAAAGTCCCAGAAAAGAGGGTCACCATTACTTACACATACCGTGTGACAATGGTGACACTCAGCTTGACGGCCTCATCATATGCTTTTTCACGCCCCGCTTAAAGGACCCGGGACTGTAGGAAGAAGGAAACACGTGAGCTGGTAATGAATTCCAGGCCTTAATGGTGCGACAGAGGAAAGAGTCTCCGAACCGCTTGCTTCTTGATCGGATGTTTTGCACCGTGTGCGGATGACATCTAAGACCTGCACGCGTTGTCCTGTGTAGGAAAGGGGAGGGTGGGACTAATTGGAAGAGCTCATCAGAACACTCCCCATAGTACAAACGGTAAAATACAGCCATGGACGCAACATCTCTACGCAGCTGTAAAGGTTCTAGGGTGTTCGTGATCTCGGGATTCCCAATGATGCGGACCGCACGTCGCTGCAACCTGTCGAGAGCATCTAGTAAGTACTTTGCTGAACCATCCCAGAGATGCGAGCAGTACTCCACACAGGAGCGAATTTGTGTCTTGTATAGAAGACACCGCTGCTCCGGCGTGAAAAATCGTCTCACTCTGTTCAGGACTCCGAGTTTTCGTGAGGCTGTTTTGATGATGCTTTCGATGTAGTTTTTGTTATTCAGGTTGCAGCGAACATCCATACCTAGGATATTGAGATTGTCCTGCAGTGGCAGTGGCGTGCTCTGAAGAGTGGGGAGGGGAAGGAAAGAAGATACTTTTGCTGTAAACGCACATGCCTGCGTCTTCTTGGCATTGAACTCAACCAGGTTCTCAGAGCCCCATTGAGAAATGTGATTCAGGATCCCGTCAAGCTCAGTGACAAGAAGCTGCCTTTTCTCCGCGATATCCGACTGCTTGGCCGCAGGATGTCCATGATAACTCCCATGCAAAGTGCTATCGTCTGCATAACAATGAACATTGCCGGTAGACAGCATGTCGTTGATATGCAGAAGAAAGAGAGTGGGTGATAAGACGGACCCCTGGGGCACGCCAGCATTAACCTGCAGAAACTCCGAAGCTCGTCCGTCACAAAGGACGCGAATACGGCGCCCCTGCAGGAAGCTAGCAACCCAGTTGCACAGCCTAGAAGGCAGACCAAAGGCAGGTAGCTTGGAAAGAAGCGATTTGTGCCAGACTCTATCGAAAGCTTTGGCGATGTCAAGACTAATTGCCAGTGACTCGCCGTGCTTGTCCATAGCCTCACCCCAAAGATGGGTAACGTATGCTAGAAGATCACCCGTTGACCGTTTCGGTCTGAAGCCATATTGCCGGTCATTAATTAAGGAGTGATCCTCTAGGTGCCGCATGAGCTGTTTGTTGATTATGTGCTCGAACACTTTGCACAGCACTGAGGTGACGGCTATGGGTCGATAGTTGGTTCTTGCAACTATGCTGAAATATCGAAAACTCATAAGTAGTTCTTTCAAAAATATTCCAATCAATCAATTGCAGTCCTCTGTGTAATAGGACCCGATCATCCGCCTAATTCATCCAATCTATTCTAGGTACCTTTTCAATTCGATACAATAATTGGATCTTCAAAATTCTAATATTTTCAAATGCAACACTGGAATTTCCCTAAGGTATATCTAGCTATGCTTGCTGCTCAAATAAAAAAATGCTCATTTGATGTTATTAAATCCGAATACAAGTAAAGATAGACTCCAATATTATAGACGCTAAACAAAAAGCTTCGTTTACAGTTGTGTACATTTAGATACGGTTTCGTGTGTCTAGAGTAGTAAATTCTACACTAATCGTCACAAGCTCACAAATAGAAGTGTTTAATCAACACACTACACTAAATACACTTTTTGTTTAGTGTAGTGAACTGATTAACATTGAATTAAATCAAAATACAAGTAAAGATAGACTCCAATAGACGCTAAACACAAAAACTACTTTTAAAACAATTATGTAAAGTTCCATATTATTTAGTGTGTCTAGTGTAGTGAATTCTATATTGAACGTCACAAGCTCACAAGTAATAGTGTTCACTACACTAAACACACTATGTGTTCAGTGTAATAAATTGATTTAGATTGAAAAATTCAATACTCAGACGGGACTTAAACCCGTGATCAGATAGGGGAATGCTCTGACGACTGAGCTACTGAACCATGTCTTGAGTATTTAAAATTCTCCTATACTATTATCTTGGGGCGACGGTGAGAGCCATCTACCAATATAGTTATCAAACTAATAACCTACTTTAAAATTTGATTAAATAGTGTAGTGAATGCGTATATCGTTATAAGTAAAAGTATTTAGGACATCACCAAGACCATATAAGTCAAACCAAAATGAGGAAAAGGAGTAAGCAGATATGAAAAAACAGACTGGAAAAACGTATTAAATTTCCCAAAATTTTTCCAATAAAAAAAAATCTTATCTCGTTTATAAGGACGTAAACATGTTTACTGCGCTGAACAGCAACGTTCTACAGTACCTATATGAGTATTTTTCTTCTGGCTCATAGACAACATAACTAACTAAAATAACTAAATGCATGATGGTGACCATTCTGTCCAACTCGCCTGCAAATGCCCGAAGGGGAAGGCAGAAGTCTGTTAACACCCACATTTATATTGACTATGATTTTTAATCTCACGCAATAGAGGCGAGCCTATTGCCGACAAGCGGACAAAGATGGAGAAGGCAGAGATGCTTGAAACAATTAGTTATTTTATCTTTTATTAATTTTTTTAATCACAATCATCTGTGTTTATTTAGTTTATACTACCATGGACGGAAAATAAGCAGGTTTTCCCATGCGCCTACAATATGGGGTTCTTTAAAAAGTGCATTAGGAGGTTTCTTCAGGGTCGGCAGCGCGAGTGTGACGCCTCTGGTGTTGCACACGTCCATGGTACGCCACGGTAACCACTTCCCTTCAGGTGGGCCGTGTGCTTGTCTGCCACCTGAGTGGTATAAAAAAACATAGTTTATTTAATGGTGAGCTAGATGGTGTGCTACTATGTAAACACAACGTGTAGTTTTGGTGCGGAATAATTTAAACTTGAAATTAATACTAATATTGAGTCCCTGCGTTCCTAATGCGGCAATCAACATCCCCAAACTGTACCACCTGCAATACGCTCGATGACCTGTACCATATTTTGATGGAATGTGTACGGAATGAAACGCACAGGGATCCTCTGTTGAAGAGTAGCCTAATGGTGGGGAGTTGTAACAGTGCCCTGTCTGAGCCATTATCGGATACAGCCCGGGCACTGTACAACGTTGCATATTTCCATAGGCCACGGTAACCGCTTCCCATCAGGTGGGCCGTGTGCTTGTCTGCCAACTTAGTGGTATAAAAAAAAAAAAAGAAACTTAGTTAAGTTTAGAGGTTAAGCATATGATAACTGTGCATATATGTTTTTGTTTTTTTGTTTGATTTGTATATGTTGATTTGTATTTGTGTGTGTTTGTTTACAATATGGGCAACATAATCGCTCTAGCGACAAAGCCCTTCAATAAAGAAAAAAAATATTGAGTCCCGCAATCTCTTCAGGGAGATTGCGAAGTGTATGGTCGTCGCTTTTCGTGACCAGGCCCCTTGATTCTACTAAAGCAAAACCACTACAACAGACATTGTCATACCACAAACACTGAAACAAATAGCATACAATTTTAGACTTTATTTCTATACAGGGTAACCACTATAGTTATTGCCCAGTTAAGGGATTGATACAATATTTTTGTTTATAATATTTTTATTTAAAAATAAATCCACTAAAAAACTATTGCTTTTGGAACTAAAGTATACTTTCTAAAGGAACATCAGTCATTTCGTTTTTAAATCTTTGGAGACATAATATTTAAAAATTAACAAAAAAAAGTCCTCTGAAATCACAGTAATTACCCACTCGATTTAGTCATTGCCACTTATCACATACAGTTATTGACCACCTTATAGTAATCAAGTAATTTACCTTAATTCTAATTTATATGACTAAAAATTGAGATCTCTTCTTGCTTTTTGTACATTTAAATATATATTTTCACAATCAGAATAGGAATCATCATCAGAGTCATTAACTTTGTAGCAAAAATGACATAAAAACAGCATAATGTCGACATCATCGGGAATGTTATTTTTATGGCTATCTGGTACACATCTTATATGAAAGGCTAGGTGACAGCCACTGCATTCAATTTTGTGTTTAATAATGATATGTTTGCACACTGCACAAGCGTCATTGGATTTTATGTGTACTTCATCCAAAACAATGATCTTTTTCGATTCTGGAAAGACACTAGCATTGCTTTCTTCTAGATTAGTAATTACTTTCAGTTCTCTTTTTTCTGATTTAACTTTAGTTTTACCCTTGCTTTGAACTTTTTTATATTTCTCAGTCTTCTTCACTTCTCTCTCCATTTTCTTCTTTTCCTTCTCTTTCAATTGTATTTCTTTATCTGTTTGTTTTTTTTGTAAAGCTAGTTTAAAATTGTTTGACGTAATAGCAAATGGTTGTCTTTCTAGTTGACGCTTCCCTTTTCTTACAGGTGTTTTTGGATAGGCTAAATATTCTCCAAAAGAAGTTTTTATTTTAACCAACTTCGGACTCTCAAGAACACTTACAGTAGGGGTAATAGATTGGGACTGGCTAGATTGGTTTTGAATTTCAGAATTATCATATAAAATATTTGGATCAGATTTAGATGTCCCAGGGAGGCTATATAGGTAGTAAGGAGTTTCGTTACGTTTAGTTACAGTAGGAAGACTATTTATTTTTATTGGAGGAACTTCTACGTGCTGCATAAATTGTACGTCATCTAAAACTACAATCTGATTACAATCTTTTAAATTCACATTAGTATTCTCATTAACGGATTGCAAAGATAATTGAGCTTGATTTGCTGTCGTCTCGTCATGTGTGACTGTATAACCTTGAATTTGTGAATAAAATGCTTTCCAAAGGTTGTAGATGATGCTCAAGTGAGGGTCAGTGGTATAAAATGATTCATCTTGGAATCTATCACAAAGAGAAGCTCCTGTTAAATTTTTGAATGTTTCGAAATTAATCGTTGCAGTATCTGGAACTTCCTTAGAAATCTCTCTCTGATTACTAACACTCTTGCCTAAGCACTTAGAATAATTGATGGAATCAGGGTTAAAAGGGCAAAGACCGCAAGTTCTAAAACCATTAACCAATATTTCTGGCCTCAGACTTACTTTGAGGACTTCATAGAGAATGGGTGCAAAATTAAGTTTTGTTATTCCCTTATTTTCATTCGAGAGTTGCCATTTCTTCAAATATTTTCTCCAGCCAACTTTCAAGGGTCTAAATGCGGAGACGTCAGCTGGTTGAATTATTCTCGTCGCATTGGGATACAAAGCTATCAACTCAATTTGAAGATGCGTGCATAACTGACTCAGATGATAATTTAAATGTGTTTTGTGACCATCAACATAAAGAATGACTGGAAACTCAACTGATTTGCTTACTAAATAAGGATGAAAGACGTTGGCTATATATTCGTAAAACACTTCGGTAGTCATCCAGCCATTGTCGGATTTTCCAATACCCCATCCTTCTGGTAAAGACTCACATATTTTTTCAGGTAGTCTTTGATAGGGATACACAATAAATGGACAGCATATGTCACCAGCAGCCGAAAACGTGAATAAAGCTGTTATAGATTCTTTCGCGTTAGAGTGTTCGATGTTATAAACATTTTTGGATCCTTTCTCAGCTACAACGAGTCCCGAACTTAGACAAATCTGAAAATTTGTCTCATCAGCATTGTAAACCCTACTGGGTTGACTAAGAACTTCAATTAAGCCCTTTTCGTCAGCGTAAGCGCGAATTTCATCAAACCATCCTCTGATGTCTTTTTCAGACACGTTTGAGCTGGCTTTAGTCACTCCTTCAGAAGTTCTTATGCTTAATTTAGAGTGCCTTTTTAAAAAAGCCTTCCACCACCCAATGCCAGGCCTGTTATTGGAAAATGGGTTAGGTCTTGGATTCTCAACAAGAAACTTCTGCACACTATCTAAAATATTTTCTTTATTCTTTGGGAAACCTTTACGAGCTGAAGTTATTATCCAGTCTTCAAGAAGAGCTTCTTCATTTATAGTTAAGATAGGCGATGGGCCCAGGCTAGTTTTATGACCTGGGTTACGTTTATAGAACCTTAATGTTGATCTTGGGACACCGTATTTCTGTGCTATTTGACGATCTGATAGTTGCTGGTCATTATGCTGTACTTCAGCAATCGCCTTTTCGAGGTTTTCTTGCGTATATTTTAACTTTGGTACTTTTGGCATTCTGAAAGATACAATTTATTTTCAGATCTAAAATTCTATCCCCTAATATATAATTATTGGCCGGGCAATAGCTGTACCAATTACCATTGGCAATATCTGAAACAATATATGGCAATAACTAAATTTGTCAAATATTTAACACAGTGATTACCCACCCCCTTTTAAAACTTTACGAATAAAGTAACGGTCAAAATGATACGTTATACACATACTAAAATCATTCTTTTAACCTATAAATTAATCGAAAATCTCTTATGAACCAGAAATCCCAGTAAGTATTATCAATTCAGATACGTTGTTCTTAAGAAAAATCACAAGAAACTTACTTTTTTAGCGGAACTGCACACCTGTTACACTGACTTCAACCATGACACTTAAAAAAGGGAAAATGTTGCCAGTATTTTAAATTAAAAATATTACCATAAGTCTAAAAGTGACCTCTATCGCAATTTATTTGAACTGGTTCCTTTAGAAATTAACAAAAAATGTATTCATGCTTAATGTTGGCAATCACTGTATGCTGGGCAATGACTATAGCGGTTACCCCACTTAATGTTCAAAATTCAATGAAAATTACATATTTTCATTCCCTCTGCAAAAAGCCTCCAAACAAAAAGAAACAAAAAAATGAACTTTATCCGTGGCATGACAGTGGACAGAACCACTGTCATACCACGGATAAAGTTTTAGCAGAATCGAGGCCCAGAAGGCTTGCCTTTTCTTAGTCTTAGGTCAGAAAATAAGCATTGCCAATAAACGTGGTAACGCTGCCAGTCTTCTGGGAAAGCTACCACATGATGCGGCGGAATTCCATGACGCATTTCTTTTTTTTTTTTTTTTTTTTTTTTTTATATAGGACACGCCAACTTGACCTCACCTCGCCTGATGGTAAGCTAAAGGCAAAGTCTCAGGAAAGAGGGTCACCATTACAGACACTAAGTGCTACAATGGTGGCACTCAGCTTGGCGGCCTCATCAGATGCTTTTTCACGCCCCGCTTAAAGGCCCCGGGACTGTAGGAAGAAGGAAACACGTGTGCTGGTAATGAATTCCAGGTCTTGGTGGTGCGGCAAAGAAAAGAGTCTCCGAACCGCTTGGTTCTTGCTCGTATATTCTGCACAGTGTGAGGGTGACATCTAAGGCCTGCACGTGTTGTCCTATGTAGGAAAGGAGATGGTGGGATTAGTTGGAAGAGCTCGTCAGAACACTCACCGTGGTAGAGACGGTAAAATACAGCCAAGGAAGCAATATCTCTACGCATCTGCAAAGGCTCGAGGGTGTTCGTGACCTCAGGGTTCCCAATAATTCGGACCGCGCGTCGCTGCAACCTGTCGAGACTTTTACTTACAAAATTAAATGTAGTTTTGGTTTTCTTCAATATTTTTTTTATTAATGTATATATTATAATAGATTTAATTAGTGAATATAGATGAATAGACAATTAATTATTTATTGTGTAAATAACCGACTATACAATAATAACGTTAATAGATAAGAAAAATATGTTAATATGATCATATGAGTTATTCCGGTTAGATTCCCTGATCTGATACCCTGCCGATTGTTATTATGTTTTAATTCCCGATTGATCTGCCGCAAACTGTGTCATTCCGGTCTGATCCCCTTAGTCTTTTTTACAGGTAAGTACAGTCGATAGAAAAACAGTTGTAATATGTTTTGTATAAAATCGAAACTTTTTTTGTCTTCAGCCCGTGTAATGTAATATTAACGGAAGAAGGAGATGAGCAGTTTCAGGTTACAGGCATGCGTTTGTGATTTCAGTGGTTTTTTTTACGTGCGCAAAATCCCCACGGATACCTCCCCACCGGAGCCCGTGGGAGAGGTTATGTCGGACTCGAACCGACTAAAACGCACACCGCCTGTGGGTCGCTTTGGTTGCCGAAGGTGAGGTGGACAGGCATATCCCTCGCACCCCGGCCGGTGATTTCAGTGGTTAACGTGAATGAGTGAAAGATATTGTTTGATATAGGTACAAAAATTGACTATTATTGAAATTGTATAAATTAATTATTGTTAATTTGCTTCACTTTGGCATTTAACACATAAAAAAATTCAGTTTCTGAAATCACAATTAATATTGTTCATCGCTGATATAAATCATAAATACGTTCTGATATAGAATCACATTCATAAATTATCACATTTTGAGCATGGAATAAGTAATAAATTATAAAACATAACGTAACATAAACTCACGCCTAAATCCCCGAAGGGGTAGGCAGAGGTGCTAGCACCCACATTTCGCCAGTTTATGTTTAGGTCCCAATCTAATAGGTGGCGAGTCTATTTCCATTAACCGGTCACTTATAAACCTGCGATAAATACACACAGAACTTCGAAAAGTATCTAGAAGTCAGTGGTGTATGCCATGATAAAACCTGGGATCGAACCCGAGACCTCGCCACAGCAGTCCATTACCCATACCACTAGGCTACCGAGGTTTCTTAAAAACTAACGTAAACTAACTTTTAAACTCTCGCGTGAGGAAAATCAAAGGTATGTATGTATCTATACAGTTACACCCTATCAATAAACCCTAAATTGGAAAACTAAAAATACCAACCTCCTATATTTTTAATACCGATATTTATACCCAACCCTTTCTATTCTCCCCTCGAGTAATCCGGTGGCCGTACCAGCCAAACTCAATTATTCAATCCCCGTCAGTTTTAACGAGGATAGTACATATTACGTTACATTCGATTCGTTCTAATCGATAATAATCATTAGTCTGGACACCTTTCGTGACTACCAACCAATACATATTTAACCCTATCGCCAACTTCGTTTGATATCAATATAGACTTTATTTCTTTTAAATTTAGAGTGTTAAGTAGTTTTATTTTTGTTGTGTCGGGAGGTCTACGTATATTGGATATTAAGGACGGTATTTCGTATGCAGTTTCCCAGGATAGGTAAATTGCATTGTATGGTAGTTTAACAACTTGTAAACAGTACAGTGTTGGCTTATTTAAGTTCTAGTCTGAGTTACAAATTTAATTTGATGGAACCATGAGTGATATGGGGGCTGTTTATTATTCTGGGTGAAAGTTTAGAGTAATAGCATATTATATACTCATAAGAGCTTGGGGAATTAGTGACAGCGGTTTTGATATGCATTGTTTACGTACCTAAATGTTTGGATTTGAACCTATGATTAGAAAACAAAAATTTTAATGTTTCTAGATTATGTTTACGAAAGGGTTAAAGTGATTTTCTATCTTTTACATGATAAAAAACAAGATTTAGCAGTGATCTCTTGAATTACGTAATTTATGTTACTTATTTACGTTACTTATATTAACCACGATAGCCTAGTGGTATGGGTAATTGACTGCTGAGACGAGGTCTCGGGTTCGATCCCAGGTTCTACCATGGCACACACCAATGACTTTTCGATACTTTTCGAAGTTATGTGTGTATTTATCGCAGGTTTATAAGTGCCCGGTTAATGGCAATAGGCTCGCCACCTATTACATTGGGACCTAAACATAAACTGGCGAAATGTGGGTGCTAGGGTGTTAGCACCTCTGCCTACCCCTTCGGGGATATAGGCGTGAGTTTATGTTATGTTATGTTTTATTTTACTTTCTTAATTTCAAATAAAAATATTTTACTAGAGAAGAAATATTATTATTACTTTCTCAAAATTCAGAAATTAGTTCTACTAACTTTGTGTTTTAGTTAATATGAAGTTTTGTGAATTACCAATTAGGCTTCCCAAAACTTTTCATTTACCAAAACTTTTTCAATAACTGTGTTTTCTCTGAAAAGTTTCACTAATATTTTATATATATTATTCTTCTTGATTTTATAGCAAAGATCTGGCAGGTAACGCCAAACGTAATTAGACTTTTGTTATAATAATATAATCTTTCTGAGCAAAATCAAATCAAATCATGACTCTGTGGGGTGGCGGTAGTGCGGTAGCAGTCACGCAGGAGGAGCGGGTTCGATCCCCGCTAAGTGCAAATATTGGTATGCATGAATATGGGCATTTGTCTGGGTGTATCTATGTATTATATGTTCGTATTTACAAAAAAAAAAAGGATTTAAGTATGTTTATCCGTATTCTATATTACATAACACAAGCTAATTATACTTTGCTTACCATGGATCTAGATAGCGTTGTGTAGAATGTTATAGAATATTCATTTATTTATTTGAATCAGATCATTATGATTCTCTTATATTAAACAGTATAATATTTAAACAGTGTTTGAGACATATCTTTTAAGTAAATAATGCCTGTGTAGTCAGGTAGGAACTTTTTTGATTTTGTATAGTACTAGCTGTACCCTGCCACGCTTCGCTGTGGCACATTGTAATTGAATGGTTGCGAAATGAGAAACGAAACAAAGTGGTACACAGGCGATCGTTAAAAAAACTGTTTTATCGCTGTCGCGGATATGTGACTGATGCAAAAATTAAATAAAAACAATACTTGATGCGGATTATATATCATACTAAAATTTCAGCTTGATTTTGAAGCGTACACAAACCAACATAACATTTTTCTATACATATATATACTAGCGACCCGCCCCGGCTTCGCATGGGTGCAATGCTGATACTAAATACACTACAGTAATTCAAAACGCAACGACCCGCAATTTTTAAATCTGTAATATCTTCGAAAATATTTTTTAAATGATATGCTGTAAAGCGCCATATAGATCTACGTGGTAATCATGATATTGAATTGTAGCTTATTTGACACGTTTGTCGGTTTACCATAGCAGTGCCATCTATTGATTATTTATTTAATCCAGTCGAAAAGTATCGACATCTGTTAGAATCTTTTGGAGTTAACAGATAATTGTGAATGTCAATTAATTATTTCATTTTTCATTTCATTTATTCATAATTTGCGAAATATGGGTATATAATACATTGTTGTTCATAGTTGTGATAGTATCACCATACTCAACCAGACGGCATGCAAATGTCACATTCATTAGTAGGTCAAAATAATAATTTCAGGCATTAAAATTTAATACAATAAAATTGCGACTATAATTAAAGATCTAAATCGGTTAAGTAGTTTAGGAGTCCATCGTGGACAAACATCGTGACAGGAGATTTATATATATTAAGATATTGAGCTGAAATTTTACGTATTTACACACACACACACACATATATATATATATATATATATATATATATATATATATATATATATAACAATTTGAAGTGTATGTCTGTAAGTGAAAGGAATAATAGTGTGTTGTATGTGTGTGTGTGTAATATATGAATAAATAATTATTAAGTCTGACGAAAACATGTTAAAGGGACTAAACAGACTATTTATATGGACACACCAGAGCAATAATTGAATGTAATAAATGAAGCGCAATTATTTAATTTCAAAAATCATAAGTAATTATTAAAGTGTTAAATGTGAATATTAGTTAAACATCGATTTAAAATTAAAAGACACCAAAAACAGTCGCGCATACAAAAAATGTCTAGAAGAGCAAGAATGTGACATATTGTTTTACCAGGAGTCCAATTGAGCAGTCCGACTGGGAAAGTACCTCCGCCCTATAGGGCTGTCGGTATTCTGTAGAATACCGCAGTCATTATAACCTTGTTTTGTGTTCCCGGCGGTGAGTATGGTAGCCAGAATTCACTGGAAAGTTTTTGTGCTGTCTGTGAGAAGACCAAAAGGTTGTCCTGCTTTGTCTTTTACACTGACGGCACAGAAACTCTCTGCTTACAGGGTCAGGAGCGCGAGTGTGACTCCCTTGGTTTTGCACACGTCCATAGGCCACGGTAACCACTTTGCATCAGGTGAGCCGTGTGTGTGTCTGCGACCTAAGTGGTATAAAAAAAGTTGTTTAAACGATCCAAGATATGTATTGCTTACAAAAAAATGCAACAACAGTGAAACATACAATTTATGTAGAAAAGTTTATGTTGTACCGTACATCAAACTCAGCCAAACTAAATTATCACTAACCTTGTATACTATACGTAATGTACTCCTTATGGCCTTAATGGTCACAGATGAGGTCTCCTTTAAGTTATCAAATTATTAAATTACACTGTTTGAGAAATTTCAGTAATTTAAGTGATAAGTGTGACTAAACTTTGGTGGTATTAAATGACCATTTTAGGTCTTCTGGTGATCAGAAATTATTTAATATATCGTCTCATAAAGAAAAACAACACAAGTTCTGATTGCAGATAAAGTTTCCACTTGGGAACCTGAAGTCCTCCAACAACTCTCTTCTCTTTATCATTCTTTCCTTCCTTCTTCCTACAGTCCGGGTCCTAAAAGTGAGGCGTGATAAAGCATATTCTAATGAGGCTGTTAAGCTGAGTGCTACCATTGTAATATGGTCATCTTTCCTGAGACTTTGCGTTCAGTGAACGTGTGAAGACGGAATGACGTGTCATTCATTAAAAAAATCGGTAGCAGTCAATGTTTTATATTATTAACATACAAAGCAGCACCAACATTCATAAAAGTATTAAAAGCACGTTTTTGAACAGTATGTAGATACCTTGTTACGTTTTTGCTCAAGCATTGTCCTATTTGAGCGACAAGTGCAACAACGCGACGCGTTTTGACACGTCGCGTAAATATCAAATGGTCGTTGTTCTTTATTGTGTCCTACGTTGTGTCGCGTTAATATGTCATGTGAAGTATGGAAGAATAATGTCACGCATCGCGTCGTATTGGCACGCTGTCGTGCTTGTCGCGCTTGCAGCTGCCCGCTTGCTGCTTTAACTTTATATTGTTACAATGACTAAAGCAATGTAATATCAGTTTACTTAATGGCGCACGAGACTAAGTAATTTAGGGTTCTAGACCTGGAATTCATTACCAGCTCACTTGTTTCCTTCTTCCTACAGTTCCGGATCCTTTAAGCGGGGCATGAAAAAGCATCTGATGAGGCTGCCAAGCTGAGTGCCACCATTGTAACATTACTTAGTGTCTGTAATGGTGACCTTCTTTTCTGAAACTTTTCCATTTGAGCATCAGGCGACTTGAAGTCCAATTGGCGACTCCTAGATAAAAAAAAGGGTGTGCCAATGTATAAGAATGATTGTATTATATTTTGTAAACCTAAATAAATAAATCTAGTCAAGAAAAAGTATTCCTGCAAACCGATCTAGCTAAACTAAGTTATCTGTGTTAGGAGTGAGTTCACATCGGTAGTGTAATGTCCAGAATTCGAATCCGAGAATTCTTAATCACAAAACTATCAAAGCTGTTTTGCTATTTTATGTTAATTTCATATTAGAATTTCACCGATTAACCAAAAATTAAGAGTCAGCAAACATCGCGTGATTGGAGACAGTAAAAAATACCATTATTAAAGTTATGGGCACCGTCGTTTAAACTTGCTAGTCAAATGAGCGATACCAACAACAGCAGTATGTAATTAATATGTAATTTCGTATTTCTAGACATTACTTGCTTAGAATGAGTTATTTGTGAAAGAAAAAAGTTATAATCTGCATGATTCATGAAATTGTAGTGTGCTATTCTAAAATGGTGTTAAGAGTCTTGATTTATGCGTGTAGTCGGGGTATAAATCAAATTATAACGCGAATTGCATGTTACGATAGAGCTTACGGGTTCGATTCCTGGAAATATTTGAATGTATGCATGTGGAAGGCAGGGGAGCGAGAGAGGGGAGCAATGGTGTATATTGGTAGAGGCCTATGTCCAGCAGTGGGCTGCGATAGGTTAATTATTAATATTTAAATGATTTTTAGACTTTAGTCATTGTAACAATATAAAGTTAAAGCAGCAAGCGGGCAGCTACAAGCGCGACAAGCGTGACAGCGTGCCAATACGACGCGATGCGTGACATTATTATTTCATACTTCACATGACATATTAACGCGACACAACGTAGGATATAATAAAGAACAACGACCATTTGATATTTACGCGACGTGTCAAAACGCGACGAATTATTAAAGTGTTAAATGTGAATATTAGTTAAACATCGATTTAAAATTAAAAGACACCAAAAACAGTCGCGCACACAAAAAATGTCTAGAAGAGCAAGAATGTGACATATTGTTTTACCAGGAGTCCAATTGAGCAGTCCGACTGGGAAAGTACCTCCGCCCTGTAGGGCTGTCGGTATTCTGTAGAATACCGCAGTCATTATAACCTTGTGTTGTGTTACCTTGTTATAGGTTAATTATTGAAATGATTGATGTAATGTCTGTTTGCAGTGGTTTCTGTGATAACAAAATCACTATTTCCTAGATGCTTCCAAAGTTTGCACTTTGGGAACTTTACTGGGAGCGAAAGAGTAGTCAGCGCCACAGAGGTAAAAAAACAGTGCTGTTATTTTATAGTGCGGTAATCCCCTCGCATCCCTGTCGGAGTCAACGTCCAGTTGGTTACGTCGGACTTGAACTGACTAACGGGCCATAGAAATAGCCACCTCGGATGTGGAACTGTTGTGTCCCCTCTCTCTCTCTTCATGTCCTAAATAGGAAGATCCGCGCTGTTAAAATTTAGAAAACATTTTTAGAAGTTTTGTTTCCTTTTGTTCAGTTTATCATCTTGGTGACTAGAGTACTCAAAATGATCTTAATGCCTTGATTTTCCTCCTTCCTGTTGACTGATTGTCCTCATATTTGGTACACCCTTAGTTTCGACAATAGTTTAGTTTAAATCAATAAAACAGTTTGATTTGCTGTTAATACCTTAGACTTTGCGGTCAAAATTGTTCTGACGCTGACTGTACTGTCTACCACAACTGCTTACTAGCAATACAACTGTTATAAAACTTTAAAAAAATGATCAAAACACAACACAGAGTCCCATTGTACGTAATAGCAGAACTCCTTCAGTCGTCGTTTTTATCATTCTGAACGCTTTAAGTCGAAGAAAAAAGCGCTATTATTAAGAGCGAAGCAACATTAATACAGCGACCTCAAGGAGAACTATGAGAAAAACTTGCTAATGTACTGGTCGGAAAATATACATTTTCTTAATGAATTGAAAACGGCAGGAAACCAGTCGTTGTTTGTTCTGATGTAAAGCTTCGGTATGTATATCATGAAGAGAAATAGAATGAATACGCTTTTTATGAAGCAGTTTTTTTGCATTTTATAAAACAGTGTTTAATCAACATATTTACCAGTAGTAAATTGGATGAAATGGCTCAGTATAATTTTAACAGGCGACACAAATTTGCTTGACAAAATTTTAAACTCTTGCATTCCATGGTATAAAATATTGTGAACGGGATATAATGTGATCATGGTATAATGTATCCTTTGTGTTGCGTTAAATTCGTTCACATTATTTTATATAATAATTTTGTTTAGACTTTAAATCTGTTAATTTAAGGTTAACGAAGAAATAAGAGCTCACTGGAAAGTTTTTGTGCTGTCAGTGAGAAGACCAAAGGCTTGTCCTGATTGTTTATTCTACACTGACACAGAAACTCTCTGTTCTTATAGGGTCGGTAGCACGGGTGTAACTCCCCTGGTGTTGCACACGTTTATCTGTTATGGTAACCACGTTCCATCAGGTGAACCGTGTGCTTGTCTGCCAAGTTGTATAAAAAAAAAATCTTTCTGAATAGTTAGTGGATGAATTGGAGTTTTAATTATCCTCCATATATTATTCCCCAAATGGAATAAAAAATAATCAGCCTTAAAAACCCGTTATTTGAGCAAACTCTTATTTTAGTTAGTTTTGTTTGAGGAAATGTAAACGAAGCTATGAGTACAAGCAAGTACTAATAAATAAGATACCAACACCAAGCCCCTCATCAGTAGGTAGGATAATACTGCAGCACAACATAAGCTCACAAATAGTCCCAAAAACAATAAAATTCCAGATAAATTCGATTTAGTATAAATGTTACTAAAAAATAAAGCTCAAACGAGAAAGATCCCATAATTGAACGTCAACCTCGATCTATTTTAATAAGATCAAGCCCACGAGAATCGAATCGGATGACGATTGAAGTCGATTCATTGAGTTGAGCGAA
The DNA here is from genome assembly GCA_963662185.1 of Eilema griseolum. NCBI lineage: Eukaryota > Metazoa > Arthropoda > Insecta > Lepidoptera > Erebidae > Eilema > Eilema griseolum. The sequence continues at coordinate 23,371,271 of OY759238.1, forward strand.
TTGCACCGATTAAGGAAAATGGTACGATACGAGCAAATCTTATTGAATTCCTATTAAACACGCTATGGAAGAACCTTGGGAGTAGATTGAGTCTCATTTCAGATTATTAGAACTTATATTGCACTCATGAGATTTTATCGCCTTGCTTCTATCTTTTATTCTCTTGAATCACAATATGCCGTGAACATTATACTGGTTAAGCAAACATTACTCACATAATTTCAGAATCAAATACAAAAAAGCAAATGATAATTAAGAACATAACATAAAATCATGCCTATATCCCTGAAGAGGTAGGCCAGTTTATGTTTAGGTCCCAATGTCCCAATGGCTCGCCACCAATGTCCCATATGTGGCGAGCCTATTGCCATTAACCGGGCACTTATAAACCTGCGATAAATACACACATAACTTCGAAAAGCAACGAAAAGTCATTGGTGTGTGCCATGGTTAAACCTGGAATTGAAACCGAGTCCTCGTCTCAGAAGTCACAATCACAATTAATAATCTGGTATTACCCTCAATAGTTTTTCTGCTAATTTAAATGACTATAAAGCGATCTAATGGCCTTGGATATGTGTGCGACCAATCGACTGTCAGATTTGGCCAGTCCGCAGCGAATGGTCACGGTGGTATCTCGCTCACTCTCGACTCAAACTATTTCTTTCTCTTTCTTAACCACGTCCCCCGCCACGCTGCACGTACCCATGGTGCAGTACAGCGGTCGTGGTCATACTATAAAATGTCATGACAATATATTTTCTTGGATGGCATCGTGATAGCCAGCACTATCAGTGGTTTAAGATCTTTGGATCAGACAGTATATTTGAAGTGAATTTTTAGATTTCAACATCATGGAATCTGGAGTCATTACCAGCGTGTGGAGACACGGACTATACTGCGGCTACGTTTGCTTTCAATTCTAATCCCGTTTCTGCCACTCATGTTCCTACGTAAACTCATAGGTTCATAATATTAGTAGGATTATGAAGAATTTTAATTTACTATGAGATATGACGGCTACTGAGGACAGCTCATGATAGCACCATTACTAGTAGAATAAAATGATTTATTCTACTAGTAGCTTTAGTAGATGATGATGTACTATTTTTCATTATATCTTTTGTTTTTATGACATTACTGTCCATCACAAGGTTGCCTGGAAGTAATCGAGTCAGTGATAATAATTATAAATAATAATAATAATTTTTTTATCACAGAAAATGATAAGGGCCGCTCATTGTACATTAAACAATTTTTTTATATACCACTTAGTTGGCAGACAAGCATACGGCCCACCTGATGGGAAGCGCTTACCGTGGCCTATGGACGTATGCACCACCAGGGGTGTCACACTCGCGCTGCCGACCATGAAGAAACCTTCTGATGCCCCTCTTGAAGAACCCCATATTGTAGGCGCTTGGGAAAACCTTCCACAGCTTGAGTGTGCGTGGGATGAAGTTTCTTTCATACCGCACAGTGCGCACCGTCTCAGGTCGCAATGTGTGAGGATGAATTCCCTGCCTATGGCGAGAGGTGCGATGATAGAATGTAGCTACGGGCATCATGTCAAACAATTCATCTGAGCACAAACCATTGTTTAGGCGGTAGAACCCACACAGTGAGGTAAAATCCCTCCTAAGGCTAAGAGGTTCCACACAACCTGTGAGTATGGGATTGTCAACCAGCCTCAATGCCCGTCTTTGCACTGAGTCGAAGAGGTCAAGCTGGTATGCAGGTGCTCCAGCAAAAAGATGACAGCAGTACTCCATGTGAGGCCGGACCTGTGCTTTATAAAGAAGGAGTTGCTGCCCCGCAGTGAAGTACTGCTTCGCCCTGTGGAGCACTCCGAGTTTTCTTGATGCCAACTTAACCTTGTCCTGCAAATGACTTCGGTATTGGATGTCGCTGGAGATATCGACACCAAGGATCCCGATACTCGAGGAGATGGTAAGCGGTGTGCCCAGGAATTGCGGCGCTACAATGAATGGGGTTTTCTTAGCGGTGAATACACATACTTGTGTCTTAGTGGGGTTGAATTGGACTAGGTTTAGTCGTCCCCAATCGGATACTCCAGAGAGAGTAGTCTCGATTTTAGACACAAGTTGTTCGCGACTCTTCTCCACCTCGGACTGAGGGATATTTGCACAGCCCGTGTAACACGTGTCTCCGGTACTGTCGTCTGCATAACAATGAATGGAGCTGTCAGACAGCATGTCATTGATATGCAGCAGAAACAGCGTCGGAGACAACACGGAGCCTTGTGGGACACCAGCGTTTATGTTCATGCGGTCCGAGCAGCTGCCGTCGACGACGGCTTGGATGCTTCTGTTGGACAAAAAGCTGGAGATCTATTCGCACAGTTCCTCGGGGAGTCCATAATATGGCAACTTCGCAAGAAGACCTTTGTGCCAGACCCGATCGAAGGCCTTCGCTATATCGAGGCTGACCGCTAGTGCCTCACCCCGACTCTCGATGGCCTGCGCCCACCGGTTTGTGAGATACACAAGAAGGTCACCAGTAGAGCGACGGTGGCGAAAGCCGTACTGTCGATCGCTCAGTAGCTATATACACGCTACCTACTTGTTCTACTGTAAATCTTTATTTCTATCTATTTTTAATCTCTTGAAATACTCGAAATCATTAGTTTTTTATTGATAAACATTCACTTAATTATTAAATTATACAGTCTCGCTCACGTTTATAGCGTAGACTGATGTATCTGATAATTTTATTCATGGAATCTTCACAAAGTGGATGCGCCGATAATTAGTTCGGCGCAGCCATCAACCTGAACTCAACGAGTCATGTTAAAATGATGAAAATGATTAAAGTATAATATTTTTGTCCTATAATTTCGTGCAGCACTCGCGTCTTTACTGAAATACTTTTAGCGTTAATATCAAATTGTCAAGTACCAATATTATAATGTCTGTGCAATGTAATAAATAATTAAGTTTAGATAGTAATTAATCACTTTGCCCGATAGAGTTGGATATTATGCATAAATTACATGGACCATAACATAAACACATACACATGGAACATCTGAAATGTTGCGTACGTATGTAAACACAAGAAAGTAAATATGTGTACACCTTCATAGAGGTGGCCGTGTGTATTCAATTTCCTCCACAATGCATAACTCATGTTCAATATCTCTGTTAAATTAACCTGAAGGCTTAATCTTGTAAATCTGAACATCAGCTCACTCCTTCTTCAAGCGTGTCAAGATCATATTCCAGATTAAGCTACTACATCTAATTGACTACCTGTTAACTATTTTGACGAAACATCGCCGATCTATTTGCCAATTAGACATAACTTAATTATCTTCAATACAAGAAACTATAAACTATACTCAAACGACAAACATCTAAGCTAAGCCCACGACTCCGGCCGCGAATACTAATGCGTTCCTTTATGCCCAAGGATACCGTTGTTGTTTCCCGGTGGAGTAGAATTGAGCCACTCCATTTAGAAGGTGACTAAGGGATAGGACTGTTTTCCGAAAGCAAAGATAAAGCCCATGACAAAGCGCGCGCTGGATAGCAATATGCTCAGCCCCTTTTACGTGGAACCAAAAATATAGTTGGTGAAAATTATGGTGGGCGTTAATACACTTCTGCGTATTCCTTCGGAAATTCACAGTATTTATGCATGTATTTATGCATGTCGTCCCAAGAAAAGACTTGCCTGCGTCTTATTCTCTATCTAACTAAATCCATTCAAACGTTTTGCATGGCCCCGTGTTTCTTCCCTCCAGAATAGGCAGTAGGTATCCTTACATATTTCACGAGTTTCTTAGAGGGAGCAGGTTTTGAGTGCCTTGACCAGCCATTTTCATGACAAAAATCGTTATCTGTCAGATTTTCGATCTGTTTGTTCCAGGGTAACCTCCAAAGTGTCTGAAGTGATTCTGACGAGATTTTTACGTCAGAATAGCCGATGCTATAAGGCGTCACTCAGGCAACTTGCATCCCAAACTCAAGTGGTATAAATAGTAAAAAAGTTGAAATGCAATATTTTTTCATGCACAATACGATCTACATATATTCCATATCAATGTAAACATAAAGTAATATAAAAGTTTTCAAAGAAAACTTAAAAGTTTCAAACACGTTTAACGGAGTTTGACACGAGTCACCGATCGACTTCAACCATAATAAATTTAAAGTTTCCTTGTAACGGTCAAGGGATTTTTAATAATCTCGATGCTAGGATGAATAAATTATTGGATATTGAATAAAATTGTAGAAGTTTGACGTTCGCTTGCAGAACAAAAGAAAAGTTAGAAATTATTTTCGAAGGTATATTATGTATTGCGGGGATACGTATCAAAACTTTCAGCTTATAATGAAATTACTGGGAGATTGGAATTCAAAAGTATCTAACTTTGAATACGTTGGTTTTTGTAATCATTGTACTTTGATCTTTGTTGTATGATGATCGGGAACTTTTAATGTTAACTTTCTGTGCTTCGGTATTAATAATATGATCTTATTCACCATTCGTTCGGTGCATGTGGTGACGGAGAAAGAATACAAGCATAAGAGGCGACTAACGGAATAATACGCAGACGATTTATCTGCGAGAGAAGGAAAACTCATAATAAAACCCTGCACCAACCCGTCAGACCAGCGTAGAAACAGTAGGTCAAAGCCTCCCAACATTGGGAGAGGCCTATGACCAATAGCGGGCTGTGATAGGCAAATTGCGAAGATTCGATGGATTTTTGGTTGAATGACTGTTTATTACTCAATCATGACGGAACGGATGAACAGAGCTGAATGGGACCTTTACACCCGTGACCTTCGACGCCAAAGTCAACCTTTGCAAGCCAGTACTCTTGCTAATTGACTTAGGAGTCAAACGGTTATCGTTTCCATTAAAGCCAAATTAAAAAAGATGTAGGAAAATTGACTCCAGGCTCCTTGCTTTAGATGTTAAACGAATTAGCACTCGACTGAAGAAGAACAGATCATTCATTAAAAAAAAAAACATGCAAGCGAATCAACTAAATTTTACAATAAATATAATAAATATAATAAATATCATGTTTATTTATGTATATAAATGTATGTTTGCATTGGTCTGGGTGGATTCTATGTATATAAGTATGTATGTATTTACAAAAAAAAGGTATCTAAGTGTGTTTATCCGCATTCTAGATCCCATAACACAAGCTTGTTTAACTATTCTATATTTGACGGCCTCTGTGGTGTAGAACTTTCGACTGCTACGCAGGAGGCGTGAGTTCGATTTCCGCTCAGTGCAAATATTTGTATGCAATGAATGTGTATTTATATTGATCTAGGTGCTTTTATATATAATATGTACGTATTTATAAAAAAAAAGAAAATCTGTAGGTTTATCTGCAATTTAGATTCCATAACACAAGCTGGTTAAGCTATGCTTACCATGGGTCTGGATAGCACTGTGTAGAATGTTGTAGAATATTTATTTATTATTATTTATTTTTTTGGGTCTAGATAGTGTTGTGTAGAATGTCGTGGAATATCGTGGTTTTTTTTTACGTGCGCAAAATCCCCTCGGATACCTCCCCACTGGAGCCGGTGGAGGAGGTTATGTCGGACTCGGACCGACTAAAACGCACGCCGCCTGTTGGTCGTTTTGGTTGCCGAAGGTGAGGTTGACAGGCATATCCCTCGCACCCCGGCCGACACAGGGCCATCTCTCACGATCTGGTCCTCTTCTCGGGTGTGGGGACTACAGAGTCCCCAACTCGTCCCCGGAAACGGGGAGGCGCGCCACGCGCGCCGCCGCCGCGGCCTGCTTCTGCCAGGGTGACAGGCGGCTTCACCTGTCACCCCCAGGCCGGCGCTCATGGGGGGCGGAGGTCGTTCATCGACCTCCGACGCCCGAGTTGCCTTCGTACACGGGCAGCTTGTCTTGCGATCCTTCGTCGCTCCCGCTGCCGCTCCCGCCCCGCCTCCTCCTTCACGAGCATTACTTGCTCGCAGAAGGAGGCGCCGGCCGCCCACGCATCCGCGCAGCGAACCATCGCCGCGAGCAAGGTGGAGTGCGTGAGAACCCTCACTCCCAGGGCCGCCACAAGCTCCCGCTTCGGCGTCTCCCACGCCGGACACTCGGTGAGCTTGTGCGGACCTGAGTCCTCGCTCGCGTCGCAGTGATGGCACTCGGACGTTGGCTCTTTCTGCATCCGACGCAGATACTTTCCGAAGCATCCGTGCTCGGTGATCATCTGCGTCAGACGGTACGAGAGGCTGCCGTGTGGCCTCTCTAGCCACTCCCCCATGGAATATCGTGGTATACTTATTTAGAGTAATTCCTTTTTATTGTTGACACCTGTACAAAATAAAGTCACATATTATAATTCTCTAAGAACAAAAGCTGTTAGTAATTTATCTTCGCAAGCCTTGAAAGTATTCGGGCACCATAATGCAATAATATTTTAACACAGGGCGCGTAGGCCATTAAAATTTCTAATTACTCTCCCTAATGGTACTAAATGGTAATCAGATTTTCCGAATGGACCAAAATTGTAACATTTACAAAATGTTAAACACAACAATGTTAACGAAATATTGACAATATGTACAAATTGTAATTGGGTGTCGCAGTGCGCGCAATTGATTTAATCTGAGATTTTAATATTATAAATATGATTTCACATTTAAAAATGGATTGAAATGAACGAAAGCCGAGGACGAACAATGGCTAATGAAAGAACGAGCATCTTCAACTGCGAATATTGAGAAACAAAGCCACTTATACATTTATAAACTTTGTCGTTAAGTAAGTAGCTCCAAGTCATTTTTCAAAACATTTTTAGATTCATTGAGAGGTCAGGTCGAGAGCACTCAAAATTGGCGGGTTTATATACCGGGAATTGATGCAGCCACAGTATGGGTACATATGTACATACCTTTGAATTACCTGACGTTTGGAACAGTTTACACACGGTATATCATGGTACGCAAAAATGTTAGTAATAGGATCTCGTCAAAGTATATTAGGACACATTTTGTCTCTGCCTCTACCGGTGAGAAAAGTCAAGTGAAAAGTCAAAAAGTCAAAAATATTTTTTCTGTATAGACCATTATGTCGGCACTTACAAAACGTCAACAAAAAAAGAACATGAATATAAGTTTAGTAAATGGACCACCGTGCACCGGTTCTAAACGCGGCCTCGACCGGAGAAGACTCCGGCAAGAAACTCACCGGTTTTTATTTTTTAGGGTTTTTAGTGAGTACATAAGTAACTTACTATAATGCTAAATTACATTTGGCTTGTATTTTATTCTCAAGCATTCATTATTACCCTATCTGTTTCATGTAAGTTTATTATCACATAAAAGGACAGGAACTGGACAAGGACACAGGATAATATTTATTCCGAACGGGACCGGAGGAATAAAAATCCAATTGTGAATAATGAACTCAGTACAAATGAAGCTATTATGCAAACACAATACACATTCACGTAATCGTATATTACTTAATGAGTAAGCTTTTTTATCTCAAAAAATATTTTTCTTTTATACAACTTAGGTGGTAGACAAGCACACGGCCCACCTGATGGAAAGTGGTTACCGTAACCAATGAACGTGTGTAACATCAGAAGAGTGACACCCGTGCTGCCCCCACTGTAAGAACAGAGATTTTCTTCCCAGTGACAGCACAAAAACTCTCCAGTGAGCTCCGGCTACCCTACTCACCGCCGGAATCACAATACGAGGTTATTATAGTCGTGGTATTCTGTAGGGTGGAGGTACTGCCTCAGTCGGACTGCTCAACTGGGACTGGAATACTATATACTGTAATATATATACCATACTATATACTATAATATTGTGCTGACAGTGTGAATATCAAAGTCGTGTCCTGATTTTGTGGTCTGCACTGACGGTATAGAAGCTATGTTCTTACAAGGTCGGCCACACGGGTAAGATTCCCCTGGTGTTACACATATTCATAGGTCACGGTTACCATAAGATGGGCCGTGTGCTTATCGGTCACCAAAGTTGTATAAAAAAACATCTTTAGTAGATATTGCGTTCTATTTATGAAAGCTAATTAAAAGAAGCAAAAGGTGTAAACCAGGATCTCATCTAAATATGTAGTCTCTACCTACCTCAATAGGAAAAAGTATCTAATAGAGTACCTCATTAAGTAGTGATTGAATGTATTTGTACGTATACAATACTTTACAGTACCTACAAGATCATTATTATAAAATAAACTTACAATTTCACACTCGCATAATATATTAAGTATAAATGAAACTAACAATATCATTATTATCGAAGAAACTAACAATTTCACACTCGCATAATATATTCATTATAAATGGAACTAACAGTATCATTATTATAAAAGAAACTAACAATTTCACACTCGCATAATATATTTCAAAGACAAATTACCAACTCATTGTGACATCAACTTATTTCACAGCACTTAAGTGCAGGTGCGTTTCATACAGCCCTTGCTTACAAATTAAAATCTTGTTCCAAATAAAGCTTTTTTCCTGTAATAATAACGTTAAAGTAATTCAACCCTTTTGTATAATTGCCAAGGGATAACCTGGTTACGAACTTTTACGTAACTAAATAAGAGTTTGTAATTATGACAATGACATTGTGTCAAAACTGTTTGAAATTATCATTGGGGTTAAACAAACTTTGATAATTGTGCAAAGCTTGATATTATACTTCAAAAGGTACTTGAAAAGTAATTAATAATTTTCCGTGTACCACTGAATAAAATTTTGATTGCGGTAATTCGTTTTTTGATTATGATTTATCAGATCAAACTGAAATATAGATGAATGGCTCTTACTTATTAGTACACTAGCTGTTCCATGCAACTTCGTGATTAATTTAATCAGGTTTCTGTAACCTATGGTAACCAATACCCGGGATAAAATTATTTCATACTATGAGTGTGGTATGTGACGGTACATGGCAAAAACAAAATCTAAAAATCATCGGGAATGTGCGGGTAGAGGAAAAACCTTCTACATCACGAACTCGAAGACGACGGGCGTGCACTACTGAGCCAGTCAGGTTGTGACCACGGCCGGTGTAACCTGGTCACAACGTAGGTCAAACCAAAGGTATGTATGTACGTATACCATGATCGCTTTAATGCCCGTTAACATTATTGTAGGTCATATTTATAGTATTGGTTAGAACTAGAATATAATATTGTTGTAAAGTATATTAGTGGTAGGTACCATTACAAAAAAGATATGGGTGGAAGTATTTATTATGCTAGGTTTCATTTTCTACGCTTGACCTACAAAACACTCTGTGCCAGATGGATGGGATGGGATACTCATTTCTGCCTGCATTTAATTGACTATTTGAGTTAAGTGTGATACGTTATTATGTAATTTGGAACCTAAATTGTAACCACGTCACGTTGTTAAAAAAAAATAAGAGAAGACTGGTCACACTCACGGGTCAACAGAAAAAAAACGTTTTAATTACGGATCATTCATACACATATAAAATCAGTAAGCAAAAATTTATGGATTCTGAAAATAACGAAGAACAAAAAACAATATCAGTGCCAAGTACTATACCCATATAATAGCTACCTAGGCAGCGAACGCCCGATATTGCTTCATGGCCTTCAAATTCGTACAAAAAAATATTGAAAGTATAGCAGGGATTTAAATTCGTAATTCAAATTCAAAGTCAAAAATCAAGTATTCTGTATAGACCATTATATCGGCACTTACAAAACGTCAACAAAAAAGGAACATGAAAATCAGTTTAGTAAAGGGACCACTGGTTCAAAACACGGCCCCTACCTGAGAAGACCCCGTCAAGAAACTCAGCGGGCATTTCTTTTTTTTGTCTATTTACAAACATACACTTACTCTACTTAATCTTAATACAAAAATTTACTTGAATAGCATAGTTGAGCGAACAGCTCATTTCCAAGCTTGTTTATCATCCAAGTAAATAAGTGATCCAATCCAATTAAATAAGTGATTTCTTCTTTTACAACCATAAGCTATTTCCAGGGAAATCTTTTCAGCTAAGGTGATTAATTAATCAAATAATTTAATTTGTAAGTCGAAACTTTGTGATCAAAATTTACATACAGTCCACGTTGTGTGGTGTACCATTTTCAAACAGATTACAACTACTAGTTACAAGTTTAATAACAACGGTGTTGTGATGTACTTCAGAGTAATAAGTTGTAAACTACATCCCAACATGTTATTTAAGTCGATTGAGCGTCTATACCGCGAGACAGGATCACTTAGTTCATTTAAAGCTAATACCTATTTTTTTATCCACTTAGGTAGCAGACAAACACACAGCCCACCTGATGGAAAGTGATTACCGTGGCATATGGACGTGTGTAAAACCAATACAGTCAAAATCGGGCTGCCAACCCTGTAAGCATTGAGAGTTTCTGTGCAGTCAGCGTAAAAGATATAGAAGGATAAGCTTTTGGTATTCCCACTAACAGCACAAGAACTCTGATTGATCTAATATATACTGACCTGCATTTTTTAATTCAAATATGTAAGTCTAATAGACCAACTGATTATAATTTACATTTTACGTCGGCTTGTAATACATTCAGAAGTATTTCGTGCCCTCCCCCCCCCTCCCCTCCTTAATCAATATGAGCTAGACCACTTCACTGCATACCAAATCACGCCTTTATATCTGGAGTGTTAGGCAGAGGTGAATTAACACCCACATTTCACCAATCATTGTATTCGGTCGCACTTAATAGAGGATGAGCCTATTGTCGTATTATGGGCGCTATTGTTGACTTGAGCAATGCGTCTGAGGCTGAGTTTGGGCTGTATATATCTGCCTGATGTTAAATAGCCCTATCCCTCAGTCGCCTTGTACGACACCGCATGGAAAGTGATGGGGTGGCCCAAATTTTACTTTGCCAGAAGCCACACGGCAAAAGTGAAAAAAATATTAGAACCAAAATTACTAATATATATTTTTTTTTTATACCACTTAGGTGGCAGACAAGCACACGGCCCACCTGATGGAAAGTGGTTACCGTGGCCTATGGACGTTTGTAACACCAGAGGAGTCACACTCGCGCTGCCAACCCTGTAAGTACAGAGTTTCTGTGTCGTCAGTGTAGAAAACAAAGCAGGACAAGCCTTTATTCTTCCCACTGACAGCATAAATTCTCCAGTGAGCTCTGGCTACCCTACTTACCGCTGGGAACACAACACGAAGTTATTATAGCCGCGGTATTCTGTAGGGCGGGGGTACTTCCCCAGTCGGACTGCTCAATTGGGCGGAAATACCGCCGTGTCCTACCTCCTCTCAAACCCCTCCAGCTAAGCTAAATTGCTTGTGTTAGGGGTGAGATCCCGTCGGTAGAGTAATAGCCAGGATTCGAACACGGGAACTCTCGATCGTAAGGCCGACTCCTTAACCACTGAGCTACCGACGGTTTATATTATTTTATTTACTTATTTTTTTGTCAAAATGGTACAACAAGCAATGCTTAGTCCATGTACCAATCAAATAACCCGCCCCTGATCGCTCCCGGTGCAAAAGTGCCTATAACACTTACTGCGTTCCCACATTAGATGGCGATGGCCCGATACCAGGAACGACCCGGCACGATCCGATTTTTTTTTTATATGTAGAACATGTCAATTAGACTTCGCCATGCCTGATGGTAAGCTGAAGGCAAAGTCTCAGAAAAGAGGGTCACCATTACCTACACATACCGTGTGACAATGGTGACACTCAGCTTGACGGTCTCATCATATGCTTTTTCACGCCCCGCTTAAAGGACCCGGGACTGTAGGAAGAGGGAAACACGTGAGCTGGTAATGAATTCCAGGCCTTAATGGTGCGACAGAGGAAAAAATCACCGAACCGCTTGGTTCTTGATCGGATATTCTGCACCGTGTGCGGGTGACATCTAAGACCTGCACGTGTTGTCCTGTGTAGGAAAGGGGAGGGTGGTGGGTCTTTAAAAAAGGCATTTAGCTTCATTACCCCAGCTCCCCTGAGTGTCCTCCGCTATTGGCACTTATATTATTAAATTAATATTAAATACCTTACAATTTACAATCAATCAATTAGCCCACCGCAGTCCACTGCTGGACACGGGCCTCTCCCAATGTCCGCCATTTTCTCCTATCCTCCGCCTTCCGCATCCAGTCTGTCCCAGCCACCTTTTTCAGGTCGTCCGTCCATTTGGCTATATGGCATCCTACCTTTCGTTTACCTTCTCGCGGTCTTCACTCTAGTACTCGTTTGCTCCAACGGCCATCGGTCCTTCGACAAACGTGGCCAGTCCACTGCCACTTCAACTTGCTTATTCTGTGACCTAAGTCGATAACTTTACTTCTCTGTCGGATAACCTCATTCCGAATCCTATCCTTCAGAGAAACTCTAAGCATAGCTCGCTGCATAGCCCGCTGCGCGACTTATAAGCTATGGACCAGCCCCACTGTAAGTGTCCACGTTTCGGCACCGTAAGTCATAACAGGTAGGACACACTGTTCAAAGACCTTTGTTTAACAATTTACAAACTATGTAATATTGTATTGGTGGCCGCTAGTACCCTTGCTATCTACGTATATGATCCACATGCACAGATATATATGAACCAGCAACAGGCTTCCTTAATAAAACTGTAATAATTTAGTGAGTTTTAATCAGTGTGATAAAGAAATACCTAAATTGAATGACGTGTCTCTGTATCACACTGTTTGCAGACCTAATACATCTGAAAATATCTTGTCACAATACAATTAGGTACATTATCCAAAGTTAAAGCAACCAATCTTTAAATGATCATGACTAATAGAACAATAAATAATACAGGAGATACTATTTCACAAACAAGGTAGTTTAATTAATAAAATAAATAAAGCGCTCTAGATTGATTCAATTAGCAGAAGCACTTAATAATTCTGAAGAACCTAAGTAAGTATTGTATTAGCGCAATTAATATGTATAATTATATTACTAAGGTACATACACTTTGAAAGTAAATAAGCATACATATTTTTCACCAGAGGTAGGACATGACGGTATCTCCATCACAAATGAGCAGTCCGACTGGGGAAGTACCTCCACTCTACAGAATACCACGGCTATAATAACCTCGTTTTGTGTTCCCAGCGGTGAGTAGGGTACCCAGAGCTCACTAGAGAGTTTTGTGCTGTCAGTGAGAAAACCAAAGGCTTGTCCTGATTTTATGTTCTGCACTGACGGCACACTGTTCTTACAGGGTTGGTGTGTGAATCCCCTAGTGTTACACACGTTCAAAGATCCCGGTAACCAATTTCTATCAGGTGGGCCATGTCCTTGTGTGCCACCTAAGTTGTATTTGCATTTGGGCAAATAAATGAATTTGAATTTATAAAAAATAACATAAACTCACGCCTATATCCCCGAAGTGGTAGACAGAGGTGCTGGCACCCACATTTCGCCAATTGTTTAGGTGTGTTTAAATGTTTAGGTCCCAATGTAATAGGTGGCGAGCCTATTGCCATATACACACATAACTTCGAAAAGCATTGAAAAATCATTGGTGTGTGCCATGGTAAAATCGGGGAACGAACCCGAGACCTTGTATCAGCAGTCCATTACCCATACCACTAGGCTAAAATATTTTTTGGCTAAATATATTTTCATTATTACTGACGCCGACGGTTGGTTCAATGAGAAAGCTGCTGCAAACCTGTCAGTTGTATGCACAAAGTCATAGTTTGTTATATAATGTAAGCAAGAGTGAATATATATATGTGAGTGTGTTTGGGGTGCCCGGTGAAAAAGTCGCTCATGTCCCACCCATAACTTTATACGGTGCTACATTAAAGAGGGTTAGTGTCTTTAAATATCTTGGTCACTATATTACCGAGGATTTCAGAGATCATATAGACATAGATAGGGAACGCAGGGCTTTGGCGGGGAGGTGTAACATGCTGGCCCGCAGGTTTGCTCGCTGTAGCATAGAGGTTAATCACTGAATTAAGTTGCTGAACGCCTTGCGTGTTCAATATAATAATGCCTTTAGGGTGCTGTTGGGGTTGCCACGCTATTTCACGGCAATGTTGGTGCTAAATCACCACTGCCTAACCCTCCGGGGATAAAGGCGTGATTGTATATATATATATATATATATATATATATATATATATATATATATATATATATATATATATATATATTCCATATTATCCATAACACAAGTTAAATCTTAGCTTGGATGGCAGAGATTCAACTAATAAATCACTTAAAACAATTTTTACATTTGCACTTTAAGATATTTATTATGTGTACACTGTAACTGTAATGCAAAATTTGTTAATGGTAATAAAGATATTATTATTATTATTATTATATTATTATTCGTCAAATTAATACAATATGTCAAAGGGTACAACAAGCAACGCTTAGTCTATGTACTAATCAAATAACCCGCCCCTGATCGCTCCCGGTGCAAAAGTGCTCATAACACTTGCTGCGTTGCCACGTTGGATGGCGATGGACAGCCTTTGGACCAGGAACGACCTGGAACGAGTGTCACCGGTCGCCTCGATGAGCCTCTGTTCGATTTCTTTAATAAGGCTTTTAGCTTCCTTGCCCCAACTCCCCAGAGTCTCCACCGCTTTTTTGCGAGGCGTTTTGTTAGTAGTATTGTGTCTGTACAGTATATAGTCAAAGAGCACTATATAGAAAACTAAAAGCAGTGTATTTTGTAACTCCCAGTCGATCCACGTCAAACGTAAATAGAGCAGAGCGAGCTATCGCCGCTCGAACCTTTATTAATGTCAGATCTACCGCCTGCCGCCTGGGCGCAAGGGAAACTAAGAACACGATAAAGTACTGAGAAAATTAGTTTCAGTGCTGCGCTCGTTGCTCTAAATGAAGTTTTGAACAGTAATTTGAAATATGGAATCATTTTTGAAAATCGTTATTTGAACTTTAATTACAAAATGTAATGGAAATATATGATGTAACAAAGTTAACTCTTTAAAAAAGTGGTGTACATATACTGGCGAAATAGGGTACTAGCACCTCTGCCTACCCCTTCGGGTATATAGGAGTGAGTTAATGTTATGTTATGTTATATATTTTTTATACAACTTAGGTGGCACACAGGGACATGGCCCACCTGATAGAAATTGGTTACCGGGATCTATAAACGTGTGTAACACCAGGGGATATAGGCGTGAGTTTATGTTAAGTTATGTTATGTTCAAAGATGTGTGATGATGATTTATGTGAAATAAATGATGTAATAATTTTGTACCTATTGTTTAATATTACGCTCATGTTTATATGCTAATACTGACACGAGGTCGCGATTCGGAGCCTCTCGAGTCCTGATGCGCGTGCTTTGGATCATGAACGCATCGGTCATTGACCTCGAAAAGTCAGTTGCTCACTGCAACCCATATATTTGATATTATATCGATGTGGTACAGTTAGAATATTTAAAACAACAAATTCCACATGTATTTTCCTATCTTAAATAGGGCACACAAAATTCCAAGAGTTAACTTTCATACACGTTATTTAAATTGTGACGTAAATTTCCTCGTAATTTATTATTTAATAACGGACCAGGTGAACTTCGTACCATCCATTCCAATCGCATCCGAAGCTTTGACCTAGGAGTCTGCGGTCCGCTTTACCAGTCTAACTGCGAATATGGGTGAACTTCAATATTTCCCGTGAAGAGACTGCCACTGACCTCCACAACCCAAAGGCTATATCGTAGCATTGCAGTTGGACCAACTGTTGGAAATTTTAGGGCTTCAACTACCCGGAACGACTGCCATACTTGTTCGTATAGCAACTGCGATCGGTTGAACGACCAGACCAACGCAAACACATAATATATTCATGCATACAAATATTTACACTGAGTGGTGATGGAACCCGCGCCTCCTATGTAGCGGTCGCGTTCACTACAGTCACGCCACAGAGGCTGTCAAACCACCATATTTTCTTGCATTGCCTGTAAACCCATCCGCGTAAAACTCTGATTCCGTTCACGCTGCACCTTCTATTATGTTATTTCTATTCTTTTATACAAATCTTATCCTAACAATAAAAGACACAATTAAAAAAGAATTATCCAATTTGATGCAGTCGTTCAGAAGTTGTGTACGTGGATACATTTGGGTGTCTTCTATATTTTATATAGATAAATACATTCATTGATGTACTTTGCTCTGACCATGGTAATAGGCCAGCTAGTATAACAACGGCTAACAAAACCTGGTCATACATGTTAGATAGTTGTATAATTGGCGGTCTTATTGCAGTCTGCTATCTCTTCCAGACTACTAGTGTATGGACTATACTGCCAGTATTCTTAAAGACTACAAAAAGATTTTTCATATACCTGTAGGTTATACTTTTACGTGTTTTATGCATTATAAGGTAAGTTCATGTACATGAACCTGATACGAAAGGCAACGATAAATAGATATAAGATAATAGATTAGTATTTTGCTACTAAGAATCCAATAACAATTCAGCTGTAAAATATTCTTTATAAAAGTTTTTTACAAATTCCATTATCATTTACCAAGTAATACACACAATAGTCTAGCTAGACAACCACTTATTTTAGCAATTTCGCAAAAATATATCATAATTTATTTAAAAAGTAAATGCCAATAATGATTCCTTAAAAAGAGTATTTTTTTACAAATTGCAATCATAATAGAAAAATTACAAAAAAGAGATGGCTGACATGTAACTAGCGGTGAAAAATATTAACAAATAAGCATGAGAAGTGTCATTGAATAGTTCTAGAGTAATATAATTATAACAAACTAGTTTAATGTCTTAATCATAGCGATATCACAATTGAATTACTTTTATATTTTAGTACAGAGAATGTACTGTCCTACAACATGGTAATGCTGCAAGTCTTTTGGAAACGTAGCCACATGAGGCTTATCATGGAGCAGAATCCTAAGATGTATTTTATGTTTTAGGCTAGGCTCCGTAAAAACCTGAATAAAACTCTGAAAAGCCTGCCTCAGAGTTTTATGCGATCATCAGTAGTGTACCTGCAAATAAGTTAATTTGTACTCCTGTAGATCTTGACCCTAAGGATATTTTAAGAAATGTTTCCTAAAGCTTGTAGACATCAAGTTAGACATAAAAAATACTAAAACAGTATCGCTCATTAAACTTCACTTATAAACATATAGAAAGCTTTTTTGTTGTTAAGGAGCAAAGGTTTGTCCCGCTTTATCTTATGCACTGACGGCACAAAAACTCTCTACTTTTACAGGGTCAGCAGCACGAGTGTGACTCCCTGGTGTTGTATACGTCCATAGGCTACTCTCAAACATACGGCCCACCTAGTGGAAAGTGGTTAACTTTCCATCTGGTGGGCTGTGTGCTTGTCTTAGCAAACTTGCTTTTGTTAAATTTAGTAGGCTTCTTATCCCTCTTGGGTAGCCCCAATCAATAAAATCAATCAATTAGCCCACCCATTCATAACTGACTGCATGCGGAAAGCAGAGGATCGAATGAAATCGCGCACATTGGGAGAGGTCTATGTCCAGCAGTGGACATTCAACTATTCCTATTTTTGACTCGTTAAATGAACACTCCAGTTTTTCCAAAAATACTCGATACAAGGTATCCCACTGCGCCAAGTCAGTGACAGTAATAGCAGCGGTGTCGAGATCGAAAAATATTTTCAGTTTCATATTTCGAATCCTATTTTTGCATCGATTGATATATGTACTCGTATCTGTGCAGTAGACAGGGTCTATTTTTCACTTCGCAGGGTGGCAAGACATGGATATATTGGGAGAGAGAAACTACCTCATGATTGACTTCGTTTCTAGTGTATGCCTGACTGTGCTTAGTGAGTTTAGTTTATTATAGTTGCGGCAAGTTATGATGGCCGTTTTGAGAAGGCTGGCTTTGTTCGTTTTCTCTTTTTTGATGTGTGAAGTTTATTTTCTTCTGTGCCACTCTCGCCATATTTTTATTTAGTTATTCGTCTAACCTGGCTCAAAGAATTCCCTCCCAGAGATAACACGGCCATTGTACTTTGAACTATATTATTACCTATCTAACTACTATAACTATATTTGCATTACTAATCTAATTAACTATCTATTTATACTGTAGATTGATGGCACTTGGTGGAATTTGTTGTTACACATATTGATAACTCACTTGTACTTTTCCACATTACTTTATAATAAGCAATAAAGTAATGTGGAAAAGTACAAGTGAGTTATCAATATGTGTAATTAACTATCATTTATACACAACTGGTTTCGCTCATATTTTCTTTTTTGGTGCGCTTAATATTGGACAATGAACATTTACAACAACATTATGAATAAAATTGGACATTTCATTGTCCAATATTAAGCGCACCAAAAAAGAAAATACGAGCAAAACCAGTTGTGTCAAAACCATAGTTAATTAGATTAGTATTGCAAATATAGTTACAGTAGTTAGATAAATAATTATTTACAGTTTAAGGTACAATGGGCCGCGTTATCGCTGGGAGCGAATTCTTTCAGGCAACATAGCGATGGACAGTAATGTAACAAAAACAAATGATAACATGTAGTTATTCATATAAACTACATACAAGATGCATTAATGAAAAGGAAGAGAGTATGTTGGAAATTATTTTTTTATGGTTGTAGATTTTAGTATTTTGTAATCATTTGTTTATAAAATAGATAATCATCCTCATGACGATATTGACGTTGCATTCAAAATTTTCTATTTACAGGCACTTAGATATTGGTTTTGATTGGTTGGCAGCTTCGGGTACGAATGCGAGGTTTGCATTGCAACCCGAGTGAACCGAGAAACGACGAGACGTGACGACCCGGGCCTCAATTTTGCTAAAGCAAACTACTTGACTGTAAAGCAATGTAGTTAAGGTCTAAAATATAATGGTTTTTTGTACAGTGAATGGAAAAGTGTAATGAAACTCTTTTGATTTATGTAATGTTCGACTTTAACTGCATATTAATAAAATCTAAAACTTAATGCCATTTTTGTATCTGTGATACGACAGTAGTTTTGCTTTTTGAAGAATCGATGGCCAGGTAAGTTTGGTTTTGTTTTGTCCCAAAGGTGTTGATCGGGCCGTCTACACCTGTGTTTATAATGTGATGGTGGCATTTCACATGGCTATTCGTATTTGCGTATTTGACATATTTAATAAACAATAACCATGTGTGGACAGTGTATTTGACAAAGCATTTAAGCCTTATAGCCTATTTGACAAATATGACTAATACCAAATACGTACAAATTGAAAAATTATAAAGTTTTATTTTTTCCTTAGAGTACCTTTAACAGAAGAAAAAATGTGACAATTCACATGTGACACCTCTTCGAAGTGAATACTTTTTTGTGAAGTAGTTTGTCTTTGCATGTTTGCATATTATTATACGTTAAATATTTTACCAAATCAACAAACGCTCAAAAGCAATCACAAATAGTCTTTAATTCTTTATTATACATAAGATAATTATACATCAATAGGTAATCACAAATACATCTTGGTGTACAAAGGCGAGTTTAACTCAATATGGAGTTTTCTCCCAGCCAACCTGGGAGTTTGGGGTTTAAAAGTGCAAAAATATGATAAAAAAAACCAAGTGTACAACAGCAGAAAAATATTATTAATAAATAGTCAAGTGAAGTGCCACTATGCTGTCATGTATGTACAAAACATTATCAGCGCTATAATTTTCTTGCGTTTTAAGAGTATTTGAAGTTGACTCAGTACATTTTCGCTTTAATTCAATTCTATTCTCTAGTTATCAATTATTAAGGCTTAATACAATCTTAACTTTTTGATCTGCCAAATTTCTTCAAAGGTACAACAATTCAAATTGCCTAATGGAGAACAGATTCTTACAGGCTACACGATAATAAATTTTTAATGTACGAGAATGGTGCCCCAAACTCTTGCAGATAAACTCACAGATTGCCAGAAGTGCCGTATCTGTCTCAAAAGTCGTGACATAGAACAACCTACATCACAAGTGACACATTCAGGTTGGAACGGTGGATTGCACGAGAAGTTAACCGGAGTTAGCCGAACAGTTCCGAAGTTATCTTGAAAAAGTTTGCGATATTGTGTTTGGGTTGTGTTTTGATGTGCATGATTAATGTTACAAGAGTAAATGTCGCCTCGAGTTTGTTTTTAGATAATTTTAAAGAAAAGAGTGATTGATAGTTTTATTGTTTATTTTTTGTAATTGTGTAAAAATGCAATTGATTATTGTTAAGAAGAGTTTGTATAGTTAAAAATTTAGAGTTTACTTATGTAACTTAACACTTACGTGTGCAGGAGCGATGGGCAAATTTGACGGCACGCCAGCCTCAACGACATAATCCGCCGTGCTCTTGTCACCGCCGGTGTGCCAGCTGTACTTGAACCAAACGGTTTGGCGCGCGACGATGGCACGAGTCTGAATGGCATGTCGTTAGTGCCATGGAAGATGGGTGAGACTCTGCTGTGGGACGCCACATGCGTTGATACCATTGCTCCTACCCATATAACTAGCACGACTGGCTGTGCTGGTGCTGCTGTTGCTTCTGCAGATTCTCTCAAGCAAATACTCCAATCACATCGGAGATTATGAATTTTTGCCGTTTGGAGTCGAGACTGGGGTCATGGGGTCCGAGCGCTCGCAATCTCTTCCGTGAGATTACTAAGCGTATGGTCGACGCTTCTCGTGACAGGAAGGCTGGCCTCTTTTTAGGTCAGAGAATAAGCATTGCCATACAACGTGGCAATGCTGCCAGTCTTCTGGGAACGCTACCACAAGAGGCATGCGATGCGGAGGAATTCCACGATTCATTTTAATTATTCTTAGCTATAAGTTGTATTATATTTATATATTATTTCTTAACATGATTGTGAAATTTTGATGTTCATATGTACTCTTTATGTATCTAAATTGTTGAATTAATAAACTTACTTAAAACTTGTACTTATGTAGTAAGTTAATAATAATAAAAATAAATAAATAAATATTCCACAACATTCTACACAACGCTATCTAGACCCATGGTAAGCATAGCTTAACTAGCTTGTGTTACGGAATCTAGAATGTAGATAAACATACTTAGAATTTTTTTTTCGTAAATAACAACATATTATACATAGAAACACCCAAACCGATGCAAATCTACGTATTCATGCATACAAATGTTTGCACTTAGCGGGAATCAAACCCGCGCCCTTGCATAGCAGTCGAACGTTCTACCGCTACGCCACAGGGACATATGATACATATGTTTTTACTGAAAAACGCTCAAACAAGCACACACAAAATACATAATCAATATCGGTCTGTACAATTTCTTTTTTTGTTGAAACAAACGTACTATATTTTAACGAATTAGTTTTAAATAATATTTAAACTAATACAAGAAATTTCATTTTAAGTAGTAACAGTAGTAACATAGGTATATTGTTAACAACGTATGTATACTATAAAAACAATATGTCTAAGGATTATTATATCCTTAAAAGTTATGCCGAACTCGTTATGTTAACGTATAATAGGACATAAAAACTTATGCGAATCAAGGGAATCCCATTGCTGATATTTTCCTTTATTTTCTGTGTGCTATGAAAACGATAAAGAGGTTATGTTGGAGTCGAGTACATTTTACCACGCTGTTGCTACATAAAAGATTAAAGGTCATAGACCAGTATAAAGAATAGATGGTTAATACCTACTACAAATACCTATCAATCCTCGCGAAGTGAGCACGTCTGCTCTCTTGAGAAGCACGCGTGTGATTCAAGGAAAATAAATGGACAATCTACGACAATTTCAATCATGTCGGTCAAGTAAAAGTGTTTATTTATAAAAAAAATATTGGAAGTTTTTACTACTACGCAAGGCTGGAGGCGCAGGTTCAGTCCCCGCTTAGTGTTCATAATTGTTTGCATGAATATATTTTCACTTTGTTGTGTCTGCAGAACACGTTGAACGTCGGTACTCGTTGCCATACAAACATCTATGGCAGTCCTTACGGGTAGATGGAGACCTATAACAGCAAAGCTTATTTACCGCTAATGAGTTGTGAAGGTCAGGGGGCAGCCGATTCATGGAAAATGTCGAAGTTCAGGCAAATCCGCAGTTGGACTAGAAAAAACGTACCCCGATGTGAACGCTTTGGATGCGACTGGAATTAACGCTAGGATTAAGGTTATAAGATTTTTCGGGGCCTTAAACCTGATACACTTTGATTTATTTCAAATCAAATTATATTTTAAAAATTAACACCGCTCAAAAAATAATAATAACAATTGTTTATGTTCAAACAAGATATGTTTGTAGTTTACTTTAGCGAATACAATAGACAATAGTACAGTAGTACGAAATTCAAAATTACGAGAACATTCACTGAAACCTGCCTATTAACTGTCAAAACTTTGACGTTTCCCGCGTATAACTGACATTTTAGGCCTTCGAATTTTGACCTAAAATATTGTTGCGTTGTTTCACCTATAATTGATTGAGATTTAGCTTGTTCAAAATTAATAGTTCGAAGTCAATCTGCATTTGTGTTTTGAAATTATGAACAGGGTCTAAACATTGTTAAATGATAAATGAGATTAAATTGTTGGGAATATTTGGGACATTCTCGATTATTTTACAGATTCTGCTTGCAGTCATTTGATGCAATCATCATCTATTCAACAATATTTTTTTATACCACTAAGTTGGCAGACAAGCACATGGCCCACCTGATGGGAAGCGGTTACCGTGACCTATGGACGTATGCAACACCAGGGGTGTCACACTCGTGCTGCCGACCATGAAGAAACCTTCTGATGCCCCTCTTGAAGAACCCCATATTGTAGGCGCTTGGGAAAACCGCAGCAGGGAGGTCATTCCACAGCTTTTTTATTTTTATTTTTTCTATTCTATTTATTTAAAAAATATTAAAGTAGTTAAAGAAACATAATATTAGCTTAGTGGTTAAGTGGACAGTCTTACGATCGAGAGGTCCCGGGTTCGAGTCCTGGCCATTACACTACCGACGTGAATCCACTCCTAACTCAAGCAATTTAGCTTAGCTGGAGGGGTTAGAGGGAATATTAGATATAGATAAGATAAAGATAATTTTATTTGTGGAAACATGTGTAGGTGCAGGTGGCATTTTATAATATAATACGTTACAAGTTTCAACATGTTCTGTCAATGTAGACGTACAAATGTTTTGAAGCTCGTAAGCTGTTGTAGCAGCTCGAGATACAGGTACATTGTTTCCTTTCTTATGTAAGTAGTTTAAATTGTTTTACAAAACACAGTTACAAGTTTCACACAAGTTCAGTTCTAATATTCATTTTTTTAATAAAAAATATCAGATAAAATTCTCCTTTACAACTTATCAATATCAACCAAATCTAATTAATAAATTATGAAAGATCAAAAATTTATTATGTATACTCGTACCAAAACTCCAATCCCTCTACTCGCTGACAACACAAATGATTACGTATTAATACCAGTACATCAGCATGTACAATATTTGTTCGTACCTAACATCATGTTTATCTTCCTTCCTCCAAGTTTAACCAATGAAGCAAACACAGTCAATGTGTATAACTTTGATACGATACTTTTAAACTCCCTCGCTGTAGCTAACTCACTAAACAATTAATATCAAGAAAACAAAACAATAAAACAAAAGTTGAACCAAATAGCAAGTTTCACAATAAAAATGAAACACAATTTATTGGCTATCCAAAGGAAAACAATGTAAGTTGAAATTTTATATTTTTAGTACTTGTGGAAGTGCTTAATTTTTCTTAGTTAATTGTGATCGTAATGGAAACAAACTTTGTTTGTCAGCTGTGAGGGTAGTTCTATTAAATTTTTGACTTCACAGGTGGCATAATAGAATTTCCTATCGTTGTTATAATATCGTCTGAAAAAAAAATTGGTTGCCTGTAAAGTCGGTATACGGGCGAAAGTTTTACGTGACAACGACTTTGAGTGGTAAAATAATTTTAATGTGAATATTCATTCGTATAGTAGGAAGAAGGATGAAATAATAGTAACAATTTAAAACATTTATTTATAATAATAATAACATAATAATAATAAGAGTGGAAGGGACGCGTCCCTCTCACTCGCTCTCATTGTGAGCGCATAACGTGAGCGGAGCGTGACGCAGTTTCTTGAAGTGTCACCCGGCAAACCAATTTATAAGACGTTGTCACGTCAAAATGAGAGTTAATATCATTTGAATGTTTTTGATCTCAACTTTAAGTATAGCCTAAGTTCAAGGTAGCCTAGTGGTATGGGTATTGGACTGCCGAGACGAGCTCTCGGGTTCGATGATTTTTTGATGCTTTTCGAAGTTATGTGTGTATTTATCGCAGGTTTATAAGTGCTCGGTTAATGGCAATAGGATCGACACTTATTACATTGGGACCTAAACATAAACTGGCGAAATGTGGGTGCTAGCACCTCTGCCTACCCCTTCGGGGATATTGGCGTGAGTTTATGTTATGTTATGTAAATTCAACTCCGCATGTGTTATATAACTAGAGATAGTTGGAAAAGTTAATAGGTAGAAACCACTCGAGTAACAGTTAAAAATCCTACTAAATTAAAGTTGCAGTTGAGATAAGGACAGGTAGATGACTGTAGTAATATATCACAGAAAATTATTTTGAATTGCGTTGATTGTTGATTGTATCATCAAATGTTGGTACTTCAAGTGGTACCTAATGGTACTTTAGTGATAGTGTACGAAGAAATTGGGGGCCATGAGACCTCATCGGTGACGCTCGAGAATATATTTTTGCGGTAAGGTCTACTATTTTACTGACAAATTCTATTATTTTGGCGATAGATAAATTACACCCAAAATATAACTTCGCGTGATCACTTATCTAAAAAGGGTCTCCTATTTTGTTTTTAATTTGGTTTCAATTTACCAACGAATTTAAATCAAAGGTTGAACAAATACTTCGGTCCTAAATTCAAAATGATAAGGCCCTAAATTCAAAGGTGGCAACCCCTTAGAGTCGGGTTACCTTATTTCGCCACTGGGCTCTCACATTTCAATAGAATTGGGAACATAAAAGAGAAACAATATATTCTTTAAGAAGATGAAGCTTAAACCATTTTCAGTAGTTTAGGTGGACGAAAATCCCATTTCTATGTTGATGAGTTTTATGTTTCAAAATACCTACATTGAAATTGGAATTTCTCTTCTCATACAGAAAGTATACCCAAGTAAATAGATAATGACGTAACACTTATATCACAATTTCGCTTATGACCTAATAAAGTATATCTATTAAATGAAATTTTAAAGCATTTAGTATACATACAGTTTCGTCTTTTTCTTCGTCGTCTTACAGCGACAGTGGGGGCCAATGAATGACATTACAATCATTTTTAAAGATTGGTTTTTGATGACTCCACCCAAACTATTGAATTAAATTTTCAAGTTTTTAGTATCCTAACTATGCAAATCGATTTAGATACGAAAAAAGGGCTCCAAATGTTTTCCTATTTTAAAGCTGTTCAAAATCTATAAAAAATATATAGTCCAGGAGTAGTAGATGTAGCAGATTTTTAAATTTACATCAGCATATTCAAAAAATTCTTGCAACATTAGGTACTATATTTGCTGTACCTATATATCATAAAAAGGTAAATCAAGATGCATTAAAATCAATAATGGTACCACCCACATTTTATTGTTGCAAAATATCATGAGTTAGCATTTCCGATAACTGAGTTTGATTCTTACCCAACTGCAAAGAACTTTCGCTGTGTTAAGTTGTGTTTAAGTCAGTTGAGTACTAAGATTTTCTGTTAATTTCTGTAGCATCATAGATTCTAGAAACTTTATCGATAGACGGTAACTATTTACCTAAATAGTTACCGTTACCTAATTTGTGACCCTGTTACATAGGGCGTAAAGATAGGTGCATTAAATACCTTTGTCCACCCCTTCAATAATAAACGTGATAGATATAACGAGAGTGCATATAACATTTTCTAAACAGCCAATGCGCACACCTAATTTGAATAATCAAATCGTCTACAGCACTTGGAATTAATTTTGTAAAAGCATCACTACTGTATTTATCTCAGAATTACCACTCCGTATAATTAGGTAGGGGTGAGTTTGTTCTACAGGATGCCAAGCAATTTATACTGTATTCATTGAATTTATTATCCACTTGTGCCTCTAATAATTTAGCAGTGAAATTATTTGACAATTCTTCGGAACATTTGGCTTAATGATGGCCTGATTATGTTTACAATTGTTTTTCTGTTTTGCATTAAGAGCATTGTTAAGTTCGAGTTGTCATTGGAACTGTCTATTGTGATATTCTTTCAGTGAACTTAATCTTTATTGTCTAACTGATAAACTTAAATTGATTTAAATTGGTGTAATAAGTGCCCGGTTAATGGCAATAGGCTCGCCACCTATTACATTGGGACCTAAAAAACATAAACTGGCGAAATGTATGTGCTAGCACCTCTGCCTGCCTCTTCGGGGATATAGGCGTGAGCTTATGTTATGTTATGTTATGTCATGATTTAAACTGGTTGAATGTATTTTGCTTTGAGTGTTTTTTAGGTTCCAATCAAAACTTCAGGGTCTGCAAATGAGCATTCTTAATGATTTATAGATGAGACACTGGCACATGCTTTCCTCTCGAGTTTAAGAGGTCAAGCGGCAGAGGGTCTCATAGAAGCTGTATGAACTAAGCCAAAAAGAAGAGGAGTAAGAGAGCCCCCGGCTACCGAGTCTAAAACTTCAGATGCAACCGGGAACAATGCTAAGATGTTGATGAATATTCACGTATTTTATTCCCAATTTTAATTATGCACTAACCTTTTTCTAGAACATGTTCCACAACTTTGTCAATCTAATTAAAAAAATGATAGTCTGAAATATTGAATAAGCTACTTTCATCCTGGAAATAGGTCCTGTAGATATCAGGAGGTGGACCCACGGGCCGTGTGCTTGTCTACCACCTAAAAAATAGACAGATGAAGTGATGAAGTAAGTAGTAGCATAGTAGCATAATATTGAACTTCATAATAACTATTTGTGATGACGTAGGCAGTTTGAAACTATTGATTTATGAGATTACTGTGGTGAATGTGGGTACATGCATTAGTTTCTTCAGCGAAGTTGTTTCTAACATCTAGTTGTTACAATATTATACTAAATATGATCGTTGTATCTACTAAGAAGTAATTCTTCTTCTTCATCACCGCAGTGACAACAATTTAAAAGCAACTACAATATGGGGTTCACAATTATATAACGGTTCAGAACTTTTTATGAATCATAGAACTTACTATTTCTGCTGACGTTTCGGATGAGTTGCAGCACCCGTGGTCACGACTTCGGAACGTCGACAGTAATAGTAAGTTCCGAAATTTAATCACGAAACGTTCCAAACCATTGTATAATTATGAATTCACACCGCGATAGTTTAAAAAAATAATGTGGTTCTTTTTATTATTATTTATTTCTGTACAATGTTTACATTGTGTTGAAATGTTTAAGTGTAGTCATCACTAATTCAAATTCTAAACATTAATACTCAAATAAAAAGTCGTGCAAAAGGTAATTCAATACAAGTACAAAAACAAAAAAACCCATAATAGAATAACATGTCAAAATTAAATGTTAATAAGCACAATTAAATGTCAGTAAGCCGAATAAAAGTGGAAAATTATAAACCCATGAATCAAAATCGTCAATAAAATAGCATGTTTGTCACATTCTTAATTGGACATGTCACTCTGTGAAATCATCAATTGAATAAAAACAACTATCTATAAGAAACGCTTTCAGTTTCGATAAAAAATTTGGTGAGTACAGACTGCTCCTTATATCCCAAGGTAGCTTGTTTAGTAATTTATTTTACTGCATTGTACCTTGAGCCATGTTTGACCACATTCAATGTAGGCGCAATGATGGATGGCATATGCTTTCTCCTAGTATTTTCTCGTAAAACCCTTTCATCGTGAGTTTCATAAACGTGCTTATTTTTTGAGAAATAGGTCAGCAAAACCATGATGTATAGACTTAGAACCTACCAACATATGTTCAAATCCCTAAAAAATTTCACACATGACTCCTGCTGTTTTATGCGAACCATTGTTCTTATAGCTCTCTTTTGTGCAATAAAGGTTTTCTCAATGTTATAATCATAACTTCCTCCCCAGAATAGAATGCTGTACCGTACTTTGGATTCAACTAAAGCGAAGTAAACAGCCTTAAGTTGTTCCAGATGTAGGACATCTCTTAAACCCCTTAGCACATAGCAAGACGAATGAATACTAGCCTCCACATTCAGCAACTCATATTTCCAATTCAGAAAGCTGTCCACTTGTATCTCCAGGAACTAAACACTCTCGACCGTATCCAACAGATTTCCATTAAGACAGCATTGTAGTATGTCAGAATTTTTACTGGTTGATTTAAACAGAATTAAATTCGATTTTTAGCATTAATTTTCAAGCAGTTAAAATAAAACCATTCGTTAAATTGATCCAAAGCTTCATCCACTTTTATATTTAAGTCACTTAGGGTATCAGCAGAAACAATGGCATTAGTATCATCAGCGAAAACAGTTAAATTGATGTTGTCAGCTAGCTTATTTACTACACTACTTATAAAGTCATTTACAAATATAATGAAAAACAAGGGGCCGAGTATTGAACCTTGCGGAACACCAGTTTTAATGTTAATAAGTTTTGACTTATAAGTTTCTACACATTTCGTTTTGACAGAGCCCACTTTCTCATAGTTTTCGTTACTGACCACTACAAACATGTATCTGTTTTCTAGATACGATTTTAATAATTGTTTCTCTGGACCCCGAATGCCATTCCCCCGAGTTCTTCAAGAAGGGCATTAGTAGGTTCTGTAGGGTTGGCAGTGTGAGTGTGACGCCACGACAGGTGGTGATCCATCGACTACATAGGTGCACCACAGTCGCAGTCACCGCCCGTGGCGGAGGTGGCTGCGACTGTGGTGCACCTCTGCCCCAACCAGTCGTCAATTGCGTTGGTACTATTATATGTTATGATAGGTATATTATATGTTACGTAGATACAAATATTTTTGTGCTTGATATGTGTTTGGAACAGAGATCAATCAAGTCTTTTGTCATCTATCTTGTGCATTTCAAGTCTCCGTTTTGTCATAATAATGGCTATTCAGAAAAACAGAACGAGTGGGAGTCTCAAATACTTATTTATTTACCCAAACTTGCAGCTAGCATTTGTAATTTGAGGAGACGAGGGGGCACATGTACTAATTTTAGGGGACCAATGGGTTCGTGAGATCAAACCCTGACTTCATCACCGCAGCAAGTATAAGAGCACAAAGTCGTAGACGTTATATTCACTCAATTCTAAATTAAGCATTGACACGCCCACAATAAAGGAGCAAGGAGGAAGTACTCCTGAGTTTGATCAGGTGTAGGTACTTCAAAAATAATTTACGTGAACACAGTGAACAGACAAAGGAGACAAATTAGTAAGCCGTATTTAGAATTGATGTCTATATTTATACTTACTGTATATATCTAATCTAAATATGTACACATTCACCTGCAAAATCAAATTGTTAGAGGAGTTTACACAGGATAATGGAGGGCCTTATGCCCATGTCGCTATTTTCATACATACAGGCTGCACTAAAACATATTACAGTTTAATTAATATGTATTATTAGTTTACCAGTGAAACATTATATAAAAGCCATTCCACTTGCGGTTTCGGTTGGATAAAATTATATTTCTACAGATATTATATTAAACGTGTGTTGAATGATATGCTTGGTTGCTACCTTAGTAGTATATAAAACTTTTATGCAGGCTGTTCTTAAGTGCTTAATACCTCAACAAGATCATAGAGCCGCGAGCCAACCTAACTTACTAGTCGTGTTAGTATACTTTTTTATCGTGCGAAAAATGCTTACGAATATCTCCCAGCCAGAACTGGTGGGGGAGTCATCATCAGGGGGGTCTCACACCTTCTGAGGGTTGTAGGTTACTTGAAGTGAACTTGCCATCTTTTTCGAGCTGGTCTTCAGGCGTGTGGACCACGTAGTCCCCATCTAATACCCGAAAACGGGAAGGCGCGCAACTAGTTCCGCCTGGGGTAATAGATAGCTCCACCCGTCAACTCCAGGCCCGCGCTCAGGGGGCACGGAGCTCATTCTGCGACCTCTGACACCCGAGTAGCCTCTGCTCGTCATGGGCTGTACAGTTAGCTATTCTCCTCCATTCTTACTCCGCTTAATTGCTCGCAGAAGGAGGCGGTGGCAGCCTCGGTGTCTCCCACGCTAGGCATTCGTTGAGCGTCACTCGCGTCACAGTGATGGTACTCGGACGTTAGCTACTTCCCGATTCGACGCAGATAATCCCTGAAACACCCATACCTTGTGATAGCCAGCGTCAGAAGGTATGAAAGGATGCTGTATGGCGTGTCTAGTCACTCCTTCATGGTGGATCTTATCACCGATACTATAGCGTAACCCGTTGGTATATTTATAGAGTAACAAACGACAGCGCTGCTCTGACATAGGTTTTCCTCTCGAAGTGGAAGTGTCAAACGCAGTCACTTCTGCAAAAGCCAAGATAAGATTAATCGTAGGAGGAGGAAAGATAAGACAAGGGAACATTTCCTTTCACAATAAAGAAGTCTGTGTATTTATATATGTATATTTTTACGCTAAAAGGCATTGTAGTGATGGAATTACGTCCATGCCAATTTTTCGTCCTTGCATTCTATTGATAATAAGGGACCCTTGGGCTAAAAATGAGAGTCGGTTAATCTTGCGTCCGTATTCCGGACGCACAAAGTCAGTCGGACGCAGCATCATCTGTAAATAACGCCATGTAGGACGCAACATGTCCTTCAAAATGTATATATGTATTTGATTGATTTAGATGATTCAGTGCACAATTGGACGATATACTGTACATCTACACAAGGACGGTAGGCTCCACCTAAACTTGTTTAAATATACCTAATTTAAACTTAGAACACTCTATATCTTAGGCGGAGACGAATTTGCATAACATTAACATCAAACCAATACAGTACACAAAGGTTAATCCGTACCAAGTGACGTCACATGCGAGACAAAGGCCGTACTAAGTGACAAGTCAACAAATAATCTTGTACCAAACTTCATTAACACACATTTACTATAAGTTACATTTGTCACACTAACGCCATAGTTAGAAACAATACTGTTTCGAACTAAACGGTTTAGAACTTAATTTCTTTGTCGCACGGCAAAGATACATGAATATATAGATATGACCACGCCTTTATCCCCGGAGTGTTAGGTAGAGGTGATTTTTTTTTTTTTTTATTTATTTATTTAACCAGAAAAAAATACATTGGGTCTAATGCCTTAGTAGTGTAACAAAAACCAGAAAGGTTTGTCCGTACACTACGTTCGTCGTCGAGTCTATATAATATTAATTCTGTACATCAGGTAGGCAAGCACTAAATCTAGGTATAACAATATCAGAATTAAATCTGCACAACAATAATATGTTACATTGTGGGTACATATATATGTTTAGTGCAACAATATAATTTTACTTTCGTTCTGTGTTCGTAATATAATATTTTTTAAGTGTATAGTAAAATAATGTGCGGGTAGATTGGTAAATTTACAGCGCACAATGGCTCACAATATGAATAAGTTGCCGCTGCGACTTACCGATCTGCTTACAGGATGTTTCATTACTTTTCGATTTTGTCTTGTCTTTCTTTTTTCTTTATATTTTATTTTCTAGCTACTTAATTATTTTAGTGTATTAATAAGGTAGGTTTTTAATGTGGCTTTTAGATTTCTACAATTTATTTTACTATTTAAATGTTTAGGTAATTTGTTTAATAAGTTTGGGACTATATAGTTCAATGTTCTTTTTCCATGTAGGTTATTGAATCTTGGTATTATCAACTTTTTATTGCTCACGCTTCTGGTAAATTTATTGTGAGAATTAACTATTTGTAGGTCCTCATTAAAGTATTGTTCTGTTAAGATATTATATAATTAACACCCACTTTTCACCGATCATTGAATAATAGAGCAGCACTATTGCTGAATCGAGCCGTGCATTTTAGGCTGAGTCTGGGCTGTATATATCAGATCTGACTGATGTTATACAGCCCTATCTCTTAGTCGCCTTGTATGACACCTCAGGGGACTCTTCCCATGCAGTGTCATTGAATTCATCATCTCTATGGGGTGGTCCAAATTCTACTCTGCCGGAAACCATGCAGCGAAGATGTGAAATGATATACCCGCCACACAGTGTGTCATTTTTCCTACGATTTTGTGTTTCTCAGCAAGATGGTCTTCATCACATGGACTTCACCCGAGCTGTCACCAAAATAATAGGATTTAGCGAAATAGTAAATCTAATACTATTTAGCTGAACCGTTGTCATATTAGGCTGCAAATATTCGATATATTTATTGGAAGATCCACCATTTTGGATACCACATTTGGCGGTAGATCTACCAATTTGAGTACTAGAAAATATTTCCCTTTAGAAACTACCATCCAATACGCAAAAAAAGACTGAGGATTTAAAATTGGGTCATTCTTCAACTCGCTAGTGTCATATTCGCTAGTGCGCGCGAGTAGACAATTTTCGATTTTAAATTATTTTTTGTCGTCAACTCGTTTACTTTTCGCAGTCGAGCGAGTAACCTAACGTATTTGTGTACAGTCAGTTACAAAAACGTTGTAATAAGTTTAATATGGATGCATATTTGAATTGACTATGTGACATTGATTAAAAGTGTTCTAACCTACGAACTTTTTTTATTTAATATTATTTTATAATAAGTACAACCATATTCTAATGTATTCCACTATGCAAACAAAATGTAGTTGTTGAAAAGGTCTCCGAAACGTATAACAAATACAGTGTACATAATATTCTCAACAAAAATTTAATAGTGAAACTATGCGTTAATTAAGATTCAGAAGCAACTAGTAACTAGTGCCAGTAAATCATTATGATAACAATTAATAATTATATAATGGTTTGGGACTTGTCGTGATTAAATCATGAAACCTATTATATTTGCCGACGTTTCGGGTGCGTTGCAGCACCCGAGGTCACGACTTAATTGACTTGCGAGCGTCGAGAGACAGGCGCGGAATATTTTTTGAACGCCTACCTTACATTACTTTTCTAATGATTGATAAAGCTGGCAAACGAAGTCCCAAACCGTTATATAATTATAAATTTACACCGCGTATAGCATTTATTTAAAAAATAATGATAACAATCAAATACAAACATGAAATGTTTCTTGTATGTTTTCTTGCATCTTTCCTTGAATGTTCTTTACAATTTCTACACAAAATATCTACGTTATAGTTTGTTTTACCGATGTCTCTCTCTCTCTTCTTGTGTCAATGATTCACTGTTGGTGCTAAATTGTTCCCGAATAAAATTGTACCACCTCAATTACGCTATCAGTGGCTTTATTCAAGTCGTCTTTAGTGCAGGATTTACCGATTTAAAAGAAAAGAGTGTAGTCGAGTTATATTTGTTTGTTAGTAGTCAAGTCAACACTAGGTAATTATCTCTGTATCGTGGATTATTCACAAACAACGGTTACAATGTACACGTCAAATTCAGTGTAGACTGTGCAACGGAAACGACCACGCCAAACGCCACCCTTCGATTCCAGAATACAGCTACAGATTTGCTACTGGCTGGGTTTGCAATTACGCATTCAGTGTTAAGTCTAATTCATAGTTTTATAAAACACTGTTAACTTTATTCCTGAGTTATGAATTCTTCAGACGTATTCGCTAATTGATCGAATAGAATATTTTGCTGCACATCATTATTTTCTAGTATAAAAATGAAACTCTAAACATATGCATAAACGGCAAAAGAGATAAGTATACACCATTAGATACACCCTAAATAAAAACGGTTAATATTTATCTACTTTGAACGACGGTAGCCTAGTGGTATGGATTATGGACTGTTGAGACGAGGTCTCGGGTTCCATCCCAGGTTTTGCCATGGCACATACCAATGACTTTTCGAAGTTATGTGTGTATTTATCGCAGGTTTATAAGTGCCCGGTTAATGGCAATAGGCTCACCACCTATTATATTGGGACCTAAACTGCCTAAACATAAACTGGCGATTTATGGGTGCTAGCCCCTCTGCATACCCCTTCGGTAATATAGGCGTGAGTTTATGTTATTTTATTTATCTACTTTGCCGTGTATACGCACATAACCTAAGAAATACTACCCAAAATTGGATAATCCACGTCTAAGATGCTATAATTTCTCCAAGGTGACATAGCTTATAATAGTTGAATATTTGACCTATAATATGATAATTTTAAAATTAAAATTTCATTGTTTAAAGTTAACAACACGCTTTATTAAGTGATAAGCCAACAGACGATGTTTTAATACCGTTAGTACCCAGTTACTTGAGTAGGTATAGAGGTCGAGCGACGAGAGACTATCAAATTAGCTTTTAGACGAGCATACTTGAGTATTGCTTGGCTTTTAGTAATTATAGATGGGTAATATGGTGTGACCTTTATACTTACAAGTGTGTAGAATTTATACAGGCATTGTAACTTCACTAGATATTTAATATACATACATACATATAATCACGCCTTTATCAGCGGAGGGTTAGGCAGAAGTTAATTAACACCCACATTTCACCAATCATTGAATTCGGTCCCACGTAATAGGAGTGAGCCATTATTCGGTCACTATTGTTGACTCAAGCCATCTAAGGCTATATATCTGTCTGATGTTAAACAGCCCTTAGTCACCTTATACGACACCGCATGGGAAGAGATCGGGTGGTCCAAATTCTACTCTCCCGGGAACTACGCGGTCAAGATTGCTTATAAAATTAGAGATATGTAATCTTTTTGCAATAAATATATACATAATAATATAGATATTTATCGCAAAACGATTACGTAGCTCAAATTTTATAAGCAACGTGTTTAAGACGTAAGGATACATCAAAAGCTGTACTCAGAAAGTTAGAAATTCTGCCTCGTAAACTAGAGAAAACCCTGTTTCTTAAGATAGGTCTATCATTTTAATTTTTTTTTTGTAAACAATATAAGAACCGAAACTACTAATATTCCTTCTGACAAATCCAGCTAAGATTAATCGCTTGTGTTAGGAGCGGGTTCACGACGATAGTGTAATAGTCAGGATTCGAAACCAGGACCTCTCGATCGTAAGGCCGACTCCTTAACCACCAAGCTACCGATTTCGTTATTGCTTTAACTATAGTTACCTTTTCCATTTCATTCACTTTACCGGATATTTAAATATGTTAGAAATGAAATATTCAGTTTCTTTTTTAAATTTTATCGGTCTATTTATTGTAATAGACAGATAAAATTTATATATATATGACCATGTTACTACATTGTTGTACCTATTATACCTATTGTATTATATATTTTTCTAATGTGATGTATTGTATTTTTGAAATTTGAATTAATGTGAAAGATTAAATACATATAATAATAAAAAAATAAAAATAAAAAAGCCTTTTATTTCCAGTAAAAATTTACACTTCTCATGTATCTATTAATTATGTGTTAGTTTAATTACTTTAATCTATGTAAGTATAATTTTCTTTCTTAATTAATATATACATATATATCCTTTGTGTTTTATCATAATATATTTATAATTTTTGAAATATATAGATATATTTATATAGGTACATATATATCTATATAGTTTTAAAATTAATCTACCGGAACCCCAGAATGGGTGAAGGCCTCCTCCATTGACTCCCATTTGTCTCTGTCTTCAGCTACTTTTATCCAGTTTGGACCAGCTATCGCTTTGATATCATCCTCCCATCTTGTAATAGGTCTACCTTTTGTTCTTTTGCCTAGTGGTCCATTCCAGAAAGTTACTTTTTTGGTCCATCTTTGATCTGTTAGCCGGGCAACATGTCCGGCCCACTTCCATTTCAATTTTTTTGCGTAACTCAAAGCGTTTGTTGCTTTTGTTATTTTTCTTATTTTAGTATGACGTATTTTGTCTAATTTCTTTATATTTAACATGCTTCTTTCGAGTCCTCTCTGACAGACGTTTATTTTTTTCTTGTTTCAGCAGTGAATTTCCACGTCTGGCAACCATATGTCAGACATGGCAGAAGGTTCGAATTCATGACTTTGGTTTTAATGGCTTGTGGTAGATTACTTTTGAAAACATCCTTGAGACTCCAATATTTGTTCCATGTTATCTTTATTCTTTTCTCTATTTCTATATTTTTATTTTTTCTATGGAAACTTATAGTTTTTCCCAAATAGACATATTGTCTTACTACTAGGGCACGCCGTAGTAACGGCGGTAAGACCCATCATGGGGGAGTGGCTAGAGAGGCCACACGGCAGCCTCTCGTACCGTCTGACGCAGATGATCACCGAACACGGGTGCTTCGGAAAGTATCTGCGTCGGATGGAGAAAGAGCCAACGTCCGAGTGCCATCACTGCGACGCGAGCGAGGACTCAGGTCCGCACACGCTCACCGAGTGTCCGGCGTGGGAGACGCCGATGCGGGAGCTTGTGGCGGCCCTGGGAGTGAGAGTTCTCACGCTCTCCACCTTGCTCGCGGCGATGGTCCGCTGCGCGGATGCGTGGGCGGCCGGCGCCTCCTTCTGCGAGCAAGTAATGCTCGTGAAGGAGGAGGCGGGGCGGGAGCGGCAGCGGGAGCGACGAAGGATCGCAAGCCAAGCTGCCCGCGTACGAAGGCAACTCGGGCGTCGGAGGTCGATGAACGACCTCCGCCCCCCATGAGCGCCGGCCTGGGGGTGACAGGTGGAGCCGCCTGTCACCATGGCAGAAGCAGGCCGCGGCGGTGGCGCGCGTGGCGCGCCTCCCCGTTTCCGGGGTCGAGTTGGGGACTGTAGTCCCCACAACCTGAGAAGAGGGCCAGATCGTGAGAGATGGCCCTGGGTCGGCCGGGGTGCGAGGGATATGCCTGTCAACCTCACCTTCGGCAACCAAAACGACCCACAGGCGGCGTGCGTTTTAGTCGGTTCGAGTCCGACATAACCTCCTCCACCGGCTCCGGTGGGGAGGTATCCGTGGGGATTTTGCGCACGTAAAAAAAAAAAAAAAAAAAAATTGTCTTACTACTTGTGGCAGGATTTGTAGTAATATAACATAATATTGTAACACCTTTTGTACCATATTCTTGCAAATAAATAAATTTGATTTGATTTGATTTGATTTAATTATTCAGGTTTACCATAAAGATACAATAGAAACTGTAGCAATAATTAATTCCTAACTAAATAAAAGTGGGTCTTATTAAGTAAGATCTGACGCTCACGAAGAAATACTGTCGTAAAACTAATAAAATGTATATATAATATACCATCACCGCCACTGTGCTAAAATATATAATTAATATTGTTGTTTCTCTAAAAGCAGTTTTCCTCATGACGTCACTAGCATATCTTTTACAATCTCGACTGTAATTAATAGACCCCACGTTATATATAGAGCGCATCTTTTTTTTAAATCTTTAAATGCTGTAGAGATTATATTCGGTTCAATGCACACGAATAAACGGAGAAATTTTTCAAATGTAAGAAACGAAGTCAATTATTTCAGTTGAATTAACATCTTATTGGTATACACTAATGATATTCCTTCGGAAATGCGTGATTGGAAATACGCAGCTGTGAAATTGTGTCGATATAAAACATTAAGTATGAGTATTAGTATAATCACTATACTAATATATAGTATTGTATATATTAGTATAGTGATTATCCTTGAAAACTTAAAGTTTTTAGAGTTTTTTTATGTTCATAATCAATTATTAGCAGAAATACTTTGATAAACCTATAAATCATGTATTTGACAAGTTGCAATATGTCACGTCTTCAGTGTGAAACCAAAAGTGTTTTAAACTTGTTATCCCTGTTTAAGACTTGTGAAAGACTAGTCAAAACACAATTGTTTTGGCTAGACTTTTACAATCTTAAACAAGTTTTGTAGCAAACTAGCTTAGAACTGATTTCTTGGCGAAAACAGGGGGTTAGGTTGCTGGCATTGATATTTTTTTATTTTTCCTATTTCCCTCTATCTTCATTTTGTGAACTTATTTTAAATACCACCTAGGTGGCCGACAAGCACACGGCACACCTGTTGGGAAGTGGCTACCGTGGCCTATGAACGTGTGCAACATCAAAGGCGTTACACTCACGCTGCCGACCCTGAAGAAACCTAACGTCCCTCTAAACCCCATATTGTAGACGCTTGTGAAAACCACAGCAAGGAGTTCATTCCACAGCTTGTGTGTGCGTGGGATGAAGTTTCTTTCATACCGCACAGTGCGCACCGTCTCAGGTAATTGCTTGTGACCACATGAGTGACATATTTGTTGGCCAGGTGTAAATTCGTAGTAATAAACTGTTTTGAGTAGTTTATGAAACATGACATAAGAATTTTGTTCCTTCATTATAATTTTTAACACAACTCAATATAAGCGTTTCTATAGCAATTATCGATAAATGATTTTTGTGTACACCTGCTGTACAATAAAGTGTTAATAATAGATATTGATATAATCTTCTATGGCCTAGCCTTGATTGACCATTGGCTGTGAACAAGAGGTAGTTGCTGCACTCAAGCTACGGTACTCAGATTAAACGCTTTGTGCAAACTAATATCAACGGTGTGCTATGGACGTTTTAATATTATATCAGGCTTTTCCAAGTATTTCTTACTCTTCTTCTTCTTCGAGTCAAGGGCTAGGTCTGATATATAATGGTCAGGTATTTGAATTTTATTGACCCAAAACTTGGCCACAGCAACTGCGCTATCCCTTGCTCTATGTACATAGATCGTCGGCAGTGCAAGTGAAGGGGCACATCGAGCAGGAAAGCAAATGTGACATAGACTGAGATTGGGCCCCGCAGTCCCTGAGACTGCGACCGGGGTCGATAAAGCCCGATTTAGCCATATTTTCTCTGCAGCGGCCAATTTGGGTCCGCAGACGATTTAAAGATTTCCAAGTTGGCCACTGCAGTCTGATGAGGTCTGATGAAACCTACCGGAGCTGGAAGCTTATCTTCCCACCCATTTCTTACTCTTAAACAAATAACATGAACAAATGAGATTTTATGCAATTTAAATATATCTATTCCACAACATTCTATACTATGCTATCTAGACCCGTGGTAAGCATAACTTAACTAGCTTGTGTTATGGAATCTAGAATGCGAGTAAACATGCTTAGATATTTTTGTTTAAATACATACATATCATACATACCCAGACCAATGCAAATATTTTACGCATTCAAATATTTGCGCTGAAAGGAAATTGAAGCCGCGCCTCCTTCGTAGCAGTTGAACGCTAACTTTCCTATTTTGTCGACCCACTTGATGGAAAGTGGCTCCTAAAGCCTATGGACGAAAGCAACATCAGGAGAGTCACACTCGTGCTGCCGATCTTGTATGAACAGAAAGTTTCTGAACAGTCAGCGCAGAAGACAAAGCAGGTTTTCTGTGCTTACCTCCCACTGACAGCACAAAACTCTCCAGTGAGCTCTGGCAACCTTACTCACCGCCGCGAACACAACACGAGGTTATTATAGCCGCAGTATTCTGTAGAGCGGATGTACTTCCCCAGTCGGACTGCTCAATTGGACGGAAATATCCAAGGGATCCAGATTAGCCGCGAGGTTCTCAGCAGAGTAGAATTTGGGCCACCCCATCTCTTCCCATGAGGTGTCGTACAACGCGACTAAGGGATAGGGATGTTTAGTATCAGATAGATATATACCTACGGCCCTCTCTCTATATACTCAGCCTTAGTTGCATGGCCCGGAATATAGCAATAGGCTCACCTATTACGCGGGACCGAATACAATGATTGGTGAATTGTGGGTGTTAATTGACTTATGGTGCCGAAACGTGGACACTTACAGTACACTTACAGTGGGGCTGGTCCATAGCTTAAAAGTTGCGCGGCGGGCTATGGAGGGAACTATGCTTGGAGTTTCTTTGAAGGATAGAATTCGGAACGAGGTTATCCGACAGAGAACTAAAGTTACTGACATAGGTTGGCTGGCCACGTTTGTCGAAGGACCGTTGGAGCAAACGAGTCCTATAGTGGAGACCGCGAGAAGGTAAACGAAAGGTAGGACGCCCCTAGCCAGATGGACGGACGACCTGAAAATGGTGGCTAGGACAGACTGAATGCGGAAGGCAGAGAATCGTAAAAATGGCGCACATTGGGAGAGGCCTATGTCCAGCAGTGGACTGCGGTGGGCTAATTGATTGATTGACTGATTGGGTGTTAATTCACCTCTACCTACCTCTACCTAATCTAATCCATCAACTATCACAGAAGTGTCCTTTTTGTGACAGTTCAATTTAGCTAACGCGATATACTACTCTGTCAAGAAAGTACCGGGAAAAAATCAATAATACACAAAAAAAAAGACAAACTCTTTGTTCGATGTTTTTGTCCATTATGAAATTCGCAATACACACTAGATATTTTAAAACTAAAAACAGCACTGTTTTTAACATAAATGACAGATGCAACTCAAACTCCGCGCCAAAAGCAGTTGTGCCAATCAAATAACAACAAAAAAACAAAAATTTGAATTTGGAACCATAAACAAAACATTCATTCCCGATACTTTGTTGACTGAATACAATAGTCGCTAACTGTTCTATCATATCGTCGGTCAGTGTCGTTATAGAGCAATTTACTTGTGTCTATTTGTCTGCACACCTGCCGTAAATATGCCGTCTGATATCGTGGAAAAAAGACAGCTTCTTGTCACTGAACTGGACCGGATCTTGAATCACATTTCTCAATGGGGCTCCGAGAACATGGTCGAGTTCAATGCCAAGAAGACGCAGGCTTGTGCGTTCACAGCAAAGGTATCTTCTTTCCTTCCCCTTCCCACTCTTCAGAGCACGCCACTTCCACTGCAGGACAATCTCTATATCCTAGGCATGGATATTCGCTGCAAACTGAATAACAGAAATTACATCGAGAGCATCATCAAAACAGCCTCGCGGAAACTCGGACTCCTAAACAAAGTGAGACGTTTTTTCACGCCGGAGCAGCGGTGTCTTCTCTATAAGACACAAATTCGCTCCTGCGTGGAATACTGCTCGCATCTCTGGGATGGCTCCGCGAAATACCTACTAGATGCTCTCGACAGGTTGCAGCGACGCGCGGTCCGAATTATTGGGAACCCTGAGGTCACGAACACCCTCGAGCCTTTGCAGATGCGTAGAGATATTGCTTCCTTGGCTGTATTTTACCGTCTCTACCACGGTGAGTGTTCTGACGAGCTCTTCCAACTAATCCCACCATCTCCTTTCCTACATAGGACAACACGTGCAGGCCTTAGATATCACCCTCACACTGTGCAGAATATACGAGCAAGAACCAAGCGGTTCGGAGACTCTTTTCTTTGCCGCACCACCAAGACCTGGAATTCATTACCAGCACACGTGTTTCCTTCTTCCTACAGTCCCGGGGCCTTTAAGCGGGGCGTGAAAAAGCATCTGATGAGGCCGCCAAGCTGAGTGCCACCATTGTAGCACTTAGTGTCTGTAATGGTGACCCTCTTTCCTGAGACTTTGCCTTTAGCTTACCATCAGGCGAGGTGAGGTCAAGTTGGCGTGTCCTATATAAAAAAAAAAAAAAAAAAAAAAAAATGGATAACAATGTTGTGTTACACACAATGTCACATACACACTTGATTGGATTTGCATAAGGTTTAATAGGATGTAAGTTAACATGTACGCCATTAAACGTTACGTAAGCATATTGGGTACTTGAGTGGGAATTCTCGCCAGAACGCACCGATTCAATGGCTGGATAGGTTTTTTTTTTTTTTTTTTTTTACGTGCGCAAAATCCCCACGGATACCTCCCCACCGGAGCCGGTGAAGGAGGTTATGTCGGACTCGAACCGACTAAAACGCACGCCGCCCGTGGGTCGCTTTGGTTGCCGAAGGTGAGGTTGACAGGCATATCCCTCGCACCCCGGCCGACCCAGGGCCATCTCTGACGATCTGGCCCTCTTCTCGGGTGTGGGGACTATAGAGTCCCCAAGTCGTCCCCGGAAACGGGGAGGCGCGCCACGCGCGCCGCCGCCGCGGCCTGCTTCTGCCAGGATGACAGGCGGCTCCACCTGTCACCCCCAGGCCGGGGATAGGTATCAATTAACTTGTAGTACATGATACTTAATAACTTACAAATATTATTACCATCGGACAGATAGATACAGCCCAGTCAAAGCCTCAGATGCTTGGCTTGAGTCAACAATAGTGCCCGCCAGACGGCAATAGACTCACAACCTATTCTGTGGGACCGAATTCAATGATTGGTGAAAAGTGGGTGTTAATTCACCTCAGTCTAACCCTCCGGGGATAAAGGCGTGATTATATGTATGTATGTATAATAGTATTGTAGTAGACTAGCCGCTCCACCCCGGCTTTGCCCGTGGCATAGGTACTTCGAAACCCCGTATGACCTTTATAAAATGTCAATTTGATTCAGTACTTCGTGAGATTAGCGCGTTTAAGCAAACGAACAAACAATCTATTCATTTATCATATGAGTATATATTATGACGTTATCCTTTAAGTGAGAGGTGAGTGTTCTGATGAGCTCTTCCAACTAATCCCACCCTCTCCTTTCCTACATAGCAACACGTGCAGGGCTTAGATGTTACCCTCATACTGTGCAAAATATACGCGCATGAACCAAGCGGTTCGGAGACTCTTTTCTTTGCCGCACCACCAAGACCTGGAATTCATTACCAGCACGTGTTTCCTTCTTCCTACAGTTCCGGGGCCTTTATGCGGGGCGTGAAAAAGCATCTGATGAGGCCGCCGAGCTGAGTGCCACCATTGTAACATTACTTAGTGTCTGTAGTGGTGACCCCCTTTTCTGAGACTTTGCCTTTAGCTTACCTTCAGGCGAGGTGAAGTAAAGTTGGCGTGTCCTACATAAAAAAGAGAAAAAAACCCTTCTGCCATTACAGTTAATTACATTACATTTATTTAACATTTTTATACAACTTAGGAGCCACCTAAGTTGTACAAAAAATGTTAAATAAATGTACTGTTACCGACACAGTAAAAACAGAGAGTTGTGGTACTTATAGAGAAATACTGTCGTGTCCTACTTCGACTTTAACATCAAACTAACTGAAGTCGGAACTTCAAATATGGTATCTTCATTCTGTTAACAAAAATTTCTCGATTTGTATGGATAATAATATAAATCTGAAATTTTATCGACGTATCACGCTAGCTACAGAGGTAATTTTAAACATAAGCATGTCTCCGCACAACATCTTCTTTATTCAAAAATCACTCAAAGCGCCAAAAAACGTTTAACTCCAAAAATAAATCGAATAAACAATTAACGGTTCATATCATCACCCGTCAGTTACTAGGACAGGTCATTATGGCATCTTCAATAAAGGCGTATAATAAATTATGAGTCAGGTAGGTCACAATGTTTCGCATATCTATAAATATCACTTGTAATTAATCATGAGCAACAGCTGCTGTGAAATAAAAGCAGCTATGAATTATACGCCCAATATTCAGT
Source organism: Eilema griseolum (assembly GCA_963662185.1). NCBI lineage: Eukaryota > Metazoa > Arthropoda > Insecta > Lepidoptera > Erebidae > Eilema > Eilema griseolum. The sequence goes on from OY759238.1 coordinate 23,414,949, forward strand.
TATATCGGAGAAGGGAATTTGCGAAGATCTACTAAGAATATAAAAGGAAAGAGAAGATGGATTGTCGGATAAGTAGTTTTATAGGTAGGTAGGTATGTGTACTTCTCATATTATCGAAAAGAAGACGTTTTCTCTACCAACGAATATTATTCCAGTTTCAACACAAATGTTATTGTGTTTTAACATTTCTTTACTGTCATTAGAAACGGAGGCAGTCTTAGTTATCTGCTTTTGGTTTTACCCATAATATTATACATGTAATATGTACCAAACATATATGTGCCTGATCGGGGAGTCGATTTATCAAGTATCTTATAAATCTATATGAGATTACTTTGTTGAAATACGTAATGTACTTACAAAAATTCAATAATAATGAAGGTAAACAGCCTCTGTGGCGTGGCGGTAGTGAACGCGGCCGCTTCGCAGGAGACGCGGGATCGACCCCTGCTCAGTGCAAATATTTATGTGCATGAATGGATATTTGCGTTTGTCTGGTCGTGCTTTGGAGAGCACGCTAAGCCGGTCCCAGTTGCCATTCAAACATCTATGGCAGTCGTTATGGGTAGTTGGCGCCCTAATAAGTCCAATAACTGGCCTAGCTGCAATCCTTTGATATCGCCTTTGGGTTGTAGAGGTCAAAGATGGCAGTCGTTTCACATAAAATATCCAATTTCAGCAAAATCCGCAGATAGATACTGGTAAAGCGGACTCCAGGTCCGAGGTGAAAGCTTTAGATGCGACCGAGATTAACGCTAAGGTGAAGAAGAATGAGGAAAGGTGGATGAAATTCACGATTCAGCTCAATATTGAATGTTTACCAAAGAACTAACTACTCTAAAGAAATAGTCGATAAATCAAAATAGAAATAAAAGTGATTCTTGTATCACAGTGTAAGGTTATAAACAAGATAAATGTAAACATATTTACTTATAAATAATACACTTATTTAGAAGTAAATATGTTTATATTTATCTTGAGAAGTCGGAAGAAGAGAAGAAGTACATTGAGAAGTAATAACAAGTGCCGCCCAAGTTGTACTTACGAATAACAAATTACACATTACACAGTACGTTCGTGGAAAGCAAACGTGAGTTTAAAGAAAAATACTCGTAACTTTCCGAAGTCAAAGAAATTATGTATTCAAATATAAAATTTGAAATTCATAAGAACTCGTCATGTTTCGTGAGAAACATCGTTATTTATCGAAACATCTCTCATTTTGAAACAGCGTGCTCCTGTAGCAAAATATTCACCTTTCAATTTGAATGATTTCAAATAAAATTATCTATTTTTACCTGACTGCGGTTTAGCAAAAGGTGGCTTATGATTTTGACACGCTATGTATGTACACATCATAAGGGGGTTCCGCACGATATCATTCAACGCGGCGAGTCTCCTCGCTGGATCGCCACCATGGATCCTGGAAGCGAGATCCCTTTCGGCGCTTTACCGGTTCCGAAAGGCGGCGAGGGAGCGGGGTCACGATCCTGAGCCCGAAGAAATTCGGGCCGTGAGAACCCGGCTCCACAGGGAAATGGTGTCGGAATGGGAGCTACGACTTGGGCGACCAGGCGCAGGGCGCACCGTAGTAGCGGCGGTAAGACCCATCATGGGGGAGTGGCTAGAGAGGCCACACGGCAGCCTCTCGTACCTGACGCAGATGGTCACCGAGCACGGATGCTTCGGAAAGTATCTGCGTCGGATGGAGAAAGAGCCAACGTCCGAGTGCCATCACTGCGACGCGAGCGAGGACTCTGGGCCGCACACGCTCACCGAGTGTCCGGCGTGAGAGACGCCGAGGCCGGAGCTTGTGGCGGCCCTGGGAGTGAGGGTTCTCACGCTCTCCACCTTGCTCGCGGCGATGGTCCACTGCGCGGATGCGTGGGCGGCCGGCGCCTCCTTCTGCGAGCAAGTAATGCTCGTGAAGGAGGAGGCGAGGCGGGAGTGGCAGCGGGAGCGACGAGGGATCGCAAGCCAAGCTGCCCGCGTACGAAGGCAACTCGGGCGTCGGAGGTCGATGAACGACCTCCGCCTCCCATGAGCGCCGGCCTGGGGGTGACAGGTGGAGCCGCCTGTCACCCTGGCAGAAGCAGGCCGCGGCGGCGGCGCGCCTGGCGCGCCTCTCCGTTTTCCGGGAACGAGTTTGAGACTCTGTAGTCCCCACACACCCGAGGAGAGGGCCAGATCGTGAGAGATGGCCCTGGGTCGGCCGGGGTGCGAGGGATATGCCTGTCAACCTCACCTTCGGCAACCAAATCGACCCACAGGCAGCGTGCGCTTTAGTCGGTTCGAGTCCGACATAACCTCTCCCACCGGCTCCGGTGGGGAGGTATCCGTGGGGATTTTGCGCACGTAAAAAAAAGGCTATGTATGTATGTAGGTTCATCTGTTCCCTCATAGCTCCTCAATCACATATTAGAACTGAACAAATGAAATATCGTTTGAAGCATCTTAGTCGTCCGCTGGTTTTAGGTTATTTAACGTGTCACTGAATCTCATGTGGCGCCCTCTAGCGGTCATAAAGTACTTGGAAAAAGAAAATGATATAAATATGTCGTGTTTGGTCTCAACTGAAAGGGCTTAATTGGCACATTTCAAATATGAATATATTATACCTATTTCTGGCTCCAAAATAATATAAATAAGTTTAAAACTAAAACCCGATTACTAAAAAAGTATTGAACTAATACTAGGCAAAAGTGACATACGACATCAATTCAGTAGGTTAGGCGTGAAGATTAATAGACAGACAGAGCTAGTTCCCATATCCTGTTCCCATAATTAATCTATTTCCGGGATAAAAAGTAAATATTAATAATATTTATCTCTTAGAAGGATAGGCTATCGACTTCATAATCAGCTATTGAATGAAATTATTAAAGCATTTAGTAAGCTAACTATTCAAATCGGATTTTTGTATAGAAGAATTTGGCTGGTTTCGGGCGAAGGTTCTGTGGCTTAGTGGTCAGAGCGTTCCCCCTGTAAGGGAAAGATCTCGGGTTTCTATATCGTAATCGATCCATACTCAGCTAAAGTTATATGTCATTATGCATATTATAATCTTTTTTCATGTACATACTGTAACGGGAACTTCCGGGGTAATCCCACGATACTTAAAGCTGTGATCGTCTATTTACCTAATCTTTAAAACCCGACCCAATATCTATCATTCATTACTTTAATAATCCTGACTACTGTTATTCTAACTTAGTTTTTAACTGTTCGGAATAGTATGATGATAAGACTGTGGATTTATATTTTATTCATATGAGATATATATTAGATTCAATATAGGTCTTTGATAGTTTGAACTTTATGTGGCATCTTTTCAGCTGTATACTTTATAAATGGCCTTAAATGTCGAAGATATCATATATGATTTGTGATATGTGATCCGGATCAATTAAATGTCTCAAGCCCCAAAGAGCGAGAATATGAATCTCAAGCCCCGAAGAGCGAGATTATGATCAATTCCGAAGAACTGATAGCATTGATCAAAAGATCAAGGCTCTCCTCCACTTCGTCACAGTTAATTTAATTCAGTTTGTAAAACCTCCACTAAACTCCACTGTATACTGTAATCCTTCAGTTTTCGGCTTCTGGTTCCAGTATAAAATGTAGTAGCCCTTTAACGCCTCACGAATCTCATGAACGATGTCAAAACAATTAGAATAATGATTGAATGTGATATAATATTATTTCAACAATGAAAAGAGATATTATGCCTTCACGGCTGTAATGACTGTCATTTACTAATGAATACATAATTAATTTAATAAGTTTTGGCAGGTTTATGGACCGCTACACTTTACAAACTGCTCTGATTGGTAATAATATGGAATCTTCAATCAGAGTTGCTCTAATACTGTATCAAAATGATCCAGGAGCAACAGAATTGAATCCTAACAGTTGGTAATAAATGTATAACTTTGTTATTTTGGCTTCAGTATGGTATAAATGATGAGATCTAGTAATATATATGAATTACTAATGTAATTCTAACAAGACTTAAATAGTTCCCTTTAGCACGTATGCTGTTAAATATGATCTCACTAAATAAAGCCTTTGGCATTAATAATTCAACTGCAAATTCTTTCCAGCTACAGTCAAATGTGGAAATAACAAACAAAACTCAATCTCTATACAAGTTGTGTATTATAACCAAGATATAATTTACGAATACCATGTATAATGTCCCCAACAGTTATTATATCAACACAAGGATAACGTTACAGATTCACTTCAAATTTAATGTACAGTGCACACCTATAATTCTTATTAGAATTCCTACAAAGTCTATGTCTGTAGCAACAGAAAAACTAACTAGACCTAGCTAGGAGCTCCTTTTTTTTTTTTTTACGTGCGCCAAATCCCCACGGATTCCTCCCCACCGGAGCCGGAGGGAGAGGTTAAGTCGGACTCCAACCGACTAAAACGCACGCCGCCTGCGGGTCGCTTTGGTTTGAAGGTGAGGTTGACAGGCATATCCCTCGCACCCCGGCCGACCCAGGGCCATCTCTGACGATCTGGCCCTTTTCTAGCTAGGAGCCCTAGTGTTTACCTTAGGTCTATTAAGACTTACCAACTTAATAGGTGAGTTAGAAGCTATGTGTATGTGTGTGTTGTGAATTGTGTAAATCAACAATGTGAACTAGCTAAGGTAATGGGAAGTGATTTCGTATAGACTCTCCTACAACGAAACCACGGAAACCTAGGTGACCAGGACCCAAGCGCGCGACCAGGACTCAAGCGATTGAGACGCTTTCGAAGGCCAGTCTCAGCCCCGAAATTTAAAGCAATCTTTACCTACAAGAACTTATCAACACTACTTCTCAAGGATGTTTGGTATTTGTGTGTATTGGAATAGGTATATAAATAATTAGGAACCTTCCGAAATAATTCAGAAAGCGCGTTGTTCCGACACAGTTTCCGCACACCGAAATTTTGCCACTTTCTCACAAATTACACTGGCGTAATACGGCTAGAATAATTTAATGAAACCGTTGCATGGTCTGTGCGCTTCTACTAATCGAACCAAACTCTCTCCCCCGCAAATCAGCCGATTTCCTTTTATACCAATGTGAACTCCGCGCGGGAGCGGGGACGCTTGGGTCCTTTTTTATCATAGGATTTTTTTTACAATGTCAACAAAGGAATTCAGTGCAAGTTAATTTTAAGCTCATGTTTACATTCAGATATAACATGCCTTCATGCAATATAATCAATTATGATTATATTCTACAGAATATCAATCATGCAAAACAATAGTACATAAAATACAGTAAACCAAATATACAGTAAGTAAAAAGTAAGCCAATAATAAACCAATAGTAAACCAGCTGGTCATGCACGTATGTATAAACATACTGTATTTGCGCTTTCGTCGTGAAGAGTGAGCTCTTATTTATTTTTTCATAGAATTCTATTGTGATGTAATTTTTGTAATGCTTTGTGCCATTTATTAGATTAATCCGAAGATCAATCATTCCATGAAGTCAAACACGCATGAACCTATAAATATGTGTGGCGTAACAAGACGCCTTAATTATAATCAAAATCCACCATCTTTATCATGATACTATTCCATATCAATTATGATTATATTCTCAATATATTGTTATATGTAATATTGCACTCGTTCACGTAAATAATATTAGCATCATAACAGTCTTTTGCATACATGTGTTTAAAAATAGGATATTCCAAGAATTCGATTTAGCCATCGTTCCCATAGCGTTCAAGTGGACTCTCTAACAAAAAAATATAGTTTATGACCGACCTCTCTTTAGAATAATACGCATTTTAGTTAAGAGAAAGAAAAAATATGCCATGGTTTCGTGTTGTGTATTTATGATTCAAATATGAGTTTTAAAATGATAAAATAATCTATATTCTAAATATACGATTATGTTCCATTTCAATACATGTTGTTGCAGCTGCAACTTGTCTGTCAGCTAAGTTATATGAAAAAAAGTACGATCGAAATAGAACCTACTCCAGTTATACGCTGTTAAAGAAATTATAATTTTAAAAACTACAGAGAACACAACATTTCTCTTAAAATGTAAAATGTAGAATTAAAATTCTTGTACCTTGGCATGAATCAACTGTCCGGGCTGTGGTCGCATATGTTCCAAGTGTGAAAAATAAAAATTTAAAAATGCAATATTGCGGGAGAATTTTGTTAGCCATGCCAGTAGGTACTGTTACATTACACGCATGTTACAAGTTGTATTCCATGTAATTTCGATAATTTCCTCATAGTGTAATCTATAGCAGAAAGTGTAACAATAACTATTCTTGTTTTCTTCGAGGGATATTTTTTTATTGCCAGAAGATACACTAGCCTTCGTAAAAACTGTCAGGTTAGACATATGAAACGTTTCGAAGCCAAGAAAAAAGTCTTTAATAAAATAATAATAGGTAAAACCTTGATCATAAATTTTATTCTGTTCATTGCTTCGCATAACTTACCCTAGGTCTCCCAAAAAAGGCTTATAAGAGTTTGAAGCTAAATGTATTTAATCATTTAGTACGGTGTTTGCAGCCATCGAGAACATGACAGCAAAGTCTCCAAGCTACGCCCTTGTTCTTGTTATTCGCGGAGGCGACTTGGGCTTCAACATCAATGACCTTCGACCTCCATGAGTGCGGTTATGGGAACGATGCGGTGATGATGACCTTTCCTGGGCCAAGATGGGGAAACCGTAGTTCCCACTCCCGAGATTGAATCCGGAAATGGCCCTGGGTCAGGCGAAGTGCGAAATAACAATATGATGTTTAGGGGGATGCATATCCGAGAAGATTTCCACACTATTAAAAAGTGTCCTTGTTAATGTAAACAACTCTATTTGCATAATTTCTGATGGACGTGTATTGTCACTTCAATGCTTTGAGTTGCGTCCTCATGTGGATACCGTCCGTCTGTGTGATACCTCCAGTATTGATATAGCTTATACCATGTAATTCGTACAACCGTTATATAAATATCACGCTGATTATAACAAATTTGCTCTAACAATATTGTCCTCAATAACGTTGCTGTGGTCCGCAACAAATATCGAATCAATTCAATAAATGTATTCAGCTAAACGATATTTGAGAACTAATTTGGTAATGGTATTCGCAATGTTTGCTGAATTATTCGTAGAATATTATTGCATAACATGGGAATTAGCGTTTTTACTAGAATTGCTATTTAGAATATTTGATCCTAATATAGGTTTACAAATACCTAGATCTACTGATACTCGGCGCAAATTGTTACATACATACATATATATAATCACGCCTTTATCCCCGGAGGGTTAGGCAAAATAGACTGCTAGTAGGCTCATTAAGACAAGGCTGAAAATACAACATTATAACAAGACAATCATAAATCTTATCCGAAAAAAAATGTTCCTTAGTTAGGATATTAAGCTTTGTCTTAATGGAATAAGGTTGGTAATTAAATATAATTACCGCTTATAAACTGTTCGAGCTTTCATCTGAATTAAACCGACCCTTATACACTTTTACCTCTATTAGGTTAACAAGCCTTTGCATCTAGGACGTCATTAGGCTCCAAGTCGTAAGGCTAGTAATTAGCATGTACAGCTTCTAAGTAGTACCGTCAGCATCAGATCGACGAACAAAGCACTCAAAATGATTTTCGCCCTTTCCTGCTGACTGATTGTTCTGATTTATTATTGATTTGATATTGATTTAAATCAATATTTAACCCAACTATTGAAAAATTACGCTTTAATAAGTATTAAAAGAAAATATCAAGGATAGCCGTGGTCGTAAGCCACTTTTTCCAGTATGTTTTGTTTTGTTAGACTAAGTGGCATACGACCACGGCTATCCTTGATATTTTCTTGTTTAATACTTTTTAAAGCGTTATATGTCAGTAGTCAGTTTATAGTTTTAAACTTATCTTTTAATTTATATTCTTTTGAGGCAAGCAACAGCTATAATTTATACATATTTGTAATGTGCTAATTAAGACCTTTCAGATGATACCAAAGACGTTACATTTATATCAAGTATATGACAAAATCATAACACTCCTTTGGCTTCGCCGTAATCGAGTAAAAATACACTCGAGAGCAATGAATCCGGGTCACTTAAAGAATGTTAAAAATCTCGGAAACTAAAAATGATAGGTTAATGCAATAAATTGTATTTAATAGACAATGTAATACTCCTTAAATGAAAGTAAAAAAAATATGAGTCACCATACATTTTATTAACACAAAATTACATAAAGAAAAAAACTGCTGATCTCTCCTTAAAACAAAAATAGGAAACATGAAATTTTTGAACTTTATTACGATTTTCTTGAATTTTAATACTTCGTATTGCCTCCTCGTGCTTCCATTACTGCGTTTACGCGGTTTGGCATGCTGTACACCAAGTTCCTTATACGATTTTGGGGAATATTCTCCCATTCCTCTGTGAGAGCAATTTTGAGCTCACGAAGCGTGATTGGGGGAGGGTTTCGTTGTTTTACGCATCTGCCTAGCTCGTCCCAAGCATGCTCGATCGGGTTGATATCCGGGCTGCGCGCTGGCCACTCCATACGAGTAATGTTCATCTCTTGAAGGTAGTCATTCACAATCCTACCTGTATGAGGTCTGGCATTGTCATGCATAAATATAGCATCCTCACCTAAATTGACCATAAATGGACCAACGTGATCATTGAGGATTTCTTCCACATATCTTACGCTAGTTAAAGAGCCGTTTTCTATGATCACCAGCTCTGTGCGACTTTCAGAAGAAATTCCGGCCCACACAAGTACAGACCCACCACCGTAGGCTACTTTTTCTTCGATGCATGCTTGCTTGAATCTTTCCCCTGGTCTTCGATACACTCTGTGTCTTCCATCGTGCTTGTAGAGCATAAATTTTGATTCGTCGGAGAACATAACTTTTGACCAATCTTCAATACTCCAATTTACGTGGCTCTGGGCATAACTTAGTCTCGAAATACGATGCCCACGCTCCAGTTTAGGGCCGTTTGCAGGTCTAAGGGGTTTTAAGTTAGATTCAGCAAGCCGACGTCTTACTGTCCATGCACTTGGGTTACTTCCTCCGAGGCGTCGAAACTGATTGGTGAGTTCAGTTCCTGTGAGAAAGCGATTTCGAAGCATGGTGTTCACCAAGTATCGGTCTTCTCGTGCTGTGGTACACCTGGTTCTGCCCGTTCCTGGTCTGCGTAGGTTAGAACCAGTTTCTTCGTAACGTCGGAGAACTCTTTGTACTGTTGACAGCGACACACCGACAGTCCTGGCTGTATCGCGCTGACTCCGGCCGGTTTCCAGCATTGTAAGTATTCTGGTGCATTCTTCAGGCGTAAGCGACATAATTTCAGCTTGATTAATGAATATAGAGCACTATCAACATGGTTTATGTACCCACATAAATGACAGATTACAAACAAAAGCAACACCAAATGCTGTAATTTCGTAGTTCCATCTTCGAAAGTGGCCCTTTTTCAAATTTGATTTTTTTATGATATAACTTTACAATAACTAAGAAGTTTTAATACCTTCATTTAAGGAGTATTACATTGTCTATTAAATACAATTTATTGCATTAACCTAGCATTTTTAGTTTCCGAGATTTTTAGGATTCTTTAAGTGACCCGGATTCATTGCTCTCGAGTGTATTTTGATTTCCTTTTTTTTACACCACTTAGGCGGCAGACAAGCACACGGCCCACCTGATGAAAAGTGATTACCGTGACCTATGAACGTGTGTAACACCAGTGGAGTCACATCCGTGCTGCCGACCCTGTAAGAACAGAGATTTTTTATGCCTTCAGTGCAGAACACAAAATCAGGACAAGCCTTTGGTCTTCCCACTGACACCACATAAACTCTCCAGTGAGCTCTGGCTACCCTACTCACCGCCGGGAGTGCAATACCGGGAACCTTGGTATTAAGTATTCGTAACGAAGATTATTCTGACGCCGACTGTACTCTTCTATAGTATGACACTGGATGCGCATGAAAATGAGCCTATTACTGGTCTCGGTCACAGCTTTTAACGATAGTTGAGACTCTAGTTCAAACACGACTTTTTACATCTGCGCCATAGTATTATACTAAAACATAACTCGCTCACAGTTTTATCACCTACCCTACACCGGGAGTACTTTTTATGGCGCCATCTGAACGCAAGTGCGGGTTGTTTGGATCGAAACTTTACAATATGTTGTTTTGAGGATTTGGATATGGATGGATATGTACAAAAAATATAACTATTTTTGTTAACTTTCTCTTATATATTTCTGGAGACGTAAAGGTATATTTGATTTTTTTTAGAATACGAGCTACCGTAATTAATCATATTTTTTTTAAACCCTTCTGCTTAGCAAATTTGCTTGTGCTTGGAGTGGGTTCACATCGGATGTGTAATGACTAGGATTCAAACCAAGACCTTTCAATCGTAAGACGCTTATTATACCTCCATGTCCTCCATGCTATGATTTCAATCTAGTGATTACATTGAAGCCATGCCAGTTTATTTCATTATTTATTAACTCTTAATAACTCTTAATGTTATTACTAGACTTTTTATTTACAAACACTAATTCATCGTCTTCGTCGCATCCGAAGCTTTTGACTTCGGAATCTGCATTTTTCAGTCTAACTGCATATTTGCGTGGACTTCGACATTTAACGCGAAGAGACTGATATCTGACACACATTTTACAAACACTTAATGATACTAAACTATATAATATTAATTATAATACAAAGTAAACAAGAAGAATATTATTTCTGTCTATAAAACAGTACTTCTTGTAACACATCTGTTGGCGAAAATGTTGTTAAAGAAATACGAAAACTCGAACACACATTAGATAACACGTACATACCCGTATATAATGAGTTTCAGGAACACCGTTCTCACAATATCAAGCATAAAGTTATTAACAAAACACAGCTGTATCTAAAATATGTTCCACGTAAATCCTTGTAGCATTAACATGATATTTGGAACTTTGCCTGCACATTTATTAATGGAGTTCCTCGCATGCACAATATTGGTGATATCGTGCCACAATTGGATAAACTCCAAGTACCCGATGTGCTTAGCGCGACAAGTTGGGATAAAGAACGTGCCTACTTAATTAGCTCTTGGAGAATATTGTTTGGCTAAAGGATTGAATTATCTTTCTGATTATTAAGTTTTAACGGTTCATATTGGAAGGTAATTAATTTGAAGTACATACATACATACATATAATCACGCCTTTATCCCCAGAGGGTTAGTCAGAGGTAAATTAACACTCACATTTTACCAATCATTCAATTCACGTAATAGGGGGTGAGCTTATTGCCGTCTTCCGGGCACTATTGTTGACTGAAGCCTTGTATCTGTGCCTGAGTCTGGGCTGTATATATCTGTCTAATGTTAAACAACCCTATCCCTTAGTCGCCTTGTACGACACCGCATGGGGTCGAGATGGGGTGGTCCAAATTCTACTCTGCCGGGAACCACGCGGCAACCACGCAGTTAATTTGAAGTAGGTAAATAATTTGAAATGGGAAAGTAATGAAATGAAAGAAATGGGAAAATAAGACTAGCTTGTAGCTTTGGCCTAGCACTGGCCTGACAAAAAATTTGGTAGAAGCCACGGGGGACGGTGTAGCTCGCGTCCGTAGGATTTACCACCTTTTCCTAGGCCCACCCTACACGTGTCCCCCGGGTGGTGCAAAACGAGCAACAACGCCGAGCAACAGGCGGCGGTTTATATAATTTAATCAGGCCACCACAGGCCTTGGGGCATTAAATACCCCCAAAAAAAGTGTGGCAATGACACCCTAGAAAAGTGTGGTCAATGATTTCCACTAAATGGTAGTGGACACCAGTAACATAGTCATAGTCCTAAGCCCGTGTGTGCAAGCAGGAGGATTGACTGAGTTCAAATCAGACCAAACCAGTCATAAAAAGGTCCACGTCGAGACCCGGGCGGCGGTTAACTAACCCGAAAGACCAGATAGATGGAGTTAGGAAATGAACCCCATCACCCGTTACCCTTTGGAAACATAAGAGACGGGGACATTGGCTTTATCGCCCGTGTCGCGAGGTAGAAAGCCTCATTAAAAACTAACCCCAATCCTACGGTGGAGAACGCGCCAAGAGGATGCGTGGCTGAGGGTTGTCAGTCAATAGCGCCAACCTTGGTGAACCTGGCGAACACCATTGTAAATAGCCTTCTCACAGGAATTGGCGTCACCCTGTGAGCGACCATTTATTCGTCCACACTCGTGGGAATCAAAATCCAGATGAATGAAAAAACTCAAAAAATCTACACACAACAACTCTTCCATAAAGGACTCTTTGAAGCAAGACCAAGATCCCTATCCCATAGCGGTTGCACAAGCAGTGATATACAGAGCGACGACCCAGGATTACTTGGCAACTTGAACACTACCCAGACAAATAAAACGCAAAATGATCCCAATTCCACTACCGTAATACATACAGGTCGAAAGGACTTGCCACAGCACCAAATGGAGGAACGTTCTAAGATCGACTGGCAGAAAGATAAAGTCCCAAATCAAAAACGTAAAAACCCAGACAGCCCAACGGTAAGCCTAAGTAAACAGAAAGCTGCAAAAAGAGTCAGCTATAAAGTTCCTGTTCAGAACAAATTTGACCTCCTTAGTGATGAAGAACCTACAACTGCACCTGAAATCAAAGAGTACACACCAAAACCAGAACCAATATTTGTGACTGGAGTAGTTGATATAACGCCCTTGAGAGAACTCCTAATTAAAGTAGTGAATATAAATAAGGTTACCATGACTACAATGAGATCAGGGCACATTATTAAGCTTATGCCTACCGATATAGACACTTACAAAATAATAAGAAATAACCTACTTGACAACAACATCAGCCACTACACATACAAACTTAAGAGCGAAAGGGCATACAGAGTAGTGGTAAGAGGCTTACACTCTTCAGAAAGCACTGATATTATCAAAGAAGAATTACAGGCTAAAGGACACGAGACACGGCAAATTGTCAACGTCTTGCATAGATCCACAAAAGAAAAACTACCCCTCTACTTTATAGATCTCGAACCAAGCGCCAACAATAAAGATATATTTGACATAAAATACATTAACCATGTTAAGGTAACAATCGAAGCTCCCTATAAGAAAAAAGAAATATTGCAATGTAAAAGATGCCAAAGATTTGGGCACTCAAAAAATCAATGTTTCAGACCCTTCCGATGTGTAAAATGCGGAAATGAACATTCAACAAGTACTTGCACCAAGTCTCCGGAAACAGAAGCAGAGTGTGCAAATTGTCAAGGAAAACACCCGGCGAGCTATAAAGGATGCATAAAATATCAGCAGTACAAGGAAAAAATACTCAAACTCAAACCATCCCCACTGCAAGCGAAACAAACATACCCAACTACACTCTCAAACCCAAGCACAAATGAAAAAGCTCAACCTACACATACTTTGACTCGCACCTTCGCTGATGCACTGCGAAATAAACGAGATAACCCTACTGTACAAACACAAGATTCCGCCGGGGATACAAACCAACAGGATATTGCAAGCCTGTTAGACACAATGTTCAATAGATTTCAAGCAATCATGAAAGACACGATGGACAGCATGATTGATCAAATGATCAAGCTAATCACACGACTAGTAGCACGGAGGGACTAAACATCCGCATCATGACCTGGAACGCAAATGGGCTGACCGAAAGACGGAGAGAACTCGAGCTATTTATGAATGTCGAAAGAATCGATATTGCCTTAATATCTGAAACCAGACTTACGCCTAAATCACATGTAATATTTAATAACTACACAATCTATAGGACTGATCACCTCTCTGGGAACTCACACGGCGGGACTGCAGTAATACTGAAAAATCACATTAGGCATTATTCTCTCGAACCATACAAGACGGAAAAAATCCAGGCAACATCAATTAAAATACAACATAGGAACACTGAGACAACACTCGCTGCAATTTACTGCCAACCACGACATAGTATTAGTGCTGATGAGTTCAAGTTTTGTCTTAACCGATTGGGCCCAGTATTTGTTTGCGGGGGAGACTGGAACTCCAAGCATACTTACTGGGGATCTAGACTGATCAATCCGAAAGGCAGACAGCTGTATAAAGCTACACTAGATCTAAACCTGGATTACATTTCACAAGGAGAGCTAACATATTGGCCTACGGATACAAATAGACTACCGGATCTGTTAGACTTTTTTATTACAAAAAACATTGGACATGACTACTTGAAAATTGAAAAATGCGAAGACCTGTCATCGGATCACACTCCTGTTATCTTAAATATGTATAAACAAGTCGTACACATCGAGCCACGCCCTAATGTCTACAACAAAAACACAAACTGGGATATGTATAGAGATATCATACAGAGTAACATTAACTTGAAAGTTGGGCTGAAGACAAACTCTGACATCGAAGCCGGTGTCGAGAAATTTAATAGCATCGTACACTTAGCCGCTTCTGCTTCAACCCCTAGAACAGTAAAAAGTAAAACCAAAATAAAAGAGTACCCAAAAACCATACTCGATAAGGCCAGTAAACGACGCAAGCTAAGAGGAAAATGGCATAGGACCAGATATCCCTCCGACAAAACGGCATTAAACAGACTGAAGAAAGAATTGAGGCACATGATAAAAGAGCACGAAAATCGATGTTTACAAAGTTACTTATCTCACCTCACCGCTCATAAGGATACACAATACTCGTAATGGCGCGCAACCAAAAATCTCAAACGACCAAAGGACCGCATCCCACCACTGAGGAAGGAAGACAGGAGTTGGGCTAGAACTGATGCTGAAAAATCAACAGTTTTCGCAGAACATCTGGCTAAAGTCTTCACACCACTACCTAGTGCCAGCCCCAGTGGAGACGAGGAAATACTGGAATATCTACAATCACCATGTCAGCTTTCGCTCCCCTTAAAAGCAGTAAGCCCTAAAGAGATATGTCAGGAGATTAAATCACTGCCACATAATAAAGCACCGGGCTATGATTTACTAGATTCCGTATTACTGAGCAACCTGTCGAAGATAGGTGTTATGTTCCTAGTGATCCTCTTCAATGCATGCCTGAGACACTCCCACTATCCATGGCAGTGGAAACTTGCGCAGGTAGTCATGATCCTGAAACCTGGAAAACAACCAGAGGAAGTCTCATCCTACAGACCAATTAGCCTTCTCTCTGTAATCGGCAAACTATTCGAAAGAATTATTCTGAACAGAATGCGACCTCACTTGAACACCATTCTCCCCGAACACCAGTTTGGATTTAGACAGAAGCATGGAACCATTGAGCAGGTCCATAGGTTGACAGACACAATCAGCTACGCGCTGGAAAATAAAAAATATTGCTCAGCTGTCTTCTTGGATATAAGCCAGGCCTTCGACAGAGTCTGGCATGACGGTCTACTATTTAAGATAAAAAAATACCTGCCTCACTCGTTCTACAACATCCTTAAAAGCTACTTAGATAAAAGATGTTTTGAGGTTAAATTTAGCAACGTTACGTCGGACATGTTTGAAATCCAGTCAGGAGTGCCCCAGAGGAGCATTTTGGGACCTGTACTATACCTCATCTTCACGGCTGACGTGCCGGTTGACAGTAACACCCTTATTGCCACGTACGCCGATGATACAGCAATAATTTCAGTACACACACAGCCTGAGATAGCATCAAAAAACCTACTTTTTTTCGAGATTGAAAAGTGGCTGACAGCTTGGAGAATAAAGGCTAATCAAAGTAAATCGGCTCATGTCACATTCACCTTGAGAGTCGGCGACTGTCCACCAGTCACGCTAAATGGAGAACAAATTCCACACGACACTAACGCAAAGTATCTTGGCATGTACTTAGACAGAAAGCTAACCTGGCAGAAACATATATGGGCCAAGAGGAGAGCCCTGGACACAAAACTTAGGACCATGTATTGGCTGATCGGTAAAAAGTCACAGTTGACAAATGAGAGCAAAATGGCAATCTACAAGACTATACTGAAGCCGGTTTGGACATACGGAATAGAGCTCTGGGGAACAGCGAGCAACAGTAACATCGAAATCCTACAAAGGTTTCAGACCAAAGCAATTAGATCCATGTTTGGCATTCCAAAATGCATCTCAAATAAATACATCCTGCATGATCTGGGGCTCAACACTGTGAAATTAGAAATCGCTGCCCGTAGCCAAAACTACCAAAAGAAATTAAACGCCCATGTTAATGCTCTAGCCGCTAAATTAACGGGTTCTATAAGTCACACAAGACTGAGAAGGAACAGCGTTCCGAATCTCATGAATCGATTTGCTGTACCACAGTGAGACTGGTCAATGGACAATTCCCCACGGCTGAAAGAACCAGACACAAGCCGATCAAGACAAAGAAGCAGCTAAATGTCTTTGCCAGACAGAACGCTGCGTTGAGCGGGATACACAAAAAAAAAAAAAGAAGCCAGAAAATGTTAGTTTACTCGATAAAGAAGAAGAAAAATATGAAGAATAAGGTAATTAATTGGAAATGTCAATATTTAGAAATACTCCAAATATTATGTTAGATGTTCCTATGCTGCACGCTGTAAGATCTTTATAGAAGTATTAGTGTAATTTCTATTCCGGAATAAAAATTGTTTATTCATCACAGTCTGTATTTCTAAACTATGTTATAAATGTTATTACCTTGCTTTGGTTTTTTCGATAATTAGGAATTTATGTTTTAGTGCTTTTTGATTTTCATTCTCAATAATAATAATACTAATGACGTCTTTATTGTACACCAATTACAAATTACACTAGAATATGTGATACAAGTTCCGTGGCACGTACAAATGGCGGCCTTATCGCTCTGCGGCAATTTCTTACAGGCAACCATAGGATGGAGATAAGAAAATAGGAGAAATAGGGAATATTTTAGGGCAGTTAGCTCTACATAGAAAATATATGAAGAAAATAAAATAATAATAATGAAAAAGAAAACACTATAGCCATAGGTAAATACAATTATACATATATAAGCATACACACTATATACAGCAGGTCTTAGATGTCATCCGCACACGGTGCAGAACATCCGATCAAGAACCAAGCGGTTTGGAGACTCTTTCCTCTGTCGCACCATTAAGGTCTGGAATTCATTACCAGCTCATGTGTTTCCTTCTTCCTACAGTCCCCGGTCCTTTAAGCGGGGTGTGAAAAAGCATATGATGAGGCCGTCAAGCTGAGTGTCACCATTGTCACACGGTATGTGTAAGTAATGGTGACCCTCTTTTCTGAGACTTTGCCTTCAGCTTACCATCAGACAAGGCGAAGTCTAATTGACGTGTTCTATATAAGAAAAAAAAAAGTCACAATACATTAACACAAATATAAATTTACTTCATTCTACCTTATTATTCCACTCTTTCATAGAGACAGGTAGCATTGCTTGACGAGTCTTTTGAACACAGGCAAGGACTGAGCTCGCCTGTCAGTCACTGGCAAAACATTCCACAACCGAACTCAATAAATATTTCGAAATATAATAAAATAGGTATATTATATTAATCGCTTTTAATACCAGTAGCACTAACTTCGTAGACAGTATCTTCAGAAATACTTATATAATTAATTTACTCAATAAATCAATAATTTAAGACAGCGTAACACTTGAAATTCACTAACGCAATTAGAATTCACTAATACATATAGTCAAATCTTAACTCACTAATAACGTTAACATAGTTTGGACTAAATTATACCTCTTAAGAAAATTGGCCGTCGTACTTAACACTGTAAATGCTTAATTACATTTGAGACTGTTTTCATTATGAATTGTCTAGAGGCTCTTTGAACTAAGACCAGAGGTTAAAGACTCCTATACTCCAAGGTCAGTGGAAGTGCGTGTAAGCCTAGTGCGTTACAGTGTGAACGAACCTTTAATTCTTCAAGGAGCTGTATATTCATTGTTGAGTAAACACTGGTAACGTCTTGGAATGGGTAATTATATCATCGCTTTACTGGGTAGTGAAATTGGAAGCCGTTTGCCTTGTGAGATATTTTGAGCGCAAGATTATGAAATACAAATTCAGTAAACATATACTAATGAATTTGTCTGGAATATATTTAAATAGAGATAGGAAGTTAAATTACAGATAGATGTTTACACTAAGTCTTAAGTAATAACAATTACACAGGGTATATAAATCTGTTATAACAAAATTGTATATGGAAATTTTGTAATATGACGGTATGTGTATCTATTGCAGGATTAGGCAAAAAATCTACATACAAAAAAGTTAAAATTATAGAAACTTACTAAAGCCCACTTCTTATTTTTTCAAACTATTTACGCTGTTTATCGATAGCATTTGCATAACTTATTACACATGTTGAATAAACACTCGTACTTTTCCACAGTAAGTTATTCTTTACTGGTTGGTCCCCGGTCCTGGTTGAATAGAATAGGGTCACCACAACGTTTCTTTTATACCACTTAGGTGGCAGACAAGCACACGGCCCACCTGATGGAAAGTGGTTACCGTTGCCTATGGACGTTTGTAACACCAGAGGACACACTCGCGCTGCCGACCCTGTAAGTACAGAGTTTCTGTGCCGTCAGTGTAGAAGATAACGCAGGACAAGCTTTTAGTCTTCCCACTGACAGCATGAATTCTCCAGTGAGCTCTGGCTACTCTATATTATGGCCTCGGTATTTTGTAGGGCGGAGGTACTTCCCCAGTCGGACTACTCAATTGGGCGGACATACTGCCGAGTCCGACCTCCATCTCTTCCCGTGGGTATCGTAGAAGGCGACTAAGTAATAGGACTGTTATCCTTCCGACAGTCCACATACAGCAATAGGCGGAACCCCTATGCATGTTTATTTTTTAACACACTAGTTTTCAACTCAAACTTCAAATCAGTACACAAAGGCTTATTTATATCTACAAACATCTAACATGCACCAATATTAGTTCATACTATCATATTAACCAAATTAATAAAGACAATTTCATAATCTGTACTTCTCTAGTGACAGCATCAAACAAATTAATAACCTACTTGATACGTATTTTAATCAAGCTGGAGTGATATTTCACTTTGAAGTCACGGAGATATTGTATTTCTCACGTTTCAGTGTTCAAAGAGTAGTATTGCCAGGTGAAGATTTTAATATGCCTGTATTTTTACACTCTAAATCTCAATATTTATTCAAAATGTATCTGTAAGGTTGGAAAATAATTTTAATTTATAACATCATGCATACATAAATCATCAAATGCTACCTCTCCTCGCCATACGTCTTCTCCTGTGTTTCATGTTTAGATAAATTATATATGATCGTAGTGAATGGTATACGCTTTGGTAGGAGAAATAAATTCAGGTACCGACTGTCACTAAATTCTGATCTAGTGAATAGTATTTATATATTAAATCCTCATCGATTGGACTTGTACATTTCTTTTTATTAAATTTCATTCAAAAATATTTAATTATTGTATTCAAGCATTTTTCTCGTAAACAGCAAGTGCTATCGCAAAAGTAAGTTGGACAAAGTTGTAGATCATGTAATTATCTACAAAATTGCTTTTACATTATTTTTGTACAGATTACCATTTTAGAAATGTAATGTTTTTCAAATACAAAAAAGTCAAATCTGTTACAACAGTTACTTGTTCCTATAGCATGATTAATCAACGCAGGCTCTGAACCGCTGGTCTTATAAACTTAAAATATTAGCAGTAGATTCTTTTCAAGTTGCTGGCATCCACTAAGATTGAAATTTTATTGCTAAGGATGTAAAATAAGGGATGAAAGTTTGTGTAGAAGTTCATTCCCATTCATCCCTAATTTTAAAACCTTTGAAACAAAATTTTGTCATAATTTAACAATAAAAATTGGGATTCGTAAGAGAGAGGTATTAATTAATGCCGATTGTATATTTAATAATTTTCCACAGTTTACTTTGAGTGAGTTTTGAGAACTGAAAAAGTAGGAAAGACGGCAAATGATAAAATTTGAGCAAAACAAAAAAAAACAAGAAAAATAAAGCAAAGATGATTTACAAAATGTCAAAGCGAATTTTTAGAAAAAAAGGGATATTTTAATAATGAAAGTTCTGATGTTACCTATTAATATTTTTTCATTTGGTTGGAACCATAAAGTGCCCACTTACAATGAGTTTAATAATTACACATAATAATTAATTTAACGTATATGTATCGGGGCAACGGACAATGGTAATCGTGCCTAACAAAATTAAACTGGTCTCCAATTTATTTTAGTTGAGTAGGTCATCAAAATTATAGCTATGTAGGTGTTCCGTTAGCGTGTTTTAACTTAGTAAGTAATTGTCTGTATCGTTTTCATAATTATTGTTGTTTGGTATTTAATGGCATTGTTATATTCTACTATAAGTTTATAACATGAGGTATAGGACTCTTATAATATTGACGTCTTTGGGGCCCAAGTCATTCTCATCTGACAGAATCTGCGGTTGAACGGTCAGGTGGGAGTGGTAGTAAAATTAATCAAATATGAAATAATAAGGGGACTTCCAGCTCCGAGGTAAAAGTCTCGGAAACATGAATTGAGATCAAAATCTTTACGTAAATGAAACAAAATCTATGGGTCAATTCTTATGTTAACAAGTTAAACTAGAGACAATGTATTAATAGGATTGTTTATCTATATCAATCATTCTTGAGTGAAATGGATTCTTGAATCAAGTGAAATTATCTCAACGATTGCGCTGAAACATAAATAACAAGTATAACAGTGTTTATTTATCTAATACCTTTTTTTTTACGTGCGCAAAATCCCTACTGATACCTCCCCACCGGAGCCGGTGGAGGAGGTTATGTCGGACTCGAACCGACTAAAACGCACGCCGCCTGTGGGTCGCTTTGGTTGCCGAAGGTGAGGTTGACAGGCATATCCCTCGCACCCCGGCCGACCCAGGGCCATCTCTCACGATCTGGCCCTCTTCTTGGTTGTGGGGACTACAGAGTCCCCAACTCGTCCCCGGAGACGGGGAGGCGCGCCACGCGAGCCACCGCTGCGGCCTGCTTCTGCCAGGGTGACAGCGGCTCCACCTGTCACCCCCAGGCCGGGTTTATCTAATACCTACATAACTACATAAAATTGTACTATTTTGGAAACTAGCGAATTAGATTAGAATTGGAATTTATGATAAAAGGTCTGTTTTAAGATCATTTTTAAAGCAATAATTTCCTGAAAGATCGAAAAATTTAGTGAATTTCAGTTACCCGAATAGTTGGCAAATAATCGAAACCTCTCCCAAGTTTAAGTCATAAATTATAGTCAGGCAATACTGTTCTAAGATGCAATAATGCATGGAAATCACTCTAGTGTACTTGTAAGTATGCTTACGTTGTCAAAGCGAAGTCTTACTGAGATTAATATTAAAAGGGTTCAAGTTGCAAAGTGTAATAAAATCAGAAACGTGATGTAATTTTTATATAATACTTGACTATTTTAAACCAAATACATGGGGTTCTTCAAGAAAGGTTTTTGGATATAGAAGTTTTTTACAGGGTCGGCAGCGCGAGCGTGACACGCCCCTGGTATTGCACACGTCCCTCGGTCAAGATAACCATTTTAGATCAGGTGTGACGAGTGTTTGTCTGCCATCTAAATTATATAAAAAAAGCTGAATAGTAAAACGATTGTGACCATACAATTTTTGAAATATATACATACAAATACTCAGGTGTTATTTACTCCGAGACAGATAGATATAACAGCTTGCCATCTCTTTCTATCCGTACACACTTCAAGAGCTTCGTCTACTGTCCATTACTCCTACCCGTCAAACCGGTTTCGAATGTGTTTGACATGTCCGTATAGTTTCGTACCTCAAAAGGAAATAAAAGGAACCCTTATTGAATCACTGCGTTGTCTGTCTGTCTGTCAAGACCTTTTTCTTAGGAATGCGTAGAGATATTAAGTTAAAATTTACACCACATACTTAAGTCAATTATGTCTTGAAGCTGTGAAAAAACCAAACTAGATCAACGCAATAAAAAGATATTGCCGTTTATCTAGCACAAGTTTGTCCCTCAAATTCAGTTTTATACGGGCAGTGCGCGAGTCCGACTCGCACTTAAGAGTTTTTATTTCAATATATTATCTATTAATTAGGTCTGTGCATGTATTGTAAGGCTGAACTGCCAATCCACCTGTACTTTACATTGTTGATGTATCATTTGCTCCGTACTCATTCGATCTACGTAAAAAGTTAATAATTTTTTTACATAGTTCACGTCAATTAGACTTCGACTTGCCTGGTGGTAAGCTGAAGGCAAAGTCTCAGAAAAGAGGGTTACCAATTCCTACATATACCATGTGACAATGGTGACACTCAGCTTGACGGCCACATCATATGCTTTTTCAGGCCCCGCTTAAAGGACCCGGTACTGTAGGAAGAAAGAAACACAAATCTTTTAAACTGTCAAAAGTATATAATTGAATCATAAACCAATTTACTACCTTAATTCAATACTTTAAAATGAAACGCAAGTAATATAAAAATGTTATTTTTAACAACTGCCATAAAAGTACCAATAACAATAAGAGATAGCAAAAATATCACCATTTCAGTTGGCCTGCTTCCAATTGGAGCATTGTTCTGAGCATATGTTGTGATGCAAAGTGTGTGTACACTGGACTTTTGATCTGTGATTGCTGTACAATGCGAATTCATGTGCCTGAATTTGTTACAAAGTAATTAGTAGGAGGTAGGACACGACGGTATTTCCGTCCAATTGGGCAGTCCGACTGGGGAAGTACCTCCGCCCTACAGAATACCGCGGTCATAATAACCTCGTGTTGTGTTCCCGGCGGTGAGTAGAGTAGCCAGAGCTCACTGGAGAGATTATATACTGTCAATAGGAAGACCAAAAGTTTGTACTGTTTTATCTTTTACACTGACGGCACAGAAACTCTTGTGCTTACAGGATTAGCAGAGCGAGTGTAAATCCCTTGGTGTTGCATACGTCCATAGGCCACGGTAACCACTTTCCATCAGGTGGGCCGTATGCTTGTCTGCCAAACAAGTGGTAAAAATTAAAATTTATTTATAGAGCTCATCACAATATACAGCGTACCTGATAGTGAAAGGTAATTGTGTGTACGTGTAATGTTTGTGTACTTTGTATTTTAAGTGAGTACTTGCGGCTCATCGTTTTAACCGACTTCCAAAAAGGAGGAGGTTCTCAATTCGATTGGTATCTTTTATACCTTTTTTTATATATGTACACCGATTTCTCTGAGAATAATGATTCCATATACGTGATCCTTTTTAGTTCGATGCAGAATTGATGCCATTTGGTCCCATAAAATTTGATATAGTTTGGGTACTGGACCTTGGACTCCAGAGATACACCAGAGAACTCCTCAAAATAAAATAGGTAATGGAAAATGATTCATTTTAAGCTAGTTTTATGAAGATCCGGTGACACGGTAGGCGACATTAAGATGTTCAAGGACGTGCAAGAATTATCAAGTTTTGATCTAGACGGGCAGATAACAGAATTTCTTAATGATGAGTAGCATTAATGTCTCGTTGAAGTTATTTAAACTAGTAGTCAGCATGCTGGAATGCCCTTTTAAAAGGGGGACTAAATAAATAAAATTTTAAATAACATATTACAGTCACTAAAAAGTAAAATAAAACTACCTGTAAAAACCGACTTCACAAACTAAAAACTACAAAATAATATAATAAAGAAAAGAGAAAAATTACTGAATCGGTGTCTACTTTATCTGTTGTGCCTAAACTATTATGATGCAATCAATTGAAATAATATGGCCTCTCGGGCTCGGCACCGGCTTCTAACAGGTAAACAAATCTGTAAATTCAGTAATTTTCTCTTATCTTTAAAAGCTGTTATTTTTCAAGTTGGTTTTTTAAACGTAGCTTTTTTTAATGTATGATTTGATACCATATTGAATTACGTAACATATTTATTAAAAGCAGCATACTTCTAAAATTTACTCAGAGAGTAAACACGAATATTATATCTCACGACAAACCAATTCTTGTTATTTCAACTGTACTACCTCAAATTGAATCTAGCTAATGCAATAGAAATACACAGAAGGGAACTGCATAAACATTGCTAAACTAGATACGAAAATGTTTTCCAACTATCAGAGTATTAACACACAGTGTTAATTTAAGTAAATAGTTTGGAAATTAAATGTACTCGGTGTCTCTCTTTGTACATTTGTGTGTCAAAAATAGAAACTGTATTTAAAGCAGAAACGTTTGTGTAAATGGTTTTCAGTGGTTGAAAATATTAGATTTTTATTTTTACAATGAAATGTTTTGTTTAACTGTGTTTTTTTGAAGAATTAGTTAAATTTTTAGCACTCCCGCTAGTAATTAGTCCCAAATGCATCAAAACTTATATTTGGAACTTTTACTCTTTCTTTTGATTTAGCTTATCTTGGCTTTTGCAGAAGCGACTGTCATCGAACCACCATTCCCGTAAAGAAAGCCAACGCCAGAGCCTCATTCGCTTTTAGGAGGTATACCCAATGGTAGGTAAGTTTGACTTAGACCCTGAAGATCTTGGCGGCAGCCCCATAACTCCTTATGAGTACCTACTTATAAACATTACATACTTAGATAACATAATACCGGAGTAGCAATACTAAATGATTTTCAGGAATTTGGATTTAGCTGTACACGGATTGAGAATTTGTGGCTCTTACAATTCAAAAGATTCAAAACCATTTCAGTAATGTACCAGAAATTTCAAGCAATCTGTATCGGCATCGCCGTCCATCTATAAGTCTGTATCCCGTAGTCTGTACATACACTGTATAGTAAAGGAGTGGTCTCGACGTCAAGTCTCGAATTTGCATTCCAAATTCAGGAATTGACTGAGTGTGGCTACAACTGTGAGTTACACCGAAGTGTACCGACCGACTGCTATCTAAAAGACTGAGACATGCTTGATAGCACCCACTAATTAGGTACCCATTAATTTTCTATTGGTTTATGATTGACAAATGGGTATCGTCTGCTATCAAACTTAATTCAAACTTATTCATAACAGTCGGGTTTTTTTATTTCCTTTTTCATTTCAGTTATGGATGGTTTCAGGTATGATATATTATTTAAGAATGATTTTTTTTTGACAAGATGGGTTTTTGATAGGCTTCATATAGGGTATCAAAATGACACCCAATATCATTGGGTATCATTTTGAAACCCTGTATGATATATAAGAATGAAAAAAATTTTGACCAGACGAATTTTACCACCATAAATCCACCGCATAGTTTTTGTTGACATTTTTTTACCCTATGACACTCGGGAGATGAATGCATTTCATTTGAGATCTCATTCATCGAAATTCATCCGAGCCCATCGGAAACTACATACATACGCGCGTAAGATATTATTCTCGCTGACGCAGTCAGGCAAAAAGGGTGAACGTATCGGGCTTGTTGCTAGACAGTGTTGTGAATGCTGTACGAAATGGAGAAATGAGATTTTCGTTATTTGTTTAAAAAATTCAGTCGCCTTCAGAACTGACTTAACCAAGACACCGCACTATGGGAAAGCCCCATACAACACCGTCACAAAACCCTTTTAAGCGAAAGTCGAATACAAGGAATTTAATTAATCGTTTTATATAGTCTAATATATTATCTTGCGATTTGCATAATTTATTTTATTGTAATTGTTAAAAATAATATAAAAATCAGCATTAAACCTAACTCACATTCAGAGGTATCACTACGGGTGCAATATATTGCCCCAGTTCAACGTCACATTACTCGTAAACTTTTGACGGAAGTCTACAAGTATTATACATTTTTGGAATGCTTATAATCTCCTTATTTTGATACGTAAATAAAATTTAATATTTGCTATATTAAAATAAAACTATCGAACACAATTCAAGATGACATACGTTTTTGAGATATTTTTTTTTTCAACAAGTGGTTTAGTCTTTACCGATGCTTGCCGATGTAGAGCTATTTATTGAATTATAATCTTTATTCATTCTATTACAAAATAAATTTATAAAAAGTGGCACCACTTTTGCACTTTTCGAAATAACTTCAGAAATGTATGACGAGGTAAACATTGCGTTTTTCTTCAACTTCGTATAAAATTATTTCCTATCTATTACGGTTAAATTGATAGCAAAATAATTACAGTGGTAAGTGTTATTTATAGTTTATTATGTGGTTGATATAGTTTTGACCACCTTGTTTGATAAGCAAGATGTGGTCTTTTATCAAGTTAGGTCAAAGTTGATAAAGGTTGGTTATAGAAGAATGCATATTGGTTTGTTATCTTTACCTACCTATTTCAGGGACCTATAAAAGTAGTCAAATCTTGAAAACATCACAGTCAGTAACCAGACACTCAACTGCCCAAAAAGCAGTTCTAGTAAATAACAATTTCTGAGCTTAACTAATATCCAAAAATGAGTGAATTTGTTTGTAATAAACGAGAATTGTGCTATTGGTTGGTTAGAGGGCAGACTATAGAAGCCTACTTAGAAGAAACTTTTAATTTGTCAGAAGATAATAAGGCAACCGTGATCTCTTACATTTAAAGAAATTTGCTGACTCAATGTAATCTCAACGCTGGAGAAAAGCTTACCGAGTAAAAGAACGTTTCGAAAGTAAAAACGCTGAATGGCTAGATGGCTTATTTAGTGTTCCCCTAGAGTGTCATGGCTCTGTTGATGAACCTAGCTCGTCTGGAAGTACTAGAGGCAGACCTTCAAAACCTTACGATGATTGTTCAGATAAAACAAAGAAGCGAAAAAATATTGAATTAATACCAAGAGCACGGATTCAATTGTGTACTCAATTCATATGCTCAGGAGTTAAGATCTATGGGTGAGACAGACGAGGCCGCTATCGTTAACATAATAAGAACTACAACAAAAAATGAGAAGAAAAAAATACTTAAATACGCAACGGAAATCCCCGAAGAAGTAACACCATTCTCAAAGGAAGATGCATTAAGGACATTTATTGATCTAGACCTCAGTAAAGAACAGTATGGGAAACTGCGAGTTAGTTTGGCGGATAAAAATTGCAATATATTTCCGTCTTATGCAACTAATATAAGTGCAAAAGTTAATCTACAGGATTTGTTGGATCATACGGTAGCACGTATATTACTAATTGATTCAGTTTACAAAGACAGTTTGAAAAACCTTAAATTATTCTGTAAATGGGGCTGTGATGGCTCCTCAGGTCAGAGTGAGTACAAACAAGTTTTGCTGGAAGAAAGCGATCTTATATCAGATGCCAACCTTTTCATTGCTTCTCTTGTACCCATTAGACTCAGTAATATACCCAATAGACGAAGTAACTAACAGTGTTGTTTGGAAGAACGAAACTTGCTCATCTGTTCGATATTGCAGACCTATATTGTTAGAATTTGCCAAAGAAACTCCTGAAAAAACAGCGTTTGTTGTGGCTGATATCAACCGTCAAATACAGAATCTGTCTCGTTCTTTGATAAATATGAATAGTAATGTAATTAAAGTGACGCATAACCTATTTTTAACTATGATTGATGGTAAAGTAGCACAAGTTCTAACTGAAACTCGCTCGAGCGAATCTTGTACTGTTTGTGGTGCTACTCCTAGACAGATGAACGACTTGGAGGGTGTTAGAGCTCGTGACGTCAACGAAAATTCATTTAAATACGGACTTTCTACATTGCATGCTTGGATCAGGAGTATGGAGATGATTTAACACATTTCCTACAACTTATCTTTTCAAAAATGGTCTGCAGTTACTCCTGAAAATAAAAAAGATAAGAGCGACAAGAAAAAGCTAGTGCAACAGCAGTTTAGGGAGGTACTTGGCTTACATATCGACAAACCTCGACAAGGATCGGGAAACAGCAATGATGGAAACACAGCTCGAAGGTTTTTTCAGACTTATTCATGCTCTGCAGATATTACAGGTGATATTACAGGTGTTGCCGATCAGTCAAGTATCCGAAGACGCCCAAGAATCCAGAAACAAGGATTATAAGAAGTTCAAACTTCATCACTCTAGAAAATGTTCAAGAGTGGCTACTAATGAAGATGTGTTTCATGCCTTATTGTACACTTCTGATCCATATATTTCAAGTTTAAGAAACACTTCGGAAACAATATCGAGAGAACTATTCGACGAAGCTAAAGCTCTCCTTGCTGTCAATATTTAGGAGGTTACCTTATTAAGTACCTATTATTATTTTTTATTATGTTTGATATTATATTTATGTACAATTTTATATGCGATTTTGTGTAAAATAAAATTAAAAAACAAATACTGTATGCGTTTTCTAAGATTTATTATTTTCTTCTTTATTATTAAGATAAATATTTAAAATAATCAAAATCTGTTTTATTATAAATAATCTAAATATATTCAAGAATATATGTTCAAAATTACAGCTAATTTGAACGAAAACTAACAGAGATACAGAGTTTTGAGACGGAACATACGCAAGTTTCCCATAGTGCACCGCCTAGTTGTGAAACCTTTCATAAAACCATGAAAATATATAGAATTGATATATTTCTTCACTGGATATTATAAAAATACTAATACATTAGTTCTTCAACTGTGTAAAATATGTAGTAAATGCAAAAGGCAGAATATTAATAACTTTGTAGATGCTTCTTAGCTAACTGAGAACCTTTTAGTAGACATTTAGACAGTTACATTTTATATATTTCAAAATTTCTACTAAAGGGCTACTCATTACTTATTATTGGGGTCTTTTATACAAACGTACATGCCAGTCCCGTACCTTTTATACATACTTAACTACCAACAAAGCGTAGCATAACAGACTATAAGCAGCCTCAGATTTAGGTGTACACAATATTTGCTGGAAAATACCTACGTCGTACAAATTTAGCTCCTTAAATAGCTCTCCTCTAGCAACCTGATATCTATCACATTCCGCCATTTAAAGGAGGACATCTTCCACAGTGAATTCTATTAATGGACTATTCAAAATATCTTCATTTTGAAACTAAGTTTTTTTTTATTTAAATTCATTTATTGTCAGACCATTGATCCAGGGTGTTAGTAACATAGTTGGTAATGTTAGTCTTAGTAGTTTTGAGCATTGATTTCATATAGACAAATGCGTAATGAATTGCAAGTGAGATTGGCTTGAGCACCAAAGATTTTGGTGGACATCCTTTCATTCTTAAATCACTAATCCCGCACCGACAATAGGACCTCATCATTCTCAGAAACTTTTCCCGACTCCAGACACGGCTTTCCATATAGGAACCTATTCCAGAAATAAAAAGTATCAATCAATTAGCATATTGCAGTTCAGTGCTGGACATAGGCTTCTCCCAATATAGGGTGCGAGGCTTTGGCCTACTAGTGCCACGCTGGCCAGAATAAAAAGTAGCCTACGTACTATTTCAGAGTATAACCCGCCCAGGACACAGGTAGAAGCATTTGCATAAATATCAGCGAAATATATACTAGATAAAGAGTCGTAATAGATTCACATCTAACACCACGGTGTAACGCCAAGTCATTGTTACAAGAGACGACTATAAATTTCTATTCCTTACAATAGTTACAGAGATTGCACCTGGGAGCTGTCTTAGTAGTCTTAGTCCAAACTTGGACCCAAGATAAATCCCACTGAAGTTTACCGCCTCGGGCAAGAAACGACAAATTGAGTTATCAACTTGTGGGAATACTTACCTTAAGATCATTTTTCTCTTGTAGTGAAATAAAAAGTACGTGAGTTTGACAAGAATTTTACAGAAATACAAAAAGAGGGTGATTTTTACAAGTTTATTTTTTGCTTAATTTAGAGCTGTTGTTGTGTGTGTGTTGTTGTGTGTGTGTTGTTGTGTTGTGTTGTGAGTTGTTTTACCTATGAAACGGCTTAAGTACAACTCAATTAGTTACTAAAAGAACATGGTCAATATCCCGATTATTTTGATACTGATGTGAGAGACCATGATAGATTTAATACCTATACTAAAAGAACTATCGGTGCTCAAAATGCTCACTTCAAAAATAAAAAAAATAAGAAGCTACAGAGCCTATATAGGTCTAAGTGCCTTCTGCGGATAGTCAGTACAAATAGTAAGAACTCTTTCATCTGGAACTAACTTCCCATATTGTATTGTATAAATTATTTAATTTTTGTTACTATTCGACCCAGAACCTGTTAATACAGGTTCTTCAGGACTTGCGCAGGAAATATATAATCTGATTGATTGCTGTTTCAGTGCATTAATCAATCAATAATTAGCCTATCGCAGTTCACTGCTGGGTATAGGCTTCTCCCGGGAGTCCCAACCAACCCGTCTGGCTGAACCAGACGGGTTAGTACAGGTTTTCATTTCGAGTTTTCCTTTTCTCGCAGTGATATAGTCTGCATATTTTTCCGTTACTCACTTTCGACACCCTTCGGATAATATGAGGTAGTAATACTTGTATTCTTACTCCATCATCACCACGGATAGAATACATTAGTTATGAACAAATACGAATATATCAAAAGCTTAAGTAAACTACCGATAGTAAACTGGATTTCGTTTTTTGCCCGTGCAGCAAAATAGAGATTAGTTAATCAACTTATCAACAACTGGAAAATCTGTATAGCCTGAAATAATTTATGTATTTAAAGTTTTGTCGCGTAACTTCGAATCGTTATAACTTTCCCATTTTGGTTTGTACTCAACATTCCTGTCTAACTGTTTGGTCCAGTTTGCAAATTGTGAGTAGGTACTATACATTCATTCATGAGCAGACATGCATAGTTCGGTACAACAACGTAACGATTGTATAATCCTAAAGTCATTGTGACCGGTTTTGAGTGTTTTAGCCCGAGGAAAGATTTCAACTCTCTCTGTTTTATCGAACGTACAATGGCTTGTATTTTGAGTTATCGTTAGAGCAAATACCTGTAGCTCGGGGGCGACGGGTGGAGACACCTGTCCCCATTTCCAGGGACGAGTTGGGGACTCCGTGGTCCCCACAGCTGAAGAGAGGGCCAGGTCAAGTGAGAAGGCCCCGGGTCGGCCGTGGTGCGAGGGATATGCCTGTTAACCTTACCTTCGGTAACCAAAAACGACCCACAGGCGTCGTGCGTTTTAGTCGGTTCGAGTCCGACATAACCTCTCCCACCGTACCGTCACTACAGTCTTAACGTAAGAGCGTTTTCCCATTATCCGGTCCGATATCGGTGTTGGCTCCGATATCCGACATCTGGTAGCCGACAGGAAGTAAAATGTATGAAATTTATGAATGTCTTTGAAATTTTCCTGCCCGATATCGAATATCGCCGCCGCGTGGTTTCCAGCAGAGTAGAATTTTGGCCACCCCATCACATCCCATGCGGTGTCGTACAAGGCGACTAAGGGATAGGGCTGTTTAACACCAGACAGATATATACAGTCCAGACTCAGCTTTAGATGTATTGCTCGAGTCAACAATAGTGCCAGGAAGATGGCAATAGGCTCACCCCCCATTACGTGGGACTAAATTCAATGATTGGTGAAGGCTTAGGCCTCCGGGGATAAAGGCGTGATTATATCTATGTATGTATGTATCGGATATCGGTGCTGACACCACTGTGTTCACCCGATATCGTTTTTTTTTTTTTTTTTTTTTTTTTTTATATAGGACACGCCAACTTGACCTCACCTCGCCTGATGGTAAGCTAAAGGCAAAGTCTCAGGAAAGAGGGTCACCATTACAGACACTAAGTGCTACAATGGTGGCACTCAGCTTGGCGGCCTCATCAGATGCTTTTTCACGCCCCGCTTAAAGGCCCCGGGACTGTAGGAAGAAGGAAACACGTGTGCTGGTAATGAATTCCAGGTCTTGGTGGTGCGGCAAAGAAAAGAGTCTCCGAACCGCTTGGTTCTTGCTCGTATATTCTGCACAGTGTGAGGGTGACATCTAAGGCCTGCATATCGTATATCTATGTCGATCAGTCACCACAAAAGCAAAATAATAATAATAATAATAATAAAAAACTAATGTCATATTCAATGGTAGAAGTTTCTAAGGAGATTGTGGTTGAGCTTATGGTTAATTTTATTGAGTCTATCGGACCGATTTTATCGGATATTATGTGAAATCAGCACAATACATGGTGTCGGCTATCGCCATCCGACACCGATATCGGATCGGCTACTGTAAAAACGGCCCTAGAGTAACAGCAACTCTCAATGATACTTTCCAGGACTCGATATTTAATGTCAGTTAAAAACATATGTAATTTTTTTTATTCTTATTATCTAGGACACGCCAACTGGACTTCTCCTTGCCTGGTTGTAAGCTAAACGCAAAGTCTCTGGAAAAAATGTCACCATTACAGACACTAAGTATTGTTACAATGGTGGCACTCAGCTTGGCGACCTCATTAGATACTTTTTCACGCCCCCCTTAAAGGACCCGAGCCTGTAGGAAGAAGGAAACACGTGTGCTGGTAATGAATTCCAGGTCTATAAATATTATGATATACTGAACGCAGTGCATTAATCGCACCTCTCGCCATAGGCAGGGAATTCATCCTCACACATTGCGACCTGAGACGGCGTGCACTGTGCGGTATGAAAAAAACTTCATCCCACGCACACTCAAGCTGTGGAATGACCTCCCTGCTGCGGTTTTCCCAAGCGCCTACAATATGGGGTTCTTGAAGTGGGGCAACAGGTTTCTTCATGGTCGGCAGCGCGAGTGTGACATCCCTGGTGTTGCATACGTCCATAAGCCACGGTAACCGCTTCCCATCAGGTGGGCCGTGTGTTTGTCTGGCACTAAATGGTATAAAAAAATAATAATACTATATTTCAAAATTATAATTGTAACAAAACAAATCTCACCGTTAAAATTCAAAGACGCCTGAAATAAAGCTACAAATCAAAATAGACAGTTGAAATAAATGAACAGCAAACATTAATAAATGTTAAGATGTGGCATCTCGACGTTTCTTATCACAATCAACTCCGTACGAAAGTTAAAAGTTACCCTTTCATCGCAATTTAAATACCCTAAAGTTTGCTCCATCGAAATACAATAGAAAGTTGCCGCTGCTCTCTGATAGAGCTCAACGAATATTTGCTCAAATTTAGATAATTTATTTCAATTTTCGCCTTTCATGTCGTATTATCGTTCCCAATTATCTATACAAACAAAGAACCAATTAATTATAAACGATATTTGCGTAGTTAATGTCTCGCAATATTAATATTTCAGTGTTTAAAGTCGTCAGTATTTTAGATGAACGAAATGCTTTGACATTTTGTAGGTAAATTCATTGCCATTTAGGGAAGGACAAATGATTATGTCCTCTACATAAACTAGTAACTCAATGTTTTATCGAGGTCACCGGGGTAAATGAAAAGCGTGCACTTACGCGACACATGAAAGAGAAATAAAAGACAAACATTTTAACAGCTGTGGCCTTTCTCCCGAAGCAGTTTGAATTCATTGATTTTAGTTTACATCGGAAGCAAAACAGAAACAGTTTCTGTAATACTTGTTCAAATACTGTCTATGTGGAATATATGAAATCGAATGAACTATGTTAACGTATTGGAAACGAATAAACTATTCAGTTTGTTGAGGAACATCAAACAAACGTATTAAAGTATTGTTTTTCTTAGAACAAAAGTCAATGCCCTAGGCTACGTTATCAATAAAGAGTAATAAATACTTTAACTCTCCCCTTTGGGTGGGAAGAGGTCACGTACAAAAAATCTCCTGCCGAACCAAGGGTACAAAATTCGAACGTAATTCAATAAAAGAGGCCTGGCCACACTCCCCGCGGGCCCGATCGGCCGACAGTCATACCCAGCAAATTGATGAGATTTACAGCCGAGATTCCCCGAAGTTAGCCGAAGGGAAATTAAGTTCGACAAACTCTTCAAGTTGTTCAACAAACGTACTGACCTTATCGCTTCATAGTCCTGATATCTTTTTTGTGATGTTTCTAAGTACGAATAGTTGTAAACTTTGTTAAGAGATTTGAATAACTTGGACTTGACTATTGAGATAGAAAATTGTTCTTGAAAGTCGACTAGACTTTTTCTTTTGTTGTAAAAATTACCTTTTTTTTATAGAGAGTGACGACTCAAGACAGCGTGTGGATTGGTTCCGGCCTTGGGGGAATGGGGGTGGTATGATATCCGAGGAGATATCTGTACTATTAAAAAGGTAGGCTACCATCATTACTCATTTTTTGCTAGGCAAAGCTGTGACACCTTACATATACTCAATGAAGTAGCGGACGGCACAGATCTTTTTACATGTTCCCTGAGTGAGTTCTCAAAAATTGCACTATATGTTATATGTTATTATAATATTTAAGGACCACACTAGTGTATTAGGTTAGCCTGTAAAGATAGTGATGTAGTGAAAAATAAATAAATAATTTTATTGTAATCAAAAAGAAATTTCATTTGCTGATATGTAATGATAAGTAATAATTTTAAAATCTGGCATTAAATACGTATTCAACAACAACACACAACAAAATTAAAACCAAAAAGTGTTGATACAAATTCATAACTAAAGTGACTAAAGTGAGCAGTCTAATTAATTTGTATTCAGATGTCCATCACCGTCCATATTCCGAATACAACTCATTGCTAGTTTGTTGTTTGCATAACTGAGAAGCGGTGAGATTCTACGTAGAATGGAAGCACGAGGCTCATGCTACTCGTATAAACATATGTCTCTTCGTTTCTCTTCGACTAATGAAATCGCTGAAGAATGTGCCACGTGACCAAAACATTATGATGTAGATATTATCTTTTCAACTTCACTGGTTGAAGAGATGTCACTGTATTGAGAGACGAAATTACCATCTTGTACCATATGGGCCGAGTGCTTGTCTGCCACCAAAGCAGTTTAAAAGAATTATCCTACCTGCGATTCTCTCTTACTTGTCTATCTTAATCGATTTGAATAGTTGGCATACTAAATGCTTTAAAATTTCATTCAGTACCTATTAGATTCTATTAGTATAGTGTTACACTGCAAAAGACGAAGAATAGTGCACTGTGGACTTTCAACCAGTACGTGCTCACGACATCTAAATCTGCATTCCTGCTAACAAGTCCCCATAATATCATTCCCCTAAAAAAAATATTGCATTCGTTAACAATAATAACGAAAATGGTCCATCTATCTTCCTTTTCACGAATAAAAGAATTCAGTCACAGACTTCACAACAAAGTAACACTGTAGCTGTGTATCTCAATGTTAAACAAAACAGTGAAGACAGCAGAAATATGTTCAGTAAACTAATGCACATTGTAGTTCAAGAATGTCCAGGGTTCCATCTTTCAGTTCTGATCCTTCTACTGCACACCATTTATTTATGGTAGTTAGGCCATTGGCATGCATTCCAGCCAATGTCTAGTCAAAGTTTCTTGGATCTAGGAAAGCAGATATTTGTTATTCAGATATTACCCTAAGGTGGCTGCACCTGATAAGGAGAAGCTCCTGTATTGTTTATTCGGGATTATGCGGGACTGCCTCACGTGATCCTTACGCGTGACTCCACATATTCACGCAGGAATTCATCATTATTACATGCAGTTTAATTATTTGCTTGCTTGATTATTTAATCAAAGCCATTCCCATGCAATTTATATGGAACTGTGAGGAACCTGTCAGTTACCAAACCAAATGCATTTTTTTTTAAATCGGTTTATAAACGACGGAAATATTGAAGAACATAGAGAAGAAGTCGAAATATACATGTCAAAACACACATAAATGTTCATAAAATTAAAACTACTGGTCTAAACTATATCATTTTTTTATAGATCCAAATGACAACAATTCTGCATCGAACTGAAAAAGAATCATAAAGGAGACGGATTCGCTTTCATACATTCTTGGGCCTAAATGTAGAAAGTTGAGAGTGGCCTCAAGTGAGAGCTTATTTATATATCGGTTTAAAGATGTTTATTTATCATAAAAAACATACAGTTCACTTAAAATGAGATAAGTACAAATAAATGTTATATAAGATAACATAAGTAATACATTGTCGCCTCTAGGGTCGTTCATTAGGTAAGTATTGATAAACGTAATGCAGTTCTAAGTTCATTACACTTTTTGCACATATTCTTTTAGTTTTAGTTTGAAAATTTTTATGCTGTCCGTATCCTTGATGTCATTAGGCAATTTGTTGTACAACTGTGCTCCCTCGAACAGTATCGTTTTCTTTCCATAGTTTGTGCGTGGATGAGTTAATTGAAGTTTGCCTTTATTACGAAGACTATAGGGAGTTATTTTTTCCGAAAAACGTATGTTTGTCTGGACGGAGTTGGTTGCAATTTTTTTAACTAAAATACATGTACAGTACTCATAAATCTGTCTAATATTCATTAATTCAGTTTCCTTATACAGTTGAGTTGTTGGTGTTAAATAGTGATAATGATACAAAGCCTTAATAATTTTATTTTGAGTTCTTTGTAATGGATTTAAATATGTTAATGCGGCCGAGCCCCATATTTCAATCATATATTCTAGCTCTGATTTTACTAGAGAGTTATAAATAATTGTGCTTATTCGTTTTGGTAGGCAGTTGGATATTTTGCGTATGGCACCTAATAAGGACGTTAGTTTAGGTACCTCTTACGTGGTCGACATGTACTCTCCATGATAGTTTGTCATCTATCCGTAATCCAAGGTACTTTTCTTGGTTAGATCGTTGTATTTCTACATTATCTATATGGAGAGGAGCAAATTCGGGTATTGTTTTATTTTTCGCAACAAAAATCATAAACGATGTTTTCGATGCGTTTACAGTTAGTAGATTGTATTTGAACCATTCGGTTAGTAAGTTAAGATCCCTCTGAGCCTCAGTCATAATCGTATGTATACAACTATTGCAATAGAAAAGAAATGTATCGTCCGCATAGAGAGTAAGATGACCCGTCAGTCCTATCAAATGTATGTTGTTTATGTAAATTAAAAACATTAACGGGCCTATTATGGAGCCTTGAGCTATACCAAAAGGCAGCATTTGTGTAGAACTCATGAAATTACCTATTTTGACCACTTGCCGTCTGTTTTGAAAATATGATGAGAACATATTAAGGGCCGTTCCTGTGATACCTATGTTGTGTAGTTTCTGTAGTAATTTTTGATGACTCACCGTATCGAATGCTTTTTTTAAATCAATGAATATAACTAATACTATGTTTTTCTGGTCTATATTAGTTTTTATTTTTGTTACTAAATCGACGGCCGCCGTGAGAGTGCTAGATTTAGCGCGGAAGCCGTATTGGTGGTTGTTTAGGAATTGTTTTCCAAGTAGATAGGTATTTAAACGTTCGTATAAAATGCGTTCAAATATTTTTGATAGAACAGGTAGAACAGATACAGGTCTGTAGTTCCCCGGATCTGATCTGCAACCAGATTTGTAAATGGGGGTGACTTTAGCCACTTTCAGTGTATCAGGAAACATGCCACGAGATAAACACTCATTTATACAATTTGTTAGCGGATTGAGAATTATATTTTTGAGACATTTTATTGCTTTAGTGCTAATTCCGTCCAAACCCGTACTAGTGTTATTATCTAAATTGTCAATAATCTTCGAAATTTCACTCACACTGCATGGTTGAAAGTGATTCAAAATTACATCATGTGAATAATGGTCACCGTACATTAGAGTATTCCCGGTATTTACATGGTAGGTACTTGGTATTTGGTTCGCTAAGTCTGACCCTACTGATGAGAAAAAAGAGTTGAATAAATTACAAATTTCGTTACCTTCTGTTATAGGACCGGAAATCGACATCAGTTTCGGTGGAGCACAGCTGTCCTTGATTTTGTTCAGCGCCAAATTGTTAATTACTTCCCACAGTCTCTTCGGGTCATCATAATTGTCTTGAAATAATGTGTGGTAATACTTTCTCTTTTGATTATTGATCATGTTTCTTACAGTGGATTTCTGGTTTTCAAACTTCTTTCGTAGGCTGACATCATCAGGGTTCATCTTTGTTTGCCTCCATAAGCTGTTCCGTAAATTTATTGCATTAATTATGTCTTTAGTTATCCAATCCTTTTGAGGTAGATTATTAAATTTATTTTTGTTTTGTCAATTTTATTATCTTGCACTTGATCTTGTATAAATTGTTCTAGGTAGGTATAATCACAGTTTTCCAAGTTATTTTCAGCTCTTTTGGCGTTACTAAAGAGTTTTTCATAATCTATGGCTTTGTATGGTATTTTTCGTTTTATTGCTGGTGCCAGCTTGCCAATTTCCAAAAACATTTGCTTGTGATCGGAAAGCGATGAGTCAATTATTGATAGGCTAAACGAGTGATTTTTTATATTTGTACAAACATGGTCGATAATAGTATTTGTTTGGCTGGTTTTCCGTGTCCCATATCTCTCATCCACTCTGTTCAATATTTCGTATCCTGTTCCTTGTATTTCACGTTTGTATTTCGTTACATCCGTTTCCGTGGTAAGTAAATCCAGGTTAAAGTCGCCAAAAACAATAGATCTGTTGTAACGCTCGAGTTGAGTGGAATATATGTCTAAGAAGTTATTAACATTTGACACACCGGGCTTATATATCACACCTATATTCAAAGATAGTTTAGCAATATATATCCACAAGTAGTGGTTTCCATTCTCACATAGTTCTTCTGTTATTTCGTATGCTATACTGTTGTGTAAAAAGATAGACACACCACCACCCCTGCCATGTTGCCTATAGTTGTGTATGTGGGTGTAATTTGGTAGCTGATACAGATTGGCATCATTTTCTGAGGTCAACCAGGTTTCTGTGATGATTAGGACGTGTACCGTCGAGGGTAAGGCGCGTATCAGGCATTGTAACTCGTCAAATTTGCCATCATTACGGATGCTGCGAAAATTACCGTAAAAAAATCTTAACGACGAGGGGTGTAAGGGTATTTCTTCATATTTTTTCACTATTTGATGACATACTCCGTTCGATTTCACTGTACTGGTTGCTATTTGTGGCGTCGCGGTCACTAGTTTTTTTTCCTATTAGGCTTGCACGTAACAATTGCTGGTACCCCCTTAACATATTTAATAATTATATCTTTTTCCCCATTTTCAGTACGTCTATGCAATTCCGTCTTCAACGATTCTAGGTATATTTTCTGATTTGGAGTCTGGTCGCCATACATATTAATATTTTCAGGTAATTTAGTTTTATTGCGCAACAGATATCTAGGAGTCTCAACATTGTCAAAACAAACTTTTATCGGGCGACTTTTGTTCGGTATATATTTACCCAATCTTATCACCTTTTTTGGTTTAGGACACGATTCACATAACAATGTAGTTAATCTCGTTATTTGGTCTTCATCATACGATTTTCTGGAACTATAACTTTTATCAATTTTTTCGGATACACCCACAATCACAATATTTTTTTCTCGATCGCAACGATCTTTTAATTCTAGGATGAGATCTTCGTGAGATAAGAGTGGCGATTTCGATGATGATGACTTTTCAGCGGATTGGTTTCTTATTTGCATTATTTCAATTTCTATATTATTAATTTTGTTCTTTGTTGCATTCTCAGTAGTTTTTAG
Source organism: Eilema griseolum (assembly GCA_963662185.1). NCBI lineage: Eukaryota > Metazoa > Arthropoda > Insecta > Lepidoptera > Erebidae > Eilema > Eilema griseolum. The sequence goes on from OY759238.1 coordinate 23,454,575, forward strand.
ATTATTTATTTCAGTATTTATTTGATCCAAATGCGATGTTATAGTTTCATTAGTTAATTTCAATGTTTTAATTTCGTTTTTGATCTCGGACATTTCCTCTCTTATATGTTGTAGTTGTTCTTTTTGTGTTCGTCCAAATCCCTCGAGGCACTTCATAATATCAGCCCGAAAACTGGCCAGCTCACTTTTATAGTCGTATTCGTCAGTGCGCTCCTTTCGTTTCCTCACAATGGTATTTATATAAGGTTCATCTTCACCAAAAGTTGGTATGTTTGGCATAGATCCGCTGCAGCTCCCGCTGCCGGTTGTTAATGTATCTCGTGGCGGTGTTCTCTGCACACTCATTGTGTTGTTGCGTATAAGCACTTCGCACGGGTGTAAGCGAGTCGAAAAATGGCAACCGTTCTCTTCACTCTTGAGGAATGCGGGGGGAGAGGCGTAAGCACCGACAGTTGCACGGATATTATAGGACTTTATGTGTTATATGCGAAAGTAATCGATTTCGAACTTTATGACTGCTTTCACAAGGTAACTTTTATATAATCGTACTAATTTATAATTTTAAATTAAAAGTAACACGTCTAGTCACAACGACCGCTATCGGCAGAAAAAATATATTATATATTATAATATATATTATTAAACCATCCCTGAAAAATCTGCAGATTTTGAACATCAGAGAGCAGAGTTATAAGAGATTTAGCATCCATGCAGAATTAGAAGCCGACAACTCTCGAAGCAGGCTGCTGCTGACCACCCTACACACTTCTGTAATGATGCCTTCATTACCTCTTAGATGCTTACTGTAGTATGAACGTGTCCCTAAATATATTAGAATTTATTCACTTTCTGTAAGCTGGGGAAAATCATATAAGTTATCATTGTGAACCGTAATTATAATAACTGATTGACTGAAAGTCAGGAAGCTGTCAGTTGTCACAGCACAGATTAATACGACTTATACAGTTGATTACATTTAATAAAAAATGCTATTATAATATTCAATTACTTACAAATTTATATAAAACTATGCTAACTATACAATATATACAAAAATGGGATAGAGAAAAAGAGGGAGACTGTAATTTTAACTTATACAGTTGATAAACACGAGAATTATGTAATCGATTAACGAAAATCAATTCTGATTTTATTATAATTACACTGTTATTATATTGTTTGAATGTGTATTATTGCTATTATTACGTTTTGTTCACTTTGACTGAAATAATACTACGATGAAAGTGTTTTTATTGTCAATATTGTTTGAATCGATCACAGTAATCGATGTTGAATCATCGTGGAATATACTTAATTTTAAGAATTCTCGTCTTCCTGATGTTCAATTGAGCTGTTTTTTTTAAATTTTGAAATAGAAAAGTATACCGCTTTTTTAAGTCATATCTCAACTCATTACAATTTGGCCCAGAAATCCCCGTCTCCTTTCAGATTAATCGATGTACATATATAAGAAATAATATAAAAAATCAATCGCATTGAGAACCTCCTCCTTTTTGGAAGTCGCTTAATAAGAAGTATTGGGAGAAAATTTATTCTTTGTTGTTTTGAGTGCAATTTCTTTCGGGTTATGATTTGTAAATGAGTCTCTGCTATTAAACATTTAGGGCATTACTGATAAGTTAATCTCGGCAGCTGGCTTTTAATTATTTTTAATTATTAATTTGAATTGCTGCTATTTTATAACTAAACTTAATTTTGCATTCTTATTTGCTAATAAGTTTTGATGCAACCAACTTAAATTACTGTTTTATACGATTACAACGTCAGTGTACAATTATTCTCTGAGAGAAATTCATTCTTGCCGGTATCGACGCTGTCCCGGCACGAAGATATCTCATTTATTTCGCTTATCATTGCCCCGGGAACGAGTATCGTCAACACGATGGCCATTTCTTTGGATGTGGCTACAAAGTTAGCGGATTCTTTTTTACTCAAACATCGACGGACAGTTTTGTTCTAAATCTTATTGGAACACCGATGCAGGCTACCATGCCACCAAAATATTATTGTAAAAATCTTCTGCTTCGCGATTCAAAAGAGCCTGTCCAATATTCGTCAGTAGCAACGGAACCTGTACCTATGGTGTTTCCTAAAGTGTTTTCTTTATGAATACAAAGTTTATTTACGCTTGAGGTCAGAAACTGGTTTTGTAGAAATCTAGAAATTTGTTGCTAATTCTGTTGCTTAGAGGAGGATGTATAATGATTTTGATGTAAACATAAGAAAGGAGATACACGAAGTTTCAAAGAAAGTTGTATGTAAAGGTCCAAACCACATCTTGAAAGAGGAGTGGAAACACAGACGCTTCTATAGTGGATGACGTGAACCTACTAGATTTTCCCAGACATAAAATAGCTCAACAAAAAAGATATACACACATTCACCCCTCAAATATTGAGACTATAAATTGAGATTATAACAACAATAATTAAACATGAATGATAAGAAAGGCAACTATAAAATAGAACAAAACATAATGCGAAATCACTGGAATCGCTGGTTTTATAGCGCCATTCCCCTCCGCGGCGTAACGTTGGCGGGTTGCAATGAAAAATAAAAGGTGCACAACACAAAATGAACAAGACTCGCCATGTTGACACTGTCATTTGTTTAACTGTGATTCAGTTCCCTGGGTAGCGGTGAATATTTATTTTACACGGACTTCATAAATGAGGCGGGTGATAACACCGGTTCGGTAATGGTAGTGCTGGACAGCCGTCGGAGCTGCTATGATAATTTTTGATATGCGAATATGGAGACTACAGTTATTGAATTAGTTTGTTTTGGCTGATGGTATTAAAGATAATTCAGTTATACGCAAAACTTGCTAACTTGCTTGCTAACTAAAGCGTGTTTTATCTTGTATGTTTCAAATTGCTACTATTATTATTTCATACTTTTAATCTGAGCTAACTGATACCAGCAAGTTTGTCCATGTGGAATGTTTAAATACCTATGTGTGAATTTACCAGAACCTTGCCATTTTAGTGCGTTCTTTTTTTTGTTGCCACTATTAACTTACACAGAATACCAAACTTATCAAAATAGATAAATACATTTAGCACAGTCGTTCTCTAGTTAAGCTTAACGAAGGGAAACAAGGATTTATTTTCATGTATATAGCTCTAGTCTAGATTTCTTGATCAATTTTATAGTAGAGCCGCGTGGTTCCCTGCACAGTAGAATTTGAACCACCTCATGTGGTGTTGTACAAGGGACTAAGGGATAGGGCTGTTTAAAAATATATGTACAGCCCAGACTCAGCCTCAGATGCTGAGGCTGTGTCACTGAGGCTGAGAGGCTCATCTGAGGCTGAGTCACTGAGTGAGTGAGTGCTTGGAAAACGACAATAGGCTCACCCGCTTATTACGTGGGACCAAATACAATGATTAGTGAAATGTGGTTGTTAATTCACATCTGCCTAAACCTCCAGGTATAAAGGCGTGATTATATGTTTGTGTATATGTTTCATAGTAGTACCTTACACAAGTCACTCTTACTCTTAACAAAAACATCTGCACGCCAAATTATGAGATCCAATTGCTACCAAAAAAGCAAGAAATATTTTTGTATTTGACATACACATGGGACCCTTAACAAGCAACTCGGAGAAATAAACATTTTACGATTGGTTTAGTACGCCGGCGTCGATTGTTCTCAACGATTGTATGTAAGTCATCAAATCAGACCATAAAAGACGACTGCTGGTAACCCCTCTAAAATGCTTGAATGCTTGTTTGGAATGGAAGTGGTATTAAACATATAAAGATCGTCTCTTTCGTTCGGAAACTTCGTAAATGTAATTAAAGCGAGATTGGGTTAATGTTGCTTTTTTACGTGCAAAAAATCTGCACTTGTACCCCTCAACCAATCGGATGCGGTGGAAGAGGTTATGTCGGACTCGAACCGACTAAAACGCACAGCGTCTGTGGGTCGTTGTTGCTTGCTAGATTGATAGACTTATATTTGGCTTATACCTCGCACCCCGGCCGATCATCTCACAGAGTCATCTCTCTCGATCTGGCTCTCCTCGGGTGTATGGAGGTTTAATGTTGTTGGTCCACGAAGTCAATTGTCAATGTTCACGAAACTAATTATACTGAAGTTGAAAGAATTGGCTCTGATTCTATAAAATTTGGCCGGTAGTGTAGGTTTATGCAATATAATTCCCACTAATATTTATAAATATAAAAGTTTATGACGATGTTTGTTATTCGGTTACACCTAAACGGGTATACGAATCTGCCTAAAATTTAATACAGTAATAGGTTATTAGTAAGATTATAGTGAAGAACACACACATGTACTACTTTTATACCTGAAATAGTGGTAGTGTTATTTTGCGGGGCGGAGCCACGGTTAACAGCTAGTATAAATTGTAATAAAAAATTGTGTTTAGATAACCTAAACACAATTTTTTAATACAATTTATTATAAAGGTCAAATAACCTTCTTATACTCAAGTATTGGTATGTCATACCTCTGTTTTTTCTTTTAACCCAAAGCTACCGATCGATGCTTTTACGTTCTTAATTAATTTGAAATCTGAATTCTTTTTGAAATATAATTTAATAACGTGGAGGGTAATTTTATTTATGCTTTAAAATTTTTCTTGAGTTACTGGGATAAGTAACTGGAGCAATAAACGGGTGACTTCGTTTTCATTTAACGATTCTTTTCATAGCGGACTTTATCTGTTTTTTAATTAATATGGAGCTTTAAAATTAATTGAAATTGCTTTCCTTATCAAATAAGCATTAGTGCACGGTGCATTTCTACCAACATCTTTGGTGTTCTACCCAATATACGCTTCAGAAATGTTTGTACAAAGATAATTTTAATTAGATTGCTACGCAAAAGAGATGCGGTTTCAACTCCCGCTTAGTACAAAAAATTGTATGGATGAATATGTATATTAGAATTGGTCTAGGTGCTTCCATTTTAATCTAATATGTTTTTTTTTCTATTATATAGGACACGTCAAGTAGACTTTGCCTCTCCTGATAGTAAGCTGAAGGTAATTTAAATAAGTATGAAAAAATCATACAAATCAATCACAAAAATGAATAAATGTACCAGATTGCGACCAGAAGTGTAGATTTTAATCAGCTATCAATTATTTTATCAAAACTATACGCGACCTCGGGGCTTCGATACTCTTGTGACTTAGGTCCAAGATATGCGTCGGTAGTTACATGTATACACGAGTCGGGCATTCCCCGCTATAAAGCAATAGGGTTACTTACCACATTAAAATGGGTCACTCTGACAGTTTTATAGGAGAGCATTAATTATTCAACTAACTAAACCATGTTAATAGAGCTAACTATTAAAGTTATGTCTTTGATTATAAAATCATCATCATCATCTTTGCTTTATTCCTGGTTGCATTTGAGGTCCTCCCCTCTGAGTCTGGGGTGTATTACTTACCATTTATCGTTTACTAATCCATTTTCCAAGGTCTTGGGCATCTGTGGTAGTGAGACCATTGACACGCATACCTACGCCGTCAAACCAACATTTTTTGGATCTACCCCTCCTTCCGGGACCCGGCGTATAAAACATCCTTTTAAATGTTCTTAATTGTGGTACCAAATTTACGCTTCTAATATAGCTTTGTTCCAAACTTAACAAGAAAAAATCACAGCGGTCTCAATTTGTTGCCGCCAAAGTAACAAATGGAACGAAATTGGCCCAATAAACCAAGCTCTTGGTCTCTGAATGGCTATTAGCCGTTGACCGCGACCGACCCGGCTATTTGGTGCATTAATTATTTAAATGTAAACCCGGCCAATCAAGTCAAGTGATATTTTTTGTACTGTTTTTATTTTTGGACACACGTCCGTTGCGTTTTTTTATTTTTATTAAAGCTTTTCACAAAAGGTCGGGGTAACCCTAATAGCATTTTTCCTATAATCCGATCCGATATCAGTGTTGGCTCCGATATCCGATAGCCGACAGGAAGTAAAATGTATGAAATATGTATCTGTCTTTCACATTGTCCGGACCGATATCGGAGCCGACACCGCTGTGATGCCCAACATCGGATATTAATATCAATCAGTCACCACAACAGCAAAATAATTAAGAAAACTATTGTGATATATTCAATGAAAGAGATTTCTAAGGAGTCTGTAGCTGAGCTTATCTATGGTTTTTTTTTATTTTGTGCTATCGAGCAAATAGATGTATCCTTGACGTATCGAACCGCTTTTATCGGTTATATGTGAAAGCAGCACATGGTCTCAGCTATCAAATATTGGCTATCGTAGTCCGACATCGATATCGACCCGTATAATGTGATAACGGACAAAGGCTGTTTTTAAAAAACCTGCGGTTCTTTAAGTAATGAGTACTTCTGGGGAGGAAAGCTTCTCTAAGTAGGCGGGGTTAGAGGCGGCAGTAGGTAGGAGTCAGACAGCAGACAGTGACTCCCGTTTATATAAAAATAAGCTAAATCAAGAGATATAGTAGAATAGCGAACAACAAACTCCAAAATGATAAAACATCAAAACTGTATAATGTTTGTAAACAAATTGTGATGAAATAAAGTTTCAATTCATAGGTCACGGTAACCACTTTCCATCAGGTGAGCCGTGTGTTTGTCTGCCACCTAAGTTGTATATAAAAAATTATCTTGCCACAAGTGATAATTATATTTAATAATTATTAAACAGCTTACCATCTATTTATCAACTTCAGACGTAAGATATGCTTTTCGGATCAGAGCGTTGCTTAATGTTTTAAAGATTTTAACTATTACCGATTTTTTTACTTCGACTTTGAGTTAAAGCAAAAAGGAAAGTCATTAGTCCAAAATATATTATACACAACACCATTGACATACCCTATATTAAACATAGTACATAGGTTACACTAAAAGTTTCCGGAACTGACCACTTACATAAACAATATTTAAAAATTTATTACAACATTTGAAAATAGAACTCTTTGGCTGTAGAATACAGTTTGTTTCATCTGACTGTCTTTTGTTTTTACCTTGTGGCGCCATTTAAAAAATTGTGTGTCTGCATCAACATGGATTTAACTCGGGAAAATTTTCGTAGTGTGATTTTCTACGATTTTAAGTGTAATTTGACGGCTCAACAGAGCATCGCTCGGCTTGAAACAGCTTTTGGCGATGAAGCTCCATGCAAGACGACTGTTTATAGCTGGTTTGCAGAATTCAAGCGTGGTCGTGTCAATCTCAGTGACGAATCTCGCGATGGTCGGCCGTCCACCGCTGTGACCAACAAAAACATCGATGCTGTGCGCCGTATGATTGAAACAGACAGGCATGTGACCTACCATGAAATTCGCGAATCCTTACAAATAGGCATGAGTCAAATACAATCAATCCTACACAAACATTTGGGTGTGAGAAAGCTGTGCTCGCGGTGGATCCCACATAACTTGACCGAGGATCAAAAAACGGACCGCGTCACTTGGTGCAGTGCCATGCTTACCAGATTCAACGAAGGTGCGTCAAATTTGGTGTGGGACATAGTAACAGGTGACGAAACATGGATTTATTGCTACGATCCCAAAACAAAGCAGCAATCGAGCGTATGGGTCTTACAAGATGAGCCGAAACCAACCAAAGTGGCGCGCGTGAAAAGTGCATCTAAGCGGATGATTGCTTCTTTTTTTAATAAAACTGGACACGTGGCTACTGTTGCTTTAGAAAATCGTCGTACTGTGAATAGTGACTGGTACACGACCATTTGTTTGCCGGAAGTTATTGACGAACTCCGTAAAAATAACCGTAAACGCCGTATCATCCTGCACCACGACAATGCTAGTTCTCACACGGCCAGACAGACAAACGACTTTTTGAAGGCGAAAAATGTAGAACTCATGAGTCATCCTGCATACAGTCCCGACCTGGCACCTTGTGACTTTTATCTGTTCCCAAAAATTAAGAACCAATTACGCGGCCAACGATTTTCATCACCAGAAGAGGCTGTCGAGGAGTATGAAAAACACGTTTCAGAGGTCACCACAGAGGAGTGGCACAAAAGTTTTCAAAACTGGTTTGATCGAATGAAAAAGTGCATAGACGCCAAGGGAGATTATTTTGAAAAACAATAAATTAATTTTGTACCTTTAATAGTATTTTTTCATATTCATTCCGGAAACTTATAGTGCGCCCCACGTATAACTAGCTTGTGTTATGGATCAGATCAATGCAAATATACATATTCATGCATATAAATATATGCACTGAGCGAGAATCGAAACCGAGCCCTCTGCGTAGCAGTCGAGCAGTCTACCGCTATACCACAGAGGCCGTCATCAAAACTTAAAGCACTTACACTTCAAAAGACATCATCTATTGTGAGATGCTTGGTACGGAACCTCTACGCGATGCATCCTGGGCAAAGGAGAAGGAAACACCTCTCTCATACAGGGAAGCTGTTGCCACCTATAGACAATTCCGACTAGGGCAGGAGCGGCCCTTTAGAGAGCTTGTCTGAGGTTCTACACGTGCCCTTTTCAAACCTGGTACTACATGTTGTATCAGGAGGAAGGGTAGCAGTTTTGAGGCACAAAATTTGTCAGTAGGGTACTGTCAGCAGAAGGCGATAATATAAGGAAAATGCAAATCACGTAAGCACTATATCTGGGTCTATACCTGCGTAGGGGCTACTGGTTTATCATTAAGTATTTTCCAAGATTACTTAGCGATGATTTATTTGAGATAGATTCATATCAGATTTTATAATGTGAGTCATTTTTTTTTTACGTGCGCAAAATCCCCACGGATACCTCCCCACCGGAGCCGTTGGGAGAGGTTATGTCGGACTCGAACCGACTAAAACGCACGCCGCCCGTGGGTCGTCTTGGTTGCCGAAGGTGAGGTTGACAGGCATATCCCTCGCACCCCGGCCGACCCAGGGCCATCTCTCACGATCTGGCCCTCTTCTCGGGTGTGTGGGGACTACAGAGTCCCCAACTCGTTCCCGGAAAACCCGGACCGCCAGGCGCACCGCCGCCGCGGCCTGCTTCTGCCAGGGTGACAGGCGGCTCCACCTGTCACCCCTAGGCCGGCGCTCATGGGGGGCGGAGGTCGTTCATCGACCTCCGACGCCCGAGTTGCACGTAGCATTACTTGCTCGCAGAAGGAGGCGCCGGCCGCCCACGCATCCGCGCAGCGAACCATCGCCGCGAGCAAGGTGGAGAGCGTGAGAACCCTCACTCCCAGGGCCGCCACAAGCTCCCGCCTCGGCGTCTCCCACGCCGGACACTCGGTGAGCGTGTGCGGCCCCGAGTCCCCGCTCGCGTCGCAGTGATGGCACTCGGACGTTGGCTCTTTCTCCATCCGACGCAGATACTTTCCGAAGCATCCGTGCTCGGTGATCATCTGCGTCAGACGGTACGAGTGGCTGCCGTGTGGCCTCTCTAGCCACTCCCCCATGATGGGTCTTACCGCCGCTACTACGGCGCGCCCTAAGGTGAGTCATAAAATAATTTTGACATCATTGGTATCAATGACATTGAAAGCCTTCAGTTAAGTCAAATCACATTGATCACGCCATTTGTACGCATCTTCGAAATAATTAAGTTGTGGAAGTCAGGTGCCAATCTCTTCAATTGGTCGCTTTGTAGTTAGACTGAAAAACCGACCCTACTGCATTGGGAAAAGGTTCAGAGGATGATGGAGAACCGAGCTATGTATTTTTCTTTTTGTCAATTATAGTTCAATACCAGCTAAAGATTTCATCATAATATATTATCTGTGTACATCAAATTAATCAAAACAGCTTTATTTTTATCACAGAAAGTATCTATTCATTTATTATCCTTTCTCAATGATATCGGTATATCTAAATATTGATAAATACAAACTATGCTATATATTATCGATTATAGACTTAATTGGATCGTATCGTACACTACATTGTGCTACAGTGACCTTATACACTGCATCAGCATGGTAACAGCAAAATTGTGTATCAATCAATCAAACACTTTCCATCCAACAGTGGACTGCTGTGGGCTAATCCAACAGCAGTCCACTGCTGGATGTAGACCTCTCCCAATGTATACAAATAATATTGATAGGTAAAATATACATACATACATAAAATCACGCCTGCTTCCCATAGGGGTAGGCAGAGATCACGGATCTCCACTTGCTACGATCCTGACATATTACTTTTAGGTAAAATATAATACGTAAAAAAAAAATATTTGTACCTCAACATTGTGATATAGGTAGATATTACATTAGTGTACCTACATAATAATGAATGTATGAATGTATGTATGAAACTACAAATAATCTTAGCTTTGTCTAGGTAGTCCTTAATCAACAAAACTGTCTCAGGCAGATCTCACATTACCCGATCCGATATTGGTATCGGACGAAGATACCCGATAGCCGACACCCTGTGTTGTACTCACATATTATATTCGATAAAATCGGTCCGATACGTCAAGAATACGTCCGTTTGCCAGATAGCAAAGACTCAAAGAAAAACTAACCATAAGCTCAACCATAGATTCCTTACAAATCTCTACCATTGAATATGATATGATACCTATTTGTTGTTCTTATTATTTTGCTGTAGTGGTGACTGGTTGACATTGATATTTGATATCGGATAAATACAGCGGTCTCAGCTCCAATATCAGATTTTGGGCAGGACAACGTAAAAGACACATATTTCATACATTTTTTACTGTCGGCTATCGGATGTCGAATATCAGAGCCAACTCCGATTTCGGATCAGAAAACGGTCTTTTTCCTGTTCAAATGTGGATTAAAAATTATAAGAATTAACTAAATAGAAAATATGGTAATCTTTTTGACAACTATCAGCAATCATATCACTAAAGTCATACATATAGGTAGTTAGCAAGCCTTTCCTATATAATTCCAATGAAGTAAAATAACATGATCCAGTTAATTTCATTGACAACATCCTTAAAGGAATACAAATATTATAAATAGCTTTCGCAGGTAATCCCTTGGTAACCCGGTATATTCAATTTAATAGTAACCAAAAGAGACAAGCCACTCCGTAGTCACAAATCGATCTATATTATGATAATGCTAAATGATAAGTGTGAATGACGAAGGTAGGTAAGGATACTTTTTAAAAACATTTAAATTTATTACTAAGGATAGTTTTCTACTCATTGACATACAGGTAACAATAAGTTATGTACTCGGTGATCACAAAATTGAAACATATTAAAATTATTAGCATAGAATTAACCACTGTCAAATTTTGTTGTCCAAAGTTTCAGCACAATGAAAAAAGGATAATCTAGTTCTTTGAGTTTCTTGCTGGTATCTTCTCAGGAGAACCAAGTTACCGAACTACTGAGAGAACCATTTTCACTTTATTTAATATTCTTTTACTTTTACTTGATATAATTTAAAAAAAAGATGTCATTTTGACGCTTATTTAGTGGTCTTTATGTGCCTAAACTGAATAAATGTAGTTGATTCTTTGTCAAAGTGTCCAATAAATATGTTTTTGCCTGAGCATAAAACGTGCCTAAAGCGTGACGCTTTCTATATATAATTACTTGCGATTTAATTAATAGAAACTTCCCAGATATCAGAATATGATTGTGGCTGAACAAAGACAGTAATTAGGGAAAACCCAACCAAAAAAGGTACCCGAAATGTGTTTTACTAAAATATTAGAAGTTCTTTAGTGAACACGGTAAATATAACGCAAAGAATGAACGCTATTGCTACATGGAGTGACGATACAATGGAGTGAGTAGGGTAGCCAGAGCTCACTGGAGAGTTGTTGTGCTGTCAGTGGGAAGACCAAAGGCTTGTCCAGATGTTTGTGTTCTGCACTGAAGGCACATAAAATCTCTGTTCTTACAGGATCGGCAGCACGGATGTGACTCCGCTGGTGTTACACATGTTCATAGGTCACGGTAACCACTTTCCATCAGGTGGGTCGTGTGCTTGTCTGCCACCTAAGTTGTATAAAAAAAAAACATAACTTAAACTCACGCCTATATCCCCGAAGGGGTAGGCAGAGGTGCTAGCACCCACATTTCGCCAGTTTATGTTTAGGTCCCAATGTAATTATAGGTGGTGAACCTATAGCCATTAACCGGGCACTTATAAACCTGCAATAAATACACACATAACTTCGAAAAGCATCGAAAAGTCATTGGTGTATGCCATAGAATCATCGAACCCGAGACCTCGTCTCAGCAGTCCATTATCCATATAACTAGGCTACGACGGTTGACAAAAAAAAATTATGTGGAAACTAGTGTGACCAAATTAAAAATCTTGGGATAAATATGACTAGTCTCCAGTGATGATCGTATTTTGTAAGAGAAGGAGGGATGAAGTTATATTATAGGGTACGCTTATAGCAGGTCATGGTAAGCCCAAGTGAAGAAGGACGAAATGAAGAAGAAAGAAGTGACTTAGGTAGTAGCAAAGAATAGCATGTTGCGCTGATCCCAAATATTTAGAACATAAGCATGTAGATAAAGTAAGTCAACTGCTCAAATTCTTCGCAACCATTTACTGTGAATAAATCATAGCAGAATTGGAGTTCACTGCTGTTAAAAAAACTGGGATGTAAGGTTCTAGCGCCACTAATGTACCACAGAACTATTTGACAACTATTAAAAACTGATATAAACTGTCTCCTAATAGTTTAACATTGTAGCACATTTACAAATTATTATTACCACAGCAAGCCTACTGTAGAAAGACTCGGCAGTTTAGTCCTCTTCAATTACGTAGCGATTTGTGCTCTGTAATCTTCCAACAAAGCCCTTAGGCACCATCGAGATGATTACACACCTTTGCTCGAGGGATCCTATTGAAGCTTTATCGACATTCTGTAAGTCACGGTATTAGTTCTAGCCTAATGTTACATGATATGAGCTCTGTGTTCGATGATCCATTTTTTAATTTAAATGCAAGTTTTAACAACCGCTTCGCATGGACAATTGAAACTTGAGCTTGATCGGAGTTTTTTATATCACTTAGATGGACAGCGATAACTCTGGCTTGCTAGAAAGTGGTTACACTGCCCTATGGACCTATGCATTGCAATAACAGGGGAGGTTGAGGGATATTCGCGATGGATTTATATATACATATATTTATGATGGCTTGTCCTGCTTTGTCTTCTACTTACGGCACAGAAACTCTGTACTTACAGGGTTGGTAGCGCGACTGTGACTCCTCAGGTATTACAGACGTCCATAGGTCACGGTAACCACTTTCCATCAGGTGGGCCGTGTGCTTGTCTGCCAACTAAGTGGTATAAAAAAAAACAAACAGACAAGAAACTACTGAACTATTTTGATACCGATTTTTTGTTTAAAAGGTTTTTTTTTTTTCAGGTGACAGATAAGCGCACGGGCCATCCGATGGAAAGTGACTACCGTGGCCTAGGAACGCAACACCAGAGGAGCCACACTCGCGCCGCCGACCCTGCAAGCACAGAGTTTCTGTGCCGTCAGTGTAGAAGATAAATCAAGACAATTCTTTAGTCTTCTCACTGATAGCACGAATTCTCCAGTGAGCTCTGGCTAGCCTACTCACCGCTGGGAACACAACACGAAGTTATTATAGCCGCGGTATTCTGTAGAGTAGAGGTTCCGCCGTGTCCTACCTCCCTAGATTTGTCCCTCCTAGATTAGTCAGGTTGAAAATTTAGATTAAAGTTATGTTTCCGAACTCCGCAGGACGCAGCAATGCTGCTCAGTATTGCTGGCACTGTGGTGCTGCATATTGCCTTGCTGCCCTAAGATTGCTGCGTAGCTTGAAATGTAATCTCATATAAACTCATAGAGATTATTTGGGGACCAGTAGTGCTGCAACAACGTTGCTGCGTACTACGGGGTTCGGAATTATATCTTCAAAATTTTGTGTTTGTTTCATCGCAATTGGTTGTGTGTGACTAGGAATGACATCTACGCAGGTACAACCGCATGCATAATCTAGTAAACTAATAAACCAGAAGTACGTCATCAACTGTATTACAACAAGTGTCTCTGAATGTTTGCTCAGAGCGTCGGAAACTGCACGTGTGTATAACGTAGGTATTAATTAATGTAACCAGTTCCGCTCCCAGAATATTGGTACAAGGTAATAGCGAGAGACGGTAAAAATCATAACATAACATAAAAAAAAAAAAATTTTTACCTTTGCAGATGGCAGAGCCAAAAAGAATGGTGGCGCGATTCTGTCGCCACGTGAGCTAGTGGACTGTTTTTTGCGGGGGGTGAAGCTAAACATTTCAGATGACACTTTACACAACAAACAAGATAGGGGTTTGAGGGACGGGTTGCCGCGGAGGTGGTTTAGGCAGTGAATGCAACCCAAGAGATTAGGAGAGGATGCACTAACCTTTATGACGCCACGTGCTGTCGGAGCCGGTGCACCGGTCTTCTCTTCCTGGCTCAGGAGCTGCTGCCCACATCACTAAATCACTTGAGGGACACGAAAGGCACAATCCGATCGGTAAAGGTCTATGAAAGCGATTAGAGATGTTGCATCCTTGGCAGTATTTTACCGTCTGTACCATGGTGAATGTTCTGATGAGCTCTTCCAATTAGCCCCACCCTCCACTTTCATACACAGGACAACACGTGCAGGTCTTAGATGTCACCCGCACACGGTGCAGAATATCAGATCAAAAACCAAGCCAAGAATGACTCTTTCCTTTGTCGCACCATTAAAGCCTGGAATTCATTACCAAGCCCAAGTAATGGTAAGGCGCTAATCTCTGAGCATTTTATTACCAGCTCACGTATTTCCTTCTTCCTACAGTCCCAGGTCCTTTAAGCGGGGCGTGAAAAAGCATATGAAGAGGCCGTCAAGCTGACTGTCATCATGTCAAGTCATGTCACATGGTATATGTAAGTAATGGTCTTTTCTGAGACTTTGCCTTCAGCTTACCATCAGGTAAGGCGACGTCTAATTGACGTGTCCTATATAAAATAAAATAAAAAACATTCTGTATATCCGTGAAACAAGGAATGTGGGAAGCAATTGAAACTGGTGGGCATGCATGAATAGTTTAATGACAGATATATAGAATTAGGCTGCCTCTGTCGCGTGGTTCTATAGCTTTCAACTTCTTCGCAGGGGTCGGAGGTTCGATTCCCGCACAGTATATATATTTTTATGAGTATATCTATATATCTGGTGAAAACCGGTGGTCTCGGTAGTCATACGAACATCTATGGCAATAAATATAATATACTAAAAATAAATTGTTACGTGAAGTTAGAGCCCTAAAAGTTCGATAACTGACTTTAGAGATACACAAAGGTGGATATTTAAAACGTGAGTATGCCTCCTCTGATGTCGCGCACAATAACTATTTTTCATCAAGAGAACCGTGTGCTTGACTGATGCCACATATGTGGTGTAAAAAAAAAATCTAAATTTAACTTTCTCATTTAAAATCTATCCGCTTGGACCACTACTCCGGTGCGCTCGTCAGGGTGCGAGGCATAAATCTTACCCACAGCTCTTTTGGAGCTTCCGGCAGTGCGCTCTCGCACCTTGTCCGCCTATAATTAATTCAATACTGTAATATTTAATTAAAATATTAAATTCCTTACCCCTGCCAGCTCTGTGGGTTGAAATAACCGGTGTCAAAATGCAGGGGTCAGTAGGTTTTGGTGGCCTCTGTACAATTTTATTACAGGATAAAAAGTATTACGATGTAAAAAAAAATTAAACTGGTCAGGCAGTTTCATTTTTTTTGATCAGATAACACTATTCATAGTTTCATATCAAAATTGTGTACATATTACACCTCATATGAAAACATTTAGGTTTATTTGTTTCATATATATCCGGTAGCCTAGTGGTATGGGTAATGGACAGCTGAGACGAGGTCTTCATGGCACACACCAATGACTTTTCGATGCTTTTCTCGAAATTATGTGTGTATTTATCGTAGGTTTATAAGTGCCTGATTAATGGCAATAGGCTTGCCGCCGATTACATTGAGACCTAAACATAAACTGGCGAATTGTGGGTGCTAGCACCTCTGGCTACCCCTTCGGGGATATAGGCGTAAGTTTATGTTATGTTATGTTATATGTATATACATATGAAACAAATAAACCTTCGATAACGAATATAATAAGTATTCGATGGGGTAGCTTTGGTATTCGATTTCACGTAATAAACGAGCCTATTGCCATCAATTTTTTTTTATATAGGACACGCCAACTTGACCTCACCTCACCTGATGGTAACCTAAAGGCAAAGTCTCAGGAAAGAAGGTCACCATTACAGACACTAAGTCTTACAATGGTGGCACTCAGCTTGGCGGCCTCATCAGATGCTTTTTCACGCCCCGCTTAAAGGCCCCGGGACTGTAGGAAGAAGGAAACACGTGTGCTGGTAATGAATTTCAGTTCTTGGTGGTGCGGCAAAAAAAAGAGTCTCCGAACCGCTTGGTTCTTGCTCGTATATTCTGCACAGTGTGAGGGAGACATCTAAGGCCTGCACGTGTTGTCCTATGTAGGAAAGGAAATGGTGGGATTAGTTGGAAGAGCTCATCAGAACACTCACCATGGTAGAGACGGTAAAATACAGCCAAGGAAGCAATATCTCTACGCATCTGCAAAGGCTCGAGGGTGTTCGTGACCTCAGGGTTCCCAATAATTCGGACCGCGTGCCGCTGCAACCTGTCGAGAGGATCTAGTAGGTATGTCGCAGACCCATCCCAGAAATGCGAGCAGTATTACACGCAGGAGCGAATTTGTGTCTTATAGAGAAGACACCGCTGCTCCGGCATGAAAAAACGTCGCACTTTGTTCAGGAGTCCGAGTTTCCGCGAGGCTGTTTTGATGACGACGACTTACGATGAGGTACACGACAGTATTTTCGTCCAATTGAACAGTTCGACTGGGGAAGTACCGCCGCCCTACAGAATACCGCGTCCATAAAAATCTGATGTTGTGTTCCCGGCGGTTAGTATTGTATCAAAAGCTTGTGCTGCTTTGTCTTTTACACAGACGGTACTGAAACTCTCTGTGTTTACAGGGACGGGCAGCGCGAGTGTCACGGTAACCACTTTTCATTAGGTGGGCTGTATACTTGTCTGCCACCTAAGTGGTATAAAAAACCCTTACCATCATACCCTGTTAACAACAAGATTTAAAGATATGTTTATCGTAATATACAGTCAGCAACAAAACACGATAAATGTATCTTTACGTAAAATCAAATATTCATTCTATTAATCATAGCAGTTTGTGATAACAAAGTAGTCTGTAAAATTACCGCTATATAGTATGTTTTCACTCAAAAAGTATCGAATATAATTACAATATAAGTATTTCTTTTTAATTTATAGTCTCGCGTTTGATCACTTATCTCACTGGACTGTAGGCTTAGAGAATTGCACAGCTGCTGTCACACCATACAGACACGACAAAAAATGATATTTAATGTTAGACTTTCTCTAAAGCTCTCTAGCTTTCCCACTATCCGATCCGATATCAGTGTTGGCTCCGATATCCGATTGCCGATAGGAAGTAAAATGTATGAAATACATAAATAAATATATCTGTTTTTCAAATTGTTCACCCGAAATCGGATTTCAATGTCAATCAGTCACCACCAAAATAATTTAAAAAAATCATGTCATATTCAATGTTAGAGAGAATCTGTGGTTGAGCTTACGGTTAATTTTTTTTTTGAGTCTGTGCTATCGAACTAAATGGTCGTATCCTTTACGTATCGGATTGATTTTATCGAATATATATGAAAACGTCACATGTCGCCTATCGGATATCGGCTGTTGTCGAGTGGTCACATTGTCCATGTGAAGACAACTTTTACTGTTTTGACAGCGTATGGTTGACAGCAGAATCGAGGTTGGTAAGTGGTGATATTATCGATGATGAAGCAAGCTTGTCTAGAAGTAACCTAGTTACTAGTTTAAGTCTCCTAGATTAATAAATACACACTCAGGTAAGGTATTCCATTATTTTTCTACAACAGTTCAATACTATAGTATAAGTATTTTTAAGAGTCTGTTATGAATTTAAGAATCTGTAACAAACCTCGTGTTGTGGTTTCAGCGGTGAGTAGGGTAGCCAGAGCTCACTGAAGAGTTTCTGTTCTGTCAGTGGGAAGACCAAAAGCTTGTCCTGCTTTTTTTTACACTGACAGCACAGAAACTCTCTATGCTTACAGGGTTAGCAGCGGCAGTGTGGCTCCCTTGGTTTTGCACATGTTTATAGGCCACAGTAACCATTTTCTATTAGGTAGGCCGTGAGCTTCTCTGCTACTTAAGTAGTATAAAAAACATTAAATATCTTTTAAGACACAATATAGCATTTTCTTACGTTAGCTTATTCTACAATCTTGGTGAAGAACGAGTCAAGTACGTGTGAGAATTCAGGCGCTGTCAAGAGCACGTGCTACAGTCAAGTCCGGACACAATTAATGGTCTAAATCTAAACTAAGAGACTAAACTAAGCCAAGAACTGTGATTATGAGCGTTATTCATAAGTATAGAAAACAGTATTTTTATTTGTTGGAGAATGATGACTGAATTGTGTAGTAGTGAATACATACATATAATCAAGTCTTTATCCCCGAAGGGTTAGGCAGAGGTGAATTAACACCCACATTTCCCAAATCATTGCCCATTGTCGTCTTCTGGGCACTATTGTTGACTATTGAGCCTTGTATCTGTGCCTGAGTCTGCGCTGGATATATCTGTCTGGTGTTAAACAGCCCTATACCTTAGTCGCCTTGTACGATACTGCATGGGAAGAAATGGGGTGGCCCAAATTCTACTCCGCCGCGAACCACGCGGCTATTGTGCAGTAGTAGTATCTATAGTCAAAATTAAGTACGAAGTTGTTGTTGTCTCTGTATTTTAATCACATGAATTGTTAAGTGTTATTGTTAAAACAATTAAAGTAGTGTCCATCCAAAGGTTGCCTGTAAGAGATCGCTTACAGCGATAACGCCGTCATTTGTATATATTTCATATCTTGTCCGTAAATGTATTGGTGTACAATAAAGATTTATTTATCCAACTATAGTTATTTTCTTAAAAGCAGAAATAAAGTTCATAATAATGATATTGTCCAATTTCATCTAGGTATTTAAAAAGAAACAAGATATTCTTTATACTGCTTTATACCTTCAAAAATGTTACTCACGAGTAAAGTTTTTTTTCATTTAATTTCATTCTATCAGGGTGCACTTCACTTTAACTCTTTTGTGCTATATCAAGGACGGATTATCTAAAATAATATCAGAATTCAACACATACATTTTCAACAAGGGGTGTAAAAAAATATAGATATCAAAATAAATGTATTTATTTTTTCGAATATATAGGTAATAATTTGTTTCTTTCTTACTTTGCCTATCATTCATTCACACAAATATGGATAAAAGAATTTGGTCTAAATTATAAATGTATTTTTTACAAATTCTCACAAGCTCACTGCTTTGGAAGTTTGGGCGAAGGTTCTGTGGCTTATTGGTTAGAGTGTTCCCCCTGAAAGGGAAAGATCGCGGGTTTGAATCCCGCTTGAACCGATTAAATTATTTCTGTAACTTAATCGATTTGAACAGTTGGGATACTACATGCTTTAAAAATTCATTCAATAGCTCAAAATCAATCTGATGCTGGTTGTACTACATATTCATTAGCACATTTATTGTGATAAAAATAAGATTGAATAATCTATAACAAAAGACAACAATCTTACGATTATCAAGACGAGAGCCTATTGAACGACAGGAATCAACAAGCTCACCCCCGGGCCAAAGACTCATTGAAAAAATGAAGACGACAAAAGTGCTCGTTATGCAAATTAAGAAATCTTTTATCCATTCCCTGTAGCCGTTTGTGTAAAGAATTATTTGTAATTTGCAAACAAGATATTTTCCAATTTGTCTGGAGATCTTTCACTATGCTGTTTTTTCCATATTAATGGTGGGATATATTTTCGCATTACAGTCGTACCGTTGTTTCTAAGGTCGACTGAGAAATGGCGGCCATTTAGTAAGTTTAAAACAAAAAGCAAGACGGGATGATGCGGAATGTTGAATTTTGCTTACAATATTCTTTTATTGGCTACAGCAGCTGCTGTGTGCTATGATTGTAGTGCAGTATTTTATCATTGGTTGTTTTCGATTCACAGAGTTTTGATTGTTCTTATTTTTCTTTATTTGTACGTAATATTATATAGTTCAGTTTTAGTGGTCTACTTTCTTTATATATTGTAAAAACAGTGATTTTTATTAATAAAAATTAAAAATTGAGTTTTAAAAAGTACAAAATTATTTATCAAGAACAATTTTAATGAGCCATTGTGGGCATCGCACCTCTGTAAATTTACCAATCTACCCGCACATTATTTTATTATACACTTAAAAAAAATATTATAAACACAGAACAAAAGTAAAATTATATTGTTGCACTATATATGTACCCACAATGCAACATATTTTTGTTCAGCAGATTTAATTTTGATGTTGTTATACCTAGATTAAGTACTTGCCTACTTGATGTATAGAATTAGTATTAACTTATTCTGTTCGAGTACGACTCGATAACGAACGTAGTATACGGACAAACCTTTCTGGTTTTTGTTACACTGCTAAGGCATTAGACCCAATGTATATTTTTCTGGTTAAATAAATTTAAAAAAAGTATTTATTAAGTATTTAAGTAACACAGACTAATTTTTATATTAGTCACAATTCTGTTATTCTTTGTTAGTTAGATTATACTATAACATTGAGCGTGAAAGGTTTATTACACATCTATGTTTACTAGCAATCACCAGTACAGGCTCAACAGCGCCTGTGTGGAGCGCTTGCGGCAGTGATTGATATATGTACAGTCAAGTCTACTGGCTATACATTCCAAGATGCTGTTGAGACCGATTCGCACACAACGCACTAGGGACGCGCCAAGTTTCCGCATGAGCGTGTAAAAGCAGTCGACACGTACTTCTGCAAGCCCTGATGCGCTGCAATACCGAGGCAGATCCATAAACACTCGAAAATATGGACATACTCTGACTTTATTGCCTTGTAAACATTCATTAAGACTGCTCTAATGTTATCTTATTGCATGATAAAAACGATTAAAACTGTATATTGATTTTAATAATCAGTGCACTTGCACTTATTATTGAACATATCATAATGTCTCGATCATTCGTGCTGATCGTGTAAGATATAGGTACTTTTTGACTGTAAAGAAAATAATCCGATATTTAATTTGTACCCATGAATTGTTGATAAAATTATACTCGCGAAAATGTATCATCCTGTTCCTTTTTTTTTATACCACTTAGCTGGCAGACAAGCACATTGCCCATCTGATGGAAAGTGGTTACCATAGCCTGTGGACGTGTGCAATAACAAGGGAGTAAAAGACAAAGCAGGACAAACTTTCCGTCTTCCCACTGGCAGCTCAAAAACTCTCCAGTGAGTTTTTATAGAAGTAGATTGAAGCCTGAAAAATACTAAAGTCAGTCCTAGAGTAAAGCAAAGAGCTGTCCTCTTTAATTTATAAAGAGAACAGCTCTTTAATCTTTGCTTTGCAAGTCAAAATATTCGGTTCTTATCTATTAAATAGGTACATTTTATTCACGGCTCTTGTTCCCGTAACTCATGGGTACTTATTCTATAGCAAAAAAAGTAGATCGTGTGTTATTTCCAGACTATAATCTGTCACTGTATTCCTGTACTGTATTTTGTCCAAATTTGTACAGCCGTTTGTCCGTGATTGAGTAACAAATAAATCTCAATCAATCAATCAGCCCACCGCAGTCCACTGCTGGACATAGGCCTCTCCCAATGTGCGCCATTTTCTTCGATCCTCCGCCTTCCGCATCCAGTCTGTCCCAGCCACCTTTTTCAGGTCGTCCGTCCATCTGGCTAGGGGGCGTCCTACCTTCCGTTTACCTTCTCGCGGTCTCCACTCTAGGACTCGTTTGCTCCAACGGCCATCGGTCCTTCGACAAACGTGGCCAGCCCACTGCCACTTCAACTTGCTTGTTCTGTGGCCTATGTCGGTAACTTTAGTTCTCTGTCGGATAACCTCGTTCCGAATTCTATCCTTCAGAGAAACTCCAAGCATAGCTCGCTCCATAGCCCGCTGCACGACTTTTAAGCTATAGACCAGCCCCACTGTAAGTGTCCACGTTACGGCACCGTAAGTCAGAACAGGTAGGACGCACTGTTCAAAGACCTTTGTTTTGAGGCATTTCGGTAGGGGAGAACAGAAAACTCGACGTAGTTTGCGACAAACAAATCTAACTAATATAAACAAATAAATCTAAACATTATTAATTCAATCCTTATAAACTTTCACATGTATAAGTAATATTAGTAGGAATATATATAAGTAGATAGATATCTGATATTCTAAGATATTATGAGATATCAAGAGCTGGAAGTTTTATTAAATTAATAAAACACAAATACTGATGCACGTGTCAAAGATATTAAGGTAAAACTCATTGCAAGATAAGGTATGATGATGTACTTAGATATTTTGGAATTTCCCACTTATCTATCGGATAAATAATTAATTTGGTTTTGTTTAATTATTATTCTCTCAGACAACCAAACCAACTGTGCGCACTGTGAGGTATGAAAAAAGCAATCTCCCTGCTGTGTTTCTTCAAAGTAAAACAATTTAGGGTTCTTCCAGAAGGTTCTAACAAGGTCGGCAGCACGAGTATATTACCCCTGGTATTACCGGGTGCAACCACTATCCTTCAAGTGGGCCGTTTGCTTGTCTGCCACCTAAGTGGTATAAAAAATAACTGAAAATAACGCTTAATAGTAAAAAAACTGAGGTGCAGTTCAGAAGATACGGACCATCGTTTTCAGAATTATTGAACTTAAAATAGTGGTTCCTATATTGATCGCCTTGATAGATTTTCGGCCTTTTTCACGCCCGCTTGAACCCGGGACTGGGACCGGGAACCCGGGACTGTGAGAAGAGGGAAACACGTGCGCGGGCACACTACAGTAGTAGGCAGAGTAGTCAACATCTACATCGGTCTGCTTATTAAAATTTTTCTTGACTGGGTCAGTAGGGGCATGCCATTGAACGCACTAAAACTTTGATGAGATTAGTATAAAATAAAAATAGTATCATCTTATTATCCTTGCGTTAGTCACAATCACATACGAAAACTTTCACCTCTGAGTCCGGGATCGACTTTTCCTCTTAAACAGCCCCAATAAGAAAGGTTGTGCTCTAAACGCAAGATCCTATCAGAAGCTTACCTCTCAAGGTATGAAGATCAGAAGGAAAGCGCCCCATACAGTGAAAATAAACTATACAATCGGTACCGAACTTCAGGATACGAGGTGAAAGTCTTAGATGCAATTGGAAAATACGCCAAGATGGTGATGATACGATACGTTGTTTGAGCTAGTAGATTATATAGCAAGATTTAAGTGTAACATCTCATTAAAACCATCACATGCTTCAAATATCAATAACATGTGAAGATATCTTATATTCACTGTCACTCATTTGGTAGTCATGTCTATGTGCTTAGGTTAAAATGAAAGGCAATTAATTATACAATTAGCATTATAATTAATTGGGCCCGTTTTTACAATGACAAAGTTCTGAATTTTGATTTATCTACGGACAGATTGTATAGACGATCTGTCAAATCTGTTCTTACATCCGAAAATTGAAAAATATGTTAACAAGTCACTTTAATCATGACATTATAGTCTCCGTGGGGTAACAACGAAACGGCGAAGGTAGCAATAATTCGTTCGTTTTATCTTTAGTTATTCAAATACATGATAACCGGCGGAAAAGAGTGATTAAATATATAAAATGATAATTTTTCCTTATTGTAATACGAGTGACGACTCGGAAACAATATATGTAACTAGGCTAGATAATCAAGCATAGTAAAAAGTCCCGTAGATCAGTTGATATCTAATTATATCAATCATTATTGTATATTATTAATGAAGTTACAGTAGAAGGACAATAGTATGTCCAAATGACACCATTATCATGACTATTATCTAATCTATGACCATATCGGCCAATGTCTTTGAAATTTATGTTTAATTAATGGCTTCTACCACTAGAACGAACAGTCACAATATTATATAAAATTAAGTACTCTGTTATTTCTCTTAAGAGTAGTTGCAATAAGGAGGTAGGACACGACCGTATTCCCGTCCAAATTTAACAGTCTGACTGGGGAAGTACCTCCGTCCTACAGAATACCATGGCTATAATAACTTTGTGTTGTGTTCCCGCTGGTGAGTAGAGTAGCCAGAGCTCACTGGAGAGTTTTTATGCTGTCAGTGGGAAGACCAAAGGCTTGTCCTGATTTTGTGTTCTGCATTGAGGGCACATAAAATATCTATTCTTACATGGTCGGCAGCACAGATGTGACTCCACTGGTGTTACACACGTTCATAAGTCATGGTAACCACTTTCCATCAGGTGAGCCGTGTGCTTGTCTGGCAACTAGCTCTGGCTACCCTTTTTCGCGGGACTTGAAAAAACATCTTATGAGGCGGTCAAGCAGAGGGCTACCATTGTTACATCTTTACGCTGACTCTCTCATCTTGTGACTTTGCCTTCAGCTTATGTGAATCCAAATTTACGTGTATTATATATAAAAAAGTAAAAATCTATAAAAACATATATCTTTATCTATAGCGCACGTTGCGCAGCACGTCACTAGACTTACGTTCTAATCCTAAGATTAAAACAACAAGGAAAATTGATTTATTAACCCCAAATTAAAGTAGCTTAAAAACTGCAGCGGTCTTATAAATAAATGATTTATTAGTTACGTACGTTTGAGCTTAACGTTTGACTCCTATCATTAAATACCCGAACAACCTTATTGTAAGATAAGATTCTGAAAACTTTTAGGTACGGAGACGACTTTTTTTTAAATACATACATTGCACTTTGATCCTACTTCATATTAATATTATAAATGTGGAAGGTTCTGAA
Source organism: Eilema griseolum (assembly GCA_963662185.1). Taxonomy (NCBI): domain Eukaryota; kingdom Metazoa; phylum Arthropoda; class Insecta; order Lepidoptera; family Erebidae; genus Eilema; species Eilema griseolum. Next base: position 23,479,576 of record OY759238.1, read on the forward strand.
GATGTTTGCTATTCAATTAAGCTCTAATGACTGAACTATCCCGCAGCCTCTGTGGTGCTGCGTTAGTGAACGCGAGCGCTACGCAGGAGGTTCGATCCCCGCTCAGTGCAAATATTTGTGTGCATGGATATAATTAACTGGTCGTGTCTCGAAGAGGACGTTAAAGCAGTTGGTCATGGTTGCCATATAGCAGTCGTTATATAGTTATTCAAAACGGCATGGACTAAATTGATAGTATTAGAATTCTAGCATGATGAGATTCTAGCATTCTAGCATGCGCAGGCGGAGCTGCGGGATTATCCCACCTTTACACATAAACTGAAGTGTTAAGTATTGCGATAACAGAACTCTTATTTTTATTTTACGTGCGTAAAATCCCCACGGATACCAGCCCACAGGAGCCGGTGGAAGAGGTTATGTCGGGCTCGGACCGACCAAAACGCACTCCGCCTGTGAGACGCCACAGAGTCCCCATTTCGTCTCTGGGAATGGGGAGGCGCGACAAGCGCGCCGCTGCCGCGGCCTGCTTCTGCCAGGGTGACAGGCGGCTCCATCCACCCGTCACCCCCAGGCCTGCGCTCATGGGGGGCGGAGGTCATTCATCGACTTCCGACACCTGAGTTGCCTTCGTATGCGGGCAGCTTGGCTTGCGATCCTTCGTCGCTCCCGCTGCCGCACCCGCCCCGTCACCTGCGTCAGACGGTACGAGAGGCTCATGTGGCCTCTCTAGCCACTCTCCCATGATGACTCCAATGACACTGACGGTATAGAGACTCTGTGCTTACAGGGTCGGCAGCGCGAGTGTGGCTTCTCTGGTGTTAAACACGTCCATAGGCCACGGTAACCACTTTTCATCAGGTGAGCCGTGCGCTTGTCTGCCACCTAAGTGGTATATAAAAAAATGAATCTTACCGCTGCTACTACAGCGCGCCCTGCTATAATAGAACTCTAGGTCTAACCTAACCAAGACCAAGAATTAATGTTCTCTGCGTTAATTCTGGGTGTAGGTTAGGTTGAACCTCCTACTGAAGACACTTCCTGCCTATTCCTCGCCCTTTGGTGTCGTCTGTGGTATATTTCAAAACCCCTTTAAACATACCCGTAATTTATTCATTCTTAATAGCGTGGAGGAATCAGTTCAATTTCTTCACATTTATGATTACTGCTTACACTCTTCCATAAACAGACTATTCAGACATTTAAAAATATTTTTTAAACTCGAACCAGTAGTTCCTAAGATTAGGACGTGCAACCTAACAAACAAACTCTTCAGCTGTATAATATTAAGTATAAATGACAAATAAGAGAGTTCATTTACTTAGGGATTAACATTACCTGTTCATTATATTAACAAAATATTTCTTTAGTACACCATTATCGTCAATACGATATCAATCTATTGATAAGATTTAGTATTTTATATATATTTCAGTCGCGTTGGACGCCGTTGATCTGCAGTCGTTCCTACGAGCTAGTGTCGCGACAGCATTACATGGTGTAGCGAACGCGGGTGTATGCACGTTTATATAATAATTAATTAATACATTGAGGTTTCATATTTTTGATGGCGGGAGCGGATTTCGCTGTAGAAAAGGGAATTGTAAGTGATTTTAATTATTTTTCTTTCTTTCATTAAAAACGCATTTCGTATCCACATTATGAAAATGAACTCATAATTATTTTAATTATTTCTAAAACAAAATTTCGGCAAGGGTAGCAATTAGTATTACAATAACATAATACTATTTAAAGTATTCATTTATTTTTAGGTTATGTTTTGAAACAATTAATGATAATATTAACATAAATACGGTACTTAACAACTGACAAGAAACATGTAAAGTTTAAATAAACTTGACATTGCAATTCGTCTGTGTACTCCCGGGTTTGCTGAAAGAGAACTCAACCTTATATTTGTATAAATGCGTTGTAAGTGTACAATAAAGAATAAATAAATGAATAAACGAAATAAAAAAAAAACGAAATAAAACTCCCCTGGTGTTGGACACGTCCATAGGTCAATGCAAACCCTTTTTATCTGGTGAGCTGTGTGCTTCTATGCCACCTTAGAGGTATTAAAAAACATTGGGAATTACTATAGACTACAAATATAAAATATATATATTTAGTAGCTTTCACAACTTGTATATGTCTTTCTTCAACAGTTCAAACAATAATAAAACTCAGAGTCTACGTAATTTAAATAAAAAACCACTCTTTATCTTCAAAATACTAACTACTAATTCCTTTGGATGTAGTTTAACTTGTTATAATTTTTTTTATAATGTTGTTTTTGTATGTTATTTGTGATCACATTCGGTTTCATGTCAACTATTGCAAAATTTATTAATACTTTTTAACTAGTTCTTCTTCATAGTATATTCCTTCCTATACTGCTAGTTTTTTTACTATAATTGTTTTTCTCTTTGTGTAATCAAAAACACTTTCACCATCGTCGTAATATTTTTTACGAGATAAGCAAAAATGATTCATTGTAGTTGAAACTTTTTTACGAGGGTTTTTACGATTACTTACTGTATTGTTATGCATTACTATGTGATCAACATTTGTATTTGATAATACTACTGCCGTATTTACACAAGTGAGGGGGGATAGGATATATATTTGATAATTGAAATTCATGTCCACATTCTATTACTTACTAATTGTCAATAAGACTAATTAAACGAAGCAACTTAAAAACTAAACTAGGCATTTAACAAATTTAAAAAAAATATTTGAACTTCTCTCATATCTTTCTCACTTTTTGTTTTTTTTTAATACACCTTGTTTCTAGTTTATTTGCTCACTACACCAAATCTTTTGCTTTATTACATTACTGTCTATCCCAAGGTTGCCTGGAAGAAATCGCTTCCAGCGATAAGGCCGCCCATTGTACATTAAACTGTATGCATGCTCACTACAAATTTTATTGTACTCTATAGGTGTACAATAAAGAATTGTCTATCTATCTATCTTTAACTATTCGTAAAAAATCTTGATATTTACACATATAAAATATTAGTTAAACCAATAATTAATAACTATTTTGTAAACAAAAATGGATTAGTAAACGGAGTTTGAAAATAATTTTTATCAAGATTGTTTATTTAAGTAAACAGAGTAGGTATATATGCATATTGGTCACTCTTATTCATCTTAATACTATTTTTCATCTTTCTGCGTCATGTTTTTCACCTTGTTCTTATTGACATCCAAGTGTAAGCTTGACTATTACCTAATTGACTATTGCCCTTAATAAAGTATTAAATTTATTTATTTGTATACCAGTTTATTTAGGTATGTCAAAAATCATATAAAATTGCTATCCGTCACCTACTAAATTAGCAAAAACACATTATAACTCACAAGTAGATAATAAGACTGTTTGGTACATATATGATAAAGAAAAACCTGGTAATCTCTATAATTAAAATGAATGTTACTAAGCGCATGACTAATAACTCAAACGATTCATTAATTTTCGGGACGTCTATTTTTTTTACGGAACATAGGTCATAAAAACCACGGTAGCCTAGTGGTAAGGACTGCTGAGACGAGGTCTCGGGTTCGATCCCAGGTTTTACCGTGGCACACACCAATGACTTTTCGATGCTTTTCGAAGTTATGTGTGTATTTATCGCAGGTTTATAAGTGCCCGATTAATGACAATAGGCTCGCCACCTATTGCATTGGGACCTAAACATAAACTGGCGAAATGTGGGTGCTAACACCTCTGCCTAACCCTTCGGGGATATAGGCGTGAGTTTATGTAATGTTATGTTACATAGTTTGTACCGTTGCGTTGGTCACAGAAACAGGAACAGAGTTCCACGCGGGTGAATTCGCGGGTATCAGTCTGTAATGAATACCATTCAATTGTGATAATTGAAAGTACTGATTTGAATTTAAAGTAGCTTAGAAGATATTGAATAGTCTATAGTGATATGAAAATAGGATATCCTGATATCTATCCGAACTCTGTTATCTAAAAATCACTTTTAATTAATCAGATTATTCATTACCATGAGACCGATACCAATAGAATATCTTTGTGTAACATTATAGACAGACAGATACATCAAAATATTAGTAGATATTACTTTTTTTTTTTTTTTTTTACGTGCACAAAATCCCCACGGATACCTCCCCACCGGAGCCGGTGGAGGAGGTTATGTCGGACTCGAACCGACTAAAACGCACGCCGCCTGTGGGTCGTTTTGGTTGCCGAAGGTGAGGTTGACAGGCATATCCCTCGCACCCCGGCCGACCCAGGGCCATCTCTCACGATATGGCCCTCTTCTCGGGTGTGGGGACTACAGAGTCCCCAACTCGTCCCCGGAAACGGGGAGGCGCGCCACACGCGCCACCGCCGCGGCCTGCTTCTGCCAGGGTGACAGGCGGCTTCACCTGTCACCCCCAGGCCGGCGCTCATGGGGGGCGGAGGTCGTTCATCGACCTCCGACGCCCGAGTTGCCTTCGTGCGCGGGCAGCTTGTCTTGCGATCCTTCGTCGCTCCCGCTGCCGCTCCCGCCCCGCCTCCTCCTTCACGAGCATTACTTGCTCGCAGAAGGAGGCGCCGGCCGCCCACGCATCCGCGCAGCGAACCATCGCCGCGAGCAAGGTGGAGAGCGTGAGAACCCTCACTCCCAGGGCCGCCACAAGCTCCCGCCTCGGCGTCTCCCACGCCGGACACTCGGTGAGCGTGTGCGGACCTGAGTCCTCGCTCGCGTCGCAGTGATGGCACTCGGACGTTGGCTCTTTCTGCATCCGACGCAGATACTTTCCGAAGCATCCGTGCTCGGTGATCATCTGCGTCAGACGGTACGAGAGGCTGCCGTGTGGCCTCTCTAGCCACTCCCCCATGATGGGTCTTACCGCCGTTACTACGGCGTGCCCTGCGCTTGGTTGCCCAAGTCGTCTCTCCCATTCCGCCACCATTTCCCTGTGGAGCCGGGATCTCACGGCCCGAATTTCTTCGGGCTCGGGATCGTGACCCCGCTCCCGCGCCGCCCTTCGGAACCGGTATAGCGCCGAAAGGCATCTCGCTTCCAGGATCCATGGTGGCGATCCGGCGAGGAGACTCGCCGCGTTGAATGATATCGTGCGGTACCCCCTTATGATGCGGCATGCCAGCTTCCGCTGCGGACGCTGCAGCAGGAGCATGTGCCGATCACTCAGGGTGTCCGCCCACACGGGACACCCGTACAGGGCCATGGACCGCACGACACCCGCGTAGAGTCTCCTGCAGGAGTCCTCCGGGCCCCTCAGGTTGGGCAATAGCCGCGCCAGAGCGTTGGCTGTGCCCGCCAATTTGGGGCCCAGACTTCGGAAGTGCTTCCCGAAGTCCCACCGGCCGTCGAGCACGAGCCCCAGATATTTCATCTGGGGCTTGATGCCGATGAGAGTGCCTCCCACTGTCAGACTGGAACCAGGTGGTGGCGTGCGCCGAGGTCCATGAAAGAACATGGCCTCGGATTTATGCAAAGCCACCTCAAGGCCCAGCCGCCGGATCCGTTCCACAACTTGAGCAACCGCGGTCGTGGCCCTCAGGATCGCTTCGCGGTGTGTAGCCCCGCTCGCCGTCACTAGCGTGTCGTCCGCATAGCACGTGACGGCGGCGCCGTCCGCAAGCTCACCGCGAAGCACCCAGTCGTATCCAATGTTCCACAGTAGCGGCCCGAGAACCGATCCCTGTGGAACACCGCACGACATCTCACGCCGACCGACGCCGGTCGCACTTGGGTAGATGACGGCTCTCTCCGTCAGGTACGCCCCGACTATGCGGCGGAGGTAGAGAGGCACACCGTGGTACACGAGTGCCTCCCTGATGCAACTCCAGGGCAAGGTGTTGAACGCGTTGGAGATGTCCAAGGACACCGCCAACGTCACCTCGCCCCGGGCAACTGCCTCCTCCGCCAAAGTCCTCACGCGCATGATGGCATCCACGGTGGACCGCCACCGGCGGAAGCCATATTGGGCATCTGCCAGGTCCGGCCCCCTACCAGAGAGGTGCTCGACGAGGCGCTTCGCAATAACTCTTTCAAAGAGCTTGCCCACCTCGTCGAGCAACACAATGGGCCGGTAGCCGGACGGTTCGTCCGCCGGGCGACCCTCCTTTCGGATGAGGACCAGTTTCCCCGTCTTCCACATCTTCGGAAACTGGCCCCGCTCCAAGCATGCGCTGAGGAACCCTCTAAGTCGGGGTTCGAGACCGTCTTCTCCCAGAGCTAGAACCCACGCGCGGCCTGGAATGCCGTCGGGTCCCGGGGCGGTGCTCTTCTTGGCTCTAAGCCTTCGCACCGCCAGCTCCAGTTCTACCCAAGTGACCTCGGGGACTTCGTCGTCAACTACCACACTGGGCGCCACAGGCGACCGAGGTGGCGGAGTCATCTGCGGCGGAACGTGTTCCGCTCGCGCCGGGAACAGGGACTCGACCACTCCACCGAGCAGAGCTGGCTGGAGAACCCGGGTCAACGGCGGGGCCCGGGGGCGCAGCTTTCCTCTTACCATAAGGTAAGGCCGCCCCCATGGGTCCCGCTCCAGCGTCTCCATGAGCTCCTTGTAAGCCGCGGCTTTCGCCCGCTTAATCTCCGCTCGGAGGGCATCTCTGGCCTCCCTGTATCCCACATGAAGCTCCGCCACTCGGGGCTCCGTATCTGCGGTTCGGCTACGCCTCCTACGGAGTCTGGTCCACCGGCGGTGCGCGATCACGCAGGCTTGCCGTAGCCTCGCGATCTCCGCAGACCACCAGTAGACCCGACGCCTCGGACTATAGGGTGGTGCCCTAGGCATACCCGCATCGCAGACACGAGTCATGGCCTCCCGGAACCACACCGCCTCATCGTCGATATCGACAGGCCTGTCCGGCGCAATGGCCCAGGCCTGTACGATGGCGGCCTCCATGAGGACCTCCCGATTCAGTCTCCCAAGCACCCAGCGTGGCTCGCGTGGGGCCGGTATGACCGGCGCATCACCCGCGGGGGGGGAGACATCAAACCGAACGTATCGGTGATCCGCCAGTGTCTCCACCCCCACAACAACACGCCAGTCCCGCACACGGTGCGACAGCGAAGCGCCTGCGAACGATAGGTCGATAATCGAACTGCGCTCCGCGGTCACGAACGTGGCTTCGGCCCCGCGATTCTGGAGAACTAGACCGTGATTAGCGGCCCAGCTCTCCAGAGCCCTACCTCGTGGGTTCGTGTGCCGGGACCCCCAGGTCACTGACCAGGCGTTGAAGTCCCCGAGCACAAGAACCGGATGAGGATGACAGGCGTTGACGACGTCGGTCAGTCGCTCCAGCGACTGCCGGTACTCCCCTATGCGTCGGTGTAGGCTCGGCGTGAGATAGACGGCCACGACCGCAATCTCCCCCACACGCGCCGCTACGATGCCATGCTCCCTTGCCACGACAACAGGGGGAGGGGCACCCATAGCGGCGTTGTACACCAGTGCCGCCGACCCGTCCAGGTCGACCACCCAGGCAGGCCCAAGGGGCCGGTGAGTGTACGGATCGGCGACAGCGGCGACGTGTATGGACCACTGTGCCATGCTCTGGAGCAGAAGACCCTGAGCATCGGCACCGTGGCCCACGTTCGCCTGCAGGATGCGGAGCTGGGGATCCATTATGGAACCATCTCCGCATCCCGCCGCGAACTTTGGGTGGAGCTCCCGCCTTGCGGCTTCGGCTCCCCCCCGGTGCAGGCCTTGCTGCCAACCCTATGGTCGGCCGGTTTGCCCCCCGCTGCACACCTGAAACAGTGCAGCGGAGCTTCGCATCCACCGGCCGTATGGCCGGGTTGGCCACAGCGGAAGCAGCGGTCACCGACCGTCACCGCCGCCGTGCACTGCACCCCCACGTGGCCGACCGACAGGCACCTGAAGCACCTGGTCGGTCGAGCCTGCAGGAGCCGGACCTGCACCCGCACCACGCCTCCAACGGCGAGGAACCCCCGGTCGGCAGCCTTTTTGGCTGCTGCGATGGGGCAGCCGACAACTGCCGCCCCCAGTCCACGGCGGCCGAAGCGGATTGCTCCGACCTTCACCGCCTCTAGGGGGCAGCCCCCGGCCTCCGCCACGGTGAGGCGGATTTGCTCCACCGTGATGGAGTCGTCCAGGTCCGAAATGCGCATTTCTGCGCACTTGTTGGGCCTGGACACCCGGACGTCGGCTGCGTCAAGCGTCTCCCTAAGCTTAGCCGCTAGGGCATCAGCCTGGGGACCGCTCGAAGCGCCTGGGATCTCGAGTAGCCGAGCACCCGTCCGAGTGGGTTTCACCCGGATGGGGCCCGGCATGTCGAGGGCCTTCATGTCAACGCAGGCTCTCGCCTGCGTGACAATCTGGGCGTACTGCACGCCCCTATCCGCCGCCTCCGCCGTCATCGTAAGGACGACGGCGGTTGAGCGGGGGACGCGCAGCCTCCCTGGCACTCCCCTCGCAGCAGCCTCAGCCCTCCTGGCCTTTTTGGCTGCCTTTCGGTTCGCCTTGCGCCGCTTTCTTGAGGCGCCGGCAACCTCCCAGCCCCCCTCCGGCGAGGAGCTCGTGGCGGCTATACCCGCCGAAGTTCGGGCCAGAGCTGGGGCCGGGGCTAGGGCTGGGGACTTCTTCCCCTTGCTCTTCCCCTTTCCCCTTCCCCTGGGCCGCGCGACCTGCGCATCCTGGGGTGGGCTCACAGCCCCCGCAGCGAGAGCAGCCCGAGCGGGCGGAGCGGCATGGGCGGCAAACGCAGCGGACGGGCTGCTGGCCGACCCCTGCGGGGATCCCGCCACTACCGGACAGGTGGGGCCCCTCTTAACTGTACCGGCATATCCGGCCGGAGCCGCCAGGGGTGGTCGGCGGCTGGAGTCCATTATGGACTCCAGCCAGCTCCGGGTGCGCTCCTCCTGCGCCACCCGCCACGCCCGCTGCTCCGCCAGCGCCTCCTCCTGGCGCTTCTCCATGGCAGCTATTGCCGCCATGCAGAGCGCCAACGGGTCCGCAGGCCGAGCCGGCCGCAGCACCGGCGACTCCTGCCGAGCTGGTCGGGCCGGCGACTTCGGCGGCTCCGGCCGCGGCGACTCCAACGGCGCTAGAGGCTCCGGCCGCAGCGGTGACCTCGACCGCACGGGCAACAGCGGCCGCGCCGGCCGTCCCGACGGCGTCGGCTGCAACAGCGGCTCCGGCCGCAGTGGCGACCTTGATCGCACGGGCAACAGCGGATGCGCCGGCGGCGTCGGCTGCGCCACCAGTCGCCGCCGCGCCGACCGCGTAACGCGCTCCGCCGGCAGCCCAGCGACGACCGCTTGGAGGCTCGCCAGATCGGCCGCCATCCTCCCCATCTCCTTGCGGTAATCGGCCGCCATCCGCTCATTGCTCTCCAGGAGCTCCAGGTGCCTCCTGCCCAAATGAGCCCTGTCGAGCTGCAACTCGGCTAACTCCGCCTTCAGGAGGTCGAACAGCTCGACAAGCCGCGTCGTCGCCTGCGTGACCCGGTGCTCCTCCGGCGTCGGAGAATCGGTGCGGGCCCCGGCCCAACCTTCTAGGGCTTCTATCACCTCCTCAGATATTCTGTCGGCGCGAGGCAAGGGTAAGGATGCCGCCGAGGTGGAGGAACTCGGCGGCGCTTCCACATCCTCCGGGGCCCTGAGGCTATCACCACGCTGCAGCTGCGTGCGGCTGACCGCTAGCAGCTTCGGCGGTGGTGGATGCAGCGTCTCGTCACCGTCGTGACTGCTGCTGGTGGAAGAGGAGTCGGTCAAGGTGAGCTCCAAGTCCGACTCCGTCTTCTGTGGTGGAGGGGAAGGAGGAGGAAGAGACTTCTTCCTGAATCTCCTCTTCCGCCGTACAGATTTCCGGGTCTGTAGGCCCACCGGGCTGTTCGCCCTACTCCTCTCCGTGGCGGTGTCGAATTCCTCCGACACCGCGGTTTGGGACGCGACCTCCGCGTCGTGGTGCTGCGCGACCTCCGCGCAGACTGTTCTGCTTGGTTTGGGTTTTAATGTTATTGAATTTTCCATGTAAATCCCACGAGTAGAACCGATAAAATTACACTCCCCGGGTGACGGCCATTCCGGGAAGCGGGGTACATACTACGGAGGTCCCCTGGTATCCGTAGGTTTTAAGCGACTTCGCTGTCGGGTTTTATAGACTTTTCCTTGTCGAGGGCCGGCCAATTAAGGCAAGCCCCGCGGCCTTCAGGATACCGGCTTCCCAAGTGTGGCTAGCACTCAGGTCGTTGTCGATATCCTGGAGGTTACGCGACGCGGGAGAGCAGCCAACTCTCCCAACACCGACGGTGGCACGAATGCCTGCCAGCCTCTGCGCGAGCAGTAGGCCGGCCCGTCCCTGGATCCCATGGATCCTTGTGTCGCCCCCATGTCCCCTCTGAAAGCAGAGGGATACCGGGAGCGACAGGCTAGCCCTAAAAAGGGCTGTTTGGGATGGAAGGGATTCTACGAATCCCTTCCCGCGGGCCTTGCAGGTCCGCCATACCACGACCCCCTCAGGGTCAGCTAGCCCTAAAAAGGGCTTGTCGGGTTATTGGTCGACGGCTAGCAGAGCTCCTTCTCCTTGGAGTCAGAGTCTACTAACCGTCGTCCAGGGTGCACCAGCCTCCCCGCTTCCTTTCCCCAGGACCGCGGTCCAGAGGGAAAAGAAACAGGTAAGCCAACGTGGAGGTTACCCAACCCGCACCCCAGTAGATATTACTGTTATTTAAATAACATACTGATAATGACGTGAGTCACAATATATGTATCACTAGGTATTTTTGTTCAACTGGAATCATTTTGTTCAATAGTTACTCGTTCGACCAACTGAATACATATTCATAATTGGACTGTTAGTATCCAAACATTGAATAATGAAAAAACATACATTAATATCGTGTAAATAGTAGCGAGCATTTAGCAGTATTAATTTTACGCGAGTGACATAATTAAATCGATAATGACAATAATACAATTTAAAATGTATAGGTAATATATAAGACATTCTAAATAGCGCTATCTAAACCTAAAGTAAGCATAGCTTAATTCGTTTATATTATGGGTTCCAGAAAGCGGATAAACAGACCTACACATTATACATAGACATACCCAGACCGATGCAAATAATCAAATTCATGCATATTGGATATTTGAACTGAGCAAAAATTCAAATTCAATGCTAAACAATATGTAAAAACCACAGATAATATAATTATAATAACGTAAACAACAAATACCTTTCAACGCTATTTCTATTAACAAATATTCAAAAGTTCTATAACAAAATCAACAAACAATCTGGCATCAAAGTCATAACAACCAAAGTTCAAGGCTCGAATTAAACTAAGTAATGATATCACCACAACTGGTTGTTCGTTATTCACTAAAGGTATGATTCTGAAGAACAATCCCCGCATAATAAATCGTATTAAAATCCAGTTTCGATCTAATGTCAAACACCTACATGTCAAAATAATAAATAAATATAAATAAATATTCTACAACATTTATACACAACTCTATCTAGACCCATGGTAAGCATAGATTAACTGACTTGTGTTATGGAATCTAGAATACGAATAAACATACGTAAATACTTTTTTTTTGTAAATACATACATATGATATATAGAAACACCCAGACCAATGCAAATACCCATATTCATGCATACAAATATTTGCACTGTTGTAGTTGATGGCTGAATATGAACTTGGCTTGCGCCTGTATTTTGGGACACAATATTCACTTTATTATAGAGTTAAATGAAAAATCTCTGAAAATCATTTTGTGTACAAAAAGAAAATTAATACTAATAAAGTTAAATTTTAAATTAAAATCACTGAAATTACAAAATGAAATTATACACCGCTGCACAATTTTCAGAGAAATCGTGATCGTTTTTGACCTTTGGTAGGTTATGATTAAATTGAGACTGCATTGTGTCCAGATTTATATTACGTAATTATTAACCTTCTGACGTTCGTTATTTTTGCATGAAAAGAAAACATTACTCTCAGTCAACAGTAAATATATTATACAAAGAAGATAAGAATTCTTAAAAGAGGATTTTAATTACGAGTACTAAATTCCTATAATAATCCATGCAATTACAGAAGCAAGATGTATTTTTCTCAACACGTTTACTAAATAAGCAAAACAAAACAATATATTTCATATACAAGTTCTTCAATCTTTTTAAGTCATAACTGTACACTATCATATAAAGTTTATTTTAATTGCTTCGATTATTTGCTATAATTGTATTCTAACCTTTTCATCTAATCTTTATAAGTAATATATAAATTCAGCCTTGTAAGTCTTTCTGAACCTTGATAAAAGACTCAAAGTAACATCAAAGTTTACTGCTTCTTCAATATAATATTTCGTATTTGTTACGCAGTGTGATAAAATAATCTGTGACTCTAAACTCATAATCGCAAAAGAAAGATAGTATAGTTGAAATAACCACGTAGGTAGTATGAAAATATTTAATGATATTGTTACGTGCACGGGGTACAATAAAACGCCGTTTACTCAACGAAGAGATTTATTAGATCACCACAAACTAGACAATTAAATCACTAGTACACACAGTACTCTTCAACAGTTCCAGTCGCTCAGTACTTCACAGTAGTCCACAGCCGTTGCTCAGGTCGCAGGTATAATCTTCTTCGGTCGCTTAAGCTCGCTGTGTTCGTTATCGATCTCAAAGACAGAATGACTCGTGTCGCTATGCGAGCGTGTTTTTATACCTCTCAATTCGTGGGTTCGATGGGTCAAATCATCTAGAAAATACGCTGACCTTTCGAGTTCATTCTCGATATTTACCTATTGTTTGTTTTTATTCAAAAGAGAGTAGGTACTCGTAGGTAGTTTGTGACTTTGTGTTGACGATTCTAGATTTTTCTATGCCAATCGGTAGAGTACCTCGTCACTAACTATGCGTTTTTATTTCTTGAAGATTCGATTATTAGTTTTCAAGGTATCGACGTCTGTCGTAACAATATAAATGATAAATCGAATTAGTAAAATTATTTTTAAAAATATCAATAATAATATTGTTAAAAATAGTAGACGAGCTCGTTCAGAATGAGGCCTTAACTGTTTGTCTGTGATTTTACTTACAGTAGTGCAGGTGCACCGTTTCACGAGTGTGATGAAATGAGGATGTGGAAGTTTTATACTAAACTATGTCCGAGCCGAGACCTCTATGATTCGAAGTGAATACAGCTGTTGTCAGAATGACATATTTCTGTCTTAAAGTTATTGCAAAATATTAGTTTAAAATCTACATTAGTGAAGCGAATGATATTTTGCAAATCATTGCTATTCAGTTATGGCAATTTTCAACTGTAACTATTTATTTTCTTGTATTTAACATCCATTATGCCATATTCATATAATGCAAGAAAAATATTGTATTATGTAATGTATCTCATGCAATTGCATGGGTTTATGTTTATACAACAAGGAAATTAAACGGACATTTATTTGTACTACAGCTACCAATGTTATCACAGAATAATACATTTTTGATGGTTTGTTATTGTGATGTTTGCACTAAATTATAACTGTATCTTTATATTATGTATACATAGTTTATTCACAAAACTAATCATCAACAATCGAAAATCATTGATAACCTTGCATTGGATTCACAATACATAAATTAAATACTGTTGCAAGTATAAATGCAATACAAATATCTTCTACACAAGAATTCAAAAATCCTTTACAAATAGAAAATGAATGTTTTGATACTGAAAATGATGTGAATAATATATCATAATAATATGTAACTAAGATGACAATAATAAAAGATTATTCGATTCCAAAGCCGTCATAGCTTCCCGTATGCGGGAAGAAAGTTATCCGTTAGTTTGCTGTGAATATAATCTCTTGCATAATTTTATTCGAATAACGGAAAAGCGTATCGAACGAAAACTCCGGCGACTCCATTCAGTCTCGTCACAATCCTACGAATTTACATTTAAATGAGAACGATTATTCCCTTGTTTGAAGGGATTAAGTTTCAGAACACTTCCCTATTTTCGCGTCCGCACAAAGTTTGTGTAATTACTTTATTAGTGATTACAAAACTAAGACAGCAGTTTTGGAATACATTAACCGAGAGTTTACAAGAAAGGCAGTTCGGGTATTATTAGATTACTGATGGAACAGGTTGAAAGTTGTTCCGCGTATAATCGGGTACCTATTCTAGAGAAATCGAATATGTTTCAAGTTTCAAGGTGAGGTACCTTGAAACTTGATACATATTTGCAATACATTTTGAACATTAAACATATATAACATTTTGGGAAAGAACATTTTTTAATAGTGTTATGAGATTCTTATATCATATTCATGTGCTGTGTTTCCAAATAGTAGAAGTATTATACGATTACCAAGGCCCCGAGTTTACTATGTTTATGTCAATACAAAACCATTGTTATTAAGTGTTAGACTTTATTTATATACGGATAAAGTCCAAAATTAAATTAACACAAGTTCATTACACTTCTCATTCACTCTACAAGATGCCGTTTATTATAAACTTTAACTACAAGTAAGTAAAGTTTTAAATTAAATGTCATTTTTTGCAGTGTCCTTGGCATGACAGTGACTTTGACATAACATACAAATAGCAGAATCGGGGCCCAAGTAATAGTTTTAATTTTAGCTCCAAGATATCCCAAGTTATAGTACATATGACTATTGTAGTGTGTTAGTATACTTTTTTTATAGATTTCTGCACTATAAAAAATAGAAAAAACAATGCAAAATACCTTTATAGAGTACTACTGAGGAGGAGACAGAACATGACGGTATTTCCGTGCAATTGAGCAGTCCGACCGAATCTCGTGATGTGTTACCGGCGGTGAGTAGGATAGCCAGAGCTCACTGGAGAGTTTTTGTACTGTCAGTGGGATGACCAAAAGCGTGTCCTACTTTGTCCTTTACACTGACGGCACATAAACTTGTGCTTACAGGGTTGGCAGCGCGAGTGTCCATAGGCTAACCACGTTCCATAAGGTGGGCCGTGCGCTTATCTGCCAACCAAGTGATATAAAAAAAATAACTACGCTTCTGTCTTCACGTTTTAGCTGGCGTGAGTAATAAGTATTGTACAAGTCGAATCATTATCATTGAATCATTGCGGCTCATAATTCAACACTTAGGTATGAAAGTCGAATTAACATTGTAATAAAAACTATGACTATTTATTTTGTTTTCGATTACAACGTGTTTTTCACAAGATAAGATTCAAAGAATGCCCACAAGATTAGACTTACGAAAGGACAAAGTCAGTAGAAACTTCAAAACAGATCTACGATACTGTTTACAGGAATTAACACTATCATGGTTTAGGTACATATATACCTTTGATTTGCCTGACGTTTCCACCCGGTTACACCGGCCGTGGTAACCTGCTGACTGGCTCAGTGGTGCACGCCTGCCGTCTTCGAGTCCGTGAGTCAGAAGGATCTTCATCTGCTCGCACATTCTCGATATTTTTAACATTTTCGTTTCACTATGTACCGACACACCAAACTGTCCGGTGTTTATCGAACTACGCAGATTTATCATTTTACGAACTATCTATGAGCAACGGTATCACGATCATGGTAGATATTCTTACAATCCTACTTGTGACTACCACCATTGAAACGTAGTCGAAAAGGAATTTGATTATTCACTACTAGTTCTCTTTATATCGCAGAAGTAAAGCATCTGATGAGCAGGGCGTGAAAAAGCATTTGATAAGGTTGCCAAGCTGAGTGCCACCATTGTAACATTACTTAGTGTCTGTAATGGTGACCCTCTTTCCTGAGACTTTGCCTTTTGCTTATCATCAGGCGAGGTGAAGTCAAGTTGGCATGTTCTAGATAAAAAAAAACAAACCAAATAATTCGTGTTGTTTTGAAAGTTGGTACAGTTATTCCCTAGAGTGCCTAGATGAACTTACTAAAAATCTCCGAGTGTGGGACATGAACCGGCCTGTTCTGTTTTTCAGTTTTTTTTTGCTTGTACATTGAAAACTATTAATAAATCTCTTTAGTTTCTTCTACATTATTTTTCTACTTAAAATTTACTCCTTAGTCATGACTATATTTAAACTACAGGTAGGTACGCCCGTCCCGCCATACTTTTCTTTAGTTATTCGTCTAACAGTTCTATGCCCAATATTAATCGCACCAAAAAAGAGAAAACGAGCAAAACCAGTCGTATCAAAACGGCCATCATAACATGCTGCAACTATAGTGACTCATTAAAAACAACGAATAATCATAATTTTTTTTTGCCTTTATTATCACAATGTTAATAATATTTATTTGATTTTAATTTTACAGCCAGACACTAAGTCAGTCGTCAGTGGAGAGACCCCGGATAGAGCAAAATGGGACAGGCCCCTAGAGTTTATCCTTGCCTGTTTAGGCTACGCTGTTGGTCTGGGCAACGTGTGGAGGTTTCCCTACCTCGCTTATAGAAATGGCGGTGGTAAGAGACATTTTTATTTAAACTTCACACACACACACACACACACACACACACACACACACACACACACACACACACACACACACACACACACACACACACACACACACACACACACACACACACACACACACACAGTTATTAATTCAAAATAAACTATGCATTATAAAGGAAACTACTCTCTTATTTGAAAAAAATACACAGAATACATCCGTGACTATGCCGAATTGAACAACCCACCCCGTATCATTCAAGGCGCAAAAGTGCCCCTGATGCTGGCCTTGTTGCCTCATTGAATCGCAATGGCCATCCTTTGCCCCAGGAACGAGTGAACGACCCACCCACTCATCCCACCGCTCGCCATAGGCAGAGAATTCATCCGCACACATTGCAACCAGAAACGGTGTGCCCTGTGCGGTATGAACGAAACTTCATCCCACGCACACTCAAGTTGTGGAATGAACTTTTTCTCATGCGCCTATAATATGGTTTTCTTCAAGAGGGGCATTAGAAGGTTTCTTCAGGGTCGGCAGCGTAACGCCCGTAGTGTTGCGCACGTCCATAGGCCACGGTAACCACTTCCCATCAGGTGGGCCGTGAACTTATAAAGAAAAAATAATTTATTATGGACTATTGACTGGTTCACTAAGCACACGCTAGTTAATTTCCTTTATAGTAAAGAAAACCTTGTCTGCATATTATCTACCACTAGTATCAAAAGGCCATTAATAATACATTTATATTTTATATTGATATTAATAGCGGTAAATAATGAGAATAATAATTGATACTTTATTTACGTATTTAATACCTTTTATAGTTCTATTGTTTCGCCCCACAGGACCTAATTGGAAAAATTGAGAGTTGGGAAAAATAATAAGATCACAATAATAGGTTAATGTCCTCAAAAAAATTTGGGACTTATTGTTGATTTTAACATATATTAAGAGTTTGTAGACTGTAATAATGACATGAAATCAAACAGTTGGAAATTTATCACAATTCTCGATATGAAATCTCCTTGCATTTGTTTCAGGTGCCTTCCTAATTCCATTCTTCTTGATGCTGCTGTTTATCGGACTTCCAATCTTCTTCCTCGAACTATACATTGGACAATACTCTGGCGTAGGCCCTATACAAGCATTCTCTGCGATATCGCCTTTCTTTGGTGGATTGGGATACTGTACTCTGGTGGTTATCAGTATAGTGTCTATTTACTATATGATAATCGTTGCCTGGGCCGCTTTCTATACCATCATTTCAATCGGTGGTAGCATGGATTGGGGATCCTGTGAAAATGTCTTCAATACTCTACGTAAGTTTAAAAATACAAAATGTAATGATTATTATTTTCTTTTTTATACCACTTAGGTGCACGGTCCACCTGATGGAAAGTAGTTACCGTGGTCTATGAACATGTGCAACACCAGAGAAGCCACACTCGCGCTGCCAACCCTGTAAGCACAGAGTCTCTATGCCGTCAGTATAGAGGACAAAGCAGGATAAGCCTTTAGTCATCCCACTGACAGCACAAATTCTCCAGTGAGCTCTGGCTACCCTACTCACCGCTGGGAACACAACACGGAGTTATTATATTTTTATCATGATGCTGAGGATCATTAACAATCCCGTACTCACTCTCGGTGTGGAGCTGTTCAGCCTCAGGAGAGAATTTGCCTCGCTACGTGTGTCTTACTGCCTGTACAATGGTGTGTTCAGACGAATTGTTCGACATGACGCCCACGGCTACATTCTATCACAACACCTCTCTCCATAGGTGGGGAATCCACCCCCACACATTACGACTTGAAACAATACGCAGGTATGATAGGAATTTCATCCAACGCACGCTTTTCGCTGCCGTGGTTTTCCCAAGCGGCAACAATATGGGGTTATTCAAGAAGAGCATTAGGAGGTTCTTACAGGGTAGGCGTCGCGAGTGTGGGCCGTGTGCTTGTCCTGCCACCTAAGTAGATAAAAAAAATCATTAACAAATTTTATGTAAATTAAAGTAGTCTCTACTGCTTTAACTTATTGTATTCAAAGATTTTTTTACAATACACATAAATTTTTTTGACACTTTTACCATAAATTATGTTGTACATAATACAATACAATATAAATTCATTGATTGTTTTATAATTAATTCTAAAACCATTTACTAATCACATTTAATTGAATATTACAGATATACATTATAAATCATGAAACGTTATCTTCCAGAGTGTTACAGTGGAGAATATGACAGAAACTGCAGGGTTAACAATACTGGAGCAGCAACTGACCTTACTTACTACCTGCGACGGTGTATGAGCATTGGAGATATCTGCACTCAAACAGGCTTCCAACCCTTCGATGGTAAAAGTTGTTTAAATGGAACTGCAATTGTACCCTGGTTCAAGAATGTAGTTAGGACCTTGGCAGCTGAAGAGTACTACAAGTAAGTTCTTCTAATATTAATTAGGTATCAATCTTCTTATTTTTATAAAAAATCATACTGTATAAAATATAATAGAAAAGAAAATATAAAGTTCAAGAACCAATCAATCAATCAAATCAATTATCACATCGCAGTACACTACTGGACGTAGGCCTCTCAATGTTGAGAGGCTTTAGCCTACTAAATCCACGCTTGCCATGCGGGTTGGTACAGGGGTTTATTTCGAATTTTCCTTCTCTCGCAGTGATATTGTCTGCGTATTTTTCCGTTAGTTGCCTCTTACGACGCCCGCCGGATGAGATGGGGTGGTGATACTTGTATTGTTTCTCTATCCCAGTTCAATAACCATAGTTGGAATTCATTACCTATAAGCTTACCACACCCACAAGCTTCACCACAGTTTTACCTGTGCAGCCAAAGTATGTGTACTGTGCTTGTAGTTGGTCAAATTGATACAGTTACGCACGGGATTCCGTGGAATAGCCAGCCTCCAGAATCGAGCCGTCGGCATATAGATTAACTTCTGATTAATGTGTTAGTGGGTTCCAAGACTCGTATTCAAGAGACTACCCGAATGTAATTCTATGTGCTTATTGCTCCTACAATATACTAAAGTATAGAAGTTATAGCAATAATCGTATAGGAATGGAAAAAAGTATATCTAAAAAGTTACAAGGAGGTAGGACGCGACGGTATTTCTTTCCAATTGAGCAGCCCGACTGAGAAATACCTCCGCCATAGAGAATACCGCGCGCCATAATAACCTCGTGTTGTGTTCTCAGCGATGGGTAGGGTAGCCAGAGCTCAGTGGAAAGTTTGTGTGCTATCAGTGGCTTCACCAAAAGACGGATGATAGCGCGAGTGTGACTCCCTTGGTGTTGCACACGTTCATAGGACACGGTAACCACTTTCCTTCAGGTGGGCCAAGAGCTTGTGTGCCACCTAAGTGGTATGGTGTTGTGCATTTAGGTAAAATTCTAAATAAACACAAGGCGTTCACATATCTTAAATTACTTTTGTATTTGTGTAATCGTTGTACTGGATATTATCAAGTGTACATAGTTCATATTCAGTGATGTACCTACTTATTTATCTATTATCAATCGAATATTTGATATTTGAAGTGTTTCAAAAGTTAAATTTACTTATCAAGTGTAAACTCTATTGATATTCAATGATCTATTGAAAATAGATATACGTGATTATGTATGTAGGCATATTAATTTGTGGTAATCGGTAACCGATATCAAGATACTGGTTTAGGCTCACAGAGAATATGTGTGGGCTCTAATTTATTAGTTTATGACTCAGAACAAAGATTTCCAACGATTCCGAAGTCACAAGTGATTTATTTATCTTCTGAGCCTTTACCCAACTATGTTGGAGTTGTATTTTAGTCTAACAACGAACCAAGCCCTCGATTTTAATAAAGCAATACCACAGTCATATCACAAATACTGCAAAAATTCCATTAAATTTTAAACTTTACCTGTATAAAATTAAAGTCGAATATTACATGAAAAGAGTTTCATGTCACTTTTCCATTCGTCTACAAAAATCTATTTAATTTTAGTCTATTGCTTTAAAGATTATTGCGTCACAAAAATTGAATGAAGTATTTTTGCGGTTGCATGGGCGGCCGGCGCCTCCTTCTGTGAGCAAGTAATGCTCGTGAAGGAGACGGCAGAGAGGGAGCGAAAGAGATTCACGAACGCCGCAGTGGTGGTATGCGACGCCCAGGGACGAGATGGGGACTCCGTGTTCCGCACACCCGAAGAGGGCCGTCCGAGGTGCGAGGGATATGTCTCAGATATTTTCACCTCCGGCAACCTGATGCCTACACAGCCGGCGTGCGGTTTAATCTGTTCAAGTCCAACATAACCTCCCCCATATGCTCCGATGGTAGGGTATCCGTGGGGATTTTGCGCACATTAAAAAAGATATGACAGTGTTTTTTCTTTAGCAGAATAGAGGCCTTGGTATGTCAGTCGCTTGGTACCCATTCGCTCTATGTGCGCAAACCACCTTAGCATACCTTTTTCAATCCTCGTTACAAGCGTGAATGTTATGTATGTACCTTTCTCTGTTCGAAGTCGTGACGTTAGGTTTTATAACTCATAACGTCATAAACCATTCAATGGAACAAGGCCGATTGTATTAATTATCTGTACATTTTGATAACGTATTTTATTTCTATTGGGTATTGAGCTTACTATTTCATAAATTATATCGTTGATTAGCTAATATCCTATTGAAGGATTTATTGCACTATTTATTTCCGATTAATCCACTTTAATTGAGTTTTATCCTCTTTCTAATCTTACGTCCTCGTATGTCTCGAATACGTCATAACATCAGATAATACGGCAATAACACTAAGTTTTATCTGCACTAGGATTGCTGCTCAGATCCAATGGATGATATCTTGATGGTAAATGGTATATGAATATATAACATAAACTCATGCCTATATCCCCGAAGGGGTAGGCAGAGGTGCTAGCAAATTTCGCCAGTTTATGTTTAGGTCCCAATGTAATAGGTGGCGAGCCTATTGCCATTAACCGGGCACTTATAAACCTACGATAAATACACACATAATTTCGAAAAGTCATTGGTGTGTGCCATGGTAAGACCTGAGATCGAACCCGAGACCTCGTTTCAGCAGTCCATTTCCCATACCACTAGGCTATCGCGGTGAATAAACAAATAAATTGTGTTGTAATTATTATAATGGAATTATTTACTAAATAAGTGCACATGCCCACGATTTGGGTACATTGGATACATGTAATATATCCATACATTTAATTCTGGTATGGGAAGGTTGACTGAGCGAGTAAACCTTTCCATACCTGCCCCTCTGGACATTTGGTAATTCGTTGACATATTCTAGAATAGAATGGCGAATGAATGGAATTTGACGTTTATGACATACGTTGACAACTGTCATATATGTCAAATCCCATATATTCGTCAGCTACGTGGTTCCCGATAGAGTAGAATTTGGATCACTCCATCTCTTCCCATGCGGTGTCATACCAGGCGACTACAATGACCATAAAACATTTTTCTGTTTTATAAACCTATTTAGATTAAATGAAAGAATGTTTTATTACAGCATAAAACGTACTATAATAGGTTATTTACTGTCAATGACATAGCTATTTTATACTGGCATATCTAAGAAAAATGTACATTGAGAAGCACAGTAAATCTTTATATACGCTTTTTAAGTAGATAAATAGATTAAGGTAGTATAGTTTGTATATGTATATGCCCACTCACTATTTCCCTTCTTATTAGTAAGAACAATTTACTTTATAATTATACTAGGTATCGGGACTTCTCGCGAATTATATCTTGGAACTTACTATTTCTGCGAGAAGTCCCGATACCTAGTATAATTACGAATTCACACCGCGAAAGTTTAAAATAACAATTTACTTTAGATATCTATTTGTGTGTTCTAGTATGTACGTCTTTAAATAAAGCATTATCATCAAATATATGTATATATGATAATAATGCTTTATTTAAAGACGTATATTAATCTTATAAAACTTATACGTGTCTCTCTCTTTCTTCTTTTTAAAACACATGATATTTAGTTTAGCCTATAACTACACCATATTTTTTTTTAAAACGTTACTGGCCATCCCAAGGTTGCCTGGGAGAAATCGCTTCAGCGATAAGGCCGCCCATTGTATATTGAACTGTATACGTACTACCTACTTGTCCATTTTTTTTTTTTTTTACGTGTGCAAAATTCCCACCCATACCTCCCCACCGGAGCCGGTGGAGGAGGTTATGTCGGACTCGAACCGACTAAAACGCACGCCGCCTGTGGGTCGTTTTGGTTGCCGAAGCTGAGGTTGACAGGCAGATCCCTCGCATCCCGGCCGACCCAGGGCCATTTCTCACGATCTGGCCCTCTTCGCGGGTGTGGGGACTACAGAGTCCCCAATTCGTCCCCGTAAACGGGGAGGCGCGCCAGATGCGCCACTGCCGCGGCACCTACTTGTCCTTCTGTAAATCTGTTGGTGTACAATAAAGAATTATCTATCTATCTATCATAACAAATATTTGCATTGAGCGGGTATCGAACCCGCGCCTACTGCGTAGTGGTCGCGTTCACTACAGTCACACCACAGAGGCAGTCAAAATTATACTTGGTTAATATTCAGACACATAACAAAAATAACTTATTCTTTTAGTGAACGTGTGTTGGGCCGAGGAGATGCTACCTGGGAGAATTGGGGTACCATTCAATGGCATATGGTTGGCTGCCTAGCTCTCTCGTGGACCGTCGCTTTCTTGTGTGTTATTAAGGTAAATATAACTGATTGAATGAAATATATATATAGAAACCGACACCGCAAGACGTATATATATGAGCAAATTTCGATGCCTTCAGGTGAAGTCAGTGGTTCAGTAGTTAGAACATTCCCCCTGTAAGGGAATGATTGCGGGTTCTAATTTCACCTGAACTCATTCAAAAATTATCCTATCTTAATCGATTTGAATACATGAACTTTAACTTAAATTATTTACATTACCGTCTTCATAGCGTTCCGTAATTAGTCTTCATAGTGGCGCTCGGAGTCCAATTATTGGTTTTGATTGGAGCTGACCAATTGTCCCCGTACAGTGTGGAGCTTAAACCGTTTTCAATTTTAAATTCGCCTTAGTTTTGTTTTCTTAAGGGAAACATACATACATAAAATCACGCCTTTATCCCCGGAGGGTTAGGCAGAGGTGAATTAACACCCACATTTCACCAATAACTGTATTCGTTTCCACGTAATAGGTGGTGAGCCTATTGCCGTATATCGGACACTATAGTTGACAGTTGTTGAGGCTGAGTCTGGGCTGTATATATCTGTCTGATGTTAAACAGCCCTATCCCTTAGTCGCCTTGTACGACGCCGCATGGGAAGAGATGGGGTGGCCCAAATTCTACTCTGCCGGGAACCACGCGGCTTAAGGGAAACATTTAGTAAAAGCAGCTTAAGATCGAAATATAACTGATGATGAAAATATCACAAGAATCCAAAGAATCAGCTGATATAACTACTCCTGATGTAATACTTTGATAGTAGTTACTAGACGACCTCCATGGCGTAGCGGTAGAGCATCGACTGCTATGCAGGGGGCGCGGGTTCGATTCCCGCTCAGTGCAAATATTTGTATGCATGAATATGTATATTTGCATCGGTCTGGGTGTTTCTATGTATAATATGTATGTATTTACAAAAAAAAAGTTTATAAGTATGTTTATCCGCATTCTAGATCCCATAACACAAGCTAATTAAGTTGTGCTTACCATGAGTCTAGATAGCGTTGTGTAGAATGTCGTGGAATATTTTTATTTATTTATTTTATTTACTTATTTCAATAGTTTTACACGCTGTACAACTGTTAGGAATTATTTTCAAATACAGAAAGTTAATATAAAATTGCTATCCAAAATGGCTGGGATCAATTTTCACTTGGTGTGCTACAATATTATTTATGTGCAAGCAAACGCGATTGAACCGGGATCGCGACATTGAATCACAATGTAATTGACTACCAATTTACACGACCTGCGAATAAATAAATTCTTGTAATTAATATTTAATACAAGAAATGCGGTACGCAGGAGAAAAAGTCAAACAAATAATTTAATTGTTATATGCATCTGCATTTACAAATTTTATACTTTAACCTTCATCATTCATACGTCTTCTTCAAATGCACACTGGTTTGTTAAAAGCAAGAAAAAACCATGAGTTTCTGGAGATTCGAACCGCAAGAACAGCATGAGATACAGGGAAAGGTTGAATAAACACACAAATGAACCCGCTAAGAATCAGCTGACCCCACGAGATGAGGTTACTTGTCTAAAAAGATGACAAATACTAGACCTGGACAAGAGAAAGTAACTTGATTTAAAACTATTTTAAAAACGATTTTAAAGCTTGTCCTGCTTTGTAACGGCGCAGAAACCCTTTTGCTTTCAGGGTTGGCAGCGCGATTGTGACTCCCTTGGTGTTGCCCACGTCCATAGGCTACGGTAACCACTTTCCATTAGATAGGCCGTGTGCTTGTCTGTCAACCAAGTTGTATAAAAAAAAAGCTAGTATTTACCATAGTATACGGTTGAAATGGCACCCAATCTCAGTTAAACACAGAAAATATCTCATTATGGTTAATAGCCGATAGTAGATAAAATAGAACAAAAAAAAACCTTCAACATAATATATTCTATCTCAAAATCTATTCTATAAATAAACAAAGTTTATTGTCAATATTTATTGAACCCGGCTCGCTAGAGAGTCTCAAGATATTACTCGTAAAATATGTTTCATAAATTTGTTGTTTTCTCAACAGGGCGTCCAATCCGCTGGTAAAGTGGTATACTTTACTGCTTTGTTCCCTTACGTCATGTTGACGGCTCTGCTTGTTCGAGGAGTTACTTTAGAAGGAGCTTCTGAAGGAATCATGTTCTACCTATCTCCTGACTGGGATACGTTGTTGACGGCTAAGGTTTGGGGCGATGCTGCTTCACAGGTAATTATTTTTAAATCTCTTGATGTTGATATGTAAATATAACTCCGTTTTTCAATAATAGTAAGCTAATCTCTTGCCCACTGTTCTTTGGACTGCACCTCGGCTTACCAACAAGCGGCGAGTAGACAGTTTGGCAACTTAAAAAAAATTTACAAATTTTTAACCAAAATGTTTTATGAAAAAGTCAGCTGAACTGAATCCAAAATAATCTCACAAAACGAATAGTAAAGAGTTTATCTCATCTAAATGGACATCGAAAATGGCCGCACATTTTGCCCAACTCAAAAATTTTAGCCAAAAATGTTAACTCAAAAAGTTATTGACTTTGACGAAACTCACTATAAATTACTCAATAAAAGCAATTTAGACCGCGTTTAAAATTTAAAGACTTCAGCAACAAACATCAATCTGTAGAAGAAATCGGTTTTAGCTGCCTTTAATGGTAGCCATTATTGCATGAATTAATAAATACTGTGTCTAATTATCTAACAATTTGGGGACGTAACATTTTTAGGCTACAGAAATTCTAATTAAAAAGTTGCCGAACTCTTAGAAATTTTTAGTCAACTCATTTTTTATATAGATTTGTTTTATTTTTTCTTTGCTCTACAGATCTTAAATTTATCAAGGGGTTTTCTAAATAATGAAGTTAATCATGACAATATTGTTGTTACATTAATTTGTGTGCTTGTCTGCCACCTAAGTAGTATAAAGAAAATGATTGTGTTATTACCGTGAATCTTTGTTGGTTATGAAAAAAAAATAACAGTTGAAGTATTTCTGTTGCAGTTTTACTTTTTGATCCCAGTTTTCAATCTATTTTCGGAATTGATTGAAAATCGTGGTAACATTGATTTCATTGATTGACAGATATATATATAAGTTTCGTAAGACCTTCTAAACTCATTCGCTAACCAAATGATGTCTACCAAATTAGGCATTCAATATTTCATTATAATACAACATTATTACCTTCCTATCCCACAGATCTTCTACTCGTTTGGTGTAGCATGTGGTGCGTGCGTGACCCTGGCCTCGTACAACAAGTTTACTAACAACATTCAGTTCGATGCAGTCTTCGTCGCCTTCACCAACTTCTTCACTTCAATATACGCAGGGTTTGCTATATTCTCCGTGCTGGGCTTCCAGGCTAACCTGATGGGAGTCAGTGTTGATGGTAAGTATTTTAAGAAGTTAATACTAACCAAAAATATATCGGTCCAGTTTATGTGACTGTTGCAAACACATTGAAATAAAATTCACTCAGCACCCATAGTTACGGTTTGCGATAGTTACGACAAACAAGGTTGCTGAAAAGCAATCGAAGCATCGGTAACAGTGTAAAGAATAAAATAACAGAAATCGCGATAGAATGCGTTGAAAATAATGAGAAAAGGTGGGTAGATAGGATAGTACCTAGATCTTTGAGACAAGATCAACTTTCATACTCTGCAAGCCAGCATACCTGCAAATTGATGGACGAGGCGATTCCCAAAAGTATTCACTATATAATTATGTACACTTTTTTTTACGTTTGAAATATCCCCACGGATACCTTCCCGCCGGAGCTGGTGGAAAAGATTATATCGGACTCGAAAAGACTAAAACGCACAGGCTTGTGTTTCATTGTTGGTAGCCGAAGGTGAGGTTAACAAGCATATTCCTCGCACCCAGACTGACCCAGGGCCATATCTCTCGATCTGGCCCTCCTCGGGTGACCACAGGGTCCCCAACTCGTCCCCGAAAACGGATAGACGCGCAACGCGAGCCACCGCCGCGGCCTGATTCTGCTAGAAACTATATAATTACACTAGAATTTTGAATATGGCCATTATTTATCAGTAAAATACTTTACCATAGTAAATGTACAAAATAAAATATCGAATATCAAAAGTTTGTTTATTATAAAGCTAAGTCCATAATATCAAATTTCAAAGTATCATCGTTCATTAAATAACGCGACCATAAAAGCCTTGATAGAAAACAAAAAGCCTCATGTTAACAATTAGCTCAAGTTGATTAATCCGAGCGCTGCACCGCCGCAGGGGTACAAACACATGCGGGTTGAGAGCAAACAGTACTGCACAGCCCACTTCAATATGCAACCATATTGCACAATGCTATCAGATTAATGTATTATTACGATGTTGTTTACAGATTTAGAAATGCGAACGTTTGTTGAAATAATGCTGCAAAGCTTCAGTTTGTTGTTCATATGTAAAGTGATTGTGTCTGTATGTTGAAGATATTATAAAAAAACCTGGGTTATGTTATACTATCCAACCTAACTGACTTCATTCGTACGTCGTACCACGTCTTTAGACCCGTAATTTTTTAGGCTTCACAAAATGTATGGAAATCTGCCGAATTTGTTGACAATTATGATGAATGTTCCGCTCCCTTTCGTAGTATTGTGATGATATATAGCCTATAAACTTCCTTGATAAACGAGTTATTCAAGACAAGATTTTTTTAGAATTCCAACCAGTTGGATTCCTAAGTTTAGCACTATCAAACAAACTCTTCAGCTTTATAATGTCAGTATAAATTAAAAATAAACCAAATAACGGATCTGATCCGAATTAATTCTGTATTTCGAACTTAACCCTTATCTTGATCAATTGTACTGAATTTGCGACTGCATTATATGCATTTTTGTAATATAGAATACCTATTCACTTCGGGGTTCTCAACCCTGGGTACACATCTCAACTCTTTCTCATTTTATTCTAATTCTGTTCGTTGATATTAATTAATGTTCAGTTTTGTTACTTCTGTTTTTACTTTGCGTTTTACTTTATTTGCGGATTCAGTATGATGCGGATATTTTTATTAACATCTAGTAAAAGACTTTGAAGAGTTGAATGATAAATAGATTATTATGACATCTTCACAGATGTAGAAATATGAAGTGATTAAATTAAAATGATATAAAAATCAGATGCAGAAATAAGTTACAAAAATCGTTCGTATTTAAATTTACTATGAAAAGTGAATAAATTATATCTAGTTACTTTTAAATGTTAGTGCTGATTTAGTACTTTGTATGGGAATACATACATACATACATACATATAATCACGCCTTTATCCCCAGAGGGTTAGGCAGATGTGGATTAACATCCACATTTCACCAATCATTGAATTCGTTCCCCCGTAATAGGGGTGAGTCTATTGTCGTCTGCCGGGAATTTTAACAGCTCTATCGCTGTACTTATATATATTGGAATAAAATACAATAAATACAATTTGAGATATCTGAAAATATCACGTGCTTTAAGAATATCAGAAAAATGAGACCTGCTAACTCATTAAATTCTAAAAAAAAACAAGAATGCTGAGCCCGTGGCCCGACTTACAATTTGAATCCGGAACCTCAGACCATAGTCCTCTTAAATAAATATTAAATTAATCAATCGATTAGCCTACTGTAGTCCACTGCTGGACATAACCCTCTGCCAATGAGAGCATTGCTTCAATCCTTCGCCTAACGTATCCAGTTTATACCCAAGCTACCTTTGAATAAACACCGTCATATAAACATTAGTCCATCATTATTAATAAAACAATCCATAAAAAGAACGATACAATCAATTCAATTTCTCGTAATATAACCTCACTTTACATCGGCACTTTAATTAGTAGCTCTATACTGATAATCTCATTTGCTCGAAGCATCAAAAATCATTGATATTCCTTTGTTGATTGTATTCTATTATGTTTTGGTTGCAATATAATGGATTGGTTAAACAGTAAACATTTCACTGCGGTTCGTACTGTTATTTTTAATATTGTTCCTTTGTTCAGTCTGTTGAAAAAAAACTATATTTACATAATATACTCTATTCGCTTAGCTACTTATGTAATGGTAAACAATATTTTAGTAACTTTAAAAAAAACATATTAAACAAATAAACTAGGCTAACTAACTGGCTAACTAGTGGTCAATTTTGGTATTAAGTCTTTAAAATAATCATAAAAATATTAATAAACAGAGTTCTTAAATAAAACATTTTAAAAATACACATATTTCTTACATTTAGTTAAGTACCTTTGTATTTAAACTATCATGGTCACTCACATAAGTATGAAAATAAACGGGATATTTACCATGTTTCATTGTTTTGAGTTTCCGATATTTCGGCGCTGTTACAAGCACCATGATCATGATAGAGTAGTGGCGGTGAAAGAGAAATTTATTTTGATACTGATAGTTAAGTACCTGACCGAATAGAGTATAGGTACATCCTAAATACTAATAATTTTATCAGTTTGAAAAGTAACAAAATTAATTATCTAATGGGATCTCTGCTTTTTCGCCAAAAATCGTTTGCCCGATTATCACTTGCCAACTAACGTTTCCCAGAATTATATTTCGCAGAATAATCATTTGCCAACTGGTGATGTCATTTTGTTTTTATTACCCAACTTCTCAGTTGCCAATTTTACGTTTGGTCAACCTTTTAGAATGACACTTTTCAAAATGCCAACTTTCAAGTAGGGAATGTTTTAGTTGGCATAATATTCATGTAGTTGTTTATTGTTTGTTATGTAAATGTATGTAAAAATGTAAAAAAAATGGTTACGGCACTTCGCCGGCCGCTGCCGCGACACGCTCGCTTCGCTCGCTCGGCTCGTGCATTTTTTATCATAATACTAACCTAACCTAACCTAACCGATTCTGTTATTCGTCTAAAAGTTGTCTGGCCTAATAAATAAATTGGCAAAAGATAAATGCCCCAAACGTATTTTGTCATTACAATAATCAGCTTAACAATAATTCTACCAAATGAAACGTTTTCATACAAACATTTGACAATCGTTAGTAGTCAAAGTGAAAAATTGGCGTAACGTTGGTTGGCAAGTGATAATCGGGTAAACGATTTTTGGCGAAAAGGCAGGACCCCTATCTAATGACATTTATCAAATCTAAAATCCTATCGTTATTATTATAAATGTAAAAGTTTGTGAAGATGTTTGTATGGTTGGATATGTGTTACTTTAGGCTCTAATGGCTGAACGGAACTGTCCGAAATTTTTATTTTATTTGTCATAAGGATAGATTACAGTCTACAGCCTAGTGGTATGGGTAATGGACTGCTGAGACGAGGTCTCGGGTTCGTTCCCAGGTTTTATCATGGCACACACCAATAACTTTTCGATGCTTTTCGAAGTTATATGTGTATTTATCGCAGGTTTATAAGTGCCCGGTTAATAGCAATAGGCTCGCTACCTATTACATTGGGACCTAAACATATAGGCGTGAGTTTATGTTATGTTATGTTTATGTTACAGTCTAGAATAACATATAGGCTACTTTGATCCCGGGAATAAGTTCCCATGAGTAGCGGGATCGGAAACAAAACTTCACGCGGGCTAGCTAGCTTTCATAGCATAAACTGCATGTTACACTCCAGTACTGGATCTAATACCGCAACAAATTTGCACCTTAGCGCAGTCTCATGCCTACCACCGTATAAATGCAAAAATTATCAGATACCACATTTAAGCACCACTTGACGTCTTATCACGATAAACATTTTTTTACAGACAATCATGAAATCGAAAAAATGTTACTAACATATTTAAATAGTTATCAGAGAGATAAACAAAATAAGTAGACATTTTAACGTTACAATGAATCTTTTATTCAGACACCTTCAGTTACAGAAATGGCATTAACTAAATACACAGACAAATATGTTATCTAAAACTGATCAATTTGTGTTGCAAATGTCGCTGGAAAACCATTTTTATTAGACGATACAATAATTCTACTAATCTTATCCAACTAATATTAAAAGCGTGAAAGTGTGTAAAGATGTTTCAATATTTGTTATTTAATCATACTCTAGAGGTACAATGAATCTGGCTGAAATTTGAGAGCGAGATTATTGTCTGAAATAACACTTATGCTACTTTTGTTGTGGGAACTGGTTCAATATTAAAGCTAGTAAATATTATTTGTCTGATGTAACAGATGTAAGCAGATGTTAGTGTTGTTACTGCTAATTTTATCATTCAAGTCACACGTAGTTACATCAATTAAGTAGGTTTCAGTACTAATCCCCATTTTCGACCTCATG
Source organism: Eilema griseolum (assembly GCA_963662185.1). NCBI lineage: Eukaryota > Metazoa > Arthropoda > Insecta > Lepidoptera > Erebidae > Eilema > Eilema griseolum. The sequence goes on from OY759238.1 coordinate 23,511,122, forward strand.
CATCCTGAACATGTTTCGTTCTAAATCATTCATATTCTATCTAGTGATTACTTTTGGAATATCGATGAACATTTTATTGCTAGAACATATTTTATAGGTCGGCCTTATCAAAGATAAATGATATCGTACAATATTGACTTTGGTCTTGTAATAGATACACGAATTACTAACGCATACTAAAAGTCTATTTCCTTTTTTACAAGAAAGCTAAAGGAGGATTATTAATATCCTAGTAGAGAAAGCTGTTGAATTGGATAATTTATTGATTTGTTCAAATTTTAGAAGAATGGCATTGCTTTTCTTCGGCCGCTGTTGTAAACAATTGCAATCAAAGTTTTTACATCTTTGATCGCAACCATTTACGATCGAGGTTGTTTTCTTCATAATACGAAACCAGTTACGATCGCATTTTCATGTTTAACCAGCTACGATCGAAGATAACTTTGAGTCAATTGTTTCACCATAGCATCTCTGCTTGATAGCAATACATTGTCAAGTTAACAATCCTCTGATGGTTTAAATGAATGTAAACTAATTGTGTTGCTATTTAATTTCAGATGTTGCTGAGCAAGGTCCCGGCCTGGCTTTTGTAGCGTATCCTGAAGCCTTACTTCAGATGCCAATTGCAAGATTCTGGTCTATTTTGTTCTTCTTCATGCTGTTTATCCTCGGTCTTGGAAGTCAGTTTGCCGGTGTAGAAGCCATAAACACCGCCATTGTTGATCAATGGCCACATCTAAGAAAAAACTATTGGAAGGTATGTATATCTTAATCCGTTTGATTATATTCCTAGGTATAAGACTGACTGTTGGATAGGAATGGAGAACTTTACCAATACTAATTAAGTGCTAAACACGCTGCTTGTAGTTAAATTAATAATTCAACTAGGTACATTATGGAGCCATTATGTACAGTGTAGAGGTCCGTAAGATCTATAATCTTCTGAGCACGTCTCACTCACTCACGTAAGTCTTAGAGCGTTTTCCCACTATCGATCCGATATCGGTGTAGGCTCTGATATCCGACATCCTATAGACGACAGGAAGTAAAATGTATGAAATATGTATTTGTCTTTAATATTGTCCAGCTCGATATCGGAGCTGACACTGCTGTGTTCACCGATATCGGATATCAATGTAAATCAGTCACCACAAAAGCAAAATAACGACCGATTTTTGGCGCCATTTTACGTATCACGTATCACGTATCAGACCGATTTTTGGCGCCATTTTATACAATTTTAGTTCAATTTTGTTTACGAACTTTTGCAGCACACCGTACAAAAGATCTTGATCTTGATTTGTACATATATTAAAGAGATAAATTTATACCAGTCCAATTTAGGCCAGCAGATGTACCAATCCCCGAAAACCTTAGCGATTGCTGTTAGTTTTTCTCTTGATATTTTTGTCACCATAAAGCAACTATCATGTGTTTCATACATACATACATACATACAATCACGCCGTTATCCACAAAAGGTAAGTCAGAGGTGAATTATCTCCCAAATTTCAACAATCATTGTTCGGTCCCACGTAATAGGGCCTATTGCCGTCTTCTGGACAACATTGTTGAGTCGAGCTAAGCTGTACATATGTCTGATGTTAAACAGTCTTACCCCTTAGTCGCCTTGTACGACACCGCGTGGGAACAGATGGGGTGGCCCAAATTCTACTCTGCCTGAAACCACACGACTGTGTTTCACAGAATATATTAAAATAATAATCAATATCGATCCATTGTAATACGTCTCATAAAATACGTAACAAAAGATCTTTATGACTACGCATTGAGTACGTTTAATATCCATACAAGAAACGCACAAAAGATAAGGTTTGACGTATAATGTAATCTGATGTGTAATGAGATGTTCAAGTTGTGGTACCAATTCGTAGTCATCCCGTATATAGCAGTAGCAGATACAGCGTACTGTGTAGACTTGAATTTGACAATATTGTTAATTGTTTTAATCCATTGCGGCTTCCCAATGATGCCGTTTATCCGTACCGAAGCTTAACAAATAATGTATGAGTAAAAATTGAAATGTATAGTTATATACCAATGCCTTGGAATGACGCAATTTTTAACGTATAATCAAATATCGTGTACATTTCCCTAACATACACACATACATACATATAATCACACCTTTATCCCCGGGGGGTTAGACAGAGGTGAATTAACACCCACATTTCACCAATAATTTTATTCGGTCCCACGTAATAGGGGGTGCGCCTATTGCCGTATTTCAGGCACTATTGTTGACTCGAGCCATACATCTAAGGCTGAGTCTGGGCTCTGGATATCTGTCTGATGTAAAACAGCCCTATCCCTTAGTCGCCTTGTACGACACCGCATGGGCTGAGATGGGGTGGTTCAAATTCTACTCTGCCGGAAACCATGCGACTATATGTGTATAACTTGATTTTTTATACAGAAATATCATAATATCCTCGTTAGTTTTAAATATACTAGTCGCTTTCTTCTTCATATTTATTAATTGTTGATAAAGTTAGTGAAATAGTCGCCGCGTGGTTCCCGGCAGAGTAGAATATGGACCACCCCATCTCGTCCCATGTGGTGTCGTACAAGGCGACTAAGGGATAGGGCTGTTTAACATCGACATCGACAGATATATACAGCCCAGACTCAGCCTCAGATGCATGGCTCGAGTCAACAATAGTGCCCGAAATACGGCAATAGGCTCACCCCCTATTACGTAGGACCGAATACAAATATTGGTGAAATGTGGGTATAAAGGCGTGATTATATGTATGTATGTTTGTGAGTGAAATATTCTTTTGTCTTTAGTTATAAATGAAAAATATACGTTTTTATTACACTTTATATATAAGTAGATAATTAATAAGATTAGCTCCGTAGCACCTCGGCCTTGGAAGCAATCAGGAAAATATTTTCATAATGATGATGATGTAGGTGGTCTTTAAGTTTACTACCTGATGCTCGAGTAAAATTTTTAACCTATTCCAGCGATTATAAGTACTCTATTTCTTACTTCAGTCTATCTACCCCTGTACTAATACCGCCAGGTCCGTCCATCTTTTAAAACTTGATTTCATAAAAAGCATCTAAACATCTTTTTCACTTTTATAATATTGGTAGGATAGGCTAGCATTCTAAAATTAGTAGGATAATATTGAAAAATATTATTACTAAGATCACATCAGCAGCAACTAAAAATACTTTTTTTTAATTTCAGGTGACTGCCGGTACTTGTTTCGCATGTTTCATTCTCGGTATTCCAATGTGCTTCAGCGGTGGAGTGTATTTGTTTACACTGCTCGATTGGAACACTGCCTCGTGGGCTATTCTACTGATTGGCATGGCGGAGGTAAGATTGAAATTTGTAGTTGTTTAATAAAGATATTCGTTGATGATTTGTGTAGTCAGAATGATATTGTTTTAATCCGAAATTTATTGTTATTCAATAAAAATAACTCGATTTAATGAGCACTGAAGGCAATTAACACGAACATGGTATAGGTACATAAAAACCTTTGGTTTGCCTGACGTTTCGACCAAGTTGCGCTGGGCGTAGTCACGGACTGACTTGCTCAGCAGTGCACGCCTGCCGTCTTCGAGCTCATGATATAGAAGGTTCTTCCTCTATGTTCCTCTACCTGAATGTGCGGTGACTGTCTCAGTGACCGCACATTCAGGTCTCGGTGACCACGGCCAGTATAACCTGGTCAAAACGTCAGGTAACCAAAGGTATGTATGTACCTATACCATGATCGTATTAAGAGTTATTACTTTAGTGTTGCCAATCGTATAAAATATATTACAATACTGCAGTATATTTAGAATTTCATTTTCTGTTATTCACAGTAACAAAATAACCGAAATTTTTATATCACCAGTGTACTGCTGTATCGTGGAGCTATGGGATAAACCGGGCCATGGACGACTTATTAAAAATGAGCATCAAATTGAACATGTTTCAACGATTCTATTGGAAAGCTGTTTGGACTGTCATCGTACCTGTTGGTAGCGTGGTAAGTATCCTACCCGTCCCTATCTCAATTGTATCTTGGGAACATTCAATGTTTCTTTCGTTGCAATGTTCTCTTTTACGAAATACATATAGTTTTTACTAAAACTATTTCTTCTACATACTTACATACATACAACCAATGACTTTTCGATGCTTTTCGAAGTTATATATATATCGCTGGTTTTTTAGTGCCCGGTAAATGGCAATAAGCTCGCCACCTGTTACATTGGGACCTAAACAATAACTGGCGAAATGTGAATGTTAGCACCTCTGCCTGGGTAGGTAGGTCTTCGGGGATATAGGCGTGAGCTTATGTAATGTATGTACATACACACATATAATCACGCCCTTATCCCCGGAGGGTTAGGCAGAGGTGAATTAACATCCACGTTTCATCAATCATTGTATTCGGTTCCACGTAATAGGGGGTGAGTCTATTGCCGTCTTCCGGGCACTATTGTTGACTCAAGTCTTGAATCTTAGACTGAGCCTGGGCTGTATATTTCTGTCTAATGTTAAACAGCCCTATCCCTTAGTCGCCTTGTACGACACCGCCTGGGAAGAGATGGGGTGGTCCAAATTCTGTTCTGCCGGGAACCACGCGACTATTTCTTCTCTCTCGCTTCTTTTATCTGCAATAAAAAGCAACATCGTGTTAGTAACACTGTTATCACCATTTAATCTTTCTTATTCATAAAATGGAGGACGTGAAAGTAATCATGAATACCTAAAATGGCGGTCAATGTATAATACTTTAATATCTTGTTACTACCTACAAACAATGCATTTAACAAGTTTGAACAACCTTGTTATGTAATCAGTCGAAAATAATCAATTGGTAATCAGTTTGATAACCAAATCGCATGTAAATACGCAAGTACCTAATCATCAATCAGATCGTATCCACGATTAATTATCAATTCATACCTGACTTACGCCTTCATGTCTCTAGGCTGCTTTAACTAGATTCGATATTTTTTCTTTGGTTTTTCACACAAGGCACATCTTGCACTATTAGTACAGTCAGTATCAAATTGATCTTGACTACCAATTACTCAAAAAGATCTTCAAACTTAATGTGCGTACTAAACAATATTATCAACATTTCATTTTCGATTTTTTTCTATATTTTCGTTTCTTTATATATTTTAGACTAAGAAACACATATCTTACCTAAAAGAAAACGAAAGAAAAATTTGCTGCTGATTGTACCAATAGTATAAGACACATCTTTCGCTATTAGTACAGTCAGCATCAAATTGATATTGATTACGAAGTACTTAAAATTATCTTAAAACCAACTATTAATGTGAATATCAAACTGTTTTATTAATTTAGATTATGTTATCGTCCGAACCAAATGTGTGTACCAATATCAGAACAATCAGTCAACAGGAAGTGAGGAATATCAAGGTATTAAGATCGTTTTGAGTAATTTACTAGTCAAGAGCGAATTGATACGTACATACGCATATAATCACGCATTTATCCCCGGAAGATTAGACACAGGTGAATTAAAAACCACATTTCACCAATCATTAAATTAGGTCCAACGTAATAGGGGGTGAGCTTACTGCCGTCTTCCGGGCACTATTGTTGACTCAAGCCATTCATCTGAGGCTGAGTCTGGGTATAAATCTGTTTGATGTTAAACAGCCCTATCCCTTAATAGCCTTGTACGACAGCGAATTGATGCTGTCAATAATATTTTTTTAAATCATCATTACCGGTCCATCTTTGAGTCCAAATCAGTTAGCGTCCCGCCTTCCAGCTAAACTGTGACACGGTTGAACTTCAATATTTTATGTACTTCATTTCCATATTAAACAAATATCATTATTTTATTTTTTCAGGGAATTCTGATCTTCATCTTCTTCGAGTGGTCAGCACCTACATACGGAGACTACGAATTTCCTCTGTTCGCTGATGTACTAGGCTGGGCGGTGGGTTTGTCTACACTTGTCCTCTTCCCGGTTGGAGTGGGATGGGCTTTGTTTAAAGGATATGTAAGTATTATATTTTTACTATGTTGGTAATTCAATATGAAATCTTATTTTTTATGGTCAATAGGCCCGTTTTTGACCACCATCTTACCGCTTGGTAATGGTGTGGTAGAAGGTGGATGGTGGATATCTTTTATACAGCTTAAGTGGCAGACTAGAACACGGCCCACCTGATAGAAAGTGGTGGTAAACACCAGGAGAGTCACACTCGTGCTGTCGATCGTGTAAGAACAGAAAGTTTCTGTGCCGTCATCGTCAGTGCAGCAGGATGTGGTAGCAAGAACGAAATTACTATTTATTTTACATTTTGCAATATGATCCTTCATAGTCCCTTAAGCGTTGGGATATGAACCATTGTCGCCAAATTCTAAATTATGACGAATTTGAAATTATTGATCATCATTTTCAACATTTAAATAGCCAAGCTCGTTGCAAATTATCTTGAAAATTTTAAAATATCCGTAGAATAAAGATAGAAAATAAACTAAACAACGCTTATTCTTGTCAAAAATAATATACCTATATGTATAAATTAAATATTTTAGCTAATTATTAAGGTCGATATTGGAGGAGTCCAGTAGTGAACTGCGATAGGCTAATCGATCTATTGATTTATTAAAAGGCAATAATTTTAATTTTTATGTTTTTTTTTTGTTACAGAGGGGTAAAGATCTCTTCACGCCGACCCCAGATTGGCAACCAGCTGATAAATCTGTGAGGGCATTGGACAACGACTTAGCAACTGACGAAACACTGCCGCATACTGGACCCTATGATAACATGGGATTTTCTATGCCTTAAAATAATTCACTATGCAATGTTAATGTACTGTCTAAGGACATAATGTCTATCAGACATACTGTCTAACGACATACAGCCAAGGATACCGTTTTATAAATAGTCAATTGGGTTTGTTGGCTCAATCCAATTGCAAAAATGGCGTCTTTTTAGTAGCTACATTTAAAAGGGACTTCACACGCCCTGCTATGACTAGGTCAAACCTCAATGTCATGCATTTCGTCGTGTGATTACCTTAATGTGTCGCACAATTGTTGTGTGATTCTAATAAGGTCCTAAACTACTATTAAAACGCACACACAAACGCTATAAATTATAGCAACGTGTACTACGTATATATTTTAACCTTGCCAGTTCCGCCTTTGGTGGTGACACCATGCCCTAATTTTGAGTGGCTTTTTGATCCTTTGTTTAAAGTATAAAAAATATATATTGCCATCTTTATGTTCTGCATATACATCAAATTTATATACATTTAAAACATATATTTATTTGTATAACATCACTTGAAGGTATCAGCTATCAGTTTTTTTTTCACTAATTAAATCAGTTAGCTCTAAAATTTCTTCATCATATCTTCCATCTTACTAAAAACAAAGGTCTTATTTGGTTGTCAATAGGTAAGGTAAAACATCTAATTTTGTAATAATATCTTTTAATTAAATTGAAGAAACAAATTGTGCAGGTGAATAACACTTTGTAACAAGTTAAATAAATGTTTCAAAACTATAATCATGTAGTATTATTTATTGCCTGTATACGCTCTATTCGCTACATGACTCAAAATGATTACTGTGAATCGTGTATAATATATGGACTTTTCTTTTTTCTTTACTTTCGCTTTTTTTGTATATTCTGGCAAAGCAAAATATAAAAATTAGATAAAAAAATAAAAATTCATTTGTTTTCACAAACTTGGATGCTTCAAGCTCATTAATTTGAATAAAAAGAATTATAAACAAATTTGAGTAGCAGGGACAGCTTCCATGAGAAAGTTATTATTAATGATAATATAATATATGATTATTACCGGTAGGAGGTAGGATATTTTCGCCCAATTGAGCAGTCCGACTAGGGACGTACCTCCGCCCTACAGAATACCGTGGCCATAAAAACCTCGTGTTGTGTTTCCGGCAGTGAATAGGGTAGTCAGAGCTCACTGGTGAGTTTGTACTGTCAGTGGGAAGACTAAAGGCATGTCGTGTTTTGTCTTCTACACAGTGCCGTCAGTACAGAAACTCTCTGTGGTTACAGGGTCAGTAGCGCGAGTGCGCCTCCTCTGGTGTTACACACGTTCATAGGCCACGGTAACTACTTTCAATCAGATGGGTCGTGTTGTTTGCCACATAAGTGGTATAAAAATCATTAAAAGAGACCAAAATATTAAAAATATAGATATGAAGAACCTACTACCTCACGAACTCTAAGACAGACTGCGTGCACTGAGCCAGTCAGCCTGTGACCACGGCGGATGTCACTTGTACACAAATTCAATGATAGGTATGTATGTAACTATGACCTCCGTGGCGTAGCGGTAGAGCATTTGACTGCTATGCAGGGGGCGCGGGTTCGATTTCCGCTCAGTGCAAATATTTGTATGCATGAATATGTATATTTGCATTGGTCTGGGTGTTTCTATGTATAATATGTATGTATTTACAAAAAAAAAAAATCTAAGTATGTTTATCCGCATTCTAGATTTCATAACACAAGCTAGTTAAGCTGTGCTTGCCATGGGTCTAGATAGCGTTGTGTAGAATGTCGTGAAATATTTATTTATTAACTATGATAGCGTCAATTCCCATTAATATTAATGTAAGATCTCTTAGAAAGGAAATCTTCACCTTCAACACGCCTTGGTTAAATAGTGCAAAATAAAAGTATTGTCACCTGACTGAGTGGAATATGGGCTTACCACGCAGTTTTAAAACAGGCCAATAATTGAACGGCCCTCATTTACTAAATGCATAAATAAACATGTAATCCCATAAATATATAGGATTACAAAGTTACATTTGCAGTTTGTAGTATGACAGCAGTTCAATTATTGACCTGTTTTAAGCTTTCATGGTACAGGCCCTGGTTCTATTCTCCGGGAACCTATAGTACTGTGATTTAAAACTATCTAACCAGTTTAGGGAACATCAGTTGGATCACTAATGGACAGCCTCTGTGTCGTGGCGGTAGTGAACATGATCCCTATGCTGGACGCGCGGATTTGATCCCCACTCAGTACAAATATTTGTATGCATGAATATAAATATTTACATTGGTCAGTCGTGTAAAGCCATCGGTCGCGGTTGCCATACAAACATTGTTACGGGTAATTGGAGTGAAGCCAAAAAAGTCCACCAACAGGTCGAACAGCAATGCTTCAATATCGTATTTGGGTAGAGGAGGTAGGACACGAAACTCACTTCACTTCCAAGAAGCAACTGCCATCTTATGGCAAGTTCAGCAAAATCCGCAGTAAGACTGGAAAAGCGGACCCCGGACCCTGAGGTGTAAACTTCTGATGCAAATGGGATTAAAGCTAGGATGAAGAAGAGGTTGGGTGATTACATAGACTAGAGAATTTGTGCTGTCAGTGGGATGACTAAGGGCTTGTCCTGCTTTGTCCTCTGCACTGACGGCACAGAGACTCTGTGCTTACAGGGTCGGCAGCGCGAGTGTGGCTTCTCTGGTAGGCCACGGTAGCTACTTTCCATCAGGTGGACCGTGCGCTTGTCTGCCACCTAAGCGGTGTAAAAAAAAAAATAGACTGTAATCATCCAGCCTACCGACATAGGCAGAAAACTTCTGGCGCTATTTCTATACTATTCAAATGTCAAATAAATCTTTACGATCTTCACTGGACTGAGTTCAAGACGAAAAGTATTATCTACTTCGTCACAAGACGTGCCCAGAACTTCCAAAAGTGTCTAAACTGTACACGAAAAATCACTCCCAAACATCGAAGGAGATAAAAGTTTGTAAAGAACTAGCTTATCCATGCCACTTATTTCCCGTAACTATACTGTTTTATTTTTTTGGGTTTTTGGTACATACGAAATGAATAGATTAAAAATATGTCAATTCTTCATACTAAAAGACTGCGATACGAGTACATATCGCAGTCTAATATCATGGGATGAGAGGGATGGGATCAGCGGGATCATGGGGTCCAAGTGCCCGTCTTTTGTTTAGAGAAATTTCTAAACGTTTAATTGACGCTACCCGTAACCAGAGGGCTGGTTTATTCCTTGCGCAAAGGATTGGTATTGCTATTCAACGTGGCAATGCCGCCAGCCTTCTGGCCACCTTCCCGGTTGACGTCGATGGGGAGGAATTCTTTGACGCCTGAACCTGCAGGATTATTTAGATATATATTCTATTTTTTATACATTACATACATTATCTAAATTTTAAATAAAAAAAAGTACATACTAATATTATAAATCCGAAAGTAAAAATGTAACAGAGTTAGCATGAAACTAATTTTAATTAAATTGAGTACTTACAGATTTAGACTAAACAATAATGTTTACGGGAATTAACACGATCATGGTATAGGTTGCCTGTGACCCCGGCCGTTGTGACCTGATCGAAACGTCAGGCAAATCAAAGGTTTTTTTTTTATATAGGATACGCCAACTTGACCTCACCTCGCCTGATGGTAAGCTAAAGGCAAAGTCTCAGGAAAGAGGGTCACCATTAACATTTATATTGCCCGATTATATATAATTTTATTAACACCGTAACAGCAATACAACTAGTACGTCACATAATGTAGCCTCTAATAATGTCAATGTACGACAGGCGCGCAGAATGCGTCATTTTGCAGTTTCGAGTCAGCAAAATTTGATTCGCCTGAGTCGCCGATGGCCGAGGAGCGTGCCGCGAACACTATCGCGCGCCTCGCCGCCCCCACTGCCCCTTCATCACCCGTGAAGAGGCCGAATATCACGTTGCTAGTTCCTCAGCCACGTGACTACGCAGCTGTTACGGCCAGCACCCCTACAGCCGTACCAACAATGAGACGACAGTGTAGTGTCACTCAGTGCAACACTGCATCCGTCAAGGCGCCGGGGAAAAAGCCTTGTAATGTGGAGGACTTCAAAGTTGTTGAGAAGAAGAAGAAGTCCTCCCGCAAGAACCAGTATGGTACTGCAGCGAGAAGCATTGAGCAGCAGTTCCGCGCAGAGATCCCTACGACGATGGTCTACGTATCTCGTGTACATCACAGCGTGAAGATCGTAGACGTCGCGAACTATCTCCAAAAGAAAACCGGGATGGGCTTAAGGGTGGAGAAGCTGAACTCTCGTCACAACGTGAGCTTCAATTCTTTTGTGGTGCGAGTTCCAAACAGCCACACCGCTACCATCCTGCGTCCTGACTTTTGACCGACGGGGGCGATGTTTCGGCGCTTCCGAGGACGCCTGTCGACACGCGACACCCCGCCCCGTGACACGTCGACGTCATTACGTGTGCTTTAGGTTAAGATATATTATGTGTATTTTTAGTTTTAAGGTATATATTTATGGGCCGTAGAATAAGTTTTTTAATATCCTGTAACTTTTCTATTATTGCCTGAAATAAATGATTTATTATTATTATTATTACAGACACTAAGTGTTACAATGGTGGCACTCAGCTTGGTGGCCTCATCAGATGCTTTTTCACGCCACGCTTAAAGGCCCCGGGACTGTAGGAAGAAGGAAACACGTGTGCTGGTAATGAATTCCAGGTCTTGGTGGTGCGGCAAAGAAAAGAGTCTCCGAACCGCTTGGTTCTTGCTCGTATATTCTTCACAGTGTGAGGGTGACATCTAAGGCCTGCACGTGTTGTCCTATGCAGGAAAAGAGATGGTGGGATTAGTTGGAAGAGCTCATCAGAACACTCACCGTGGTAGAGACGGTAAAATACAGCCAAGAAAGCAATATCTCTACGCATCTGCAAAGGCTCGAGGGTATTCGTGACCTCAGGGTTCCCAATAATTCGGACCGCGCGTCGCTGCAACCTGTCGAGAGCATCTAGTAGGTATTTCGCGGAGCCATCCCAGAGATGCGAGCAGTATTCCACGCAGGAGCGAATTTGTGTCTTATAGAGAAGACACCGCTGCTCCGGCGTGAAAAAACGTCTCACTTTGTTCAGGAGTCCGAGTTTCCGCGAGGCTGTTTTGATGATGCTCTCGATGTAATTTCTGTTATTCAGTTTGCAGCGAATATCCATGCCTAGGATATTGAGATTGTCCTGCAGTGGCAGTGGCGTGCTCTGGAGAGTGGGAAGGGGAAGGAAAGAAAATACCTTTGCTCTGAACGCACAAGCCTGCGTCTTCTTGGCATTGAACTCGACCATGTTCTCAGAGCCCCATTGAGAAATGTGATTCAAGATCCGGTCCAGTTCAGTGACAAGAAGCTGTCTTTTTTCCACGATATCAGAGTGATTGGCCGCAGGTTGTCCGTGATAACTCCCGGTTAAGGTGCTATCGTCTGCATAGCAATGTATGCTGCCGGTGGACAGCATGTCGTTGATATGCAGAAGAAAGAGAGCGGGAGATAATACAGACCCCTGCGGTACGCCAGCATTTATTTGCAGTGGAACGGATCCGGCGGCTGGGCCTTGAGGTGGCTTTGCATAAATCCGAGGCCATGTTCTTTCATGGACCTCGGCGCACGCCACCACCTGGTTCCAGTCTCACAGTGGGAGGCACTCTCATCGGCATCAAGGTGGGACTTCGGGAAGCACTTCCGAAGTCTGGGCCCCAAATTGGCGGGCACAGCCAACGCCCTGGCGCGGCTACTGCCCAACCTGAGGGGCCCGGAGGACTCCTGCAGGAGACTCTACGCGGGTGTCGTGCGGTCCATGGCCCTGTACGGGTGTCCCGTGTGGGCGGACACCCTGAGTGATCGGCACATGCTCCTGCTGCAGCGTCCGCAGCGGAAGTTGGCGTGCCGCATCATAAGGGGGTACCGCACGATATCATTCAACGCGGCGAGTCTCCTCGCCGGATCGCCACCATGGATCCTGGAAGCGAGATGCCTTTCGGCGCTATACCGGTTCCGAAGGGCGGCGCGGGAGCGGGGTCACGATCCCGAGCCCGAAGAAATTCGGGCCGTGAGATCCCGGCTCCACAGGGAAATGGTGGCGGAATGGGAGATACGACTTGGGCAACCAGGCGCAGGGCACGCCGTAGTAACGGCGGTAAGACCCATCATGGGGGAGTGGCTAGAGAGGCCACACGGCAGCCTCTCGTACCGTCTGACGCAGATGATCACCGAGCACGGATGCTTCGGAAAGTATCTGCGTCGGATGCAGAAAGAGCCAACGTCCGAGTGCCATAACTGCGACGCGAGCGAGGACTCAGGTCCGCACACGCTCACCGAGTGTCCGGCGTGGGAGACGCCGAGGCGGGAGCTTGTGGCGGCCCTGGGAGTGAGGGTTCTCACGCTCTCCACCTTGCTCGCGGCGATGGTTCGCTGCGCGGATGCGTGGGCGGCCGGCGCCTCCTTCTGCGAGCAAGTAATGCTCGTGAAGGAGGAGGTGGGGCGGGAGCGGCAGCGGGAGCGACGAAGGATCGCAAGACAAGCTGCCCGCGTACGAAGGCAACTCGGGCGTCGGAGGTCGATGAACGACCTCCGCCCCCATGAGCGCCGGCCTGGGGGTGACAGGTGAAGCCGCCTGTCACCCTGGCAAAAGCAGGCCGCGGCGGCGGCGCGCGTGGCGCGACTCCCCGTTTCCGGGGACGAATTGGGGACTCTGTAGTCCCCACAACCGAGAGGAAGGCCAGATCGTGAGAGATGGCCCTGGGTCGGCCGGGGTGCGAGGGATATGCCTGTCAACCTCACCTTCGGCAACCAAAACGACCCACAGGCGGCGTGCGTTTTAGTCGGTTCGAGTCCAACATAACCTCCTCCACCGGCTCCGGTGAGGAGGTATCCGAGGGGATTTTGCGCACGGATTTAAAAAAAAAAAAAAAAGCATTTATTTGCAAGAAATCCGAAGCCCGTCCATCATATAGGACTCGGATACGGCGTCTAGCAATCCAGTTGCACAGTCTAGGAGGCAGACCAAAGGCTGGTAGCTTGGAGAGAAGCGATTTGTGCTAGACTCCATCGAAAGCTTTGGCGATATCAAGACTAATTGCCAGTGACTCGCCGTGCTTGTCCATAGCCTCACCCCAAAGATGGGTAACGTATGCTAGAAGATCACCCGTTGACCGTTTCGGCCTGAAGCCATATTGCCGGTCATTAATTAAGGAGTGATCCTCTAGGTGACGCATGAGCTGTTTGTTAATGATGTGCTCGAAGATCTTGCACAGCACTGAGGTGACGGCTATGGGTCGATAGTTGGCTGGCTCTGAGCGATCCCCCTTCTTGGGGATCGGCTGTACATTCGCCTCTTTCCAAGCCGAAGGCACTGTACCCGAGCTGTAGGACAGTCAGTACAGCCGCGTAAGCATCGGAGACAACTCCGCTGCACATTTTTGTAAGACCACCGCTGGAATACCATCCGGGCCACTGGCTTTCCGGACATCGAATGATTGAAGCACCGCACGGACATCGCATTGCCTGATACGTATTTCAGGCATTACGTGGTCACCATTGGGTAGTGTCGGCGGCTGTATACCGCAATCATCGACTCGGGAATTGGCCGCAAAGAGATTTACTAGCATATTGGCTTTCTCTTGCGGTCCATGGGCCAGGGATCCATCAGGGTAGCGCAGCGGTGGCAACGAAGGCTGACAGAAGTTGGCCTGCACGGCTTTGGCCAGTCGCCAGTATCCACGGCTGCCCGTGGGATGTGCCACTAGCTCTTAACCAAGCCGTGCAATGCGCAGGGCATCCGCTCTGACATAAGCCCTCTTGCAGACCTTTGTGGCTCTGTTGTACGCCGCCGTGAAGTGGCCCACATTGGGATCGTGCGTGGCACGCGCCCTTACCCAAGCGCGATACGCGGACTGCTTTTGATCAACAGCCCTCGCACACTCGCGCCCTAAACAAGGGCGCACTCCTCGGGCACCGGTGACATCAGTGTACGGGATATAGTATTCCATACCCAGACTAATCTCACCGGTAACAGCAGTAGCACAATCTGAGGGTTTCTTACCTTCAAAGCAGCGTTCAACCCACGGGATGGACGCAAAATAGTTGCGCAGCCCATCCCAATCTGCTGACGAGTAGTGCCAGAGACGCCGCTTCCCCTGCACGGGTCGTGAGGGCGCTATAATTGGCACCTTGGAGCAGACCAGACAGTGGTCGGAATTGCCTAAAGCGGCTTGTACTGAAACACTGTACAGGTCTGGGTGACTCGTCAGCAGAAGGTCTAGCAGAGAGTGTGCTAGGCCCGACCTTCTTGGTATTCTAGTGACCTCGTGTACCAATTGAGTTAGGCCATGCGCCAGAGCAAATGCATGGGCGGCTCTTCCCGCATGGTCTGTTTTGGCGGAGCCCAACCAGGTTTCGTGGTGGGCGTTAAAGTCCCCCAAAAATACCACTTCGGCGTTCGGAAACCGTTCCTGCGCATCATCTGCCGCCTGACTCAGATATTCAAAGAGTCGAGTTGTCTCAGCGTCTCCTGTATGGGAACGGTAGAGGCACACATAGATCTGACTCGTAGAGCCATGGTCTACGTGTACCCATAGGGTTGAAAAGGATGGGTCCTCAAGGCAGTGCAAACGGTGACAACAAACATCCGCCCTAACAAACACGCACACCCCGGCTTTTGCACGGAAATTTTCCTCGATAACATAGCCGGGGTAAAGCAAGTAGGTCGTGTCATCAGGGCGGCCTATTTGTGTCTCCGTGAGAAAGAGCATATCTGGTTTCGCCGTCTCAAGGTGTTGATGGACGGCGTTGAGGTTCGCATGGAGTCCACAGATGTTAGTGGACTCCACCTCAAATAGCGAGCTTGTGGGAGTTTGAAGAGCCGCTGTGTTGCCCAATACTCTTAAATGCGCTGCCATGATGAAAAGGAGAAAAGGGCGTGAAAACAAAGTGCGGGATATTGGTTTTGTCTATGATTATGAGGCATGGCGTGAGCCGACACGCCGTACGGAAGGGCCCCCGTACCCCCCCGAATATGGTCGCCGGGCCCCCACTTCCGGTCACCAACCGGCACGATGAGCCATACCGGGATTATGCGCGGTCTGGTGAGGCAGCCTTCCAGGGTGGTTAGTCCCAGTTGGGCCTCTGTACTATACCGCGGGCGGCCAGCGGCACCACCGTTTCTAGGGGTCTCCCTGACCAGCGCGTCGCCCCGCACCATCCTCACTAGACTACGCCAAGACCCACTGGTCCCACTAGTGCTGCGACCACCTTCACCTCTACCCGGCTATGCATTTGCTGATCCCTGAACGCAATTCAACCGAAATTGAATTACTATGAAGGGTTTTTCGCAATATTGCACGGTGGTACCAACCCGGTCGAAATTTGTGACAAATTTGTGCCGTCAAATCTCTACCACCAGGAGTATGTATGTACATATACCATGATTGCGTTAATTACCGTAATTGTGTATCATAGTACGCGAAAATTTAAAAGTTAGACTTAGACAAGTCCTTGTACAAGGACATAGGCCATGGTTGGTTGCGATAACCGATATCCACATGGACATAACCGTGGGTAGCATCTTATTAGCTAGTATAAAATACAAAGGAAATCGCATTGTCACTTTATATTACACCATACAAAAGAGATTTCAGTGATTTTTTTATAACCGGGAACCCGGTACCTCAGCACAGCATTCGAACTTGCTACTATTGTACCAACGAAATCTTTAGTAAAGTCCTGTATAATTTAAAATACTAGACGCACATACTCAGGATTTTATCTTTATTTTATTCCTCATAAGTCATAGAAATACAATGATCTATGACGAAACTTAGAAGTCGGTTTGTTGGTACTTTTACTAAGTTATGCAATACATCAAATATAATTCGATAAGTATTCTCCAAGTATTGTAATACCATGTCAGTGAATAGATCTTAAATCAATATTTATGACAACAATGTAACAAAAATGACCGGATTTCCCATTCACATTTCAAGTTGATTAAAATGAAAGGATGGCTTATGGGATACGTATGAAGATTTATACACATTTCTAAGTTATTTTTTTGTTCTAGTAAGTTATTATATCTATAAAAATGTAAAAACAAAATACTGGTGGTGAAAATACATCCATCAGGAAAGAAAACTAAGTGGCAGAAATACTTTTGCACATCATCTTTCACGTGAAATACACTAATCGACCGTTAGAGCTGCAGACGAAATAAACTGTATGGTAGGAAACAACTTAATTCCTGATTGCTATCAATAATACTTAGTTTTATTATTAGTCTTAGTAGACAATAATACTTAGTAGAAATAGTATTAGAATAGAAAAGAATAGAATAGACTAGGATAGAATTTAATAGACTGTCAGTCTCTTCTATTTACGTATTCATTATTCACGTGGTCACACTATTCGGGAAAGGCCAGACCGAGAGAGACGGCCCTGGGTCAGCAGGGACGCATGGGATATATCTAAATGCCCATTTAACCTCTCACACCGGCACTGGCGGGAAGGATTTCGTGGGTATTTAGCGCAAGTAAAAAAGTGGTTACACGGTATTCCTTGAAATTTCACATTACTACAGACACAATTCTGGTTAAATTCAATGTGTGTATTACGTATAACTAGACCAGTGCAGATAACTTCAAAAACGAGGAAATTGGGAAATATAACTTATAACGTCATAAAACCAATTGTAAATGAAAGGAAATATGATGAAAACAACGGAAAAAAAATAAACTCGCTATGAAGTACAGGGGTGTAATAGAATGCATTATGGGGGTGAAAAATGGTTTAGCATAATTCGCAGCGAAACTAAACTTCCTATCGAAAAAAGTTTGACACAAAAGTTGTAGGTTTACAACTTTTATTTGAACGTTTTTCAGATTTCGATAGTTTACGAGCAAAATTGGAAATCATGGTTTTTTTTTCGTATCCTGCCACAGAAATCTTTCATATTCCCAAAATTTTGTGAAATTTTACCCCTTTATATTTCAAACATGATCATATTGCTTTTGCACACAGTGCTTTCTCGACCCAAAGTAAGCATAGCTTAACTAGTTTGTGTTATAGGTTCTAGAATGCGGATAAAATACTTAAATATTTTTTTTGTAAGTCATCATCATAAAAAATCTGAACTGAACGTATAGGACCTCGTTAGGATTTGCAGTTATAAAATTTACATCATCTCGAGTAACACTGCCAATAAAATTCTCTTTTAGCTTGGCATTCGTGTATAAACTTTAAGTTTAATACCTTCTTCATTTTCTAGCAATCAAGGTTTCCATTCACAGCTTTTACATTGAATGTTGCAAACTTATTATGTGTGTGACTTCTTGAAAACCTTTCTACACAGTCACACCGTACTCCCCAATAAGTCTGTCGAGAAGAAACATAGTGCTGAACTTGCAGCTTTAAAACCTGCTTTACGATTGCAATAAGTGCATTCGAACGGCTACCGTTGTAACCGTGCCAAGCTGCAAAAAAGGCTCTCTGGAATTTATCTAGCACAATGTTCTCATATTAAAAAACACAATAAAATGTTTATTTTTTACTCTCTCGAGCAATTAAGAGTATCATCCTTTATAAGTGGAT
This sequence comes from Eilema griseolum, assembly GCA_963662185.1. Lineage (NCBI taxonomy): Eukaryota > Metazoa > Arthropoda > Insecta > Lepidoptera > Erebidae > Eilema > Eilema griseolum. The sequence continues at coordinate 23,529,565 of OY759238.1, forward strand.
TTTCACGGTTTTTTTCACAGTGGTAAGTGTTGCATCTAGTAACACTTATGACACGTTGGGATTTTTTTTTATAACCAGTAACAGTGTTACTGGTTTGGGTGTTTCTGCATGAGAATACAACGAATTATTTAATACCCAACCGATTGCCGCTTCTGATTTCCACATAAGATTTGTTTAAACATAACTATTGCAATGATGGTAAACGGTAAGTGACAACATTAGGATGGTGGAACATGTCGAAAACAAAACAAGCAAATAAGTAAAACTATCTGTATACACAATTGTCCAATATACGAAAATAATGTTCACAGAATGTCTACGCAAATACTGGTCCCATTTCCTTCACCTATATGAACATATTTCTGAAATAAAATTGCAAAACCCATACAGTGATCTTATGGGTGGGGGGTAACTTACTTTCGTATTTATAATATTATCTAACCAAGAACTATAACTGCGAAATACTACTAGTATAATTAGAATCGGAGCTTGATGAAAAAAATACTCAAAATTTTTTAGACCCTTGGTTTTAAGATCATTTTGAAATATACTATATATCTATAGAATACCGCGGCCATAATAACCTTGTGTTGTGTTCCCGGCGGTGATTAGGGTAGCTAGAGTTCATTGGAGAGTTTTGTGCTGTCAGTGGGAAGACCAAAAGCTTGTCCTGCTTTGTCTTTTACACTGACGGTACAAAAACTATCTGTGCTTACAGGGTTGGCAGCGCGAGTGTTACTCCCTTGGTTTTGCACACGTCCATAGGTCAAGGTAATCACTTTCCATCAGGTAGGTCGTGTGCTTGACTGCCACATAAATGGTACAAAAAAAATTTTGTAGTTAAGATCGTTCTGACGCTGAGTGTACACTCTCCAACATCTTTAACAATCACCATAATCGGTATTCAAAAAATAGATTCCAAGTTGAAATTAAAACTGTCGACAATGTCAGTTGGAACTGACAAACAACGGAAAAAATGTCGATAACATCTTGAAATTAATTAAATTTGAAAACACTTTGCAGTCGAGTGAAATAATAATTCAAACTCATCGGGGACTATAATCTCGACTAAACTCTCATTTTGAATCAACCACCTAATCCCTCTTAGATTGAGTATAATTAATGTGGATTTAACCAAAACAGACATTCTTAAAGTATCCTTTGGGTTTTATCGAAATTTTATTATCTCTAGCCCTACTCTTGGGTGACTTTAATAACTCTATAGGAGTTGATGACATCGCATACAGATTCCATCTTGGTTGGAATATCGTTTTGATTGCTTTCAACTTTTTAATTAAACGTCCTGTTGCCATAAAGTGAATAAAACATTTAAGTTGTATTACACTTTGTAGTAAGTCGTTTAGATAGGCGCTTGATAGAAGACAAGGAAACTGTTTAAAGTTTTGAGTTGAGAATACAAATTAATATTATCTTGACACTAATTTTCAAAGTTGAAAAATGGGTCAGACTTCTGTTGTATTTGTGCTATTTAAGGATCTAGGTAAAGTTAATAAATTCAGTAAAAAGCTACATAGTTTTAAGTGTAGAAGCCAATCAACTTCTGGCGGAATATAGTGCTTCTACTACACGGACCATCTCCTGTGAGTGTTGTATAAAGACACAAAATATAGCTGGAAGAATGTGGTTGTTAATACACGTTCTCTATCCTTCAAGGATAAACAGATGTGAGTGTATGTATGTGAATATACGTCTTTAATTTTTCTGTTATCCGTTCTTATAAATTTATAAAGCAATTCTTACATACATACATAAAATAACGCCTTTTTCCCCGAAGGGTTAGGCAGAGGTGAATTAACACCCACATTTCACCAGTCATTGAATTCGGTCCCACGTCATTGGGGGTGAGCCTATTGCCGTCTTCTGGGCACTATTGACCCAAGCCATGCATCTGAGGCTGAGGTCTGGGCTGTATATATCTGTCTGATGTTAAACAGCCCTATCCCTTAGTCGCTTTGTACGACACCTCATGGGTAGAGATGGGGTGGTCCAAATTCTACACTGCCAGGAACCATTCTTTTTCACACCTTCAATTACACTAAGTCCACCTGAACTTTGGATATTATCGATATTGTGTGAGTATATTAGTCCTTAAAGAACACTCTAAGCTGTCAGTCATGGTTGCCATACGAACATCTATGACAGTCGTCACGGGTAGTTGGATTCCTCAGAAGTTCAACTAGTCTAACTACAATACTTCGATATCAATAATAATAATAATATAAATAAACTGACGCCTATATGGGGTAAGGAATAGGCAGAGGTGCTAGCACCGACATTTCGCCAATTTATGTTTAGGTCCCATTGTAATAGGTGGCGAGCCTATTGCCATTAACTGGGCACTTATAAACCGGCGATAAATACACACATTGCTTCGATAAGCATCGAAAAGTCATTGGTATGTGTCATGGTAAAACCTGGGATCGAACCTGAGACCTCGTCTCAGCAGTCCATTACCCATACCACTAGGCTACTTCAATATCGCCTATTGGTTATGAAGGTCAGATGGCCTTCACTTCACAAATATCGAAATCAAATATTGAAAATATCAAAATTCACCCACGTCACAGTCAGACGGGAAATTCAACTCCAACGGAGAAAATGATAAATAGGTGCAAATTTTTCAATCACAGCCTCATAATTCATAAGATAACAATTTTATAAATCTGAACACAACATTTTTGAAACTGTCCCATAAAAGTCGAATACAATTTGTGATTCCTCAACAGAACTTCACCATAATCAAATATAAAGCCAAAAAAATTTGCTCGTGAAATTTGCTTACCGCGTTTTGTACAAAGTAAAAGTAAAGAAACAAAAAAGTAGAACAATTTCTAGTGGAAGTTGTGTAACAAGTTAACGGCTGCGTCTGCGAGCCACCTGCTCGCCGTCGGAAACTTATGCCACCGGGCATGATGTGCTAGTTTTGCATACAGACTTTGCTTGTACAGTTATTTTTCATTAATAGTTGTATATTTGATAATAATAATTAAATAATGCAAAGCCTTGAAATGAAACTATGCTGCTACGCTAATGCAAAGAGAAGGTACCAGTTGATAAAGATGCACAAGTTTAAGTCACTCCCCGCCCATAACTGTTTAAAAGTAGCTATAACATCGAGCTAAATAAATATTTTAAAAAATAAATCGTGGCAGAATCCGTTATACCTGTCTTTTTTCTTCAATATGCATGTATTGAAAAAACATACATAAACTCTCGCCTATATACCCGAATGGGTAGGCAGAGGTGCTAGCACCCACATTTCGCTAGTTTATGTTTAGGTCCCAATGTAATAGGTCCTCGTAGTAGGACGGTAGGACCTCGTCTCAGCAATTCATTACCTATACCACTAGGCTACCGCAGTTTTTAACTTTAATTGAAAAAAAACACAGTTTAATTTTTTTTCGTAAATATTTTGCTTTAAATTACAAGTTGGAAATCAGGAGTCTTCAAATCAATTGTTTTTTATGATATTAGCAGACTTGGTAGTCGTACTACTGATCAAAAGCTATTAAAAAGAGACCAAACCTGATAAAACCTGATAAATAACAGACAAAGTTCTGGCACAGGCTATCCTATCAGGGTTGAGACGTCAAACGGCTGTCCCCCCGAAAAACTGATAAACCATTAAAAAAATTAAGCTGACCTCAGACTCCTCGCTAACTTTGGCCGCAACAGAGAAATTGCAACAATTTATAAAAGTTAAATGGACAGAATATCGTACACACAAACCTTTATATTAGATAAAATGAAAAATATTCAACACGGGGTGGCAAAAATGCAAAAATTGCAGCTGAAGTTAGGTACAGATATTAAAGTCGATTTGTTAGAAACAAACTTAGTCGGCTGTAGGTACTGTGAGGTGAAAATGTTTCTATTTAACTTTTGTTCTTAAAAACAAATTAGCATATTGATGCATACAAACATTTGCACTGAGCGGGAATTGAAGAGGCAAAGATAAGTAGTTATTATAAAAAGAGGTAAAATAAAAATTCTGTATTTTCTCAACAAACAATAATCATTTTACGGGATAGTACTATGAATTTATTTTGATGATAAAATCTAATTACGGAGAAGGAAGGACAAAGAGCTTTTAACATTAAAAGAAAAAAATGAGATATCAATATATATTTTTGTTTTATTTAAAGTTCTCGAACCGAATTATAGTATATTGTACTATAATAATAATAAACTTACATAAAAGACGAATGATAAAGTCATTATCATTTCCATCGCGAGTAATAAAGAATGAAGCCGCAAAAAGGAAACTATATTAATAAAATGCTTCCATTCTCACTACTGCTTATCGTATTTCGTACAAATACTAATAAAAGTGCTGAAAAAGTAGCCTCATAAAAACTACCAAGTGAAATACTTTAGCTGAGGGCTACAAAGATAATATGGATACAAATCATAATCAAGAAGTTAAAATTACAGAATAGTAACAAAAATAGAGAATAGTTTAACATCAGACAGATATATACAGCCCAGAGTCAGCCTCATATGCATGGCTTGATTCAATAATAATGCCCAGAAGTCAGCAATAGGCTCACCCCCTATTACGTGGGACCGAATTCAATCGGTGAAATGTGAATGTTAATTTATCTTCGCCTAACCCTCAGGGGATAAAGGTGTGATTATATATAAATTGCCCGAAACTCAAAATTCAGCATCATTATTCAAAAAATTCATTCGAGGCGATTTTAACGGAAAATCTCAGCATTCTTATATCGATCATAATGATCAGTATGTATTGTTTGTGAGAGTGTGGAATGAACACCCTATTGCAGTTTATCCAAGCAACTACAATATGTAGATTTTCAAGAGGGACATTAAAAGGTTCCTTTAGATTATTATTTATATATTGTATCAGCGTGATGACGCTAGTATTGCACACGTCCATAAGCCACGGTAACCACTTTTTATCAGTTGTCCCGTATTTTTGTCTGCTAAAAACCTTATCTCCCTTCTTCATATTTTATATCAAGAAGTAAAATATATCTTTATTTTTTATTTACTCAGTTTAGGTACATAACATATAGGGTTTTAACGCGAGCGACTGCCGTTTGACGTCACTACCCTGACAGAATAGCCTGTGCCAGAAATTCGTCCGTTGTTTATCAGAATTTATTAGACTTGGTTTATTTAATTTAGCTTATGATCATTAGTATGTATACTACGGTTGATAATAACGACAAAGGCTGCTATTATCGAAAAGAAAACAATTGATTTTAAGACTCCTTCTTCTCAATTTGTTATTTAAAGACAGCGACGTACATCTATAAAAAAAAACTTTGTTATGGATTCTGTCGGGAATTAATTGTTATTTTCCTAGAGATTCCCATATATGTGTATATATATGTTGCACAAGTGTGACGATGCTAGTATTGCACATATTCAAAGGTCACGGTAACCACTTTACACAGGTGTGCTAAGTGTACTTTTCTGCAAAAACCTTTAAAAAAAAACGAGATTCATGAATTTCGCGATTCTGATATGTGACCCAGCATTTTTCATCGTCGGTATAAATCATATTTTTATTACAAACGCTTTACAGCGCTTTTTCGTATTCAGTATTCATAATAAGAGTATGAAAAGTTCACTGATTATATTTCGTTTATGTTAATTTTATGTTGTTATTTAGCAGGCTTCGGTTTCACTCGTAATGAACGGCTGATTCACTCAATTTAATGATAGATTTATTATATTTCTTCGTTCACTCGCGTAAGTCATTATTTTAGAACCGTTTTGTATGAAATCAATTTATTTTGGTATTTTTTTTATACTACTTAGATGGGTACAAGCACACGGCCTACCTGATTGAAAGTGATTACCATGGGCTATGAATGTTTGTAGCACCAGAGTAGTCACTCTCGTGCTACCGAGTGCCGATCCTGTAAGAACAAAGAGTTTCTGTGCTGTCAGTGCATAAGACAAAACAGGACAAACCTTTGGTCTCCCTTCTTACAGCGCAAAAACTGAGCTCTGCCGACAAAAATGGCGGGAATACAAACAGAGTGAAATATAAGAGTTGTATTCATATCAACACTGATATTATAAATGCGAAAGTAACTCTGTCTGTCTATATTTCTGTCTGTTTGTCTGTTACGCTATCACGCCAAAACGAACCGATTTTGATGAAATTTGGCACAGAGATAGATTATACCTTGAGAAATGACATAGGCTATGTTTGGTCACGATCACGGGGTACAGCTAGTAAGATAATAACTTTCTTACATAAAAAAAATAATGAGTATTTTTTTTTCTTCATTTGTGCTTTGTGGAGCAGGCTGTTTGTCACCGAGAAACGGTTGCGTAGGATCGGTATAGCCGCCGACTCACGCTTGCACATTATTGTAGCCCCTATTTTTATTATTGTATTACCATAGTCCATTGTATAAAATAGGATGTGATAAAAGTCTACATAGTTAAGCTTAATAAAAGAATCACATTTTCAATTTGCTGAAGTGCACTATTACTGCACTTGAAGCACTCATCTGAATATCACCTAAGTGATTAGCACCAACCCTTGCCCACAAAGAGCACCGATCAAAATTTTTGATAGATACTCTTACTATAAATCTGGATTATTTAAAAATATAAATTGAGACTTACGTAAACTGTGAAAAAGTAACTGTCTTTTTATATGAAAACAGGCAATATTATCCCGTCGGGAGCCATAAATCGCTCAGCACCTTGTTTTATTTTAATTAATACAACCGTAGATAACTAAAACACAATTTGTTCGCTACGTTTAAGAAGTTGACAATAGAATTAAAGATTCTGTGGCCCGTTTTTTCTCCTTGGGGAACGAAAGGGTACGGAGTAAAGAATTAAATTTAATAAAGTGCAAATTGCGAAAAGGTAAAGGGTTACTTTGTTTTATTTTAATTGTATAGGTGACAATACTGTTACAACTGACCATTTGGTATTTGTATACGTGTTTGAAGGTAATTAAAAATAACATTTCTGTAGATAATTAGCTATATTATATTTCTTAAGGTTCTGAACTTGAGGTACCACAGGTTGACACCAGTTCTGTGTGTCTATATGTCACAATTATTACATAGTTATAGTGATTTCACAGTAAAAGGTATAGTTCTGTAAATAGTTATACCACCTTAATAGTTAAAGATGATATTCTGAGTATTGTGCGAGTGTTGTGAGCTGCTGTTTATATGTAAATACCAACTTCAACAACGTTTCTTTGCCTGATCAAAGGCTAAACTTAAGCTAATAGAACTATATTTAATAACCACAATACCATTCCTTCACCACGAGACGGCAGAAATAATAGTCCGGTTGAAAAAACTTTTTAAAGAGGCAGAAATTGATGATACGGATTTTCAAACTTTCAGTATTATGACAATGAGATAAAATAATAAAAATCTTTGATTAAAAATCAATCTGCGCTGCGGTTTATGATGGCGGTATGGAACAAAAATGAAAAGTTAAATGAAATGAATAGTTGAACCGTCGACGTTGCAACTTAAATGAGTCTAGAAGGCTGACTTTATCGGAAAGCCTGGGTTACTGTCCGGGAGGAAGATTCCTGAAGTGTTGGATCTGGCAATTAATATGATTAATTGCTATCAGTACTTATCATCGTAGTTATAGTTATCATCGTACTTATGATAGTCGGCTTTTTACTATCACTAAGGTGCTGCTGAACAATATTTTTTTCGGTGAAGCGACTGCAATTGACCTCCGCAACTAATTAAAGATTTCACCAACCATAGTAATTTTACACGTGGGAAATCTATATAACTAATAAATTAAACGTGAAAGTTTGTGAAAATGTTTGAATGTTACCACGAGCGTCATTTAGTCATTTATAAACCTAGCTTTTAGATCTCAATATAACATAATTAGTTTGAATTGAATACTAGGTCACCAATTTTGGAACCTTTCCGTAGAAAAAATATTTACGCCAGGGCTTTTCCTGTATTTATATTGCGTAGTGCACAGTGGCCCTGAAATCCTGTAATAGCGGGAACGGTTTCTGTAAGTGATTTATTGGCATTATAAATTTGGTTAAAAGCAGGAGGGGTAGGTGTATATATTTAGTTGTGACATATAGGTACGTTTCAAAAAGCTAATATTGATTTTTTTTTTACCTAGAGCTGTATAAAAATAAAATGAATAAAGCGATTTCATCAAATTCTGTCGACATTTATTTAGTATTATTTTCAGATTTACTGCATATACTTCCGACAGTATCAACCATAAATATAGAAGATGGTATATCTTTCTACTTTCCTTTTCATTTTTTTATTGTTTTATTACTCATCATTGTTATTACCTGCCGGTCATAGTGGGCAACTATTTGGGTTCTCTATAAGTCACGGTGACCCCAAATAATTGGTTACTAGGCCGTCCGGTCCCTGACCGTAATGGAGACACTTTACATGGCTACCTGTACTTGCGTATTTGACAGACAATTACCATAGTTGACAGTGTATTTGACACAGCATTTAGCTTATTGCTTATTTTACAAATGGAGAATATCAAATACGTACAATTGACAAGTTATTTAGTTTTTCTTTTCAATTCTTTACGGCTAGTAGAGTAACTTTTAACAGTAAACTAAATTTGATAGTTCACATGTGTTATACCTTTTTGAAGTGAATACTTTTTTTGTGAAGTAAATTATCTATATTTGTCTATATTTGCATGTTTGCATATACGTCAAATATTTGCCCAACAGCAGACATAAATAGCTATGTGAAGTGCCACCATAGTATATCATTCGAATTCACATTTTCCTATCAAATATCATCTGCTTAGTTAGGTACTTTTCTTGTTGCGAGCTCTTTTTTTCTCATCTTTTCCCACCTCAATCAATTAATCAATTAACCTATTGCCATCCAATGCAGGACATAGACCTTTCCCAATGTAGGCCATGTCTACTTATCCTCCGCCTTCTACATCTAATCTATCCCAGTCACCTTTTTCAGGACATCAGGGAGCGTCTCACTTTCCGTTTGCCTTCTCCCAGCTTCCATTCTAAGTCTTGTTTGACCTCCGTGGCGTAACAGTAGAGCATTCGACTGCTATGCAGGGGGCGCGGGTTCGATTCCCGCTCAGTGCAAAAATTTGTATGCATGAATATGTATATTTGCATTGGTCTGGGTGTTTCTATGTATAATATGTATGTATTTACAAAAAAAAAGTATCTAAGTATGTTTATCCGCATTCTAGATGCCATAACACAAGCCAGTTAAGCTATGCTTACCATGGGTCTAGATAGCGTTGTGTAGAATGTCGTGAAATATTTATTTATTTATTTATCCAATGGCCATCGGTGTTTAGACAGATGTAGCCAGCACACAGTCACTTCAGCTTGGTTATTCTGTTCCCACCTATGAAAAACTATTTACATATGTTAGTCAGAATTACATTCTTACAATACATATTAGTGTCTTAGCTTAAATAGCGTAAAGTGAAATGGTTATAACGTATCTTCAACAAATAAAAGTCACAGTATTAATTTCCCACATCCGTGTATTTTCATTCCCGATGGATTCCACTTGGATCTGTCGGCTTAAAGTTTAATTAAAGATGCAACCTCCCAGAAAGAACTGGTTTAATCCGGTAACAGTTTCGTGAATGGCACTTTAGTGATAATGCTAATTGATTTAACCTTACTAACTTTGTTTTGTAGCAGTTTTCAAAAAAGGCACATTCATACACATATAATGCCTAGATAAACACTTTAAGTACTTACATAATATTGATTCAGCTTGTCAGACTGACGAATTGTCGATATTGATAAACAAAGACTAATAGATCGGTAGCACATTTAAAATTTTTAAAGCTTCACTTCATTGTTATTATTCGAGCTAACCCATAATATAAGAGAAGAATACTAATAATAATAATAATAAATATTTTTTATTGTACACCAAAATACACAAATGAACATTTATTTTATACATAATAATGTACAATGAGCGGCCTTATTGCAAATAACAATCTCTTCCAGGCAACCTCTGGGGCACTGCAAGTATAACACGCACTTACGAATGTCTAAATTGTAAATACTAAATCATGACGCATGAAAGCATGAATTTATGTTATAACAACAGACTGAAAAAAAAACCATCCATTCTTTTCTTTTTCTAATATTTAGAAGCGTGGTACTAAAAATTCTTTTACTAGCTAATGATTTATAAAATAATATGATTTTCAATCATAGATTTTATTTTTATCTGTGTTTGTTTGTATTAATTTAATGATATGTGACTTAAATTACTATGTTTGAACCAATAAATTTTATCTTATCTTTTCTTATCTATCTTATTTTGTTAGCCAAATATATACGATGGATTGACACCACTGTTGAATTAGTAGATCGTTCAAGGTCCAAAAGAAGTTTCAGTTTTACATTTATTCAAAAGTATTTCACATATTGCACAGCTACCATCGCCAGGAGGGACCAGGAGCAACATCCGAGGGTTATGTTCGCGTCCAATGCAAAACTAGTCCGCAATTTAGTTTTGGTTGGTAAAATCAATAATGAATACTTTTAGTAAACAAGATATATCTAGTAGAGTAAGTAAATTTATACATAAAGGAGTAAATTTCCCCGAAAATATCCAAGATCCAACACACGAGGAAGGCTAAAAGGAAGCGATAACGTTGGCTGCGGCTCAAGAATGCAAGATGGCGGACTATTAATCACAGGCCTCGGTGAGGGGATGACGGAACAGTCTCCCCAAGATTGACATACAAGCACTGTTGCTACTTAATTTGATAATGCCTGTTAATGTGCACTGGAATTTGAAAATTTGCTTGCAATACAGATGTAATTAAGTTTTATTTATTCTCTCCTGTATATGAGGGTAGGAATATCCACATTTCACTCGTGGATAGTCATTTTTGTTGTTTGCCTGGTATATTTCTTGACTACAAGCTGCTTCTGCAAATTTTCTAAGCAGAATATTACATAAGGAATCGGATATAACAATTTATTTTTAAGTCTGGATCAAACCCGAGACTCTTAGTTTAGCAGAAGACAAATTTGAAATATGTAGGTGAAATAGGAAACAGAATAGACTCTGGTTTAAAATAGGAGTATCAACCAGAATCAATACTGTTTTAGCTGGTTAAATGCAGAATTTCGATGTCCAACGCTGCGAGAGGGTTCAGTACGTTTAAATTCACTATAATTTTTTATAGGTGTGTATCCTTGACGGACCGTTTTCATTTTCATTAGTTCTTTATAGGTGGCAGCACGTGAGTGAAAATAATTGAACTTGAAGTTAGAGTTAAATGTTTTTCTTTTTCAAATCAAATTCAAATTATTTTTGCATAAGGTTACAGAAAGCTTGTGAAAGATACATTTTAATTAAATGTCTGCTGTATTACAAACTCTTCAATTTGTGCAAATATTATATAGGTACTATCTATTGAACTTGTGATATTGCATTATCACAAGTTCAATTAGAGAGTATTAGCAATACTTTAATTGCAGAGTTAATGTCATAAATATTAAAAGCAAATAATGAGAATTTTTGTAGAGATTAATATCAATTAACAGGTAATATGTCAATATTGCCTGTTATTTGATATTTATTTATTTATTATATTCTTTATTGTACGCCAATTACAATATTCATGTTACAGAAATATGAGAAGACAATGGCAGTACAAAGGGCGGCCTTATCGCTTTACACAATATCTTCCAGGCAACCTTTATACATTATCAAAGCATTGAAAGAAGGGTAGGTCAGAAGTACTCGAAACCGGCGGGTTTGCATCAAAAGTTAGTAGAGGTAGCTCGTAAAGAATGTAAGGATAGAAGCGAGTGATGGGCTGTTGTCTCTGCCTACCCCGAAGGTAAACAAGCGTGAGCATATCTATATATGTATAATTACCAACAGTTATGTTAAGGAGGAGGTAGGACACGGCGATATTTCCGCCCAATTGAGCAGTCCGACTGGAGAAGTACCTCCGCCCTACAGAATACCACGGCTATAATAACTTCGTGTTGTATTTCCAGCGGTGAGTAGGGTAGCCAGAGCTCACTGGAGAATTTGTGTTGTCAGTGGGAAGATTAAAGGCTTGTCCTGCTTTGTCTTCTACACTAACGGCACAGAAACTCTGTACTTACAGGGTTGACAACGCAACTGTGACTCCTCTGGTGTTACAAACGTCTATAGGCCACGGTAACCACTTTTCATCAGGTGGGCGGTGTGCTTGTCTGTCAGCTAAGTGATATAAAAAAATAGTATTTGCACAGCTGTTCTCAGGAGTTGGAAATCTTACAAGTGATCAAATTGTCCCAACTTCTAAGAACAATACGTGAAGTTTGTTCAATTAACTATGACCTCATTTATCTCATGATAATCTGTAGATGCCACGAATTCATCAGCTCAATCTCTTCATTAGCTATATTATATCTAGTCGACGGTACTATCAACTCTGGCCTACCAGCATTGGGAGAGGCCTAGTCCAGCAGTGGACTTGCGATGAGCTGACTTGATTTGACTACCAACTATTCTGTAATTTAGAGCTAGTGAAAAAATAACATGACATTGTATACTGAAGTTTGTAAACACAGTGGTGCAAAAATTTTATACCTCTGAATACAAATACATTACCTATAAGGTAGTATTATATTCTTAAATAATAAAAAAAATCGAACCCCGTTCAGTGCAAATACTTGTATGCGTGAATATGGGTATTTACATTGGTCTCACGTTAAGCCGTTGAGTTGTCATACCTATACCTATGACAGTCGTTGTGGGTAGTTGTAGCCCTCAAAAGTTCAACTAGGCTTACTACCGAACTTTGATATCGCCAATTAGTTGTGGAGGTCATATGGTGGTCGCAAATTGGGAATAAAGGCTCAGATATGATGAAAAATTATGTAGGAAAAGAGGTGACCAAAATTTTTGTATTCCATTGAACGGTATTTAATCTATCATGGTCATTCATGTATTGTATACTGAAGTTTGTAAACACAATGGTACAAAAATTTTATACTTCTGAATACAAATATACATTACCTATAAGGTAGTATTATATACTTAAATAATAAAAAAGCGATCCCCGTTCAGTGCAAATACTTGTATGCGTGAATATAGGTATTTACATTGGTCTGGTCGTGCCTCGGACAACACGTTAATCCGTTGATCCCAGTTGTCATTCCAACACCTATGACAGTCGTTGCGGGTAGTTGTAGCCGTCAAAAGTTCAACTAGGCTAACTACTGAACTTTGATATAGCCAGTTAGTTGTGGAGGTCATATGGTAGTCACAAATTGGGAAAAAAAGGGTCAGAGAATAAATGAATATGATGAAAAATGGCAATCGTTGAAGTGGCAATGGGCGGGACACATAGCGCGCAGAACAGATAGCCGATGGAGCAAAAAAGTTCTGGAATGGCGACCGCGTACGGGTAAACGTAGCGTAGGACGCCCAACGGCCAGGTGGAAGGACGACCTCATGAAGGTCGCCGGGAAGCACTGGATGCGGGCTGCTTTATATCGGTCATTCTGGAAGTCTATGGGAGAGGCCTATGTTCAGCAGTGGACTATATGTGGCTGACATGATGATGATGATGATGATGATGAAAAATTATGTAGGAAAAGAGGTGACCAAAATGATTTATTCCATTCAACAGTATTTAATCTATCATGGTCATTCACATTATTCACTACCAATACTCCAGTTCCTTGGTGATCATTGTGCTTGCAACAACGCCGTAATATCTAGTGACAGGGTCTAGGTGTACATGCATGGACATTTATTAAATAAGTATTGTAATTTATCATTATTTTGACCTTATGTATTGATCTGAGTGCTTGCATGGACATTTTATATTTTATTATTCATTTTAATCTGTATCTTGACATTTTGTAATTTGGAATTCTTCTTGACTTATCTTATTTACTTAATAATTCACTTTTTAATTTTTGTCAGTCTCATTGTTCATGAATTTAAGGAATACTAAACTTAGACTAAGATTTCTATATTTTCAATACAATGTAACATTGTTCAGAAAAATAAATAAACAAATATCGGAAACTCATTATAATACAACATGGTAAATATCCCAATTACTTTAATATTAAAGCAGAACGGTAGTTCTTGCTACTTCAGAAAACTGCAGTCTCCTTCACCATGCTCAGATATTACCAGATATCTAAAATCAATAACAATTTGACATTCGTATCCCACTTCAGAAAAGTGCATAAAATTTAAAACCATCTGCTAACCGAATGATAATTTTGATTTATTACTTCCGTCTCTAGTAAAGGATTTAATCAAAAAAGAACCAGCATCTGTCAGAGCTATTAACACGGTAAAAGCTTTAATATCAAAGCACATTACGCTGAGGTTATTGCAATAAGCCCCGTGATATACTGGGGAATAAAATGGTCGTGCATAAAGCCGTTTCGTCATTTTGAAGTTAGAACTAAGCCTTTATAATACGATTATATTAGTTTTCATCGGTTCTTAAGTAACTAGCAAACTAAATAATAAAAGAAGAGTCGATAACTTAGTAGTTGATAAGAGGGATGGAAGCAAAGGCCGTTCCTACTTTCCTGCTAAACACGATCTTCTTAGCGTTGTTATCACCTGCGTTCGAGACTTTCCTGTTCGAGTTTCCGTTGACTCATTCTTCTTCTTTGGTTGGTACCCTCATAAATATAAAGAAGACAGTTGAAGCCAAAGCTTTATCAATCTGTTAACAGGTATCAGCTGTAAAGTTCAATTTGAAGGTTGTGGCTCGGTCTCCAAAATTCATTGTAGGCCCCATTATACATTCCCTATTGCCCTCTATAACACTGAGTCGCATAACATAGTTGCGACCTGTACACATGTTATAATCCATTTATCTACTCCTTCAAAAATAAATTTATGTAGGAATTTAAACTATCATGGTCACTCACATCAGTATCAAAATAAACGGGATATTTACCATGTTTCATTGTTTTGAGTTACCGATATTTCGGCACTATTGCAAGCACCATGATCACGGAGGAACTCGAAACAATGAAACATCACATCCCGTTTATTTTGATAATAAATTTATAGACAAAAAGTTAGTGTCTGTGTGCAAGTCCTTAGCCTGCTACCCGAACTTGCATACTGTATGTATTCAATATCACGCACGGGCTATCAAATGCTACGTGAAAACTGACCGATTAAATACCGCTTATACTTCATTGATACCCTGCCAATCGATATTCAACCTTATCTCATTTCAATAAGAGCCATAACATCCAACAGCATAAGCATGGGTTATAAACGATAGAAATATTGTCAGAAAAAATATTGCGTGCCTTCAAAATTATTGCTTTGTCACGGAGTTTATGTTGGTTTTATTTTGCGTTTAATGTTTATATTTAAAATCCATTGCAGTAATGAGAAAAGCAGCTTGCTCGTAAATTGTGGATTACTAAACATCATAAAATAAGGTTTTATTGAAAAACGGTGTGGTGAACTCGCTGGTTTAACACCAGAACCTTTAGTTCTCTTACACAAAGGTTTTAATCAACTATTATTCGTATAGTATGACTCATTAAATCGAAAGTATCATCAAAACAGCCTCACGAAAACTCGGAGTCCTGAACAGAGTGAGACGATTTTTCACGCCGGAGCAGCGGTGTCTTCTATACAAATTCGCTCCTGTGTGGAATACTGCTCGCATCTCTGGGATGGTTCAGCAAAGTACTTACTAGATGCTCTCGACAGGTTGCAGCGACGTGCGGTCCGCATCATTGGGAATCCCGAGGACACGAACACCTTAGAACCTTTACAGATGCGTAGAGATGTTGCGTCTATGGCTGTATTTTACCGTCTGTAGCATGGGGAGTGTTCTGATGAGCTCTTCCAATTAGTCCCATCCTCCCCTTTCCTACACAGGACAACACGTGCAGGTCGTAGATGTCATCCGCACACGGTGCAAAACATCCGATCAAGAACCAAGCGGTTCGGAGACTCTTTCCTCTGTCGCACCATTAAGGCCTGGAATTAATTACCAGCTCACGTGTTTCCTTCTTCCTACAGTCCCGGGTCCTTTAAGCGGGGCGTGAAAAAGCATATGAGGCCATCAAGCTGAGTGTCACCATTGTCACACGGTATGTGTAAGTAATGGTGACCCTCTTTTCTAGGACTTTGCCTTCAGCTTACCATCAGGCAAGACGAAGTCCAATTGACGTGTCCTATATAAACAAAAAAAAAATTAAGTAGAATTTTCTAACTTAATCTACATATTTTGGACTATCATGGTCTATGAACGTTGCCCTAGCTTCTTTTCGTCCAGCAGGGTACAGTCAATTATCGGACTAAGTATAAAAAAATCTTCGTCAGTAAGTTCATCAGATTCTTAGGTAACTAAATTAAATTAATGGTAAGTATTCTTGTTTCTGACTCTTGCATATCCGATGCAATAATCAGTAAAAAACTTAACAAGTAAATTTAACATTATCAATAGCATCTTCGCGTTGTTACAAATAGTTTCTGAGGATTTCACAGTTGCTTCCAAATGTAAAATCAGAAGTCCGCTTATTCCTTCTGTTAGTCTGGCTTATACCACTTATATGGGAGCGATAGCTATATGACCTCCTAACCTTGAGGAGAAAGTCTGACCCTGTAAAAATAACACAAAAACGTCAAAATAAAGACAACAAGGCAACAATAAAATTAAAAATATTGAAGAGGTATTGCTTCCTAACTTTAAATCTCCATTGTTCTGGACACAATGCGGGAGAGGGACTTGTGGCTAAGTAGCAGCTGAGTATGATGAGAAAGATGAGTAATAGTAACTAGGTCAATCTGTAAGAAAATATCAAATTTCAGACGTTTCGCAAGCAGACTGAAAGTCAACGTCTTCTGAGTCTTTTGCCAATTCGGTAGAGGCGTCAACGAGGTTGGAATAACACTCAAAAAATGATGACAATGCAGAATATCTGCTGTCCGCAGTCTGTTGTTGATAAAATAAATCAGTATTACAACTGAAATCCAACCAGGAAATCATGAAATTGAAGATGTTATCGCCAGAAAACATGCTGCTGTCGTTGTTACATAATTATTAATGCGTAGGTACACATAATTGTTATTTCACTCGGGAAATTCGTTCGCGCTGAATCATCTCAATCAATCAAGTCATGTTGCGTGGGGAAGGTGCAGTGACCATGGTATCGCGTTTCTTGAGACTTTTGGAAAAGATTTGTTTCGTGGCACATAAGTACGTGAAGATAGATAGTATCATGCGATGATACGTGCAGAGGTGAAAATCGCGTTACAGTTACAGCGGCGTTGGTTTCCAGCCTTAATATTTATTTATTTATTTCAGGCATTTAATATTAACTTTAGTAACCGCGGTAGCCTAGTGGTATGGGTAATGGACTGCTGAGACGAGGTCTCGGGTTCGATCCCAGGTTTTACCATGGCACACACCAATGACTTTCTGATGCTTTTCCTCCTTCGATGCTTCCTCTCGAAATCCGGATGACCACTAACAGTGCAACGTTCAAGTACAAAGTACGTCAGCTCTACAGTAGCCCCTAGTCACAGTAATGTGTAAAACCTCAATGTTAGATATATTTTATCATTATGTAAGATTATATAACTATACGTAAGTTTATATTATATAAGTATATATTATACGAATATATATAAGTACCTAGTGTAGTTAAATGTCTGTGTATGAATTTCTTATGTATTATAGTGTGTATGTATAATGTATGTATTATTATTGAGATCATAGATAATAATATATGGATTATTATTTTGCCTGCACCTACCTCAATGTGCATTCAGTCAACAAAGTATCGGGAATGAATGTTTTGTTTATAGTTCCAAATTCAAATGTTTGTTTTTTTTGTTGTGGTTTGATTGGCACAACTGCTTTCTATTTTGGCGCGGAGTTTGAGTTGCATCTGTCATTTATGTTAAAAACAGTGCTGTTTTTAGTTTTATAATATCTAGTGTGTATTGCGAATTTCATAATGGACAAAAACATCGAACAAAGAGTCTGTCTTAAATTTTGCATCGCCAATGGAATTTCATGTTCGGAGACACTGAAAATGTTACAGAAGGCTTACGGTGAATCGACTTTATCAAAAACACGTGCTTATGAGTGGTACAAAGCGTTCAAAAGCAGTCGAGATATGATGGAAGATTTGCCTCGTTCTGGTAGGCCATCAACGTCTGCAACTGAAGTTAACATCGCAAAAGTGAAGGAAATAGTGACTGAAAATCCTCATTCAAGTTTGAGAGAGATGGCCGCCGAACTTTCTGTATCTCACGAGTCGATCCGTACCATTTTAACTAGTAATTTGGGTATGAAACGTGTTGCTGCCCGACTAGTCCCAAAAGGCCTGAGGACATGCTAGAACGGGTCAATACCGACCCAACATTCATGAAACGCGTTGTTACTGGTGACAAGACGTGGGTTTACGAGTTTGACATGCATACTAGTCAACAAGCTTCGGAATGGCGCCTTCCAACTGAACCAAAACCGAAAAAACCACGTCAAAGTCGATCAAAAGTCAAAGTCATGTTGACTGTTTTCTTTGACTATCGCGGTGTTGCGCACTCGGAATTTTTGCCGGAAGGTCAAACGGTATATAAAGAATATTATTTGAGCGTTATGCGACGTTTAAGAGAACAAATTCAACGAAAAAGGCCAGATTTGTGGAAAGAAAATTCTTGGATTTTGCACCACGATAATGCGCATTCGCACAAGGCCATCATTGTGAACGAATTTTTGTCCAAATACTCAACAAATACCATCGAGCAACCACCATATTCACCAGATATGGCTCCAGCCGACTTCTTTCTTTTTCCTACACTCAAATTACCACTTCGTGGCACCCGTTTTCAATCAGTAGAAGACATAAAAGAGAATTCGCGGCGAGAACTGAACTCAATTCCGGAAACAGGGTTTAAAAAATGTTTTGATGATTCGTTGGCGTAAGTGCATCGTTTCTGAAGGAGCATACTTTGAAGGTGATAAAATAAATTTGGATGAATAACAATTTTTTTGTGTATTATTGATTTTTTCCCGCTACTTTCTTGACAGAGTAGTATCTCTCCATCACCCTAAGGTTGACTGTTAGATAATGCCTTTGGCATTAAGTCCGCCTTTGTACAAAATTACTGTGCATAAAGTTGAATAAAATAAATAAATTGTGTGTATTTATCGTAGGTTTATAAGTGCCCGGTTAATGGCAATAAGCTTGCCACCTATTACATTGGGACCTAAACATAAACTGGCGAAATGTGGGTGCTAGCACCTCTGCCTACCCCTTCGAGGACATAGGCGTGTGTTTATATTATGTTCATGTTTTAAAATAAATTATGTAATATCTAGAAGAAGAAACAAAATTAAAAAAAAATTAAATTTGAAAATTAAAAAGACGAAATTAATTTTATAAAAATATCTTACGATGCGAGCTCGGTTATATAACAACCAGGTAACATTTTGTAATAACAGTTCACCTAATTACTGGTTAGGCTGTCAAGCATGACGTCATAAAAATAATAACTTAATTGCTATTGAGACCAACGTCAGAGTCATGCGAGGCATGTTCCTTGAAGTAGCAAGATTTGCGATTACAATATACAATACTGCTACAAATACAGCTATCGTTGCGTGACATCAAAATTACGTGTGAGCTGTTACTTGTACGGAATAAATATATACTAAAAATATTTTATAGGTATAGTCATATAACTATACCTATTAAGGAAGTGTACCCACTAATAGATATTACCTAGAGATACCTCCTGTAGAGCAAAACATGCATTGAACTTTTAATTCTTACCATTTAAGATGGAAATACCCTCAGATATATTTTTTTATCTAGGACATGCAAATTTCACTTCACCTCGCCTGATGGCAAGCTAAATATATCGGACTCGGGTTTCCAGATGCCGAGGTGTAAGCAATATTTTTTTAATTTTATTTTGACTTACTTTGAGGGTTGATTTGTCAGCGATTTTGGTTGTCCCTCCTTCATTATTATTTTTTTTTTTTTTTTATATAGGACACGTCATTAATTATCTGCATCTTAACGTGATATAGGAATATAATAGTATTAATAATAAAGAGACTATAAAAGCCATCGTTCCCATTATCTCTCAGAATTCCTGGCCACCCCACCCAAGTCGCGTGCCGACCTTGCTTTCTATTCACCTTTGATGCCTACCCAATATCTCTGTACCCGTTATAACCGAGTCACGACATAGCACGAGCAGCCTTTGTGTAAAGCCAGCCTAATATTATGAACTTTAAACAAAATTAAGTGACTTAGTAATGGATGCAAGAACTTGGCGAACATTTAACTAGTCATTCTCTTATTGTCAGCGCTTTAACTTGTCAAGTCTTATGACACGAGTAGACTCGTCTAGGTCGCATTGAGTTAATAGTTTGTAATTAGACAGTGCATTGTTGCAATCTCTTTAAGCTGTCCTGAGAAATTGTGATTAAGAATTAATTGTTTTTTTTTTATATAGAACTCGTCAATTATATTTCGCCTTGCCTGATGGTTAGCTGAATACAAAGTCTCTGAAAACAGGGTCATTATTACCTACATATACTATGTGACAATAGTGACACTCAGCTTGACAGCCTCATCATATGCTTTTTCACGTCCCGCTTTACACGCTCGGGACTGTAGGAAGAAAGAAACACGTGAGCTGGTAATGAATTTCAGGTCTTAATGGTTCGACAAAGGAAAGAGTCACCGAACCGTTTGGTTCGGTGAAATAGCCGAGTGGTTTCCGGCAGAGTAAAATTAGGACCATCACATCTCTTCCCATGCGGGGTGGTACAAGGCGACTAAGGGATAGGGCTGTTTAACATTAGACAGATATATACAGACTCCCCCTCGGATGCATTGCTCAAGTCAACAATAGTGTTCGGAAAACGGCAATATGCTCACCCCCTATTACGTGGTCCCGAATACAATGATTGGTGAAATGTGGGTGTCATTTTACCTCTGCCTAACCCTCCAGGGACAAAGGCGTGATTATATGTATGTATGTATTGTGTGAAATAATCATACAACTTACTAATAGCAGTCTTTGTCTTTCTATACTAGTATGACACGAATACTCGTACTGGTCTATTATACCGAAATACTGACGTTCGGGTTAATGTGTGGATGTTTGTTACTTTTTTATGGTGCCCAAAATCCTCACGGACCAACACCGGAGGCGGTGGGGATGGTTATGTCGGACTTAAACTAACTAAAATGCACGCCAACTGTGTGCACCGCAGGTTGCTGAAAGTAAAAGTATCTGATACATATTCCTCGCAGCCTGGTCCAAGACCGTCTCTTATGAGACGGCCCTCATCTTGTCCCAGGGTATGCCGCCGCGGCCTGCTTCTACTAAGAGAGGTTCACTCGGTACCCCTAGGCTCGCGCTGGATGTTTGCTACTCAATCAATAGAATATCACATTTGATTTCAGGAATAGGTTCAAGCGAGTCACAGGAAAGGGATTAGTATTTCATATTCTTTCTTTAAAACACATAATTTACAATCTCAGGGCCTTCGGAACCGTTGACGAGTTACTACACATTTTTCGTTATAACCCTGAGCTGACAATGACAACAGTGACAAAAACGAGATAATTTTGAAAACACATTTGAGGATTGCTTCATAACCTTGCATACACTTAGGCTTGTTCATTGTGTTTACATTACATTGTCACTCTATTGAAACATTGTCATCGTCATCATTCGTTAGTCTCGGTTGCACCTTCTGTAGGTTGAATGAAGTTGTTGTAAATCGATCTATTGGTTTTGAAGTTGCTAAGCTTCATTTCAAGACCCGAATGAAAAAACGTACTATGAATTTGATATGTTTTTTTTTTCTTTATTTATATTCTAGGATGCTAAGAAGAATGGGTGTTGTTCAGAATGATCACCATTTCTAATGCTGGCCTCGAAAAACCCAGGATTCGTTTTTTTACCATTTTTAAAAGGGGTGAATATACACATTTTTTAGCTTTATTTTTCACCCTCTTCTCATAAGGTTGCAAATAGCAGGTAGCAGAGTCGTTCAATGAAATGATGTTTGGTTTTCAGAATTTGATTTCTAAGATATATTTTTAGATACATATTAACCAGTTACACATCAGTCTTATAAAAAAACATGTATGTTAAAATATTTCCTAAATATTTAAACATTAACGACGCAAATCTTAAGCACATTATCACCTAGATATCGGCACTTAAGGACGGCTTAATAATTTATAACATGCCCTTACGTACGCCCTTATGGTAACATTTACTTAAGTTATATTTTCGAAGCCTATCTACCAATCTACCACACTCACCCCTATCTGCGTAGCCATAAATCAAACGGATTTTCATTTATACAAATACAATAAGGCTGTCTATACACACATTATCGTGCAGCCCAGGGCGCCGTTCTATCATCGGGCATTAGAAGATAAGCTTCGGCACGCATTGAGCTGAACACGATAATCGTAGTGACGACCCTGCCGAACTTGAACACGTAATGAGTTGATTTGCTTATTGACAATTAGTTTTACTTACGGGATTGCAAACTTTTTTATACCACATAGGTGGCAGACAAGCACGCTTAATAGATATTAACACGTTCATTTGCCACGGAAATCGTGGCGTATGGACGTATGCAACACCAGGGGAGTCACACACGTACTGCCAACCCTATAAGAATAGAGAGTTTCTGTGCTGTCAGCGTTGAATACAAAGTTGAAAAAGCCTTAGGTCTTCCCACTGACAGCACATAAACTCTCCAGTGAGCTCTGGCTACTCTACTCACCGCTGATAATTAATTGTTTTTTATTGTTAGGATCACAGCGCAGTATTTTTTTTTATAACCTTTACGTGGCCCACCTGTTGGGAAGAGGTAACCGCAGGTAAACCCAACAACAGCTCGACTCCAAATTTGTCTCAAAACCTCAGCCACTATAATTGCCCATAACCCTACAAACCACTACATAACCACGTTTAATCAAAGATTTGCCCATAAAAATATAAATACTTGCTCACATAGAGTTAAGCTCGTCTCTATACATAAGTTTAGGCCATATATGTGAACATTTATCACGTATCGTGTACTAGAATGAAGAAACACAGAAAGAATACACGTAAGTATTAAAGCAATAAATTATTGTATTAAAGAATTAAGAAGTAAAGGTAATATGCGCTCAAATTGCGGTCCAAGTGAAAAACTGATGGCTAGAGCAGAAATGATGAACGAGTATAATACGCGGGTGAATTTCCCAAGTGTGCCAGAATGAAAAATGAAGCCATCTCTTTACTTTACCGTTTGACATTACTCTGCGGAATCGGATTCTTATAAGCGTTACAATTGCTTGATGGAATGTTATAAATTTAATTCCCAATCTTTTGTCATAAAAAATTCTATCGTAATGATAATATAACTTAACACGGGTTTAGTTAGAGTACGCAAGAATATATAAGACACAAGTAAGCGGTGCCTTTGGTCTTGCCACCGACAGCACAAAACCTCTCCAGTGAGCTCTGGCTACCCAACTCACCACCGGGAACACAACAAGAGGTTATTATAGTCACAGTATTCTGTAAGGCGGAGGTACTTCCCCAGTCGAATTGCTCTATGGGGCGTGTGATACAGTCGTGTACGAAGATTAATAACTCTTTTCTAGCAGCGATTTTCGTCTGAACTCTCAACTATGAGAGGAAAGCTAGCGCCAGAGGCTTGTTCTTAGTTTAGCAGGTGCATCGGTAGGGCCCTCTACACCTAATTTTTGACATGTCGAATAACAAGGAACAACTTTTGTATCATTTTGGTAACAAGCAGAAAAGCAAACAAAAAAACTGACCCGTTCCCGATACTTATAATTTCAGGTACATTTCAGAACTCAGCAAGAACGTCAGCAATTTCTACTTAACCAACCAATGCATCATACAAAGCAATAAATAACAAACCATTGTGTTTGAAACTTATAAATTAATGTTTAGCGTTCAACTCTGCGAATAATATTTCATATTTCTAATGGTGCAGTCGCCATTGTTCGCCGCAGATGACTGATCGAGTTGGCTGTTGTAGCTTAAATCAGCCAGCAGCTTGGTTAGTTTGAAAAATATTTTAAAAAGCTTCACTACAAAATAACGCTTATGTAAATAGCCATCATAATCATCCTTGCTTTAGTCCTGGTTCACGTCTCTGGCGTGGCTTTCGTTTGATTTTTCGGCCCAAGTAATGGTTAGGCTAATCTCTGAGTATTTCATTACCAACTCACGGGTTTCCTTCATCCTACAGTCTCGAGTTCTTTAAGCGGGGCGTGAAAAAGTATATGGTGAGGCTGTTAAGCTTAGTATCACCATTGCAATATGGTATATGTATGTAATGGTGGCCCCCTTTCTTGAGACTAGGGAAGTACCTCCGCCCTACAGAATACCGCGGTTATAATAACTTCGTGTAGTGTTTCCAGTGGTGAGTAGGGTATTCAGAGCTCACTGGACAATTTGTGCTGTCAGTGGGATGACTTTCCATCAGGTGGGCCGTGCGCTTGTCTGTCACTTAAGAGGTATGAAAACAAAAAGACTGCCTTCAGCTTATCATTAGGCGAGGTTGTCTTATTGACGTGTCCTATATATAAAAAATAAGGAAAGAGTGCGCCAGAGCCTTGATGGCTATAATAGTGAGGCCTAAAACGTGGATTTTCATTTTCAGGAACGGTGTTACGTTGGATAGGGTATTTACTACACCTGGATCTCGATTCTACTAAAGCAAAACTACCGTCATACCACATATAACGTAAAAGTAACATTACATTTTAAACTTTATTTCCTTAAGATTAAAGTCCAAAATTTTTTTTTCCATTTTTCTTTTTCATTCACTTTACAAAAAACCTTTTAATTTTAAAATTAAATGGCTATTTTAGCAGTATGACAGTGGTTTTTCCTTAGCAGAATTGAGGCCCTGATCAACTTAGCAACGAAATAAGTGTGACTTTCTCGGGTGCTGAAGTATTCACTACACAGTCAAAGGGTCTAATGATGGAAATTTAGTACGGTATTAGTCCATTTAATTAAACTTTATAGAACTATTTGGCCATGCTGATCAGGTCGGGGAAAGATAGTTAGAGGTGGATGGGCAGCTTATATCCTTTGATTACTCTATCTGTTCCACCCGCACCCGCATAAGTATTAGATGAGATCCCCATACTTAATTGTGCTATGGTCTGTATAAAATTACAGGAATCGATTTGTGAATCTGGAAATCTAATATAGGCTCTATTGTAAATTAGTTGCTTTTGAACACAAAAAATCGTTCCTGAAGTAAGAGAAGGCAAGAGCCTGTTTGTCTAGTTGTTTGATATGGACGCAAAAACTTTGGAATAGACTATGATGCAGTTATTTTGTGTGAAAAAGCTCTTATACAGGCTCATAATCTGCCGTATATTAATTGATCCCCATTGATTGAGAAGAACCGGAGACCGATATGACCAAAAGTTTATAAATCATTTTTAAGAATCGTTTGGACACAAATAAGAAGACAGTATGAAACAAAAGTATAGTTATATACACATGAGTTTAATGACCTATAGTGCATTATAGAGTACATAGTTATAAAATAGACCATTATTTGTATTTACATAATAATTTTATATGTATGTATGGATAATGGATTGCTGAGACGAGGTCTCGGGTTCGACCCCAGGTTTTACCATGGCACACATCAATGACTTTTCGATGCTTTTCAAAGTTATGTGTGTATTTATCGCAGGTTTATAAGTGCCCGGTTAATGGCAATAGGCTCGCCACCAATGTAATGGGACCTAAACATAAACAGGCAAAATGTGGGTGCTAGCACCTCTTCCTACCCCTTCGGGGATATAGGCGTGAGTTTATGTTATGTTTAATAATTTTATAGTCCAAATATGGCTACGAGTATTCCAAATTGCAATCACAAATCTCGTTCAGGCGGTGATTATGTTAAAAGCCCACTGTTAGCTGTTACGATTTATGAGATCACTGCATTATATATTACATATTCGAGCTGTGGATCACATGCTTTAAATTTGTTGGACACAATAACCATCAAACAGGTTTGAATATTTACCCAACAAATTTACTAAGAACTAACAAAATAACGGTGCTATTTTGTTTAAAAACGTGAATAATAATAGTCTCTACACAATTACAGTCAGAATTAGATCTATCTTGACTACATATACTCACGCCTTCCCCCCTACATACTCCCTATATATCCCTACATATCCCTACATATCCCTACATATCCCTACATATCCCTACATACACCCTCTCTACATATACTCCCCATTCGGGATTTATCACCGAATGAGGAGGTAGAGGTGTGTAAAACACCCACATTTCACCAACTAAAATTTTCTGTCCAGTACAATAGAGGGCGAGACTATTGCCATCAGGCGGGCTCTTAGTCACTGGCAGTATGTTTACTGTCTGATGGAAAACAATCCTCTTAGTATTCTTAGCCTCTTAGTCGCCTTCTATGACATCCACAGGAAGAGATGGGGTAGTTCTATTTTACTCCACCGGAAGCCAATGCAGCTTGAATACAAAGCTTCAAAATGATTCTTAATACCAAGGTACTAAGAGCTCTCAAACTTTGATATTTGCTATACTTAAACTATTTATTGATTTTAATTGTATTATCCTCCGAACTAAAGGTACGTATCAAATATCAGAACAATTAGTGAACAGGAGGGGGGAATACGAAGGCATTAAGATTATTCTTAGATGTCACCCGCACACGGTGCAGAACATCCGATCAAGAACCAAGCGGTTCGCTGACTCTTTCCTCTGTCGCACCATTAAGGCCTGGAATCCATTACCAGCTCATATGTTTCCTTCTTCCTACAATCCCGGGTCCTTTAAGCGGGGCGTGAAAAAGCATATGATGAGGCTGTCAAGCTGAGTGTCACCATTGTCACACGATATGTGTAAGTAATGGTGATCCCCTTTTCTGAGACTTTGCCTTCAGCTTACTATCAGGCAAGGCGAAGTCTAATTGACGTGTTCTATATAAAAAAGGGTACTTTGTTCGTGAAGTTCAATCTGGTGCTGACTGAACTAATTTTGGTTGCAGTTAACGTATAAAAGAATCATATCGCGTTGTAGTGTAAAGTGATTTTGCGATCATCGTGCGATTCACAGTAGCGATTATCTCGATATCTTGTTTATCTTGTTAACCTTTCTTTTTCATTCGAGTGCCAACCCCAGTACATTTAAAGCTTGAAATTTGGCTCTAGGATTGTTATTTTGGGTTTTACTGCAGCGACTACGACCCTAACGTAGATTCTAGATTACTGATAGACGTACAAATGGTTTTATAAATACACACACACACATATAATCACATTGGTTTCTATTTATTGTACACTCGTTTCAGTTTTTAACAAATATTTTCATTATTTAATTTTTTTAAGAATATTATAATCGAAATGACTAACATTCCCTCTAACAGTCTAACCCCTCCAGCTAAGCTAAATTGCTTGTGCTAGGAGTGGGTTCACGTCGATAGTATAATAGGCAGGATACGAACCCGGGACCTCTCGATCGTAAGGACGACTCCTTAACCACTAAGCTACCGACGCTTAAAGATTTGGTTTTTTTTTTATACCACTTAGGTGGCAGACAAGCACACGGCCCACCTGATGGGAAGTGGTTACCGTGACCTATGGACTCGTGCAACACCAGGAGCGTCACACTCGCGCTGCCGACCCTAAAACTGTTTGTAGAAAAGTCAATCTTCAGTTCAGTTCGCTTTTGAACAAACAGCTCTTATATGTGTTTCATTACATTCCTTTGTCCATAAAATAAATTAATATAATTATCAGTAAACTTTTTTCGATACTGCAAACAAAAGCTTTTTAAATTCTTCATCTACTCATGTGGGTATTATAATTTAATTTTAAATGTTAATGTAATTAGCGAGATGTTGTCGGTTGAAAAATGTTTCTCTTCGCCTGTACTGAAAATATATATTTTTGAAAAGGTTAATTACTTAAATATTACTTTTTTGTAGTGATTAAAACTTGTTACCTTTTATTATATAGCTTGTGCAGATCGAATATTTTTATTGAATGGGAAATGCCAACTAATTATATAATATGATACATCCGGTAATATAGGATTAATTTAATAAATGCAACGCTATAACGCGATGTACATCAGTTTCTGATTTTTAGTTCATTATTTTCTTTCTTTTAGGGGTTTAATTACTAGTTTCTTGGGTAACTATTTTTATACCATTTTGGCGTAGACAATTTTTTTTGTTAAATATTAGTAATCAAAATTATTAGTAATG
This sequence comes from Eilema griseolum, assembly GCA_963662185.1. Classification (NCBI taxonomy): domain Eukaryota; kingdom Metazoa; phylum Arthropoda; class Insecta; order Lepidoptera; family Erebidae; genus Eilema; species Eilema griseolum. The sequence goes on from OY759238.1 coordinate 23,557,882, forward strand.
CCTCTGGCTAAGCTAAAATTTTTGTCTAAAGCTAAAACTTACTCTAATAAGTTCACGTCATTGATGTAATAATATAAAAGTGAATGGTTCATTTCCTGTTCAGTACCAATATTTGTGTATGCCACGGTGAATGGTCTAATGAGCTCTTCCAATTAGTCCCACCCTCCCCTTTCCTACACAGGACAACACGTGCAGGGCTTAGATGTCACCCGCATACGGTGCAGAATATCCGATCAAGAACCAAGCGGTTCGGAGACGATTTCCTTTGTCGCACCATTAAGGCCTGGAGTTAATTACCAGCTCACATGTTTCCGTCTTCCTACAGTCCCTGGTCCCTTAAGCAGTGTGTGAAAAAGCAGACGATGAAGCCGTCAAGCTGAGTGTCACCATTGTAACATGCTTGTATTGTAACTTTGCCTTCATCTTACCATCAGGCGAGGCCAAGTCTAATTGACGAGTCTTATATTAAAACAAAATGTTTTCATCGACCCAGGTTGGGGAGTTTCCATACATACATACATATTATAATCACGCATTTATCCCCGAAGGGTTAGGCAGAGGTGAATTAACACCCACATTTCACCATCATTGTATTCGGTCCCACGTAATAGGGGGTGAGCCTATTGCCGTTTTTCGGGCACTATTGTTGCCTCAAGCCATGCATCTCTGGCTTAATCTGGGATGTATTTATCCGTCTGATGTTAAACAGTCTTATTCCTTAGTCGCCTTGTACGACACCGCATGGGAAGAGATGGGGTGGTCCAAATTCTACTCTGCCGGAAACGGACGGAGTTTCCATGTAACAGGTTATTATTTTAGAAAAAAATGAATCTAAGTTATCCTAGGATATTATATTATATTAATATTTCTAGCATACTTATTCGTGTTTATCTACATTAGAAAATTATTATACTTCAGTTAGTATACAACCAAAGCTTCACCAAAACAAGGTTCTAATCTCAGCATCACATTACGATATTGTACACAGACCCGACCCTAAAGATTAAAATTAATTTCTCACACCTTTTATTTATTTCATCGCTCCACAATCAACAAAACACTTGTAAACCTCGTCCTGGCACATAATAAAATAAAAAACTCCGAGAGATATTTTTCTTTTTTCTTTGTAAATAATATATGGCGTCGGAGATAGCCGGCATCAGCCACCTTGTTTTAAAGGTTGTTGTAATAAATCCTGTGTTGCCAGTTAACTGCCGAAACAAATCGTCGTGTCTAAAATTTTCTGAATCGCCTTTTTCACTGTCCCGTTTCTTAAGAATTCGTGTTTCTCATTCTTTTAGATTTATTTTATTTTTTTGTTTATTTAAATCAAGTTTCGAGATTGTAAAGGTTTGAATGAGTAAATGATGTAAAAGTTAATGTTTTGAAATGCGTTGTTTGTAGGTTAGGTCTTGTATTGTGCGCGTAACGAAAAATAAACACATTTACATAATAAATGTTGTCTTTGTTATAAGTTGGAGTACAGGGCCCTACTGAGACCTTTTTGGCCTACGTCACCTGACATACATGCTGCTTGACGGAAGAAGTTCTGGTGCAGGTTTTCCTTACGTGAAGGGAAGAGAGAAGGACTTCTTTTGATTTGGCCTAAACGCTTTATGGCAACGACTATCGTGAAACCTCCAAACTCAAATTTGTGTAGCCATTTCTCAGTAACAAACATAATCATTAACTTGGATATTTATACTATTGGCAAGTTGAATATACTTTGCGAGGGAACATCTAATTACAATACCCTCAATTCTATTGCTCAAGAATGCTTCATACAAATGACCCCATTTTCTCCAACTTAATATTATTATGCATAACTTCTCAAACAAAGAACTATTCTGAATTTATAAACAAGATTAAATTAGTTCTATAGGGAGTATACTATTACAAATCGTAGTATATGTGCTACGATTACGTAGCACTCGTAGACGGTGCTACGTAAACAAGCTACAGGCTGATACTTTTTTACAAAGCTGAATGTTCCATTGTCATTTCATCCTATTATTTAATTATAAATTGCGTTTTAAATTTGAAATTGAATTTGATTTTAAAACTTGTAAAGAGCGAATACTTTATTTATATTATAGTTGCTTATTTAGATTGAAAACCTTAACAAATATAGGGTGGAAACGTTAAGTGTATCCAAACTATTATATCGTCATTATAAAAGATATTGCAAACTTATGCAGTAATAAAATAATAGTAACAATAAAATGTATTTTAATATATCAAGTGACAGAATCAATTATTTTATGACGTCATAAGCACTTACAATATTAAATATTAATTAATATTAAATATTCTACAACATTCTACACAACGCTATCTAGACCCATGATAAGCATAGCTTAACTAGCTTGTGCTATGGAATCTAGAATGCGGATTAATATACTTAAATAATATTTTTTTGTAAAACATATTATACATAGAAACACTCAGACCAATGCAAATACCCATATTCATGCATACAAATATTGGCACAGAGCGGGGATCGAACCCGCATCTCCTGCGTAGCGGGTGCGTTCACTATCGCTACGCCACAAAGGCTGTCTAATATAAATATTCGTATTTCTTTCAAAATAAAATAAATAATTAAAGCAGTCCGACTGGGGAAGTACCTCGGCCCTATAGAATACCGCTGTTATAATAACCTCGTGTTGTGTCCCCAGCGGTGAGTAGGGTAGCCAGAGCACACTGGAGAATGTGTGCTGTCAGTGGGATGACTAAAGGCTTGTCCTGCTTTGTCCTCTACACTGACGGCACAGAAACTCTGTGCTTACAGGGTCGGCAGCGTGAGTGTGGCTTCTCTGGTGTTACACACGTCCATAGACCACGGTAACCACTTTCTATTAGGTGGGTTGTGCGTTTGTCTGCCACCTAAGTGGTATAAAAATAAAGGTTACACCGGCCGTGGTCACAGGCCTACTGGCTCAGCAGTGTTGAATGCATCTAGAATCGTCGATAAAGTGATGAAGATTAAAAGTTGCATGATAGCATTAAAATATTTAAAATAACGATAAAAGTAATCATCCTGTACAGTTGGTTGACACAATTGAAATTCGAAAATGTCCTTACAAAATCGAAACTTAAATTCCATTATAATCCAAGTTTCTCATTATGAGACTCCAAAGGTAGTATCTATAAGGTATATCTGGACTAAAAGACATCAAGAGCTTCGTGTCTCGTACTGTACTAGTACCGGGCACAACGGTAGCTACCTACAGCGGTAATTATTTAAATCAATAACAATTTCGTACATTCGTCACGCGAGCTTCGCGTGTTGACTGTTAGGACCCTTTCAAGTTGTGTTGGCAGATAATGTGGCCAAATTGGCAAATTAATCTGTGGCAATTTTAAAATATACTTGAACAAAAATGAATTAGCTTTTTTACAGGTTTTGTTAGGCTTTGGGGTTGGTTTTGGTTATATTTGTAGTGGTTTACATACATACATAAAATCACGCCCGCCTCCCACAGGGGCAGGCAGAGATCACCGATCTCCATCTGCCACGATCCTAACATACTACTCTCGCTTCATTCAATCAGTAGTGTACACGTATATTGCAACAGAAAACAAAGTAGGTACATAGTAGGAAGCCGCGTGGTTCCCGGCAGAGTAGAACTTGGATCACCCCATCTCTTCCCATGCGGTGTTGTAGAAGGCGACTAAGGGATAGGACTGTTTAACATCAGATAGATATAAACAGGTCAAACTCAGGCACAGATACAAGGCTCGAGTCAAATCTAGTGCCAGGAAGACGGCCACAGGTACATCTCTTATGGGACTGAAAACAATGATTGGCGAAATGTTGGTGTTAATTCACCTCTGCCTAACCCTTGGGTGATAAAGGTGTGATTATATGTATATATAAATATAATAGCAAATATGCACGAGAATAACCGTAGTAGTTTACAACTGTGTTACAGTTATTAGCGCTCAGCTCTAGAGTATGGCACAATATTACCCTATAACATGCATCTGTGATTACAACTACAACTATTAAATGAATGCATTTATAAGCTTAAAGTAGGAAACAGGAACAATTTGCGCGTGTGTGTGTGTATGTGATTGTGTATGTGTGTGTGTGTGTGTGTGTGTGATAGTGTGTGTGTGATTGTGTGTGTGTTTGTGTTTGTGTGTGACAAATTTTATGAAGTAGAATTTGCCGTGTTGGTTTCCTGTGGCTAAAATAGGGCCACCGCATCTCTTCCTGTGGGTTTTCCAGAAGATAACTAGTGGATAGGACTGTTCTACATCTGACAGTAAACATACAGCTCGTGATAAAGTACCGGCATGATAGCGAAGCTCGTCCTAGGAGATGAGCCTATTGCGTTTTCGTGACGTAACCTGTTACGTGGGACAAAAAATCATGCATGATGGCATCAAATTTCGGTGCTAACATAACTTTGCCTGCCCCTTTGAAGATTTACAGATGTGAATATATAATTCCCGCACAATATAAAAATTTGTATACTCAAAAAGGTAGGTCTATTTGCATTAGTTTATAAATTACATACAAAAATAAATATCTATGTATATTTTGCAAATTCTAGCTATGTAGTAAATTGCAGAATTACTATGTATTTTTTTTTTATATAGGACACGCCAACTTGTCCTCACCTCGCCTGATGGTAAGCTAAAGGCAAAGTCTCAGGAAAGAGGGTCACTATTACAGACAGTAAGTGTTACAATGGTGGCACTCAGCTTGGCGGCCTCATCAGATGCTTTTTCACGCCCCGCTTAAAGGCCCCGGGACTGTAGGAAGAAGGAAACACGTGTGCTGGTAATGAATTTCAGGTCTTGGTGGTGCGGCAAAGAAAAGAGTCTCTGAACCGCTTGGTTCTTGCTCGTATATTCTGCACAGTGTGAGGGTGACATCTAAGGCCTGCACGTGTTGTCCTATGTAGGAAAGGAGATGGTGGGATTAGTTGGAAGAGCTCATCAGAACTCTCACCATGGTAGAGACGGTAAAATACAGCCAAGGAAGCAATATCTCTACGCATCTGCAAAGGCTCGAGGGTGTTCGTGACCTCAAGGTTCCCAATAATTCAGACCGCGCGTCGCTGCTACCTGTCGAGAGCATCTAGTAGGTATTTCGCGGAGCCATCCCAGAGATGCGAGCAGTATTCCACGCAGGAGCGAATTTGTGTCTTATAGAGAAGACACCGCTGCTCCGGCGTGAAAAAACGTCTCACTTTGTTCAGGAGTTCGAGTTTCCGCGAGGCTGTTTTGATTCTGTTACGACATACGACAAATCCCATACATATGTCATTCTATTCTACAATACGACGGTCTTTGAATTGTCATTTGTCTAGGATGGATAATATTAAACTGTTACTAACCAGCTCCTGCAATACCAGGGCAGTTATTTGCGCATTCCCACTTAATTAATAGTAAAAAAAGAGTGATATGTAAAAGAAATAAAAAGGCGACAGACAAAATTATACTTATTTACGATAGCTTAGGCTCAATTTTCGCGGAAGGTAGACGGAGTAACTTTTTAGAAAATGTTGTGCACAATCTGTTGTATCAACATGCGTAACATTTCGGACTTTTTCTTTGATGTTTAGAGTGTAATCACTAACCAAAAACGAATTGTGCAAATTTTTCGAAAAGTCTCACGGCTTTAGTCGGTGATTACTTGTTTTCGTTTCAAGTTTTTACATTATATTAGTACACGTAGCTAATTTTAATTTTATTTAAATTGATTTTTCGAAAACTCTCACGGCTTTAGTCGGTGATTACTTTTTTTTTTATACCGCTTAGTTGACAAACAAGCACACGGCCCACCTGATGGAAAGTGGTTACCATGACCTATGGACGTCTCTAACACCAGAGGAGTCACAGTCGCGCTGCCAACCCTGTAAGTACAGAGTTTCTGTGCCGTCAGTAGAAGAGAAAGCAGGACAAGCTTTTAGTCTTCCAACTGACAGCACAAATTCTCCAGTTATCTCTGGCTACCCTACTCACCGCTGGGAACACAATACGAAGTTATTATAGCTGCGGTATTCTGTAGGGCGGAGGTACTTCCCCAGTCGGACTGATCAATCGGGCGGAAATACCGCCGTGTCCTACCTCCTTACTTGTTTTTGGTTTCAAGTTTTCACATTATATTAGTAGGTATTACACGTAGATAATTTTAATTTTATTTAAATTGATTTAAAAACATTTAAAATTAATTTTATAGTTTTGATGCACATACACGGTAATCAGATATCCGTGTGGTGACGGAGAAAGAATCGGAAGAAGAAACGGAAACGGAAAATACGCATATTGTGAGAGAAGTAAAACCCAAAATAAAACCATGAACAACCTGTCTGGTCAATGTGGAAACAGTACGCGATAGCCTCCAGACATTGGAAGAAGCCTAGCCTAGCTCTAGCAGTAGGCTGTGATATCATCTTTTAAAAATTCAATCTCTAACGGTGTGAAATATAGCACGAACAGTAAGGCATGAGTGAAGAGAAACAGAATTCAAAACACATACATACATACATACAATCACGTCTTTATCCCCGGAGGGTAAGGCAGAGGTGAATTAACACCCACGTTTCACTAATTATGGTATTCGGTCTCACGTAATAAGGGGTGTATTGCCGTCTTCCGGGCACTATTGCTGACTCGAGCCTTGCATCTAAGCCTGAATGTGAGCTGTATATGTCTGTCTGATATAAAACACCCCTATCCCTTAACCACCTTGTACGACACCTCATGGGAAGAGATGGGGTGGCCCAAATTCTACTCTACCGGGAACCAGGCGGCTATGCCGGGAACCACGCAGCTAAAATTCAAAATATGTTCGCATAAAACTCTCATATAGATATTGAGCCAACACATTGCAACAAAATTTGTCAAAATGCATCAGTTCAGAGTAGAGTAGTTTGCCAAAAACAATACTCGTAAAGATTTATTTAACATTAAAACACAAACAAACGTCGGGTGATTCACTAATCTGATAACAGTAGTTTAATTACAAAGGAATTACCAAATTTTATGGTTAGTAATATGTCTAGAGAATCTCAACTTCACATCAAATATTAATTCCAAATTAATATTGACGCGACAGTCGGCACTCCGCTTAATATTCGTAATGGACTAATAATTCGTGTCTCTACAGTTACAATACAATATGTATTATTATATCAATTATTATCTGTCCATCACATGCATGCTTGACACTTGTTTGTGATGAATGTCTAAATTAAATGTGGGTATTATTTATGTTTTAATAAGGCGACAAAAAAACACACGCATTTAGGTCCTTTACAATGCTAGGTTTTCGAGCGAGACGTGAACCAGTATCTGTCAAGACAGTTCACAGCCAACCAATCACAATGCTTCGTTCTCTCGTTATGCTTGCGATACGATTACGAAAGTTTTTGATGATAGGGGTACTCAAAAGCACACAATGCGCCTAAACAGTTGTATTTTTTTTAAACAACTTAGGTGGTAGACAAGGACACGGCCCATCTGATGGAAAGTGGTTACCGTGACCTATGAACGTGTGTAACACCAGTGGAGTCACATCCGTGCTACCGACCCTGTACGAACAGAGATTTTACGTGTTCTCAGTGCAGAACACAAAATCAGGACAAGTCTTTGGTCTGCCCACTGACAGCACAAAAGCTCCCCAGTGAACTCTGGCTACCCTACTCACCACCGGGAACACAACACGAGTTTATTATAGACGTGATGTTCTGTAGATTGGAGGTACTTCCCCAGTCCGACTGCTCAATTCGGACGGGAATACCGTCGTGTCATACCTCCTCATAATTGTCGTATTGTTGTGACGTTAGGTTTATTCTGACGTCAGCGTATCGGATATGATAATGTCACATATTCCATGTACAGGAAAAAGCCTACACCTAGAATATTTTTGAAGTGATAACTTCTTTGGGCACACTAGAGGTTTTTGGGTGAAATAAACCTAAAAACTACTTAATATGCCTAAAGAAGTTATCACTTCAAAAATATTCTAGGTTAAGGTTTTTATTTCTATTTATTCAGCGTTTGAACTTCAACATAAATCCACGGCAAAGAAATTACTTCTCCAATCATTAATCGATCAGTACAACAGGTACTTGAACCACTTCCAAACTAAAACTACTTATTATACACTTAACTGTCAGAACTACTCAAAACTCTTCTCGTAACTCATCTCAAAGTAATCACACAATCAAACTGCGATTGTCTGAAAATCTGCTCATACTTAATTAACTCTTAAGATGTTCAGCTTCTCACATTAAATGACGTAACTAAGTTAGAGTTACCTCGAGGTACGTTAAGTTTGATTACAATAGGGCTGACAGTTACAAATAAATCCATACTAATGTTATAAAGGCGAAAGCAACTGTCTGTTCGTCTATCTTTTTGTTTGTCTGTTTTGTTGTTAGCCCTAAGTCACTGAACCAATCTTGATGAAATTGTTATAGAGATAGATTGTACCCTGCGAAAGGTAGGCTAAGTTTGGCCGCGATAACTGACATGCACGCGAGCGGAGCTCGGGTTACAGCTAGTAAATGATAAATGTTCTGTGACATTCTAAACAGCGCTATTAGACTCAAAGTAAGTATAGCTGAACTAGCTTGTGTTATGGAATCTAGAATATGGATAAATATACTTTTTTTTTTTGTAAATACATACATATTAAATACCTAAACTATATACTAGACTAATTCAAATACACATAGGCATTAATATATTTAATATTTACACTGGGCAGAATTCAAACCCGCGCCCACACGTACCTGTCAAACCCTCTACTGCTACACCACAGATGCTGTCGATGCCGTAAGATATTTACACACGACATGAGACGCCATATTATAGACAATGATCGTAACGTTTCACACTTTTTTTATGTGCGTTTAATCCTCACGGATACCCCTTCCGCCGGAGCCGGTGGGAGAGGTTAAATCGCACTTGAACCGACTAAAACGCACGCCGTCTATGGGTCGCTGTTGGCAGCCGGAGGTGACTTCGGCAGGCATATCCCTCGCAACCCGGCCGACACAGGGTCATCTCTCTCAATCTAGCCCAGCTCGGGTTCTGACTCTCGTCGGGTTCTTGCTCTCGTCGGCAAAATTTTACACAAGGGTGTATATATATTTGGACATATATACATTATACCTTCTACTGTAGATATTGGGATCTACGGGTCCTAAACGAACTTCGCCTACCAGTCGTTATAGGTATAACGACTGGTAGGCGAAGTTCGTTTAGGCGAATTAGTAGGTACTAATGAACATACGAGGTTCTGATGTAAGCTTTCCTCTTGGTACCCCCAAGAAACAGAAGGTCACAGTCATGTGAAAAGAAAACAGAGTGGAGATTCAAAGTAGAAACTCAATTTTAAGTATCAGATCGATCTTGACTAGCAAGTATCCAAAATGATCATAATAATAATAATTAAGAAAAAAACTGCATGGTCCCCGGCAGAGTAAAATTTGGGCCACCCCACCTCTTCTCATGCGGCATTATACAAGGTGACTAAGGGATAGGGCTGTTTAACATCAGACTGATATATACAGCCCAGACTCAGGCTCAGATACATGGCTGGAATAGTGCCCGGAATACGGCAATAGGCTCACCCCCTATTACGTGGGACCGAATACAATAATTCGTGAAATGTGGGTGTTCTATTACCTGTGCCTAATCCTCCGGGGATAAAGATGTGATTATACGTATGTATGTATTGAAATTATGTTATCTAATTTTCTCACACATTAACACCACCGTGCATATACAGTCATCATTTTATTGTCTGCACCCCGTTAACTGGTAGAAAGCTGAGGTGCAGTCCGAAGACAGGGACCATCACTTCCGATACTATTAAATTTAAAAAAGTGGTCCCTACCTTAACGGCATGATAGATGCTTTTTCACGCCCTGTTTAAGAGAACCCGGGACTGTAAGAAGAGGAAAACACATACGCGAGCAGAACATTCCAGCTCTTTATCGTAGTAAGTAGGATTAAACTATATGGCGAGACGGTATGGATTCCACCGTGTCCAATCAAAGAATCAATTTCATTTATTCAGGTTAGGCACATATAAATTTTTTTTACGTGCGCAAAATCCCCACGGATACCTCCCCACCGGAGCTGGTGGAGGAGGTTATTTCGGACTCGAACCGACTAAAACGCACGCCGCCTGTGGGTCGCTTTGGTTGCCGAAGGTGAGGTTGACAGGCATATCCCTCGCACCCCGGCCGACCCAGGGCCATCTCTCACGATCTGGCCCTCTCCTCGGGTGTGTGGGGACTACAGAGTCCCCAACTCGTTCCCGGAAAACGGGGAGGCGCGTCAGGCGCGCCGCTGCCGAGGCCTGCTTCTGCCAGGGTGACAGGCGGCTCCACCTGACCAGGTTAGGCACATAAAGAGCACATATGAACGTCAATATTTTAGAAATATGTCAAGAAGAAAAATATTAAATAATATAATAACTCAGAGAACTATATTAGAAGTAGATTATCTTTCTTTTTTAAATTTGCTTTAGTTTACAAGCAAGACTTATGTTGACCACGCATTTGCATCATAAAGATACTCATCTACTTTATAGTAACCTTTATTCATTAAATTTATTTTACACTTCTATATTAAATTTATTTAGTGGCATGTTAATCAAATCCTGAGGAATTTTATTAAATATTTTAATTAATTTATTTAATTATAATTTTAATATTTTGTGAAGCCTGAGTTTTGGTACAACAAGTTTATTTTTATTTCTCGTATTAAAATTATGCATGTCAGATTTTTTCTCGAGAATATTAAGGTTCTTTTGTACATTATAAGAGATTATCGTAAATGTACTGAGAAGGGAAGGCACTGCAGGCCAGCACAAATTGATTTAGACAGGAAGGGAGAGGATCAGTTGAAATAGCCCCTAAGAACACTAAACTCGTACATGACTAGTCAAGATCGATCTAATACTACGTCCAACCTTTGCTATTATATACGAGGCCAAACTTGAAATCAAGGCCGATCGCGGCTTGGTCTCGAAATAAAATAATTATGCATAAATTATATCAATAAATCTATACTATATACTACCTATTATTATAATTTCCACGCCATAATAGATTAATAAAACGAGTACATTTTAATTGAAACTTTCACTTAATGATATAAGGTTCAAAATATCTATTACATGAGTCTTAACAATTCACCTTTCTTTCATCACGCAATCGATCACATTTGATAAGATCATTGTTACAAAACGTTCAAGGGATTATAAACCTTAAATACTGAAAACTTGAGTGCAAGTTTGTAAACAAAATTATTTTTCTTGCATACTTTTGTAGTCTTCACCTTCACTTTATGTAGTGTTTGAATAAATAATTAGAATATTAATTTTAAATGTTCATATTCAAAACATTTGTTTTGGTTGTATGGTGAGCACCACCTCACTCCTATGTAATCTTATACAATTATAGTGGAAACTCATGTAAATCGTGAACGTAAAAGCAGCTGTAGGAGAGAAAGCATTCCTTACAGTGTTCTGTAACTAATGCTTTCTCCCCTACAGCTATCATAGCACTTACAAATACTAGTATAGTGTTCTATACTAGTATTTGTAAGTGCTATGATAACTGTGACTTTATAGATAACATACCTTTCTATTTTCTTTTATACTTGTTCTCTTTCTTTTTTATTTTAATATTTTCATCCTCTCAAAGATTTATTTACATATAATCACGCCTATATCCCCGGATGGTTAGGTAGAGGTAAATTTACACCCACATTTCATTTGCTAGCATCTCTGCCTACTCCTTTGGGGATGTAGGCGTGAGTTTATGTTATGTTATGTTATTTCACCAATAATTCAGTCCCGCGTAATAGGGGGTGAACCGATTGCCGTATTGCGGTCACTATCGTTGACTGAAGCCCTGCATCTGAGACTAAGTCTAGGCTGTATATATCTGTCTGATGTTAAACAGCCCTATCCCTTAGTCGCTTTGTACCATGTGCATGGGAAGAGATGGGGTGGTTCAAATTCTACTCTGCCGAGAACCACACGACTCTTTCAAATAAATGCTACGGAATTAACTAATAATCTAGTTCTAATGTAGTTCGCTGAGTTTCTTGCTGGTATCTTCTCAGTAGAACTAATCTACCGAACCAGCGAAAAGAATCATTTTCCAATGGTATATTTTTACGTTATTTAATATTTTTATATTATTTCTTGACATACATAATTGTAAAATTTTGACGTTCGTATGTGCTCTTTGCGTGCCTAAACTGAATAAATGAAATTGATTCTTTGATTCTAACAAACTGAACGTTCAATTTTGCTCAATATCAGCAATGTTCCAACAAATATTTCTCACTCTACCAAAAAAACAGGCCAAAGATCGAATTCTAAACTACTTAATAAAACATAAGCGTTTATACTGACGGTGGCACACGTAAGCTTTGCTTTATTATCAGACAGCTTCAAAAGAAAACAATAAAAGCCTTATCGTCTCGTGAACACACAGGTTCAAGTCGTAAAACTCCAGCACCTCGACTATTATATTCCAAATGTATCATATTCAATAGCGTAGTAAATAAGAATCTGCTCTTAGACTATACGTATACAAACTCTATAACTAGACGCAGCAAGTGTCATTTCAACGCTGTGAAAACAATGGCTACTGCTTCGGTATAGGTTGATATAAACATACATATATATAGGAGGTAGGACACGGCGGTACATTCGCACTTTTGAGCAGTCCGACTGGGGAAGTACCTCCGCCCTACAGAATACCGCGGTTATAATAACTTTGTGTTGTGTTCCCAGCGGTGAGTAGGTAGCCAGAGCTCACTGGAGAATTTGTGCTGGCAGTGGGATGACTAAAGGCTTGTCCTTCTTTGTCCTCTACACTGACGGCACAGAGACTCTGTGCTTACAGGGTCGGCAGCGCGAGTGTGGCTTCTCTGGTGTTACACACCTCCATAGGCCACGGTAACCACTTTCCATGTGGTGGGCCGTGCGCTTATCTGCCACCTAAGTGATATAAAAGAAAACATTCTATGACACGTACACATTGAGAGTTTAAAGAACAATATTGACATTAGCTTATCGCACAAAGCACATTTTTTGCGACGTATTTTGTTATATGTACTGTGTCTATACTGTATATGGTCTAAGCATCAAATATATCATATTCAATGGTGTGGTAAATAATGTACTGCTATATAAACTTTTGCTTCATATGTTCTATAAATTGATGGCTGCGACTCTGCTCACGGGGACTGCTGAACTCGTTCATACGTTCCCGCAATAATGTATTCTCCGGATAGAATTAGTCCGACCATCATCATCATCACTTTTGCATTAGTCTCGGTCGTAATCCGCTTTCACCTATATATAAGTGGAATCCGTTATATAATCTTTCTGTAATGCCAAATTTTATCCAGACTTGTTCAGCAGTTCTGACTACGTAATGGATGGATGCATCCAAACTTTAGCATAAACATACATTACATAAAATCTCTTTCCGAAATAAGGCTTGTCCTACTTTGTCTTGTACACGGACGGCACAGAAATTGTGTTAATTGGGCCGGCAGCGCGAGTGTGACTCCTCAGGTGTTGCACACGTCCATCGGCCATGGTAACCACTTTTCATTAGGTGGGTGTGCTTGTCTGCCACCAAGCAGTATAAAAAAATGTATTTCAAACCAAAATTAAAACATTTCCATTTTCCTGTCCTGTCCTGTCCTGTCCTATCCGGTCCTGTCCTATCCGGTCCTGTCCTATCCGGTCCTGTCCTTTCTGTCCTGTCCTGTCCTGTCCTATCCGGTCCTGTCCTATCCGGTCCTGTCCTATCCGGTCCTGTCCTATCCGGTCCTGTCTTGTCCTGTCTTGTCCTGTCTTGTCCTGTCTTGTCCTGTCTTGTCCTGTCTTGTCCTGTCTTGTCCTGTCTTGTCCTGTCTTGTCCTGTCTTGTCCTGTCTTGTCCTGTCTTGTCCTGTCTTGTCCTGTCTTGTCCTGTCTTGTCCTGTCTTGTCCTGTCTTGTCCTGTCTTGTCCTGTCTTGTCCTGTCTTATCTTATCTAGTTCTACATTAAATTTCTTAAATATCCGTTTTGTCGATTTTACACAAACACATGGTAGTGTGTGTTATATATTCACAATATTAGTGGGAAGTAAGGTATATATCGTAAGATATTTTCCAGGACATTTTCATTCTGGGGTTCTTCCAAACACACAAAGGTATGCCATGCCGTACATTAGTCACAATAGACGTAGACAGAGCTATGACATATTAACAAAGCTCAGTGTCATAGATTTTTGTTTTAATTTCTCAGCTACCTAGTGCCTAAATTCAATAACAATAACGATTTGTGAGCCGAATCACTTGTTTATGTACAACTTAAGTGGCAGACAAGTGTTTACTGTGACCTTTGAACGTGTGCAACACCAGTGAATTCACACTCTGACTGTCGTACCTATAATAACAGAGAGTTTCTGTGCCGTCAGTGCAGCAGTCACAATCAGAACAAGCCTTTGGTCTTCCCACTGACTGCACTATAACTCTCTAGTGAGATCACCCTACTCAACGCCGGGAACACAATACAAGGTTATTATAGTCGTAGTATTTTGTATAGTGGAGGTACATCCCCTGTCGGACTCCTCAATTGGGACGGGAATACCGTCGTGTCCCACCTTCCGTAGGAGAGTACTCATACAGGAATCTCTACACGTAGTCCCCGGGTGGTGCTAAACAGGTGATCTACTGGTGGCAGAATTCAATCGAAACCTTTTGAGCACCTATCGAGATAAGCCGTACCTCCAAGCAGGTGTGTTCTGGAACGATGCTTGGTGTAGCCTCACTTGAAGTTGGCTCGAAATAGCTGTTCTACTGTAGACTGACTGACCATAAAACATTGTCATGTTTTCTGTCAGATCTTATCACCTGAGATTCCTTTTCATGACTTGTCCTCTTTTATACATTCCTCCCTATATGGTTGTTAAGGTGGACTGAATGGCGTAGGCAAAATATCGTACGCTATGACGTAAGCCTATGTTCAAAACTAAACTGCACTAGGCTACAATCTGGGAATCATAACACAACTGCCTAACCTTACATATATGTACAGACGTGCCCCACTATGTAAAAAGGTCCATGTTCAAAAGTAGGCTGCAATAGGCTAAAATCTGGCTATAATAACGCTTGTGCCTATCCCTTCGAGTATGTACAGACATGACTATAAATGAAATATAAAATGGGAACCGTGGTAGCCTAGTGGTATGGATAATGGACGGCTGAGACGAGGTCTCGGGTTCGATCCCAGGTTTTAGCATGGCACACACCAATGTGTGTATTTATCGCAAGTTTATAAGTGCCCGGTTAATGGCAATAGGCTCGCCACCTATTACATTGGGACCTAAACATAAACTGGCGAAATGTGGGTGCTAGCACCTCTGCTTAACCCTACGGGAATATAGGCGTGAGTTTATGTTATGTTATGTTATGTAAATAATTCTATTTCTAGAGCGATTTCCTGCCGAGCAAAAGTTTTCCCTATAGAGCTCGAAACGTAATTTAACATACGTAATACCGAACCGAATACATACCTCATTTATTCACAGTTTGGTTAAATAAAGTACAGCATTACGTTCGCGTGACTAACGTTGTTGTAGATGGTATCAAGAAAATGAGATGTAAGTTATTTGCTCGTTTTGATAAAAAGCAAAATACTCCGGTGGTTCAGATCGCTTAATCGAATGAACATTTGCTAAGCGCACGCGACGACAGATTAGCTTCGTAATACGCAGTTTTCAGTTGTAGGTTTAGTATTCGGAGGGTAATTGACTACTGTAGTAGATTATACGCAAACAGCGGCAGCATACAACAGATACAGCATACCGTGAATAGACTTGTAAAGTGTTAATATTCCTTATTGATTTAATTCATTGCGGTTTCTCAATGATACCGTTTACCCATATCGGAGTTTAACAAGCAATGTAATTTGTGAAAAAATGAAAATGTGTTGTTATAGATCAATGAGCAGAATGATACACTTTTAGCATCAAAATTAACGGGATATTTACCATGTTTCATTGTTTTGAGTTTCCGATATTTCGGCGCATGCCAGCACCATGATCACGGAGGAACTGGAGTAATGGCGGTGAACAGAGAAAAAGGTTTTTTCCTAGGAGTAATTATATCGATCTACCCTCTTTCGAGTTCTTTTACTACGCGTATCTGCACTACTATTGGTTTCACTCTCACCACAAACTCGAACCCGATCTCGATCACGTTCACGACACACGATGCTCACTGTATCCACTCGCGATTTTGTTTTGACTTGTTCCCGGTTGTTTTTGCAAAGACGCTTGAAATTTTTATACTTTTTTATTTCAATTGCCTTGCTTCCCTAACCAGTCTTGATATATAGTGGCGTTCTGTCGAGATCATCTGAGGGTTATGTAGCTCGATCCAGTGGTTCGTACCGGACTCCAATAAATGTTGAGCGATTGCAGATTTATGCGGTTCATTGTTTTTGACTGCCCTGATGTGTTCCTTGATTCGGCATGTAACCGTTCTTTTTGTTTGTCCTATATAAGAACTGCCACAGTTACAGTCAATCTTGTACACTCCCGGTCTGTCCAGTAGGGAGCCATCTTTGGGTGAGCGCAGGCATTGCGACAGCTTTTTAAAAGGAGTGAAAATAGTTTTGACAGATACCTTCTTCAGGATGTTAGCGATCTTATCTGTCACTCCTTTGATGTAGGGTAAAAAGGCTGGCTGTCTTTCCACCTTACAGTTCCGGGGTTTATTTGTGGTGAGTCTGGGTGGTCTTATCCGTCCACTGTATCCTTCTTTTGTAGAACGCAGCTTATGTGCTTCAATTCTTCTTGTAAATGTTCCTCGTCACATAAACTATATGCGCGGTCAGTAAGTGACGTCACTACCAAATTAAGATGGCGCGGATGATGATGTGAGTCGGCCTGCAGGTAGCGGTCAGTGTGAGTGGGTTTCCTGTACACGGAGTGGCTACACGACCCATCCCCACGAACACCGATCCTCACGTCAAGGAAGGCAAGGGTTATTTCCTTTTCCATTTCGTACGTAAAGCTCATTTTCCCATGGATGTTGTTGAACTGGGCCACGTATTGTTGTACAACATTCTCACCCCCCTCCAGTATACAGAAAATGTCATCAATATACCGTTTCCAGATTTCGTCGTGTCGGTGTCGTCTCTTCATATACATTAGGTACCTATCTGTTAAACTTCGATACGAATAACATTTGATTGGCGCTCACGACGACAGATAAGCTTTGTAATATTTATTTTTCAGTTCTGGTAATACCTGTTCGGGTTTTTGATTACAGGACTAAATTATACAAATACAACACAAACACTTTTTTATTTTTGATACCATAGTTTTACATAATAGTTCCATCACACAACGTCATGCATAATAATTACAATTACAATTCAGGTGATTCTCCTACATTGCATTGCATGCACTGCCATGAAATAAGTGCAACATGTACACAACTAAATATTATTGCAATCCATAGTTATTTTCTATTACAGGCTTTTTTATCAGTAAATACTATTCTTAATAAGAATTGATTACCTGCATTTTAACTTACTATTTTACAGTATTTACATATTTAAATGTTGTAAATTGAAGATGTAAATTGGACTAAATTATACAAGGAAGACTAAAGATGAGAAGAAGAAGAAACGAGTTCGTAGTCGACTACATACAGCAGCAGCATACAGTATGCAGCAGATACAGCGTACCGTGAAGTAGATTCGATAATATTATTTATTGTTCGAAGGCAACTCGGGCGTCGGAGGTCGTACATCGACCTCCGCCCCCCATAAGCGCAGGCCGGGGGGTGACTGGTGGAGCCGCCTGTCACCCTGGCAGAAGCAGGCCGCGGCGGCTGCGCGCCTGGCGCGCCTTCCCGTTTTCCGGGGACGAGGTGGGGACTCTGCAGTCCCCACACCAGAGAAGAGGGTCAGATCGTAAGAGATGGCCCTGGGTCGGCCGGGGTGCGAGGGATATGCCTGTCACCCTCACCTTTGGCAACCAAAGCGACCCACAGGCGGCATGCGTTTTAGTCGGTTCGAATCCGACATAACCCCTTCCACCGGCTCCGCGGGGATTTTGCGCACGTAAATAAAAATATTGTTTATTGTTTGAATTCATTGCGGCTTCTCAATGGTACCGTTTACCCGTGTCGAAGTATAACAAGTTTGAAATATTACTGATACCATACTACATACATACATATATATTGGCTGAGATGCATTAAGTGTATTAACACCCATATTTCAACCAGCTATTATTATATTATGATATCAAATAAAAAATATGATATTACAAAAGAAAACGAAGTAATTTTAAATACCTATGCTCTTTCCAACGTACCCAAAAACGGCGCACGTGTGTTACACAAAGTCTATATTTTACTTAGTTATTTTAGCAACGCGGCCATCGTTCATTCCTTATCTGGATTTCGTCCACATCGCTTCACACGAGGTATATTTTACTTCACACCTGTACAGCACTGTACGTACATAAAGATAAGTAAATCAAGTATTAAAACGGCAAACAAGTCCAATTTCCGAAGATAAAATCCAGTAGTCTCGGGGGCAATAACAAACAATATCTTTTCCAATACGTCGCTTGCGATAGCTTTCGTAAGCTAAATAGTAGTCCAGGAGATTGTGCTTGTAAACAGTACACATGTAGGTACGTTCAATTTTGTTGACCTAATCATACGTAGCAATTGACATTGCCTGGGAAATATGTGTATTTAAATCTAATCTTTTAAACCACGCACCGCCATTTTCTGAACAATTACTACATTCTTCTTCCTTTAGTCCCAGGTCATTTAAGCGGCGCGTGAAAAACCAGCTGATGAGGCCGTTCAGCTGAGTACCAATGTCACATGCTACGTGTCTGTAATGGTAACCTCTGTTCTAAGACTTTGCCTTTAGCTTGTTATCAGGCGAGCCGAAGTCAAATTGGCATGTCCTGCATAAAAAAATCCTCCGTAATAATTTGAACTACACTATTTAATATTAGCCGCGTTATTCCTGGCAGAGTAGAATTTACCCGATCTCTTCCCATTCGGAGTCGTACACACAGCGTCAGAGAAAACAGACCCCCTCAATACTTAAAGAATATCGCCGCGGGGGTTCCTTTTCTCTGAAGCTTACCGTACAAGGCGACGAGGGGATAAGGCAGTTTAACATCAGACAGATATACAGCTCAGACTCAGGTTCAAATACATGGCTCAAGTCAACAATAGTGCCCGGAATACGGCTATAGGCTCACCCCCAATTACATGGGACTGAATTCCATGAATGGTGAAATGTGGGTATTAATTCACCTATGCCTAACTCTCCGGGGATAAAGGCGTGATTATATATATAATGTGTATTTAATATTAATAGGTGTAAAGCACCTTGCCAATACCTTAGGGTCTCAAGCAAACTATGTTTGTCACAGATAATGCTACAGGGCTACGGGGAAATCACTAGGAGGATGTCAATGAATATTTAACTAAATTACATTAATTGCGCCAACGCTCATTGATGACAGATTTATCTAATACTCTTTAGGAATCTGATAAATAAAGATTATTTTATGTAAAATATAAAATATAATGCACAATGTTGCTGGGATATGCCCAGCTCCCGGACTATAAACGCGGTACACAAGAATATGTTTTCCAATTCAATACGCCTGTTCAGCGTAGGCACATATGTAATATTTTGTGGGTAACTCAGAACAAAGGGAAGCCTTTCAATCCACTGGAATGAACCAGGTAAAAGATATAATGTTACTCATTTCATACAACCTAAAGATATCAGATTCTCTATAATTAAATTCGTATACACATACAATTTGCTTCTTATATTCATACATACAAAAACACTTGTACTTAATATTCACACTAAATTTTTCACTTCTGTATCTTATTACCTCGCTGACTTATGCTGACTGATTTTGTCCCGAACTTGTCTTTTTTTTACGTGCGCAAAATCCCCACGGATACCTCCCCACCGGAGCCGGTGGAGGAGGTTATGTCGGACTCGAACCGACTAAAACGCACGCCGCCTGTGGGTCGCTTTGGTTGCCGAAGGTGAGGTAGACAGGCATATCCCTCGTACTCCGGCCGACCCAGGGCCATCTATCACAATCTGGCCCTCTTCTCGGAGTCCCGAACTTGTCTTATGCTAGTGAATGAAATTTTAAAGCTAAATGCTAACTATTTAAATCTATATAGATAGGAAAAAAGAAATTAGTTCAGGCGGGGTCCGATCCCACGATCTTCCCCTTACAGGGCGAATGCTCTGACCACGGAACCACGCCTGAAATCATCCATCTTACGGTGACGGTGGGAGACATCTACCGATGCCGGTACGAGTTATCGTACCCGTACGTAGCATTCCCCTTGTAAGGGAAAGTTTGCGGGTTTAAATCCCGCCTGACCTGAATAATTTTTTTTACTCGCTTAATCGATTTGTCTTTTTCTATCCTTATATTGAAACAGTAAATCATCTCTACTGTGTGAACCTGGAGACCTGTAATTCAGGTCCTTGTTACCTACCATAGGCACCAGAGACACACAGACAAAATTTTATTACATAAAGTAGCAATTTCTATATTGTAATCATTATTTTGTTCTTCTGTGGCGAGGAAATAAACGATTTTTTATATTAAAAATGCTAGTGATTTTATCGTATGATCGTTCTTATTACCTATATTATTGACTGAGCGAGCGAAGCGAGCGACAGTCACCGTTTTGACTAGGTGTTCGATTTTATTTTTGTCCGTATGTTTGTTTGTTTTAGGTCTAGAGGCCGTATTTCTTACCCGATTCTGACCAAACTTGGCACACATGTTCTTTGACTTAAAACACAACTTTTGTCGAGAGTTTTTTTTTTAGATAGGAGGGAAAATGGGGAAGAAAAGACAATTGCTGTCGCGTTATCTATGAACGCATGTTGATGATTTTTGACTGCAACATCAAGGATATGATTTCTCACAGTATGTTTGTTTGACGTTTATATGTATATAGCTTTTGCCCGCGGCTCCGCCCGCGTAGATGTCGGTTATCGCGACAAAACATAGCCTATGTCCTTTCCCAAGATCTAATCTACCCCTGTACCAAATTTCAGCAAAATCGGTTCAGTGGTTTAGGCGTGAAAGCGTAACAGACAGACAGACAGACAGAGTTACTTTCACATTTATAATATTAGTAAGGATGTGAGTTTGACGACCTCCGTGGCGTAGCGGTAGAGCATTCGACTGCTATGCAGGGGGCGCGGGTTCGATTCCTGCTCAGTGCAAATATTTGTATGTATAAATATGTATATTTGCATTGGTCTGGGTGTTTCTATGTATAATATGTATGTATTTACAAAAAAAAAAAAAGTATCTAAGTATGTTTATACGCATTCTAGATCCCATAACACAAGCTAGTTAAGCTATGCTTACCATGGGTCTAGATAGCGTTGTGTAGAATGTCGTGGAATATTTATTTATTATTTATTTATGTTGTAAAAACATGCCTCGTAAAAGTGAAATTTGCTGTACCGTTTTTAAGAAACGCTATAAATCGTTATAAACAGTGTATAATATGTAGCGTTTTTGAGAAACGTTATAAATTGGTAATTGATTGACTGTAGCTGTGGCAGTTCTTATATAGGACAAACAAAAAGAACGGTTACATGCCGAATCAAGGAACACATCAGGGCAGTCAAAAACAATGAACCGCATAAATCTGCAATCGCTCAAAATTTATTGGAGTCCGGTACGAACCACTGGATCGAGCTACATAACCCTCAGATGCTCTCGACAGAACGCCACTATTTACCAAGACTGGTTAGGGAAGCAATTGAAATAAAAAAGTATAAAAATTTCAATCGTGAGGATGGGTTTCACCTGCTAAACGTCTGGCATCCAGTGGTCCGTCTTTGCAAAAACAACCGGGAACAACCTAAAACAAAATCGCGAGTGGATACAGTAAGCATCATGTGTCGTGAACGTGATCGAGATCGGGTTCGAGTTTGTAGTGAGAGTGAAACCAATAGTAGTGCAGATACGCGTAGTAAAAGAACTCGAAAGAGGGTAGATCGATATAATTACTCCTAGGAAAAAACTTTTTCTCTGTTCCCCGCCACTACTCCAGTTCCTCCGTGATCATGGTGCTTGCAACAGCGCCGAAATATCGGAAACTCAAAACAATGAAACATGGTAAATATCCCGTTTATTTTGATACTGATAAATACATAAAGGTACTAGTTTTTGGCAGAATCGCTCAATGCGACCTTTTTAGACCCGCAGATTTGATTAAGGGTACCACAGAAATGTGGCAAAGTGTGCTCGCGAGGTCTACAGTTCATAGAACTAACTACTAGTGTAGATGTGTGAAATGAGCAATGTATGTTCAGAAGATTATGTTCAGTAGCCACAGGGTTCCATCTAAAGACCACAAATCGTGAGACAGAACCCTGTCGCACTAACAAGCGCTCAATGTGACAAGTCTGATTAGATTAGAGCTAAGTAACCTCAATATGCTACAGTGTAATAAACCAAATAAGATAACCATTATTATGGAATAGATAACGATTACACATATTTGTTGTTATCAGCTGTTTATTGATCAATGGAATGTTATTTGGCCGGAGAAGAATTCCACTTAATAAATGTATAGTAGACAAGACATGAATATTACAGACCCTAGAATACTGAACTGAATATTGGACACTAACCTTTTTCAGGAATAAAAAGTAGCCCACCTTTTGTTATTGTATTTCAATCAAAACTCCAATCAAATCTACGGTGTCTTTTTAGAATGATTGAGCACAAAATAAAGACACTTTTACACATACGATATTTTTAGAGATTAGTAGAGTGGTAAAATGTGGGTGTTAATTCACCTCTGCCTAACCCTCAGGGGATAAAGGCGTAATTATATGTATGTTTGTGGTGTGCAACAACACAGGATGAAATTTAATTGTAATGTGAAATTTCCCTAATCTATCCCTGTACAAAATGTCAGCCAAATCCTTTCAGCATTACTGATGATCAGGCCATTATATTGGCCACTGACCTTAAACTCACCATTGAAAATTTTAAAACTTTGAGGACGAAAAATACTATGTTTTTATAACATGACACGCCAATTATATAATTTTTATGAGACTGATTAAGAAATGGACAATGATTTTAATTTATTGTGTTTTGTACTAAACATATTCGCTTTTTATAAGTGTCCAGTTTGAAGGTCAGTGAATAAAAACAAGGAGTAACCGGCGCAGATAGCCAGTATACTAGCCACTGGTTAATTTCTCGGTAAATAAGAATTTTCCGACAAAAAATGTAATGCATGCTGTCATCATTTACACTGTAGCATTTTCCACCAATAATAACATAACATAAACTCACGCCTATATCCCCGAAGGGGTAGGCAAAGGTGCTAGTACCCACATTTCGCCAGTTTATGTTTAGGTCCCAATGTAATAGGTAGTGGTAAGTCTATTACCATTAACAGGGCACTTATAAACCTGCGATAAATACACACACAACTTCGAAAAGCATCGAAAAGTCATTGGTGTGTGCCATCGTAAAACCTGGGATCGAACCCGAGATCTCGTCTCAGCAGTCCATTACCCATACCACTAGGCTACCGCTGTTTTTTCCACCAATAATGTAAAAGAAAAATCTATTATACAACCAAAACGACTAGTTTTATGGGTCAAAGGAGTCTCAAGAAACACTATTACCATGCTACGGACCCAGCAGCATGGTAATCGTGTCTGATTCAAAACTAAACCATAATTTAAATGCATTACGCTCACGATTTGTCCCCTCTCTTATCGTGACGTCACCGACGAAACTTGGCGAAATAAATCTACATACCGGAGATAAGATTAACGTCGTGTGAGGTTTAAAGTCCAGAAAACCGCAGTATTCTTTTGTGCATAGGAATTTCGCTTCAGAGAATAGACGTAAGTAGATCGTATGCATGTGGAGTTATATCGTCTCGACACAAGAAACTTATATAAGGTAAACGCATGCCTTAGGAGGATAGGGAACGATTGAACACAGTAAATTGTATTCCAAGGAAATGTTTGGCAGATTATGAAAAAATTGAAGCGCTGTAAATCCAACTTTGAAATTGTTCTGTTAATTATTTTTTATTTATTTATTTAAGGGAAGTATTTAAGCAAGCGAATATAAATTAAATTTATGGGTGTCAATATTACTGATTATGGCGTACAGAAATACTAAGTGAGCGAAAACATGAGGGCGCACACAAACATTAAAAAAGGCGACTTAAGAATACGAAATTGAGGTACACGTTATTCAGAACGATCAGTGTAACCAATGCAATAATTTACAAGCGAAAAAGATTTGGTTGCAGCTCACGTTATATTCAATGTTTGGCATGTATTTTATTTCAAGTGTGCTGCGTTAAATCTTAATTGAGGTATATCATGTTTATCAGTATCAAAATAATCGGGATATTTACCATGTTGCATTGTTTTGAGTTTCCGATATTTCGGCGCTGTTGCAAGCACCATGATCACGGAGTAACTGATGAGGAACCCGATTGTTTTGATACTGATGTGAGTGACCATGATAGTTTAAATACCTATATAGTTTAAATATATATCATATTTATGTTGAGTAATGCACCAAAGACTTACAATAAAACCTAAAACTAAATATAAAGTGTGATGTATAGCATGGTGAATACAGTCGAACGCACATTAAGCGCACAATACGGTGCGAACGTCTTAAAAACGACATAGACTTGTGTTCTTGTCTAAGGATATATTCCCTTTCTAGGAAGTAGACAGAGCCACTTTTTTTAAATTTAGAATTGGTTCAGCGGCTTTTCATGTAATTTTTTTAGGATTTTACCATTTCCACTCGCTCGCTCAGCACGTGTGTTGTAGTCACAGTTTTAACCTAACCTACCCTACAGAAGGTAACTGTGGTCACAGGCTGACTTCTGTGACCTGTGGCCCGTGACCGTGGCCGGTGTAACCTGGAAGAAACGTCAGGCAATGGAATGGAATGAAAAGGTACTGCCTCGCATTCCAGTATTATGTGGGCGGCCGTTTCCTCACCCCCTGCAAAGGGGACTGTCCGTAATACCGATGGTGTATAGATGCTTATGGAGGGGACAGTGGCCCGTTATTGTCCCCATTATTGTTCTTAAACTTTTTCTGTCTCGTTTTAGGAGACGTTTCGTGAAGTAACATCAGGCAAACCAATGATCGCGTTAATTCTTGTTAACATTATTTAATATCCAACTTTATTCCTATACATGCGTTGCACACATACCAACACACACACACCACCAATATGCAGAATTACTAAAACAGTATTGATGAAATTTCGATATAAGCCAATAAACCTATTAGCATTCACTAATTACCATACGAGTCAATGCATCACATCACTCGAGCACCCCGCGAGAACGCGCCGCTGTTCCACGTCGCACACAAACTGTATAAATATGTTTATATACTTAGTTTGTGTGTAGGTAGGTACCTGCAATTAGTATCAACGTTGATGAATATCGGAGTTAAATTCGTATTAATATTTTCAGATTGTCCAAAATATTTATAAGCCGTGGTAGCCTAGTGGTATGGGTAATGGTCTGCTGAGACGAGGTCTCGGGTTCGATTTCAAGTTTTACCATGGCACACACCAATGACTTTTCAATACTTTTCAAAGTTATGTGTGTATTTATCGCAGGTTTATGAGTGCCCGGTTAATGGCAATAGACTCGTACATTGGGACCTTCGGGGATATAGGCGTGAGTTCATGTTATGTTATGTTAGTTCAAAATATAGTTTGGAATAACCTTGGCTCTTTACCTATGCTGAACTTGGTTCTTTATCTAAGTCGGAAACAGCCGAGTTTAAGTATAGCTGAGCCGTGTTGGTGCCCAGTCGAGTAGAATAAGGCCATCCCATCTCTTCCCCTTGGAGTTAAAAACGGCGACTAAGGCTGGTCTTCGATTCGGCTAAAGTAAAACCATTGTCATACCAAGAACACTGGTAAAACAAATATTTAACGTTAAAAGTTAAAGCAGAGTTGTTAAAGTCTACAATTAAAAGGCTTATTACAGGCTGAATCAACAGAAATTCACTGTTCTTACAGGGTCTGCAGCACGAGTGTAACTCCCCTGGTCACGGTAATCACTTTTCATCGGGTGAGTCATGTTCTTGTCTGCCCCCTTAGTCGTATTAAAAAGAAAGTGTAATGAAACTCTTCTCATTTAATTTTGAACTTTCAGCACATAAAAATGAAGTCTACAATTTAATGCCATTTTTTGCAGTGTCTGTAATATCACAGTAAACATTATTGTATATCATGGATCGCGACGCGAATGTTTAAAAGTTAATTCAGTAGAGTAGGTACCTTTTAACAATAGATAAAATGTAAAAATTCACATGTCCTCTTTGAAGTGAATACTTTATTGTGAAGTAAATTTATATTTATCTGTACATGCATCTTTGCATATTACGTGTGCTGTCAGTGGGAAGACCAAAGGCTTGTCCTGATTTTGTGTTCTGCACTGAGGGCACATAAAGGTCTTACAGGGTCGGCAGCACGAATGCGATCCACTGGTGTTACACACGTTCATAGGTCACGGTAACCGCTTTCCATCAGGCGGGCCGTGAGCTTATCTGCCACCTAAGTTGTATAAAAAAAATCCAAATCAGCAAACGCCCAATAGGAAACACTAATAGAGATGTGAAGTGCCACCTTTAAAAAAAAATCGACCTGTAGATAACAAGCACACACACATACACAATAAACAACAACGATTTTACGTTAGTGTGCATTACAATACGAAGCTAAAGTAGATGACTGTGTGCTTTGTTTAATTTAGTCGAGTTTGCAACGGCACATATTGTTGAAATTGCACCAGTTACCCGGTTTGTAAAAAGTTCGTTAATAGCTAGACCTTAAAGAGTGATGTTCTGAGTTATGGTGCCTGTTATGTTGGGATGACGATCGTTTGTCTTTTACTGCCAGTTACCCTTTAAGGGCCCTGTACCTCAGTAAAAAGATGCTGTTGTACTAATCTCTTTATTTTATAAATACTTTAATAGAACAACTCTGTTTTTTTTTATACCACTTAGGTGGCAGACAAGCGCACGGCCCACGTGATGGAAAGTGGTTATCGTGGCCTATGGACGTGTGTATCTATGTGTGTATGCCGCCCCTGTAAGCACAGAGTCTCTGTGCCGTCAGTGTAGAGCACAAAGCAGGACAAGCCTTTAGTCATCCCACTGACAGCACAAATTCTCCAGTGAGCTCTGGCTACCCTACTCACCGCTAAGAACACAACACGAAGTTTTTATTTTTATAACCGCGGTATTCTGTAGGGCGGAGGTACTTCTCCAGTCGGACTGCTCAATTGGGCGGAAATACCGCCGTGTCCTACCTCCTCTCGAACCCCTCCAGCTAAGCTAAATTGCTTGTGTTAGGGGTGAGATCCCGTCGGTAGAGTAATAGCCAGGATTCGAACACGGGAACTCTCGATCGTAAGGCCGACTCCTTAACCACTGAGCTACCGGCGCTTTATATTATTTTATTTACTTATTTTTTAGTCAAAATTGTATATCCTACTCCTATAATAGATTTTTTAGTTTTATACTTCTTTTGAATGAAAGTTTAAATCATTTAGTAAGCTAGTTAGCTTCAAATTGATTGAAATATTAATCGATACATACTTCATGTTTTAAAGTTTAATTTTAGAGGTTAAGGTTCATAATTAGCTGGCTTAGATTTATAAATATTTTATTTTATTTATTAGGAACAAAAACAGTTACATAATATTAATGTATGTGTATGTAGTTATTTAGCTTTTTAAATTCTTTACGGCCAATAGCGTTAAATTCAAATTCAAATTCAAAATTCATTTATTTGCTAGAACATGGTGTATAGAGGTGTTATAATAACATTGTGTAGTTCGCTCATATTCTGTCATGTGTCAATTTCTTAAATCTATATTAAATCTATGATCATTACCATTATGTATTTATTATTATTATTAAATAACATCATTATTTATGTTCAAGTGTCATTCTATAAATTTGTCATTTAAATATTCATGTACGTCATAATAATTTTTATTTAATAACATTTCAAACAGTGTCCTTTTAAATAATCTTACAGGTAGTTCAGCAATATTGTTCGGCAAATGATAAGAATTTAAAAAACGTTTTTCGTAATGGCCAAATATTTTGTCAAATAGGCAAGGCAAATCCTTTGTCAAGTGCAATAGTAATTGTTTGTCGAATATGTCAAATGCGCGAACACAAATAGCCATATGAAGTGCCACAGTAAAATGTATCCTAATAAAAAGAAGAAATGGATTGAATCTGTGTAACGTAAGTTAAAGATTTATGGGATGAATGTTGTATTTTATTGAATGGAAGTTACAGTGAAATGTAACAGTTCATTTAACCAATATTTATGACTCATTTTTATTATAAAATTCTAAAACCGTATTAAATAAAAGAGTGATCAAAACAGTGGTATAATAAAAAGTACTTATATAGACATATCTTATACTATTTTAGCGTGCTTTCAACTTATTTACGTGTTTCGAAATGTTGTTACATGTGGTTACCAAATGCAAAATATTTGTTTGCTTAATATCACTGCTGATGTTGAACTTAATTTCAAGTTTTATTGTTGACAATACACTGACAGCACAGAAACTCTTGTGTTTACAGGGTTGGCAGCACGAGTTTGACTCCCTTGGTGTTGCACACGTCCATAGGCCACGGTGACCACTTTCCATCAGGTCGGCCGTGTGCTTGTGATCAACCAAGTGGTATAAAAAAGGCCGGTTTCACATTATCCGGTCCGATATCGGTGTCGGATAACGATCGCCGATATCCGATAGCCGACACGATGTGCCGTTTCCACAAAAATATCCGATACGTCAAGAATACGTCCATTTGCTCGATAGCACAACTCAAAAAAAAATATCCATTTACTTAACCTCCTTAGAAATCTCTACCATTGAATATCACATTTGTTTTTTTTTTATTTTGCTATTGTGGTGACTGATTGACATTGATATCCGATATCGCGTAAACACAGCGGTGTCAGCTCCGATATCCGATATCGGCCTGGTAAATGTCAAAGACAGATACATATTTCATACATTTTAATTCCTGTCGGCTATCGAATGTCAGATATCGGAGCCAACGCCGATATCGGATCGGATAATGGGAAAACGCTCTTACTCTAAGTTAGTAAGCAGAACCAAACAGAAGTATTTCATATAGTACTGACTGTTGTTGCTTCCTTGCTCGAAACTTTTGATGAATTAACATAAAATGTATGTATATACTGCTTTACAAATAATATCAGCATGTACTTATTCTAAATTCTACTACCTAACTTGAACTTTAGATTTCTAACTATTGAATTTCAAAATGCAATGCATTGAATGCCAAAATTTTGAATAGAAACTTTGCAAAGCAAAACTCTATGGCACCAATGGCCAACTGCAACTTATGCATAAAGTGCTACCCAGCAGAATATTGCATACGGATTGCAGACTAACTTTTCTAATATAGATTGT
The DNA here is from genome assembly GCA_963662185.1 of Eilema griseolum. Classification (NCBI taxonomy): domain Eukaryota; kingdom Metazoa; phylum Arthropoda; class Insecta; order Lepidoptera; family Erebidae; genus Eilema; species Eilema griseolum. The sequence continues at coordinate 23,587,483 of OY759238.1, forward strand.
TGAGATATTTATAGCGACGTACCAAATATCTAAGATTTTGAATAGCATTATTGAATATCTATTACTTTTAAACAGATCAACGTCGAATGAATATATTTTTTTGGCGTAGTGGTAAAACGTTCGGTTGTTACACAGAGGGCGCGGGTTTGATTCCCGCTTAGTGCAAATATTTGTTTACATGAATATTTATGTTTGTATTGGGCTGCGAGTGTCTATGTATAATATATTGCATTTACAAAAAAAAGGAAATTAAAGTGAAATATGTTAGGACATTCCATTCTAATCATTATTTATTTATGCACACACAAAAAATTCAGTAGTGGAAGCTTGTACAGTATGTTAGCATTAAGGTAGATGACGGACTGTTGTCTCTGTTTACCCCGTAGAGAAATAGACGTGAGCATTTGCTTGTACAGGAAAATGGTTTATTTTAAGCAGTAGAATATATGCCACCTAAGGGATGTGAAAAATATAAAACTATTTCAAGCACAGTGCTTAAAAATATGCAATGCTAATCTGCCAACTGCAATGTGTTAAAATGAGCGTTAAATTAACTCTTAATAGCAACACGACTGCTAAAGTAGCATTTATTTGGTACAAGCACAATTACAGCACTGTATTGCTTGATTGTGTTACTTACGATACTTTTTTGGTCTTCTCTGGTCGGGACCGCGTTTCGAACCGGTGGTCCATTTGCTAAACTAGTCTGACATATTTCTTTTTATATTGACGTCTTATAAGTGCCGGTTTAATGGTCTATGCAGAATAAATGAGTGTTGACGTTGACTGTGACGTTATTTATGTGTGTAAGAGCAGTATGTATGTCGTACATATTTAGATTTTTTAAACAAGACACTCAGAGCTGCTGTTACTAAATGTTTCCCTTCAGAAAACAAAACTAAGGCGAATTTTAAATTGAATACGGGTTGAACTCCACACTGTACTGGACCAATTGCTCGGCTCCAATCAAAACTATTAAGTGAACTTCAAGTGCCCTTTTTTTTTTTTTACGTTCGCAAAATCCCCACGGATACCTCCCCACCGGAGCCGGTGGAGGAGGTTATGTCGGACTCGAACCGACTAAAACGCACGCCGCCTGTGGGTCGTTTTGATTGCCGAAGGTGAGGTTGACAGGCATATTTCTCGCACCCCGGCCGACCCAGGGCCATCTCTCACGATCTGGCCCTCTTCTCGGGTGTGGGGACTACAGAGTCCCCAACTCGTCCCCGGAAACGGGGAGGCGCGCCACGCGCGCCACCGCCGCGGACTGCTTCTACCAGGGTGACAGGCGGCTTCACCTGTCACCCCCCGGCCGGCGCTCATGGGGGGCGGAGGTCGTTCATCGGGACTTAGTGCCTAGTGCTCGAGTGTACTTGAAATTTAAGACAACATTGAATAGATGGATTATTCAAATCAATTAAGATAGGATTTTTTTTAATCAGTTCAGGTGGGATTCAAAGTAATTCTGAGGAGGTAGGACACGGCGGTATTTCCGCCCAATTGAGCAGTCCGACTGGGGAAGTACCTCCGCCCTACAGAATACCGCGGTTATAATAACTTCGTGTTGTGTTCCCGGCGGTGAGTAGGGTAGCCAGAGCTCACTGGAGAGTTTTTGCGCTGTAAGTGGGATGACCAAAGACTTGTCCTGCTTTGTACTCTACACTTACGGCACAAAATCTCTGTTCTTATAGGGTCAGCAGCACGGATGTGATTCCACTGGTGTTACACACGTTCATAGGTCATGGTAACCACTTTCCATCAGGTGGGCCGTGTGCTTGTCTGTCACCTAAGTTGTACTAAAAAAAAAATTCAACCCCTCGAGTTTTCCCTTATAGCGGGTGCCTCTGGCACTGAGCAACCGAACCTGAAGCCATCCAAATCTTCCTATATATATCCGTCTTACGGCGACTGTGGGACGAATAAATCGATTTGAATAGTTAGCACATACTAAATGCTTTGAAATTTCATTCAACTTGCAAATATACTTAAAACTTATCTTCTCAATGATGATTTGAGATTGACATGGTCATTCACATTACTAGTGTAATACTAGCCGGGATATTTACCATGTTTAATATTTTTGTACAGCAACCGATATTTCGGCGTTGTTACAAGCGCCATGATCACGGTGTACTGACGACCGCCGAGCTATTTGTTATTGGGTAGACCGTATCGGTCTACCCTCTTTCGCACTCGTTTGTAACGCGCATCGCCCCTACCACTGTCCGCGTTTTCGCACTGTATTCGATCACGTTCTCGATTCAAAACACTCACTGAGTCGACTCGCACAGGTTTTTAAAATTAGGTTTGCTTACGTCTTGTAAACATACGGATCACTGGATGCCAGACACTCGACAGTTGAAACCGGTTATCGGTTGCTCAACAGAAATAATAAACGTGGTAAATATCCAGACGATTATTAGACTTATCTTCTTAATCTAAGAATCTCATTGTGGGGGAAAGTCAAAACATTAGACTACAATCAGCCGTGTGTCATAAACCACTTATTGAGTGAGCCATCAGAAATATCAAGCTCCCAAACTCCACACACATTGCCTCTTCGAAGGCTCTAGTGCGAGTGGAGGGAAAGCTAATCCCAAAGACGAACACAAAAATTATATGGAACTGAATAGGTTATACTTGTTATACTGAATCCAGCACGCAAATTTAAGCATCGGTAGCTTAGTGGTTCAGGAATCGGCCTTAAGCTCGAGAGGACCCGGGTTCGATTCCTGGCGATTACACTACCCACGTGAACCCACTCCTAGCACAAAGCAATCTAGCTTAGTTGGAGGGGTTAGAGGGAATATTAGTAATATTGGTTGCTAATATTCTTTATGAAAAAAGGTTTTTTTAATCACATTAAGATTAACCACGTTACAACGCGAGTTTCACAAAAATACCAATTATAGTAAATTTCCCGAATTGCTTCCACATGTTGGCGGTTACATGTATTTATAAAGCCTTTTAATGCTGATGTGAGAATTTAACGTTGCCGCTTATAGCTCTCAAGTTAATCACAGTAGCTTTTTAATTTCGTCATATAACCTTTTATTCGTTCTGTTAACGTTTTATAGGTAATTTTTACTTTATTTTACGCTGGTATGCGTATTTTTGGTATAAGCGGTTAAAAATATATCAGCAGTTATATAAAACCTGCTAGCAATTCGTAAACGTTCGCAATTGAGAATAGGTACTATTAGAATATAACAACACTCAACAAAACAACGGCCAGGTGAAGGACGACCTCATGAAGGTCGCCGGGAAGCTCTGGATGCGGGCTGCTTTATATCGGTCATTCTAGAAGTCTGTGGGAGAGGCCTATGTTCAGCAGTGGACTATGTATGGCTGACATGATGATGATGATGATGAGAATATAACAAAAAGCAACCAAAAACTTGAAAATAAATTGCGTTGATTAGCCCTTTAACTTTTATATAGAATATTTTAATTCAAGCGTTGTCATTTCGGGGGACCGTAACTGGTAAAGTAATATTCTGGCATATATTCCCCTCCATAAGGTTCCTCGAAATACGTACCGTATTTGAATACCTAAAATTATAATACCTAAAGTTAAAAAACCTAAAATCTAAATACCTAATGGTGGGTTGACCTAAATTTAAAATACCGAAAGTTTAAAATGGCCAAGTATTTGAATACCTAAAATTATAATACCTAAAGTTAAATAACCTAAGTTCAAAATACCTAAAATCTAAATAGTTAATGGTTGTTTGACTTACTTTTAAAATACCCAAAGCTTTAAATGACAAATTGATATTATAGTGAGTACGTATTACAATGCCTAATTTGAAATTATCGAATTTCATAAGCCCTACGAACGGAAGGCCGAATATTAAAATCCCGAATGTTTATATGATCGAAAGTTCTAAATACCGAAAATTAAAATACCGACAATTTAAGAAATAATATGTGGTCCGGCTTAAAGTAAAAGGGACACTGCTCACCCCGACTCGGATAGGTTAGGTTAGAAGGCTTAGCCTTCGTGGTTATTTTTTTTTAAACCACTCATACAAGGATTGCTCTTCCAAGGATCCTTGTATGTGTGATTATAAAAAAAAAATTTTTCTTTAAATCGGTCATTCTGGAAGTCTATGGGAGAGGCCTATGTTCAGCAGTAGACTGTGTGTGGCTGATATGATGATGAGATATAAATGAAAACACAAGTATGTATGCTTTTTAATTTTTACTGATCTACCCACATATTGTTGTGTGTGGTGTGTGGTGCATTATTTTTAGGTATTTTGACCAATTGGTATATTAAATTTTGGTATATCAACCTTTGTTGTTTTAACTTTAGGCATTTTAAACATTAGGTAATTAGTCCAATAGGTATTTCAAATTTAGGTATTAAGTACTTAGGTATTAGTGGTTTAGGTATTTCAAACCATTTGGTATTTAGATTTTAGGTATTTTGAACTTAGGTTATTTATAATAATAATAATAAATATTTTTATTTCGGACTTCGGGGTCCATTAAGGTGTTAGTAACAATTTCCTTACGATCTAATGTTAGTAAGACATGAATTAAAATGAAAAACAAAAATAAAAATACAAATACGCGGAAGGAGGAGACAGATTCACACCTTTATGGCGTGAATCCGTATCCACCTCCCGAGCAGAGGCGAGTCCCATCTCGTCGCAAACACTTTCAGGAGAGCGTTAGGGCAGCCGCGCAGGCGCTCGAGAGCTGACGTGCAGCGCTTGCGCATAATACACGCGAAGCTGTCAACGTTGTGGCTTGCGAACATGCCCGACGCGCTACACCTCCACGGCAGCCCCATCACCGCCCTGAAACCATTATTGTATTGGACGCGGAGGTCGCTATATGCCCGCTGCTTAAAGTTCACCCACAAGCCGCAACTGTAGAAAGATTGGCAATATGCCTTATACAGCGTGATCTTAACTGGCTGCGATCAGCGTGCGAACCTGCGGGCGAGCATGTTAGCACGGGCAGCCAACGACCTCCGTTCCCTATCAATGTCACAGTCATCTTTCGAGTCCCCGGTGACCCAGTGACCCAAATACTTGAAGCTGCTGACCCTACACAGTGGAGTTCCGCATAGTGAGAGTACCGGTGTATGCATAAAAGTTTTTGCACCAGCTTTAAACACCATGTACACACTCTTTTTGACGTTGTACTTGAGCCCATGAGTCACCGCATAGGACTCGCATACAGTGATCAGGCTCCTCAATGCACCGATGGAGGGACTCAGCAGCACCATGTCGTCCGCGTAACTGATATTGTTGAGACAAACTCCATCGACATGACAACCAACCATGGTGCTGCTGAGCCTCTGTATTAAATCATTCATATACAGGTTGAATAGACGGGGAGAGCTCAACCCACCCTGTCGCACTCCGCATTCCAACCTGTATAGTCCAGAAACCGCTCCCGCCCACCTAACACTATTTGTTTGGTGAGCGTACCAGTACTTGAATAACCTAATCAGTTCCACGGGCAGGGACGTTTGGCTTTGCAATTTGTGCCACAAAACCTCATAGGACACTAAATCGAATGCCTTTGACAGGTCCAGAAAACAGGCAAATACCGGCGTTTTCCTGTCTGTGTAGTACTGAGCCGTCTGCTTGAGGCAAAAAATAGCACTTTCAGTTGATAACCCAGGTCGGAATCCAAACTGGGCGTCATGGAGTTGGGTGTGCTCAGCCAGGTGTTTGTCAAGCAGACTGTCCAGCACCCTAGCCACAATATTAGCCAATGAAATTGGCCTGTAATTGGACATGTCAGAGGCATTTCCAGTTTTATTTTTAATGACAGGTACAACCACCGTATGCATTAAGTTACCTGGTAGATAACTGTGATTCATACATAAATTCAAAAACATTGCAAGCACCCTAGGTAAGTGAGGCCCAGCACACCGCAGGTGCTCGACACTGAGACCGTCGTGTCCGGGAGATTTACCTTTAACCATTTTATTTATTACGTGCAAGACTTCCTTCACTTTAAAGGTAAGCGAGAGTGACTCCGGTACCCTGGCATCAGCGCCAGACAGCCGCGTCGTGCCCTGCAGAGGCGGCTCCACTTTAAAATGCTGACAAAAAGCATTGGCTATATCAACCGGCTCGTGTACACCCGCCACACTCACAGGGAGACTCTGCTTGTGGTTCAACTTATTCGTTGATTTCCAAAATTTTCCAAACTGTTTATTGGAATGATTTTTAGCAATCATATCCATTTTGATTTGCTCTTCATTGTTTTTGCAATATTTTAAATTTGCTTTAAATAACCTTCTTGTTTCACACATTCTATCATGAACATAACCACTAGTAGGTTTTCGATTTAACAACCAAGTTTGATAACATAGACGTGCCTCCCTGTGAGCATCGCGAACATACTTATTCCAGCCTGGAACATACCTTCTTTTACTACTAGCCGGAGGCCCACAATACGTTTCCTCAGCACTCTCTTTCAGTATGGTGACTATCCTATTATACATATTATCTAGTATAGTTCTATGACTGACATCATCGCAAAAATTATATGCACATATATGAAAATCAGACGGAAAATCCAATTGCTTTAATTTAGAATTACACAATAATGAATATTCTTTTATTTGCTGCTGGTCTCTATCACCCCAAATTACCCTATTTACTGATGATGGCCCATTGTATACAATTTTTGGTTTTATCATCTGTATATTACAACTCACCGCCAAAGGCAGGTGATCAGATGGATACGGACCGTACAGAACAGATGCACTCACTACTAAGTCTCTCGCGGCACTACTGACCAAGCAATGGTCCAACCAGGTCAAGGCACCATTTTGATTGCTCTTGAATGTGTGAGTGTCCTTCGGTAGTAGTTCCATGTCCACACAGCACCACGACTGTTCATCACACACAGAGAGCATCTCCCTCGCGAAACGTTTGCCAGGGTGAGCGTTAAAGTCACCGAGTACAAAAATAGTCTCAACATTATTACTCTCAATAATAGCTATGATTTCACCTAGACACTCAGTAAACTCTATAAGGTTAGCCGCACTATCTGTTGGCATATATACCGAGAAGATCAGCATTGAGCGGTCACCGATTATGATTTTTATAGCCACTAACCGATCAGTATTACACGGAAGCACAAACACTGACGAAAACAAAGATTTCTTCCACAGCAGGGCTATTCCACCATACGGTCTCCCCTTGAGGATGCCAGTGCTGGTGTCCACCGCAGACTTTGCTGTGTATGCAAAATCTTGGTCTAAGGTGCCAAGAAAACCCAAGTCATGTGGCAACAGCCAAGTTTCCTGGAGCGCGATAACATCCATACTTCGACAGAGCCGGCGTACGCACTCAACCGAAGTCTGAATATTTTGACAGTTGAATGATGTAAATGAGACACTTAATTGTTGGCTAGCCATTGTGTGTCCGTGTGGTGGTAGATTCCATGGCAGGTCCCGTCCCAGGGGTCCCGTCTGACTTACGCGTATTATCTGTGTGCTTCTGCTTGAAATTGACAAAGCGCCTATATATTACACCTTCCGGCCAGAAATTCTCACTCATAAATAAATTTAATTTATTTTGAGGCACGAACACCTTGTATGCATCATAAGGTTTAGGATTCTTCATTAAAATTTTCTCTAGCCTAACCATCGCATTTGACTTACCCTGGATGTACTTAGTAATGTCACACACGGTCACCTCCTTTGCCACTTTAGATATATACAGAGGGATTTCAACCATCGCCGCCTTGAAATTCACACCAGGTGATGTCATAGCCGCGCCCATTTTACCCATAAAACGGTTTTTTACCTTTCGCGATCGCACCGTACTCCATTCCGCATCTTCTTTTCTTGTATTCCACTCACCTTCGCGCGTTATCTCCGCTAATGTTTTTCGATTGGAACAAGTGGTTTTGTTATCAGTCGCAGTGGCCATATGTACAGCACTCAAAGCGACCGGTTTCCGCGGCATGGGTATCGACTCGAGCACATTACCCATAATCTCCGCATTGTCGCAGCTGTGCTGTTTATTACAAGGTGAGCCTGCCTCGTTATTATACCTATCAGCTGTGGAGATAGCTACCCGCATATTTTCATTTACATGGGGTGAAACATTCAAGGACCTATATACTCTCGACACAGTCCTGTTATCGTCTATATTCGATAACAACCCCATCGGGCCACTATCACATTCAAATGAGGATTTCCCCAAAAAAGCGCCTCGCTTTTTATTGACGTTTCCGTCTTCGCCGAAGTCGTTAACTAAAGATGCATTCTTCATGAAATCCAATTCTTTTTCTACTAATTCCATTTTTGCCATAGTAACCTTTTGATCTTGTTGCAGTCTGAGGATATCTTTAAGCAGTCTAGTTACATCGACATGGTCGAACAATACAGGCGGTAATTTATGTAGTTCTCGTGCCACAAAAATGGGAATCTGATCAGGATCTACTTCCTTGAGTATGCTAATAATATCATCGATGTCCCGGCGTTTCTTGCCTTGTCCTCTCCGCTTCTTCGTGTTTTGAGAGGTAGACTCCAACAATAGCTGTTTAGCAGTAGAAATATCATCCTCCGTGAAAGCACTAGTCTGATACTTTGCTCTGTCATGACATCAATACGATTACTCACAAACGCAAGAACCTCGTTTATAACAATATTGCACATGGAACATTTTACTCGACTTGATGACATTGTTACCCGTAGGGAGATCAAACTCAATACATTTTCTATTATTTATTGTTTTCTGTAGCGCTGGAACGCATCCATATCGAAAGTATTATGGAGGGTTACTTTAGCTCATAATGCAAAATATCAATGAGCTGGAACGCGCCCAAAATAAATATTCTTAGGTTGGCAGAACCGTGTGTTGTGTGATTGACCAATGACTGACGACAGTGACTAAGGAATATTATTGTTTTTTTTCAATAACTAACGAGTTCACAATACACAAAAGTTTTATATTTGTTACTACAATGTTTCTGAATAACTACAATGCACTAATATGACTTTATGAAAGATTACTTGTGCTTTAAAATGATCAAAATAATAAAATTAACACTATTTTAGTTTGAAAATGGAGACTTCTTTCACAATAACTTTTTGTTCGTAAATGTTTTCACAGCTATTTTAATAAGTGGCAAACGATATCACTCAGTATTCAGTCCAATTACATTTCACTTATGCACTTTTTAAAAATATTCTAGTACAAATAACAATTAAAATATTTTTTTAAATACAGAGCCTATGTTTACTTTGACAATGGTGTTGCCATAACTGAACTGCCTTTAACTTTAGGTATTATAATTTTAGGTATTCAAACACGTACCTATTCAAATAAGTACCCGGTTCCTCGACATGACAACGCTTATTTCAAAATACTACTAAACCACGACCGTTCATTTAAAGAGAAAACCTTTTTTTTATATATGGCCTGTCAATATGACGTCACTTCGCCTGTTAGTAAGCTGTAAATAATCGTCCAATTGAGCAGTCCGACTGGGGGAGTACCTCCATCCTACAGAATACCGTGGCAATAATAACCTCGTTCTGTGTTCCCGGCGGTGTATAGGGTAGCCAGAGCCCACTGGAGAGTTCTTGTGCTGTCAGTGGGAAAACAAAAATTCTTGTCTTCTACACTGATGGCACAGAAACTCTGTGTAAGCGGTATAAAAAAATCGGCCTTACGATCAAGAGGTCCCGGGTTCGAGTCCTGGCCCTTATAATATCGACGTGAACCCACACCTAATACAAGCAGTTCAGTTTTTTTTTTACGTGCGCAAAATCCCCACGGATACCCCCCACCGGAGCCAGTGGAAGAGGTTATGTCGGACTCGAACCAACCAAAACGCACGCCGCCTGTGGGTCGTTTTTGGTTGCCGAAAGTGAGTTTGACAGGCACACCCCTCGCACCCCGGCCGACCCAGGGCCATCTCTCACGATCTGGCCCTCTCCTCGGGTGTGGGGACCTCAGAGTCCCCAACTCGTCCCCGGAAAACGCCGCCGCGGCCTGCTTCTGCCAGGGTGACAGGCGGCTCCACCAGTCACCCCCAGGCCTGCGCTCATGAGGGTCGTTCATCAACCTCCGACGTCCGAGTTGCATTCGTACGCGGGCAGCTTGGCTTGCGATCCTTCGTTGCTCCCGCTGCCGCTCCCGCTCCGGCTCCTCCTTCACGTGCATTACTTGCTCTCAGAAGGAGGCGCCAGCCTTCCACGCATCCGCGCAGCGGACCATGGCTGCGAGCAAGGTGGAGAGCGTGAGAACTCCCATTCCCTGGCCCGCCACCAGCTCCCGTCTCGGCGTCTCCCACGCCGGACACTCGCTCACCGAGAGCGTGTGCGGCCCCGAGTCCTCGCTCGCGTCGTAGTGATTCGGATGTTGGCTCTTTCTCCATCCGACGCACCCGTGCTCGGTGATCATCTGCGTTAGACGGTACGAGAGGCTGCCGTGTGGCCTCTGTAGCCACTCCCCCGTGATGGGTCTTACCGCCGCTACTACGGCGCACCCTGCAAGCAATTCAGCTTAGCTGGAGGGGTTAAAGGGTTATATTAGTGATGGTGGACCTTAGTTTAACGGCCGCATCAGATGCTTTTTCACAGTCAGTTTAAAGGACACGGGAATTTAGGTAGAAGGAAACACGTGAACTGGTAAAGAATTTCAAAGACATTATGGTGTGACAAAAAAAAAGGTCACTGGACCACTTATTTCTTTAATTTTTGGTTTTTCATTTATACCACTTAGTTGGCAGACAAGCGGTTACCGTGGCCTATGGACGTGTGTAACGTATACAACACCAGGGGTGTCACATTTGCGCTGCCGACCATGAAATCAGGACAAGCCTTTGGTCTTCCCACTGACAGCACAAAAACTCTTCAGTGAGCTCTGACTACCCTACTCACCACTGGGAACACAACACGAGGTTATTATAGCCGTGGTATTTTGGAAAAAAATCATAACTCAGTATAGAAATAAATAATGACTAAATAAAACGAGCGACAACAGAAAAACAGCAAAGTAGATCAGCTCCTATCAAAACAACAGATAAGAACAAATGGACTAAACTTCTAGGTTTTGTTTACACATGTAATATTTTGCTCACAAGCCAAAAAAAAGAATTCCAAAAGTATTAGGATGTTTTGATGCCATAAACACAATCAAACTATGAATAATGTATACATTATTTGTAGCAATCAAAGTAGAAAAAACGAAAGGAGAGGAGACCAAAGTTCTAGCAAGTATTGTTGTCTCTGTGTAGCCCAATAAAAAAGAGGCGTAACTATTAGTATTTATATATATAAATACATGCCATAGCATCAGTAGTATGGGTAAAGAAAATGTGCCTAGTAAACAGCAACAGGGTCACTCTGTATTACGTGGTACCGAATACAGAGAATAATGAAATATGTCTTTTTATATACCTGTACCTAAATGTCCTGGAATAAAAGGCGTGATGATAGTTGACGGCCTCTATGATGAATTGGTAAAACGTTCGACTGCTACGCAGGGATGCGTGTTCGATTCCCGCTCAGTGCGAATTTTCAGGCTCAGGCATTGGTCTGGGAGTTTCTAATATGTATGTATTTACAAAAAGTATCTAAGTATGTTCATCCGCAGTCTAGATCCCATAACATAGGCTGGTTAAACTATACTTACCATGAGTCTAGACAGCATTGTGTAGAATATTGTGGAATATGTAGAATATTTAATCCGTCACCATCCTCTTTTTTTTTTAATAACTTAAATTATGTGGGTGCGACTGCCGTCTAATCTCCTTACCCCTAGAGGATAGTCAGCACCATACCCATCAATCTAGTGATCACAGTGCGACCCAATACACACACCAATACAGGCTATTTAATAAGGTTGTCTGATTCTTCCCAATACTGCTTAATATGTTAGTTTGTTCTGTAAAAATATGCCTTGCAAAGTAAGATATTGCCTAACTAAACTGAAAATATGACTATTCATTATTTTTAATTCCCAAAGTAAGTCAAAATATACACAGTCAAATTCCGATCTAATTTATAACTCTTTAGGTTTCTTATTAAATTTTAAATTACTTTTATTTTGAACTATGTACGTGTAAACGCAATGTAGACCGAGATGAATGTGATATACTCCTACACTACTACTCTACTACACTACTTGCCGCTGGCGTGTGACGTCACTCGCAAGTATAATTTTGTACGGAGCGTTTTCGGGCAACGCGAGAAATTGAATTTTCAAAATCAAATATCTATAAAACTATTTCTTGTGATAATATTTTACTTTAGTAAATCATTACATTATTATACAATGATCATTTTTCGAGAGTAAAAAGAATCAAATAGCCTATTCCTATAGACATGTTGGAATATATGTATTCATATATTGTGTGTTGTGTTATGCAAATAAATTATTTGATTTGATTTGTTCTAATATATTAATGTTCACAAGCAATGCAAAAATTTCATAACTCACGCACCAAAAAAAATCAACCGTATTGTTAAACTCTTTTTCTGGAATCGGTTAATAAAACAGACCATTCTAACTTGTATCCGCTTTGAATTATTTATCACCATAATTCCTTTTGAGATATCAGTTCTGCTTCGTCATCCTATCTTCCTTCAGATTTTTTTATACAGAAAATCCCCCAGGATAACGGACGCCCGTTTTTCATTGGGCAAAAAAAACTAGACATTACGCCGCCAATGTGAGCCACATTTTGTCTTAATAATGTATTTGTTCCACCTTTATTTATGGCTCGTACATAAAGCCTATCATATTTCTATTATTTGTATGTTGATTTGCTATGACAGATGTGTATTGGCTGATTGTACTGATGTGAGCTAATGCGTATTGAGTCTGGAATTACAACTTATTTATTTGTTATTGATTGGTTTATTTGTGTAAAGGTTTAGGATTTCGTTGAAGGTAATATGGTTTCTCGACAGGCAGGTCATAATGTATGGTACACACTTTTTTTTTTACGTGCGCAAAATCCCCACGGATACCTCCCCACCGGAGCCGGAGGAAGAGGTTATGTCGAGCTGACTAAAACGCACGCTGCCTGTGGGTCGCTTTGGTTGTCGAAGGTGAGGTTGACAGGCATATCCCTCGCACCCCGGCCGACCAAAAGCCATCAGTCACGATCTGGCCCTCTCCTCGAGTGTGTGGGGACTACAGAGTCCCCAATTCGTCCTCGGAAAACGCCGCCGCGGCCTGCTTCTGCCAGGGTGACAGGCGGCTCCACCAGTCACCCCCAGGCCTGCGCTCATGGGGGGCGGAGGTCGTTCATCGAGCTCCGACACCCGAGTTGCCTTCGTACGCGGCAGCTTGGCTTGCGATCCCTCGTTGCTCTCGCTGCCGCTCCCGCCCCGCCTCCTCCTTCACGAGCATTACTTGCTCGCAGAAGGAGGCGCCGCCCACAAGCGCATTCGCGCAGCGGACCATCGCCGCGAGCAAGGTGGAGAGCGTGAGAAGCCTCACTCCCAGGGCCGCCACAAGCTCCCGCCTCGGCGTCTCCCACGCCGGACACTCGGTGAGCGTGTGCGGCTCCGAGTCCTCGCCCGCGTTGCAGTGATTGTATGGTACACACTGCAATCTTGTTTTACTCAATTTTTTCTTCAATACAATAATAATTACATAGCAGTATTACAGTTATAGTCGCTTACCATCACCAACAGTTTGATTTATATAGTTTCATATTCTTAAATGGGAAATGTTCTCTCTGCAGGTGCAGATAGCACCTGCAAAAGTTTAAAGTATATAACGGAATGTACTGTCATCTAACTTAACTACCTAATCACAATGCAACCACCTTGTGGTTTTGTAAATGTCCCAAGTTATTGTAAACTTAAACTTAAAACCCATATGATGGTTTTATAAAAGCATATTTAAGATTTGGGAATTATTTTATTTTCTAATAATCAGGAGTTTTAATTGAGGAATAAATATGTGTACTACGGTTTGGGAATTCCTGACATTTTCATAGTCCCGGGTCATGAGACAGCCTACGATCAAAGTCTCAGGGCTCCGAGACAAAATATTCTAACATATAAGTAAGCCATCAATTATCGTAATCTTGCAAAGTAATGTTATTGACTCTTAGTCTAGGGACCCTGGAACATTTTTACAAGTGATTTTCGATCACGCAAATTTGCGCAAGTATGCAGCTTGATTTTGATGAGACTATCAACTTTTTTGCTTAATAAAATTCTAGATTTTGGTAGCTGACCGACCCGCGACCCCAGCTATCCAGCAGGGACAAAACATTTCGTTATGACGAATTTCAAAAATATATAATTTAATAACCGTGGTTATTGTTATTAAATGTTGCAATAGTAATTAATATACCTAATTCATAAAAACGTTCGTCTTACAATTTGATAAAGAAATCCCTTCCTTCCAACATGTACCGATAACCTCATTGATTACTAAGCAGGTACCTACCTAATTTTTTACTGTTGCTTCTGAATTTTTATGTAATTCTAAAGTAGTCTTCCCCTTCTCTGCACATTAGAGATATTTGAAAACTCTTAGGTTGTGTTAGATTTACGCTTAGGTTAACGATTCTGATCATAGACCTTTTTTTAATGTTTGTCTGTTTGTTCTACTATGTACTGTTCTAAATGGATTTCAATGTTCTTTTTTTAAAAGCCATGGTCAGACTTAAAATCTTACGTATATTTTATCGCAATTAGTTGAGTGATTTGGTTCTATCAAATATGGCTAAAAGACATGAAAATCGATATTGGCGCGGGTGGAGCTGCGGGCATTAGCTAGGAATAAATACTTATTTACGAAATTTATAAACCACGTTGTCCTACAAATTGCGTGACACGTTGTCCCGGTCTTTCTCGCAGAAATTGATACACATTGCATATCAATTGAAATTGTTTGTAATACAATAGAATACAATTTTGACAATAGTGTTTCGTCACGAGGCTCGAACCATATTTGCTTTTATTTTCTAATATCTTATTTTTTTTATATACCACTTAGGTGGCAGACAAACACACGGCCCACCTGATGGAAAGTGATTACCGAGGCCTATGGACGTTTGTAACACCAGAGGAGTCACAGTCGCGCTACCAACCCTGCAAGTACAGAGTTTCTGTGCCGTCAGTGTAGAAGACAAAGCAGGACAAACAACTAATCAGCAGTTGTTATTGAGGAATAAGTATGTTCCAGGGTTTGAAAATTCCCGACATTTTCATAGTCCCAGGACCTGAAACAACTAAACTTACGCAAATTCCCGGGACTTCAAAACACGAGAGTCCTGGGACCCAAACCCTAGTGTGTACTAACATCTATATAATAATAAAAATGCGATCCTACAATACGACACACAGTAATTAGATGACGCAGTAGACGTAATCCCCGTCTATATTACTTCGCCGACCAGAATTGCAAAAGCAATTCCTTTCACCGATCGACCACTGGCCACAGAGATTAAAGTAAATCTGCCCTGGGGATATGCGAGGACTCGTTTTTACTTATTTTTTTATTTAGAAATTGATACACATTGCATATCAATTGAAATTGTTTGTAATACAATAGAATACAATTTTGACAATAGTGTTTCGTCACGAGGCTCGAACCATATTTGCTTTTATTTTCTAATATCTTATTTTTTTTATATACCACTTAGGTGGCAGACAAACACACGGCCCACCTGATGGAAAGTGATTACCGAGGCCTATGGACGTTTGTAACACCAGAGGAGTCACAGTCGCGCTACCAACCCTGCAAGTACAGAGTTTCTGTGCCGTCAGTGTAGAAGACAAAGCAGGACAAACAACTAATCAGCAGTTGTTATTGAGGAATAAGTATGTTCCAGGGTTTGAAAATTCCCGACATTTTCATAGTCCCAGGACCTGAAACAACTAAACTTACGCAAATTCCCGGGACTTCAAAACACGAGAGTCCTGGGACCCAAACCCTAGTGTGTACTAACATCTATATAATAATAAAAATGCGATCCTACAATACGACACACAGTAATTAGATGACGCAGTAGACGTAATCCCCGTCTATATTACTTCGCCGACCAGAATTGCAAAAGCAATTCCTTTCACCGATCGACCACTGGCCACAGAGATTAAAGTAAATCTGCCCTGGGGACATGCGAGGACTCGTTTTTACTTATTTTTAATCTGAGGTATCGTCGTAAATTTATTGGTTTAAAGTTTCTTGTTAAGTTATAACTTTTAATCGATGATAGCTTCTTTAATCTGTATCGGAGTAACCGAGCCTTCTTGAAATAATGTGATAACTATTTTTTGTTTTTATTTTCCTTATTACCTGATAGCGTCAGCGAGGGTAATGTGTTATGTGCGTATGTATGTAGGTATATAATTTTCAATGT
The DNA here is from genome assembly GCA_963662185.1 of Eilema griseolum. NCBI lineage: Eukaryota > Metazoa > Arthropoda > Insecta > Lepidoptera > Erebidae > Eilema > Eilema griseolum. The sequence continues at coordinate 23,603,809 of OY759238.1, forward strand.
TCCCTTACACAGGCCTTTCTGCTGGATGGATTTCAGTGAGTGGGGTTTCAAATGAATAATATTCTCCCGAATGTCATAAGGTACATAAAATATGAACGAAAATTATATAGTGAATTTTTACTTTCAATTTTTTTTTTTTTTTTTAGAATAGGGTATTAAACTAAAAATTAATTACAGGAGATTACAAAAATGTTTATATTTTAAATCTTAACTATGATTCGAAAATAAAATAAGTTATTAAAGATTAATTATTACTAAAAAATAAAAAACCCGACTGCTGTCCAAAAGATCGAAACAAGTTTGATAGCAGGCGGTAACAATTTACCAATTATAAACAGAAAAAAAAATTAAGCGCGGTAGCCTAGTGGTATGGGTAATGGACTGCTGAGACGAGGCCTCGGGTACGATCCCAGGTTTTAACATGGCACACACCAATGACTTTTCGATACTTTTCGAAGTTATGTGTGTATTTATCGCAGGTTTAGAAGTGCCCGGTTAATGACAATAGGCTTATCACCTATTACATTGGGACCTAAACATAAACTGGCGAAATGTGGGTGCTAACACCTCTACCTACCCCTTCGGTGATATTGTTTATGTTATGTTTTATTTTAAACTTCTTATACCTATATATAACATGTATATATATTTTTGTAATCTCTTTCAAATTCCCGCGGTAGCCTAGTGGTATGGGTAAGGGACTGCTGAGACGAGGTCTCGGGTTCGATCCCAGGTTTTACCATGGCACACACCAATGACTTTTCGATACTTTTCGAAGTTATGTGTGTATTTATCGCAGGTTTAGAAGTGCCCGGTTAATGACGATAGGCTTACCACCTATTACATTGGGACCTAAACATAAACTGGCGAAATGTGGGTGCTAACACCTCTACCTACCCCTTCGGTGATCGAATTTGTATGTACTCTATGACACTCGGGAGACAAATACCTTTCACTTGAGACTGCATTTATCAAAATCCTACTAGCCGTTAGGCCTCTAGAGGAGAACGAAATAAACTACATACATACAGACATACGCACGTGAAAAATTACCCTCCCTGGCTCAGTCGGGTAAAAATAAAAAATCCGGCTGCTGTCTTAAATATCGAAACTAATTTGATAGCCGGCGCAAACCGATAACTTTCTTTTGATTTATTATTGGCAAATAGGTACCACCTGTTATCAAACTTCTTTTGATCATTTAGACATTAGCGGGGTTTTTTATACCAATATATGCCACGTAAGAAGGGCATTAGAAGGTACTTACAAGGTCACCTATAGTATTGTGCACATTTATAGGTCATGATAACGGCTTTCCATCAGGTGTCCCACCGTGTGTTAATCATCATTTTTATTTTGTTTTTTCATATTCTGTCTTTAAATAAATTAATATTTATAATGATAACATAATTATTAATAGAGGTTTCGATAGATAATGTTTCTCCGAAGTTAAGACATTATTGGGAGTCCTGAGGTCACGAACAACCTAGTTACTTGCTCAAATCATCTTAACAACAGTAATCACCTGAGTAATCACACACGAGTCAATTAGATTATTTGATTACACGCATATCACTTTCATTGTGAATCAAACAATTAAGGCTCATGTTGAGCCAGAGTAACTTGGAGGTTAACTCACCAACAGGCGATCTTAAGTTATCCTGAGACATGAGGTCGTGATGTCAAATAATGTTACTCGGTTGAAACCGGGTTGAACTCGGTTTTTGGCCGCTCATTTACCTTAATTGGAGACTGCGCAAAATTACATAATTGAGAAATGTTACACAAAAGAGTATGACAAAGGTTAACGGACCCCGGACTCCGAGGTGGAGCTCTCGGATGAGGCCGTGACTATTACAATGATAATGATGAATATGACAAACATATTAATACCATCAGCTGCAGTAGCTTAATGGTTAAGGAGTAAGGCTTTCGATTGGGAGGTCCCGAGTTCGAATTCTGGCTTTTACTCTTTTTTATACCACTTAAGTGGCAAACAAGCCCACAGCCTACCTGATAGAAAGTGGTTACCGTGGCCTATAGACATGTGTAACACCAGATAACCTCTCAACCCTGTAAACACAGAGTTTCTGTACCGTCAGTGTAGAAGACAAAGCAGGACGAGTTTTTGGTTTTCCCATTGACAGCACAAAAAAATTCCAATGAACTCTGGCTAACCTACTCACCGCCGAGAACAAAACACGAGGTTATTATTGCCGCGGTATTCTGTAGGACAGAGGTACTCCCCCAGTCGGACTTATCAATTGGACGGAGACACCGTCAAGTCCTACCTCGTCGTACGTTAATCGACTTGAAACTACCCTTAATATAATTAATTTAGATAGCTGATGCAAATTGTGATTCAGTTCCCCTAACCTATGGGAACCTATTTGGGCATAAAAACAATTTATGTATTATTATAGAATATATGTAATCGATTTCAGTTCCCAATTTCATCCAGATCTCCATCTCGTTCGATCCCAGGTTTTACCATAGCACACACCAATGACTTCTCGATGCTTTTCGATGTTATGTGTGTATTTATCGCAGGTTTATAAGTACCCGGTTAATGGCAATAGGCTTGCCACCTTTTACATTGGGACCTAAACATTGTAACGGGGAGAGAAGTTTTGTAGTTGATTTTAAGGAGAAGTTAAATATGTTTAAATAAAAAGGACTAGTGCACTGTAAAAATGAAATAATTAAAATGTAAGTAGTCTATGTACCTGGCCAGCGGTGAGACATGATATAAATAAAAATTGACAATAATTGAAATCAATTATAATTCGTGAACAAGCTGTGCTACATGAATTTATTTTATGGTATTTGAATTAAAAAGAATCTTAGGGGAGGATTCGTAAAAATATTCTGCCGTGGCGTTGTTCGGTCCGTTGTGCAAAGTATGCACTCAGCTAGTGGACACGTGCCCGGTGATGGTGCCGGCGTGCCAGGGACTTCACTGGTGTGCCTCGCTACCTTATTGCTGGCGCGAAGCCCGGTGGGAAGACTCAGGAAAAAGAAAGAGTAAGTTTGTCACTAGATAATACGTCCAAGTGACCCGCTAAAAATAATAGGTGAAGAGAATCTGCCCGGCGGCTAGGCAGCATAGCTAGAAGCTAAAATAAAATAAAAATATTGTAGTACAGCTTAAGCGTGGACGTGACCTCTGACCGTAGAGGTCATCGGTCTAGCGGCAATTAAAGATAGGCTGAAATGGCACAAGTTAAAAACAATAAAATAAAATAATAAAGCCATGCATTTTGGCAGGCATTAAGCTGCACCGCTGCGACGTCTTCACCTGTAGAAAGAAGTAGGAAATGTTGATCTCAAAACTTACCCGGAGCCGACAGCAGTTGGCCACGGGGTCAAAGTGACCTCCTTCGGCGAAGGATGCCGAAGAAAGGGACGGTTTAACAGCCGTCAATACTTAATTGAACCAGTGTTATCCAATCGCGCTCGCACAACCATAGACAATTTAGTAATAAGTTATCGATCAGACCAAAATATCGATTATCTTAAGGATATTATATTGAATTTATTTCAAATAAACCTTGTGGGTTTATTTGAAATAAATTCAATATAATATCCTTTACAACATAAACTGGCGAAATATGGGTGCTAACACCTCTGCCTACCCCTTCGGAATATATATAGGCGTGAGTTTATGCTTATGTTTTATGTTATGTTCAGTGGATCCGTGTGATTGAATAATAAACATTATCACAAACTTACAATATAATATTAGTATCATCAGAATAGCGTACTCCATTTTGTCCATCTCTTTCTATTCCCATTTCACGGTAATGGGCGACACCATTACCAGAAAATGCTTATCTAATGTATCATCTAAAGGAGTGTAACTTTTTTCCCGATTCCCGGGAAAGTTAACCGAGTTATGTTGGATATTACCATCTGAATCCGTTCTCATACATATTTTTATTGAAACTACAAATCCTCGTTGTATAGTTTTTTCCATATTCAAGATGTATCAGTGACGTCACTTTTTTCTGTACTACCTTTTTTTATTGATTTATCAAATTACATAATACGAACATTTAAGTATTGTTACAATTTATTATCTCTTCCTTCGACGACGCTTTGAGAGATACTGCGGAGTCGATTCTCAACGTCTCGCTCGATGACGGACAGTGGCTTCAGGCTTCCCTGCCGATAAGACGTGGGGGTCTTGGACTACGGCGCGTTATGGACGTTGGCCTGCCGGCCTTCCCAGCGTCAGCTCATGGGGTGGCAGACTTGGTCGCTATCATGCTCTCGTCAAGTGGCGATCGAGTGGACATACCTTATGCGTGCGAGGCGCAGTCAGCATGGTCGGTCCTCAATCCGGGCAAACAGAGTCCAGTAACTGCACGCGTGCAGCGAGTGTGGGATGAGATCGGTGCTGATGGGACGGTGAGGGATATGCTGGATAGCGAAGCGGGCGTAGATTTGGCGAGACACAGGGCTGTGACGCAGCCTGAATCGGGGGTATGGTTGCACGCACTGCCGTCACCGCACCTGGGCACCTTATTAGACGACGACTCTCTGCGGGTGGCAGTGGCGCTCCGCCTGGGCTGCAAGGTGTGTGAATCACACAGATGCATCTGCGACTCCACGGTGGAGGAAGGTGCCAACATGCACTGAGCTGTCGACGCTGCACAGGCAGGCTCCCGCGTCACCATACCCTCAACGAAATAGTCCTAAGGGCTCTCATACCGGTGAATGTACCATGCGTGCTGGAGCCCCCGGGTCTCTGCAGATTAGACGGGAAGCGACCTGATGGTCTCACTTTGGTGCCGTGGAAAAACGGCAGGTGCTTGGTGTGGGACGCCACATGCATCAGCACAGTCGAGGCCACGGATCTTGGTCGCACCATCAATGCCCCGGCGGCGACGGCTGAGGACGCCGCGAGCAAAAAAAAGGCGAAATACGCTGCAATGGAGCCACAATATCATTTTTTGCCCGTTGCGGTGGAGACTATGGGCAGTTGGGGGTCGGACACGACGAGGTTGATCGCGAAAATTGGCCGCCGCATCCACGACCAAGGCGGTCTTCCTTCTTCCGATCCGGCTCGTTCCTGGGGCAAAGATTGGCTATTGCGATTCAGCGGGGCAACGCGGCCAGCATCATGGGCACCTTTGCGCCGGGAACGATGCGGAGTGGGTTGTTTGACGCGACATGATCGCGAATTTGTTTCGTGTATTTATGTTTTAATTATTTTGTATGTGATAAATAAATTAAAATTTATGTAAATATATTAAATAAAAAACAGTTATTCAAAATTGATGACATTATAATTGTTTTTGAAGCATAAACTTAATAAAAGCAAGCTGCTTCTGCATTAAGATTAGGTACCTAGAAAAATAAAATACGGACATAAATAACAGTTTGGTAGTATTAATAAACCACTAAGGTATGTGCCACTAAGGTATATACTACAAATAAAATTATACTTAAAAGAACGAATATTTGATTGTTATTTTACTTAAATAATATAATTGACAAGATAGGTAGTGCAAAGTTATTCAAAATACAACAACAATAACTTCACAGATTCTGTAGAAAGTGGAATTTGTGTTGGTGATATTATATTTCTTGAATCGGTAATTAGTTGGTATATATAGGTCATTTGTTCACCCCAGGGTTCATTTGTGTCCTTTGGACCTTAACTAACTTATAATTATCATGAATTTCCATGCCTGTAAGCAAGCATTCCTCTCTGTAAGCCCAGAGACTTTCTGTTCCGTCAGTGTAGTAAACAAAGCAGGACAAGCCTTTAGTCTTCCCACTGACAGCATAAACTCTAACTACCCTTCACCGCTGAGAACACAACACGAAGTGGCCGCGGAATCCTGTAGGGCGGAGGTACTTCCCCAGTTGGACTGCTCAATTGGACGAAAATATCGTCGTGTCCTACCTCCTATAATCATCATCTACATTGTAATAGAAAAATGCAAAACAGTAAAAAGTCTTTTTAATAAAGAGTTAAATTGAAAGCACTCCACTCAAGTTAATTATATCAAGAGAAATATGGAACACATTAGTAATTTGTTTGTTTGTCCACTCTTCTGAAAAGTTAATGTTTACTGCCCACTTTGCGAACAACGGATTGAACAACACAATGCACAACTTATGTTTCCAACTCACAACTTCTGGTTTGTTTTAGTATCTATCAATTTACTCATTTTGGAGAGAGAAAAGTTTCGAGTACATAATACAGTAATAGCTTCTGTCGACGAAGGATCGCAAGCCAAGCTGCCCGCGTACGAAGGCAACTCGGGCGTCGGAGGTTGATGAATGACCTCCGTCCTCCATGAGCGCAGGCCTGGGGGTGATGGGTGGAGCCGCCTGTCACCCTGGCAGAAGCAGGCCGCGGCGGCGGCGCGCCTCCCCAGTTGGGGACCCTGTGGTCTCCACACCCGAGAGAGATGACCCTGGGTTGGCCGGGGTGTGAGGGATATGCCTATTAACCTCACCTTCAGCCACTAAAAACGACCCACAGGCGGCGTGCGTTTTGGTCGGTTCGAGTCCGACAAATCCTCTTCCACCGGCTCCGGTGAGGGGGGTATCCGAGGAGATTTTGCGCAAGTAAAAAAAAAGCTTCTGTCAAAAATACATCGTCGTCGCAGTCTTTCTTGTCTACTGTATTTATTAAGCGTCAGCCACATTGTTTCAATAACTAAAAATTGTACCCACTTAAGTACAGCATTCGAAAGAAATTGTCACTGAATGACTCACATCCTCCATCGCGTCCCACCTTCCGTCACACACTGTCTCCTCTAGGACCCATATTCTAGAATCAAGAGCAATGCTCAGTCATGAGTCTCATCTTCTGAGTATTTTTAACTACAATTAGCTAGATAGGTAACAGGTAGAATTATACTTGAGTGGAGATTTCATAAACGCAAATCTCCTGACCGTTCATACAATCTTGATTTATTAGACTCATATCGAGACTCATGACTAAGTATCGTTATATAATATGGGGCTAAGACTCGTTTCCTCTTATGGCCATCGAATTTTCCGCAAATGTCACCAACCATAGAATAGATAATTGTTAGTATTCTCTTCTCTTCATTCGAACTTTTATACCGTATAAAGAAGAGAGAAGGTAAAAGAAAACTTACAGGTTTATTTGAAACATTATATTTTGCAGTTCACTGCTAGACATAGGTCTTCTCATGTGACCCGATTCGGTTTTATCACAGACACTGCATAAAAGACATAAAATTTTAGACTTTATTGTTATAGGGCTAAAGACCAAAATTAAATAAGAGTTCATTACATCTTTTCATTCACTCTACAAGATGCCATTTAATTTTAGAATCTAACAACATAGCAGTAAATCTAAAATTAAATTGTATTGTTTGCAGTGTCTGTGGTATGACTATGGTTTTATTATGACATAAACATCGCATGACATGAATCGGGACCCAATAAAGTGAAGTCATTTTGACTTGTCCAATATAAAAACAACAGTCAGGGTTCAGCTGGTTAGGGACTCTGTGGTCCCCACACCCGAGGAGAGGGCTAGATCGAGAGAGATGGCCCTGGGTCGGCCGGGGTGCAAGGGATGTGCCTGTTAATTTCACCTTTGGCAACTAAAAATGACCCACAGGCGTCGTGCGTTTTAGTCGGTCCAACATAACCTCTCCCATCGGCTCCGGTGGTGGAGGTTTGCGTGGGGATTTATTGCACGTAAATAAAAAAAGGGTTCAGCTCTCCTTCTCCTCTTTTTGCTCCATTTGTAGTAGTAGTAGTAGTAGTTAATTTTTAGTCTTATAAAATATACATTACACGTATTCCAGAAAATCCTGTCTAGTTAATCCAAGTTCCTGTGTAACGGTGTTCCGTTAGCTAAATTAGCGTAGTCAGCTCGGCATCTTCATTTAAAAACTTGCAGCTTATTTTCTTGCTAAATTGAAAATGTTGAAGAACTAGTTTAAATCTTCCGTTCAACTACTTGAAATAGGGAACAGTTAACAAGTCGCGAAGTGTAATTAGAATGAGTTATTATGGTACAGTATTTAACCGTAGCCGCTCACTATTTTTGTCGCCAAAATTTTTGACGTGCCCATTTTGATATTTTATTTTAGAGTTTTATTTTTTGTATACCACATAGTTGGCAGACAAGCACACGGCCCACCTGATAGAAAGTGGTTACCGTGGCCTATGGACGCGTGCTACGGAAAGGGAGTCACATTCGCGCTGCCAACCCTGTAAACACAAGAGTTTCTGTGCAGTTAGTGTAAAAGATAAAGCAGGACAAGCTTTTGTTCTTCCCACTGACAATACAAAATCTCTCCAGTGAGCTCTGGCAACCCTTGTCTGAAAAATTCAGTTGTAAATATATATATTTACAAAAATAATAATAAGTGTTAAAATATAAATATTATGTTGAATGATATTTTCAAGCATTTAGTAAACTATTCAAATCGATTAGGATGGAGAAAATTGAATCGGTTCAGGCGACATTCGAACCCGCAATCTTTCCCTTACAGAAAGATAGCGATAATTGTCGAACTGGAGAAATCCATTCCATTCTTGTTACATTCACGATAGCATGATATAGTCTAACCAGCGGAAGATGGTTAAAAAAACGACGGCAGATTTGAAAAATCGACAGTTGCAATACCGATTATACATCGACAAAACGGAGTTGATACCATATATATATATAATTATATATATAAATATATATATGGTATCATAGGTATATATCGTAGGTATTCATAAAAACTATACTATGTAAAACTAGTGACATGTATTTATAAAGTTCTTACAATAAATTCCCAAAAGAAATACATGTGTTTATGCAGTATAATGCTTATAGACTTGTATTATCGGAAAAAACTGACGTATAGTTCAAACTCTACAATACAAACAATTTTATTTTAGATATTCATGAGTAATAAATCTTGACCGTTAAAGTTTAACTATAAGAACAGCAGACCCATTAATCCACTTACTATAAAATACTGGATTAATATTTAAAATCAATAATTTAATAATCATACAATTTGGCCGGTATTAAAAGGAATCAATTCACTTTGAGAATAACATAACATAAACTCACGCCTTTATCCCCGAAGGGGTAGGCAGAGGTGCTAGCACTCACATTTCGCCAGTATATGTTTAGGTCCCAATGTAATAGATGGCGAGTCTATTGCCATTAACCGGGAACTTATAAACCTGCGATAAATACACACATAGCTTCGAAAAGCATCGAAAAGTCACTGGTGTGTGCCATTTTAAATCCTGGGATCGAACCCGAAACCTCGTCTCAGTAGTTTATTACCTATACCACTAGGCTACACTAATAATCACCAAAAAAATATATATATGAGTAGCAAGAAGTTTTCGAAAACTGTATAATACTAAATGACAGGTAAATAAATGTTGCCATATCAAAGTTTTGAAAAAATGATTTGTTTATCTCTAATGGCCAGACTCTAATATACTCGTGTGATCAACGCAAATAATCAAACATCTATCAATTTTGTACCGTTATTGTGCAAATTATCGAGGCAATTATCAACAGAGCAACACGTTATTTAAACACTTAATATTTCAGTTGATACACGATTAAATCTATGCATTAGTGTAACGTAATAACGTATATCAAAGTTTTAATGACGCGTTGACGTTATTGATACGTTATCTACAAGACAAACAGAATTGGATTATTAAAGTTTGTAATGTTCAGAACAATTTAATTACTTAGACGTCATATGTATAAAAGTTCGCATTTTAGGTTGCTAAAGGATCTTTCTGCTACATAAACAATACAATTTTTTTTCTATGGTTTTCGGTGTGTTCTGCCGTGATAATATTTGTGTTGTATTATAAATGTCAAATTTTGGATAGATGAATTCGTTCATCCATCCAAACTTTATTCCTCTGTCACACTACTTCTAATGAACGGATCTCGATAATTTGTCAAATTATTATACCTAAAGACTGGAATGTGTTCCAGTCCATAGGTATAATAATTTGTGTGTGTGTGTTGTGTAAAGTGTACTTAAGTTTAAGAATTTAAGCTACATTTTATGCCGGGAAAATATACCAGAGGGTTACAAAATCGGGATCTATAGAGTCGTGGATAACAGTATCTTAATAACTTAAATGTGCCGATATTGTCAGTACAAACAAACCACACGACGTAAAAGTTCCACCATCGATTAATTTTGAGTTTCATTACTAATCATTAGATTTAAGCCCATCTTGTATCCTCATCTACTAACTGGTCTCATTGTGTTTTAATGTATTATGTAATACACGAACGTGACTGTATTATATGAGCAAGAACGGTAAAAAATGGCTAACGCGGTTCAATCGCGGTAGCGATATTCAGTATTTTTCGATACGTGTGTAATTAATATTATTGGTTTTGTATGTTTGAAATGTTTGCCTAAATATACGACCATTTTAGCTGTTTTTGCATAAAGTACTTAACCACATGATTTTTAGTAATTACCGCGGACTGCCACCAACTGGAACTTTTGTTCATAACTATTCCTATTGATTTAGATTGGATTCTAACCAACGTCGTGTACATGTACCTAGCTTAGTCGGCCAGAATCCAAAACTTTGACATTGTTCAACAGGTAAAGTTGCTTGTCTAGAATTCTTGTACATCGCTAGAACACAAGAACACTCGCTACGAGGATCGAGCACATCCGAATACGTAACAACGCTCCATAGATGCTACAATATATAGAATAGAACGCTATAAACCACTGTTCGCGAATTCTAATGGCGTTTACATGAAGCGAGCGCGAATTCTTAGAATATTCCAGGCAAGCCAAGAAAGAACAACAAAGGAATGTTCTGTTTCTGTTTACACTAATAGAATTTGATGGAGAGAGGATGGAGCGAGTACTTGCTCATCTTGTGTACCTAAATCAGCCTTTACATATCGCAAAGGAATCTTAAGACATCAATTACATAAGTTCAAGTTTTTCCATTACGACTTTCTTCCATTGTAAGTATGCATATATTACTGTCGTAAATCCAAAACAACAACTATTCAATATCGGGAGAAACATGTGTCGAACTTGTAAACTATTAACTTTTGTTTAGTCCCTAACGGAAGGGCCTCTGTTTATCATCTCGATGGGCTACAAATATCAGTTGGCCTACCATAAATCTATTTAAGCGTATGCTACCACACTAAAGCTATTATGAGCATATTCTGTAGTTTACGATCTATATGTCGCGTGGTGTGGGACAGAGGAAACAGTGATTGGGTGTTTGTTGTAGATAATAATTGTGTGACAGAAATTAGTTTAAGTTTCATCATGTACTCGATTGGCTGAAGGTTAAGTTAGGTATTATGGCCCGTATTTATTTTTATATTAGCAATTTCAGTTCTCGATTACATTTCCATAAATATAATGACGCTTCTTCTTCTTGGAGTCAAAGGCTAGAACTGGCATGTATGACTAGATTTAGATTTTTTTTTTCGGCCTTTATTTCGCCCTTATTTATCCTTATTTAGCGTTTTCAGTTGTTGCAAAGGTCATCAGTAGTACAGGTAGAAGGGCACTAACGGCACAGAAACTCTGTTCTTACAGGATCAGCAGTACCTGTGTGACTCTCTTCGTGATCCACATGTCCATTGGCCACGGTAACTAATTTCCGCCTGGTGGATCGAGTGCTTATCTGCCATCAAAGTGAAATAAAAAATAGTGGAAAAGCGTTGCATAAGTAGATATAATGTTTTTGTCACTTCTCACAATGTAACTCTTATAAACTCTACATACCTTCATGTCTGTATGTCATGTTTTATTGTAATAATCTTTGTAAGAACATAACTGTAAATGAGAAACATGCCGCTAGACTTACGTGTTAACTATGTGGATTAACTTTACTGCAGCTTATCATGCTTCGTAATAGTACAGCACAACACCTAGTTCAGCTCGCAATAGCAATTAAAATTATATATTTGTGATAATATAAGTTTTATTTGTTCCATATGCTAGTATTGTTAGGATGTAAGAAGTGCATCAAAAATAGTCGACATTAGGTATTAAGAAAACTTGGGCCCCGTTAAAAGCCAAGTTCACCTGCGAACCTGTTTGGGCTTGCAGCCGAACTTGACTTGGGACTTTGGAAAATGTTCCTCTTGAGGTCAGGAAGAGACATTTATTGACAAAATTTAGTAAATCACCAATCACATTACTTATTTTGGTTAGTAATAAAAATAATTATCATTTTTCAATATAAATATTGGTTAAACTATGTTATGTTTTGGTACTTGTTTCAATGCCTGGACACGATTAATGATAAATTTACTCTGGTGGCATTATTAAATAGTGTTTTAACAATTTACAGTATATGGGATATAAATTTAACCTTGAATGTATATAGTGAAATGAGTAGCACAGTTAAAGTCAGATTTATTTTTTTTAAAATATTACAAGAACCGTTGCCACCCTACAAAAAATGTGGAATGAAATTTTTCTGCTCGACTGTGTTGAAACTAAGCAGCAAGATCGCACTTTCAGCATTCCGTCGTTTGGCCTCGAGAATTCAGCCTCATGGACACTGGAATATAATTCATATTTGTGTTTTACGCCCGACTTGAACACCGTTTTGGTCTGCTAAGCAACGTCTTATCGTTTCATTGAGCAAGCTCAGAGTATGTTTGTTAGTTTTTCGGATGTTTGTCATTTTTGTAAAGTGATTTTGTTTCAGACAACCGATGATGAATTTTAGAGCTTTAGTTTAATAATGTGTTTGACATTATTATAGCACATGTTATTCAAGATCATGTCATACATAACACACACACACACACACACGCACACACACACACACACACGCACACACACACACACACGCACACACACACACACACGCACACACACACACACACACACACCCACACCCACACGTATTTTCACACATCCTTATTTATAAATTATATTAGATTCTGGCCAGGGGTGGAGGGTTGGTAGCCTGAGACACAGGATTCTCCTAGTTCAGGTACCAGCCCACCATAATTCTGATTGATCCTTGTACTAATTTATTAATTACGTTCTACTGTATTTTATTTGAGATTTGTTATGTAAACGTTTTGGTGAGAAATAAACATTATTATTATTATTATTATTATTATTATCTTTAGAAGTAATATTTATTTTTAATACAAAGGAAACTATGAGCGAAATCTCCAATTTAGTCGAAAGCAGGCATCGTCAAATATATTATCTACCTTATCACTCTCGTTTATTCAATTTGTTATTTTTATATAGCGGATATTCTATCTTACAAACGACAGAAAGAATCCTGACCACCTGCTGGGCGATGTAGATTATATTTCTGGAAACTATTTCGTATTTTTGTTCAGTCTGATAGATGTAACTACTATTGGTACTTAACGATAAAAAGATGTACCTACTGTTGGTCAAATCAATCAAAATTTATTTTATAATCGTTGTACAGTATTTTACATGGTTATTAATCTATCGTGCGTTTGCATTGTGCATGGGTAGGTATATTAGGTATGTATAGTATTTATTTGTGCAGTTTATTGTCTTACAGAGGTCTTTACTTAGAGATATTTATCTAAGCTGTGCCTGAACAAGGTAGTCCTGTGCTTCAGGCGTCAAGTGCAGAGTAACAATATTTCATAAATACTATTACAGATACAATCAATTTACTAAGAATATTACAATGGGTGATTCACTGCTACGAACTAAAGCTATGTCATAATTATTTAACTTAACAGTAATTATCTATTTTAAAACAGACAATAATTCCTCTGTGTCATCGTCATCCAAGATATTCTTTACGCCTTGTTTACAACACGCATAATTTAAAGAATAAATGCTCGTTATAGCGTTTATCCTTTTTTACAGAAGTGGTTCTAAAAACCAGTAAAATTTGTCAGTGTACTCGTGTTTTATCGCAATTCTTTCAGTGGTACTTAACAGTTGCTGATAGTTCGTACGAGTATTTGTAGATGTCTCCCACAGTCGCCATAAGATATACATAGGAAGATTTGGATTATTTCAGACAAGGTTCAGTGGTGCAATGGTCCGAGCATTCCCTCTGTATGGGAAAAATCGTGAGCTTGAATGCCGTCTGAACTGATTCAATTTTTTTCCTATCGTGATCGACTTTCAGTTTTAATGTCCGATTTATAGTATCAGTATCACCACACGCATACGCATACATAAGCTCTAAATGTCATGAGCTAGAGCTGTACATCATGAACGAAATATTTATCTGCTGAAGCCGCGGTAGCCTAGTGGTATGGGTAATGGACTGCTGAGACAAGATCTCGGGTTCTATCCCAGGTTTACCATGGCACACACCAATGACTTTTCGATGCTTTTCGAAGTTATGTGTGTATTTATCGCAGGTTTATAAATGCCCGGTTAATGACAATAGGCTCGCCATCTATTACATTGGGACCTAAACATAAACTGGCGAAATGTGGGTGCTAGCACCTCTGCCTACCCCTTCGGGGATATGGAAGTGAGTTTATGTTATGTTATGTAAAAAACATAATGTCATAATCTTGTATGATAGTACAGCATACCAATTCTGCTAATTTCATGTCATAATACGATCGTTGTCGAGCCACTGACACAGCAAACAACGCCATTATTCATAAATTTACTCTTGTGCTGTTAGAGTGAAAAATTAAATGGTATCTTGTAGAGTTAATGAGAAAATGTAATGAACTCATTTTCATTTAATTTTGGATTTTAAGCTTATATCAATAAAGTTTAATGTCATGTTATGCAATGTCGTTAGTACAATAATTAGCAGAATCGGGGACCAGAACCCTTCGCGTGCAGGTCCAAGTTTTACCTAATCAACGCTTTTTGCAGTTTAACCTGCCACAGATCATAGTTGTTCCTTTCTGTTCCGTGGTTGTTCCTAACACCCTGTAGATATAATTCCCTAGAACAATACAGCAGTACAATTAAAACCAGTTTAAAACGAGAGACGTTAAACTTAAAACAACTTCGTTAATTACGTTTTCGCGTTTTGCGGATTCATAAACTATTTGTTATTTTAGTTTTACTAATATTTTATTTCATTTTGTTGGTAAGTAACCAGTTTTCCTTGCGTTATAGTTTTGCGCTCACCAAGATATAGTTTAATAAATACAAGTTTGCTTGATAATCTATTAGTGTTTGAAGTAGGTTAACAATAGCGGGCGTTTTAGACGGAGATGGAGAGCAATTAGAGAAAGGGGAAGTAGAAGAAATAAATCAGTATTTCCTTCCACTGGCCAAAACAACACTGCGTACTGAGAAAATAATCTCTGTGAAACATTTGGATCATATTAATACTTCTAAATCGGCAAGCAGCTGGATTACATCGAAACTGTCATCAAAACACCTGAACCGACCTGAACCGAGTGAGACGATTTTTCACCCTGGAGCAGCGGTGTCTTCTATACAAGACACAAATTCACTCCTGTGTGGAATACTGCTCGCATCTCTGGGATGGTTCAGCAAAGTACTTACTAGATGCTCTCGACAGGTTGCAGCGATCCCGAGGTTACGAACACCCTAGAACCATTACAGATGCGTAGAGATGTTGAGTGAGCTGTACCATGGTGAGTGCTCTGATGAACTCTTGCAATTAGCCCCACCCTCCCCTTTCCTACACAGTGCAGGTCTAAGATTATCCGATCAAGAACCAAGTAATTCGGTGACTCTTTCCTCTGTCGCACTATTAAGGCCTAGAATTCATAACCAGCTCACGTGTTTCCTGCTTTCTACAGTCCCGGGTCCTTTAAGCGGGGCGTGAAATAGCATATGATGAGGCCGTCAAGCTGAGTGTCACCAATATCACATGGTATGTGTAATTAATGGTGACCCTCTTTTGTGAGACTTTGCCTTCAGCTTACCACATAAGGCAAGGCGAAGTCTATTTGACATGTTCTATATAAAAAATAATTAAAAAAAGTTTTTGCCACAAACCCACACAGGCGTTTGCCACTATTACTGACAATCTCATTCTTTTAGAAAAGGAACCTGTATTATTCCCCTTTTAAGGCCTGTTACCCTTTTAATCCTACCCTTACTCATATTAGCGGAACATATTTTTACGAAACAATATGTCTAATTAGTTAAAAAACAATATACCTACTTACAATAGAGCATCGTAAATCTTCAAACGATGTCGCTTCAAAAGAATACAAACAAAGAAACACTGAACGAAATTTTGCTGAAATTAACTAGAGATCGGAAGATTTAAATGAATATTTAAACTCGTTAAATCTTCCTAGAGGATAAATAAAGGCTTTATCGTCGTTCCGAGTGGCATCGAGTACCCTTTAGCTGTATACAAGTAGTGCTAATATAAAGTCTCAGGTTCTCTTCTCCGTGCAAAGTCATCTGACTCTCAGACTACTTGTTATAATTTATTATCTCCGAGTTATTTGCTTAATGAAAATCTGTGTGAAGAATGAAGTGATTAAGTTGTCTGAGATGGTGATTAATGTATTCAACTAGCTCTTAGGAAAAGCTTATAATATATAACTAATGGAACTAATAGATATACGGCAGTCTCGATGGTTATCGTAACTTTGCAAATGTAAGTTATTATTATTAATTCTTTATTGTACACAAGGAAATAATACATCAACAGGTAATCACAAATACATCTTGGTGTACAAAGGCGAGCTTAACTCAATATTGAGTTTTCTCCCAGCAAACCTTTGGGGATTAAAAGTGTAAAAAAAAATGATAAAAAATCAAGTGTACAACAGCAGAAAAAATACATATAATACATACTAAGAATAAAAATATTATAAGTTCTCCAAATTATAGACATCAAAATACGTGTTGCTGAATTAAAAAAATGTTAGATACGTCGGTAATTTGTGAACACCAAAACGTTGAATCTTTTTCGGTCTCCGAAATTTAAAATAGAGAATCTACTGTCAGCTTCACGTGAGTTTTCTTATTACGTTGTATGTGTTAATAGGAACATACATACATATAATCACGCCTTTATCCCCGGAGGGTTAGGCAGAGGTGAATTAACACCCACATTTCACCAATCATTGAATTTGGTCCCACGTAATAGATGGTGATCCTATTGCCGTCTTCCGGGTACTAATTGTTGACTCAAGCCATGCATCTGAGGCTGAGTCTGGACTGTATATATCCGTCAGGTTTTAATCAGCCATATCCCTTTTTTTATACGACTTAGGTGGCAGACAAGGACACGGCCCACCTGATGGAAAGTGGTTACCGTAACCTGTGAACGCCTTTAGTCACCTTGTATGACACCGCATGGGAAGAGATGGAGTGAATTTTACATTGACGGGAACCATGCGGCATAGAAACATACAGAAATAAAATAATATTATACCTTTTAAATACATTAGTTACTGAAACTTTTAAGAACTAAAATATTGTTATCATCATATCTAGATTGACAATAGTCCCTTCTTAGGAAACTCATCATTCTGTACTTGTACAGTCAGAGCTCATAAGTGCATTAGCACAACAAGGCTCAAAATGGTGTGGCGTGCGGCTGCCGCGCGCCGGGCGTTTACATATGTGTGTGTGTGTAATGTCTCAATGCAATACGACGCGACGTGTCGTAGCGTAGACTAGGACAACAAAATATGAGTAGTTCGTGCTAGACAAAGATAACGATATATTTTTGTGTTATAGGTGTTTATGTTTTCATTACTGTATTATTCTTTACAACTGCTGTGAGTCATTAGATAGTATAACAGTAATTCGCCAACCTTAGTAAATTAGCTGATAGCTAAGTGGCGGAAGCAAGGTACTATTGATTCACTGCGATTAGAGATACTTGTGGTTCGATTCCAGTCTATAACGATTTTTTATATTTATGACAAAAATATAATTTTATATATTGATAAAGTAATTTTGCATGAAGTTGGTTATTATTATTAGTTATTATTTATGTGATTAATTATGGGGTTATGCAAAGAAATGATACAAAATGTTTGATTCGTAAATTAATATATTTAATTTTTACTATCTACCAACCTGCTCATTGTAAATTTTATTGAGGTTTATAGCTTAAGTATTCGTTTTCTCAAGGAAAAGAGGATTGAAACTTAACCTCAATCTTACAATCTTAAACTAACTTGTCCTATAGCCAGCACGTCCCCTTTTCACCAAATTCATGAAAATGAAATAATGAAATAATGAAATAAAATTTATTTACGGAAAACAAGCACTGTTACTACTTCTAACTTAACTGGGCTATTGAATATATTTTTTGTAATAAATGGAAAGATCATTAAGTAAAGTTTACTTACTTGTAAGTTATGTAACAAAAGTATTCTTTCTTTACAGATTTAATATTTAGAACAACAAGATTACCTTTTTCCAAATACCTAATTAAGTATAATTAGTATTGTAGGCGGACAAAATATTAATAATTAATAATAGTTTTTGTGCTAACAATTATTAATATTTTGTATGTCCTCCGTTGTTCTCAATACAGCTGAGTAGACGTCGGCGCATGGATCCCACAACATTCTTGCAAATATCTGTCCCACGTAAATTGTCCCATATTTGCATGCAATGTTGTTTTAATAATTCAGGACATCTCTCGTCCCGTGAGTCCCATCTTTGGACCATTATACCCCATACATTTTCTATTGGGTTTAAATCAGGGGATCGTGCTGACCAAGGAATAACGTTGACCTCTGCATGTTCCCTAAGCCATTCGCGAACTATGACGCCACAGTGCATAGGACAATTGTCGTGCACAAAACTAAAGTTATTTAATTCATCTCGGGGAAAAACATTGCACACTATTTAAAACGTCCACATAACTGCTGCTGTTTGCTCGCGGTGGAATAAACTCTAGTTCGCCTGGTCCTTGCGCGCTGATCCATCCCCACATATTAACACTTATTCTACCTGACTCCGTGTTAGCAACAATGTTACTGTCAGACCAGCGTGTATTGTTCCTACGCCACAACTGCATCCATCCCTTCTGACAGGACTTAAAAGTTTTTCCGTCCGAGAATATGGTCGTTTTCCAGTTAAAATCAAGGTATTCCCGGGCAAAATGTAACCTTTCGTCTTTATGCCGTTGCGTTAAAAACGGTTTGATAGCTGGCGTCCGGTGATGCAGGCCTTCGGCATGGAGCACGCGACGAACAGTCATCAATGAAGTGTCAAACTCATTGGCCCATCGTCGTGTTGGTATGAAACCATAGGTTTCATACTCTGCCACCATATAGCTCCGCTGGTTGTGGTTAATCAACGGCGGCCTTCCACTTCTTGCACGAACCTTCAGGCTACCCTCGTCCTCAAACCTCTTCACCCAACGGCTCACAGTATTCCTCTAAAAAGAACGTTTTTACACATTAATGATTATTAACATATTTAAAACACCAGACCTATTTGAATAATTATCCTACTAATATTATGAATGTGAAAGCTTGTGAGTATGGATGTTTGGATGTTTGTTACTCTTTCACGCAAAAACTACTGAATAGAATTTTAATAAAACTTTATAATAATATAGCTTATACTACAGAATAACACATAGGCTATGTTTGATCGCGATAACCGATATCCACGCGGGCGGGGCCACGGGCAACAGCTAGTGTAATATAAAAATGAAATGCCACAATAATATACTTACGGATAAGCCAGTTTCATTTACTATTTCACTTATATTTAACCCATTTATATGTTAAGCCACAATATTAGCTTTGACTTCCATACTAATATTACTTGTAGACATGTTAAAATTAATATTGAATCGAATCACGGGAATAGCAAGACTCGTAACTAAGTCCACCAACCAACAACGTTATTTTATTTTCTCTAAGCCAGTAATTATTACATTTTATTTCAAATCTACCTTCATACTTTTTATATTTTATGTTGATCTTTGCTAAAGTTTATCATTATAAATTCTACTTAAGAAACATAGTTTACTCATCAACCTGATATTAATTTAAATAAATGAAACACAAAAAGTGTAATTATACACAGATTGTAGGATTTGAACCATCAACCTTTGAATTGCCATAAACCTCATGCTAGAACCACTCGGTCACGGGTTACTTATGCTATATAAACGAAATGATCGATAATATTTCTACGGAAGAACAATTTATGTGTGTGTGTAAATTGTCTTAAAAGAAAAAGGTCACAAGCAGCGCTAGAATGTTGACGCTATAACTACGTAGGATTGCTACTGCACTTTTGAGTTCTACTGTACAATGTAGATTTAATTAGGTTCTACAGATATACCTATTGTATATATAAAATCATTTCAAAATATTTACTTATATATTTTAAGGCCAGAGGAGTCATTTTTACAAAGATGACTAATACTTCTCTGCCAATCTAATTCATTAATCATCAGACCTTTCAAAGAGAAAACTGTCCCGTCTTGCGTAAGCTTGACCTCCAGCAAAGAGTCTCAGCCCTAAATACACTATGCCATAATCGATGGTGTGACCCTGCATTTGTGAACTGTTGATACCCATGATAAGATCAAGGGTGGAACAAACCTTTAAATAGTAATGGTTATACTATAGCTGAAGTGTTATATAGTTATAAGTAGTGATTGGTTTATAACATGTCCCCCTTAAATCCCACCTGAACCGATTAAATTTTTCCTAAATGTTAATCGATGTCCTCCTTATTAAAAAAGATATAGGCTGATACTTTTCAGGGCACAAACAAACTCATCTGCAGGCTGCTTAACCGATTGATTGATAAACGAGACTCTGCAGGTAGGATGCATGGTTTCCTCTCTGAGTTGTGAGGTCTGGTTGCAGTAACTCCCGTAAAACCCAAATGTATAGACATCCTATGAGTTGATATTTACGACACTCGGAATGGAATTAAAATATAAGAAAGAAAGAAAGAAATAAAGATAAAACATTAATTAACATTTCGCACACATTGACATTGCACGTGTACATTATTTATGTAGTTAGTAACATTGTATTATATACAGTATTGTAGATGTACATTTATAACAATGTGTGCGACCGGTCGCCATCTCAGCATAGAAACTGCACATCACATGTTAATATGATGTGCAGCGCTGATATTCTGATGGCACCTTTAAAGCGACGCGACGTCACGCACGCGTGCACAGGTGCACAAGGATACTGCATCGATCTTTCTCATATCTGGTGTTAATTCTATGAATCTTATATAGGTAGCCACAGCTCGCTGGTGAGGTTTTGTGCTGTCAGTGGGAGTAGGAATTTTGACTGAAACATAACTTGTTTATAAATTTAATCTATATATTATTTTCCTTTCTTCTTTTAAAAATAATTGTACGATACCCTATCATTTCTTTTGCTTCTATTCATCCACCGACTAAAACGCACGCCGCCTGTGGGTCGTTTTTGGTTGCCGAAGGTGAGGTTGACAGGCATATCCCTCGCACCCCGGCCGACCCAGGGCAATCTCTCACGATCTGGCCCTCTCCTCGGGTGTGGGGGACTACATAGTCTCCAACTCGTCCCCGGAAACGGGGAGGCACGCTAGGCGCGCCACCGCCACGCTCTGCTTCTGCCAGGGTGACAGGCGGCTCCACCAGTCACCCCCAGGCCTGCGATGGGGGGCGGAGGTCGTTCATCGACCTCTGACGCCCTAGTTGCCTTCGTACGCGGGCAGCTTACAAATCGCTGTTAGCGATAAAGCCCAATGTGGGTTATAATTATTGTTAAATTGTTATAATATAATACTTTTATGATGTACAATAAAGAATATCTTATCTTATCTTGTCCCGCTTTGTCTTCTGCACTGACTACACAGAAACCATCTTATTTTACAGGGTCGACAGCACGAGTGTGACGCACCTGATGCACACGTCCCTAGGCAACGGTAACCGCTTTCCATGATATATAAATATTAAATGACCAACAATTACTAAATAATGACTACAGGGTCAAAAATTGCAGCCTACATTCTCATTTGAACTTGTACACCAGCGTTAATGTTTCATACAAAATGCCAGTCTGGTTCACTGCGTCTATCAGTATGTCGGCTTTGCTCTTTTAGTGCTAGGCCGGCCGTTTTCACAGTAGATTAACTGCGACCTATATTCCAATCAAGAATCAATAGGCGCCTTCAGTCTGACATGTGATAGAAAAACAATGGATGCAGATATTGACGAGCAACATAATCTTGAATGATGATGTCATGAATAGTTCCGTAATACAATGGATACCTTCTTTGTTGTCTTTCGGTGTTGGAGGATCAAACGGCAGTCACTTCTGTAAAAGTCAAGATAAACAAAATTATGGAAAGGTAATATTGATTTGGGCCCAGAAAATTAGAGTGGGTTGAGAATGGCTGATAAAGTATCAACGCTCATTAGGTAGATAGATAGATAATACTTTTGTGTACACCCATATAATTACAGTATCTTATACTGTAATTATATGGGTACAATGAGAGGTACGCCTTATCGCGGAAAGCGATTTCTTACAAGCATTCTCATTTATCCTAATATTTTCCAAACCAACTCAGCATACATTTTTCAATACTTATACCTATATCAAGTCTGGTCTATACGTATCACTGTACTTCGTTCTAAACATATCAAGTCTCCTGTAATTTTTTGTTAAGGTACTAAAACATTTCAAAGAATAGATTTTCAGACTAGATTACAGCTAAGTTAGCCAAACTGCTCAACAATTATGTTAAATAACTCACATCATACAAATCCAAACGTGGCAATTTGACAACCATACCTGCAATGGCTCACACCCCATAAACCTTAAACCTCCGCATATACGAAGCCTGAAGATTTGTGACGTGATCAAACAATAAATCAGTGTCGCCCCCCACCCCCTACTTCCTGTCCGGTCCCCTAGGAATGTTCATAAAGGCGTCATCTGTCACGGAGGTGACGTATTAACGTTGATGCCAGCCTGGACTCTGTTTATCACGAGACCTTTATTATCTTGAAATGTATTTTTTTATCTTAAGGATAAAAAATACTAGAATACTTTGAGATATTGAGATATTTACCATGTATAGTTCGGAGTTTCCGATATTTCGGTGCTGTTACAAGCACCAATGATAATGATATTTTTAGAATTACTTTAACAAATTGGTTGCGTAAGTTCTAGTACCTTAATTTTTTTTATACCACTTAGATGTCAGACAAGCGCACGCGGCCCACCTGATGGAAAGTGGTTACCGTGGCCTATGGACGTGTGTGTCACCGGAGAAGCCACACTTGCGCTGCCGACCCTGTAGAGTCTCTGTGTCGTCAGTGTAGAGGACTAAGCAGGACAAGCCTTTAGTCATCCCACTGACAGCACAAATTCTCCAGTGAGCTCTGGCTATCCTACTCACCGCTGGGAACACAACACGAAGTTATTATAACTGTGGTATTCTGTAGGGCGAAGGTACTTCCCCAATCGGAAAAATTCTACAAGAAGCCTCCAGTTGACTCTGATTTATTTAAGTACATGAATTTGGTTATGGTCGGCTATAATGGGTACAGAAGACCTAAGAGGAGATGGATGCACTGTGTGAAAGATAATATATCTGGCTTGGAAGAGATAGAGTATTGAGATGGCTGCAACAAGAGCTGAATGGAATAAGCACACATGTTGCGCCGACCCCAACAAAAATGATAATAATGATGATGAAACATTAAATAAGTGTGAATGCAACTACAAACATGAATGAACATTGACAAGGCAGGTACTTCTCTTGATCATCTCAATATTTTTATGAACTAGACATTGGCCGCAGCTTCGCCTAGATTTTTGTTCCCATTCTCACAGCTCATAGAAACCTATTCCAGGGATAAGTAGTCTATATGTAACCCTGTACCAATATTGAGCAATTCAATTCTATTCAAAAAACTCTATTGTCAAACATAGGTTCAGAGATGGTCTATTATATAATTTGATCAGTTATAGTCATAGTGGCATACAATATTATCTGAAACACAAAACACCAATGACATACGAATTGAATTCTATATTTATGACGCCCACAGTGCCTAATGACATACATAAAATTATATTAAGTTTGAAAAACACAAATAGTACTGGATACGATGGTATATCAACTAAAATAATAAAGCTCGTTTCCGTTGCACTATCCCATATACTGAGTCACATAATAAATTTATGTATAACTAATGGTGTTTTCCCTGATCAATTAAAATTGACCATAGTCAAACCGTTGTTCAAGAAAAATGAAAGAGACAGTATGCATAATTATCGCCCTATAGCACTCGTGCCTGTTATTTCAAAAATTTTTGAGAAGGTGATACATAACTGTATCTACAACTACTTTGAGGACCATAATTTATTTTGTACCGAGCAAGTAGGATTTAGGAAAAATAAATCTATCGATATGGCAATCTATAGGTTTTTGTCCATGGTACTAACAAACTTAGATAGTGGATATCAAGTGTGTGCGTTGTTCATGGATCTAACAAAGGCCTTTGATTGTGTGGACCATAAAGTTTTATTAAAAAAATTATACGCTTATGGAGTCAGAGGGAATGTCTATGACTTAATAAAATCATATCTGAGCAATAGGACCCAAGTCACTCAAATTACAAAGATATCTAACACATCAAAGAAAGTCGTTGAATATACATCAACGTGTAGAAATGTCACATTTGGTGTTCCGCAAGGCAGTGTACTTGGTCCACTATTGTTCATTATTTATATTAATGACCTACCAAAAGTAACTCATTATGACACAGTTCTATTTGCAGATGTCAGTACAATTGTTTTTACTGGGAATAATAAAGTGCAATTAGAACGAGAAGTAAATGTAACATTAAATAATACAATTAATTGGTTGACATTAAACAATTTAAATATTAATATTGATAAGACAAATCTTATGACATTTAGAAATAGAGTAAATAAAATTCAAAATATTGACATAAATTATTTTAATAAAAAAATTGTAGAGGTTAGCACGACAAAGTTTTTGGGCCTGAACATTGATAACAACCTACATTGGAAAAACCATATAGAGTCACTGTGTAAGAAGGTTCATTCATTTTCATATGCACTTTACATGCTGGGAAAATCAGCTAGCCAAGCAACCGTTTTGACGGCCTATAATGGTTATGTTGCACCTCTCTTGAGATATGGTATCATGTTCTGGGGCAACTCATCCGATAATGAAGACGCATTCGTGGCACAAAAGAGGTGTATAAGGTCTATATGCCACTTAAAACCTACAGACAGCTGTAAGCCTTACTTCTCAAAATTGAAGGTATTAACGCTACCATGTATATACATTCTGGAGGTGCTGCTATTTGTAAGGAAAAACATGCATCTGTTTACTAAATTAAATAGTAAAAGGAAAAAAAATACTTTAAGTATTCCATCAAACAAATCCACATTGATGAATAGTAGTTTTCTGTGTATGGCTCCTAGAATTTATAATAAATTACCACGAAAAATTCAAGAAATATCAGAACTGAATATTTTTAAAAAAGAAATTAAGATTATTTTGTTAAATAGGTGCTATTACACAGTACATGATTATTTAAATGACAGCACACTGGAGGTTAAATGAATATCAATGACATATGATTTTGACATTGTTATTTTTATATTGTGTTTTAATTTTATTAATGTATGACAGTGTTACTTTATATTATGTTTTAATGTTATTAATGAATGACATTGTTATTAGATAAGACTTTTGTTAATTGGAATTGACTATTTTAATGTATCTTGCATTAAAATGATTAGGTACTATTGTTCCGAAACACGGACATCTATAATTTTGACAACATAGGTATATTATAATGATCTATTCTTTTCCCTAATTCTGATAAGTATGTAATTAATTATTAGATTCCCAGAATTTTGCTGTCAATTCTATAGTATGAGATTATTGCATGTCAATTTGGCCGAAATATGGTGAAACTATGTAATGCATAAATTGTAACAGCTGTGTACCTACCCATATATCGCAATAAAATGAATTTGATTTGATTTGAAAAAAAAAAATTCTAAATCAACTACAGTTGTATTATTTCATTACAACTATATTATTTCATTACAATTAAATATATTAAATATACTTACGAACCATATCACATATTAAATTAAAATTCAATTAAGTACAATTTTATTATTTATATCAGCCATGTCACATATTACATTAAAATTGAATTACAATTAAATTATTTATATCAGTCATGTCATACAAATACATTTACAAATTTATTCTTTATGATGAAATAATGCGGATTTTCATTCAAGCGATTTGTCTTCAAAAAATTCATCAATATTATAGTAGCATTTCACCAATAGCAATTTGTGCATCATGTTCTTATGCCAGATTAGTTCAGCTGTTAGAGTGTGACTGAATAACAAACATCCGAACAACTTTACAAACTTTCAAATTTATAATCTTGATAGAATAAATTTTACGTCATACGACGTCGTCTCACTTTTCTTTAAACGGACAAAAAAAAATACTGTGTAAAAAATCTTAAAACAGCAACAAGAAAGAAATATAATTTCGCAATCTTACACGTGTACGTACTATTTGCACTTTGTTTAAATTAATCCGTGGAGCAAAGGAACAGTGGTCTTACATTTCGCGACAGGAATTGACCGCCAGACGCGATTTCCCGTAGGACGGCCATTTAATTACGTTAGCAGACGTTCAGGCTTTGTTTAAAGAGGAATTTAATTTTTCTTACGTCGCGTGGGAATAGAAGGTTCAACGCAATTTTGTTTTGTTGGCTCGGTTACGTTCTGTTGTTACAATTTTATTATGCGGTAACACGTTTGTGATTTTGTGGAAGGGACTAACTGTCATGTTAATAGGCATGATAACTATTTTTTTGGTCTCGAAAAATGACCAATTTGTAATAATATAATGAACTGCTTATGTGAAATTTTATTACAACATGTAGTTTTAAAGATATATGATATTTAAAGTTCCATTTCTTGAACCGTCTCTATACAAAATCATTACGTAATACATACACTAAAATGTCAAGCAGTATTGGGTAAAAATCGATCTTGTCAACATCCTTATTTTTCATAAAAAAGTATTTGGCTTATGTTAAAATGGTAATTTTTGATACCTATTACACGTACCAAATGTTAGTGGATAATGCATCTTACACCTCTACAATGCTATATAGGTTAACCTGTAAAATATATATGAAAAAATATAATAACTATATAGTATAACAACCGCGGTAGCCTAGTGGTACGGGTAATGGACTGCTGAGACGAGGTCTTGGGTTTGTTTCCAGGTTTTACCATGGCACACACCAATGACTTTACGATGCTTTTCGAAGTTATGTGTGTATTTATCACAGGTTTATAAATGCCCGGTTAATGGCAATAGGCTCGCCACCTATTACATTGGGACCTAAACATAAACTGGCGAAATGTGGGTGCTAGCACCTCTGCCTACCCCTTCGGGGATATAGGCGTGAGTTTATGTTATGTTATAATAACTATATAGCAACCGTCCGGGGTCGCAAAACGCCGATATTCTGATGTGAAGTCTACGGATGTGGCCGGGGAAATAACACAAGGGTGATGATGAATTCTAACAGATAAACTTATTTATTAATTATTTATTATTATTTATATTCATGATAACTAGTTTGTGCTTATATTTCAAACAATAACAATATCAACCCAAATATTGATCCATATAAAATGTGATGGGACGGACGCGTAATACGAGACTAATGCGAGAGCGGTGGGATTACCACAAATCGTGGCTCAGTGGACTCGAACCTGGTCGTGTCATGAATTTTAATTAATATATCAGTCAACCTTCCAGTTACCGGAATTGGAAAACAAATTTCTGATATGAGATTACAAATGTAATATTTTTTGTTTACCAATATTTTAAATTGTGACGTAGTTTGTAGAAGTTCTATCGCATAAACACTATAGAATATAGCGTAGGTAGCTTAGTGGTAAATGATTTTGACCTTAAGATCGACATGTACCAGTTTCAACGACATTATGTTAAAGAGCATATTATAAGACAGAAGATTATTTGAAGGATACAAATATCTGGTTTGAGCATGGCGCAGGCCCCTCATTGTTACCAAATTTATCTATTGATTAACTACTTTATTATATACCTATTGTTTATTTATACGACATAAAATCTACATTCGTCCACTTTCAACCTTAAGGAAAGATTGTAAATTGAGTTCTTAAAAAATGCCGCAGTGGAGTTCGTTGCGCCGTTTCTTCTCCACTAGCGCCCAGTAAGCGGTGGTAAACTTAGCTTAAGTAAAATTATTATTGACGTCAATATGTACCAATTTTATTGTTCAAAATTGAAAATAAATGACTTTGACTTTGACAAATTCTTGACATTATAATAGCAAGAATTCGCAAGAAGACCTTTGTGCGGGTCTGGCACAAAGGTCTTCTTGCGAAGTTGCCGTACTATGGACTCCCCGAGGGACTTTGCGAATGGATCGCCAGCTTTTTGTCCAACAGAAGCATCCAAGCCGTCGACGACGGCAGCTGCTCGGACCGCATGAACATAAACGCTGGTGTCCCACAAGGCTCCGTGTTGTCTCCGACGCTGTTTCTGCTGCATATCAATGACATGCTGTCTGATGGCTCCATTCATTGTTATGCGGACGA
Organism: Eilema griseolum; assembly: GCA_963662185.1. NCBI lineage: Eukaryota > Metazoa > Arthropoda > Insecta > Lepidoptera > Erebidae > Eilema > Eilema griseolum. The sequence goes on from OY759238.1 coordinate 23,632,400, forward strand.
CAGTACCGGGGACACGTGTTACACGGGCCGTGCAAATATCCCTCAGTCCGAGGTGGAGAAGAGTCGCGAACAACTTGTGTCTAAAATCGAGACTACTCTCTCTGGAGTATCCGATTGGGGACGACTAAACCTAGTCCAATTCAACCCCACTAAGACACAAGTATGTGTATTCACCGCTAAGAAAACCCCATTCGTTGTGGCGCCGCAATTCCTGGGCACACCGCTTACCATCTCCTCGAGTATCGGGATCCTTGGTGTCGATATCTCCAGCGACGTCCAATACCGAAGTCATTTGCAGGACAAGGTTAAGTTGGCATCAAGAAAACTCGGAGTGCTCAACAGGGCGAAGCAGTACTTCACTGCGGGGCAGCAACTCCTTCTTTATAAAGCACAGGTCCGGCCTCACATGGAGTACTGCTGTCACCTTTTTGCTGGAGCACCTGCATACCAGCTTGACCCCTTCGACTCGTTGCAAAGACGGGCATTGAGGCTGGTTGACAATCCCATACTCGCAGGTAGAGTGGAACCTCTTAGCCTTAGGAGGGATTTTGCCTCACTGTGTGTGTTCTACCGCCTATACAATGGTTTGTGCTCAGATGAATTGTTTGACATGATGCCCGTAGCTACATTCTATCATCGCACCTCTCGCCATAGGCAGGGAATTCATCCCCACACATTGCGACCTGAGCCGGTGCGCACTATGCGGTATGAAAGAAACTTCATCCCACGCACACTCAAGCTGTGGAATGACCTCCCTGCTGCGGTTTTCCCAAGCGCCTACAATATGGGGTTCTTCAAGAGGAGCATCAGAAGGTTTCTTCATGGTCGGCAGCACGAGTATGACACCCCTGGTGTTGCATACGTCCATAGGCCACGGTAACCGCTTCCCATCAGGTGGGCCGTGTGCTTGTCTGCCAACTTAGTGGTATAAAAAAAAAAAAAAAAAGCAAAGGCGACGTGAACTCAGACCTCAGACAATATAGTATATCTGGAAGGATTAACGTGAATATTAGCACAGATAATATATTATAAATGCAGATGCACAATCAGGAACGAAAACGCTTACCCTCGTAACTTGCTAAGGCAGGCAGCCAGACAACGATTACTTCACTTGCTTTGTTACTAGATGGTGGTAATGTTTTGGCAATTTTTTCTAATTTTTATCAAAAATAAGAAATACTCTAAACATATTATGAATATGACTGAATGAAACTATAAATATTCTAATCTATATTTTTGCTGCAATAATTCTGAAAGTTATAGACAAAATAAATAATGCCGCTAGATGCCGCCGTCTAGCGGCATTATTTATTTTGTCTCATAACATTGCATTATTGTAACGAAATCTTTATTTATTACATTATTAAAGGGTTTCATATGTTTACATGTTTATATTATCATGTTTGTAATTTTGAAATAATTAAGGTGATTTATAATTGCGAAATAGACTTTTAACTTTTTTATTTCTTAAAATGAGAGTATAGATTGGTTTTTAACTTTAGTAAAGATATTTTATCCTATTGGTACCCTATGATATAAGTACCACCACTTATTATCACTCTATCTAAAAAATAAATATCTGTGTTTATCACAACATGTGGTTTAGTAATTAATTCAACTTCGTCTAAAAAATAAACGCAGAAGGAGCACAAAATGTTCAGCTCATATTACCCCGTGAATTCTTCGCAGCAATGTACCGACGTACTATTTTACGGGTACGCTAAGTAGGTAATTTAATTTATACATTTGTAACACGCATTTTAGCGGAATGAACTAAGGCGGGCACATTCATGGTGAGACACAAGAAATAATATGAAACTGTTAGGGACTTTTAGCAATTTAAAATTTCTTCCAAATGGATACTCATCAATATTGTCATCACATTGTGAGTCCCCTTTGTACTTTTAAGTCGAGGATCCGTCCTCCTACTCCATCTTTTCATTTGACTGATGTCGACTTTTAAAGGAGCGAGTACCGTTAGCTGCGCTTTCAAATGCATAATGATTTTTTCAAATCACACTCGTAGTTCCAGATGTGAATAAGTTCAAATAAACTACCATGGTTACTGTTCTGATGAGCTCTTCCAACTAATCCCACCCTCTCCTTTCTTACATAGGACGACACGTGCAGGGCTTAGATATCACCCTCACACTATGCAGAATATGCGAGCAAGAACCAAGTGGTTTTGAGGGTCGCACACATAAATTTATATGTACATGCATATTCAAGTTAAGTACTGTAATCTATGTCAATGTGTGCGAAACCTTAACAAATGTGTTTTCTTTCTTTTTTTTTTACTTTTTCTTTGCCGCACCACCAAGACCTGGAATTCATTACCAGCACACGTGTTCCCTTCTTCTTCCTATAGTCCTGGGTCCTTTAAGCGAGGCGTGAAAAAGCATCTGATGAGGCCGCCAAGCTGAGTGCCACCTTTGTAACATTACTTAGTCTCTGTAATGGTTACCTTCTATCCTGAGACTTTGCCTTTAGCTTACCATCAGGCGAGGTGAAGTCAGGTTGGCGTGCCCTAGATAAAAAAAAAACAAACTCTTCAGCGTTAACATTGGTATACATAGATTAACATTTCATAAAACTCATTCGTAATACAAAACTAAATCATTAAAGTCTTGGTCACAATTCGTGATCAAATCCTGCGACAATTTGGTCTGACCAACCATGCCAGAACAAAGACACCACCATTCAAAGATACCGTTGTACCAAAAATAAGGGAATTCACTTTTGGCCCAGACACATGTACTCATTTTATGCTAATAAGTTGTCTTACCCTCGTTCTGCAAAACCTTTAACCGAAGCTATCTGATCGTGTTAAGGAAACCACAGTTATTTATTATTACCCCTTTTGAGATCAGAATTACCCTAAAGGTTGGTTATAACCATAAAATTAATTCGCTTTGCCTTTTATTTTTTACCAATATTTGTTATACAAACAGAATACAATTATTATATACTTGAGTTAAGCCTCAACGAGTACGACGACACACTGCTGCAATTATAACGACGCACGTAGGTAAAGTTTATTTTAATTTTTTTTAAAGATTATCGCTACTGAAAATGCTTATATTCCCTGTAACCCCTCCAGCTAAGGTAAATTGCTTGGACTAGGCGTGAGTTCACATCGATAGTGTAATGGACAAAATTTAAACCCTGAACCTTTCGATCATAAGGCCGACTCGTTAAGCACTTAACAGATGCGAATCTCAGAATCCAAGCTTCAGTATTTTAAGGGGCTTTTTTATATCGAACCTTTGACCTCTAAGTAAGCAATCGAATACTCTACGGCCATACCACAACTCCAATGTTCCATCTCGATATCTCCATTTCGATTTCCTCTGAAAGCCGCTGAACCGTCAAAGCGTAAAGAAAATATAAACAGAGCTATTCCACTGCTTTCATATTTATAATATTTATAGAATAAGCTGGTCCCTGGAATATCAAATCTATTTCTTAATTCACTTTTTGTCCGCCTTGAAAAAGGAGGAGGTTTTCAATTCGATGTGTATTTTTTTTAATGTTTGTTGCGCGATATCAAAACCAATTATGAACGGACTCTTATTTTTCTTGCGGTGTTCGATAGGGTGTACTTTCAAAGTGGTCCTACATCAAAGATCCTGAATCCTGATCTGATCTGTAAATTCTGATCTGATGCTGAGATCCTGGAGAAATCTAGAGAAACCGACAAATTAAAAAAAGCGCCTGCTTAATTTTAATTAGCAATCAGCAAATCAATGTAATTTATCTTTGGAAAATATGTGTCTAGACGCTTTCTATTAAAATAACAGTAGGTATAGACAAAATTAATAAAATACAACTTAATAGTGATCAGCACTTACTTATTAAAGTATGTATTATACTAGCTATTGCCCGCGGCTCCGTCCACGCGGAATTTTTGATCCGCTTTTTTCATTAGGAAATTCCCCTGGATACCGACCCCGACAGCGCACAGGGGTGGTTGTGTCTCACTCTGGACCATTAAAACCGCTCACATGACTCACCGGGACTTTGAACCGCCCTCTACAGAGCCGCTTCTGTCGTCTCCCCTGAGAGGGAGGTGCACCCGGGGAGCACCGCAAGAAGGTTCCGGACCACGCACCCCGATTCCGTTACCGCTGCACCTTCTGCTGACCCTCCCGGTTTCGGTAACAGTATGGTTTCGTAACATACTCCGAACTCCCGTTGCACCCATGCTGGTTCGATAACCATAATATATAATACACACATCAACAAAGTCTAGGGAACAAGGACATTTCTAGTTTTTATTTAAAAACCCTTTCTTGTAATAGTGAGTGTTTTATATCAATAGAAGGGTATTTTTATACCGTTTTTTAATTTTAATTTTAATAAAAACATTTTATACCAAATTTTTTTTTTTTTAAGAAAGAATTGAATAGTGCCAATATTGAGTATTACAACCTTCTATGATTAGGCACAAAAATAACGAGGTAGTAAGAAATACAGTAATTAACCGTACTTTAAACGTTTTTAATAATCTGTAGGACCTCCTAAAGCATTAGCAACAGCTCGACAACGGCGTGGCATACTTAGTATGACATTGTCAATCATCGTCTGTGGTCTGGTCTGTGTCAACCATACGTAAAAGACGTATTATTGATAATAAACGATATTTACAATCAAAAAAAATAATTTTTATTTTGCCTCAGAGAAACTGCACAATCAAACACTTTTAAAAGTTTTCCCTCCATATTCGAAAATCATTACTTATTTAAATTTATTTTTAAATTTCGAACAACTCTGTAATCTACTTTATTCTATTTTTATTTATTTGCTGCCAGTTATTTGCAAAACAAGATTTACACGAAAAAAAATAATTGGGGTCATCTTGTTCCCTAGACTTTGTTGAGGTGTTTATATAATAGATATAATATATAACTGCAATAGATGTTGGAATCGCAACCGTGACCAATGTCACGGTTGCCATACCAACATATATGGCAGTCGCTACGGGTAGTTGGAACTAAAAAGTCCTATGGCTGGTCTAGCTGCAATGTATCGATATTACTTTTGCGTTATGGAGGTCAGATGGCAGTCGTTTTACAGAAAATATCGAAGTTTAGCCAAATCCGCAGTTAGACTGGTACACTAGACCCCGAGGTGAAAACTTCGACTGCAACTGGGATTAACGCTAAGATGAAAAAGAAGTCCTAAGACTTACAATGCTATACCATATTAGTTATATTTTTATTCTAACCTAAGTTCTACTATCGTTCGGTCGTTGACCCAACGATATTATTACACATCTGAAAAGTTTCTCTCCAATAGGTATTCTGGACTATTCTAACAGTGGTTTAAACTAACAAAAATACTGGAAAGTGCCCAATATGTTATTCAAAATGAAAATTTCACGTATTCATACACATTAGCATATTATCCTAAGAAAACATGAACGCAATAACTGGACGGAATGAACCAGAGCCGTTTCTGCTGGCCAATGTGGGGCTTAGTCGGTGAGCAAGCATGCTCTGATATTTTATTATAGTACTTTTCATTTCATATCTTTTTGAATATAGAGGAGAAATGTAAATTAAAAGTAACATCTTATCTTTCTATATTCGTACATTAAAGGGAAAATGTTTGTTTGCGTTTGGTGAAAAAGAAAAAAAAAAATGTTGTGATCACGTCCATCACAATATAATTTTAAACATATGGTTCATCAGGATTTTATTCAAAGTGTTTTAACCATAGATGTTTTACTAACTTTTTAACTTTCGCGTTCCATGATATACAATAATGTTTACAGGAATTAATGCGATCATGGTATAGATAACGTAAATCAAAGGTATGTATGTACCTATACCATGATCGTGTTAAATCCTGTAAACATTATCGTAGATACATTAGATGTAGGTATTATTAGTATATTGAAAACTAGAGGTGTTTGAGACACTGAATAACTAGAATAAATAAATTAACAAAACATTCACTCTCACCACATATTTGGGCACAACACATGTATATACATAATTTAATGGTTGTTGTATATATATATATTGGGCTGCCTCAGATTTATACATGTAAAAAATTGATGAAAAATAAAATAAATACTCATATTCCTAATATCTTCTTAATTTACAATTACAATTACAGTATGAATAAAATAACTAACCGATATGATTCAAAATTTATATAGAGTCAATATTTTTGTTTACCAACGTATCAAAAAATAATACGAATACATTATATAACATCAATTCATATCATTTAATGTATGGTAATATGTAACAGTTTTCTCCAGCTGCATCCACTTCACACAAAATTATGCGAAACTAGCTCGTAGTGCTCAAGCGTTGATCATTCGTAGCTCGTAGCTCGTAGCTTGTAGATCCCTCGTAGCCCGTAGATCGTAATTATTTTTAAATGTGGAATAACCCTGTGAAGTTGTTGAACGACCAAAACAAAACAAAAACGTCAGGCATGATAAAGGATTATGATGACTATGTATGTGAGTGAACGAACGATTTATATTTTGATGGAAATTGGTAACATTGAACTGCTACGTTACAATTCAATCAATTTGGTCACAAGCGGATTAGTAATATAATATTGAGTGATTTGGGTAACATACACCTTTTCAGTTACTTTATTTGAAAGGATGTATCATAATTCTCATAGCCTTATCCCATTTCAGTTGGGGTCGGCTTTCTAGTCTAAGATGCGGCTGAACTTTGATATTTTCCGTGAACATACCATCTGACCTCCACAATCAAAAATAAAATGTGTTTAAAATAATGCTATGAGATCATAATTGTAGTCCCAAACGTTGACGAAAATGTAGCTAACGATGAAACACATCACACGCTCCACAGCCTCCCCTAGGCCCGCTCCCTCTCCATAGGGTGGTGAAACGGATAAACTAATGATATCCGTGAAGTGCCTGCTTTATATAATATTATGATATTGTAATCTGCTGATATTAAGCACACTACAGTTGTCGAACAACGTTTAGAAGCAATATGAGGGATGCAACGAGGTGTATACCACATGAGTAGTTTATTTAATTTGATTGGATTTTATTTTGTTTATTTTAATTAATTTATTTTATTTTAATTAATTTATTTAAATTTTTCTAACATATACTATAAGAAATTGATTGTTATTAACCAAATGGACTTAATGTTGTCTGATGAATAAATGATTATTATTATTATTAATCATGTGCTATATAATAACCAAAGCACTAAGCACTACTGTTAACAACTTTTATATAATAATGCCTACCTTTATTAAAAAATAAACATAGTAGAAAGAGAAGATAGATAAGGCACTATTATATGTTTTATTGGTGGGGTTTGACTTATTCTGGTTTTGCCGCATTCTTCCTGGCAGAGTAGAATTATTTGAACTATCCCATCTCGTCCCATTCGTTGTCGTACAAGGTGACTAAGGGATAGGGCTGTTTAACATCAGACAGATAAATACAGTCCAGACTTAACCTCAGATTCATGGCTTGAGTCAACAATAGTGACGGCTGATGGTAATACGCCCTATTAGGCGTGAGCCTATTACGTAATAACGTGGACCGGAATTAAATTATTGGTGAAATGTGGGTGTTAATGCACCTTTGTTGAACTCTCCGGGGATAAAGGCGTGATTTATGTATGTAAGTATATGCATTCTAGAAAACGTCAAATCAAGAGAAAGTAGAAGAGTAATTTCAAATGCTTTGGATTAATATGAATTAAAGTAAACTCAAAACCAGATCAGATTTTTCAATGAAACTCAACACTCCCCATGATCATTTCAAATAACTAAAAAGGAATAAAAATGTCGATAACCGCAAACAATATATTCTAATGGATCAGAAATAGCAGCAGAGAGTATGTGTATACATGGAAGGAAAATATCGAGAATGTGCGGGTAGATGAAGAACATTCTACCTCAAAGACTCGAAAATAGAGGGCGTGCTCCATTGAGCCAGTCAGTTTGTGACCGCGGCCAGTGTAACCTGGTCACGAACATCACGAACGTCAGGCAAATCACCGTTAACTTTACTGTATTTATTGGCACGCGATATTTTAAAAGTTAATGATCCATTAAAATTAGTTCATATTTAATTCTTCACACTGTGCCGAATATACGAGATAGACCCAAACGATTCGGAGACTCTTTTCTTTGTCGTACCACCAAGACCTGAAATTCTTTAGCAGCACACGTGTTTCCTTCTTCCTACAGTCCCGGGTCCTATAGGCGGGGCGTGAAAAAACATCTGATGAGGCCGCCAAGATGAGTGCCACCATTGTAACATTACTTAGTGTATGTAATGGTGACCCTTTTTACTGAGACTTTCCCTTCAGCTTACTACTAGGCGAGGTGAAGTCAAGTTGGCGTGTCCAAGATAAAAAAACTATAAAAAGTTGCAATCGTATGGTGGAACTAGTATGTCACAAACTCCACCATCTAAAATTAATATAGTACCGTCACTAATAAAGTGCAGTCACCCTGCACAAATTGTAACATAATAGTTTAAAAGTTTTAACTCCAATTTTAAAATCAGTTAGCACATTCACTTCCAAGGAACAAGGGACGTGAATAAAATATTTTTTATGATATATTAGTTCATCCACCGAAAGCTATAAATTGTATTTTTAGACAGATTTTGCTAATACTATTGCTCCATTCCAAATGGCACAGAATATCTTTTCTATTTCTATAATTAATGAACGTTTCGGTGAACACGACTACTGCATTAATTTTTCTATTTTCGAATGCAATTTCGAGCTTAAAAATCATCGTCGTTTGGTCGTTATTGGACTTACATTATAACTGAATTCAAATGTGAATGAATGAACTTTTATAACTTTCATAACTAATTAATTTTTAAATAACACTTACTTCCGATAATATTAGAAGGTACATTACGTTTTATTTCCTCAACGTTTCGAATGATCGATATGAATCAAACGGATGGGTTCAATCATTGCACTAACTATGAAATTATAAGTACAGGCAGTATAATCAGTTGGAAATATTTGCTTGTATGAAATTGATTATCCCGGCTGACAGATTCATGAACACAGAACCTATACGTTGAACCTACAAACTTGGAATTTTGAGAAGTGACAAGCATTCACTAAAACATTTTTGGAATTTTTACTACTAAGCGAGAAAACGGGCGATGAACAGATGTATAGAAAGGTAGTAAAGGATTTTTTAAGGAATTAATTCCCAAACGAAGCCGGGACATGGACCACTTACATAATGTAAAACAATAATGAATAAAGTGATCATCATATTCGCTTAAGTTCTTGTTCCACGTCCTGACTATAACTTCTTCACTTCGCACGGTCTTAGGCATTAATAGCAAATGAAAAGAAAACTATAAAGTTAAAAAATAAATAATTACTTTAAAATTTCTAAAATAACCACTCTAAACAAAATCTATCAGAATAGAACATGACAATTGAATGAAATTTTAAAACATTTAGTATGTTACCTATTCAAATCGATAAACCGCCGTAAGACGGATCTAAATAAGAAGATTTGGATGACTTCAGGTGAGGTTCAGTGGCTCGGTGGTCAGATCATTCCCCATGTAAGGGAAAGCTCGCGGGTTCGAACCCCGTCGGAACTGATTCAAAATTTTCCTGTCTTAATCGATTAGAACATAACAGACGAACACCTGACCAACTTGACCCCTTCAGTGCAAAGACGGGCATTGAGGCTGGTTGACAATCCCATACTCACAGGTAGTGTGGAACCTCTTAGCCTTAGGACGGATTTTGCCTCACTGTGTGTGTTCTACCGCCTATACAATGGTTTGTGCTCAGATGAATTGTTTTACATGATGCCCGTAGCTACATTCTATCACCGCACCTCTCGCAATAGGCAGGGAATTCATCCTCACACATTGCGACCTGAGACGGTGCGCACTGTGCGGTATGAAAGAAACTTCATCCCACGCACACTCAAGCTGTGGAATGACCTCCCTGCTACGGTTTTCCCAAGCGGCTACAATATAGGGTTCTTCAAGAGGGGCATCAGAAGGTTTCTTCATGGTCGGTAGTGCGAGGTTGACACCCCTGGTGTTGCATACGTCCATAGGCCACGGTAACTGCTTCCCATCAGGTGGGCCGTGTGCTTGTCTGCCAACTAAGTGGTATAAAAAAAAAAAAAACACGTACACATCTTTACTATATTGCAAATGTTCCATAATATGAAAAATAGGTATTTATAGCATTGGTAGCGGAAGACATGGCTATAGCGATAACAGTGTATGGACAAATCAATTTATATTCTGATGAACACGTTGGACTGAATAATGTAACAAGCTACAGATTTTCTTAATCAAAATGAAAGCCCGCACATACGTGTTTCTATTACATGTCGATTTATTACATTGTACTATTTACGATTGCCGTGTTGGTTCCCCGTGGAGTAGAGTAGGGTCACCCCATATCTTCCTGTAATTGTCATAGAAGGCGATTAAGTTACTGTTCAGTCCTGGGACTAAGCGATCGCTTGGCGGCACGCGGGACAGTCAAAACATAGTTGGCAAAATGGGAGTGTTAATACACATCTGCCCGAAGGAGGATCGCAAGTCAAGCTATCCGCGTCCTGGAGCAACTCGAACGTCAGAAGTCGAGGAATGACCTCCGCCCTCCATGAGTGCAGGCCTGAGGGTGACGGTTGGAGCCGCCTGTCACCCTGGCAGAAGCAGGCAGCGGCGTGCGCCTTGCGCGCTTCTCCGTTTCCGTGGACGTGTTGGGTACTCTGTGGTTCCCATATCCGAGGAGAGGGCCAGATCGAGAGAGATAGCCTTAGGTCAGCTGGGGTGCGAGGTATATGTCTCTCAACCTCACCTTCGGCAACCAAAAACGACCCACAGGTGTCGGGCGCTTTAGTTGGTTAGAGTCCGACATAACCTCTGGCACCGTCATAGGTGGTGGGGGTCTCCGTTGGAATTTACCGCACGAAAAAAAAACACCTCTACCTACCCTTTCAGGGACTTACAGGTGTAAATACATGTATGTAATTCACGTAGTTGTACAGAATTGAATATGATAATAAAGTTATACTATAACTAAAAGACCTAACTCTCTGAGTTCGTAAAATACATGTAATAAACATTATAAACCGCTCCAAAGGCAATTCTGCTTAAGTAGATCTCATGAGACCTTTGAAAAGGAATTTTATCTCGGTGTAGTCGGATTTTAGGTAGTTGTAAAATGTAATGTAAAAAAAAATGTAAAACAAAAGAAGTTATCACTTTTACAAGTTATAATAACATGCATTCTTACACATTAACAAACTTCAAACCGCTAAGGATTTGTCTGGTGTGTCTATAAACAGACCAATCTCCATAATTTTACATGATCATTATTTTTTTCTGATAATCATTTAATTTTAACCAATCGAAAGATAATTCAAATATCTTTATTTTTAAACTTAGTTATATTTATTTATTAATAGCTGTTGAGCGCGGTTTTGCCCGCGGGTGTCTGTAAAAGCCTCCAAGTAGTCTTGAATGGCGTTCCTCTTGAGGTACTAATAGTTGCACTATTTGTAACTCAAGAACGGCTGTACTGATTTGGCTGAAAATTGGTTGGGATGTAGCTTAGAACCAGGAGACGGACATAGAATGTATTTTATCCTGTTGACGAACAGTTGTATTGATAGTCGCTTATCCTGGGGGCCGCATCTCCTGGAACTATGGCGTAAAGTATTTGCAGCAGCAGGGTCCCTGCGTAGGCTTCAAAATTTTCTACCCACTGCACTACAGTCCCCACCCACTGCTACAGTCTTAGTGACTGCGCTTGCACAATCTATTATTTTTCCTATTCTCGACTATGCTGATGCCAGCTATCTAGATCTCACTGAAGACCAACTTAACAAGCTTGAGAGACTCCAAAATCTTTGTATACGATTCGTATTTGGATTACCTAAATATGATCATGTTTCAGATCTTCGAAAAAAGCTCAAGTGGTTACCTATACGCTTTCGCCGGAATGCGCATATTCTCTCCTTACTATACAACATTTTATTTAACCCACTAACTCCTTCTTACCTGAAACAGCGATTTGAGTTCTTACACGACACTCACTCAAAGGTTTTGAGATCATCGGAGAATCTAAGGTTGAAAATACCGAGCCATTCCACCAACTTTGCTGACAAATCCTTTTCGGTTCAGGCGGCTCGGCTGTGGAATGCTTTGCCAGTGAATGTCAGGCGAGCTCAGTCCTGCCTGTGTTCAAAAGACTCGTCAAGGAATACTACCTGTCACTATGAAAGAGTGGAATGACAAGGTAGAATGAAGTATATCTATGTTTGTGTTAATGTATTGTGACTTTTTCTAAGATATATATAGTGTGTATGCTTGTGTATATATAATTGTATTTACCTATGGCTATTGTGTTTTCTTTTTCATTATTATTATTTTATTTACTTTATATATTCTCTATGTACACCTAACTGCCCTAAAATATTCTTCTCCTATTTTCTTATCTCCATCCTATGGTTGCCTGTAAGAAATTGCCGCAGAGCGATAAGGCCGCCATCTGTACGTACCACGGAACTTGTATCACTTATTCCAGTGTAATGTGTAATTGGTGTACAATAAAGACGTCATTATTATTATTATTATTATTGTATGGAAAGGTAGTAAAGGATTTTAACGAATCAATTCCCGGACTAAGCCGGGACATAGACAGCTTACATAATAATGTAAAACAAAAATGAATCAAGTCTTTGACTCTGACGGCACATAACTCTGTGCTTACAGGGTCGGCAGCATGAGGGAGTGGCTAGAGAGGCCACATGGCAGCCTCTCGTACCGTCTGACGCAGATGATGACCGAGTACGGGTGATTCGGGAAGTATCTGCGTCGGATGGAGAAAGAGCCAACGTCCGAGTGCCATCACTGCGACGCGAGCGAGGACTCGGGGCCGCACACGCTCACCGAGTGTCCGGCGTGGGAGAAGCCGAGGCGCGAGCTTGTGGCGGCCCTGGGAGTGAGGGTTCTCACGCTCTCCACCTTGCTCGCGGCGATGGTCCGCTGCGCGGATGCGTGGGCGGCCGGCGCCTCCTTCTGCGAGCAAGTAATGCTCGTGAAGGAGGAAGCAAGGCGGGAGCGGCAGCGGGAGCGACGAAGCGTCAGAGGTCGATGAACGACCTCCGCCCCCCATGAGCGCAGGCCCGGGGGTGACAGGTGGAGCCGCCTGTCACCCTGGCAGAAGCAGGCCGCGGCGGTGGCGCCTGCCGCGCCTCCCCGTTTTCGGGGACAAGTTGGGGACTCTGTAGTGAAGTGAAAGTGAAGAGGGCCAGATTGTGATAGATGGCCCGGGGTCGGCCGTGGTGCGAGGGATATGCCTGTCAACCTCACCTTCGGGAACCAAAACGACCCACAGGCGGCGTGCGTTTTAGTCGGTTCGAGTTCGACATAACCTCCTCCATCGGCTCCGGTGGAGGTATCCGTGGGGATTTTGCGCATATAAAAAAAACAGGGTCGGCAGCACGAGTATGGCTCCTCTGGTGTTACAAACGTCCATATGCCCCACTGTAACCACTTTCCATCAGGTGGGCAATGTGCTAGTCTGCCACCTAAATGGTATAAAAAAATATATTTGTATCTCAAGAACGGCTGCACTGATTGGGCTGAAAATTGGTGGGGATGTAGCTTAGAACCAGGAGACGGACATAGAATGTATTTTATCCTGTTCGACCGCGATCCCGTGTGACGTAACATAAAATCTCAGAGAGAATACAAGTCACTAAAATACGTGGTATAACAAAAACGCATCTGACTTGGAATAACAAAACACAAATGACAGCTAAACGTAATTTTGACTTTGGTTAAGTATGGTTTGAAAATTTGATAACTATACATTTTATCAGAAATCAATAATAATAACCGACATCAATGCGGGCGGAGCCGCTGGCAATACCCAGTACTTAATCAAGTTTGGAGCATCACATCAGTTCGACTGCCAATCTGAAATTGTACCTATACCTATATTTAGAAACATATTGTCTACAAGTTACCATCCACCGGAGATTAACTATCGAAGACCTAAAGCTACGTACAGTTATGTTACAGTAAAACTTGAAAATGCGACATAAGTTAATAAAACAAACAATACTTTATTTACACTTTTTGCGTGTGGTGACGGAGAAAGAATACAAGTATCACGACCCCATCTCATCTGAAGGGTATCGTAAGAGGCGTCAAACGGAAATACGCAGACGATATCACTGCAAGAGATGGAAAACTCCAAATAAAACCATGTACCAACCCGTCTAGCCAGCGTGGAATCAGTAGGCCCATCTATACTAATGTTATAAAGCTGAAGAGTTTGTTTACTGCTGCTTCAAATTTAAAAATGCTTTTTGTGTTGAATAGTCCGTTTATCGACGAAGGTTTTAGGCTGCGGGTGAAACTGGGGCAGGTCAGCTAGATCTGCCGGTCCCAAGGCAAAACTCTGGCGCGCTAGACTGAAAGCCGAGCCAAAAATCCTTGAAAGGAGTGGAATAGGAAAACGGACTCCAGGCACAAATGTATAGGCTTTTGGACGAGTTGGGGACTCTGTGGTCCCCACACCCGAAGAGAGGGGCAGATCGAGAGAGATGGCTCTGGGTCAGCTAGCGTGTGAGGGATATGCATGTTAACCTCACCTTCGGTAACCAAACGACTCACAGGCGTTGTGCATTTTACTCGGTTCGAGTCCGACATAACCTCTCCCACCGGCTCTGATGGGGGTATCCGTGGGGATTTACCGCACGTAAAAAAAATGTTTTAGCTTTAGATGCAACCACGGATTGACCCTCGAATGAAGACTAATACTTCTACATAACTACAGAAAAAATACCACAACAGCTGTGTAGACTAAGAGTTTCAGAAATATATTTGGATAGAATGTAAGGTCATGATAGAACGATCGGCGTAAAACGCGTGGCAACTTTATAAACTATTCCTGCCGTATGAGGTAGGAAGTGTCTTACGCTTACGCATTACTATCAAGACTGACTTTTTTTTTTTTTTTACGTGCGCAAAATCCCCACGGACACCTCCCCACCGTAGCCGGTGGAGGAGGTTATGTCGGACTCGAACCGACTAAAACGCACGCCGCCTGTGGGTCGCTTTGGTTGCCGAAGGTGAGGTTGACAGGCATATCCCTCGCACCCCGGCCGACCCAGGGCCATCTCTCACGATGTGGCCCTCTTCTCGGGTGTGGGGACTGCAGAGTCCCCAACTCGTCCCCGGAAACGGGGAGGCGCGTCACGCGCGCCACCGCCGCGGCCTGCTTCTGCCAGGGTGACAGGCGGCTCCACCTGTCACCCCCAGGCCGGCGCTCATGGGGGGCGGAGGTCGTTCATCGACCTCCGACGCCCGAGTTGCCTTGTACGCGGGCAGCTTGTCTTGCGATCCTTCGTCGCTCCCGCTGCCGCTCCCGCCCCGCATTTTTTTTTTTTTTTTTTTATATAGGACACGCCAACTTGACCTCACCTCGCCTGATGGTAAGCTAAAGGCAAAGTCTCAGGAAAGAGGGTCACCATTACAGACACTAAGTGCTACAATGGTGGCACTCAGCTTGGCGGCCTCATCAGATGCTTTTTCACGCCCCGCTTAAAGGCCCCGGGACTGTAGGAAGAAGGGAACACGTGTGCTGGTAATGAATTCCAGGTCTTGGTGGTGCGGCAAAGAAAAGAGTCTCCGAACCGCTTGGTTCTTGCTCGTATATTCTGCACAGTGTGAGGGTGACATCTAAGGCCTGCACGTGTTGTCCTATGTAGGAAAGGAGATGGTGGGATTAGTTGGAAGAGCTCGTCAGAACACTCACCGTGGTAGAGACGGTAAAATACAGCCAAGGAAGCAATATCTCTACGCATCTGCAAAGGCTCGAGGGTGTTCGTGACCTCAGGGTTCCCAATAATTCGGACCGCGCGTCGCTGCAACCTGTCGAGAGCATCTAGTAGGTATTTCGCGGAGCCATCCCAGAGATGCGAGCAGTATTCCACGCAGGAGCGAATTTGTGTCTTATAGAGAAGACACCGCTGCTCCGGCGTGAAAAAACGTCTCACTTTGTTTAGGAGTCCGAGTTTCCGCGAGGCTGTTTTGATGATGCTCTCGATGTAATTTCTGTTATTCAGTTTGCAGCGAATATCCATGCCTAGGATATAGAGATTGCCCTGCAGTGGAAGTGGCGTGCTCTGAAGAGTGGGAAGGGGAAGGAAAGAAGATACCTTTGCTGTGAACGCACAAGCCTGCGTCTTCTTGGCATTGAACTCGACCATGTTCTCGGAGCCCCATTGAGAAATGTGATTCAAGATCCGGTCCAGTTCAGTGACAAGAAGCTGTCTTTTTTCCACGATATCAGACTGTTTGGCCGCAGGTTGTCCGTGATAACTCCCGTGTACGGTGCTATCGTCTGCATAGCAATGTATGCTGCCGGTGGACAGCATGTCGTTGATATGCAGAAGAAAGAGAGTGGGAGATAATACAGACCCCTGCGGTACGCCAGCATTTATTTGCAAGAACTCCGAAGCCCGTCCATCACAGAGGACGCGGATACGGCGCTCCTGCAGGAAACTAGCAATCCAGTTGCACAGTCTAGGAGGCAGACCAAAGGCTGGTAGCTTGGAGAGAAGCGATTTGTGCCAGACTCTATCGAAAGCTTTGGCGATATCAAGACTAATTGCCAGTGACTCGCCGTGCTTGTCCATAGCCTCACCCCAAAGATGGGTAACGTATGCTAGAAGATCACCCGTTGACCGTTTCGGCCTGAAGCCATATTGCCGGTCATTAATTAAGGAGTGATCCTCTAGGTGACGCATGAGCTGTTTGTTAATGATGTGCTCGAAGACCTTGCACAGCACTGAGGTGACGGCTATGGGTCGATAGTTGGCTGGCTCTGATCGATCTCCCTTCTTGGGGATCGGCTGTACATTCGCCTCTTTCCAAGCCGAAGGCACTGTACCCGAGCTGTAGGACAGTCGGTACAGCCGCGTAAGCATCGGAGACAACTCCGCTGCACATTTTTGTAAGACCACCGCTGGAATACCATCCGGGCCACTGGCTTTCCGGACATCGAGTGATTGAAGCACCGCACGAACATCGCATTGCCTGATACGTATTTCAGGCATTACGTGGTCACCATTGGGTAGTGTCGGCGGCTGTATACCGCAATCATCGACTCGGGAATTGGCCGCAAAGAGATTTACTAGCATATTGGCTTTCTCTTGCGGTCCATGGGCCAGGGATCCATCAGGGTAGCGCAGCGGTGGCAGCGAAGGCTGACAGAAGTTGGCTTGCACGGCTTTGGCCAGTCGCCAGTATCCACGGCTGCCCGTGGGATGTGCCACTAGCTCTTGACCAAGCCGCGCAATGCGCAGGGCATCCGCTTTGACGTAAGCCCTCTTGCAGACCTTTGTGGCTCTGTTGTACGCCGCCTTGAAGTGGCTCACATTGGGATCGTGCGTGGCACGCGCCCTTACCCAAGCGCGATACGCGGACTGCTTTTGATCAACAGCCCCCGCACACTCGCGCCCGAACCAAGGGCGCACTCCTCGGGCACCGGTGACATCAGTGTACGGAATATAGTATTCCATACCCAGACCGATCTCACCGGCAACAGCAGTAGCACAATCCGAGGGTTTCTTACCTTCAAAGCAGCGTTCAACCCACGGGATGGACGCAAAATAGTTGCGCAGCCCATCCCAATCTGCTGACGAGTAGTGCCAGAGACGCCGCTTCCCCTGCACGGGTCGTGAAGGCGCTATAATTGGCACCTTGGAGCAGACCAGACAGTGGTCGGAATTGCCTAAAGCGGCTTGTACCGAAACACTGTACAGGTCTGGGTGACTCGTCAGCAGAAGGTCTAGCAGAGAGGGTGCTAGGCCCGACCTTCTTGGTATTCTAGTGACCTCGTGTACCAATTGGGTCAGGCCATGCGCCAGAGCAAATGCATGGGCGGCTCTTCCCGCATGGTCTGTTTTGGAGGAGCCCAACCAGGTTTCGTGGTGGGCGTTAAAGTCCCCCAAAAATACCACTTCGGCGTTCGGAAACCGTTCCTGCGCATCATCTGCCGCCTGACTCAGATATTCAAAGAGTCGAGTTGTCTCAGCATCTCCTGTATGGGAACGGTAGAGGCACACATAGATCTGACTCGTAGAGCCATGGTCTACGTGTACCCATAGGGTTGAAAAGGATGGGTCCTCAAGGCAGCGCAAACGGCGACAACAAACATCCGCCCTAACAAACACGCACACCCCGGCTTTTGCACGGAAATTTTCCTCGATAACATAGCCGGGGTAAAGCAAGTAGGTCGTGTCATCAGGGCGGCCTATTTGTGTCTCCGTGAGAAAGAGCATATCTGGTTTCGCCGTCTCAAGGTGTTGGTGGACGGCGTTGAGGTTCGCATGGAGTCCACAGATGTTAGTGGACTCCACCTCAAATAGCGAGCTTGTGGGAGTCTGTAGAGCCGCTGTGTTGCCCAATACTCTTAAATGCGCTGCCATGATGAAAAGGAGAAAAGGGCGTGAAAAAAAGAGGTGATTGTCGTCGCAGCACCGCGTGACAAAGTGCGGGATATTGGTTTTGTCTATGATTATGAGGCATGGCGTGAGCCGACACGCCGTACGGAAGGGCCCCCGTACCCCCCCGAATATGGTCGCCTGGCCCCCACTTCCGGTCACCAACCGGCACGACGAGCCATACCGGGATTATGCGCGGTCTGGTGAGGCAGCCTTCCAGGGTGGTTAGTCCCAGTTGGGCCTCTGTACTATACCGCGGGCGGCCAGCGGCACCACCGTTTCTACGGGTCTCCCTGACCGGCGCGTCGCCCCGCACCATCCTCACTAGACTACGCCAAGACCCACTGGTCCCACTAGTGCTGCGACCACCATCACCCCTACCCGGCTATGCATTTGCTGATCCCTGAACGCAATCCAACCGAAATTGAATTACTATGAAGGGTTTTTCGCAATATTGCACGGTGGTACCAACCCGGTCGAAATTTGTGACAAATTTGTGCCGTCAAATCTCTACCACCAGTAATGCTGGGGCTTGATGCCGATGAGAGTGCCTCCCACTGTGAGACTGGAACCAGGTGGTGGCGTGCGCCGAGGTCCATGAAAGAACATGGCCTCGGATTTATGCAAAGCCACCTCAAGGCCCAGCCGCCGGATCCGTTCCACGACTTGAGCAACCGCGGTCGTGGCCCTCAGGATCGCTTCGCGGTATGTAGCCCCGCTCGCCGTCACTAGCGTGTCGTCCGCATAGCACGTGACGGCGGCGCCGTCCGCAAGCTCACCGCAAAGCACCCAGTCGTATCCAATGTTCCACAGTAGCGGCCCAAGAACCGATCCCTGTGGAACACCGTCATCTACCCAAGTGCGACCGGCGTCGGTCGGCGTGAGATGTCGTGCACATCTCACGCCGACCGACGCTGGTCGCACTTGGGTAGATGACGGCTCTCTCCGTCAGGTACGCCCCGACTATGCGGCGGAGGTAGAGAGGCACACCGTGGTACACGAGTGCCTCCCTGATGCAACTCCAGGGCAAGGTGTTGAACGCGTTGGAGATGTCCAAGGACACCGCCAACGTCACCTCGCCCCGGGCGACTGCCTCCTCCGCCAAAGTCCTCACGCACATGATGGCATCCACGGTGGACCGCCACCGGCGGAAGCCATATTGGGCATCCGCCAGGTCCGGCCCCCTACCAGAGAGGTGCTCGACGAGGCGCTTCGCAATAACTCTTTCAAAGAGCTTGCCCACCTCGTCGAGCAACACAATGGGCCGGTAGCCGGACGGTTCGTCCGCCGGGCGACCCTCCTTTCGGATGAGGACCAGTTTCCCCGTCTTCCACATTTTCGGAAACTGGCCCCGCTCCAAGCATGCGCTGAGGAACCCTCTCAGACGGGGTTCGAGACCGTCTTCTCCCAGAGCTAGGACCCACGCGCGGCCCGGAATGTCGTCGGGTCCCGGGGCGGTGCTCTTCTTGGCTCTAAGCCTTCGCACCGCCAGCTCCAGTTCTACCCAAGTGACCTCGGGGACTTCGTCGTCAACTACCACACTGGGCGCCACAGGCGACCGAGGTGGCGGAGCTGGCTGGAGAACCCGGGTCAACGGTGGGGCCCGGGGGTGCAGCTTTCCTCTTACCATAAGGTAAGGCCGCCCCCATGGGTCCCGCTCCAGCGTCTCCATGAGCTCCTTATAAGCCGCGGCTTTCGCCCGCTTAATCTCCGCTCGGAGGGCATCTCTGGCCTCCCTGTATCCCACATGAAGCTCCGTCACTCGGGGCTCCGTATCTGCGGTTCGGCTACGCCTCCTACGGAGTCTGGTCCACCGGCGGTGCGCGATCACGCAGGCTTGCCGTAGCCTCGCGATCTCCGCAGACCACCAGTAGACCCGACGCCTCGGACTATAGGGTGGTGCCCTAGGCATACCCGCATCGCAGACACGAGTCATGGCCTCCCGGAACCACACCACCTCATCGTCGATATCGACAGGCCTGTCCGGCGCAATGGCCCAGGCCTGTACGATGGCGGCCTCCAGGAGGACCTCCCGATTCAGTCTCCCAAGCACCCAGCGTGGCTCGCGTGGGGCCGGTGTGACCGGCACATCAAACCGAACGTATCGGTGATCCGCCAGTGTCTCCACCCCCACAACAACACGCCAGTCCCGCACACGGTGCGACAGCGAAGCGCCTGCGAACGAAAGGTCGATAATCGAACTGCGCTCCGCGGCCACGAACGTGGCTTCGGCCCCGCGATTCTGGAGAACTAGACCGTGATTAGCGGCCCAGCTCTCCAGAGCCGTACCTCGTGGGTTCGTGTGCCGGGACCCCCAGGTCACTGACCAGGCGTTGAAGTCCCCGAGCACAAGAACCGGATGAGGGTGACAGGCGTTGACGACGTCGGTCAGTCGCTCCAGCGACTGCCGGTACTCCCCTATGCGTCGGTGTAGGCTCAGCGTGAAGTAGACAGCCACGACCGCAATCTCCCCCACACGCGCCGCTACGATGCCATGCTCCCTTGCCACGACAACAGGGGGGGGGGGGGCACCCATAGCGGCGTTGTACACCAGTGCCGCCAACCCGTCCAGGTCGACCACCCAGGCAGGCCCAAGGGGCCGGTGAGTGTACGGATCGGCGACAGCGGCGACGTGTACGGACCACTGTGCCATGCTCTGGAGCAGAAGACCCTGAGCATCGGCACCGTGGCCTACGTTCGCCTGCAGGATGCGGAGCTGGGGATCCATTATGGAACCATCTCCGCATCCCGCCGCGAACTTTGGGTGGAGCTCCCGCCTTGCGGCTTCGGCTTCCCCCCGGTGCAGGCCTTGCTGCCAACCCTGTGGTCAGCCGGTTTGCCCCCCGCTGCACACCTGAAACAGTGCAGCGGAGCTTCGCAACCACCAGCCGTATGGTCGGGTTGGCCACAGCGGAAGCAACGGTCCCCGACCGTCACCGCCGCCGTGCACTGCACCCCCACGTGGCCGACCGACAGGCACCTGAAACACCTGGTCCAGGAGCCGGACCTGCACCCGCACCACGCCTCCTACGGCGAGGAATCCCCGGTCGGCAGCCTTTTTGGCTGCTGCGATGGGGCAGCCGACAACTGCCGCCCGCAGTCCGCGGCGGCCGAAGCGGATTGCTCCGACCTTAACCGCATCTAGGGGGCAGCCCCCGGCCTCCGCCACGGTGAGCTGGATTTGCTCCGCCGTGATGGAGTCGTCCAGGTCCGAAATGCGCAGTTCTGCGCACTTGTTGGGCCTGGACACCCGGACGTCGGCTGCGTCAAGCGTCTCCCTGAGCTTAGCCGCTAGGGCATCGGCCTGGGGACCGCTTGCAGCGCCTGGGATGTCGAGTAGCCGAGCACCCGTCCGAGTGGGTTTCACTCGGATGGGGCCCGGCATATTGAGAGCCCTCATGTCAACGCAGGCTCTTGCCTACGTGACAATCTGGGCGTACTGCACGCCCCTCTCCGCCGCCTCCGCCGTCATGGTTAGGACGACGGCGGTTGAGCGAGGGACGCGCAGTCTCCCCGGCACTCCCCTCGCAGCAGCCTCAGCCTTCCTGGCCTTTTTGGCTGCCTTCCGGTGCGCCTTGCGCCGTTTTTTAGAGGCTCCGGCAACCTCCCAGCCACCCTCCGGCGAGGAGCTCGTGGTGGCAGTCCCCGCCGGAGTCCGGGCCAGGGCTGGGGCTGGGGCTAGGGCCGGGGACTTCTTCCCCTTGCCCCTCCCCTTTCCCCTGCCCTTGGCCCGGGCAGCCTGCGCATCCTGGGGGAGGCTCCCAGCCCCCGCAGCGAGAGCAGCCCGAGCGGCCAGAGCGGCAGGAGCGGCAGACGCAGCGGACGGGCCGCTGGCCAACCCCTGCGGGGACCCCGCCACTACCGGGCAGGTGGGGCCCCTCTTAACCGCCCCGGCATACCCGGCCGGAGCCGCCAGGGGCGGTCGGCGGCTGGAGTCCATTATGGACTCCAGCCAGTTCCGGGTGCGCTCCTCCTGCGCCACCCGCCACGCCCGCTGCTCCGCCAGCGCCTTCTCCTGGCGCTTCTCCATGGCAGCTATTGCCGCCATGCAGAGCGCCAATGGGTCCGCAGGCCGAGCCGGCCGCAGCACCGGCGACTCCGGCCGAGCTGGTCGGGCCGGCGACTTCGGCGGCACCGGTTGCGGCGACTCCGACGGCGCCAGAGGCTCCGGCCGCAGCGGCGACCTCGACCGCACGGGCAACAGCGGCAGCGCCGGCCGTCCCGACGGCGTCGGCTGCGCCAGCGGCTCCGGCCGCGGCGGTGACCTCGATCGCACGGGCAACAGCGGCTGTGCCGGCGGCGTCGGCTGCGCCACCAGTCGCCGCCGCGCCGACCTCGTCACGCGCTCCGCCGGCAGCCCAGCGACGACCGCTTGGAGGCTCGCCAGATCGACCGCCATCCTCCCCATCTCCTTGCGGTATTCGGCCGCCATCCGCTCATTGCTCTCCAGGAGCTCCAAATGCCTCCTGCCCAAATGAGCCCTGTTGAGCCTCAACTCCGCTAACTCCGCCCTCAATAGGTCGAAGAGCTCGACAAGCCGCATCGTCGCCTGCGTGACCCGGTGCTCCTCCGGCGTCGGAGAATCGGTGCGGGCCCCGGCCCAACCTTCTAGGGCTTCTATTACCTCCTTCAACATTATGTCGGCGCGAGGTAAAGGTAAGGACGCCGCCGAGGGGGAGGTACTCGGCGGCGCTTCCACATCCTCAGGGGCTCTGAGGCTGTCACCCCGCTGCAGCTGCGTGCGGCTGACCGCTAGCAGCTTTGGCGGTGGTGGATGCTGCCTCTCGTCAACGTCGTGACTGCTGCTGGTGGAAGAGGAGTCGGTCAAGGTGAGCTCCAAGTCCGACTCCGTCTTCTGTGGTGGAGGTGAAGGAGGAGGAAGAGACTTCTTCCTGAATCTCCTCTTCCGCCGTACAGATTTCCGGGTCTGTAGGCCCACCGGGCTGTTCGCCCTACTCTTCTCCGTGGCGGTGTCGAATTCCTCCGACATCGCCGCTTGGGACGCGACCTCCGCGTCGTGGTGCTGCGCGACCTCCGCGCAGACTGTTCTACTAGGTTTGGGTTTATATGTTGATGAGTTCTCCATTTAAATCCCACGAGTATGACGCGATATAAACTACACTCCCTGGGTGACGCTCATTCCAGGAAGCGGGTTATATACTGTGAATTTCCTCAGGTGTCCACAGGTTTTAATCGACTTCGCTGTCGGGTTTTTAAGACTTTTCCTTGTCGCGGGCCGGCCAATTAAGGCAAGCCCCGTGGCCTTCAAGATACCGGCTTCCCAAGTGTGGCTAGCACTCAGGTCGTTGTCGATATCTTGGAGGTTACGCGACGCGGGAGAGCAGCCAACTCTCCCAACACCGACGGTGGCACGAATGCCTGCCAGCCCCTGCTCGAGCAGTAGGCCGGCCCGTCCCGGGATCCCAAGGATCCTTGAGTCACCCCCATGTCCCCCCTGAAAGCAGAGGGGTACTGGGAGCGACAGGACCCAGACTTTAAAGGCCTGGGCCCGCTAACCCTAAAAAGGGCTTGTCGGGTTATTTGTCGACGGCTAGCAGAGCTCCTTCTCCTTAGAGTTAGAGTCTACTAACCGTCGTCCAGGGTGCACCAGCCTCCCCGCTTCCGTTCCCCAGGACCGCGGTCCAGAGGGAAAAGAAACAGGTAAGCCAACGTGGAGGTTACCCAACCCGCACCCCTATCAAGACTGACTTGTAATAACATCGTTAAAATACTGTCAATTTGCCATATTAAATTAAAAAAATAAATATAAAAATATAGTTATTTCTTATCTCTCATGAATATTTATTTACAATGAAAAATCACCACGTGCAGCATGCAGGTGAACATTGCTTATGGTCGTTTTATATGTAAATATATATCAGTGTTAACATCTATACTATAGGTATATTACTAATCATAAGTATACCTAAAATTTCGTATTATTTCCCTCAAGTTTTATATATGGTTATAATAATAATAATACAGTGTATTTCCTAATGTTCTCGTTGAATGTCACATCTATCTCGTGTACAAACAGAAATGAAATGAAATGAAAATTTATTCGCAAGAGACACGGTGAAGATAAAGGTGTTAATTTGTCCAGTGTGGATAGTACAGCATATCTCGCCTGCATTAGGCATACGAATTTTTTAGGTACATTGTTGCTATTGTTGTTATCTCATATAAATATACACATCATTGGTTAGTACTCCATAACCCATTATACCTGCACAAATTACACAGTCGACATTATATTCGAAACAAAAATAAATTATAATAAGTAACTAAGTATACAAAATAAATTCATGAATTAATTAACAGATGTCTTAATAATGCATGCGATAGAACAAACTGCAAAATTTTCATTCCAATTATCATGTCAAATATTTATCATGAAATTGTCAGAAATGTCAGGTTAGATGTTTAAAATAATATTATAATGATTTTAATGTCAATGAGCTTTCTTGTCAATAATGTCAATATACCTACTTCAATAAATCGATGTCGCTAAATTACAATGTCAAGTACTACCATTACTAAATTAATATGTCAAATTAAAAGTATATTATATTAAGTTGGAAATGTCAAGAATAATAAATATTTATATATTTAGTCATTTGCAATCAAAAAATTCTTGCAGATCATAAAAACATTTATTTATAAGCCATTGCCTTAGTTTCGACCTAAATTGAGTCCTAGGCAGTTCCCTGATCACCTTTGGAATGTGATTGTAAACCTTAATGGTCATTATAAAGCAGTTTTTTTGGTAAAAGGTAGTTCTGCACATCTCGAACTTTATTTTAGTGGGGTCTCGAGGCTCAAATCTGCATGTTGCACTTGCTTTAGCAAACAAGTGACTTTGGTTTATTACGAACATGCCTGCCTCCAATATGTAGACAGACACCAAAGTCAGCACCCCCAGCCTCTTAAAGAGTGGTCTACAGGTTTCTAAGGGCCCTACCCCACATACTGCTCTTATGCACTTTTTTTGCTTCAAGAACGCTCTCTCAATAGCAGTTGAATTGCCCCACAATAGTATACCATAGCTTAATATCGAAGCAACGTAACCATAGTAGGCTATGAGAGCTGTTTTTCCGCAAGTTGTGCTTCTAAGCTGACGAAGAAAATCCCGATATCTATTAACCAGAAATTTTATTACTTGCCTTGTTTCATACATATCACTGTGGCATATATAATGGACAGACAAGAACATGCAGATAGGTAGAACATTAGACAAAGCGCAGATCTGTAGACTACCAACTCTGTTGTAACACTCTGATTGACATTATTGGTGTAGGTATGTCTAGAACTAAATGATCTATATTATTGTGAAAGGCTCAAAGGAACTATACTTTTTTTTTACGTGCGCAAAATCCCCACGGATACCTCCCCACCGGAGCCGGAGGGAGAGATTATGTCGGACTCGAACTGACTAAAACGCACGCCGCCTGCGGGTCGCTTTGGTTGCCGAAGGTGAGGTTGACAGGCATATCCCTCGCACCCCGGCCGACCCAGGGCCATCTCTGACGATCTGGCCCTCTTTGACGATCTGGCCCTCTTAAGGAACTATACTATCTTAGAGTTATCAATTTAGAATTCTATCTATGTAGAATGGATGAACATAGGTGATATTGCAATAGCATTCCTTAATAAGTTTTGGCAAGCGAAAAGGAAGACTATCAGTTTATTTTTAGATGCACGGCACAGCACTGTCATATGTATGTGTCAGTATATAATATTTCGCCGGGTCACTATGGCTTAGTTTGATAGCATTAAGAGCAAACTGGAAAGAGCTGGTAGAGGCCTTTTGTGTCGCAAGTACACGCTGACTCTTCATACTCGTAACTATCATTTTGGTTGTAGCGATATTTTCCGGTATTCTCTCACTATGCCTCAAATGCATAGCTTGAGTCAATAATAATGCTCGGAAAACGGGGATAGCCTCACTCTCTATTACGTGGGACCGAAAACAATGATAGGTGAAATGTGGGTGTTAATTCACCTCTGTCTAATCCTTTGCGGATAAAAGCGAGATTATTGTGTAGTATGAATGTATGTATGTATGAAGCTGGCAATAAATACTGAATACACAAATACATAAATATAATATCTAACAGATTGGTACATAATCCGCTTACCGCGTGACTTGTGGAAGCTGTAACGAACATGTAGCTCTCAGAGCACTAAAACAACCTGCCTTGTGTTGAGTGGCACTTAATAGTGCTTCAAATTTAGATGATATTCGTATTTATTTTATTAAAAACGAATTTAATATATCGAAGTACACCAGATACACTGATAAATCGAACCCTAGATTGCAAGATGTAAGCTTTGCGACTGGGGTTTACGCTAAAATGAAGAAGATTCAAACTATTTTAATAAAAAATATATAAAAAAATTAAAGAACCTGACTCTTGTGTAAAAGATGTAAACAAGTTTGATAGCAGGCGGTACCCATTTACCAATCATAAGCTGAAAGAAAATATTGCGTACCGCCTGCTATCAAACTTATTTTTATCTTTAGACAATAATCGGGTTACTTTATTTTTTAATAATTAATTTTATTTTATACTTTTAATTTATGTTACGGATGTTATGTTATATTGCACGCATTTTAGCCAATAAAATCCTGCGTATAATTTTTGTTGACATTTTATGTACCCAATGACAATCGGAAGATGAATACCTTTCATTTGATACACCATTCATCCAAATCCATCCTGCTGTTAAGCCTATAGAGGGGAATAAAGAGAACTACATACATACATACATACAAACATACATGCATACATACATGAATACATACATATATAAATACATACATACATATATACATACATACATACATACATACGCGCGTAATATATTACCTCCTCGGATAATAATAACAAAATAGTTGAATATTGGAACTTAAACATCCTTCATGCCGAATATACAGTGAAATTAAATTTGAATATCAGAAGAGTGACAAACAAGATCTTCATTATCATAATCATTTTGGTGTGTAATGGCTTATTTAGATAAGACATGAACGAGCCAACTTCGGGTCCCATGGCGCACCGCTTAAGGGTATGTGGGGACATTCATGATACGAACCCAAATTGACATCTTGATATTCGCGTGTGGTGTATTGTCATTCAACGGTTTAGATTAACTTTTGTTAAATTGTTCTATGAATAACGTTTAGGAAATATTACGGAATATTCTTTACTTTTTGTTTAGGTATAATAACTTTCAGAGTTTATAATTTTGTTAAGACTGGAGATTATTATTTTATTTGTAGTTGTAACTGGTTTATCTTTCATAATCAATACAGTATAAAAGTATCACTCTCGCCCTGTTTTCCGGAGAGAAACGGAATCCCGGTGTCCCAGCCACCTTTTTCAGGTCGTCCGTCTATCTGGCCAGGGGGTGTCCTACCTTCCGTTTGCCATCTCGCGGTCTCCACTCTAGGACTCGTTTGCTCCAACGGCCATTGGTCCTTCGAGAAACGTGGCCAGTCCACTGCCATTCCAGCTTGCTTATTCTGCGACCTTTGTCTGTAACTTTAATTCTCTGCATGACCTCGTTTCGAATTCTATCCTTCAGAGAAACTCCAAACATATCTCACTCCATAGCCCGCTGCACGACTTTTAAGCTATGAACTAAGCCCCACTGTAAGTGTCTACGATTTGGCACCGTAAGTCATATTAGGTAGGACGCACTGGTCAAATACTTTGTCTTCCACACTGTGATCGTAGAACATAAGGTGTTATGTAAGTGGGTGCACTACCTCTATACTATGTGTGAACCCAAGGTTACAAGCATTTGACAATCACCCACAAAATCAATCGCGAGAAAATAGTGCATAATAATTTTAAAAACCCGAATATTTAAACTAAATTCGTGGTATCATTACTTCACATTTTAGATTTTTTATTAACGGCAACTCCGTAATTGTTATTCGAAAATTCTTTTGCCAATTGTAAAAATTTTCCCCGAATCTTTACACAATGCAACAGAAATCCGGAACTGTAGCACAAATCACAGCGTACCTTGGTGAGTAACGGCTGTAACCGGCCAGTGAGCGCATTCGGCGCGGAATTACAGCTGTATCGCACATTACTCAAACGGACAAAGGACGGATTGGTTGACATTGTAATTTGTCGGCGACATAGGTGATATGTGACGGAGTGACGAATAACTACATGGTGTAAACTGTACACGGTTTAGGTGTGAATAGCTTGTACTGGGCTTCAATTCATATTTGGATACTAATCGTTGGACTTCAATTTATTTTTGGAGGGCATTGTCCTGGTTCGGGCATGTAATGCGTAGGGATGAAAGTAATGTCGTAAGGAAGGTACTAACTATGGAAGTGGATGGCTACAAGGGGAGAGGGAGGCCCAAAATGCGGTGGATGGACTGTGTGAAAGATGACATGGTTAAGAAGGGAGTGAATGTTGAAATGACTGCAACTAGAGATGAATGGAAAAGGAACACATGTTGCGCCGACCCCAAATAATATTGGGATAAGGGCAGGAGGATGATGATGATGTGAGAGACATTGCTGAATTAATCAACAAAGTACAAGCAAGAAGAAAAGATATTTCTGTAGTGTAAGTTCACTTAAATATTCGCTCGCGGTACTGTCAAGATCATTATCATCATCGTCATCGGCGTTCGGTATATATTTGAAAGTCACACTATAAAAGTGAACTAGTGAAGAGTAAGAGCAGGTTATGTAGATTTTGTAGAGTAGAGTGAGGTATTGTTGTATACTTCTAAGGGACTACACGATAAGGCACAAGCGAAAATAGGACACATTTCAGTAGTAAATCCTCAAAAAAAGGCAGACAAGCACACGGCCCACCTGATGGAAAGTGGTTACCGTGGCCTATGAATGTGTGTAACTCCAGGAGAGTCGCACCCGTGCTATCGACCTTGTAAGAACAGAGATTTTCTGTGCAGTCAGTGCAGAACGAAAAATCAGGACAAGCCTTCCGACTGACAGCACAAAAACTCACTAGTTAGCTCTGGCTACCGCTCACCGCCGGGAACACAATATAGATTATTATAACCGTAGTATTCTGTAGGGCGGAGGTATTTCCCCAGTCGGAATGCTCAATTGGGACGAAAATACCGTCGTGTCCTACCTCCTACGAAGCAATTTCCTTCGTAGGAGGTAGGACACGCAAAGCAACACAAAGCTTGTACAGCAGAGTATATTCAGGGTCCACCTTGCTATTCTTTCTCTTGTTTGTTTTTTGCGAGAGGAACTACTATATGATCTCGTAACCGCTGGTGTATCGGCTAACAGGTAATCAGGTTTGGTGGGGACCCCTACACTTTAGGTAAGCGAGGGGCAGCACAAACTTTCCTTGTGACCCTTCTCTTAAATATTGTATATAGTTGGGGTGCGGGTTGGGTAACCTCCACGTTGGCTTACCAGTTTCTGCTCCCTCTGGACCGCGGTCCTGGGGAACGGAAGCGGGGAGGCTGGTGCACCCTGGACGACGGTTAGTAGACTCTAACTCCAAGGAGAAGGAGCTCTGCTAGCCGTCGACAAATAACCCGACAAGCCCTTTTCAGGGCTAGCTGACCCTGAGGGGGTCGTGGTATGGCGGGCCTGCAAGGCTCGCGGGAAGGGATTCGTAGAATCCCTTCCATCCCAAACAGCCCTTTTTAGGGCTAGCCTGTCGCTCCCGGTATCCCTCTGCTTTCAGAGGGGACATGGGGGCGACACAAGGATCCATAGGATCCAGGGACGGGCCGGCCTACTGCTCGCGCAGGGGCTGGCAGGCATTCGTGCCACCGTCGGTGTTAGGGGAGTTGGCTGCTCTCCCGCGTCGCGTAACCTCCAAGATATCGACAACGACCTGAGTGCTAGCCACACTTGAGAAGCCGGTATCTTGAAGGCCGCGGGGCTTGCCTTAATTGGCCGGCCCGCGACAAGGAAAAGTCTCAAAAACCCGACAGCGAAGTCGCTTAAAACCTGTGGACACCTGGGGAAATCCACAGTATGTACCCCGCTTCCTGGAATGAGCGTCACCCAGGAAGTGTAGTTTAAATCGCGTCACACTCGTGGGACTAAATATGGATCCAAAGAATACTACACCCAAAAACCATCCCAAACCAAGCAGAACAGTCTGCGCGGAGGTCGCGCAGCACCACGACGCGGTGGTCGCGTCCCAAACCGCGGTGTCGGAGGAATTCGACACCGCCACGGAGAAGAGTAGGGCGAACAGCCCGGTGGGCCTACAGACCCGGAAATCTGTACGGCGGAAGAGGAGATTCAGGAAGAAGTCTCTTCCTCCTCCTTCCCCTCCACCACAGAAGACGGAGTCGGACTTGGAGCTCACCTTGACCGACTCCTCTTCCACCAGCAGCAGTCACGACGGTGACGAGACGCTGCATCCACCACCGCCGAAGCTGCTAGCGGTCAGCCGCACGCAGCTGCAGCGGGGTGATAGCCTCAGGGCCCCGGAGGATGTGGAAGCGCCGCCGAGTTCCTCCACCTCGGCGGCGTCCTTACCCTTGCCTCGCGTCGACATAATGTCGAAGGAGGTGATAGAAGCCCTAGAAGGTTGGGCCGGGGCCCGCACCGATTCTCCGACGCCGGAGGAGCACCGGGTCACGCAGGCGACGACGCGACTTGTCGAGCTGTTCGACCTCCTGAGGGCGGAGTTAGCCGAGTTGCGGCTCGACAGGGCTCATTTGGGCAGGAGGCACCTGGAGCTCCTGGAGAGCAATGAGCGGATGGCGGCCGATTACCGCAAGGAGATGGAGAGGATGGCGGCCGAACTGGCGAGCCTCCAAGCAGTCGTCGCTGGGCTGCCGGCGGAGCGTGTGACGCGGTCGGCGCGGAGGCGACTGGTGGCGCAGCCAACGCCGCCGACGCGGCCGCTGTTGCCCGTGCGGTCGAGGTCGCCGCTGCGGCCGGAGTCGCTGGCGCAGCCGACGCCGTCGGGGCGGCCTGCGCGGCCGCTGTTGCCCGTGCGGTCGAGGTCGCCGCTGCGGCCGGAGCCTCTGGCGCCATCGGAGTCGCTGCAGCCGGAGCCGCCGAAGTCGCCGGCCCGACCAGTCCAGCCGGAGTCGCCGGTGCTGCAGCCGGCTCGGCCTGCGGACCCGTTGGCGCTCTGCATGGCGGCAATAGCTGCCATGGAGAAGCGCCAGGAGGAGGCGCTGGCGGAGCAGCGGGCGTGGCGGGTGGCGCAGGAGGAGCGCACCCGGAGCTGGCTGGAGTCCATAATGGACTCCAGCCGCCGACCACCCCTGGCGGCTCCGACCGGATATGCTGGGGCAGTTAAGAGGGGCCCCACCTGTCCGGTAGTGGCGGGATCCCCGCAGGGGTCGGCCAGCAGCCCGTCCGCTGCGTTTGCCACCCATGCCGCTCCGCCCGCTCGGGCTGCTCTCGCTGCGGGGGCTGTGAGCCCCCCCCAGGATGCGCAGGTCGCGCGGCCCAGGGGAAGGGGAAAGGGGAAGGGCAAGGGGAAGAAGTCCCCAGCCCTAGCCCCGGCCCCAGCTCTGGCCCGAACTTCGGCGGGTATAGCCGCCACGAGCTCCTCACCGGAGGGGGGCTGGGAGGTTGCCGGCGCCTCAAAAAAGCGGCGCAAGGCGAACCGAAAGGCAGCCAAAAAGGCCAGGAGGGCTGAGGCTGCTGCGAGGGGAGTGCCGGGGAGGCTGCGCGTCCCCCGCTCAACCGCCGTCGTCCTTACGATGACGGCGGAGGCGGCGGATAGGGGCGTGCAGTACGCCCAGATTGTCACGCAGGCGAGAGCCTGCGTAGACATGAAGGCCCTCGACATGCCGGGCCCTATCCGGGTGAAACCCACTCGGACGGGTGCTCGGCTACTCGAGATCCCAGGTGCTTCGAGCGGTCCCCAGGCTGATGCCCTAGCGGCTAAGCTTAGGGAGACGCTTGACGCAGCCGACGTCCGGGTGTCCAGGCCCAACAAGTGCGCAGAACTGCGCATTTCGGACCTGGACGACTCCATCACGGCGGAGCAAATCCGCCTCACCGTGGCGGAGGCCGGGGGCTGCCCCCTAGATACGGTTAAGGTCGGAGCGATCCGCTTCGGCCGCCGTGGACTGGGGGCGGCAGTTGTCGGCTGCCCCATCGCAGCAGCCAAAAAGGCTGCCGACCGGGGGTTCCTCGCCGTTGGAGGCGTGGTGCGGGTGCAGGTCCGGCTCCTGCAGGCTCGACCGACTAGGTGCTATAGGTGCCTGTCGGTCGGCCACGTGGGGGTGCAGTGCACGGCGGCGGTGACGGTCGGTGACCGCTGCTTCCGCTGTGGCCAACCCGGTCATACGGCCGGTGGTTGCGAAGCTCCGCTGCACTGCTTCAGGTGTGCAGCGGGGGGCAAACCGGCCGACCATGGGGTTGGCAGCAAGGCCTGCACCGGGGGGGAGCCGAAGCCGCAAGGCGGGGGCTCCACCCAAAGTTCGCGGCGGGATGCGGAGATGGTTCCATAATGGATCCCCAGCTCCGCATCCTGCAGGCGAACGTGGGCCACGGTGCCGATGCTCAGGGTCTTCTGCTCCAGAGCATGGCACAGTGGTCCGTACACGTCGCCGCTGTCGCCGATCCGTACACTCACCGGCCCCTTGGGCCTGCCTGGGTGGTCGACCTGGACGGGTCGGCGGCACTGGTGTACAACGCCGCTATGGGTGCCCCCCCCCCTGTTGTCGTGGCAAGGGAGCATGGCATCGTAGCGGCGCGTGTGGGGGAGATTGCGGTCGTGGCCGTCTATCTCACGCCGAGCCTACACCGACGCATAGGGGAGTACCGGCAGTCGCTGGAGCGACTGACCGACGTCGTCAACGCCTGCCACCCTCATCCGGTTCTTGTGCTCGGGGACTTCAACGCCTGGTCAGTGACCTGGGGGTCCCGGCACACGAACCCACGAGGTAGGGCTCTGGAGAGCTGGGCCGCTAATCACGGTCTAGTTCTCCAGAATCGCGGGGCCGAAGCCACGTTCGTGGCCGCGGAGCGCAGTTCGATTATCGACCTATCGTTCGCAGGCGCTTCGCTGTCGCACCGTGTGCGGGACTGGCGTGTTGTTGTGGGGGTGGAGACACTGGCGGATCACCGATACGTTCGGTTTGATGTCTCCCCCCCCGCGGGTGATGCGCCGGTCATACCGGCCCCACGCGAGCCACGCTGGGTGCTTGGGAGACTGAATCGGGAGGTCCTCCTGGAGGCCGCCATCGTACAGGCCTGGGCCATTGCGCCGGACAGGCCTGTCGATATCGACGATGAGGCGGTGTGGTTCCGGGAGGCCATGACTCGTGTCTGCGATGCGGGTATGCCTAGGGCACCACCCTATAGTCCGAGGCGTCGGGTCTACTGGTGGTCTGCGGAGATCGCGAGGCTACGGCAAGCCTGCGTGATCGCGCACCGCCGGTGGACCAGACTCCGTAGGAGGCGTAGCCGAACCGCAGATACGGAGCCCCGAGTGGCGGAGCTTCATGTGGGATACAGGGAGGCCAGAGATGCCCTCCGAGCGGAGATTAAGCGGGCGAAAGCCGCGGCTTATAAGGAGCTTATGGAGACGCTGGAGCGGGACCCATGGGGGCGGCCTTACCTTATGGTAAGAGGAAAGCTGCGCCCCCGGGCCCCGCCGTTGACCCGGGTTCTCCAGCCAGCTCTGCTCGGTGGAGTGGTCGAGTCCCTGTTCCCGGCGCGAGCGGAACACGTTCCGCCGCAGATGACTCCGCCACCTCGGTCGCCTGTGGCGCCCAGTGTGGTAGTTGACGACGAAGTCCCCGAGGTCACTTGGGTAGAACTGGAGCTGGCGGTGCGAAGGCTTAGAGCCAAGAAGAGCACCGCCCCGGGACCCGACGGCATTCCAGGCCGCGCGTGGGTCCTAGCTCTGGGAGAAGACGGTCTCGAACCCCGGCTGAGAGGGTTCCTCAGCGCATGCTTGGAGCGGGGCCAGTTTCCGAAGATGTGGAAGACGGGGAAACTGGTCCTCATCCGAAAGGAGGGTCGCCCGGCGGACGAACCGTCCGGCTACCAGCCCATTGTGTTGCTCGACGAGGTGGGCAAGCTCTTTGAAAGAGTTATTGCGAAGCGCCTCGTCGAGCACCTCTCTGGTAGGGGGCCGGACCTGGCGGATGCTCAATATGGCTTCCGCCGGTGGCGGTCCACCGTGGATGCCATCATGCGCGTGAGGACTTTGGCGGAGGAGGCAGTTGCCCGGGGTGAGGTGACGTTGGCGGTGTCCTTGGACATCTCCAACGCGTTCAACACCTTGCCCTGGAGTTGCATCAGGGAGGCACTCGTGTACCACGGTATGCCTCTCTACCTCCGCCGCATAGTCGGGGCGTACCTGACGGAGAGAGCCGTCATCTACCCAAGTGCGACCGGCGTCGGTCGGCGTGAGATGTCGTGTGGTGTTCCACAGGGATCGGTTCTCGGGCCGCTACTGTGGAACATTGGATACGACTGGGTGCTTCGCGGTGAGCTTGCGGACGGCGCCGCCGTCACGTGCTATGCGGACGACACGCTAGTGACGGCGAGCGGGGCTACACACCGCGAAGCGATCCTGGGGGCCACGACCGCGGTTGCTCAAGTCGTGGAACGGATCCGGCGGCTGGGCCTTGAGGTGGCTTTGCATAAATCCGAGGCCATGTTCTTTCATGGACCTCGGCGCACGCCACCACCTGGTTCCAGTCTCACAGTGGGAGGCATTCTCATCGGCATCAAGCCCCAGATGAAATATCTGGGGCTCGTGCTCGACGGCCGGTGGGACTTCGGGAAGCACTTCCGAAGTCTGGGCCCCAAATTGGCGGGCACAGCCAACGCTCTGGCGCGGCTACTGCCCAACCTGAGGGGCCCGGAGGACTCCTGCAGGAGACTCTACGCGGGTGTCGTGCGGTCCATGGCCCTGTACGGGTGTCCCGTGTGGGCGGACACCCTGAGTGATCGGCACATGCTTCTGCTGCAGCGTCCGCAGCGGAAGTTGGCGTGCCGCATCATAAGGGGGTACCGCACGATATCATTCAATGCGGCGAGTCTCCTCGCCGGATCGCCACCATGGATCCTGGAAGCGAGATGCCTTTCGGCGCTATACCGGTTCCGAAGGGCGGCGCGGGAGCGGGGTCACGATCCCGAGCCCGAAGAAATTCGGGCCGTGAGATCCCGGCTCCACAGGGAAATGGTGGCGGAATGGGAGAGACGACTTGGGCAACCAAGCGCAGGGCACGCCGTAGTAACGGCGGTAAGACCCATCATGGGGGAGTGGCTAGAGAGGCCACACGGCAGCCTCTCGTACCGACTGACGCAGATGATCACCGAACACGGGTGCTTCGGAAAGTATCTGCGTCGGATGGAGAAAGAGCCAACGTCCGAGTGCCATCACTGCGACGCGAGCGAGGACTCAGGTTCGCACACGCTCACCGAGTGTCCGGCGTGGGAGACGCCGAGGCGGGAGCTTGTGGCGGCCCTGGGAGTGAGAGTTCTCACGCTCTCCACCTTGCTCGCGGCGATGGTCCGCTGCGCGGATGCGTGGGCGGCCGGCGCCTCCTTCTGCGAGCAAGTAATGCTCGTGAAGGAGGAGGCGGGGCGGGAGCGGCAGCGGGAGCGACGAAGGATCGCAAGCCAAGCTGCCCGCGTACGAAGGCAACTCGGGCGTCGGAGGTCGATGAACGACCTCCGCCCCCCATGAGCGCCGGCCTGGGGGTGACAGGTGGAGCCGCCTGTCACCCTGGCAGAAGCAGGCCGCGGCGGTGGCGCGCCTGGCGCGCCTCCCCGTTTCCGGGGTCGAGTTGGGGACTGTAGTCCCCACAACCCGAGAAGAGGGCCAGATCGTGAGAGATGGCCCTGGGTCGGCCGGGGTGCGAGGGATATGCCTGTCAACCTCACCTTCGGCAACCAAAACGACCCACAGGCGGCGTGCGTTTTAGTCGGTTCGAGTCCGACATAACCTCCTCCACCGGCTCCGGTGGGGAGGTATCCGTGGGGATTTTGCGCACGTAAAAAAAAAAAAAAAAAATATTGTATATAGTTCGCTCTCATAAATTTAAGCTTCCTATCAACAAGATCGATACCAGCAGCTGGCGCAAGTCTAACCTATTATTTTATTCAGTTATCATCGCTCAAGTCTAGTAACGTAATATAAATTTATTCGCTTTCTCCTTAATTGAAAATGAGATTTATTGGACACATTTTTAGATTTATATTTACTTAACAGTTTAGATGAAATTAAGTCATTAGTCAATGGATTGAATTGTAAAGTTTAAATTTGTTGTCCCATTATCGTTTCAATTTCATTAATTCGGTTATTCGATTACGGTGTAAGTTTGATAAGTTGTTGTGCATATTATATTATTATTATTTACTTTGTATCTGACACAACTTTGATGAAATGACATGTAGCCGATTCATAATTTTATAGTCTACATGACATAACATTAGAGTTAAGAGAAAATTGCTACTAAGGAATTGAAATCCATTTGGTTAGGTAACGTAAACAATTTTGATGTGTCTTTTTAATTTATTTTTTATACCACTTAGGTGGGAGACAAGCACATTGCCCACCTGATGGTTACCGTGGCTTATAGACGTGGGCAACACCAGAAGGGTGACACTCGCACCGCCGACCCGGAAAAACCTCCTAATGCCCATATTGAAGAACTCCATATTGGAGTCGCTGGTCTTCCTTGGCCGTCCTTCGGGGATATAGGCGTGAGTTTATATAAGAGAGAGAGAGAGAGAGTAAGATACACACACACCAACATACACACCGTAATTACCTAAATTCTACTGAAGCCAATAACACAAGCGGCAAGTCTCAAAAGATTTTAACGACTAATACTCTAAAACTCATTACCTAACTAAGTAGAGCTAAAAAGATAACTTATAATAAATTTATGGACACCCTCGTAGCGCTTTACGTTGTCGAGTCCGTAATCGCTTTCACAAAATGATGGTGTCCCCACATCTAAATTATTAACAGTATGAGAAAGAGTGAAGAGAATTAACTCTTTGTACATACGCATACTAAAACAAAGGCAGTTTATTAAATAAACAGCGTACAACATAAAAGGAATGTGTTCTCGTTACGAAATGGGACATAATTAATTTTTTAAACGAAAATGTCTGGCTGTATAGTGATTAATTGATTAAGATAGGATCGGTTTTGATCTAATAATAACGAAAGGCTCTTTGGTAAAGTGCCACATAACAGCTGAGGGTTACTTTTGCGTGTTACCTACTGTTGGAAATTACAATAAGATAATCTTGCTTTCACTAGAAAATAAAATAGGCTAACAATTTTTGCTTTTTATGTAAGGTACAAAATGCTTACCTCTATATCTACCATAAGGCGTAAACAATTAACTATGTTCTGAGTATGTTCTACTTTTTATACGACTGTTTGGAACGGTACCGCGGTAGCCTAGTGGCATACCTCGTCTTAGCAGTCCATTATCCCAGGTTTTACAATGGCACACACCAATGACTTTTCGTTGCTTTTTCGAAGTTATGTGTGTATTTATTGCAGGTTTATAAGTGCCAGGTAAATGGCAATAGGCCTAAACATAAACTAGCAAAATATGGGTGCTAGCACCTCTACCTACCCTTTCGGGGATTTAGGCGTGAGTTTATGTTGTTATGTTATGATTGAAACGGTGAGTAGGATAGTCAGAGCTCACTGGAGAGTTTTTGAAATGTCAGTGGAAAGACTAAAGACTTTTCCTGCTTTGTCCTCTCCACTGACGGCACAGAATCTCCCTGTTCTTACAGGGTCGGCAGCACGAGTGGGACTCCCCTGATGTTGCACACGTCCATAGGCCACGGTAACCACTTTCCGTTACGTGGGACGTGTGTTCCTCTGCCACCCAAGTGGTATAAAATAAATAAGAAACTAATTCGAATTTTACATCGACGCGTGATCAGTTAGTGAAACTCAAAGTTTATATATATTTATTATAATAAATATATATAAACTTTGAGTATACTACTAGCTGCTGTCCATTGGCCAATAACCACACTACAGGCTGGGAGGTCCGATGGCAGTCGCCCCCAATATAGCCGATGAAAACCAAGCTACATCATATTTAAGCGGACCTCGGACTCATAGGTGAAGGCCCCGGATGAGACCAAGACTAACTGATGATGAAATATATTTAGGTTTTTTTCGAGGTTGAAAGGTCAAATGGCTATTGCTCACAAGACCTCGTTGAATCACAGGATATTGAACCCTATTCACCCAGACATTTATCGTTGTACGTAATCTTATAGATAGACCTGCTCTAAATAAAACAAAGCAATCTTGGATCCAGACAATAGATTTTAATCCAGCCAATCAGTTAAGTCTGAAGTACTAAATATAGGTATTTGGCTCAGACTGTAACGGGACATAACAATGCCATTCTAAACTTGACTAATCCCGGATTTGGTTTGGAGTTGCTGTGTTTATTAACAGACAAGTAGATGCAGTCTATTCGGTCTTTCGAGGAAAATGTTAGTAAATGTTTTAGTGAGGTTTGTTTTCAAGTGTCATGTACACTCACCAACAGTATTAGTTTAACACATTCCAAGTGCTGACATAGACATGTAAGAAGAAGTTCCGACTACACACAGCTCTATTTTGTAAAGTAATAAACAAATATTGAGGAATGAAAAGAAGGTTTACTTGCATATTTGTTAATGTTCAATTACTTCTAAGCAAGACATGTATATTATTTTGAGATTTTAATAGATTAGTTTTAACTAACGCCGTGATAGATTTTGCTCTCGTATTCCTGAAATATGTACATAAATAATCCATACTAATAATATAAATATGAAAGTAACTCTGTCTGTCTATCCGTCCGTCTATCTGTATGTTACGCTACCACGATAAAATCACTGAACAAATTTTTATGAAATTTGGAACAATGTAGATTAGACCTTGAAAAAACACATATGCTATGTGTGGTCAATATAACCGATATCCATTCGCACGGAGCCGTAGCAAAAAGCTAATACTAAATGAAATTTAAAACTAGAAACTATTATTAGATACTAAAATAAATTAATAAAATATAATAATTAATAATAATTTATTATAATAATTTATTTATTCACATATAAGTACAGGTACAAAGCATTAAGACATTAAACAATATATTATGAGTTGTACAGAGGCATAAAAACAATGTTTCGAATTTCACCCATTGCACCAGCCACGACCAGGCCGATCCGAGCGGATCCCCGCGCTCCTCGCAAACGAGTTCTTTGCATATAGTACGACAATTCAGCCAGGACGACCCGAGTGCGGCGCCCCACCGGTGAAACTCGCTCATTTTAAAGACACACCAACACCAAACTTAGACATGCTCGTATCTTGGGAATT
Organism: Eilema griseolum; assembly: GCA_963662185.1. NCBI lineage: Eukaryota > Metazoa > Arthropoda > Insecta > Lepidoptera > Erebidae > Eilema > Eilema griseolum. The sequence goes on from OY759238.1 coordinate 23,672,224, forward strand.
TTTACATAAAGTCATGAAATTGCTTTGCATCGTCACCGACCTGTAACGTTCCTAGAAAGCCTTCTAGGAATGTTACTGGTCGGCAGTATTGCCACGTTGAATGGCAATGCTCTTGCATAGGTTGTATTAGGAATCAATATATCTGTGTAGTATGTACCGATTACATTTAGATTATAGCCAAGTACGCCAAACAACCACTCAATCCTGCAGCCATAGTCACCATCCAAAGGCTGCCTGGCAGAAATCGCTTTAAGCGATAAAACCTCCCATTGTACTGTTTCTGTAGTTGTCAGATTTCAATCATGTACTCTTCATTTCACTTGGTGTACAATAAAGTGAAAAAAATTTTTTTTTCATATTTTTTTTGTAATATTTACTACCCGGGTTAAGTTTTTCGCGCGCATCGTGTATGTAAGATTGTAATATTCTTTATTATCTCATATTTTCAAACTACGCAACGGATTTCTTCAATTAACATATCGTTAGATTCGTCTCCATAACTTAAATGTTCTTAGCAAGGTAACGCAAAAAAATATCAACATGACCGCTGTAACACGCTATAGTTTAAAGAAAAATAAATTGTATACTGCAATATGGGTAAATTACAGGGCTTATCACGAGGATTTAAAAATCATGACTGCACTTGAATTTAAAAAAATATATACATATAAAAAACCCGACTGATGCTGAAAAGATCGAAACAAGTTTGATAGCAGTTCGGTACCCATTAATTTTCTTTCAGTTTATGATTTGCAAATAGGTACCGCCTGCTATATTTCAATCTTTTCAACAGCAGTCCGGTTTTTAATTTTTACTCAACCTCTTATAAGAAGATTAAAACTAGACACGGAAATATTGAACTTTACGTTAATTGAAGGGACATTTAAGCTTCTTAAAACGTAACGACCATCAAATACAAAAAGAACTTGTCAATTTATCGCTCTCCGTGCGACAATGGCGCCCGAGGTGCTAGGAGCGATTTGTTAGAACACAATGAATGTTCTGCAGATAGCACAGTCACTCCCATTAATCCTAATAACGGCTGCGTACTATATCGAACTTTAGAAGGATAGCTTTTGAGAAAAACGCTTTAAGAGTTATGAAATTAAGAGAATCATGCAGGATATTCATAGTCAGGACCTTTGAACATGGAGAAAGTACTTTCCTTTCGATAGGGAAAGGTTCTTATAGTAATCAATTCTTATAAGAACAGTGATTTATAAGCATCAAGGTATCTAAATCAAGCATGAATTTAAAAAGACACGAAGACTCTTTGCAAGAAGACAGCCTTTGTTGCGTAGCGGTAGAACAAACGACTGCTACGCAGAAGGCGCGAGTTGGATTCTCGCTCAGTGTAAATGATTGTATGCATGAATATGCACACAAACATTTACACAGCATATATTTGCATTGGTCTAGGTTCTATGTATGATATGTATGTATATACAAAAATAATATAAGTTTGTATATTCATAGTCTAGAGACCATAACACAAGATAGTTAATGTATGCTTACTTTGGGTCTAGATAGCGTTGTGTAGATTGTCCTACAATATAAAAAAGGAATATTATACTATAGGAATATTATAATAAACACCTCAACAAAGTCTAGGGAACAAGATGACCCCAATTTTTTTTTCTTGTAAATCTTGTTTTGCAAATAACTGGCAGCAAATAAATAAAAATAGAATAAAGTAGATTACAGAGTTGTTCGAAATTTAAAAATTAATTTTAATAAGTAATGATTTTCGAATATGGAGGGAAAACTTTTAAAAGTGTTTGATTGTGCAGTTTCTCTGAGGCAAAATAAAAATTATTTTCTTTGATTGTAAATAACGTTTATTATCAATAATACGTCTTTTACGTATGGTTTGTGCATTTTTGTGACTGTAGTCATCATGTCACGTCGTAATTTAAGTCGCGAAGAGATGTTAAGGGCTGTTGGTATGCTGCAAGCTGGACGAACTCAACGCGACGTAGCGGATGCTGTCAACACCCAACCAAGCGTAATTTGCAGGGTCAGGTCTACAGGGGATATTGCCGAACGTCACAGGAGACGAAATAGGGTTACTACCCCGCGACTAGATCGTTTCTTGCAAAATGCCGCAAGGCGGTAACCCACGATTACTGCTCGTCGGTTAGTCGCAGGCCTCCAGTCTCAGCATCAAGTGGTTATTAGCGATCAAACTGTCAGGAGAAGACTACATGAAGCCAATCTTCACGCTCGCAGACCGCTTAGGGTTCCAGCTCTTCGACGTGGAAATCGAGGTCGTCGCTTATTGTGGGCTATCGTACATTTACAGTGGACCGACCATCAATGGGCACGGGTTCTGTTTTCCGACGAATCTCGCTTCGGTTTTCATCCTGATTCGAGAAGAGTGCGTATATGGCGAGTTCCTGGACGTTGGAGTCGTCTCCAGAATCCGCAAGAAGTTCATCCTTACCAAGTCGGAACAATCATGGTATGGGCTGGAATTCGCCTTGGTGGAAGGACCGACCTCGTTTGGATACGGGGCAATTTAAATGCAAACCAATACATTCAGGAGGTTATACACCCCATGGTAATCCCTCATCGACAGCAGTTCCGTCAAGATTTTATGTTCATGCAAGATAATGCACGGTCACACACCGCACGGGTAGTGGTCAATGCGTTAAGCGAGCACAATATTGCGACGTTGGAATGGCCTGCTCAGTCTGCCGACCTCAATCCCATAGAGCATGCCTGGGAATTGCTTGGGAGAAGAGCTTTCAGTGATTCTTTGGAAAATCTGAACACTGAAGAACAACTTTTTTTACACCTTCGCAGTGTATGGAGCCATATTCCACAGACGATGTTTGACAATCTCATACTAAGTATGCCACGCCGTTGTCGAGCTGTTGCTAATGCTTTAGGAGGTCCTACAGATTATTAAAAACGTTTAAAGTACGGTTAATTACTGTATTTCTTACTACCTCGTTATTTTTGTGCCTAATCATAGAAAATTGTAATACTCAACATTGGCACTATTCAATTCTTTCATAAAAAAAAAAAAAAATTATATGAGAATGTTTTTATTAAAATTAAAAACGGTATAAAAATACGCTTCTATTGATATAAAACACTCACTATTACAAGAAAGGGATTTTAAATATAAACTAGAAATGTCCTTGTTCCCTAGACTTTGTTGATGTGTGTACTTTATGTTAAACCGAATATTAATTTTATTTTACTTTTCTTTCACTCTCTCTCTCTCTCTCTCTCTCTCTGTCTCTCTCTCTGTATCACGCACTCTCAATCTCGCACTCTCTTTTTCTTTTGTTCTTAATACACTGTCTATTTATTTTAGCCGATAACTACACCATATCTTTTGTTTTTTATAACATTACTGTCCATCCCAAGGATGCCTAGAAGAAATCGCTTCAGTGATGAGGCCGTCCATTGTACATTAAACTCTATACACGCTACCTGCTTGTCCTGCTGTAAATCTGATGCTGTACCTACAATAAAGAATTATCTATATATCTATCTTTTCATCACTGTGGGTAAGTATTACGACATATCACACAATCTAACGGTACCCGTTCATGTTTTCCATTTAACACTACCAGCAAAAAAATTGGTAAAATTACTGGTGTGTTTTTAAATAGAGGAAAAATTTTCTATACCCTACTAATATTATCATCATCTAAATGAAGAACTTAGTAGGGTCCCATACACCTTCGACCCCTAAAAGATGAGGCTAATAAAATGACCTATTTATTTGTGTCTACGCCCCATAGCCTTTATGATTTATGGAACGCACAGATCGTTTGATATTAGGCTAACGTTACATTAGTGCGCGATGCGATTTTTCAGCGATTGAAATTATTTGGGATTTGAAACAGTCTCGTGGATTCCCATTATGGACGTACTTATCATTAAATAAATTATGCAACGTTTATATCAACTTATCAACAAAATTAAATATGAATTCAAACGATTTAAAATGGGTAGAAAAAATCGTATCGGTTGGGAAATTCTCGTATTCTAGTATCAACGCGTCAGAAATGGTGATATCTGTAGGAGAACAAAAGTAACCGACATAGCCCAGCGGATTAGCTCGTTTAAGTGGCAATGGGCGGGACACATAGTGCGCAGAACAGATGGCCGATGGAGCTAAAAAGTTCTGAAATGGCGACCGTGTACGGGCAAGCGTAGCGTAGGACGCCCAACGGCCAGGTGGAAGGATGACCTCATCAAGGTCGCCGGGAAGCACTGGATGCGGGTAGCTTTAGATCGGTCATCCTGGAAGTCTGTGAGAGGCCTATGTTCAGCAGTGGACTATGTGTGGCTGACATGATGATGATGATGACTCAGTCAATCAAAGTACAAAGTCATATCAGACATATCATGGCGATATTTTTTCGCTTTTCTTCAACCAATGAAGATGATGAGACACGTCTACTTCATGAAGTTTTGGTTACGTGATACCTTTTTTCAGCGATTTCATTGGTCCAAGAGATATCTCGATTTTGTCGATATCCGCTGCTGTCTTCAGATGAAACGAGATTCATTACTGAGTGTCGTTCTAGACTATAGTCCTCTAAGTACCACCAAATAGTTGTGTGCTCTGCTACTGCTTGATCCGTTTATGTGCAAACCCTTTATCGTGATAAATTGCCATTTTCCTAAATCAAAAGCAATCTTCTTCTTCAAGTAATTTGCTATCTGGTGTACCTTCAGCCTTATAGATCAATAAGCAAAGAACATTTGTATTGTTCACCTTTCACCAATTGCCTCTATCAACGATGTTAAACATTAAGATAAAAAAACGGTCAAGTGCGAGTCGGACTCGCGCACCGAGGGTTCCGTAACTTAAGCTAGACCTGAGTGTGTGGTATGAATTTAAACTTGATACCTCCACGCATTCCTGAGAAAAAGTTCTTGACAGACAGACAGACCAACAGACGGACAACGAAATGATCCTATAAGGGTTCCGTTTTATTCATTTTGAGGTACGGAACCCTAAAAACAACATTCGTTAATCACTTGTCATATATGTGTACTCGTATACTAATAGACATATTTATGTTTACGTTATGCCAATTTACCAGTGCCACAGATCAGGGCTTCAACCACACGACATAAGCCCCCGCACACACAAGTATCGTTCCGAAACTTTTCAGGCAACGGGATTTGCGAGGATCCCACATTTATCCGTTTTTCACGGTTGCCATGCGCGATAAACCGACTGAGGTAAGCTTTAATATTTATCGTTCTCTCTTAAAGAATAGGTATTTTGCGCTCTGATATTGTAAGCTGCAAGCGTTCTGATATTGTATTCTGTAAATTCTTCGGCAGAACTTGAATGTCGTTGCTAATACAATAAGTTTAAAATATAACAACTATTTTACAATCTTTGTTCTGGAATTCAAAGAAGGAATGCTTATACTTTTAGAGATATGCATCTTATGAATTTATATGTAAATCTTAATACAAGATGCCATTGTAACTTTTCAGGGAATCAGACATTTGGTTTGGATTGTTATGACGCTACTAATAAGCATTTCTTACTTCAGAGTATGAGTCTGTTGCAGTAGGACATTAACCAACAGAATTCTATGTATGTTGAGTCCTGCTAAGATATTGAGGGCCATAACCAACTTCACCAAGAAACTACCACACTAGTTAATTGACGGATGAAGGTCTGGCAGTCACCCTGGTCACAGCTAAGATAAGTCATCAAATGGAAGTAGTAAAAGAGTGAACTCTGAGCTCCGAAGTGTAAGGTCTTGTCACTAGAATATTGATGATACTGTACTGTAGCGTGATGCAACTGAAAATTAGACTACTGAATAGAGATGATAACTATTTTATTCCTACAAAATCTTTTAAATGGTCACTCATATGAACCGAATTACAATAATTCATGTTAGTAATAATAATAATCATAGCCTTTATTCAACAATCTTACATGCTATACAACTTTTCGTTTAAATTAATATATTCGAGACACCGGTTTCGTTAAGATTGTCTTGCTTCCCAGCATAGGCCTCCCCTAAAACTTGCCACAGTATATCATGACGTGCTTTTCTAGTCCACCATTCCATTCATGTTAGTAGTAGATTCTAATTTCGTGTAAATATCGCTGCAAGACAAAATATTATCCTAATACGATTTCAATCAAGTGATATTTTTAGACTTGCAGGTCGTCAGCAAACGATGTAATTCTATTCTTTTCATAGTTTTTGAAATGTATCTTAGTTAAGCAGTTTAGGTTCTTTTTTATACTTCTAAGGTGGTAGACAAGCACATGGCCCTCCTAATGGAAAGTGGTTACTATGACCTATGAACGTGTGTAACACCAGTGGAGTCACATCCGTGCTGCCGACCCTGTAAGAACAGAGATTTTGTGCCGTCAGTGTAGAGGACAAAGCAGGACAAGCCTTTGGTCATCCCCCTGACAGCCCAAAAACTCTCCAGTGAGCTCTGGACCCTACTCACCGCCGGGAACACAACACGAAGTTATTATAGCCGCGGTATTCTGTAGGGCGGAGGTACTTCCCCAGTCGGACTGCTCAATTGGGCGGAAATACCGCCGTGTCTTACGGTATTTTGAATTTACTTTTATTAATATTAGAACAGCAAAGGCGATATCATAATAATACCTAAAACACGCGTTTGTATTTTAACGGGAATATATTAACGTTAAACTTCATTGATCTCTTTGATCTACCTTTGCTTTTAACAAATTATTCTTAAGCATGCAAAGGCAAAATTTATTTCATGAAATAAAAGCTAAAATCATAAAGGTTTAGGTTGAAAATGCTGAAGGTTATTTTCAAAGAAGGATACTGTTTGTATCAGAATTATTGCAAGTAAAATTTGTAGATAAAATTTGTAGCCATTGCTTTAATTTCCACGTAATACTAAGCCAATTATCTTCAATCGGGTGCTTCTTAACGGTTGTAAAAGTGGGGGATATAGAATTGAACATAACTTGGTTGCATTGCTCACTTACCTGAAGAGATAGGGTGACTGTTTTTTTTTTATTTTATTAGCAGTTCGTAATAAAATATAACCTATTTCCTTTCTAAAGGTTTAAAATTTCATGAAAATTAGTTTATTATGAGTGAAAGCGTAACAAGCAGACAGACAGATAAACAGAGTTACTTTCATATTTAAAATATGAGTATGAATTAGTATATAACCGCGATAGCCTAGTGGTATGGGTAATGGACTACTGAGACGAGGTCTCGGGTTCGATCCCAGGTTTTACCATGGCACACACCAATGACTTTTCGATACTTTTCGAAGTTATGTGCGTATTTATTGCAGGTTTATAAGACTAAGTGCTCGGTTAATGGCAATAGGCTCGCCACCTATTACATTTTAGACTTAAACATAAACTGGCGAAATGTGGGTGCTAACACCTCTGCCCTACCTCTTCGGGGATATAGGCGTTAGTTTATGTATGTATGTATATATATGAACTTACATAAATTTATGTAGATCTAACGATAATATATACCTAATATTAAAGTTGGTGGTCATCCTGATTTCGGAAGAAAGCGCATTCCAGAGAAGAATTGCTTGCACGAGGAAAGAAGAATGAATTAGGCTCGAACTATTTGTAGGACAGTGGAGAAGACGGTTGTCAGCTGCTCGTAAATTTTTGTTGTTATAGGAACTAAGTAGCTAATAAATAAGTGAACACATTAGGAGTGGCTTAAATTGTGTAAATCATTAACACCACCGCAAGCTGCGTCGCTGTCGTATCGGCAACCATCCTTACAGCTAACGATGAACTGAGACGTGATCATATTTCCTAAGGTGGAATTTGAATTGAATGCAATTGCTGAGAAGGCGGTCGAGTTTGTTGACTAGATCAGCATACAGTTCCAAATAGCATACATCGCCATAGTCCACAATTGGAAAGATTAGGGTCTGCATTAGCACTGCCTTGGTTCTGATTAGTAGAAAATATCCTGCAATACATTATTTGAAAAGGTCGTTATAATATGTACTTGTTATTAGTTCAATGAGAACGAAGCTTTAATTAATTTCTCGTCATGTTCAGGGATCAAATACTTTACTCGGGTATATGGCTCATTAGAATTGTAAAATTGATTCTCAGTATTTTGGGATCAAGGAAACATACTTTTGTTGTTAGAATAAATAAATCGTACGATATAAAATGTATGAAAAATCTATCTTCATGTAGTTATATTAATATTTTACGAGTTACCGGTATAAAAATGTCAGTCAGTCTGAAATCGAGGCCCAGGTTACGCTGGCCGTGGTCACCGGCTGATTGGCACAGTATTGTATCTCATTGTATACCATGGAACGTGGTAGTTATTATTGGTCTGAGTATTTCTATATATGGTACGTGTATTTATTAGAAATACTATTTTACCCGAATACATTCTCCTGCCAGTATGACTGTTTTGTGTCTGTTTAGAGATAAAGTTACCCCTTTGATCTGTCTATAATGCCAGACCGTACTCACACAATAGTATTTGAATAGTTTTATGCTATATATAAAATGTCACACTACTCACTTTATTCAAATCTGAACAATAAAAATAAAAACTCAACTTGAATGAGACACATTTCAAACACCTACCCACGCGATCGCAGAAGCAGGTAACAAAACATTTCTATTTGAACTCCAAACTAATATTCCGATTGAACAATATGTTCAGTGGCTTATATCTGAAAGCTGGCATCAGTATTCATGGCTGTGCTTTCTCTAAGGCTGTTTTAGAATTCTATCTAATGCTAACTTTAAGTATGGTTGTCGCCACCGGGTGTACCTACGTATTAGATGCAACTGTGAAGTCGAATATGATTTAATTTAGAGTAGGTACATGAAAGTATATATTAGTAGGAGTATGTATTTGAGAGGCTTCGTCAAATATCTAGACTTATATTTTGCAATTAATAGTTACAGATGATGTTTCCATCTATAGTCTACTCTAGACACTATAAAATATCTTATAATATTGTTGTTATTCTTGTCGTGATTACGTCACGACAAGAATAACAACAATATGGCTTCCACTTGAATGAATCCACGGGCAACAGCTAGTTTTTTATAAATCCCGTCACAAAAAACAAATCCCAAAAAGTTGAAAATAAGTTGTGTTAGTTAACTTTAATATACCTAGTAATAGTCTGATGTTAAACAGCCCTAACCCTTAGTTGCCTTGTACGACACCGCGTGGGAAGAGATAGGTTGGCACTAATTCTACTCTGCCGGAAACCATGCGGTGTTTAAGTGTATTCTTTATCTTTGTGTAACACGTTAAAATTTCACCCAAATAGTGTGCAACACATTTGCTTACAAACATTTTGTGCAACCTACCAACACGTACCTACTACGCCAACATTTGGCCTCCGTCTCCACAAGTAAGGCTGTGGGTAGCTTTTGTAAGCACACATTTCAGCATACTTGTGCAAGAACATATTCACTGAGCAGAATGTTCAGTTTGTACGCGTGGACACGAGATTCCCAATACGTGTGCGCGCACAAAAGTATACAGATGTGCGCGAACATTTCTAGAATGATCGCACAGATTTTTTATTGTTTGCTTGAGTGAGTCGAACACTATAAACATTTGTGTCGCACACTGTACATAGCAGTGCCGCACAGTACAGCACACTGGTAGAATTTCACCTTAAGGTTAACATTATGTCAAATGAACGATTAACAACCCTTGCTAGTTTTCGTTTTGTTTTTTTTTACACACTGGTAATCATTTAAGTTAAACTAAATGCACTTTATGTAATTAATAATGTAGGTAATGTAAGTAAATTCCACTACGTTTTTATGGAAATTTTAACATACTAGCTGTCATCCGCAGCTCCGCCTGTGTGGATGCTGGTTATCGCAACAAAACATACGCCATGTCCCTTCTGCAGGTCTAAAATTTCATCAAAATCGGTTCAGCTGTTCAGGCGTGAAAGAGTAATGTACAGACACATACAGAGTAATATTCGCATTTATAATATTAGTATAGAAGTATGAATTATTATAATTAGCTGCTACCGAAGCTCCATCCGTGCGACAATCATCCAGATCCCGCAACCTACAGCGATGAAAAGTAGCTAATGTGCAATTCCATAATATAATCTTGGGATGGCAGCTGGAGTGAAACGTGTTCGTAGGCCATGGTAACCACTTTCCATAATGTGGACCGTGTGCTTGTCTGCCACCTAAGTGGTATAAAAATATCTATACCTATCTATCCTAAATTTCATCAAGATGGAACCCAAAACACCCCATCGTCGTCAACTCTATTAGAATACTTTTTTACGAGTCCCTTCATGCTAAAAGTTTCACCATATAGTGGACGAAATTTCTGGAGTAAATGGTAATGATATGTGCATTATGCAGAGATTCATCAACGTAGAGTGCAAGGACTAGCCCTGTGTAGTAAACGCAGGGTAATAAGTAATCTTGTTTGTGCAGAATGTGCAATGACGTCATGGTGTAGTGGACGGCACATTTTAGCTCGAGAATATGGAATGCTCAAGGCATTTTTGGCATTAGATAGATGAGATGTTCTATACGATAAAGGACAAGAATTATGCATACTTTTTTAGTGACTGATCTGGTAGCTTAAGTTATTGATTGAACGAGAAAGCGAGTGAGAATCTCTGTTTCAAATAAGACGCTGATTTTGCTTTCGTCCGTATGTATGTGCGTTTGTCAGTTTCCATCTAAAAAGCGTATTTCTTAATAGATTTTCACGAAAATTGGCACACATTTCTTAGGAGTTTCTTAGGAGATAGGACACGACGGTATTTCCATCCAATTGAGCAGTCCAACTGGGGAAGTACCTCCGCCCTATAGAATACAGCGGTCATAATAACCTCGTGTTGTGTTCCCGACAGTGAGTAGGGTAGCCAGAGCTCATTGGAGAGTTTTGGTGCGGTCAGTGGGAAGACCATTTACACTGACAGCACAGAAACTCTCTGTGCCTACAGGGTTGCAGCGCGAGTGTGACTCCCTTGGTTTTGCACGCGTCCATAGGCCACGGTAACCACTTTTCATCAGGTGGGCTGTGTGCTTGTCTGCCACCTAAGTGGTATAAAACAAACGTATTCTTTAATTTAAATAATCAACTTATGTTAAAAGTTTTTTTAACAGGGCGAAAATGGGGGATGTTCGCTGTTGCGTTATTTATGAACGACTCTTGATAATTTTTGCCTGAAATATTGATGTTTTAGGCAAAAATCCATTACTCATTGGGTGACGTGAAAAAGATAGAAAAGTAAGTAGTCCTTCCGCAATACTTTTACCCGATACAGGAATCTAATAGCAGTAGATACCGCTGTACTACAAAGATATTGTCAATCAATTAAATATTCTAAGAATATTAGTTTAGCAGACAAGAATCTAAATCAAATCGACTTTGCAAACGTACACATAACGTCTGCATTGAAATAAACAGTGCAGTGTAAACACATATATCCAATACTCACTGAACTTGTCAAGCAAATTGAATAAAGTTGAACGTATTCTGTTCGCAGTATCACATTGTATTGCACCCTCTTATTCAAACAACCAGCTTTGTTTTACCCGACTGCAATATCACAAGCTTTTTTTGCCCGACTGCCAAGAAGTTTATGTTTTTTATCAAAAATTAGCAGAAAAGTCCCGGATTCGCGTGGGGCTAATTAGTTTCTTTTTATTTTTGAAACTTTAAGAATGAATTTTTACACATAAATCCTCCGTTATAATTGTTAAAATTAAAATCCGTTATGTGGTTTAAAAGAAATTAAACAGATGTCTAAGTATGCCTTTTATCTACGTTACTCTTTACAGCCGCGTGGTTCCCGGCAGAGTAAAATTAGGACCACCCCATCTCTTCACATGCGGTGTCATACAAGGCGACTAAGGGATAGGGCTGTTTAACATCCGACAGATATTTCAGCCCAAATTCAGTTTCTGATGCATGGCTTGAGTCAAAAATAGTGCCCGAAAGAGGGCAATAGTCTCATCTCCTATTACGTGGGACCGAATTCAATTATTGGTGAAATGTGGGTGTTAATTCACCTCTGCCTAACCACATAACATAACATAAACTCACGCCTATATCCCCAAGGGGAAGGCAGAGGTGCTAGCACCCATATTTCGCCAGTTTATGTTTAGTTCCCAATGTAATAGGTGGCGAGCCTATTGCCATTAACCGTGCACTTATAAACCTGCGATAAATACACACATAACTTCGAAAAGCATGGAAAAGTCATTGGTGTGTGACATGGTAAAACCTGGTATCGAACCCGAGACCTCGTCTCAGCAGTCCATTACCCATACACCAGATACCGCGATTGTTGGTGTTGTGCTCCGGGGATAAAAGCGTGATTATTATGCATGTCTGTATGTACTCTCTTTTATGCGTATGAGTATGATAGACGTTAACTACCAGGAAATTTTCCTATTTTATAATAATATATATTAAGATTATAGCGCTTAGAAATTGGGTGAAAGAAGATTGATTAAACAAATTAAAAGGCGAGTTTGAATAAAGAAGGTGGTGAGTGTCAACCTCACCTTTTCCCATCCTTTACATATGTCGATTCACTTAAATATTATTAATATTAAAAACATAAAGTACTAGTAATTTATAACCCACCTCGCTAGAAAGAAGCACATTACTCTCAAGAGTCTCAAGTTTTTACCATACAATAACTGTCTAATATTTTACAATTGCCACAAAATTTTGTTCTAAACAGAATAATATACCACAAAAGAGAACCAAAATAAAATTCGTATACGCAAATAAATGTTTAAATTACATTAAGTTAGTGTATTTCCCCGGAGTAAAGACAGTGGCGAGAGCAAATTTAACTTCAACTGTACCTGGGTACCGGCCTCGAAGTTTAATAGAAAAAAGTTTGGACAAGTGGTGTAGGTGAAGCGATTAGTCATGGTGAGGTAGCAGGCGTACAAGGTTCAGGTCGATCTCTGGGGATGTGTGGTATATCAACAAATTTATCAAATAGGTAGTTCATTGTATTATTGTTCGGTAGCTCAATGTAGATTAGAATTAGATAGTGTTAACACAGTATGATGAGTGATCTTACAGTAGTTTGTCACTTTTGATGTTTGTGGAAATGCCGCCTCCGTCCTATGCAGTTTTTTTTTAATTTAATTTTAGTTAAATTTATTTCACCCCTATTCTCTTAACACTTTGTTCTCTCAAGGCACATCAACTCACGCTAATATAAATAACTAGCTGATGCCAGCGGCTACGTTATTGCATCTTTCGATCATATTTATTGTATTATATATATATGGCTCCTGGACACCGTCATTTACACGTACACAGATTCACACATGACTTTTGCGGTTTGGCGTCCGTCTGTCACTGCCCAATCGGGCTCCAGTTGAAAACCAGCGCTAGGTTTCTACCTGGCATATGCTGAACTGGACACCCATTTGGTGCATTTGTGTGTCGCGCTGATTGCACGTTTGCTGCGTTTGGAGTTTGAAAGCATGTTTATTATTATTAATGTGTGAACATGCTTCCAGTACTTCAAATGGTATTATAATGTTATTGTGTAATTTCCTTTATGTGTGACCACTTAGCACTAAATAAATGTTTCTTTCTTTCTTTCTTTCTTTCTTTCTTTCTATTTGCGGTTCTACTCAACCATTATTATCAAACAAACGTAATATGAACACAATAAATTACAATTATATAACAAAACTAGATGATACCCGCAACAAAAGCTTTAGCGTCTTTGCTTCAATTCCCACAAACGTTACAGGAGAAAAATCCATTAATAATATTAGCGGTGTAATCGTGTAAATCAAACACACAAAAACATAAAGGTCAAAATAAGAATCCTCCTTTTTGAAGTCGATTACAAAAGTAATTATTTTTCAATGCTACCAAATACTTCTAAAAGTCTCTATTTCGTGATTACAGCTTACTTTTGCTGAGTGATAAGTTCATACAATTTTAATATAATGCAAAGAATTTTTTCTGCAAAATAATAGCTTTAAATGCATAAGAATCTATTTAGGCCCGTGAAAGTGCAAGGAAGCTGAAGTCATTAGTCACACGCTGAGTTTGTACTCGTAATACACACGGATCATAAGCCTGAGAGTATTAAAACTATATGGTAGGTATATTTCCTTCTTATGCCTACCTCTTTATTAACTGTTGCAAATTCTCAAGATATTCTTCTGTGAAGATTGGAATCTCTAGAATAATTGATATTTTTTATATGCCACTTAGGTGGCAGACAAGCACATCGACCACCTGATGGACAGTGGTTACCATAGCTTATGGACGTGTGTAAAACCAAGGGAATCACACTCACGCTACCAACCCGGTAAGAACAGAGAGTTTCTGTGCCGTCAGTGTAAAAGAGAAAGCAGGACAAGCTTTTAGTATTCCCACTGATAGCACAAAAACTCTCTAGTGAGCTCTGACACCCTACTCACCCCCGGAAACACAACACAAGGTTATTATTGCCGCGGTATTCTGTAGAACGGAGGTACTTCCCCAGTCGGACTGCTCAATTGGATGGGAATACCGTCGTGTCCTACCTCCTAGTAAATATGACTGATATGATGATAATCGTTCAAATTTTACTTGGAAATTTGTCCAAGAATTAGGCGCACAAGGTGGAAGCAAAATTTGCGATCCTGGGTAAATCTGGAGACACTTTATTAAGTCTCTCTAATTAAGGATACCATTAAATAACCTTATGAGACTTGAAGAGAAGTGCAACGAGAGGCATGAGGAAACAGATGTGTTATTATGAATTAATTAATTCTAGAATTCACTGCTATTTATTTTTTGTATATATGAATACATTTATCAGACATTAGTATCACAGCCACACACTTCTGTAACAAGTATACACTTCGAAAACTAGAAACTCCAACAAATTTATAGGTGGTATGTGAGTTGAGATTCCAAATTGATACGATTCTGATTTCATTCTTAATTCATCAAGGGCTTAAAGTGAAAATAGAAGCCATTTCGCCAATTGGCGGTGAAACTAAGTTGTTGACATTTTAAACAACTCGAAAGCTATCACATTTCGCTCCTAAGCCACTAAGACTCCATTATTCTACAGCACTGTTGGGGCTTAATCCTTTTGCATTATCAAGTATTCGAACCTTCGCAAACATTACAATTCTTGTGGCGTGCCATCGAAATGTGCAATCTTTATCTTCAGTTAAGAAAGTTGTAGTGATCTCACTTTATTGGAGTGTCTTCGTTAGAATATCAATCTGGTGTTAGACCTATCGCCAATATTAGTCTTACAAAATGCTGTCTGGACGATTTGCTCTCTCCAATGGAATTAACTTTAGTTACAAATTGCTCTACGAATAGAGAATTTACATTGCTTAATGTTTATTTTTCCGCATCAAGGGCACAAACACTGGTTCTGTCGGAGTCAAACCTACTAAAACTAGATGTTGTGTCCGGCACCATGCCTATTTCAGGAAATAAATGCAAAACATAGCCCCTAACAATTATTTCCAAAATTACACAGAAAATATCAGTGAGTAATAAACCTAAAGCGTAAGGCGTAGCGGTAGAGCATTCGACTGCTATGCAGGGGGCGCGGGTTCGATTCCCGCTCAGTGCAAATATTTGTATGCATGAATATGTATATTTGCATTGCTCTGGGTGTTTCTATGTATAATATGTATGTATTTACAAAAAAAAGTATCTAATTATGTTTATCCGCATTCTAGATCCCATAACACAAGCTAGTTAAGCTATGCTTACCATGGAACTAGATAGCGTTGTGTGGAACTCACTCGATACTTATTACAAATTAAATTCGATGTAATAATTTCTTTGGATATTTTAACACTTGACAATATATCTTCAAACATAAAATTTGCACACCTATCGAGGTAATGAGCAGAGAACTTGCACATTATTGTAAATGAAACCACCTTTATGTACCTGTCTTATGCAAATAAACTGATTTGATTTGATTTGATTTGATATCTTCTGTGTCGGGAATCCGTATACCATCTAGGAAAGTACACGTGGGATTAATGCTTGCTCATTGGTTATTAGCAGGACTACCGATACAGACTTCCATCACCTTAATTTCTTCACAAGAATAAACTTTCTACTATATTTTTAACGAGTTGCATCCACATATTTTCTCACAAAATCTTCTGGATGGATCATGTAAGTAATGGTGAGTATGGTATAAAATTTTGAGATTTCAAGTTGAAGCTGAAAACTCAAGTATAGGTTCCCGGCAAAATAGAATTTGGACCACCCCATTTCTTCCCATGCGGTGTCGTGCAAGGCGACTAAGGGATAGCACTGTTTAACATCAGACATATATACAGCCCAGGATCAGCCTCAGATGCATAACTTGAGTTAACAATTGGTACCCGGAAGACATAGGACTGAATTCAATGAATGGTGAAATGTGGGTGTTAATTCACCTCTACCGAACTCTCCGGGGATAAAGGCATTATTATATGTGTGTATGTATGTTGTACAAACTGGTAGTGAATGATTTAATCTGTTACATTGGTCATGAGGTATTCTGTGTTGATGTACTCATGCGAGTAGCGTACGGTGCGTAGTACCGCGTGGTTTTAATCAAATTAAATATTAATGGCTCACCGCGTTGTGCCCTCAATATTGTGCTGTAGAGGTTTTCCAAGCCCAAGAAAATATTATTAGGTATTACTCTAACTTCACCTAATGCTTCGACGTATTATATATTTAGGTGAAATAGCTTAAACACATATTTCAAAACCTACTTACATAAGATATATTGAATTAATAATTTAAAAAACCCCCGTCACCAAAAACAACCCCCAAAAGTCGAAAATAAGTTGTGTTAGTTAGCCCTATAACTTTGATATACCTAGTAATACATATTTTGATTCAAGCCTTGTCATGTCGGGGGACCCTAACTGGTAGAGAACTACTACTAAGTCGTTTTATTTTGCGTAACGCTCCGATAGTGTCATCTAATTTGCACTTTTCTCGTAGTATGTCACGTCAGTGTGTCATAAACTCAGGCCCCTCTCAACACAACGCAACATTCAACGCCGAGACAAACTTGCCCTGCCCTCGACTTGTCTCAGCTTTACTGCTGCGACGCTACGAAGACGACGTTGCGACTTGTTAACGCTCAACTAAGTGGTTTGTCATGTACGAGTGGTGATTAGTGTTTTGGTCGTGGAGTTTTTTGTATTCTTCATTATACGCGAGGTTCCAGCAGAACTTAATAAAAACTCTAAATTTTTAGGTTTAAGATTTGGTGGTTGGTATAGATGAGGTGTAGGTATGTTTGCATTATCAACGATGGGCTTTGGCCCCAGTGTTGGTTAGGTTCCCACCAAGACTGAGATTTCACCCCCTATTACGTGGGACCGAATTTAATGATTGGTGAAATGTGGGTGTTAATTCACCTTTGCCTAACCCTCCGGGGTTAAAGGCGTGATTATATGTATGTATGTTAGGTTTAAATCAAAATTCAACGTAAACAATTTTCAACACAACACATTTCGGATGCGTATGAGGCCAAGTGTTTTTGTAGCCCTTCCGTGATGCTAGCTAAAACGAGGATTGATTGAACCATTTAAAAGCAACACGCCTCAATCCTCTGCAGAATGCGGCTCACACGTGCCGTCCGGAACACGTTGTGATGTGTGGGATTACCAATCGGATCGGGTTTCACACATCTACCACTTTTATCAACACCTACGTATTCCTCTCTTTAGGATTATACTAAGAATATGTCATATTGTTTTACTAACAACACCGTGTGTGTATGAGCGAGTATATGCGCGAGTGTATACATATGCGTTGAATCAAAGAATCAAGCAATCATTTTCATTTATTCAGTTTAGGCACATAAAGTGCACATATGAACGTCAAAATTTTACAATTATGTCTTGAAATAATATTTCATTATTTATTAATATTTACAACATGTAAAAATAAACCATTCGAATATTCGATAGGTTAGTTCTACTGAGAAGATACCAGCAAGAAACTCGGAGAAATATATTCTCTTTTTTTATTTTTTCTTTATTGAAAGGGCTTTGTTGCTAGAGCGATTATGTTGCCCGAACTATATTATCTCTTTTTTAAATTTGCTTTAGTTTACAATTTATTTTGTGTGTTGATATATAACCCCACATAGCCAAGACCGTTTGACGTTTACCGTTGACGAGTAAAAGGCGATTTGTATAACAATGAAATAACGCCACCTGGCGGAAAAAAATGTGAAGAAATATTCGCACTCTGAGCTTACAAAACACCTCTACCGCAGTTTCTTCTACGTTAGGAGAACCCATCCTCCTAACTTCCTCGACTTGTCTCATAAACTAATTATTGAACTTCATTCGGTATCAAATATCGATCCGATTCATAATACCTACCTATCCTATCTTATCCTGCTAATTATTATAAATGTGACAGTTTTACTCAATCCCGCTCTAACAACAGAATGAATGAAATTTGGTACAGAGATATATTATAGTTTGCAATAACACATATAAGCTACTTTTCATCCAGAGAATAAGTTCTCGTGGGTTGACAGAAACTGGAATAAAACAATACGCGAGTGAAGCAGCGAGCATAAGCTAGTTATATAAAATTCGATTAACATAGAAAAATTTGAAACGATCAGACGGGATTCGAAGCCGCAATCTTTCCCTTACAGGGGGAACGCTCTGACCACTGAGCTACCGAACCTTCGCCCGAAACCATCCAAATTCTTCTAAACATATATCCGTCTTACGGCGACAGTGGTGAGAGCCATCCACCGATAGTCGTACGAACTATCGAAATCAATGAATGATGTGACAGTCATTTTTAAACATAGATTTTTGATAACTCCGCTTAAACTATTGAATTCATTCAATACATACATACATAGAAAGAAAGAAAAAGAGAAAACATTTTTTATTTTACTTAGCTTAAAGAAAACAGATA
Organism: Eilema griseolum; assembly: GCA_963662185.1. Taxonomy (NCBI): domain Eukaryota; kingdom Metazoa; phylum Arthropoda; class Insecta; order Lepidoptera; family Erebidae; genus Eilema; species Eilema griseolum. Next base: position 23,691,147 of record OY759238.1, read on the forward strand.
TACACAGTAACAAACAATATGTGATAAAGGTCAAGTAGAAATAAAGGCCGCCTCTCAGCTTAATGCTGTCCGCGTTGTGTGCAGGCGGACAGCGCTGATTTTCAGAGACGGCCGGACAGTGGCTTTGACATATTATCACGCCTTTATCCCCGGAGGGTTACGCAGAGGTGAATTAACACCCACATTGTACCAATCATTGAATTCGGTCTCACGTAATAGGGGTTGAGCGTATTGCCGTCTTCCGGGTACTATTTTGACTCAAGCCATGCACCTGAGTCTGGGCTATATATATCAGTCTGATGTTAAACAGCCTTATCCCTTAGTCGCCTTGTACGACACCGCATGGGAAGAGATTGGGTGGCCCAAATTCTACTCTGACGGAACCACGCGGCTCATTTCATTCATTCAATAGTTAAGTATATGTATATATAATTTCTTACTAAACACGCTCATCATATATGTAATTGAGAATCCGAGTTCGTACAAGTTACGTTTATTTTACTCACATCGAACCTCTTTACCGAAACTTTTATCTTCCACAGTAAATACTGCGACTATTAAGTTTTACAATCACAATGGGCGCACGTGAGACCAGCGCAGACGGCGACGTAACGACCACGGAACGATCTGTTTACGTGCACGTTAACGAACACGTGTCGCGTGTCTGCTCGTAAAACGTACCTTGTATAGATTTGCCTGGCTTCCGCGGTATAGATCTACGAAAACACGAATGTGGTATTTTATATTGATAACACGAGGAATTTTTGTTCAGTGTAGATACACAATACGGCGGCGTCTCAAGCCTTTCTTACTAATGTTATAAGGTAGAACACGAATTATTGGGCACTCCGACTGGGAAAGTACCTCCGCCCTACAGAATACCACAGCTATAATAACCTTGTGTTGTATTCCCGGCGGTGAGAAGGGTGTCCAGAGTTCACTGGAGAGTTTTGTGTTGTTAGTGGAAAAATTAAAGGCCTGTCCTGATTGTGTCTTCTGCACTGACGGTACAGAAACTCTCCGTTCCTACAGGTCGGTAGCACGGATGTGACTCCTCTGGTGTTCACACGTTCGTAGGTCACGATAACCACTTTCGATCAGGTGGGCCAAGTGCTCGTCTGCCACCTAAGTTGTATAAAAAAATAAATGTTAATTTTTGTGAAAATATTTGGATGTTTGGAAGTTTGAATGTTTGGATGATTACATGTTTGGATGTTTGTTATATAATTATACTCCAACAACTGAACGGTTCTGGCTATAATTTGGTTCAGCGATGGATTTGATCAGCAGGTATACGGTGTACCTTCGCAGGTGACGTGGCTTCGTTGTTTGAAGCTGTGGAATGAACTCCCTACTGCGGTTTTCCCAAGCACCTACAATATGCGGTTATTCTAGACGGGCATTAGAAGGTTTCTTCAGGGTCGGCAGTGTGAGTGTAACGCCCCTGGTGTTGCACACGTCAATAGGCCACGGTAACCACTTCCCATCAGGAAGGCCGTATGCTTGTATGCCACCTAAGTGGTATAAAAAAGGTTAAACCCAAAGGAACCCATACATAGTACACAAAGTTCATTAGATAATATGAATTTCGTCCAATTTATACAAATGTTCACCGACTAAAATTTCTCAATACGTTATAACTATTTCTGGGTTCAGAGATCTTTGGGCTTCACCTAATTGTTCTCGACCCGACTAAAACCGCACGATATTTCATCACATCGGCACATGTGGCAGAAGAATTACAAAACTTTCGAAATCTTTTGCCATATCCTCACCTACCTACTCCTGTAACAGCGCGACCGCGTCGTTGTTAAGCATTACGATTCGGCGAACATTTACAGCCCTGTTTACGACTCCCGATAGCATCTGATCATCGAGTCAGCGCTACTTGCGATGCACTACATAAACGATCGTGATTACAACTTTTTTCCACCCCAACAGTAAACGTAAATCCCCAGACAAAGTACCCGCTTGATGGCAATAGGCTCGCCTTCTATTACATGAGAAAATCATAGTTGGTGAAATGTGTTAATACACCTCTGCCTACCCCTTCGGGGATTTACGGGCGTGAATGTATGGATTACCACTTGACTCAAAAGAATAATGGCAAGTGACCGGATTGTATGTCATTAATGCCATGGAGAATGGGTAGGACTCTAGTGTGGGACGCAACATGAGTAGATACCATTGCCCCTACCCATATACCTGGCACGGCTGGCTGTACCGGTGCTGCTGCAGCTTCTGCAGAGGCTATTAAGCGGCGCAAGTATTCTAATCACATTGGTGATTATGAATTTGTGCTGTTTGGAGTAAAAACGTTTGGGCCGTGGGGTCCTAGTGCCCGCAATCTCTTCAAGGAGATCAGAGAATAAGCATTGGCATACAACGAGGCAATGTTGCACGTCTTCTGGGAATGCTACCACAAGAGGCACGCGATGTGGAGGAATTCCACGACGCATTTTAACTTTTGTTTTATTTAATTATTATTTTTTATTAATGTAAATATTAGCATATATTTTAAATACATTTAGTATAATAAAGAATAATGATAATAAATAATTTAAGACTTTCAATACAACGCTACTGGATCTAAAGTAAGCATAGCATAACTAGCTTGTGTATTTGTAGTTTTAATGCAAAGAGACTGTAACAGTGGTAACAGCGAAGCGGAAATATGTGCAAGTCAACTTGTACAATGCCCTGATTGTTCTCAAGCCCGCTTTTTTAAAGTTAAGCGAGGTTTAAAAGTGCATTTTGGGAAAGTACACAAATCCCAAAATGCACCTTCAATCCAAACAACCCCTACCTTTGTCACCCAAATTCCCTTTTAGCAAACATTATCTAAATTTAAAAATTCGGTTCCAATTTTAAAGAGAGTTCCTCGTGGTGCAAGGCCATCCGTTGCACTGAACCTTACCCGGTGTATAGCCGTGGTAGTCCGGGAGAACTCTCAAAGCGCTTGGGAACAATTACTCACCTTCCCTTATAGGATTCTACATGTTGCGAAAGACCAGGCCACCAAAAAATCGCTAACAACACAAATAAAAGAAAACTGCTCTCTAGCTCATAATTTTGATCCAAAATTCACCACCTTCCATAAAAATTCAATTTACCACTATGTAGAGAGAGTCCAAGTTAAGAGAAGGTGACATTAGAGGAGCTGCAAGGCTTTTATTCAGCAGTGATGTGATAGCGCCATGCTCGCCAGATACTCTGGCAGATTTGCAAAGCAAGCACCCATCACCTGCTGATAACCTTTCCTTCCCTGAGCCTCTGGAGTCAGACGCTGATTGTCTCAGTGTTTCAGCCAAGGACGTGATAGCAGCCGTTGGCTCTTTCCGGAGTGGGTCTGCCGGCGGCCTCGATGGCCTTACTTCTCAGCACCTCAAGGACCTTACCGGCGTAAGCGTCGGAGAAGCTGGCGACGCACTCTTGAAAGAACTAACGGCCTTAATTAACCTTATGTTGTCCGGCAATGTGGACGAGGGCATCATTGATTTATTGTACGGCGCTAATCTCTGCGCCTTGCGTAAAAAAGATGGTGACATTCGTCCCATTGCCGTAGGCTGTACATACAGGCGAATAGCAGCCAAGTTGTGTTGTAGAGCATATAGAGTCTGAGACTCTCTCACAGATAAATTCCAGCCCCTCCAACTCGGCTTCGGCTCCAAAGGGGGCTGTGAGGCTGCTGTACATGCCTTATCTACGTTCCTTGGCTGCAGTGGAGGTGAGGTTATCTTCAAAGTTGACTTGAGGAATGCCTTTAACTCTGTTAATAGGGACACTCTGTTGACACAGGCCAAATTGGAAACTATAGGCATCCTTCTAAATTACTTTATAAGGAAAATATTTTAAATTCAGCAGTAGGGTGTCAACAAGGTGATCCTCTTGGACCAGTCATTTTCAGCCTGGCTATTCACCCTATAATTCAGCGACTAAATTCCAAATTTTACTTTTGGTATCTAGATGATGGTACTCTCGGAGGCGACGTAGAAACGGTATTAAAAGATTTGGCGTTTCTAAAAAAAGAATTTAGTTCAATCGGCCTAGAACTAAATCCCACCAAATGTAAAATTTTTCTCAGTGATCAAATTGACAATCTTTCGGTACTCTCAAAATTCAATGCTTTGGCTCCAAATTTAAAAGTTTTACAAAAAAGTTCTCTCCGCCTCCTTGGGTCGCCAATTCTTGAAGATGCTTACGAGTCTTTTGTGGAAGAGAAAATAATTTTTTTTTGTGATGTTTCGGAGCGATTGTAACAAATTAATATACATTCAGCTTTCACCATTATTCGGCATTGTCTTTTCGTACCAAAACTTACACATGCCCTGCGTTCAACTCAACTTTTTAAATTTTTGGAACTTTTAGGTCAAGATAGAGTGCTGCAAGACACTCTATGCAAAATTTTAAATATAAATTTGAACGATCGAGTGTGGCTTCAGGCGTCCCTTCCAGTTTGTCTCGGAGGCCTTGGCGTTCGCAAAATTGCAGATGTAAGTATGCCAGCATTTTTGTCGTCGGTCTATGGCACTGAAGAATTAGTCAGGAAAATTCTATCTCCTTTACTGATTAATTCGGATGTGCCAGGTAAGGCCGATGCTGTAAATTCTTGGAAAATGACTTGTCCAACTGCCGCCATGCCCGCCAACCCATCTTCCCAAAGGCAATGGGATGAGCCGATCACTATTGGTGTTAAAAAACATTTAATCAGTACAGCTACCAGCGCTGCTGAGCGCGCTCGCCTATTGGCTGTGGGTGAATGGGAATCTGGTGTATGGCTCCAGGCACAATGTTGGACGACACGACCTTCCGCATTGCGACTTGCCTACGTTTGGGTGCACCGTGTGTTTCTCCACATCGGTGTCTCTGTGGAGAAGCTGTCGATAGCCTTGGACATCACGGATTGTCTTGCAGCAGGAGCGCAGGCCGCATGTCCCGACATGCAAATATTAACGACATTATCCGTCGAGCTCTTGTCACCGCCGGCGTGCCAGCTATACTTGAACCTGTTGGCTTGGCTCGCGACGATGGTAAGAGACCGAACGGTATGTCGTTGTTGCCTTGGAAGATGGGTAGGCCTTTGGTGTGGGATGCAACCTGCGTTGACACCCTGGCGCCTTCCCATCTTCCAAGTACGATGGACTGCGCATGCGCTGCTGCTGCATCAGCGAAGACTCTCAAACGGCGCAAATATACCAATTTAACTGGTAATTATAATTTTGAGCCGTTTGGAGTCGAAACATTGGGTCCGTGGGGTCCAAGCGCGCGCGCGCTATTCAAAGAAATAGCGAAGCGACTAATCGACGCTTCCCGTGACCATAAGGCGTGGTAATGCCGCCAGCCTCTTGGGCACGGTACCTGTAGAGATCGATGGGGAGGAATTTTTCGATGCCTAAAATTACAGTCTCCCTCTTTTTCTCTATCCCATTTTTGTATATATTGTATAGTTAGTATAGTTTTATATACATTTGTAAGTAATTGTATATTATAATAGCATATTTTATTTAATGTAATCAATTAAATTGTTTTGTTGAAATAAATAAATAAGTAAGTAGATAACATATTCCTGATGGGGTCTTCTATAGTCCTGGATCAGTCAGGGTACGCGAGGGATATGCCAGAGGTTACCTCACCCTCGTCAACAGATGGCCCAAAACGGCTGTGCGGTCTTAGTCGGTTCGAGTCCGAAATCACCTTCCCGCTGGCCTCGGGGATGTCCGAGTGGATTTACGCACGTTAAAAAAAGTACATAACATTTAAAGTTAAATGAAAACATTCAGGTTTATGACTTTTTTCTTAGAACTAATAAGTAATTTCGCATTTCCGATTCTAGTCTGAGAATGTGGTTTTGGACCCCAGGCTTTCCTACTCCACGTTTTACTTTTTCCTTTTTCTTAACTATACGAGAGCGACTGCTATCTTACCCACCCCTAAGAAACCCCGAGAAAAAAGACTACATTCATTATCATAATTCGTCAATTAAGAGCCATCGCGACATACATGTGAGGTTAACTTGGGTCGGGAAGTACTTGTAAATGTGTAACAACAAATTCCACCAATTGCCATCAATCAACAGTAGAAATAGTCTGAAGAACGATTAGTTCCAAAAGTATCTCTAAAGAGTGGCCTGGATGTTCCCGGGAATACCAGGCCATCGGGATTACCTATATTTCCCCAATTAAACAAACCTGACCCCCAATACCCTTAGGGGTACCGGTTTGTATGAAATACCAATAATCTAAAACAGTTAAATCGCTTTCTAAACTCCTGTTAACTTAAAGGATCCGGTCCAGTTTAATTTAGTAATACTTCACAACTTTGTATCTGACCAATAAGGGTTAACTGTCAGCAGTTAAACTAGAGTTAAGCCGTGTTAACTACAGAACCGATAGTTACTGCGGGCTACTGTCGTTAAGAGTTTACGAGGCTGTTCAATCACATGGGGACATTTTAGTGTTGGACGGCGTATGTTAACATTTGATTATATATTTACGATCTTGTGTGCGAACTACCTAGACCCAGATTACGTACTTCAGTTACTTTTATGTGTAGATTATTTTTAGAAAACTCTTCACCGAAGACATAACCGAGATTAAAGATCATGTCGAACTCGAACTGACTAAAACGCATTGGTTTGTAGCTGAAGGTAAGTTTAACAGGCATATCCCTCGCACCCCAGTCGACACAGGACCATCTCTCTCGATCTGGTCTTCTCCTTGGGTGTGTGGACCACAGAGTCCCCTACTCGTCCCCGGAAACGGGGAGGCGCGCAAGGTGCCGCTGCGGCCTGCTTCTGCCAGGGTGACAGGAGGCTCCACCCGTCACACCCAGGCCTGATTGAGTACATTTAACATGAGGTGGTAGTACTGCATGTGAATTTCCGTTATTTACCTAATTACCTATTTCTCATGCGACAGATAGGTAGGTCAACACATCACTAGGGTGTCTTTCTCGATGGTACCGTTTAACTTGTAATCAGGAAAATACGTCACAAAATGATGATGGAAATGATTATACAACACAACGGCGATGGAACAATGCTGAGAGAAAAAGTTGGTTAATCCTATAAGAGTGGTTTATGACCAACGGTACCACCAGGAGAATGGCCAGGGGTACTGTGGATCTGAAATGCGTATTCCAAGTAAAGTGCCTATTAGCCGGTTCATATTCTCGTGTAATAGCATATGATAGTAGTATTTAAAGAAAAATGTGGACGGTTGTATAGCAGTGGCCTGCAATAAACACCTGTCTTGAAGAGCGCTACCCAACCACTAAGAATAAGAATAAATGAGAATAAACTCACGCCTATATCCCCGAAGGGGTAGGCAGAGGTGCTAGCACCCACATTTCGCCAGTTTATGTTTAGGTCCCAATGTAATGTGGCGAGCCTATTGCCATTAGCCGGGCACTTATAAACCTGCGATAAATACACACATAACTTCGAAAAGCATCGAAAAGTCACTGGTGTGTGCCATGGCAAAACCTGGGATCGAACCCGAGACCTCGTCTCAGCAGTCCATTACCCATACCACTAAAGTTTGTCAATAAAATACAAACACGCAGTACTTTAAAACATTCGTATATTCAGCACATCAATTATATCTGAATACGCTTTTAAAAAAGAGATTCGTAAATAGTGACTGCACAAAATTATAAATTAAACTTCGCAATTCGTATACCTATTGATGTTTAGGGACTTCTCAACATCTTCGGTATAGCTTCTGCAATACCAAAATAACTGTAAACAATTATTATACGTACATATTAACAATGCTCAGTTGTGAATCGACTCTCAAAATGACATTAGAACTGTCATCTAGAAAATAATCTGTTTTCAAATCTAATTATAAATTTGAGATTCGGGACTGAGTATCGTTCTGAAATACGGGGCAATATCTCTAATCGATAAATCAATTGATAAATCGATGGATATCTCTAGTCTTAAATCATTAGTGACTCCGTGGTAAAAGACCTCCGTGCGCGGGTTCGATTCCCGCTCAGTGCAAATATTTGTATGCATGAATATGTATATTTGCATTGGTCTGGGTGTTTATATGTGTAATATGTATTTACAAAAAAAAAAATATAAGTATGTTTATCCGCATTCAAGATCCCGTAACACAAGCTAGTTAAGCTATGCTTACCATGAGTCTAGATAGCGTTGTGTAGAAGTTGTGTGGAATATTTATTTATATTTATGGAATAACCTTCTACGGTATTTTACTAAAAACAAAATATTATTTAACTGTTCAAACTACACCGTATAATTTATAAAGATAGCCAAAACTATCAAAATATGGAATCTTAACGCCCATTATGTACCTTTAATAACGTTATTTTGTGTAAAATTATGTGGTATTTATAACTTTAAACAAGTTTAGAGGGATATTAAAGGATTATTGAGAGGGTTTGTAATAAAGGGCTCGCTATCTCGAGCTCGTTAAAATGAGTTATTGTTGTATACTCCTCGTGTTTTATCCAAGTTCATATTAACTAAAACTACAATAAACTAACTTTGGCTAATTTGCAACGCGATAGCACCTGAGACTCAGGAGCCTTTTATGTTTTTAGGCGACTTTTGAACGTGGCCCTTAGTGAGACCACTTTTATATGATAGTTAGGATATATTTTTCAACCATATTTATTGCTTGTCGCTATGATAATTCTTGAAATCAGTGAAGCATGAACACCGAGTAAAGTAAAAGCTTTCGGAGAATCTTAGTGAGAATTAAGCTGCCTCCTTGAAAGAGTTAAATACAAATGAACTAGGAACACCCAAATATTCCGAATTTCAAAATTCCGTTATAATTCCTAAAAAATTAAATTCCGTTTATTTAAAAACACGATATTTATTTTTCAGAAAGATTATTATTCGTCCGAATTTCATTACTACGAATTTCGTTAGCCTTCGTGGTAATTTTTTTGTAACCACCCAGAAACAGGAGATCTCCACTACAGCAAAATTATGCAATAAAAAGATCCGTGCAAAAAGGGTGAAGAATTTTGAAATTCGAGTTTTTAATTAATAGGATTTTTGACTATCAGAATTTCGAATTATTCGGAATTATGAAACTCGGAATTTTGAGTTCGGAAATATTTTTTGTATTTATATAGTGTACCCTAATGAACTAGCTGTTGCATAGGAAGGTATGCCAGAAATAAAAATGTGCTATTTCCAAACTAAATTACGTCCCATTTTTTCCTTTTTTTATCCAACTTTACCAAGTTCCATTCAGTTGTCAGAATTTGTGCCCCTAAGAAACATCTAAACATTCTCAAATCTTCACAAACTTTCACATTTATAGTATGAGTAGGAACTAGGAAGTAAATAGGATTCGACGTAGTTTCTTACAGTACATTACTGTCTGCTATACGAACACTAAACAAAATTATTGCGAAACTTAGCCCGTTTTCATAATTCCATACACAAGCTTTGCTTTGAAAACTTAGCTGAACCATCCGATATGCAGTAATGTTCCAAATACACTCTCTACGAAACTTCGAACTCTGCATTAGACTTCTCGGGCTTGACTTAGTTAGTTGATTAATTATAAACCTAATGCCCTGTTCGTGATCATGGCTACTGAATAGCAACCGAAACTTCGGATCCTTCGGATAGATTACATTAAAAATAAATATTCTTGACATTACCTGATCACCAGACAGATCTGCTGGTACAAAGCTACTGAACACATTCGCACTACAATAAAGCAACCTGCCCCGTGCCGTACTATAAATTCTGGTGTGAGTGGACCCTACTTCTGTGATCTAACATGGAGAATTCACTGATAAGAACTAAATTATAATTTCATTTCTTTCCTGATTATAGTGTTTTCATCATCGTCCTCCTGCCCTTATCCCAAGTTTATTTGTTCTATTTCTATTCATCTCTAGTTGCAGTCATCTCAACATTTACTCGCTTGTTAACCATATAATTATTCACACAGTCTATCCATCTCATTTTGTGTCTCCCTCAACCCTTGTAGCCATTCATTATCAGTAGCGATACAGTTACTACTGAACATCCTGTAAACATTTGTCTCGTAAATTTTTTTTTTTCCTATTCAAGTCCGCAAGGTGGTCAGCAGGCTCCATCTACAAGCCCAACTATTTCCAGTCCTATAGATGGACATCAGACCTTCGCCAGCTTCCTGCCTTGCATAAAGGACAAATCCTGTACTATCCATCCGCAGCCACAATCAAGGCAACATAAGACGCAAATTTAACTATAAAGCCACTTTTACCTCTGAAAAACATCCTTTCCTTACTCAAAAGTTGCGTGCAGGCGCTGCGTACAGATTCCAATAAGGCATATAAATTATATTAAAATACACGTCCTTTTGTTTTCCAACATTTTCGAAATCCGGCACCGAGCGTATATCGCTAAATTCAATTAAGTCGCCAGACTTGGTCCAAGTCATATACTTTTAGAGGATTAACTTGTCCCCTGATTAAATACATACAGACAGTCACGGCTCTATTGTATTGCGGTAGAATATTTTGATACTATGAACCTGGACCTTATTAGACCTTATGAATCTGAAGGCATGTTTCCACTTGCTATGCTTTACATCTATTGGTTTTTCTACATTCGTAATATAATACATACATACATACATACATAAAATCACGCCTTTATCCCCGGAGGGTTATTCAGAGGTGAATCAACACACACATTTCAACAATAACAGTATTCGGTCCCACGTAATAGGTAGTGAGCCTATTGCCGTATTTCGGACACTATAGTTGACTCGCCCCGCATCTGAGGCTGAGTATGGGCTGTATATATCTGTCTGATGTTAAACAGCCCTATCCCTTAGTCGCCCAGTACGACACCGCATGGAGAAGAGATGGGGTGGCCCAAATTCTACTCTGCCGGGAACCACGCGTAATATAATTCATCTTGAATTTTTTTGATGTGGACTTGAGTATAGGCCAATACACTAGTTGGTATAGGATCCGGAAAAATATGTTTTAGTGAATAAAATGTGTAGCTGAATACAAACCGATAGGGTCGCTCAAAAATATAGGGTCACAATATTAATTATTTACTATTTTTAAACGTGATTTCCTATTTCACTGACTTGTCTGTCATAAAATGAACTTTCACTGAAATGTACACAATATATACTACATGCAAAAGCTAGGTAGCCTACCTTTATCTGCTCCCTACTAACTCATGGTTGCCGTGTGCAAACAGGTAATTAGAGTTTATTGCGAGTAATATAGGGTTGCATATGAAAATCTGGTCATGAATCAATTAAAATAGAAAAAAAATCACGTTTCCAAATGTTTAATTCTTAATTTAAAGACAATATATTTTTTGGCTACCCTATTAATATGTTTTCAACAACACATTTCATTAGATAAAATATATTTTTCATCCGGTAAACAGATGGGTGAAGGTCGAGGTCAGGTCGGATCTTAGACAATTGGTCCAAGATCCAACCTGACATTTATCATATACTTGAGAACTTATTTATATATTTATTTTACAATCATGACAAGAAATAATATATAAATATTAAATACAATAAAACTAAAATAACTATTATACAACTTACAGCTAAGAACAATTAAAATGCGTCGTGGATTTCCTCCGCATCGCGTGCCTCTTGTGGTAGCGTTCCCAGAAGACTGGCAGCATTGCCACGTTGTATGGCAATGCTTATTCTCTGACCTAAAAAGAGGCCAGCCTTCTGGTCACGAGAAGCGTCAACCATACGCTTCGCAATCTCACGGAAGAGATTGCGAGAGCTCTGACCCCATAACCCCAAAGTCTCGACTCCAAACGGCACAGATTCATAATCTCCGATGAGATCGGAGTATTTGCGCTGCTTGAGAGTCTCTGCAGAAGCAGCAGCAGCACTTGAGTGGTTTATTAATGCTACTGCATTTAAATAAAAAATAAATATTTTGCTACTTCGTTCAACTTAATTGCAATTTTTTTGGTTTCGTTGTTGACGAAAAATATTGCCTCAAATATGAAGATACATCAAATCTAGGAGACTAGACTCCAAGCTCTTAATTACAGCTTGGAATAAAACTGGGACCACCGCTGTGATCATGATGAATGTATTCATGAAATTTCTGAACAATTATTTATGTGAATTTTGTACAAAAACATTTCTTCTTCTCGCTTGTGCCTTGTCGATTAATCCGGAGGCGTCTCTCGCGTGCCCTCCAAACATAAATCGAACCCCGTTAAATCAGGTCTGGCCAATTCTCACGGGGATTCCGATCCTCTTTAAAATTTACTTAACGAACAATAAGACGTTATATATAACTCCTAATTAATTATTCTACAGACTGTACGGTCTGCTCTCTTACAAAATAACTAGTTTCATACTGTAGTTACAATTTTTAACTGATAGATATGAACAGAGAAGGTGTCTTAATTAATCAATTAGTCTATCGCAGTCTATTACAGGATATTACCCTCTCGCAATGTTGGGAGGCTTTGCCCTAGTGTATCGACGCTGACCAGACGGGTTGGTTGCTTAATAGGGCCTAATGCGTTTTTTTTATCTATCTGGTAGCGTTATTGGTACTTAACCCTCTGGGAATAAAGGCGTAATTATATGTATGTTTGTATGTATGTATGGCTACTTCACACCTCGAACTAAGTCGAATTTTTATTGTTACTATTTCCGCAAAATCATAATATAAAAACTTAAAACAAAGCTCTTAAATAATAAAACCATTCTAAATGTTAACTGATTCAACATTTACCTTTGGAATTATCCTTATTTCATCTGCCCTAATTACTAAACAATCAAAACAAAACGGGCAGCAAATCTCTTCATAGCATTAAAGAGCAGCTCCCGATCTCCACGCTATAAATTAAGCGGGTAAATAGAAAAATAAAGCCCCCGCCTCACTGGATGAGCGATAAACACGTAGATTTTGTTCTAACACGAAATAATGTTGTTATAATAGGCGCAAATCGCGCAAACAATGATTTATGTGAACTCCGCGGAGGTAAAAAGCGGGCCGGGAACAAATTGTTCCTAATAGGTTTATTTACCGGACGAGGAGAGGCACGCGTGCTTTGTAGGTAATGTAGTTTTAGCCAACGATGTTTTATAAACTATAGATACGTTGTACAAAACATAGCGGCTTTTAAAAATGGCGCATACACTAAGCATAAAAAAATTGTTACTTATTCGTTCTGGGAACGCTACCACAAGAGGCATGTGATGCGGAGGAATTCCACGACGCATTTTAATTATTTTTAGCTATAAGTTGAATAATAGTTATTTTAGTTTTATTGTATCTAATTTATGAATATCTTACTACATATAGAAATTAACTATATTTGATACATAAATAAAATTTCAACTTAGTAGTCAAATGCAGTAAGTTGAAATAATCATTATTATTAATTTATATAAATTATATTATTAGTAACTTTTAAACTATCGCGTTCCATGATTTACAATAAAGTTAACGGGATTAATGCGATCATGGTATAGGTACATACATACCTTTGCATTATAGGTATTTAAACTATCATGGTCACTCACATCAGTATCAGAATAAGCGGGATATTTACCATGTTTCATTATTTCATGGTAAATATCCCGTTTATTCTGATACTGATACCTTTGCATGTTTTCTTCCACTGCACATTGAAAGAAATTATACACCCTCGCTTTTCTGCGTAGTTGGATAGACACCGAAAGATTTGCTTACACAATAGGGCTCTGTGAGTGTGGTATATGACCGTACATGGCGAAAACAAAATATAAAAATATCGAGAATGTGTGGGTAGAGGAAGAACCTTCTACATCACGAGCTCGAAGACGGCGCGCGTGCACCGTTGAGCCAGTCAGCCTGTGACCACGGCTGGTCGAAACGTCAGGCAAACCTATACCATGATTATTGTATATATTATTATATTATTATATTATTATTTATATCAATAATTGTATTATTATTGCGAATTTATTATTAAATGCGTATTTTTTTGCGTATCGCAGGTTTATAAGTGCCCAGTTAATGGCAATAAGCTCGCCACCTATTACATTGGGACCTAAACATAATCTGGCGAAATGTACCTATGGATACCCCTTCGGGGATATAGGTGTGAGCTTATGTTATGTTATATGTTTTTTGCGTAGCACACTCTCACGTCTCTGATTAAAGTGACCACGTTCGTCATTATTTTTTGTCGCCATTTTAGAGTACGGACAACATATCTATAGTTTACAATACATCATTAGTTTTAGCACTTTTATTATAAGTGACTAATTTCTAAATTGATTTTTTATTACAGGTACGCAGGTCCGCGTTTCACCGTTATGTTATAATGGCCTACCAGCACACACACAAATGCACACTCTCTGAAATTTATCCGATAGTTAAATTATATTTAAGGTTACATATTCTATATAATCACGTATTTATATCCAAAAAGGTACCGCGGTAGCCTAGTGGTATGGGTAATGGACTGCTGAGACGAGGTCTCGGGTAGATCCCAGGTCTTACCATGGCAAACACCAATGAATTTTTGATGCTTTTCAAAGTTATGTGTATTTATCGCAGGTTTATCAGTGCCCGGTTAATGGCAATAGGCTCGTCACCTATTACATTGGGACCTAAACGTAAACTGGCGAAATGTGGGTGCTAGCACCTCTGCCTACCCCTTCGGGGATATAGGCGATATTTATGTTATGTTATGTTATATTCAAAATAATTAAACGACTACCGTAGGACTAAAATATTTTGGACCTATGTCACAGGAGGCGTTTCTATTACCATCTAATGCAACCAACGTCAAGACTAAGATAGAAAATAGATGACTCTAAAAATATAAAACACCCATATATTCACAGAGCCAAACATTCTTACCTGCATAAAATATATTTCACACTACCCTCTCACAACGCCAAGCTTTATCACGTTATCTATAACAACTTTTACTGTAAAACAAATTCCATTTGTCCTGTCAAAGTGACAGACAATTTAGTGTCAGGCCAAACATGCTCAACCTCATTGCGTATGCTTGCTACACTTAAGTGAAGATGCATACTTAGCTTACGTTACGTAAAAAAGGGTTAAAGGTACAAACTTAGTCTATATACAAACTCTAAAGACGCTGTGTCATTTCTACACGGGGTAAAAACTGGCTACTATATTGATAATTTTGATATTAGCTTACTCACACAATACGCGTTTTTCACGCCGATTTTCACACACTTTGTTTTCTTAGCAAAGTGTCTATATACTATATGGTCTAAGGGTACAAAGTTAAAATATGTCTTTAATTTATCAAATACCTTTCGCGCACTCACCAATGATCAAAGCCCGAGCAACCTAGAAATCTAATTGAGTTGTAGTGTTCCTCATACACAAGATAAGCCTTCATGTAGAATCAACAAGGCTCAAATAGTTTACAAGATAGCAATATGCTGTATCACTACAATTAACATTAGGCTTAACACCAGTATTGTTACCAAATAAAGATATATAAATCCATTGTTTTGTATGCTCCAGATAAATATCATTTTACATACATACATACATAAACTCACGCCTATATCCCGAAGGGGTAGGCAGAGGTGCTAGCACCCACATTTAGCAAGTTTATGTTTAGGTCCCAATTGTAATAGGTCGCGAGCCTATTGCCATTAACCGGGCACTTATAAACCTGCGATAAATACACATATAACTTTGAAAAGCATCGAAAAGTCATTGGTGTGTGCCATGGTAAAACCTGGGATCGAACCCGAAACCTCGTCTCAGTAGTACATTACCTACACCACCCGAAACCCGAAACCTGAAACCCGCGGCAGCCTAGTGGCTGCCGCGGGTTTCATTTTAACACTTTTACAAATAAAGTTGTAAGTCAGTTTAATATAAGTACTCTCACGAGTCACTCTCACCACCTATTACGTGGGAAAAAATACAATTATTGGTGAAAGGCGTGATTTTATGTATTTATATTTGTACATTTTACTTCCTAATTAATATTTATAAGCGAAGACTCTTTTCCTTAGCTAACTTTCAATTTCATTTGTTCATAAACATTACAATACCATCACAGTACCTCGCGGTAGATGGGAGGATAACCAATCTTCGAACTAAAAAATTGCATCATGTAACATATGCTAGAGTTGTTACCACTATCTTCTGAAGACATTTTCCGTGACACCGGGGCATTCACAGTACGTGCTTAGTTTGCGTGGGGCATAAAGGCTACTATACACCCTTAGTTCTGTCATTCGCTTGAATAAACAGTCAGAAATCGATTTGATGCCTAATAATGAGTTTGATGCAAAGTGTATGTGCGGCACAAAAAAGCACTAGGTCTAAAATTGAAAAGAAAGTAATTAACAAAATATTGAACATCGTATATTATATATAGTGTCTTCTAGCCTAACAAACCAGCAGAGAGCGTTTTTTTTTATAGAACACGTCAATTAGACTTCACCTTGCCTGATGGTAAGCTGAAGGCAAAGTCTCAGAAAAAAGAGGGTCACCATTACTTACACATACCGTGTGACAATGGTGACACTCAGCTTGACGGCCTCATCATATGCTTTTTCACGCCCCGCTTAAATGACCCGGGACTGTAGGAAGAAGGAAACACCCTCCCTCTGCCTTTCCCTCTGCCGTTCCCTCTGCTGGTTCTGTGATCAGCGGGCACACCCTCTAATCAGAAAGACAAGTGGGAAGCCTTCGAACAGTCTTCTACAGGGTCATTTTAAGAGCTTGTAAGAAAATTGAATCGTGTCGAACCGTGTGGAGCACAATCTTTAAATTAGAATTTGTATGTAAATTTATTACAATATGAAATTGGAAATTGGTGATGCGCGAGGCAGCGGTAGTTGGAACTACGACAAGATGGAGGACATTTTTTACACTTTTAGAATAGCGAACATAGATAACAATGGACGTAAAATGTTTGTTACTACATGGAGAAGTTACTCGTGTGTGCACCCAGCAAAAAGGGGGATAAAATAAGAATGAAAAATTAAGGTCCTTACCAGAGAAGATACCTTAGAACGAAGAAGAAACCACCATGGTAACATTAATTAGTGTCTGTAATGGTTTCATGGAACTTTGCCTTTAGCTTACCATCAGGCAAGGTGTAGTCGAGTTGGTGGGTCCTAGATAAAAAAAGAAGGTAAAATCTTTGGTACTTTGACAAACCACACAAAATATAGTACTCTACTTCTTAATGGCAATGCCAAGAGCATCATCAAAATTTTCTGGTATTATCCGGTAAATTCGGAAGTAGCTCTGTCTGTCAGTCTGTCCGTCTGTAACGCTTACACGCCTATTCCTCTATACTGATTGTGATAAAACTTGGTATGGGGAGGTAGAAGGACATAGTCTATATTTGGTCGCAATAACCGACCGCAGCGGGTAACAGCTAGTTTCTAACAAAAGAGCAACGTGAATGAAAACCGTTAACGAGGGTTATGATTTTGACAAGCTATGTATATATGTAGGTTCATCTGTTCCATCATAGCTCCTCAACCACTTATTAGAACTGGACAAATGAGGTATCGTTAGAAGCATCTTAGGCGTCCGCTGGTTATAGGCTATACAATGTGTTACTGAATCTATTGCGGCGCCCTCTGTCGGTCACAAAGTACGGTGTTAAAAAATAAAATTGAGAAATGATGATAAATATGTCGTGTTTGGTATCAACTGAAAGGGCTTAATTAGCACTATTCAAATATGTATAAATTATACCTATTACTTGCCCCAAAATAATATATTTAAAAACTAAAACCCGACTACTCAAAAAGTATTAAACAATAAAATTAAGGATAGCCGTGGTCGTATGTCACTTAGTCTAACAAAACATTCTAGAGAAAAGTGGGATACGACCACGGCTATCCTTGATATTTTCTTGTTTAGTACTTTTTGAAGCGTGATTTTTCAGTAGCCGGGTTTTATAGTAGGTATTTTTAAATTGTTCGAAGTGGAATTTTATTTAATAGATATATATAAATTTGTTATCTAGACTACTACGCTTGGTGCTGATGAAGCATTCTCTAGAGTTTAATCTCCCTACTCGAACAGATTATTCTATTTTTGCTATTCCTCTCCCTTTTCTTGAAGACGTCGACCGTAAAATACGAAATCTCTAGAAAACATTTACATGTTACACTTCGCAAAACATTGCTCACAAATTGAATCCCCCCTCTCCACTCGACCGTTCGTGATGTATAAACACATTATTTGTACTGTACGACGAAAAATGGCACCGGATCAGAGCGGGTCATCGTTTTGCATTAAGGACGACCTTAGATTACAGGAAATGAGTACGAATGTGCGAAATGTACCACGATTTACCTATTTGGTTGTGCATGTTTGAGAAATATGTAAAAACTGTTTGGAGGTAGCACTATAATTGTAAATTATACACAGCTAACTAGATTCAACGTATACATAGTTTGCAATTATTATTCTCATCAATGATATATTAGAAACTGTAAATGCGTTATCCGTACTCTAAAATGGCTACAAAAAATAATGACTTGCGTCATCATTTTATAAACCAATCAGAGACTCGACAGTGCGCTACGGAAAGAAAATACATATTTAATAATAAACTCGTGATTATAATACTTTTAAAAATATTATAATATTATTTATAAAAATAAATAGTACCAATAATAGTTCGTAAATTCCTGCCAGAAGATTTTAACAACCAACCCGTATTACATTTAGCCCGTGATTTTATAAAATTAACCGAAATGTCATGAACACATTGCGGATAAAGACAACACTTAATATTAATAAGTATTAATATTTTTTTTTACGTGCGAAAAATCACGTAAAGCATTCCCAGTTCATTTCCTATCAAACTTAACCTTTAGTTCAATGGTAATGTTGAGGTCAAGTTCATCTCTATAAGCACTTTTCACTGAAAGCTATTACTAATAACACGAAATCAGATCAAAATAAAACGCTATAAAATTTTAGAGTGACATTTAATACGCTTTGACCTTGAAAGTTGCTACATATATTTTTTTGACAAATGAAATGCCATCGGCACAACAGAATAAGATGGAAAAAGTTTTCATATCCTTTTAGTTCTAAACGGATCAGATAGTGAAACCTACTTTTCTGTTCCGTGGAAGTAAGAGATACTTGGACAACGATATAGAGACAGCAGTAGGACAGCGAAATTTGGACCCAGATATAAATTTAGTTCATGAATGTAAACTGGTGGTAGAGATTTGACGGCACAAATTTGTCACAAATTTCGACCGGGTTGGTACCACCGTGCAATATTGCGAAAAACCCTTCATAGTAATTCAATTTCGGTTGGATTGCGTTCAGGGATCAGCAAATGCATAGCCGGGTAGGGGTGATGGTGGTCGCAGCACTAGTGGGACCAGTGGGTCTTGGCGTAGTCTAGTGAGGATGGTGCGGGGCGACGCGCCGGTCAGGGAGACCCGTATAAACGGTGGTGCCGCTGGCCGCCCGCGGTATAGTACAGAGGCCCAACTGGGACTAACCACCCTGGAAGGCTGCCTCACCAGACCGCGCATAATCCCGGTATGGCTCGTCGTGCCGGTTGGTGACCGGAAGTGGGGGCCAGGCGACCATATTCGGGGGGGTACGGGGGCCCTTCCGTACGGCGTGTCGGCTCACGCCATGCCTCATAATCACAGACAAAACCAATATCCCGCACTTTGTCACGCGGTGCTGCGACGACAATCACCTCTTTTTTTCACGCCCTTTTCTCCTTTTCATCATGGCAGCGCATTTAAGAGTATTGGGCAACACAGCGGCTCTGCAAACTCCCACAAGCTCGCTATTTGAGGTGGAGTCCACTAACATCTGTGGACTCCATGCGAACCTCAACGCCGTCCACCAACACCTTGAGACGGCGAAACCAGATATGCTCTTTCTCACGGAGACACAAATAGGCCGCCCTGATGACACGACCTACTTGCTTTACCCCGGCTATGTTATCGAGGAAAATTTCCGTGCAAAAGCCGGGGTGTGCGTGTTTGTTAGGGCGGATGTTTGTTGTCGCGGTTTGCGCTGCCTTGAGGACCCATCCTTTTCAACCCTATGGGTACACGTAGACCATGGCTCTACGAGTCAGATCTATGTGTGCCTCTACCGTTCCCATACAGGAGATGCTGAGACAACTCGACTCTTTGAATATCTGAGTCAGGCGGCAGATGATGCGCAGGAACGGTTTCCGAACGCCGAAGTGGTATTTTTGGGGGACTTTAACGCCCACCACGAAACCTGGCTGGGCTCCTCCGCCAGACCATGCGGGAAGAGCCGCCCATGCATTTGCTCTGGCGCATGGCCTGACCCAATTGGTACACGAGGTCACTAGAATACCAAGAAGGTCGGGCCTAGCACCCTCTCTGCTAGACCTTCTGCTGACGAGTCACCCAGACCTGTACAGTGTTTCGGTACAAGCCGCTTTAGGCAATTCCGACCACTGTCTGGTCTGCTCCAAGGTGCCAATTATAGCGCCTTCACGACCCGTGCAGGGGAAGCGGCGTCTCTGGCACTACTCGTCAGCAGATTGGGATGGGCTGCGCAACTATTTTGCGTCCATCCCGTGGGTTGAACGCTGCTTTGAAGGTAAGAAACCCTCGGATTGTGCTACTGCTGTTGCCGGTGAGATCGGTCTGGGTATGGAATACTATATCCCGTACACTGATGTCACCGGTGCCCGAGGAGTGCGCCCTTGGTTCGGGCGCGAGTGTGCGAGGGCTGTTGATCAAAAGCAGTCCGCGTATCGCGCTTGGGTAAGGGCGCGTGCCACGCACGATCCCAATGTGAGCCACTTCAAGGCGGCGTACAACAGAGCCACAAAGGTCTGCAAGAGGGCTTACGTCAGAGCGGATGCCCTGCGCATTGCGCGGCTTGGTCAAGAGCTAGTGGCACATCCCACGGGCAGCCGTGGATACTGGCGACTGGCCAAAGCCGTGCAGGTCAACTTCTGTCAGCCTTCGCTGCCACCGCTGCGCTACCCTGATGGATCCCTGGCCCATGGACCGCAAGAGAAAGCCAATATGCTAGTAAATCTCTTTGCGGCCAATTCCCGAGTCGATGATTGCGGTATACAGCCGCCGACACTACCCAATGGTGACCACGTAATGCCTGAAATACGCATCAGGCAATGCGATGTTCGTGCGGTGCTTTAATCACTCGATGTCCGGAAAGCCAGTGGCCCGGATGGTATTCCAGCGGTGGTCTTACAAAAATGTGCAGCGGAGTTGTCTCCGATGCTTACGCGGCTGTACCGACTGTCCTACAGCTCGGGTACAGTGCCTTCGGCTTGGAAAGAGGCGAATGTACAGCCGATCCCCAAGAAGGGGGATCGCTCAGAGCCAGCCAACTATCGACCCATAGCCGTCACCTCAGTGCTGTGCAAGGTCTTCGAGCACATCATTAACAAACAGCTCATGCGTCACCTAGAGGATCACTCCTTAATTAATGACCGGCAATGTGGCTTCAGGCCGAAACGGTCAACGGGTGATCTTCTAGCATACGTTACCCATCTTTGGGGTGAGGCTATGGACAAGCACGGCGAGTCACTGGCAATTAGTCTTGATATCGCCAAAGCTTTCGATAGAGTCTGGCACAAATCGCTTCTCTCCAAGCTACCAGCCTTTGGTCTGCCTCCTAGACTGTGCAACTGGATTGCTAGTTTCCTGCGGGAACGCCGTATCCGCGTCCTCTGTGATGGACGGGCTTCGGAGTTCTTGCAAATGAATGCTGGCGTACCGCAGGGGTCTGTATTATCTCCCACTCTCTTTCTTCTGCATATCAACGACATGCTGTCCACCGGCAGCATACATTGCTATGCAGACGATAGCACCTTACACGGGAGTTATCACGGACAACCTGCGGCCAAACAGTCTGATATCGTGGAAAAAAGACAGCTTCTTGTCACTGAACTGGACCGGATCTTGAATCACATTTCTCAATGGGGCTCCGAGAACATGGTCGAGTTCAATGCCAAGAAGACGCAGGCTTGTGCGTTCACAGCAAAGGTATCTTCTTTCCTTCCCCTTCCCACTCTTCAGAGCACGCCACTTCCACTGCAGGACAATCTCTATATAGATCTCTAGGCATGGATATTCGCTGCAAACTGAATAACAGAAATTACATCGAGAGCATCATCAAAACAGCCTCGCGGAAACTCGGACTCCTAAACAAAGTGAGACGTTTTTTCACGCCGGAGCAGCGGTGTCTTCTCTATAAGACACAAATTCGCTCCTGCGTGGAATACTGCTCGCATCTCTGGGATGGCTCCGCGAAATACCTACTAGATGCTCTCGACAGGTTGCAGCGACGCGCGGTCCGAATTATTGGGAACCCTGAGGTCACGAACACCCTCGAGCCTTTGCAGATGCGTAGAGATATTGCTTCCTTGGCTGTATTTTACCGTCTCTACCACGGTGAGTGTTCTGACGAGCTCTTCCAACTAATCCCACCATCTCCTTTCCTACATAGGACAACACGTACAGGCCTTAGATGTCACCCTCACACTGTGCAGAATATACGAGCAAGAACCAAGCGGTTCGGAGACTCTTTTCTTTGCCGCACCACCAAGACCTGGAATTCATTACCAGCACACGTGTTTCCTTCTTCCTACAGTCCCGGGGCCTTTAAGCGGGGCGTGAAAAAGCATCTGATGAGGCCGCCAAGCTGAGTGCCACCATTGTAGCACTTAGTGTCTGTAATGGTGACCCTCTTTCCTGAGACTTTGCCTTTAGCTTACCATCAGGCGAGGTGAGGTCAAGTTGGCGTGTCCTATATAAAAAAAATAAAAAAAAATGTTCTTATTCCTCTGCTTAGTCTTTCGGAGACATACAGACCTGAGTATATTTATAATATACATACCTATATGAAAATTAATTGCTCATTGTAGTTTGGACTGTACAGTTGTTAAATATTCACGAAATATGATCAAAATTTTGTCGACGGGGCCTTTCTCCTACGTTAACTCCCCTGAAGGAGACAAAAGGGTATTTATTGGGACCGTATTTCTAATAGACAAGGGAAACAAAGTTGCTTCAATTTTTAATAATATTATTGTGATTTTGTCCTCTGTGGCTTGCAAATGTCATGCTGCTGAAATTTGTAATGTCTTAGTTTCGTTTAAGAAGATTAAGATTTTAAGAAAGTAAATTAATACGAAAATATCATGACTGCAGATGCAGTCAAATGTGTACGCCTGTATACTGCTGTATATTATTAAGTAATAATATTTAGCAGTATTCAGGCGTAGATATTTATGTAAAAAATAAGAGGCACCTTCCTCATTAATCACCATTGACACGGAACACAAAAAGAGGATCTAATGACATCGCAGAAAGGGTGACTAAATTAGAAGATCCGGGAATGCGATTATATTAATTGACGATAATTTAGAATATTAATTGTCTTCAGATTCTGTAAGCGAGCCGTTTGTATAATTAATTTTGGCTGTGCAGTTTTAATTTACTATAATTTTCTTCTTGTAATTACTTCAATATTTCAAAAGTCAAATGGATTATGATAAAACTTTTAAAAGTGATGTTCTTGTAGGTGTGGAATAAACATTTTCTCACAGATGTATGAAATTTTAAAGCATTCAGTATGCTTACTTTTTAAATTGATTAAGCTAGAAAAATTTGAATGGACGGATTCGAACTTACGATCTCCCTTACAGGGGGAATGCTCTGATCACCGAGCCACCGAACCTTCTCCTGAAGCCATTCAAATTTTTCTATATAATCCGTCTTGCTCGTTCTTTCGTACGAGTATCGTTATATGGCTCCCGGCATCCTGGCACCCGTTATAGATAATGGGTTCGAATCCCGCCTGAACCGATTATTTTTTTTCTATCTTAATCATTTGACCATAACGTTTACGGGAGTTAACGCGATATTATGGTATAGGTACATAAATAATTTTCCTTTATTGCCCGTGGTTCACCCGCATTGTCCACCTAGGTGGACTACAGGCAATATTTTTTTACCGTGGTTCACCCAGGTGAACCACGGGTAATTATTATTTCCCGTGGTACACCCAGGTGAACCACGGGTAATTCAAGGGGCAAATGAGTCTAGGTGTGTTTTCTATGTATAATAAGTATGTATACAAAAATGTATGTTTATCAGTTATTCTAATACCCATAATACAAGCCTAGTTGCTTAGTTTGGGACTAGATGGCGCTGTGTGAATGTGGTGGAATATTATTATATTATTATTATGGAAACACTAGAAGTTATAATAAATATACAAAATGATAATATAAAATTATAAGGAAGTCGATCATTCTACGTAATAGTTAGAACAAAATAGACAATTTTATTATGACTCTTTGGTGTTGATAGTGCTGGACATACATATATTATTTTAATGAAATATAAAATGTGTTGTCTTTTGTTGACAATATTCCACAACATTCTACACAACGCTATCTAGACCCATGGTAAGCATAGTTTAACTAGCTTGTGTTATGGGATCTAGAATGTCAAATCAATATCATTTACTCGTATTTAACATCATATTTTATCGTATTTAGAATAGAAAAAGAAGTCTGTAACATTATCATCATCACGGTACATAATGTCTGATGACCAATTTTTTTTTATTAAAAGAAAAGGAGGCATATTACTTTTGTCTGCAGGACATCAATATTACAAAGTCAAAAAATTTTAAAATGAAACGGAAATGTGGAGATGCTCGGCATATAAAAAGTTGAAATGCTCAGGAAATATAATTTTTCGTGTAAAAGTAAGTAATTTTCTTTTTATTTAATGCAATATGTGGTTAATTTTTAGACGACCGCAGATTTAGTCGTCGATATTTACTTATACCATCCAAATTTTCTTTCAGGACAAATGCATAATCAAAGCCAAAGATCATACGTGCTCACCTGATTTATCTCAAAATGAAATTGCAAAGGAAGTTGCTCTTTTAAAAGACAAAGTGAAAGTATCCACCCGACCTGTGCCGGAGTTATATGAAAGAGCTATCAATAAAATTAAAAATAAGGGTCTAGATATTGTAACGACAATACCGTCTATGTCCAGCATCCAACATTGTTTATATGATATAAGGAATAAGGCATTGGGAGTTCACAAAACGAAATTTACGAATTTGCAAGAAGTAGTTGTGCCTTCGAAGTTTGAAAGCAGACTATTACTACGAAGATTTACGAATTATCTTGTTTTGTTCCCCACACGCCAGGCAAAAAATCGGAGAAGTACAAGAGTTTATGGGTGACGGGACCTTTAAAAGCTGTCCAAAACCGTTTTACCAACTATATTCCATTCACGGAGATATTGGTAGTTCTATTGAAACAACAAACGTTATGCCGTTCATATTTGCATTATTACCTAACAAAAGTCAGGCTACATATAGTATATTATTTAATCTTATTAAATCTACATTACCAAATTTTAGACCCTTAAAATACCATTCCGATTTCGAAAAAGGAGCCATAAATTCCATTCTCGAAGTTTATCCAGGAACAGAAATACGTGGCTGTTATTATCACTGGCACAAAGCTTTATGGCGTAAACGTAAATTATTAAAACTGAAATCTAAGGGGCAAACTAGGATAGTCGGTCTCACAGCAGTTCTTCCGCTTCTACCAGCTGAAATTATGCTCGACGGCTATAATTATATAAAAAGTGAAGGCCGCGAACTGAATATGATAAGTTTTTTTAAATACATTGATAGTTTTTGGAAAAATCTGTATTTTAGCCAAATATTATCGGTTTTCGGGGAAAGGCATAGAACAAATAATGTTTTGGAGGGTTTTCATTCTAAACTTAATAAAAAAATAAATAAAAATACCACAATTTTAATAAGACTGTTAAGTGTGCTCTTAGAAATGACAAAATTACAATCAAAAAGACGAAAATTAGACATCGAAAATGATGACTATATTACAAATATTCAAATGCAACTCGTATCCAAAGAAATTTCTGTGGGAGAGGCTTTAGAAAAACTCCGCTGATATGGTAACGGAAAACATATTTGGTTAAAATACAGATTTAATTTATTTTACAATTAAGCTAATCTTTCGCTAACAATATGAATATTGGATCGCAATTAAAGCTTTTTATTTATGATGTGAAATATCGTACTTTAGTTAAATATCTTTTTTATATTGTAAAATGATATTCAAATAAATTAATTTTATATTTCAATGTGTTTTAGTTACGTAAACTTTCAACAATTACGTGTATGCTTAATATAATAATAATAATAATAAACGTTTATTTCTCACCATGTCTCACTATCAATGTTATCCTTTCGTTATACAATGATGGAATAATATGGATATTCCAGTGGACCACGGGAAATATTTTTTACCCATGGACCACCTAGGTGGACAATGCGGGTGAACCACGGGCAATAAAGGATAATTTTGATCTGCCTGACGTTTCGACCAGTGGTTCTACACCGACCGTGGTCACAAGCTGACTGGCTCAGCGGTGCACGCCCGCTGTCTTCGAGTCCAGTAGGTTCTTCATCTTCCCACACATGTGGAATATTATAGTATATCATGGAACGCAAGAGTTTAAAAGTTAATTATATAATACTCATCATTCATTACTCATACTCATCACTCAACTAACAATTCTTGGAAACAATAATATCGTGGACCTCTGGGAATAACACAATTTGATGAAGAATATAGCGTTTATCTTAAATATATTCATAACTTAAGTACATTACTGGAACACATTCATGTTTAAAATATGATAATATTAACAGCCAATGTGAAAGCCAAGAAATTAGACGAGCTACCACTGCAGTTCAAACGGAGCCAGGATGTTAAATAGCAAGTTCATTCTAAATACGAGTGGGACACTGCATATTGGCCTAAATACCGATTGTGATCGCGATAGATAGATAGATGATAGATAGATAGCCAGATGATAGATAGTCAGAACACTTTATCTCAATCTTCGATCAAACCAATTATAAACGTTTTCGTAAGTAAGCACGTACAAACGATAAAGGAAATACACACCTTTTCATATGAATTTCTATGCAAAGGTTAAAAGTCAAAAGTCATTCATTCTGCATATCACACGTACATAACGTCAATATATAAAAACTATGAAAGACTGCATCAGTTCGAAACGCGGCCCAACCTAAAAAGACTCCGGCAAGACACTCAGCGGGCATTTTTTATTTGGTCTGCGGGTGTTTTTTTGGCGTATATGGATGTCCTTTATAGAAACTTCAAAAGTTATACACAATTAGGATTAAGTACTTCAATTAAGTCATCTTCTTATACCGAAAAGCATTTTTTTCTATTACTTGAATAAAACCGATATTCTATCATGTGATAGAATGTCGGTTTTATTCAAGTAATAGAATACGTATGTACGTATACCACTCGAAAACAAACGTGGCATTCGGATGAAAGGGAGAAAAAATGAAAATGGACACTTCGCCGGAGGGTCCGTTAATCCTTCGACATTCCATCACCCTTAGGGCAAGGGCACAAATTCACTAATATATTTCAGATAATTAAGGAACACCCTTTTATCCACATTGGCTGGACGGCACTTAGATTAAAAGGACAACCCATATTTGTAGCGTATATTTTTGGAATCTTTTGGATTATTGAAATAAAAGAACCAGAAGGGTTCATACCTTCGTATAAGATAGGTACCTATGTAGTATGTACTTTTATAAAATAATTGTGTGATACCCTATCATTTCTTTTACTTTTCCGGCAGAGTAGAATTTGGACCTCTTCCCATGCGGAGTAGTACAAGGCGACTAAAGGATAGGGCTGTTTGGGTCGCCTTTGGGTCGTGAAGATCAGATAGCAGTCGTTTCACGGAAAATATCGAATTTCAGCCAAAACTGCAGGGAGACTGGTAAAGCAGACCCCAGACCCCGAGACGAAAGCTGGATCTTTTTTTTATACAACTTAGGTGGCAGACAAGCACACGGCCCACCTGATGGAAAGTGGTTACCGTGACCTATGAACGTGTGTAACACCATTGGAGTCACATCGGTGCTGCCTACCCTGTAAAAAAAGACATTTTATGTGCCCTCAGTGCAGAGCACAAAATCTGGACTAGCCTTTGATCTTCCCACTGAAGGCACAAGAACTCTCCAGTGAGCTCTGGCTACCCTAGTCACCACCGGGAACACAACACGAGGTTATTATAGCCGTGGTATGCTGTAGGGTGGAGGTACTTCCCCAGTCGGACTGGTCAATTCGGACGGTATTACCGTCGTGTCCTACCTCCTCCGGATCTATCAAACATCCATCTGTAATTAATTTAGTAGTAAGATTCTGTCCATTAAATCATTGCAGCGTGAAATATGTCATATACGTAACTTAATTTTTACGAGAATACTTCAATTATTATGATTATTTACCTTTTCAAGCGAAAGTTGGGAGATTGCCCATAGTTTTCTACTAGTTTTCCTTAACGGCCTTAACGATGTGTGAAGTTGATCTATCCTCACTTGACTGGAGTGGTGTTCAGTGGCCTTAATACCTTCTAATGTGAGGGTACGCTCGTCCCTCAACCGTTGAATGTACGAATTACAGCAAAAATCACTGGTGATTTAGTCCTTGGTATTGTGAATTGTATTACTAATAATGTAAATGTGATAGTTCATCAGTATGTTCGAATGTTTTTTTAATTAATCACGCTCATTCAGCTGAACGGATCTAACTGAAACTCGGTACAGTCAGCGTCAGAACGACTGTAACTACAAAGTCTTAATACCAACGTATTAACAGCAAATCAAACTGTTTTTATTGATTTAAATGGTATTATTGAATGACATTTTATGTATGCTTACTATTGAAATCGATTAAGATAACATAAACTCATAAACTCACGCCTATATCCCCGAAGGGGTAGGCAGAGGTGCTAGCACCCACATTTCGCCGGCAAACCGGTAAGCTGAAGGCAAAGTCCCAGAAAAGAGGGTCACCATTACTTACACATACCGTGTGACAATGGTGACACTCAGCTTGACGGCCTCATCATATGCTTTTTCACGCCGCGCTTAAAGGACCCGGGACTGTAGGAAGAAGGAAACACGTGAGCTGGTAATGAATTCCAGGCCTTAATGGTGCGACAGAGGAAATAGTCTCCGAACCGCTTGGTTCTTGATCGGTTGAGTTGAGTTGTTGAGTTTATGTTTAGATCGCAATGTGGCGAGGCTGTTGCCATTAGCCGGGCACTTATAAACCTGCGATAAATACACACATAACTTCGAAAAGCATCGAAAAGTCATTGGTGTGTGCCATGGTAAAACCTGAGATCGAACCCGAGACCTCGTCTCGGCAGTTCATTACCCCCACTAGGCTACCGCGATTAAGATAAGCAAATAATTTAAGGATTCGAACCCGCGACTTACAGGGGGAATGCTCTGACCATTAAGCTATCAAACATACATACATATAATCACGCCTTTATCCCTGGAGGGTTAGGCAGAGGTGAATTAACACCCACATTTCATCAATAATTGAATTCGGTCCCACGTAATAGCGGGTGAGCGTAATAGCGAACCTCACCAGAAATCATCCAAATCTTCCTATATATACCCGACTCAATTTTTTTCGTATCTTATTTGCCAAACTGAAGGTATGTCCCAAATATAAGGACAATTAGTCAACAAGAAGGGGGAAAAACAAAGCATTAAGATTATTTTGAGAACTTTGTTCGTTAAGATCGATCTGGTGCCAACTGTACTGTGATTGATTTCACTTTGGAATCACACATGTCAGACACATATGACATCAAATATTGTAAGAATATTCTTAAATTTAAATTAAAACTTTTCAAATAACCCACTCCTAGCACAAGAAATTTAGCTTAGTTGGAGGGGTTAGACGAACTATTAGTAATTGCGGTACTTAGGTGGCAGATAAGCACACGGCCCACCTGATGGGAAGTGGTTACCATGACCTATGAACGTGTGTAACACCAGTGGAGTCACATCCGTGCTGCCGACCCTGTAATAACAGAGATTTTGTGCTGTTAGTGTAGAGGACAAAGCAGGACAAGCCTTTGGTCGTCCCACTGACAGCACAAAAACTCTCCAGTGAGCTCTGGCTACCCTATTCACCACCGGGAACACAACACGAAGTTATTATAACCACGGTATTCTGTAGGGCAGAGGTACTTCCCCAGTCGGACTGCTCAATTAAATTAAATTAAGTCAAAGAATCAAAGAATCAATTTTATTTATTCAGTGTAGGTACATAAAGAGCACATAAATTATTCTGTAAATGAGTATATAAATTATTAATTTTAATGCTTACGTTGACTCAAATTACTTTCAACTCTAGACATGGTTAATAATTCAACTTCTGACATTTATATTTTACTCTCACCTAATTAAGTTATTGAATTCTGCATACACACATATTTATCTAGTTTATGAAATATGATGTCATTCCAATATTTTGTATGTCATTGGCGGAGCACTTTACATTTTTACTTTTACATTCTGTT
Source organism: Eilema griseolum (assembly GCA_963662185.1). Taxonomy (NCBI): domain Eukaryota; kingdom Metazoa; phylum Arthropoda; class Insecta; order Lepidoptera; family Erebidae; genus Eilema; species Eilema griseolum. The sequence continues at coordinate 23,721,599 of OY759238.1, forward strand.
TAATAATATGTCAAGCGAAGCGTTGGCAGAGATGAATTAACGCTCATATTTCACCAATAGGTTAGTCATACTTTTATTTATTTATTTATTCACTTACAAGATTTTTAATGTTTTTGTACTTAAGTGAGAATCGCATATGTCGCACACAAGCTCCAGTAGCTTTAACGGTACATTAAATCTATTTTTTTACTGTGTATTCTGATATTTAAATTAAAAAAATACAGCTTATACTTTTGTTTATTGTATTCTGTATGCTTCACAAAATTAATAAATTTGAATTCGCCCTATTTGTTATCCCTGAAATAGTTTCCCGTGGGTTGCAGAAACGGGATAAGAATTACACGCGGGCGGAGTCGCGGGTAATATAGTTTATTATAAAAGTACAAAGACTGACACTTAATTACAGCTATTACATTACATTTATCTGAAATATTTCAATCAAAATTTCCTCCAGATATTATCCGAAGGAAAAATATCTTCTCTATTTTAAAAACTTACCAAAATGTAGAAGTAAATTCAAGTTCTAGACATAAACTACAGGAATAAAGTGAACGTAGTTCTCATAAATTGCAACAAACTTATATCTACCGCATTTTTCGTCCAGCTCGGTTTTTAAATTTTTATCCTTAAGAAATAATCTCGTACAGTTTTCATTCCACCTTTAAATGTAAAGCCTCTATCGTAAATGATTAAAAGAATTATGAACATTAAAAAAGTAGTATTAATAATTAATTATACAATGGTTTGCGACTTTACGCAATTAAATCATGGAACTTACTATTTCTGCCGATTTCGGATGCGATTACGGGTGCCGCAGAAACTGGTGCTGAAATAAGTAGTAAGTAACTTTGGAGCCCGAAGTCCACTTATTGTATGTCACTTACGGTTCCGTACCTCAAGCGAAATAAAAACAGAGCCCATATAAGATCACTTTGTTGTCCGTCTATCTATCAAGACCTTTTTCTCAGGAATGTATCGATGTATCCAGTTGCAATTTATACCAAATATTGAAGCCGTGAAAAAATCAAGCTTCTACGTCAATGCAATCAACGATTCTGTTTGCACTTGTGTCGAAATATATAAAATAATAATTTCAAGTTTCAAGAGGAACACTCGATGCGCGAGTTTGGCTCGCACTTGGCCGGATTTTATTGAATGCCATATTGGCTTTTGAGGGAACGGCCACCTGAATTTCCAACTAAAAGTGGAAAGCCTGGATTCCACACGGGAGCGAATTTGTGTCTTGTATAGAAAACACCGCTGCTCAGGCGTGAAAAATTATCTCACTTTGTTCAGGACTCCGAGTTTACGCTAGGCTGTTTTGATGATACTTTCGATGTAATTTTTGTTATTCCGGTTACAGCGAACATCCATACCTAGGAAATTGATATTGTCCTGCAGTGGTAGTGGCGTACTCTGAAGAATGGGGAGGGGAAGGAAAGAAGATACTTTTGCTGTAAACGCACATGCCTGCGTCTTCTTGGCATTGAACTCGACCAGGTTCTCAGAGCCCCATTGAGAAATGTGATTCAGGATCCTGTCAAGCTCAGTGACAAGAAGCTGCCTTTTCTCTGCGATGTCTGACTGTTTATCCGCAGGATGTCCATGATAACTCCCATGTAAGGTGCTATCGTCTGCATATGCAGAAGAAAGAGAGTGGGTGATAAGATGGACCCCTGCGGCTTGCCAGCATTTACCTGCAGAAACTCGGAAGCTCGTCCGTCACAAATTCACGGATACGGCGCACCTGCAGGAAGCTATCAACCCAGTTGTACAGCCTAGGAGGCAGACCAAAGGCTGGTTTGAAAGAAGCGATTTGTGCCAGTCTCTATCGAAAGCTTTGGTGATGTCAAGACTAATTGCCAGTGACTTGCCGTGCTTGTCCATAGCGTCATAGCCTCATATAGGCTAGGTTAGGTATTAGTATATTTATTATAGTATATATTTATTATTTGTATGTATTAGATAGGATTACTTTATTATATGTATTTATGTACATTTACAGTTATATTTATGTGTGTATTAGATATAATATATCTATGTACTTACTTATTATATTTGTATTGTAAAAGTACGCCAAACAACTACCACTCATTCCTACAACTTTAATCACCATCCAAAGGTTGCCGGGCAAAAATCGCTTAAAGCGATAAGGCCGCCCATTGTACTCATTCCTTGTTATAGACCTTGTAATGATATTTATTAGTGGTGTACAATAAAGTATATAATAAATAAAATAAAATAAATAGTAAGGCCAGACCCGCGGCGGCGCGCGTTGCGTTGTTCCCCATACCCTGGGACAAGTTGGGGCCTACGTGGTCCCCACACCCGAGGAAGGACAGATCGAGAGAAACGGCTTTGGGTCGGTCGGAGTGCGAGGAGTATGCCTGCCAACCTTACCTCCGGCAACCAACAACGAGCTAAAGACGGCGTGCGTTATAGTCGGTTCAAGCCTCCTCCAACATAGGGAGTGGGGTAACCGTGGGTATTTTGCGCACGTAAAAAAGGGCCCTGCCTTAGACCATACTATACTCTATGTAGACACAGCTTTGGCTTTGGCGTGAAAAATGTGTTTGTGATATTTATTGTGAATATTGTTATTTATCCTGCCAATGTGTGCATGTCATGAGAGCTGTGTATACCGATGACAAGCAAAGGTCTACAGAAAACATGGTAGGTATTATTAGCTCTGACTGCTATTACAAGAGCATTAAGCGTGAGAATGTAATAAATAAAATAAAACAAAAGGAATGTTAAATAAATCAAATAATAAAATAAGCGAATTTCATAGGCAGTCAAACATTTTTACTTTCACAAACTCTACGCCACTCTCGCATTCCAAATTTAAATGATAAATTTGTAATTTGAGTTCCCAAGATCTAAATTACATGTAATAATCACAGCCCACAGGCTTATAAATATCTACGTAATACAAAATTGAATGAAAAAAATATTGAGTTTAAGTTCCCTAAACTGGAGTAACACAATTGAAACATATACCAAAGTTACAATCAGCTTGTCAAATTCAAAAGTCGCTCTGATTGCATATTTTAAAGGCGGTTTTTTTTCACAGGAATTTTTTTTTCACACAATAAATGACTCTTATGATTAAACACTATTTTCAACAAAACATTGTGTCATGATTTCTTGGTGAAGTGGAAATGATTTTTAACGACACGTTAAAGATCAGCAACGATCAAGTAAAATAAGAACTGAATTGAGGCGCGTACTTTTATGCTACAAAAGCGGCAATATACTACATGATCTTTAACTTTGTCTAAGACGTTTTTATTTTAAGATTTTGCTGCAAATCGCGGAAAATTCCGCTATATGACCTTTGACCCCGAACGAAAAAAATCCAAGTGTCTGATCGATGAAGACTTTTTATTATATTTCATTTAAGATGATAAGATAAGATTTATTTTAGATAACATCAACCATAATTTATTAGTATGTTCGCCTATTACTATGTTAGTATGTAATTATTTATGATGGTCTTTTGAACAATCCTACCCACTTTCAGCGGAGTGAAAATCTTTGTAGCCTTACTCCTATAATTTCGTTTATATTGACCGGACTTTTTTTTTTCTTTTTTACGTGCGCAAAATCCCCACGGATACCTCCCCACCGGAGCCGGTGGAGGAGGTTATGTCGGACTCGAACCGACTAAAACGCACGCCGCCTGTGGGTCGTTTTGGTAGCCGAAGATGAGGTTGACAGGCATATCCCTCGCACCCCGGCCGACCCAGGGCCATCTCTTACGATCTGGCCCTCTTCTCGGGTGTGGGGACTACAGAGTCCCCAACTCGTCCCCGGAAACGGGGAGGCGCGCCAGGCGCGCCACCGTACCGTCGCGGCCTGCTTCTGCCAAAGGATATATTGACCGGACTATTAGAATTTTACAATTTTGTATTTGCATTGTCATAACTGGACATAACATAGATTAGATAATAGTATAATTACACTGGTATAGTATGCCTTTATACCCGACTACGCCAGCGAGTGTAATACATTTCCAATTATAAACCGAAAGAGAATTCATGACTATCTTTTAGACAGCGGTCGGTTATTGTAACATCATCTGCACATGCTACAAAAAGATTTTTATGGACCATACCATTTAATAGGGTGTACTTACATACAAGACCTTACTGATAGTTTTTAGTCAACCATCCCTGCAAGACGGGTGCACCTGCTAAACAATAAAGACTTTCCTCTCAAGGTTCCCAACCCTGAAGAGCTTTTCTAGGAGAGACTGCCGTTTGACTCCTCAGAGATAAGACAGCAATCGCTTCCAGGAAAATCGACATACCAATAATAACGAAATAAGGAATAAACTGTAAACTTTGCTCCAAGGATGATGAACAATCCAACTACAAAACATATTCGACATTTCTCTTTCTATTTTCAAAATTACATTAAGTGTATAATGTAATTTTGAGAACAAGAGTGATTTACAAGTGTTTTGGTTCGGAGCGTGCCTCGAGGCGTTGTGTCAGTTGGTTCGGACCGGATATTACAAGACTCGTCGCCGCCTTCGTTTTGTTTCCAATATTGTGTTTCAATTTTGAAAGTCTTTCATAGAGCTTGCCCAATCTTGAAGTATTTAGAAAGCAATAATGGCATTGGAAACAAATTTTCTGATATAAAAATGTATTGCGAAGTTATTTAATTTAGTCTTTGATATAGATCTGTTTGTGATGAGAGAATAATTGAATACGAAATGGTATTTGACATAGTTATTTAACATAATTGTTTTTTTTTACTGTATTGACAAGTACTACTCCGAAAAAAGTACACCTATTTATTTATGCCTGTTTTCTCGACCTTTCGACGGCGTTAGACATGGTTAGCTATGAACAACATAAATACATGCATACATACTTGCGTAATACATTACCCTCGCTAGCACAGTCGCGTAAAATAAAATAATTCAAATTTATCGAGTAGGGTATGAAAATGAAGGGATTTAGGAGATAACCAAAATATATATACATATAATCACGCTTTTATCCCTGGAGGGTTGGGCAAAAGTGAATTAACGCCCACATTTCACCAATCATTGTATTCGGTTCCACGTAATAGAGGGTGAGCCTATTGCCATATTCCGGGCACTATTGTTGACTCAAGTCATGCATCTGAGGCTGAGTCTGGGCTGTATATATGTCTGATATTAAACAGCCATATCCCTTAGTCGCATGGGAAGAGATAGGGTAGCCCTAATTCTACTCTGTCGGAAACCACGCTGCAAAATATATACATGTCATATCATAACTAAAAAGTTTAAAATAATAGTAAACTATGGTACTTATATGATATACATATATGATTGTGTTCTTTTTATTGTATTGACCAGCACTACTCCGAAAGAAAATCACCTATTTATGCCTGTTTTCTCGACTTCTCGAAGGCGTTAAAGAAAGAAAGAAAATACGTTTATTAAACACGTTACACGTAAACGCTAGACATAGCTATGATATATTATGGCAAAACTGAAATAACTTCTCAATGCCTCTCGACATGATAGAAATTTTCAAGTTCTTGTGATCTTAACCAGGTCAACGTCGTTCGAAGGTCGGTTCCTCTATCGAATCCGTATGGGTTGGAGTTTGTATCAACAATATTAGTTACGCTGATGACATAGTGCTGTTGAGTGCCGCAGTGTATGTGTGGTTTGTCCAAGTTGCTGGGCGTCGGAACATGGCTTGCTCTATAATGCAAAGAAGAGTAAATGTATGGTCTTTCGGACCGAGGATCGATGCTGCCCGAATTCTGATCCACCTGTTAGATTAAATGGTGTTGAGTTAAAAAGATTTAAACAGTTCAAATATCCCCAGCACATCGTGAGCTCTGACCTGGAGGACAATGCGGATATCGATAGAGAGTGGAGGGCGTTGGCTTTGAGGGCCAACATGATTGCCCGTAGGTTTGCACGTTGCTCCGGGGCAGTCAAAATAACTCTTTTTAGAGCGTTTTGTACATCCCTGTACGCGGCCAGCCTATGGGTAACTATCTTCGTGTTCAGTACAACATGCGTTCAAGGTGTTGTTGGGGCTGCGCCGGCACTGCATGTTCGCAGGAGCCGAGGATGTTCACCAATGCCCGTGTTACTGTTTCTAAACGACGATGCGTAAACTGTGCACACCTATGGGGCGTAGGCTCCGGACCACCTCCAACAGCATTCTCAGCGTATTTGCAAACAGGTTTGATTGTAGGTACATTAACCACTGTTATATGATTAATGTACTGACAAACAAACAAATGACTCAAAGGCAGACGTATTATATAATGATAATTTAATTCTAGTAGTATTTATATTATTTTATTTGGTTGATTTATTTTAATTTATATTATTTTATTTTTAATATTGTTTTTTATTATTTAATTTCATTTTAAGTGTACAACAAAACATAATTATGATCTACATTTAAAATTTTAAAAAATAATTGAATTGGTAGACAAGTATATGGGACTCCTTATGGAAAACGGTCACCGTAGCCTGGGAACATCTACAAACCAAGGTTTTACTGGTTTTGCTGAAATCTATTTCTGCATGTTTTGAAAGACTCTGATCTTTTAGGAAACCCATCGCCAAGTAGGTCATTTGACACTGAAATATGAAGATTATTTCAGTCGTTTTTACGCAAAAGAGTGACAAACATTCATATATACTTCTCCAACTTTCACATTTATTTCATTAGCAGAATACACGGAACGTCTGACAGAATGTGTCAGACGTTTCTTGACGTCAAAATTCCCAACCAACATCTAAGTAGATAATAAGAAAAATAATCCCAGTACAAATAACAGAAGAAACAAATAACATAGCAATCTTAATTCCATTACCACAACAGAGAAACAAGCGCTGACATCCAATATCCTCGGCAACTCCCAGGCGAGGATATTGGATGTCTTCGAATACAAAACATTCATCCAATCCCACCTCCTCATGTTACTTTCAAAAAAATGACTGACGCATAAACAAAAACATTTTACTGTCGACGTTGCTAATATCCGGAATAGAACAGTTTTTTTCACACAAGCCTCAATGGGATTGAAAGTCGAAAAACTGACGCGGGCCAACCCTCAAATAGAGGCCATTTATCTAAAGCAGGAGATGACTGTCGCACGTCGACAGACGTCCAGCTTCCAGAAAGTTGTTTTTTCCACACGTCATATTACGACGTCGGTCATTTCTGAAGATAATCTCTATTGTGATTTGTGGTTCCTTTTGGACGCCCATTCACGTCGTCTCTTGAGATTGTTATCTAGATCAATGGTGTTACTTACTATCGTTATATAATATTGTTATTGTGTTTGTGCTATCGTATGGTATTTTGGAGGGTATCTGAAGCTATTAAGTACTTTTTTATTGGTGATAATTTTCGACCATAATTTTTTAGATAAGATGATTTGGTCATTGAATTTTGGCCACCTCATCTTTTTTTTTTTTTTTTTTTTAATTCTTTATGCACGATGTACATTGGCGGACTACGACCTACGGCATTCTCTACTAGTCTACCTTTGGATGGTGCAGAGCTAGTACGTGGTAGGCGCATATTAATGAGGGATAAGTTAGGTTCAATAAGATAAATCGATTTGATTGTTCGATAGCATGTAGATAATACTATAGATCAGTTACATACACTTACATAAACAGTACATATATTTACATACCATAAATCATACATATCTAATTAATATACATATATAACATAAATACAATATTATATAAATATACGAGAGTGGTAAAAACATTATTGTTGAGCCAATAACTCTGCCAATTCCGTGGTGATCAACTGCCGTACCCAGGACTTGAACACATCGCGGCTTGTGTTCTTCCTGATCTCCTAAGGAAGTGCATTCCACAGACGAACGGCTTCAACAAAGAACGAAGAGCCTAAAAAGTTCGTTCTATGAGTTGGGAATGCAATTAGCCGATTGAAGGTTGATTTGGTTGGTTGACAGGATTGAACGAAGATTTCTATCATTCCTGGAACATAATAGTTGAAAATAAGACGTTAAGTAAGTAGGGATAGAGGGAGAGTTGAGGATATTGTAGAGAGTAGTAAGTGTGCGTAACTCTTCCCATGCGGTGTCGTACAAGGTTATCAAAACATTAGACATATATATACAGCTCAGACTCAATCACAGATACAAGACTCGAGTCAACACTGGTGCCCAGAAGATGGCAATAGGCTCACCCCCTGTTACTTGGGACCGAATTTAATGGTTGGTGAAATATGGGTGTCAATTCACCTCTGTCTAACCCTTCGGGGATATAGGCGTGATTACTTGTATGTATGATTTGGTTGATATCCTGGGATAAGTTTATACGTATGGTGACTTGTGATTTCAAAGTTCCAATGTCAATGCTCAGGCCGGGTAATATTCTACGGAGTTTCACTGTTATAACAATTTCTGTAGCAGCTGATTTCCGTTGAAGCAAATATATTCTAGAGTGGAGACAGTGAAGTAGCAAACGGTATGTGGCGTTCCGTAAACCTTTTGCTGATTCGCGGTCTCGGTGAATCCTCACTCAGATGGACGGACGACTCGAAAAAGGTAACAGAAAAAAACTGAATGCGGAAGACGGTGGACGCGAACCACGCGGGAGGACTCATTAATTGATTCATTCACTTAAAAGAATACACATTCTGAAAACTCCATTGGATTTTCCAACTCATAAACCAAATTTCTCAAATATTCACACAATAGTTAACTGCATCATCATTCCAATTTCAAAGTAAACCGAAACAACATACAAATACTTTACGCTCACTGTTATAGGAGCTGCTATTATGTTAATGGTTAATCCACAAAATTAAGTTGCGCCGTACGCAAGTTGCACCCCACCACAGCGGGGGACTCCTAACAAAGTCGCGTAATAGATGCTTTAACCCAAAAACGATAAAGAGGTCTCATTTGCATACGAAGTTCGTTAACTTTAATTACTGAGCCCCACGGACATACTTATAATATCTTTGTTACGACGAATTTACACTAAGGGGTTTAACATAAGGGTAGAATATCGTCTGTCTCTATCTAAGCCATTTAGTGAGACAAAGATGGAAATATCAGATACAGGGTAAGTAAAATTAAATAAGTAATTAACTTCTATAAAGTAATAGCAGTTTGTTTATTTGAATCGCTTAGTACTATGTTAAGATGTTTGCTGTACTGAAACATTATGGAGTATAAATTTAGTACAAGTTAGTCGAATTATGTGAACAAATAAAATAAAATATATTGTGTGAGGAATTATTTGCTTTTGATATGTGAGCAAATATACGCTTAGCATTTTTTTGATGTCTTACTTAGTTTCGTGTAATTAGAACTATCTAATTTGAACTGTGCGTGTTATTTCAGTATCAGTCAGAATTATACAATTATTTATATTAAACATACATTCATATCACACCTTTATCCCCGGAGGGTTAGGCAGAGGTGAATTAACACCCACATTTCACCAATAATTGTAATCGGTAATAGGTAGTGAGCCTTTTGCCGTATTCCGGGCACTAGTTTTGACTCGAGTCATGCATCTGAGGCTGAGTCTGGGCTATAGGTATATATATGTCTGATGTTAAACACGAAACCCTTAGTCGCCTTAGTACAACACCACATAGGAGGAGATGGGCTGGTCCAAATTCTACTCCGCCGGGAACAACACAGAATGTATATTTATTAGTATACCTACATTATAATGCATCAGTGGAATACGTGTATACCAATGTAAAAACGAATGTTTAATTGATATAATCGTTCGATTGTACTTGGAATGTACTGTATTGTACTAGGAAAGAAATCGATTCTTAATACACTAAGCATAATTGCATCGAGAAGTATTTCCACAAAAATAGTTTAAGTGTTTCACATATAAATAGAAAATTTGAGGAGGTAGGACACGGCGGTATTTCCGCCCAATTGAGCAGTCCGTCTGGGGAAGTACCTCCGCCCTACAGAATGCCGCGGTTATAATAACTTCGTGTTGTGTTCCCAGCGATGAGTAGGATAGCCAGAGCTAACTGGAGAGTTTTTGTGCTGTCAGTGGGACGACCAAAGGCTTGTTCTGCTTTGTCCTCTACACTGACGGCACAAAATCTCTGTTCTTACAGAGTCGGCAGCACGGATGTGACTTCACTGGTGTTACACACGTTCATAGGTCATGGTAATCACTTCTTTAATCAGGTGGGCCGTGTGCTTGTCTGCCACATCGTTAGGGGGTAGGACACGGCGGTATTTCCGCCCAATTGAGCAGTCCGACTGGGGAAGTACCTCCGCCCTACAGAATACCGCGGTTATAATAACTTCGTGTTGTGTTCCCAGGAGTAGGGTAGCCAGAGCCCACTGGAGAGTTTTTGTGCTGTCAGTGGGACGACCAAAGGCTTGTCCTGCTTTGTCCTCTACACTGACGGCACAAAATCTCTGTTCTTACAGAGTCGGCAGCACGGATGTGACTCCACTGGTGTTACCATGACCTATGTTCATAGGTCATGGTAACCACTTCTTTAATCAGGTGGGCCGTGTGCTTGTCTGCCACCTAAGTAGCATAAAAAAAAACGAACGATGTGTAAACCCAACTGAACTTTTTAAATTATGTCCAGGAATGGGACAGTTATCTCATTCATTAATCCAAAATATGCTCGTTCTAGTATGCACCATATATTTAAAAAGTTATTTGAAACTTTTTCTACTTCTTCAAAACAATTGATCGCAAATCGACTATTCTCAAATCAACTCGATACTTTCAAACCGAGCATACGTTACAAAAATACGAAGGAACAGTCTATTTTCATGTAATACCTCGCATGCTAATGTACATATTCAATTTATGGGTCCTATTAAAGACATTGCAGGCAAGTGGGCTGGTTCGAAGTCGGAGCACGTTGGCGTTCGTGTCGGACCGAGCACGAATATTAACAATCCGACCAGTTGTAGCGGCAGTTTGCACAAAACTGGCATTTGGCAGACACTGAAAAATAAAATCGTGTTACACACTGCGTTGTTGGAATGAAATAGAGTTTTCAGACAGTTTTGCTACATAACTGGAACATTTGATTTGGATAAAATGTTTTTTAATACCCGACGCAAAACGACTGACGGGGTGTTATAAGTTCGACGTGTCTATGTATGTGTGTATGTTTGTGTGTCTGTCTGTGACATCATAGCTGCTGAACGGATGAATCGATTTGGACTTTATTTTTTTTATTTCAAAGGTATATTAGTCGGGAGTGTACTGGCTATGTTTAAAAGAAAACTGTCCAAGATGGCCGCCGCCAAAAAAGGACGGAGTGCATATTTTTTCCACAACTTCCTCAATATATTATAAATAACCCATATTGAGCAAATGAAAGGGCTTGACTAGTTAAATACCATACACTATGATAAAATTCTAAGCCAAGGTGGTCGCCACCATAGAATTGCAAATCACATTTTTTTTCAAAACACGCTAACCAAATGAAAGAGCTAGACTACTAGGTAGATTTAAAAACTGTGAAAAAAAAATTAAAGTATGACAACGCTTGAATAAAAATATTACCAGGCTTTTCAAATTTAAAGGTAACAATTTAATTTCAACTTTTTGGAGGTGGTTTTTTGTGGGTTTTTTAATCATTTGTTTAATTTTCTAGTCTGCCAGGACTACAAACTATCCTACACTACATAATGAATGTTCTTGGTGAAAATAAGTCTGCGACGAAATGTTTATCAGAAAGAAAAATATGTATCTTTTGATCGCCTTATATACAATAACAAAATATCTTATGTACATAAAAAGCTCAAAGAACATTTCCTAGGCGTAAAATAGATTGTTATTATATAGATATATTATTAAGAATTAGATAATTTGGTGGATTGTATTCGGTTTGTAAAATTCGATTGTATAATTTGTTGTACGTATATATATGTAGAATTGTGCCGACAACTCAATAGCACAGGTATAAACCTGAGTGGTTTTTTGATGCTATTACTGTGTAATCCTATGTATTTAATGTTTGGTTCTGATAAATAATAAAAAAAAATACGGTATAGGAAATTTAGAATTTCCAAGACGTGGTCCATGTTACTCAGTTGATCAATGCACCCCCCCCCCCCCCTTAAGGAACTGGTTGCGGATTGAAATCCCGAATTGAATGTTCACTTTTTCCAATTTCCTCTCTCCTAATTCCTTTTTCAAATTTCGCAGATAATTAATTGGGTATTTTCCTGTTGTTTACTTAAAATAAATTATTTAACTGAGCTTATTAAATTTAAAATGGTAAAAAAGCGGTCGAAGTTGCGTCTGTTCTTATTTGAGTGTTTTTATTTATTAATCATCCACTCAACCTAGATATTTTAGTAAATGGTTTTATGTATTTTAAATCATTTATTTCTCATAAAAACATAAAGTTCACTTAAAATTAGATTTACAATAATTTAGAAATTAGAGTACGCCAATATATAAAAATTAATTATTACATTATACAATTAAAATATTGTCCACATTTTTGTACAGTCAGAGTGACAGTCTAATCTATTAACCCGCCCCTCATCGTACCTGGTGCAAAGGTACCCATGACACTGGCGGCATTGCCCCGTTGAACAGCTATGGCCAACCGTTGCCCCAGGTACGAGCCGGAGCGGGAGTCACCGGTTTTGTCCCTCAACCTGCGCCCTAATTCGCTCACCAGATTCTTGGCGTCGGTACCCCAACTACCCATTGTCTCGACCGCAAAGGGAGCGAACATATATTGCTCTGTCAACGCCGCATATTTCTCTCGTTTTTTATCCGCTGCGTCCTCAGCAGCTATTATAACGTACAATAAATTATTTCATAAAATTTCCATATAACTTCAGTATCAAAATAAACGGGATATTTACCATGTTTCATTGTTTTGAGTTCCTTCGTGATCACGGTGCTTGCAACAGCGCCGAAATATCTGAAACTCAAAATAATGAAACATGGTAAATATCTCGTTTATTTTAATACTGATGTGAGTGACCATGATAGATTATTTAATCTATCATGGTCACTCACACATTGGTATTTATCTATATTACATTTATCTATATAATAATTTATATTATATCTATATATATATTTTATCTATATAACTTGCCGTTCTGACGTTTAGTAAAAAGGAAATAATTTGAATGGACAGTCAAAATACTCAATTATGTTGTTACGCATCCATGAACGATTTTGTGACCTCTGTGGCGTAGCGGCAGAGCGTTCGACTGCTACGTAGGGGACGCGGGATAGATTCTCGCTCAGTGCCAATATTTAAATATATATATAAATTGCTATGGTCTAGATGTATTCTAATATGTAATGATTCACACAAAATGTGTTTATCCACACTACCTAATACAACGCAACCTTTTCGCTATTATTACTGTTAATTGATAGCACTTGGTGCTATTTGTTGTTAGACATATTAAGAACACACTTGTACTCAGTACAGGTAGAATAAAAAATACTGTGGAAAAGTACAAGTGTGCTCTCAACATGCGCAGGCTTTTGGGTTTGGATAGTGCGCTGCGTAGAATATATATTTATTCATCATGAGCAGGAATAACATAACGGTTAGTTTAAATTAATTTTTTTTACTATACCACTTAGGTGGCATACAAGCGCACGGTTCACCTGATGGAAAGTGGTTACCGTGGCCCACGAACGTGTGTAACACCAGAGGAGCCACACTCGCGCTGCCGACCCTAAAAGCACAGAGTTTCTGTGCCGTCAGTGTAGAGTACAAAGCAGGACAAGCCATTAGTCATCCAACTATCAGCACAAATCTTTCAGTGAGCTCTGGCTACCCTACTCACCGCTGGGAACACAACACTGAGAATTTAAATAAGCTTCAATATTCTATTATCTACAAAGCAAAACAGCATGATTTTTTGAAGCTCAAATGCGTTTCTCAACATTAAATACAATAAACAACGTAATATGTATGAGTGATATCACCTGGCACAGGCAAATTTTGCTTAAAAGGTGACTTCGATCACTGTACATTTAAACTGTGACTTATTTTTAACGAAAATAAATTATTATTATTATTATTAATATGTACGCAGCTTTATCCTGAGATATAATCACCGTATCTCTGGATATAACTCTTGCATGTTACTCAGCACCCCGTCGAGAGCATGATGAATTCAACTGTCTTCCGTAAGGTTGCGTTTTCGCTGAAGCGGAGGTGAGCGGAAATCGTTCTGATTCATGGATAATTGGAGATGAGATATGGATTACGACCAATTTCATTGGTCGGTTCTTGCATATCTTTACATATCCTACCTGCTCTGTTGTTCTCCGTGTTTTAGTAACGCACTCTTATACTGGTGTATTGAATATCTATTGCATTGGAAATAGTTTTTCGCTACTACCCACTAAAGAGTATGCATTGACATGTGTATATAAGCGCTCTCGAGATGACCCTGTGTCGGCTGGAGTACAAGGGATATGCCTGTTAACCTCTCCTTCGGCAATCAAAAACGACTCACAGGCTTCGTGCGTTTTAGTCGGTTCGAGTCCAACATAACCTCTTCCACCGGCTCCGGTGGTGGGGTATCTGTAGGGATTTTTCGCGCATAAATAAAAAGCTCTCTAAAAATGACGTAATAAGCTTCTGCCGCCTAAGCATATAATTACATATACAATTATCTAATTTTGGGAGAGCTTTATGTCCAGCACAGACTGTGATGGGCTAATTGATTGATTGATATGTAATTTTAAAGTTTATTTAAGACAGCCTTAGGTAGTGAACGCGACCGCTACGCAGGTGTGGGTTTGATCCTCGCTCAGTGCAAATATTTGTATGCATGATTATGAGTGCTTGCATCTGACTGGTCTTGCCTCGTAGAGCACGTTAAGCCGTCGCGTTGCTCCCGGTTGCGATACGAAAATCTATGGCAGTCATTACAGGTCATTGGAGCCCTAAAAAAAGTCCATCAACTGATCTAACTGCAATGCTTCGATATCGTCATTTAGTTGTGGAGGTCAGATGGCAGTTGCTTCACGGAAAATACTGAAGTTCAGCCAAATCCGCAGTTAAACAGACTCCGAGTTGAAAGCTTCGGATGCAACTGGAATAACCCTAGGATGAAGAAGAAGATATAATTGTAAAGTGTTCGTGTCTGTATATGGGACACGAGGTAGGACACGGCGGTATTTCCACCCAATTGAGCAGTCCGACTGGGGAAGTACCTCCACCCTACAGAATACCGCGGTTATAATAACTTCGTGTTGTGTTCCCGGCGGTGAATAGGGTAGCCAGAGCTCACTGGAGAGTTTTTGTGCTGTCAGTGGGATGACCAAAGGCTTGTCCTGCTTTGTCCTCTACACTGACGGCACAAAATCTCTGTTCTTACAGGGTCGGCAGCACGGATGTGACTCCACTGGTGTTACACACGTTCATAGGTCATGGTAACCACTTTCCATCAGGTGGGCCGTGTGCTTGCCTGCCACCTGAGTTATGTAAAAAAAAAATATGGGAGAAATTTAAAAGAACTTGGGCTATGTTGTATTAATGACACTGTATACTATCCTTTTTGAAATGCTTGCCAGTTCATATGTTTGTCCGACATGGACGCTAAAACTACTAAATGGACTTTGATGTGATTATTTTGTTAGGAAGGTTATGGTTAGGCTTAAACTTTTTAAGTATGTATATATTTATACAATTATGTATTATATAAGTAATATTGTATTATTTAAGTAATTATGTATACTATTTAATTAAACGCCAACAACTCCCAAATAATCCAACCAACATACATTTCCATCCAAAGGTTACCTGGAAGAAATTGCGTAAAGCGATAAGGCCGCCTTTGTACAGCTCTTGTCTTCTCAATTTCTGTAACATGAATATTGTAATTGGCGTACAATAAAGTATATAATAAATAAATAATAAATAAACCTTACGAGTCGCAATCGGTTGAATACAACCGGTGATGTGATTAAAAGTCTGAATTATCGAAATCCACGTGAGCGTAGCCTCGAGCACCAGTTAAAACTGGAACTCATACTCCAGGTATAAATCCCGATCAAAGGTTTCAATACCATATAATAATAGCCATTATGTACTCAATGTCAACATGAATGACAATATTAAACCCCTTGTCCCCCCCATCCCCCACATCGTTACATTTTACACCAAATTAACCCGAAGCATACAGACACACCAGCAAATACCCTTTATGTGTTAAATCTACTGGAACGCTGGAAATAAATGATCGAATAGCAATAAAACATACTTTATTGCATAATTGAATTTTATTTAACGACCAAATATAAATTTATGGGGTCTTCTGAGATATTAATGGGTATGTGTGCGAAACTGGGTATTCTTCGGAATATATATTTTAGGCCTAAAAAGTGCTCAAAGTCCGTGCCCTACACCCGCTGTACATGTACACTTCTCTTGGGTGTATTTTGAGGATAGCAGAGGGCGCTACGGCTATCATACTTTTACACACACAGATTACTTATTAACAAACAATCCGCGCGTCCAAGGGCCGCGCTTATCCCACGACTTAGGTCCAAAATATGGTTCCCAAGGCATACTAAAGAAAGAATATTACTATAAAATAAATTGTACTGTCGTTCGGTTATGATGGACGTGATAATTTATGCTTCTAATGCTATTTTGTATTCAGTGAACATGTATAACGGCATCTCATTCCATTTCTTGGTTCTGAAATTTTGTTTATACTCTCTGGAAAAATATTTTCGTATACAAAACGCGAAAAGTAGTCGATAGATTGAATAAAAATGTCATTCAAATCATTGTCATTACAGTGTTAGTCCCTACAGTTCAAAGCTTGAAATACAAGACCGGGGATTCTGGCTCTACTAATATTATATTATCTACTAATGTGTAAAGCGTAAAGCACCGGATTAACGTTGGTTGGATGAAATGGCGGCAGGTTACAGCAACTACATGTGACTCGCGAATGCCCCTTCGATTGAAGGGCAAAATTTATAAGAGCATGATCCGGCCTGCCGTCCTGTATGGATCGGAGAGTTGGCCAGTAAAGGTGACGGATGAAAGACGGTTGCATGTAGCCGAGATGCGAATGTTAAGATGGATGTGTGGTGTGACAAGAATGGATAAGATTAGGAATGAATATATTAGAGGAAGTTTGAGAGTAGCACCAATCATAGAAAAGCTACGAGGAAATCGTTTGTCCTGGTTCGGGCATGTAATGCGTAGGGATGAAAGTAATGTCGTAAGGAAGGTACTAACTATGGAAGTGGATGGCTACAAGAAGAGAGGGAGGCCCAAAATGCGGTGGATGGACTGTGTGAAAGATGACATGGTTAAGAAGGGAGTGAATGTTGAAATGACTGCAACTAGAGATGAATGGAAAAAGAACACATGTTGCGCCGACCCCAAATAATCTTGGGATAAGGGCAGGAGGATGATGATGTGTAACTGTTTTATGTACCAATTGCTTTATGTGCCAATCCGTGTGGTGATGGAGAAAGAATACAAGAATCACTACCCCGTCTAATCCGAAGGGTGTTGTAAGAGGCGACTAACAGCAAAATACGCAGACGATATCACTGCGAAAGAATTAAAACTCAAAATAAAACCCTATACCAACCCGTCTGGCCAGCGTGGAAACAGTAGGCCAAAGCCTTCCAACATTGGGAGAGGCCTATGTCCAGCAGTGGGCTGCGATAAGCTTATTGATTGATTGATTATGTACCAATAAATAAATAAATGCGAATACTCGTATACATTTTTCGTAACTTGACTTTTAGAAGATCAACTGCTTTCTGATCCTTAGAATCTCAACAGAAAACCCTGCTGTACACTAGCTTGTGGGGGAAATTTACTTGGACTATCTTATGGGGTGAGGAGGGCAATTACAGCAATGACACTAAATCCATATTATCAATCATTGATGATACCTTGGGGTGTACGGAGCCTCACCAAGGTCGCACCTATCACCTGTAATATGTACACTTACTTATTATCGGACTAGGCTCTAGCACAGGCTTTCCTCTCGGAGTTAGAAATCCAGAAGGCAGTTACTTCCAGAAAAAACGCATAAGTCAAGGATCCAAGGTGGAAACGCTGAATGCAACAGGAAACCACATTAAAATGAATACGATAATTAATGATATTCTATGGTCTGGCGATCCTCATAATAAACATATTCCAGTAAGCATATCGTCCATACGACAGCCAAGATAGCGTGACAATGGAACATAAATACCAGAGTGTAGTCCAGAACAAGTTATTAGCCCCGCTAGTCTGTTGTCACCACTCTTTACGATAGGAAACGTTGACATCTATAGGCCCCATGATAAAGCCCGTAATATATTGAATGTTGTACTAATGTTCATGTGAATGTGGGTGATTATTATTGATGATAATATATAACTAAGGGAATGAAATAAGCTAGAATATATTGGTTTAGTCGACTAAAGATGTTATTATAAGTGTTTAAGTTTGTTAGGTATCGGCGAGTCGGTTTCGATGCGGTGCGAGTTTAAACCGTCATAACCGGCTATGGATATGGAGTAGGGTCAAAGAATCAAAGAATCCATTTCATTTATTCAGTGTCATTTCATAAAGAGCAACTATGAACGTCTAAACGTTGATTTCCTTTCTTATTAAATCGATATTATGCATATATACATATTTTATACCACTTAGGTGGCAGAGAAGCGCACGGCGTGTGTAACACCAGAGAAGCCACACTCGCGCTGCCGACTCTGTAATCACGGAGTTTCTGTGTAGAGGACAAAGCAGGACCGCAGACCTTTAGTCATCCCACTGACAGCACAAATTCTCCACTGAGCTCTGGCTACCCTACTCACCGCTGGGAACACAGCATGAAGTTATTATAACCGCGGTATTCTGTAGGGCGGAGGTACTTCTCCAGTCGTACTGCTTAATTGGGCGGAAATATCGCCGTGTCCTATCTCCTGAGTTTGTTGTTTGTGGTGAACCCGCGCCTCCTGCGTAGCAGCTGAGTTCACTACCGCCATGTCACAGATGCTGTCGTCTTCCTGTCTTGCGGCTGGGCATATACAATATATAAATAGAAGTGCAGCCTTGTGGGCCTATTTACCACAAATACGTATATTTAATACGATTCAAAATAAATGTTGTAGTTAGGCATTCTTGTTTGCCAGATATTACTCGAATGAAGACAATGGTTTTATAATCAAACACTCAGCTTTATTTGCTTTTATTGTATGATGAAAAATAAAACCTAACTACTGATTTTTCACTTTTCCCTAGAATGTATTGTTTTTAGAGTAAGGTGCATACTACTATGAATCCTTCATTTTTTTTTAACATTTAAATCCCCTCTCCCCCACCCCACAGGAGCCGGTGGAAGAGGTTATGTCGGACTCGAACCAACTAAAACGCAAGCCGTCGGTGGGTCGTTTTGGTTACCGAAGGTGAGGTTGACAGGCATATCCCTCGCACCCCGGCCGACCCAGAGCCATCTCTCACAATCTGGCCCACTCCTTGGGTGCGTGGTGGTATATTATCTAGTTTAATACTTTTGAGAGCGTGCTTTTTCTGTAGTCGGGTTTCATTTTTCAACTTTATTTTTATTTACAATATTTCAGGGCTTTCTGTTGAAAGCCCTGAAATGTGTAATTTAAATATGAAATATATACATATTCGAAATGTGCTAACGGAGCCTATTAATTTGACACTAAACGCGGCATATTTATCTTAAATTTATTTTTTAAGACAGTACTTTGTAACCACTAAAGGGCGCCACGTAAGATTCAGTGACTCGTCATATAGCCTATAACTAGCGGACGACTAAAACGTTTCTACTGATACCTCAATTGTCCAGTTCTAATCAGTAGTTGAGAAGCTATGAGGGAACAGAACCTACATACATACATACATAGCCTGTCAAAATCATAACCTTCCCTTGTCTTTGCCGTAGTCGAATAAAAAGTAGGTCAATGTTTATTTTGTCATAGGTTTTATTTACTGTCTCTTAACGTACAAGGAAGCCTTAGGACCTCCTGCGGGCATGGCAAAATTGTAAAAATGGGAAAAAATAACAAATGCTTGGTGCTGAATCGTGGTTAGTATTCCATTATTCTTGTGATTTATTCTTAACCACATAAAATAATATATACTATCGTACCCAACACGATATAAAATAAATAAATTGTCATACTCATACTCTTCCTCCCATCGGTTTAAAATGATCGATGATAAATAGGCAACCATTACGTGTTCAGTATTTGGTGTGTCAAGTTGAGAGGAGTTTGACAAATGTAGGGGAAACTGCGGGAAGTCTTGACAGCTTGTTGATTAAATGATCTCGTGTTTCCTCCCCGTATGTTAACAACAAAAGTAGCTCAAACAATTCAAATTTATTGATCACAGTACCCCTAAATGTCTCGTAAAATAATGAAGAAACATTAAATATATCAATCTATTCTTTTGTACCAGAATTAAATTCAGTATTTTGTACTATACCGGCTTGTATTGTCTTGTATAATTGTATTGCAGTTTCTTGTATTTCTGTATTGTAAAATATGGTCTGGTAGATACTGAGTTTTATATTTATAAATGTGTACACCATCAAATTGGGTTTATCCCTATAATGGGTTAATATTAAATTGTATATATGGAAAAGTAAACAAATCAAAAAAACTTAGTCCTCTAAAGATCATAAAACTACTTACATATTCATCGTCACGTCACGTCACGTTCAAAGTTTCTGTGCCGTCTGTGTAAAAGACAAAGCAGGACTAGCGTTTGGTCTTTCGACTGACAGCACAAAACCCTCCAGTGAGCTCTAGCTACCTTACTCACCGCCGGGAACACAACACGAAGTTATTATGGCCGTGGTATTCTGTAGAGCGGAGGTACTTCCCCAGTCTGACTGCTCAATTGGACGGATATACCGTCGTATCCTACTTCCTTAACTTAACTTAAATAAGGTTTGTAAATATTTTAATGTAAATTATTATTACTATGTTGACTGGACTTAGAATCGCTACACAGAAGTTTAAGGAAAAGTTTTATATGTGTGCAGGACACTACTAAGAATTCATAATTATACTAAGTATCGGGACTTCTCGCGAATTATATTTTGGAACTTACTATTTCTGCCGACGTTTCGGATGCGTTGCAGCACCCGTGGTCACGACTTGACTAGTCTTCGAGCGTCGAGATGTATGTGGGGAACATTTTTTGAGCGCCTACCCACCATTACACTTATTATGAATGGTTAGGCTGGCGACACACCACACTCACTATGTCAGTTTTTAACGGCACTGTGTTTTTTGGTTTTAGTATCTTAATCACTGGATTCCACGTTCCGGATAGCTTGAATCCATCTTCCCTATTGAAATTTTTATATTTTTTGATTTCAATGGCTTCACGCACAATCCGTGAATAGTAGTGGCGATCAGTGGAGAGGACTTTGGGTTGATGAAGCTCAATCCAGTGATTGGTACCCGACTCAAGATGTTCTGCTACTGCCGATTTGTTGAACTGACGGTTTTTCACAGCTGCGATATGTTCTCTGACTCTCTCTGCAATGGTTCGCTTGGTCTGGCCTATGTAGGAACTACCGCAGCTGCAATCCACTTTATAAACACCCGGTGTTTGTAGAGGTATGACGTCCTTCGATGTTCGCACATATTTAGCTACTTTGGCGAACGGTTTAAAATCGTCTTGATGGAAAACTTCCGTAAGCAAGATCCGATTTTGTCCGTTACACCTTTCACATACGGCATGTATGCCGGTTGGCGGTCAACATCCAGCAACATCTTCCTCGGTGCACGTCGCGGCTTTCTAGCACTCGTACCATACCCGTTCACCTCAAGAACCTCCTGAACATGATCCAACTCCTGCTGTAGGTGCTCAGGGTCACACAGGTCATTAGCTCGCTTGATGAGCGTCGAACTTACGGATTTTAAGTGAAGTGGGTGATGATGCGAGGAGGCGTGCAGGTATCTATCTGTGTGAGTGGGTTTACGATACACAGTGTGGGCCAAGGAGCCATCAGTTCTCACCATCAACTTTATGTCTAAAAAAGATAATGTTCTTTTGTTCTCAATCTCATACGTAAACTGTGTCTTCACATGTAATGAGTTGAGATACTCAGTAAAGCGAACCACCTGCTCCCTGTTGCCCTTGAATATACAAAATATATCATCTACGTACCTTTTCCACAGCCTAATTTGGGCGTGGGCGTTCTGAAACACCATTTCCTCAATATGTTCCATCCAGATATTAGCCACGACTGGTGCCAAAGGGCTGCCCATGGCGACGCCGTTTATCTGGAGGTAATTTTGACTATGGTAAAGGAAGTAGTTCCCTTCGAGGCAACTCTGCAGCAGGGTCGCATAACAATCCGGTAGACCATTATCCTTCAATTTAGTTCCAATAATCTGCAGACAGTCTTGTAATGGAACATTGGTAAATAACGACTCAACGTCAAAACTTACCAGAAGCTCATCTGGTTCCAATCTAACGTCTTTGATTATGTCCACAAAATGGCGAGAATCTTTCACAAAAGATGGTGTTTTTCCCACTAATGGCTGCAGTGCTTTAGCAATGTGTTTCGCTAGGTCATAGGTTGGCGAGTCAATTTGACTTACGATTGGTCGCAGTGGCACATTGGGTTTATGCACTTTGGGCAAGCCGTACAATTTTGGTGGTTGTGTGATCTTAGGTCGGTGTAATTTTTCGAACTCATCCTTTGTGAAGTCCTCTTCGTGCTCCTTGATCAAATTACGTATTTTACGTGTTACTCTTGAAGTGCATCCTTATGCATATTGAACGCATCCGAAACGTCGGCAGAAATAGTACCAAAATATAATTCGCGAGAAGTCCCGATACTTAGTATAATTATGAATTCACACCGCGAAAGTTTAAAAATAACATTAGCAAACCGATACAGGCCGGAAATTGCACAAAAAGTGAAAGACCTTGAATATTATCGGAAGAAGTGTGCGCGTATATCTACCTCACTTGTTTTTCTCACGAAATGCCGTGATTGGGACATTATTCCTACGTGTGTACGTATCAAACCGCGGAGTGATATTGCGTATTCCGATAAAATTCTAAGACATACGAGTGGTCGTTTACTACGACAATTAATCAACAACAACTATGCGGAGTTAAGTAGAGTGCACAGAGTGTTATATGTGTTACATTTGGAGTGCAGTAAAAGGTTGACCGGGAGTGACTTTGAATTGGTGGATCGCATTTCATACCAACAAGCAGAGAGAACCTATGAACTATGCAGCACCACGCATGATAGGAAATTTGCCAAATTAACAGCACGCCTACACAAGAGTACACATCATGCTCAAAATAAGGCCGGTGACACACTGAACAATACGGTGATCAATTTGTCAAAGATAGACTTAGACCAGCCAACCTTAAGTATACTACAAAAGGGATTGAATTACGCTCTTACCCCGAAAAAAGTGCCTTATGAAAACATTATCTGTAGCGTAGAGGAGGCAATCGCTCGTAACAGGATACCAGTTTGTGACGCGGACACCTTACGACAAGATGTCGCCCATGTCTTACGGAAGGCTCGCCTTCCGAAAAGCAATGTTACCGTCGAAGAGCGAGAGGCTTTGGTTGCGTTGCGGAATAATGAAGATGTACTGGTACTTAAAGCTGACAAGGGGAATGCCACCGTAGTAATGGAAACAACTGATTACGAAGCAAAAATACAAGACCTACTTGAAGACACACAGACGTATAAGAGTGTTAAATATGATCCCACTTCAAGAGTAACACGTAAAATACGTAATTTGATCAAGGAGCACGAAGAGGACTTCACAAAGGATGAGTTCGAAAAATTACACCGACCTAAGATCACAGAACCACCAAAATTGTACGGCTTGCCCAAAGTGCATAAACCCAATGTGCCACTGCGACCAATCGTAAGTCAAATTGACTCGCCAACCTATGACCTAGCGAAACACATTGCTAAAGCACTGCAGCCATTAGTGGGAAAAACACCATCTTTTGTGAAAGATTCTCGCCATTTTGTGGACATAATCAAAGACGTTAGATTGGAACCAGATGAGCTTCTGGTAAGTTTTGACGTTGAGTCGTTATTTACCAATGTTCCATTACAAGACTGTCTGCAGATTATTGGAACTAAATTGAAGGATAATGGTCTACCGGATTGTTATGCGACACTGCTGCAGAGTTGCCTCGAAGGGAACTACTTCCTTTACCATAGTCAAAATTACCTCCAGATAAACGGCGTCGCCATGGGCAGCCCTTTGGCACCAGTCGTGGCTAATATCTGGATGGAACATATTGAGGAAATGGTGTTTCAGAACGCCCACGCCCAAATTAGGCTGTGGAAAAGGTACGTAGATGATATATTTTGTATATTCAAGGGCAACAGGGAGCAGGTGGTTCGCTTTACTGAGTATCTCAACTCATTACATGTGAAGACACAGTTTACGTATGAGATTGAGAACAAAAGAACATTATCTTTTTTAGACATAAAGTTGATGGTGAGAACTGATGGCTCCTTGGCCCACACTGTGTATCGTAAACCCACTCACACAGATAGATACCTGCACGCCTCCTCGCATCATCACCCACTTCACTTAAAATCCGTAAGTTCGACGCTCATCAAGCGAGCTAATGACCTGTGTGACCCTGAGCACCTACAGCAGGAGTTGGATCATGTTCAGGAGGTTCTTGAGGTGAACGGGTATGGTACGAGTGCTAGAAAGCCGCGACGTGCACCGAGGAAGATGTTGCTGGGTGTTGACCGCCAACCGGCATACATGCCGTATGTGAAAGGTGTAACGGACAAAATCGGATCTTGCTTACGGAAGTTTTCCATCAAGACGATTTTTAAACCGTTCGCCAAAGTAGCTAAATATGTGCGAACATCGAAGGACGTCATACCTCTACAAACACCGGGTGTTTATAAAGTGGATTGCAGCTGCGGTAGTTCCTACATAGGCCAGACCAAGCGAACCATTGCAGAGAGAGTCAGAGAACATATCGCAGCTGTGAAAAACCGTCAGTTCAACAAATCGGCAGTAGCAGAACATCTTGAGTCGGGTACCAATCACTGGATTGAGCTTCATCAACCCAAAGTCCTCTCCACTGATCGCCACTACTATTCACGGATTGTGCGTGAAGCCATTGAAATCAAAAAATATAAAAATTTCAATAGGGAAGATGGATTCAAGCTATCCGGAACGTGGAATCCAGTGATTAAGATACTAAAACCAAAAAACACAGTGCCGTTAAAAACTGACATAGTGAGTGTGGTGTGTCGCCAGCCTAACCATTCATAATAAGTGTAATGGTGGGTAGGCGCTCAAAAAAATGTTCCCCGCATACATCTCGACGCTCGAAGACTAGTCAAGTCGTGACCACGGGTGCTGCAACGCATCCGAAACGTCGGCAGAAATAGTAAGTTCCAAAATATAATTCGCGAGAAGTCCCGATACTTAGTATAATTATCACTACTAAGAATTTTGGAACTTGGCCAACCTCACGTGCTTGACGGACGTGGCTTTAGCATAGGCTTTGGGTCATACGGTAGTCGCTCCCATAAAAGTCATACAAACCAAACCAAAATAAGGATTTTAAAATATAAGGACAAAGTCAGATGATGGACTATCACCTCTGCCTATCCCGGAGGGAAATATATGTGAGCGTAAGTATGAATGTAAAATTATCGAAGTAACTATTTTGTGTATTAAAAACATTTGACTAAATCATTTTATGCTTTTCAGTTTCAAAGGTTGTTTCACTTCACTATCAAATAATTAAGCGACACATGCTCGCTTTGTTTGTCGAACTACAATTGGCCCACTTTGCCTACTTTGCCCACAACGTACACGAACAATTTACATCTTCAAAAATTCTTTTGTTCTTTGTGTACTTATACAAAGCACCGGGTCACAGCTGAATCGTACGGGTATTTTTCTTGCTGTTGCTGTAACGTCTCCTGCGATTTTAAGTTACTTTGTTTGTGTACCTGTGTTAGGAAAAAAACTGTAGTTATCTGCCTTTGAATAAAAATAGCACAGATTTGATAATTTCCCATGGAAATTGTATAAATCTGTTTTTGAATTGAGACTCACATGTCTGTAGTACAATTCCATAAATTTTCATATTTGCATAAACCCTTATTGATAGTTTTTATGTAAAAAATATATTATTTATAAAGTATGAATATGAAATTGAAATAATATGGTAATCATTAATCTGTAAGTGTATCTAATGCTAATCACAGTAGTGACGCGTGTTCAGTAAGTTTCAATTAATGTTTAGGAATAACTATGAATCGTGTTTTACATTAAACTGTTTACCAGTAGGGAACAGAAAACAACTGCTCATCGTTGGAATTGTCAATATTCAATGTACATACCTACTATACCGCAGAAGGCCTGTCTCCAATTAATCCGCAGCTACCAAACATGACCTTTATTTTTTCAGGTAAGTAAACAAATAAATCTCCAAGTGTTTACAGTTCATTAAAAATGTGATTAGCCCATTCCACCAAACCCTCTTAAATAATATTGTGTGTTCACATTTTATGGCAAGGAGCTATATTTTCAAGCCTGAAATAAATTTTGCATTGCAATATGGAAATTAAACTTACTGTTACATTCTTTTTTTTAACAGGTTTTATATCCCACAGAATATAAATCTCAAATTGTGATACTAATAATTAATTATCTGCAGTACAAGATAATATTAAAATTGTAAAGTACTGGCAAGTTCTGGAAAAATAAAAATTTGAAAAAAGAATATTGCAGTAAGTTTACTGTTTATGGTACGGAAATAAAAATATCATAATTAAAGTGCGGGAAGGCAGCGACTCTAAAGAAGTGGATTACTTCTTGTCTGGAGGCTGGCGTCTCATAAATACTATACTAACATTAGCAAGCTTTACGTGTACAGGTTAATAAAACAGACAATATAATTAATCGTAGGATCGCAGCTTATTGAGTTTCTAGTATCAGTTCGTTCTCCATTTTAAGTTTAATTTGATTTGCTTTTTTTATACCACTTGGTTGACAGACAAGCACACGGCCCACCTGATGCAAAGTTGTTACCGTGGCCTATGGACATGTGCAACACCAAGGGAGTCACACTCGTGCTGCCAAACCTGTAAACACAAGAATTTCTGTTCCGTCAGTGTTAAAGACAAAGCAGGACAAGCATTTTGGTGTTCCCACTGACAGTACAAAATCTCTCCAGTGAGCTCTGGCTACCCTACTCATCGCCGGGAACACAACACGAGGTTATTATGACCGCGGTATTCTGTAGGGCGGAGGTACTTCCCCAGTCGGACTGCTCAAATGGACGGAAATACCGTCGTGGCCTACCTCCTCCAAAATGCTATAGCTTAATTTACTTCAGTTAATGAGGTACTAAAAATAATGTTACTAAAATTTTTCTCTCATTTCCTGTTGTCGATTAAGGGGTAAAAAAGGTTTATTATACCCACATTCCAAATGCTTACAAAAATATCCCAATAATAAAAAACCTCACAATATTCAAAGCCGAAGTCAACAAACATTGTGTATTCTGTAAAAACATTCACAAAATGTTGAAAATAAAATTAAAAGGATCAGTCTAACTTTTGTTTACTGTACTGACCACAATTTGGCAACGCAATCCTGAAAAGACTCTGCAAGGAACTTGGCGGGCTTTTTCGGCTATTTACAACATACTAGATTTTGGGGACAGGTCTACACAGTCTCACTTAATATTGTTCAACTTACATACACTAAAATTAACGTGGAGTCACTGGTCTTTTTTCTATAGCGTAAGTCTAAAGTCGTATGTATCTACACCGAACAAGTATTCAAGAAAAACTTCTCCATAATACCTTGAGCCGCAATTACAGTCCATTCCTCGTGATAAATATCCGTACATTAAGCTCAATGTGACCGTGTACCGTCTCCTCGCGGTGCTGGCATCAATCAGGCCATCTTGGGACAACCACAAGCCCTGGGTGGATTAAGGCATTTCTGTCCTACATAATCTGCGGTTTTGTGAACAATGTGACCACGCCATTAGATTGTACTATCTTAAAGCTCTGTTGAAATGTGCCGCTTATTTATTTAAAATATACAGTGCGGTGTAAATGTCGATTAATAAATGAATTTGGTGAAGGAAATTGTTCAGGCGTGTACTGTGATAAATTGCTTTGTTCATAGTTAAGTTCACGGTGGAATAGAATTGTATAACCACCCTATCTCTTACTAACGGTATTGTGATAGAGGAATAAAGTATTATGACAACTTTTTGCCTAAGAGTATACCTACATGGTATATTTTTTTAGATTTTGACGCTTTTTAGACACTCCCAAAAATAATTTTCAAGCTGGATTCTACAAATTAGAGGGTTTTTGTGCTGTCAGTGGAAAGGCCAAAAGCTTGTCCTGCTTTGTCTTTTACACTAGCGGCACGGAAACTCTCAATACTTGCAGGGTTGGCAGCGCGTGTGTGACCCTCTTGGTTTAGCACGCGTCCATAGGCCACGGTGACCACTTTCCATCAGGTGGACCGTGTGCCACCTAAGTGGTATAAAAAAAAAGTCTAACTTCAAAAATTGTGCTTTTTTTACGTGCGTAATATCCCCACGGATACCCCCACCACCGGAGACAGTGGGAGAGGTTATGTCGGACTCGAACCGACTAAAACGCACGACGCCTGTGGGTCGTTTGGTTGCCGAAGGTGAGGTTAATGGACATATTCCTCGCACCCCGGCCGACCCAGTGCCACCACTCTCGATCTGGCCCTCTCCTCGGGTGTCAAAAATTGTATATGAACTTTGGGGCACGTGGTTTTTATACAGTTTTTTTTTAACTGTTATTTTTACAAAATATATAAAGTAAGATGCTGCAATTCATATACCATTGTGATAAACCCCAATATCTGACATGGTAAATCCTAGTTTACTAAACAATATCTTCTATATTCATAAAATTATAGTAAATATAATCATTTCAAATCAATCATTTCTGTAGTCATTTACACTCAATTGTTTACTTTACAATGACAAACATCAACCACCAAAACCAATCTTCCAGGGAACCTTAAAATTTCCTGCCAACCATCCACACTCAATTTCCCAAGCCACACCCGAATTAATACACGAACGCATTATATTATTCATTCCCAATAACCCTCCAATACTGTGGATAATACCGCAACGGTATTAAGAAAACAATCGCTCATTCGGCGCAGTAATCACACACGCGTTATTCCCAACACGCAACAAACAATTCTAACGGAAAATACATTTCAATTCTTTATTGAATCCCGCCTCCCAGCTCCCCATAACTTGACTCTCTAGGGTTTATTCGTCCATCGTATCGATGTGCTCGCGGTTGAGATATCTTTCAAATTATTGATTGGGTTGAAGGGATTATTGTTTGTTTATTTGATTGAAGCTTATTATGTACATCTGTCACTGAGTTTTCTCGTAACTATTTATACGACTGGACCTATTTTGATGTCGATTGATTTGTCTTTATTACGCGAATGTTACCTGATCTTAATTCAATTTTAATTAATAGTTTAATTTTTGATTCATAATTTGGCGATATTGATTCTATACTAGAAACGGGCATTAGTACTACATAAAGTGTTTCTTACAAAAGAACAAACTGTAATACATCAAAAACCCACTTTGTTTCTCTGCATTGTTCTCAATATCTGCCACGTTTCAGTGTCGAAATGCAGACGATTGTAGCATCCCCATCGGCATAATCCTCTTTTCACAATCACTCTAGAGTTCTAATCATTCTTTTTTCAAAAGCGAACTTGCAAAATATAACTCTGCTACAATTCCGTATATTTCTGTGCCGTCAATATCGTGATTGTTATTTTCTGAATCGGTAACGATAATTTTTTTTGACGTTTTGTGTAGGGTTAGGTTTGTTTTCATCTTTTCATCTACTGTACACAAGGTGTTTCAATTAATTTACAATAATGTTGACGGGAATTAAGGCGATCATGGTATAGATATACCTTTGGTTTGCCTGGCATTTCATGGATCATGGAACGCGATAGTTTAGAGGTTATTGTTTTCAATAATAATTGTCATAATGGTTGATTTATTATTAACGGTATAAAATAAAAAGACAGCTTAAGAAATGAGAACACTGAAATACATTGTATTGTAAAAAAAATGAAAAATCGAATGTTTATTTTATTTCTAAAAATAGTCCCTTCTTCGATTTTTGGGCCATTTGCATTTAGCCCTGGACTTTTCATCTTCTTATTTTAAACAGCTGTGTTCTATGGAGGTAGGACACGGCGGTATTTCCGCCCAATTGAGCAGTCCGACTGGGGAAGTACCTCCGCCCTTCAGAATACCGCGGTTATAATAACTTCGTGTTGTGTTCCCGGCGGTGAGTAGGGTAGCCAGAGCTCACTGGAGAGTTTTTGTGCTGTCAGTGGGATGACCAAAGGCTTGCCCTGCTTTGTCCTCTACACTGACGGCACAAAATCTCTGTTCTTACAGGGTCGGCAGCACGGATGTGACTCCACTGGTGTAACACACGTTCATAGGTCATGGTAACCACTTTCCATCAGGTGGGCCGTGTGCTTGTCTGCTACCTAAGTTGAATAAAAATAAAATAAAAAAAAGAACAGGATGGGATGTACTTAAAGGGCTCTTGAAAACAGGGAAGAAAAGTGCATAAATGATAAAATACTACATAACTTGACCTAACATAGCTTTGAATATTATATAGCCTTGTTTTGCGACGGCCGGGGTGCGAAGGATATGCCTGTCAACCTCCCCTTCGGCAACCAAAGCGACCCACAGGCGGCGTGCGTTTTAGTCAGTTCGAGTCCAATATAACCTCTTCCACCGGCTCCATTAAGGGGGGTATCCGCGAGGATTTTGCGCACGTAAAAAAAAAGCCTTGTATTGCGAAATGACATCATTTTATTAAAAACGGTATAGAACCAATGAAGTATTATTGTATATCATTGGAATGACTTAATTACATGTCATATAGGTATGTCTATCAAACAGAACTAAATATTTAATTCAATCGTTATCCCTAGGGACACGGTACCTCGTTAGGGAAAAGCACACCAAACTGTGCTAGAATTTGTAACAAAATTGCAAACGTGCAAACATGATTTTTTTTTATTTGTCTGTATTGTATAACTCCTATAGAAATTTTATCGTTAAGTTAACAGCTCGGACCACTACATCATCTTTAGGAACTGAAGTAACATTAATAACACTCGGAATAATCCTGTATGACATAAATGGATATAACAAGGATGTCCTACAATTAAATCTATCAACGTAATATGCACAGTTGCATACGTCACAATTAACCTAGACGCATCCCCCGACTCCATCGTGCCAGGAGTAGGTTTGAACCGTGCCGGCCCAATTTATACGTTCACGGCAAATACCAGTTTTCACTGATTGCGAATGTTTGACCACCGGCCGGTACCGACAGCATATCAAACATCAGGTGTTCATTAAAAGAATAATTAAATATTTATGATAAAACTCGTAGTTACACTCGCGAGCACCCTTTGTCACATTTTTCTAGTGTCCTTAATTAAATCAGGTATCCTCAAAAAAATACCAAATCTATCTTCTTATTTTAAGCAGCCCCCTTTTTTCTTATCTTTTTGTTTTTCACAACAACCTGTAAGAAATTAGGTTCTTGATTTTTCAGCCAAAATTTATCAAGATTCGTTCATAAAAACCGCGAAGCCAAACTTACCCCGTTTTGTCTTCCATTTTCCCTTCTATCAAAAAATGATCTCGACAAAAGTTGAGTCGTTAAATCAAGGAACATGACGTGTGCTAAGTTTAGTGTAAATCGGTTAACATACATACGGATCTAAAGCTTTTCGCTCGCTTCACTCGCTCAGTTAAATAGTTTTCATTGTGATCGGGACAGTTTACAGAATCATGTCCTACCAAGTGTACTATGCAAGCATTTAGCTCTACTTGAATTCTTAAAAACATACATATAATCACGCCACATTATCCCCGCAGGATTTGGCAGAGGTGAATTAATTAAATATTTTGGGCACTATTGTTGACTCGAGCCATGCATCTGAGGCTGAGTCTGGGCTATATATATCTGTCTGATGTTAAACAGCTCTATCCGTTAGTCGCCTTCTATGACACCGCAAGGGAAGACATGGGGAGGTCCAAATTCTACTCTGCCGGGAACCAAGCTTAATAAGTATGTGAAGATACAGTTTACGACAAATGTAGCATAATTAATTCTGATTTATTGGTAACTATGACTTCTCAAAGTCTCGTGAAATAATTGACAACACAGACACACATTTCACTGCAGAGCTTTGGCTATGTTTAGAACGGGCGTGTTTGGGTGAAAGCCAGGAAACTCATGGAGAGTAAAAGGACAGACCCAATATTAAACTATTTTCTACCCCAGAGGGAGAAAAGTGTGAGTGATTTTTCTATGATTTCTTCTGTCAATTTGTTGTCATTAATATATTAGCATAGACAAAAGATACAAGTAAAAACAAACTTCAAAAAAATACAAATACTTAGTATTCTTATTCTATCCCTACATACTAACGAACCGATTTCCAAACGACATATGGGAGGATTCATTAATGCGCAGAAAAATGTGGGACAAGGATCGTTTGTACCTCAAACATTCACGTTTTTATTCCTAAATCATTGGAGCATGAGTAATCGAGTACTGAATTAGGGAAACCATTTATATGCGAAATTATGCTAACTTTATAAAAATCACTTGACATAATTTTACTAACGTTATAAATTTACTAGATGTTTGTTTTTCATTCACACTCTACGCTAGTTAGTTAGTTACGCTAGAATTTGGAACAGGGATAGTTTTATGCCTAAAATGATTACCATGAATTGCGGGAAAGGGAAGCGAATTCTACGGGGGTGGAGATGAAGGCCTGAATCTACTCGTAGTCAAGTTGAATTGGGCATCGAAAATCTTGATGTGACTTACTATAATGTTAACTGGAATTAACGCGATTACGAGTCAGCTAATGCAAAAATCGAGTCTATCTATATTCTTTATATTTTGTCTATCTATATTTTGAAGGAGGTAGGACACGGCGGTATTTCCGCCCAATTGAGCAGTCCGACTGGGGAAATACCTCCGCCCTACAGAATTCCGCGGTTATAATAACTTCGTGTTGTGTTCCCGGCGGTGAGTAGGGTAGCCAGAGCTCACTGGAGAGTTTTTGTGCTGTCAGTGGGACGACCAAAGGCTTGTCCTGCTTTGTACAGATGTACTACACTGACGGCATAAAATCTCTGTTCTTACAGGGTCGGCAGCACGGATGTGACTCCACTGGTGTTACACACGTTCATAGGTCATGGTAACCACTTTCCATCAGGTGGGCCGTGTGCTTGACTGCCACCTAAGTTGTACAAAAAAAATATATGTCGCTGTCAATGTGTATAATCTGGTATTCTATAAAATACCTAGGCAGTGTATAAAATGTCTAAAGCGTATAGGCAATGTGAAAAATATTATCAAAAACACACATGCTCTACTCCCGTCTAACATTCCTAACATCTCCTCCTCTCATCCAGTTCGGGATGCACAGTAACCATACCGCGCAATTTGAATTAGATAGATTAGGTTAGAAGGTTTAACCATCGTGGTTATTGACCGAGCGAGCGAAGTAAGCGGGTGTCTCCGTTTTGACAAGGTGACTGATTTTCCTTTTTGCTGTATCTATATCCGTTTGTCAGTTCCGATCTAGGGGGCACATTTCTTACCAATTTTCACAAAACTTGGCAGACATGTTCTTTGATTGAAAACCCAACTTTTCTCAAGAGTTTTATTGATAAGAGGGAAAATGGAGGAAAAGAGGGGACAGTGAACTGTCGCGTTATTTATGAAAAGATCTTGATCAGTAGTTTTTAAAAAAATCATACCTCGTAAATGTGAACTTCGTTTTAATAAAAAATGAGAAATTAAAGGGGGCAATTGAGAGGGTTTTGCTGTAGCCGTTTTTTATACGAATTTATTTTAATGAGATTTTATTAAGTGTGCCAGAAAAATGTGGCAAAGAGTGCTCCTGAGAGCTACTGTTCACAGAACTAAATATTCATAATATTTTGTGCAATACCTTATTGCACCGATTCATTCAATACAATGCCTGGACATTATACACATTTGTGAATACTGTGTAGAATCTCTTAAAAAGTTAGGAATGGTCTCCTAAAAACGTTTTGCTATAACTACGAGTATAATGGTTAAAGTCATTGAGCTTACTGCCCCGTTTCAAATATACATCCTGTATATATGAAAATGAAGGTGATTATGAACTAGTTTCAATCTCCTCACAAGATATATAAAAGCCTCTATACATATAAAAGCGAAATACCAATCACTGATTAATCACGAAATCTAAGAAAATGTAACACCTACAAACTTGAAATTGGCTGGTAGGTTCCTATTAAGGTGTAGACATCCGCTAAGAACGGATTTTACAAAATTCCACTCCTAAGAGGGTAAAACGGGTCCAATATATACTTCTATGTGTAAGTAAGCATATGTTTCATTGTATAAAGCCAGCTTTTATCTGCCGATGGTAAATAACAATGAATGAAGTTCACACCACCCGCAGCCACACTTAACAAGGGGTATAATGAATATTGATCAGGCATTTTAAATAATTACCCGTGACCACGATTCGTTTTTTCATTTGTGTAAATGACTGTTTTAAAATATTCATTGAATGAACGAAGCTGTTTAATAGCAATGCATTTTAAAACAGTTGTTTCATTACTTTTGTTGTGTCGATATTTATTGTAGGAAGAGTTTATAATTGTAATAAATGTCGCAGCAATATTTGGATCCTTACTGTGCGGGCGAACAATTAAAGGCTTTAGGTCCTTAATGAAATTTAATGTATACATGAATATCTCTAATTGCATTCGTCTGGGTATTTCTGAGCCTAGGAGAGCACGTCAAGCGTTCAGTTCAAGTAGTCATACGAATATCTATAGCAGTTAATATTTATTTTTTTATACCACTTGGTTGGCAGACAAGCACACGGCCCTCCTGATGGAAAGTAGTTACTGTGGCCTATGGACGTCTGTAACACCAGAGAGTCACAGTCGCGCTGCCAACCCTATAAGTACGAGTTTCTGTGCCGTCAGTAAAAGACAAATCAGGACAAGCCTTTAGTCTTCCCACTGACAGCACAAATTCTCCAGTGAGCTCTGGCTACCCTACTCACCGCTAGGAACACAACACGAAGTTATTATAACCGCGGTATTCAGTAGGGCGGAGGTACTTCCCCAGTCGGACTGCTCAATCGGGCGGAAATACCGCCGTGTCCTACCTCCTTCAATATTTAAGGGTAATGGGCGCTAAGGCCCACACAAAAGGGCTGATCACCTGTTCCGTCAACGGCATCCCCACTAGAAGTAGTAATAGGTTCTGAAATAAGACCTAAAGAAGGCCCAGACTACTGTTTTTGCGTCTCTATATGGAAGGGGAGTTTGATTCCCATACAATGCAACGAAGTCGTCAACGTTGATGGTACACAGGTCGAAAGAGTGACTGTCGAGGTCATAGTGCTGATTGTCGATTCGAGTGCGGGCGTAAAAAGTCTATTACAAGTCAGGTAACTAATAAATTTATCGCTCATTTGATGGTAAACGCTGTCACCATGGCTAATAACCACTAGTAACCTACAGGAAAAGACGAAGGGCTAATAGTAGGACGAAAAAGAGTTTACCTCATACTAGAATTAAAAATCTACTACATACTACACAATGTAATCTAGATCTCAATCAAGTATTTAAACATACAATGAAAAAAATATAACTCCACTAATTAATTCAGAAACACAATGCAGTATATGACTCCACAATGTTGGCGCGGCGGTCAGGGAGACCCGGTGAAACGGTTATCCGCTGGCCGCCCGCAGGTTGTACGGTTCCCAAACCTGGGGATCACTTAATCTCCGTCCCAGGAGGCTGAACCAGCAGCCTTTGTAAAGTGCCCGATGCTGTAGTCGTGCCGGAGGAGGAAACCGGAGTGGACTCGGCTACAGTATTTGGGAGGGGACCGGGGGCCCTTCCGCCCGCCGCGCCAGCCACTCACACAACCCCAGCTTGTCAGTGGTGGTACGAAGCCTAGCTTTGTCTTCTGCACTGGGAGCACAGAAACTCTCTATACCTTCCTCCCCCTCCCCACCCCCCACATAGGTCATGAAAGGAAAAAATAAGAAAAACGTTACTACAGCGGTACTATCGTCCACAATACATGTGGATTTCTGTAACATCAGGGGCCTACACACCAACCTCAACGCGGTCCATCTACATTTAGAGACCGCGCAGCCCACCTTGTTTTTTCTGACGGAGACGCAAATATCATGCCCAGCCGATACAGCCTACTTAATGTACCCCGGGTACAAACTCGAGCATAACTTCCTGAGTCGCGCCGGGGTATGCTTGTACGTCCGGGATGATATTTGCTGCCGCCGTCTTCAAGGCCTTGAAGACAGGGACCTGTCAACTCTTTGGGTACGTACGGATCACGGTGGCCACACCCGTATCTTTGCGTGCCTCTACAGGTCTCATAGCGGTGACTTGGGTACAGCTCAATTGTTTGAGCATCTGCAGCGGTCTGCGGACAAGGTAATTGAGCAATACCCTACCGCGGATTTAGTATTCTTGGGGGACTTCAACGCTCACCACGTAGAGTGGCTGGGGTCTCCTAGAACTGATTTTGCGGGAAGGGCTGCTCATGACTTTGCACTGACCTACGGATTCTCTCAACTGGTGCATTCTATTACTAGAACACCAGAAATAGAGACCCATAGAAGCTCTATACTGGACCTTCTGCTGACTTCACGCCCGGACGAATACTCAGTAACTGTGGAAGCACCACTTGGTACTTCGGACCACAGCCTCGTTTGGGCGCAAGTGACTCTCACGCGGCCTGAACCACCGCGGCCACCTCAATGGCGGCATGTCTGGCACTACAAGTCGGCAGACTGGGATGGACTGCGAGAATTCTTCGCGTCGTACCCGTGGAGGCGGCTTTGCTTCACTTCAAATGATCCCAGCTCCTGTGCAACAGCAGTAGCTGATGCGATCCTAGCGGGTATGGAATGCTATATTCCGAACCGCTGGATCGCAACAGGAGAGAGTAAACGCCCTTGGTTTAATAGGCCCTGCAGAGAAGCAAGAGACCACAAGCAATCTGCATACAGGGCTTGGACCACGGCTCTTGCCAATAAAGATCCTAATATCACTGAAGTGAAGCGAAAGTTGAATGCCGCCTCGAGGTCTAGTAAAAAAGCTACGGCCAGGGCTAAGTTTGAGTTCATCGGCAGAATTGGCGAGCGGCTTGCGCGCTACCCATCTGGCAGTCGTGCATTTTGGTCGCTCGCCAAAGCTGCCGAGGGAAACTTCTGCCAGTCTTGCCTTCCACCGCTGCAAAAATCCGATGGTAGTCTGGCCCATGGCGCTAAGGAGAAAGCCGATCTGTTGGGTAATCTCTTTGCGTCAAACTCGACTATGAACGACGGGGACGCCGAACCACCCATAATTCCCAGCTGTGGTGCTTCCATGTCTGAAGTTAAAATCACGCAACGGGCGGTCCGGCGTGAGCTTAAGTCCCTAGATGTTCGGAAGTCGAGTGGGCCGGATGGTATACCGGCGATGGTGCTTAAACACTGCGCCCCCGAGCTGTGTCCTGTACTTACACGCCTTTTCGCACTCTCATACTCCGCGCGGCAGGTCCCAGCCTCGTGGAAGACCGCATTCGTGCACCCTGTACCTAAGAAAGGTGACAGGACAGACCCGACCAATTACAGGCCTATCGCTATAACCTCCCTACTCTCGAAGGTTATGGAGCGTGTCATTAATACACAGCTCCTGAGATACCTTAAAGGAAACGATCTACTGAGCGACCGACAGTACGGCTTTCGCCACCGTCGCTCAACCGGTGACCTTCTTGTGTATCTCACAAACCGGTGGTCGCAAGCCATCGAGAGTCGGGGTGAGGCACTAGCGGTCAGCCTCGATATAGCAAAGGCCTTCGATCGGGTCTGGCACAAAGGTCTTCTTGCGAAGTTGCCGTACTATGGACTCCCCGAGGGACTTTGCGAATGGATCGCCAGCTTTTTGTCCAACAGAAGCATCCAAGCTGTCGTCGACGGCAGCTGCTCGGACCGCATGAACATAAACGCTGGTGTCCCACAAGGCTCCGTGTTGTCTCCGACGCTGTTTCTGCTGCATATCAATGACATGCTGTCTGATGGCTCCATTCATTGTTATGCGGACGACAGTACCGGGGACACGTGTTACACGGGCCGTGCAAATATCCCTCAGTCCGAGGTGGAGAAGAGTCGCGAACAACTTGTGTCTAAAATCGAGACTACTCTCTCTGGAGTATCCGATTGGGGACGACTAAATCTAGTCCAATTCAACCCCACTAAGACACAAGTATGTGTATTCACCGCTAAGAAAACCCCATTCATTGTAGCGCCGCAATTCCTGGGCATACCGCTTACCATCTCCTCGAGTATCGTGATCCTTGGTGTCGATATCTCCAGCGACGTCCAATACCGAAGTCATTTGCAGGACAAGGTTAAGTTGGCATCAAGAAAACTCGGAGTGCTCAACAGGGCGAAGCAGTGCTTCACTGCGGGGCAGCAACTCCTTCTTTATAAGGCACAGGTCCGGCCTCACATGGAGTACTGCTGTCACCTTTTTGCTGGAGCACCTGCATACCAGCTTGACCCCTTCGACTCGTTGCAAAGACGGGCATTGAGGCTGGTTGACAATCCCATACTCACAGGTAGAGTGGAACCTCTTAGCCTTAGGAGGGATTTTGCCTCACTGTGTGTGTTCTACCGCCTATACAATGGTTTGTGCTCAGATGAATTGTTTGACATGATGCCCGTAGCTACATTCTATCATCGCACCTCTCGCCATAGGCAGGGAATTCATCCCCACACATTGCGACCTGAGACGGTGCGCACTGTGCGGTATGAAAGAAACTTCATCCCACGCACACTCAAGCTGTGGAATGACCTCCCTGCTGCGGTTTTCCCAAGCGCCTACAATATGGGGTTCTTCAAGAGGGGCATCAGAAGGTTTCTTCATGGTCGGCAGCACGAGCGTGACTCCCCTGGTGTTGCATACGCCCATAGGCCACGGTAACCGCTTCCCATCAGGTGGGCCGTGTGCTTGTCTGCCAACTTAGTGGTATAAAAAAAAAAAAAAACAATATGAAAATCAATCCTCTTTTACAAAAGTATCCTTTCAATCGGCGATGAGAGGTACAAATGGAAAATTCAAAAGATCTCTCATCGAACATGAGGGTACTATCTACACTTCATAAACAGACTTATGTCGCCAGTTGGGCACAGATAAGAGCAATAAAAAGCCCATCGATGATCAACGTTGAGCTTTCCTCAATGGACGAAACAATGGAAAGATCAGAATATATTTTCCGTGGACTTTTTATCTGAATACTGAATTATTGAGTTTGTGAACGATTGTGATGTTACAATGGAATGAGAGTACATTTTTGCAATTTGATTACACAATTGTTTTTATTACAGTTACTTCATTTTATTGGCGGGTATATGGAGTCTTAAAAAGATTTTTGGAACCCAAACCTACACCTATGAACCAGAACTCTGCTAGTGCCAGACATGACTCTTGCGTACCTCTCAAAGTTTCGCTTCTGATTTACTTGGGGCCTCTTGAAGTGAACCGAACACATTGTCCTAATTGCACGCTTCTTTTTTAAACCACTTAGGTGGCAGCAAGGGGACAGGGGTGGGAAGTTACCGTGGCCAATAGACGTATACAACACCAGAGGCGTTACACTCGCGCTGCCGACCCTGAAGAAACCTTCTGATACCCTCTTGAAGAACCCCATATTGTAAGCGCTTGGGAAAACCGCAGCAGGGAGTTTATTCCACATCTTGAGCGTGTGTGGAATGAAGTTCTTTTCATACAACAAGTCACAGGTCGCAATTTCTGATGAAGAATTCCCTGCCCATGGCAAGCGGTGCGATGATAGAATATAGCTATGGACATCATGTCTAACAATTCATCGGAGCACAATCCATTGTAGGTATAGGCGGTAGAACACACACAGCTACGCAAAGTCTCTCCTAAGGCTGAAAGATTCCACATCGCCTGTGAGAATAGGATTGTCGACCAGCCTCAACGCTCGTCTTTGCACCTAGTCGAAGGGGTCAAAATGGTATGCATGTGCTCCAGCAAAAAGGTGACAGCAGTACTCCATGTGGGGCCGAAGAAGGCTTCTATTTTGTTACTTCTAACATAAAAACACTTAACTCTGCTCAGGAACCAAAACTTGAATCATATGCACAGCAGTTTGCACTTGCATCATGGCATTCTAAAATGCAAATACGCAAACAATGAAAATTAGCAACATAGACGTGACTTACTTATAAAAAAATAACGAGAAGTGTTTCACTTGCCATACTTTTTTAATTCCACATTAATTATTTTTTATTCGAGCGAAACTGAAGTCGTTCCCCAGTAATTTAAAAAAGGAATAATATTTTAATGAATCTCAATCGCAACAACTCTTATTAAAATTCCGTCCAACACAATACCTCTAAAAAACCACAAGTGATACTTATCTTCTTTGTCCCGACCACTTTAACACCAAGAAAGATCTTCAAAAAATATATTTTCCGGAAAATTTTAAGCATCTTAAGCAAAATGTAACAGTAACATAACAATACGAATCATTCACTCGGCAACAATTCAATTAGTCGCCAATTGCGCCCTGGAGGGGACTGAGCGCTTCCAACGATCCTCGAGCTGACAAAATATAACTGGTAATGAAGATGGATCACTCGCAAAAACAAGTGAAGGGGAAATAAAAATGGCGGCGAACGAAAGATGTTTGGGTAACCTCTGGCAAATGTGTCGAAGGTACAGAGTGTGTTTATTGTAGACGTGAAATGCATTACGGAGTGCTGTTTGAATTCACAACGTTTTTTTTAGGAGTTTCGAGTTGTTTTCGGGTTAAAATAACCCATTTTAACAAAAGTTAGATGTGTTTTTGTTTTAGGGGTTAGAAAGTAGACAGTTCTTGACAGCTTGGGTAAATCTGTTTGTTTTGCAAATGTGACTGCCTCGTCGTTAACACAGTGGTAACTTATATGACTATGTGTATGATGTGTGTGTGTTTGAAGTCTGTAGTAATAGGTTCATTGCCAAATACGTGGGACTAGAACAGTTAATAAGAATTTACTAACACACCTCAGCCTATGCCTTCAGAGATAATCGTGAATATATAAAAGCAGGAAGGACGCGTACTTTAATCTCAACATCCATGTATAAAATTTCCCTCCGAACCTATAAAACACAAGACGTATTTATAAAAAATCCGAAGGTATCAAGTTATAAGCGTGGAAGCGCCACACCGTGAAATTGGTCGGTACCGGCGGCTCCCGAGGGGGGGGCGCCACTCACGGCACGTCTTTTTCGACGCCAAGTGCCGTCCAACTAGCCTTTATTCATTTCACTTCCCCTCTTGAGATTTCGGAGTTTTCAGTTGTGATTCCTTTCGTACGTGCGACTGTATATTGTTCTGAGAAATTGGGATGCAGCTGTGGGTTGGCTCCGTGCACCAGATGCCTGTGTGAGTACGTGAGGCTTTACTGCTCATATGTGTTGGTGTTCGTTACGTTATTGAATGCTTTGTGGGTACGAATTGGTTGTCTCGACCACGTAAGTGACTTCGTACGCTAGAACAACACTTTATTACGTTTCGGTTTGTTTGAGATATGAACTATTAATTAGGTATTCGTGCCAATATGGTCAAATTTCAGCATACACAATTTAAAAAAAAATAGTTAAAAATAGTTGAAATGTTGTTACATATTGAGAACACAATTGTACTTTTTAATTGTTATTAGACCTGACAAATTCCACCAAGTGCTATCAATCAACAGTAGAAACAGTCTAATTGGAATGTTGATTTTTCCAGGAGCCGCAGGAAAAGAGAGATCAGGTGACCTCTCAATCCCTAGAGGAAAGCCTTTACCAGAACCTCATACATGTTTGGCCGATACAGTGACTTATTGATGAGGTAGGGTTAAACCTCAAAGATCTTGGTAGGGGGCTTTTAAATCCTTTTATACTTATAACTTGATTACGCTCTTTATGTAAAAAATACGATGGCTCTATCTTAGACAGAATAGAACACAATAACATTGTAAAATAATAAAT
Organism: Eilema griseolum; assembly: GCA_963662185.1. NCBI lineage: Eukaryota > Metazoa > Arthropoda > Insecta > Lepidoptera > Erebidae > Eilema > Eilema griseolum. The sequence continues at coordinate 23,763,814 of OY759238.1, forward strand.
GTATCCTGTATTTTTTTTAAGGATATTACAACTAATATTACTAACATTCCCTCTAACCCCTCCAACTAAGCTAAATTGCTTGAGCTAGGAACGGGACCACGTCGTCGTGTAATGACCAGGATTCGAACCCAGGACCTCGTTAGGCCGATTCATTAACCACTAAGCCACCGACGCTTAAACCACCACTTAAAGGAACATATGTTTAACGCTATAATTTAACTAAAGCCTCGGTAAACTACGTTGCAATTTATCTCGAACGCGAATTAAATGTGTCTGTTTAAACAAATCATAAACTTATTTACTATGCTTATGGTTCCGTTGTTTGTTTCATAAAAATTGTTTACGAGCTACAAATGCAGGAGAATGAGAAAAGCTCTGAATCTGAATAATTTTAATTAAACCATTTCCGTTCTGTTCTTCATAAATGTAAACAAAATATGCATTCATTCGAATAAGACACTTTGTACTTTTCTCTAACTATAATTTATTTTTCACCTGGATTGTATTGGCGATTCCGCCAACACAAACCTTTGAGAATGCCGTGAGGAGAAACCGATGAGGTGAAAAATAAAACACAGTGGTTTTCCACTGTGTTTTATTTTTCACCTAAGTAAGTACAAAGTGTCTAATTCAATATGTGTAGCAGGGTCCACCAAGCGCCACCTATCAACAGTAGTAACAGTAAGTATTCATTGTTTAATAAATATAGCGTTGTTGTATGAAATTTTAAGCATTTAGTATGCTAACTATTCAAAATCGATTAAGATAGAAAAAAATTAAACGGTTCAGGCGGGATTCGAATCCAGATGATCACCGATCACGGGTGCTTCGGGAAGTATCTGCGTCGGATGGAGAAAGAGCCAACGTCCGAGTGCCATCACTGCGACGCGAGCGAGGACTCAGGGCCGCACACGCTCACCGAGTGTCCGGCGTGGGAGTCGCCGAGACGGGAGCTAGTGGCGGCCCTGGAAGTGAGAGTTCTCACGCTCTCCACCTTGCTCGCGGCGATGGTCCGCTGTGCGGATGCGTGGGTGGCCGGCGCCTCCTTCTGCAAGCAAGTAATGCTCGTGAAGGAGGAGGCGGGGCGGGTGCGGCAGCGGGAGCGACGAAGGATTGCAAGCCAAGCTGCCCGCGTACGAAGGCAACTCGGGCGTCAGAGATCGATGAACGACCTCCGCCCCCCATGAGCGCAGGCCTGGTGGTGACAGGTGAAGCCGCCTGTTACCCTGGCAGAAGCAGGCCTGGCGCGCCTCCCCGTTTCCGGGGATGAGTTGGGGACTCTGTCCCCACACCCGAGAAGAGGGCCAGATCGTGAGAGATGGCTCTGGCTCCGCCGGGGTGTGAGGGATATGCCTATCAACCTCACCTTCGGCAACCAAAACGACCCACAGGCGGCGTGCGTTTTATTCGGTTCGAGTCCGACATAACCTCTTCCACCGGCTCCGGTGGGGAGGTATCCGTGGGGATTTTGCGCACGTAAAAAAAAAGGTGGATTCAAATCGAACCACTAAGCCACTGAACCTTCGTCTGAAATCATCCAAATTCTTCTATATTTTCATTGATTCCAGTAGTTCGTATAAATATCGGTAGATGGCTCTCATCGTTGCTATATGACGGATATATGTTTAGAAAAATTTGAATGGTTTCAGGTGAAAGTTCGGTGGCTTAGTGGTCAGAGTGTTCACCCTGTAAGAGAAAGATCGCGGGTTCAAATCCCGCCTGAACAGTTTTAATTTTTTCTGTCTTATTTGAATATAGTTTTAATTCATCAAGTTCACATAACATTTTCGTTCCATACTTGTATGACTTAAATCTGCTGAAGATGAATTTTGTCAGTGAATAATCCATTTGGCTATGCTGAATTTGTCAGTTTCACTTCATGGGCTTCAGGCGAACCCTGAGCTCTGAGGTCACCTTGGCCTAGGATGCAATCAGGAAAATACTTCCCCATGAAGATGATCATGATGATGATGAATTCGTGGGATTCGTTGAATATAACATGTTTACGTAGGTTCATTGATGACTGCAGCAGTAAAAATTAACTTACCAGAAAGCTTATCTCGTAAATGTAGGAGGTAGAACACGACGGTATTTTCGCCTCAATTGAGCAGTCCGACTGGGGAAGTACCTCCACCCTACAGAGTACCACGGTATAATAACCTTGTTTTGTGTTCCCGGCGGTGAGTAGGGTAGCCAGAGCTCACTGGAGAGTTTTTGTGCTGTCAGTGGGAAGACCAAATGCTTGTCTTGATTTTGTGTTCTACGCTGACGGCACAGAAAATCTTTGTTCTTACAAGGTTGGCAGCATGGGTGTGAATTCCATGGTGTTACACACGTTCATAGGTCACGGTAACCACTTTCCATCAGGTGGACCGCGTGCTTGTCTGTCAATCGGTATATATAAGGATATTTATTTTGTTGTTTGGTAAAAATTATTTTTACCAAACAACAAAATAAATATCCTTAAATCTTATGAATGCTTACTCTGGCCTTTGTAAGGTTCATTCACACTCAATGGCTGATTAGCAATGCATTAGATAGAGCTTGTAAGAAAATGGTTAGAAAATAAATGAACTTACTCATGCATATAAATAAATGTTTGAACCCATATGTGATAATCAAGTACTCGGCCCGCACGCCAAACACCATACACGTTGTTAATTATACATAACAATATGTTAAGTAGCGTGTAGTTTTCACTGCAGCTAAACAAAAATACTATATCATCTCTATTACTACCGCGGTAATAATTACCGCGGTGGCCTAGTGGTATGGGTAATGGACTGCTGAGATGAGGTCTCGGGTTTAATCCCAGGTTTTACCATGGCACACACCAATAACTTTTCAATGTTTTTCGAAGTTATGTGTGTATTTATCGCAGGTTTATAAGTACCCGGTCAATGGCAATAGCCTCGCCACCTATTACATTGGGACCTAAACATAAACTGGCGAAATGTGGGTGCTAGCACCTCTGCCTACCTCTTCGTGGATATAGGCGTGAGTTTATGTATGATATGTATATCATCTCTTCCTGTAAGTGTTTTTCAATCTGAGAAGAGTGTTCGCTACACTAAGTTCTTCGGGGCCAGGCTAATCTCACCTGTAAGCTGGTATACCTTCTTATTCACGGATTAGACTATGGTTCAGGATTGCCTCTTGTTTATGAGGTCTTATGGCAGTTGCTCCCATAAAATCTGTGCATATAAAAAATTAAGATGGAGAAGTAATAAGCACACTCCGAGGTCATAGCTTCAGACAGAACAACGCTAAGATAATGTTGAATATTCTTCTGCCTACATTCTAATTTATCCTACCATAAACAACGTATTTTTAATTAAAAAACCGTAGCCAATGAAGAGGCTCCAAGGCACTAACACGTACCTAGTTCACAGCGTGTGGCATTCCAGCATTCCACAACAAACAAGTACTTATATATAATTACACTTAAGTTGAGGAACACCGTCCACTGTGAAATTTGAAGGTGCACTAACTCCGGTTACCTATAGTAGCTTGTAATTTACTAAATATTTGCAACATGTGCTTCTTTGATATTCAGTACCCACTTGATGCTGTTCAAGTTTATTAATTTGATACTGGCAGTTTAGTTGTGAAATAAAATACACTTTGTATTACTTGAGAGCTGAATTCCTCTTTTTCATTACGTTCCATTCGATGTTTTGAATTCCTTTGTTGTGTGTAGGAAATCGAAAAAAATATATCTCTACTCACAACGAAGAACATTGGCTCATAGAAAATAGTTACCACGGCCTATGATTGCTTGTAACTGGTGGATTGCCGCCAGCGGAGAGATCGGGAAAGAGAAAAATCAAGAATTGTAAAAGAAAAAGGAGATATATCAGATCTTGGACTCTCAAGGTGCTTAGTCCACATAAAGATTTGGTTCATAATCCTACTTATGTCTGATATATTCAATGGTGCTTCTATGCAAACCCCATGTCCTCTGTTTCAAAGAGGAATTCCACCTTTTCCACCGTATCACTTCTTGTTTGTTTGAGAGGATTTAGGACACGGCGGTATTTCCGCCCAATTGAACAGTCCGACTGGGGAAGTAACTCCGCGCGTGTACCGCGGTTACAATAACTTCGTGTTGTGTTCGCGGCGGTGAGTAGGGTAGCCAGAGCTCACTGGAGAGTTTTTGTGCTGTCAGTGGTATGACCAAAAGCTTGTCCTGCTTTGTCCTCTACTGACGGCACAGAAACTCTGTACTTACAGGCCCAGTGCACACCGCTGGAAGCACGGCGAAGATCATTTTAAGACATCAATTTAATATAAACTTTAACGCCTTGAAATACGGTCGAAACTACAGTCGCGCGCATGCTCTTGTAGCCGTTCCTGGCGTCGAGTGCGAATTTATTCTTGGTATGCAGTTTTCGACCTTATTTCAAGGTGGCTAAAGTTTAAATTAAATTGATGTCTTAAAATGCTCTTCGCCGCGCTTTCAGCGGTGTGCGCTGGGCCACAGGGTTGGCAGCGCAACTGACTCCTCTGGTGTTACAAACGTCCATAGGCCACGATAACCACTTTCCATCAGGTGGGCCGTGTGCTTGTCTGCCAACTAAGTGGTATAAAAAAAACCACGGTTTGGTTAATTAGCCGTTACTATTTATTTACTAATGTTACTTAATGTTGGAACAGATTCAATCAAATCAAGGTGCTGTACAATGATTAAATGCCATAATTTATAAACTGTGACACATCCCCAGTGTTTGAACAAATCGGTAGGTACAAAATGCAAAATCGGTACTTATGTCAATCTTGTCGCTTCACCACGCTTCTGTGTCTATTCGTCTATTATTTTAATAATATAGAATCTACTTTGTACTTGTGGACTGCCAAAATACAATTATAGCTGCAAAATATATAGTTTGGGTGCATGTTCTTAGATAGGTGTTATGGTGACAACTCTCCAGGAGACACTGTAGTAAACATCATTTGTGCGAATGTTTCTTTTTATACCACTTAGGTGGCAGACAAGCACACGGCCCACCTGATGGAAAGTGGTTACCGTGGCCTATGGACGTGCCGACCCTGTAAGCACAGAGAGTTTTTGTGCCGTCAGTGTAGAAGACAAAGCAAGAGAAGCCGTTGGCAGCGAGATGCCTTTCGGCGCTATACCGGTTCCGAAGGGCGGCGCGGGAGCGGGGTCACGATCCCGAGCCCGAAGAAATTCGGGCCGTGAGATCCCGGCTCCACAGGGAAATGGTGGCGGAATGGGAGATACGACTTGGGCAACCAGGCGCAGGGCACGCCGTAGTAACGGCGGTAAGACCCATCATGGGGGAGTGGCTAGAGAGGCCACACGGCAGCCTCTCGTACCGTCTGACGCAGATGATCACCGAGCACGGATGCTTCGGAAAGTATCTGCGTCGGATGCAGAAAGAGCCAACGTCCGAGTGCCATCACTGCGACGCGAGCGAGGACTCAGGTCCGCACACGCTCACCGAGTGTCCGGCGTGGGAGACGCCGAGGCGGCAGCTTGTGGCGGCCCTGGGAGTGAGGGTTCTCACGCTCTCCACCTTGCTCGCGGCGATGGTTCGCTGCGCGGATGCGTGGGCGGCCGGCGCCTCCTTCTGCGAGCAAGTAATGCTCGTGAAGGAGGAGGCGGGGCGGGAGCGGCAGCGGGAGCGACGAAGGATCGCAAGACAAGCTGCCCGCGTACGAAGGCAATTCGGGCGTCGGAGGTCGATGAACGACCTCCGCCCCCCATGAGCGCCGGCCTGGGGGTGACAGGTGAAGCCGCCTGTCACCCTGGCAGAAGCAGGCCGCGGCGGTGGCGCGCGTGGCGCGCCTCCCCGTTTCCGGGGACGAGTTGGGGACTCTGTAGTCCCCACACCCGAGAAGAGGGCCAGATCGTGAGAGATGGCCCTGGGTCGGCCGGGGTGCGAGGGATATGCCTGTCAACCTCACCTTCGGCAACCAAAGCGACCCACAGGCGGCGTGCGTTTTAGTCGGTTCGAGTCCGACATAACCTCCTCCACCGGCTCCGGTGGAGAGGTATCCGTGGGGATTTTGCGCACGTAAAAAAAAAAAAAAAAAAGAGAAGCCGTTGGTCTTCCCACTGACTTTTTATATAGGGATTGTTTTTTTTTTGTTGTAACTTGTTGTAAAGTTTATAAGTCACCAGTTAGAAGTTACACCAGTCAACCACATCAAATGTCAAAGGTGTGCTTGCAAAGTAAACATTTAAACACAAGCATCTCAATAATTGAATTTAATAAACATTATTAACGAAGCTCGTTTAAGAAACAGTCGACCTTATCCCTATCTCTCGGACCGTAAAACCCAATACCTTTATGAAGAATCAAGCGAGAACGCCAGCTAAATTCTAAACGAGCCACTCCATCAGGTAAATTAATTTCACAAAAACAATTTAAGTGTCCCCTATAAATAATTTTGCTTCTCTCGCTCGGTAATAATGTAACTTGAGTGTCGCTTTGTAAATAATGCTTAGTAAGCCCCGTAGAAATGTTTATTTGCCTTTAGAATTGCACCACAATCGTGTGCAACCATAGGTTTATGTTATTTATGAAGAGACTATTCAGTGAATACCTAAATGAAATAATTAAATCTATGGTTATAAATGGGTTGCAGAATGACCTCCGTCCCCCATGAGCGCAGGCCTGGGGGTGAGTCGTCTGTCGCTCTAGCAAAAGCAGGCCGTGGCGGTGGCGCGCTTTGTACGCCTCCCCATATTCGGGGACGAGTTGGGGACTCCGTGGTCTCACACCCGAGGAGGGCCACATCTAGAAAGATGGCCCTGGATCGGCTAGGGTGCAAAGGATTATGCCACCCATAGACAGCGTGCGTTTTAGTCGGTTCAAGTCCGACATAACCTCTCACACCGGCTCCAGTGGGGAGGGGGGTATATATTTTTTTTTTTATACCACTTAGTTGGCAGACAAGCACACGGCCTACCTGATGGGAAGCGGTTACCGTGGCCTATGGACGTATGCAACACCAGGGGTGTCACACTCGCGCTGCCGACCATGAAGAAACCTTCTGATGCCCCTCTTGAAGAACCCCATATTGTAGGCGCTTGGGAAAACCGCAGCAGGGAGGTCATTCCACAGCTTGAGTGTGCGTGGGATGAAGTTTCTTTCATACCGCACAGTGCGTACCGTCTCAGGTCGTAATGTGTGGGGATGAATTCCCTGCCTATGGCGAGAGGTGCGATGATAGAATGTAGCTACGGGCATCATGTCAAACAATTCATCTGAGCACAAACCATTGTATAGGCGGTAGAACACACACAGTGAGGCAAAATCCCTCCTAAGGCTAAGAGGTTCCACTCTACCTGTGAGTATAGGATTGTCAACCAGCCTCAATGCCCGTCTTTGCAACGAGTCGAAGGGGTCAAGCTGGTATGCAGGTGCTCCAGCAAAAAGGTGACAGCAGTACTCAATGTGAGGCCGGACCTGTGCTTTATAAAGAAGGAGTTGCTGCCCCGCAGTGAAATACTGCTTCGCCCTGTTGAGCACTCCGAGCTTTCTTGATGCCAACTTAACCTTGTCCTGCAAATGACTTCGGTATTGGACGTCACTGGAGATATCGACACCAAGGATCCCGATACTCGGGGAGATGGTAAGCGGTGTGCCCAGGAATTGCGGCGCTACAATGAATGGGGTTTTCTTAGCGGTGAATACACATACTTATATCCGTGGGGATTTTTCGCACATTGAAAAAATACTATGATTATAATTGGACGTAGTAATTTCTCAGTTGTATCCAAAGTGTTTGTTTTCCAGAAGATAATGAGAAGCGTTTCCGATTGAATGAAATTTTAAAGCATTTAGTATTATAACCATTCAAACCGATTAAGACAGAAAAAAAATTATCGGTCCACACCCGTCACCGCAAGGCGAATATACATATGAAAATTTGGATGGCTTCAGGCGAGGTTCGCTGGCTCAGTGGTTAGAGCATTCCCCCTGTAAGGGAAAGATCGTGGGTTCGAATCCGCCGGAACCTCCCTTTCCCTCTTCCTACAGTCCCGGGTCCTTTAAGGGGGGCGTGAAAAAGCATATGATGAGGCCGTCAAGCTGAGTGTCACCATTGTCACACGGTATGTGTAAGTAATGGTGACCCTCTTTTCTGGGACTTTGCCTTCAGCTTACCATCAGGCGAGGCGAAGTCTAATTGACGTGTTCTATATATAAAAAAACGAAAAAAATCTAGTATAATAGGGAAATTAAGCCTGCGCCAGATCCTCATCCCTTGTTTGGCAGGGCCCTGTAATCAAACTTTGAGTCTAAGTAATTATTCAAGTCGATTAAGGTAGGATTTTTTTTTGAATCAGTTCGGGCGAGAAGAAGGTGTAGTTAAGAGTAAACTGTGCCAGAAAGACAATTATGGCATCCAAGAATATTTACATGATAAACAAGCTTGGAAATGAGCTATGCGCTCAACTATGGCACTCAAGTAAATTATTGTATTTAGACTAAGTAGATTAAGTAAAGTTTACAAATAGACTAATAAAATATGCTCGCTAAGTTTCTTGCCGGAGTCTTCTCAGGTCGGGACCCCGTTTCGAGCCGGTGGTCCATTTGCTAAACTATCTTTAATATTTATTACTAGTTTTTAGTATATATTTTTGTATCGATGTTTTGTAAGTTCAGATTTAATAAATGATTTTTGACTTTGACTTTGAAGTCTCAATGAATAAAGGTAATAAGCCCTGATTATTTTAATTTGATTGCTATTAGTTTAATAAATGAAATTTGTCATAGTAATCAGATGAAATCTATAAACAGTATCCAATGATAGAATCTTTCCTTTCTATTGAAGTCTCAGAAATCAATTCATCACTAAAATGAAAACAATTTAGGAATCTTCTAGAACATTATATCTTCGTAGCACTTCACAACGATGCAAATACGTGATGATTCTAAATCCGCGGGACAGAGCACCTACTCAGTCCAGCCTCACAATAACGCTCACTGCAATGCAAATTGCTAGAATAATACTCAAATTGAAATATTTCACGAAAACCCACAAGTTATATTAAACTCTATCCCCGCTTCACAAAGTCTAAAATGTTATATATTTCCAGAAATGAAAATGTTACCGCCATATTATTTGATGAGTGTCCTGAATAAATTTGCAAGTGGTTTACACGATATAGAAAGGTATGCTTTTAATGGCACTTCCTTGTTTTAAATTAGCAACTCGGACACAAATCTGTAATGGGGAGTCTCTAAAGAATACTGTACTTACGGAGTTGCGGTGGAATTTCGTTTATTTTGACACCATCTACTAAATTTTATACGAACAAATGCAAATGGAATTTATTAAAATATCAAACATACCAAAACATAAACTCACGCCTATATCCCCGAAGGGGTAGGTAGAGGTGCTGGCACCCACATTACGCCAGTTAATGTTAGGTCCCAATGAAATAGGTGGCGAGCCTTTTGCCTTTAACCGGGCACTTATAAACCTGCGATAAATACACACATACTTAACTTCGAAAAGCATCGAAAAGTCATTGGTGTGTGCCACGGTAAAACCTAGGATCGAAACCGAGACCTCGTCTCAGCAGTCCATTACCTATACCACTAGGCTACCGCGGTTATTAAAATATCAAATGCGTTTCAAATGTCAATGTCACTCTTTTAATGATACTTACTTGTATCTGAAAGTGCAGTAAGTAGTATTAATGTCTTTGAAGTACAGTGATAAACGATGCGTCAAACTTAATATCTACTACTAACCTTCTGCCTGCGACACCATTCACGTGGATCTCTTATAGCCAGTTTTACTGAACCGATGCAATCAAACGAACCTAAGATTTTAAGTCTGACCAAAACTTTTCTATCCAAAAACCACATCAAAATCTGTTCAGTAGTATTTGCGTCCATCACGAACAAACATCTCTAATGTTCAGTTCGTTGAGCCGTTTCTTCTCCACTTGCGACTAGGAAGCAGTGGTATACTCAGTTTTAAGCAGAATTTGACGTCAAAAAGATATAATAATATGAATTTGAATCTGTACAATTATATAATAGTATAGATAGTAGATAGAACAGCCTTGGGCAGTCTCTGTGACGTGACAGTAGTGAACGCGGCCGCTAAACAGGAGGTGCGGGTTCGAACCCCTCTCATTGCAAATATAGCAATGCAAAAAAATAGGTATTTTATGAAGAAGTATTTTATATGGGTATAGGTATTATGGTTGCCTGTAAGAGATTGTCGCAGAGCGATAAGGCCGCCATCTGTACGTATCCTACCACATTGTAACTCTCTTATTGTTGTGTTATAATGGTGTACAAAAAGTCATATTATTATTATATTATTATTTACATGCGTCTGGTTGTACCTCGGAGAGCAGGTTAAGCCGTCGATCACGGTTGCCAATGGCAGCCCATGGCAGTCGTTACCATTAATTGGAGCCCTCAAAAGTCCGACTACTCTAACTAAAGAATTTCAATATCGCTAATTGGTCAGATGGCAGCCTCAACCGAGTTGGGAAAAGGATCACAGAATGTTGATAGATAAGATAAAAGATAAAAGTATGAATTGAAAAAGCTCGACAGCATAACATAAACTCACGCCTATATCCCAAAAGGGGCAGGCAGGGGTGCTAGCACCCACATTTCACCAGTTTATATTTAGATCCCAATGTAATAGGTGGAGCCTATAGCCATTAACCGGGAACTTAGAAACCTGCAATAAATACACACATAACTTCGAAAAGCATCGAAAAGTCATTGGTACGTGGGGCGCACTATAAGTTTCCGGAATGAATATGAAAAAATACTATTAAAGGTACAAAATTAATTTATTGTTTTTCAAAATAATGTACCTTGGCGTCTATGCACTTTTTCATTCGATCAAACCAGTTTTGAAAACTTTTGTGCCACTCCTCTGTGGTGACCTCTGAAACGTGTTTTTCATACTCCTCGACAGCCTCTTCTGGTGATGAAAATCGTTGGCAGCGTAATTGGTTCTTAATTTTTGGGAACAGATAAAAGTCACAAGGTGCCAGGTCGGGACTGTATGCAGGATGACTCATGAGTTCAACATTTTTCGCCTTCAAAAAGTCGTTTGTCTGTCTGGCCGTGTGAGAACTAGCATTGTCGTGGTGCAGGATGATACGGCGTTTACGGTTATTTTTACGGAGTTCGTCAATAACTTCCGGCAAACAAATGTTCGTGTACCAGTCACTATTCACAGTACGACGATTTTCTAAAGCAACAGTAGCCACGTGTCCAGTTTTATTAAAAAAAGAAGCAATCATCCGCTTAGATGCACTTTTCACGCGCGCCACTTTGGTTGGTTTCGGCTCATCTTGAAAGACCCATACGCTCGATTGCTGCTTTGTTTTGGGATCGTAGCAATAAATCCATGTTTCGTCACCTGTTACTATGTCCCACACCAAATTTGACGCACCTTCGTTGAATCTGGTAAGCATGGCACTGCACCAAGTGACGCGGTCCGTTTTTTGATCCTCGGTCAAGTTATGTGGGATCCACCGCGAGCACAGCTTTCTCACACCCAAATGTTTGTGTAGGATTGATTGTATTTGACTCATGCCTATTTCTAAGGATGCGCGAATTTCATGGTAGGTCACATGCCTGTCTGTTTCAATCATACGGCGCACAGCATCGATGTTTTTGTTGGTCACAGCGGTGGACGGCCGACCATCGCGAGATTCGTCACTGAGATTGATACGACCACGCTTGAATTCTGCAAACCACGTACCACTGCAAAACATGAACCCCAGACCTCGTCTCAGCAGTCCATTACCCATACCTCTAGGCTACTGCGGTTGACAGCTCGACAGACGATCAGATATTGTTAATAAATGTACACTAGTAAATAAATATTTTAGAACCTTTTGTATTGCAAAATTTAGAGCCAAATCAAGCATAGATTGTTCCATGGGTTCGAGAATGCGAAACATTTATGTATAAATAATGTATATTGCGTATGCCCAAAAAGTACATAACATACAAATATTTGCGATGAACGGGCATCGAATCAGCACCTCCTGACAGCAGTCGAATGCACTACCGCTATATAACCAAGTAATTTGTCCTTTTTTAACTGACTTCTTATCTGACTACGGAATACTTAGTTTCTTAGTAATTGTCAACATGCATTATGCAAACATAATCCAGGACTAGGTAATTTTATCATACATACATACATATAATCACGCCTTTATCCCCGGAGGGTTAGGCAGAGGTGAATTATTACCCACATTTCACCAATAATTGTATTCGGTCCCACGTAATAGCGGGCGAGCCTATTGCTGTATTTCGGGCACTATTGTTGAGCCATGCATCTGAGGCTGAGTCTGGGCTGTATATATCTGTCCGATGTTAAACAGCCCTATCCCTTAGTCGCCTTGTACGACACCACATGGGAAGAGATAGGGTGGTCCAAATTCTACTCTGCCGGGAACCACGCGGCTTCGCGGTAATTTTATCACTGACGCATAATATTATCCAGGAATTAGTATATGGGTGTCTGACAATTAAGGTGCAGTCTCTCTGTTGAAAGGAATATAATAATTTCATTGCAAATTTTACACATTGGATTGATTCCAAAAATGCTTATAAAGTACCTAGGTTCTTAGTAATTACCGACACGTATTAAGCAAATATAATCTGGGATTTTTATAGGATATGTCGATTAGGCCTCGTCTCGCCTGATGGTGAGCTGAAGGCAAAGTCTCAGGAAAAAGTGTCACCATTACAAACATATACAATTTTATCGCTGTAAATGATATTTATTAAGGAAACAAACAGTCATGCACTTATGTATCTACATAACATGTTTTTCTTAAAGACTTAGAGTTCCATAAGATACTATAATTAAAACAATAACAATACAGCATACAGTGTTACACATACTTAGATTATAATATCAATATTATATACAAACTCTATAGACACACTAATGGCCACTCACATTTCACCAACCTTTAAATAATAGGAGTGAGCCTATTGCCGTCTTCCAGGCCCTATTGTTGACTCAAGCAATGCATCTGAGCCTGAGTCTGAGCTGTGTATATCTATCTGATGTTAAAAAGCCCACTACAATCGCGGCGTAAAAATTGCTACCACTTTGGTACAAGTGTGACATATACCTAAAACTAAACATCCCATGCACATATTGACAGCTTAAAGGCAACATTGACTAATGTCAATGCTTACATACATAAACTCATAAACTCACGCCTATATCCCCGAAGAGGTAGGCAGAGGTGCTAGCACCTACATTTCGCCAGTTTATGTTTAAGCCCCAATGTAATAGGTGGCGAGCCCATTGCCATTAACCGGGCACTTATAAACCTGCGATAAATACACACATAACTTCGAAAAGCATCGAGAAGTCATTGGTGTGTGCCATGGTACAACCTGGGATCGAACCCGAGACCTCGTCTCAGCAGTCCATCACCCATACCACTAGGCTACCGCGGTATTTGCTTAATCACACATAATTAGTTTTTCGAACATTTGGTTACGCATTTAGAAATTTTATGTCTATATATTATATAGTCAGAGATTACATATTAACACCCCACCATGGAGAATCACCCAACTCACCCGTCTCCGTCATAATCCGGGAGCTGGCAACACAGTGCCTGACAGCCTGACAACAAAAGGTTCAGTTCCACTTTTGAAAAGATTACAGTAATTACATTTCGTTGTAAATTTTCCGCTCAACATAACACAAACAGCGTATTGTCGCTTGAGATTTATATGCGAAAGCCGTTTCGGTTGAACTCGTAGACCGTGTTTATTTGCCGAATGGATTCGGGGGACGTGAAGTTTTTGAGTTCGACGTAACTGTGGCTCGATAAACAAATGATCGGAATACCTCCGAGCAATACGTTCGAGGTATTTGCTTTTACTAGAGTGCTTTGTACATATTTGTCTGGCTAGAAAACACTCGGGTAAAATTTTTATTTCACCTTATAACAGTCATAGCGAGTTTTACGCAAATATTTTTTTTGTAATCAAATTAAATTCAAATGATTATCGAAATGCCGCGTGGTTCCCGTCAGAGCAGAATTTAGATCACCCCATCTTTTCCCATACGGTGTCGTAAAAGGTGACTAAGGGATAGTGCTGTCTAACATCAGACAGATATATACAGGCCAGCCTCAGCCTCAGATGCATGGCTTGAGACAACAGTAGTGCCCGGAAGACGGCAATAGACTCACCCCCTATTACGTGGGACTGAATTCAATGACTGGTAAAATGTGTGTGTTAATTCACCTCTGCCTAACCCCCCGGGGATAAAGCGTGATTATATGTACGTATGTATGATTTTCGAATAGGAAAAGTAAAAAGTCTTTATATGAAGCACGTTGTAAGATACGTGTAGATATACATACATACATAAAATCACGTCCGTCTCCCATAAGGGTAGGCAGAGATCACGGATCTCCATTTGCCACGATCCTGACATTTTTTTTTATACCACTTAGTTGGCAGACAAGCACACGGTCCACCTGATGGAAAGTGGTTACCGTGACCTATGGACGTCTGTAACATTAGAGGAGTCACAGTCGCGCTGTCAACACTGTAAGTACAGAGTTTCTGTGCCGTCAGTAGAAGACAAAGCAGGACGAGCCTTTAGTCTTCCCACTGACAGCACAAAGTCTCCAATGAGCTCTGGCTACCCTACTCACCGCTGGGAACACAACACGAAGTTATTATAGCCGCGGTATTCTGTAGGGCGGAGGTACTACCCCAGTCGGACTGCTCAATCGGGCGGAAATACCGCCGTGTCCTACCTCCTTACTACTACTAAGATATACTACTAAGATATACTACTAAGATATACTACTAAGATATACTACTAAGATATACTACTAAGATATACTACTAAGATATACTACTAAGATATACTACTATAATCAGCTCGGCGAACCTTGATCCCTATGACACTGACAGTTATTCCCACGACACAACCTTGTAGTAGCGTCACCGTTATATTATAATCGAATTGGCGGTGTCTAAAAATGATATTTATTAATTTTAGGCAGATATATGCAATTACAATAATATCCCGTTGGAATTATAATAATTATTAACACTTACAAGAAATTATCTCAATCAGACTTTACGTTGACGTCCTGCAAAAGTTACTCCGTTTGGAAGATATCGACTAGTGCGGAAAAGTATCGATAAACAAATATCGAAAATGGAAACGAGTGTACAAAATACATCAATAGAGCACCTACGCTCTTAGTGTCAGATTTATAATCATTTAAGTTGTTTGCGATAATAAAATAAAGGAGATTTAACAAATTTATTGTATATACCTACTCAAATAAAACAAAAGCGGTTTATTTATGATTTTTTAATATACATTAATCTGAATCTGACAATGGTGTCACCGATTGCGTCTCAGACTCGGAATCCGAACTGCAGCTGCTTTCTCCTATGTTTATGATAAACGGCTGGTCTACTATATTGTCGTATCGCACGTCTCGATTCCAATCATCTAAGCATAGCTTTTTCGTCTTTTCAACCACTTTCCTCCAATTGTCCGGAGTCACTTGACTACATGCCTCTTGTAGCAACGTAAGCATTTTATTAGCTGTGAATGGTGGAGTGGTGTTAAGCCTGGCTGCACAACCTGAAACAATAATGGTTTAGATTGAAAATGATGCAAAGTCAAAGAGCGAGATCGGGGTAAGTACATTATAAGTACATAATTTTGTACGTTAAAAGTGTGTAATTGATATAAGCACATGGATAAAAATAAAAATGCAATTTGCTAGTGAAATAAAATAGCTTTAAATAGTACTAGCCGACTAGACAGTCACCAGTGACCTAAATAAAAACATGTTAAAATAAATACAAATCAACCCACCTTTGATCTGCGCCCATATCATTTCGATTGCATTATATTGGCAGTGGTAGGGCGGTAGCCGAATCACGGTGTGCCCTTTTGATTTTGCCATCTCATCCAAGAAATATTTCTTCTTTGTTTGCTGTTTATGAAGGTTCAACAATCTAACTAATTCCTTTTTCAGCATTTGAGTATTAGCTGCCACACCATTGTTTTGCAGCCACTCTATTATTTCGCCTTTATTGTTGTTCGCGGTAGGCGCTTTATTAATTTGCACAGAGTGGTATGGGGCGTTGTCCATTAAAATGTAGTGGGGCTCGTTTAAATTGTCTAATAGTTTTGTGAACCATTTCTTGAAATTCTCAAAATTCATCTCTTCGTGATAATCACTTGTTTTCACGGATTTGAAGGCCCACAAGCAGTTAGGTACAAAACCTTTGGCTGTGCCAGCGTGGCAGATAATCAAACGCTGGCCCTTGCCTTCTGGTGCTTTGGTACAGGATTTCTCTGTGTCGTCTGTCCATGTTTTGGAGACTGAGTGATTGGCGTAGAGCCACGTTTCGTCCAGATAAACCACCTTGTCCCAGTTCTCGATGTTTTTTATTTGTCGTAGAAAATCACACCTCATCAATCCAATGTCCTTCCGCTCCATTATCACTTTTCTTTTGTCACACTTCCCATAACGAAATCCACATTTTTTTATAACTTGTCTGAGAGAAGTGAATCCACCTTTAAATAAATCAGCCGATTTCAGCGACGCTAATAATTTTGTGCAAGTCGGCAGTTCACCTCGAAAATAATAGCCGTAAATATGGTTTCGTATCGCTGCCATGTCGAAATCATCGGGGTTAGTTACGGGTCGTGCCCTATTATGTTTTTTCTTCTTTGGAGTTGATAATTTGTTCTCCTCCATCGACGATTCGCCGAACTTCTCCTTTGTAATTCGGGAAACGGTAGCTTTGCCAATTCCCAAAGCATCAGCAACACGGTCGCGTACGTTGTCAAGTGGCAACAAAGGTCCGCCATTTTGTAGTTCGCGAGCAAAATAGTCACGCAAGCGTACAACAAACTCCCGCGTTTCACTGTTGAGTACAGTTTTTCTCAGTCTTTTCGGCATTTTGAAACACCAACAAACACAAAACAGCAACAATAACAAAAACAGAAAACAACAATAGTAACAAACAAAGGATTCCGTTGACACAAGAAAACACGTGGCGCATACAAGGCGTTAGCACTCGTACTGGCGTAGCGAACTGACAGTACTAGCGTAGTGACAGATCAGATAGTGTTGCTATAACTAAAATTTTAATTCACATTAAAATTATACAGTCCGACCATGTTACCTCTGCATCGGAATATTGGCAACCCCATATACAAATACACGGATACTTGTAAATATAACAAGCATTATAATTATAGTAATGTAGATTATATTTTAAAAACATGTTTATCGATGTGGCTGAATGCAAGTCACGCCTTTGCCTATAAAAAGTTGCGATATATCGACACGACCCGTCACTAGTATGAACTGTCATAGGGATCAAGGTTCGCCGAGCTGATTATAAGCTATACTACTAAGATATACTACTAAGCTATACTACTAAGATATACTACTAAGCTATACTACTAAGATATACTACTAAGATATACTACTAAGCTATACTACTAAGATATACTACTAAGATATACTACTAAGCTATACTACTAAGCTATACTACTAAGACATACTACTAAGATATACTACTAAGATAATACTACTAAGATAGACGTAATTTTGAATATCTGTTTGACACTTTGTAGTTAAGATCGTTCTGACGCTGACTGTACTTTGAAATATCATAAAATACGGCCATTTTCTATGTAGGTACGACGAGTGGAATCGGTAACATCTGTAAAATATATTTTCTTCACAAAACTGCAGATTACAATACAGTACTAATACACGTCACATACACAAACACATCAGGTAAATAATTACATTTGGTACTTAAAACATTTCACAAAGAAACACTGTCCCTACATTAATTTATTATTTAATCTATTACAAGCACACAAAGGAACGCAAGGGTAGCCTCGGAGTATTAAATTATTAATTCTCCTAGTATTATAGTATTTATCAAAACAGGTGGGAGGAACACATAAATATCGTATAATTTTGTAAGTAGGCGCGGCCATAGGCGCAACCTCAGAGGAATTATTTACCTCTAAATGACCTTGACTAGCATTGTTGAACACAGGTAACTTACCATACTGATTATAGTTCAGTGCACTTTATGTTTTACATGGTATTTACTGTTTTTACATAACATATAACATAACATAAACTCACGTCTATATTCCCGAAGGGGTAGGCCGAGGTTCTAGCACCCACATTTCGCCAGTTTATGTTTAGGTCCCAATGTAATAGGTGGCGAGTCTATTGCCATTAACCGGGCACTTATAAACCTGCGATGAATACACACATAACTTCGAAAAGCATCGAAAAGTAATTGGTGTGTGCTATGGTAAAACCTGGGATCGAACCCGAGACCTCGTCTCTGCAGTCCATACAATTAGGCTACCGAGGTTAGTTTTTAGGGTTCCTCAAAAGGAAAACCTTGATCTTGACTAGATCACTTCATTTTCCGTCTTTCTAACCGTCTGTCTGTCAAGATTTTCTACTTTTTTTAGGAATGCGGAATCTAGAATACGCATAAATATACCTAGATACCCTAACTAGATATATAATTTTATTTTTTGTTTCTGCCAGATACATTTGTTTGTAAATACATAAATATTATATATATATAGAAACTATTATTTATTCTATGTATATGCACAAAAACATTTGCATTGAATGGAAATCGAACACGCGCTCCCTCCGTAGCAGTCGAACCACAGAAATATATAGGATCGACCTATCTACCGCTACGCTACATAGGCCGATATTGAATCATGTATAGTCATGATACTGTATACTGGCGATTTATAAAACCTTACAACACCAAACTCGAACCATCTCCACACATTGCAACCTGAGACGGTACGCACTGTGCGGTATGAAAGAAACTTCATCCCACGCACACTCAATCTGTGGAATGAACTCCCTGCTGCGATCTTCCCATGCGCCTACAATATGGAATTCTTCAAAAGGGGCATTAGGAGATTTCTTCAGGGTCGGAAGCACGAGTGTGACGTCCCTGGTGTTGCACAAGTCCATAGGCTACGGTAACCACTTCCCATCAGGTAGGCCGTGTGCTTGTGGCAGACAAGCACACGGCCTACCTAAGTGGAATAAAAAAAATTAAAAATAAAATCCTATCCAGTTTCCCTAATTAGGCAAAAATCCTTTGTACAGAATGTTTTAATGGTACAAAAACTAAATAAAAGTACGTAAAATCTCGGTAACAAAGTGTGCAAGTCTTAACGCGGCTTGTAGCCACTGGAGCCAGTTCGTTAGTACAAGCCGTGTGGCTTTAATTGGCTTAACAGACTATCGCGCTGATTAAAGGGTTGTTTTAATTGTAAAAGGATATCTAACGCTATTTCCATAGTTTGGTTATTTATCACACTTTTTGCCCGACTGCGCCAACGGTGAGGTTAATGTGTTTCGCGCGTGTGTATGTTTGCATGTACCTTACCTACGTATGTAGTTTTCTTTGTTCCCTTCTAGAGGCCTAATGGCTGAACAGATTTCGATGTATGGGACATCAAATAAAAGGCATTTGTCTCCCGAGTAGCATTATTTTTTATTCGGTGCCCAAGTGTCATAAATTGTTAACAAAAACTATACAGTGGATTTTTGGTGCTATAATGTGAGACAAGAAAAAACAACTTTTGCTCAAATTTATCGAGTAGGGTATCAAATGAAGGGAATTTGAAGGAGATTACAGAAATATATACATGTCATATCATAACTAAAAAGTATAAAATAAAATTCTTTTTTTATTTACTCTCGTACAGAATTATACACATAAAAATTAAAAACAACTTTAATTTTATAATTTATTTTTTATACCACTTATGTGGCAGACAAACACACGGCCCACCTGATGGGAAGTGGTTACTGTGGCCTATGGACGTATGCAACACCAGGGGCGTCACACTCGCGCTGCCGACCATTAAGAAACCTTCTGCTGCCCCTCTTGAAGAACCTCATATTGTAGGTAAACCGCAACAGGGAGGTCATTCCACAGCTTGAATGTGCGTGGGATGAAGTTTATTTCATACCGCACAGTGCGCACCGTCTCAGGCCGCAATGTGTGAGGATGAATTCCCTGCCTATGGCGAGAGGTGCGATGATAGAATGTAGCTGTGGGCATCATTGCAAACAATTCATCTGAGCACAAACCATTGTATAGGCGTATAATTAATTTTATAATTTATTTTATTGAGCGCGTTTTACCAGACAGCGTGGGTATATATGTAGTTTTTTTTGTTCCTCTCCACAGGCCTAACGGCTGTACAGATTTCAATGGATTTGACTGCAGAATCATGTTATATGCTCTAAACCACATCACAATATGTCATGCAATATGTCCTAAAACATTTACTAATTTTATAAACCTAGTTTTAAAGTTTCACAATAACCAACATAAAGCCACTAAACCCAAAATGCTATATCAATTCCAAAACTAAAAGATAATTTGGTATGAAACACTAATGAGCGCGAGGCATGCAACTCGGCGCGAATTATACGAAACCTGATACTGAACTTTAATTGTTAGAGATTACGTGCATACACCATTACGGCGTTGTAGCTCATTTGTTTGTTCTGGGCTAGAGTCTAGGCCAGGGATGGGCAAAGTATCGCCCGCGGGCCTTCTCCTGCCCGCGATAGTATTTAATCCGGCCCCCCGACGATCTTTCGACATGAATAGTATGTACATACATACCTACATACATATAATCACGCCTTTATCCCCGGAGGGTTAGGCAGAGATGAATTAACACCCACATTTCACCAATCATTAAATTCAGTCCCACGTAATAGGGGGTGAGCCTATTGCCGTCTTCCGGGCACTATTGTTGACTCGAGCAATGCATCTAAAGCTGAGTCTGAACTGTATATATCTATCTGATGTTAAACAGCCCTATCCCTTAATCGCCTTGTACGACACCGCATGGGAATAGTATGTGGCCCGCTATAATTATGTTTTTACGGTCCAGAAGTATAAATTGTGCAATAGCGTAATGAGTGCCACCCCCATACCCGGGAACTAGAGGGGGACTCTGGGGTCACACCCGAAAATGGGGTCACACCTTCCTCCTACAGTTCCGGGTCCTTTAAGCGGGGCGTGAAAAAGCATCTAATGAGGCCGCCAAGCTGAATGCCACCATTGCAACATTACTTAGTGTCTGTAATGGTAACACTCTTTCCTGAGACTTTGCCTTTAGCTTACCATCCAGCGGGGTGAAGTCAATTTGGCGAGTCCTAGATAAAAAAAGACAACATCAAAACACCGGGTGGGTTACAAAATGCATTGTGCCTATAATTCTGGCCCCCCTCACAAAATCTTCTGCCCCCCATTAAGAAAATTTGCCGACCACTGGTCTAGACGAACAAGTGTCATATTATTTTCAACGTACCAAGATCTGCTATAATAAAGTCAAGCCTGCAAGTTAGCATTGCTTAAAAGTGAATTGTGAGGGCTGAGGAAGCGAATGAAATGTTTATTTTATTTATTTATTTCTTACATACATAAGTCATTACAGGCAAACCCATTGCGAGAAAGTAGCAACACAGCTATAACGATTCAAAAACATGTCAACAATGATAAATTAATAATTTCCAATTTAAAACAATATTTAATTCCTAATTTAAAACAATCATTAATAAATAATTCAATTAATAGTTCCAATATAAAGAAAGCAATATAATAATTTAAATAATAATTTCATTGGCATAACATATGAAATGCAGGGTAACCCTAACGAACTAACTCAGCGAACACGAGAACACATCTACTTTTTCAGCAACTATGTGTAAAAATAGATGCAAATGGTGGGTTATGGTTCTTCCGGACCGCTCAACGACGCTTTACCTGAGCTAGGACTCCCCCAGCCCACCAAGCGAAAGGCGCGCTGGAGGTGTCAGGTGGAGCCTGTCATCCTAGCAAAAGCAAGCCGGGGCTATATATATACATATAACCCGTGGGCTATATGGGGATACTGTGGTACCCACACCTGAGGCGGGCATCTCAATACTAGAGATGTCTCAGGTTCAGTCGGGGTGCCATGGAATTGCCTCTTTTTGCCACCTTACACGTCATCTGAGACTCAATATGGTGTGCGGTTTTAGTCGGTTCGAGTCTGACATAACATTCCTACCGGCCGGTGGGGGTATCCTAATCTAATAATTATTTTCCGTAGGGATTTCCGTACAAAGATATGGTACAGATCTAGAGCTTTAAACTGCTGCTGTATATAGATTTTATCGCTAAACGACAAGCTGAATACAGTTGTCAAAGCGAACACGAAGCAAAGAGTGTGTTGTGCTTCCAATATCCGGCGTGTCGGCCACGCGGTTGTGATGTGTACACACCGGCTACACTGAGAACTTGTATACAGAAGAGCGGTGTTGCTAGTTTCTAAAATGAAATGCGTAGGTGACCTTTTTTAAGTTATTTTTATTTATAAATTTTAATAGTTACTCCCGGTAGAGTAGATTTGGACCACCTCATCTCTTCCCATGCGGTGTCGTACACGGCGACTAAGGGATAAGGCTGTTTAACATCAGACAGATATATAGGTACAGCCCAAACTCAGCCTCAGATTCATGACTTGAGTTAACAATAGTGCCCGGAAGACGGCAGTAAGCTTACGTGGTACCGAATTTATTTATTTATTTATTTATTAAATAAGTACAACCACATTACATGTATTACACAATTCACACAAATTTCAATTATTGGTAAAGTCTCCGATACATATAACAATTACGGTGTACATAACATTCACAAAAATATCAGTTAACAGTGCTAGTGCCAGTATCAAAAACAAATTGTAATGGCGACTACAAATAAAATACAAACATGAAACCAAAATTTTCAAGCAACACAACTAGGTAGTAACTTTGATTTTAAGTCGGTGGGCCGTGTGCTTGTCTGCCACCTAAGTGGTATAAAAAAAGTACGTCAAAGTACCTTTGCCCCTAGGTATAAAATATACAAAAAAAAGTATAAAGCAGCTTTGAAACTTTTAATTGGTAACACTGCGCAACTGGTGTCCATGTGAACACGCCGGAACCATCACGGGAGACACCTCGACGCTGCGCTAACGATGTAAGCGTTTCACCACTTTCTTTGACGCAATACATGCGACATTAATCTAAGTACTTAGCTAAATTTAACATACATTACGAACTTAGGTTGCTTAATTTCGTCTGACTATGAAAAACAAATAGTAGGTTTAAAAGACTAATACGTGGGGCGCACTATAAGTTTCCGGAATGAATATGAAAAAATACTATTAAAGGTACAAAATTAATTTATTGTTTTTCAAAATAATCTCCCTTGGCGTCTTTGCACTTTTTTATTCGATCAAACCAGTTTTGAAAACTTTTGTGCCACTCCTCTGTGGTGACCTCTGAAACGTGTTTTTCATACTCCTCGACAGCCTCTTCTGGTGATGAAAATCGTTGGCCGCGTAATTGGTTCTTAATTTTTGGGAACAGATAAAAGTCACAAGATGCCAGGTCGGGACTGTATGCAGGATGACTCATGAGTTCTACATTTTTCGCCTTCAAAAAGTCGTTTGTCTGTCTGGCCGTGTGAGAACTAGCATTGTCGTGGTGCAGGATGATACGGCGTTTACGGTTATTTTTACGGAGTTCGTCAATAACTTCCGGCAAACAAATGGTCGTGTACCAGTCACTATTCACAGTACGACGATTTTCTAAAGCAACAGTAGCCACGTGTCCAGTTTTATTAAAAAAAGAAGCAATCATCCGCTTAGATGCACTTTTCACGCGCGCCACTTTGGTTGGTTTCGGCTCATCTTGAAAGACCCATACGCTCGATTGCTGCTTTGTTTTGGGATCGTAGCAATAAATCCATGTTTCGTCACCTGTTACTATGTCCCACACCAAATTTGACGCACCTTCGTTGAATCTGGTAAGCATGGCACTGCACCAAGTGACGCGGTCCGTTTTTTGATCCTCGGTCAAGTTATGTGGGATCCACCGCGAGCACAGCTTTCTCACACCCAAAAGTTTGTGTAGGATTGATTGTATTTGACTCATGCCTATTTCTAAGGATGCGCGAATTTCATGGTAGGTCACATGCCTGTCTGTTTCAATCATACGGCGCACAGCATCGATGTTTTTGTTGGTCACAGCAGTGGACGGCCGACCATCGCGAGATTCGTCACTGAGATTGATACGACCACGCTTGAATTCTGCAAACCAGCTATAAACAGTCGTCTTGCATGGAGCTTCATCGCCAAAAGCTGTTTCAAGCCGAGCGATGCTCTGTTGAGCCGTCAAATTACACTTAAAATCGTAGAAAATCATACTACGAAAATTTTTCCGAGTTAAATCCATGTTGATGCAGACACACAATTTTTTAAATGGCGCCACAAGGTAAAAACAAAAGACAGTCAGATGAAACAAACTGTATTCTACAGCCAAAGAGTTCTATTTTCAAATTTTGTAATAAATTTTTAAATATTGTTTATGTAAGTGGCCAGTTCCGGAAACTTTTAGTGTAACCTATGTAAGTACTGACTTGGGCAAATATACCCGCTATTAAAAAGGTTATCTAAGGTCCATGGCAGACGATTTTATTTTCGGGAATATCAGCCTAAACTTCTGCAATATTAAAACTAATTTATTTATATTCTTAATTAAATCCTGTAAAGAAATAATTAGTTACGTAATATAGTTGCCAATAATGATTGTGAGCATTGATACACAGTTTACTTTCAAATTAAAAATATAAATTTTATTCCTCATTGGGCACATTATTCGGGGTTCAATCTTTTCCGAATGTTTAGGTGCAACTCCAGCTCTGTCCTATGTTATATATTGTATCTAGATCCAACAATATAAAATAGAAATGGAGGTAGACACCCTAGTTAAACCCCAATCAATATCATTTTGAATACGCCTGTGGTTTAAAAACAAACAGGCGGATTTTGGACCATACAGAAGTTGATGTTGACAAACTATTGTATAGTATCTGTATGGAGCTGACTCGTTAATATTAATTGCCTTGTTAGTGTAACGGCAGATACAGGCTTCGAGCATTCATGTTCAATGTTAATGCAATGCCGCATAACGTAAGTGGACAATATAACATTCTGATTGGCCTGTGGATTTCATTAATGAAAACTGTACATCATATAATTCGTAGGTACATAACTGTAAAATTACACATTTATTAGAGGTACCTAAATACTAACGATAACTTTAAGAGTAATAATTTGTTTGATACTGTCTGAAGATTACAGGAATAACACTAATTAAAATAAAATGACTTTTTAAGTCACCCCGTGAAAATGGCTGCTGAAAAGTAGGCGAACGTGTCGGCCTAAATGTAAATAATACCAAATAGATCTCGATAGAATCTAAAAAGTGGGTTTATTTCAATAATAATTTGTTACACATATTGATAACTCACTTGTACTTTTCCACATTACTTTATTGCTTATTACACCTGACCGGTTTCGCCTTACGGCATCCCCAAAGGTTACTGTGGAAAAATTGGCAAATAATTAATTAATTGCTAACTTTTCGTCAATAGAATTTCAGATTTCCACAGTATATCTCATCGACCCTGTATCTCAATTAGTATCCTACTACTTACTAGATACTACTAGTACTTACTAGATGCTCTCGACAGGTTGTAGCGACGTGCGGTCCGCATCATTGGGAATCCCGAGATCACGAACACCCTAGAACCTTTACAGATGCGTAGAGATGTTGCATCCATGGCTGTATTTTACCGTCTGTACCATGATGAGTGTTCTGATGAGCTCTTCCAATTAGTCCCACACTCCCCTTTCCTACACAGTACACCACGTGCAGGTCTTAGATGTCACCCGCACACGGTGCAAAACATCCGATCAAGAACCAAGCGGTTCAGTAACTCTTTCTTCTGTCGCACCATTAAGGTCTGGAATTCATTACCAGCTCACGTGTTTCCCTCTTCCTACAATCTCGGGTCCTTTAACCTGGGCGTGAAAAAGCATATGATGAGACCGTCAAGCTGAATGTCACCATTTTTGCCTTCAGCTTACCATCAGGCAAGGCGAAGTCTAATTGACGTTTTCTATATATTAAAAAAAAAACCCTCTATAAAGGAGTTGTTTGCAGCTTTAATTAACACCCCAGACGTTGATTTTTTCCGATTTAAGCTTTTCCCCAAGAGAATTTCAGGTTTCCACAGGATATCTTCCTGTATCTCAGTAGGTATCCCCTCTTGAAATGAATTGTTTGCGGCTACTAGTCCCACCCTAGACATAGAATTTTTTTCCGATTTAAAATCACGCCTCTATTTATTCCTTCAACAACACTTTTTTGTTACTCTCATATTTTACCATCCGGCGAATAGGTAAGGGCTATTTTGCATCAGACAGTAATCATATCTACAGTGAGCCTAAAGAGCGTTCCCTATTAGGACCGAAAATAATTGTTGGCGAAATGTGGATGTTAATACATCTCTACCCACCCCTTTGGGGACTTACAGGCGTGAATATAATATGTATGTCATGTAAATACATATATTTTATAGGTTTTTATTTTTGTAATGAATATCAAGTAACCGAAATTACTTAGTTGTTAACCCCTCCAGCTAAGCTAAATTATGTTAGGAGTAGGTTCACATCGGTAGTGTAGTGTCGACAATTCGAACCCGGATCCTCTAGATTGTAAAGCCGACTCTTTAAACACTAAGCTACCAACGCTTCTTATTTTTAACTAGCTTTTGCCCACGGCTCTGCCCGCGTTGATGTCGGTTCCCGGCAATTATTCGATTTTTTCTCACCTTTTAAACCTTTCCTAGACCTCCACGAACATTTCAAGACCAAGATAAGAAAATCCGTTCAGCCGTTCTCGAGTTTTAGCGAGACTAACGAACAGCAATTGAATTATATTATATAGATTATAATAGACTTGTAACATTGCACCTAACACTCTTAACGTTTCGAGCTTAAAATTACAACTCGGGAATTATAATTTCATAACTATTCGTTTCGAGGTACTATTACTAGTACACAAACAGTGATTTTGCTGCATTGGAGATTAGAGTAGATCGTTGATACGATAAGGCGCGGCGCTAAAAGCGCAATAGCACGAACCGCTCGCTCTTTCGTGAGCGATATTAACTGGCGTTATAATTGTAGTAAGGAACGAACAGTGCTTTCAAGATTATTGAGTTAAAATGTTGATTGCTTATCTTTATGTTTCCACAGAACAGTGTTGTTCCAGTAAGGAAATTAAATCTGCAATAGTTAGGTAGATACCTTGTTTAGGTAGGCTATATATACATACATATAATCACACCTTTATCCCTGGAGGGTTAGGCAGAGGTGAATTAACACCCACATTTCACCAATAATTGTATTCGGTCCCACGTAATACGGGGTGAGCCAATTGCCGTATTCCGGGCACTATTATTGACTCGAGCCATGTATCTGAGGCTGAGTTTGGGCTGTATATATCTGTCTGATGTTAAACAGGCCTATCCCTTAGTCGCCTTGTACGACACCGCATGGGATGGGGTGGCCCTAATTCAAGTATCTATTCATCATTCCCTATCCTCCTGCCGTCGTCCCACATTTTTTTTTATACTACTTAGGTGGCAGACAAGCACACGGCCCACCTGATGGAAAGTGGTTACCGTGGCTTATGGATGTTTGTAACACCAGAGGAGTCACAGTCGCGCTGCCAACCCTGTAAGTACAGAGTTTCTGTGCCGTCAGTGTACAAGATAAAGCAGGACAAGCCTTTAGTCTTCCCACTGACAGAACAAATTCTCCAGTGAGCTCTGGCTACCCTACTCACCGCTGGGAACACAACATGAAGTTATTATAACCGCGGTATTCTGTAGGGCGGAGGTACTTCCCGAGTCGGACTGCTCAATTGGGCGGAAATACCGCCGTGTCCTTGTAAATATTTATTTAGAATTGGCGCAACATGTTTACTTTTTCATTCGTCTCTGATTACAGTCATCTCTAGATTTACTCCCTTCCTAACCATATCATCTTAGACATAGGCCATCCATCTCCTTATTCTTCCTCTCCCCTTGTAGCCATCCACTTTCATTGGTTACCGTGGCCTATGAACGTATGCAACACCAAGGGAGTCACACTCGCGCTGCCAACTCTGTAAGCACAGAGAGCTTTTGTGACAAAGTTTTGGTCTTCCCACTGACAGCACAAAAACTCTCCAGTGAACTCAGGCTACTCTACTCACCGCAGGGAACACCGAGGTAATTTATAATTAAACAGAAATACCGTTGTATCCTAGCTACCTTTCGACATTACTTTCATCCCTACGCATTATATGCCTGAACCAGTACAAAATTGAACTCATTATGTTCAATAAATCACGATATGATAAAATGATATACCTATCTAAATAATTCAGGATATTCTACACAGCCAGTGGTACCTGGACCCAAGGTAAGTATTCATTATCTTGTATTCATCTTCAATCGAGCGCCAACAAAATACAACTGAGGAACAATTGTTCCAAAACTTGCACTTTAGAGTCTGGAGTCCGCTTACTTCTTCTCTTGCTTTTCAATTACTTTATAGGGCTTTTATGGGAGCTACTGCCGTGTAACCGCGATAGACCGAGAGAAAAATTGATATAGAAGACAGAATGCCGATTTGTTTCATCAAATTCTTTATTTTATTTTATTTTTTTATCTAAGACACGCCAACTTGTCTTCACCTCGCCTAGTGATAGGCTAAAAGCAAAGTCTCAGGAAAGAGGGTCACCATTACAGACACAAAGTAATGTTACAATGGTGGCGCTCAGCTTGGCGGCCTCATCAGATGGTTTTTCACCCCCCGCATGGACCCGGGAGGCCGGGACTGTACGAAGAAGGAATGAAAACACGTGAGCGGGTAATGAATTCTAGGTCTTGGTGATGCGGTAAAAAAGAGCCTTTATTATTATTCACAATTACGGTTCGGATCGCGATTATTTATGTGAATAAAAAAAAATAGGTAGGTATTTAAACTATCATGGTCACTCACATCAGTGAAACATGGTAAATATCCCAATTATTTTGATACTGATAAATAAAATGCCTACACTCATACAGACACAAAATGAAGTCTAAAATCCTTACTAATATTATAAATGTGAAAGTAACTCTGTCTGTCTGTCTGTCTGTCTGTCTGTCTGTTACGCTTTCACGCCTAAACCACTGAACCGATTTTGCTGAAATTTGGTACAGGGGTAGATTAGATCTTGGGAAAGGACATAGGCTATGTTTTGTCGCGATAACCGACATCTACGCGGGCGGAGCCGCGGGCAAAAGCTAGTAAACCATAATTTTAATGATCTGCTTTAACGGCTGTTTGGTACCTACTTATATGTTCCTCTATTGTTATTGCTGACTGTACATCTCCACACAGCCTTAAGACAGCTAGTCGACTAAGATTAATGTTTCAGGCTCAGCCCACTTTAACTTTGTTTGCAGGCTTATAATGTAACTTGATATTGTTATTATCGGAGTAATATAGGTCGTTAAGTAAACAGTTGTGTAGGAAGAGTTTTTACTAACTGCATAGAATGAATTTTTAGCATCTTTTAAAGTAATTTTTTTTATTCAAATCATATCTAATCAAAATTTATTTTAAAATCGTTGTACAGTATTTTATCTGGTTCTTAATCTATCGTGCGTTATTATATTACATTGTGCATGGGTATATTACGTATATATAATATATATTTATACCACCTGAAACATATTAAAACTATTCAATTAAGTTCAATACCTAAGGAAAGCTTACTTTGTCAGGAAACTGCGGTATTTCCGTCCAATTGAGAAGTCCGACTGGGGAAGTACCTCCGCCCTACAGAATACCGCGGTCATAATAACCTCGTGTTGTGTTCCCGGCGGTGAATAGAGAGCTCACTTCTCCAGTGAGCTCTCTATTTTTTGTGCTGTCAGTGGGAAGACAAAAAGCTTGTCCTGCTTTGTCTTTTACACTGACGGCACAGAAACTCTAGTGCTTACAGGGCTTTCTCGCTGCAAAGCGAGTGTGACTCCCTTAGTGTTGCACACGTCCATAGGCCACGAGAACTACTTTCCATCAGGTGGACCGTGTCCTTGTCCAACCAGGTGGTTTAAAAAAAATATCATGACTTTATGAGCTATTCCCACATATAGGAAACCCACGGGGTTCACGGTCAGGTACCTATTGCACAACTTATAATAAATAATACAGCCTCGCGGAAACTCGGACTCCTGAACAATGTGAGACGTTTTTTCACGCCGGAGCAGCGGTGTCTTCTCTATAAGACAAAATTCGCTCCTGCGTGGAATACTGCTCGCATCTCTGGGATGGCTCCGCGAAATACCTACTAGAGGCTCTCGATAGGTTGCAGCAACACGCGGTACGAATTATTGGGAACCTTGAGGTCACGAACACCCTCGAGCCTTTGCAGATGCGCAGAGATATTGCTACCTTGGCTGTATTTTACCGTCTATACAATGGTGAGTGTTCTGATGAGCTCATCCAACTATTCCCACCATCTCCTTTCCTACATAAGACAACACGTGCAGGCCTTAGACGTCACCCTCACACTGTGCAGAATATACGAGCAAGAACCAAGCGGTACGGAGACTCTTTTCTTTGCCGCACCACCAAGACCTGGAATTCATTACCAGCACACGTGTTTCCTTCTTCCTACAGTCTCGGGGCCTTTAAGCGGGGCGTGAAACAGCACCTGATGAGGCTGCCAAGCTGAGTGCCACCATTGTAACTCTTAGTGTCTGTAATGGTGACCCTCTTTCTTGAAACTTTGCCTTTAGCTTACCATCAGGCGAGGTGAAGTCAAAAAAATAAAAAATGTTTAAATGTTCCATCATACAAAGGTGAAAAATGACTGAGTATATCTTACTTGACCCCCTTTAACATCCTAAATATCAACAATTGATATTTTAGAAATCATTCATAAAAACCAAATCCCCTGAAACCTATTAATGAAGTCTCAATATTGTCAAAAATATATACCTAATGTATAACAATTTGTGAAATCAATAGTCCATATTTCAAACACAAGCTCAACATCCATAACAAAACTCAGTGATCCCGCAAAAATGGGGTGTAAAGTGAAAAAGAAGAACGGATATTATTTGATCGTACGATATATCACGTGCATGGGACCGAGGGGAGGGAGTGGGGGGAAGGCTACGCGAAAACAAACTCACTTCCAATATCCAATGAAAAATCAATCCATCAAACCTAATAAAAAATCTAGAGCAAGTTATTACGTCATAGATAACTGCCTGATATTTTGTGGGCCGGGATAGTTCTCACCATTAGTACCTACCCACGCATAATCTTTTATTTAATAGTTACCTATTAGTTTAATTTTAATGTGTTCAATTTGGTTCAGACTTAGGTAAGTAGGTAAACAAATAACACTAACATTGTATTGACATTGTAATTAAGCTGGAGTTGATAGCGTCATTTGTATGTTTTTAATTAACTATATCACGCTATGTTGCTATTTTAAATAATGTAAATACGTAAAGTAATTGTATATAAACTCGATATGCTTACAAGATTAAAATATATTAAGACTATACCTAATAATTAACTTAGCGATTATACCCATAATCAACCTCGTAAAAACACTTTTTTCATAAAATTCGTTAACGCTTTACTTTTTGTCAACTATTGTTGTGTATGATTTTGTTTCATTTCATTTCAGAATAATTTGAATCATTCTTTTTTCGGTATTTAGGTAGCCCGAAATCTGGAAAATCGGAAAATATTCATTCAAAAAGCCCATTTTGCGTGGATAAGTTATAAATGAAATGAAATGAAATGAAAATTTATTCGTAAGAGACACGGTGAAGATATACAATTTATCTTAACTACATAGTAAGTAGTTGTGTTGACGATTATTTAATTTTTACATTGATTATTATAATATATAGTAGAGTTTATCTAAACAGTTAAGCACAGGTTTCAGTAATTCGGGACATCTGGCGTAGTACAACCGAACCACTGAGGTACTGCATCTCACTTTAAAATTAGGATATTGCTTCAATAAAATCAGCAATATTTTTTTCTTTATTGATATTATTTTAGGCAAGGTAAGTACCAAAGAGTATATATAGGGTAAGTACTTAAGTATTTAATTGTGATAATTTTAATAAATTCGGAAATATGTTTGCTCGAGTTCTGACTTTCTGACCGTTCTTTTTTTCTTCTTTTTAAATGTCAATTGATTGTCAATTTGACATTTGAGTTGTTTTGGTTAGTTGATTATTATTGTGTAATTTAGCGTTCTGATACATATAATTATTGATATAATTAAAAAGACCATCGAAACAAATACTTAATATTTTCCAAGATATTCTGAAACTCATGAGTATCGCTTTGCGCCTGGGTACGTGAGCTGAGTTTATTTCGTGTTGATCTTTGTTTTCACATCATACTCATGAATTGGCATTTTAGGTGTCTCAAACATCCACAGAAGCTTGTCTTCGATGGCAGGTATTGTAGAACATACCATAAGGGATAAATTACTAATACTTTTGGAAGCCAAATATCTAGATGTTATCAACGAATCATACATGCATAATGTTCCTAAAGGTGCTGAAACACATTTCAAAGTTGTAGTAGTATCAGAGAAATTTGATGGATTACCATTGATCAAGGTAAGAGAGACTTTAGAATTTAATATTCTGTTAGGTAATAGTATTAGCACAGCCTGGTAACTTGCCCTGTGGAGGATTTCTTGCTGTACCTTTACATAAATATAATGTATGTAGTTTTATGTAAAAAGTTAATATTAAATCAACTTTTTTAAGTGTTCATGACTTTGAAGCAACACTCATAAATTACTGTGCCTCTATCAAGAAAGTCTATTGTAATCATATCGTAGACACAACAGAACGGACCATTGAGAGCAGGTTCACAGTTGGCAGGGAGCCAATCGCAATGCTCCGTTCTTTCGTTATGTTTGCAATATGATTATGAGCTTTGCATGCGTCCGGAACTAGTTGTTTATTTTAACAGCTATACATATTAAAGAAATGATGTGTGTATATCTATTTCAGAGACACCGCTTAGTAAACGACATACTGAAAGATGAGTTACAAACTGGAGTCCATGCTTTATCTATAGTGGCTAAAACTCCTAAGCAATGGGAGGAGAGTGATAAGGTTGTGGAAAGTAGTCCAAATTGCAGAGGGGGCTTCGGGAAATAAACTTGTTTAGTTACTTAATTCTTTAGTTCCTAAATATAATTCTTATGTCACAAGCACTGTAATGGGTGGCCATTGATTTTTGAGGAATTCAAAAGGTCATCTTTGGTTCAACCTTCTGAGGTGTGATTTAAACATATTGTCATTGAAAACCCCATTACAACTACTATTTATGTGACATTAATAAAAAGAAAAATATTATTTCTTGATGTTTTTATTTAAATGATTGGATTCCTGGTAAACCAACACTCATGAAAATTTTAGCTAAAATTGGACTTCAAGTTACACTATATAGTAAAAACAAAAACATTTTCTGCATAAAATTTATTTCTTACATCAATATTTTTAGAAAATTGTTCACTTTGCTGCAGATCAATTCTTTTCATAATGAATCTTGTAATACTATATATCAACACATTTTGTATACTGAACACAATACAATCATACACACATGATAATGACAAGACAATAATCTGCTTATAGCTTGAAAGGGTCAAATAAACCTTCAGACTAGTGTGGACTCAAACTTAGAAGTAGCTAGTTTTGCTATGTACTTTTCACATTATACTTACTAAAACAATAATAAATGCAGACAGTTGAAGATATATTAATGTTAAAATTCGTTTTCTCCGCCATTAAGTGATGATACTAACAATTTATTATATTATTTATTCTTATATTATAATGACAATAATAATGTTTATTTCTCACCAAACCGTTTACATAAGAAATCTTAAATAAAATACAGTAGTACGCAATTAATAAATTAGTACAAGGATCAATCAGAATTATGGCGGGCTGGTACCTGAACTAGGAGAATCCTGTGTCTCAGGTTACCAACCCTCCACCCCTGGCATTATTTTATAGACTGCAGAATGATATATTTATAATCTTGTATTATAATAGTGTTGATTTAATTGTTACTAAATCTTAACCAGTTTGACAGGATTCAAATTCTATTTTGCTATCGACAGGAAATAAGATAATGACTTCAACTATACTTCATTAGCTTATGTACATAACTAATTGTAAACAATCTTAAAAAAAAAAACAAAGAAATGAAAACAAAGTAACTTACTAACTAGTGGTTGAACTTTGATTTTTAGTCTAGAGTTTCTAAACATTAAAATATTATTGAAACAAGTTTAGTAAAGTAACTGCGGTAGCCTAGTGGTATGAGTAATAGTCTGCTGACAGTGTTGAGACGAGGTCTAGGGTTCGATCCCAGGTTTTACCATGGCACACACCAATGACTTTTCGATGCTTTTCGACGTTGTGTGTATTTATTGCAGGTTTATAAGTGTGAGGTTAATGGCAATATGCTCGCCACCATTACATTGGGACCTAAAAAAACTAGCGAAATGTGGGTGCTAGCACCTCTGCCTACCCCTTCGGGGATTTAGGCGTGAGTTTATGTTATGTTAAAGCAATTTTTTGAATAAAACATTAAAAAGACATCATGATTGTTTATGTTTAGTTAAGTACTAAATCGATTGGAGTATGTATACATGAGAAAAAGAGTGTCACAAGAATTGAGGTTGTAATGAATTCTGATGCACATCATTGGTGCCTGGCAGAGTAGAATTTGGACCACCCCATTTCTTCCCATGCGGTGTCGTACAAGGCGACTAAGGGTTAGGGCTGTTTAACATCAGACAAATATATACAGCCCAAACTTCACCTCAGATGCATGCCTCGAGTGACAGTAGTGCCCGGAAAACGGCAATAATATATTCCATGGGACCGAATACGATGATTGGCGAAATGTGGGTGTTAATTCACCTCTGCCTAACCCTCCGGAGATAAAGGCGTGATAATGTGTATCATTGGACACAAGAAGTATATAAATTGAAATGATACATTGTAATCAAACTAGTTAATTGTTTGTAACAATATAAATAAGCAATATTCAATGAAAATTGAAAATGTTATTAGTAGTTTCTATGTACATAATTATATTTGATATATAATTTTGATAGTTTATTATACTTATTTTTACATTTAACAGTTCCACGATTTTAATGTGATGCAAATTTATTTATCAATAAAATTATTGAAAGCAATTGTTTTACAATTGATAAAAATTTAGTTAGAATCTGATCAAATGTTATTCTACTGAGCAGTTTTAAATTCAACTGAAGTACTTTAATGGATTTTATACAAAATATAGTGGCAACCATGTTCAACTCTATAATACTACTACTACTGGTCAACACAAATGGCCCAGTGTACGGCAATAGGAACGTTAACAAATCATTTGCGAGTAAAAGTCAAAAATTAAACGCATAGGAATTGTGACACTATGCGCAGCTGCGGGTAAAATTATGTATGAGTTCGCGTCACATGACACACAGCACTTCACTCCGTCCATTCATTCGAGCACACCGACTTAACGGTGTTAATTGTATCAGAGATTGAAGTTGTCCAGTCTTAGCTTGCCTTCATTCTCTGTCAAGTATAGCAAGTCTGCCATGGTCTGCTCGCAGATGGCTTCCTCCGCTTTTTCTGACATCTGTAAAATAGAAATTAAATTTAGTAAGGTCACTGGCTGTTCCTTCAATGGCAGTACGGCGTTATAATCACGCTTGGTTGAGCAATAGGCTCATTCCTTTATGTGGGAGTAAAAAATCGAGTACGAAATGTGAGTGTTATACCTCTGCCTACCCTCTATGCTACGAAAATTCGCTATGAATGATAGCTCAGAAATGGTGTACCGCAAGCGAACAGGTGGGTGAAGACAACTATACATCGGATTATATTTCTTGCGCATCAAGTCTGTATGGCTATTTAACTTCTTCGAGTCAATGGCTACGTCTAGCATATAATGGTGTGGTGTTTTATTCCCAGCGGTGAGTAGGGTAGCCAGAGCTCACTGGAGAATTTGTGCCGTCAGTGGGAAGACTAAAGGCTTGTCCTGGTTTGTCTTCTACACTGATGGTACAGAAACTCTGGGTTACAGGATCGGCAGCGCGAGCGAGCACTTTCCATCAGGTGGGCCGTGTGATTGTCAAAAAAGTAAAGGGGCACATCGAGGAGGAAAGCAAATGCTACATGAATTGGAATTGGGTCACGCAATCGCAGGAGTCTTGCGACTGGTCGATAAACTTATTTCCTTAGCTTGTGCCGCCTGCGGTGTGAACCAAAATATAGAAAAGGGTTGACCCCCTTATCGCTCGCTCGTTTACTACTGACACTTCTTATTAAGTTATTATTGACTATAAAAACGATACAACTCATTTCAGGCATTATTGATCTGTTAAATAGTTTGCCGCGTTGTTTCCAGCAGAGTAGAATTAGGGCCACCCCATCTCTTCCCATGCGGTGTCGTGCAAGGCTACTAAGGGATAGGGCTGTTTAACATCAGACAGATATATACAGCCCAGACTCAGCCTCAGATGCCTGGCTCAACTAAACAATAGTGCCCGGAATACGACAATAGGCTCACCTATTATGTGGGACTGAATACAATTATTGGTGAAATGTGGGTGTTAATTCAACTCTGCCTAACCCTCCAGGGATAAATGTTTTAAATAGTTTAAACAATACTGAAAATACTAACCGGTCTGTACTTATATTCGCTTGAAGGCGGATACTTAAAATTGGGTCCGAAATTGACGCTAACGGTGACATTCTTGTGTAGCGACACAGTGGGGTAGTAGCAGCCCTCGAACACGTCAGTGAAGGCCTCGCCCTGGCACTCGCCGTTCTTGAAGAAATACACCTTGCTGCCCGGCAGCTGCTTGAGATTGTTCAGAGATTCTTGAATGTTGTCCTTGTCTTCGTAGTATAAGTGGCTTTTGAATTTTACTAGAGGCTGAAAATTTAAGGTTTTTTATATTAGTCATAGATTTGGAGAATGTGTGAGTGTGTTATATTGTTTTGTTGCCGAGGAAACGACTGCCCACGTAATACTGGAATGCGAGGCAGTAGCCCATCAACGATCACAAATCCTCGGCACAATGAAGTCACTCCGTGAAGCTTGTGAAGCCCCCAATAAGCTTCTGGGTTTCTGGACGGAACTAAGCTGGCTCTGCACGTACAATGGTCAAAAAAGGAGGCTAAGTGCGGACAGAAGAGTCCCTTTCCATTCCATTCCAGTGTGCTATATTTTTGCATATTTTTACGCTTTTTTTCAGTATATTATCAACCTTGGCGGTCGTTATATATAATAAACAACCAAATTCTGATTACGAAGAGCATTGGCAACGCCCGGACCTCGTGTCCAACGTCTTTCTGAACTAGTCCTTTTTAGTGTAGCATTGTCGGACCAGAGAAATAAAACATTTTTCTCAATCTTTAAATGGCTTATGTTACCTATCAGTGCACCTGCTAAACAACGGATGACACGCTTTCCTTGTGGGTCAGATGGTAGTCGCTTCAGGAAAAGTCGACATACCAATCAAATAAATCAGTGGATCCCTGGCTTCATCCAAAGAGCAAATTTTGGAGACAATTGGGAAATCGTTATGAAAGACGGAGTTATCAGACGGTCAATTCCCGTGAGAAAAATCTGTTAAACATTCAGTGTCGATCTAATTTCAAAAACGTCATTCTCGTAACAGTTTTCAAGATCGAACATCGAGATCGTGATCATTTCTGACATTCGATACGAGATCAAGACTGAATTGGGTATTTTCCTGTAGTAAAAATAAAATATTTATCAGAGCTTATTAAATTAAGAATTGAAAAAGTGCGGTAAATGTTGCGTTGGTCCTTATTTTATAGGTTTTTATTTATTTTTAATCATCCACTGAACCTATTATAGTAAATGTTTTGACTATTGAATATTAAGACGTCACAATAAATTATGTCGTAAAGTTTCCTTATAACTTACCATTACTTAAAAAGTAACTAATTTGACTAGACTATCCAATACCTAATTATCGACCAGATTTTTATCACAAATATAGGCGTTCTAAATAAGCTTAATAAAATCAGTATATACCCTATCTTTATAGGTGTTGGGAGTATATTTGGTGGTGGCGCTCTCGGGCAGCATCACCAGGAAGCCGAGGGTGTCCCCCTCGCCGTAGCCGCTGCTGTAGTGTTTGCCGCGCGAGTCGTGGAACCTAAAACATAACCACCATTGTATTAAGTGCCTGTGTTTTTGTTTAACATTCCATAGATACAAACAAGCATTGTCTATGACGGGTAGAGAAATCGATATGCATAGAAGTGTTGTGTGAAGGATGATGACCGACTAGCTGTACAAATCGACTTAGATTGGAAAAGTGAAATGCTTAAGGAGGGACTTGAACCTGCAATCTGTCGCTACAGGGGCAATGCTCTGATGAACACTGCTACCTGAGCTTGAGCACCCGATATTCTCCTATAGGAACAACCATCTTTTCCGTACAGGAGAGAACGCGATTTAAAACACGATCACTTATAGCAGTTGGTAGGTGTCACTGTTCATGCATTTAAAAGTTATATAAAGACAGACTGCAATCGTTGTACCATGCTTCATGTCTTGGGCATGATCAGCTGATTTTTGGAGGTCAATGACCGGCCGGAGTCTGTGGCGTAGCGGTAGAACGTAAGACTGATACGCAGAAGGCGCGGGTTCGATTCCAGCTCAGTGCAAATATTTGTATGCCTGAATATGTATATTTGCAATGGTCTGGGTGTTTCATTTACAAAAAAGTGTCTAAGTATGTTTATCCGCATTCTAGATTCCATAATACAAGCTAGTTAAGCTATACTTACTATGGGTCTAGATAGCGTTGTATAGAATGTTGTAGAATATATGTTTTTTTAAATCACCGGTGGGTGTTTGGTAGGTAATTTGTAAGTGGTAACACAGACCCGTGGTAATGTTAGCATACAAACATGAGCATAATGTGAAATAATACGGGAAAATTCAACGTACAATTTTTTTGGAGCATAGTTACCGGTACTGAACAACCCCCTAAAGTTTCAAGAGTTAATTTTGTTACACCTTATATTTTCGGCTAGTTGTTAAGAATTTGGCCAGTCTTATACCATACCTCGTCCCCTTCCGACTGCGCCACGAGTACCCGAACTTGTCGTACCCGAGTGGAGCTTGCAGGTTGGCGTACCGTCGCCCCCAGCCCAGGCGGGTCGCCGCTCCCTCAGGCATCTCTTCTACACACACTTCCCAGTACCATATGCCACGGGATACGCCTGGAATTACAATACCAAATAATGATAGGTTATCTATAATCGCAAAGGCATCATCGCAAAAAAAAACCGCGGTAGCCTAGTGGTATGGGTAATGGACTGCTAAGATGAGGTCTCGCGTTTGATCCCAGGATTTACCATGGCACTTTTCGTTGCTTTTCGAAGTTATGTGTGTATTTATCGCAGGTTTACAAGTGCCCGGTTAATGGCAATAGG
Organism: Eilema griseolum; assembly: GCA_963662185.1. NCBI lineage: Eukaryota > Metazoa > Arthropoda > Insecta > Lepidoptera > Erebidae > Eilema > Eilema griseolum. The sequence goes on from OY759238.1 coordinate 23,803,386, forward strand.
CTCGCCACCTATTACATTAGGACCTAAACATAAACTGGCGAAATGTGGGTGCTAGCACCTCTGCCTATCCCTTCGGGAATATAGGCGCGAGTTTATGTTATGTTATGTTATCTTCGCAAGTGCAGTGCAATCTTCGCTTAAATCTTAAACTACTCAACGGATTGCGATGCAATTTTATCAATAGATAAAAATGATTTAAGAGAAAGGTTTATTAAATTTGTATTATACCGATATCGACAGCAAGCCGCCGGCATAAGCAGAGTTCACTGGACAGGTTTTGTGCTGTCAGTGGGAAGACCAAAAGTTTGTCTTGCTTTGTCTTTTACACTGACGGCACAGAAACTCAGTCGGCAGCGTGAGTGTGACTCCCCAGGTGTCACACTCACGCTGCCGTCTGCACACGTTCATAAGCCACGGTAACCACTTTCCATCAGGTGGGCCATGTGCCTGTCTGTCACTTAAGTGGTATAAAAAAAATAGAGTAATAATATAAATTGAGTAAGAGGCCTTAGTGTCGGCAACTAGTGTCACCAAATTATGACGTCACGTCACACAATGACATGATAGATTTATGTTAAGGAAATAGTAGGAAAAGCAAGTACATATGAATAAAATTCTAATATAAAAATACACTTCAATACCAAAATGGCACTGAAAAGTACAAAATAACAATTACAGATTACAAAAGATAAACATAACAAACTCACGCCTATATCCCCGAAGGGGTAGGCAGAGGTGCTAGCACCCACATTTCGCCAGTTTATATTTAGGTCCCAATATAATGTGCGTAAATAAAAAACATTCAGTCGAATTGAGAACCTTTTGCAAGTTGGTTAAAAATTAGTGCACCTTCAATGTGAAGCTACATTGCAAGCTATTTCTTATCGATTTTATATTTCCATAAAAACATATCTAATAATAGAGTCGAAATAGACTTACCATGGGTAGCCCGCACCATACAATATCCCTTCTCTCCTGTGACGGCCAGCCTATCTTCGGATATCTTGAGCTGAGGTGCCCTGTCGTGCAAGGCCAGCAGCACTATGCCGGGACACAGGGATCTGTATAGCCACCCCGGGATCGGCTTGCCGCTCCACTCGTTACTCTCGTCGAACTCCTGTGTAATACAGAGTTTATTGACAGAGGTGCTTGGTCGGGATCTCAATCTGGTGTACCCTGACCGTGCCTCTCTCCCCAGGCGTGGGAGACGTTGCCACCTACAACTAACTCCGACAAAGCTGTCCTGTTCAGGGTTGTTCGGAAGCTCTCTACATTTCCCTCTGATTTGAAAACGGCACAGTGAAGAGTAGGCAAATTTCTTGGTTATTTTTTAATAGGATAAATCTTTTACACAGTGTATGAGAAAAATGAGCCGCGTGGTTCCCGGCAAAGTAGAATTTGGGCTACCTCATCTCTTCCCATGCGGTTTCGTACAAGGCTACTAAGGGATCTTTAACATCAGACAGATATATACAGCTCAGACTCCGGCACAGATACAAGCCTCGAGTCAACCATAGTGTCCGGAAGACGGCAATAGGCTAACCCCCTATTACGTGGGACCGAAAACAATGATTGGTTAAATGTGGGTGTTAACTCACCTCTGCCTAAACTTTCGAGGATAAATGCGTGATTGTATGTATGTATGAGAGAAATAAGCTGTATTTCGATCGTGATTGACGTTTCCGCGTTTAAATAATGAACATTCATCTGTCGCCTCTTGAATAAATGAACTAAACTAACTAGATTAATTTATATTTAAAAATAGCAACAACTGTCAAAACTGGTTTTACGTTCAAAATAGTAAATGACCTGTAATTCTGCAGACCGCGACTAATTCTGAATATTATTATTATTAAAAAAAACATGTCTTTGACTAACTACCTATATAATAATATAATCTATAGAGTTATAAAACTGGTTTCGCAATAATGATAATATAAATTATATTATATACTTATATCCTTTTTTTTATACAACTTAGGTGGCAGACAAGCACACGGCCCACCTGATGGAAAGTGGTAACCGTGACCTATGAACGTGTGTAACACCAGTGGAGTCACATCCGTGCTGCCGACCCTGTAAGAACAGAGATCTTATGTGCCCTCAGTGCAGAACACAAAATCAGGACAAGCCTTTGCTCTTCCCACTGACAGCACAAAAACTCTCCAGTGAGCTCTGGCTACCCTACTGACCACCGGGAACACAATGCGAAGTTATAATAGCCGTGGTATTCTGTAGGGTGGAGGTACTTCCCCAGTCAGACTGCTCAATTCGGACGGGTATACCGTCGTGTTCTACCTCCTTGAAAATCATTATTTTATTATATCATTATATTATATTACAAACAAGTTTATTCTAATCGATTAAGATATAGAAGAAATTGAATCCTTTCAGGCGCGATCTGAACCCGCCTGAACAGGTTTGACTGAATTTTTAGAAGACAAAGACAAATAACCTCAGTTGATTATGATTATATTGTATAATGATTTTAGATTATGAGCAGCCATACATTTTTGACGCTTACTCATGTTGACATGTACCTAATTTGTTCAATTAATTTCTGACATTTTGTTTAGTTAATTAAGTACATTACACAAAATTTTGCCTATTGTATGCCTAGAGGTGGAGAATGGAGAAACTTTATATCAACATCACATTGTAACCCATTTTCACAATAAATATATTTGAATTCTTTTTTACATATCATAATGGATTTGAATAGTTAGCATACTAAATGCTTTAATTTCATTCAAAAGTTCATTCTAGTCACTATTTCATTATAATTAAATTATATACATACCCTAACGAAAAATTTATAAAATATGATAAAAACAAAAGTCCTTAAAAATAAGTACAAAAAAAGAATACGCAAGCTTCGTAACTCCACACCTATATAACATAGGTAACGATTTATAATTCCACTTTTTTTATCTAGGACACGCCAACTTGACTTCACCTCGCCTGATGGTAAGTTTTTTTTCATACCGTATAAAGTTACCGTGGCATATGGACGTTTGTATCACCAGAGGAGTCACAGTCGCGCTGCCAACCCTGTAAGTATTAGCTTAGCGAACCATTAGCTTCTACCATCTGTGTAATAACAAGCCGTCCAGAATCGTGTTATTAGTATAGTTTTACTGTACTAATATCTGTCTGATGAGGCCGCCAAGCTGAGTGCCACCATTGTAACATTACTTAATGTATGTAATGGTGACCCTCTTTCCTGAGACTGCCTTTAGCTTACCATCAGGCGAGGTGAAGTCAAGTTGGCGTGTCCTAGATAAAAGAAAAAGAAAACTCCATATTGTAGTTATTAACCCGATATTTGTATAATGTTACTTGTATCAATCAATCAATTAGCCCACCGCTGTGCACTGCTGGACTTAGGCCCATAAAATCTAACAAATAAATCGCACACCTAGATCTAAACTGAGACAACTCAAAAAACTCATTTTTTCAGGAGACGAAAAAAACGCATTGCTGTTTCTTTTGTAAGGGAAGTTATGAAACACAAGTTTATTTCGGCTTGTAATACAGTCATAAAATGTGACTGTATATAAAATTCAGCTAAAAATCAATCATTAATATAGAAAACCTCTATTTTTTTATTTGTTACACTTTAGGTTGGTAATTTTGTATAAATAATAAACCACATTTAGATTTGAAACAGTTTTATTAAATCAGTTTGAGTTCACCCTGTATTAGATTAAACATTATATGAAACAATTTTCGAACAAAACTGTTTTAAATTAGTGATAATAACATAAGCCACTAGTAAACAGTTAAACAAAAACAATTAACAGATTCAAGACACTGTACGAGTATTATTAAGGGATCCAAAAATATTGGAAATCAATAAAAAATAAAAATACGTAATATTTTTTCTCATTACTCATTAAGAAATCCTTGAAAACAGCTTAGAATAAGTCTAACAATAAATCACAAAATATCAGTCTCAAAATATTCAGTTATAAAGTAAACATTTCCAAATTTAAAAGGTTTCTTTTAGTAAATTTTTATTATGTAAAATTATAAATGTCTTCGAAACTTTCTTAAGTATACTTCTCATAATAATTAGGTATAAAACATAATATGGCACTTTTGAGATCAACAATAATTAAAATTATAGGAATATCACTTTTCCCAATACACAATAATCAGTCTTTTATTGTTTAAGTCAATAACAACAAAATAAAATATTTCAAATACACTAAAAATTTAAGTCTTAGAGAAAAGGCACAATAGGTTTATAAAATAAGTAACCTACAACATTAACAATTCTAATATTATTCGGTACCAAGTATATTTTTATAATAGGAATCCACATAAGACGGTGGAATGGCATGTTTTTTTATAAGGTCTGCAAGGTCTTTTTTCTTAGCCTCAGAAAGTGGTATTTTTTGTGTGTAAGCTTGTGTAAGTCCTGTAAATACTATCTGATCATCTTTGGTTCGGCGTTTGCGCACAAACACCTTTTTATAATTTTCTTCTGAAAATGATGTTTTATAAAAGAACGCTCCCGGGTTCTCTTTTTCCACTCGTAAAATTTTAATGTCATGCCATTTTAATTGATTACGATCTTCATCTATATTGAAGTTATTTCCCCACTCTTCTTGCAAAATTTTAATATCATAAAACTTTTCAAATGTCATCTCTTGTACTTGGTAAGGATTGCCTGACTTTTTCGCTGTACGAATCAATGTGCAATATTGCTGCGGGGTATATATAGGGCCAGATTTAATGTGCCTTTTTATCTGTTTCTCGATAACACTATGAACGTTGTCGCCCTCATTTTGAGAATGACCACGTATAAGAAATTTATGCGTTATAGAGGCTACTCTTTTAGTGTTAACAGCATAAGCGTAAGAAGAAAGTAAATATTTGTTCTTCTGCTGTCCACAACAATTATCTGAGTAGAAGATAATATCGATGTCTTTGTCAGGATTCTTTTCTAATAATGCGTCAATGTACTGAAGAACACACGAACCTATCTCTATAGCACCCCTGTTGTCTTCCGTCTCATCCCAAAAAAAACATGTTACATCTTTTGCCCTAAGATCGCTTACAGTAAAATTGAGACAATTTAATCTAGATTTGTAAAAAAATAGTGACACTTGGCCCTTTGGCACCTGCATAACAGCTTGCAAATCGTACACAGCTACAATAACTCCGTCATTTCTATTCTTATCCTTTTCTTTGTGGTCTCTGGCTAAAGTTTTTTCTATAAGATGTTGTTCATAATTACCTCGGATTTGTAGTTTCTCTTCTTCATTAGCATTTTTGAAACATTCACAAAGGTCGCAAAGATCTTTTTTGGGCACAAAAAAAGAAATGTTAAATTCTGTATTGAAAATCCTGTTAAATGTTGACTTGCTGGCAAAAGGTAACTGCTGCTGTTCATAAAACTCTTTGTAATCGCGATATAAATCGGCAAGAGATTTGTCACCGCCAATAAATTCACGTGATGTCTGCGCTCGCAAGTAATGTGATTCAATTCGTGGGATGCTGTTAATGAAACTCACAACACTAATTTTAATTTCAGCATCAATTTTAGGTTGATTACCATGTTTCCCGCGAAGATCATTAGCCACAATACCAGAATCATTTTTTTTTAGTAAGTGCAGTAGTAATAGCCGTATTACTCAAATCAAGTGTAGCTTTAAAAAAAGTCTTGCATACTCTGATTTTATTCCCAGCTATTTCAAAATAAAATGCATTATTAAGAGCTCTATAGTTTTGAGTGCTCGAATACCTGTACTTTGGTTTAATTTGTTTAGTATGTCTGACTATAAACTCCCTTTGCCTCTGAAGATCAGCTAGGCCCCAATATGAATCAAATATGTTTTGTCTTGTTTCCTCATTTATGTTTACCCTACAACGTAACCTGCAATTTGCACCACAAGCTTGACGAACCTTCCTTTCAGATACGCTTTTCTTTGTTTTTGATAAAGATTGATAAGCTTTACCAGAATTCCTAAGAACTTTGCAAACATTCGCTTTCCATGTCGATTCTCTTCTTAGCTTCTTTTTTCCTCTTTTCGCTTCTCCCTCAGGCTGATCATTGTGTTCTTCGCTGATAATGTCTTGGTTTTGAGTTTGTGTAATAGCATTACGCACAGCAATATGGGTTTCAGTTTCGGAATCAGAACTGTTAGAACTACTACTGGAATTTGAAGTATTAGATGAACTAGTGGCACTTGAAGATGACGATGACGTAGTAGGAATTACTTTAGGGGGCATTTTCTTCTTCTTTTGCCGGATATAGTTTGGATCTGTGTCAGAGTCGTCTATGAAACTTTCATCGCTTGAAGAAACATACAAATCATTTTCAATTTGCTGGCTGTTACATGAATCTGACAGACAGGCAGTACGTGTTGGCATCTTCTCGTTATTCTTTTGCATGTTAACATCTACAGACTTTTCTATCTCTTGTTCATTAACTGTTAGTGGGTTTTCCTTGCACCGTTCTTTTACAATATTGACTAGGAAATGACCCCGTCTCATTTTCCACTGAAAGGTAAAAAGTGGCTATTGTAATTTTTACACTAATCCAACAATAGTGAGGTAATTCAAAAACAGTATTTTAAAAACAAAGTAGTAGACAATTTGATTAAGCAATATAATTTTCAAACAGAAGTTATTAAACTGTACACATTTTTGTAGTTAAAATAATGTATAATGTGAGTTTTGTTAAGAAAAATATAGAAATAAATTCGTTTCAACTAAAGTAGGGTAACTAGAAATTTACAAGTTGTTCCATCAAAACAAAGTCAAGTCAAGATAGTAAAAAAATATTCACTCACCTTTTCCAACAAAACTGTAACAAGATAAAATATCTCAAGTAATTTGGCAAAATAATTCACCAATAGTGTAACAACTCAAGTAATTCATTCTATTTGTCCACCAAAACTATAACAACTGAAAATGTCCGTGTTTTCGATTATGTTTGTACGTGCACTGTCAACAATTAGTGAAGGCCAACTGACATTACACTTGTTTTGGTGAGAGCGACTCACATAGGTTGATTCTAATAAAAAAAGCTAACGCCATCTAGTTTCCGGCCCTCTCAAGCTTTTGCTGAACCTGTTATTTTGGTAGATGCGTCTCATCACTGCGCATTCGAATATAAGGATAACTCAAAATCCCAAATTTTTGAATTGTTCCAGTTTAGATCTAGGTGTGCGAAATATATCCACTACAGTAAGGAATATTGTTTGACCCAGTTTAACCTAATAACACCAATATTCTGACGAACGCTAACGGTCCAATTCACCCAATGAGTCACAAAATAAGATTAATATAATACTGCTAGAAATAGTATTAGCCCCCCTGTTCAAATTATATAGAAAACATTTTATTATATACTATTTACCAAAGCATATTATTCTGTACATGAATACCTTAACGATCAATTTTAATTGTTACGTTGACTCAAATTACGTGTAATTATTGGACATGCCTAATATTTTGACATTTTTATTTTTCCATGTACGATTATGCTGACATTTAGGTATTTATTGCGATTACGTTCTGACCTAATTAACTTAATTTTAATCTGCATGAACATTTTTATTTTTAATAATAAATGATTTCATATCAATATACATTTATACATACATATGTGTGTGACGTTATTGCATGCCAATCTGGCTGAAAATATGGTGGAACCTAAATGTATTTGTACCCATATATCGCAATAAATTGATTTGATTTATAATCACGTCTTCTTCCCCAGAGGGTTAGGCAGAGGTAAATTAACACCCACATTTCACCATCATTGTATTCGGTCCCACGTAGTAGGGGGTGAGCCTATTGACGTTTTCCGGGTACTATTGTTGCCTCGAGCTATGCATCTGAGGCGGAGTCTGGGCTGTATATAACTATCTGATGTTAAACAGCCCTATCCCTTAGTCGCCTTATACGACACCGCATGGGAAGTGATGGGGTGGTTCAAATTCTACTCTGCCGGAAACCACGCGGCTAGGCGGAACATAGATGGTACTTTTTTTTTTAACACCTATGTGACCTATGCTTCACAAAATAAATAATTTTAAATTTGTTTAATATGTTTAAACAGTTGACAACAAGTTTGTTTCTATTAACCAGACTCCACAACCGCACATAATACAACATTCACAAATATACTGACCTGTCTAAAAGGTGCATGAGGATCCGGCTCTGCTAGTATGTATCTGTAGCCATCTTTGTTGAATGGGTGTTCTGTGGGGTACCCATGGGAGGGTAGTTTCAACGTGCCGATGTCTGCGGTTCGTCCTTTCTTCCCTACGGGGGCACCTGCCTCGGCCGCACTCCCTACGGCAGGACGCCGCTTACCCTGCCTACCCTTTACATTGCCAGCTAGTGGTACTGTGGAAACAAAAGCCTAGGTTAAATAGTAGTTTGACAGCCTTACATACCTACTGATGCGCAGTGGTATGGGTAGGCAGGATGGCGTAGGCGATTTACTTGATCATCATCATCATCATCATCATCATCATCATCATCATCATCATCATCATCATCATCATCATCATCATCATCATCATCATCATCCCAGTTTTTATCCTTTGTTACACCCAAAGCTTCCAATTAGCGTTGGGGCTCAAACAGGTGTTTCAGTAAGTGTAGGTACGTAAGTATATTAGCTACTAATTAATAAAATCAAGAGTTCTTTGAACAGAAAGGAAAAGAACGACTTCAATCAGAGGCAACCGGTAGTTCCTCTAATAATTTTACACTAAAGTTCGTTAGATTTGATATCATAAAACATAAAAACTTAAACATAAACTTACGCCTATATCCCCGAAGGGGTAGGCAGAGGTGCTAGCACCCACATTTCGCCAGTTTGATATAATATATTCTCAAAAGAAATTACATGTAAAAATAAACCTTACTAACGTGATACAAAATCCTGTAAAAAATGTAATAAAAAATTTGCTCTCCTCTCCGAATCGGTCTAGGTATGTGAACGGACCCTTAATTTTACTACGGTCGCGTTTTATTAAGGCACCAATGCCCTCTCGGGGCCTAATGACTAACATGTCAAAACGATCAAAGTAACGAAGATTGACTGTTAAGTTAAGCGGTTACCTGTGCTAGTAAACGTTCATGGAATAGAAACACTATGCAATGTTACGAGAACATCAGTCATCAAAAACAGTTTCGGGAATCCTAAATTTAGACACGGCGAATCTGTGAATCATGACACGAATCAAAGAATCAATTTCATTTATTCAGTTTAGGCACACAAAGAGCACATAATATATGAACGTCAAAATTTTACAATTAGGTATGTCAAGAAATAATATAAAAATATTAAATAATGTAAAAATAAACCATTGGAAAATGATTCTTTCGCTGGTTCGGTAGGTTAGTTCTACTGAGAAGATACCAGCAAGAAACTCAGAGAACTATATTAGAACTAGATTATTTTTCTTTTTTTAAATTTGCTTTAGTTTACAATTTATTTTGTGCGAGCATGCAAGAGACTTATGTTGACCACGCATAAACATCATTATGATATTCATCCAGTTTTTAGTAACCTTTACTCATTAAAGTTTTTTTCACTATTATTTTAAATGTATTTATTGGCACATTAATCAATGTTATCATCAATACGTCATAGCATTCGATTCTTTATATATGAATATAAGTACTATACATATAAATCCGCCTTTTTCTCAATGCTATAGGCAGAGATCATATGAATTCCTTTGCTAATAATAAATCTAATCTGGTAATGTTACTGGAGTATAAAATGTTGTACATACATCGAAAAACGAGCACCACCTTCATAATTATCGGCAAAAATCATGAACCATAGTGAAAAACACTGCGCATGTACAAACACCGAATGGCCAACCAAAAAACGAATGGAAGAACTGATCAACCAATGACACTAGTCCGTGCGCCTGTATGACCTTGATGCACTTGATAATTCGAACGAAAAAATCATTGCTATATAACAAAACGACGCGTTAATTCGAACTCATAGGCGTCCAACACTCGACAATTCAAAGTTGCAGAGAGAAAGAGGCGGAAAGATTGTAAGTACATTTTGCGACAAGTTCAAACTTGTATCAACGTATGTACACGAGCCTTTGTTTTTGTTATTATTTAGTTTATAGTTGGACTATTTGACACACACTTCTCACAAATGGGTTTGTTTAGTTATCATTCAGTTACTACTGTTAGTCTTTCGTTGGTATACAGATTAAAAGTTTGTCTTAGCTATGAGCCCTAGAAAGTATAAATGTTTGACGATTGCTGAAAAGAAGAAGTTAATCGAAAAAGTAGAGGAAGGTGAGAAGAAAAGTGATGTTGCAAAAGAATTTAAGATTCCTCTGAGTACTCTCTCAACCATAATAAAGCACAAGGAGAAAATTAACGCTGCTCGAGCTGCTGGAGTACGGAAAAGAACCAGTAAAGGTGAATTTCCTCGTCTGGAAGAAAGCCTGGTCATTTGGCTAAGACCTAAGACAGTGTAGAGGACAAAAAGTGTCTATTAGCGGAAACTTGTTGAAGGAAAAAGCAAAAGAGTTCGCGTCTACTCTAAGCATCAAAAACTTTGCGGCAAGTGAAGGGTGGCTTACAAATTTCAAAAAGAGAAATGGAGTTGTGTTTAAAAAAGTTTGTGGGGAAAGTGGAAGTGTTGATGATGCAGTTTGCTTAGATTGGCACGGTAAATTGAAGACTTTGATTGAAAACTATGATCCCCGAGACATTTTTAATACTGAAGAAACTGGCCTATTTTTCAAATGTTTACCGGACAAGACGCTTAGTTTTAAAGATGAAAAATGTCATGGGGGAAAACATAGTAAAGAGAGATTGACAGTTTTACTTGCAGTAAATATGGACGGATCGGGAAAACTTAAACCCTTAGTGATAGGAAAAGCAATGAAACCGCGATGTTTCAAAGGAGTGAAATCGTTTCCTACTGATTATCGTGCTAACAAAAAAGCTTGGATGACGGCAGAACTTTTTAACAATTGGCTTTTAACAGTTAATGGGGACATGAAACGACAAAAGCGGAAAATTTTACTATTTTTAGACAATTGCACTGTCCACAATAGTCCTCCTACATTGTCCAACGTGGAACTCTACTTCTTTCCGCCAAATACAACTTCTAATTGCAACCATTGGACCAAGGGATCATCCGTAATTTTAAGACATTCTATCGCAAAGAAATTGTTAAACTCGTTTTAGAATCTCTCGACAAGCAGCTAACTGCAAATATCACGATTTTGACAGCTATTTTACTGATTGACAAGGCATGGAGAGCTGTAACACCCCTAACGATTCTTAACTGTTTCAAAAAATCCGGTTTCTTAAAAAAAGATCTTTCAATATTTATGGATGATGAAGAACCAGCAATAAAACCATTAATTGACATCAGCAGTGTGAGTTTTTCTGACTTTGTTCGAGTGGATGAAGATGTTGCTGTCTCAGGTTCACTTACCGATTGCGAAATTTTATCTGCGACACATACCAATGAAAAAATTAACGATGAAGATGAGGACGATACATCAGAACCTATGGCAGAGGTGTCAGTTAAGGAAACAAGATCCTCATTCGATACCTTACAAAGCTTCTGTCTACAAAACGAAAGTGATGAAAAAGCATTTCAGGCACTATTCTCTTAAAAAAAGTTATTGAGCAGTCTGAGCAGCAGCAATGTGCTTTGAAGCAAACCAGTACAATAACAGAGTTCTTTCGAAAGATTAATTAATTCACATTATGAATACATATGTATGTACACGAATGTACCTCTAAACTTATGACAGTGTTATAGAATAGCAGTTAATAAATAATAATTGATCAACACTTAATAATTCGAAGTTTTATTTATTTTCTCTCACAAATTTCGAACCATTTGATATTTCAAACACTCGATAATTAGTAATATTTTAAGAGTCCCTAGAGTTTCGAATTAACGAGAGTCGACTGTAATACTAAACATTGTTACATACTATTCGGCAATAAATGAATTTTTATTTATTTATATATGCCGCACGGTCGCGCCCCGAATACCCTACCAAAGAGAGCGCCTTGGGCAGAGTTCATCAAGTTTGCCGATCACTATACCACGAGAAAAACTGAAAGTTATATCTCCAGTGTAAACCACAAGAGAATCAACTTCGAAAAAGTAGGTACGAGCGTTTCTGCGAATCAGTGAAAAAGCACAGCCCTATCATAATTGAAACTCATTGCAAGTTTGTCTTCGTAAATTAAATTTCTTAATGTAAATAGTAGTAGGTACCGCGATAGCCTAGTTGTATGGGACCGCTGAGACGAGGTTGGCACACACCAATGACTTTCCGATGCTTTTCGAATTTATGTGTGTATTTATCGAAGGTTTATAAGTGCCCGGTTAATGGCAATAGGCTCGCCACCTATTACATTGGGACCTAAACATAAACTGTCGAAATGTGGGTGCTAGCACTTCTGCCTACCCCTTCGGGGATATAGGCGTGAGTTTATTATGTTAAATAGTCTTACAGTACTCATTTCACTAGGTACTAGAAACAATTAGCGAAAATTTGATTGAATGTCTACGTTATCCATCTTTCAAAAAAGAAGTACAAACTATAATTGAAAAAGTACACTCTGAGAGACTTGTATAAGAAAGAATTTCAAGATTGTATGTAACTGCTGAAAAACTCTAAATTTTTGCTTAGGCATAGAAACATCAACATACACAAGTTTGTAAACCTACCAATAGACAACAACAAATCAATTAATAAAGAAGCAGCGCCCGAATAAAGATAAATGATTAATAAACAGATCACCAGAACAAGTACCTACCTCGAGTAGTAATTGTGAAAATACTACTTATATAATGCGGAGACGTGGCGATCAATACTGCCTTGTCCTATAAATATTCAGCGCATGACGCATACTATAACAAGATATTAGCGCTAATAAATGAATACTACTTCAATTAACAACCATATCTATTCAGTACACAACGAATCCAAATTAACGAAAGAATACAAAAAATGAAAATGGAAATAAAATAATTCGCTATTGGAACTAAACAATGTTACATTTGACAATGGCTTCAAAATTATTTAGAGATATTTGAAACGACCTAGAAATCATTCAATTTAACATCAATAGCCAAGAATTCCTCAATCAAAAAGAAGAAGAAACCATGAATTGGCTTCAGTAGGTATATCTACCTGAAACTTTACAATGCATAGACGCGAAGATGACGTAATCAGTCTTTTATGATAATAAATCAATAAGACAGATAGCAGTAATTCAATATAACCATAAAGTTATGCGTGTACCACAGACATGTCCACGAATATAGGTACGCTATAGGAGAAAAAACAAATAGTTAACTGGGTATCCTATCAGAAGAAGTAGATGACACAAACACACGAGCATTTTATATTAAAGCATTAATGTATTTCAGAAGCTTACTTTTTATCAGTTCCATATTTTGATAACAAGTCTGCTCTTAAAAAAACGATCGCGTAAAGATAACACTTCACTCCATAGCCACAGTTGTAAACAGGAACTCAGTACGTTAACAATAGTGGTCAACGAAATAAACAAGCAAAGATAAAATATGCGAGACTTTACCAAGCATAAAACGACCATATTATTTTAACACTGGCTTTGGAGACAGAAAAATGCACTTCAACTCAGAACGGCAACACAATGGACCTGCATATCAATATAAATGCAGTTTCACACTATCGATTCAATCTTAATTATTGTTAGATAGATGCTAAACTCTCTATAATATGAAAATAGATAAGTGAATAGATTAAATCAATTGCCGTTTAATATCAAGAAATAATTTATGCAATAGGACAGAAACACAATTTATGAGTAGCTATTAAAAAAGTTAAATCAAGTGGAATCTTAACTCACTATCCATGTCGTCAGCTCCCATATCAGAACTGACAAACTTGTCATATATTTAGTGCAAGTTGTGATAAGATAAAGTACGTATCGAGTGGAACCCGCTCGCCGATTCACTCGGCGTCTTACTTAGGTGACAAGGCAATCTGCTGGTCTCCAAACGTAAACAACAAACCAACTGTATAATACGAATTAAAAATAGTTTCCTGTACTTACTGTATCGAGATAAAATCCGCGTCACCAATAGGTAATACACGCTATAAGTAAACATTTGTTCAAGGCATATTACGATTCTGATAACAGATAGCCGTGTAAACTAATTATATATGCACATTACATTCTCACGCGGTCTAACTGTGAATTTGTGAAAAGAAAAAAATATAATAAATGAACGTAACTCACCAGCCATAAAGTTCAAGGTGATTATGAAGTGAACTATTTAAATCTAAAATCAATAGAGGAGAAATCGCGCGGCTAACGCGACGCTCCTATGTGTACTTATCGGCGAATATACGGACACACTAACGCACAATATAGTGTTTAATATTACAATTGTGTGCGTCGCGAACTTAGTGTTTACATACACCAATGCATAAAGAACAATGTAATTATTCAATAACATGTCTTTGTGGTCGGATCTACAATTCTATGTATGCACCGCACTTCGAAACATTACGTGTTACGTTTTTCAGTGTTTTTGGATCACGTCCAAAGCGACATCACAGTAGAAATTATGGTATTAAACCATGAAATTAAGTTTTGCGTTTTATTTAGGTCAACTCCGTATGTTGTTTTCACATAATCTTAACTGTACGTGTTGAACGATCGCTGGAGTGGACAATACAATTGATTCAATGCATATAAATGGATATTGTCACTTCTGTAGGAGGCACTCTAATAGGTTTATGAGATGGTATAATGTCTCCGTAGGATGTCTTAAGTACAGGTTTATATAATTCGTTCGTCATTGAGACGGTAACTGTACAATTCACTATAATTTATACTACGCTACGTGGCGCGGCTCCGCTAGACGCGAATTGATCGACCCTGGCGAGCCATCGTGCATGTTTAATTACTGTCCCAGTCCTCCTGACGTGCTATTATTTATAAACACTGCGTAGAATCTTTTTGGTTAATATTTTTATTAATCGTTTTATAACTTAACAATTTTAACATGTTTAATCATTTAATATGCGATAAAGTAACTGTATGATTAAAATAAGTCAAATTTTGTGTTGAAATTTAAGTCAGTACAATACTAAATACGTACTTCACATACACGTGTATTATTTTAATAATTGTACTACTAAACCACGCTTCTCCTAAATTTGTGAGGATATAATTATATTAGTTAATTTAAAAAAAAAAAAAATTCCATGCCAATAAGGAAAGTGATCAAACCGTGAAGCAAAGATTTCAACCAACGAAATGCGTATTTTTGGTAAATTGAAAGAATTTTCCGCGATTATATTTACGGAGGAGATACGAGAGACGAGACTTTCTGGCCATATCCAAGCTGATGAATATAATGTAATTGAAACTTCTTTCAGGAAGTGAAATAATGCGTAGAAAGAAAGAGGTGAAAATAGAAAAACTTAAGCGTAATTTTCCGAATTAATTTAAAAATGTCTGATTCATTCATTTCGATTGGGATATGATTTGTGATAAGCAAAAAGAATTGGTAAAAAAATGAAATGTGGTGGGTTGCACGGTCAATACCAAAAAAATAATCGTACATTTATAAACTTAGGAGAATTTTTTAACCGGTGCTGGATTCCCGAGCCTATGTCCGAAACCATGCCACCTAAACAGAACGCTTTTAGATCTGCCGAATACGCGTAGTTCGCCTTGATTGTACCCATTTTATTGACCAGGGCCTCCATTATACTAAAGCAAAACGACTATCAAACCACACAGCAAAATTAAATGGATTTTTAGCAGTGTCCGCAGTATGAGCAGTCTGAGTTTCGAATCTGCTGAAGCAAAGTCTTGCTTCAGCAGATTCGAAACTCAGATCATTGTGCAGTAAGTATATGTTATGGATGGTAAGTAAAAAGAGGAATATTGATATATGAGTATATTGTGAGCTAAGGGTTTGGTTTACTATTTATACAAGGTCAAAATGTTAACAAAACATAGCTCGCGTTACACGTTGAGGCTCAGAATGTCGACTTCCCAAAATGTCCCCTGGTTCCAAAATGTCAACTTCCCATAATGTCCCTTTCCCAAAATGTCGCTTTCCCAAAATGTCGCTTTCCCAGAATGTCCCCCATTCTTAGGCTTAAACCAACGAAATAAAAAACCAATTTAGAATAATTTTTTTTATTTTAATTAGGTACTTAAGTAGTGGGATTTTTAATTAGAAAAGAAATTTGTAATGAAATATAGTCATGTATTGTCAAAATTTCGTTGAGGCTCAGAATGTCGACTTCCCAAAATGTCCCCTGGTTCCAAAATGTCAACTTCCCATAATGTCCCTTTCCCAAAATGTCGCTTTCCCAAAATGTCGCTTTCCCAAAATGTCGCTTTCCCAGAATGTCCCCCATTCTTAGGCTTAAACCAACGAAATAAAAAACCAATTTAGAATAATTTTTTTATTTTAATTTGGTACTTAAGTAGTGGGATTTTTAATTAGAAAAGAAATATAGTCATGTATTGTTAAAATTTAGGCACCTACTTAAATTTACTTAAGTATGTATACCAAATACACACTCGTGTGTATGGTGATTACCGTCCTCGGCTCTCTTAAGACCGACTCAATGTCACCTCAGCGGTAATCACCAACTTTACACACTTGTACCATAATGTACTATTATTCGTAATGTTAATTAACCAAAGTAAATTTCAGTACCACAATTAAAATATTTGATTTGATATGTCACTGTCTATATTTTATAGTTTTTTATCAATGTTATGTTTATCATTTTTAAGAAAATGAATAAATCATATTTTATTTGTAATACTTGAGTTACTATTAGTAATAGCTACTACATATTATCTTAATTATACCTTTGGATATGTTACTAACAGTTATTCTTTTAATCTTTTTGAATGTGTGTAAAATATTGATACCTATTGATATTGATTTTATTTGGTATACTATACATACTTAAGTAAATTTAAGTAGGTGCCTAATTTTGACAATACATGACTATATTTCATTACAAATTTCTTTTCTAATTAAAAATCCCACTACTTAAGTACCTAATTAATATAAAAAAATGATTCAAAATTGGTTTTTTATTTCGTTGGTTTAAGCCTAAGAATGGGGGACATTCTGGGAAAGCGACATTTTGGGAAAGCGACATTTTGGGAAAGGGACATTATGGGAAGTTGACATTTTGGAACCAGGGGACATTTTGGGAAGTCGACATTCTGAGCCTCAACGCAAAATTTAGGCACCTACTTAAATTTACTTAAGTATGTATTCCAAATAAAATCAATATCAATAGGTATCAATATTTTACACACATTCAAAAAGATCAAAAGAATTACGGTTAGTAACATATCCAAAGGTATAATTAAGATAATAGTAGCTATTACTAATAGTAACTCAAGTATTACAAATAAAATATGTTTTAATCATTTTCTTAAAAATGATAAACATAACATTGATAAAAAACGATAAAATATAGGCAGTGACATATCAAATCAAATATATTTTATTTGTGGTACTGAAATTTACTTTGGTTAATTGTGTAATTAAGTGTGTAAAGTTGGTGATTACCACTGAGGCGACATTGAGTCGGTCTTAAGAGAGCCGAGGACGGTAATCACCATACACACGAATGGCATACGACTATTTTCAACACACTTGCGAATAATTGCTCCTTTCGGAATAGACCAAGGTTAATTTTAGTGTGAAGATATATTTTAAGTGTGTTTAAGTGTGGTGAAAATAGTCGTATGCCACTCGTGTGTATGCTGATTACCGTCCTCGGCTCTCTTAAGACCGACCCAATGTCGCCTCAGCGGTAATCACCAACTTTACACACTTGTATGTACCATAATGTACTATTATTCGTAATGTTAATTAACCAAAGTAAATTTCAGTACCACAATTAAAATATATTTGATTTGATATGTCACTGCCTATATTTTATCGTTTTTTATCAATGTTATGTTTATCATTTTTAAGAAAATGATTAAAACATATTTTATTTGTAATACTTGAGTTACTATTAGTAATAGCTACTATTATCTTAATTATACCTTTGGATATGTTACTAACCGTAATTCTTTTGATCTTTTTGAATGTGTGTAAAATATTGATACCTATTGATATTGATTTTATTTGGAATACATACTTAAGTAAATTTAAGTAGGTGCCTAAATTTTGACAATACATGACTATATTTCATTACAAATTTCTTTTCTAATTAAAAATCCCACTACTTAAGTACCTAATTAAAATAAAAAAATGATTCTAAATTGGTTTTTTATTTCGTTGGTTTAAGCCTAAGAATGGGGGACATTCTGGGAAAGCGACATTTTGGGAAAGCGACATTTTGGGAAAGCGACATTTTGGGAAAGGGACATTATGGGAAGTTGACATTTTGGAACCAGGGGACATTTTGGGAAGTCGACATTCTGAGCCTCAACGATTTTTTCTAATTAAAAATCCCACTACTTAAGTACCTAATTAAAATAAAAAAATGATTCTAAATTGGTTTTTTATTTCGTTCGTTTAAGCCTAAGAATGGGGGACATTCTGGGAAAGCGACATTTTGGGAAAGCGACCTTTTGGGAAAGCGACATTTTGGGAAAGGGACATTATGGGAAGTTGACATTTTGGAACCAGGGGACATTTTGGGAAGTCGACATTCTGAGCCTCAACGGCGTTACATTCGGTTACGCTACGAATTTTGCGGTTAATTTCGGCTTCTAAAGTGCAACAAGAAATAGGAGCCTCGCCAAGCGGGCCTCGGTCAGCATTTATCCCAGCATCAGCTTTTTAGAATCAATTGTGCAGAGACACGTAAAGAAACGGCTCGTAAGAACAATGAAATATAAATGAAATGAAAAAGATATGAATTTCCATAGAATTGAAGGATTAGTTGGCAACTTAAAATACAAAAAATAGATTGGAATCTATATTTCGGAGGGCTTATTCCAAAGGCTATATAACATACTGGCGTTGCATATTTTAACGGGAAGTATGACAAAGAAAGACCTCATTTTAATAAATCTTTTTTTTTATCACGAAGACGTGAGTGGGTGTAGGGGCTATCTGATAATCTCAAAACATGCAGATAGATAGTGAACAAAGCTTTAGTACCTCATTTACAGATTAACTATGATGTTTTCTGACTGTTTATACCACGGGTTTATACAATAATATCCTAGAATCGAATTATTGTATAACAGTCAGAAACCGTCATAGTTACCTGCAAATGAAGAATGAAAGCGTTGAAATACATACATACATATCATCACGCCTTTATCCCCCAAAGGGTTAGGCAGAGGCGAATTAACACCCACATTTCACCTATCATTGTTTTTTTTTTATACCACTTAGGTGGCAGACAAGCGCACGGCCCACCTGATGGAAAGTGATTACCGTGGCCTATGGACGTCTGTAACACCAGAGAAGCCACACTCGCGCTGCCGACCCTGTAAGCACAGAGTTTCTGTGCCGTCAGTGTAGAGGACAAAGCAGGACAAGCCTTTAGTCATCCCACTGACAGCACAAATTCTTCACTCACTTCACAACGTCTCACGTAATAGGGGGTGAGCCTATTGCCGTTTACCACGCACTATTGTTGACTCGAGCCATGCATTTGAGGCAGAGTCTGGGCTGTTTATATCTGTCTGATGTTAAACAGCCCTATCACTTAGTCGCCTTGTGCGACACCGCATGGGAAGAGATGGGGTGGCCCTAATTCTACTCTGCCGAAAACCACTCGACAATTGAAGTCCTATACCTCAATATTTTGAAATTGTCAGTTAGTCCGTCCTTTTTTATATCACTTAGGTAGTAGACAAGCACACGTCCCACCTGATAGGAAGTGGTTACCGTGGCCTATGAACGTGTGCAACAACAGGGGCGTCACACTCGCGCTGCCGACCCTGAAAGGTCCTTTAAGCGGGACGTGATAAAGCACCTGATAAGACCGCCAAGTTGAATACCACCATTGTAACATGCTACGTGTATGTAATGGTGACCCTTTTTCCAGAAACTTTGGCCTTAGCTTACCATTAGGCGAGGTGAAGTCAAATTGGCGTGTCCCATATAACTACACGACGGTATTTCCATCCAATTGAGCACTCCGACTGGGGAAGTACCCTACAGAATACCGCGGCCATAATAACTTCGTGTTGTGTTCCCGGCGGTGAGTAGGGTAGCCAGAGCACACTCACTGGAGAGCTTTTGTACTATCAGTGGGAAAACCAAAAGCTTTTCCTGCTTTGTTTTTTACACTGACGGCACAGAAACTCTTGTGCTTACAGGGTTGGTAGCGCGATTTTGACTCCCTTGGTGTTGCACACGTCCAAAAGCCACGGTAACCACTTTCCATCAGGTGGGCCGTGTGCTTGTTTACCAACCAAGTGGTATAAAAAAAATCAATTACATTCAGAAACATTGTAATACACATATTATGCACTTTTATGTGTGTTTTTGATGTTATGTGTGTATTTATCGCAGGTCTATAAGTGCCCGGTTAATGGCAATAGGCTCGCCACCTATTACATTGGGACCTAAACATAAACTGGCGAAATGTAGGTGCTAGCACCTCTGCCTACCCCTTCGGGGATATAGGCGTGAGTTTATGTATGTTATGTTATGTTATTGGATGGTTCAACCCACCCTTTTATTGTACAGAAATCTCCTCGGAAACCCCCCGGCAGTTATGTCGGAATCGACAAACTGACTGAAACCGCACGCTGTCTGAGGTCTTCAGATTCCGAAGAGTAAGATTGCCTAAATCATATCTCGCGCATTTGCTTCACTCAAATAAAATATTTTGTAGTAGCGTTATCAAGCATATAAAATAGTTCTGGTTAACTGAGCTACCTGTTCTAGTCACCCGAATTTTTTGTCTTATCATGCTGCCATCAAAGTGACGATAATCGCCACTAGATGGCACTACTTTATATTATTTGAATTGAGTCCGTTGAGCAATCTGGTCTAGTATTCTGCCTAAAAAAGGCCCTGGTCATGGATGAAATCCCCCATACTGGGTGTTAACTTGGATTGGGACTCCTTTGTCCGCACATAGCCTTCCTTTTTGTTATGGCAACACATTCGCATTGAAAAATTGAGCTGTGCTTGTCTAGTGGTAGGTAGATGTTAGAGAGTTGTTGTGCTGTTAGTGGGAAGACTACATAAAGGCTTGACTTGATTGTGTCTTCTGCACTGACGGCACAGAAACTCTGCATTCTCACAGGATCGGTAGCACGAGTGTGGACTCCTCTGGTGTTGCACACGTTCATAGGTCGCGATAACCACTGCGTGGTCAACATAAGTCTCTTGCTTGCTCACACAAAATAAATTGTATAATAAAACAAATTTAAAAAGGAAAGATAATCTAGTTCTAATTAAGTTGCCTGAGTTTGTTGCTGGTATCTTCTCAGTAGAACTAACCTACCGAACCAGCGAAATAATCATTTTCCAATGGTTTCTTTTTACATTATATAATATTTTTATATTATTTCTTGACATAAGTAATTGTAAAATTTTAACGTTCATATGTGCTCTTTATGTGCCCTAGACTGAATAAATGAAATTGATTCTTCTTTGATTGAGTCGTTACGGGTTGTTGAAGCTAAAAATCACCAAGCGATATCGAAGCAGTCATAGCGAGCAGTCACTTCACGGAAAATGTTAAGCCGCGTCGCAGTCAGATTGGAAAAGCGAAACTTGGACTCGGAGGTGACGGCACAGGCCATAAATGCGATCGAGTATAACTATGACTATGTCTCTGTAAGGAACTTCCAATCTCTAATTGGAGGGACGTTTTTCTTTTAATTTGACAGGCGGCTCCACCTGTCACTCCAGGCGCTCATAGGGTGCGGAGGTCATTCATAGACCACGTATATATATCCCTGAAAGGTATAAACAAGACGTGTTTCGTCCAATTTTCGTCAATTATATAATTCGGTGTAGTAGGGGGCAAGCTTAATACAGTGGTCAGACACTGTTTCAGTTTATATACCCTTTTACTCTTTTTGTTATAACTCCCAAACGCCGCGTCTAGATGCAGGATCCATACCAGATCTTGGTTCGTCCAAAAGTACTAACTCTCTTTGGCCCCTCAATGCAATACCAACATTTCGATGTGGGATATTAATTCTAAGGCTTGGATGGAATGGGACTCTTTAGTTCGCACTTAGCCTTTCTTTTGAGGAGTTACTAGCATGAGCCCTTGTGCGTGCAGAGTTACTAGCTAGAGCAGCCAGCCTAGCTCCGCCCAGAAACGTAGAAGCTTACTGGGGACTTCACAGGCTTCGTGGAGCGACCTCACTGTCTGAGGATTTGTGATCATTGAGAAGCTACTGCCTCGCATTCCAGTATCACGCGGGTAGCCGTTTCTTCAGCAACGAAACATCCCCTACAGAGGGGGCTGCCATAACATTGATGTTGTACAGGTAAATATCTAAAGCTTTTACAACTCTCTGTTTTACAATCTATAAAATTCAAAACATTGGATTGCCAGAATCAAAATTGTCACTTACCTGTAGCAATGCCCATATCGGTCACCTTCAGCTGGCCTTGCTTGATCATAGCCTCGTAGTTGGGCTTTATACCCGTAAGTTCCATATTGTACAGTCCAAACATTGGTCCTTGGCTGGCTTCCTCCTCATATATGAATAATACTTGAATATCCTTTATGAGGGCCCGTTGAACTGTTGCGTACCAGGATTGTGTTACTCTATAGGAAATTTAAGGAGATTTATTTGCTAGAATATTTTTTTAGATATGCAATGCAATATACATTTTTTTATAATTTTCTTGTAAAGTATGTATGTAGTGTGAAATTTAAGGAGATTTATTTGCTAGAATATTTTTTTAGATATGCAATGCAATATACATTTTTATATAATTTTCTTGTAAAGTATGCATGTAGTGTGCTTCGCAGGAAGTTAAATAACTTACTTTAATAGCTAAATAAATAGGTGTGAATCTATTTTTGAACATTAAATATACTATAAATTAACAAGATTACAGGCAATAAAATTTAAATCTATACTAATATTATAAAGAGGAAAGATTTGTATTTTTGTATGTAACAAATAAACTCAAAAAGTACTGGACCGATTTTAATAATCCTTTTTTCATTAGAAAGCTACATTCTTCATGAGTAACATAGGCTACTTTTTATCCCGATATTCCCATGGGATCAGGATTTACGCGGGTGAAACCGCGGCGCGGTGCTAGTATATTATACATTAACAAGATTACAGACAGTAAAATTTAGACAATGCCTTAATAACTGAAATATTTATTCCCATTAACCTCTCCAGCTAAACCATAAGCGCTTATGTAAAGAGTGAACAGGATTAAAATAGGGATTGTCTATAATTATTTTTCACAATGGTTTATAAAACAAGTTACACTGATTTAAATCTAATTATAATTTACACACAATAAACACATTTTATTAATTGATGTATTATTTGATTATTAACTTCTGCTGCTAAACTGTTGCAACTGTCGCAAATATCAAGTAAAACAAAATTTTATTTTCATTGGTGAAACATTGATGTATGTGTATCTTATTAAATAACTTATTTTAGATTAACTCATGTATTTTGGTGCCTATTAAATCACTCAAATACCTTTTTAATGCTCAAAAGTATTTCTTAACTCTCAAATCTCCAATTTGACAGTTCAGAATATACCTAATTTAATAACTTCTCTTAATTTATGTAACCAAAATGGCCAGAATGATAGTTATAGACAAGTAAATTAAACCTTTTCAGGTTAAACTTTTTAAAATATCCTTATTGTAAATTAATTCTTTTTAGGGCACTATACCCAAAGGTTAATAAAAACATAACCCTAATAATAAGATTCCACTGTCTTTCTGCTAAACTGTCAGCCAACTTGCACTTAGCCAGTTTTTTATACATTGCTATTTTAAAACTGGAATCTGTCACGAGTTTATTTTTTATATTTCTAGATTTTGACTAGGAAGAGTTGTATCAATCAATATTTTGTATACAATGTGTAGGTATACTATTAAATTAACTTTAATTATATATTCTGGCAGAGTAGAATTTGGACCACCCCATCTATTCCCATGTGGTGTTGTACAAGGCTACTAGGCTGTTTAACATCGAACAGATATATACAGCCCAGACTTCAAGTCAAAAATAGTGCCCGGAATATGGCAATAGGCTCACCCCCTATTACGTGGAACCGAATACTATTATTGGTGAATTGTGGGTGTCAACTCACCTCTGCCTAATCCTCCAGGGATAAAGTTGTGATTATATGTAAGTATGTAATTATATATTACCTCCTAGGCATAGTGGTCATTGCTTCCCAATACTGATCTATGTAAGGTATGATCTCCCTATCCTTGCTGAAGAGATGTCTGTTACTGCCATCCTTCACACTTTCCTGTTTGAGATTCGCTATAGCTGTCAGACACATTTGAGGGAATGCTGAAAATAGAAAACACAAATCCTTTAATTAACATAGAACAATGACCGTGAATCAAAAAGAGGTAGACGCAGTATTGGTGTTAAAAAATGATCTGAGTGATCAATCTTGGCTAATTAGCCTACTTCATTTAGTTTGCACTCATATCTATGAAATATATGAGTGCAAATGGATGTTTGCTAACCAGTCACGGTGAATGAGGACAAAATATGATTTTTGTCATACAACACATTACACTTTTGACATTGTGATAGTATAAAGATAACAAGACTATTGGAGAGACCCATGAAATACTAATATTATGTACTAATATGTACACTTATAAAGAAGTTAAGTGTACTTACGTGCCTGGTTCTTCTTGAAAGTTTCAAGGCCGGTTGGAGAACAGTTCTTACATATAAACAGGTAGTTCGTCATAAATGGAACCAATTTCCCCAATTGGTATCCAATGCACGATTCATGGAACCATCGATTGCATGATGCACAAAGCAGTTCCGCTATGTTTAGATTCCGGTCTTTCCCGCTAAAAAGAAAAACACGATACTTGTAAGAAAAACCTCTTTGGTGTGAAAATTAAGAAATAAAAGTCGGATCTTTACAAACCAGTAACAAGTGCTTTGAGATTCATTCGAGGTTTTATTCGATTTACTTTTATCCGCGTTATCCGCCGGCTTTTGAGGTTCAGATGAAATATTTTGACCATTGTTCGAAGCAACATCAGCTTCCGCAGATTTCTTCATTGAATCTGTTATTCCTGATGACATTTTGGTTAATAATAAGTTCTAACCAAGTTGTAAGAACAAACATAGAACAAACTCATAATTTTTTATAATTTCTCACTAAAAATTATTCCACACTTCAATAAAAGCAGTGTTGTGCATGTAATTTCACAACAATTTGTACTATTTTGTACAATTTTCGAAATTATGCTGGTAAAATAAATATGACATTTGGTACAACAGTTAGACTCAACTCAACTACTCAGTCAAGTTTAGATTCGTACGTAGATGAGAGAGACAAAAAGATAGCGAATGTCTAATACAATTTTAACGGGTTATATCGTTCAAAAATGTAAAGTTTGTTCAAAGACTGTACTCATACTTCTAAACTGTACTGTACTAGAGGCTATATTGTTCAGTATTTAAAACAAATACATAAATGCATAACACTTTAACCTATTAAACCTCTTTGTATTAAACTGTTATTATTATAACGACAAGTCGTACTATTATATTTTTAAATCTATTAGATGAGATCGAAAATGCAAAAGAAAGTGTTCTAACCACAGAACAGAAAAAACTCTCTGTTCCGTGGTTCTAACTTTGTAAAATACTGGCAACTATTTTGTAACCATCAAACTAATCAAACTCAAAGTTCAAGTCAGTTCAAATTTTCAAACAAGTGGACGGTTGTTTATTTATTTATATTTGATATTTGACTGTTGTCTTGGTTACGAATTTTTTATCACTTATCAGAAACACCTTCAGATTCTTCAGAGTTCGTAATAATGGATTCAGTAACGAGTACTGACAGTGTAAATCTAGATATTAACATGAAGCAAGAAAATATTCTTACAGAGATTGTCAAAGAAGTTTGCTGTGAGAATAAACTCTCTCAAAAGTTAAAAGGCAAGGTGAACAAAATAATAGCTGACTGCGACCTGAAACATTATTCCAGCCTGCACAAGTTAAGTGCTAGTGATGAGAGCACTGCTACAGTACTAGGTATGTATAATTTTGCATTGAACCCTAGAGGCCAACATTTTCGGACATTAGACGAAGTGATGTGCTGTAGACATGACCTATATAAAAAGTCATTATCTATTTCTATTTACAACTACTGGATTTATTGCCCTGGTCTAGGTTTCTGCCTTCTAGTTAGTCACTCGCATATATAACTAACACCCTTTTGAACCCATAATTTTTTAGTCTTCAAAATAATCAAGATATGTTAACATTTTTGATTCCCTTAAGTAGTAGCACGATGATATATGTATGACCTAAAACTCGAAAAATTAACTATTCAATAATAAAAGAATTTTTCAATTCAAACCAGTACTTCCAACAAACAAACAAACACTTCAGCTTGATAATAATATTAATATAGATAAGATGAAATGAAATATGCACCAAAGTGAAGTTATGGTTGCTACAAGATATAGAAATGTGACTCTATTCTAGTGGGCGACTAATCTGGGAGCTAATCTGGCGGTCAATAAATATTATTCAACTGCAACTCTATTAATTTAAATAACTGTTAATATTATCTGAAGTTTAAATTACATAATATTCCTCAGGATTTATGCATCAGACAGCAGCAGAACTAACATTTGAAGAGCAAACTGAATTCAACCAAGCTATCATACAGAAAATTCAAATGAAACTACCAACATTTATATCTGAACTAGAAATCCTTAGACAGTCCTCTGTTAACGGAAAGAACGGCCAATTGAAAGAGCTACAAGATAGCCTTGATGATAAGATCTCCACTTTGGAAGAACAAGAAAGTGAGAAAGTAGAGCTGATGATGGAGTGGCTCAACCACCGTCTCAATGATGTCTCACAGTTTAGCAATAACTCAAGTGAATTTTTGACTCTGAAAACCAAGATACTGAATTTGAAATCTAAGTAAGTATTTAGACTTTTCAAATATAGATGAGCTTTCCGACAAGATGTTTCTGACAATACACACATGTGGGACTGAGATGCCGCCCCCAAAAGGTATAATTAAAGCCTTGCCAATTACTAAATGCCTCAGGCAGTTTTTAAATGTTAATTCAATTTCAACCTTACACCATTTGGATAAGGCTGAAAATTGTATGCTGTAATAAATCTTATGATGGTAAGAGTTGTTGCTTACTATTTTAAGCTTGGTCCAAATGGAATAAATTTGATATTTAATTAACACTTAAAAATATTTTTTTTATATGGTGGCCAGAAAGTCAAACAACCCAGGCCCCTCCGACGACAGTGGTGGTTAAGAATTTGTTGTAGCTTTTTGTAATATTCAATCATTTATTGATGGCAACTTGGCCCAAATTGTTAGTAAAAAGATTTTCTTATCTCTAACGTAGTAACAATGTTATGTTCCCACCAGATGCAATATGGTTAGGAGCTGTTCAAGTAGGAAGTATGTAAACAGATTTATTACAATTATTCTAATCTCCCCCTTGTCAGCAAAAGTAAGAAAAATTCTAACCCCTCCCCCCCTCCATGCTTATGTAAACATTGGTACCTATATGCATATTTCTTTATATGTTTGTTTTTTTAGGGTAATGTATGGGTAATGCATGCTATATTACGTGTGAAAAAGTAAATAACTACTGCTTACGTAATCATTATCTAGATCCCCCACCCCATGTCATCAACAATAAGCAATTCAAATCCCCCCCTCCCCCTTTAGTGCTTACGTAATACTTGAACTGCCCCGTACCGTGGCATATGGGTGTGTGCAACACCATGGGAGTCTCACTCGTATCTACTGACGATCCTGTAAGAGCAGACTTTCTTCGCTGTCAGTGCAGAACACAAAACAGGACAAGCCTTTGGTATTCCTGCTGAAAGCACAAAAATTGTCCAGTGACCTCTGGCTACCTTACTCACTGCAGGAAACATATCACTATACCGCCGTGTTTCAAATCAATTAGCCCATTGCAGTCCACTGCTGGACATAGGCCTCTCCTAATGGTGGGTGTTTTGGATCAGACGGGTTGGTATATATATATTTTACTACCTGACCCACCCCAGCTTCGCCCGGGGTATATTTTGAAGCTTCATATCCCTTTGAGCCCGTATGTTTTAGTCTTCAAAATATGTATGAAACATTGCCGGATTTGTTAACATTTATTATCAATGCTCCGCTCCCTTAAGTAGTAGCGTGATGATATATAGCCTAAAACCTTCCTCGATAAATGGACTACCCAACACTGAAAGAATCATTTAAATCGGACCAGTAGTTCCAGAGATTAGCGCGTTCAAACAAACAAACAAACTCTGCAGCTTTATAATATTAGTAAAGATTTCGAGTTTTCCTTCCCTCGCAGTGATATCGTCTGCGTATTTTTCCATTTGCCGTTTTTTACGACACCCGTTGGATGAGGTGATAAGTACTAATATTCTTTCTCAGTCATCATAAATAGTTCTAAAATGTCAGAAAACGGCTACGAACGGCCTCTGTGGCATAGCGGTAGAACGTTCGACCGCGGATCCGATTCCCGCTCGGGGCAAATATTTGTATGCATTAATAATAATATGTATTTACATAAATCTAGACGTTCCTAGTCGTATGTATAGGTATCTACGTATTTACTAAAAAAACTATCTAAGTATGTTTATCCGCATTCTAGATTCCATAACACAAGCTAGTTAAGCTACGCTTACCATGGGTTTAGAGGGTGTGACGGGTGGAGCCGCCTGTCACCCTGGCTGAATCAGGCCATGGCGGCGGCGCGCCTTGTGTGCCTCCCCGTTTCCGGGGACGAGTTGGTTCCCACACCCGAGGGGGTCCAGATCGAGAGAGATGGCCCTGAATCGGCCGGGGTGGGAGGGATACGCCTTTTAACCTCAACTTCGACCCACAGACATAACCTCTCCCACCGGCTCCAGCAGGGGATGGATTTCTCGCATGTAAAAAAAACCTAGAGGGTCTAGATAGCATTGTATAGAACGTAGTAGAATTTAAATGAAAAAAAAAATTACATAATTTAATTACAGCCTTTTTTGGGCAGTCGTTTAAAAGGACAATCGGCTCGTACATACGACAACAACGTTCTTGAACTCTCGCTTATTATAATTATCTACAATACTGTGTCGCGAATGACGAATACTGAACATCATTAAGCTAATGACGTTCAACAGTCTCTCATTAAAAACTATAAGAAGGTGGAGATAAAAACATTAACTAACAAATAGACAGTGTGTGATAATCCGCAAAGGAAATATCTAGAATAAATTTAACCTTAACTAGGTACTTGCTTATGCTCAAAAGATCAAACATTAAACACTAACGGACAAGATAACATCAAATTAACCGCGATCAAACTAAATCTGTAGATTACGACCGCGCATGATGTGTACGGTAGTGATGTGATGAAAATATTGTGAGGTTTTAGTCGGTTTGAGTTTCATATACCAACCTTCATGCAAAACCAATTGAAGCTTTAGATGGTTTACATAACTATGCACTAGCTTCTCCGACAACAATCCTCACAGACATTTCATCAGTAACAGAGTAGTCAGAGCGTGGAACAAGCTCTCAGAACATGTAGTCTCAGCTGACGGTATCAACCAGTTCAAAAACAGACTTGAAACATTTTACCTCAAACTAAAGAAATAGAAGGAAAGAAAATGGAAACTGGATACAGGCATTATCAGTTGTCTACGACTGCCTGCCTGCTAACTTAAAATAACAATAACAAAAATTATCTAAATGCCTCGATTCAAGTCGACCTCGGACTCAAGATGTGAAAGTCTTGGATTCGAACTCAAAACTAGCATATCACTCAAAAAGTTATTTTTGCTTATCGCAAGACAAAAAGGCTACAAGAACTTGGGCTAGTAGAGATTCCCCCCGATATTTTATGCCCTATAGTAACGCGATAAAACATTATTTTAAAACCGTTTTTTTTTTTCGGGAGGAACTTGACCACTTCGGGCTGGCTACTTTTTTTCTAACGTGCGGAAATCCCCTCGGATACTACCCTGTCGGACCTCATGTATGTAGGACTCGGACCGACTAAAACCGCACAGCCGCCTCAGGCCATCAGTTGACGGGGGTGAGGTAGCCTTTGGCATACTCCTCAGGCACCCAGACTGTCCCAAGGCCATAAAAGGCCCTCTCGGGACTATCTGCTGGCTTCTGTATGTTTGCAATAATTTTTCTATTTACTTACAAACACTAAAACTAAAAATTCAATTTTCAGAATCCTTCATCTTCAAATTCTGCAGAATATCTTCTCCGAAACGAATCAATCCATCCAGGCGTACGGTGAGATTCATAAGGACCTCAAAGATTCCATCAAGGAGACAGAACAAAGGATTAAGAATTATAGAGAGATTATAAACAATAACATGTAGCAACATTTAATGAGTCACAATAGACGAAAGAGTGTAAAGGTGACAATACAATGTGTTTTGATGAAGTGCCTTGTGCCTCGACTAGACAGGATAAAATAGTCATCTGACTAATCGTGGAGTACAAATATAATTAGTGATATGTATCCCCTCACTGGCTTTTTGTACTGTCATTAAAATCTTCATGACAGTTGCGGATGCTTGGTGCTTCTAGTGTGCCATTTCTCGTCATTGATGATGACAGTTATACGAGGTTAAACTACCTATTAACATTTTCTTTTCTGACGGCTGTTTCTTTCCCATTCATAACGTTGTCAGTGGTACAATCCACTACTAATCTTTTTGAATTGTCAACCATGTTTAACCGTACCGGAAGGCGTACGTGTCCTACGGTAGGGCAAGGTAGGGCACTTGCCCCACCCTGCTACAGTGAAATGCAATAATATAATGTCAAAATTAAAACACACGACACCTCCTTCCCCCCCCCCCCCCCCCCTCCTCTTCTCTCGGACCCGACTTGACTTTTGCCCCCATCTCTTAAAGAAATCTGGGTATGTTTTTAACTTTCCGTTTTTCAATTAGATCAGCAGGCTCATTCTGGATTCAGGTCTGTAAGAACGATCGAACGAATTAGGCTACCGAATGTGAGATTTCGATTGTATATTCTCTAAAGTTGGTGACGTCACGTTGTCCAGTACATAAACATAATTATCACCAAATTTAGAGCTAGCGAAATCGAAATCTCACCGTGGATTCAGCAGTCAAGTTCGTTCGAATCGTTCTTACAGCGTGTGCCTGCAGTTTTCTACTCGCAAAACGGAGGTCAAATACCGTGCTATGCAGGTCAAATGCCGTGTTACGGAGGTCAAATGCCGTGTACAGAGGTCAAATGCCGTGCTACGGAAGTCAAACACCGTGCTACGGAGGTCAAATGCACTGTTATCGCGTTTCATACTCAGGGTCTTTTGAGTATCTTTGTGACTCGAGAGACATGAGTCTTTTCACCACCAGGCTGAGGCTGCATCCTGTAGCTTTCTGTGGCGTATGACACTGGAAAATGAGTTCACGTGACTTTCTGATGGTTATGTATATGAACGCTTGATGCGCTCCTTCCGAGCGTCACCGGTTCACGTGTTTTTTTTTCAGTTAATTATACAATTGTATTATTATTTAAATATAGTATTTTGTTATTTACTTACAACTTGTTTCATTTATAGTTATTTCCAAAACGTTTAATGTTATCAATAAAATCAAGATTACAGACCTCTAATGTCTAGGTAAGGTGGTACATCTGTGGATAGCCTAATTTTATCGACTTTCTTTTCTTTTTCAAAAGGGTCAAAAGGCTCCAGCTGAAGGATATCAAGGGATAGTACTTATACCTAAGTAAACCTTGTTTGAAAGATACAAGTGGTTATTTTTAGGGTAAATCAATGACTACTTCGCCTGGTGGTAAGCTAAAGATGAAGTTAGAGTACCAATAAGTAATGCTACAATGATAGCCTTCAACCTCATGGTCTCATCAGAAGCTATTTCGCGCCATACTTGACAGAACCTGAGAGCGTGGGAAAAAGGATATTCATGTGGTTTCATATAATCACGCCTTTATCCCTGGAAGGTTAGGCAGAGGTGAATTAACACCCACATTTCACCAATACTTGTATTCGGTCCCAGGTAATAGGGGGTGAACCTATTGTTGTATTCCGGGCACTACTGTTGACTCGAGCCATACATCTGAGGCTGAGTTTGGGCTGTATATATATCTGTCTGACGTTAAACAGCCCTATCCCTTGGTCGCCATGTACGACACCGCATGGAAAGAGATGGGGTGGCCCTAATTCTACTCTGCTGGAAACCTCGCGGGACGGCATGTTGTTGGTAAGTACCTAAGTCGGTTAGATAATACGAGGGAACACTTGTAAATGTAAGTGTATTATGAAATGGCTATTAATGTTGTACGTTGTTCTGGAAACCTACGGGCTTGCACGAAATGTCTAATTAGTACGGGAAGCTCGTGGAGTGTGTAAGGAACAGCAGCAGATAGTGGGCAAAAGCAAAAAACAGTCTCTGCCTACCACAGAGAGTAAAAGTCGTAAATATTCAAATGACTTTTCCGAAAATCGCAGTGATAACTCGGCGGAAGAACTCTCGTGTCTGTTGGACGACTGTAGGGAAGATTCTTTAGCCTGCTATACAATTTGCATTGATCATCGACGTTGGTTAACTGCTGTAGTTAGTTACTGATTGTAGTAATCTTAAATA
The DNA here is from genome assembly GCA_963662185.1 of Eilema griseolum. Taxonomy (NCBI): domain Eukaryota; kingdom Metazoa; phylum Arthropoda; class Insecta; order Lepidoptera; family Erebidae; genus Eilema; species Eilema griseolum. Next base: position 23,836,203 of record OY759238.1, read on the forward strand.
AACGTAGTTTAGTTGACATAACCTGGGCGACGACATTGTTGCCGCGCACTCCCGCGCAGGATTAGAAGCAAGAGTTTATTTAATTCAGTCGATTATTGGCCAGTGTGGTGTAGACTCGTGTCGATGTCAATGTTCTGTGATAACGTGAACGGATCGTGAAGGGCAAAAATGGAGACATTCACAAAAATATTCAAGTACGTACGTTGTATAAAAGTTAAGGTCATTATTCGTAATATTCACTCGTAATTTTAATTTCCTGTAGCCGTTGATAAGCGTGCGGGTAAACAAGGGGAGGCCATTTAGCTTGAAATATGTTTTTATAGTGATATAATATCTGCTACTGTTTAGAGACGTATGTACAAGTAATGTTCTTGACATAATTTTCTATTGTATTGGTTTTGCCAATAAAATTTAACTGGTATTCACAGTCGTAAGAAAATAATTCTTTATGTAAGAAATTCTCGCTCGTCCACAACAACAACAACACCAAGCAGGAAGTTGCCAGCGATATTATATTAATTAATCAGCCAAGAAAAAGGAATCGTTTAACAATGTTAAGAGAATTAAGACGCATGCTGTTAATTGTCTTAAACATATCTAGGTACTCTCTGCGTCACACGTGCACAACAAACTCCTCGTGTAGGTATTTTTAAATAGTTTGGAACTGTTCTGTTAATATGAGTGAGTTAAAAATATTGTTACCTACCTACTCCTACTGGTTAACAGTAACTGTACTTATTTTATTTTTAGTAGGTAACAACTTATGTAAACCATTGAGAATAACCACCATTAAGTACTTTACGTAAATAAGTTACTATCCTGAAATCTATCGAAATATTAACTTTTGTAGTTTACCGCGGCACTTGAGTAAATATTGGTTGATTTTAAATGAGTATAACTTCAATTAGTCCAATGAGGTATGTCAAGCGGGTGATGATATGTTGATGATCTTTAACACTAATCCAACTTTACGTGCAAGCCGGTAGGTACCTACACCTGCTATTGAAGTTGAACGAACGAGTCTCTGACGCTGACTTTCCTGTCAGGGTATGGGGGATCAGACGACACACGCGTCTCGCGTCGCTTTGATAAAAGCCATATAAACTAAACCGAAAGTACCTAGTCGTCTTTTACTACACTGCATCAGTGCAGTCACACACACAGTGCATCAGCACTGTCTCCCAACACACAGGCTTTAGCCTAGTTTGGGAGCCAGTAACAGTGGGTACCTGTACAATATTGATAGATACGCCTAGTTCTAAGATTTTTATTGTACCTAACATTCATTTCTGAGGCAATAAACAATTTTTATTATTATATAGGTACTACTACCGGGGCAGAGTGAGGCAGCAGCCTGCTATCTGTTTCTGTATTTACCTACCAAACTCCTTACACACTTACATATAAATAATCATGGTTTTATCCTCGGAGGGTTAGGCAGAGGTGAATTACCACCCACATTTCACCATCATTGTATTCGGTCCTATGTAATAGAGGATGAGCCTATTGCCGTTTACCGGGCACTATTGTTGACTCGAGCCTTGTATCTGTGCCTGAGTCTGGGCTGTATATATCTGTCTGATGTTAAACAGCCCTATCCCTGAGTCCACTGGTACGACACCGCATGAGAAGGGGTGGTCCAAATTGTACTCTGCCGGAAACCACGCGGCTTACATGAGCTTGACGGTTTTTAGTGCCAGTGTCTTCTGATAATGTTGTACAATTTGGCTTTTGTTATAAGTATTGACTGATTATTTTGCTAGCCAGACAATGGGTCAAGTATGAAATTTTACAATGTAAACACCTTAAATACGTACAATCTTGTTTCTAAGTAAGTACCTACAGTCACTCTTAGAAGTTGCTATTCAAATAAAAAACATTAAGTTATTATTTCTTTTGTAATTCAGCCTCTGTGGCGTATGTGTACTATTTAATAATCTGTGGCGGTTTGGTGCATTGCGGCGCGGGTTCGATTATCAGTGCGAATATTTGTATCCATGAATACATGACTTTGTATATCTATTTGCATTGGTCTGAGTGTTGCCATGCCACGGAGAGCACAGTCCACCCGGTTGTCATACGAATATCCATGACTGTCGTTACGAGTAGTTGAATCCCTATAAAATCCAACAACTAGATAGTAGTAGTCTAAATACAGAACTTGGACACCGTCAATAGGTTTTGGAGGTCAAATGGCAGTCGTTTTACTGAAAATATAGAAGTTCAGCCGTGTTGCAGTTAGATTAGAAAAAGCGAACCCTAAACTCCGAGGTGAACGCCTCTGATGTGACCGGATTAACGCAATCTAAGGATGATAATGATTTTTTTTATAATCTTAATCAATCATTATTATTATCCTCATAATAGTCATCATTATAATGATAATAATCATTATCATAAATGTTACATTCGTTGTTTATTATTTTATGTAAAGTTTTATAGCTAAGTCGACAGTTACTTGGAACTTAAGCTAATACTAATAGCTACTGTACATCTTTGTAGGTACTTACGTGGACCATGGATATCCGGTGGGAATTGAATCGACTAAAACGCATGTCCGGCTGGCCGTTTGAGGTTCCAATGTAATAGGTAGCGAACCTATTGCCATTAACCGGGCACTTATAAACCTGCGATAAATACACACATAACTTCGAAAAGTATCGAAAAGTCATTGGTGTGTGCCATGGTAAAATCTGGGATTGGACCCGAGACTTCATCTCAGTAGTCCAATACCCATGCCACTAGACTACCGCGCTATAAATGAAATTGATTCTTTGATTCTTCTTTGATAATCTGACAAATAAACGTTTAATCAAATTGTTTGTATCGATATTATTAAATTGTAACGGTTCCGATGTTAAGCAGGATCGAAGTATTCCATGTCAATAAGCTTAAGGGAATCTTGCGTTACGAAATGCGACCTAGATAAATACAGCTGATAACATATTATTATCGCTTAGGAGTACTTGTGTAAATTTACCTGTTTGTTCGAATTTGTCGCTAACTTCTATGAGTTGTATGACTGATAAAAACTAAATATGAATGCTTACAACGCTGTACCAGCTATATCTACCTCCGTATTATAAAATTTAAAAAAAATGGGTTATAATTACTATCCACACTTCAGGACAGGGTTTAATAAATAAGAATCCTTTTTAACCGAGTTTTAGATCGGAGGAGGTTCTCAAATCGGATGTTCATATTACTTTTTTTATGTTAAGGTATTTGTAACATCTTCTCGAGGCATTCGTTCAATATAAATGATAAATACTCTGTGATATTACCTATTGCACTTATTATATCCTGTGTTTTATTTTTGCCGCCAGAAAAGACACGGCCACCGACATTTTGTTTTTTCGCGTTGAGTAAATAAATATACCTAATATTATTGATATTATATAATTGAATATAATTCTAATATTCAGACGATTAAATATAATAATGTGATAATTGTAATAATAGGATTGAATATATGTAACATATAAGAAATCATTGTCATGAGCACTTACATCGATTGTTATTCGTAATATGAACTGAATAGGCTAGGAGAATGAGAGAGAAAATGTATTAATTTGTTAAGTATATTTTGATAAAAATATTCTTATTGCTTAAACCCTTTCCTAAGGTGTGTATAATACGTATAACAAATGAATGACCATAGTTAAATAGATGCAATAGTTAATATCAAAGAGTATTTGTAAGTAAATTCAACTGTAACATTGGCCCAATGATTGTGAATGTTCAAAATAGACGTCATAAATAATCTATTTTATTAAAATGAATCACAATTCTTTGATCGCCGCATAATTGTTGCTACGTCAATCAATCAAAGTGGTTTAGACTTTGGGCTTCGATCTTCACTTATTTGTTGTTAACAGACTTTGACATAATTTGTCATCAAGTTGTCATAATCATTTATCGAAGCGAAGTAAATATTGTGCCATGTGGTCACTATTTATTATGAGTCACACGAAGAAAGGCGCATAGCAGAATTAATTTATTTTCCGGAATTGGTGTGAATTTGAGATTTTATTTATAAAAATCTTGAATGCGCCAACGCACACAAGACTAGAAAAGTGGCATATTACAGTGAATTGTGACTTTTCGTGTGAATCCAAATCTCCCTAGGGAGCTTCTAGTAAAGTCCCTACAATTTTACTGAGGCAGCAATCATCTCATTGATATCATCATCGTCAAAAATCATCATATGGTCGGTATACATACTTAAAAAATAGCAATAAAAATACCGATCGTATTGAGAACCTCCTCCTTTTTGGAAGTCGGTTAAAAATAAGACAACATAACCTTTACGTTAAGTCCTAGTTACCATGTTATAAAATCCCAAAAAAGCCTAGCATCTTCGGGCCCCGGCGTGGGAGCTGGTGGCGGCTCTGGGAGTGAGAGTTCTCACGCTCTCCACCTTGCTCGCGGTTATGTCGGTTCGAGTCCGACTTAACCTCTTCCACCGACTCCGGTGGGGGGGTATCCGTGGGGATTTTGTGCACGTAAAAAAAAGGAGCTTCGGGCCCCAAGCCAAAAACATCTGCAAGCCAGTGCGCCTCCTGATTGACGGTCGGGCTATGGTGCCGGTTTTCCTCTCAGGGTGTGGAGGTCTGACATAGTCGCTTCCGTAAAGGCCAACAAAACCAAAATATCGAAAGGAGAAGTCGAAGAGCGGACGACAGCCTCCATAGTTATTCTATGGAGGCTGTCGTCCGCTCGGAATGAAAATGAAAAAGAGTACTAAATTGTATCCCTATAAAGACTTATGATAATGTGAGCAGGACGTGTTATTGAACGTACCAGCATATTTTCCATGTATGGGTTGAACAACCATCTAAGACACACCTTGAAATTATAAGCAAGGATTTCAACTAGAGTCTGTGAGGTTGAATATCCTAAAAGGTACCTATTAGATACAATATGTATTTTATCTCAGTTGTATCAAGTCATTCCCCTTAAAATACCTAGAGACCTAACGATTAAAACTGCTCTCCACCTAGAGGTAAGCAGAATCATCGGTACCTATTTTACTAATGCAAGGAGTCATTTGAATTAAATAAGAATAAGAAGATCGATTATGTAAATGGACAATTGGGTATTTTCCTGCAGTAAAAATAAATTATATAACTGAGCTCATTAAATTAATTTATTCCCGCCTAATTGAGCAGTCCGACTACCGCGGTTATAATAACTTCGTGTTGTGTTCCCAGCGGTGAGTAGGGTTGCCAGAGCTCACTGGAGAATTTGTGATGTCAGTGGGATGACTAAAGGCTTGTCCTGCTTTGTCCTCTAAACTGACGGCACAGATACTCTGTGCTTACAGGGTCGGCAGCGTGAGGGTGACTTCTATGGTGTTACACACGGCCATAGGCCACGGTAACCACTTTCCATCATGTGAGCCGTGCGCTTGTCTGCCACCTAAGTGGTATAAAAAAATAATTAAGAATTGAAAAAGAGCGGTAAAAGTTGCATCGGTTATTATTTTATGTTTTTTATTTATTTTTAATCATTCACCCATTCTATAATAATAAATGATTTGACTATTAAATATTATGACGACAAATTCTTTCATACAAGTTTCCTTATAACTTACCGTTTTGACGTTTAGCACCTAAAAAGTAACTTATTTGACTAGTCAGTCAAATACCTAATTACTATAGTAACAAGATAATCTTAATAGCAATATGCTTACCCTTACCATGTAATGTACAGATATACATAAAGACCTTGGTGCTAAACTTGAGGGCCAATCTCACTTACTGAGATTGTACGCTAATAAGTGCTCAAAGTGGTCGAACCTTTTCGGCCGAAATAGGGTACAGAAGTCACTGGAAAGCTCACCATCCAACCGGCCCCACCCGATAAAACGGCTGAGACTGCGGAGAGACATCATGTTCATTCCAAGGGATAAAATGTAGCTTATCGCAGTGTTTAAGCAGTCTCTGTACCAAATTTCAACCAAATCCGTTTTTCCGTTTGAGTATATTTACATATATGCATATAATCACGCCTTTATCCCCGGAGGGTTAGACAGAGGTGAATTAACATCGACATTTCACCAATCATTGAATTCGGTCCCACGTAACAGGGTGTGAGTAGGTATATTGCCGTCTTCCGGACACTATTGTTGACTCAAGCGATGCATCTGAGGCTGAGTCTGAGTTTTATATATCTGTCTGCCCTGTGAAGAGATGTGGTGGTTCAAATTCTACTATACCGGGAACTACGCGTCTATTTGAGCATTATGAGCTTTATTTAACTTCAAACTTGCTTCAAACGTGCTGTCGGTTGAAAGATTAAAGGCTTGTCTTGATTGTGTCTTCTGCACTGACGGCACAGATACTCTCCGTTCTTACAGGGTCGGCAGCACGGGTGTGACTCCTCTGGTGTTGCACACGTTCATGGGACGCGGTAACTACTTACAAGTGGGCCGTGTGCTTGTCTGCCACATAAGTTGCATAAATAAAACATGGATCTTCAATGTGTTATCGTATCGTAAATTTTGTATATTTCCAAATATCGCTGTAATAATCAACAAGGATAAGAATATTGTTGCTAGTGCCAGTTTATCCACTGGTGATTATAAGTTCTAATGAAATTTAACCAATTGCGATTAGATAAGCGTGCGTTGGCATTTACAAGTCTTACAATTCTTGTCTTTCACTTGTTATCCACAGATAAAAGTAAGTAAGATAGAAAGAAAAATATTTTATTTATTAATCTCACATTGTAAACACATATTTAGAAGTCACTGCGGGCTGTATATATCTGTCTGATGTTAAACTGCCCTGTCCCTTAGTCGCCTTGTACGACACCGCACGGGAAGAAATGGGGTGGTCCAAATTCTACTCTACCGGGAACCACACGGCTATTTATCTTAAATAAGGAATATTTACAAGCAATTTATCGTAGCTCGAGGGGTTCTTCTGTTCTGTGCCTTGATTCTGCTAAAGCAAAACCAGTCATACCACAGATACTGCAAAAAAAATCTATTTCATTTTAGACTTTACTTTACTCCAAAACTAAAAGGCTTTTTGCAGAGTGATTGAAAGAGTATAATGATTCTCTTTTCATTTCATTTTGAACTTTAAGCGGAAAAGCGTGAAGTCTAAAATTTAATGACATCTTTTACAGTGTCTGGCGTCACAGTGGTTTTGCTTTAATAGAATCGAGTCTGGTTCTATATATTTCTGTTACTAATGCTCTTTATAAAAAAATAATGTCCACGAAAACTAATCCCGATCATTTCTTTCAATTACAGCAAGGTGTCAGACTTGCTCGGCATACAATGGGCTCCGATGAACACCCCCATGACGCGTCGAGTGCAGACCTTCGCAGTAATGGCTTTCATCTACATCTTGCTCATCGGTGAAGGTTTAGCCATATACCTGTACCTGAAGCTCGTGTACTCGAGTCTCTGGTGGCTGGGCATCGTATACGGAATTTGGATGCTGAGAGATGTAGATATCTGCAACCGAGGTGGACGGAAGTAAGCTTTTTATAAACTTTTTTTGTCATCATCATCTTAGTTGTTTCCTCTAAATTTTCATCTTAGAACTTTGGGTCTACTTCCTTTTGATTTATATAGTGTATGCCAGTGAGCACCAACTGACCTCGCAACCTCGAGAAAAAAAGTCTGCATTAAGACGCGTCCGTCAATCAACAGCTGTTACCAACTGTGAGGGATATGCCTGTCAACCTCACCTTCGGCAACCAAAAACGACCCACAGGCGTCTTGCGTTTTAGTCGGTCAGTTACACCTGTTCACAGGCTATAAATTATATTTTATGTACTCTCGCCAATGATATCCTATACTTAGTAGATGTATTCGAAGGCGGTAGTTAGAGTCTTAGAGGCCTTCTCACTCTGTGGTAATATTTGTGTACAAAAATATTATGACTGCTATATGCATTGATCTAGAATTTAGAATCCAGATTCTAGACCAATGCAAATAGCAGATGTTTCTATGCACGATACGCATTGGTATCTATTTTCAAAAAATATTTTATAACACGACTAGCGGGCCTTGAGTTCCGTGTTCACCTATGCCTCGGATTCAATCAGGAAACAAAAAAATATCATAGAGATCTAATAGATCTTCATGATGTTTTTAAGCTAGATGGTAAAAAGCTGAGGTGCAGTTTAGAATTTCATCATTGCCGATACTATTGAACTTAAAATCCCTACCTTAACGGCTTCAATAGATCCAGCTCTTTATCGTGCGGCAGAGGAAGGAAGAGAGAGGGTAAGAGAAAGTAGTGATGATTATAAAGAATTGTGTTTACAGCATAATTTATTTTTCACTTCCAGGTCTGAATGGGTGGCAAACTGGCAATGGTGGCGTTACTTCTGCGACTACTTCCCAATCAAGCTAGTCAAGACAGTCGACCTGGATCCTTCTCGCAACTACATGTTCGCGTGTTATCCCCACGGGGTCCTTTCTTTCGGTGCCTTTGGATCCTTCTGCACGAATGCTACAGGCTTCAAAAAGCTATTCCCTGGCATGAAGAGCTGCTTAATCACATTAAGTGGGCATTTCTTAGTGCCGCTCTTCAGAGATTTTATTCTAGCTCTAGGAGTATGCTCTGCATCAGAAGAGAGCTTACTACACTTGCTGGATCAGAAGAAACACAAAGGGAACTGTGTGGCAATGGCAATAGGTGGGGCTGCTGAAGCCTTGGATGCTCATCCTAAGGAGTACAAAGTGATACTAAAGAGAAGGAAAGGTTTTATTCGCGTTGCGATGAAGTCTGGGTAAGATTTTTTTCTTAACACTTGTAAACTTTAATGTTAAATTTAACTTTAAGGTCTTTAAGGTCATACCTACGTCTGAGTCTCCACAAAGTCCTTTATGTTGAAGTAAAGCTGCAAGCTAGTACACCTGTTGATTAACGGATGAGGATCCGATGCAGGATTTCCTATCGAGCTGTGGCGAAGGATGATAATTTTCAACAGGGAAACCAGAGGGAACATAATAATCCCTCAACCTAGTGTGTCATGCACCAGTTGAGTCATTGGAAGCCACCAGAAATCTGATTATAGGGACCCTCGCCACTGGTATCGGGGTTTGGAGGTCTAACGACAGTTGCTTAAGCAGTATCAACCAAAGCCAAATTCTCGGTTCGTTTAGATGATGATCACTGTTAGCTAACCTAGCGGTTTGCCTGCTATTGACTTAACAAGGCGATCCATTAATTTAAATTCCCTTTAACTGACTAATGAATAGAACAACAACATCTAACGTTTATTGTTCAGTAGAAAAACACAATTTTTTTACATTTATTTTTGGGCCTTGTACTTATTTTCTTCTGTGTATTTTCAAGGTTCTTAGTGATATAATACGTTTATGTATACATAGGTAGGTCCAACGACCATTAAGTTCTAATCAACATATCGCAGAATTCATACTTATATTATAACTGTTAAAGTAAATCTTGTCTGTTTGTCACGCTTTCACGCTTAAACTACTCAACCGATTTTGATAAAATGGGATTCAAAGATAGACATTGCTAAAGGACATAGGCTAGGTTTGTTCTGAGTATTTACAAGGTTCTTATCGCAATAATCGACTTCCACACAAGCAGTACCGCGGGCAACAGTCAGTTTAAATATAAGTACCTAATTATTTCATTCAATGATTCGTGCGTTTGGTAACTTTTCTTCATTAAATTAAATATTAAATATTTCAGATCTCCAATAGTTCCAGTGTTCTCCTTTGGTGAAAACGACCTGTTTCATCCCCTGAACAACCCGAAGGATAGCGTGCTGCGGCGATTCCAGGACAAGTTCCGCAATATCACGGGCATCTCTCCAGTTTTCCCGCTAGGGCGGGGCGTTTTCCAGTATTCCTATGGGGTGGTGCCTATGCGGGCGCCTGTTACTACTGTCGGTAAGATACAAACATTACACCACAATATATTAATGTTTTTATGTATTGTCTTTAATCATACATGAAATGAAGGAGGTAGAACACGATGGTATTTCCGTCCAATTGAGCAGTCCGACTGGGAAAGTAGGAGGTACTTACTATATAATACCGCGGCCATAAGAACCTTGTCACTACACTAGGTTATTATGGCCGCGGTATTCTATTCCCGGCGGTGAATAGGGTAGCCAGAGCTCACTAGAGAGTTTTGGTGCTGACAGTCAACTTATTTAAATATGCATTCATATTCGGCCTCTGTTACGTGGCGATAATGAACGCGACTGCTGTGCAGGAGACCTAACAAACAACAGACCTTGGACTCCGAGGTGAAAACTGGCGACGCAAGGATGAAAAATAAAAGATTCCAGCATTCGCGCCCGTTCAAACAGCTCGTTAAAAGTCAGTTGCTCTGTAATTAGTAGTTAAATCAAGACGAACAACCATGTCAGGATGGCAGTACAACTCAGGCTGGGAGGTCAGAGGGCAGTCGTTTAATATACTTAGCCTAAAAAGCCACCATCATTTTCATAGTTTAGCGTACCCCGAACTACGAAGTGACAGGAACCTGGAACTAATGCAAAGATGATGAATATTTCAACATTCTCTATCGGTCGTTGGGACGAAGAAACTTGACTCCCAATTCCAGCATAAGCCTTTGTATACAAGAATCTACTGACCCGTTTTTGTTTTCAAAAATATCAGTTCTATTATTGTTTTAGTTGGAGCACCAATGGAAATAAAAAAGAACTTGGAACCGACGCCTGAGGAGATAGATGCGGTCCACGCTGAATTCACTGAGCGCCTCGTCGCACTGTTCGAAAGTGAGAAAAAGAAATACCTCAAGTACCACGAAGACGCACGGCTGATCATCACGTAGCGATGTTGTACACTTTGTAATTAGGTGTTATTTAGATTAAATTTTATACCTAAATTCTCTTATCAGAGAACCGCAGATTTAAAGCGGATTTTATCAATGAGGATCGTAGTTTATGTGAACTTGAACGTGATGAAATTAGACCTTAGAGCATGCTAGATACTGCACACCATTCGTCAGCAAAATTGGTGTAGTAGGCTTTCAGCTTTCCGCGCATTTCTGTACTACCATTAGTCTAGTCTAGATCTCTGATTAGTACCTACATGGTCCCAATTTTTGATTGTATTTCTTCTATTGAAGTCAATTGAATAAATTTTTGAAGTATGTTAACTATTAAAATCGAATAAGATAGAAAAAATTGGTTCAGGCGGGATTTAAACCCGTAATCTTTCCCTTGCATGGAATACTCTAACCACTGAGCTATTCAAATCTTATATATAAAATTCTTGTGTCGCGGTGTTTGTGGTTAAACTCCTCCGAAACGGCTTGACCGATTCTCATGAAAGTTTGTGAGCGTATTGGGTAGGTCTGAGAATCGGACAACATCTATTTTTCATCCCCCTAAATAATATTATATAATAACTTGTTGTAAAATGATTACAGGCGACGAAAGAGGCGATCTTCTAGATTTCCTATATATATCCATCTATAAGTATATCCCCTATAAGGGAAAGATCACGCATTTGAATCCTGCCTAAACCTATTCAATTTCGTCGATTTGATCGATCTTAATCGTATTGAAGTCAAGTTCCTAAACTCATGAGATTATGCATAATCTAATACGGACCTACTGTAATGTCGATTGCTGTTGTAATATTTTTTTAAGTAGTAAAGTGGCGTCATAGCCGGAGAGTAGGTATACCCTAGGCCCGGGAAATCGTGTTCGGATATCCGTCTTGTAGACACACTATAGAACTATTTCCATGACACCGGTAAGAACTGATCACTGTGGTACACTGTAAAATGGGATTTTGTACAAACTGTTTCTCATAAATTTTTTAAGTAGTAAAATGGCGTCATAGCCGGAGAGTATACCCTAGGCCCGGGAAATCGTGTTCGGATATCCGTCTTGTAGACACACTATAGAACTATTTCCATGACACCGGTAAGAACTGATCACTGTGGTACACTGTAAAATGGGATTTTGTACAAACTGTTTCTCATAAATTTTTTAAGTAGTAAAATGGCGTCATAGCCGGAGAGTATACCCTAGGCCCGGGAAATCGTGTTCGGATATCCGTCTTGTAGACACACTATAGAACTATTTCCATGACACCGGTAAGAACTGATCACTGTGGTACACTGTAAAATGGGATTTTGTACAAACTGTTTCTCATAAATTTTTTAAGTAGTAAAATGGCGTCATAGCCGGAGAGTATACCCTAGGCCCGGGAAATCGTGTTCGGATATCCGTCTTGTAGACACACTATAGAACTATTTCCATGACACCGGTAAGAACTGATCACTGTGGTACACTGTAAAATGGGATTTTGTACAAACTGTTTCTCATAAATTTTTTAAGTAGTAAAATGGCGTCATAGCCGGAGAGTATACCCTAGGCCCGGGAAATCGTGTTCGGATATCCGTCTTGTAGACACACTATAGAACTATTTCCATGACACCGGTAAGAACTGATCACTGTGGTACACTGTAAAATGGGATTTTGTACAAACTGTTTCTCATAAATTTTTTAAGTAGTAAAATGGCGTCATAGCCGGAGAGTATACCCTAGGCCCGGGAAATCGTGTTCGGATATCCGTCTTGTAGACACACTATAGAACTATTTCCATGACACCGGTAAGAACTGATCACTGTGGTACACTGTAAAATGGGATTTTGTACAAACTGTTTCTCATAAATTTTTTAAGTAGTAAAATGGCGTCATAGCCGGAGAGTATACCCTAGGCCCGGGAAATCGTGTTCGGATATCCGTCTTGTAGACACACTATAGAACTATTTCCATGACACCGGTAAGAACTGATGACTGTGGTACACTGTAAAATGGGATTTTGTACAAACTGTTTCTCATAAATTTTTTAAGTAGTAAAATGGCGTCATAGCCGGAGAGTATACCCTAGGCCCGGGAAATCGTGTTCGGATATCCGTCTTGTAGACACACTATAGAACTATTTCCATGACACCGGTAAGAACTGATCACTGTGGTACACTGTAAAATGGGATTTTGTACAAACTGTTTCTCATAAATTTTTTAAGTAGTAAAATGGCGTCATAGCCTGAGAGTATACCCTAGGCCCGGGAAATCGTGTTCGGATATCCGTCTTGTAGACACACTATAGAACTATTTCCATGACACCGGTAAGAACTGATCACTGTGGTACACTGTAAAATGGGATTTTGTACAAACTGTTTCTCATAAATTTTTTAAGTAGTAAAATGGCGTCATAGCCGGAGAGTATACCCTAGGCCCGGGAAATCGTGTTCGGATATCCGTCTTGTAGACACACTATAGAACTATTTCCATGACACCGGTAAGAACTGATCACTGTGGTACACTGTAAAATGGGATTTTGTACAAACTGTTTCTCATAATTTTTTTAAGTAGTAAAATGGCGTCATAGCCGGAGAGTATACCCTAGGCCCGGGAAATCGTGTTCGGATATCCGTCTTGTAGACACACTATAGAACTATTTCCATGACACCGGTAAGAACTGATCACTGTGGTACACTGTAAAATGGGATTTTGTACAAACTGTTTCTCATAAATTTTTTAAGTAGTAAAATGGCGTCATAGCCGGAGAGTATACCCTAGGCCCGGGAAATCGTGTTCGGATATCCGTCTTGTAGACACACTATAGAACTATTTCCATGACACCGGTAAGAACTGGTCACTGTGGTACACTGTAAAATGGGATTTTGTACAAACTGTTTCTCATAAATTTTTTAAGTAGTAAAATGGCGTCATAGCCGGAGAGTATACCCTAGGCCCGGGAAATCGTGTTCGGATATCCGTCTTGTAGACACACTATAGAACTATTTTCATGACACCGGTAAGAACTGATCACTGTGGTACACTGTAAAATGGGATTTTGTACAAACTGTTTCTCATAAATTTTTTAAGTAGTAAAATGGCGTCATAGCCGGAGAGTATACCCTAGGCCCGGGAAATCGTGTTCGGATATCCGTCTTGTAGACACACTATAGAACTATTTCCACGACGCAAGTCTGAACTGATCACTGTGGTACACTGTAAAATGGGATTTTGTAGAAACTGTTTCTCATAAAATTAAAAAGTTGTGGTACGCCATGATAGGCGTTAGGACACGACTGGTTTTGCGCGTTTCTCTCTTCTATTTAGGTGCGCTTAATATTGGACAACGAACGCTCGTACTATGCTACTTATTGCTCGTTACATCGTCCATTTCTTTTAAAATGTTGAAAATACTTTATAGTTTTGATCTTTTTAAGCAAGTGTCAATATTTATATTAGTAAATTAGTAATATTGTCGTTTTATACAGGGATATAATAAACTTGATCAATCATTTACGAGTAGATAGGTATGAATGGCACACAACATATTTATATTCTTTATCAAATGTCAAATACGCAAAATTCCATAAAAAAAAAAAAAAAACTTAGGTGGCAGACAAGCACACGGCCCACCTGATGGAAAGTGGTTACCATTAATATTAATCGAATTACACGCCCCTAATCGCTCCCGGAGCAAAGGTGCACATCACACTTGCTGTGTTTCAACACTGGATTGCGATGGCCAGCCTCTGCACTAGGAACGTTCCAGAGCGAGAGTCACCAGTAGCCTCTACAAGCCTCTGTCCAATTCCCGAAGGCTTTTGGCCTCTTTGCCCCAGCTCCCCAGGGTCTCCACCACTACTGGTACGAAATGGTAAAGCGGCTCCAACTCAGCGTACCTACTCGAGTTCTTTAAAGCATTCCAAACGTTGCTTGTATCAAATATTACAATTCATCATCATCTTCTTCCTTGCGTTATCGTTTCGTTTGCTGTGAGAAATAGTGGCTACCTAAATGAGTTCAAAAGTTCTAAAATGTACTTATATACATATAGAGTAGATATACGTTTGTGTTGATCCTATCAACATTCTTTCAAATATGGAGAATATTATTTGCTTCTAGAAGTATCCCTTTTTCAAAACAAAACAAATTCTGATTCATGGTGATCACATAATTTTAAAAAAGAATCAAATAAAAAAGTATTAATCTATATACAATATATAGGTATATAATTGATATATATATAGAGATATATAATGTATATATTAAATATACAAATATGTATATTGATGGATACGAATTTATTGTACCTAATGTTCTTCATATCACAGACACAGACTGATATTATGAAGTTAATTAGTTTTGAGGTTGTTATAGGTTTGTAGTTAATTATGTGGGTAGGTATAGTTATAAATAAATGTTTTTGTTTATAAATATATTAATTCCTCTTTTATTTAATTCCTTTAGAATAAAATAAGTATATGATATGATGCCCTGCTAGATTCATGTCCAAGACTTTTTATGACATAGTGAGTCACAGGTCGCGGATTCAATTTCTACTCAGTGCAAATATTTGTATGTGTGAATATACAGATTGGCAC
Source organism: Eilema griseolum (assembly GCA_963662185.1). NCBI lineage: Eukaryota > Metazoa > Arthropoda > Insecta > Lepidoptera > Erebidae > Eilema > Eilema griseolum. The sequence continues at coordinate 23,851,595 of OY759238.1, forward strand.
AGATTACTAATCCGCCTCATTTTTTCGTGCGGAAATCCCCACGAATACCCATCTCGCCACAAAACCAGAGATAATCCTGAATCAGATACGGTGCGAGGCCAGTTCGCATCCATTCCTAAATATAATTAAGCATGGTACTCTGTCTATTTTCAAAAAAATATCTAAGTTAATCTGTGTTATGACTTACGGTGCCAAAACGTGGACACTTACAATGGCAGCCCCACTGTAAGTGTCTACGTTTTGGCACCGTAGCTCCATAGCTTAAAGTCGCGCAGCGGGCTATGGAGCGAGCTATGCTTGGAGTTTCTCTGAAGAATAGAATTCGAAACGAGATTATCCGACAGAGAACTAAAGTTACCGACATAGGACACAGAATAAGCAAGCTGAAGTGGCAGTGGGCTGACCACGTTTGTCGAAGGACCGATGGCCGTTGGAGCAAACGAGTCCTAGAGTGGAGACCGTGAGAAGGTAAACGAAAAGTAGGACGCCCCCTAGCCAGATGAACGGACGAACTGAAAACGGTGGCTGGGACAGACTGGATGCGGAAGGCCTCTGCCTCTTTTCCGAACCTCTGTTCGGAAAAAATGGTGCACATTGGAAGAGGCCTATGTCCAGCAATGGACTACGGTGGGCTAATTGATTGATTGATTGATCTGTGTTCTAGAACAAACCTGTCTGAATATTTGGGATCTTGTAAACCAAACAACACAGAAATAAAACGAATAAAATTTTACTATTTTTATTTATTTTATATATTTACATTTTATATACAACGTTAACATTAACGAATGCGCATGTCTTAGCGCATGACTCATTTGAGCATATTTTTTTTATTCGGCTATGAACGCACAGAACTTTCGGCCAAGGATTCTTCTACTAAGGATTTCATACTTTTCTATCCATTCTTTTTACCTTGAGCCCTACTAGTACATCACTACTACTTTTTTCGATATCTATTAGTAGAGGACAAGGTGAATTGATTATAGGAACGAAAAAAGGTAGGTAAGTAAAATGGTTACATAATTAAATGATGTATTTATGTAACCATTTTAGTGATACTGATAAATTACACTGGATTATGTATTCCTCATTTGTCCTATAAATTTCAACTGGCACAATAATAATTCTTATTCGTTCCATATTTTGTTCCTTTTTCGTTTCGAAAATCGAAGTGTTTATTTTGTTTTTTTGCTGTATTATTATTATTATTTCGTATCGAACTGACCATTTGATTGGTCGAAGTGACATTTGCCAGCCGGGCCCGCGATCCTGCCTCTTCCTGACCTACATGTAAAATAGCTCATACACTTCATACATACTTTTAAAGAAATGAAAGTGGAAAGTTTAAAATTCTTAAGAGATAACTCTTAAGAATTTTAAACTTTTCACGGGTCCTTCCGGCTCAGTCCAACTATTGTTTCTAAACAATATTTCTGGGCTGTCAGTTGTCCATATAAATTATATAACCCATGTTAGTAAATTTATTTTGGATAGCCAAATCAAACAATTGCTGTATTTTTATTAGACAAGGCGAGTGGCCAGTATTGCCACTATATGAAAGTAACAGGTTTTGTGCGTTCACAGACAACATGCCTCCCCTAACGTTTAATTAATGAAGGTATCATTATAATTATACACAATAATATACAATACGAGCGGGAATGATACAGAGTATATCGAGCATGCTACTACGGTACTCAAAAAAAATGCTGATCGAGCAATATAATTTCAAAATGGAAATCGAATTTCTAAACGGGTTAGTCACGGTTCCCCGTTGTCAATTCCCTCGGTATTTTTTATTTTTTATACCACTTAGGTGGCAGACAAGCACACGGCCCACCTGATGGAAAGTGGTTACCGTGGCCTATGGACGTTTGTAACACCAGAGGAGTCACAGTCGCGCTGCCAAACCTGTAAGTACAGAGTTTGTGTGCCACAATGTTGAAGACAAAGCAGGACAAGCCTTTAGTCTGCCCACTAACAGCACATAATTAATTTCTCTTATAATAATGAAATAGTGATAAAACGCTATTTTAAAAGTTCAGTTCAGTTTACCAAAAAATGTCGGTCGTGACTAACCTGTGAACGAAATTCAAAATTGAGAGATAAATTATACAATATTATTATATTATAATCGTTAATAAATGTAAACCCTACTACAATGTTAAAACAGTATCTAGCATTGAGTCGAGCTTAATTATTTTTAGAATAGTTGTTGTAGTTGTAGTTTGTTTGTTTCAAAATTAAATACAAGTATTAAAGTACCGTAGCACCATGCGGGCGTCAGTCCAGCTCCCGCCCATTGGACAGTCACTCGAAAAAAAAGAGCTCTAAAACAAAATCACGGCCAAAACAACTATAAAACTCATTGTAGAATAAACTGCTATACATTAACACGATTTATGAGACAGCTATAAAATCACACATGTTCCGATTCTATTGCTGCAAAATTTCCAAGTACCATAACATAAGATACAGAGAATATAATATTTCAAACTAAAGTTATTTCTTTGAAAAATCACAAGTAATATTGTTCGAGAGCTCAAAAAACTCAAACACAAACTTAACAAAGGCTCAATGAAACTTAAAAGGCTACAGACAATAAGTAACAAGAAGACATAATCGGTGCAACGTTAAATCACAAACACTGCCTGGATAATGGAAAACTGTACATCTCACACTATATCGCCATACGGATATCTACCGAGAACAGTCTTAACGAAACGGTCGCACTTCAGGTTAGTCGCGATTCCCCCCGTTATCGATTCCTTCCTAGATAAGGTTTTAAAATAGCGTTTTATCACGCTATTATACTTACAATAACAAAATTGGGTGGAATCGCGACTAACCCTGCACTTCAAAATACTATTGAGACGAGAGATGAGTGTCACCATTATTACCGTTTACGCCTAATCATTCATGAAAGTTATTTCTCTAGATAACTTTCATTAATGATCTTTATCATATAAGATATACGGTTGTTTTCAAGCGTGTATTAAGGCATGTTATCCGATCGAATGCAGAACGTATCCGCATTGCATCTAACGTATCTTGATCTAATGGTATCTGTTATTAGGCGGCCTTCCCAAAATACACGCGTGCGTACAACAGTGTCTTTAGTAATTACTCCTAAATCACGATGAATTTCACAAAAAGTTTAAAGTTAATCCAGTTTATCCACTAACACCTCTATAAAAGTTTGATCCCAAGAACGCATTACGTCTAAACTGATCCCTAGTCCAAAGAGAGTTTGTATCGGTGGATCGTCAAGGACTAACTGATCAAATGTCGAAGTCGGTTTGTCGAGGGCCCGGGGCTAGATGAAGACGCTTCTACAAAAACACTAATAGAGGACCAACATGAAATATAGGGAATGACAAAGCCATTAAAATTTAAGCGAACGCTAAAGCATGTATCATACTAGACAGATGTCAAATATAATGCAAAGGAAAGTCTAAAGTTCAAATTGGTCTTTTGCGTCGTATACAAAAAAGTGTCAATGAGTTTCAATCACATTATAAGATGATTCATACTTTGAACGTTAGCGACATAACGCTTGTAAACGCTTCTTCTCTAGGCCCGTTGGGGCTAACAAGCCATAATGTATAATGAAGACAAAGGCTCTGTGGGCTCACGCCTGTTTGGGATGCGTCGTGGGCGCTGGAGAAGCGGGCTTGAAGCATTGCATGAGGAACGCTGTATACATGACAAACGCTATTGAAAGCGCTATCAATGCGTACATGAATATGTTTAACTCTGGTTGCCGGAATCTGTTCTTTCGAAGCCACTCTAGTACTTCTTCCTCAGACATGAGTTCACCTGTAAAAACAAGATTTTTTGTTGTACCTACGTTCACAGTCTTTCATATCACTGTCAACAGAGAAAAGTAGGTAAACTTCCTTGACATGATTATTTTATGATGTGCTTCGATTTATATTCAATTTTAAGGCTACAGTTAATTTGACTGCTTCATAGCAATAAACTTGTATGCAAAATAACTGTATAAGTAATATCCCACCAACCTCTGTATATACTTGGAAATCTTTTCCTGAAGTAAACAATAGCTGGAAGTTTAGTGACTCCCCATTTCCGTGCATAGCGAGGGTCTTGCATTTTCACGAACGTTATATCCAAATTGTCTGTCTCACTGTCGATGTTCTCTAGTTTGTCCAATACCGCACGACTTTCCACAGATTTTTCGTCTGTAAAAATGTATATTTTGAAATTTGTGAAATAGTGTATGAAAGTAAAATATTGTGAAAAGTAAATCCTTTTCTGTGTTTAATAATACAGGGACAAACATGGTTCATATGGCTAAAAATATGAATGTAATCGTACAGTTCACGTTTCAAATTCAAATTCAAATTCAAATAGCCTTTATTTCGGATAATAAATTAATTTCTTTACAATTTTTCTTGATCACACTATTATACTAATAGCTCTTCAATATTATTGACATTCATTTTACATGCATTATTTTGAAATCGATTAGTAACAATACAATAATTAATAGTAGTTAAATAATATTAATTAATAATAATAATTCTATTCCTCGACATCGGTAACATTATCCGCTTAACATTATCCGCTTGCCCTTTGGCAGTTTAGTTTACAGTTCACGTAATTGGGACTAAATGACAAAATATTTTGTCATCTATGTTTATCATCTTTTAAAGACTGACGTTTCCCATTGCATTATGTAAATATGTAGTATTACAAATCATATTTCTACGTGTTTCCATTCCGGAAATATTATTGCCTCTCTTTAGGTAGTTGCCAGGTAACTTACAGAAATAAACTGCCAAAAACTCGTTCTCCTCTAGTAACTTGTCCAGCATCTTACGGTTGACCTCTTCAATTTCATTTTTAATTTCAAAAACGTCCTGAGAAGTCAACCAAGCAAGTATTTTGTCTACTTGATGTAGGTCACCGTCGTAAAGCATAGGAATTTGTTTACGGAAGTAGATTAGAGATGGTATATTCACGACGTTGTAGGTAGCAGCCGCTTCAGGACTAGCAATCTTGACAAAGTCTATACCATATTGATCGACTTCTCCATCTATTTGCTCTAATGATTCAAGGATTTCTTCACATTCAGGGCAGTCTTCATCGTCATCTACAAACATAAGTTGAAATGTTGACGAATATAAACAAAGGTTCAAGTTATAATCGTCATAGACGAAAAAATATTCAATTTTGCGATAGTCAAAGTTAAGTACGCTTAAATGTATCAATACATGTCAGAGTATTATAATTTGAATCTAATAATGTTGGTATTTAACTTATGTTTCTATAGTACCAGGTATTGAATTTTACAGACAATTGAAATGTATCAATATGAATAGTAAATAACATCATTATTACCGACACATATCTGAATTTGATTATAAATAAATATATTTTAGTTTGAGTCTTAATATTTTCCAGTTCTTTTAGTACTAAGGTCATAATTAAGAGTTCTAATCATTAACTAAAAGTCACAATGCACAAAGTAAAAAGTGTTAATTTACTTACAAAAGAAGACCACAAGCAGATGTGATTCATAGAGCAATCTTTCTAACATTCTCTCGTTGACAGATTCTATCTCATCTGCCAACTCCCTGTTATCGTCATCAATGAGCCACTCTAGAATAGATTCTTCGTTCTGTAAGTCACCTTCGAACAAAAGTGGGTTCCCATTCCTAAAAGCAAGCACACCGTCTATTTATGTTTGACTGAAGAATGTTACGAGGTATAAAACATGACGTACAAAAATTAATGCAGCGCTATATTTAGGGCATTGCATCTATGGGGAGACAATAAACCTCTACAATAAATCAATACTTATATGTAATTCATTGTTCTTCTCATTACCTGAAGTAAACCATTGCTGGGAAGGTCTTGATAGAATATCTCTTAGCTAACTGTGGGTCTTGAATCTTGACCATATGTATTCCGTAGACATCACATTCATCGTCAATACTTTCTAATCCTTCGAGGATATGATCGCAGATGTGACAGTTAAGTTTATCTGAAATATGTAAGTATCGGTAACGTACAGACTATCCCAGGTTAATTTTTTTATCTAATTCCTAAGTATTGAGTATCAGTTTCTTGATTTAGTGATTTATGACGGGGCGTTATTTCATTATACTTACAGAAATACACTGCTAAATATTGTGTGTCTTCAACCATCTTTTCCAACATAACTCTAGTAATAAGCTCGATACGGTCTTCAGTTTTCTGTGTGATCAACCATTGCAATACTTCTTCTTCTTCAGCCAAAGATCCTTCGTAAACATTCGGTACATTGCTTTCAAAGTACACAAGTACTGGGAAATCGGTTACACCATAAGCCTCTGCGATCGAATAGTCTTGCGTCTTAACAAATTTAATTCCATGTCTGTCGCAGTCATCATCAATATTTTCGAGTTCTTCTAATATTCCCGCGCACTGCTCACAATCCGGTCCATCTGGAATGTTCACATCTATTACCAGTTAAAGTGTAGTGACATCTTGTGAGCTAACTGTATTGAATGGACAAACTGTATTGGTATCATTGTAGCACTATACATAACTAAGTGCTGCTACGTAAACAACAAACACCATTCAATTTTACATTGCTGCTTAACCTTTCAGTATTGCGATGAGAAAAGAATATTTGTTGACAAAATGATCCAATTCAATATGATGTCTCCATATAATTATTTACATCTCAGACACCGCTCCAGGTTAAGAAACATTGCATTACAAGATACATACTTCGTTATTTACTAGCACTGAATAACACGATGCGAACGTGGACTAAAACTGCACAGACTCGTCATAGATGGATGTGGGGGGGAAATACAAGACCACTATTCTAACGCATAAGCCTTCCATTCAGTAGGACCTACACAGTCTCTGTAGGCTAGTATTTCTTTGTAGGGCGACATACTAGGCAATTTCGAAATAATTATGGTTTTTGTAACGTAACTACTGGTACACTACATATCAGTGTAAGTAATTTCACAAAAATGTTTATTGTGAAATTACATTGACTGAATGAGGAGGTTGTGTCCTTTTCTATTTTGTATCTCTGTCACTCACTGCTTCGGAGCAGTTTATATAGTTAAATGCATCCGATATTGAGGAATAGCTTACGAATAAGTCAGTGAGCGGATTGATCAAAAATTTCGAAGGAATTGCTCGAATCAAGTGAAAGGCGTCTGTCATTAGTTTTATCAAACAGAACGCCTTAAAATTCCAACTTAACGGCTCTACAAATAATAACTAGCATAAAGAGCTAAATAATACCATGCTCCATGCAAAAGAAATAGCTACACAGACATAGGATCAAGACAAGATTGGATTTGCAAGGGAACATATTGCCAATGGATATATCTCTAAGGGATTAGAGTACCCTCCTGATCCTGTCCCTCTTCTTCGTGCTCCCTATGATCTTTCTTTTTTGCAGATTTTCTCATAACTTTCGAATTGCAAACCTCACATAACGTTTTGTTCCCTAATGAAAAGCAATTGAAATTAGAAAACATTTAGAAAAAATCTTCCATTGGTGCTGATTCTGCCATAAGAATACTTTAAACTAGACTAAAAATCGCCAACCAATTTTGGAAAAAAAATAATGATTCATTACGTTCCAACACATTATCGGCTCCCAATGATTTTAATTTCTTTAAATGATTCTTCGATTTTTTTGGCGATAGTATCGGCGATGATCCCAATAAAGTAGTGTATCACATTTTATTTAATAATTCTATTTTCATCTTTAACATCAAAATATTAAATTAGAAATAGAAATTTAGAGCAGAATATTATTAAAATACTTGAGTCATGAGGTACAGTGTAGAAGTGAAAGTTAAAATACTTAAAAGCAACTTACAGAAGTAGACTGCTAAGGAACCTGATTCCTCTATCAGGTCAACTAGGTCTTGGCCATCAAGAGCTTCTATTACATCCCCAGCTGGATTCTTTTGAGTTAACAACCAACTTAAAAGTTGTTGTTCGTCATATAAATCTCCTAAAATATGAAAATGTCGAAAGTTTGCATGAATGTGATACACTGGTATAAAATTAATTGACAACCAATTGTTAAAAAAATCATTAGAATAAGATAGAATGAAACAAACTTCATAAACCACTACCACGCCCCCTAAAATTCAACCACACGTTCTGATCAACCACCTGAATCCCGGAAACGGACGGAAACAAATTTACTGATGTGGTTAACGTGGCTCTGGTAAATTTCTTGAAAAACTTGACATTGGCGTCTCATTATTAATAACTTTATAGACATTAACTTGACATTGGTAAAATTGAATTAATAAGAAGAAGAACACCACCACTCTTATGCATAAATGGAGGCAAAAAAAGAGTTCCGAACCTATATTTTTGGATTGTTATGAATTTTCTATATTACTTTATTTTTAATATTATCGGACTGAATCGGATGGAGCATCATTTTGAGCTTTAAACTAATAAGATCACTCTTCCTCAGTTATTATTTTGAAAAATAAATATTACCAGCATATATAACGGGATCCTTAGACCCCATCTTGAAGAACAACACAGCTGGTAAGGCAAAAACACCATAGTCCTTAGCCATTTGTCGATCGTCGATCTTCACAAAGTTGATACCAGAATCGTCAGCGTCGTCATCTATGTGTTCAATCTCCGCAAGGACTTTGGGACACTGTTTGCAGTCATTACTGTCTAAAACATGTGTTATGTGCAATACAATTGGATTTGTAAGTATCAGTTTATTATTTTTATTACAATCATTTAAGCATTGTTCACGGTTGGATCCGAGGCTAACACGTCGGAGTCCGAGTTTCGCTTACTCATCTTTGGCTTATATTAATTTTATGATAGCGATTACCCTCAGACCTCCCATCCGAGACGGAAGCCTGTGACAGAGACTCGTCCGTTAATCAGCAGCCGTACCAACCTGCCAGTGAGGTTGGTTTGGCCATAAAAGCCCATGGCCTTAGACACTTCCTTGGTACTTATAAATAAAACTGAATTTAAAATCTGATTTCTCTATACCGTCAAATTTTCAAGAAAACGTAACGTAAATGAAATAAGCTACATATATATTAATGCAGCTTATTTATCCCATAAAACGTGGTGCTCTTTGATATATATATTGTAATGTTATATGAAAGAAAACTCACAAAAGAATACCGCAACGTAGTCTGAAGTCTGTCTAATCTTTTGAAACATTTTTTTATTAACTTTTTCAATGTGATCTGTTAGTTCCATGTTTTCTGGATTTGTGAGCCAGTCCAAAATTTCTTCTTCATCATCAATGTCTCCATCATAGTTTATGTATTTAGTTTTTCTAAAGTATGTAATTCCGGGTGGATTTCGAAAACCATATTTTTTTGCCATTAAACGATCACTACATTTAACAATTTTGATGCCGTATTCTGCTGCTTCATCGTCAATTAGCTCAACATGTCTGAGAATCCTTGGACTTGCAGGATCATCGTCTTTATCTAAAGCAAAAGCGATTCATGTAATTTATTATAATTTATCATAATACATATAAACACGATTCAAATAAGTTACTTACAGAAAACAACAGCTAAAAATTCTTTAGTTTCAATAAGTTTGAACAGCTTGTCTCTGTCTATGTCCTCTATGCTTTCGTCTTCCTTCTGCTTGACCATCCAATCCAACACTTCGGACTCATCCAAAAGATCTCCTAAAATAGTTTCACATTTTACTTCGCACTGAAAACCCTAAATAACTAATATATTTGAAAGAAACCACATCCATTTCAGTTTTGGAAACTCACCAGTGTAAATCCAACAATTGGCATGCGCGGATACAACTACGGCAATACCATGCTGACATCATTCGTGTGTGAAATGAGTAGTACAGTTTTGTTTTATTAGAAAAAAATGTATTTATTTAACAAAAATGTTGTCCAGCTCTGACTCAACAATTCAACGTAACAAATAAATAAATTAAACATTCATGCGAATTTCGGTCAAACAATACAACTTACATATCGACATATTTGTCATACAACGCCAGCACTGTTGGACCGGAAGGCTTTAGACGACTCTAACACATAATTAGTCTTCAATTGAAACACTAGTTAACAATAATGGTCATAACTAACAACCTACATAATAATACATAGCCCAGCTAGTGACAGAGATCGCCCAATGCGGTCCGATCTTATCGTTACTGAACAAAATGATAATGAGAAATTTATTGCACTGCTTCCGGCACTGCACTTATGCAAAAATTAATCAAGATATTAATTTAATGTTGATATAAAATATTAATAACTATAGTTTTTATTTCTATAAGTAAAAGTAATATTTTATCAAATGTAGCATTACAAAATAATGAGATTCCATGAAGACTAGAAAACTATATGAACATGAAATCCTTACAACAACCATAAGTCTTTCAAGATGGCACGGACAAATACAATGAGAAATGCCTCGTTGTTATTGTTGCGTCTCGTTTTACATTAAATTTCTAAATATTGGAAATAATTTACAACGAATATAACGATTTGTACACCTGCTTACAATGTCACTAGACTATCCAATATTTAGTCCGTCATGATCTTGAATTATATCGTAAAGCACATTTTGTAAGAAGTATTGGTTTGTACTCGCAACGTTTCGTCGATGGCTCGGCAGGCTGCGATAGATTTCGACACCTCAACGCGTGAGTACAATCCATGTGCAACGTGTTACAACATTCAACCCTGTTAAGTGCTTGCAGGAATCAAGGGACACGAGGTTACTGAAAAGCTAGCAATGTTAATATGCCATGTCCATTGATGCAACGTTAGACCAGACTAAACTATTAGAAAGACAGGTAAAGGAATAGTGAACGATAACATTCGTGTCCGCTTGATGCCTAGCGCACGCCTCACTTTAATATCCGAGATATTAAAGCAAGCTGTATTCTAACATAAACATAATTTACCACCACCAAATATTCTCAGAATCAGATAAACCTTTTTTGTCCTTCTTGTCAGGTTTAGCGAGGGCCTTATTTTTACCCTTGCCCATTGGTGGCTTCAACGTCGGTTTTTCCTTCTCGAGTTTCTTGGACTGCATCTTGGTCGGTGTGGCCTTCGCTACTTTTGTCGGACTCTGAACTTTAGTGGGACAGCACTGGTAGGGCTCATAAGTCATTTTTGGGACGGCCGGTTTCGCCCCCAATCCAATGTAGAAACAGCGATCGCCTGCAGTCAGTAAAAATCTCGTTTATAACCCGTATAAATGTAACAATAGGTTAACTGCGTTAATATCTGCGCTGACAGTAAAGCGCTATTTCTAATGGTTATGTTAGTAAAAGATTCGAAAACATTTATTGTGTAAGCGCTCGCGAATGACTGCAGGCGATAGCTAGAGTGGGTCCCATGCTCTCCGACCATGCAGATGTTTTGGGGTCCGTGCATGGACTTTAGGGGCTCCAATGGTTCAATTACCTGTGAACATTCGTTTTATTCTACCGAATATACTGTTATCTTCATCTTCGTCATCATTTTCTTGCATTCGATGCTTCCTTCCACCTACTTTAGCTTTAGCTGTGAGATCTTCTTCGTTATCGTCATCATATTCGTCATCGTCGTTATTGTCATCACCATCTTCGTCATCATCATTATCCTCATTTTCATCACACTTGTTATCATCATCATTGTCATCCCTAACTTCTGCACTGTCATCATCGTCATCATTGTCATTGTCTTTGTCATTGTCATCCTCATCGTTGTCATTGTCACTATCGTCATCGTCATCATCACTACTATCGTTATCATTACCATTATGCGCTGATCTACAAGGTTTATTACCAGGATATCGAATATTTAAATTACCGACTTTCTTCCAAGTAGCTTCTTGGTTAGTGTTTTTAAATTTTAACATACTTTTAATAGGTGTTAGTTTTTTATCAAACTCATCTACATTGTCATCATCATCACTTTCGTCGTCATCATCGTCAACATCATTATCATCGTCCTCGTCTTCATCACTCTCATTATCATCGTCGTCTTTAAATTTAGATCTTCTTTTGGTGTTCTGCCGTTCCTTATCAACAGCTCCTGGAAATCTCATTGTTTCCATGGTTTTCCATTCTGCAGGTTTTAGATTTTTCGGTATTGTCTTGACATTTATATTTTCTCTCGACCCCGATATTCTTTTATAACCATCTGCATGGGCCTTCGATTTAATATTAGCTTTATTATGTTGGTAGCTATCTTCACCTGCAGGCATTAGTAACTGTCATGCAAAATGACATAGCTCAAACATCCAGCATTTAGGCGTAAAGTAAGAGTCGTTTCAGAGATTTATCAAGAATGATGTCATGCACGTAAGATATTTAAAATTTATAATAGATATATTTAACATTAAACAATTTTTTTGAACCTTAAATAGATACATTAAAAATGTTTATTATATGGATGTGGATTCTTACTTTTTTGATCTACAAGCCACTGCAGAACCTTATTTTCGTTCTTTAAGTCACCTATAAACAGGATAAAATTGTTAGTTCTTATACTACATCCATCTTTATATATTCCGATGAATTTAAATATGCGCCTCCACCATCTGCCTATTACTAATTGCAAATTTTAAAATATTGTTCGATAATTATTTACTGGACACTTCAATGCGATTTGTGTTCGTTCATTTGAAAATGTTAATACGGAGCAGGATGTTTTTATAAATCTTTTTTGCAATAGACAGTCAGCAGAATCTATCTGTAAATGTAAATAGTAAGGATATATACAAAATATTTACAATTTAACTCTCACTCACCGTCATACATGATAGGTACCCCTGTTTCGTAATACACGAGGGCTGGGAAGCTGAATATACCAATATCTGACGCCAACTTCGAGTCTTTAGATTTTACGAATTGGATGCCATGTTTGTCGGTATCGTCATCTATCGTCTCTAGCTCTTCAAGAATATCATCACATGTATCACAATCTTCGCTATCTACAAAGAATAATTATAAATGTAACTTCTCAAATTTAATATTGTTAAAATTAGCATGATTTACGTAATTGCCATGTGCACTTACAGAAAAATACGGCCAGATGCTCCACATCATCGATAAGATCGTTCAACGTCTTCCTATCAACACTTTCAATTACATCGGGCTGAGAATCATGAAGTTCTAGTACCCACTTCAAGATAGCTTCTTCATGCATAAGGTCTCCATCATAGATTGTTCTAAATTTATGCCTGTAGAAAGCTAAAGCAGGAAGTTCAGGCAGGTCGTACTCCTTATCAATACCTTCATCAGATGTCTTGACGAAATCAATGTCTTTCTCTTCACATTCATCATCTATATTTTCTAGCTCACTTAAGATTTTTTGTGATTTCTTGTCACCTTCTTTGTCTAAAATACAAAAGGTTTATTAGGTATTTATATTCAAATCGTAAGTTGTTTTAACTTTTTTTACATTCTAACCGTCTGATTAGCTTCTGGCAAATATATTTTATTTGTATAAATGTTGTACATATGTGATGTATCATGCCGCGTGGTATTTAATAAATTCACAAAAACTTTGTGATGAAATATATTTTCTATAGTAGTGGACGGCCTATTGATAAAGTAACCACTTCATTCAGTGCGAATCTTGCAATTTGCCGGGTTCAACCGGGGTCTACTCTCACGTACCTTACTTAATTTATAGTATCATATTCATGTCAAGAACTCCAACTAATTAAACGTTCTTATGAACATAATGCATCTCGTAATATATTGTTTGAAATTATATTATAATTCTACTTACAAAAGAATACAACAACATGATCATTTTCTTCTAGAATTTTCTCCAACATTCTAGCGTTGACTTCTTCAATTTTGCCGGGAATCTCTAAGGTATCTTCATCAGTTAGCCAAGCCAACACTTCGTCTTCATCTTCAATGTCACCTATAACCATCAAAAAAGGTATATCAGATTTGTTTAGATTTCGGTTAAGTAGATAACACCCCATGAATATAACTGAAATAATCTAGTGGAAATAAAAAGTTCAAGGTTTTTGACGTTAAAATGCACTGCTTATTTATTTCTACAATGCCTTTGCTTCTTTTGGCGATATTAGATATATTATCGCTTGTGACTAGATGTAACTATAAATTTCTATCGACATACGCGCACAATCACCAACTGTTACAATCAGGTGTCGGGCAGACCAATCTATCTCCACCAGACCATCTATATTATTTTTATAGTGATTTTATTCCTTGAATTCTCGAATTGCTGACGTTTCTAATCGTTACTGATCACTGTTACAGTTTTACTGGAAAGATCCATCTCATCTCTATAGTAGATCTTTCAAATTGAAAACAGAGACGAAAAATCGATTTCTTCTACGCAACTGTAATACTCCTCACAAATAAAGCAAGAGAATGCTACTTCCATGATCCATAGTGTACCATATAAAGATTTCTTAACCTAACATCCATTAAGTAAATGGTAACAGAGAACTTTCAACTCAAATAAAATAAACATTAATATCAATTTCCACTTACCCCTATAAACTAGCGGATCCTTGTTTCTGAAGAAGACAAGAGCTGGGAAAGTCTTGATACCGTATTTCTTAGCGACCGACAAATCCTCAGTGGTCACAAAGATGATACCAGTCTCGTCAAGTTCATCGTCAATGTTCTCCAGCTCATCCAAAATGTTATCACATTCGTCACCTTCTTCGCAATTACCGCCTAGAAATTATTATAATTTTAAATTTATAATTTAATGAATCGGAATACCTAAGTTCGGGAATTATGTTTCAATTTAAAATATATGTATAACTATAAATATATGTGACATATTTTCGACATCCTGTGGTGCGTTTTCAAAAAATTTTAATAAATCAAAATAATTCTTTTATTTTTGTTATTTATCAGGAGAATTAATACTTACTGAAATAAACCACAACGTACTCGTGTTCCTCAATCAAATCGATAAGAATTTCATCGGTGACTTCTTCAATAGTGGCACTGTTTTTTTGCTCAATCAGCCATTCTAGTACTTCGTCTTCATTCATAAGATCTCCTTCATATATGGCTGGGATATTTTCTTCGAAGTACACTAAAGTTGGTAGATGGTCGATACCGTATTCTTTTGCTTCGGCCTCATTGTCCATACGAACTATAACAATGCCTTCCTTTTCCAATTCATCGTCAATATTTTCTAGTTCGTTTAAGATCCTGATGTCTTGTTTATCTTCCTTATCATCTGAAAAAGTATTTGTACGTAAATATTAGGTTTTAACGACGTGAACATTCAGACCAATTTACTGGTAACCAACAAAATACAGAAAATATCACTTTTAATTATGTAACATTTTAATTCTATCTAATATTATAAAAGTGGGCTAATTGATTGATTGAATGTTATAAATGCAAACATCATTATGCTGAATGTCTATAAATCCCTGAAGGCGTAGGTTTTCCACATAGAGTTGTAGTTTGTATTTATTATATTAACTAATGTAAAGCTTCTATAATTTGCGGTCAATGGTCAAGCTTATTTTAGTTGTATACTTACAGAAAATAACAGCTAAATACGGTGTGCTACTTATGAGCTTATCCATCATTTCATCAGTAACTTCAGGGATCTCGCTGTGACGTTTCTGGTGCAACAACCATCCAAGTAGTTCATCTTCTTTCATTAAATCCCCCTCATATACATGAGGGATGCCTCTCTCAAAGAACACCATTGTGGGTATAGTCTCGATACCGTATTCTTTAGCTTCTTTATCATCATCGATTTTGACAAAAGCAATATCATTCTGATCACATTCATCATCAATATTTTCCAATTCAGCCAAAATCTTCTGACTCTTCTTTTGGTCCTTGTCGTCTGAAATAAATTTGAAAGACTGTATTTCATTTATATGTCAGTTCTTGATAGTGTGTCCTGTATTGAATTATGAAATTGCCTATTTTCAGACTAGTGGTGATTTTAAACGTTGGCATTAATTCAAGTAATACAGCCATTGTTAAGGCAGTGTGTTCTAAAGTTAACTAAAGTACTTACAGAAAAGAACGGCAACGTATTGCATTTTGTCAATGATCAAGTCTAGCATTTCATCGGTGATGTCCTCAATTTCATCGCTTTCAGTTTGATGTTTCAGCCAACTCAATACTTTTTCTTCCTCCTCAAGGTTGCCTTCGTAGTAAGTAGGAATACCCTTCTCAAAGTATAGTAAGGTAGGTACTTTCTCAATACCGTACTCACGGGCCTCATCATCGTTATCTATCTTCACAAACGCAATGCCAAGTTGATCACACTCATCATCGATATTCTCTAGTTCGGTTAATACTTTCTGTGATTTACGATCATTGTTGTCATCTGTGGAAAGAATTGAACTTCAATAATAAATTAAAGTAGTTGTGTAACTCTGATTTCTATAAATAAATAAACTTACAAAACAATACGGCGACGGTCTTTCCGTCTTTTATCAAATGGTCCAACATTTCATCAGTAACATCTTCGATTTCATCTTTCTCTAGTTGGTCTACAAGCCATTCTAGAATTTCTTCTTCATTCTCAAGATCGCCTGAAATATAAAATTAACTCTAATCATAAAGAGGTCAAGTCTTTTAATTAATTTTTTTTTTTTCAATTTCATAGTTTATACCGTCGTAAACATTGGGGATTTGTTTTTCGAAGTAAACGATTGACGGAACATTGTCAATGCCGAAGTCCCTAGCGGCTTTTTGATCATCAATCTTGACAAACTGGATACCGTGACGGTCGCAGTCATCATCTATCTTCTCGAGCTCGCTTAATACCGTCATTGATTCTTCATCGCCATGGTCGTCTGAAAACATTAAATATTCATAGTTTTATGAACCTGATTTATCTCGTATATTTTTACATTTATTATTTATGCCATACCCATGACCCACAGGAACCTATATAAGGCTTATGACTCAGACCTACTAAATATATCCAAAAATTTCATAAAAATTAGTCAAGCTGTTTCGGAGTAGTGTGAGACATGAGAATTTTATAAATATAGGTTATGTAGGTTGTGTTTATATTTAGAATAGAAAAGACTTAAGTTGTTATTACTTTAAGTAAATATACTTCAATAGTAATAATGCTGATACTCACAGAATAGTACAACAAGGTTATCAATATTTCCAATCAGAGTGGTCAATGTCTTAGCAGTGACATCTTCAATTACGTCTTCCTCATCGCCAGTGGACTTATTAGCGATTAGCCATTCTAGTACATCCTCTTCTCTGCTTAATTCGCCTGAAATCACGTGAAAAGGCATCTCAAATTCGCTGTACGTAATTTCATTAAATTTAAGACCTAAACAGATCAGATTAAATGTTTCGCAAATAAATGTGAACGCAAAAGTAAGCAAAATCTATTTTAAATCTACCGAAATAGCCAAGAACAGACCTGTTCATATTTAAGTCTTAAAACTGTTATTACCTGTTATTTACTAGTACTTCAAATAGTTTACTATCTAACACTTCTCATTTCGCTAACACACCCCAAGTGTTTACTTATACATAGGTGAAAGTATTGCAGTGATCTGACACAAAACGGCAACCACTATTCATATCGCGGTACGAGTGGCAATTCACGTAAAATGTGAGTCACCTACCTTCATAGATAATAGGTATTTGATGCCGGTAGTACACCAGTCTTGGCAGGCCTCCAAGATTGTACTCTTCGGCTAGTTCCTCGTCGTGGATCTTCACGAAACCGATCCCGAGTTGGTCAGCCTCGTCGTCAATATTTTCTAACTCTTGGAGAGCTTTAGCGCATTTCTTACATTCTGGTTTATCTGTAACACGTTATTTGATAGATGTTTAAACTTTTTTGAGTTGCTCGGAACATCTGCCGATGTCATGCCTCGTAAGATGTGAAGCGGTGCAGTTAAGTGCCTAATGCCTAAATATTTTGGTATGTGTGTTAAATGCAGTGTGCAGTAATAAAGCTCTTGTCGTGCAATTTTCATAAATCAAGTGTCTTGTTCCTACATATAAGTTTAGGTACTGAAAATTTGGAAATCTGTCTCTTGAGGAGAAACCTGTCAAAGTATCTATACACTTTGACAGCTGAAGAATGCAAATCTAAACGAGTATGTGAAAGGGATTTAAATCCAAAAGTGTAATTTAATTATTGTCAGAATGGTTCATTAGCACTCTGGTGTGAAAGGTGGCATGTGCAACATACGTGAATATATAAATTTCATGAACGCTGAATACTAAAGCAAACTCAACTGATTTGTAAACAGTGTTCATACCGTGGAGACGGTCATCACAAATTTAGGTCAAGGTCATCGTATGATCTTGTTCTTGGAAAATCTTTGGCGTGCATTCTTTATAACTTGGCACCCATATTTGATGGTTTACAAGTTTTAATTGTTTTTACTGTCGTTTACAAGGGAAAATGTGCGCCTGACGTTGTAGTCGTGACATATCGGTCCGTCAATCCGAGCTTGCTAGCGGGACAAAAATAGTACAGCAGAAATAGCTCATCTCAGAGCCCGATAACGCAAACGCGTTTTTGATTCTAGCTTTCCTTTAGACTAGATGCGGACAGCGTTGACTTAGGCAAAAGGTAAAGTCCGAGCATGAGTTGGTGTTACAACTTATTGTGTCGATTCAAAACTTAATGTACTCAAGTTAGTGGCAGTGTTCGTATGTGAGTTTAAACTGAAATTGTTATGATGATAAGGATTCTCGTTAGATTATGGTAGTTCAGTATAGTTCGCTCTGTGAATCACATCGTTTCAATATGTTGTATCTGAGCCAAACATTTAATTAGACATATTCATCATCTATTATTGATTTAAGCTCTAGCTAGACATACATATATTCTATATATGATTAACATTGAGATGGACGTCCTTCTGGTCCCGATCTATAAAGTAAGCAAAAGCACATGTACAAAATATAAATATACACAAATACTGTTCTATGGGCGAGAAGAGTAACAGCCAAGCTGACATAAGATGAAAACATGCCACCAGGTGAGAATCTTACTTACTGTTTGACGGACCGCAACTTTTGTGATCAGGACCTACGTCAAAAACACAATCAAAACACTCTACAAAATATACAGACACGTTATCTAACGTTTACTAACAATTACGATGTACACAACTGAAAGGAAAATAATCTACTCGACAGAACTACGTCGAAAGGATTTACAGTATAATTTGATTATCTTGGTTAGTTGAAAAATGACTCGAATTTACCACAATTGCTAATATATACGGTGACAAAACCCAAAAGTAAATTCCAATACTTACAGAAGAGTACGGCTACATAATCTGTGTCGTCGATGATTTTTGATAGGATCTTTTGGTTAACCTCTTCTATCCTGTCAGGCAGGTCCATTGCTTCTAAACTCGTCAAGAAATCCAGGACGCTCTCCTCGTCCATGAGATCTCCTAAAGTAATCAACATTCTACAATAAATAAACTATTTAAATAGACACACTGATCTGTTATAGCATTAATGTCATTGATACATAAAATTACTTTTAACAAAGTAACTAATACATATATTGTGTCAATAATCAGAACTATAAAATTGTTTCAGCTATGAGCAACGTGCAAAAGACATCTCAGAATTCAGAAAGATTAAATCACGCATTTTATAAATAGCCGAAATCCGGTTTGAAGAGCCCAGTTACAAATTTAACAATCAAGGGGAGTTCTTGAATCATACTTTATAATTAGTTCAGGACCAATAAAATCCACGTTAATTTATCGGTCTACACGTTTTAAACTATTGTATTAGAAAGAACAGCATCCAGGTCAATCTTAGGTATGTTATGATCGATACTCCAGGCATGATTAGTTGAAGACCAAATTGAAATAAATAAAATATTTAGTTCCACATAATTAGTAGCAAGCCTAACAAGTATAAAGTAAAAAGTACATAATCTGTTGGATATTATTGTATGTTATGAATGAAACATATTTCGCAGGGTAAATCGAACAAGGACGCATTGCATAATCACAACCATGGTACATGATTCCAAACCCAATGATCACAACATCTTTGTAAATTGTCAAGTCAGTGAGAAAGTAGTGTTGACGGAATTTGCGATTTATTTACCAAACCAATTCCCTGCCGAGCTTTTCATAAACTATTCACCATCGCCAATGGGAATTGTCCATGCTTGGAAAGAGGTATCCTTATAGATTTTAGATTAATAACCATTTTAGATTTATAAGCAAGAATCAGATCAGTTTTATTTTTAATTATTGCACATAAAACTTATGTCCAAAACCATAATTTGAAGATATCAAAGTTATACCAACTCAAAAGGAACGAAGGAAGACAACTCAAAAGAAAACAAACTAATATGATTCTGAGGAAGTAACAGTATTTAATGGTTACGGTCTGACCTTCGTATATAATCGGTTCCTTCTCACGGAAGTACGTGAGGGCGGGGAATTTCGTGATGCCATACTGCTTGGCGAGCCGCTTGTCGTTGATCTTGACGAAGTCTACCCCAAAAGTGTCCGTGTCGTCGTCGATTTTCTCAAGTTCTTCTAACACCTTGTCGCACGTTACGCAGCTTCTTGCATCTGTTGAGAGATAATTGTGACACATGAAGCCTTTCATCGGTTGATTAAGTGAGTAATAGTAGTATCTCACTACTTTTCTAACGAATGTTTAAGTATCCACTGACACTAGCAGCAAGTCGTTTTTACCAGATTACGTTGCATAACACTAAAGAGTATCCCATTTCAAGTTAAGTCCTACTGTGCAATTCCCTATAACACAGCGTCGAGCACAGTTCTTATGAATTGTTTGACATGATGCCCACTGCTACATTCTATCATCGCACCTCTCGCCATAGGCAGGGAATTCATCCTCACACATTGCGAACTGAGACGGTGCGCACTGTGCGGTATGAAAGAAACTTCATCCCACGCACACTCAAGCTGTGGAATGACCTCTATGCTGCGGTTTTCCCAAGAACTTACAATATGGGGTTCTTCAAGAGGGGCATCAGAAAGTTTCTTCGTGGTCGGCAGCGCAAGTGTGACACCTCTGGTGTTGCATACGTCCATAGGCCACGGTAACCACTTCCCATCAGGTGGACCGTGTGCTTGTCTGCCACTTAAGTAGTATAAAAAAAAGAGATTGTTATTAGTCGATCTCTAGTGACGTCACCCATTTCGACCAATGGCAATCTCTATTTCTTCTCTAACTATTTCTTCTGATATTTAACGATGGACTGTGAAAGTTACTTAGAACTTGACAAATTTGTAATCGTCAATAAAGGCTACCATATTCATATTTTTAATCTTACAAAAACATTTCTAATATCTCTTCGTACAAATGTGTCTCAAACACCTAAGTACCATTCATTGTACAATCTGTAAACCGCATGTGACAGGACATAGGGTGCGTAATATAGCTTATAAGGCCTTTATAACTAACCTATGATCCACAGATTAAATGATTACAAAAATACGGTTTGTACTGTCTTGTATACACATCTTGTTATTAGTATCTGCGGTACTAATAACAAGATGTGTATCTTTATTACATACTTAGATCATAACATCTACCACATTACAATAAAGCTCATTGAAGCAAAAGTATTTGAACGTATCGCTCGCGGAAAATAAAACTTTATGCATAAGCAAATACTTCACAAAAATAAAACTTTTATTCTTAGATTCCTAGACAGAAAATAAAAAGGTGATGACTGATAATGTTAATGGCTGCTGAAATAATACATAAATATAGTTTTGGCGTTAAACCGTCCGGATTTACGTCCGATGGATGATTGACATGCCACGAACTACAGACATGGAGAAGAAACAGCTGTTATAGAATTGTTCTTAAAATAAGTAGACGTAAATAGTGTTCAGGTGGCATATGGCATTTGAACAGAATTAAATAATTAATTTTTCATTGGTTTCGGTAGAACTTCAAAGTTTTTTTACCTGCGAAAAATCCCTACGGGAAGTATCCGGGAGGATTTTTCGCCGGGGTTATGTCGGACTCGAACCAACTAAAACGCACGACGCCTGTGTGTCGTTTTTGGTTGCCGAAGAAGAGGTTAACAGGTATATTCCTCGCACCCTGGCCGACCCAGAGCCATCTCTCTCGAAGTAGAACTCCAAGGTGGCATTTTAGTGTCATTGATTTTTGATATTGGATTTTGAATGTATATTTTGTAAATGAAATTGGAAATTACACATTGAGGCATAGGTTTATGATTAAATAGCTATTAAATACTTGGTTTATTGTCTTGGTTCCAGTCGCATGTGGTTCTGTTTCTGGTCAAATAAAAAAAAATCGTTCAGAGGACTAGGGCTACTTTTGCTTCAATGTTAAGCTTTTACTTAGGTGCTTTTTAGCCCAAAGTTATCCCATTGAAAAAGTTATTTACATATAGAATAGATTTAAAAGGCTTATGTAAAAGAATAATACAATGAGGATATACCTTTAATCATACGGAGAAATGTTAGGAAAGACGCAAATTGAAACGACTGCAAGAAGTGATAGTTTTTTCCACTCATAATTTTCGCAGAAATTGTACTTCACAGTAGTTCACGGCAGAGTAGAATTTGGACCACCCCATCTCTTCCCATGCGGTGTTGTACAAGGCGACTAAGAGATAGGGCTGTCTATCATCAGACAGATATATACAGCCCAGACTCAGTCTCACATGCATGGCTTGAGTTAATAATAGTCCCTGGAGGACGGCAATAGGCTCATTCCCTATTACGTGGCACCGAATTTAATGATTGGTGAAATGTGGGTGTTAACTCACCTCTGCCTAACCCTCCGGGAATAAAGTCGTGATTATATGTACGTATGTATGTAAAATAGGGAGAGTGAAAAAAAAGGGGGAGTGTAGAAAAATTGGGGTCCTACCTTTCTGGTAGAATTGTAGCATGCCTTGAATTGAAATCATTCCCTCGGTGTACTCTGATTTGTATTGACTTAGAAATTCGGTCGAAGTCGGACTTTTGGTGTTAGAATAATATCATTGGGCAGTTATTCAAATCAAATTAATTTAACGAATGAGTAGTGATCATTATATTATTAACTAATAAATATAAAAGGCGATCATACCCCGGACTCCGAGGCAAAAGTCTCGGATGTGACGGGGCGTAAAGCAAAGATGATGATAAATACGTGATTATTATATAAGTCAAGGGCAGGCGTACAAGTTTATTCTTTAATTCTTTATTGTACACAAGAAAATAATACATCAACAGGTAATCACAAATACATCTTGGTGAACAAAGGCGAGCTTAACTCAATATTGAGTTTTCTCCCAGCAAACCTTTGGGGCTTAAAAGTGCAAAAAAAAATGATAAAAAAAATCCAAGTGTACAACAGCAGAAAAAATACATATCATACATACTAAGAATAAAAATATTATACATATACAATACATACAGCAGACATATTACATATATACCGACTTGTATATAATTCAATTATACAAAACTGATTATATTAGTAACGTACATTATTTTAGAGATAACTTTTAGTGGGCGGTTTTTTATTTGACGGTTTTAGAAATTATTGCACGGAATTAAAGCTCTATAGCTTTCTGCATTATTTACCTACCGAAAAATTCATATCATGTACGAAGTTTATAAACATATATTACAAGGTACGGATATTTATATCAAGGACTTAACGATACATGAGTAGGTGGAGAGAATGATGCGCAATACAGGACTAATCTAAACAAATGAAGCAAGTAGTACGTATATAAGTTAAAAACAGGTATTTAGAGATATTTGTAATTAAAATACATAGAATCTTGCCAGCAAAAGATGGTTCAAAAACAACAGACAACAAACAGAGAACAGCAAATTTGAAAAGTCAACATGGTGCAACACCGACAAAAACAGTGTTGATACTATAATTTATTTTTCATTTTCTAAATCAGCTTACATGGTACTTTACATTACATCACCTTTAAAATAAAAATAAAAAGTGATTATGCAGCATAACGCTAGCAGATTTGTGTGACTGAAAAAAAATGTGTACTCTACTAACAAACAGATTTGTAAATATTCATGAGTAATAAATCAGGTATACGGACTTTTAAAGTTAAGTGAACATTGGACTCAATGCCCCATTTTTCAAAAAAATATTATTGATTAACTACTATATATTTTCTTTTTCTTTCCGCATCACCATGCCCTCATCGACATAGGCTCCCATCATCGAAGGGCTCTTATATCGGCGAGTGTACCATGCGTGCTGGAGCCTCCGGGTCTCTGCAGATCAGACGGGAAACGACCTGATGGTCTCACTTTGGTGCCGTGGAAAAACGGCAAGTGCCTGGTGTGGGACGCTACATGCGTCAGCACAGTCGCGGCCACGCATCTTAGTCGAACCATCAACGCCCCGGCGGCGGCGGCTGAGGACGTTGCGTGAAAAAATAGGGTTAAATACGCTGCAATGGAGTCACAACATTATTTTGTGCACATTGCAGAGGAGACTACGGGCAGTTGGGGGTCAGAGACGAAGAGGTTGATCGCAGAAATTGGCCACCGTATCCACTACCAAGGCGGTGACTCCCGCTCCGGCAAAGGATGGGGCAAAGGATGGCCATTGCGATTCAACGAGGCAACGCGGCCAGCATCATGGGCACCTTTGCGGCGGAAACGATACAGAGTGGGTTGTTCGACGCGACATAATCGCAAATCTATTTCAATCAATTGGCCATTATTAAAAATAATCAATGCACTTTGAGCATTATCCGAAAATAATAACATCATGAGTACTAAGACGTCGAAGACTATTTAACTGACAGGAAAACCCTGTGGCAATATAAAAATTTTGAAAACATGATTATTTCATCTTATGTTGGCCTGTCTAATATTAGTCTAATACTCTTATTCTCAACAATGAAACAATTTTAGCACATTATCAGAAAGTTCCCAGAGCAACTGTTATACTAGAATCTTCAAAATAATTTGGATTTTGTTCAATACACCTAGCACGATACACATTACACAGTATCGTGCATCGTTGTCTGCTGCTCAGTAGTTTGCTTTTCGCTGCTGAACCGTGCGCTTATGACGCAACGCAACAAACATCTTTAACCTTAGCGTAAGAAAATAAGCTCGTAAATATTACAGACGAAGAAGCCACGACAGTAGTTCGAAGTTTATATTTATAATGTACTGGTTTAGGTGCGCGTGCCCACATTACGGTTCAATTCGTGGTCTCTGTTGCTTTTAATTTAATAGCTTTCGTTAGTTTTATGTTACCTCAAGAGCATGAAAATGTTTTACTAGTTAAAACAAGGCGTTCATTAGTCCGCAACATCCGAATAGAAGCCAAATTTTCAATCTTCTAGGAATAGGAAACGTCTATATCGAAGATGGACAGACAAAATAAAAACTATTGCGGGAAATACTTGGTCAAGGATAGCCAGATAGAGCAAGAGAATAATGAGATAAATGGAAGCTTTAATCTAAATAAAGGCTGTTAGTACAATAAAGCTTTATACATAATATTAATTCTATAGCTATAATTTAATACCATACATTAGTTAAAAATGAATTGAAAAACTGCATAAGATTCGATAGGCGGAGTCTACTAAATATCTATCCATTTTTTTTTATATCTACCACTTAGTTGGCAGACAAGCAGTTACCGTGTCCTATGGACGTATGCAACACCAGGGGTATTACACTCAAGCTGCCGACCATGAAGAAACCTTCTGATGCCCCTCTTGAAGAACCCCATATTGTAGGCGCTTGGGAACACCGTTTTGTATATGAGCTGAATTCTCAGGCGATTCAGGTTTATTGTTTATCGATAGAAGGGGCATAACAGAGAACAGAGAAATGCACATTTCTACACGAATACATTCCACGTTCACTATAAAATTGTTAAGACTCTGTAAACGTTGTATTCACAATTAGCACAGTCTTATGAGTTTTATTTTAGGACGTAAAACTTTTATGTCTATGTTTCGTTTTATCCACCCACTGAAGTTAGCGTTGAAATACTAAACTATTTTGTAGAGCTGTAAAATCCATGCGTTCTAGCTTTCATGCAAATCAATGTGTAGGCAACAATATCTTATTAATACATTTGCAGGCTGTCTGTACCCAATAATGTTTACTGTAGATAACTTAAGTATCTATTTGTTGCCTACGTAGATGATCTATCACGAAATATGTTTCTAAGACAGGTTATAAATACCTGCAACCGGTGAGCACGTATGATAATAATTATCGAGTGTAGTTGCAGAAGAAGTGAAAGGTGTATGCAAAGATATTATCAATGGGAAATAAATTTAACTGTAATGTATCAATGTATAATTCACCTAACCGATTGAGAAAGAATCTTCCATCATTACGCATAATACACATTGCACAGAGCATATTAATAAATTCTTAAAGATCTAAACCAGTAAAACTTTGAATAAGGAACGAGAATAGCACAAAGGAGATCTCTTTCAATACGTCTATACTACAAAATCTACAAACTTAGCATCTACACTTAAAAAACAAACTCACAAAATCGCAGTAAATTGCAGATTGATGAAGCAGAGTTCCTGTACCAGAAAAGTAATAAGAATCATAACTTTACAAAGTTTAACGAGCAAGAACAAAACATTACTGTCCAATCCGCCGGCGGTGATACAGAGCGGTCAACGCATTCACCTGAGCAACAGCTGTTTATAGATATCATTCGTAGCCTGAAAATAGGCAGAAATGTTACGACGTGCGTCGGCTCGACTCGTGAACTATAAAGTCTGGGTTTAGAGGTCAAGCGTGCACTCAACGTAAAATAAATACAGACTCACGTACGTGATGAGAGAATAGGAATCATGTAGGTCTTTATGGCTTAGTACCGACTAAAATATTTCCAGTGATCTCGTTTCTGTATCTGGCAGCTTATTTTGACTAAGTAGGATTATATGCATAAGCCAACCGGATTCGTGTAGGAGTATGCGTATGCGGTTCAAAAAAAGTTTTCTTTCCCTGATTTTCTAAGAGATTAGTTACGTACAGTATGATTGTACGAATCCTTAAAAGAACATAAAAATATGGACAATACAAAATATATGATTTCTTTCTTTTTTAATAAGAATATTAGTACCGAAATTACTAATATTCCCTCTAACCCTTCCAGTTAAGTTAAATTGCTTGTTTCAGGAGTGGGTTCACGTTGGTAGTGTAATGGCCTGGATTCGAACCTGGGACCGATCAATCGTAAGGCCTACTCCTTAACCACTAAGCTACCAACGCTTCTAGAAGGATACGAATGTCTTATTGCATTTTTTGAACGGAAATGTTAAATACCTAAGTTAAAGCAAGAGGTAAACGTAATGATAGCATTTTATCAAAGCCTAGCATTTTTTTTATATATAGAACACGTCAATTAGCATTACTTCCTGGCAGTATGATTATACTAGCTGACCCACCCCAGCTTCGCCCGGGGTATATTTTGAAGCTTCATATCCCTTTGAGCCCGTATGTTTTAGTCTTCAAAATATGTATGAAAAATTACCGGATTTGTTAACATTTATTATCAATGCTCCGCTCCCTTAAGTAGTAGCGTGATGATATATAGCCTAAAACCTTTCTCGATAAATGAACTACCCAACACTGAAAGAATCATTCAAATCGGACCAGTAATTCCAGAGATTAGCGCGTTCAAACAAACAAACAAACTCTGCAGCTTTAAAATATTAGTATAGATTAATTTGTATGAGTCTGTTTTCTGCCTCTAACTGGTCGCTTACCTGGGTCATGGACGAGTTTATAAAACATTCAAGAAAATTATTGTAAAATTTCACAATTCCTTAGACAAACTGTACTCTATTTTTGTTTATTTGAAGGGTTTATGATGAGCCTTGAAGTATATGTCGTCTGTTGTGTCTGAAGAATCATAAATTATGTTTTTAGACTGCCCCCTTTAATTCATTAGGAGTAGTATTTAGTTTTAGTAGTTTATCACGACCGCAAATATGTAATAAATGACTCAACAGAGCGTTCATTATTTTTATTAAGTTGTTTGTTGGCACCTAAATATAGGTGCTTATGCGTACGTGGCATAAGTATGCGCTGGCGTCGTTATTGTTTTGCATGTCCTGCATAATCGCATAGTAACGTTCGATCGTTGTGGCTAATATTACATTATGTCAATAAGTTTCAGAGAATTAATCGTTAACAGTACTTAATAAAGAGGTAAAAACTAACTTTTCCCTCTCTGTTCAATTGTTCTTATGCACTTTTTGGGGACTAATCCCATTCATAAATGCCAACTACTGTAGCTAGCTTATATACACCAGAATCAACAGTAAATGACTCACGAACTCGTCCAACAACGGGTCTAATTGCAATGCTTCGATATTGCTATTGGGTATGGAGGTCAGTAGAAAACGACTACCACGTTTCACGCAAAATATCGAAGTTCAGCCAAAGCTGCAGTTACACTGGTAAATCGGACTTTAGACAACAAGGTGAAAACTTCGGACGCGACTAGAATTAACGCTAGGGTGAAGGAGATTGTTCTGATATTTGGCAAATTCGTACACATCTTTAGCTCGGACAATATACAATTTAAATCAATAAAACAGTCTGTTTTGCTCTTAATACCTTGGTAATAAGATCATTTTGAGACTTTGTAGTCAAGATCGTTCTGTCGCTGACTGTATGAAGATCGTTTAATGCATATTGCAGAAAATTGTACCGAAAATGATTTGCAAGCATTCCACAGGGGAGTGTTCTCGGCCCTATCCAGTACCACGTAAACTCCCTCGGGCCCCTTGGCTCGGCCAGGGTGTGAGATATATTCCTGCTTCACCTCCGGCAACCAACAACGACCCATAGACGGCGATGGATTGACAGTAGAGATCTTGCGCAAAAATACCTTACTTGGGGCTTGTAAAATACAGGCGTCATTGCTATGATTAATTTCTGTTTATTTTAGTTTTTTACTTTTTGACCATACCTAATTTAGGCATCAACAGTACCTATTTCTTAAACGTTAAAAATGCTTAGTATAATGACAACGCTTGAATCAAAATATGTATTACTAGGTATATCAAAGTTATAGGGCTAACTAACACAATTTATTTTCGACTTTTTGGGGGTTGTTTTAAGTGACGGTAGTTTTTTAAATTTTTAATTTACTTTTTATTTTACACTTTTTAAATTGATCTACTCGTCAAGCTCTTTGATTTGATACTTATATTGAGGGAGTTATGAAATAAAATGTAATTCGCCATTTTGTAGCGGCGGCCATCTTGGACCGATTTTTTTTAAACATAGCTAAGAACACTTCCGACTAATATGCCTTTCAAACAAAAAAAAACTAAATCCAAATCGGTTCATCCGTTCAGGAGCTACGATGTCACAGACAGACATGCAAACACACACACAGACACGTCAAACTTATAACACCCCGTCGTTTTTGCGTCGGGGGTTAAAAAAATGCTTTATGCCAAATCAAAACAAAATTTAAATTACCTAATCAAAATATCTACAGCTTAAAAGGTGGCGATGTGCCGATTGCTATCGCCGTCATAATAGACGCGACAAGTCTTTTCATAATGTTACACATTTATAATGGTATTTAGTTCTATTAAAGTCTTTTGATAGTTTCACGTTAATAACGTTATAATTCAATTTTAATGTCGTGGCCGTGCGCAATTTTTATTCTAGATTTACGACATATCTATTAGTTTTATTAGTGTATTAAATTTTAAGGTTTGCTTTTTGTTGTTGACAACTCTAAAAACTTGAATAATAAAATAACTGACCAACTGCCCAGAATTTCAAATCCTAACGAATTCTTCCACTCGATACGATAACAAAAAAAAATCAGACACACAAACTCAAATAAGTAAATGGCATAACCTTTTTCAGCTGAACCACAGATTGTGGTGAGTAAACTCAATCGTATCCTGCGATCTGACTAAGCGACTACTTCACAGAGGGCGCGGCTTTGATTTCCGTTCAGTGCAAATATTGTTCTGGATGTTTCCGTGCCTCGGAGAGCACGTTAAGCCGCCACAGTCGGTCCCAACAGAGAAAAAACTTTTTTAGGAGTAATATCGATACCTCTGGGCTCAAAGGTCGTAAAGGACATTTGGGCGAAAATGACTTTTTGATACTGTTTTACTCAGTTTTTAATTCTCTATCGATCTGTATATTCAGTTCTATAAAATTCGCAAAAAAAATGCCTTTACGACCCACATAAACTGGGACTTTAGGCAAAGTTTACCGTGAAAATATGGAAGTAAATAACACTTACCTACTAGAGCGAAATTATTTTGGTAGTAAAGGAAAGTATAAACAAACTTTTGGGTGTAAAATATATTAAAAATTTCAATTGTCTTATACTCCCTATAAGTCACCTCAAAAATTTGGATATAAAGGACACCATATTTACAAATTGTCCTATACACCCTTACAATTTAAAATAAAAAAACACAAATGTCCTTTACTACCTAGTTTCATTCTATTTACGTGTTTCCACTAAGGGCGTAAATAAACATGAATGAAGAATTGGCCCATAATTCTAGAATATTCAATAAACAACAAGTTTAATCTAACCTTAACACCTAATTTAAAATTAAACACTAAACTATTACTTAACTCACAATTTCGGGGAATGTATTAAAAATCTATCCAAATTATCTATAAAATGTCTAACCTAAACTAACTTAAAAAAATAAAAAACTAAAATGATTCTAATAGGTAGGTACTCGTTATTCATACTTATATTCAAATAGCCTCATAATTATTGGCTAGGTTGTAAAAAATAACGTCGTTCGAGGCATCAAAAAGAAAAAGAAAAAGACAAAGGAGATTAGTGAGACTAATAATACAGTAATAAAAAAAAGAGAAACCGGTTAACAACCGCAAAGTAAATAAAAAAGCAAAAAATGAAGGAAAAGCTTATAAAAATAGAAAAGGAGATATTGTACCTGAAAAAATAATGAAAAGTAATCCATGTATCCCTGATAAGTGTGCCAGAGGATGCTATGACATTCCGGAAGAAAGGCGAATTTCTCTATTTCAATATTTTTGGAATGTAGACTCGCAGCGTAGAAAAGATTGGATAGTTCGCTGTGCTCATGGGATTCCGATTAAGAGAAAAAAAACAAAGAATGATTTTTTATTATTTAGTATTTTATCAACGACGGTGAAGGTCACAAGCAAGTATGCCAAAAATTCTTGATTGATACCTTAGCTATTACTCAAAAATTTATTATGTACACCTTACAACATGCCAAAGAAGATATGGCCCAAGAAGATTTTCGAAAACCTAACGTACCCCAAAAATATACCGAAGAAGCTAAAGGGTTTGCAAAGAACTTTATCGAGAAGCTTCCAGCAGTCCCATCACACTACAATAGACAAAAAACTAATAGGACATATCTTCCTCAGGAAATGAAAAATATATGTAACTTATATCAAATGCATTTATAATATTGCACTAAACAGGAAAAGCAGGCATTAAGTGAGAATGCATTTCGAACTATTTTTGACGTGACAACGTCTTATAAATTGGTTTGCCGGGTGACACTTCAAGAAACTGCGTTACGCTCCGCTCACGTTATGCGCTCACAATGAGAGCGAGTGAGAGGCACGCGTCCCTTCCACTCGAGCACAGTTAGCCCGCCTAAGAGCGAGAGAGACAGAGCGAGAGAGAGAGAGTGAGAGAGATAGGCATACACACCGGTTCATGTCTTGCGCTTCTATTTCGCTTAGGCGCCTGCATACAAGTTTACAGGTTGCCAGTTAATTGTAAAACGATTGTGTAGTGATATTTCATCCTTCTTCCTACTATACGAATGAATATTCACATTAAAATTATTTTACCACTCAAAGTCGTTGTCACGTAAAACTTTCGCCCGTATACCGACTTTACAGGCAACCAATTTTTTTAACGAGTATAACTTTCACATACCGAAAAAAGATAAATGCTTAACTTGCGTCAAAGCAGAAACTAATAAAGACGAAATGAATGACATAGACAAAGAGCTGCTGAACTCTCATCTCAAAGAGAAGATATCTACTTATAAGAGATTTAAAAATCATCAAACCCTAAATTCACCCAACAATGAAACGGTCACCTGCAGTTTTGACCTACAAAAAGTTTTGAATACGCCACATGGACAAAGTATGATATTGTACTATTCTAGAAAATATTCGGTGTTTAATTTCACCATTTATGAAAGTCGCACACAGGATGTTAGTTGTTATACATGGGGGGAATGCGACGGCAAAAGAGGGAGTAACGAAATTGCAACTTGCTTAGTTAAATATTTTGAGGAAAAGGTCAAAATGGGTGTAAAACATCTTCTGATGTACTGTGATTCATGCAGTGGTCAAAACAAAAATAAAATCGTGTTGGCTGCCATGAACCAATTCTTGAAATCGGCAATTAATTTGGAGGTAATTCAAATTAATTATTTACTCCCAGGCCATACATACATGCCGGTCGATACAGTTCATGCTGTTATCGAAAGGGAAGTGCGAAAAGTTATTTTATGGAGTCCCTCCCAGTGGCCTACATATTTTGAATCAGCTCGCAAAAGACCAAGGCCTTACAAAGTCATGGAATATAATGATTTTTTTAAATTTGACCAATTAGCTTCAAATACATTCACACCAACAACATTAAAATATATTAAATTCAAAAATATCAGAGTCGCCACATTAAAAAAAAAACATATCGACAAAATGTTTGTCAAATATTCTATGGAAGCTGAAGCAGAAACTCATTGTATAAAATTATGTGAAAAATCTAAAGGAAAAACAAAAGGGAAGGGTAAGGGAAAGAAAAAATGCCAGACTAATAATGAGCCAGTGATTGATGTAAATGAGCCACTACATGCAGCAATGACACAGTTATATAATAGCAGATTAGCGATAGCTACTGTTAAATATAAAGATTTAACTAACCTATGTAAACATGGAACAATACCTAACAGATTTCATAAAGAATATATAGAGCTTCCATGCAATTCTGTGGTACAAGACACTTTGATCGAAACAGATGAAGAGGACAATGAAAACAGTGAGAAAGAAGAATGAAGTGCAGAAGTGAAAGAATGAGTGTGAAGTATGGAAGTGAGAGAAGATTCTAGATCAAGACTCAAATAAATTCTGATTATAAGGATGATTAAAGAAGAATGATGAATGATGATGATGAAACTTAAAGAGCAAAGAATAAAGTGAAGAAAATGCAACCAAAAAAATAATGTATAATTTCTAGATTTAGTGTTTTGTGTTCAAATATAGTTCACGTCATGAGTTATGTATGAGCACTCTGTTTTGGTGGTGAGGCTCTGCGCATGTGGATTATGAGGTCAAGATGTTTAATTCACTTGCGCAGATTCCCACCTCGAAAACATAGCGCTCATAACTCATGAAGCGACCTATTCAAAATAATAAGGGATCTCAAAATATTAAACGACGTCAATTTGATTACACAAATTTCATGATTATTTGTAAATAAAATACAGTAGTATACCATAATCCATAGATAAGATATTTATTTTGCAAATATGGGTACAATACAACATGTTGGTTCATAAAACAAGTGGTTCAGCCATATTTTACCTTTAGGCATGCAAATATTATAAGTTAAACACAAAAAAATAAAATTATAGATCAATCAAAATAAAATAGATAAATGTCAATGAATGTCAAATACAAATTCTAAAAATCAGTCAAATCTTTCTCGTTTAAAAAGTCATTAACATTATAATACACTTTATCAATCAAAAATTCACGCAGCTTCTTTTTAAACAGTGATAACGTCAGTTCCTTCCAACTTTTAGGTATTTTATTATAGATCACCATCTAATAATTAAGTTTATTTGAAAATTAAAATGAGTTAGCAAGTGATCCGTATGACCTAAAAATTATTACACTAGTCGATTATTACCTTATTTTCTTCAGTATTGTGCAGTGAAGTAGATTTACACCCTTCAGTAAAATCTTAGGATGGAAATTTGACGGGTGTAAAGGACTTTTATTTTCAAATTTAAGATCGTAAAGGAAATCTATCTCAGTAAATACAGCACTAGGGTATTTTTTTTAAACTGCTTTAGATAATACTACAAATTCTAAGCACTTTTTGCCTTGGTTTTATTAAAATAGCTCAAGAAACAAAAAAGTTAGAGTAAAAAATATTTTCTTTTTTTTGTTTTTTGCTTCTCCTGAAAAGTCGCATTTTGTCCTTTACGACTTTTGAGCCCAGAGGTATCGATATATCGATCTAATTTCTTTCGAGTTCTTTTACTACGCGTATCTGCACTACCACTGGTTTCACTCTCATTACAAACTCGAACCCCGATCTTGAACACGTTCACGACATAAGATGTTTTCTGTATTTCTTCGCGATTTTGTTTTCGCTTGTTCCCGGTTGTTTTTGTAAAGACTGATGTGAGTGACCATGATAGTTTAAATACCTGTATTGTGGAGATCAGATTATCAGCCGCATCACAGTTAGACTGGAAAGCCGACCCCATCTGAGTTAGGAAAAGGCTCAGAGAACAATGATATCCTCATTCATCAAAACCTGCTCAGTAACGGAACATACGTAAATACAAACATACACATATAGATTGTAAATTCATAACCCTTGCAGTAGTTGGGTAAACAATTCTTTGAGTCATGTACAATATAATATGACAAAAGCCAAAAGTCATGTATAATATAATATGAAAAAATAACCCCGGTAGCCTAGTGGTATGGGTAATGGACTGCTGAGACGAGGTCTCGGGTTCGATCCTAGGTTTTACCATGGCACACACCAATGACTTTTCGATGCTTTTCGAAGTTATGTGTGTATTTATCGCAGGTTTATAAGTGCCCGGTTAATGGCAATAGGCTCGCCACCTATTACATTGGGACCTAAACATAAACTGGCGAATTGCGGGTGCTAGCACCTCTGCCTACCCCTTCGGGGATATAGGCGTGAGTTTATGTTATGTTTTGTTATGCAAAAGTTGCGTAGTGACAAATATTACAAATTTCTAAAACTACGCTGCATAGCTATATTTATTAAGATTCCACAGCAAATATACCAAGTATAAATAGATCAACACACACGTTATTTTAAGAGATAAAACTATTTAGTTCAATCTCCAGGTTTTTTTTTTATTCTTCCAGCAACAGTTTACGGTTTGTAAATAATTTGTCGTTGGGTAAAATATTATGTTTGGGCGCTGTCCAAATGCAGTTGTGTAGCGGTTGTAGGTACGTAACACTAGAATTAATGTGAGAATCACTTTTCTGTCGACACTTTCGTATTGTCTTGTCTTGTTTCATCATATATTTCAATGTTCAAGTTAAACATTTAAAGAATTTTGTAGGAATGTATTCTTGAGGGCTGCTAGTCTATAAAAAATTCTCGTGATGCAATTTTGGCAGTAGTATTAGCAACTCCTCTGTTCGTTTTTCTTGGTAGAACTGTTGCTTATCACTTACTCTTTTCTGGTTATTGTTCTTTTGAATCAGAAGCAGCACTAATTTTTGATCATTTGTCCTATCTATCTCTATCAAGTAGCGTAGAGAATGTACGGGAAGAGAAGAGTAGACTGTAGAGTTTAGGTTAGTTCTCTCCTCTCTGGCATCTCTCCCGACAATACGCCCGATGTCGGTGCTGTGTGAATATACTTGGTTCTTTGTTTGAAAGCCATGTATATTCGTAGGTGGAACATAAATCAATCATAATGTACAAGTGAACAACGTTTAAGAGATATGAACTGTCGACAGCTTTATGATTTACAAAGAATTTCCAATAAATTTCTACGAGCTTATTCTCATGATACACGATTCCCTACTCAGTTCTTTTAGCTTATGAATCTTGAATCTAAGTTAAAAGTGCAACCAGGTTCACTTTCTGTAAATTCAATCGACAATGGCGGACACGATCTGATAGACTGCCGTGTGGCCAACTTGCTAATTCAGCAACAACTAGGAATGACCATTTTTCGCGGCTACGGGTCACGGATGATAGCACACTCTTGTCTAGCACGATTTTTATAACTTGAAAAATACGAAGTCCCTACAGGTCGCAAGGAGGAGAAGGTTTATATCGACGCAACATAAAAATCGCCTTCACAATTGCGTAATTCAATCGAAGGCGATCGATGAAAGGTTTCACAGCGCAAATTTTGCATACATGCGACGCCCTTCAATATTTAAAACATTCAATTTAGAGTAAATGTAGTAAAACATAAACAAAAACTAATTCCAACTTTTTGAAACCAGTGTGGGAGCGCGATATAACTAACGACAGTAGACCGCTGTGCGATGTATTGAAAACTCTGAATTGGCATGAAATTTGCAATATTGCAAGAGAACTGCAAGAGAATAACCTTGCAAGATAGAGTAAGAGTCATCCAGTAAGAATCATAGCTTGTGTTATCCGTAAGCGAGAATTGAGGTAAACTCTACCCTGAGTCTTACCCACCGTTTAATGTACAGCCATTTCATATACCTAAGCCTACTTAGTTTTAACAAAATAATGTCACGGTTAATGTGTAACCATTCACTACATCTGCCCACACACTATTATACCATGCTGATAGTCACCAAAGTAAGACATAATACCAACAAAAGTAAAAAAGAAACTCGACTTCAAAAATAAAAACCACCGTGAACACAGTGAAACGAAAAATAACAGATTTATAGATTTCATTCGAAAGACAAAAATACGCGTCAGACTTTACCATCATTATATTATGAACCTGACATTGATGCAGGTAGTACAGCTAAGACTGCTCCAATTTCTACATCTTGGCAGCTCACAGCGTATACCTACCTACGAGTATATTATATAATGTACTGAAACTCAATGAGGTTTTGTCAATCCCAACATTCCGAGCAGACGCGTAGACGTTGACGTGTATGTTTGGAAAACATTGCTTCTAAGAAAACACTGTTGTTTTACGAGTACTATATTTTTTCTCAATAACGATAATGAGGGTGAAAGAATTATGAATGCAAAGAAATATGTAGGTTTATAGCAACACTTAGGCCGGAGTTTCTAGGCCACCATGAACTTCTTTCAGTGTTGCCGGTAAATTTTTAAAACTATTTTTTTTATACCACTTAGGTGCCAGATAAGCATACGGCTCACCTGATGGGAAGTGGTTACCGTGGCCTATGGGCATCGCATTCGCGTTGCCGACCCTGAATAAGCCTTCTGAAGATCTCCTCCTTTTGAAGAACCTCATATTGTAGGCGCATGGGAAAACTGCAGCAGGGAGTTTATTCTACAGCTTGAGTGTGCGTGGAATGAAGTTTTTTTCACACCGCACAGTGCGTTCCGTCTCAGGTAGCAATATGTGAATCCCCTGCCTATGCCGAGCCTATCAAAACTAAAATACTACCCCGTACTTTAATACCACTTAGTTACCATGGTTATTATTTATTCTATAAAATACTTATTCGAAACGTGCCAGAAGCTTTTTTACTTTTTGAAGTGGGTCTATTTATAAAGTTCAACACAAGCATAACTTGGTTGTACAAGGTACTCACTAGTAGGCGGGGCAGGCATGTGATGGTAAAACTTTCCTTATAGAGGAGCCATACAATAGAGTTGTGAACATACATTTATTTGATCCTACTTCTACTAATATTATAAATCTGAAAGTTAGAAAGAAATCGCTTTTAGGTTATCAGTTTTGATATAGTTTTGCGAGATTAGGATATTAGACAATATTCAAACTTTGTTTTTTTGTACGGAATCAAAATATAGCTCTTATTGGTCTTGCAGTATGAACTGGCTGGAGTGCCTATACTCCAGCCAGTTCATACTGCAAGCTTCTTATGACAATACTCCATATGACGCTTACGGTTTAACAGCGAAGCTCTGCAAAGCACTAGGACTTATTCAAACGACCTCTAGGTGACAATGATCTAGAACGTCGCTTACAATCTCACTACGAAAGATCCCAAGACTTGACGTGAACTATATTCTACTCTTACCGAGCCAAAGTGCGGCTATCTGAGGGCCTCAGGTCAGTAAAAGGGGTTGCTTAGCAGAGAATACACAGACTTGTGTGATCAGATTAAATTCAACTAATTAGGTGTCCTTTACCTAGTCGCTATTTCAGACACAAGTTGCTTACAACATTCTTACCCTCTTCGAGGGTTGCTGGCATTACCTGTATAATAAACAGTAACAACAGTAACCAATTGAATGGGGTACACGTCATTGATATGCAAAAAGATCTGAGTTCAAAACAGAATTATGCTTAAAAAAGTCGTAGCAGATGCCTTCTAGTCAAACAAACAGAACTGGGATGCACATTGAGAACTCGCTATACTTTTCCACATTATTTTTTATTTGCTATTAGACCTGACCGGTCGCAATGTTTATTTATAAAGGGTTGATCTTAAATGCCATTGTAAACCTTTGAGGATGCCGTAAGGCGAAACGACGGTTAGGTCTAATAACAATTAAAAAATAATGTGGAAAAGTATAAGTGAGTTCTCAATCTGTGTAACAACAAATGCCATCAAGTGCCATCAATCAAAGGTATAAATAGTCTGAACTGGGATGATCTACATAAGTTTTATAGGTCTCAAGAAAAGTGTTGTATGAATAAGTTACAAAATAAATGCAAGGCCTTGTGTTGCAAAAGTAAGATATTTGCGCACGCGCGTCCTTACACTAAAGATTATTCTCTATACTATACTGGCTATACTGCTGTTTCTAATTTAATAGAACTCTGGCGCCCCATTCCAGTTTGGACATGTCGTAAGTGTCTGTAACACCAGCTATGTAATTATCTAAGCATGCGACAGCCTGGATACAGATTGTCAATGGTCGCACTGGGTGACTTCACTGAAGTCACTACCAGTTACAATCTTGATCAAGGCTGCGCTGCGCTCCACGCTGTAAGCTTAGAGAATTGCACAGCAGGCCCACAACAAGCTGCATGCGGGAGCAACTACCAGCAAGTACGATGTGCCTATAACTTGAATACTTATACTTTACTGTGTCACTGTTCTTTTACTTCCAATGAAAATTTTTAACCAGACAGAACCCATAAAAGATGTCTGTGCTATTTCTAAATTGTTTTTATATTATTATGTTTATTTATTGATTGAATAGTTACACTCAATCTACAGATCGTTGAATTGCTAGGAAATTGTTTACTTTCATAATATTTATGGATAATACAATATTGCTTTCTGTGGATAATATCAATTATCTTAACTATATTAAAATGAGGAAGATGCGTGAATGAAGTTATTATATCGGACTGCGAGATGAAAGCCTCGAATGCGAATGGCGGGGGGTCTAAAAAGGCCACATTTAGCGATTCCGCTAAAAACGGGTATTTTATGAATTTCCAGTAGATCTGATAGATTCTTATAAAATTCGTTAAATGATAATAATAATATATCTCTTTATTGTACGTACACAAAGAATGGATACAGAAAGACAAAATTTGGTACAGTTTTGTGGCATAACAAATGGCGGCCTTATTGCACAAGGCAATCTCTACCAGGCAACCATGGGATGGAGTGAGTTAGATAAATAGATAGATATAGTGGGCAGTTTCCGATGTACATAAATTATTCATTTGATATTATTATTTATACGCTGATATATTATATAGTTATAGATATAATACATACTACTATACTTACGTTATACTTACTACAAACATAATTTATAATGAAACGGTACCTACATATTATACGTATACTTAACACACCCAAACGTAATATACCAAAAACAGCGTAGACTTGAATAAAGGAGATATAAAAAGAGGAGAAGAAAGATAATGGTTATTATCATTCCCGCAAATAGTAATCTGTAACCAGTTTTTTGAAGACGGGCAGAGATTGCGCACGTCTAACGGTTACAGGTAAGGCATTCCACAATCGGATAGCTTGGACAGAAAAGGACTTATCCATGAACCCTGAAGAATGCGCTGGCATTCTTAGCCTCAGATTCTTTGACCATCTCAAGGCTCTAGAGTATGAGTCTCCAAGGAATTCGTAGCGTTCTTTTAGTAGAGAATGATCACTCTCATATGAGTAGAATAACAATGCTAATTTACTAAGGAGATTCCAATTTCATGTAAATTTCGCCAAATCATTTTACCATGGCACACCAATGACTTGTGGATGCTCAGGTTGTGTTGCAACAGGCCCAACAGATTATTGATGCATCTTTGATGCAACAGTCATCTCCACAACGCCCTCAACATGTATGTCTTCTGACTAAATCATTGTGTAATATTAATGCACTACGATACTTTTCGAAGTTATGTGTGTATTTATCGCAGGTTTATAAGTGCCCGGTTAATGACAATAGGCTCGCCACCTACATTGGGACCTAAACATAAACTGGCGAAATGTGGCTGCTAGCACCTCTGGCTACCGCTTCGGGGATATAGGCGTGAGTTTTATGTTATGTTAAATTTTAACATAACGTGAATGTAACCCCATTCTATCGCGATGTCTATGGCCTAAGATAATTAGAGTGGGCACTTCTACCTGCGATGTATCAGGTAATCTAGAGTCCTGTCTCTGTAAAAGGAATTAAAGTAATGATGCGATGCTTGAATAAAATTATTTTGTAATTGGAATTCCAAATTCAAGCGCATCGTCGCCGTCACTACGTTGTCGTCGTCGTATGCTCGCCGATGTGCGCTTACGCAATTGCATTGCTGTTATATGTTTGAGAAATTTAACCGTTTCCAATCAGTTTGTAATATAGCATTATAATCATCATTATTATAGCGTTGTTATGTGTGTGATTGCATTCGAGGTCTTCACCTAGGAACCCGGGGTTTGCTTTGGGACTGATCCTCTTGACGATAGCATTAATGTTAGTAACACCGTTGGCACGCATTTCATCTCATTTTGATATATTTTACAACTTTAACCCCTACGATATTTCTGCCATCAGGACCGCTAACAGAACAAAATCTTAAATTTCACGATACTTTTATAAGTTTTTATTTGTGTACATATATAAGAATGACGTGAACATCGACCCCGTTCATATGTCTTCAGTTATTTTAGTGCCTTCTGATTCATATGGTGAGAAGAAACGAATGCGTAAGAAGTAGGCAACTGTGACGTTGATGTTAATTGGCACACGTCTGCTCCGTTCGGGGCAGAGTTTCTGAATGGACTCTACAAATCATCGCAACTTTCAAGGATGGAAATATATTTTATAAATTAACTAGCTGTTGCCCGCCAGCGTAGAATTATATTTATTTTTTGATAATATGTACCTACGTTTATTTATTATCCCTTTCATAAAGATTTAGAAATTAGCTATCATCGTCAGAGTCTTTTTCTAGCTCACTTGAGTCGACTTCTTTTCAGCCCAACTTCGGAATTTTCAGACTTCGATATTCCATAGTTAGAGCAGGTTGGAGGGTTCTAACTACCCGTAATGAACGAAAACGTCTCTCCATGGTTTATTTGTACAGCCTTATAATGAGAAGCTGGATTTACTCATTTTGTGGAACCAATCGCAGAACACACAATTTGAAGGCATGATAACCCTAAGGATTGATTAAGTGGGGTTTCTCAACAAATTAGAAAACAATTACGATCAAGTTTAACTAAATTAGGTTCCGCATGTGATCTTTGAGTACCTAAGGAGGTAGGACACGGCGGTATATCCGCCCGATTGAGCAGTCCGACTGGGGAAGTACCTCCGCCCTACAGAATACCGCGGTTATAATAACTTCGTGTTGTGTTCCCAGCGGTGAGTAGGGTAGCCAGAGCTCACTGGAGAATTTGTGCCGTCAGTGGGAAGACTAAAGGCTTGTCCTGATTTGTCTTCTACTGACGGCACAGAAACTCTGTACTTACAGGGTTGGCAGCGCGACTGTGACTCCTCTGGTGTTACAGACGTCCATAGGCCACGGTAACTACTTTCCACCAGGTGGGCCGTGTGCTTGTCTGCCAACTAAGTGGTATAAAAAAAAGAAAAAAAAAAGAAAAAAAAAGTAAAAATTCCGTTTATTTGGATTTAATCCCGGTTATCATCACGACAGCCTCTTAAACGTGGCTGTTGTGAATGCGGATGACACGCAGGAGGCGCGGTTTCGATTCCCGCTCAGTGAAATATTTATATGCATCAATATGGGTATTTGCATTGGTCTGGTCGTGCCTCGGTACGCACGTTAAGCCGTCAGTCCCGGTTGCCATACGAACATCTATGGCAGTTGTTACGGATAGTTGGAGCCATATAAAAAGGTGAACAACTGATCTAATTGCAATACTTCGTTATCGCCATTGGGTTGTGAAGGTCATATGGCAGTTGCTACACGGAAAATATCGAAGTTCAGCGAAATCCGTATCAGACTGGTAAAGCTGCTTTTTTTTACGTGCGCAAAATCCCCACAGATACCTCCCCACCGGAGCCGGTGGAGGAGGTTATGTCGGACTCGAACCGACTAAAACGCACGCCGCCTGTGTATCGTTTTGGTTGCCGAAGGTGAGGTTGACAGGCATATCCCTCGCACCCCGGCCGACCCAGGGCCATCTCTCACGATCTGGCCCTCGTCTCGGGTGTGGGGACTACAGAGTCCCCAACTCGACCCCGGAAAAGGGGAGTCGCGCCAGGCGCGCCACCGTCGCGGCCTGCTTCTGCCAGGGTGACAGGCGGCTCCACCTGTCACCCCCAGGCCGGCGCTCATGGGGGGCGGAGGTCGTTCATCGACCTCCGACGCCCACTGGTAAAGCTGTGAAAGTTTCGGACACGACTGAGATTAACAATAAGATGAAGAAGATCATCATTTGAAAAAATCGATCAGAAAACACATACAAATATTGTAAATATCCGGTTTATGATAATAATAGTAATTTTAATGACCATGTTAATCTATAATCTTATATCATACATGATTATGATATGATATCTACTAACAATATGTCATAACGGTTATAATTTAGATGAATGACCACTTCCAGCACAAATATCCTGGCAACTAGTCTAAACATTGGATATCGCCTCGAGGAAGGTTATTCTAATGTTCCGCTCGAACCTATTAAACAACCTAAGAGTAAGAAGCACAGGTGGTAACCCTCCATCATGATCCGAGGACCAATTCCAGTTGCAGCCCAAAGTTGGACTTTGAAATCTACCGTGGTTTGAAATCTACCATATTAGGAAATTTCATAATATGGTCAGCGGTTCAGATGGATAGAGATCTAGTTATACATTATGTATTCCCTTCATCTGCAGATGTACTGGTTTGCAGGTGAGGTTGAGTTGACTTCATAGGTCCAGTACATCCAAGATACTTATTTTTTAATTACTTCTTGAAGAGATATACCAGTACTGTAATCTATTCAGTGACGAAAATGAATTTTAATTTTATTTAACAACATTTCTTCATTTAAATATTACATTGGCCAACTAAAGAATCTTATGTCTGACTTATACATGGATGTAAACGTTGTTTTAACCATATTTCCTTTCATTCTCAACTGGCCTCATTCTGTTATCAATTATTTCTCAGAAAAATCTAGTTTTAGCCAAGAATCCAGAATAGCCCATAGCTGCAACAGAATCTTGCAAATCTAAGCGCAAGTTGGGCCCATCTGGATTGTGTGGAAATTGCTAGAAAGCCCTTTATCAACAATTCACGGTAAGATTACCAATATACGTATCCATGGAATTATTTTCATCCTGTAAAATGTAAGCAAAACCTATAAAAAATCTTGGCATCTTTGGATACTTTATTAATTTTGGCATTTGCAAAACAAAAACTTATATTTATTATTTTATATTCCATTTATGCTTTCTTTGAATTAATAATATTTTATCGTTAAGATAGTCTAGTTTCTACTTTTTATCTACCGCTAAAGCAAAATTATCAGTTGCCAAACGGCAATCATATCCTTGGTATCATTTTGCATTTTTTACGAACAATGCAATGACATCAGACTGCGTTCCAACATTTTGATTCTTAAGTAAAACTCAGTATATTTGCTAATTTTTCTAGCTCTCTTTATTGTTTCACCTGTCGTTTGAATGAGGAATGACTACAATTATCTATTATTGCCAAAGTTTCAATTACTGCTGCAAGAACTTAATTCTCCTTTTACAGATTTTAGAGATTAGAGTAAATACTCTAGTCTATGAAGACACCGTGATTAAACTTGTTATGAATCTGACTACCTTTCGCTTCTTCTACATTCATAATTATTGATTGCATATATGCTAACCTTTCCGTCTTTTTATCTGATTGCCGTACGTACGGCTAGGTTGAACATTGTCAGATTGATCATTCAATCTTGCTCATAATCTGTTTCAATCTTCGGTCTCATCCATATTCTCCGTTTACATATTACTCAAAATATATTTAAAGATGAAGAGAATTTATTGACAATAGTTAATAGCAAAATGTGAAACATCTGGTGCTGTTTTGAAATTGTCAGAAAATTGCAA
Source organism: Eilema griseolum (assembly GCA_963662185.1). Lineage (NCBI taxonomy): Eukaryota > Metazoa > Arthropoda > Insecta > Lepidoptera > Erebidae > Eilema > Eilema griseolum. Next base: position 23,895,980 of record OY759238.1, read on the forward strand.
TGCATTCGCGTATTATTATTCAACAATGTTAGCCTTGTGATCTTATAAACGGACAATGTTGTTGCGTTCTGGGACTGTTTTCTAGAAAATTACAGTAATGAAGATTAGAGTCAATGTGACTGACATTAAACAAGACAAGACTTGATAAGTTTATTGTTTGAAGCGAGGAATTGCAAAATGAACTAGAACTAGGCACATTATCTACAACGAGAACGAAGATCCATCGACCTATCAAATGTTCAATTTTGATTATGCTTTATTCCTGAAATTGCTTTCAATTCATTATGGAATCTGCAGGTCACTTTGTGTGTACTTAAAACTAAACATTTTACACTTCGTATTAAATTATAGAAATGTCTTCGGAGTCCAATAAGCCACATGTGCTAGCTGGTGCACTTCGATCAACGGATGAGGTACTTTGTAAACGTACAAACCATGGGCTCCGAGATAAAAAGAGTCTTGGACGCAAACGGGATCATCGCTATGATGATGATCTTACATAAATTAAAACAAAACATATGATATGGAAAATAGTTTTAGTGATTTCTGTGTCTAGTGAACAGATTACAGCGTTTGGTAGCGTGTTTGCTATCTACCTAGTCATAATTCATGAACTTTTTTAATTCAGTACACAACGAGCCCTTGTTACATCGACAACCACTCTAGCTAATTTGTTTAAATTAATGTATTCTTGAACAAGAATTGTAGCAATTTTCATTAATCCAGGAATTAATGTTAGAATTCTTGATTTTGGAAGTATTCCAATTGAAACAGTTGTACGAGCACATTTTCGTAATTATGTCTTTTCTGTATCACTTACTAGGCGACCAGGGCCTATTTTTGTAACACAAAAAGATTTTCATGGCGGCGATCATACGATCAAGGGGCCTTGTTGTTCCACATGTATTTTATCTGAAGTGAATATCTGAATAACTGCTCAATTCCATCACCACTAGTTATACGACCTCTATGGTCTACTTATGTAGTATTTAGAAAAAATATTATATTCAGTAGTTTTCCTCGATATGCGATATCTAGGTACTCTACAATATTTTGAGCACCATATATATATGAGGTACCTTGTACCATAAATATTATCCAAGTGCTGAGGTTGTTTATGTTTTTGTTTGTATATTCTATATGTCAGTTGCGAACGCCATCGAAACTACCGAATTTGGTAGCAGTTTTATTTCGTTTGTTGCTTTGGTTGATATCAAAGCTTTTAATAAACGTAATAAAACTAAGAAAACCAGTTTCTTATTGCACCTAGAGATGGCTCGGAACAATTCAGTCTCTCAGCCAAGAGACAATCTTGCATCGGTGCCGGCTTCGACAGTGATTTATGACACTTTTTGTGTCTAGACCAACCAACTGCATCCTTCGGATGAGTGAGAGATGTGCAGTGGACATGGCAACGACTACAATATGTCAAGATAATTAATGAATATTAGCCGAATTAGCCTGTGCCTATATTAGATGCTAACTCAGGCTCACATATCCATACGCACACACGCACAACTTGCACTTTTACGAAATGATCATCGTAAAGAATGTGACGTAGCAACAAACAGATCACATCGACAGTTGGCGACAAAAGAAAATAGTCGGAATGCCGATACCACGTAATGGAAGTCTATTTCAGCAGCATATGCCGCGGTACACAGTTTTAGCCGAGCTAAGAGCGTAGGCGCCTTGCGACCTTGGCGGAGCCAGCATCGGTGGAACGGTGGAAAACGAGACTCGGTACCATTTTAGGCCACGCCGACGACCGCAGCGGTCGGCGGCCGGGTCAAGTTTTATTGTCTCCGCGGCTCGGTTGCATAACTCGCAAATGGTGAACCGAGTCGCTCGCTTCGAAAATATCATGAACACAGCGGGTCCACCGAGGCGGTCTTCCCCTCGGCCCGTCCGAAGATCATTAACTCGACGATAACCCATTTGGACGGGCGCCGTCGCAGACGTTTCGACACGGCGACGACCGCCCCCGCCCTGGCCGCCGGCCAGCTTTCGAAAGCTCGCAAAATTAAACGGAGACGCACGCCGGTCGGCGAGCGACGAACGAGTGGCAGCACTTACACCAGTACACGGCGACGAAATCCTTGTCTTCCAGTACTCGCTCCAACTGTTTGGCGGTGACCTCCTCGATCTGGGGCTCGTGTTTGGTGATCGGAGCGGGGGATTTGCGCGCGGTCGCGGCGGCGGCGAGCAGCAGCACTGCCGCCAGAGCCTTCAGCCACCGAGCCATGGCGAGGGCGCGCGCGGACTGACGCCGGCGCGCCGCCCGCCCTGCGCAAGCGCCGCCCGCCCGCGCCACCCGCCGCCGCGCGCATGCGCCCTACCGCCGCCGCCTGATACCGCGTTTCAGCTTTGTTTACATCGCGACGCGCTTCCTCCGGTGCATGCACCGCCTCGTAATATGATTCGACATGACTTCCAAATTACAAACTGCATACATGCGTTATGCATCATGCATAAAATACCTATATGACGTAGTCACAGTCTCACATGTTATGATGTATCATAAGCTGCTCTGCCTTCTTCAGATTGTGAGACTTGATGTTTGGGCATATTTCACTGTTTACCTACTGTCTTACCTTCAGTCTGTTGTTGCAACCCCGAAAATGACAAATGTATGGGATTTTACGTTTATTTCATGCGTTGACGACTGTCGTCTACCTACGTCAAATCCCATACGTTAGCCACTCTATTGTACCGGCCTACGAATTGCACTTGTCTGGGGAAGCAGTTGTACCTACCTACTGTCTTCTGTAGATTATAAGAATTTAACTTCGGCTATACCCTGTCACATTAGCTGTGAATGTAACGTTCTATAGCGTCCCCTAACTGCAAGGGTCTATAATTTTTCATGTACACATATTGATATTTTTCTCTGTTGTTTCTTCACTTGAGGATTTAAGGTGTATTTTATTCGGTAGTTATTTTTCTTCTCTTTTGTGTTGCAGATTCATTTCTCATCAATATTTTGCGAACTTATAGACAAATAAATGATTAACGCTCTCAAAAATAGTAGGGTTTGTATTTACAACAGAGCGTGCCAGGTGAATTTTTTCATTCATCCCATCCATTGGAGTATAATAAGCGGCCGGCAGCGCCCAGCAGTGGCCAGCAGCGGCCAGCAGTGACCAGCAGCGGTCGGACTTCTGTACTACAAATAATCTATCGCGCCTCTTCCTTGCAAACTTCAGTAATTACGCCATTTCGCTCCAGACAGCCTCTTTGGCGTGGCGGTAGTAAAAATTCGATCCCCGCTCAGCGCACATTTTTGTATTTGATTATGGGTATTTGCATGGGTCTGATCGTTCTTCGACCGGTCCCGGTAGCCGTACAAACATCTATGGCAGTAATACAGGTAGATGAAGCCTTAAAAAGTCCCACAACTGGTCAACTGCAATGCTTCTACTTCGCCTTTGGGTATTGGAGGTCATTTGACAATCCCGAAACCTTCCAGAATCCGTAGTGTCTGAAAATGTCTAAAAATGCCACTTTTAATAAAGAATACTATGTATTTATATTGGTCAAATTGTCTATTTTTAACTTAGATTAGGTATATACCTACTCGATATAAACAAATCAGTTGAACTGGGTACAAATAAATTATAGATTATTTTATTTAGATGTATATTCTGGTTTTTTTTTATATATTTTAATTTAGATAACTTCCGTGTATATTATGTAAATATTAAATAAATAAAACATCCTTTCAATTATAAATTCATTTTTGCGATTTCCGCTAATTCATGTTTTAAGCAAAAACTTTAAGTTTTACATAATTATAGTTAACCAGGATCTTAAATCCGTGGGAATATCGGGAGTAAAAGTAGCCTATTTTTTTTTTCTCTATATTTACCATAAGGCTATAGGGGGTGGCTTGGTCACACAGTGACCATGTCACCCCAAAGAATTTTTCAAATCAGTACAGTTTTTAATGTATTAGTTACTACATGCTGCCCGCGGCTCCATCCGCATGGAATTTTGATCCTGTAAACCTTATTTTTCGTGCGAAAATTCCCTCGGATACCGGTATCCGGTATCGGTGCCCTCTAGTAGTCAGGGGGACATGTGGGAAGTCTTCGAGCAGCCCTCTACAGGCCCACCCGGTAGTTGCCGTAGGCAGCAGCGTCTTCCCTGGGAAAGAGGTGCTACCGTCTCCGTTACCCAGGGTGCCCAGGGTGTGGTTTTATGGAGGTAGGACACGAAGGTATTTCCGTTCAATTGCAATCCGACTGGGGAAGTGCCTCTGCCCTACAGCATACTACGCCCATAATAACCTCGAGTTGTCTTCTAGATTCTAGACGGTGAGTAGGGTAGCCATAGCTCTCTGGAGAGTTTTGGAAAACTCAAAGCTTGTCCGGCTTTGTCTTCTACACTGACGGCACAGAAACTTTGTGCTTACAGGGTCGGCAGCACGAGTGTGGCTTCACTGGTGTTGTAAACGTCCATAGGCCACGGTAACCACTTTCCATCAGGCAAATCAAAGGCATGTATGCACCTAAACCATGATCGCATTTATTCCCGTTAACATTATTGTACCTATAGGTATTATTAATTATTCCACTTTTTGTTGTTTTTAGAGATTTTTCCACTGACCTTTCACTTTTTTTTTGTTGTTGGAACCATTTTCATATTTTTAATAAAAAAAATCATACTCGACATATTAACTACTAGCTTTTGCCCGCGGCTCCGCCCGCGTAAATGTCGGTTATCGCGACAAAACATAGCCTATGTCCTTTCCCAAGATCTAATCTACCCCTGTACCAAATTTCAGCAAAATCGGTTCAGTGGTTTAGGCGTGAAAGCGTAACAGACAGACAGACAGACAGACAGAGTTACTTTCACATTTATAATATTAGTAAGGATTTGTACACTTTTTTACAAAAGTCATAGGACACGACGGTATTTCCGTTCAATTGAGCAGTCCGACTGGGGAAGTACCTCCGCTTTCAGAATACCATGGCCATAATAACTTTGTGTTGTGTTCCCAACGGTGATTAGGGTAGCCAGAGCTCACTGGAGAGTATGTGCTGTCAGTGGGAATACTAGAGGCATGTCCTGCTTTGTCTTCAACTCTGACGGCACAGGAATTCTCTGTACTTACAGGGTCTGCAGCATGAGTGTGACACATCCATAGGTCATGGTAACCACTTTCCATCAGGTGGGCCGTGTGCTTGTTTGCCACCTAAGTGGTATAAAAAATAGCATAATCAATCGATATAACATTATACAATAGCTTTATAAGGATTTCCATTGTAAAGAATGAATAATTTCCATAATATTTGAATAAAACTTTTGAAATCTAGTACCTAATTTTAGTTTATCGCATTTCCTGAAAAATTTCCCTACAGAAATGTATTTTTTCTTTACAATATATAAAAATAGACCATTTGACAACATACCATTAGACCAATAGACCATTTAAAGTGGTACCTAAAAACAAATTAAATGGCTTTTTTAGACTTGGACATTGTTTGAATACGAGTTCTATTTTTATTAGAGCATCAAAATAAGACGTAAATATATAAAAAACAATTGGATTGGTTTTGAAATATAAAGAGCTATTCGCTAAATTTTCTTTTTCCAATTTTGTTCGAAAACTGACAGGTAATGTGAAACAGTTACATTACAGTATACAACTACTATATTTAACTTTTCTCGATAGGAGGTTTAGTTTCGCTGCAAATCGTGACATATCATTTTTCACCTTTAAAATGCAGCCCATTACACTCTCATATTATATAGTGAGTTTAATTTACTTTTCCCGTTGTTTTCACCATATTTACTTTCATTTATCATGGTCTCATGCTCTTATTAATTATTTTCCGTTTTACTCATGTTGACGTTATCTGCACTGGCCTATACATCAATTGCTAAACTATAATAATACACAAATATTACCTAAGTCATTATATTATAATAATAATAATAACTTTATTGATGCCATATTGCTTATACAAACATGTCTAAGATAGTAAAAACAATACAATGAAGGTAAGGTAAACACAAAGAATAATAAACTCTAGCTCCCAAACTAGGTATTCCTGTGACTCAGGAGTCAGTGTTCTGCTGTTGCCGTTACACAAAACGATTTCATTAAACATGTATTGTGTCTTACATTATATGTATTACTATTCTATTGCGTAATGGCTATTTATGTATTATAAAAAAAATATCAGAAACTATGTGTGTGTGTGTGCGTGTGTGTGTGTGTGCGCGTGCGCGTGCGCGTGTGCGTGTGCGTGTGCGTGTGCGTGTGCGTGTGCGTGTGCGTGTGCGTGTGCGCGTGCGTGCACTGACCCACTGACAGCACAAAAACCCTCCAGTGAGCTCTCACTACATTACTGAGTATGTTTGTGTGTTTTATGCGTGAGTGTGTCAGGTGTAAGTCTATGGGGATGTTAATAACGGTGACGTTAAAGGGACACTCCTACATGAGGTGGAAGAGAAGACATACTTATTGATAACTCACTTGTACTTTTCCACATTACTTTTTATTTTTTTCATTTTAAGTAATGTGAAAAAGTACAAGTGAGTTATCAATATGTGTAACAACTAATTCCACCAAGTGCCATCAATCTACAGTATAAATAGTTGGAAGAGAAGAATTTCAGTTTGAGTATAATTAAGATCTTGCAACCAATTCCAAATCTTTTCATTTACCTCATGCTGGTTTAGTTGTCCCAGGGGTATTCTTTTATTTTTTGACACCTGGCTTAAATTCTGAAATCTTCTTTTTGCACGAAGGAGAAACAAACAACAAATACTACATACTAATATTAAGTATGATATTCTTTTTTACCAAGATGAATAACCGCCAAAATCGACAGCGACGTACGGCGCCCTCTCGTGACAACATTACAAAATCACTTGTACTACCAAAACACTTTCCGAACGAAGCAAAATATTGCATAGTGATTGGAATTTTTATATCGATATCGATTACACGTTGAAAACTTCATTCAATTGTTATTTTGGTGATAATCTTTTTTTGGATTAGATTATTTAATAAAGCTCTGTGGCATGGTGGTAGTGAAAGCGACTGCTAAATAGGGGGTGTGGGTTTGATTCCAGCATAGTGTAAATATTTGTATGCACGAATATGGTTATTTGTCCAGCATTGGTACAGCACGCACCAGTACTTCGGAGAGTACGTTAAGCCGTCGGACCCAACTGTCAATTATGAACATCTATAGCAGTATAGCAGTAGGTTAGTAGCAGGGCCGTCTTTAAACTATTTGAGGCCCTGGGCACATTAGGATCATGGGGCCCCTAGGACCTTGAGAAAACACTATTTAGTTACAATAGATAAAGAAAGACAAACAAGGTTCTAAATTTATTTTTATTTAGTTACTAACTATAAAAAAATAGGAAATATAAAAAATAATCTACAAAAGTAACTCGCTTAACATAAAATCCTTAGATTAATTCTATGTTGATTGCAAAGGTACCCTTCTAGATTTAAGATGAGCAAAATCGTTAATCACATCTTCAAAATCTATGGTATTGAGAATATCACATTCTATGGACATCAGCGACAAACTAGTTAATCTCTCTTGAAGCATTGTACTTCTTAATTCATTTTTTATTCGTTTCAATTTGGAGAAGGAGCGTTCTCCGCTGCAGTTAGTTACCATCATACTTAAAAATATTCTCAATGCAATTTCTACGTTAGGAAATGTGTCTTCAATTTTGTTTTGCTTTAATAGATTATATACTTCCTGTACACTGTTAGATGCTTCATTTTCACTCTGAACATTTTTTAAGTATTCTTTTAAATGTTGACATTCTATTTCTAACTCTTTTTCATTTACATCTTCGTGATAGATTTGAGAAAATTCTTTGCATCCTTGTCGTATCTCTTCGGAATTCAGAGTTTTTAAGTGAAAAAATAAACTAAAACGTTGACTGACGGTCTCATATGAACTTTGTCGCTGTTTTAGATGAACACTCAAGGTATCGATTATTGGGAGAAAGGTTTCTACGTTGAATCGCTCTTTTCCATTCAATTGGACTGATGGCGCAGAGCCATAAAAAAAAGTCAGCCGTGAGCTTCTACGTCTTGTTCTTTGAGATAGATCTTTGTAGTCAGATTCTGGGTTATTTTCTTTGGCAGATGATTCGAAGTTATCAAATTTATCCCTGAGGTTAGTAATAAAATCATAAAGTGAAGTCAACAAATTGGTTGCAACGTCCAGTGTTATTGTTTCTTTCTGAAGATAATTACTTGTTTTGTCTATTCTTTCCAATATGGTGCTCCAGATTTCCGTCAGTATAATAAATTCTAGATTTCCCATTTTTCTAGACAGACTAAGGACTTCGTCTCTTGTTTCTCGTGCCTTTTCAGTATCGTTTGCGATGGTGATTAAAGCTTCTAATATTCTTTTATAACCCCCATGCAAAGCACTTACTGCATCAGCTCGGGCTGACCATCTGGTTTGTGAAAAACTCTTAACAACTTTTTTTGAACCTAAATGTTCTGTTAATATATTCCATCTGTGGGTAGAGCCCGAAAAAAAGTTGTACACTTTCTGAACTATTTCAAAAAACTGTGATGCCTTCGGTACACACCCAGCAGCATGGTTTAGTGAATGTCCTGCACATGGTATAAAGGTGGCAAATTCACATTTTTCCTTGATTCTTGTTTGTAGACCACTATACTTTCCCGACATATTTGAAGCATTGTCGTAGCTTTGTCCTCTGCAATCTTTTATGGGAATATCATGTATCTCTAAAAAATTTAAGATGGTCTCCGCTAAATACTTAGATTTATGCTCTTTAATAGGTATAAATTTCAAAAACCTTTCAACAGGAACACAGTCTTTTACGTATCGAATGATGAAAGTTAGCTGGTCAATATGAGACAGATCGGGCGTACTGTCAACGCTTATGGAAAAATATTTTGCTGATTTAACTTCATTTATAATTTTTTTTAGAACCTGTTTTCCCATTACTTCAATAAACTCATTACAGATATTTGCTGATAAATAAGAAATGTTACCCTTTCCAGGATTCCCAAATTTTTTTAAGTGATCTGCAAGAAATGGATCAAATTCACTCAATAATTCCACACAACCCAAATAATTTCCATTGTTTGGAGATCCTAGGATTTCATTGTCGCCGCGAAATGGAAGCCCTCTCGATGCCAAAAATTTTACAACAGCTACAATCCGTTTAAGTACGTTTCTCCAGTAATCCACTTCCTTTTGATGTTGAGATAATAACTCTATATCTACTCTACCAACCGCTTTACTTCGTGCCAGATAAGTCATCATAGATTGCTTATGCGCTGGGCTATTTTCATGTGTTAAAATTATGTGATTAATATGCTTCCAATCATTACATCCATTCCGAGAGCAAAGATTAACATCAGTTGGGTTAAATAAGCAGCATGAAAAACAAAATACAGAGCATTTGGAAGGCGAATACAGCAACCATTTTCTTTCGACGCTTTCATTGTTCTTTAATTTGCGAATAAATAATGCTTTGTTGAAATATCTCGTAACTAATTTATTACCATCTTTGTAGGTTCTGGATGCCTCGGAAAAGTCAGAATCTTTATTTTGAAAATATACTGGTCCCTTACGAATTAAAATTTCGCGATTTATTTCAACAAACTTTTCGTGAAAATAATCGGCGGGATCGTGCGATATTAATTCTTCTGTGTTGGAAAACTGCTGTTCAATTGACACAGTTGGAGTTGTCGGTTTTAGTGAAGTTAGTGAAGTCGTTGCACTTTCGTCGTAGGAATAGTCGCTTTCTGATTCAATCTCTTTTTCAAAATTGGAACATGAAGGTTTAGAAATTCCCGCAATTTGTAATTGAGCTGAGTCATCATGTGGAACATTTATGAGTTGATTGCTACTTACAGAAGTTTCTCCAGTAGTAGTAGTAAAATATGATGTTTATTTTGGTAACTTTTCAATTACTTCTTTCTGATGTAGAGCTTTTTTCCTTTTTTCAGATCCACTAGGATATGACCGTTTCGACATTTTATATTATAATTCAGTATTTAATTAATTTTATAACGAAAATATTCGCTAACACAAAACAGACAAACGACGATTTAATCAAACAATACTATTTTTTTGTCAGAGCTCAAGCACAGTCAGTAACAAACTAACAACTACAAACAAAACAAACGCCACAACATCGCAGACAAATACTTGAAGGGAATTCCCGTTCGTCAAGTCAAACGACGATCGGGAGTCGGGAATTCCCCTTTTTTGTCTTTGGTATTACGAATGACGTTCGAATAGGTTTCTTAAAGACATAAACCACACCGCATCAAATAATTCTTCTTTTTTTAATTTAATAATTTTTCTTTTAATTGTATTCTTATACTTACATATAGGTATTTAAATTAACCTAAATATACTAATATCGGAAAAACTCATTTTTGAGAGAGAGTGGAGTACTTATACCCTGTTTATTTATTAGTTTGATCTTTCTTTTTGACGGATGTCAAATCTGAAATCGATATAACTTTGCAACGACGAACAATATTTTCTTATTTTAATAATATTAAAAATTGATAATAATCATAAGAATAGACACACAACATAAGAGTACCTGTTAAGGACTCAAGCATTTTCCGAAAGTCTTAAGTGGTTTTTATTGCTTCGAAGTAAAATTTAAATAGAAAAACTGAAAACAATGGTACCTACCCAATGTTTTTATGTCTAGTGCAATAAAATTGATTGACGAATGAATTTATTTATTTTGAATAGTTTAAAACATACATACAGCCACATATTTAGCCAACACATTTTTTACACCAATAGATATTTTCTGTTTCCCATCACTGACCCATCTGTCAAAAAGTTCAAGCTATGTTGTACAAGGTATAGCTATCCGCATGCGGCAAACTAAAGCTAATATAATAAGCGTAGGTATTGTAGTAAGTCATTATCATCAGATTTTTCAAAATTAATGTTTTTCGGTAATACCTAAATATCGGTTATCATTTGGTAATCTGGCAGGAACTAGGGGGCCCCATTCGATCGCGGGGCCCTGGGCACGTGCCCATAGTGCCCAGTGGGGAAGAGGGGCCTGGTTAGTAGTAGTGGCAATAGGCTCGCCACCTATTACATTGGGACCTAAACATAAACTGGCGAAATGTGGGTGTTAGCACCTCTGCCTACCCCTTCGGGGATATAGGCGTGAGTTTATGTTGTGATGTTATATATAGCAGTAGTTACGGGTAGTTAAAGTCCTTAAAAACCCAACAACTGGTCATATTGCAATACTTATATGTATATCGCTAATGGGTTGTAGAGGTCAGATGGCAGTTGCTTCTTGCTCTTCTTGCTTATCTAGACCCATGGTAAGCATAACTTCAGTAGCTTGTGCTATGGAATTTAGAATGCAGATAAACATACTACATACCTACTTTTTTTTCTAAATACATACATATTATACATATAAACACCCAGACCAATAAATATTCATGCCTGAGAATATTTTCACTGAGCTGGAATAGAACCCGCACCCCTTACGTAGTAGTAGAACGTTCTACCGCTATGCCACGGAGGCCTTATAATGCCATATAATATCGGGTTACATGAGTAGTGTGTCTTCTCAATGGTAATTGTTTAAAATCGGCTAAAACAGATGATTATTCTCTACTTAAGTTTGATATAGCACTATAGATTGAATAAACTCAACCACATGGTCGAATAAAATAGTGTCGATAAGTACTATCGACATACAATTGCTGTGAAAGATAGAAGTCACTAGCAACCTAGCGTCAGCCAATCAGCGTTAACCACAAACGTCACCCACCTGTCACGTGGAGGGGTACGGTACTTCACAAGAAAGGTTTTCGAACGGAAAAAGGTAGCACGTATAACTTTTTGTTCTGCAGTCTCGTACTGAAACGAAATATCGTGACGCGGACAATTTATTATTAACGAAATAAAAGTTTAACTCGTGTATGTGGAGTGACTTGTGAAATATACAATGGATATTTTTTATTAATTGTCGCTGTACTGTGCAAAGTGTTGTAATAATTCATCCTCGCAAAGTTTTGGTAAGTTTACTAAACCTAGTTTTCAGTTTTTATTACAAAATTCTATTTGACCGCTGTATTATTTGTTCTTGCTGTAATCTTATCACAATTCATTATTACTATTTTATAGTTACTTTTTCCTAGTTGTGTCATTAATCTAAGTAGAATCTTACAAGAATGCCAGTGGGTAGTTTTTAATACACAAATATGTTTAGAGCTAAAACAGTGACATAGAATACGGCTGATTTTACTTAAACATTTAATTCTCACCTACGCAATGACTCATTACCATACGACACCATAAGAAATTAATTGCAAGTTTACCTATGTATTCATTTTTTTGTTTTCACATAAGTTTTCTTGTTATTATTTAGTACTGTAATACTAGTTTCATTAATTATATGAGGATAAATAATTTAAATACTTTAAATTGTAACGTTTTTAAGGCTGTAGTTTGTTTATTCATAGTTTCTTGTATAGAATACATTAAATATGATTCATTAGATATTTTTCTTCAATACTCTGTGTAGTCTCCAATATACTGCTGATGTCTTTTTAGTCACCGGTTAAAATAATAAAGGTTACCTGGAAGAAATTGTGTGAAGCGATAAGGCCGTCCTTTGTGCTGCTCTTGTCTTCTCAATTTCTGTAACATGAATATTGTAATTGGCGTACAATAAAGAATATTATAATAAAATTCAAAAAATCCTGAGACTTTGCCTTTAGCTTACCATCAGGCGAGGTGAGGTCAAGTTGGCGTGTCCTATATAAAAAATAAAAAATAATAAAAAATAATAAATGTAAAAAAAGGTTCCTGGCGAATATCTAGCTATACATTTATTTGAGTTGCTATAAGGTGATATTTCTTCACTAAATAAAATGGAAAACTCAGTGGAATCGGTCAAGAATTCAAATTAAGATTTCAAAATTAGAAGTCAACTTCCCTAATGAAAATAGCAAATACATTAAATAAAACATGGTCCCTATATCACATTTTATTCATAAGACAATAATTTAGTTGAATGAATTTTCACTGGTAATATTGTCATCTGATTATTTATATAAAAATCAATTAATTTGTTGTTTAATTCCATTATCAATAAAGATTTGAGGCTTAGTGAATTCCATGATAAAGATTACTTAGAAAAAGATATAAATATTCATTGCCATATTGAACCTATTAGAATCCCAGTCACTAACAGAAGATAAGGGAAACCTGCTACTATTACTAGCTTTTTACCTTATTTTGGGTGACTATTATTTTCAATGGCGACTGGACAGTTGATTACCCTGCTTGCTATTTCACCGATTTATAACCGTCGAGCCTGCTGTAATGATAAAGTATCTCACTTGCTTCCTTAGAGATATTCATGGTTTGTTCGCAATCGTTAGCTCAGTGTATCAGGTACCCTAGCACTTAGGTACCTTAACAAGGCATGATTTTCTGTTATAAGTCTATAAAATACGAATATTATCAATTATGCAAACAAACATAAATTATATTAAAATTGTATCCAAATGTAATGTGCTATTTAGAAACTAGCAGAAACTTTCATCCTATGTTGGTAACCATTATACAAAATAGCAGTTCCTAATAATGGCAAACCTCATGGTCTTGGGGCTGATCCCGGTTGGCCACTTCCTATTTCATGTTTGCCTGCTGTCTAACCTTCTAAACCCGAAAGGGAAGTCTCCATGAGAACCTTCATTGATCAGCTGGTGTACTAGGTAGTAGGTGATGTTAGTTTGGTCCCCGCAAATATTGATAGGATCCCCATACCCCCATAGGACCACACCAAAATCGTGAGTATAGTAATCAATACTGAACCAACCAGGACTTCTTTATCAGTGTAAATACAAGATTCAATGATATCAATGATTTTATCACTTTTGGGTTGTGATAAGAAGTCTTTGTGCAGAACAATCAACTGTGTGGCCATTGTGTTCCAACGGACAATAAAACACAATAAAAAATTGGTACATTCATGCTTCAAACGAGGATTGTTTTACAAAGTATCAGATATTTGGTGCAATTGATTAAAATGTTACAACAATGTTACAAATGTTGGTCAAACATCAACATTTGTAACAACTACCTAGAGAGGACAGGATTCTTTGTGTTTGTCTTAGTTTACAAACAAGTACCGAATAGCGAATACACGAATATTTGCACGTCATGCCGCCTTAAGTAAGGCTATAAGTAGACGAGTCGGTGTTTACCCTAAACCCGCAGTAGAACCTCCCGCGAAGCATTGTTATCCGTGTAACACGGTTAAGTCAGTTGAAAACTTTCATGACATGACCGAGATGTTACTACACATGGTGGTGTAAAGCAGTCCGATCATTCAGTTCCTTCTTTCTTCCTGTTTTACGTCATTTTCTGATGATAATGACGTAAGACAGGAAGATAGCAGAAGAATGCTTCGGCTGGAACCTGGCACCAGATTGCTTTCGAAAACTTTCTTTCGGAGCCGTTCGGGGTCGGCTTGCTTTTCTTCCTGACTTCGCTGATTCCTGGATCGCTGCCACCTGACCTTCCAATCCCGATTAGTAAACCTGAGCTTCCTCCACCAATCAGTTGAACTGGCTTGCAGGTGAGATTGGCTTGACACCGAAGGTCTTGATGGTCTCCAAATACCTATTTGTTCCCTCCTTTGAACCACAACTAAGAGCTTCACGCTTGTTTTCTTTTCCATCCCGAGATGAACTTGACCTCATCAATCTAAAGACCACAATTTCAGGATTGGTAGCGGCTGAAATCGGCTGAGAAACTAAAAAATACTTGTCGTTGGCGAAGTTATGTATGGAACTCGTTAAAACTAACTGAACGAGTCCAAACTCCCATTGAGTTTACTAGAAGCTATTAAAAAGATCGACGATCAGCAGTCCGACTGGGGAAGTACCTCCGCCCTACAGAATACCGGTGGTGAGAAGTGTAACCAGAGCTCACTGGAGAGATTTTGTGCTGTCAGTGGGTTAGTCCTACTTTGTCTTCTTCACTGAAGGCACTGATACTCTCTATTCTTATAAGGTTGGAAGCACGAGTGTGTCTCCCCTGGTTTTGCATACGTCCATAGGCCATGGTAACCACTTCTCTTATGAAAAGTCTTATGGTGGGCCACCTAAGTAGTATTTGAAAAAAAATTGGGAGAGAACGCGCAACGAAACCGAGTGATCTTAAGCGAACATAAGCCAAATCAAGTTAAAAAGTATAAAAGCGAATATAAGTGCACCTTTTGCATGACCGCATGATAATCATATTGTTTAGCATCATGGTATTACTGAATATTAAAGAGGCATTGTAAGATATGGTGACCAACATAATATCGCATAGAAACCAAGAACAAACAAGCAAATCTATAGTTCAAGTATTTTATGAATTGTGCCTAGCTATCATAAGACTATCTTTT
The DNA here is from genome assembly GCA_963662185.1 of Eilema griseolum. Lineage (NCBI taxonomy): Eukaryota > Metazoa > Arthropoda > Insecta > Lepidoptera > Erebidae > Eilema > Eilema griseolum. The sequence goes on from OY759238.1 coordinate 23,911,412, forward strand.
GATATAATATCTATGTACAATCACACCTACGTACGAGATATCAGTAAAGTGATAAGAATAACCTATGCGTAATATTCCAGAGTATTCGACAATAGTGCCGTTGATTAAAGAAGGCTTAAAAATAGGAGAACTAGTCAATAAACCGTAGTATACTTAACAGGAATCCGAATTTTATATGTAAGTATGTACTTGCTTTAACGATAATATTCTATATTATACCATATTTGGTTCGAGTATCACCTATCGTATTTAGATAATAATATTGCTAAATTTAAATCCTATTATATCCAAAATCCCCAAAATACTAACAAATACGTGGTAACAATAAGAAAAAGCTTATAAATATGCCGTCATCATAATAAAATATTAATAACGTAAGATATCACGGTATGATAAACCACATAACACTTACATTCGTAGAACGTACGATAGTGGCTATCAGACATATCAGCCTGATATTGTAAGCATGCTTATCGTAAGGAGTTCAGTGGCTACGTGTCTGTACAATCGTGAACATCCAATATGGGAGAATATCGTGCGGCTAAAGCTGGCATTAACGCTCAAGCCCAAGCCAGAATTAACAGCAAGTATAACGACGATATCGCTCATGAGACGCTAGAATGGATAAAAACACTTACTGATTCACCAGAAAACACTGCTGGGGATGCCAACAACTTCTACGAGGTCTTAAAGGATGGCACTCTGCTATGTAAACTAGTCAACAGCATTCAAGAAGGCTCAGTCAAGAAGGTCAACCAGTCGACAATGGCGTTCAAGTGTATGGAAAATATTAACGCTTTTCTCGAGGCTGTGAAGAAGCTTGGAGTGCCGGCTCAGGAAACTTTCCAGACTATCGACCTTTGGGAAAAACAGAATTTGTACTCTGTAGTAGTGTGCTTACAGTCATTGGGAAGGAAAGCTGGCAATTTTGGTAAACCGTCCATTGGACCCAAAGAGGCTGACAAAAACGTACGTGAATTCACCGAGGAGCAGCTTAGAGCTGGACAAAACGTAGTCTCCTTACAGTATGGTACTAATAAGGGACAGCAAACAGGCCTCTCGTTTGGAAACATTCGTAAAATGTAATCTTTATTTATTTATTCTTTATTTTGTACGATATTAAATTTTAATAAACAATTTTGTATTTATTTTTAAGTGGTTGAGTTTTATTTGCTTTGAGGTGTGGTTTAGTCACGTAGGTTATGTAGATAGTCAAGTGAATTGGCGGTCAATGTTTATCTTAATCTAAATCTCGTTTTATGACCACTTTTTATTGGAAGCACCGTTGCTATCAATGTTATTCTCTGTAAAAATCAAGCTTAGAACTTGTCAGTTATAATATCACCGATCACTAAATAAATGGACCAAATTTATTAGAATTTAGATGTATCAAATGCCTATGTCAAAAGTAAGAACAAATCTAAACTATAATCGATAAACATGTTACTAAGGATAAAGCACATCTGAGGTGATGATGAATTCATATCATATGATTTCTACGGAACGAAAATGACGTCATACCGACAATTTGCAATAAGTAATATTTAATCTCTATGCAATATATAAATGCAAAAGTATGTGTATTCACCGCTAAGAAAACCCTGAGTACACCGCTTACCGTTTCATCGAGTATCGAGATCCTTGGTGTCGATATCTCCTCCACTGCGGACGTCCAGTACCGCAGTCATTTGGAGGACAAGGTTAATTTGGCATCAAAGAAACTTGGAGTGCTCAACAGGGCGAAGCACTGCGGGGCAGCGACTCTTTCTTTATAAGGCACAGGTCCGGCCCCACATGGAGTACTGCTATCACCTTTTTGCTGGAGCGCCTGCATACCAGCTTGACCCCTTCGACTCGGTGCAAAGACGGGCAGCATTAAGCCTGGTCGACAATCCCATACTCACAGGTGAAGTGGAACCTCTTTGCCTTAGGAGGGACTTTTTTTATACCACTTGGTTGACAGACAAGCACACGAATCGCCTGATGGAAAGTGGTTACCATGGTCTATAGACGTGTACAACACCAAGGGAGTCACACTCGCGCTACCAACCCTGTAAGCATAAGAGTTTCTGTGCCGTCAGTGTAAAAAACAAAGCAGGATAATCTTTTGGTCTTCCCACTGACAGTACAAAAACTTTGCTTCGCTGTGTGTGTTCTACCGTCTTTACAACGGTTTGTGCTCAAATGAATTGTTTGACATGGTGCCCACAAGAAACTTCATCCCACCAACACTCAAGCTGTGGAATGAATTCCCTGCTGTGGTTTTCTCATGCGCCTACAATATGGGGTTCTTCAAGATGGGCATTAGAAGGTTTCTTTAGGGTCGGCACATAAGTGGTATAAAACATCTAAATACCTCTATGATACTGTCCAGACATGATTCATGAGAAAACTAATCATAAACTATTATCAAACTTTAAATACATTATACCCAGGTACCCAATGATTAGATTCTAGATAACGGAATCGAGGTAAAAAAATGAACAGATAAACTGCACATGACGGTCACTAGGTGATATCATAATACCGCCCAGAGTAATTAAACATTAAGTGCTGTCTGTCGATTCGAGATAATTATATCCTTGAAACTTATAATGAGAGTAACAGCAGTAACAGAGACTGGTATACAATAATGTTAACGGGAATTAACGCGATCATGGTATAGGTACATACATACCTTTGATTGACTGATATTTCGACCAGGTTACACCGGCCGTTACCTGGCTCAGCGGTGCACGCCGGCCGTCTTCGAGCTGATGTAGAAGCTTCTTCCTCTACCCGCACATTCTCGATATTTTTTATAACAATATTATGTTTTCGCCATGTACCGTCACATTTTTTTGGTTAGTAACACGGCAGTTGTAAAGATTTAGCAATTTTTGGTAACCTGTTTGACGACTTGAATCTAGTACTGAATTCAAACTACGATTATTAATAGGTGTGCCACAAGGAGCTATCCCGGGTGCTAGAGTACATATTTATTCGAGATAGCCAGCAATCCAATCGCATACTGACGCATTCACAAACAGTAATGAATGCGATTATCTAATCAATAAAATTATGATTACCTCACAAATAACACTATCCAAATGTTCTGTAATACATATTTGTAAAATACAATATAGTTACAGAGAATGAAAAATAATTTTCGATTTCGTTTGTCCATTTGACACACTTTATATTAAACACCTTGCAACAAATAATGAAATTGAATGCAAGTACGATTACATTTTATTATATTATTTGCTTGAAAGATTCCGGATTTATTTTCTAAGAAAAATTATGTACTTCTAACGAAATAAAATACCCGCTTACGTCGCATTGATCCAGGGGACTTTACAAACATTATGTTTAACAGATACGAAGTACCAACGAAGTACATTTAAACTTTAATGAAACATACATATCCACGATTGTATCCGTATTTGACACCTACACTTCGATGTGATGTGATCACTCTTGCACAGCAGGCAGGCACCATCATCATATCATCGCTATCATTTTAAAGATTTCCTAGTTAACGTCCAAAGTTTGCACATAGAAACCCGGGTTTACTTACTATTTTTGATCTTGTTTTTAAATTGATCAAAGTATCAAAAAAACATTAAGTTTGCCTATTACGGACAATTGACAGACACCTTGTTGCGAACTGTACATAAAATAAGTACAATAACGGAACCTTCATTTAAATATACAGTTACTGTGCAATTAACAATCCGTGACTTTTGATTATCTGGCAGAATAAAACTACTCAATATTATACATAAGTAAAGTAACTATATGATATAGAAAGCTTCGTAGCGTTCACCTTTTAGCGAGGGGATAGCCTCCCCCTATAGATACTGATAGTGCCATTATTGATCAAACATCTGCAACTACCGTTACCTAGCGCAGGAGCGGTACCATCTAACTACAACAGACATTATTTAGGGCAAACCACTTTTGAGAGTAGCTTACGCAATCAAACGCCATTCTATGTTCTAACTCCATAAAACAATACAAATATTGCACTTTGTACGTAGGCAATGCCGGTAATGATTTTTGCCATTTTCGTCTTTATTGTTAACGAACACATGACGTAAAGTTGTATACATTCACTTTATTGTCTTGTGTAGGTTTATGAATGCCTCGAGAATTATCAAAGATTTGTATTATGTAGCAATCTATGATTTCAAATAGCCTGTATTATGTTGCTGGTTTTCTTCGTCAATTGATGTAGTCGTATCTTGAAATCGGCGCATTGTATTGGATAGTAATCAATTTCTTTGTATATACTTATCTATAGAATATTGTGGTTGTAACCTATTTCTGCGTGATACATTGCATTCTTCAAATTTTTTACGGCTGTACCGTTCACAGCTTTGCCTGCGGAGATTATAATGTATATTTCGATTGTGTTTTAGCGTAACGCAAAACTAGATCAATATAGTTTTTTCCGTATCTAGCTTTCTAATTTACAACATCTAATGAGTTTTTTGCACAAAAGTCAAAAAATCATTGAGAACGTTTGTCAAACTTATGATCTTGGGAAGGATATGAACCAAGTTCTATTAAAATTAAACTACATTATCATGTTTGACGTTTTACACAATTAATTTAATGGATTTCAATTAGAAGAACTCAGTTAAGTCAAATGGATTTTCACTAGTGAAATTCATCCCTAAATTGGGATGAATCAAAGCAAACAGAAGTAGAAACGCTAATCGTTACCTTGCAACTTTTAGCGGAGATCACCAACATGTACAATACACCATTGTGTATTGCACACGTTGGTACAATCTAGCCTGATACAAAATCAGTCTAGATTGTACGGAAATCATTATTTTTCGGTCTGCTCTGCTTCTTTTAGCATTATGAATAGGAAAGCCTACCTTTGGCATCTACCGACAAAGCGCTAATATGAATAAGTAGTGCATTGCCGTATAAACCACAAGCTTAGTTAACGAACCATCAAAATTACAACCATTTTTACAATTCTTGATACGCATTCTCGTTACAATAATGGCCGAATTTATTTTCAACATTTGCCAGACTGGTCACGTTCATGAGGTGTGTGACGTCACACTCATTAGCACAATGACTGCCGCCCGTCACGGTTGTGTCGCACCCCAACGGAAGGCACGTCACGGGCTGCTGCCTACCGGATGTACGGATATCCGAGAACTAGTAGTAGACAGAACACGCACGTGGCTATTGTTTTGAACCCACAATAGTTTTTAATAACTATTTATAAAGTAGAAAGCTCATTTTGTCTGGGATTATGAGCACTTATTCGTTGATCATGAAAGACGACCATGCGAAAGAGAAATGTGCCACATTAAATACTGACTTACACAGTTTAAAAGGCGCTTTGTTCGTCTACCAAAATGATTAATAGAAACAAAAATTACTAAGCTTAGATAAGTACAGTCATCGCAGCTCATTGTTAAATACTGTATGGAGTATATTCGGTTATTCACATCGAGACAGTATCCGTTCTGTCATGACATTTTCATCTATTGACTGAAATGATTAGGTAAATTTTGTCAAATTGTGCGCTTGTTGGAAAGTTGGGATCACGATGAGGGAACTATTAAAAATAACATCATCGCTTTCCATTACACAACACACTTGAAATCATCTTTACGATAGTTATCGGCTGTGAAAGTCTTTAAGACATCTCATAAAACTCTAAGACGATGCTATTACCACTTTGTAGCAATGATTTAGCAATATCAAATGTACCAATCTTCGATTATTACAACCTTACCACTCATAGTATTGAGAAAGTCAACATTTCTTCATAAAATAGCATAGAAATTAATAGTTTGCGTATTTAACTGTTTATTACGACATCTCCAAACTATTCTTAACGTTCTCACGTAACTCGATATCGATCGTTCTTGCAAGGCTTCAGCGCGTTACGCTACAGTGGCTCAGCTTGCCTTCTTGCTCGAAGGCTCGCGTACCGTTACCGTATCGGTCGAGCAGATTATCTGGCACTAACGGGATGATATCCGTTTTACGATCGCAATGCAAACCTCCGTTGAAACTAATTGTGTACAGCATTACTTTTATATCCAGACCACTTTCAAGAGCCCGAGATTCTTGCGTGTGTACGTACTTCAATAACTGAAGTTGCAGAAGCTAAACGTTTCGTCATCTAGAAAGTTCGACCATGTTTCGCGTAGTAAATCGTCAAATTTATCTTGTGATTTTGTTTTGTTCCATTATATTTCATAAATCTTAGCGGCAAAAAAAAATCTTGTACGGCAATGTTACAGTTTCCTATTTTTAAAATCACCGTAGCGTGTAGAACAGCTGAGATTGACGTGATTCGAGTAATTAATTTATGTTACGTCACTTAATAGTTGCAGTGTGTACTACTTCCACAATTACATGCCATGTGGTTTTGGATAGCAGTAAAGCACTCTGTTACGTGAAGCTGAGACAGTATTGTATAATCGAACCTCATGCCCCCCTGGATATCCGTGTTTCCGTGTGTCTAGGAGTGATGATGTCTTGAAATATGGAGAAACTCGCCACAGTCCACACTGCACACAATGTTTGATGTCTTCGGTGCTGCTTGTATGTACATTCGGCACAAATTGCATTGTAATTTCCCCGGATTATATTGTTTTTGAAGAATAGTATCGAGCTTTACTGTACTGGGCGTTGTGCTTGATGCTAGTAGGTTTCAATACGTGTAGTAGGCACTCCATTTGATCTACTAAACAGATTAGTTACGATATTACATTATGGTTTCATTTAGTTCGACACATGTTCTAATATTTATGATAATTACCATAATAACCACAGAATGAGTCGTTCAGTAAGGATTTTAACAGACTATAAACAAATCGAAGGACGTTCTTGAATTGTCAGATTATTTTTTATGAATCTTCTTTATTCTGCAATAATGTTTAATACGCTGTGCGCTGTACGATTGCAGTGATAAATTTTGCTAACAGTACCAGTGGTCTTATATAAAATATCGTAAGAAAAGTATACAAAACCATGGGCTATAAAACACCTCGAGAGACAAACATGTGCCAGAGCCTCGTGCATTAACTAGCACTCATCAGGTGTATTGGTGATGGGAGGAGCCGCCTGTCACACAGGCAGAAGCAGGCCGCGTCGGCGGAGCGCCCTGCGCGCCTCCTCATTTCCGGGGACTCTGTGGTCTCCACACCCGAGGAGAGGCCCAGATCGAGAGAGATGTGCGAAGAATATGCCTGTTAATCTCACCTTCGGTATCCAAAAACGACCCACAAGCGTCGTGCGTTTTAGTCGGTTCGAGTCCGACATAACCTCTCCCACCAGCTCCGGTGGTGGGGGTACCCGTGAGGATTTTCTGCACGTAAAAAAAAGGTATATTGGCTTGCTGGTGCGGTTGGTTATGGCCCTGGGGTTATTGCTGGGCCCCAAAATACTTCTAATACTTATTGTAGTAAATATTAAGTAATTCGTTTACGATATTGATTTATACTAGTAATCACTAACAACAGGTTTTGAATTGCCAATTTATTACCTATGTGAACATGACGTAAATTAGATAATATCCTCTTTCCGCTGGTACATGTTACTTAGTAGTTACTTTGTGTCCGTTGGATTCGTTACATTTTAAATTCGATATAAGTAACTTTGTTAATTATATAGATAAATCGACAGCCAGTGGAAAGATGTTGTCTTTGACTACCCCAACGAAAAAGTGTGTGTGAACTTTGGTGTTACATAGTCATTTCTCATCCTTAATTACCAAATTGCCGGAAAATTGATAATCTTCGTAAACAAACTATACATCTGTACTAATATTATAAAACATTGAACGTGCCAATCTCAGAAACTACAGGTTCGAATTGAAAAAATGTATGACTAGTATTAAATAGTCCGTTTATCGACGAAGGGTGTAAGCTATATATCATCACGCTACTAAAGAGTGCGGAGCAGTGATCATAAATGTCAACAAGTCAGACAGATTTCCATAAAATATTTGAAGACTAAAAAATAACGGACTTAAAAGGGTGAAATAAGATTTCTAAATATGCCAATGGCAAAGCTGGGGCGCGTCTGCTAGTCAATAATATATTGCTAAATAGTAAACTTAAACATTGTGTATCAATAACATGAACTTTGCGCTTCCAGAAACTTCCCCATCTATTTCACACTCAACTGCGCCAATGGCCATATTTTCCGTCGTAGCCCAGCTAGGGGAGACAGCCATCAATTGATATGGCCGTGTACGCGCCCCGCTGGCTTATTCGTTAACCTGTATTGATATGGCTTGACCTCAATCGTGGGATTGTCAATTGATATGTTGATTGGTACTCTTAATAGCTGATAATATGTTGTTCAAGAATAAATGGATAAGCCTTGTATAAATTACGTACATCCTAAGGTACATATTGTTACAAAAAAACGCTTACACGCAATGCTCATATTCAAAGTAAAACTGTTACTGGTTGGGAAAAATATCATGTGACAATTACTTATAGCTAGCTAGACCAAATTTTCAATGCCTGTATCATTAAGATACAGTTGTTATTAGACATTAAGCTGTTTTAGGACTCAAAAGAAACGTGGACAATTATAAAGCTTTTTGTATACGTACGTTGCCTTCTACTGTGTCATCTTTGCAGTGCCGTAGCAAAAAATATCTTTAGAATTCTTCGTCGCACGCACATACATATTTTGACTGATTATAATCTTCAAATCGTCGTATACATGTAAATTTTAATAGGTATCCGTCTGTCAAGTAGTGTATCCAATTATTACTTCCCCGTAACTAAGAAAGTCATGCACGCAATGTGGTCTTTGCCAAAAACACGTCAATGATTATAAAGAAGTTTTAGGTTCATTGCTAGATACGATTATTTCATGGAATAAAATTTGGCATTTTTCTATTGATTTTCTGCTTCATACTCTTTACCAAATAAAGGTAAACCATGCAAGAGCATAATAAAATTATTGTAAGGATACTCACGCACGCTCAGTTTGTGAATCTACGCATATCTGTAGCAGTTTATTACCATCGCTACCATGGCTGCTAAAGAGTAGCCGAAATGTCGGGGAAGTCTAAATAACAAAATTTTACCAAATAAATGGCGATAATTATTTTTATGATTTGCGTAAACTTCCGACAGACCTAGGTTATCATAAGAATGATTAACAATAATAGTTTGGTGCTAATGTTATGCTGATGTTATGAACATTAGAAAATAGATATATACAACCTACTAATGTTAAAAAAACAACAAATATAATGAATTCACTAGGAAACTCCAAAGAAAATATAATATAACTAGCTGACCCACCCCAGCTTCGCCCGGGGTATATTTTGAAGCTTCATATCCCTTTGAGCCCGTATGTCACTTCAAAATATGTATGAAAAATTGCCGGATTTGTTAACATTTATTATCAATGCTCCGCTCCCTTAAGTAGTAGCGTGATGATATATAGCCTAAAACCTTCCTCGATAAATGGACTACCCAACACTGAAAAAATCATTCGAATCGGACCAGTAGTTCCAGAGATTAGCGCGTTCAAACAAACAAACTCTGCAGCTTTATAATATTAGTATAGATTTGACATGACATAAAATATTAGTAGATTACATTGTACTAGTGACTAATTGAAACAGTATTGCATGTTTTTTCCTTATGTGTTTATCGATTTGTGTACATATAGTGGCATATCATCGATTAGATTCTAACACAGATATCCGTGAGTTCTAATGTCAGACAGTTTTCTTTATTTATTCGTGTAAGAATCGATATCTGTTCACGTGTTTACGCCCTATCGGAACAAAAAACTTATGAATGAAGTTAAAACTGAACAGCATGGTATTCATCAATAATTAGAAACTCTATAAGGCAAAAGTTATATATGAAAAAATGAAAAAATATTTATTGATGCAAAATGTTACATAGGTACACATTTTCATAACACAACAAGTATAGTCATTTTGGGTAACTGACCAAGTTTTGTGTAATAAACATGTTATGTTATGTTATGTATGTTATATGCCAAATTGGATGCGGAAGGCGAATAATCAGTAGCTATGGCGCAAATTGGGAACGTCTTGTGTCTAGTAGTGGACTGTAAAAGGCTAATTGATTGAGTGATCAGAACAAAAATTCAGAACCTCCTGTGGTGAGCACTGCGATGGTAGAGAATATAACTCGAAGAAATGTCCAGAGTCCAGATGTTCCAAAGGTTACGTTATTATTTCATGTAGCCGGACTTGCGACATACATGTGTAGGAGGTAGGACACGACGGTATTTCTGTCCAATTGAGCAGTCCGGCTGGGGAAGTACCTCCACCCTACAGAATACCAGGGCTATAATAACCTCGTGTTGTGTTCCCTGCGGAGAGTACACAGTGGGAAGACCAAAGGCTTGTACTGATTTTGTGTTCTGCACTGACGGCACAGAAGCTCTATGATCTTACAAGGTCGGCAGCACGGGTGTGACTCCCCTGGTGTTACACACGTTCATTGTTCATGGTAACTACTATCCATCAGGTAGGTCATGTGCTTGTCTGTCACCTAAGTTGTATAAAATAACTTTTACTGTGAACGACTCTTTTGCTCTAGTGAGCACAACATGTTTTACAGATGGTAACTTAATGTTATCTTTGAAGTAGACTACAGGTCGTCTCTAGAACTCAGGAAAGATCTCAATACTTATAGAGATGGTAAAAGGTGAATCAAGAATTTTTCAGTCACAGAAAATAAAAATTTGTCTCCTATCAAAAAATGTCTAAAACTAAATGCTATAAATAAAATGTAACCGGCCTTAATCAAATGAGATACATAATAATAAGAATTCCTACAAAAGTATCGAATGCCTAGAGCCGAAATGTACATTTAGACAAATCTTCGCGTCAGCATGTATGATTATTTCAAACTGTATAAATATGTACACTTAATAGCCGTTATTAGAAAATTAATTGGATTGTCTGAATAGGTTGCATGTTCAATGATTATAAAGAAGAACAAGTAGGTTTTTTAAATTGCGACCGGAAATATTAAATCCGTTCCGTACTGACCAGACTGGTTTCATGTGTATCAGATTGTTGGTTGTATTTCGAATGTATTCGCGCTGTCATAGAACACGCGACAGTCTGGCACTATTCTGTCATTTTAAGTTAAATTATCCGCCAACCACGTATTTGATCCACATTAAGATAACAACTTTCCAAATACCTAAGCAATATCACAGAATATATAGAAATTAGAATGTATAACACAATATGAATACGATCATAATAGCAAAAATAATGGCTATACTCTCATTTCCTATTATTGCTGCATTCAATGATTGATTACATTCTACTTTCGTATATTCATTTAGGTAAATTACATTTTGCTCGTGTAGCTTGTCCGTAACTTTCGCCAACAGAAGCTTATGTTATGAATCTGTATATCAGTTATTAGAATTCCCCACACGTTCTAAACGATTTGCATTTCAATTGACTTCAGTGTCTCGGTCAACATCTGCGTAGGCATCGCATCTGCGATCGAGGGCACCGTTGAAACTGCAGTTTCAATCTCCAACATTGTTAATCCCAACGGTTTTGAGAGTAACCGCTTCTCGGCCATTGCAATAAACACAGCATGCTTCGAACGTTACATTTACTGACTCGTGAGTAGTTCCGACTGTGACCGATATTACACTCGTAACCAGTTTCTGTATACCTTACCAAAACTGGCGGTAGTGTCGGCGTTGGTACAACCTTGGCATTGAGGGAACACTATGACTAATGTTGTATGTCTTTTTTTATTTCTAATACTTAAGTTACGTCAAGCGATTCTTAGACTTGCGTGATGAGAATTCAACTTCGTTTCGTAATGTATTCATGGTATGGTTATAAGTTATTATGAAAAACGTTTGCGTGTGAGAGCCTGTTTTAAAGCGGTTTAGTTTAAATGACTATGACTGTGTGATAGCTTGAGCTGACATCACGTTTACTTACATGCGTCAGAACTCAGAAGTTTTAAATTGAGGACTTACGTCTCGCTTTTCCTTAGTGCCGTCTCATTACCTAAAGCATTATCTACATTAATCTGGCTCTTTTGTGTAACTTTCTCTTAGCAAAGACATTTAATGTACACAATTGTTATTGTATTTAATATCAACGTTGTATACTAGACGTTCACTTACGTATTCTTACACCTACACAATATGATATTACAATCTATTCGCAATATGTGCGTTCACACATTTTGTGTCTGACAATTCTGAGACTAAAAATATTCTTTTAGCATGACTAATTTTATCTTTACTTACATTTCCTCATTCGGGTATTATGCGTTACATCACGACTCGTTCCAGCTGTCTCGTTGATGTGAAATATGTTCGAAGTCACTCATTGTTAAGTGATGGATATAGAAAATTAATATCTTTGAGGTGTATTGTTCTGAAGAATCTGAAGCTTTTCGAGACAAGAAAGGCTAACCAATTTTTACGTCTGTATTTAGTTAATTTGTGACAAATCAAAGAACTAATTATGATTCTATTCAACCGATGTTTTTGGCATTAATTTTTCATTCAGTATTTATTACCTCGTATTGATTCCAATTCGGACATGGTGTTGAAAACCTGATTCCCTAGTAAACGTTAGACTTTAGCTTGTGCTGTCTAAATTTATTGTAAGAACTTACGTGTATCATGTGCACATGAATTGAGGTGAATAGCTGGAAAATAACCCCAACTGAGTTGGGAAAAAAGGCTTAGAGAATGATAATGAGCTTCTTAGTCTTTCCTTACAATTAATTTAGATATCCAACTAACTGGACAACTTACTCTGCTATTAGATCTTAACTCTTCAGTCTAGTTTATACTCCAAGTGACTTATCACTACAATGTTAGTGAGCGTAAATAAGTAATTTGAAGTATAATTTTTCAGTCAGTAGCAATTTTGATCAATTTTCATCACAAAATAAGTAGCGCGCAAATCGCAACCCGACCCCGGAGGTCAGCTAATAACAATTTAGCTTTGCCCCGCTCTGACTCACAGCCACAGCGGTATCCAGTTGTGACAGCAATCACACAAATGGTGTCATTATAAAATCTATTATAACTAAAACTCACATGGAGACTATCTTTCAAGGGCTCTTCAATATCACCTTTATCAAATACTTTTAGTAAGTTATCATTTGATCGTAGTGTTTTTATGTTTTCTATACCTTCTTATTTTTTTTAAATACATTATTGACACAAATTATTGTTTATAAATAATTTATTTGAATGTATATTGTATGTGTATTGTATTTTATATGTATCTGTTTTAACTCTACATATTAATTATTTGCGATCAAAACATCTGTCTTTATACAATGAATTGAATTACTAAGAATCAATGTACGCGTCACTGAAACTATTTTTCTTTCATTGAAAAACTGTTTCATTTTCAAGTTTATTTCTTGCACTTATTGTAATTGCCGCTGCAATTACAAGTCATGACACCTCTATCTGTATATCGTTTTCTCGCTTTATCTTTATCTCTGTCATCTTCATTGTGTACATAATGGCCTGCGACCGAGAATGACTCTTCTGAATGTCAAGTATCATTGTAAATGTTCGCAGACAGAACTTATTACTGACTCAATTCACCACCGGCGTATTTTCTTAGTCTGTTTGTTCAGCGTTTAACGTCTCCATTTGTTTACAACGAGATTGTGGTTTGGAGATTACTAGTTTGAATTCCCTTGAAGTAAGAAATGTGGTCAGCGACAGAGATAGAAGGAAGAAGCTAAGTGTAGGATATTTGTAAATTTATTATAGCAAGACAAATTATAATGATACAATACTTCATACGTTCACATTGTCGTTATTACTCCAATCTCACTAATTGATTGCAGTTACTAAGTATTTTGATATTTTCATATAGTTTTGTTTTATATGTATTTTTCTAATTTCATAAATTATTATTTAATTGTAACCTGTTGGTGATCTGATAATATAATGTTTGTTCAAGCTAAATTGAATTGATGGACATAATAAAAACTGTTTTCGCTATAGGAAAATGTAACAGGAAACAGTAACATCTTACTCAAAGGTCAAAACTAAACGATGAAATGTGAAACCCAACATATCTTAATGATTCACACAAACACAACACCTACAAAGTACCTATAATCCAAATATAACTGTCGGAACATCATTAAAATCCGTTGTCATAAGAAAGTAGAAAGGTGCGGTCCAGCGGATAAATTTGACGAAAATGGCACAACTGCCCAGCTAGGTCAGCAATAATGAGAAAAATCACTGTCGTGGAATTGTCGAGGCGATGGCAGTTCTTACCTTCGACAATAGGGCTGTAAATGCCAAAGCAAAAGGTGTCTGAAGACCTTCCAAGGTTGGCTAGGAAGGCCTTTGTTGTCCGCGGTGCAAATGGTACAAAAATGTTAAAGGTCATTGGCATGATTGATGCTACTGTCGGTTTTGTTATCGGCAATGCGCCTTATTAAGGTGCTTTGACCTGACTTTAACGTGTATTATGTATGATAAAGATAAGAATATACGATAGTTGTCGTGTCAATTTAGTCATCCAGGTTTAGTTTAACCCCCTTTTGTTATGATTACCTTCTTTATAAGATAGTAGTTTTTGACCGCGACTACGTCCGCGTTACGTTTAGAATGTATTAAGACATATTCACTGCTATAACTCAAACCTAATAATTATATGTTATACCTATTTTCATGTATTCATATTGTGGAGCAAGTTTTTTTCGAGTGACTGACTAATACTGATTTATTACTTATTATTGATTTTCGACAAAATTTATAATAATTGTCAAATTTTTAACTATACTTAACCATAGACAAAATTACGTTTGTGTCATTCCAAATTTTGTTATTCCGAGTCAGATGCGCTTTGGTTATACCGCGTTTTATAGTGACTTGTATTCTCTTTGAGGTTTTATATCACGTCATACGGGAACGCGGTCCAACAGGATGAAGGTCGAACGGGATGAAAAGTATCCTTTGTCCGTCTCCTAGTCCTAAGCTACATCCCCACCAATTTTCAACCGAATCGGCGCAGCCGTTCTTGAGTTATAAATAGTGTAACTAACACGACTTTCTTTTATATATATAAAAATATAAGATTTGTAATTGTACTGGAGTTATTTCCTTGATATAATGTCAAAATACCTGGTGGGCAACCACAAGGCTTAACAGTGTGCGAGCCTTAAGTATAGTTGCTACTTCATAAGAATTTTCGGTAAATAGCTCTACCATCTAAGATGTATGTGACGAGTATTTCAGCTATCCACGACATGTCCATATAGGTCAGTTTTAGAATAAAGGTCACGGGTTCAAGTCTACATGTTAACTTTTGCCTTCAATATCCAGAACGGCAGAGGCGGATCAAGAATTCAAGTTAGGAGAACTTGAATTCTTGATCCGCCCAATGATATACCTAATTGTGGTCTAGAAAGACTCACATCAATTTGGATCTTCAGGTAATGTGTCTAATTAAGCGACCTGACGATTTAACCAATGACCCACTGTCCTTCAAATCAATATTCTTTGTCAATAATCGACCTTTTTATACTGTGGTAGCGATATTGATAACAATAAAATTATTTTCTGTTAGGAGTGAAACCGAAATAATAATTTAATTATTATGTTGGTACATACCTAGTGTTTATTGTTATTTCGGTTTCACTTAAAGTTGTAGCTAAACCATGAAGGTTAAACAGTATTAGAGGAGATAATTACCGGTTCACGTGAGTTGCAATTGCTTTGCGTTAAGAATGCATTCGGGTCATGTTGGGCGAACAATGTACAGTTCACACCAGTTTGAGTCTTGTATCTACTGCAGAACCACGGGAGAATTCGGACATAATTGTTTGTACAATGCCATACTGACAATAGCGTACACAATGTATAACTGTATTGTTAAATTGAAATGTGCGAACTGAATGTTCTCATGGCTACTCAATGATGAAGGGAAAATATAAAAAAATATCAGTCTGTCAACTGTTCGAAACGAAAGTTGAAAAAAAAAACTACGTTTAAAAAAACCGACTTCTAAAACTTAAAACTATAAAGTAACATAACAAAGATAAGAAGACAATTACTGAATTTACAGATTTATTGATCTATAAGAAGTTAGAAATGTATATGGAACTATCTGTGATCCAAACGGACGGAAATGTCGAAGACCATAGAGCACACATAAATGTTTAAAAATTAAAAAAGTTTATAAAATTTTTATGGGACCAAATGGCAACTATTCTGCATCGAGCTGATTCGACTCGTTTCAGGATCGTAAATCTCAGAGTAATCGGTATACATACATAAAATAGATACCGATCGAATTGAGAACCTCCTCCTTTATGGAAGTCGGTTAATCAAATTACGTTCTTCTTCGATTTCTTAGATCTAGACGGACCAATAACCACAGCGTTGCTACACAGGTCACAGGTGCTCGATATTATAATGGAGGTAGAGAGACACTGTGGATAGGAGACAAGATGCGACTGGACTGGGATGTTATGTTTGTTTATTTGCCTCTTGAAATAAACAGGCTGACCCGCCTAACGTTATTCTCTGACAAAAGGGTAAGGAAGAAAAGTACTTTACTGCCTAACAATAATACAAAAAAGAACAAAAATTGGTACAGCCATTTTGGAAAAGTTCGGCCAAAAACGTGATACGAAATAACACATAGCATAGCACACATAACAAATACATAGTAAAATCAACATTCTTAAACTTTTAAAAAGTTAACAGATAACCTTGAATAATATTTAAATGAATTTCTCACGCTTGTAATAGACAGATGCCAATGAAGATAGGATCAGATATAACGTAATATTTCATTTTGTAGTCTCAAAAGTCGAGTTATCTATAATTTATTACATAAATTTAATAATATTCTAGGTAATAAACACAAAGCCAGACACAAACTGTCTAAGTCTGATTCTAGAATGCGGTGAAACTTTACATTCTATATTAAAAACGCAAATAGACACTTAGGCATATAAATCAAATAATGTTTTTACACTGAGCGGGAATTGAAACCGCTACTTCTGACCCCTATCAACAAACAAATGGAATTAAATAACACGTAAGTCCCATAACAGACACTGAATAGTTCATTACCGATAAGTATTATTAACAAAGCCATTGTCTGAACGATTGCTGAAATGATCGATTGACCATCTGACTTCTAAAGTATTCACAAACAGAATAGAAAATTGTCTTCGCTTTCCAATCACGGTTTCTTTGTTTATGAGCGGATACCCCACCGGCTTTACTGCATTGGGAGGGACACCTGTAGTGTACCTGTAGGGACGGATATCTATAGTCGGACCTGACTTGACTAAAACTGCACGGTGCCTCATCACATCACATCTACCTGTGTGACCGGGCGACCAGGATACGTACACCATTGTTAGCATATCCCCAACTTCCATACAACCGATCCCTGAGACCGACTGACTTGGCCGCCAACGTTGGCGATATCCGTTGTCTTGTTGGGGATCACATCTCTGCCTACAAAACTTGACGAAGAGTCAGCTTCTGTTAAAGTGGCGGCTTACTTCCTTTTAACGTCTTCGAAACGGTTTTATTTTTAGTTTTGTAATTAGTCTTTGATTACAAATGCAATGATAATTAAATAGATTATAAATAGCCATAAAAACGTATCGCACTTTTGATAAATTATTCTGATTTGATAAAATTGACAACACCTTTCGCTTAGTAGTCGGCAAATAGTATGTACTCAACCATACATGCATTGGGTATCCGTGTCAATAGTTTAATGGTTGATTAAGTGATTATTTAAAATAATATTGTGACTTTTAGTACTTTGTCTTCTATCGTAGTGAGTACACTGTATTTTTATTACTACATAGGTTGTAAGCTAACTAAACATTGCTTTAGGTTTCTACCAAATACTTATGTGTAATGTGAAAAAGTGTGATAGTTTAATTCGTTCAGGAGTGTACCGTTTAAAGATATGAGAGAGAAATGTAGTTCCAATATGTGTAACGCATTTTGGGACGGATTTATCACTAGTTTAAGTTCGTAAAATATGTACTTCTATAAGAATGTTCACTATGTACTAATGGCGAAAAAGAATATACGATCAACCTGTTAACCATCACTTAACTGGGGCGGGAGCGGCAGCGGGAGCGACGAAGGATCGCAAGCCAAGCTGCCCGCGTACGAAGGCAACTCGGACGTCAGAGGTCGATAAACGACCTCCGCCCCCCATGAGCGCCGGCCTGGGGGTGACAGGTGGAGCCGCCTGTCACCCTGGCAGAAGCAGGCCGCGGCGGTGGCGTGCCTGGCCGGGTCCGGGAACGAGTTGGGGACTCTGTAGTCCCCACACCCGAGAAGAGGGCCAGATCGTTAGAGATGGCCCTGGGTCGGCCGGGGTGCGAGGGATGTGCCTGTCAACCTCACCTTCGGCAACCAAAACGACCCACAGGCGGCGTGCGTTTTAGTCGGTTCGAGTCCGACATAACCTCCTCCACCGGCTCCGGTGGGGAGGTATCCATGGGGATTTTGCGCACGTAAAAAAAAAAACCATCACTTAACTGCGTTAACACATTTTATTCATTCAAATATATTCATCAGATTATCACATTTATATCTATCTATCACCAAGTAAATTAAATGATCACACTTTTAGTTCCATAAAATTGCTGTAGTAGGTACTTAAATACAAAAACATCGTACTCAGCTATGTTTATTACGTCAATTGTGTTATAATATTAATATACTTTATAAATATTGGTGAACTTAAGCTATAAACATTCTAGAACTGTCCCAAATACGTTAACCTCTCCCACAAGCGTTTAGAAATTAGTACTATGTTGACCTCAATACTGCCTTGTGGCACACCGTCGTCTGTCGTGTAGTCAAAATCACGCTTTCATACTTTTCTTGCAAGTTTCTTCTCGTTGAACTGCATAATCTCCGTCCGTTTATTTACGCTAGTTCGCATTATGCTTATTCAAACGTCTGCGCATGTCTCGTAATGACTAAACATATGCTATGTTAAGGCTAGTCATTCATAGTCACATTATTCATAGACTTATAATGATTTCGAATGTCTGTGTCAATATTTTTGTTCGTATTTCCATTTTGAATATAATTACGTTATTATGTTCGTGTATTTTTTTATTATTATTATTTAAGTTTTATTTTTTTCTATATGAAAGTGTCATTAAAATAAATGATATAATAATAATAATTTATAAGTTAGTTACGTGATTGTGTTATTGATAAAATGATAGTAGCAACATGTACAGAAGTTCAGCGAGAAATAATAATTATACTTATTATGACCATTAGGTAGATCTAGTGCCACAAATCACAGAGATAGAACGTCTACCTACAATTACAATTACAATCTTTAAAAATTACAATTAAAACAGAAAATGTAGTAAAAAATTATCAATTTGTGTATTAAAATATGAAAAAATTAACATGAAAAATAAATAAATAAAATACTATACATTAATTTAACGTAATGTCACATAACATCTTTCAGGATGCATGATGATGTAAGTGTAACTCAATTATTATTTTTATTTGAGAAATATAAAAAAGCCTTTTTATTTTATTGAATGTAAGAAGAAATAGCTTCAATAAAATGTTTTTTCTAATAACAATAAGATAAACGTGGTTGTAGATCAGAAAAACATTTTATTTTACTTTAAACAAGTGCGTGTTCATGAGAATTTTCAGAAATATAATTCTCTAAAAGCTTCAAAACACTTAATAAAATGAGAATTTAAAAAATTAAAAAGCACCTCAACTTCATCCCAGCCTTATGAAATGATACTAAGTTATTTGACCTGGCCCAGTTGGCGATGAATGCAACTTATGCTAAATGCAATCTTCCGGCACGGCCTTATTCTAATTTACGAAAGAGCTCTTACTGTTGCGACAATTCGACTCTTTGCTTGTTTCCCTCCGATTCTGACACAACACGTCACGGTGGCTAACATTGGCTTACTCTGTTTGTCCGTATGATAAGATGGATTAATTTCTTACCGCTAATACCATAATATTAGGTTCTACATTTTAAAAATGCAGATATTTAATATAGGTTTCGATATAATTTTTATTTAATGAACCGCGGTTGCCGGTTGTGGTATGGGTAATGGACTGCTTAGACGAGGTTTCGGGTTCGATCCCAGGTTTTACCATGGCACACACCAATGACTTTTCGATGCTTTTCGAGGTTATATGTGTATTTATCGCAGGTTTATAAGTGCCCGGTTAATGGCAATAGGCTCGCCACCTGTTACATTAGGATCTAAACATAAACTGGCGAAATGTGGGTTCTAGCACCTCTGCTAACCCCTTCGGGGATATAGGCGTGAGTTTATGTTTATGTTAATAAGACTAATAAATAAATAATAGGTACAGTTTTGTGTCATAACAAGTGGCGGGCTTATTGCACTAGGCAACCAGGAACTACTAGGAGTTTACTCGATTCTAGTTTGAGTGCAAAATAATTTTGATTCCTCACTATCTATATGCTTAGACTCGCCACCTATTACATTGGGACCTAAACATAAACTGGCGAAATGTGGGTGCTAGCACCTCTGCATACCCCTGCGGGGATATACGCGTAAGTTTATGTTATGTTTCGATATATTTGCTTCTGTTTCTAAGTTTGCTTTCATAAAAACCGTCCTATAAGCTCAAGCCCAAGCCAACTAAAAGTATGAGGAGTGGTCTCTGGGCTCCAAAGTTGAAGCCTGATATGCAACCAGGAACAACGCTCAGATGATGATGAGAAGGAACACGTAGAAAAAGAACGGATATAATTGATGGTTTAACTTCCAAGTGTGATATCGTCAACGGAATGGATTGTCTTATTATTTACATATAGCAAGTTTCTGTAACACGTAAAATAATCTGATGAATCTAACGAGTTTGTTTAAACACGCTAATCTTAGGATCTATTCAGCTGGTTAATGATATAGTAGAGTAGATTTTATGATTATTGTAGTAAGAGCATGACTACAAATCATAAGTAGTTTGATCGTAGTTGAGCAAATGTTGAAAATCGTGTGAACAGTGATGTGGAGAAAGTTAGGAATAGTAGAAAAGATATGATAGTGGAATACTTCGGTAACTTAGTAGTTAAGGAGTTGTTTACGACCTTACGATCGAAAGGTTCCGGTTTCGAAACACTACCGACGTGAACCCACACCTAACACAAGTAGTTTAGCTTAGCTGTAGGAATTATAGGCTACCTGAAAATATTGTGACAGCAGAAAACATTAACCAATTCAAAAATAGACTGGACAAACACATAAATCAACAAAAACATTGAGTAGTGAAAACAGTGTAGTGAACAATGAGATGCAGGCTGATATCAGTTGTTTCAACTGCTCGCCTGTTCCCCAATAATTATAATAATAAATTATAGGGATTTTAGTAATTTCGGTTCCTAATATTCTTTAAAATGGTACAAAGAAGAAGACAGTTAAATTGAGATCATTACACAGTATTTGTAAAGCTGTGGGTGCTACTTGTTAGAGGTCGTAATAATGGGAGTTCAATTTCTGTTTCTGATTGTCAAACTCCATGAAACAAACCTTTTTGTATTTTTTCTAATGACAGCTTATTCTTTTTTATTTTCTATTTATTTACCAGAAGGTGAGGGCTTGATCACGCAGTGACCATGTCACCACAAGCTTATTTTATTACATAAAATATCATCATACACATTATGGTCCTCATCTTTTTCAGTCTTCGAATTATTTATATTTGACACGAACACGAACATCGAAGTTCGTGTCAAATATAAATATACTGTAAAAAAATCTTGTGTAATTTTGTTTCGTAGCGTAAATCTCAAGAAATTACTCGGTCGATTCGCGTGTAATCCTTTCATCACTAGAGAACAAATTTCACGCCACGACGGACTCGTAAGTCTGGTGGCTCTGAACTTTTTGTAACGATGTTTTTCTTCTGGGATAACAAGTTCCATTACTAGGGCGTTTATAGTCTCTTAAAAATGGAACGCCTAGTTGAAAACCAGCGTCAGGTCGATGTGGCCTGCCAGATGCTGAAATTGTTTTCTGGTTGATGCAGTCATAATGCACGTACCGTCCTTGACTTACTTGCCTTGACTGAAGGCTGTGTCTCTAGATAACGCAGAGAGCGTCCACAATGTGTCTCTATATCTATCGGTCCTGATCTTCGCATTTTGTTTCGCTCCAGGTCTTTCCTGTGCCTTCCGCCTCTGCAATGGTAGTTCATCTACAAGTCTGTATAGTGCTGCCACGTTAAACATATCTCCTTTGTGTTATTACAACTGTCTCACTGATTTATTGATTAGTTTTATGTTTACCCATGCCTGTTTTTCATTTAGTTATTCTACTTGTGAAATTTCCTTTATGTACAGGAGGCTACATAACGGAAACTCTTACTCTTTCTAAAAAGCTTCTTCACTAGACAAAGACAAGCCTTATAATGAGTTTTATAAACGAATGAATCTAAAAAAAAGGGCGAATAGTCGAGTATCGTCTGCTATTCTCCCGACCCCTGCTATTGCAAATCAAACCCCTGCTATCAAATACTTTAATTGAAGAACCACTACATATTTACATTGTTCTATGGACATGGCTGGCATGCCAAGTGCGGGTAATTGTCTTTACATATGTCAAACGAACCCGCATGTCAGACATGTTTTTATCTATGGATGGGGTGTTTTTAGTGTAGTACTTGAAGTTATTCACCATACCTTTGACGGGGAACACCCGCAGCCGTTGAAACTTACCATTATCGATTTCGATAATGTTTTAGTTGATGTATCATCATTTTGCTGGAGCGCCTATATACCAGCTTGACTCATTCGACTCGATGCAAAGACGGGCGTTGAGGCTGGTTGAT
Organism: Eilema griseolum; assembly: GCA_963662185.1. Lineage (NCBI taxonomy): Eukaryota > Metazoa > Arthropoda > Insecta > Lepidoptera > Erebidae > Eilema > Eilema griseolum. The sequence goes on from OY759238.1 coordinate 23,934,275, forward strand.
AATACCATACTCGCAGGTGATGTGGAACCTCTCCGCTTTAACAGGGACTTTGCTTCGCTGTGTGTGTTCTACCGCCTATGCAATAGTTTGTGCTCAGATGAATTGTTTGACATGATGCCCACAGCAACATTCTATCATCGCACCGCTCGCCGTAGGTAGGGAATTCATCCCCACACATTGCAACCTGAGACGGTACGCGCTGTGTGGTATGAAACAAACTTTATCCCACGCACACTCAAGCTGTGGAATGAACTCCCTTTTTTGATTCTTCAAAAGGGGCATTAGGTTTCTTTAGGGTCGCCAGCGCGAGTGTGACGCCTCTGGTGTTGCACAAGTCCACGGTAAACATTTCCCATCAGGGGGGCCGTGTGATTGTCTGCCACCTAAGTGGTATAAAAAAAAGTCATCAAGTCAGCGATGTGATACATCTACTGAATATTGCTGAATATAGAATTATGAAACTTTGTCACTTTTACAAAGTTATCAAGTTAAAGTTATGTTATAACTTGTAAACAACATGTTACATGCTTTTTTAAGTTAGTTTATGGAAACACGAACAGGTCATACTCAGTCGTTTCACTAGCAATATAAACATTATGGCAGACGGTAGATTTTTTGCTTCCGGGCACCGACCACCGCACCGGAACAACTCACGCGCATGACCATTGTTTTTTTATTAAATTACGTCATACTACACATGAAAGTGTTACAGTACAGATAGGTACGAAAGTGAGTTAATGATATTCTTGTTATGTTCAAAGAATTACATCAATTAAGTACAGTCATTTTACTTGTGTATTTATGTAATTTATGTTTGTAAATACTTCCTTCATCTTGCTTACTATTTCGTGTGATATAATTTCGAGTCGAGATATAATTATAAGTTCGCAACAAGATACGTTATGGGAGCGTAGTCGCGATATGAATAATTATGAGATGCAGATGTTCTGTCAATAGTATCAGAAGTCACATCTGCTTAATTAGTATGATTAAGACTTACCGTCATTGAATACAATTATATGATTAACTAGGCAGTCTTACTGTCTGTTCAGACGATCTGCGTTTTAGCGGTTATAAGGCCATTGAAATTGTAGATCATAATTATGAAAACCAAACCATTAGTGGGCGACAAAATAACTTTTTTGGTTCCAATATCGAACAATGAGGGATAAAACAACTGATTTCTTCCCGTAGTCCTCCAGTAGGACCCGACGGTACGGAAAGATTTTTTTGCGTTATCCCCACTTATTGTAAGTTTTCTTTCTGATATGTGCGTCAGTGGAGGACAGCAGAGATAGACGGCTGCTTTCTATAGGGAATACCCTAACTAAGCTATCTTAACCTGTCATTTCTGAACCTGTCCTGAAATTCTCGTCTAAATACGTCTTAGGGTAGGAAAATTATTACATCTCTTGTATTTTTCTCGTTCTAACCTATCGTTTTCTTTCTTTTCAGTAAACAATGACGATGGATAAGCAGCTGATTTGGGTCCGGGACCCGAATGAGGGGTTCATCTTGGCCCGCCTCCACGAGCTCATGGGGGAGGAGGCGGACGTGTTCCCCGTAGACAACAAATACCCTAAACGAGTGTGCAATTTCGAGGATATATTCCCAGCGGGCGATCCCATGAAGGATGTCGACGATAACTGTAAGTAATTAATTCGCTAATCTGGAACCGCGTCTGAGGAAGCATTTTTTATTTTTTTTGTCGTCAACTCACGCGCATATTAAAGTACATTCAGATAAAATTGATTCAAAACAAATAGGGCTTTCACGAAAGACACAGTAAAGATGTTTACCGTTTCAAAGATCTTACATTAAAAAGAGATAGACACCACACTGGCACTTAAAAACGGTACTTTCAACTGGGGCAATCTGCTGACCTCAACGTAACTACGAGTGTGTGTGCAACAGGATTAATTAGTGAGTGTTTATGAGCTACAGATCCATTGATTGCTAAATGCATTCCTTATTGATGTCAACAAATCACCTAAAAATCTGTATTGTTTGTTTGTTGATATACCGTTCATCCGATTGAGATTAAACCATGTCAACTTATTGCTTGCATTTTTTTGCATTCATTGCAACTACTATCACACAACGACACGTAAAATTGGGCAAAATATTCTTGATTATTTATATCGGGCGTTTTCGCCTGTCAACATCTTTAGTATAAATACATCTCTTGCCATTGTGTTGCTCACAAACCATGTGGTTCAGCCTATGGATGAACTAAGCAGGTGCATACAAAGTGACACAGCTATTAACAATGTCATCTGCAATAGATTGTAATTAACATTCATGAACCCATATGATACTAGATCTGGTTTTGGAATAAGAATCGAGATAAATAGAATACACAGTTAAGACAACTGTTTTAAGGGTTTTTTTTCAAGAATATTAAAATCTAAATTATTAAGTGAAATTGCTTGTATTACGAGTGGGTGTTCACGTCGGTAGTGTAATGGCCAGGATTCGATCCTGGAACCTTTCGGTTGTAAGGCCGACTATCTTACAAACAGTTAGATATAAACTCCTCAACAAAGTCTAGGGAACAAGATGACCCCAAATTTTTTTTTTTTCATGTAAATCTTGTTTTGCAAATAACTGGCAGCAAATAAATAAAAATAGAATAAAGTAGATTACAGAGTTTGTGAGTGATTTTCGAATATGGAGGGAAAACTTTTAAAAGTGTTTGATTGTGCAGTTTCTCTGAGGCAAAATAAAATTTTTTTTTTTTGATTGTAAATAACGTTTATTATCAATAATACGTCTTTTACGTATGGTTTGTGCATTTTTGTGACTGTAGTCATCATGTCACGTCGTCATTTAAGTCGCGAAGAGATGTTAAGGGCTGTTGGTATGCTGCAAGCTGGACGAACTCAACGCGACGTAGCGGATGCTGTCAACACCCAACCAAGCGTAATTTGCAGATTATGGGCACGCTACAGGTCTACAGGGGATGTTGCCGAACGTCACAGGGGACGAAATAGGGTTACTACCCCGCGACAAGATCGTTTCTTGCAAAATTCCGCAAGGCGGCAACCCACGATTACTGCTCGTCAGTTGGTCGCAGGCCTCCAGTCTCAGCATCAAGTGGTTATTAGCGATCAAACTGTCAGAACAAGACTACACGAAGCCAATCTTTATGCTCGCAGACCGCTTAGGCTTCCAGCTCTTCGACGTGGAAATCGAGGTCGTCGCTTATTGTGGGCTAACGCACATTTACAGTGGACCGACCATCAATGGGCACGGGTTCTGTTTTCCGACGAATCTTGCTTCGGTTTTCATCCTGATTCGAGAAGAGTGCGTATATGGCGAGTTCCTGGACGTCGGAGTCGTCTCCAGAATCCGCAAGAAGTTCATCCTTACCAAGGTGGAACAATCATGGTATGGGCTGGAATTCGCCTTGGTGGAAGGACCGACCTCGTTTGGACACGGGGCAATTTGAATGCAAACCAATACATTCAGGAGGTTATACACCCCATGATAATCCCTCATCGACAGCAGTTCGGTCAAGATTTTATGTTCATGCAAGATAATGCACGGTCACACACCGCGAGGGTAGTGGTCAATGCGTTAAGCGAGCACAATATGACGACGTTGGAATGGCCTGCTCAGTCTGCCGACCTCAATCCCATAGAGCATGCCTGGGATTTGCTTGGGAGAAGAGCTTTCAGTGATTGATTCTTTGGAAAATCTGAACACTGAAGAACAACTTTTTTTACACCTTCGCAGTGTATGGAGCCATATTCCACAGACGATGATTGACAATCTCATACTAAGTATGCCACGCCGTTGTCGAGCTGTTCCTAATGCTTTAGGAGGTCCTACAGATTATTTAAAACGTTTAAAGTACGGTTAATTACTGTATTTCTTACTACCTCGTTATTTTTGTGCCTAATCATAGAAGGTTGTAATACTCAATATTGGCACTATTCAATTCTTTCCAAAAAAAAAAAAAATTGGTATGAAAATGTTTTTATTAAAATTAAAATTAAAAACGGTATAAAAATACCCTTCTATTGATATAAAACACTCACTATTACAAGAAAGGGTTTTTAAATAAAAACTAGAAATGTCCTTGTTCCCTAGGCTTTGTTGATGTGTGTACTTACCTTCAAAACTGGAAAAGCTCCTTAAAGTTGACTTTCTCCAATTTAATTTTGGAAAAAAATAATTTCTCTCTTATGGCATGCAATCTCGACATCAATTTGGATGTTATTAAAGTAAGCAAAGTCTTTTGTCTGGAAAGATAGCAGATTCACTAATTAATACAAAATGGAATTCAGTACATACCGAGGTACTGTTGTTAATGATAATATTTTTTTCTTTCCGTTAAAACCATAAGTTAAGAACTTAGATATCCCAACCAATTGTCTAAAGTTAAGAATGAGTGAATCATAAACCTGTAACGTCACATAACAACAAATGCTAAGTTAAATTACGCTTTATTTCTTTGTTACGACCCCATTATTAAATCCATAAATGTAAGACAACGGTAACTTTTATAAATCTTTCAACCGCGAACGGCTTAGTCATAAATATCTAGTTGTTAGTCGCTCCTGTAAAAATCTATAATTAAAGGAAGAACAGGACAGCGGCCCCAAGCTCTAAAGTATAAGCTTCGGATGCGTTCGGGATTATCGCTCGAATGTTTTTTTCTATCTAGGACACGTCAATTTGGTCACCATCACAGACACTAAATAATGTTACAATGGTGGCACTCAGCTTGGCGGCCTCATCAGATGCTTTTTCAAGCCTTGCTTAAGGGACCCGGGACTGTAGGAAGAAGGAAACACTTGAGCTGGTAATGAATTCCAGGTCTTAATATAGGATCTTGGGGAATATTACGAAATTCTGTTTTATTTAGCTGTGTAAGGCCGTATTATATAACGCCAGTCTTCCAACGCTTATCGTCTCTGACCCATTCTGGTAACCGTTGCGTCAGTGAATTTCAATTTCAAGGAATGGGCTAGTGCCGATAAGCGATGGCAGATCAGCGCCGGCTACCAGCTTTCTTTCATGTACGTCCTGTGATATGAATAAAACAAGATCTAACTAATAAAAAAATGTCTTTCCAGGTGAACTAATGTTTCTGAACGAAGCCACGTTACTAAACAACATTCTCACGCGATACAAGAAAAATAAAATCTACGTAAGTACGATATGACTCACCTCTAAGTTTGTTTTCAGTGTTTTCACCTTGACTAGTGTTGTTTCATAATATGCCTTTACTTACTTACCGTTCTGAATTGTTCGAGTATTGATTGTAACGGGTTTTCCTTGAATCACTATCGCCCGTATTGTACGCCGTAGTATGATAATAATTTAGTACTGTGTTTTTAGTGTTTGTTTTCTTTTTAACGACAAATCAAAACATTTTAAGATAAGATATTTTAAAGTCCCTTCCTGTCTTACCATTAGCCCTACTGTCAGCTTGGGTATAGATAATATTAAATCTCACTAGCGCGGGAGCTTGTAGGGTTAAATATATTTATTTTTGAAAAATGGGAGTGGTTAGGGTATGACCTACTTTGACCTAACTAAAATCGCACGCCGTTTAAGTCTTTAGATACCAGGGTGTAAGGTGGTCCAAAAGTCATGTCCCTCGTACTCTGGTTGACCCAGAGCCATATCTGATTCCGAGATCTGCTTAAACAAGAAACAGAGAAAAAAAAACTTGAAATGGAATCATGGTATACTATTAATACTGTGTGTATCGGAGCCGGTGGAGGAGGTTATGTCGGACTCGAACCGACTAAAACGCACGCCGTCTGTGGGTCGTTTTGGTTGTCGAAGGTGAGGTTGACAGGCATATCCCTCGCACCCCTGACCGACCCAGGGCCATCTCTCACGATCTGGCCCTCTCCTCGGGTGTGTGGGGACTACAGAGTCTCCAACTCGTCCCCGGAAAACGGGGAGGCGCGCCAGGCGCGCCGCCGCCGTGGACCTTTATTAATCCTGTTGATTGATGGTTCTTGGTGAAACCTACTACACATATTAAATAAGACACTTTGTACTTTTCCACTGTATTTTAATTTTCACCTGACCGGTTTCGCCTCACGGCATTCTCAAAGGTTCTAACAAACCTTTGAGAATGCCGTGAGACGAGAAATGTTGAATGAATGAAATGGAAATGTCTTATTCAATATGGAATGATGTTATATTAATAAGACTTATTAAAGACATCTGCTTATTTAAAAGAAGAAGAAGAAGAAGGAAGAAAAAACATTTATTATCTTTATATTTATTAACTGCATGGTTCCCGGCAGAGTAGAATTTGGACCACCCCATCTCTTCCCATGTGGTGTCGTACAAGGCGACTAAGGGATAGGGCTGTTTAACATCTGACAGATATATACAGCCCAGTCTCAGCCTCAGAAGCATGGCTTGAGTCAACAATAGTGCCCGAAATACGGCAATAGGCTCACCTCCTATTACGTGGGACCGAATACAAATATTGGTGAAATGTGGGTGATAATTCACCTCTGCCTAACCCTCCGGGGATAAATGCGTGATTATATGTATGTATGGATGTATATTTATTAACAAACCACGTGTATAAATCGTTTTCGATGACGGTTAAGCACTAGTTCTTCACGGTCACCCAAAACGGAATTAATTCGCCTCACTTAACGCATGTATGAGTGCAACAGAGCATGCACTAATCTGTGAGTACATCGGTTCTGTGGGGCTGGCGAGAACAAAGTAAGTATAACGACTAAACAAAAACAAAAGTCTTATATGCTAAGGCAGTTAAGAAGCACAGCCCGCGCTAGTCACCGTATCTTAGATACACTCGCAGCACCGGAGACAGCCAGAAATACATTTTTATATAATATGACATTTATATGTTTTTATATATTGAATATTTATATTGATTTGATTTCATGTAGATTAAGATTATTTTTTAATGAAATTTCAAAGCAATTGGTTGCGCCTCATTAATAAGCAATTAATATGCTAACATCGCCCCAAGGTTGTTGTATAGAAGAATGTCGAATGTCTAAGGCGTGTTAATGTACCTAAATTGACCAGAGCATTACCCCTATACGGGACTGGTCGCATGTTCAAGTTCCGCTTTAGACATTCCCTTTTTCCAATTTTAGTCAATAAATTAAGATTTGACATGTTATTTTTAAAGACATTGTGTACTCCTTGTACTACTACGTTCCACAACAAATATTCCACAACATTCTACACAACGCTATCTCTAGACTCATGGTAAGCATAGCTTAACTAGCTTGTGTTATGGAATCTACAATGCGGATAAACATACTTAATTTTTATTTTATAAATACGTACATATCATACATGGATCAATGATGATGATGATGATTCAACTTTCTGAAGGGCTCCTTATGACAAACCTTTATATGCTTCTTTACAGACATACGTAGCCAATATCCTGTTGGCTGTGAACCCTTACGAAGATATAAAAGACATGTACTCATCGACCACTATCAAGAAGTACCAGGGGAAGTCGTTGGGAGAACTGCCACCACACGTATTTGCACTGGGTATGTTATTGCTGTAACACTAGATGTAGTTTAGTATACTTACTTTTGTTAAGATATCAAGACATATCATCATAAATCTCTCTTCTGAACGAAGGTATTAAGTACTCAGAAAAATCGCAAGAAAAAAAAAGATCAACATCGACTCCTCAGAATGTTATTAGCAACATTCTACATAACATTAATAATAAAATTAGTCCCACTACGAGTAGCATCCAAAACTTGCAGTTTGGAATCGGTTTTATGGAAGGGACTGCCGCCTAACCTCCCAATCCCGAGAAGAAAACCTGCGTCAAATTGCTATTAACTATTCTGTGGTTAAAATTCTTCCCTCAATCTGCACGTAAGTTTACTGTCTTCCAAGTGAGGTTGTCTTGTGGGGTCCCATACACCCAACACACTTCCTCTATCTAGGTCAAATCACTGGGGTTTGAAATGAGTTCTTGTATATGGTATACTATATAGCCAGAGCTCACTGGAGAGTTTGTGTTGTCAGTGAGAAGACTAAAGGTTTGCCCTGCTTTGTCTTCTACACTGACGGCACAGAAACTCTATGCTTACAGACTCGGCAGCGCGAATGTGACTCCTCTAGTGTTAAACACGTCTATAGGCCACGGTAACCACTTTCCATCAGATGGACCGAGTGCTAGTCTGCCACCTAAGGGGTATTAAAAAAATAATACTACGTGAGGTTAGCATCTACAGCTCATAATTGCACGAATAACGACTTAGCAATTACAAAAATATAAAACGTTTCCAACCAATATTTTATTAGTATTTAGTTGCACTATTGAGAAATAATGCATTTATTGTACTAGACTCGAGCATAAACATACTTAGATAATAAATATTTATTATGAAAATGTTTTTTTTTACAGCTAACCCTCAACTGCTCACTTGGTTATTAATATTATTTTACTATTATATTTCAGCTGACAAAGCTTTCCGCGATATGAAGTCTCTGAAGCAATCCCAGTCGATCATAGTCTCCGGAGAGTCCGGAGCGGGCAAGACAGAGTCCACTAAGTACATTCTGAAGTATCTCTGCGACTTATGGGCTAAAGGCGCTGGACCCGTGGAACAGAAGATATTGGACGGTGAGCACATTGACATGCACAAATGTTATCATCTATCTTCTTCTGTATGTACATTAGCGATTGTATTTTGGCCACGGTCCAGAGAAAGATGAATGGAGCTATCTATACATAATAGCTTTTCCGCATCGTTATAAGCACTTTGTCATCTGGTTAAAATTGACTCATTGTTCTTAAGGCGGTTTTCAACGCCTGGGTCGGCCGGGGTACGAGGGATATGCCCGGGTGTTTTGGTCGGTTCTAGTCCGACATAATCTCTTCCACCGGCTCCGGTGGGGAGGTATCCGTGGAAATTTTGCGCACGTAAAAAAAGACGGTTTTCAACGATGCATAATTCTGCAGATTTAATCACGCACGGCAGACGACTCCATACAACCATATACCGCGTATCAATTGTTTTCTATGCATGCGATCCGACTCACTGCTACTCACTTGTCGTACTTCTACAGACTACTCTCTGTCCTCAGTGCGTAGGTGCAGGCTGATACCCGACTGTCTGCAGAATCACCCACCATGTATAACCGCCTTTGCGCCATAATGATTTGCATTGTCACGTGTATGGTTAAGAGGATCATTTTTTTTTTAAATAGTACACGTCAATTAGATTTACCTTATAACCTTCGTATTAACGGCCAGTGGTGTGTTGGACCGACGATATACGTTTACTTTTTTTTATGGAAATGCTGGCATTCAATAATAATCGAAATTACTAGTACTCTCAATAACCTTGCATATGTTAGAAGTGGGTCAAAAGAAATATTTGAAATATTGCATAAATAAGTAATATGATGACATCGTTTCAAACGAAAAAGTAGACATTTAATAACTTAGTGGTTAATGAGACGGCTTTAGAAGTTCTTGGGTTCGAATCCTGGCTTTTACACTATCAACGTGAACCCACTCCTACAACATAAGCAATATAGATTATCTGAAGGGGTTAGCGGGAATACTAATGTCGGGGTACTAGATCTTATCTTTTGCATACTAGCTAATCCCAGTCGCCTCTGAAGCTTTCAACTAGAGTCTGGAGTCAGCTTATTTTAAAATAATAATCTCACTTGCTGATTGACAGACAGGCCTCTGGTGTAGGTCAGACACCAGTCGCTTGAAAATGCGAGCTTTGTATAAGACTGGGACTCGCATTCGAATGAAGAAAATAGGAAACAGCTGTAGAATATTGCCTCAGCGAGCCTCTCGCTGTTGTATACCAACTCGATTCTTCGAATAAGAAGAACTATTATAATATGTACTGTAATAAACAGCAGGGGGTATATTCTCGACTAGTTTATTCATAAATTAGATATAATTACACGTAGGTACAATTCTTGAATTCTCATGATAATCCTCTTTATTCCACGAGCGCCGACAATGTAATCCCGCCAAAAACATTAACAGAGTATATCCCTTTATTCCGTCGTACGCTACCGACAACTTCTCACCACTTCAAGTTGTCGGTGTTGCCGGCACAATAAATACAATCTGAATTAATAGATTATACAAAATATAACAACTGCGCTATAAATCGTTGTTATAATTTTAATTTATTTTTTTATTGTACTTTACTAACTAAACGTTACAGTACCTATACGGTAGAGTGCCAACTCTCTCGCACAGCAAACGATCCTTGACGAAGATATACGACTCCTCCCGAATAAGTCCGCGTCCTACCGCCCTCACTACAGTTGCTCGCTACTCGTTGGCTATACGAGTCAGCAGTGCAATTCTGTAAGAGCACATCGGCGAGCCCAACGATGCGACATCGATGCTTCGAGGATGTGTCCGAATTTGGCATTCTCTAACTTGTACACTAGCGCTCTATAGGCTCTAAGATATGATGTACGTTGTAGGAACTATTCATCAATCTGGATTGTGATTGGCTACATCGTCGATACATCCATAACACTTATCGTCATTGGTCTATTCTCTTGAATGTGCTAATGTCACAGAGTGTACTTTCAGACGGTAGCATGAGGAGGCAGTTTGGTACTCGCGAACCTACTTATCTTTTTTTATACATGAACTACTGTGTAAGATTAAATGATACCCCAAGATTTCTCATGTATTTTTTACTATGAGGACCCGTACCTCATATTTACGCTGGGAGGTAGGACACGGCGGTATTCCGCCCAATTGAGCAGTCCGACTGGGGAAGTACCGCCGCCCTACAGAATACCGCGGCTATAATAACTTCGTGTTGTGTTCCCAGCGGTGAGTAGGGTAGCCAGAGCTCACTGGAGAATTTGTGCTGTCAGTGGAAAGACTAAAGGCTTGTCCTGCTTTGTCTTCTACACTGACGGCACAGAAACTCTGTACTTACAGGGTAGGCAGCGCGACTGTGACTCGTCTGGTGTTACAAACGTCCATAGGCCACAGGTAACTACTTTCCATCAGGTGGGCCGTGTGCTTGTCTGCCACCTAAGTGGTATAAAAAAAAAGAATGATTATAAGAACCATAACATTATATAATATCTCTGAAAACTACTTCAATTGACTCATTACATATGTATATATGTAGTGCGCAACATAAGATTGTGTATAATTTCATGCACATTCTTGCACCTAAGGCCTTTTTATTTATACTTTTTGTGAGTCCGTAACTATTATGTAAATTATTTTGTATTCTGAACGCTTTATGACCCTGTGTATTACTTACACCTAATAAACAGCTGTTTTGAATGCTTTTGCGCGTCGATGTAGGCACTTTGTCATCTGGTTTTTCTCATTGTTCTTAAGGCGATTTTCCACGATTCATGATCCGCGTATCATTGCTTTCCATATATGCGATCCGACTCACTGCTACTCACTTGTTGCATTTCTGCAGACATTTTTACATTAATGCATTACACTACTGACGTGAACCCACTCCTAACTCAAACAATTCAGCTTAGCTTAGAGCAGCAGGGTTAGAGGCAATATTAGTTATTTTGGTTCTTATATTTAAAAAAAAAATGAATTTTATAATTTTTCAAGCAGACAGAGAACAAATACTGGCAACTATATGGTTCTTTTTCCAACACAATTGGGGTCGGTTTTCTAGTCTTATTGTGAAGCGGTTAAATTTCGATCTTTTCCGTGATGCGACTGTCAGCTAACCTCCACAACCCACTGGCAATATCGGAGTTTTTTTTTATATAGGACACGTCAATTAGACTTCGCCTTGCCTGATGGTAAGCTGAAGGCAAAGTCCCAAAAAAGAGGGTCACCATTACTCACACATACCGTGTGACAATGGTAACACTCAGCTTGACGGCCTCGTCATATACTTTTTACGCCCCATTTAAAGGACCCGGGACTGTAGGAAGAAGGAAACACGTGAGCTGGTAATGAATTCCAGGCTTTAATGGTGCGACAGTTTTGTAATTAGATTTGTTATCGAACTTCTTAGGTTCCCAATTACCCGTAACGAAAGCCATAGATGTTTGTGCTCTCCGAGTAGGATTATTTAACGTTATATTTACTCAATTCACTTATCCTTTTACAGCCAATCCGATCCTAGAAGCATTCGGCAATGCCAAGACAACTCGCAACAACAACAGCTCCCGTTTCGGCAAGTTTATGGAGGTTCACTTCAACAACAAATACCAAGTGGTCGGCGGCTACATCTCCCACTATCTTCTAGAAAAGTCTAGAATATGCACGCAGAGCGCAGAAGAGAGGAACTACCATGTGTTCTATCTGCTGTGTGCGGGCGCGCCACAGGAGTTACGGACTGCGTTGAATATTACGAAGCCGGATGATTATTCGGTGAGTATTTTTTAATATATTCTTCTGTGTTTTTATTATGTTGTTATTGTTTGTACAAATTATACCTACAAATACAAGCAAAATTTTTTTTATTGCCAATTAAATTGTGCGATTGGGCATTTGACACCTATTATAAAGAAAGAAAAAATGTATTGTGTATGATAGCCTATAAATACGTAAATAATAACTATACAAAATATATTTCACAAAAAGATGAATTTTAAATACTTATTTTATTTTTACACAATAAAAATGAGATTTTTTGTCTGTGTGTCACATAAAGTATAACAAAAACCGGTTGACAGATACTGACGTGACGTAACTTTAAAAAAATTACTTGGCGTAACGTTAACTTTCGTTGGTTGGTCTCCTCGTGATATTATTTAATGACGTCACGCGCAGAATGTCACGTGACCGACCATTTATTTAACAGTGTTTAACAAAGTGAAATGTGTTTTTTTTTCTAATTAATAAGGTTTTTACGGGAAAGTGATGATTTGTAATAGGTATTAAATAAATTTCTACATCTTTTTTCCGAAATCTGTCAAATACCCAATTGTAAAAATAATTTAAAAGTCAAAACTATTTTGCGAATATTTCTTTCTGTAAAAAAAAAATCATCTTGATTTCGTTTCATATTAAATACACTAGTTAAATAAAGTATTTACTATGCTAATACATAATTATAATAGTTGTAAATTTCCACTAAGAGAAAATATTTGTTCAGCTCTGAAGAATCTTAATGACAACAAATACCTACTCAAGTTCCACCTGCTTTGACCCTTCAGAACAGACTTACCAACCAGACTTTCCAAAATACATTTTCGTATAATGTCCGCACTACACGTTGGCGAACGTGTTGGCCAACACTTGTTGGCGAATGCGTAGAACAAGGGTTTGTGCCATTCATGATATGTGGCGCCGCGCCACAGTTCGCGAACGTGTAGATTGGACATAATACATAAATTCAAACAACACTTTCACGATCTACTTTAATTCCTTTCTAGCAAACATTATTATCGACATTAAAAAAAATTCACAAATTCAAAAAACAGTTATATAAGTAGAAGAAGCAAAGCTATCATGTGGTATGCAGCTGCTAGCAAGTGGAAACATGTGCTCTCTGCTTACCCCATAGGGAAAAAGTCACGACTATATATGAATATTTACAATATTATTATGAATCTTTCAGTATTTGAAGAACGGCTGCACTCAGTACTTCACGACGCCCGCTTCCCAGAAGAAAATAGGTGCTAACCGTCAGAGCAAGCAACAACAGGCCAAGGGCGGGCTGAGGGATCCGATACTAGACGATGTGGAAGACTTCGAGAGATTGCATCAGGTAACGTTGAAATGATACATTTCATATTATTGGATAACATGGCGTGCATTGGGAGAGGCCTATGTCCAGCAGTGAACTGCGGTGGGCTAATTGATTGATCAGTATCAAAATAAACGGGATATTTACCATGTTTTATTGTTTTGAGTTTCTGATATTTCGGCGCTGTTGCAAGCACCATGATCACGGAGGAACTGTAATAGTGGCGGTGAACAGTGAAAAAGTTTTTTCTAAGAGTAATTATAGCGATCTACCCTCTTTCGAGTTCTTTTACTACGCGTATCTGCACTACTATTGGTTTCACTCTCACTACAAACTCGAACCCGAACTCGATCACGTTCATGACACACGATGCTTACTGTATCCACTCGCGATTTTGTTTTGGCTTGTTCCCGTTTGTTTTTGCAAAGACGAAATATCGGAAACTCAAAACAATGAAACATGGTAAATATCCCGTTTATTTTGATACTGATGTGAGTGGCCATGATAAGGTTAAAATTAGGTTTCTTTCAGTGAGGTCGTGAGGTACCCAAATATCGAGCTTTTTATGTATCCAGTGTTTTTCAAATGCGCCAAAACTATTTTGTGGTCAATTCCCAGTTCTTTAGCTACGTCGTAACTACTGATATGCCGATCTTGCTACACTTTTTCAAAAATGGCATCCATTTTATCCGTAATGGGGCGACCAGAGCGACGTGCATCTTTGACATCAAAATTTCCGTAATGAAAACGTTTAAACCCAATTTGTTCTCCTCTCATCGTCTTGCGTTGCATTTTTACCTTATGTAATAAATTTTTTAAATGTATCGAATTTCTTCATTAGATTCACCCATGTTGACAGTACGAAAAACAAATGAAAATCACACATTTTCCTAATTTGAATTTGGAATTATGTTTTTTAAAGTTTTAACTTTTAATGATACCGAAACCAGCCAGATACAAAAGCCAAAGAGATTTTATTACAAGTTCATACATATTATAATGCGAGAAGACTTTTTCCTCAACCTAATATATCTTAATCGATTTACAGAACTTTTGACATGACATGACATTAGTTGCAGTTTTAATAGAATAAGTTCCTAAGCTGTCTAGGCGTTTTTATATTGACGTTTTGTAAGTGCCATTTTAGTGGTCTAGACACACTTTGTCTTCTGTTCGCAGGCGCTATCCCGCGTCGGCCTTACCGAAGCGGAGAAGAAGTCTGTGTACTCCGTAGTGGCGGGCGTGCTGCACCTCGGCAACGTGGAGTTCGAGGAGGACACGGGGCCGCGCGGGGGCTGCCGCGTGACCCCCGCATCCGAGGCGGCGCTAGGTGCGGCGGCGGCGCTGCTGGGCGCCGACGCGGGCGAGCTGCGCATGGCGCTGGTGTCGCGCCTCATGCAGAGCGCGCGCGGGGGCGCCAAGGGCACCGCCATCATGTACGTGCGCCTGCGCAGGCCGACACACACGTTATCGTAACCCCGCGTTTAGACTATGGGCTTGTCCTGCTTTGTCTTCTACTGACAGCACAGAAACGGCGGAAAAGGAGGTAGGACACGGCGGTATATCCGCCCGATTGAGCAGTCCGACTGGGGTAGTACCTCCGCCCTACAGAATACCGCGGTTATAATAACTTCGTGTTGTGTTCCCGGCGGTGAGTAGGGTAGCCAGAGCTCACTGGAGAATTTGTGCTGTCAGTGGGAAGACTAAAGGCTTGTCCTGCTTTGTCTTCTACTGACAACACACAAAATCTGTACTTACAGGGTTGGCAGCGCGACTGTGACTCCTCTGGTGTTACAAACGTCCGTAGGCCACGGTAACCACTTTCCATCAGGTGGGCCGTGTGCTTGTCTGCCAACTATGTGGTATAAAAAAAAAAAAACACCACGAAACAACTTCTAAACTTGTTTAGAACAAAACTTGTTGAAGAGGATGTAGTTCAGCAGTTGGACTGGGGAAGTACCTCCGTCTTACAGAAATACCGCGGTCATAACAAACTCGTGTTGTGTTCCCGGCGGTGAGTATGGTAGCCAGAGCTCGCTGGAGAGTTTTTGTGCTGTCAGTGGGAAGACCAAAAGCTTGATCCCGCGTTGTCTTTTACAATAACGGCACAGAAATTCTCAATGCTTACAGGGTTGGCAGCGCGAGTGTCACTCTATTGCTTTTGCATACGTCCATAAGCCACGGTAACCACTTTACATCATGTGGGCCGTGTGCTTGTCTGCCACCTAAGTGGTATAAAAAAAAGACTAATCAAAACACAAATACTTGTTTTGTACATGTATCTCAGATAATTTTTCGTTTACATAGTATGTATAGCCAACAAGTTGTAAACAAATATAAAACACATTTGCGTTCACACTGTAGCCTGTGACATGTTGCAACTTGTTAAATACATGTTTTATACTTAGGTGTAAACGAGGGATTACGACGACACTGTTATTTAACTCGAAACTTGTATCTGTGCCTGAGTCTGAGCTGTATACAATCTGTCTGTAAACAATGTTAAACAGCCCTATCCCTTAGTAGCCTTGTACGACACCGCATGGGAGGAGATGGGGTGGCCCAAATTCATTCTGCCGGAAATCACGCGTGTTCTACTAGAGTTTCATATTGACT
Organism: Eilema griseolum; assembly: GCA_963662185.1. Taxonomy (NCBI): domain Eukaryota; kingdom Metazoa; phylum Arthropoda; class Insecta; order Lepidoptera; family Erebidae; genus Eilema; species Eilema griseolum. The sequence goes on from OY759238.1 coordinate 23,950,570, forward strand.
AAAACAGATAACAATTCCTCAATTTCGATAAATCGTTTATAATTGTACACATTACGACCAAACCGTTTTGACAAAATTAACTCTTAAAAAATACATACATACATATAAATACACCTTTATCCCCGGAGGATTAGGTAGAGGTGAATTAACACCCACATTTCACCAGTCCCACGTAAAAGGGGATGAGCCTGTCGCCGTCTTCCGGGCACTATTGTTGATGGTGTTAGAAAATGTTCCGCAGGGTGCCCCTCAAGACGTACGAGGCGTCGAACGCGCGCGACGCGCTGGCCAAGGCCGTGTACAGCCGCCTGTTCGACTACATCGTGCACCGCATCAACGCCAGCATCCCCTTCCAGGCCTCCGCCTACTACATCGGCGTGCTGGACATCGCCGGCTTCGGTGAGTGCCCTCTACATTATCGTACGGGCCAACCGCACACTCGTTACTTAGCAATTAGTTGTAGGTCAATAGACGCGTAAACCATATGCACTTTACAGCACAGCAGTTCACGTCCGTATCACGGTCACAGACAAGGTCGACGCGTCCTCATTATCAATCATTTAGTCCTATGTATCAATATATCATAAGTAATATCACTCAATCAACTCTTCTATCACATTCCGGTGTCCCATACATCGCTTTGGTCCTTCGAGCCGGTGTCCCATACACACACCCACACAGTGTGCGTGGATTTTAGTCGGTTCAAGTGTGACATAACCTCCCCCACCGGCCCCGGTGGTGGGGGTATCCATGGGGATTTTGCACACATTAAGTACCTACTGTGTAGGTAGGTGATTTAATAATGGTTTTACAAATTATGATATTTTAAGCAGACTGTTGGATTAAGTAGAATATGTTGTTCTCACGAAATATATAGGGTATACAAAGCTCGACCAAGGTATTAGAGGCCAAGTCAGCCTCACCTGCAGGCTGGTACACCCGCTGATTGACGGTCGAAGTTCTGGCGCAGATTTTTTTTCTTGGGGTTGAAAGGTACCTTGTAACTGTTCACCACCACACATGTTTCCTTTTTCCTACAGGCCCGAGTTCATTAGGAACCGCCATTCCTTGCCTTTGAACTGCGGTCAATTTGGCGCCTCAAATATATAAAAACACAGCAAAGAACAGCATTCGTATATATCAAATATATCAAAAGGCAGAAGAAGTAAACATGTTTTCTTACATTAATTACTTTTGATGGTGAATGGACAAAACCCGGTAGGGGTCGACGTAGACATACGTATGTCAATCAGATCGAAGGCATTTTAAAGAAAGGACATGTCAAGAGTACCTGAAACCGGCGAGAATGTATGAAAACAATAATTATGAAAGTAGAAGAAGCGGGTAAGGATCGTGGCAAGTGGAAAACTGTAGTCTCTGCCTACCCCACTGGGAAAAAGGCGTGACTGTATGTATGTAATAACTTTTACAAATCTTTATAATTATCTGTACTTGTTATCAATTTTATATTTCATTTACAGAATACTTCCAAATGAATAGCTTCGAGCAGTTCTGCATCAACTACTGCAACGAGAAGCTCCAGCAGTTCTTCAACGAACGCATCCTGAAGAACGAACAGGAGCTGTACAAACGCGAGGGACTCAACGTGCCCGAGATCAGATTTGTTGATAACCAAGACTGCATAGGTGCGTGCCTTTATATACTGCTGTAATTAAGCTGTCAGTGGGATGACTAAAGGCTTGTCCTGCTTAGTCCTCTACACTGACGGCACAGAAACTCTGTGCTTACAGGGTCGGCACCGTGAGTGCGACTTCTCTGGTGTTACAAACGTCCATAGGCCACTTTCCATCAGGTGGGCCGTGCGCTTGTCTGCCACCTAAGTGGTATAAAAAAAAACTACGAAAGGGTTGACTCTAATGTACTAATAATAATAATATAATATATCTCTTTATTGTGTGTACACAAAGAACGAATACAGAAAAATAAAATAATGGGATACAGAAAAAACATCTCGCTACAAATTGTACCTTTATACTAATAATGAACTGCTGAGACGAGATCTCGGGTTCGATCCCAGGTTTTACCATGGCACACACTAATGACTTTTCGATGCTTTTCGAAGTTATGTGTGTATTTATCGCAGGTTTATAAGTGCCCGGTTAATGGCAATAGGCTCGCCACCTATTACATTGGGATCTAAACATAAACTGGCGAAATGTGGGTTCTAGCACCTCTGCTAACCCCTTCGGGGATATAGGCGTGAGTTTATGTTTATATTAATAAGACTAATAAATAAATAATAGGTACAGTTTTGTGTCATAACAAGTGGCGGGCTTATTGCACTAGGCAACCAGGAACTACTAGGAGTTTACTCGATTCTAGTTTGAGTGCAAAATAATTTTGATTCCTCACTATCTATATGCTTAGATCTTCCAAGCTTCCCAATGTATTTTTGTGCAATTTTCATGCAACGTTTATATGCATAATACATAACCACGGAAGAACTGGGAATCATCCCGCGCAAATTCGGGGTGGGTTGCTAGTTCTTTGAAAGAGATATAATGTAACACGGTAATTTAGAGACTAATTTCAAGGCTATAAAAACATAGGTCGATGAATGACCTCCGTCCCTCATGAGCGCTTTCCTGAGGGTGACGTGTGGAGCCGCCTATCACCCTGGCAGAAGCAAGCCGGGCGGTGCGCCTCACTCGCCTCCCTGTTTCCGAGGACGAGTTGGGGACTCTGTGTTCCCCACACCTGAGGAGAGACCTAGATTGAGAGAGATGGCCTTGGGTCGGCCGGGGTGCGAGTGATATGTCTGTTAATCTCACCTTCGGAAACCAAAAACGAGCCACAGGCGTCGTGCGTTTCAGTCGGTTCGAGTCCGACATAACCGGCTCTTGTGGCGGGGGGTTTTTCGCACGTATTTTTAAAAAACCGGCTATAAAAATATAATTTAGGTGTATAATGTACAGATCCAAACACTTAAAACTTTTTTAATCACAATACAAATAATACATCCAGCGCAAACAAGTTGAACTTCTACAAAACTACTGATGCTGAATCGCGCTATTGAAGTTTTCGCAATGGATGACATAAATGTACAATATTCCACAGTCCGCAGTTAGCTGTCTAAATCTAAATATCTACTAAAGTCGAAATACTCTAAACTAAATATTAATACAAATGCACCAAATTTTCCGTTTTCCTGTACTAATAATTTGATTTAAATATTGATACATGTGTTCATTATTTCTTTTAGATTTAATCGAGAGCAAGAACCACGGTATATTCCATTTACTTGACGAAGAATCGAAGTTGCCTAAACCGGAATTCGGCCACTTCACGCACTCCGTTCACAAACAACTGGGTATCAACAATAACAGGTGCCTAATTCAAATTACACCATATTTTTTAAGAATTCAAGAACCCATGCTCCATATACAGATCTTGAATATATTTCCTACGCTATGTGAAACAGTTTTTTGATCGGTATCCACATAAACAATTATATACACACATCAACAAAGTCTAGGAAAAACAAGGACATTTCTAGTTTTTATTTAAAAACCATTTCTTGTAATAGTGAGTGTTTTATATCAATAGAAGGGTATTTTTATACCGTTTTTAATTTTAATTTTAATAAAAACATTTTCATATCAAAAATTTTTTTTTTTAAGAAAGTATTGAATAGTGCCAATATTGAGTATTACAACCTTCTATGATTAGGCACAAAAATAACGAGGTAGTAAGAAATACAGTAATTAACCGTACTTTAAACGTTTTTAATAATCTGTAGGACCTCCTAAAGCATTAGCAACAGCTCGACAACGGCGTGGCATACTTAGTATGAGATTGTCAATCATCGTCTGTGGAATATGGCTCCATACACTGCGAAGGTGTAAAAAAAGTTGTTCTTCAGTGTTCAGATTTTCCAAAGAATCACTGAAAGCTCTTCTCCCAAGCAAATCCCAGGCATGCTCTATGGGATTGAGGTCGGCAGACTGAGCAGGCCATTCCAATGTCGTCATATTGTGCTCGCTTAACGCATTAACCACTACCCTCGCGGTGTGTGACCGTGCATTATCTTGCATGAACATAAAATTTTGACCGAACTGCTGTCGATGAGGGATTACCATGGGGTGTTTAACCTCCTGAATGTATTGGTTTGCATTCAAATTGCCCCGTATCCAAACGAGGTCGGTCCTTCCACCAAGGCGAATTCCAGCCCATACCATGATTGTTCCACCTTGGTAAGGATGAACTTCTTGCGGATTCTGGAGACGACTCCGACGTCCAGGAACTCGCCATACACGCACTCTTCTCGAATCAGGATGAAAACCGAAGCGAGATTCGTCGGAAAACAGAATCCGTGCCCATCGATGGTCGGTCCACTGTAAATGTGCGTTAGCCCACAATAAGCGACGACCTCGATTTCCACGTCGAAGAGCTGGAACCGTAAGCGGTCTGCGAGCATGAAGATTGGCTTCGTGTAGTCTTCTCCTGACAGTTTAATCGCTAATAACCACTTGATGCTGAGACTGGAGGCCTGCGACCAACTGACGAGCAGTAATCGTGGGTTGCCGCCTTGCGGAATTTTGCAAGAAACGATCTTGTCGCGGGGTAGTAACCCTATTTCGTCCCCTGTGACGTTCGGCAACATCCCCTGTAGACCTGTAGCGTGCCCATAATCTGCAAATTACGCTTGGTTGGGTGTTGACAGCATCCGCTACGTCGCGTTGAGTTCGTCCAGCTTGCAGCATACCAACAGCCCTTAACATCTCTTCGCGACTTAAATGACGACGTGACATGATGACTACAGTCACAAAAATGCACAAACCATACGTAAAAGACGTATTATTGATAATAAACGTTATTTACAATCAAAAAAAATAATTTTTATTTTGCCTCAGAGAAACTGCACAATCAAACACTTTTAAAAATTTTCCCTCCATATTCGAAAATCATTACTTATTTAAATTTATTTTTAAATTTCGAACAACTCTGTAATCTACTTTATTCTATTTTTATTTATTTGCTGCCAGTTATTTGCGAAACAAGATTTACACGAAAAAAAATAATTGGGTTCATCTTGTTCCCTAGACTTTGTTGAGGTGTTTATTATCGCCGTGAGACGATATATGTATAGAAAAATTTGGATGGTTTCATGCGAAGGTTTAATAACTTAGTGGTAAGAGCATTATATTTTAAAATTTCATTCATATACATACATACATATAATCCTTATATTTTATCCCCGGAGAGTTAGGCAGAGATGAATTATCACCCACATTTCACCAATAATTGTATACGGTCCCACGTAATAGGGGGTGAGCCTATTGCCGTATTTCGGGCACTATTGTTGACTCGAGCAATGAATCTGAGGCTGAGTCTGGGCTGTATATATCTGTCCGATATGTCATTCAATATATATTATTTTCATACGGTACACAGTTGCCATAAAACAGTTGAGACTTGTGACTTGTGGAAAAAATTCGATCTAGATGTGAATAATATTTCCAGATTGCAAGTACCACGCACGTCTAGATTAAAAGCGCATCGCACACTCCGCGACGACGAAGGGTTTCTGCTGCGCCATTTTGCTGGAGCAGTTTGTTATAACACGGTAAGTTGTCTATTTATCGCACATTTTTGAGTATCAATTTTTAGATAGGTACACGTAAATATAAATTTAAGTAATAACAGGGATATTTACTAACTTTTTTCTCCTCGAAAAAGAATCTCCAGCGGGTCTAAAAAGGTCACATTGAGTGATTCTGCTTAGAACTAGTAACTGGATGCATTTCCAGTAGATCTAATACATTCCTATAAAATTCATTTATTCAGTTTAGGCACATAAAGAGCACATCGTCAAAATTTTATAATTATGTATGTCAAGAAATAATATAAAAATATTAAATAAAAAATAAACCATTGGAAAATGATTCTTTCGCTGGTTCGGTAGATTAGTTCTACTGAGAAAATACCAGCAAGAAACTCAGCGAACTACATTAGAACTAGATTATTTATATCGCCACAAGACAAAATATTATCCCAATTAAGTGGCCTTTTTAGACCTGCAGATTACAATAATATAAAGAGGTGCTTAAGTGATTTTTTCTTACAGCAAATAGTTTTAAAGGTAACTGAAAATTCAATTTCTTAGGCCGTCCGAAAACGCTCTGTACAAAATCGTAACAAGTAGATGACATCACGCGCTTGCAACGCTAAGTCCAAATGTGCATACATAATAAGGAATCTAAAGAGTTTAAATTGTAACTTTATTTTTTATTTTATCTATGAAGATTATTGTGTATAACGGCAATTAACTGTTATTTTATTTTTTACAGAATCAATTTATAGAAAAGAACAACGATGCTCTGCACGCCTCCTTGGAATTCCTTGTACAAGAGTCTCGTAGTGCGTTAGTACAACAGCTCTTTGAAACAACTGACAACAACAATGCTAAAGGGAAACTGAACTTTATATCTGTCGGTGCTAAGTTCCAAAGTCAGTTGTCACAGCTGATGGACAAACTCAAGGAAAATGTGAGTATGCAATATATTGTTATTTACTAATGTTTTGGCTTTAAACTGAAACATTCCGTACGTCCCGCGTACTACAATAATTACGGCGTAAGTATAGTAATATAAGTGGTAATTACATATTTGAGCCGTTTGGGGTCGAGACGCTGGGATCATGGGGTCCAAGTCGTCCCGTCTTTTGTTTAGAGAAATTTATAAACGTTTAATTGACGCTATCCGTGACCAGAGGGCTGGTGTATCCCTTGCGCAAAGGATTGGTGTTGCCATTCTAATTGGCAATTCCTTTCAGCCTTCTGGTCACCCTCCCGGTTGACGTGATGGGGAGGAAATTCTTTGACGCCTGAATCTGCAGGATTGTTTAGGTATATTCTGTTATTAATAAACCAATATTAAAGGTTAATAATTGTGAATAGGTGTAATAATTTTGCGCTAATGCAATCAATAAGTTGACAAAGATTTATCGAAATGTAGTTTGAATAATAGGAAACTATTGTAAATTTGAAACTTCAGATGGATTCACTAGTTGAATAAATGGATTATGAATATTCTTCTTTCCAACTGTAATACTTGGAAGCTACAAAACATTCATAGGTCATTTGTTTGTATAAAAGATTTATGGTAATAAATCCCCTAATACTATGGTTTGAAGTCTCCTAATACGGGCATTATTTGCTTAAAAGGAGGGTTCAATCACAAAATTGGAACACCGAACTGTATGATGCCAATAAACTATTTTATTTATAAAATAAGTATTATAAACACAAAAATTGCATCATATTAAATGATAATAATTCTACAAATTGATAATTCTTTGAAAAAAGTATCACAAAAATACTTCGACCGTGACAGGACTCGAACCTGCAATCTTCGGATCCGAAGTCCGACGCCTTATCCATTAGGCCACACGGTCTGTTGACGAAAGGGTCCATATAGCAGTTCATTTTGAAGTTCAATTTGAATTTTTGTTGTTGTTGATTTATCAAATTAAACGTAATGTTCTTTAAAAAAACCCTAATGAAATATTTACTCTGCTTCGAGAATTTTTAAATGGATGGTATTTAAACGTATATCAGAAAGAGTACATTTTGTACGACAAAATAATCCAAATGCACATCAAAAATACTGATTGAGCACCAACAAACTACTGCAAGTAAGTAGTTAGTTAGCAACCAACCAATTATAAAAAAGTGTGGTGGGTGGTGATCATTCTGAACTTAATTAGATGCACAATCAGTATTTTTACTGAACGCGAAAATATTATTATTTTTAAATAGGCACCTACCTACCGTAGTATGGCAGTGTTGCTTATTGGTAACTCTGGTGAGATTATTCGAGTATTGACACTTTTTTGTCCGTTTAGTTCCTACAGAGGATCTACAGGGAATAACCCGTTTTTTAACCGAGTTCTAGAAAGAAGGTAGTTCTTAATCCGGATGTTTATATTTTTTCATGTTTGTACTCGCTGTAGCTTTTTGTGGACGGATTTGCGAATTATTATTTTTTTCAGAAAGGGTATATTCCTAAATGGTCCCATTATCATTTTGTGAAGATCTGGTGAGGGGTTTCAGAGACAGACCGACAGAACTCTTCCATAAATACCAGGAAATCAGCTGCGATAGCTGCAAACGCATGTTATTGCATTATTTATGCAAAACCAAATCATAACATCACGGCTGTATCCTTTGAATGGGTACCCAGAAGTGTACATAATATTCAGCTATGTTTTTGATATTTTATGCTCCGATTTTAAATATTTTTTATATTCGTTTAAGTTTAGCCTTGAGGTAATCGTATATAATTTTTTTTGGGATTGTAACTTGGGTACCGGAGATTCACAAGGGAACTCTTCAAAATCAAATAGAAAGTGTGGAATATGTGAAGTATAGTTATATTTATGACTATACTTTACCACGGTAAGTACAATACTTCACGATTATTTGGACTACAAAGGCAGACAACACAACTTCTTAGTGATGTACAGCATAAATGGAATGCTCCAGATTCCGACTACGCAGGTTGATAATGGAACTCCTTAACGATAAAGAAAATGAACCAAGTTGTACAAAAAAATGCACTGAAACGTAAAAATAATAATACAGATATACCTCAAAGGATAAAAATGCGCTTAAGATTGCCTGAAGTCGGTGCCAACATAGAATGTAGGTGTGGACGATTGGCAATTACGTTAATTCCGACATGTCTCCCCGTCTTGAACGCTACACGCCACACACATTTACAAAAAATAGTGTTGTGGCGGGACTTTGGTTATGGACATCCCTATAGACTAAGGGTTTTTAATTTAGTCCTTTAGTAATAAAACATTCAATAATCTTTAGTCTATAGGGATGTCCATAGTCCCATAGTCTATAGGGATGTCCATAACCAAAGTCCCGCCACAACACTTCACACATGAACTTCTATAAAAACATTAAATAAAAAAATATTTACTTATCTATGGGGACTTTTGATATTTCTTGTATTATAGTCTATTCAAGACCCCACCAATTTTCAGCATTGCGAATTTATGGCTTGCATAAATTCGCAGTGCTGTGTTGCTGTGCATAAAATCTTTATTTCGTCTGGATTTATAGCTTTGTAAATCATCCTGTCACTAACCTAGGGAGCGGAGCAGTATTCATAAATGTCCATAAATCGGGTAGATTCTCATACATTAGTTGACATCTATTGTATTACGGGCATATCTTCTTCATCTAAGCGTTAATTCCAGTTGCATCCGAAGCTTTCACTTCGAAGTCTGGGGACCGCTTTACCAGGCTAACTGCGGATTTGGCTTGTTGAACTTTTTAAGGCTCCAACTACCCGTAACGACTGCCATAGATGTTGGTATGGTAACGGGGCCCTACAGCTTAACGTGCCCTCCGAGTCACGACCAACCCAGTGCAAATACTAATATTTATGTATACAAATATTTACTCTGAGCGGGGATCGAACCCGCGCCTACTGCGTAGCGGCCTCGTTCACAACCGCCACGCGACGTGCGCTGTCCATTGAATTACGGGCATAATATGGGTTAAAGGGATGCAACGGGGGTCCAAAATATATCTCGTGTAAAGCTGAGGAATGACGGTCAGCTGAACAGAAGGTGCGGCGTGAACGGGGTCAGAATTCCACATTGGCATTGTTTATTTTTCTTTGTTTTGTCCATCCTGGAAGCTGGTGATGTATGTTTCTGCGTATGACTATATTATATAGGTCGTATTTGACAGGGCACGAACTTCGTGCGCTGCATCAAGCCCAACTCGCGCATGGTGGGGCGCTCGGTGGAGGGCTCGCTGGTGCTGACGCAGCTGCAGTGCAGCGGCACGGCGTCGGTGCTGGAGCTCATGGAGCACGGCTACCCGTCGCGCGCGCCCTTCCACGACCTGCACTCCATGTACAAGCAGTTCCTGCCGCCCAAGCTGCAGGGCCTCACGCCCAAGCTCTTCTGCGAGGTGAGTACTGCTAGTGCTGCACTGCAGCAGCTGCTCTCCGCTACTCTGCTGCTAGCAATATTTGCTGCAGCGCCTCACACTTAAACTCTTCTGTGAATAGATTAGTTTAGTTATAAAATTGTGTGAACACCAATCAAAATATGCACAAGTAGATGAAATACAAAAGATTATGGAGTTACATAGCCTATATAGCCTACAAATAAGCATACACAGAGTTATTTGTATGATCTTCTATTACTCTGCTGAGATGAGGTCTCGGGTTCGATCCCAGGTTTTACCATGGCACACACCAATGACTTTTCGATACTTTTCGAAGTTATGTGTGTATTTATCGCAGGTTTATAAGTGCCCGATTAATGGCAATAGGTTCGCCAATGTTATAACATTGGGATTTAAACATAAACTGGCGAAATGTGGGTGCTAGCACCTCTGCCTACCCCTCCGGGGAAATAGGCGTGAGTTTATGTTGTTATATTATGTTTATTACTCAACTCCTATCGATCCAATTTCCACTAACAATACAGAAAAGATCACTGAATTATTCGCCAAAATATGCCTAACGTCTAATATTTTCCACACTAATATCTACCCTAAAATCCCACACAAAAAGTCTATTTTACATTGTATCTCTTCCCAGGCGATCGTCCACAGTCTCGGTCTCGCCGACAAGGACTACAGGTTCGGCGTGACGCGTGTGTTCTTCCGCCCGGGCAAGTACTCGGAGTTCGACACTATGATGAAGTCAGACCCGGAGAACCTCAAGTCTATAGTCGACGCCATTCTGTCGTGGCTCGTCAAGTCTAGATGGAGGAAGTCTATATTCGCTGTGCTCTCTATCATCAAATGTAAGTTTTTATGACGAATTTATTTGTGTATATGTTTTGTAATTGATTAAAAAGAAATCAATCTGTAGAGTGAAGAAAAAAACTTAGTTACTGAGATCTACATTCCAGAACAATGCATCTCGCAATCGACTCTTAAAATTTAGTACTGTCATCTAGAATACAATCTGTCCTCTGTACCCCTAGCACGAAAATGTACCGTAATCGTATCGTAAACGTTTCGAGAGAATGAAGCATTGTGATTGGCCGCCTGCCTACTGTGAACCTGTTTGTGTGTGAAGCCGGCCAATTGCAAGGCTCCGATCTCTCGATACGTTTACGTTACGATAACTATAGATTTTCGTGCTACGGGTACTATTATATACCGAGTATTGTTCTGGAATATGGATAATTGTTTTTTTCTTTTCTAAATAAAGTATGTTTATAATAATTGTCCAGTACTCCGAGGCACGCCGCTAGCTAACTGAAAACGCCTTAGTGTTAAGTAACTAGTTGATAAGGTATACAAACGATTGCTCCTTACGCCGCACCGCGGGCTTCAAGGAACTTAGTTAATTAATTAATAACAAATGGTTGCTCCTTCTGCCGCAGTGCGGCCTACGGCTAAATTATTGTATAAATACACGTACATTTCGGCATTAATGTTATGATACGAATTGGACACGAATATGATACGAAAACAATACCCATTAGAAGAATAAACAGTTGGAAGAAGAAATTGCTGTTTTATTCACCTGATAACAGATAAAAGTATACAGTCCACAACAATAATAATTCATTTATTTGCCAGATAATTAAAATCCATTGTTTTGTTAGTAAATATTTAAATCTATGTTAGTACTTATATATTACAAAAGATTGGTGCATCTTATAGACATGCCTTAATATGTGGCACTCATAGCCCCTGTCCACAAGTACCTTGAGCATACTGTTGCCACTGCCGCGCATTCCATACAGCATTGACGTCATTTTTTTGCGCCACAATGCTGCGAAAGAGTGGTTAGTCATGATTAACACGTTTTTGGTCGCGCGGTATGTTTCTTTTACGTTCCTCACATTCAGAGTTCGATCCCGGATCAGAAATATTTAATATTGTTCTCTTGTTGCATGACTTGAGTTAGCAATAGTGCCCGGAATACGGCAATAGGCTCACCCCTTATTACGTGGGATCGATTTCAATGATTGGTGAAATGTGGGTTTTAATTCACCTTTACCTTACCCTCCGGGGATAAAAGCATGATTATATGTATGTATGTATATTTTCTTGATAATTCTCCGTAGTGGTACAGAGTGTGCAAAAACGCTCGGTTGAAAGACTAACTTTCCATTACCTGGAAAAAAAGTACATACGACCAACTTGGAACCATTGATACTGCGTTGTGTTTTAAGAGTTCTCACTGTGTCTATTCACATTACCTATCACCTAACATGATACCATGGTAGGATCTTCCCTTTTGATTTGAGCCGAACACCATAGTCTGTCTGTGGCGTAGCAGTAGAACGTTCGACTGCTAAACGGGGGGCGCGGGTTCGATTCCCGCTCAGTGCAAATATTTATATGCATGAATATGTGTATTTGCATTGATCTGGTTGTTTCTATGTATGATATGTATGTATTTACAAAAAAAAAAGTATCTAAGTATGTTTATCCGCATTCTAGATTCCATAACACACGCTAGTTAAGTTATGCTTACCATGGGTCCTATATAGCGTTGTGTAGAATGTTGTAGAATATTGTTTTATTTTTTTTTATTTCGCTATATCGAACTCAAATGTACGATGATATATTAATATAACACTTATTTGCCTCACAGTAAAGAACAAAATCGAGTACCGCCGCAAGTGCCTGATCCTCCTCCAGAAGACCATTCGAGGCTACCTCGTGAGGCGCAAGCACCGCCCGCGCCTGCGCGGCATCACCAAGATCAACGCGCTGCAGAACAACCTTAAAGACATGGAGGCCGTCACCGCGCAGCTCAACAAGGACAAGGAGGGCGCGCAGAAGAACATCGATAACCTGAGGAATACTATCAAGAATGCTTGTGTTAACATTAAAGTGAGTATGCTAATGGCCAAGGTTGACACTCAGTTTATTAGGAACCCCCAGTGTTGCTTCCTTGGCTGTGTTTTACCGTCTCTACCTACGTGAGTGTTCTGATGAGCTCTTCCAACTAATCCCACCCTCTCCTTTCGTACACAGGACAACACGTGCAGGGCTTAGATATCACCCTCAATCTGTGCAAGCTGAGTGCCACCATTGTAACATTACTTAGCGTCTGTAATGGTGACACTCTTTCCTGAGACTCTACCTTTAGCTTACCATCAGGCGAGGTGAGGTCAAGTTGGCGTGTCCTTGATTAAAAAAAATCCCCAAAGGATTTTTTTACGTGCGGAAATCCTTACGAATACAATTGGGTATTTGATTGACTAGTCAAATTAGTTACTTTTTACTAAACGTCAAAACTGTAAGTTATAAGGAAACTTGTATGAAATACATTATTGTGACGTCATTATGTTCCATAGGCAAATAATTTACTATTATTATGTGTTAGGTGGATGATTAAAAATAAATAAAAACGATAAAATAAGAACAGACGAAACTTGTACCACTCTTTTATCATTCTTAATTTAATAAGCTGAGTTAAATAATTTATTTTAGATGTAAATTCCCCCCTACAATTTGCTGCCATCGGGGGTGGTTATGTCTGACTCGAAGCGATTAAAACAGACAGCCGTGTGTCTCAGGCCATCACTTGCCGAGGGTTAGGTTAGGTAGCTTGTATATCCCTCACTTCTCTAGAAAGCAATTCACTGTGAAATATAGTCACACCTTTAGCCGGAGGGTTGGGCAGAGGTGAATTAACACCCACATTTCACTAATAATTGAATTCGGTCCCACGTAATAGGGGGTGAGCCTATTGCCATCTTTCGGGCACTATTGTTGACTCAAGCCATGCATCTGTGTCTGGGCTGTATATATCTGATTTTAAATAGCCCTTAGTCGCCTTGTACGACACAACATGAGAAGACATGGGGTGATCCAAATTCTACTCTGCCGGGAACCACGCACATATTCAATATATCACTCATCTATTTACTTGCTATTTTTTTTGCAGGCAAACGAAAAGATGACCCGCACCGAAATCGACCAGCTATTCTCAAAACTGACGAAGGATGTCGAGCTACAAATGGCAGCACTACAAAAGGCTATGATTGACCAAAAGAACAGGTACTCAATACTATTAACAACTGTGTAATATTCCACAAATGTTTTCAGTTCATAAAGGAACATAGTCAAGCACCTCATGAAAGAGGAGTACAAAATTTCAAATCTGGAATCCTTACTTTAATAAACTTACTACTTACTTCACAAAAATTCCACGTTCATTGAAACAGATACCCTATGAGGAGCGCCTTGCAGTTTTAAAAATTACAACTCTTAAAGAACGCAGAGACAGAGGTGACATGATAGAGACTTTCAAGATCTTAAGTGGACATTACGACATTGAAGACTTTGACAAATTGTTCACACGCAACAATAATAACCACCTCAGAGGCCTAAGACTATCCACCAGCTTCTCGAATAACAATCCACACAAAAACTTTATAATAGGGTAGTGAGAGAGTGGAATAAGCTACCACATGATGTTGTGACAGCCCAGAACATAAACCAATTTAAAAATAGACTAGACCAACACCTTAACCAAAAAAAATTAACTCTAGTGGGCATAAGCAGGATACGGGCATTATCAGTTGCTTCGGCTGCCTGCCTGTTAAAATAATAATAATAATTGTCACGGCAGGCGTCCGTTAGTCTCCCCCCATAGCCCATTCACCAGTCCATCCGATTCTCAATCCCATAGCCCATAATTTAGTTTCCATCGCGGCCACAGCACCGCACAGCAATAGTCTCTGCACCTGGCGGGGACCATCTCCCGGTGTATCATATTGTGCGCTGGGGGATGATATCCGCCATGTGTGTGTATATTCCTAGCATATTAAATTCTCATAAAAGGGCCTCTACGTCTTGGCTTCGGCCCGACGTACGCCTTCCAAAGGCCCGGGACTCCATAGTCCCGAGAGTCAAGGTACTGAGAAATAATAATAATAAAAAAACGAGTTAGTGTCAATTTTGAATTTCCGATATTTCGGCACTGTTGTAAGCACCATGATCACGGGGGAACTGGAGTATTGGCGGTGAACAGAGAAAAAAGTTTTTTAAGAGTAAATATATCGATCTACCCTCTTTCGAGACTACGCGTATCTGCACTACCACTGGTTTCACACTCACTACAAACTCGAAGCAGATCTCGATCACGTTCACGACACACGATGGTTACTGTATCCACTCGCGATTATGTTTTGGTTTGTTCCCGATTTGTAAATATTCCGAATACTTTGATACTAATGTCGAGTGACCATGATAGTTAAAAAAATACATATAAAATATAAGTTCTAAGTGAGTGATATTATATACTACTAAACCCTGTACCATCCCTTTAAGTCATATATGCCCACAGTTTATTAATTTTCAACACTACTCGGGTCCCTTGAGTAGCGTGATGCTATGTAGCCTATAACCTTCCTCGATAAATGGATTGTTAAATAAACAATTTTCCCTTACGAAACAATAGTATATATGCTTCTCTGCTACTCAAAGGTTTGCTAGTAGAGAACTCATATTGAGTTAAGCTCGCCTTTGTACAATTTCTATGAAATAATTTTATTTATGACCTTTTGATTTGATTTGATTTATTTATTTATTTCATGAACAATTTACATTGTGTTTGAAAAAATTTAACCTATAAATTTACTACACATACAATTTACTACATAATTTTAAATAAATTATACAACTTTTTTACGCATGCACAAAATATTACACTTCAGAAAAATAAATAAGAATTAAATACAAAATGTCATGCAAGTAGGTAGATAATTTGATTTGAAGAAAGTCAACTAATTTGATTCAAAATAATACAATTAACTAAGTAAGTGTATGTCAGAAAAAATTGTAGTAAAATTTACACCTACATCATACCATAGCAGAATCATCTTTGTACTGTGTGTGTGGAATAAAATAAAATAAATAGTATCTGAGATTATCGCATTCAACCAAACAAACAAACTCTTCAGCTATAGATTTATAGCTACAAATTTATAACCTGCACTTAATACGTTGACAGAGAAGAGCAAGAGCGTCTGCGTAAGATCGAGGCGGAGATGCGCGCCGTTGAGGAGACCAAGAAACGGGAGCAGGAAAGACAAAGGCAAGAAGAGGAACACCGCAGGCTGTAAGTATTGCACAAATACGACAACAAATAATTAATTATTGGATCAATTATTTTTTAAAGAATATTAGAACCGAAATTATTATACTACCTCTAACCCCTCCAGCTAAGCTAAATTGTTTGTTAGGAGTGGGTCCGCCAAATTGAGCAGTCCGACTGGGGAAGTACCTCCGCACTACAGAATACCGCGGTTATAATAACTTCGTGTTGTGTTCCCAGCGGTGAGTAGGGTAGCCAGAGCTCACTAGGGAATTTGTGCTGTCATTGGGATGACTAAAGGCCTGTCCTGCTTTGTCCTCAACACTGACGGCACAGAAACTCTGTGCTAATAGGGTCGGCAGCGCGGGTGTGGCTTCTCTGGTGTCCATAGGCCACGGTAACCACTTTCCATCAGGTGGGCCGTGCGCTTGTCTTCCACCTAAGTGGTAAAAAAAAATGGGCAGGATTCGAACCCGGGACCTTTCGATCGTAAGGCCGACTCCTTAACCTCTAAGCTACCGTCGCTTATTAGTATTGAAACATTTTTTAGAAAACAATATTAACGTATTATTATTTTACGAAACGATAGGATCTGTAATTAGAATGTGTTGCCTGGTTGCCTGGTAGAGATTGCCTTGTGTAATAAGCCCGCCACTTGTAAAGCCAAAAAATATATAATAAATAATAATAAAGAAAAAAAAAATTTTTTTTTCTGTATCCGTTCTTTGTGTAAGAGATTTTTGCACAACGGATTGGCATTGCTATCCAACGGGCCAACTTTTTATACAACTTTGGTGGCAGACAAGCATACGGCCCACCTGATGGAAAGTAGTTACCGTGATCTATGAACGAGTGCAACACCAGGGGAGTTACACCCGTGCTGCCGACCCTGTAAGAACAGAGAGTTTCTGTGCCGTCAGTGCAAAAGGAACAATCAGGATAAGCCTTTAGTCTTCCCAATGACAGCACAAAAACTCTCCAGAGAGCTGTGGCTACTCTACTCACCGCCGGGAATGTAAGGGTTTGGGGACAAAAATATGAACACTGTATTTGAAATTAAATAATTACTTTTATTATCGTTTCACAGGGAAGCAATAATAGTTCTGTTCTGTACGAGAGACTTACACAGAGTGACCGTCATTTTAAATAATACACACTTTTATTAGTTCGGGTAGCGTCACATGCAAAAATACTTTTATATAAAAATATTAGTTTACTTACACTAATTAATTACGTAAAATATCTAAATTAATTTTTGCATAAGTAATCATATAAATCAACACGCCCCCTCAAAAATTAATCATTGCATAACTAATAATGCTTCTTATACAAATTAATAATTCTACAGAACATAATATTACTTCCAAGTGTGTGCTGGGAGTATTTACAAACAAGGTCCAACATTTGTTGCTAGGATTAGGGAAAACCCAGAAAAACCTAATCAAACCTTTAAACTTAAAGTAATTAATTCTAATTTTAATAATAATCCAAAATTAATAAACAATTTACTCTTTATTCTAAACCTATTTTCCTTCTCAAATCTTGAAAAGAAACTGCTGGTAACGGTTTCGTCAATATGTCAGCAAGCTGTTTAGCTGTATGTACATATTCTAATTGTATGACATTTTTCTCTACTTGTTCTCTGGTAAAATGATATTTTATGTCAATGTGTTTTGACCTTTTATGATTAGTAGGATGATTAGCTATACTAATGCAACCGTTATTATCTTCAAATATCGTTATAGGTTTATTTATACTTACATTAATACTCTCGGCTAGAGACTTCAACCACAAGGCTTCTTTAACAGCCTCATACAGTGCCATATATTCGGCTTCAGTAGATGATGTCGCTACTGAATTTTGTCTCTTTGTACACCAAGTTACAGTACAATGTTCAAAGAGCTTAAATAGGTAACCTGTAGTACTTTTTCTATCACTATAATCATGTCCACCCCAATCAGAGTCAACATATCCACATATAACATTATTGTAAATATTTCTTTTATATGTCAATTTCAAATTCATAGTACCTTTAAGGTATCTCAGTACCCGCTTTAGACATAACCATAACTCCTTAGTATTTTTATTTGTATAGCGGCTTAATATATTAACTGATGTACTTAAATCGGGACGGGTACATATCATAAGATACATTAAACACCCAATTAAATTACGACATGGTGCATCATATTTATCTTCCAAATTTAGCGCTTCATAATTTAATTTAATTTCAGTAGGTGTACTTATTGGGTTACAATTAATCATATTAAATTTATTTAAAATTGTTTGAATGTAAGCACTTTGATCAAGAGTAATTGTATCAGCGTATCTAGTTATTTTAATACCAAGGAAAAAGGTTATATCCTTCAAATCAGTCATCTTAAATTTGCTCATTAGATAATTTTTAAAATCATTCATTGTCTGCATATCCGCACAAGCTATTACCAAATCATCGACATAAAGTACCACATAAATATTTTTCTCGATGTGACCTCTATCTAGAAAATATATACATCTATCTACTGATGAATTTTGAAAACCCTTACCTTTTAGTGATTGTTCGAATACATCAAACCAACATCTTGCAGATTGTTTCAGTCCGTATAATGCTTTATTTAATTTACAAACATAATTACTATTTTTGCTAACAACGCCCTCGGGAATATTCATATATATTTCTTCCTTTAATGTACCATTTAAAAATGCAGTTTTTACGTCCATGTGATGAATTAATAAATTAAATTGATTTGCGAAACTAATAATAAATCTGAAACTAGCTATTCTCGCTACAGGAGCAAAAGTTTCATTGTAATCAGTAAGATATTCCTGACTGAAACCTCTGGCAACAAGCCGAGCCTTATATCGTAAAGGTTTTCCAAATTCATCATGTTTTATAGTAAAAATCCATTTACAATCTATTATATTTTTATTATTAGGTCTTGGAACTAAAGTCCAAGTATTATTTACTTTATGGGAATTAAGTTCATCTTTAATTGCATCTTCCCAACATGATCTACTACTCAATAATTTTATTTCTTCAAAACATTTAGGTACAGTACTTGTAAATAGATAAGCAGACAATTCATAATCATCATTAGTTTCCTCATAAGAAATAAGAGGTCGACCCTTGAGCCTAGCACTCCTTCTAGGTACAAATGATTCATTAGTTGTATCTCTAGCATTTACAGGTGAAGTATCAGAATTAATTTCAGGTTCATTGTCTGTTCTGCGAATTTTACTCGGACTGCATTGTACCTCCGGTACATCAGATTTCGAAGTATCTGATTTAAGGATGTTTGTATCTTGAGACCTTTTAGACACTGATTTAAAAAGACAATCTACATCAGTTTCATCACGAGAACATTCAACATTTTTCTCTATAGGCTTTGCAGGCCTAGACTTTAGAAAATTAGTCTCATCTACTACAACATCCCTTACAGTTACATATTTTTCGCATTCTGTGTTCCAAACTTTATAACCATTTGGACTATAACCTACTAAAATCCCTTTCCAAAACTTACTATCAAATTTACCTATATTAGTTTTATTATGGACATACACAGTTGAACCGAATATCCTAAGTGACATAATTGATGGTTTTCGCCCATGCCACAGCTCATAAGGGGTTTTAGGCTGATTTAAGGCTTTTGTTGGTGTAATATTTATCAAATGAACTGCAGTTAACACTGCATCAGCCCAAAAACACTTATCTAAATTTGCACCATTCAACATTGAACGAGCCTTTTCTGTTATAGTTCGGACCATCCGTTCAGCCACACCATTTAACTGAGGTGTGTAGGGCACCGTCAAATTGTAACTAATTCCCTTTAGTTTGCAATAATCTTTCATTTCGGTAGATAAATATTCTCCACCGTTATCGCTATACAAAGTCACTAATTGTGTGTTAAATTTTGCTTCACCTTTCGCAATAAAATCTTTAAATGCAGAGAACACATCTGATTTATACGTCAACGGATATACAACACAATAATGTGTGAATTGATCCACAAACAATACAAAATAATTCTTGTTATCTACTGATGAAGGAGTGATAGGGCCACATACATCTGAGTGCACAATATATAAAGGTCGTTTTATGTATTCCTTGCACTTATTCTTATTAAAAGGTAATCGTGTCTGTTTTCCACTTATGCAAGCCTCACACAATTCATTGATTGGAAATATTTTATCAATTTGCTGTTGGTCTGCTATCATATTATTGCCTTTTAATTCAAAGAATTTAGTTTTACTAATATGACCTAAACGTTGATGCCACAAATTATAATTTACATTTTGCTGACATACTTGAAAAACAGACCGATCAATTTTTGTAGGTAGTTCAAAAGATATTGTTATTAAATTGTTTAAATTCTTACCTCTCAATATCAGTTGACCTTCTTTCATAATGCGCGTGCCATGCTCATCAAAAATTATCTGCAAGCCTGCCTGCTGCATCTTTGAGACAGATAGTAAGTTGTATGGCACCTCACTACAGTACAGCACATTTTCCAGAACGCCTGCAACGCCGTTGTTACTCACTACGTTTATAGATCCCTTCTTTGTAGCTGTAATAAAAACACCACTTTTAGCAACTGAAATTTTCATAGGTTTAATTAATTCGTATGAATGAAAGATATCATCCCTGTTTATGATGTGATCAGAAGCTCCAGAATCCAACAAAAATTTAATAGTATTTGCAGTATCTTCATGTTGGTACTCGCCGGTCATAAATGCATAACCTGAAAAGTCGTCAGGCTTCGATTGCTCAGTTAATCCCACTGTTTGAACTGTTCTTGTTCTGTCTGACACATCCTTTTGTTTATTCGACCGTTTAAAATAAAAGCAATTGTTCTTAACATGTCCCTTACGTCCACAATAATGGCATTTAATAAACTTCTGATTTTTCTGTACTTTAAACTTTTTATTATTTTGGTGTGGGTAGTTATGATTTGATTTATTAGTATCAAATTTTCGCTTGTAATTATTTTCAGTGTTACTTTCAACATGTAGAACCTTTGCGCTTGTATCACCACTCTCATTCTTTAATTTCACTTCATGGTCTAAAAGCCTGGTTTTCACAAATAGTAATGTTAGGTTATCCTCAGATAATGTCTCGATAGCAGTTATGACTCCGTCGTAGGTATTTGGTAACGTTAACAATAAATGTGCAACCTTATCAGTTTCTTCCAACTTGGCACCCGCTGCCAATAATTCCGTAATTAACTCGTCAAAAACAGTGAAATGTTTTATTAAGGGTATATCGCCTTGTAGTTTTAGTATTAACAATTTCTTTCGTAAAGCCAGTTGACTTGCTAAACTTTTACGTTCGTATATTAAATCTAAATTTCTGAAAACTTCCTGGGCTGTTATATTATCATTTACAAAACCGATAAACGAGTCCGATAAATATTCCACTAAAATATTTTTAACTACTTTGTTGTTCTTTTCCCACATCTCAGATCGGTCTTCTGGAATATCATTATCAACTACCGCCATTAAATCCATTTCACTTAACAATGAACGCATTCTAAATTTCCAAACACTGTATTTATCACCGTCGAAAGGCTTTATATTCCGTTTTTGTTTTGAATATTCCATTACTTACGGTTTTCCAGTTAATGCCAATACCTTTTCTTTTATTATCGCAACAATGATGCTGTCACTATTTTTACACTCACTATTATATTCACTAAACTGCAGGTAGGTAGTATTTTTATTTCCCTACAGTATAAGCAGTAACGATTTAAATATTTACAAATGTCGCAATACTGGGCCCATAACCTGTAAGGGTTTGGGGACAAAAATATGAACACTGTATTTGAAATTAAATAATTACTTTTATTATCGTTTCACAGGGAAGCAATAATAGTTCTGTTCTGTACGAGAGACTTACACAGAGTGACCGTCATTTTAAATAATACACACTTTTATTAGTTCGGGTAGCGTCACATGCAAAAATACTTTTATATAAAAATATTAGTTTACTTACACTAATTAATTACGTAAAATATCTAAATTAATTTTTGCATAAGTAATCATATAAATCAACAGGGAACACAACACTAGGTTATTATAACCGTGGTATTCTGTAGGATACTTCCCCAGTCGGACTGCTCAATTGGGATGGGAATACCGTCGTGTCCTACCTCCTATTGAATCAAAGAATCAATTTCATTTAGTCAGTTTAGGCACACAAAGAGCACCTATGCTCGTCAAAATTTTACAATTGGGTATGTCAAGAAATAATATAAAAATATTAAATAATGCAAAAATAAACCATTGGAAAATGAATCTTTTGCTGGTTCGGTAGATTAGTTCTACTGAGAAGATACCAGCAAGAAACTCAGAGAACTATATTAGAACTAGGTTATTTTTCTTTTTTAAATTTGCTTTAGTTTACAATTTATTTTGTGCGAGCAAGCAAGAGACTTATGTTGACCACGCATTAACATCATTAAGATACTCATCCACTTTATAGTAACCTTTACTCATTAAAGTTTTTTTCACTTCTATTTTCGATTTAGAAGGTGTTTCACATAACTTACCAAATCATCACTCTCACATTTCAAAATATTCGAATATTTATATTTACCAGTATTATTGATACAACTCAATGGCCTATTATAGTTAGTCAAACACTCAAAATATGTAGATAATATCATTAGATATTACGAGTATTACAACTCAATGGCCTATTGTATTATCTTGATTTGCCATTAATCATATATTTACGTACCTTTCATTCGCGTGCGACAGTAAGGCGGAGATGGAAGCAAGACGGAAAGCGGAGGAAGTGGAACGCGCTCGACAGGAGGAGGTGGACCGACTGGCCGCTCAGAACATGCAGGCGCAGATGGCGGAGGCGGCTAAACTCGACCAGGAGAATAGGGAAAGGTAACTGCCACTTAAGTATATTTATAGAATTTTGTGTGTAGACAGTTGAGAGGATTATTTCTGGTCTAACTGCACCGTGCAACAAAGTAAGTTTTTAATTTTTTCAATAAAGAGTTCACTAGAGAATTTGTGTTGTCAGTGGGATGACTTTTGGTGGCTTTTCTGGTATTACACACGTCCATAGGTCACGGTAACCACTTTCCATCAGGTGGGCCGTGCGCTTGTATGCTACTTAAGTGGTATAAAAAAAAACCAACCATAGATTTAGAAAGAATTGTTACGCGAAGAACTTTTGAACTACACTGCAATTTGTCTCTTTCCCATTCTTAAAAAAGAGCGAGTGACGAACTAATTTTTTGAAGATCAATTTCGAAATTCGATCCTAAGAAAATACGCTCGGAAACGCCTTTTGACAATGTGTTATGGAGGTCATATGGCAGTCGCTTCACGGAAAATATCGATGACCAGTGTTCACGCCTACCAAGCTTCACTGAGCAATCCGCAAGGAGGTGTTCAGTTTATTAATTATATTATTATAAGTACTCACAAGAGCTAAAATGACATGCGAAATCAATCACTTTCCACTATTGTACCGTAGCGAATAAACGTCTCATTAACTTTGACCTACTTATTTTTTATTTAAAATTCACAAAGTTTGTCCTAAACGGGAAATAGTAATTCCCGGTCTAAACACCAGCCAAACCTGCGTGAAAGCCTTGGATGCGACTGGGATTAACGCTATGATAAAGAAGAAGAGTTGAGAGGAATATGTCACTTGATTAGTGAATCTTGTCTATATTAACGTGGTTATTTTTGTTGGTACGATATCAAACCATAAGGATACTTAAATCCTTGTGGTTTGTTATCGTACCTGGTGGACGCTAGTAAGATTAACGCCTATTTCCAAAATTATACCCTAAATGGTGCGACAAAGGACAGAGTCACCGACACGCTTGGTTATGAAGCGTATTGACAGTTTGTATCGATTCCAGGCTAGAACAAGAGAGGCGAGACCACGAGATGGCTGTGAGACTGGCTAAGGAAACGAATGGTCACGTTGAAGGTTCGCCGCCACAACTGCGCAGGTATACTACCTTTATATTTGAGTCCAACGGTCATCTGTACGGCGTTATTTTCATTGACCACGTAAACTTTTAGCTATTATAGGCTGATACTACAATTTTGATACTATTATGTTGATAAATAAGCTAGATCAGTGTATGAGATTCACTTTTTTAAATATTGGTAACTATTGGGCTGTTGTGTCTGCCTACCAAGGATTGAAATAGGCGTGAGCGTAGGTATGGTAACGCTACGATACTATAAGTCTGATTTGATCGAAGTTTTATGTTGAAAATTTTCATGCAAAAAACTCGCTCATACATTTTAGACTGCTAAGACTACAGTCACAGCAGCTTACTGGAAAATCAGAATAAGAATAACAATGAAAAGTATCAATTTTTTGTAGTATCGTTCTATATTCACAAAATTACTGTAAGCGTTAACATGAAAATGAGGTTGACTTATAAATTCCGAATAAATTAACATTTATAGACATAAATAGTACACGATAAACACACAGGCCGCCCCCATTTCTCCTAAAATATATCGACATTTTTCTTCATTATTTTAATTATTTTGAAAAATATCTCTGCGTAATTTTTTGCGTGCTGCGGGTGAGAGAAAATTTATCCTTTAAAACATATTTTATGAAATCATTTACATTTTTATAATAAAACCCGATTCACAATAATTTTTAAAATTGGTAGATTTTTACTTCACAAGATAGGGAATTAACACTCAAACCATAACACACACACACACATACATTGGGACAAAAGTTATGATAAATAAATTCATATTTATACTAACGCACGGTTAAATCGAGAAATATCTGAGCGATTATAGCTTATTAGTGGTCAATACATGAAGCCACCTTTGTGTGCCACCGACATTTTACATCTACTAAAAACACAGTGATTAAATTTTTCAATAATTTACTTTGATTTTATCGTGTTCATACTAAATCGTCGAGAATATAATAAAAAATATGATGTCATTGTTTTTCACAAGGAGGTTAGTTAAATACATTTGTTTTTGCTCAAGAATTCACTGTACAATATACGTGAAAAACGTCACACTTGGCCTGCTAATCTCTGCTCTTCTGTACATAGCTTTAAACAATATGCTCGCATAATGCTGCCGACACGTTTCACTCATGTAATTTATCAACTTACTATTCATATTTCCTATAGGCTCCTGTATATAAATACATTATTTTCAATGTTCTTGTTAATGAACTGAGAATAAAATAAATATTAATATATAACTTAGTAACTATAGCAGTTGAAATAAATAAAACATAACTGAAACGTGTTTGCATAAGAGTTCAACTTCAACTAGCGTATAAGTAATATTGTAATATGTTCGCACAGTTTCCCTACAATGGAGTCAGTCAATGGAGAGAATAAATTGAACAGGTACTGAGTGAGATAGACTAACGTTTTCTCTTTCGCACGCCGGTAATGGTCCTCTTTCAATTATAACATATGAAAAAACCTTACATAGCTAAGGCTGATAATAACTCGATTGTATAATTTTGAAAAATACCATGTCCAACAAGGATGGTCAACAACAATTGAAAAGCTGTATATATATAATAGGTTCTGGGCTGTATCCATGATGGATAGCATGATAAACTTATTTCAATATAGTTAACACGATATTATTGCAAAATCCTGCTCAATCGTACACATTGGTCTTTCGAGCCGGTAATGGAAAAATTAACAAAATTGAATATCGTCATAATATCATATTGACATTGTACATATTTATTAATGTAAATTTATATACATATACAATCACTTTCGAAACAACAGATCAGCTTGCCAGAATTACTTAATATATGTATAATCGAAAATAATTGAAAGATGACCTTAAAATTTGTAACCTAACTGCTAACCTGTAGGCTGTCTGCTTACCTCTTCTTTCTTGCACGAACTTGTGTACCTAACTGAGTATATTAGTTTGATTAATGTGTACTAAACAATGTATGTTGTTGTGTAGATTTACCTAATACATTTAATAAATTTCGTTTTATAGATCCAAAGACTCCAAATTTACTTTAAAGAGTATCGTCATCTTTTACTGTTACATAGATTTCGGTCGCTGTGACTTCTGATGAGTTTCGTTCGTAAAGATATCCAACACAACCAGGCCCAGGTATGCTCCCTGTGGTACCCCCAACATCAATATTATCAATTTTGCAAACTAGATGTTGCGTCTATTTATTTTACTTAAAATATACTTCAAATCAGATAAGACACTACAAGAAATAATAACAATTACATAAGAATTTATTTTATTTTACTAAGACTTTTATGCTACACATAATCAAAGGCTTGTGAAAGGTTCGCAAGTCTTGATCATTTAGAACCATAAATTTTACCGAAAATCTCTGTAATCGTAAAAGAATTTAAGCTTTAAAAATATGATTGCATGTTATGTCGTCAGTCGCACTATAGCGCACTATCTATTTCGCTCTATCATTTCGTAAATATCATTATATATATCATTTTGTAAATAATCTTAATATTATTCACTTAAACTATCCAAGTGCTAAACTGCGACTGACTGACTTGAAAAATTGTGTGAGTCCGCATCCTCCTACATTAAGTAACGAAGGCACTTTATACGATACTCTAATGAGAGTTTGGTAAAAGGTTTATTGTTAGCGTCCAGAATTTTTAGGTCTAAAACTTTTTAGCAAACACTTTATGGTATCTAAAAAAAAGTTTAGTAAGTAAGTGGCACTTGCTATACATATGATTATTGAATAAGACACTTGTACTTTTCCACAGTATTTTATTTTTTTAACCTGATTCTCAAAGATTCACGAAACTGGTGAAAATACTGTGGAAAGTAAATTGTCTTATTCAACAATCATATGTATAGCAAGTTCCATTTACTTATTAACTTTTTTTCCAGTCAAGTTTTTAATCACTAATGAGGTACTTTCGTTGCTCACTGTAACTTAATACTTTATTGTAACATGTAGTTAATTAACCAGCTACCGGGTACATCAATTTTCTAAGTCAATTGATGTTTTGCTACGTGTTATACAGGTCGGAACGCGTGCGAATGCAGCAAGCTATACAAGGCAAGCAAAAGTATGATCTTTCTAAGTGGAAGTACTCGGAATTGCGTGATACTATTAATACTTCTTGTGATATTGAGTTGTTGGAGGTAAGTCGTAAGATTTTTTATCGCAGTCCTGCTACCAGGAATTACTAAATATCATACAGTAGAATTATATACATTTGTCATATCGCCTCTGAAGAAGGAATAAGCGGACCTAAAATTCCGAGCTCCAGTTAACAATTGTTAGTTAATGATGAGATTCAAATCTCTGTGTTCAATCCCATGTAGTTGGGGATGAGTTACTTGGTACTTATTTTGACCTATGTCATTGACATTGGGAAAATTGCGGTGATTTTGCTTCAGAAACCATTCAGACGAAGAAGAATATATTTTTTTTCTCTTAAAGATTTGGTGATGTCGGAATCAGACCGACTAAAACCGCACGGCCGCCTCAGACCATCAGTTGCCAGGGGTGAGGATACCTATGCCAAAAGCCTGGGCTGCGGTATACTGTCGGATGTAAAACAACTCTATTCCTAAGTCCCCTTGTACGAGACAGGAAGAAATGGATTGAGTTCTACTAGACCGGGAACCATGTGGCATGATTTAAAAATATTTTCCAGGCGTGCCGTCATGAGTTCCACCGTCGACTAAAGGTGTACCACGCATGGAAGGCAAAGAACGCTCGCAAGACTACAATGGCTGACCAAGAGAGGGCGCCACAGTCTATAATGGATGCTGGTAAGTACACAATGTATTATTGTTTAGGTAAGAGAGATTATTATCTTACGGAAAGATTTAAGACATTAATATTTAAACTGTAGCTTTTCAATATATATTCGAAAACATACTGTATGTCAGAAAAAAATATATCCAAACTTACAAAAGTGAGTGACATTACAGACAGAAATCTGCGCAATAAAAATAAACTGCTCCTTCCATGCTATCGGCTTAGCAAAGTTATGCGTTTATAAAATAAATTGACTGAATCGGTCATTGCCTCTCAATAAATTGAAAACCTTTGTTAAGGTCATCTTATGTAAAAAGTATACTATAGAACAGATGATTACCTTAAAGACAGAAATATCTGGCTTGAGCATGGTGCAGCGCCCTCCTAAAATGTTAGAACTACAGCATAATATTGTAGACCGTTCTTACCATATTTTAATTTGCCAATGGCTTTTCGATGCTTTTCAAAGTTATGTGTCTATTTATCACAGATTTATAAGTGCCCGGTTAATGGCAATAGGCTCGCCACCTATTACATTGGGACCTAAACATTAACTGGCGGAATTTTTGGTGCTAGCACCTCTGCCTACCCCTTCGGGGAATATATAGGCGTGAGTTTATGTTTTATATGTTATGTTTTTTTTAAAGAGAAATTGTTGAAAACCAGTCGTGTCATAACGGCCATGATAGCGTGCCGCAACTATAGTAATGGTTTCATTGTTCAGCCAAAGCGCCGCGCCTGCCGCAGAAGGGCGACATCCTGGGCGCGCGCAACCGCTACTTCCGCATCCCCTTCGTGCGCGCGGGCGCCGGGGCGGGGGCGGGCGCGGGCGCCGACGCCGAGCGGCGCGGCTGGTGGTACGCGCACTTCGACGGCCAGTACGTGGCGCGCCAGATGGAGCTGCACCCCGACAAGGCGCCCGTGCTGCTGCAGGCCGGTAAGCCGCCTCCTTACGTGGCCGTGGCTCCCACGAGTACAACTCACTTACATCTTCTACTGCCTTCATTAGATACTCTTTTATTTTTAATTGCCGCCGTAAATAAATTTAAGTGCCACCATTGTAGCACTTAGTGTCTGTAATGGTAACCCTCTTTCCTGAGACTTTGCCTTTAGCTTACCATCAGGCGAGGTGAGGTCAAGTTGGCGTGTCCTATATAAAAAAAAAAAAATTCTTTGTGTGCACATAGGGCTATAGAAGGTTGCCTGAAAAAAATCGCTTCCAGTGATAAGGCCGCGCATTGTACATTAAACTGTATGTATACATATGTTACTTACTTGTCATACTGTAAATCTGTTGGTGTACAATAAATATTTATCAACCTATCTATCAAAGAGAAGGTGTTGTAATTATATGTTGTAATCTATGACGAAATGCGAGACTTATTAAGGCAAGAGAGAGCATATGGTAAAGAGGGGTTAGATCCCGCCCACTTCCTTATTTTCTGTACACGTTTATTTGTTTACATACTAATAAAACTTTAACACATGAATTCGATAGAATCCATCTGTTTTTCAATAGCAAAAACACGATCACGATCTAACATTGACTAGAATTATGTTGAGAGACACTGAGACTACGAGAGTCGTGTACAAGACGACTGCCTATAGTATATCGCGTCCTCTGTTGGCGTGTGGTACACTTGTGGGATGTTGCGCAGGAGTGGACGACATGCAGATGTGCGAGCTGAGCCTGGAGGAGACGGGGCTGACGCGCAAGCGCGGCGCGGAGATCCTGGAGCACGAGTTCGAGCGCGAGTGGGCGCAGCACGGCGGCGCGCTCTACACGCCGCACGACAAGCGCACGCGCTAGCCACGGCCCACGGCCCACGGCCCGCTGCCCGCTGCCCACTCCAGGTGAGAACACAACTCGACGAAATCGTACCACATTTTAAATCGTACCGCCTCTATTTTTTTTGTTAAATTACATTTTCTTTCTACACTGGCAACACCAAACTATATTCTGCAACTACCCACCATTTTAAATTGACGTCTAACGAGAAGTGCGTGTAGGAGTGAAACAAAACAATTTTCGATGAATTTTATATTCATTTTCATACTGCTTTGTAAGGTCATACTCGTAACATGTGATAAAGGTAAACTAAAACTACGCAGTCTACGTTATATAACTACAAACTTGTACAGGATTTTGTGCATTTTCGTGGTGTTGCTAGGTTTGGGGTTACGTCATTGCATTTGTTTAATTCAAATTTACCGGGTTCATGCTACTAATGTATACTAATTAATGCTATTGAAAATCTTTGTTGATTGTCCTTGCGACAATCAACAAAGATTTTCGATAGCATTAATTACATAAAACACATTCTAATACATTTATCTTATTTTCAGATATCAACATTCCATCGAGAACCTAGACAATTTGTAGGCGTCGCATAATTTTAGTAGAATTTTGGATTTTAAATATACACAAATAATATAGATTGTTGAATATAGAAATAATTTAGTGCTTTTCACGTGCCTTCACAGGTCTCTAGCTGTATATTAGTGCAATACAAAGTAAGGCAACAGATGAGAGTATATCCATAAAACAAATACAGAGGTTATAATTGTTATGTATTTAACTATTTAAAAATATACACGTACAAATCATTTACAGAAATATTTATATAAAATTTTAGCGTATTCATCGTGGCCTTTAGTAAAGTGTATTACTGATTGATGTAACTACTATTTTGATATAGAATGAGATCTTAATTCATCATGTGGACGACTTTATGACCAAATTTTGGAATATTACTAATCTTATTTTTTTGGGAAAATACAAATACAATACAAGCTCATCATAATGTATACAGGCAAGCCATAGTAACGCCCGGAGTGAAACTCACCACAGATGTTTAATAATTCATTAGCTGTGGAAATTATAAATATTTTAAATTAGCACAGTGTATAAATATAATTAGTAATGATGTTACTAAAACCTAATGTTATTAGCGGTGCTGGTATTCCGATATCCGATGATCGATATTTATTGTCATGGCTATCGATAACATCGATTAGTTAATTGTATTTTAAATTTCGAACTAAACTCCTTATTACAATCTGTTTTTAACCATTGGCTACATCACACCATTAATGATATAATTATAAGAGTTATACTAGAAAGAACTGCTCTTACTTCGTTTGTTTCTTTTCGTTTTTTCAACTGAGTCCTATACAATTTAATTTTCCTATCTCCTATTGCCAATAAGTCCACAACGGGCCCAGTTAGCTCAGTTACAGTTCCAGAAGAATCCTTATAAGGGGTTTATGTATATGAAATTAGCAATACAAGGATTTTGTTATGTAAATTCATTTGTGATGCTAAAGCGGCTTAATATAATACATTTTGAATTGATACTTCATTGCATATCTTTTCTGTGACTTCAAAACGTAGCAATGACAGTTTAGGCGAGTTATGTAATATACTTAAGTGAGAAATAAATAATTAAAAATGGAAGTCTAGTTTAGACACATAAGATTTTATCAGTTTACAAATGAAATTAAAAAAGAAACAGTAGTTTTCTTAGGTCCAACTGAACATTCCAATGAGTGTCCATATTAAATTTTGCATATCATGTAAAATTAACCTCAAAACACAATATACAATCGTGTACACATGTCAAGTTACACATGTATAGTGAAAAATAAAAGTGACATAGACAACTATATTTTCTTCTAATTATTATGTTGTATAAAATTGATTGTAATGCTATATAGTGTATGCTA
This sequence comes from Eilema griseolum, assembly GCA_963662185.1. NCBI lineage: Eukaryota > Metazoa > Arthropoda > Insecta > Lepidoptera > Erebidae > Eilema > Eilema griseolum. The sequence continues at coordinate 23,982,130 of OY759238.1, forward strand.
TAAAGTAATGATGTCTACATCGAAATCACTTTATATTTTAAACATGAAATAATTTATTTAAGAAAGCTGTGATTTATACTTCAATTTGATCTTTAGGTCAGTATTTTATTACGGAAGAAGTATTTATTTGAAACATTCCTATCATGTTAAGAATGGTGAATGGTAGCTTTTGTATTATTTGAAGTAGTAATATTTATTAATTGTATTTTGCAGTATTTGATTTAAAATTCCGGTATTTTGTAACAGTATTGCAGTAACTATTCAGGTTATTTATATATGTATGTACAAGTTTTAAAGTACAAGGTTGTAAGGAACAGATTAAGTGCCTTATTGTGTTATGCTGTTAAGATGATCACTCCATTATCTATTGTATATGCTTTACCAAATAAAAACAAGAAGTGAGTCTATAACTAGTTTTATTTGCTAGATACCTTCTAATTTTTTGCAATGGCTTTCATAGTTTAAAACAAAAATATAACATAATAACCGCGGTAGCCTAGTGGTATAGGTAATGGACTGCTGAGACGAGGTCTCGGGTTCGATCCCAGGATTTACCATGACACACACCAATGACTTTTCGATGCTTTTCGAAGTTATGTGTGTATTTATCGCAGGTTTATAAGTGCCCGGTTAATGGCAATAGGCTCGCCACCTATTACATTGGGACCTAAACATAAACTGGCGAAATGTGGGTGCTAGCACCTCTGCCTACCCCTTCGGGGATATAGGCGTGAGTTTATGTTATGTTATGTTAAAAATATAACATAGACCACGGCTTTTGCTCTGATAGCCACTATACTCAAACTATTAGAACAAAAAAATATGTGCACTTAGAGCTTGTCCAGAAAGGGCGAAATCGCCGCGTTTCCCTCGCGCGTGTCACGCGCGACCGTTGCGCCCAGAAAGAGCGTAAGAACGCGCGAGCATTTGGGGACGAATTTGAAATCAGATTCAGTATGAAAAGGAGTTGAACGAAGCGGTCACGTTGTGGTTAGCTTACCGTCCCTGGAAAAGACAAAAACGGAGGGAAAATAGAAAGTATTTAGTACATCCAATTCTTAATGATAGAATGACACATAGTATTATTGTAACTTTGTATCCAAAATTAAGGCAACATGAGGAGAATTTTTTTAATTACTTTCGTATGTCTGTGAAATCATTTGATGATTTACTTTTATTAATTGAAGAAGATTTATCGCCACGTGGAAACTATGTTCCGCGGGAGGATGTTATTTCAGCAGAACAAAAACTCGTGATAACTTTAAGGTAAGTAATGTTTTATTCATATTATTATACTCTTAAAATACTAATACAGTCTTTTAGGATAAAAATCAGGTTTACTACTAAAAATCAAATTAAATGTAGTTATCAAATTAAATATAATAATTAAACAATGTCATTGTTTTGGAAGAGTTCAAGACATTCACTATCCTGAGAATCTCTTGATGATGTTGATGGAGAATTTACGTATAATGCTGCCTGTGAAGATCTCGGCATTGAAATAGAATTTCGGCCTTGCCATGCTGTTAGGGATGGCGTCTCTGGATCATATTCTTGAAAATTAAATTCGTTTGGTCTTGAAAGTTGTGCATGGTATCGAGGTCGAACCGGAATTGAAGTTGAAGATGAAGCCGAACTGTTAGACAAATACGAACACGAATTGTTTGAATACAGAGTTGATTGCGAAGATTGTTGAGCCACTTGCAAAATTTTCATTATTTCAATTTTTACTGCTATACGATTGGCCTCGGGTACCTTAAGTAATTCTTTATGTAAAGACAAACAGAACAATTTGTCATCATCACCTTCCGTTACGCTAGAAACCAGTGGCTGTTGTTGATTCCTTTTTTTTTTTTTTTTTTTACGTGCGCAAAATCCCCACGGATACCTCCCCACGGATACCTCCCCACCGGAGCCGGTGGAGGAGGTTATGTCGGACTCGAACCGACTAAAACGCACGCCGCCTGTGGGTCGTTTTGGTTGCCGAAGGTGAGGTTGACAGGCATATCCCTCGCACCCCGGCCGACCCAGGGCCATCTCTCACGATCTGGCCCTCGTCTCGGGTGTGGGGACTACAGAGTCCCCAACTCGACCCCGGAAACGGGGAGGCGCGCTAGGCGCGCCACCGCCGCGGCCTGCTTCTGCCAGGGTAACAGGCGGCTCCACCTGTCACCCCCAGGCCGGCGCTCATGGGGGGCGGAGGTCGTTCATCGACCTCCGACGCCCGAGTTGCCTTCGTACGCGGGCAGCTTGGCTTGCGATCCTCGATTCCTAGAGTTTATATTGTTTTTAATTATGTTCAGAAATTCGGCATCAACAGCAGTAATTTCTTTTCCCTTTCATCTGCTGTAGACTCTTCGTTACCTGTCTCTGGGTTTTTAGAGGTGTCTTGAATATTGCTTTCTGTTTTTTATTACGCACCGACCTTTTGAGAAACATAAGACGTTGAAAATATATATACTGAATCTTCGAAGCTCCAGAGCCTGATGGTGCATTCTTTGTTTTTTTCATTTCACGAACAAATGTGTCGCGAAGACCTTTCCACTTTTTTTTAAGAGTGTTACCTGAAATTAACAGTTTAAAAATAAGTTTTCAATTTTGTTTCAGGTATTTAGCAACTGGCTGTTATTTTTCTGACTTACATTATGCCTATAGATTAGGAAAATCAACTGTAATTGACATCGTTCAAAAAACTGTATACGTTATTTGGAAGAATTTAAAAGACAGAGTAATGAAAGTACCTTCGACAGAAGAGTGGATGGAAATTGCAAGAGGATTCGAAAAATATGCAAATTTCCCTAATTGTATTGGAGCAGTTGATGGTAAACATATTAGAATCACAAAACCTTTAGATTCCGGCTCTATGTTCTACAATTATAAACATTTGAGCATATGGAAAGAGCAATGACTCAACGATTTTTAAAAGCTCCACATTCTTCAAAAAACTCACGGAAAGATCTTTAAACATTCCGGGACCAAAAGCAGTATCAGAAATTCGTACATCACATTTACCTCATGTTATAGTTGGAGATGAGGCTTTTAGCTTATCAGAAAATATTATGCGACCGTATTGCGGTAAGAATTTAACCAAAGAAAAACGGATATTTAATTACCGTCTCTCTAGAGCTAGACGTTATATTGAGTGTTGTTTTGGAATCCTGGTAAACAAATGGCGAATATTTCACAAACCACTCAATGTACCTACATATTGAATTTGCGCAAACATAATTAAAGCTAGTTGTGTTCTTCATAAATTACGTCAGGTTAAGAGATGGATACAGGTACGAAGACACATTGTTCGAACTAGCTCTAGACGGTCTGAATATGACTACAACTCGACCGAGTGTAAGGGCGCGAGACACGAGGGGTATATTCGCTGATTATTTCATGAAGGAAGGTCGACTGCCGTGGCAAGACAAAATGATCTAAATTTCTCTTTGTTACTAATCAATAAAATCTTAATAATTACTCATTCAAATCTTTCTTTTTTTCCTCGGAGTCATCTTTATCAGAAAAAATTAACACTAATTCTTCCCAAGATCTACGTTTTAAAATTCTGTTGGCATAATCAGGTGATTCCAAATCCCATATCGCCGGTCGTTTTTCTATTTCGTCTATAAACAATTCCGTATCAAAATTTTGGCGCTCCATTTTCCTGAATACGTGCATTCGCTCTGGAGTTCGCGCGTTAACTGGGCGCAACAAGGCGCCACTAGTATCTCGACTCGCGCGCATTACGAGCGAATCACGTGCGAGTCGAGAGTCTGGCGTAGTGCACGCGATTTACGCGCGTATTTTGAATTTGCGCGATGCTTGTGGACGTGATGTATTGGCGCCTAGTATCTCGATACGGTGCTTCCTCCTCTGACTTCCTCAAATTCCTGAAATTGAGTGTGTGATCATAATGGACGACCTTCTTAGCAGTCTTTGGTCTTCAAATGCAGCAGTATGAGGGGGCAGATTGTGTTGACGATTTTAGAAGTTTCATTTGGATCAGTTTATCAATAGAAGATGACTTGAGCGAACACATTAAGCAATGTTAAGCCTAAAGAGGTTAGAGATAGACGTTCCTGTAATATATATATTCCGGCTAAATAAATTAAAGAGAACAAATTGAAGCTCGCTAAATTATTCGGTGGAAGCGGTTGGAGTTAGAAGGTAAGACGACAATCGCTCTTTTTTGACCAAATAAGATAAATACCAACGACGACAATGATAACGATGAATACGTATATAGGTTTTATTTCTTTATAATGCGAATGTATTTTAAATTTGGTCCAATTATATAAGTAATATACATAGAGAGTCTGGCCAGCGAAAGATGGTTAAAATAAAGGGGCCAAAAATAAAAATTAACAGTTTGCAACGCCGATTATACATCGACAAAACGGAGTTGATAGTATTATTTATTTTTAAGTGTATGTTACATATACTTTTTGCATAAAGTCCTTACAAAAAATTAAAGAACAAAACATGAGTTCACGTAATGTGCAAGCATTACGACTTGTTATTGAAAAAAGTTAACGTGTTTCTACTTTCCAATACAAAATTTTTTTGAAATATCAGGACCTTTATAGTTATCTATATGTATATTAGACTCAGCGCCCCATATTTAAAAAATGATTATTGACTAATGACTGTAAAATATTGAATATTTTTTTTAAATAGTTTTGTAATTATTTATTTATTAAATTATACACAAAACATATTCGCGATTATGTATGTTTCAATAATTTATATATCATTCAATTGACCAGTGGGTTTACCATGAAGTTTCAAAACAGGTCAATTATTGAACGGCTATCATTTACTAAATACACAAACAACTGTAATCCCATATAAATTTAATCAGATGGTAGTATGACAGCAGATCAATTATTGACTTGTTTTAAGCGTTCATGTTACGTATCTAGTGTTAAAAATAATAAATTCACTTTGAAAATTATGAGTATCAAGAAGTATTCGAAAACTAAATATTAAATAATAACCAACTGACAGGAAAATACTGTTGCCATATCAAAGTTTGAAAAAAAATTTATTCATCTTTCGTTGGCCAGAGTCTATGTAATATACCTTCTTGGGTTTGACGCAAACAAACCGATGATTTTTGACTTTGATTTCGTAAGATAAGTATTAACGACTAAAATGTACAGACTAAGCCCCAGAAAACAATGTATGATTTATTGACTACTGTCAATAAAACATACAAGTTGTTGTTAGTAGTAGTTGTAGTTGGCAACTTACCTATAACAATTGGCAATTTTCTTATTTTTCTTCCATGTTACATAACGGAGGGGGCAGGATTTTTAATTTCTGTTGGTCACTATGGGTCGCCGCGATTTGGCAATCTCAAGTAAATTGTAAAGGTTTATAAAATTATTAATGGCGAGACGCCAATCTAAGTAGATTGCACTTCATGACATTAATGACAATTACCGTTACGTCAGTTACGTCAGGATATTGTGTTTTGTGGTTACGTTACAACAGTACAGTTTGTCTGAAACTTGTGAATTGTTTAATAATCCGCGACATTTAGCATTCTAAAAATAAAAGGATGCTATGAGTTATACAAGAAAACTCTTTGCTATGTAAAGTGTGGTGATTTGCTGAGACTGTTATGTAAATGATCGAGATATAGACGACAATCATGGGGAACTGCGAACATGGACGCTACCTGGTTTTGTTATTGTTATCAACGTCGTTGTTAATAACACAAACACACTCTTTACCTTATGACGGTAAGATAATCGTTACCTGTACCTATTAATTCATAATTTAAAAATAAGCATTGACAACCGTTCGAAATGTATAGGCTGCCAAAACCTACCAGTTGCCTGTCCAGCATGATCTAGCTTTTAATCTGTTCTATTTTTAAAATTGGACGAAATATTTCTGGTTGTAGCTTTCTATTTACTTATTATTGGGCATACTCTTATTTTTGCTTGGATTTAGAAACTTGCATGTTAAAAATGTGAGGTTATGATCAGGTTTTAGAAAAGACAAATGTCCTCTATATATGTTTTGTCTTTTACAGTACATTGGTTAGGCGGACCCACTACAATAGAGCGAGATGTGCCTTCTTCAAAGCAAGCTGTTGATATTTTTTGCTACTCGGGTACCTCTAAGAACTTGTTTGCTCTCTGGCAAACAGTTAAAGTAAGTATAAAAAAAGAAAAATTACAACGTAAATGCTAAATTTATCTGCAAATAAAAATCCTTCTTAAATTACAACACATTTTTTTAATTTGCAGTTCCATATAAAGATAAAGAACGATGAATTTCGACAGTACATTGGGCCGAGTCCAGAAGAGGTGTACAAGGAGTATACAGAGGATAGTTATGGCTGGTCCGTTGTCAATCCGTTCCAGAAGAAGGCACAGAAAACTGTGTCGGTTAGTTTGTTCACTCCCACATGCATGGCTGTTAACACCAAAGAGAGACACACTATAGATTTACAAGTTCTTAGTAAGTATTATATACATTTTTTATACTCCATTTGGTTAGGTACTTAATTGATAGTAAACAATCTTGTAGCAACTTTTTATAAAAACGCATGTTAAAAAATAAACTGAAAAATTTGTGTTTGGTCTTTAAAATGAGTTTCAAAACAGAAAAATATTAATAAACTGAGTTTTTAAATAAAACCTATTAAAAAGACATCAAGATTGTTTATGTCTAGTTAAGTATCTAACCAAATGGAGTATAAAAATCAAGTCACACTACTTTCCTGTTAGACAGAGACAACATCTTTCCGTTGCTAGGTCTATACTTGGAAGTTTCGACAGCTAGATGTTAGTGATTACTGATACTATGTGATAAAGGCTTCTACTATTTGTAATAATATCCATTTTTGTATTTAGAGAACTACTTTTGTATTTAGAGACTTTAGAAACATGTAATTTGATTATTATGAAGGGAGGCCTACTATCCAAACTGCAGTTTTTAGTGTTAGTACTGACCTTACCTGAACAATTATTTTCATAGAGTGCATTATTAATTGTAATAATCATTGGGTCAAGAGTGTGCAAATTATAGACAAAAATACCATAAAGTGGATCCTGGACACTGAAGGGATAGAAGAAGAGGTATCGGTAGAATGTTTAACTGCTAGGCAGAAATCGTGGGTTTGATTCCCGCTAAGTGCAAATATTTGTATGCATTAGTATATATATTTGCATAGGTCTGGGTGTTTATATGTATGTATGTATTTATAAAAAAAAGTATCTTAAGTATGTTTATCCACTAATAGTCTAGATGCTGTAACACAAGCTGGTTAAACTAAGCTTAGTATGGGTCTAGATGCTGGTCGGGAGCGGCAGCGGGAGCGATGAAGGATCGCAAGCCAAGCTGCCCACGTACGAAGGCAACTCGGGCGTCTAAGGTTAATGAACGACCTCCGCCCCCCATGAGCGCAGGCCTGGGGGTGACTGGTGGAGCCGCCTGTCACCTTGGCAGAAGCAGGCCGCGGCGGCGGCGCGCCTCCCTGTTTCCGGAGACCGACCTCACCTTCGGCAACCAAAACGACCCACAGGCGGCGTGCGTTTTGGTCGGTTCGAGTCCGACATAACGTCTTAGACCGGCTCCGGTGGGGAGGTATCCGTGGGGATATTGCGCACGTAAAAAAACAAATTATGGGTCTAGATAGCACTGTGTAGAATGTTGTAGGATATTTACATACATACATACATACATAGCACATATAATCACGCCTTTATCCCTGGAGGTTTAGGCAGAGGTGAATTAACACCCACATTTCACCAATAATTGTATTTGGTCCCACGTAATGGGGGGTGAGACTATTACCGTATTACGGGCACTATTGTTGACTCGAGCCATGCATCTAAGGCTGAGTCTGGATTATTATTATATAGCTTTGGATGCAATCAGGATATAAAATGGTTATTATGACAAAGTATTAATACAAATATTATAATGGTTATTCTTTATTTCCAGGAGTGGACATATGGCGTTTTCTTCTCATGACAATTGGTGTCACCCTAATATTCTCATCAAAAGCTCTGAGTGGCAATCCAGTGTTCTTCTACCTGTGTGGAATATTTGTGGGAGTGTTTGCATCTTTCATGGTCTTGGTGTACTATATCAGCAAGTTATTACCTAGGGTTAGTATTTTTAATTAGCATATTTTATAAATGAAAAGCTGGGATGAGTCATCTCTTTAGACATGACATAGGAATGTAATCTGTGCATCAAACTTTTTGCTCACAGCCCCGAAAAAATGTTAAACCGGGGTTCTGGGCAACCCCCAAAACAAGTTAGACACTTGCAACAAATGCAGGGATATATAGAGAAAACTTATTATATGGCTTATCAAGTTGCTGTGAAAAAAAAATAGGCTCGCCTCCTTTTACGTGGGATCGATAATCATAGTTGGCGAAATGTGGGTAATGGGGATAAATCTCTGCCTTTAGGAGATTTACAGGTGTGAGTATATGTATTTTAACAACTTATAAAGGCATTTTATAACTAACCCACTCCAGTTGAATCCTGTACTCACAGCACAAGCCAAGTCATTCCAAGGATAATAAGTAATTTTCATTGTTTTAAATTAATATTTATTAATAGGACTATATTCATTTCTATGAGTTTCTTAATTTTTTACAGAAAACAATGACATATGGAATTTTGATTGGAGGATGGACAGTCGGCGTGTACTTGTTCCAGCAGATCTGGGAGAACATCCGCACATTAATCATGACTTACCAAACCTACATGTTTTGGTACACGTTTGTGATCAGCTGTGTCAGTTTCGTGGTGTGCTACAGGATAGGACCTCCTAAAAACCAGAGGAGCAAGAATCTAGTCATGTGGACTTTGCAGGCGAGTGATTATTTATTAGTTTTAATAGTAAACTGTTATTACATTTTTTTAACGTGCGGGAATCCACTCCCATACCACCCGTCGCGCGCCGTGGCCAATGGGGCGGCTATACCGGGTTCGAACCGCCCAAAACCACACGGCCCTTGGGCTATCTGTTGCCGGGGGTGATATAACCTCCGACATATCCGACTCGCATCCCGACTGACCCTGGGCCATAGCGGGCCCCAGTAGAAGGACATAGGAGTCACCAGAAAAAGGATGAGGGGCGCGGATCACGCTAGTGATAGGCGTCTCCACCTATCACTCCCAAGCCTGCGCTCATAAAGGACGGAGATCGTTTAATGATCTCCAACGCCAGCATTCTTCTTCTTGAGCATTATTTGCTCACAGAAGACGTCGGCCGCAGCCCACACACTTACGCTCTGCACCATCACTGTAAGGGTGTTGTTTCCTCTACCTCAGGTGTGTATCCCTTGTACACCTGAGGTAGAGGCATCTGTTCCATCTGGTCCATCTGTTGAAGTGAATCATGAAGTTGATCTTGTGAATGAATGAAGTTGATCTTGTGAAGACTTTTTTCTCAAGCATATGTGAAGGCATCAAGTTCAAATTCATACCACATACTCATGTCTATAACGTCTTGAAACTGTGCAAAACTAAAACTTCCAAGTCAACGCAATCGAAATATATTGCGGTTTATGTAGCTTTCGTTTGTTTTCATCCAATTTTGTACGGAACCTTCGGTACGCGAATCCAACTCGCACTTGACCGCCTTTTTTATGCGGTATTATATTGTATGATGGGGTGTTTACCACAAATCTATGTCATAACGCAGCATTGCGTGAGCGTGGGTATTTCGTTCGATCCACCCCAACTCATCGATGAACTCCAGCAAGTTATTCACGGTGCTGGTGATTTCTCAAAGCGTACCTGTATTGAATGAAAGATAAGATAAGATACATCCGGTATGTATAATTTGAATGGTTTCGGACGTAGATCTGTTGCTTAGTGGTCAGAGCGTTCCCCCGTTAGGATAAGATAGCGGGTTCGAATCCCGCCTGAACCGATAAATTTTTTTTTATTTCTTAATCGTGCCTGTATTGTTTAACTACTTAGCACTGTATTTCGTTCGGTGCATGTCATTTGACTTAGATTAAATTCAAAAGTCATGGTGTTTCGTTGTTAAACGTTAGAATGTCATGAAATGTTAATGTGGCAGGTTGTGGGCACACTGATGATATTCTTCAGCAGCGAGTATCAAGAGGCCTCAGCGGCGGTGATCGTCTCTTCGCTGGTAGCCAAGTACTTCCCTCAGTCACTGCTCAATAGAATAGGCACATATTGGTAAGTATAGATATATCTTTCGCTGCTCGTCGTAATATACGTCTGTACACCCCTTTAGAAATATACAGGCGTGAGTTAGTGAGCATATTTGTTACTAGCTGTTACCCGTGGCTCCTTTCGTAATAATTACTGATGCTTTTTTTAATATGCCAAAAATCCCCATGGATACCCTCTGGCCGGAGACAGTGGGAGATATGTCGGACTCGAACCGACTAAAACACACCGCGTCTGTGGGTCGTTGTTGGTTGCCGGATGTGAGGTTGATGAGGCATATCTATCGCACTCCGGCCGATCCAGGGCCATTTCTCTCGATCTGGCGCTCCTCGGGTGTGGAAAACACGGAGTCCCCAACTTGTCCCGGGAACGGGGAGGCGTGCAACGCGCGTCTCTCCACCCGTCAACCCCAGGCCTGTGTGCACATGGGAGGCGTAGGTCATTCTGCGACTTCTAACGCTCGACTTGCTCAGTACGCGGGCAGCGTGGTTCGCGATTCTCCTTCGCTACCGCTCACGCTGTCTGTTCCTGATCCTATTCCCGTAGGAACCTATTCAGAGGTTAAAACCGGTAACTATTGGACACTTGTGGTCTCTACCCTCTCCAGTGAGAATGGGCGTAAAAGTAGCCATATGCTATTCCAAACCACAATCTACGTTTATTTCATGCAAATCCCTCTAACCCTCGCATTTATAATCGTAGAAAAATAGTGTTGTTACTTGACAAATGGGTTGATAAAACTTCACAAGAGTACAATTAAGCAATATACCCGCAGGCGCCGTAGGTTCCCGCCGAAGCCTAGGCTGCTGTCAAGTGAAGAGTACTATGAAGAAGGTGCCCGGGAAACCAAGATGGCGCTGGAGAATCTCCGGCAGTATTGCTCCAGTCCTGACTGCGCGCAATGGAAGATTATGCTCAAGTTGAACGATTCGAAGAGGTGAGTATCCTGTCACCGTGTTGGTATATGATATCAAATCAAACTTTATTTCACAGAATACGGTCACAATATCAGATTTTATAATATTTATAAGTACAGCAAATTCTGCCGTGTGGCGTTGAAATAATAATGTTGCGAGATACAACACAATCATAACTAATTACACTGTCATTAGGACAGTGTAATTAGTTATGCCTAGTGGTATGGGTAATAGACGGCTGAGACGATATCTGGGGTTCAATCCCAGGTTTTATCATGGCACCACACCAATGACTTTTTGATGCTTTTCGAAGTTGTGTGTATTTATCGCAGGTTAGTGCCCGGTTAACGGCAATAGACTCGCCACCTATTACATTGGGATCTAAACATAAACTGACGAAATGTGGGTGCTGGCACCTCTGCCTACCCTTTCGGGGATATAGGCGTGAGTTTATGTTATGTAAAAGTAATTTAAAATTTAATGAGGAATCTAAAAAATAAAAATAGGAATTAAAAGTAATCAAAAGTCATAGCTTCAGTATAGTAAGGCAACATCTTATTTTGCAAGCCATGTTTTTTTTAAACAAATTAATATATTAAGCAGTTTTAGGAAGAATCAGACGACCTTGTAAATCAAATAGCCTATTCGAGAGGAAAGCCTGCACCACACCACATTCATACCAGCTGGGACTTGACGTTAACTTGCCTCCGCAAGTTACACTCAGCAAACAAATTTAAACCAATTTTGTTGCATATCAGTCATGTTGACCATGGCAACACTGTCTGTGGAAACGCCTTTATGTGACAAGAGAAAACACATGACCTTTCAATATAATACTTCAATATTTAATAGGAGGTAGGACACGACGGTATTTCCGTCCCAATTGAGCAGTCCGACTGGGGAAGTACCTCCGTACAAAATACCGCGGCTATAATAACCTCGAGTTGTGTTGCCGGCGGTGAGTTTTTGTGCTGTCAGTGGAAAAACCAAAGGCTGGTCCTGATTTTGTTTTCTGCACTAAAGGCACAGAAAATCTGTTCTTACAGGGTCGGCAGCACGGGTGTGACTCCACTGGACAAACGTTCATAGGTCACGGTAATGACTTTTCATCAGGTGGGCCGTGTGCTTGTCTGCCACCTAAGTTGTATAAACTTATTATGTTTCAGATTCGCGAGTTTTGTAGAGGGTAACTCTCACCTGAGTGACGATGAGGTGCTTGACTACGAGTCGTACGCCTTCTCATTGGAGAGGACGCGGAAACCGCTCCACCCCAGCAGCAGCACGAGGAACATGGAGATCTCTGATGATGACGACGCGGACGACACAGACTACGATGATGATTAGATAATCATCCTCTCCCAGATAGTAAAGATAAACAATTACGTTTACTTACTTACTTCCAGTAGGAGATGCCGTTGGCTGCATAGCTGATATGTCCTTTTGCATGGACCGTTTCATCCAATTCCCCTATTCCATCCCGGAGGTAAAGTTTAGTACATGTATTGTATTATATCATTGAAAAATGTCGTGGCAGTATCACTGCAGTTGCGGGTTTCAATCTCACGGCTATGTACTCAAACGACATCAAAGTTTGTACCTCATCAATAACCTTAAAATGAGGTCATACAAATGTTTTTGTGAGAGAGTATGTAACCAATCTCAGTTTCTTTATTGGTCTTTTGGTGTTTCGAAAGTTTGATGCTTTAGCTATAGCTGCATAATTAATATGCTGTAGTCTGGTCCTCATTTAGGTTAGAATTTTCTTTTATCCGAGTTTATAAAATAAGATATTTCTCATTTGGACATATTTATTTTAGGCCTGATATGAATTGTCGAATTTCAATGCTTTATTTATTATTTTATGTTTGATTATATTAAACTAGAAAGAAATCACGGGTGGTCTCACATCGAATGGTACCTCAAATAGGTATATGCCATTTATTAAATTCTTAATAATATGTGTTAGTAGGGCTGTTTTTGCACTTCTGGTTCGACTTTACTGCATGGTTGATAGTTAACAAGCAGTATATAAGAATAGAAATAGATAGCGAAGTCTACCTACCTCAGAAGAAGAAAGGTGTGGGTATATGTATGTATAAGCGATCGATAACACGCGCATGACCAGTGATCGCTTACCGCCAAGCGTACACGTATTTACTAAGGTTGCAAACAAGTTATTAAAAACTATGCTAATTATGAAATCTCAATTTCTTTTGAGTTCCACATTTCCTGGATATAAGGGTAAATTTAAAACAGGCAGAAAAATGCTCTAGCCGTTTTTAATGGTAATTAAATATCAACCTTATTCCATTTTAACAAAGCCTAAAATAGTATGCAATAACGCACCAATGTCTTATTGAATAAGATTTCAATGTTGCATACTATCTTTAGTCTTGTTTAAATGGAATAAGGTTGACATTTGATTAACACTTAAAAGTTTGAACATTATCTTCTCGAGTTACGACTCGTGTCTTTTCAATTTTGATCTCTATTGATATGAAGGTGTGTATATTTTATTATTATTATTACTAACGTATTTAAAACGGTCATGTTTATTTTTTCTGTGAAATAATGCAAAGTAATCTTTCCTCATTCATTCTAGTCTAAGAAGCTAACGACTATTAGTCGTAGTTGAAATTCTGTAAGCTGTTGTTTATAGGTATTTGTAGTGAAAAAATGAAGAAAATTGGTAGTGTATTGAAAGGAAAAAGGTCATAAATATGTATGTTCACCCTCCTGCCTCACCTCCGTTTATTAATCGTAATTATTGTACGAACAATACGTCATTTATAGCCGTAAAGTCATTTACAAGAGTCCTGTTACTTTGACATTTCAATTTGCATTTTTATACTGAGCTCGATTTCTTTGATTTTATATGGCAAAGAAATGTTTGCCGGCTCAGCTACTGTCTAAAAATTCGTATGTTTAGATAGTTATTATAGTTGCGACACGCTATGATGGCCGTTTTGACACGATTAGTTTTGCATTTTTGCTCTTTTTTGGTGCACTTAATGTTGGACAACTGTTAGACGAATAACTAAAGAAAAATATAGCGAGACTGGTCTACAGGGTTGGCAGCGCGAGTGTGGCTCCCTTGGTTTTGCACACGCCCATAGAACAAAGTAACCACTTTCCATCAGGTGGGCTGTGTGCTTGGCTGCCACCTAAGTGGTATAAAAAAAAACAAGAAAATAAACTTCACACACCAAAAAAAAGAAAACGAAAAAAAAAACAGCCAAAACGGCCCAAATAGCGTGCCGCAACTATAGCGTTAGCTATTTAAATAGCACTATTGCGATATATCATCGAGCAACTTAGAGAGAACTCTATATAATCGATTATCAGCTATATCTACATTTTCAACAACTAATTATACTATTTAAAATATAATAAACGACTGAAGAACGGGTAGTAAAGTAATACAAATTATTGTTAGTAATAATTTATTAATAATAATTAATTCATAGATTAATACAATCACAACATACAAATAATATTATAGCACCGTAATAACGTTTGTAAAACATATTTAGAAGATTCTATAAGTGCACTTATCATTGTTAAGAGCCTGTGTGGAAATATTTAAGTTATCCAAATGACATAATGCTAATACAAAATTTTATTCTCTATTCGGATAGATTTGGTAACTAAAGGTAGACAATCTTGTAGCGATTTTTTTTATAAAAACATATTAAAACAATAAACTAGCCTAACTAGTGATTCAATTTCGGTTTTAAGTCTTTAACCCTAGATTCATAAACATTGGTCCCACAGACCGCGCGAAATGAAAAATCGCTTCTAATTCATAGAGAGAAAGAGATAGAAAGCTGATGTCATAAGTACCTTCTAATGTCGCGTGACCTTCAGTGTTGCGAGTGCAACTAGCTCGCAGTGACGTGTACTTGACAAGTTATAGGGCGTTTGGGGTCTGAGAGGCCAATGTTTATGAATAACGTGACGATTGAGTAGTAATACTTAAAATTTTAAAAGTTGATTATTAACAAGTTTTAAAGTGTTGAAGCAAAAGGTAAGTCTATGATATTATTGTATATGAGTCATTATAAATTTTAAACATATATTTTCTTTACTCAATGTTATAACAAACCGTATGTTATATTATTCGTCTATTTTTCTAAATATTATTTATTTGTTTTAGTATGAATGATCAAGAAATAGAGGCATATCTTAATCCATTATTGGATTCTGATACTGAGGATTGTTCCTTCACTGCACAGAGAGATGAAAACTTAAGCGAAGTTGAGGATAACGTTGAGATTGAAGAAGAGATCCAAACAGATTCTGACGGTAATGAGACAGATGATGACGATCTACCTATAGGATCACGAAGACAACAACACAGCGGGGTCATTTTATCTTCTGATTCGGAAGCTGAAGTGCCAGGTACGTCAGCAAGCGTAGCTAACGCGCAACGTATAATTATTCCGTCTGCTCGTAATCTTCGAGGGAAAAATGGCCACAAATGGTCATCAACTTCTTTTGAATCTACGCGTACTAGAACCTCGGCTAGGAATATAGTACACGTGATTCAGGGACCAACAAATATTGCAAATAATATTACGGAACCAACGGATTGTTTTTCTATTTTTATGACCGCAGATATGGTTCGTTCTATAGTTCAACACACAAATGAAGAAATTGCGTTGAGAGGTTCAAAATACAAAGTTCAAACTGCAACTATTTCAACTACATGTATAGAAGAATTAAATGCTCTGTTGGGGCTGCTTTTACTAAGTGCTGCTAAAAAAGACAATCATCTTACAAGTTTGGAACTTTTTGATGAGACATTTAGTGGAACCCGGTACATATCTGCAATGTCACGTGAAAGGTTTGACTTCTTGCTAAACTGCCTTAGATTTGATAACAAATCTACTAGAGATGAACGAAAGTTAACAGACAAACTAGCACCTATCAGAGAACTATGGGAAAATTTCATTCAGGCATGCAAGAACAGTTATAAAGCGGGAACTTATGTAACAATTGATGAGCAACTGCTGGGTTTCAGGGGCCGCTGTCCATTCAGGATGTACATCCCATCGAAACCTAGTAAATATGGCCTAAAAATTGTGATGGTATGTGATGCCAAAACAAATTATATGTTAAATGCTATGCCATATGTTGGGAAAATGGAAACAAATGGCGAATCTCTTGGTTCTTACTATGTGAAGACTTTGTCTGAAACTTTATGGGGCAGCAATCGTAATATAAGGTCAGATAATTGGTTCACGTCTGTCCCTTTGGCTCACCAGTTATTAGAGGAACCTTATAAACTGACATTGGTAGGAACGCTACGAGCCAACAAACGTGAAATACCACCTGAACTACTTCAGATAAATGAAAGACCAATAGGTTCGTCTATGTTCTGCTATGATAAAAAAAGCACCCTAGTTTCTTATAAGCCCAAGAAAAACAAGAATGTTCTATTGCTGTCAACCACTCACATAAGTGGTACACTCGGAGCCTCTGGTAAACCAGAAATAATTGAGTCCTACAACTCGACCAAAAGTGCCGTGGATACCTTCGATCAAATGTGTGGGAGTATGTCTTGCAGCAGAAAGACGCAAAGATGGCCATTGTGCTACTTCTATGGCATGTTGAATATGATGATTATAAATTCATATGTCATATACGTACATAATACGGTAAAAGATGGGAAAAAACCAATTAGCAGACGGTCTTTTGTGAAAGACGTTTCAGTAAAAATGACAGAACCCTGGTTACGCAAGCGTCAAGAAATACCTACTTTGAAGCGTTGCCTAAAACGGAAAATAGAAGAAGTTTTGGGTGAAACTGGTATCAATGCTACGCAAGGTTCAAGTGGTACCCAAAAAAAAAAATGTGGCTTCTGCGATTACAAAAAAAATCGAAAAACGAGGTTTCAATGTAAGCATTGTAAAAAGTTCATGTGTATGGACCACCGCGGCTTAATGTGTGTGGAATGTGCGGAATAAATTTGATTTTTATTTTATTGTTTATGTTTAAGATGCTTAATTAAATAAATAAAAGAATGTAAGAATTTGATTTATTCATGAATTAATAGATCCCAAAAAAAACTCCAACTTTGACTTGGGGTCTGAGAGACCAATGTTTATGAATTATGTTACTTCAGCATATGTTTATGAATCTAGGGTTAAAATGAGTTTCTAAACAGAAAAATATTAATGAACAGAAATAATATATATTAAAAAGACACATCAAGACTGTTAACCTGCCTAACCGAATCGAATACAAAGTTGTATGCTCCCAATTCTGTTAATTGACCATCACTGTCACATCACTGACATATTAAAGAATGACATTCAATAAAACTAGCAGAATTGGAATCTTAGTATTATGGAGAGTATTAATAACAAACATTTATTGCACAAACTTGTAAGGCTGGAATTAAATTTGAAACCATTTAGTATGGTAACTATTCAAATTGAGTTGAGTCGGTTCCGGGATTCCAAGTCCCCCTATAAGAAGAAGATAAGACCTTCGTCTTATATCTTATATTCGTTTTATATATCTTCGCGTATATCTTCATATACGCGAAGATATAGAAAAAAATGAATCAGTTCAGGAGGGATTCGCCCGCCTGAACCGATTCATTTTTTTTCTATATCTTAATCGATTTGAATAGTTGGCATAAAAATGCTTTAAAATTTCATTCAACAAATCGATCTAATTTTAAATTGATTTTCAGAGGAGAATCATCTTCAGAGGACAAGTTTCTTATTTTATGAAAGGGTTTTAGAATAACGGCAAACAGTGTAGTGTTTGCCGTTGGTTACAGTTTGGCATGATTCAACGTCCTTACCCCTCGTTATCATCAAGAAAATACACAACTATACCTTGTATGCTAACTTTTCAAATTGATTAAGATAGGAAAAATTGGATCGGTTCAGGCGGGTTTCGAACCGGTCATGTTACTCTTATACGGGGAATGCTCTGACCACTAAGCCACCGAACCACGCCTGAAGCCATCCAAATCTTCCTGTATATCCATCTACGGGCGGCAGTGGGAGACATCTAACGAAATTCGTACGAACTGTCCGAACCAATGAATGATGTTAAAATTTCGCCGGAAGACGGATACAGAAGAAGAATTTGGATGGTTTCGGGCGGAGGTTCGGTAACTTAGTGGTCAGAGCGTTCCCCCTGTAAGGGAAAGAACGCGGGTTCAAATCCTGTCTGGACAGTTTCAATCTTAATTGATGTTACAATCATTTTTAAACATAGATTTTTGTAATACTTGTTAAAAACACGTACTTATTTCCTATCTGTGGATGCCGTTACACTTGTGTCTACCCCGTCGGAGATTTACAAGCATGAATATGTTTGCTAGAACACCTTTTATGAAATTTCTTCATTATAAACTTATGAGATGTGATGGGCTATTAATATAATTGTACGGAATGGCGCTCATTGGGAGAGGCCTATGTTCAACAGTGGACTGTGGGCTAATTAATTGATAATTTCATCAGCTGGATAGCTTAACTTTTTGTAATACAGGCAGTATTATAATAATAATTGTGTGTTCACATATTCACGTGTGCTAATACAATTTAGCAGATATAATATACATGATTTTGGTCTCTATGTCAACATTAACATGTCTAAGCAATGGACAGTGCTTGTTAAGGATATTTTGTATTATCCTGCATTTTCAATATAATAACTACATGTACAAAATATTCCATCCATTTTAAGTAATTTGTTTATGAATGGGTTTGTATAAATAAATTTGTTTACAAAAATATATTTTGTTTTCTTGTATTTGAATCCCTTTGTTGTCCTGATTGATAGTTACAGATGTACTTTGGTTTCGGGTTGTTTTATACCACTTAGGTGGCAGACAAGTACACGGCCCACCTGATGGGAAGTGGTTACCGTGGCCTATAGACGTATACAACACCAGGGGCTGTCGGACCTTGTAGGAACCTGCCCTCCTTGAACCTGACTGACATCTCTGTATTTCTGAGGGTACTAAAGTCTTTCTATTTATTAAAAGATTTGAATAATTAGCATACTAAATGCTTTAAAATTTCATTCAACAAATCGATCTAATTTTAAATTATGAAGAAGTTGATTTTCAGAGGAGAATCATCTTCAGATGACAAGTTTCTTATTTTATGAAAGAGTTTTAGAATAACGGCAAAGAAAAAGGATCCTTTGGCATCTGTCGGCACTGTCAGAAACTACAGTTTGGCATGATTCAACGTCCTTACCCCTCATTTCCATCAAGAAACAAGTTGTACACTTGTTAGATACACAACTATACCTTGAATGATAAAAATAAATGTGGAGCATTTAATTATGAATAACTATTTCACCGAGACACGCGTAGACTGTGGTCAATACTTGTGGTAAAAAGTCTATTAGAAATTTTAATGGACAATGAATATACAATAGTCTGTATGCTTAATGCTCCTTTAAACCTTTTTAACAACTTGCTTCGAATCTTTTCAAAAAATGGTTTAGACTATGAAAACCAGGCGTTTCTGATTTCAAAATTTCAATAGGAATTGCCAACAAAGGCGATAGGTATACACGTGTTCATGTACCTAAGTGTGTATACGTATCTGATTTGGCGACCGTACTTTTTTTTGTAAAAATCTTTGGGATGTGATAACATTATAACGGGACTAGATTGCGTTTCAACACCTATTCAGAAGTATTTATGTGCCTGATAATCAATACGCCATCTAGACCAGTTATTTTCAATCTTAACTGGTTCATTCAACACATTTGTTTCAAACAAGTTACACGTTACAACTAACCTATCTTATTAGTAATTTGTGAATAAAACTTACCACATCAAGTTTTATACAATGACTTCTAGGTATGCAACCAGACTGACTATCTAGAAAAAAAAATTATATCAATGCCCTTTTTCCGGAGCCGGCAAGTGGGTGTGGTGGACTCAAAATGGTTAAAACATCATGTTATTTTGTCACATGAAGAAATAAACTGTAAATCAAGATGGGTGCTGTGTACCAGTCCCTACTATGATGCCGGAATCATCTTAGCTGACATCTATGTTGAAGAGGTTTTGTCACCCCTATCCAAGGAAGTCACGACCCCATCAACGTCCTTTTGTCTTCCCAGTGGAGCCACCGAGAAATGTCTCCGTTGTTGTGTGATATAGTGATGAGACTCTGCCGTGACACAATTTTTGTTCTAGGTATACTTACAACTTGTCGAGTGTTACTAAAGAAGTCATATACTAATAACTAGTGAAGCATTAATAAGTTATGGCACATAATAGTTAGAGATGTTACGTTAGGCGGCTCTGCTCGCTTTCTTGCTCTTGTCCAGCACCTGTCCTGGTGGTGGAGGCTTCGCTGACATGTGACGGCTGTACAAACTGAACAAAAAAATAAATAAGTTCAATGGCGTATCGTATTGCATAGATACTTATGTCGGTCGGTACAGATCAGTTCAAACTTGATGGCAGCTCGGAAGTTCGTACGAGTGCGATACGCGCAGGTACAGACTAATTGGCGTTTGACTCGCTCTCTACTCTCAAACGTCAATTGTACTGAACTTGCGCAATGTTGCACTCGTACGAACTTCCGAGTCACCAGCAACTTTGAACCGAGCTGTAGCTTATTGGGTAAGGATTTTGGTGGTAGTTAGAGGGCAGAATTTTAACTTTTTTTTTAATACCACTTAGGTGGCAGACAAGCTCACGACCCACCTGATGGAAAGTGGTTACCGTGGTCTATGGACGTGTGCAAAACCAAGGGAGTCATACTCGCGCTGCCAACCCTGTAAGCACAGAGTTTCTGTGCCGTCAGTGTAAAAGACAAAGCAGGACAAGCTTTTGGTCTTCCCACTGACAGCACCAACACTCTCCAGTGAACTCTGGCTACCCACTACTACTCACCGCCGGGAATACAACACAGGGTTTATCATGGCCGCGGTATCTTATTCACGGTTATTCTTTATTATTCGCGGTATTCCGAACGATTATCGAGTATTCTGTCATTTCTGAACCGATTCAGAATATTATTTTTTTTAAATTTCGAGTTCAAGTGTCGGTTCATAAGGTGCAATCTGCCGTAATCCTGACATTTATATGGATTAATTTATGTTACTCAACTCATGGTAGAGAATTCTAGTAGACTTCCAATGTATTTTTAAAGTATACTTACACTTTATAAGTCTCAGATCGGAGATAGTCCAGCACGTGTGATGGGCCCAGTTTGAGCTGGTCCTCGATAGGTGGTATCCAGAAATTGCCTTCCAGTCTTAGCGCCGATTTGTTACTGGCCAGGTCCAACGATCCTAAAAGTTCATCTCATATTAAAAAATATTTGAACGTGTCTGGGTAATAGATCTTCGCTCGAGCTTTTCTGTTTTTAACGCCATCTCTTGGCATGAATACCAAAACAAAAATATAAGTACCTCTTACATTTGGTCAGTAAAATTATGATTTTCAGTCCCACGTAATTCGGAACTAGCTTATTGCCATCAATCGGGTACTATCATGGGCTGTATATTTACTATCAGATGGAGAGTAACCCTAAATAAAAATAAAATAGACATGGTGTGACCCTATTCTAGTCGAAAAGGAACCAACATGCCGTTTTTTTGGGCAAGACTATTAAAGGTGTAATATAAAACCTTACATACAAAATTATTCAAATAGTAATAATGGCTTCAGAACAATTCATTTACCTACTATTCGAGTGGGCTCATAACATCACTCACCAATTTCTGGCGGCAGCACGACGAGCCTGTTGCCTTGGAGGTGCAGCTCCCTCAGCCGCGGCAAGTTGCCGAGCTCCCGCGGTACTTCTATCAGATCGTTTTCACGCAGAGACAACTGCAGACAGTGAAAAATATTTTTTTTTATACCACTTAGGTGACAGACAAGCGCACGGCCCACCTGATGGAAAGTGGTTCCCGTGGCCAATGAACGTGTGTAACACCAGAAAAGCCACATTCGCGCTTTTTTTCTTTTACGTGCGCAAAATCCACACGGATACCTCCCCACCGGAGCCGGTGGAGGAGGTTATGTCGGACTCGAACCGACTAAAACGCACGCCGCCTGTGGGTCGTTTTGGTTGCCGAAGGTGAGGTCGACAGGCATATCCCTCGCACCCCGGCCGACCCAGGGCCATCTCTCGCGATCTGGCCCTCGTCTCGGGTGTGGGGACTGCAGAGTCCCCAACTCGACCCCGGAAACGGGGAGGCGCGCCAGGCGCGCCACCGCCGCGGCCAGCTTCTGCCAGGGTGACAGGTGGCTCCACCAGTCACCCCCAGGCCTGCGCTCATGCGGGGCGGAGGTCGTTCACCGACCTCCGACGCCCGAGTTGCCTTCGTACGCGGGCAGCTTGGCTTGCGTTCCTTCGTCGCTCCCGATGCCACCCCCGCCCCACCTCCTCCTTCACGAGCATTACTTGCTCGCAGAAGGAGGCGCCGGCCGCCCACGCATCCGCGCAGCGGACCATCGCCGCGAGCAAGGTGGAGAGCGTGAGAACTCTCACTCCCAGGGCCGCCACAAGCTCCCGTCTCGGCGTCTCCCACGCCGGACACTCGGTGAGCGTGTCCGGCGTGGGGAGTCCGAGTCCTCACTCGTGTCGCAGTTATGGCACTCGGACGTTAGCTCTTTCTCCATCCGTGCTCGGTGATCATCTGCGTCAGACGGTACGAGAGGCTGCCGTGTGGCCTCTCTAGCCACTCCCCCATGATGGGTCTTACCGCCGCTACTACGGCGCGCCCTGCGCTTGGTCGCCCAAGTCGTAGCTCCCATTCCGACAGCTGAACTAGGTGGGGACCTGTATCTCAGCTTTAGATAGATAGGGTTTGCTACAATATATGTATGTAGTACATGAGGAATAATATATTACTAATGTAATATTATTACTTGTAAATGGCATAAGACTTTATATGATATTTTCAAATTGTGTGCTATATTATTATAGTTTTCCCTGTTTGTAACAGGGAAAACTATGTCTTTAATGTTATAATATCCTGTGAGCAACATTTGAATATTAACTAATATTACCGTTTATTCATATTCTGCATATTCCTAAATAAATAAAACACACGCTATCTAGACCCATGGTAAGCATAGTTTAACTAGCTTGTGTTATGGAATCTAGAATATGGATAAACATACTTAGATAGGTACTTTTTTTTTTGTAAATGCATATATATTATACATAGAAACACCCAGACCAATGCAAATATACATATTCATGCATACAAATATTTGTAGCGTGGCTAAATATAACATGTACCAGGTATATTTAAGAAATAGAATAAAAAAATATATAATTTCAGAACAGGACTACCCTGTCCTGAGTTGTGACTCCAATGAGGAATCCGTTTATGAGGCTGTTTATCTGTGTGGTGACAGAGACAGAATACATCTATATACTACCCCATCTCATCCAAAGGATGACCAACGTAAGAGGCGACCAACGGAAAAATACGCAGAGGATAACACTATGAGAGAAGGAAAACTTTAAATAAAACCCTGTAGCAACCCGTCTGGCCTGTGTGAAAACAATGGGCCAAAGCCTACCAACATTAGGAGAGGCCTAGTCCAGCAGTGGACTGCGATTGGCTAGTTGTTTGTTTGTTTGTTTGTGAGACTGATACTAATATGGATGATAAAAGAAATGCATAATATTAATAATACTTACAATTTGCAGATTTTTCAGATTGCCAATTTCAGTAGGCACATACTCAAAATCATTGTCACCCAAGTATAGGGCACGTAGACTGTCTGCAATCAAACAAGCCAAGTTCATTTCTACAATTATATTTTTTTTAATTAGCTCTTTTTAATTGTCATTGTTGGAAGAGAAAATTGTTAAGCAAACTTGATCAGAGTAAATTGCAGACTCTGCCTACACCAGAGGGGAAAAGGTGTTAATGTATGATAGGCTGAACTAATGTGAATAGGGGAAAATAGAGCAGTAGAGTTATGACTACCATTATTCTAATATTTATATTGTAAAACAGCATAGATAACCATTTAGGAATAGGATGGAAGGATGAAGAATAGCAAATAAATTGCGATATAATTATGATTGGTGGACAATGATTGGTGAATAAGGTTGTTAATTCAAACTCACCTCTGTCTAACCCTCTGGGGATAAAAGTATGAATTTATATTATGTATGATGTATTTAAGTAAGTATACTCCATTTGGTTAGGTACTTAACTAAACATAAACAATCTTGATGTTTTTTTTTAATATGTTTTATTGAAAAACTCAGTTAATTAATATTTTTCGTTTAGAAACTCATTCTGTTTAGAAATCGACCCACTAGTTAGTCAGTCAGTTAGCCTTGTTTATTTGCTTAATATGTGATTTTATAATAAGTCACTACAAAATTGTTTACCTTTAGTTAAATGCCTGACCAAATGGAGTAAAGAATTAAATTTAGGAACTTCTGAAAGACTCACCCATTATAAAGAAATTTCCTGGCAAGTTCTTCTCACTCAGATTATTGTAGGTCAAGTCCAAAATTTCCAACACCGGGAAAGATCCAAAGCCCCTCGGTAGAGTATTGAGTCTGTTGAGGGAGACATTGAGAATCCGAAGTTTGGGCAGTGATGACAAACTGCCGGGTAATTCCTGGATGTGGTTGTTGGCAAAATTGAGGATTTCCAAGTTCACAAGGTTGGCGAGAACAGCTGGCACCACTTGTATTTTGTTATGGCTTAGTGATAAACGGGTTATGTTTGCAAGATTGACTGCAAAAACAAAAAAAAACCTGCTTAAATTTTTGCTATAATTTTAACATTCGTTTTATTTTTTTATTTCCTGTTGTACCTGAGTTTTCACCACAGAGGTCGAGGTCTGTTTACTTTGTTCATATTTTAGTTTAGCTAAAAAAGACATAGGTACTTTGTAAAGAGTGCCATCGAAATCAGCTCTATTACTAGACAAAAGTAACAAAAGCTACATTCTACACAACTTATTTAACTTTCAACTTACAATACATACATTAACTTGCAATGTTGGAGGTGGTAGTTAATGTCATTTATTTCCATAACCATTCCTATAAATTGAATGATGTCATTAGCCAAAGTAATCCATACTGTCATCATTTACACTGGATAAATACAACAGAAATTAAAAAAAAAACTTATTGGAATTATTGTTAATGGGTGTGGTGGGCGGTTCTAATGTTAGAAGGAAAATGAGAAAAAAATTATACTATTTATTCACAACCTAAAGAATATAGTCCTCGCCTCTGTCTTTGTTCAGGTCCAGAAATTTAGAAAGAATAGGTTTCCATGTGAAAAATATAGCACATAACAGCACATTTACTGTAAACTATATATTTTACGATAACATGCAGTGAAACAAGTTCCCAGAACAGGTTACCCTACGCCCTTAAAAGGGTAAACAGGTTTTTAGAGAGTAACTTACACAATCCAGGTATCTCATCCAGACTGGACAGGCCTTTATCAACTAAATCTATCTCAGGATTGTTGATTTCCTTCGCTTCTTCGATAACTTTTTTAGCTTTCGACATTTTGGCTGTGTTTGGAATACAGGAAACTGGAGGTTGATGACTCATAATCACAACAGCTGTTTTCCTCAGTGTACTCTAGTCGCGGTCCAGTCTTTAAACTGTATATTAAGCATGAAAAAAAAATATTTCTATTATTATTCTCGCTGGTGTAGTTTCAGTGAGGTGTAATTTGAAAAATATATGTGCACTTGCGCATTTACTCACTTAATCTGGTAAGGAAGTATTTTGTAACATTTATTATAAAACACAATATGTCTAAAAAATTAATGCTTTGAAAATTCATCATAATATATGTTTCCTTTGATTGAATCTGGAACGTCTCCAAAAAGGATATAAGAGTAAACGTCTCAGTGACAAGAGTAGAGTAGTGTAAACAAATTGGAAACAATAATCGCTACAAATAATATATCGAATACAAAAAAAAAACCTCTATATAATTTATAGATTTATAGATTCATCATTGGCATCACCTTGATAGTAGTAGGTAGACCTAATTGTCCCAAAGTCAAATTAAGTCAAAAATGATTTATTCTGTAAGTATAGACCATTATATTGGCACTTACAAAACGTCAACAAAAAACGATCATGAAAATCAGTTTAGTAAATGGACCACCGGGAAGACCGACCGAGAAGACTCCGGCAAGAAACTCAGCGGGTTTTTTTCCGTCTATTTACAAACCTATACTTACGTCTAGTTAATCTAAAGGCAAAAATTTACTTAAGTAGCATATAGTTGAGCGAACAGCTCATATCCAAGCTTGTTTATCGTCCAAGTATTCTTGGATTTATAATAGCCTTTCTGGCACAATTTACGTTTAACTACATTTTGAAATTTATACACAGGTAAATCTCTAATTTCATTAGGGAGCTTGTTAAAAAAGTGTATACAGTTGTTTTTTCAAGTCGACTACGACAGACTTCAAGATTGTTTTTGTGTCTGGTATTAAATTTATATTATGTCGGTCATAAACTCTGGCGAATATTGAAACATTTTTCCGTCCATACATGAGGTTCTCGAAAATATATTTTGACACTACGGTTAGAATGTCTATCTCTTTAAACTTTTCTCTGAGGGAATCTCTTGGGCCTAAATAATAAATGGCTCGCACAGCCCGTTTTTGTAACCATAGAGTAAAGTAATACACTGGAATTTGTAACGCAAATTTTGTGTTTAAATCTGCAGATTTACCCCAAAGGAGAATTCCGTAGCTCATAAAATGACTGTATACATGTGTGTAATTAATAAATGTAATTTTAATCTAATATATGCCAAGTATCATTTACACAAACTTTTATGAAAGAAATGCCGATTTACCCAGTTTTACTACATTGGGAATAAGGGGTGGGATCGGGCATACTGTCCTGAAATCATGATACTGCAAAAGACTCACACTTGTCACCTGCGATAAATTCTTTTAAGAGTTTTAAGTACATATTACTTTCCTTGTTTAGTAATAAATTTTTGGTCTATCCCGCTGCGCCACTTAACATCATTCCGTACTAAGTTGAAGACTCTGAATTCGTTTTATTGAGCAAAATCGGTGTACTGAAATTGATTACTAATAGGTGATCATTTATTATTCGAAACATTGATTTCCTTGAATGCCGTCTCCTCTCTAAATTTGTCTTTATTTATTCTTTTTATCTCAGTCAGTTTCATTGGCCTTTGCAAAGGGCCTTTGTGTTATTGACAAAGTGATAATACGGATAATACCTATACGTTTTATTTTTTACCTTTGATTACTCTTTTCTAATGTCCTATAGGTGTTACAGTACACAATATATACCTATCGTGTTTACTGACATAATCCGTATTTGAATAATCGTTATCTTTCGGTGTAATCGTGATAATGATATTATTTGTCAAAAGAATTGATTGAGCAGTGAGATTTTGATACCGAATATATTTTTAATTATTACTAGTCTTTTCGTGCTATTCGGTGAGTAATGAGTATACATTTTTAATTATTCGTGTTCGTTGTTGATACACGAAAACAGCGGATTGTTACGTATTTGAATTTTCTGTCGATGATTGTGATATAGCTGTGTACCGGTATTTTCAGATAGTAGGTAGTTTATTTAATATTAATTGATACACATTTATACAAACAAGTCATCAGTCTAATAATTATCCTTTTATACTAGAAAAAAGAATTCTTGTGTTAAATGTACAAGTAGGTAGTACTTTTAAAATAATATCCTAGGTATATTATTTACTTGTTCTATTTTCCACAAAAAATTAACCTTTGAACTGCAGCTTTATATATAGTTATGGATCTTCTTGTTAGTGTTGTCAATAGCAAGCTTTCTTTCAACATACCTATTCATGAAATATTTTATAATATTATTTATTGATTATTGTGTCTATTACACCCATAACTAGTTATAAATAATGAATTATTTTTAGAGCTAGTTATAATCACTGTCTTATTTACAGCAATGAGTGAGAGACCACAGCCACTGAAGGCTTTCAACAGGCTTTTTGAGGGTAAAGAACCATGGCAGATAGCGACTATGACAGCTTCGTCTGTACTGGCCATAGTATGGGCACATAGTTTGTACAATGCTAAAGAAAGTAAGTTAATCTCTCTACTATTTTTGATGTTGTTAAAAAATAAATAATAAATATACCATCATGAACTCGCTCCTAACACAATGGACGATTAGTAATACCTGTTCTAATATTCTTTAAAAAGAAAATTAAACTAAATACTCTGGAATATAACATACACTACATTTTATCCTGAGGGTCTTGAGCTCATGAAAATGAGGTCAGTATTTGTGCTTGTTTGCTACCTAAGTTGTATAAAAAAACCATGGGCAAGTATTTTATAATTTGTCTGACATACATTTTATACTATTTACAAATGGAAGGTTAAAATAATAATGGTTCATTGGAAAATTTTGCAATTTTTTTATTTTTCTATTTAAGTATAACAAGTAGGTCTCAACTCAATGCAGTCTCAACTCTGAGGACCCATTGCTTTGCAACATACATTTTCAGAAAATTTACTATTTAAACATCCTGTATAAAAACCTTGAAAAAAGATTTACTGTAACAAATCAAAATTTTATTTCCTTAGAGGTTCTAAAAATATTATTTTACCCCACAGGTATCACAACAAGATTACGTAAAGAGTTCTTCAGATGGCTTCGTCAAGTGCCACTTGTGAAACGAAAGATAGACGAGAAGATGGCAGAAATCAATCGTGACTTTGTTAAAGATGTCAATAAAAGACTGGCAGGTGTTACGGTCAGGAGGCAACTGCCCGAGACAGGCCTCACGTCTGAACAGATCATTGAGGAGATTAGAGATCATGTTAGTTTGGGTAAGTGGTAGAGTTTTTTTATTTTACCTATAAATATGAAATAATTATAATACGGTTTGAAATAGGGACATCCCTGAATATCTTAACCTACTAATATTATAATAGTGATAGTTTGTGAAGATGTTTGTTATTCAATCAAACTCTAACGGCTGATCTGGGTGAAATTTATTACAGGGATAGATTATAGTCTGTAATAATATATAGGCTCTTTTTATGGGTCCCCACAGTATGCAGGTACAGAATCAGAATTCAATGCGGGCGGAGCCACAGGGAACAGCAACATTATAATATTTTTTCCGAAATATTCACAAACATTATCACTTCAAATACAATCTTTGTTAGTTTTTTTCGAATGTACAGTCAACAAAAGAGATACGGTTGCACTTTTTCATATAAAGTTGTATTTAAAGATGCTACCATATCTTCCGAAGAGGGATATAAGAGTCTACATTTGGTTAGGTACTATGAAGGTAAACCACCTTGTAGCGAATTTTTATAAAGACACATTGAACAAATAAACTAGGGTACTTCAATTTTTGGTCTTTAAAATGAGTTTCGAAACGGAAAAATATTAATAAACTGAGTTTTTGAATAAAACATATTAAATAGTCTCTCATCAAGGTTATTCCGCCTGAACCGATTCAATTTTTTTACATGGGGTGGGGGGAGGAGTCTAGATAATTATTACGTAAGCAGTAATTACTTTTTCACACATTACAATTATACATTACCGTAAAAAAAACAACATCAAAAGAAATATGCATATAGCTACCAATGATTACAGAAGAAATGAGGGGAGGGGTTAGAGTTTTCCTTACTTTTTCTGACAAGAGAGAGGGGGGACGGTGGTTAAATAATTGTAATAAATCTGTTTATGTAATACTTGAACGCCCCCTGTAGTATAGCTATTATTTTATATGAGAGCTGTATCAAACAAAGCATGTGAAACTGACCTTGCTACTTCTCCGTTACAACATCCTCATTACTGCAATGTGCATAATGATATTACAATGTAGTATTGAATTCATGCATAATACTGACCCGTAATACTTAGCTGTGTGCTGTGTGATTATTACTGTTTGCCTCATAATAATATGTCTTTGTGTACGACACCAGACTGCATTGCATTGAGTCCGAGCATCCGATTATGGATAATTTCGAGTTCGATTGACTGTGTTGGTTTTTTTTATATACCGGTTGACAGACAAGTACACGGCCCATCTGATGCAAAGTGGTTACCGTGGCCTATGGACGTGTGCAACACCAAGAGAGTCGCACTCGCGCTGCCAACCCTGTAAGCACAGAGTTTCTGTGCCGTCAGTGTAAAAGACAAAGCAGGAAAAGCTTTTGGTCTTCCCACTGACAGCACAAAAGCTGTCCAGTGAGCTGTGGCTACCCTACTCACCGCCGGGAACACAACACGAAGTTATTATAGCCGCGGTATTCTGTAGGGCGGCGGTACTTCCCCAGTCGGACTGCTCAATTGGACGGAAATACCGTTACAAGTGAATCAGTCATTACTTACCCAAAAGGTAAAAACGGAACCTTAGTGATAGGGTTCTGTTTTTATGACCCTGTTGTGAGACTGTTACTGCACTGTAACAGTCTGTAACCCCTCGTTTACACCACGAAACAAGTTGTAAACTTGTTTATAAAAAACTTTTAGAAGACTAATCACAACACAGTACTTGTTTTATACATGTATCTCAGATACTTTTTCGTTCACATAGTATGTATAGCCAACAAGTTGTATACAAATATAAAACACATTTGCGTTCACACTGTAGCCTGTGACATGTTGCAACTTGTCAAATACGTGTTTTATAGTTAGGTGTAAACGAGGGGTAACCATGATGGCTAATGGCTAAAGGTTGCCTGGAAGAAATCGTTTCCAGCGATAAGGCCGCCCATTGTACATTAAACTGTATGCATGCTAACTACAAATTTTACTGTAATCTATTGGTGTACAATAAAGAATTATCTATCTATCTATCTATCTATCTAAACAGTTCGTATTTTCCGAAATAACTAAACCGACGCGTCTAGAGGTAGGACACGGCGGTATTTCCGCCCGATTGAGCAGTCCGACTGGGGTAGTACCTCCGCCCTACAGAATACCGCGGTTATAATAACTTCGTGTTGTGTTCCCAGCGGTGAGTAGGGTAGCCAGAGCTCACTGGAGAATTTGTGCTGTCAGTGGGAAGACTAAAGGCTTGTCCTGCTTTGTCTTCTGCTGACGGCACAGAAACTCTGTACTTACAGGGTTGGCAGCGCGACTGTGACTCCCCTGGTGTTACAGACGTCCATAGGTCACGGTAACCACTTTCCATCAGGTGGGCCGTGTGCTTGTCTGCCAACTAAGTGGTATAAAAAAAAAAAAAAAGATTTCATTGAATTTATCCCATCCGATTTCCCCCTAGGTTCATACGACTGGAAGAACGGCAACGTCTCCGGGGCAGTGTACCACTTGAACCAGGACATCAGCAAGGTGGCTTGCGAGGCATACTCTATGACGGCTTACACCAATCCCCTGCACGCGGACGTGTTCCCTGGTGTCAACAAAATGGAAGCTGAAATTGTTAGAATGGCGATTAACCTGTTCCATGGAGACGAAGACTGTTGTGGGACGGTAAGTAAATGACGTGAAACCTTAGGTGCCGGCAAACTTTGTGAACAAAGTCAGCATCAACCAATGATGCGAATCCCTGCGCTCGTGATTGATTGGTTTGATGCAATCTAAGGTTGTTTGATTGGTACGCCCCGCCGCGCCGTCGCATCCTGCGTTTACCACTAAAGAGCTCTACATAATAAACATGTTTTGCTCAACTAAAATACGTTGTCACGTAGTTTGCTGGTTATTTCTTTGATACAATACTAGTAGTTCTGTGAACAGTAGACATCACGAGTACCTTTTTCCACATTTTTTGGTTACTTTAATCTCTAAGTATTTTAATACCAAAATTGAACGATATTCGTTACAAGTGATCAGAGCACTGATCAGTGCTTACGCAGTTAATAGACGTACACTGATCAGTGCTTCCGCATGTTAAACGTTAATCAAAAATCATTAAGATAGATTCATAATTAACGCGACAGCAAACTTCTCCCATTTTCTCTCCTATCAAAAAACGTTCTCGACAAAAGTTGAGTTTTAAATCAAAAATATGTGTGCCAAGATTGGTAGCAATAAGAAATGCGCCCTGTGGAACCACAGATTAATAAATAGTTACTACTTGGAACTGACAAACATACTGACATAGATACGGACAAAAACAAAATCGACCACCTTGTAGAGACGAAGTCTCGCTCATTCGGTGAACTAGTATGTACTTATTGGTCTCGGAATAAAAGAATAACAAAGACGGAGCGCATAGAACTCGTGTGTACAGCTGCTTAAAGAAATATTAAATGAATACCATTTCGCTCACACTCGTGCGTGCACGCCTGCACACAAAGAGTCTTTTCCACGCAGTTGGTATTTATGTATGTCTAATAAATTAAAACGTACAATAACATTCATCATAATGGTAATCTAAAGTAGGTACCTATGTTTTCAAGGTGATTTACTGAAATGAATCTAAAAATTAAAACTGCTTAATTATTTTAAGCATCTGATGAAGCCGCCAAGCTGCGTGCCACCATTGTAACATTACTTAGTGTCTGTAATGCTGACCTTCTTTCCTGAGACTTTGCCTTTAGCTTACCATCAGGTGAGGTGAAGTCAAGTGGCGTGTCCTATATAAATAATAATAATAATAACTGTTAAATAAGATAAATGATTTATTTTTAAATGTGTGACATATATAATGTAATAAAACTCTTAATATGAAACATACACAATTTGAAAAGTGTTTAATAGGAGGTAGGACACGACGGTATTTCCGTCCAATTGAGCAGTCCGACTGGGGAAGTACCTCCGCTCTCAGAATACCATGGCCATAATAACTTTGTGTTGTGTTCCCAACGGTGAGTAGGGTAGCCAGAGCTCACTAGAGAGTTTGTGCTGTCAGTGGGAAGACCAAAGGCTTGCCTTAGTCTTGTGCACTGACGACACAGAAACTCTCTGTTCTTACAGGGTCGGCATCACGAGTGTGACTCCCCTGATGTGGCACACGTCATAGGCCACGGTAATCACTTTCTAACTGTATTATTATTTAATGAGTATTCGTCATCATTGTGAGTTTTTCAAAATGTTCTTTGGCAACCTGGCAACGTAATTAGTAACCTACATAGTTCGTGAGCGTATATTTACTGTACAGATTTGTTAATTGAACATTAGTACCACTGTACAAAGTACCACTACACAGAAAAACAATGATTCGAAAATATGTCTTTCTGAGTAATGGAATGGAATGAAGATTATTGGCAGTGAATAACCCATAACCGCAATTTATTATTAATAACAAATATAATTTATTGTTCAATAACCGCATTGTCCGACTTACTAGCACACGAATCTAGAACGCACGAACATTAGTCTCGGGGTTGACAGGTCAGACGGCAGTCGCTACCATAAAAACCGTCTAACCAAACCAATGGGACTCCGGAGTGAAAGTCCTGGGCTACGAGGTGACAACTGGGACCGATGGCAAGATGATGATGACCGATGACGATTATTATGTCACTGGGGCGGAGTAACAGGGGGTGTGGGTTCGATTCCCATTCTATGCAAATATTTGTATGCATAAATAGGTATAATAATATAATAAGCGCCTCAAGGAGCTGCTCATCGCAGATATTGATAACAAAAAATAAAATGTAACAACAAAAAAATTAGGCATCTAAGTAGGTATGTTTATCCGCATTCTAGAATCCATAACACCATCTAGTTAGCTATCCTTACTTTGGTTCTAGATAGCTCTTGTGTCGTACAATATTTATTGTCATAAAAACCACTGTTAAAATGCTATTGCACTTCAAAGTGTAAACAGATACAGATGTGCTTACTTGTAACAAGCATTACGTGTTGACCTTGCGAACAAATTATAGGTATTATCTGTCGTAGTAACAAAAGATAATGTTCTTACAAAACGTAGATATAATACTCTTGCGTCAAAACCGTAAAATTAACACTTCTCGTTGATTAGAGTAGGTACTATTTCGGACTGAAACTCGTTTTTCTGTATCAATTATTTAAAAATAAAAAGGACTTACCTACATTAAATCTTCCAACTTCTAACTGCATGCCCCGCCCGTCTGAATGTCGATGACCTTTGATCATATTTTTACTAATATAACTATTTACTAATCTGTGGCCAGAGCTCACTGGAGAGTTTTCGTACCGACAGTGGGAAGACCAAAGGCTTGTCCTGATTTTGTGTTCTGCACTGAAGGCACAGAACTGTTCTTAAAGGGTCGGCAGTACGGGTGTGACTCTACTGGTGCTACACACATTCATAGGTCACGGTAACCACTTTCCATCAGGTATATACCACTTGTGTGGCAGATAAGCACTTGTCGGCGGCTTGTCTGCCACATAAGTGGTATAAAAAAAAATACGGTGACAGAAAAGAATGTCAAAAAAATTCGTTCAATATTGTTAATTTAAACTTCTTTTTACTTAACTCTTAAGTATTAAAAAAAAAAAACCTGTACAAGCCACTCAACTAATTTACAATTCTATAAGGGTAAATATTTGATTGAAAAAAAAAATTGTGAATAACTTATTGCTTAAAATAGTGTTTAGTGGACTTGAAATTCTTCGATAAAAAAAATATCGTAAAATGTTTAAATTTTAAATAAATTAAGATTACTAACATTAAAAAAGCAAAAATTAATGAGTAAAATGAAAAAAAGATCAAAAAGTATTCGCAGCCGGTAGGATTCGAACCTACGCTCCCAGAGGGAATCTGATTTCGAGTCAGACGCCTTAACCACTCGGCCACGACTGCTATATATGTTGTTGTCAAATTACTGTATGTATTCTCCATGCTTATTTTCGACGACTTTTTACACTATTTAGGTGGCAAACAAGAACACGACCCACTTGATCGATGGTAAGTGGTTACCATGGGTAATGGTCGTATGCAACACCTATACATTACTCATATTCACGAAACAATTATTTAAATTTTAGTGTTAATTTTTATAATAGTTCTTTTTGTTTTATTTTAATATGTACATACATACATACATAAAATCACGCCTGTCTCCCATAGGGGTAGGCAGAGATCACGGATCTCCATTTGCTACGATCCTGACATATTACTCTCGCTTCATTCACTCTCATTACATTCTTCATGCATGCTCGTCGGTTTAGAGTACTCCTGACCTGCCCCTTTTCTAAAACTTCCCCGATTTGGTCCAGGTATGTGCGCCTAGGTCTTCCCCTTCCGACGGTACCATCCACACTCGCCTCATACACCTGTTTCGTTAGTCTTCTTTCATTCATTAATTATTAATTATTTTCATTATTTTAATATGTTTTAGTATAATATACTAAAAATTATGTACATCATCATCATCCTTCTGCCCTTATTACAAGTTCATTTGGAGTCGGCGCAACAGGTGTTTAGAATTAATTAAAAAAATGATAATCCCTTATTTACTTTGTTTTTTTGTTATTAACATTTTGATTAACATTTGATAAACCAGTTTTTTTAAAATCTCCGATATACAGACACACAGACTACAAATTATTTTTGTTTTGTTTTGACCAATAGAATTACGTATATGCTTTTCATGAAAGGGAGTGGACGTGGGCGTGGGACCAAAGACGAAGATGCATTGTTTCTTCTGTTACCTACCAAGTGCGCACTACAACTAGACATATCCCAAACATAATGCAACAATAAAAATTCCAGGTAACGACAGGCGGCACAGAATCAATAATCATGGCGTGTAAAGCGTTCAGAGACCTGGCGTACAGCCAGGGCATCAGCAACCCGCAGATTATCGTGCCTTCTACGGTACACACGGCATTCGACAAGGCGGCTCAGTACCTCGGCCTGTCTGTGAAGACCATACCTGTAAACCCGGACACGATGACCGTTGATGTGGAGAAAGTTAGGAGGGCTATCGGCAGGAGGACTTGTTTGGTAAGCTTTTTCGCCTTTTATTTTTTAATCGACTTTAAAAATCCTCCGGTTATCAATTCGATTTGTATTTTTTTTTTGTATGCACACTAATTATTCTAAGATTTATGATCTGATTTACGGCATTCTTCTTTAGTTTGAAGTGTTTTACATAGTTTGACCCAGAAGATTTCATTTTATGAATATTTTTGTGCTTTTTTAACTGTACAAAGAATCAAACAATCAAAGAATCAATTTCATTTATTCAGTTTAGGCACACAAAGAGCACATATGAACGTCAAAATTTTACAATTATGTATGTCAAGAAATAATATAAAAATATTAAATTATTGTAAAAATAAACCATTGGAAAATGATTCTTTCGCTGGTTCGGTAGATTAGTTCTACTGAGAAGATACCAGCAAGAAACTCAGCGAACTACATTAGAACTAGATTATTTTTCTTTTTTAAATTTGCTTTAGTTTACAATTTATTTTGTGCGAGCAAGCAATAGACTTATGTTGACCACGCAGTAACATCATTGAGGTATTCATCCACTTTATAGTAACCTTTACTCATTAAAGTTCTTTTCACTTCTTTTTTAAATTTATTTATTGGCATATTAATCAAGTCCTGAAGAACTTTTTTAAACATTTTTATGCAGCTGCCTACAAATGAATCACTTCTTCACCTTGTGAAGCCTAAGTTTTGTTACAACTAGTTTATCTTTATTTCTCGTATTAAAATTGTGTACATCAGATAGATTTTCGAAAATATTTAGGTTTTTACATACATATAAGATAAGATATTTTCATAAATCGTACTGTTTTACAGGAGTTGACCCTTGTTGTTAGTAGTAGGTTCACATTGGTAGTATAATGAGTAACACTCGATCCCGGGACTTAAAAATAAGGCCGACTCTTCAATCATTTAACTATACGTATAATCATAAAAAAAAATTGATACACGTAATCATGGTGTGATTTTTTTTCTTTTCTTTGTTATTACTCAAAAAGTCAAAATGAACGTGCGTAATTTGTAATTAACTTGTGCTATTCAGAGGAGTGTCCTGTCATCCATAACACAAGTTAAATCTTAGCTTGGATGGCAGAGAGTCAACTAATAAATCACTGAAAATAATTTTTACATTTGCACTATAAGATATTTATTATGTGTACACTGTAACTGTAATGCAAAATTTGTTAATGGTAATAAAGTTATTATTATTATTAACTACTGATGATTCTTTTGATATTCATCTCTATTTAATAATTATTTTTATAAAAAATTAATTATAGTAAATTTCAAATTGCTTAGCTCTAACGTGTGTTCTTCGCTGTAATAATATAATTGCCGAGGTTCAAACCCACAACTTTTCAATCGCTACTCCGAGACCGTAGCCTCATATAACAATTTACCAGGGGCGAGAGGTCCTTATAACCCTATTTCTACCGGTTCCTCTTTGCGGAGATGGAAGTTATAGTTAAATTTAATAAATTAGATCGTGGTAAGATCTTTTTTCACCGGCTTCTCTTTTTTTTTTATACCACTTAGGTGGCAGACTAGCGCACGGCCCACCTGATGGAAAGTGGTTACCGTGGCCTAAGGACGTGTGTAACACCAGAGAAGCCACACTCGCGCTGCCGATCCTGTAAGCACAGAGTTTCTGTGCCGTCAGTTTAGAGGAGAAAGCAGGACAAGCCTTTAGTCATCCCACTGACAGCACAAATTCTCCAGTGAGCTCTGGCTACCCTACTCACCGCTCACAACACGAAATTATTATAACCGCGGTATTCTGTAGGGCGGAGGTACTTCCCCAGTCGGACTGCTCAATTGGGCGGGAATACCGCCGTGTCCTACCTCCTCATAAAAACTTTAGAATAATTCCACTCTTGGCCACTGCCTCATACGTCAACTCGTATTTACGTGTGCATGCGTGTGCGCAGATCGTGGGCTCGGCGCCGAACTACCCGTACGGCACGATGGACGACATCATCGCGCTGTCGGACGTGGCGGTGGAGAGCGGCGTGCCGCTGCACGTGGACGCGTGCCTGGGCGGGTTCGTGGCCGCCTTCATGCCGGCGGCGGGCTGCCCGGTGCCCGTGTTCGACTTCCGCCTGCCCGGCGTCGCCAGCATGTCCGCCGACACGCACAAGGTACACTATACACACTATACTATCATAGTCACGCGTTGAGTGCTCAAAATTCCCCCATATTTGAATAGTTAGCATACTAATTGATTTAAAATTTTATATCGTTTAAATCCACATTAACTTTATATCGTTTAAATCTACAACTAGCCTTCCGCCCGCTTGGATGTCCATTAACACGACTTTACTCATATCTCCGGCCCTACTAGACCGACTGCGATCAAACATGCATGAATATGTATATTTGCATTGGTCTGGGTGTTTCTATGTATAATATGTATGTATTTACAAAAAAAAAGTATCTAAGTATCCGCATTCTAGATGCCATAACACAAGCTAGTTCAGCTATGCTTACCATGGGTCTAGATAGCGTTGTGTAGTATGTCGTGGAATATTTATTTATTTATTTAAACAAACCAAGATCCAAACAAAATCCGTTCTGTAGTCTTTCTTTTTAGACTTTAATGCAATGCCGTTAAAGTTCAAAATTAAAAGTCTTTTTGCTGAGTAAAAAATGTAAAAGTGTAATGAAATTGTTTTCATTTCATTTTGGACTGTAAGAGTATAGAAATAAATTCTAAAATTTAATGCTATTTTTGGCAGTGTCTGTAGCATGACAATGGTTTTGCTTTAGTACAATCGAGGACCTGATAGACAGACAAAATAATTATATTCAGTATGGCCACTGTAAAATAACCCAAATATTTCCAAATATTGTGTTGTCGCGTGTTTCCCGGCAGAATAGAATTTGGACCACCTCATCTCCTCCCATGCGGTGTCGTACAACGCGACTAAGGGATAGGGCTGTTTAACATCAGATAGATATATACAGCTCATCCTCAGGCACACATACAAGGCTTGAGTCAACAATAGTGCCCGGAAGACGGCAATAGGCTCACCCTCAATTACGCGGGACCGAATTCAATGATTGGTGAAATGTGGGTGTTAATTCACCTCTGCCTAACCCTCCGGGGATAAAAGCGTGATTATATGTATGTATGTATTTTTTATACATATATCTGTAATATACAGGCATGACTACTTTACAATTATATAATAGTAGGTACAATATACAATTGTATAATAGTCTGGTTCTGGGCGGAGCTAAGCTGGCTGGAAAAAAGCGGCCAAAAAAGTAAGCTAATTGCGGACGAAGGAGTCCCATTCCATTCCAATTATATAATAATACTAGCTGTTGCCCGCGGCTCCGCCCGCGTGTATGTTGGTCAACGCTATTGAGCATAAAAAAATTCTAAAATTAATGTAGTCTACGTTACTCCTTATTAATTAGGTATAGCTTTTGCGGCTTTATTTCAATGTAGATGGCGCTAGCATACAGAAATTCGTATATTTTAAACTGAAAAGTTACTAATCTTATACAGTCTGCATCTCAAAATCCTTTCTTAGGGGATGCCTACGTCATAGTAGCTTTATGCATGCCAAATTTCAGCCCGATCCGTCCAGTGGTTTGGACTGTGCGTCACTATGTCACTATGTCAGTCAGTCAGTCACCTTTGAGTTATATATATTTAGATAGGTGTTTTGTCAATCGTTTACAGTACGGCTTCGCTCCCAAAGGCACGTCAGTAGTCCTGTACAGGAAGCCCGAGTACAGGCATCACCAGTACACAGTGACGACGGAATGGCCCGGCGGGGTCTACGGGTCCCCCACTGTCAGTGGTATGTTTGAATTTTCCTATAGGAACATTTTTTAAAGAGGTTATTTGTGACACATATACATAAACACTCCTATTATGTAAATACATCAGGAACAGAATTTTTGCCTACATTTTGAGGGTTTCTCTCTATTTTGCCAAGGTCCCAGTATCAAAGTTTTGATGTGCGGAACCCTAAAAATTACACTAAATTATTCATAACTGACTATGTATTCGTGTAACAAATATACAAAGGAAAACCAATCAAATTAAATACCTCCTCCTTATTTTGAAGTCGGTTTAAAAGTACATATATCTAAAATTTGTGATAATATTGTTTGTATCTCGTCCAGCATCGAAAACAACATTATTGTCTTCGCACTGCGGGCAGTGAACTCAACAGGCACCAGGAAATGCTACATCTTTTGTTTTGCGACTTTTTTTTTTGTGATGTGTAATGTGATGTTTGTCGTGGCAGGCAGCCGCGCGGGCGGGCTGATCGCGGCGTGCTGGGCGACCATGATGTTCGTGGGGCAGGCGCGCTACGTGCGCATGGCGGGGCAGATCGTGCGCACGGCGCGCTACATCGAGGACGAGTGAGTACCTCGCCGAGCCTCACTCACCTAATTGACCGAGCGAGCAAGCTGGACAAGATGGCCGATTTGGCTTTTGTCCGTATGTCTGTTTGTTTGTCACTTTCGGACCAGAGAGCACATTTTTTAACCGATTTTTACCAAACTTAGCAGTTCTTTGATTTAAAACACAACTTTTGTCGAGAGCCATTTTTGATAGGAGGGAAAATGGAAGAGTAATACTCAATACTCAATACTCAATACTCAATACTCAATACTCAATACTCAATACTCAATACTCAATACTCAATACTCAATACTCAATACTCAATACTCAATACTCAATACTCAATACTCAATACTCAATACTCAATACTCAATACTCAATACTCAATACTCAATACTCAATACTCAATACTCAATACTCAATACTCAATACTCAATACTCAATACTCAATACTCAATACTCAATACTCAATACTCAATACTCAATACTCAATACTCAATACTCAATACTCAATACTCAATACTCAATACTCAATACTCAATACTCAATACTCAATACCCAATACCCAATACCCAATACCCAATACCCAATACCCAATACCCAATACCCAATACCCAATACCCAATACCCAATACTCAATACTCAGTTCCTCCTCGGCTGGTGTCGAAAGAATATTTTCGGCATTCAATTTAGTGCACTCCAAAATAAGAAATATATTAGGCACGGAGAAGGCAGCCAAAATGGTATTCATTTTAAAATGTTTGAATTCTAAAAAATAAATAGTTAAAAATAATATAATAGTAAATTTAATTAATATATGTTGTTTTCGTTTTATTACTAAATACTAATAACTGAACTGGCTATTTAATTAATAAAAAAAGACAAGAAAATGAAAAAAAAAAAAACTGATTTTAATCAAATAAATCCGATTTAAATCAAATTAATCGGATTATTAGTGGTATGGGTAATGGACTGTTGAGACGAGGTCTCGGGTTCGATCCCAGGTTTTAACATGGCACACACCAATGACTTTTCGATGCTTTTCGAAGTTATGTGTGTATTTATCGCAGGTTTATAAGTGCCCGGTTAATGGCAATAGGCTCGCCACCTATTACATTGGGACCTAAACATAAACTGGCGAAATGTGGGTGCTAGCACCTCTGTCTACCCCTTCGGGGATATAGGCGTGAGTGTATAAAAAAAAAATTATAATAAACATGATTTTTATCAACCCTGTTCCATAATGTGATACAGATGTCAGATTAAGATAAAGTTACAATTATGGATCCTGTCGGGCACAGCACAATGTTTGGAGAGAGGGATAATTTGCTATTATACAGTTTCATTACAATTTTTAATTTTAGCTATAATATTAATTTTTTTATACC
Source organism: Eilema griseolum (assembly GCA_963662185.1). NCBI lineage: Eukaryota > Metazoa > Arthropoda > Insecta > Lepidoptera > Erebidae > Eilema > Eilema griseolum. Next base: position 24,023,844 of record OY759238.1, read on the forward strand.
ATGTCATTTGAAGAGTGATGATATGATAATGATAATGATGATGACGTGAGCAGAAGTTTTAATAACTGTTCAAGAGTAGGTAGAGACATTCAATAATGGAATTCAAATATAGCCAATATTAACAGATAATAATAAATTGTAGTTTTATGTCATACTATTCAAAGGAGTATATCATAAGTAAAGAAGGAAATTTGTTGTTTGAATGAATCTATTTGACCACAACACGGCTCAAAGAATAGATTTCCCTGTAAAGCAAGAGAAAAGTAAATCACCTAATGTATATATGTTCAAGCGAGATTACAATGATGAAAATACAAAAAAAATCAAAAATTGTCTATCTAGCTTATCGCGGTCGGAAGTATTTAACGAACTAGATTGTAATCACGCTTTTAACCTGTTTCATGACACATTCACTATGTTCTATGATCTATGTTTCTCCACAAATAAAATTAAAATTAAGTCAAATACAACGACCCCAAAATGGATAACAAAGGGGATAAAGAAATCTTCTATAGTGAAAAGGAAATTAAGATACTAACAAAATAAATTATATGATGTACAATAAGCTGCTTAAAAAATGCATTATAGCCTCTACAAGAACATAAACAGTAAACATCCATAATGCGAAAAATAAATTTAAGGCAGCATGGGAGATTATTGGTAACAAACTCGATAATGTAAATATACGCACAGATATACAAAGAATAAACGGGAAGGGAAGCTCAATAACAGAGCCAACGGAGATAGCAAGTGCATTTAACAATTTTTATATATCAAAAACGAAAACAGTAAGAAACTTTACGCCAAACTATGATTTTATAAATAAAGTCGACTCAACCATGTTCTTAACACCATGCTCTGAGAGTGAGGTCAAAAGAACTATCAAAATGTTAAGAAATACTAATGCAGTTGGCTATGACTTGGTCTGAACAAAAATTATAAAAAGCTGTTATGACGAGATCTCGGAGATACTCTGTCACCTAATTAATCTATCTTTCTGGCAAGGTACCTTTCCCGATAAACTCAAAACATCTATAGTCAAACCAATACATAAAAAGATAGTATACTAAATAATTATCGACCAATTACACTAATTCGTAAAATATAGCTTGATACCTGTGACTTTAGAGACTTCGTTTATAAAGACTGCAACAATAAATTTGTTGTTGGAAAAGTTTTAATTTTTTAAATATTAATAAGACATTTGTATAGAAATCTAGAACACTTTTTTCAAATAGAATTTGTTATCAAGGAGATACTAAAAACAAAGGTAATTTAAAATATTTATTATATTTTATTATTTATATTTTTTTGTTAGCTTACTTCGTAAACTCTTTTCGCAGCCTTGTGTAATCGACTAGCCAGCGAATATCGATAAAATAAATGTATGACAATTTCATTAATATAAATTGTATAAATGATTATATCTAATAATTTTTTCACAACAAATTCGTATTTTTTTAGTCTTGCTGCTTTCGCATGCAGCGAACAAGCGGGCGCCATCTTTTTTGAGTGCCCACGCCTTGTATACGCTATCGCTACGTGATTAATATTGTTTTGTCGTTATTACTGTTGCTTTGTTAAGTTTTGTTGTTATTTCTAGTTATTTGTTTTTTTTGCACCACAATGCCGAAAAGAACAAAAAAAACTGTTTTGAATAGCGAAAGTCGCGAGTTTGTGATTCGTTTGCGCGAGTATTTTGACCGCGAGAATCAAAATGGCGGACCGCTACTACCATTGGAGCAAGTGTGCAATAGAGTTGCTGACGCTCTTGGTATCGGACGAGCTACAGTGTCTCGAATTAGCAAAGAAAAGTATGGAGAATCGTCAAAGGAGATGGTGGCCGAAGATGAGGGAGGTAAAATATTATCGACTCCTAATAAAAAAAGGAAGAGAGTTTCGCCAGTCACCGAAATTGACGACTTTGATGCTGCCGCAATTCGAAATCATATATATGCGTATTACGCACGTGGTGAATTTCCCACGTTAAAAAAAATATCCGTTTCGCTTAAAGACGCGGATTTATTTAAAGGGAGTCCACCATCGTTGTCCAAAATATTGAAAAAAATCGGCTTTGCTTATAAAAAAAGCGATAAAAGAAAAATTTTAATGGAGCGAACAGACATTGCTTTGACCCGAATTGACTTTTTGCGCAAAGTCAAAAATATAACAGATTGGCATAAAGTGGTTTTTCTTGATGAAACATGGCTCAACGCAAACCACACTGTTTCAAGATCGTGGACAGACGATAAAGCGGAGTCTACCACCAAGGTGCCCGAAGGCAAAGGACAAAGATGAATAATTACTCATGCGGGGACATCGTCTGGTTTTGTGCCCAATTGTTTACTGGCGTTTAAATCAGTAAAAACAACAGAGTACCATGAAGAAATGGATTTTACAAAATTTAAGGAGTGGTTTCTAACTCTTCTAAATAATTTGAGTGAACCACATTTTATTCTGATGGACAACGCTCCGTATCATTCAGTACAAAAAGATAAGGCGCCTACGACAAGCAATCGTAAAATTGAAATTATTACTTGGCTGCAAAACAAAGGAGTAAAAGCCGACAACAGCATGCTCAAGAAAGAATTGCTAAGATTAGTAAGCATTCATAAGCCCCCCACTCCAAGATATATTATAGACGAAATTGCAAAGGAAATGGGCCACACCGTCATCCGTTTACCACCATATCATTGCCATTACAATGCAATAGAACTAATCTGGGCTCAAGTCAAAGGTTCGTATAATCTAAAGAAAACATACATAAAAAGCTTACAAAGAATTTAGTAGGTTTTTTGTTTGATCGGATACCTTTTTTTTCTAGGTTACGCTGCCAGACATAATGTAGCACCGCCTTTCACAGCAAACAAAATGTTGACATTACTACATGAAGCTTGTGTACATGTAAATGCTGATGATTGGAAAAAGGTAGTTGAGAAGACAAAAAATGTGATTCAAAAAGATTGGGAGCGCGATATTCAATTTGACAACATATGCGATCAAGAATTAATTATTATACTTTGTAAAATGTAGCTTGGGTCCTATGACATTTGAACATTTTCAGGACGACTTTACATTGTAACGGCGTCTCTCTTTGATCATTCATTTCTAGATCTTTATTTTTCGTAGTTACCACCATAGCTCACAAATAAAATTTATCATACAATAATATAACACAATAACAACATAATAATTTGGAAAAACAAGCATCAATAAATAAAATAAATGCGCTACAAAAAATATCTTGCCGTTCTATCAAGGTTCCGTCCGTCGGCAGAAATTACTAGAGATGGGACACAATCGGTCGACTCAGTCGACTGTATGAGGCATAATCGATACACATTATTTAACTGTTGTGAATTTATAAAATTATGTAAAGTTAATAGATTTACGTTAGGTATCCTTAATGAATGTAAATATTATGTAGTTCGTTATTGTTTATTGGCTTTTAAGTCAGTTAAAACGGTTGAATACCACGAAGAAATGAATTATGAAAAATTCAAAGAGTGGTTCATGACGTTATTAGCCAATTTAAATAAGCCCCATGTTATTGTTATGGACAACGCCTCATACCATTCCGTGCAAATGGATTAACCGCCAACCAAAGTTAACCGAAAGAGCGAAATTTTGGAATGGCTCCAAAATCAAGGTGTTGAGGCTGATGTCTCAATGTTGAAGGTGGAGCTACTAAGGCTCGTTAACTTAAATAAGCCACCCGGCGGTCCAAAATATATATTCGACGAGCTGGCAAAATCCTTTGGCCACACTGTTCTCCGTCTCCCTCCATATCATTGCCAATACAACAGTATAGAAATGATATGGGCTCAAATTAAAGGTTCGTATTTTTTTATTATTTTTAATAAAATCCTGTCATATGATACATTTTATAAATTTGAAAAGTGTTTGTAATTATTTTTTTCGTTGCAATGTAGCAACAAAGGCTGGAAGGACCATAGCCTACTTTTTATCTAAAAAAAATAAGGCAGACTGAGTGCCAGGGTAAAGCTAATTACAAAAAATATGTTACCTATTTAAAGTTCAGTAACAAAGACCCATGTAATACATATTTTACTATTAATATAATAATGAATATTTAATTGTTTTTAGGCTACGCGGCACGCAACAATACCACTCCGCCGTTTACTGCAAATAAAATGTTGGGGTTATTAAAAGAAGCTTGCGCCAAAGTAACACCGGAGAACTGGAAAAGTGTTGTGGAAAGGACCAAACGTCTCATTATTGAAGACTGGGAACGTGACGTTCGTTTTGACAACCTTAGAGAAAATAAAATTATTATAAATCTCCAAGACTGTTCCAGCGAGTCGGATATAGAAGACGACGACGATGATGATGATGATTTAGGATGTACTCCATTGTCTGATTCAGATTAAATAAATAGCTTTTGATAATATACATACATGCATTTTCATTGTACCTATACTTATTCTCGACTTAGACTATTACACTTTCACATCACTAGTGATGTCTTTTCAACATCTGTCATAGGACCCAAGCTACATTTTACAAAGTATAATCTACAGGACTGCTCCAGTGATGAATCAGAATTTGACTTTGAAGTTGATCTCGGCTGTACACCATTTGACAATTAAACTTTTAAATACCTTCAAATTCATCTTTCATTTCCTTTTTTCTTTCTTTCAATATCGTTAAAATGTATTTTTTTAATAAACTCATTCTATATAAATATCGATAAAATACTAAAGACGTCCCATACCTATTACATGTCATTCTGACAAACGTCACAGGTATCAAGCTATATTTTACGAACTATAATAACAAATTTTCCAAAATTTTTGAAAAATTAATGCACAGGCGAATTACAAATTTTTTTGGATAAACACAAAATAATCACAAGAGAACAGAACGGGTTTCAGAAAGGTAAATCAACTACACTAGCGGCATTCTCGTTGATTAAAAGCATACCTGAATCAGTAGATAAGAAAGGGAAGGTTTCGACAATATTTTTTGATATGTCCAGTGCCTTTGATTTTGTCGACCACCAAATACTATTATACAAATGTGAGCTATACGGTATAAGAGGCGTATGTCTACAATGGCTAGAGAGCTACTAGAAAGACCGAAAACAATGCGTAGAAATTACTCGAACAAACGCGGAACAAGTGGTCACTTCATATAGATCTCCATTTGAAATAAATGGGGTAGGGGTTCCACAGGGCAGTATCCTAGATCACTGCTATTTTTGATCTACATAAATGATATCCCGAAGGTTACGAGCCATAAATGTACTTTGTTTGCGGATAACTATTTGAGTCGGTACTAATTCCGTTCGTATATAGTTTTTATCCCGGGTGAATAATTAAAAAGAAATCTAACCTCTCACTTTCACTAAGAAATAAGTTGTTTATTTGATTTTGTATCAAATAAACAACTTGTTTCTTGTTGAAGACTTGTAGAAAACTAGTAAAAATATAAAACATACATGTATTGAGACTGTCTCAGACACTTTTTTGTTCACAAAGTAAGTACAGTAAAACACAATTGTGTTCAGACTGAAACCTATGACTTATTGCAACTTATCAAATACATGTTGTATACCTAGGTGTATGTGTAACAAGGGGTAATAATAAACATCAAAACAATAATAAATGTGAGGTCACACTTATATGTTTCAAACAAGTTTCTATTAAACATTATGAAATAAACAAATTAGGGTTAAAACGATTAAATCATCATCACATTTTAGTTTATTTTTTATACAAAAGTCAGGCGGGGTACGAAGGAAATGCTTTACTGAGCCACCTCACATCCCGGTATTGCAGACCCGAGACGGCGTGTTTTTCGTGGATCTGTGAGGATTTCTTCACGAAAAAGGTTTTTTTAGACAACTTGGTGACAGACAAGCATACGACTCACCTGATGGTAAGTGGTTACCGCGACCTATGAACGTGTGTAACACCAGGGGACCGCCCCGACCCTGTAAGAACAGAGAGTTTCTGCGCCGTCAGTGCAGAAGACAACCAGGAAAAGCCTATAGTCTTCCCACCGATATACAGCACCAAACTCTCCAATGAGCTCTGGCTACCCTACTCACCGCCGCGCCGGTAACATAACACGAAGTTATCTTAGCCGTGGTATTCTGTAGGGCGGAGGTACTTCCCCAGTCGGACTGCTCAATTGGGACGGGAATACCGTCGTGTTCTACCTCCTGTAGATATCGTCTATTGACGGACTGAATTATATAAAAAAGTGAAAGATAATTCAAAAAGTAAAATACATATCTTTTTATTACTCCAGACTCCGCAAAATAAACGGCATCTTCATATTCGGCAAGCCGGCGACGTCGGTGGTCGCTTGGGGCTCGCGCGAGTTCGACATCTTCAAGATGGCCGACCTGCTGCACAAGAAGGGATGGGCTCTGAACGCGTTGCAGTTCCCTTCTGGGTGAGTTACGCTATTGTGAAATTGTCTCCCTACCCACAATATTCTTGTATTATTGCAAAAAGTTCAAATAAAAAAATAAAAATATACAAGTATTAAGTGAATATGTTGTTCGAACTGTTCAACATCAGACAGCTCAGATGCTTGGATCGATTCAACAATTGTATCCAGAGGACGGCAATAGCACAGAATAGATTATAGTACTACGTACGTAATATGCTCGCCCGTGGGACCGTATAAAATGATTGGTGAAATGTAGGTGTTAATTCACCTCTGCCTAACCCACCGGGAATATAGGTGTGGTTATGTGTATGTATTATAAATGCGTATACGTTCGCCCTTAAAGGAATTATAAACTTTGCTTAACCGATAAGTTGGAAGTAGCAGTATATGTTGATTATGCAGTTTTCTGTCTGGAATGTCACTTTTATAAAATTGGATATATTTTTTCTGACACACATTATGTTTTCGAATATGTATTGGGATGCTACAAAGATTGCCTAAACAATAAATAACACTAACTGCCCTCTTTTTACCAGACTACGGCGAAGCAAAAAGAGGATAATGATTTTGACAGGCAATGTAGGTATGTATGTATGTGTAGGTTCATCTGTTCCTTCATAGCTCCTGAATTACTGATTAGAACTGGACAAATGACGTATCATTAGAAGCGCCTTGGCCCTTCGCCGGTTATAGGCTATATGACGTATCACTGAATCTAATGTAGCGCCCTCTAGCGTTCATAAAGTAGTGTGTTAAAAAATAAACTTGACATAAATATACCGTGTTTGGTATCATCTAAAGAGCTTCATTAGCACATTACAAATATGTATAAATTATAGCAGTTGCTTGCCCCAAAATAGTATAAATAAAAAAATAAGTATAAACTAAAACCCGACTACTGAAAAATCACGCTTGAAACCACGGCTATCCTGAATATTTTTTTGTTTAATACTTTTTAAAGCGTGTTTGTTGACTCAAGCCATGCATATGAGTTCGAGTCTAAACATATTCGGTCTTATTACAAAAAACGGAATTAAGTCAGGTTTAAACCTGAACTATAACGTCTAGGCTTAATCTCAAGACCTAAACTTCTCCTTATTACAAAAGCTGAATAATCCGTAGACTACTTAGTACCATAATATAGACCTTGACTTAAATAAAACCACAGATTACTCAAACTATTGTTCGTTCATTATGATACCATTCAATCGCAACGTTCCGTTTCCTCCGAAAACAAAAATTATCTGACATCATTAATAAATAATATATACTAAAAATGGTGAAAAAAAGATTTAAATAATACATTTTCATTAAATTCAATTTTATGAATAATAGTTGTACTTTATTTTATAATAAAATATCATTATGATGCCTTTATTTAGCAATCATTGTTATGTATGATATTGGAAGATCTATGGACGTGAAATGGAACGAACTTTTCCGTTCGCGCTGACTTGGTATCAAATTTTTCCCAATTTTTATACCTACTTTAAAATATATTTATTGCAAGTTATTTAAAACGTTTAGTAAACCTATACTTTTGCATAAAAAGCTTCTTCAGATAGTTCGATAAAGGGGTTTACTGGAATACGATGTCTGTTAGGTAAGCGTGGTATGTCCAATGACTCCACGATATTAATATCTGCGATATCCATCAGATCAACTGCGTCAATGTCCATTACGAGCATAGTAGGTATTATAAGAAAGTAAACGAATTTATCTGACGCTAACCGGCTAAGTTCAAAATGGCAAGTTTGACATATTATTATTGTGATTTACACTTTAGACCAACGTTAAACTAGGGGTCACGCAGGTTTATCTTTAGACCAGAGATAGTCCATGGTTTAGTAATAAAACCCTTTCGGTCTTATTACAAAAAACGGAATTAAGTCAGGTTTAAACCTGAACTATAAAGTCTAGGCTTAATCTCAAGACCATGGTCTAAACTTCTCCTTATTACAAAAGCTGAATAATCCGTAGACTACTTAGTACCATAATTTAAACCTTGACTTAAATAAAACCACAGATTACTCAAACTATTGTTCGTTCATTATGATACCATTCAATCGCAACGTTCCGTTTCCTCAGAAAACAAAAATTATCTGACATCATTAATAAATAATATATACTAAAAATGGTGAAAAAAAGATTTAGATAATACATTTTCATTAAATTCACTTTTATGAATAATAGTTGTACTTTATTTTATAATAAAATATCATTTTGATGCCTTTATTTAGCAATCATTGTTATGTATGATATTGGAAGATCTATGGACGTGAAATGGAACGAACTTTTCCGTTCGCGCTGACTTGGTATCAAATTTTTCCCAATTTTTATACCTACTTTAAAATATAATTATTGCAAGTTATTTAAAACGTTTAGTAAACCTATACTTTTGCATAAAAAGCTTCTTCAGATAGTTCGATAAAGGGGTTTACTGGAATACGATGTCTGTTAGGTAAGCGTGGTATGTCCAATGACTCCACGATATTAATATCTGCGATATCCATCAAATCAACTGCGTCAATATCCATTACGAGCATAGTATTATAAGAAAGTAAACGAATTTATCTGACGCTAACCGGCTAAGTTCAAAATGGCAAGTTTGACATATTATTATTGTGATTTACACTTTAGACCAACGTTAAACTAGGGGTCACGCAGGTTTATCTTTAGACCAGAGATAGTCCATGGTTTAGTAATAAAACCCTTTTTGTAATAAAAATTTCTTTAGACCATGGTCTAAAGACGATTTAAACCTGGTTTTAGAGTTAGTCCGTGTTTTGTAATAAGACCGATTCGGTCTTATTACAAAAAACGGAATTAAGTCAGGTTTAAACCTGAACTATAAAGTCTAGGCTTAATCTCAAGACCATGGTCTAAACTTCTCCTTATTACAGCTAAAGCTGAATAATCCGTAGACTACTTAGTACCATAATTTAGACCTTGACTTAAATAAAACCACAGATTACTCAAACTATTGTTCGTTCATTATGACACCATTCAATCGCAACGTTCCGTTTCCTCCGAAAACAAAAATTATCTGACATCATTAATAAATAATATATACTAAAAATGGTGAAAAAAAGATTTAGATAATACATTTTCATTAAATTCAATTTTATGAATAATAGTTGTACTTTATTTTATAATAAAATATCATTATGATGATTTAGCAATCATTGTTATATATGATATTGGAAGATCTATGGACGTGAAATGGAACGAACTTTTCCGTTCGCGCTGACTTGGTATCAAATTTTTTCCAATTTTTATACCTACTTTAAAATATATTTATTGCAAGTTATTTAAAACGTTTAGTAAACCTATACTTTTGCATAAAAAGCTTCTTCAGATAGTTCGATAAAGGGGTTTACTGGAATACGATGTCTGTTAGGTAAGCGTGGTATGTCCAATGACTCCACGATATTAATATCTGCGATATCCATCAGATCAACTGCGTCAATATCCATTACGAGCATAGTATTATAAGAAAGTAAACGAATTTATCTGACGCTAACCGGCTAAGTTCAAAATGGCAAGTTTGACATATTATTATTGTGATTTACACTTTAGACCAACGTTAAACTAGGGGTCACGCAGATTTATCTTTAGACCAGAGATAGTCCATGGTTTAGTAATAAAACCCTTTTTGTAATAAAAAATTCTTTAGACCATGGTCTAAGGACGATTTAAACCTGGTTTTAGAGTTAGTCCGTGTTTTGTAATAAGACTGATTATGTCTGATGTTAAACAGCCCTATTCCTAAGTTGCCTTGTACAACACCACATGGGAAGAGATGGGGTGGTCCAAATTCTACTCTGCCGGAAACCACGCGGCTAAGTGTGTAAAGTATAATAATAGTGATATGGTCACCCCATTGTAATTTAGAATCTATTGTAATTACTATTAAGGATTGATTTTAGTTTGTGCTGTTTACGAAACCTAACCTTTGCAATGGCACGATACGACTTCAACGTGTGCCCAATGTGAGACAAATTAGGCAGTGTTAACTTATTACATTGGTCGTTTCTGTTTTCACACAAATTACTCTGTTTGTTTAGGTAAACAATCTTGATGTGAATTTTAAATAAACCACTGGTCCTAATTCAGTAGTAGTCGCGATTTATTGTTAAACTGAGTTTTTAAACAGAAAGGGTGAAAAATTAAAGATATTGATAAATGCTTTACATTAAGTTTATTAATAATGGACACAAACAATAAAGTATCATTACACCAAATTACGCCTTCGATAGTCGCCAACATACAATATTAACTATTTCTTAAATTTTTTATACATTTTTTTCTCGTTCCTGTACACCCATGTGATGAATAGTGTAGTTTTTAACCTTAATATGTCGTGTTCTTTTAAGTATGGCGGCCGCGCGTGTCAGTAAGAGCGATTTTTTCCTCCCTCTCTATCTGTACCTCCGTTTATTGTACCTCCTTGGTACCTTTGTTTGCTATTTTTTTTGTGCTGGAATACTGTTCATATATTTATTCTGTTCTACAGTAAACAGAATGAGGCTGAAGTCTTAAAATTAAAAGGCTTTTTTCTATTTTATTGATAGGAATTTTGATGCCCTGTCAATACATCATAGAAGAAGGAAAAAAGCAACTCAGTTTCCTCATCTGGGGGCATGGTGGTCCTCTTCTTATTGATATGTGTCTCATGGGTAGTTTGTGATTCAGACAGGCGACGTTTGTTATTGTCATTTTTGTTTGTTTTGTCTTGAGGTATATTATGTGTTTCTTTTGCCTGGTTGTTGTTAAAGGTAGTCGTTGTGGGGGGATATATGGGGCGATATGCGTAGACGTAGGGGGAGTTGATGGGGAGGCTTGAGAACGGCACAGTGACGCGGCAGGTGTGGATGAGGTGGCCGCGTTGCGCGCAGCCGCTGCAGAACAGTTGGTCTTGCTCCTTGTACTGGTCGCACCTTTCGAGAGGCGCGTTGTTGTCGATCTGTTACAATGAAACATAATATGTTACTACACAAATATTAAACAAGTGAACAAAGGTAAGTATTTACTTCATAGTTGTTTACTAACAGACAGGTCAGTTATATATCAGGATATATTATTAGGATTATTTATTATTATTATTGATTCATAACATTATAATTTGATTTGACTTACTTTTATTGTCATGTATTTGAGTTATTTAACTATATTTGTGCATTTTAATTTGAATATTGATGTAACTGATATATTGTGGGGATTTTGTATTTGATATTTAGTAATGTTTATGTTATGTAAATTTTGTACGCCAGAACCAGCAGGATATGTGATCCGACACTATGTGTATAATTTAAACATCATTTTTTGTACCATATTCTACAAATAAAGAACTTTGACTTTGATAGTTGAGCGAATACCCCATTTCCTAGCTTGTTTATCATCTAGGTATTCTTGTTCTTTTTATTAACCTTTCAGGCACAATTTACTCTTTACTACATTTTTAAATTTATTTATAGGTAAATGTCTAATTTAATGAGGCAGCTTGTTAAAAACGCGTATACAGTTGCCCTGGAAAGAATGACTTTTTTAAGTCGACTACACAGACTGCAAGATTGTTTTTGTGTCTGGTATTTGATTGTTGGCTGTCACGAACTTGAAAATTATGAGATATTTTTTCTTACATACGGTTAGAATGTCTATTTCTTGAAACTTTTCTCGTGGGCCCAACTATAAATAACTTGCACAGCCCGTTTTCATAACCCAAATGAAAATAATGAAAATAGCTGAAATATACTATTTTAGTCGTATCCATGTGTGTCAAAGTCCTAATCTTTTTCACAGCGTATGAGCCCGAACTTAATCTACTGGCTATTTTTTTCCGTATGTATCCCACTGTAGTTAAGCATCAATACTTAAGCTTAGAAATTCACAAGGTTCAACACTTGTCCATTGAGTTGTACATTTGCTTCCACGTGTGTAACAGTAGATAGAGTCAATTTAATACATTTAGTTTTGTTCCCATTAAAGGGAAAGTTTATTTGTACTAAACCAATGGACTACTCTTGTGTTTGCACCATTCATTTCGTCATAATTATTTTGATGCGTTTAAATTTTAAATATTAACGATATATCGTGAGCAAATAAAATAATACTATTTTTGTCCCTTATATATAAGTATTAAATATAAAAATGGTCCAAGTATCGAACCCTGTGGAACGCCCATTGAAACCATAGATCCTATTGATATAGATCACAAAAGACACTTCGTAAATACACGTCCTTTAGTAAACCCGAACTGTTTATCATGAAATAATTTGTTTTAACCAAAAGGGGACAGCATCTGTCCCAGAATTAGTTTCTCAAATACTTTAATCAAGGTCGGCAACACAGAAATGGGTCGGAATTTAGAAGGATCTGTGGCGCTGCCAACCTCTGACAGTAAAGAATGTGTATAAGACTTACCGTGTTGTGGTACCTGCGCCACAGGTCGGGGCAGTGCGAGGATGGGTGGCCGCGCTGGCCACACTCGGCGCAGGCGAGCGCGCCCCAGCCGCAGCAGTTGCGGCACATGGGCGAGTACAGCTCGTTGGGCGACCCGCACTGTAATTAACAATACACGTTAATATGCGCAGAAGCTTGTAATATTACAAATGTTAACATTTGTGAAAGGACAGTACAATAAAATTAAATTTAAAATTAATTCAACTAGAGGGTTTGCTGGAATAGAAAGATCATGAAAATGTTTGCAGCCATGTTGGCTCGGTTCACCGTTCAGTTCGACTAATTTAAAAACGGCGAATGCTCAATGTGACAAGTCGATGCTCAAGTCTATCTATCAGCACTTTTGTTATAAAAATACACTAGTTTCATTAAATTCAATACTTTATACTTTTCACCTTACAAGTGAATTAAATTAAATGGTTGTGTTAGGAGCGGGTTCACAGCGCTCTTTTGAATGTAAGATATTCAACTCCAAAACTAGTATAACATCAATGCGGTACTTACATTAAGACAGATCTTAGTAGGACAGCGAGTTTCTAGATGTCCAGTGAGGCCGCACATGTAGCACACGGGTGGCTTCGTGGGGCAGGCGTCGTGTCGGTGTCCGGGCCGGTAGCAATAGTAGCACCTGTGAAGGAAATGGATGCACAGGTTATTATGATGTTTTAAGTCTTGTAAAAGCCTGCGCCAGAGCCTAGAACATTGTTAAGCAGGTGCACTGACTAGCGTCGAAAGTTATGGTAGGACCCATTCAAAAAAATCCCTTCAGTCAAGTAACTTGAAGTACCTAGAGGTACGCAAAATAAAAAAACCTATACGCTGAATGCTTCAGCTAAAGCTTAAAACTAATAAACCAGTGATTTGATAAAATTAAGTACAAAGATAGATCAGACCTTGAGACTTTATATAGGCTATGTTTGGTAGCAGAGCCGCGGGTAACACGTAGTCTAATATAAAAATTAAGTTTAAACACTAAAAAACAATACATTCTATGGAAAAGTGGCATACGACCTCGTCTGTTCTTGATATTTTCTTGTTTAATACTTTTATTTTAGAGCGTAATCTTTCAGGAGTCAGGTTTTAGTTTCGAACCTTATTTTTTATTTATATTATTTTGGGGCAATGTGCTAATTAAGTCTTTTCATTTGATACAAAAAACGGCATATTTATCTCAAATTGTTTTTTAACACAGAAGGTTATGACTGCTAGAGGGCGCCACATTAGATTCAGGGACAAATCATGTAGCCTATAACCAGCGGACGACCAAGACGAATCAAACGATATCTTATTTATCCAGTAAGAACTGGACAAATAAATTATACGAATCAGTAGTTGAGGAGCTTTGAGGGAACAGATGAACCTACATACATACATACGTTGCCTGTGAAAATCCCTCCTTTGGCGTCGCCGTAGTCGGGTAAAAAGGAAACAAATGAAGTACTTACGTAATTATCCTCTCAGCCTGGGATGGCAGTCTATCCTTATCGTCAATCGCCCATAAATGCTCGTCACCTAAAAATAAAGAACACTTCGTTAATTCCCAGTAACAAAACCTACACAATATGCTAATTAGTAATCAAATAGGGTCATTATCATCAATTAAAATATTAGTGCCATTAAAAACATTTTGAATAGATGAAATATAAGTAAGAAACAATTGGTGTTAAATATCTAACTTAAAACTACAAGTGATGGAGTAATCTTATTGTTCCGTATAATTGTTGACTGGGATGGGATATAGGTACAATATTGGTGAGTGAATTATGCATCATTATTATATTCGGAACCAAAACTTCAGTCCCATGGACATATTTTTTCCAACGGGCTAACGGAAAGTCTTATGAATGATCAAACTGCAATATCTAACCGTTCATCTAAGGCGAGCCGCACACCAAAGCAACAAGCACACAAGAAATGCACCTCTATTGACCTATATTTACTCTGCGAATTCTTCTCAACATTTGGCACTGGAAGAATTTGCGGCATAAATACACATAATTGGTGCAAATACACTGGTTGTGTGCTTGCTGCCTTAGTATGCGACCTCTCTAACTCACCAAACGTCTGATATTATATAAACAGAAAAGAATACGCTATGAAAATCTACAAAGCGAATATAGCTTATCTACCTCTTAGTTTGAGTTCTAGAATGTGGATAAACATATTTAGGACCTGGAATCTCTCCGGACAAAATATAGAGGGCACAGCTAGTTGCAGTATAATGTATAATGATATTCAAAAATAACTTACGTCGCGTATTATTTGATATCTCCTCGCCGCCAAAATTCTCGCCTCCCCAACTCTCGTTGTAAAATTTCTTCATCTCAGCCCGAACCGTTGCTCGACAGTAAGTTCGTCGTTTACGTATCTTGTCCTTACCGTTCAAATGGTCAAAGTCCAAGTCATCCTCCAATATCGCAGGATATTTCGTGGACATGAACTTAGAAATTTCGCTTACAGCTTTTTCTTGATTTTCGTAGTCTTCAGA
Source organism: Eilema griseolum (assembly GCA_963662185.1). NCBI lineage: Eukaryota > Metazoa > Arthropoda > Insecta > Lepidoptera > Erebidae > Eilema > Eilema griseolum. The sequence continues at coordinate 24,039,217 of OY759238.1, forward strand.
GTTAGTAAATCCAGACACAGTTACGACATTCTCAGTAATATCGAAGTCATCGATATTGCGAATAGTGATATATTTATCATTGTCGGTTAAGTCAACAATAGCTGGACTACTAGCAAACACATTTCGTTCGACACTAGACACTTGTTCACACACTGGTTGATCTACTTTAATTTCCTCATCTTCATCACTCGATTCAAGCACTATTTGATTCACATTCTGCGACACTGGTGTCTGTAATATGGATAGGTCAACGGAGGGAAGGAGCTCAACGTCAATCATCGCATCTTCAACACTCGATTCAAGAACTTCATGGCGGAATATGTGAGACGATACGGAATCATCTTCAATAACTTCGATGGTCATTTTCATGTTCTGCGATACTGGTGTCTGGCATATGGACAGGTCAACTGAGGAGTCACACTTCTCTTTAGGCATAGCTGTTTGGTTTGTTTGTTTCAGATCCGTTTGCTTGCTGAAGGTAAGCGATGCGTGCGTAGGTTCTTCCTTTGTATTCATTTTCTCGTACAGGATCTTTGGTGCACTTTTCGTGATATAGAATCCTTTGTTCTGGTTCTCTTTCGTTGGTCGCACAAATGCTACACTGATAATCTCACGACTTACTCCGTCCGTAGTTGAACAGCGAATGAAAGCCTAACCAGACTCCGCGTGCACCTAAACTGTTAAAGTGGTGGGAGCCGAGCAGGTAAATAAAATGAACTTTTGTTGCTACGACCGCGTCCCACTCTCCATTGCGAAAGGGTGCAGAAGGTCGTTATCAGTTTTTGTAAAGAAAATGCATTTAATAGAACAATAGATAATAATGAAATCTAACATGCGCCTTTGTAAGCATTCTTGGATCCTGAAGTGATAAGGTACGCCAAACAATGAACTCATTCCATTCGTTTACCTGCGCGAGAGCATGGGATTTTAGGCGCTATCTAGAATTGTAAAGACTTAGAGAAACACTATCAGAAACAGAATTGTTTGCATTTGATTAATATAGGACCTTTTAGTGGCAATGTGGTAATTTACTGTTTAAAATATTTACTGATTTTTTTACTATTACAATTAAGATAGGTAATAGATAGGCAAGCTGTGGACAGGCGCTTTGCGACGCTATGCCCCCCTCTTAAATATTGTTTTATTCTTGTTATCAGTATTTGTTGTTATAGCGGCAATAGAAATACATCATCTGTGAAAATCTCAGCTGTCTAGCTATCACGGTTCATGAGATACACACTGGTGACAGACAGACTGCGAAGTCTCAGTAATAGGGTTCCATTTTTACACGTACATACAATAACACGTAACCCTAATTTACTTATTGGAACAGTCTTCAACAACTCTTTAGCACCTATACGTTCCTAATAATGACAAGAAGGTACCTGTACTTCATTTCGTTAGGTACTTAACTGAAGGGATATAATCTTGATGTGTATTTTTACATAAACAAATATTGAACGAATATGTTTAAACTAGTGATTCGATTTCAGTTGTTAGTCGCGTTTTATTTTAAAACTAAGTTTTTGAACAAAAAAATAATAATCACCTGAGTTTTTAAATGAAACATATTAAAAGACAACAATATTCGTTCCCGGCAGAGTAAAATTTGGACCACCCTATCTCTTCCCATGCAGTGTCGTACAAGGCCACTAAGGAATACGGATGTTTAACATCAAACAGATATATACAGCCTAGACTCAGCCTCAGATGCATAGTTTGAGTCAACAATAGTGCTCGGAAGACGACACTAGGCTCACCCCCTAATTACGTGGGACCGATTTCAATGATTGCTGAAATGTGTATGTTTATTCACTTCTGCCTTACCCTCCGGGTATAAAGGCGTGATTATACGTATGTGTATTTATGCAACATTATTTACCTTTAATTAATTAGCTAACCCGGTGTAGACAGACACTTCACTTCACTACTTCTGAAGTTCTATTTATCTGAGAACATATTGACAGATTTACAGTACAATACAATCTGTCCTCAGTGCCATTCTAGAGAATAAGTATATTCCTTGAACGGTTGACAAGCTGGCGAGTTACCGCCGTTAATGATTCATTCTGATCAGGTACTGTAAAATTTATGGACTAACGATAATGCAATCATATAACCTCAGTAGCCCACACACACACCTGTCCGCAAAGCAGTTTCTATAATTAGCACAATTAAACAAACCGCCCAGCCCGAGTTGTGTTCAGGCCTCCGTCTCGACTGAAGGACTAACTTTTAACGCCTCCGATGCACAGAAGCGCTCTGGAAAAATACCACGAAGCGATCACTACACAGCGATCCAAAAGTGCAACCGTACTTACGTAGCTTAGCCCACTGGTCGTTCACAGAACAGTGAGCGCCACTGGCTACTATCATCTCACATTAAATAGAATTATTAATATATAACAAAACCTTAAATCAAGGACCATAACCTTAAATCAAGGATGATCATTGCTTAGAAAACATACCGCTCGGGAAGTTTGTTTTGATTTGTTTGTCCAGGTTATTAGCTGAAGCCACAAAAACTCAACTAAGTCGGCCAATTGGCACTTGGACAATGCAGCTGACTGTAGTTTTATAATATGAAGCCAAATACTAATAAGTAACATATTTCCGCCGGTCGCATGATATTATTGCTTGAGACAAAATGATTGATTGCAAAGTTTTCCATGTGACCTGGCAAGTAAAATACCAGTAAATACCATTAACATAATGTGGAAGGATTATTTTTTAAATGTTTGTTTAAATATTTTTTCTTTAAATATTCTAGTACACGATGTTCGCATTCGGGCAGTTTCCGAGAATTGGCTTCACTCAAAGCATGCTAATATACATAGTATGTTTGGCGAGCAAGATAGGGGTGTATATCGTACACGGGTTTATCATAAGCCAACTACCATAAATACGAGTACGACTGACGAGTAACATAATACTACATAATAGTTTTGAAGGGAACAGATATGGGGACGATTTGTTTTTTGTTTAGAATGTTATCAGCTAAACACCTGTTAATAATTTATTTTAAATTTGCAAATACCCTTCGGCGAGTGTCATTGTTCTACGTTATTGCCAATTTAGATAAACCACAACAGCGTGGTATTTTGATGCTATTATCATACAGAGGCCACACACGTGTTATAACCGAAATGAATACTTGATCCACAGTTTGAAAGACAAATATTCAATTTATCAATTCTACATAATACGAATATAACGTAGTTATAACTTATCGATGCCAATTTTATTCTACTCAAGCTAAGTTTATAACAAATCCCACAGTCCGAGGTGGAGAAGAGTCGCGATCGCGAATCAAGAAAGCTCGGAGTGCTCAACAGGGCGAAGCAGTACTTCACTGCGGGGCAGCAACTCCTTCTTTATAAAGCACAGGTCCGGCCTCACATGGAGTACTGCTGTCACCTTTTTGCTGGAGCACCTGCATACCAACTTCCTTCGACTCAGTGCAAAGACGGGCATTGAGGCTGGTTGACAATCCCATACTCACAGGTAGTGTGGAACCTCTTAGCCTTAGGAGGGATTTGCATCACTGTGTGTGTTCTACCGCCTATACAATGGTTTATACTCAGATGAATTGTTTTACATGATGCCCGTAGCTACATTCTATCATCGCACCTCTCGCCATAGGCAGGGAAGTCATCCTCACACATTGCGACCTGAGACGGTGCGCACTGTGCGGTATGAAAGAAACTTTATCCCACGCACACTCAAGCTGTGGAATGACTTCCCTGCTGCGGTTTTCCAAAGCGCCTACAATATGGGGTTCTTCAAGAGGGGCATCAGAAGGTTTCTTCATGGTCGGCAGCGCGAGTGTGACACCCCTGGTGTTGCATACGTCCATAGGCCACGGTAACCGCTTCCCATCAGGTGGGCCGTGTGCTTGTCTGCCAACTAAGTGGTATTAAAAAAAAAAAAATACTCCTCGGCGCTAGTGGAGAGAAACGACACGAGTAACCTCTCTGCTATATTTTCTAGACGTCAATATATAATAAGAATTTCTTAAACTGAATGCGGACGAATTTACATCTGTATCGTGACAAATTAATAATTGGTAGGTAGATATGACGCTGAAGAGAGCGAAACAAGCTTGATAGCAGATTAATTTTCACCCGGTTTATGATTTACAAAAGGGTGGTGATGCCTGCTACGCGAGCCGAGAACCTGCTCGAATCAAAATTGTTTCGATCTTTTCAGCATCAGTCGGGTATTGGACATAATTTCTTTAATCGTACTTTATATTCTTCATGTAATTTCGTTCATTTAATATCCTAGGCTATAAATTTGAGACATATATTTTGGACAACATGTATTTTGACACTTATAGTTAACCATAAGCTTTTTCACATAATGTGTACCCAGGAACACTTGAACGATATGTACCTTTGATTTGAGACATCTATCATTGAAATCCGTGAGGTGGTTCGGTCGGAAGGTATGAGATAATGAGATAGTAAAGAATACGTATTACAAACATACATACATTCAACTTAACCCTTCTTGGCAGTCGGGTAAAAACTTTGAACTTATATAACAGAAGATAGCAGCCGCCTTCGACTTCGTACGCGTGGACCCGTTTTCCCCCTCACGGGTGGAGTTTCGTAAAATGCGTTCTTAGCGGATGTTAACACCTCATAAGGAACCTACCTGGTACATTTCGAGTCTGTACATATTGTAGGTTCTGAGATTTCGTGATTAATCAGTGATTTGTATTTCACTTTTATGTGTAGCTAGATAAGAAGAATAGGGTTGTGACCTTTTTTGTTTTTATTATCGTAAACTGTAGATTTTACAATAATTAAATGAACTGTAAAAGTGAAACTTTCTTATGATAAACGCTCCACACGAAATCGTGGAACGTAGTGACGTCACAGCGCACTGGCGCGTAGTGAAAATGTAGGGAGTGCAAGAGAATATCGCATTTATATCATTGTACGTTGCGTTTACACGTATACAGTGCCATAATAAGATTGATTTGAAATTTAATAAGTTATAAATTTTGCTTTATTTCAATATTTTAGATTTAGACCTATTTTGGGAATTAAAAATAATGAAAAGCCGTAGTTTTAGTTTAGTTAGGTAGTATCTTAGTTTACTATGCATATTTTTAGATAAAATACTAAGACATTAAGTAGTATTGGTAAGAATTCGATGACTCAGGAAACTGCCCTATTAAACCCATGTTAAAATATGATACAAGACTCCACGTAGTGTATCTAATGCAACATACGCCATAATTATGGCATCTTTGGAGAGGCCTGCATCATGATCAAGCAAGACACTCTTGTCTTTCAGATAATCATCTGGCCTATAGTATGCTTATTTACATAAGGTGATCTTTATAAAGGTTTATAAATTGACTGTCAGGCCTACCAAGGATCGATTCAGACAGCTTAGATCCCGACAGAGTAAAATTTAGACCACCTTAGACCACCCCCATCTCTTCCCATGCGTTACGTTGTCGTACAACATCAGACAGATATTCCGCCTCAGATGCATGGCTCGATTCAACAATTGTACCCAGAAGACGGCAATAGCACAGAATAGATTATAGTACTACGTACGTAATATGCTCACCCGTGGGACTGTATAAAATGATTGGTGGAATGTAGGTGTTAATTCACCTCTGCCTAACCAACTGGGAATAAAGATGTGGTAATGTGTATGTATTACGAGGGCTGCTACTTATGTATGCGGAATAGAAAAAATAAACAAATGTATATGGCTCAATATACTTTTATTGTTTTTCAAAGTATTCTCCACTATGATCGATGCACTTTTGCATTCGATAAAACCAATTTTTAAAACACTTTTCCACTCTGATTGAGGTATAACGTGCTGTTTGAACGCGTCTACGGCATCTTCACGGGTCGAAAATCGTTGACCATTAATTTATTCTTTACATTTGGGAATAAATAGAAATCATTGGGAGCCAAATCAGGGCTGTACGGTGGATGACCCATTAATTTTATTTTTTGACCATCCAAAAATGTAGTTGTTTCCTGAGATGTATGACAGCTGGCATTGTCATGGTGAAGTATGATTCTGCGTCTCTGGTTGTTTTTGCGTATTTCTTCAAATACTTCTGGCAAACAAATGGTCATGTACCACTCCGAATTAACCGTTCTGCGATTCTCCAGTGGTATTGTAGCCACATGGCCATTAATACCAAAAAAGCAGGCCACCATTTGCTTTACAGTGCTTTTTGCACGAGCCACTTTCGTAAGGTTTGGCTCATTTTGAAACACCCAAACTTTTGATTGTTGTTTAGTTTCGGGATCGTACGCGTAGATCCAGGATTCGTCACCTGTGTAGATATTATAACAGATTTTGAGTCGCCTCCGTTGAATTTTTTTTCTTGCACCATTCGATGCGAGCATCTTTTCGATCCTCAGTTTAGTGCGGGATCCAACACGAACAATTTTTTTTTACAGACAAATGTTCATGTAATATCCTATGAATGCTCGTCATACATATGCCCAGAATGGCCTCTATCTCGCGATACGTAACATGGCGGTCTTGCATTATTAGTTTTCGCACAGCTTCAATATTTTGTGCCACAACCACCGATTTCGGGCGACCTTCTTTAACTTCGTCCGTGAGCTTACTCCGCCCGCGATTAAACTCACTAAACCAGTGATACACAGTCGTTTTTGATGGAACTTCACCACCAAAAGTCGAAGTTAATTGATCTACGCACTGTTTTTGCGTTAAACCACGTCGAAAATCGTAATAAATCATAGCACGAATATTTTCACGAGTGAGTTCCATTTTTTCAGCGATATGACATTTTAAACCCAACAAAAACAAAACACTAATGTATATAAGAAAAAAAATATTAGCGGCCAGTATTTAAAAAGAGAACGAATATGTGCATGGAGGTCAGACATTGCTTTTAAAATTATTGGAATCCCAGATTCCGCATACATAAGTAGCAGCCTATGTATAAATGCGTATACGTTCGCCCTTAAAGGAATGATTAACTTTGCTTAACCGATAAGTTGGAAGTAGCAGTATATGTTGATTATGCAGTTTTCTGTCTGGAATGTCACTTTCAAAAAAATGGGTATATTTTTTCTGACACATTATGTTTTCGAATATATAGAAAGAAAGAAAGAAAGAAAGAAAGAAAACGCGTTTATTAGATACACACACTCACAAAATACGACATAAAATCAATAACATTAAATACTAAACAAGCATAATAAAATACATAATTATTAAGTAAAACAAACAAAAAATAACAAAAACAACAATCAAACGCTCGCATGCAGTTCGATGCGCACCGCCATGACTCATAATTTATGTAGGAATTGTGTAACGCGAGCGAGCAGCCCGCGCGGGTCGATCAGTGTCGCCCGATTCAACCCACGGGACGCACGCGCCACAAATTACAAATCGAGCCACCGCGGGCGCAGGCAGACGGCGTCCGACAGGTATAGGCACACCCAGATGAACCAACGACCCGTGAATTGGGCAAGATTTAACAAATACGAAGTGACGATCGGTGTAAGCACTCCCAAGTTCACGGAATCGCTGGCCCAGCCACAACAATACTTGCACCTACATCCCCCACACCTGTCGCCAGCCATACAGTGAAACCTCGGCGCCGGTCACATCAGCAAGTCTAATGGCCATTCCATGGAGGTGAGTGTCGTTTCCATTATGTTTTTTTCCGTTTATACGGTCAGTACCTATTTTTTACTTAATTGCAAATTTCATTTTAGGCCACGAAACCGCCGAGTGCCCAGCGACGCGGCTCCACACAAGCAGCATGACAAGGAAGGAAAAAATGCCAGTACGAGACGTCAGAACCCAAGCGGCCTCTGCGACGTTATGCATAACTTTACATATAACAACCTACACTTTACATAACAGGTGTGTCATTTTCATGTCGGCCGGTGTGGAGTGTGTGTCTAAATGGCTACAGTTCAGCTATGTGCTACAGATTGGGTACAATCTGCAGCGCTGATTTTCAACCGTAGCCCAGCCCAGTCAGGTAACTTGCTGTACCTACATTGATTAATTAGTATATATCACTCTCGTAGACATTATGCACACAAGAAGTACCTAGGTATGCCCACTGACATAAAAACGTATAAGTTCAGATCATGTTGGGTGTATCATCATACATCATATAACCAGCACATCCACCCAATTTTTAGATATCTTTATAGTGTAATTTTAAATATTAAATTTTTAATATTATTATTATATATTGATATATTATAAATTGTAAGGTAGGTAACTACCTTACAATTTTATGTCTATACGTGTGAAATTATTTCATTTAGTCATTATATTCCTATAAATATAAGTACATATTTAGCAATGGTTAATTTTACGGCTCACGGCTTCACAGGCTCAATTTTACGGTTAAAATAATAATAACAACGATTCAGATAGCCATAATCCAAAACGAGCAGTAAAGAGTCTAATTACGGAATTGATTTTTGGGCAATAAGTAGGACATTTCTGTACCCAACTCGGAAGCCATGTACACCTGATAGCCTTCTAAGAGGCGGGGGAATATCATTCCATATCTTACTAGCCCGATATCTGAAACTGCCCTGAAAAGCCGCGTGCGAAAAAATATAGTGGGATGCTACAAAAATTGCCTAAACAATAAATAACACTAACTGCCCTCTTTTTACCAGACTACGGCGAAGCAAAAAGAGGATAATGATTTTGACAGGCAATGTAGGTATGTATGTATGTGTAGGTTCATCTGTTCCCTCATAGCTCCTGAATTACTGATTAGAACTGGACAAGTGACGTATCATTAGAAGCGCCTTGGCCCTTCGCCGGTTATAGGCTATATGACGTATCACTGAATCTAATGTAGCGCCCTCTAGCGTTCATAAAGTAGTGTGTTAAAAAATAAACTTGACATAAATATACCGTGTTTGGTATCATCTAAAAGAGCTTCAGTAGCACATTACAAATATGTATAAATTATAGCAGTTGCTTGCCCCAAAATAGTATAAATAAAAAAATAAGTATAAACTAAAACCCGACTACTGAAAAATCACGCTTGAAACCACGGCTATCCTGGATATTTTTTTGTTTAATACTTTTTAAAGCGTGTTTGTTGACTCAAGCCATGCATATGAGTTCGAGTCTAAACATATTAATGTCTAATGTTAAACAGCCCTATTCCTAAGTTGCCTTGTACGACACCACATGGGAAGAGATGGGGTGGTCTAAATTCTACTCTGCCGGAAACCACGCGGCCAAGTGTGTAAAGTATAATAATAGTGATATGGGCACCCCATTGTAATTTAGAATCTATTGTAATTACTATGAAGGATTGATTTTAGTTAGTGCTCTTTACGAAAACTAACCTTTGCAATGGCACGACACGACATCAACGTGTGCCCAATGTGAGACAAATTAGACAGTGTTAACTTATTACATTGGTCGTTTGTGTTTTCACACAAATTACTCTGTTTGTTTAGGTAAACAATCTTGATGTGAATTTTAAATAAACTACTGGTCCTAATTCAGTAGTAGTCGCGATTTATTGTTAAACTGAGTTTTTAAACAGAAAGGGTGAAAAATTAAAGATATTGATAAATGCTTTACATTAAGTTTATTAATAATGGACACAAACAATAAAGTATCATTACACCAAATTACGCCTTCGATAGTCGTCAACATACAATATTAATTATTTCTTAAATTTTTATACATTTTTTTTTTTTTTTTTTTATATATAGGACACGCCAACTTGACCTCACCTCGCCTGATGGTAAGCTAAAGGCAAAGTCGCAGGAAAGAGCGTCACCATTACAGACACTAAGTGCTACAATGGTGGCACTCAGCTTGGCGGCCTCATCAGATGCTTTTTCACGCCCCGCTTAAAGGCCCCGGGACTGTAGGAAGAAGGAAACACGTGTGCTGGTAATGAATTCCAGGTCTTGGTGGTGCGGCAAAGAAAAGAGTCTCCGAACCGCTTGGTTCTTGCTCGTATATTCTGCACAGTGTGAGGGTGACATCTAAGGCCTGCACGTGTTGTCCTATGTAGGAAAGGAGATGGTGGGATTAGTTTTCTCGTTCCTATACACCCAGGTGATGAATAGTGTAGTTTTTAACCTTAATATGTCGTGTTCTCTTAAGGATGGCGGCCGCGCGTGTCTCTCGTGCTGCGTCGCGTGCGAATCAGTAAGAGCGATCTTCTCCTCCCTCTCTACCTATACCTCCGTTTGTTGTACCTCCTTGGTACCTTCGTTTGCCATTGGTTTGTGCTGGAATGCTGTTCATATATTTATTCTGTTCTACAGTGAACAGAATGAGGCTGAAGTCTTAAAAGGCTTTTTTCTATTTTATTGATAGGGATTTTGATGCCCTGTCAATACATCATAGAAGAAGGAAAAGAGCAATTCAGTTTCCTCATCTGGGGGCATGGTAGTCCTCTTCTTATTGATATGTGTCTCATGGGTAGTTTGTGATTCAGACAGGCGACGTTTGTTATTGTCATTTTTGTTTGTTTTGTCTTGAGGTATATTATGGGTTTCTTTTGCCTGGTTGTTGTTAGAGGTAGTCGTTGTGGGGGGATATATGGGGCGATATGCGTAGACGTAGGGGGAGTTGATGGGGAAGCTTGAGAACGGCACAGTGACGCGGCAGGTGTGGATGAGGTGGCCGCGTTGCGCGCAGCCGCTGCAGAACAGTTGGTCTTGCTCCTTGTACTGGTCGCACCTTTCGAGAGGCGCGTTGTTGTCGATCTGTTACAATGAAACATAATATGTTACTACACAAATATTAAACAAGTGAACAATGGTAAGTATTTACTTCATAGTTGTTTATTAACAGACAGGTCAGTTATAATTAGGATAGATGAGCGAACACCCCATTTCCAAGCTTGTTTATCATCTAAGTATTCTTGAATTTTTTATTAGCCTTTCAGGCACACTTTACTCTTTACTACATTTTTAAATTTATTCACAGGTCAATGTCTAATTTAATGAGGCAGCTTGTTAAAAACGCGTATATAGTTGCCCTGGAAAGAATGACTTTTTTAAGTCGACTACACAGACTACAAGATTGTTTTTGTGTCTGGTATTTGATTGTTGGCTGTCACATACTTGAAAATTATGAGATATTTTTTCTTACATATGGTTAGAATGTCTATTTCTTGAAACTTTTCTCGTGGGCCCAACTATAAATAACTTGCACAGCCCGTTTTCATAACCCAAATGAAAATAATGAAAATAGCTGAAATATACTATTTTAGTCGTATCCATGTGTGTCAAAGTCCTAATCTTTTTCACAGCGTATGAGCCCGAACTTAATCTACTGGCTATTTTTTTCCGTATGTATCCCACTGTAGTTAAGCATCAATACTTAAGCTTAGAAATTCACAAGGTTCAACACTTGTCCATTGAGTTGTACATTTGCTTCCACGTGTGTAACAGTAGATAGAGTCAATTTAATACATTTAGTTTTGTTCCCATTAAAGGGAAAGTTTATTTGTACTAAACCAATGGACTACTCTTGTGTTTGCACCATTCATTTCGTCATAATTATTTTGATGCGTTTAAATTTTAAATATTAACGATATATCGTGAGCAAATAAAATAATACTATTTTTGTCCCTTATATATAAGTATTAAATATAAAAATGGTCCAAGTATCGAACCCTGTGGAACGCCCATTGAAACCATAGATCCTATTGATATAGATAAAAAATAAGTAAATAGTAAATAGTCTTCGTAAATACACGTCCTTTAGTAAACCCGAACTAATGTTTATCATGAAATAATTTATTTTTACCAAAAGGGGACGGCATCTGTCCCATAATTAGTTTCTCAAATACTTTACTCATGGACGGCAATACAGAAACGGGTCGGAATTTAGAAGGATCTGTGGCGCTGCCAACCTTTGACAGTAAAGAATGTGTATAAGACTTACCGTGTTGTGGTACCTGCGCCACAGGTCGGGGCAGTGCGAGGATGGGTGGCCGCGCTGGCCACACTCGGCGCAGGCGAGCGCGCCCCAGCCGCAGCAGTTGCGGCACATGGGCGAGTACAGCTCGTTGGGCGACCCGCACTGTAATTAACAATACACGTTAATATGCGCAGAAGCTCGTAATATTACAAATGTTAACATTTGTGAAAGGACAGTACAATTAAATTAAATTTAAAATTAAATCAACTAGAGGGTTTGCTGGAATAGAAAGATCATGAAAATGTTTGCAGCCATGTTGGCTCGGTTCGCCGTTCAGTTCGACTAATTTAAAAACGGCGAATGAATGTGACAAGTTGATGCTGAAGTCTATCTATCAGCACCTTTGTTATAAAAATACACTAGTTTCATTAAATTCAATACTTTATACTTTTCACCTTACAAGTAAATTAAATTAAATGGTTGTGTTAGGAGCGGGTTCACAGCGTTCTTTTGAATGTAAGATATTCAACTCCAAAACTAGCATAACATCAATGCGGTACTTACATTAAGACAGATCTTAGTAGGACAGCGAGTTTCTAGATGTCCAGTGAGGCCGCACATGTAGCACACGGGTGGCTTCGTGGGGCAGGCGTCGTGTCGGTGTCCGGGCCGGTAGCAATAGTAGCACCTGTGAAGGAAATGGGTTCACAGGTTATTATGATGTTTTAAGTCTTGTAAAAGCCTGCGCCAGAGCCTAGAACATTGTTAAGCAGGTGCACTGACTAGCGTCGAAAGTTATGGTAGGACCCATTCAAAAAAATCCCTTCAGTCAAGTAACTTGAAGTACCTAGAGGTTCGCAATATAAAAAAAAAACGCTGAATGCTTCAGCTAAAGCTTAAAACTAATAAACCAGTGATTTGATAAAATTAAGTACAAAGATAGATCAGACCTTGAGACATTATATAGACTATGTTTGGTAGCAGAGCCGCGGGTAACATGTAGTCTAATATAAAAATTAAGTTTAAACACTAAAAAACAATACATTCTATGGAAAAGTGGCATACGACCCCGTCTGTTCTTGATATTTTCTTGTTTAATACTTTTATTTTAGAGCGTAATCTTTCAGGAGTCAGGTTTTGGTTTCGAACCTTATTTTTATTTATATTATTTTGGGGCAAGCAACAACACTATAATTTATATCTATATATGATTGAAATGTGCTAATTAAGTGTCTTTTCATTTGATACAAAAAACGGCATATTTATCTCAAATTGGTTATGACTGCTAGAGGGCGCCATATTAAATACAGGGACAAATCATGTAGCCTATAACCAGCGGACGACCAAGACGCATCAAACGATATCTTATTTATCCAGTAAGAACTGGACAAATAAGTTATACGAATCAGTAGTTGAGGAGCTATGAGGGAACAGATGAACCTACATACATACATACGTTGCCTGTGAAAATCCCTCCTTTGGCGTCGCCGTAGTCGGGTAAAAAGGAAACAAATGAAGTACTTACGTAATTATCCTCTCAGCCTGGGATGGCAGTCTATCCTTATCGTCAATCACCCATAAATGCTCGTCACCTAAAAATAAAGAACACTTCGTTAATTCCCAGTAACAAAACCTACACAATATGCTAATAAGTAATCAAATAGGGTCATTATCATCAATTAAAATATTAGTGCCATTAAAAACATTTTGAATAGATGAAATATAAGTAAGAAACAATTGGTGTTGCTCGACAGTAAGTTCGTCGTTTACGTATCTTGTCCTTACCGTTCAAATGGTCTAAGTCCAAGTCATCCTCCAATATCGCAGGATATTTCGTGGACATGAACTTAGAAATTTCGCTTACAGCTTTTTCTTGATTTTCGTAGTCTTCAGAGTTAGTAAATCCAGACACAGTTACGACATTCTCAGTAATATCGAAGTCATCGATATTGCGAATAGTGATATATTTATCATTGTCGGTTAAGTCAACAATAGCTGGACTACTAGCAAACACATTTCGTTCGACACTAGACACTTGTTCACACACTGGTTGATCTACTTCAATTTCCTCATCTTCATCACTCGATTCAAGCACTATTTGATTCACATTCTGCGACACTGGTGTCTGTAATATGGATAGGTCAACGGAGGGAAGGAGCTCAACGTCAATCATCGCATCTTCATCACTCGATTCAAGAACTTCATGGCGGAACATGTGAGACGATACGGAATCATCTTCAATAAATTCGATGGTCATTTTCATGTTCTGCGATACTGGTGTCTGGCATATGGACAGGTCAACTGAGGAGTCACACTTCTCTTTAGGCATAGCTGTTTGGTTTGTTTGTTTCAGATCCGTTTGCTTGCTGAAGGTAAGCGATGCGTGCGTAGGTTCTTCCTTTGTATTCATTTTCTCGTACAGGATCTTTGGTGGCACTTTTCGTGATATAGAATCCTTCGTTCTGGTTCTCTTTCGTTGGTCGCACAAATGCTACACTGATAATCTCACGACTTACTCCGTCCGTAGTTGAACAGCGAATGAAAGCCTAACCAGACTCCGCGTGCACCTAAACTGTTAAAGTGGTGGGAGCCGAGCAGGTAAATAAAATGAGCTTTTGTTGCTACGACCGCGTCCCACTCTCCATTGCGAAAGGGTGCAGAAGGTCGTTATCAGTTTTTGTAAAGAAAATGCATTTAATAGAACAATAGATAATAATGAAATCTAACATGCGCCTTTGTAAGCATTCTTGGATCCTGAAGTGATAAGGTACGCCAAACAATGAACTCATTCCATTCGTTTACCTGCGCGAGAGCATGGGATTTTAGGCGCTATCTAGAATTGTAAAGACTTAGAGAAACACTATCAGAAACAGAATTGTTTGCATTTGATTAATATAGGACCTTTTAGTGGCAATGTGGTAATTTACTGTTTAAAATATTAACTGATTTTTTTACTATTAGAATTAAGATAGGTAATAGATAGGCAAGCTGTGGACAGGCGCTTTGCGACGCTATGCCCCCCTCTTAAATATTGTTTTATTCTTGTTATCAGTATTTGTTGTTATAGCGGCAATAGAAATACATCATCTGTGAAAATCTCAGCTGTCTAGCTATCACGGTTCATGAGATACACACTGGTGACAGACAGACTGCGAAGTCTCAGTAATAGGGTTCCATTTTTACACGTACATACAATAACACGTAACCCTAATTTACTTATTGGAACAGTCTTCAACAACTCTTTAGCACCTATACGTTCCTAATAATGACAAGAAGGTACCTGTACTTCATTTCGTTAGGTACTTAACTGAAGGGATATAATCTTGATGTGTATTTTTACATAAACAAATATTGAACGAATATGTTTAAACTAGTGATTCGATTTCAGTTGTTAGTCGCGTTTTATTTTAAAACTAAGTTTTTGAACAAAAAAATAATAATCACCTGAGTTTTTAAATGAAACATATTAAAAGACAACAATATTCGTTCCCGGCAGAGTAAAATTTGGACCACCCTATCTCTTCCCATGCAGTGTCGTACAAGGCCACTAAGGAATACGGATGTTTAACATCAAACAGATATATACAGCCTAGACTCAGCCTCAGATGCATAGTTTGAGTCAACAATAGTGCTCGGAAGACGACACTAGGCTCACCCCCTAATTACGTGGGACCGATTTCAATGATTGCTGAAATGTGTATGTTTATTCACTTCTGCCTTACCCTCCGGGTATAAAGGCGTGATTATACGTATGTGTATTTATGCAACATTATTTACCTTTAATTAATTAGCTAACCCGGTGTAGACAGACACTTCACTTCACTACTTCTGAAGTTCTATTTATCTGAGAACATATTGACAGATTTACAGTACAATACAATCTGTCCTCAGTGCCATTCTAGAGAATAAGTATATTCCTTGAACGGTTGACAAGCTGGCGAGTTACCTCTCCATAATGTAACTAATGTACTTTTTTGTTGTTTCAGGTAAGCGCATTACTCTAATCTAAATGATTCATTCTGATCAGGTACTGTAAAATTTATGGACTAACGATAATGCAATCATATAACCTCAGTAGCCCACACACACACCTGTCCGCAAAGCAGTTTCTATAATTAGCACAATTAAACAAACCGCCCAGCCCGAGTTGTGTTCAGGCCTCCGTCTCGACTGAAGGACTAACTTTTAACGCCTCCGATGCACAGAAGCGCTCTGGAAAAATACCACGAAGCGATCACTACACAGCGATCCAAAAGTGCAACCGTACTTACGTAGCTTAGCCCACTGGTCGTTCACAGAACAGTGAGCGCCACTGGCTACTATCATCTCACATTAAATAGAATTATTAATATATAACAAAACCTTAAATCAAGGACCATAACCTTAAATCAAGGATGATCATTGCTTAGAAAACATACCGCTCGGGAAGTTTGTTTTGATTTGTTTGTCCAGGTTATTAGCTGAAGCCACAAAAACTCAACTAAGTCGGCCAATTGGCACTTGGACAATGCAGCTGACTGTAGTTTTATAATATGAAGCCAAATACTAATAAGTAACATATTTCCGCCGGTCGCATGATATTATTGCTTGAGACAAAATGATTGATTGCAAAGTTTTCCATGTGACCTGGCAAGTAAAATACCAGTAAATACCATTAACATAATGTGGAAGGATTATTTTTTAAATGTTTGTTTAAATATTTTTTCTTTAAATATTCTAGTACACGATGTTCGCATTCGGGCAGTTTCCGAGAATTGGCTTCACTCAAAGCATGCTAATATACATAGTATGTTTGGCGAGCAAGATAGGGGTGTATATCGTACACGGGTTTATCATAAGCCAACTACCATAAATACGAGTACGACTGACGAGTAACATAATACTACATAATAGTTTTGAAGGGAACAGATATGGGGACGATTTGTTTTTTGTTTAGAATGTTATCAGCTAAACACCTGTTAATAATTTATTTTAAATTTGCAAATACCCTTCGGCGAGTGTCATTGTTCTACGTTATTGCCAATTTAGATAAACCACAACAGCGTGGTATTTTGATGCTATTATCATACAGAGGCCACACACGTGTTATAACCGAAATGAATACTTGATCCACAGTTTGAAAGACAAATATTCAATTTATCAATTCTACATAATACGAATATAACGTAGTTATAACTTATCGATGCCAATTTTATTCTACTCAAGCTAAGTTTATAACAAATCCCACAGTCCGAGGTGGAGAAGAGTCGCGATCGCGAATCAAGAAAGCTCGGAGTGCTCAACAGGGCGAAGCAGTACTTCACTGCGGGGCAGCAACTCCTTCTTTATAAAGCACAGGTCCGGCCTCACATGGAGTACTGCTGTCACCTTTTTGCTGGAGCACCTGCATACCAACTTCCTTCGACTCAGTGCAAAGACGGGCATTGAGGCTGGTTGACAATCCCATACTCACAGGTAGTGTGGAACCTCTTAGCCTTAGGAGGGATTTGCATCACTGTGTGTGTTCTACCGCCTATACAATGGTTTATACTCAGATGAATTGTTTTACATGATGCCCGTAGCTACATTCTATCATCGCACCTCTCGCCATAGGCAGGGAAGTCATCCTCACACATTGCGACCTGAGACGGTGCGCACTGTGCGGTATGAAAGAAACTTTATCCCACGCACACTCAAGCTGTGGAATGACTTCCCTGCTGCGGTTTTCCAAAGCGCCTACAATATGGGGTTCTTCAAGAGGGGCATCAGAAGGTTTCTTCATGGTCGGCAGCGCGAGTGTGACACCCCTGGTGTTGCATACGTCCATAGGCCACGGTAACCGCTTCCCATCAGGTGGGCCGTGTGCTTGTCTGCCAACTAAGTGGTATTAAAAAAAAAAAAATACTCCTCGGCGCTAGTGGAGAGAAACGACACGAGTAACCTCTCTGCTATATTTTCTAGACGTCAATATATAATAAGAATTTCTTAAACTGAATGCGGACGAATTTACATCTGTATCGTGACAAATTAATAATTGGTAGGTAGATATGACGCTGAAGAGAGCGAAACAAGCTTGATAGCAGATTAATTTTCACCCGGTTTATGATTTACAAAAGGGTGGTGATGCCTGCTACGCGAGCCGAGAACCTGCTCGAATCAAAATTGTTTCGATCTTTTCAGCATCAGTCGGGTATTGGACATAATTTCTTTAATCGTACTTTATATTCTTCATGTAATTTCGTTCATTTAATATCCTAGGCTATAAATTTGAGACATATATTTTGGACAACATGTATTTTGACACTTATAGTTAACCATAAGCTTTTTCACATAATGTGTACCCAGGAACACTTGAACGATATGTACCTTTGATTTGAGACATCTATCATTGAAATCCGTGAGGTGGTTCGGTCGGAAGGTATGAGATAATGAGATAGTAAAGAATACGTATTACAAACATACATACATTCAACTTAACCCTTCTTGGCAGTCGGGTAAAAACTTTGAACTTATATAACAGAAGATAGCAGCCGCCTTCGACTTCGTACGCGTGGACCCGTTTTCCCCCTCACGGGTGGAGTTTCGTAAAATGCGTTCTTAGCGGATGTTAACACCTCATAAGGAACCTACCTGGTACATTTCGAGTCTGTACATATTGTAGGTTCTGAGATTTCGTGATTAATCAGTGATTTGTATTTCACTTTTATGTGTAGCTAGATAAGAAGAATAGGGTTGTGACCTTTTTTGTTTTTATTATCGTAAACTGTAGATTTTACAATAATTAAATGAACTGTAAAAGTGAAACTTTCTTATGATAAACGCTCCACACGAAATCGTGGAACGTAGTGACGTCACAGCGCACTGGCGCGTAGTGAAAATGTAGGGAGTGCAAGAGAATATCGCATTTATATCATTGTACGTTGCGTTTACACGTATACAGTGCCATAATAAGATTGATTTGAAATTTAATAAGTTATAAATTTTGCTTTATTTCAATATTTTAGATTTAGACCTATTTTGGGAATTAAAAATAATGAAAAGCCGTAGTTTTAGTTTAGTTAGGTAGTATCTTAGTTTACTATGCATATTTTTAGATAAAATACTAAGACATTAAGTAGTATTGGTAAGAATTCGATGACTCAGGAAACTGCCCTATTAAACCCATGTTAAAATATGATACAAGACTCCACGTAGTGTATCTAATGCAACATACGCCATAATTATGGCATCTTTGGAGAGGCCTGCATCATGATCAAGCAAGACACTCTTGTCTTTCAGATAATCATCTGGCCTATAGTATGCTTATTTACATAAGGTGATCTTTATAAAGGTTTATAAATTGACTGTCAGGCCTACCAAGGATCGATTCAGACAGCTTAGATCCCGACAGAGTAAAATTTAGACCACCTTAGACCACCCCATCTCTTCCCATGCGTTACGTTGTCGTACAACATCAGACAGATATTCCGCCTCAGAT
This sequence comes from Eilema griseolum, assembly GCA_963662185.1. Classification (NCBI taxonomy): domain Eukaryota; kingdom Metazoa; phylum Arthropoda; class Insecta; order Lepidoptera; family Erebidae; genus Eilema; species Eilema griseolum. Next base: position 24,058,574 of record OY759238.1, read on the forward strand.
GCATGGCTCGATTCAACAATTGTACCCAGAAGACGGCAATAGCACAGAATAGATTATAGTACTACGTACGTAATATGCTCACCCGTGGGACTGTATAAAATGATTGGTGGAATGTAGGTGTTAATTCACCTCTGCCTAACCAACTGGGAATAAAGATGTGGTAATGTGTATGTATTACGAGGGCTGCTACTTATGTATGCGGAATAGAAAAAATAAACAAATGTATATGGCTCAATATACTTTTATTGTTTTTCAAAGTATTCTCCACTATGATCGATGGACTTTTGCATTCGATAAAACCAATTTTTAAAACACTTTTCCACTCTGATTGAGGTATAACGTGCTGTTTGAACGCGTCTACGGCATCTTCACGGGTCGAAAATCGTTGACCATTAATTTATTCTTTACATTTGGGAATAAATAGAAATCATTGGGAGCCAAATCAGGGCTGTACGGTGGATGACCCATTAATTTTATTTTTTGACCATCCAAAAATGTAGTTGTTTCCTGAGATGTATGACAGCTGGCATTGTCATGGTGAAGTATGATTCTGCGTCGCTGGTTGTTTTTGCGTATTTCTTCAAATACTTCTGGCAAACAAATGGTCATGTACCACTCCGAATTAACCGTTCTGCGATTCTCCAGTGGTATTGTAGCCACATGGCCATTAATACCAAAAAAGCAGGCCACCATTTGCTTTACAGTGCTTTTTGCACGAGCCACTTTCGTAAGGTTTGGCTCATTTTGAAACACCCAAACTTTTGATTGTTGTTTAGTTTCGGGATCGTACGCGTAGATCCAGGATTCGTCACCTGTGTAGATATTATAACAGATTTTGAGTCGCCTCCGTTGAATTTTTTTTCTTGCACCATTCGATGCGAGCATCTTTTCGATCCTCAGTTAAGTGCGGGATCCAACACGAACAATTTTTTTTTACAGACAAATGTTCATGTAATATCCTATGAATGCTCGTCATACATATGCCCAGAATGGCCTCTATTTCTTGTCTTGCATTATTAGTTTTCGCACAGCTTCAATATTTTGTGCCACAACCACCGATTTCGGGCGACCTTCTTTAACTTCGTCCGTGAGCTTACTCCGCCCGCGATTAAACTCACTAAACCAGTGATACACAGTCGTTTTTGATGGAACTTCACCACCAAAAGTCGAAGTTAATTGATCTACGCACTGTTGTTGCGTTAAACCACGTCGAAAATCGTAATAAATCATAGCACGAATATTTTCACGAGTGAGTTCCATTTTTTCAGCGATATGACATTTTAAACCCAACAAAAACAAAACACTAATGTATATAAGAAAAAAAATATTAGCGGCCAGTATTTAAAAAAAGAACGAATATGTGCATGGAGGTCAGACATTGCGTTTAAAATTATTGGAATCCCAGATTCCGCATACATAAGTAGCAGCCTATGTATAAATGCGTATACGTTCGCCCTTAAAGGAATGATTAACTTTGCTTAACCGATAAGTTGGAAGTAGCAGTATATGTTGATTATGCAGTTTTCTGTCTGGAATGTCACTTTCAAAAAAATGGGTATATTTTTTCTGACACATTATGTTTTCGAATATATAGTGGGATGCTACAAAAATTGCCTAAACAATAAATAACACTAACTGCCCTCTTTTTACCAGACTACGGCGAAGCAAAAAGAGGATAATGATTTTGACAGGCAATGTAGGTATGTATGTATGTGTAGGTTCATCTGTTCCCTCATAGCTCCTGAATTACTGATTAGAACTGGACAAGTGACGTATCATTAGAAGCGCCTTGGCCCTTCGCCGGTTATAGGCTATATGACGTATCACTGAATCTAATGTAGCGCCCTCTAGCGTTCATAAAGTAGTGTGTTAAAAAATAAACTTGACATAAATATACCGTGTTGGGTATCATCTAAAAGAGCTTCAGTAGCACATTACAAATATGAATAAATTATAGCAGTTGCTTGCCCCAAAATAGTATAAATAAAAAAATAAGTATAAACTAAAACCCGACTACTGAAAAATCACGCTTGAAACCACGGCTATCCTGGATATTTTTTTGTTTAATACTTTTTAAAGCGTGTTTGTTGACTCAAGCCATGCATATGAGTTCGAGTCTAAACATATTATGTCTAATGTTAAACAGCCCTATTCCTAAGTTGCCTTGTACGACACCACATGGGAAGAGATGGGGTGGTCTAAATTCTACTCTGCCGGAAACCACGCGGCCAAGTGTGTAAAGTATAATAATAGTGATATGGGCACCCCATTGTAATTTAGAATCTATTGTAATTACTATGAAGGATTGATTTTAGTTAGTGCTCTTTACGAAAACTAACCTTTGCAATGGCACGACACGACATCAACGTGTGCCCAATGTGAGACAAATTAGACAGTGTTAACTTATTACATTGGTCGTTTGTGTTTTCACACAAATTACTCTGTTTGTTTAGGTAAACAATCTTGATGTGAATTTTAAATAAACTACTGGTCCTAATTCAGTAGTAGTCGCGATTTATTGTTAAACTGAGTTTTTAAACAGAAAGGGTGAAAAATTAAAGATATTGATAAATGCTTTACATTAAGTTTATTAATAATGGACACAAACAATAAAGTATCATTACACCAAATTACGCCTTCGATAGTCGCCAACATACAATATTAATTATTTCTTAAATTTTTATACATTTTTTTTCTCGTTCCTATACACCCAGGTGATGAATAGTGTAGTTTTTAACCTTAATATGTCGTGTTCTCTTAAGGATGGCGGCCGCGCGTGTCTCTCGTGCTGCGTCGCGTGCGAATCAGTAAGAGCGATCTTCTCCTCCCTCTCTACCTATACCTCCGTTTGTTGTACCTCCTTGGTACCTTCGTTTGCCATTGGTTTGTGCTGGAATGCTGTTCATATATTTATTCTGTTCTACAGTGAACAGAATGAGGCTGAAGTCTTAAAAGGCTTTTTTCTATTTTATTGATAGGGATTTTGATGCCCTGTCAATACATCATAGAAGAACGAAAAGAGCAATTCAGTTTCCTCATCTGGGGGCATGGTAGTCCTCTTCTTATTGATATGTGTCTCATGGGTAGTTTGTGATTCAGACAGGCGACGTTTGTTATTGTCATTTTTGTTTGTTTTGTCTTGAGGTATATTATGGGTTTCTTTTGCCTGGTTGTTGTTAGAGGTAGTCGTTGTGGGGGGATATATGGGGCGATATGCGTAGACGTAGGGGGAGTTGATGGGGAGGCTTGAGAACGGCACAGTGACGCGGCAGGTGTGGATGAGGTGGCCGCGTTGCGCGCAGCCGCTGCAGAACAGTTGGTCTTGCTCCTTGTACTGGTCGCACCTTTCGAGAGGCGCGTTGTTGTCGATCTGTTACAATGAAACATAATATGTTACTACACAAATATTAAACAAGTGAACAAAGGTAAGTATTTACTTCATAGTTGTTTATTAACAGACAGGTCAGTTATAATTAGGATAGTTGAGCGAACACCCCATTTCCAAGCTTGTTTATCATCTAAGTATTCTTGAATTTTTTATTAGCCTTTCAGGCACACTTTACTCTTTACTACATTTTTAAATTTATTCACAGGTCAATGTCTAATTTAATGAGGCAGCTTGTTAAAAACGCGTATATAGTTGCCCTGGAAAGAATGACTTTTTTAAGTCGACTACACAGACTACAAGATTGTTTTTGTGTCCGGTATTTGATTGTTGGCTGTCACATACTTGAAAATTATGAGATATTTTTTCTTACATACGGTAAGAATGTCTATTTATTGAAACTTTTCTCGTGGGCCCAAACTATAAATAACTTGCACAGCCTGTTTTCATAACCCAAATGAAAATAACGAAAATAGCTGAAATATACTATTTTAGTCGTATCCATGTCTGTCATGGCGTATGAGCCCGAACTTAATCTACTGGCTATTTTTTTCCGTATGTATCCCACTGTAGTTAAGCATCAATACTTAAGCCTAGAAATTCACAAGGTTCAACACTTGTCCATTGGTTGTACATTTGTTTGCACGTGTGTAACAGTAGATAGAGTAAATTTAATACACTTAGTTTTGTTCCCATTAAGGGAAAGTTTATGTGTACTAAACCAATGGACTACTCTTGTGATAGCACCATTCACTGCGTCATAATTATTTTGATGCATTTTAATTTTAAATATTAACGATATATCGTGAGCAAATAAAATAATACTATTTTTGTCTCTTATATATAAGTATTAAACACAAAAATGGTCCGAGTATCGAACCCTGTGGAACGCCCATTGAAACCATAGATCCTATTGATATAGATCACAAAAGACACTTCGTAAATACACGTCCTTTAGTAAACCCGAACTGTTTATCATGAAATAATTTCTTTTAACCAAAAGGGGACAGCATCTGTCCCAGAATTAGTTTCTCAAATACTTTAATCAAGGTCGGCAACACAGAAATGGGTCGGAATTTAGAAGTATCTGTGGCGCTGCCAACCTCTGACAGTAAAGAATGTGTATAAGACTTACCGTGTTGTGGTACCTGCGCCACAGGTCGGGGCAGTGCGAGGATGGGTGGCCGCGCTGGCCACACTCGGCGCAGGCGAGCGCGCCCCAGCCGCAGCAGTTGCGGCACATGGGCGAGTACAGCTCGTTGGGCGACCCGCACTGTAATTAACAATACACGTTAATATGCGCAGAAGCTTGTAATATTACAAATGTTAACATTTGTGAAAGGACAGTACAATAAAATTAAATTTAAAATTAATTCAACTAGAGGGTTTGCTGGAATAGAAAGATCATGAAAATGTTTGCAGCCATGTTGGCTCGGTTCACCGTTCAGTTCGACTAATTTAAAAACGGCGAATGCTCAATGTGACAAGTCGATGCTCAAGTCTATCTATCAGCACTTTTGTTATAAAAATACACTAATTTCATTAAATTCAATACTTTATACTTTTCACCTTACAAGTGAATTAAATTAAATGGTTGTGTTAGGAGCGGGTTCACAGCGCTCTTTTGAGTGTAAGATATTCAACTCCAAAACTAGTATAACATCAATGCGGTACTTACATTAAGACAGATCTTAGTAGGACAGCGAGTTTCTAGATGTCCAGTGAGGCCGCACATGTAGCACACGGGTGGCTTCGTGGGGCAGGCGTCGTGTCGGTGTCCGGGCCGGTAGCAATAGTAGCACCTGTGAAGGAAATGGGTTCACAGGTTATTATGATGTTTTAAGTCTTGTAAAAGCCTGCGCCAGAGCCTAGAACATTGTTAAGCAGGTGCACTGACTAGCGTCGAAAGTTATGGTAGGACCCATTCAAAAAAATCCCTTCAGTCAAGTAACTTGAAGTACCTAGAGGTACGCAAAATAAAAAAACCTATACGCTGAATGCTTCAGCTAAAGCTTAAAACTAATAAACCAGTGATTTGATAAAATTAAGTACAAAGATAGATCAGACCTTGAGACTTTATATAGGCTATGTTTGGTAGCAGAGCCGCGGGTAACATGTAGTCTAATATAAAAATTAAGTTTAAACACTAAAAAACAATATATTCTATGGAAAAGTGGCATACGACCCCGTCTGTTCTTGATATTTTCTTGTTTAATACTTTTATTTTAAAGCGTAATCTTTCAGGAGTCAGGTTTTGGTTTCGAACCTTATTTTTATTTATATTATTTTGGGGCAAGCAACAACACTATAATTTATATCTATATATGATTGAAATGTGCTAATTAAGTGTCTTTTCATTTGATACAAAAAACGGCATATTTTTCTCAAATTGTTTTTTAACACAGAAGGTTTTGAGAGCTAGAGGGCGCCACATTAGATTCAATGACAAATCATGTAGCCTATAACCAGCGGACGACCAAGACGCATCATCATCGATATCTTATTTATCCAGTAAGAACTGGATAAATAAGTTATAAGAATGAGTAGTTGAGGAGCTATGAGGGAACAGATGAACCTACATACATACATTCGTTGCCTGTGAAAATACTGAAAATCCCTCCTTTGGCGTCGCCGTAGTCGGGTAAAAAGGAAACAAATGAAGTACTTACGTAATTATCCTCTCAGCCTGGGATGGCAGTCTATCCTTATCGTCAATCACCCATAAATGCTCGTCACCTAAAAATAAAGAACACTTCGTTAATTCCCAGTAACAAAACCTACACAATATGCTAATAAGTAATCAAATAGGGTCATTATCATCAATTAAAATATTAGTGCCATTAAAAACATTTTGAATAGATGAAATATAAGTAAGAAACAATTGGTGTTGCTCGACAGTAAGTTCGTCGTTTACGTATCTTGTCCTTACCGTTCAAATGGTCTAAGTCCAAGTCATCCTCCAATATCGCAGGATATTTCGTGGACATGAACTTAGAAATTTCGCTTACAGCTTTTTCTTGATTTTCGTAGTCTTCAGAGTTAGTAAATCCAGACACAGTTACGACATTCTCAGTAATATCGAAGTCATCGATATTGCGAATAGTGATATATTTATCATTGTCGGTTAAGTCAACACTAGCTGGACTACTAGCAAACACATTTCGTTCGACACTAGACACTTGTTCACACACTGGTTGATCTACTTCAATTTCCTCATCTTCATCACTCGATTCAAGCACTATTTGATTCACATTCTGCGACACTGGTGTCTGTAATATGGATAGGTCAACGGAGGGAAGGAGCTCAACGTCAATCATCGCATCTTCATCACTCGATTCAAGAACTTCATGGCGGAACATGTGAGACGATACGGAATCATCTTCAATAAATTCGATGGTCATTTTCATGTTCTGCGATACTGGTGTCTGGCATATGGACAGGTCAACTGAGGAGTCACACTTCTCTTTAGGCATAGCTGTTTGGTTTGTTTGTTTCAGATCCGTTTGCTTGCTGAAGGTAAGCGATGCGTGCGTAGGTTCTTCCTTTGTATTCATTTTCTCGTACAGGATCTTTGGTGGCACTTTTCGTGATATAGAATCCTTCGTTCTGGTTCTCTTTCGTTGGTCGCACAAATGCTACACTGATAATCTCACGACTTACTCCGTCCGTAGTTGAACAGCGAATGAAAGCCTAACCAGACTCCGCGTGCACCTAAACTGTTAAAGTGGTGGGAGCCGAGCAGGTAAATAAAATGAGCTTTTGTTGCTACGACCGCGTCCCACTCTCCATTGCGAAAGGGTGCAGAAGGTCGTTATCAGTTTTTGTAAAGAAAATGCATTTAATAGAACAATAGATAATAATGAAATCTAACATGCGCCTTTGTAAGCATTCTTGGATCCTGAAGTGATAAGGTACGCCAAACAATGAACTCATTCCATTCGTTTACCTGCGCGAGAGCATGGGATTTTAGGCGCTATCTAGAATTGTAAAGACTTAGAGAAACACTATCAGAAACAGAATTGTTTGCATTTGATTAATATAGGACCTTTTAGTGGCAATGTGGTAATTTACTGTTTAAAATATTAACTGATTTTTTTACTATTAGAATTAAGATAGGTAATAGATAGGCAAGCTGTGGACAGGCGCTTTGCGACGCTATGCCCCCCTCTTAAATATTGTTTTATTCTTGTTATCAGTATTTGTTGTTATAGCGGCAATAGAAATACATCATCTGTGAAAATCTCAGCTGTCTAGCTATCACGGTTCATGAGATACACACTGGTGACAGACAGACTGCGAAGTCTCAGTAATAGGGTTCCATTTTTACACGTACATACAATAACACGTAACCCTAATTTACTTATTGGAACAGTCTTCAACAACTCTTTAGCACCTATACGTTCCTAATAATGACAAGAAGGTACCTGTACTTCATTTCGTTAGGTACTTAACTGAAGGGATATAATCTTGATGTGTATTTTTACATAAACAAATATTGAACGAATATGTTTAAACTAGTGATTCGATTTCAGTTGTTAGTCGCGTTTTATTTTAAAACTAAGTTTTTGAACAAAAAAATAATAATCACCTGAGTTTTTAAATGAAACATATTAAAAGACAACAATATTCGTTCCCGGCAGAGTAAAATTTGGACCACCCTATCTCTTCCCATGCAGTGTCGTACAAGGCCACTAAGGAATACGGATGTTTAACATCAAACAGATATATACAGCCTAGACTCAGCCTCAGATGCATAGTTTGAGTCAACAATAGTGCTCGGAAGACGACACTAGGCTCACCCCCTAATTACGTGGGACCGATTTCAATGATTGCTGAAATGTGTATGTTTATTCACTTCTGCCTTACCCTCCGGGTATAAAGGCGTGATTATACGTATGTGTATTTATGCAACATTATTTACCTTTAATTAATTAGCTAACCCGGTGTAGACAGACACTTCACTTCACTACTTCTGAAGTTCTATTTATCTGAGAACATATTGACAGATTTACAGTACAATACAATCTGTCCTCAGTGCCATTCTAGAGAATAAGTATATTCCTTGAACGGTTGACAAGCTGGCGAGTTACCTCTCCATAATGTAACTAATGTACTTTTTTGTTGTTTCAGGTAAGCGCATTACTCTAATCTAAATGATTCATTCTGATCAGGTACTGTAAAATTTATGGACTAACGATAATGCAATCATATAACCTCAGTAGCCCACACACACACCTGTCCGCAAAGCAGTTTCTATAATTAGCACAATTAAACAAACCGCCCAGCCCGAGTTGTGTTCAGGCCTCCGTCTCGACTGAAGGACTAACTTTTAACGCCTCCGATGCACAGAAGCGCTCTGGAAAAATACCACGAAGCGATCACTACACAGCGATCCAAAAGTGCAACCGTACTTACGTAGCTTAGCCCACTGGTCGTTCACAGAACAGTGAGCGCCACTGGCTACTATCATCTCACATTAAATAGAATTATTAATATATAACAAAACCTTAAATCAAGGACCATAACCTTAAATCAAGGATGATCATTGCTTAGAAAACATACCGCTCGGGAAGTTTGTTTTGATTTGTTTGTCCAGGTTATTAGCTGAAGCCACAAAAACTCAACTAAGTCGGCCAATTGGCACTTGGACAATGCAGCTGACTGTAGTTTTATAATATGAAGCCAAATACTAATAAGTAACATATTTCCGCCGGTCGCATGATATTATTGCTTGAGACAAAATGATTGATTGCAAAGTTTTCCATGTGACCTGGCAAGTAAAATACCAGTAAATACCATTAACATAATGTGGAAGGATTATTTTTTAAATGTTTGTTTAAATATTTTTTCTTTAAATATTCTAGTACACGATGTTCGCATTCGGGCAGTTTCCGAGAATTGGCTTCACTCAAAGCATGCTAATATACATAGTATGTTTGGCGAGCAAGATAGGGGTGTATATCGTACACGGGTTTATCATAAGCCAACTACCATAAATACGAGTACGACTGACGAGTAACATAATACTACATAATAGTTTTGAAGGGAACAGATATGGGGACGATTTGTTTTTTGTTTAGAATGTTATCAGCTAAACACCTGTTAATAATTTATTTTAAATTTGCAAATACCCTTCGGCGAGTGTCATTGTTCTACGTTATTGCCAATTTAGATAAACCACAACAGCGTGGTATTTTGATGCTATTATCATACAGAGGCCACACACGTGTTATAACCGAAATGAATACTTGATCCACAGTTTGAAAGACAAATATTCAATTTATCAATTCTACATAATACGAATATAACGTAGTTATAACTTATCGATGCCAATTTTATTCTACTCAAGCTAAGTTTATAACAAATCCCACAGTCCGAGGTGGAGAAGAGTCGCGATCGCGAATCAAGAAAGCTCGGAGTGCTCAACAGGGCGAAGCAGTACTTCACTGCGGGGCAGCAACTCCTTCTTTATAAAGCACAGGTCCGGCCTCACATGGAGTACTGCTGTCACCTTTTTGCTGGAGCACCTGCATACCAACTTCCTTCGACTCAGTGCAAAGACGGGCATTGAGGCTGGTTGACAATCCCATACTCACAGGTAGTGTGGAACCTCTTAGCCTTAGGAGGGATTTGCATCACTGTGTGTGTTCTACCGCCTATACAATGGTTTATACTCAGATGAATTGTTTTACATGATGCCCGTAGCTACATTCTATCATCGCACCTCTCGCCATAGGCAGGGAAGTCATCCTCACACATTGCGACCTGAGACGGTGCGCACTGTGCGGTATGAAAGAAACTTTATCCCACGCACACTCAAGCTGTGGAATGACTTCCCTGCTGCGGTTTTCCAAAGCGCCTACAATATGGGGTTCTTCAAGAGGGGCATCAGAAGGTTTCTTCATGGTCGGCAGCGCGAGTGTGACACCCCTGGTGTTGCATACGTCCATAGGCCACGGTAACCGCTTCCCATCAGGTGGGCCGTGTGCTTGTCTGCCAACTAAGTGGTATTAAAAAAAAAAAAATACTCCTCGGCGCTAGTGGAGAGAAACGACACGAGTAACCTCTCTGCTATATTTTCTAGACGTCAATATATAATAAGAATTTCTTAAACTGAATGCGGACGAATTTACATCTGTATCGTGACAAATTAATAATTGGTAGGTAGATATGACGCTGAAGAGAGCGAAACAAGCTTGATAGCAGATTAATTTTCACCCGGTTTATGATTTACAAAAGGGTGGTGATGCCTGCTACGCGAGCCGAGAACCTGCTCGAATCAAAATTGTTTCGATCTTTTCAGCATCAGTCGGGTATTGGACATAATTTCTTTAATCGTACTTTATATTCTTCATGTAATTTCGTTCATTTAATATCCTAGGCTATAAATTTGAGACATATATTTTGGACAACATGTATTTTGACACTTATAGTTAACCATAAGCTTTTTCACATAATGTGTACCCAGGAACACTTGAACGATATGTACCTTTGATTTGAGACATCTATCATTGAAATCCGTGAGGTGGTTCGGTCGGAAGGTATGAGATAATGAGATAGTAAAGAATACGTATTACAAACATACATACATTCAACTTAACCCTTCTTGGCAGTCGGGTAAAAACTTTGAACTTATATAACAGAAGATAGCAGCCGCCTTCGACTTCGTACGCGTGGACCCGTTTTCCCCCTCACGGGTGGAGTTTCGTAAAATGCGTTCTTAGCGGATGTTAACACCTCATAAGGAACCTACCTGGTACATTTCGAGTCTGTACATATTGTAGGTTCTGAGATTTCGTGATTAATCAGTGATTTGTATTTCACTTTTATGTGTAGCTAGATAAGAAGAATAGGGTTGTGACCTTTTTTGTTTTTATTATCGTAAACTGTAGATTTTACAATAATTAAATGAACTGTAAAAGTGAAACTTTCTTATGATAAACGCTCCACACGAAATCGTGGAACGTAGTGACGTCACAGCGCACTGGCGCGTAGTGAAAATGTAGGGAGTGCAAGAGAATATCGCATTTATATCATTGTACGTTGCGTTTACACGTATACAGTGCCATAATAAGATTGATTTGAAATTTAATAAGTTATAAATTTTGCTTTATTTCAATATTTTAGATTTAGACCTATTTTGGGAATTAAAAATAATGAAAAGCCGTAGTTTTAGTTTAGTTAGGTAGTATCTTAGTTTACTATGCATATTTTTAGATAAAATACTAAGACATTAAGTAGTATTGGTAAGAATTCGATGACTCAGGAAACTGCCCTATTAAACCCATGTTAAAATATGATACAAGACTCCACGTAGTGTATCTAATGCAACATACGCCATAATTATGGCATCTTTGGAGAGGCCTGCATCATGATCAAGCAAGACACTCTTGTCTTTCAGATAATCATCTGGCCTATAGTATGCTTATTTACATAAGGTGATCTTTATAAAGGTTTATAAATTGACTGTCAGGCCTACCAAGGATCGATTCAGACAGCTTAGATCCCGACAGAGTAAAATTTAGACCACCTTAGACCACCCCATCTCTTCCCATGCGTTACGTTGTCGTACAACATCAGACAGATATTCCGCCTCAGATGCATGGCTCGATTCAACAATTGTACCCAGAAGACGGCAATAGCACAGAATAGATTATAGTACTACGTACGTAATATGCTCACCCGTGGGACTGTATAAAATGATTGGTGGAATGTAGGTGTTAATTCACCTCTGCCTAACCAACTGGGAATAAAGATGTGGTAATGTGTATGTATTACGAGGGCTGCTACTTATGTATGCGGAATAGAAAAAATAAACAAATGTATATGGCTCAATATACTTTTATTGTTTTTCAAAGTATTCTCCACTATGATCGATGCACTTTTGCATTCGATAAAACCAATTTTTAAAACACTTTTCCACTCTGATTGAGGTATAACGTGCTGTTTGAACGCGTCTACGGCATCTTCACGGGTCGAAAATCGTTGACCATTAATTTATTCTTTACATTTGGGAATAAATAGAAATCATTGGGAGCCAAATCAGGGCTGTACGGTGGATGACCCATTAATTTTATTTTTTGACCATCCAAAAATGTAGTTGTTTCCTGAGATGTATGACAGCTGGCATTGTCATGGTGAAGTATGATTCTGCGTCGCTGGTTGTTTTTGCGTATTTCTTCAAATACTTCTGGCAAACAAATGGTCATGTACCACTCCGAATTAACCGTTCTGCGATTCTCCAGTGGTATTGTAGCCACATGGCCATTAATACCAAAAAAGCAGGCCACCATTTGCTTTACAGTGCTTTTTGCACGAGCCACTTTCGTAAGGTTTGGCTCATTTTGAAACACCCAAACTTTTGATTGTTGTTTAGTTTCGGGATCGTACGCGTAGATCCAGGATTCGTCACCTGTGTAGATATTATAACAGATTTTGAGTCGCCTCCGTTGAATTTTTTTTCTTGCACCATTCGATGCGAGCATCTTTTCGATCCTCAGTTAAGTGCGGGATCCAACACGAACAATTTTTTTTTACAGACAAATGTTCATGTAATATCCTATGAATGCTCGTCATACATATGCCCAGAATGGCCTCTATTTCTTGTCTTGCATTATTAGTTTTCGCACAGCTTCAATATTTTGTGCCACAACCACCGATTTCGGGCGACCTTCTTTAACTTCGTCCGTGAGCTTACTCCGCCCGCGATTAAACTCACTAAACCAGTGATACACAGTCGTTTTTGATGGAACTTCACCACCAAAAGTCGAAGTTAATTGATCTACGCACTGTTGTTGCGTTAAACCACGTCGAAAATCGTAATAAATCATAGCACGAATATTTTCACGAGTGAGTTCCATTTTTTCAGCGATATGACATTTTAAACCCAACAAAAACAAAACACTAATGTATATAAGAAAAAAAATATTAGCGGCCAGTATTTAAAAAAAGAACGAATATGTGCATGGAGGTCAGACATTGCGTTTAAAATTATTGGAATCCCAGATTCCGCATACATAAGTAGCAGCCTATGTATAAATGCGTATACGTTCGCCCTTAAAGGAATGATTAACTTTGCTTAACCGATAAGTTGGAAGTAGCAGTATATGTTGATTATGCAGTTTTCTGTCTGGAATGTCACTTTCAAAAAAATGGGTATATTTTTTCTGACACATTATGTTTTCGAATATATAGTGGGATGCTACAAAAATTGCCTAAACAATAAATAACACTAACTGCCCTCTTTTTACCAGACTACGGCGAAGCAAAAAGAGGATAATGATTTTGACAGGCAATGTAGGTATGTATGTATGTGTAGGTTCATCTGTTCCCTCATAGCTCCTGAATTACTGATTAGAACTGGACAAGTGACGTATCATTAGAAGCGCCTTGGCCCTTCGCCGGTTATAGGCTATATGACGTATCACTGAATCTAATGTAGCGCCCTCTAGCGTTCATAAAGTAGTGTGTTAAAAAATAAACTTGACATAAATATACCGTGTTGGGTATCATCTAAAAGAGCTTCAGTAGCACATTACAAATATGAATAAATTATAGCAGTTGCTTGCCCCAAAATAGTATAAATAAAAAAATAAGTATAAACTAAAACCCGACTACTGAAAAATCACGCTTGAAACCACGGCTATCCTGGATATTTTTTTGTTTAATACTTTTTAAAGCGTGTTTGTTGACTCAAGCCATGCATATGAGTTCGAGTCTAAACATATTATGTCTAATGTTAAACAGCCCTATTCCTAAGTTGCCTTGTACGACACCACATGGGAAGAGATGGGGTGGTCTAAATTCTACTCTGCCGGAAACCACGCGGCCAAGTGTGTAAAGTATAATAATAGTGATATGGGCACCCCATTGTAATTTAGAATCTATTGTAATTACTATGAAGGATTGATTTTAGTTAGTGCTCTTTACGAAAACTAACCTTTGCAATGGCACGACACGACATCAACGTGTGCCCAATGTGAGACAAATTAGACAGTGTTAACTTATTACATTGGTCGTTTGTGTTTTCACACAAATTACTCTGTTTGTTTAGGTAAACAATCTTGATGTGAATTTTAAATAAACTACTGGTCCTAATTCAGTAGTAGTCGCGATTTATTGTTAAACTGAGTTTTTAAACAGAAAGGGTGAAAAATTAAAGATATTGATAAATGCTTTACATTAAGTTTATTAATAATGGACACAAACAATAAAGTATCATTACACCAAATTACGCCTTCGATAGTCGCCAACATACAATATTAATTATTTCTTAAATTTTTATACATTTTTTTTCTCGTTCCTATACACCCAGGTGATGAATAGTGTAGTTTTTAACCTTAATATGTCGTGTTCTCTTAAGGATGGCGGCCGCGCGTGTCTCTCGTGCTGCGTCGCGTGCGAATCAGTAAGAGCGATCTTCTCCTCCCTCTCTACCTATACCTCCGTTTGTTGTACCTCCTTGGTACCTTCGTTTGCCATTGGTTTGTGCTGGAATGCTGTTCATATATTTATTCTGTTCTACAGTGAACAGAATGAGGCTGAAGTCTTAAAAGGCTTTTTTCTATTTTATTGATAGGGATTTTGATGCCCTGTCAATACATCATAGAAGAACGAAAAGAGCAATTCAGTTTCCTCATCTGGGGGCATGGTAGTCCTCTTCTTATTGATATGTGTCTCATGGGTAGTTTGTGATTCAGACAGGCGACGTTTGTTATTGTCATTTTTGTTTGTTTTGTCTTGAGGTATATTATGGGTTTCTTTTGCCTGGTTGTTGTTAGAGGTAGTCGTTGTGGGGGGATATATGGGGCGATATGCGTAGACGTAGGGGGAGTTGATGGGGAGGCTTGAGAACGGCACAGTGACGCGGCAGGTGTGGATGAGGTGGCCGCGTTGCGCGCAGCCGCTGCAGAACAGTTGGTCTTGCTCCTTGTACTGGTCGCACCTTTCGAGAGGCGCGTTGTTGTCGATCTGTTACAATGAAACATAATATGTTACTACACAAATATTAAACAAGTGAACAAAGGTAAGTATTTACTTCATAGTTGTTTATTAACAGACAGGTCAGTTATAATTAGGATAGTTGAGCGAACACCCCATTTCCAAGCTTGTTTATCATCTAAGTATTCTTGAATTTTTTATTAGCCTTTCAGGCACACTTTACTCTTTACTACATTTTTAAATTTATTCACAGGTCAATGTCTAATTTAATGAGGCAGCTTGTTAAAAACGCGTATATAGTTGCCCTGGAAAGAATGACTTTTTTAAGTCGACTACACAGACTACAAGATTGTTTTTGTGTCCGGTATTTGATTGTTGGCTGTCACATACTTGAAAATTATGAGATATTTTTTCTTACATACGGTAAGAATGTCTATTTATTGAAACTTTTCTCGTGGGCCCAAACTATAAATAACTTGCACAGCCTGTTTTCATAACCCAAATGAAAATAACGAAAATAGCTGAAATATACTATTTTAGTCGTATCCATGTCTGTCATGGCGTATGAGCCCGAACTTAATCTACTGGCTATTTTTTTCCGTATGTATCCCACTGTAGTTAAGCATCAATACTTAAGCCTAGAAATTCACAAGGTTCAACACTTGTCCATTGGTTGTACATTTGTTTGCACGTGTGTAACAGTAGATAGAGTAAATTTAATACACTTAGTTTTGTTCCCATTAAGGGAAAGTTTATGTGTACTAAACCAATGGACTACTCTTGTGATAGCACCATTCACTGCGTCATAATTATTTTGATGCATTTTAATTTTAAATATTAACGATATATCGTGAGCAAATAAAATAATACTATTTTTGTCTCTTATATATAAGTATTAAACACAAAAATGGTCCGAGTATCGAACCCTGTGGAACGCCCATTGAAACCATAGATCCTATTGATATAGATCACAAAAGACACTTCGTAAATACACGTCCTTTAGTAAACCCGAACTGTTTATCATGAAATAATTTCTTTTAACCAAAAGGGGACAGCATCTGTCCCAGAATTAGTTTCTCAAATACTTTAATCAAGGTCGGCAACACAGAAATGGGTCGGAATTTAGAAGTATCTGTGGCGCTGCCAACCTCTGACAGTAAAGAATGTGTATAAGACTTACCGTGTTGTGGTACCTGCGCCACAGGTCGGGGCAGTGCGAGGATGGGTGGCCGCGCTGGCCACACTCGGCGCAGGCGAGCGCGCCCCAGCCGCAGCAGTTGCGGCACATGGGCGAGTACAGCTCGTTGGGCGACCCGCACTGTAATTAACAATACACGTTAATATGCGCAGAAGCTTGTAATATTACAAATGTTAACATTTGTGAAAGGACAGTACAATAAAATTAAATTTAAAATTAATTCAACTAGAGGGTTTGCTGGAATAGAAAGATCATGAAAATGTTTGCAGCCATGTTGGCTCGGTTCACCGTTCAGTTCGACTAATTTAAAAACGGCGAATGCTCAATGTGACAAGTCGATGCTCAAGTCTATCTATCAGCACTTTTGTTATAAAAATACACTAATTTCATTAAATTCAATACTTTATACTTTTCACCTTACAAGTGAATTAAATTAAATGGTTGTGTTAGGAGCGGGTTCACAGCGCTCTTTTGAGTGTAAGATATTCAACTCCAAAACTAGTATAACATCAATGCGGTACTTACATTAAGACAGATCTTAGTAGGACAGCGAGTTTCTAGATGTCCAGTGAGGCCGCACATGTAGCACACGGGTGGCTTCGTGGGGCAGGCGTCGTGTCGGTGTCCGGGCCGGTAGCAATAGTAGCACCTGTGAAGGAAATGGGTTCACAGGTTATTATGATGTTTTAAGTCTTGTAAAAGCCTGCGCCAGAGCCTAGAACATTGTTAAGCAGGTGCACTGACTAGCGTCGAAAGTTATGGTAGGACCCATTCAAAAAAATCCCTTCAGTCAAGTAACTTGAAGTACCTAGAGGTACGCAAAATAAAAAAACCTATACGCTGAATGCTTCAGCTAAAGCTTAAAACTAATAAACCAGTGATTTGATAAAATTAAGTACAAAGATAGATCAGACCTTGAGACTTTATATAGGCTATGTTTGGTAGCAGAGCCGCGGGTAACATGTAGTCTAATATAAAAATTAAGTTTAAACACTAAAAAACAATATATTCTATGGAAAAGTGGCATACGACCCCGTCTGTTCTTGATATTTTCTTGTTTAATACTTTTATTTTAAAGCGTAATCTTTCAGGAGTCAGGTTTTGGTTTCGAACCTTATTTTTATTTATATTATTTTGGGGCAAGCAACAACACTATAATTTATATCTATATATGATTGAAATGTGCTAATTAAGTGTCTTTTCATTTGATACAAAAAACGGCATATTTTTCTCAAATTGTTTTTTAACACAGAAGGTTTTGAGAGCTAGAGGGCGCCACATTAGATTCAATGACAAATCATGTAGCCTATAACCAGCGGACGACCAAGACGCATCATCATCGATATCTTATTTATCCAGTAAGAACTGGATAAATAAGTTATAAGAATGAGTAGTTGAGGAGCTATGAGGGAACAGATGAACCTACATACATACATTCGTTGCCTGTGAAAATACTGAAAATCCCTCCTTTGGCGTCGCCGTAGTCGGGTAAAAAGGAAACAAATGAAGTACTTACGTAATTATCCTCTCAGCCTGGGATGGCAGTCTATCCTTATCGTCAATCACCCATAAATGCTCGTCACCTAAAAATAAAGAACACTTCGTTAATTCCCAGTAACAAAACCTACACAATATGCTAATAAGTAATCAAATAGGGTCATTATCATCAATTAAAATATTAGTGCCATTAAAAACATTTTGAATAGATGAAATATAAGTAAGAAACAATTGGTGTTGCTCGACAGTAAGTTCGTCGTTTACGTATCTTGTCCTTACCGTTCAAATGGTCTAAGTCCAAGTCATCCTCCAATATCGCAGGATATTTCGTGGACATGAACTTAGAAATTTCGCTTACAGCTTTTTCTTGATTTTCGTAGTCTTCAGAGTTAGTAAATCCAGACACAGTTACGACATTCTCAGTAATATCGAAGTCATCGATATTGCGAATAGTGATATATTTATCATTGTCGGTTAAGTCAACAATAGCTGGACTACTAGCAAACACATTTCGTTCGACACTAGACACTTGTTCACACACTGGTTGATCTACTTCAATTTCCTCATCTTCATCACTCGATTCAAGCACTATTTGATTCACATTCTGCGACACTGGTGTCTGTAATATGGATAGGTCAACGGAGGGAAGGAGCTCAACGTCAATCATCGCATCTTCATCACTCGATTCAAGAACTTCATGGCGGAACATGTGAGACGATACGGAATCATCTTCAATAAATTCGATGGTCATTTTCATGTTCTGCGATACTGGTGTCTGGCATATGGACAGGTCAACTGAGGAGTCACACTTCTCTTTAGGCATAGCTGTTTGGTTTGTTTGTTTCAGATCCGTTTGCTTGCTGAAGGTAAGCGATGCGTGCGTAGGTTCTTCCTTTGTATTCATTTTCTCGTACAGGATCTTTGGTGGCACTTTTCGTGATATAGAATCCTTCGTTCTGGTTCTCTTTCGTTGGTCGCACAAATGCTACACTGATAATCTCACGACTTACTCCGTCCGTAGTTGAACAGCGAATGAAAGCCTAACCAGACTCCGCGTGCACCTAAACTGTTAAAGTGGTGGGAGCCGAGCAGGTAAATAAAATGAGCTTTTGTTGCTACGACCGCGTCCCACTCTCCATTGCGAAAGGGTGCAGAAGGTCGTTATCAGTTTTTGTAAAGAAAATGCATTTAATAGAACAATAGATAATAATGAAATCTAACATGCGCCTTTGTAAGCATTCTTGGATCCTGAAGTGATAAGGTACGCCAAACAATGAACTCATTCCATTCGTTTACCTGCGCGAGAGCATGGGATTTTAGGCGCTATCTAGAATTGTAAAGACTTAGAGAAACACTATCAGAAACAGAATTGTTTGCATTTGATTAATATAGGACCTTTTAGTGGCAATGTGGTAATTTACTGTTTAAAATATTAACTGATTTTTTTACTATTAGAATTAAGATAGGTAATAGATAGGCAAGCTGTGGACAGGCGCTTTGCGACGCTATGCCCCCCTCTTAAATATTGTTTTATTCTTGTTATCAGTATTTGTTGTTATAGCGGCAATAGAAATACATCATCTGTGAAAATCTCAGCTGTCTAGCTATCACGGTTCATGAGATACACACTGGTGACAGACAGACTGCGAAGTCTCAGTAATAGGGTTCCATTTTTACACGTACATACAATAACACGTAACCCTAATTTACTTATTGGAACAGTCTTCAACAACTCTTTAGCACCTATACGTTCCTAATAATGACAAGAAGGTACCTGTACTTCATTTCGTTAGGTACTTAACTGAAGGGATATAATCTTGATGTGTATTTTTACATAAACAAATATTGAACGAATATGTTTAAACTAGTGATTCGATTTCAGTTGTTAGTCGCGTTTTATTTTAAAACTAAGTTTTTGAACAAAAAAATAATAATCACCTGAGTTTTTAAATGAAACATATTAAAAGACAACAATATTCGTTCCCGGCAGAGTAAAATTTGGACCACCCTATCTCTTCCCATGCAGTGTCGTACAAGGCCACTAAGGAATACGGATGTTTAACATCAAACAGATATATACAGCCTAGACTCAGCCTCAGATGCATAGTTTGAGTCAACAATAGTGCTCGGAAGACGACACTAGGCTCACCCCCTAATTACGTGGGACCGATTTCAATGATTGCTGAAATGTGTATGTTTATTCACTTCTGCCTTACCCTCCGGGTATAAAGGCGTGATTATACGTATGTGTATTTATGCAACATTATTTACCTTTAATTAATTAGCTAACCCGGTGTAGACAGACACTTCACTTCACTACTTCTGAAGTTCTATTTATCTGAGAACATATTGACAGATTTACAGTACAATACAATCTGTCCTCAGTGCCATTCTAGAGAATAAGTATATTCCTTGAACGGTTGACAAGCTGGCGAGTTACCTCTCCATAATGTAACTACAGTCCGTCAAATCTAAGAAGTACCGTTTGACAGTTCTGACAATTGAATGATAGGGATGGGATGAAAAAATCGATTACTATAATATCCGAACTTTAAGAGATCGATTACTATAATATCCGAATTTTAAGAAATCAATTGTTATAATTAAATAAAAGAAATGTTTAGGATATTTTTTTATTCACTACTAGTACTAGTATCGTCGTCTTCGTCATCATCGTCATTTAAATTAATGACCAGTTGATTGTCCATTACATTATCAAAGTGTACGTCTCTTTCGAAGTCGTCCATTATTATTTTCTTTGTTTTTTGTACTACTTTACTCCAATCTTCCTGTGTAACTTGGGCACATGCTTCCTTTAATAAACCTTCCATTTTCTTGACACTGAAGGGTGGTTTTGTGTTGTGTCTTGCTGCATAACCTGTAAAACAATAATGTAACTATTTGATAGCAGACGAAAACCATTGTTTAAATTATAAATGTTAGAAGTACTCGTGTTATTATTATAATATTATAAAATATTACCTTTAACTTGGGCCCAAATCAGTTCAATGGCATTATATTGGCAATGGTACGGAGGAAGTCGTATGACTTTGTGCCCGTGCTCTTCGGCCAATTGGTCAATTACATATGTCGGTTTTGGTGGTTTATGCAATTTCACTAACTGTAATAATTCAGCTTTTAATAGTGACATATGTCGGCATCCACTCCTTTTCTTTGCAGCCATGCCACCAAATCTGCTTTCTTATTGGCTGACGTAGGTGCTTTATCAATTTGCACAGAGTGGTATGGGGCATTATCCATTATAATTGTGCTGTTAGGAGGGATATTCTGTAATAAATTTAAGAACCACTCTCGGAACCTTACTGCGTCCATTTCTTCATGATACTCTTTAGTGCTTTTGGATTGGAAAGCTAATAAAGAGTTTTCCACGAAGCCTGTAGACGCTGACCCAGCATGGCATATTATGAGGCGTCCACCTTTTCCTATCGGCACCTTCGAGCACGGAGCTTCAGAATCATCAGTCCATGTTTTCGGCACAGAATGGTTGGAATTTAGCCAAGTTTCGTCCAAAAATATTACATTATCCCAGTTTATAATTTGTTTAACTTCGCGCAGGAATGTTAGTCGCTGCATAATTATGTCATGTCGCTCCATAACAATTTTTCGTTTGTCAACTTTTTTGTATCTGAAGCCAATTCCTGTTATTACCGTTCTCAACGACTCTATGCTTCCCTTATACAGCCCGGCATCTTTTAAAGTTGCACATAACTTTGCCAATGTTGGAAATTCGCCTCTTGTAAAATACCCGTATATATGGTTTCTAATAGCATGACTATCGAATTCATCGATGCCTGTCACAGGTTTATTTCTTTTTCGTTTTTTCGGTGTGTGAAGTACGTTACTGTCACTCCCCGAAGGCCCATATTTTTCACTTAATATTTTGCCAACGGTGCGGCTACCAATACCGAGAGCTTCACCGACGCGATCCCGAACTTGTGTAACTGGCAGTAGAAGTCCACCATTTTGAGATTCACGCTCAAAATACTCGTGTAATTTCACCACCAATTCACGAGCCTGGCTGTTCAAAGTACGTCCTCTTTTCGACATTATTAATAAACACTTGCTTAGTTCGGAGTCCAGTATAAATATTGCCAAGGTAAACGGATAAAGAATGATCAGTCCAGAAAAGTAATAGCCAAGTCACAAATTGTAAAACACAAACGAGAAAGCAAGTACGCGCACAGTCAGCTTCCAAGATGGCGAGAGACTGCTGACGCCGAACCGACCGAGCGGACCGCGTGCGCTTGTAGTTGGCAGTGTTGCCAGAAAAAAAAAATTGTAGAGACTTGGACACCTGCGATTTTGCCTATTGACCTAAAAATAATTAAATTAATTTATTTTAGGGTATCTGTGTATTCAGTGCATTATGCGGTCGCGCAGTAACGTCGTTAATTTATAACATCAGGCAACAACATTTTTGTGAATGGGTTCTACATACCTTATTTTTATTAGTTTTAGACGTAGAAATAAGACTTAGAAGAAAAAATTGTAATTGTAAAATCAATGGATGTGCTTGTTAAAAATTTGTTTATTTCTCTGTAATATGCAAACCCATACTATCATACACAAAAATAAATGTAAAAAACACTATCCCTGACTCCATTTACTATTTCGACAGCGTTAGCGCGAGAAACCCCGACTTATTTGGGCGCGAAAATCAAAAATCGACAAATCGCTTTCGACAACTTTTTAAAGAAGCAAATATATTTGATTTATAAATACGTATTTTTGGTGAATGGGTTTTATCTCATATTTTACGATTACATAACTATTTAGTTATGTAATCGTAATATGTGAGATAAATCCCATTCACATGAAAAAATATTTGTTTGGTTGTCAAGTGTAATTTGTAAATAATACATTCGATTTTTCGTATATGTAAACGATTTTTTTGCATACAAGTGTATCCGAAGAGTCGCAACACTACGTGCAGTGACCTAACTACGTAACTTTGTAATGCGGTCAAGAATATAACTATTAGAAATTATTTACTGTGTAAATATGTGTTATTTTGCTTTGTTTGAAAGTTTTCAATTACATTTAGATATTAAGAATTGTACATTTTTAGATACAATAATGAAATCTTTCTAAATTCATGGTTTTATGAAAAAGGTTATCGAAACTGAATAATGTACGTATGAACAAAGTTGTTTCGGTTTGAAAAATATGAAACGTCAAACGGTACCTCTTAGATTTGATGGACTGTAATGTACTTTTTTGTTGTTTCAGGTAAGCGCATTACTCTAATCTAAATGATTCATTCTGATCAGGTACTGTAAAATTTATGGACTAACGATAATGCAATCATATAACCTCAGTAGCCCACACACACACCTGTCCGCAAAGCAGTTTCTATAATTAGCACAATTAAACAAACCGCCCAGCCCGAGTTGTGTTCAGGCCTCCGTCTCGACTGAAGGACTAACTTTTAACGCCTCCGATGCACAGAAGCGCTCTGGAAAAATACCACGAAGCGATCACTACACAGCGATCCAAAAGTGCAACCGTACTTACGTAGCTTAGCCCACTGGTCGTTCACAGAACAGTGAGCGCCACTGGCTACTATCATCTCACATTAAATAGAATTATTAATATATAACAAAACCTTAAATCAAGGACCATAACCTTAAATCAAGGATGATCATTGCTTAGAAAACATACCGCTCGGGAAGTTTGTTTTGATTTGTTTGTCCAGGTTATTAGCTGAAGCCACAAAAACTCAACTAAGTCGGCCAATTGGCACTTGGACAATGCAGCTGACTGTAGTTTTATAATATGAAGCCAAATACTAATAAGTAACATATTTCCGCCGGTCGCATGATATTATTGCTTGAGACAAAATGATTGATTGCAAAGTTTTCCATGTGACCTGGCAAGTAAAATACCAGTAAATACCATTAACATAATGTGGAAGGATTATTTTTTAAATGTTTGTTTAAATATTTTTTCTTTAAATATTCTAGTACACGATGTTCGCATTCGGGCAGTTTCCGAGAATTGGCTTCACTCAAAGCATGCTAATATACATAGTATGTTTGGCGAGCAAGATAGGGGTGTATATCGTACACGGGTTTATCATAAGCCAACTACCATAAATACGAGTACGACTGACGAGTAACATAATACTACATAATAGTTTTGAAGGGAACAGATATGGGGACGATTTGTTTTTTGTTTAGAATGTTATCAGCTAAACACCTGTTAATAATTTATTTTAAATTTGCAAATACCCTTCGGCGAGTGTCATTGTTCTACGTTATTGCCAATTTAGATAAACCACAACAGCGTGGTATTTTGATGCTATTATCATACAGAGGCCACACACGTGTTATAACCGAAATGAATACTTGATCCACAGTTTGAAAGACAAATATTCAATTTATCAATTCTACATAATACGAATATAACGTAGTTATAACTTATCGATGCCAATTTTATTCTACTCAAGCTAAGTTTATAACAAATCCCACAGTCCGAGGTGGAGAAGAGTCGCGATCGCGAATCAAGAAAGCTCGGAGTGCTCAACAGGGCGAAGCAGTACTTCACTGCGGGGCAGCAACTCCTTCTTTATAAAGCACAGGTCCGGCCTCACATGGAGTACTGCTGTCACCTTTTTGCTGGAGCACCTGCATACCAACTTCCTTCGACTCAGTGCAAAGACGGGCATTGAGGCTGGTTGACAATCCCATACTCACAGGTAGTGTGGAACCTCTTAGCCTTAGGAGGGATTTGCATCACTGTGTGTGTTCTACCGCCTATACAATGGTTTATACTCAGATGAATTGTTTTACATGATGCCCGTAGCTACATTCTATCATCGCACCTCTCGCCATAGGCAGGGAAGTCATCCTCACACATTGCGACCTGAGACGGTGCGCACTGTGCGGTATGAAAGAAACTTTATCCCACGCACACTCAAGCTGTGGAATGACTTCCCTGCTGCGGTTTTCCAAAGCGCCTACAATATGGGGTTCTTCAAGAGGGGCATCAGAAGGTTTCTTCATGGTCGGCAGCGCGAGTGTGACACCCCTGGTGTTGCATACGTCCATAGGCCACGGTAACCGCTTCCCATCAGGTGGGCCGTGTGCTTGTCTGCCAACTAAGTGGTATTAAAAAAAAAAAAATACTCCTCGGCGCTAGTGGAGAGAAACGACACGAGTAACCTCTCTGCTATATTTTCTAGACGTCAATATATAATAAGAATTTCTTAAACTGAATGCGGACGAATTTACATCTGTATCGTGACAAATTAATAATTGGTAGGTAGATATGACGCTGAAGAGAGCGAAACAAGCTTGATAGCAGATTAATTTTCACCCGGTTTATGATTTACAAAAGGGTGGTGATGCCTGCTACGCGAGCCGAGAACCTGCTCGAATCAAAATTGTTTCGATCTTTTCAGCATCAGTCGGGTATTGGACATAATTTCTTTAATCGTACTTTATATTCTTCATGTAATTTCGTTCATTTAATATCCTAGGCTATAAATTTGAGACATATATTTTGGACAACATGTATTTTGACACTTATAGTTAACCATAAGCTTTTTCACATAATGTGTACCCAGGAACACTTGAACGATATGTACCTTTGATTTGAGACATCTATCATTGAAATCCGTGAGGTGGTTCGGTCGGAAGGTATGAGATAATGAGATAGTAAAGAATACGTATTACAAACATACATACATTCAACTTAACCCTTCTTGGCAGTCGGGTAAAAACTTTGAACTTATATAACAGAAGATAGCAGCCGCCTTCGACTTCGTACGCGTGGACCCGTTTTCCCCCTCACGGGTGGAGTTTCGTAAAATGCGTTCTTAGCGGATGTTAACACCTCATAAGGAACCTACCTGGTACATTTCGAGTCTGTACATATTGTAGGTTCTGAGATTTCGTGATTAATCAGTGATTTGTATTTCACTTTTATGTGTAGCTAGATAAGAAGAATAGGGTTGTGACCTTTTTTGTTTTTATTATCGTAAACTGTAGATTTTACAATAATTAAATGAACTGTAAAAGTGAAACTTTCTTATGATAAACGCTCCACACGAAATCGTGGAACGTAGTGACGTCACAGCGCACTGGCGCGTAGTGAAAATGTAGGGAGTGCAAGAGAATATCGCATTTATATCATTGTACGTTGCGTTTACACGTATACAGTGCCATAATAAGATTGATTTGAAATTTAATAAGTTATAAATTTTGCTTTATTTCAATATTTTAGATTTAGACCTATTTTGGGAATTAAAAATAATGAAAAGCCGTAGTTTTAGTTTAGTTAGGTAGTATCTTAGTTTACTATGCATATTTTTAGATAAAATACTAAGACATTAAGTAGTATTGGTAAGAATTCGATGACTCAGGAAACTGCCCTATTAAACCCATGTTAAAATATGATACAAGACTCCACGTAGTGTATCTAATGCAACATACGCCATAATTATGGCATCTTTGGAGAGGCCTGCATCATGATCAAGCAAGACACTCTTGTCTTTCAGATAATCATCTGGCCTATAGTATGCTTATTTACATAAGGTGATCTTTATAAAGGTTTATAAATTGACTGTCAGGCCTACCAAGGATCGATTCAGACAGCTTAGATCCCGACAGAGTAAAATTTAGACCACCTTAGACCACCCCATCTCTTCCCATGCGTTACGTTGTCGTACAACATCAGACAGATATTCCGCCTCAGATGCATGGCTCGATTCAACAATTGTACCCAGAAGACGGCAATAGCACAGAATAGATTATAGTACTACGTACGTAATATGCTCACCCGTGGGACTGTATAAAATGATTGGTGGAATGTAGGTGTTAATTCACCTCTGCCTAACCAACTGGGAATAAAGATGTGGTAATGTGTATGTATTACGAGGGCTGCTACTTATGTATGCGGAATAGAAAAAATAAACAAATGTATATGGCTCAATATACTTTTATTGTTTTTCAAAGTATTCTCCACTATGATCGATGCACTTTTGCATTCGATAAAACCAATTTTTAAAACACTTTTCCACTCTGATTGAGGTATAACGTGCTGTTTGAACGCGTCTACGGCATCTTCACGGGTCGAAAATCGTTGACCATTAATTTATTCTTTACATTTGGGAATAAATAGAAATCATTGGGAGCCAAATCAGGGCTGTACGGTGGATGACCCATTAATTTTATTTTTTGACCATCCAAAAATGTAGTTGTTTCCTGAGATGTATGACAGCTGGCATTGTCATGGTGAAGTATGATTCTGCGTCGCTGGTTGTTTTTGCGTATTTCTTCAAATACTTCTGGCAAACAAATGGTCATGTACCACTCCGAATTAACCGTTCTGCGATTCTCCAGTGGTATTGTAGCCACATGGCCATTAATACCAAAAAAGCAGGCCACCATTTGCTTTACAGTGCTTTTTGCACGAGCCACTTTCGTAAGGTTTGGCTCATTTTGAAACACCCAAACTTTTGATTGTTGTTTAGTTTCGGGATCGTACGCGTAGATCCAGGATTCGTCACCTGTGTAGATATTATAACAGATTTTGAGTCGCCTCCGTTGAATTTTTTTTCTTGCACCATTCGATGCGAGCATCTTTTCGATCCTCAGTTAAGTGCGGGATCCAACACGAACAATTTTTTTTTACAGACAAATGTTCATGTAATATCCTATGAATGCTCGTCATACATATGCCCAGAATGGCCTCTATTTCTTGTCTTGCATTATTAGTTTTCGCACAGCTTCAATATTTTGTGCCACAACCACCGATTTCGGGCGACCTTCTTTAACTTCGTCCGTGAGCTTACTCCGCCCGCGATTAAACTCACTAAACCAGTGATACACAGTCGTTTTTGATGGAACTTCACCACCAAAAGTCGAAGTTAATTGATCTACGCACTGTTGTTGCGTTAAACCACGTCGAAAATCGTAATAAATCATAGCACGAATATTTTCACGAGTGAGTTCCATTTTTTCAGCGATATGACATTTTAAACCCAACAAAAACAAAACACTAATGTATATAAGAAAAAAAATATTAGCGGCCAGTATTTAAAAAAAGAACGAATATGTGCATGGAGGTCAGACATTGCGTTTAAAATTATTGGAATCCCAGATTCCGCATACATAAGTAGCAGCCTATGTATAAATGCGTATACGTTCGCCCTTAAAGGAATGATTAACTTTGCTTAACCGATAAGTTGGAAGTAGCAGTATATGTTGATTATGCAGTTTTCTGTCTGGAATGTCACTTTCAAAAAAATGGGTATATTTTTTCTGACACATTATGTTTTCGAATATATAGTGGGATGCTACAAAAATTGCCTAAACAATAAATAACACTAACTGCCCTCTTTTTACCAGACTACGGCGAAGCAAAAAGAGGATAATGATTTTGACAGGCAATGTAGGTATGTATGTATGTGTAGGTTCATCTGTTCCCTCATAGCTCCTGAATTACTGATTAGAACTGGACAAGTGACGTATCATTAGAAGCGCCTTGGCCCTTCGCCGGTTATAGGCTATATGACGTATCACTGAATCTAATGTAGCGCCCTCTAGCGTTCATAAAGTAGTGTGTTAAAAAATAAACTTGACATAAATATACCGTGTTGGGTATCATCTAAAAGAGCTTCAGTAGCACATTACAAATATGAATAAATTATAGCAGTTGCTTGCCCCAAAATAGTATAAATAAAAAAATAAGTA
This sequence comes from Eilema griseolum, assembly GCA_963662185.1. NCBI lineage: Eukaryota > Metazoa > Arthropoda > Insecta > Lepidoptera > Erebidae > Eilema > Eilema griseolum. The sequence continues at coordinate 24,087,312 of OY759238.1, forward strand.
TAAACTAAAACCCGACTACTGAAAAATCACGCTTGAAACCACGGCTATCCTGGATATTTTTTTGTTTAATACTTTTTAAAGCGTGTTTGTTGACTCAAGCCATGCATATGAGTTCGAGTCTAAACATATTATGTCTAATGTTAAACAGCCCTATTCCTAAGTTGCCTTGTACGACACCACATGGGAAGAGATGGGGTGGTCTAAATTCTACTCTGCCGGAAACCACGCGGCCAAGTGTGTAAAGTATAATAATAGTGATATGGGCACCCCATTGTAATTTAGAATCTATTGTAATTACTATGAAGGATTGATTTTAGTTAGTGCTCTTTACGAAAACTAACCTTTGCAATGGCACGACACGACATCAACGTGTGCCCAATGTGAGACAAATTAGACAGTGTTAACTTATTACATTGGTCGTTTGTGTTTTCACACAAATTACTCTGTTTGTTTAGGTAAACAATCTTGATGTGAATTTTAAATAAACTACTGGTCCTAATTCAGTAGTAGTCGCGATTTATTGTTAAACTGAGTTTTTAAACAGAAAGGGTGAAAAATTAAAGATATTGATAAATGCTTTACATTAAGTTTATTAATAATGGACACAAACAATAAAGTATCATTACACCAAATTACGCCTTCGATAGTCGCCAACATACAATATTAATTATTTCTTAAATTTTTATACATTTTTTTTCTCGTTCCTATACACCCAGGTGATGAATAGTGTAGTTTTTAACCTTAATATGTCGTGTTCTCTTAAGGATGGCGGCCGCGCGTGTCTCTCGTGCTGCGTCGCGTGCGAATCAGTAAGAGCGATCTTCTCCTCCCTCTCTACCTATACCTCCGTTTGTTGTACCTCCTTGGTACCTTCGTTTGCCATTGGTTTGTGCTGGAATGCTGTTCATATATTTATTCTGTTCTACAGTGAACAGAATGAGGCTGAAGTCTTAAAAGGCTTTTTTCTATTTTATTGATAGGGATTTTGATGCCCTGTCAATACATCATAGAAGAACGAAAAGAGCAATTCAGTTTCCTCATCTGGGGGCATGGTAGTCCTCTTCTTATTGATATGTGTCTCATGGGTAGTTTGTGATTCAGACAGGCGACGTTTGTTATTGTCATTTTTGTTTGTTTTGTCTTGAGGTATATTATGGGTTTCTTTTGCCTGGTTGTTGTTAGAGGTAGTCGTTGTGGGGGGATATATGGGGCGATATGCGTAGACGTAGGGGGAGTTGATGGGGAGGCTTGAGAACGGCACAGTGACGCGGCAGGTGTGGATGAGGTGGCCGCGTTGCGCGCAGCCGCTGCAGAACAGTTGGTCTTGCTCCTTGTACTGGTCGCACCTTTCGAGAGGCGCGTTGTTGTCGATCTGTTACAATGAAACATAATATGTTACTACACAAATATTAAACAAGTGAACAAAGGTAAGTATTTACTTCATAGTTGTTTATTAACAGACAGGTCAGTTATAATTAGGATAGTTGAGCGAACACCCCATTTCCAAGCTTGTTTATCATCTAAGTATTCTTGAATTTTTTATTAGCCTTTCAGGCACACTTTACTCTTTACTACATTTTTAAATTTATTCACAGGTCAATGTCTAATTTAATGAGGCAGCTTGTTAAAAACGCGTATATAGTTGCCCTGGAAAGAATGACTTTTTTAAGTCGACTACACAGACTACAAGATTGTTTTTGTGTCCGGTATTTGATTGTTGGCTGTCACATACTTGAAAATTATGAGATATTTTTTCTTACATACGGTAAGAATGTCTATTTATTGAAACTTTTCTCGTGGGCCCAAACTATAAATAACTTGCACAGCCTGTTTTCATAACCCAAATGAAAATAACGAAAATAGCTGAAATATACTATTTTAGTCGTATCCATGTCTGTCATGGCGTATGAGCCCGAACTTAATCTACTGGCTATTTTTTTCCGTATGTATCCCACTGTAGTTAAGCATCAATACTTAAGCCTAGAAATTCACAAGGTTCAACACTTGTCCATTGGTTGTACATTTGTTTGCACGTGTGTAACAGTAGATAGAGTAAATTTAATACACTTAGTTTTGTTCCCATTAAGGGAAAGTTTATGTGTACTAAACCAATGGACTACTCTTGTGATAGCACCATTCACTGCGTCATAATTATTTTGATGCATTTTAATTTTAAATATTAACGATATATCGTGAGCAAATAAAATAATACTATTTTTGTCTCTTATATATAAGTATTAAACACAAAAATGGTCCGAGTATCGAACCCTGTGGAACGCCCATTGAAACCATAGATCCTATTGATATAGATCACAAAAGACACTTCGTAAATACACGTCCTTTAGTAAACCCGAACTGTTTATCATGAAATAATTTCTTTTAACCAAAAGGGGACAGCATCTGTCCCAGAATTAGTTTCTCAAATACTTTAATCAAGGTCGGCAACACAGAAATGGGTCGGAATTTAGAAGTATCTGTGGCGCTGCCAACCTCTGACAGTAAAGAATGTGTATAAGACTTACCGTGTTGTGGTACCTGCGCCACAGGTCGGGGCAGTGCGAGGATGGGTGGCCGCGCTGGCCACACTCGGCGCAGGCGAGCGCGCCCCAGCCGCAGCAGTTGCGGCACATGGGCGAGTACAGCTCGTTGGGCGACCCGCACTGTAATTAACAATACACGTTAATATGCGCAGAAGCTTGTAATATTACAAATGTTAACATTTGTGAAAGGACAGTACAATAAAATTAAATTTAAAATTAATTCAACTAGAGGGTTTGCTGGAATAGAAAGATCATGAAAATGTTTGCAGCCATGTTGGCTCGGTTCACCGTTCAGTTCGACTAATTTAAAAACGGCGAATGCTCAATGTGACAAGTCGATGCTCAAGTCTATCTATCAGCACTTTTGTTATAAAAATACACTAATTTCATTAAATTCAATACTTTATACTTTTCACCTTACAAGTGAATTAAATTAAATGGTTGTGTTAGGAGCGGGTTCACAGCGCTCTTTTGAGTGTAAGATATTCAACTCCAAAACTAGTATAACATCAATGCGGTACTTACATTAAGACAGATCTTAGTAGGACAGCGAGTTTCTAGATGTCCAGTGAGGCCGCACATGTAGCACACGGGTGGCTTCGTGGGGCAGGCGTCGTGTCGGTGTCCGGGCCGGTAGCAATAGTAGCACCTGTGAAGGAAATGGGTTCACAGGTTATTATGATGTTTTAAGTCTTGTAAAAGCCTGCGCCAGAGCCTAGAACATTGTTAAGCAGGTGCACTGACTAGCGTCGAAAGTTATGGTAGGACCCATTCAAAAAAATCCCTTCAGTCAAGTAACTTGAAGTACCTAGAGGTACGCAAAATAAAAAAACCTATACGCTGAATGCTTCAGCTAAAGCTTAAAACTAATAAACCAGTGATTTGATAAAATTAAGTACAAAGATAGATCAGACCTTGAGACTTTATATAGGCTATGTTTGGTAGCAGAGCCGCGGGTAACATGTAGTCTAATATAAAAATTAAGTTTAAACACTAAAAAACAATATATTCTATGGAAAAGTGGCATACGACCCCGTCTGTTCTTGATATTTTCTTGTTTAATACTTTTATTTTAAAGCGTAATCTTTCAGGAGTCAGGTTTTGGTTTCGAACCTTATTTTTATTTATATTATTTTGGGGCAAGCAACAACACTATAATTTATATCTATATATGATTGAAATGTGCTAATTAAGTGTCTTTTCATTTGATACAAAAAACGGCATATTTTTCTCAAATTGTTTTTTAACACAGAAGGTTTTGAGAGCTAGAGGGCGCCACATTAGATTCAATGACAAATCATGTAGCCTATAACCAGCGGACGACCAAGACGCATCATCATCGATATCTTATTTATCCAGTAAGAACTGGATAAATAAGTTATAAGAATGAGTAGTTGAGGAGCTATGAGGGAACAGATGAACCTACATACATACATTCGTTGCCTGTGAAAATACTGAAAATCCCTCCTTTGGCGTCGCCGTAGTCGGGTAAAAAGGAAACAAATGAAGTACTTACGTAATTATCCTCTCAGCCTGGGATGGCAGTCTATCCTTATCGTCAATCACCCATAAATGCTCGTCACCTAAAAATAAAGAACACTTCGTTAATTCCCAGTAACAAAACCTACACAATATGCTAATAAGTAATCAAATAGGGTCATTATCATCAATTAAAATATTAGTGCCATTAAAAACATTTTGAATAGATGAAATATAAGTAAGAAACAATTGGTGTTGCTCGACAGTAAGTTCGTCGTTTACGTATCTTGTCCTTACCGTTCAAATGGTCTAAGTCCAAGTCATCCTCCAATATCGCAGGATATTTCGTGGACATGAACTTAGAAATTTCGCTTACAGCTTTTTCTTGATTTTCGTAGTCTTCAGAGTTAGTAAATCCAGACACAGTTACGACATTCTCAGTAATATCGAAGTCATCGATATTGCGAATAGTGATATATTTATCATTGTCGGTTAAGTCAACAATAGCTGGACTACTAGCAAACACATTTCGTTCGACACTAGACACTTGTTCACACACTGGTTGATCTACTTCAATTTCCTCATCTTCATCACTCGATTCAAGCACTATTTGATTCACATTCTGCGACACTGGTGTCTGTAATATGGATAGGTCAACGGAGGGAAGGAGCTCAACGTCAATCATCGCATCTTCATCACTCGATTCAAGAACTTCATGGCGGAACATGTGAGACGATACGGAATCATCTTCAATAAATTCGATGGTCATTTTCATGTTCTGCGATACTGGTGTCTGGCATATGGACAGGTCAACTGAGGAGTCACACTTCTCTTTAGGCATAGCTGTTTGGTTTGTTTGTTTCAGATCCGTTTGCTTGCTGAAGGTAAGCGATGCGTGCGTAGGTTCTTCCTTTGTATTCATTTTCTCGTACAGGATCTTTGGTGGCACTTTTCGTGATATAGAATCCTTCGTTCTGGTTCTCTTTCGTTGGTCGCACAAATGCTACACTGATAATCTCACGACTTACTCCGTCCGTAGTTGAACAGCGAATGAAAGCCTAACCAGACTCCGCGTGCACCTAAACTGTTAAAGTGGTGGGAGCCGAGCAGGTAAATAAAATGAGCTTTTGTTGCTACGACCGCGTCCCACTCTCCATTGCGAAAGGGTGCAGAAGGTCGTTATCAGTTTTTGTAAAGAAAATGCATTTAATAGAACAATAGATAATAATGAAATCTAACATGCGCCTTTGTAAGCATTCTTGGATCCTGAAGTGATAAGGTACGCCAAACAATGAACTCATTCCATTCGTTTACCTGCGCGAGAGCATGGGATTTTAGGCGCTATCTAGAATTGTAAAGACTTAGAGAAACACTATCAGAAACAGAATTGTTTGCATTTGATTAATATAGGACCTTTTAGTGGCAATGTGGTAATTTACTGTTTAAAATATTAACTGATTTTTTTACTATTAGAATTAAGATAGGTAATAGATAGGCAAGCTGTGGACAGGCGCTTTGCGACGCTATGCCCCCCTCTTAAATATTGTTTTATTCTTGTTATCAGTATTTGTTGTTATAGCGGCAATAGAAATACATCATCTGTGAAAATCTCAGCTGTCTAGCTATCACGGTTCATGAGATACACACTGGTGACAGACAGACTGCGAAGTCTCAGTAATAGGGTTCCATTTTTACACGTACATACAATAACACGTAACCCTAATTTACTTATTGGAACAGTCTTCAACAACTCTTTAGCACCTATACGTTCCTAATAATGACAAGAAGGTACCTGTACTTCATTTCGTTAGGTACTTAACTGAAGGGATATAATCTTGATGTGTATTTTTACATAAACAAATATTGAACGAATATGTTTAAACTAGTGATTCGATTTCAGTTGTTAGTCGCGTTTTATTTTAAAACTAAGTTTTTGAACAAAAAAATAATAATCACCTGAGTTTTTAAATGAAACATATTAAAAGACAACAATATTCGTTCCCGGCAGAGTAAAATTTGGACCACCCTATCTCTTCCCATGCAGTGTCGTACAAGGCCACTAAGGAATACGGATGTTTAACATCAAACAGATATATACAGCCTAGACTCAGCCTCAGATGCATAGTTTGAGTCAACAATAGTGCTCGGAAGACGACACTAGGCTCACCCCCTAATTACGTGGGACCGATTTCAATGATTGCTGAAATGTGTATGTTTATTCACTTCTGCCTTACCCTCCGGGTATAAAGGCGTGATTATACGTATGTGTATTTATGCAACATTATTTACCTTTAATTAATTAGCTAACCCGGTGTAGACAGACACTTCACTTCACTACTTCTGAAGTTCTATTTATCTGAGAACATATTGACAGATTTACAGTACAATACAATCTGTCCTCAGTGCCATTCTAGAGAATAAGTATATTCCTTGAACGGTTGACAAGCTGGCGAGTTACCTCTCCATAATGTAACTAATGTACTTTTTTGTTGTTTCAGGTAAGCGCATTACTCTAATCTAAATGATTCATTCTGATCAGGTACTGTAAAATTTATGGACTAACGATAATGCAATCATATAACCTCAGTAGCCCACACACACACCTGTCCGCAAAGCAGTTTCTATAATTAGCACAATTAAACAAACCGCCCAGCCCGAGTTGTGTTCAGGCCTCCGTCTCGACTGAAGGACTAACTTTTAACGCCTCCGATGCACAGAAGCGCTCTGGAAAAATACCACGAAGCGATCACTACACAGCGATCCAAAAGTGCAACCGTACTTACGTAGCTTAGCCCACTGGTCGTTCACAGAACAGTGAGCGCCACTGGCTACTATCATCTCACATTAAATAGAATTATTAATATATAACAAAACCTTAAATCAAGGACCATAACCTTAAATCAAGGATGATCATTGCTTAGAAAACATACCGCTCGGGAAGTTTGTTTTGATTTGTTTGTCCAGGTTATTAGCTGAAGCCACAAAAACTCAACTAAGTCGGCCAATTGGCACTTGGACAATGCAGCTGACTGTAGTTTTATAATATGAAGCCAAATACTAATAAGTAACATATTTCCGCCGGTCGCATGATATTATTGCTTGAGACAAAATGATTGATTGCAAAGTTTTCCATGTGACCTGGCAAGTAAAATACCAGTAAATACCATTAACATAATGTGGAAGGATTATTTTTTAAATGTTTGTTTAAATATTTTTTCTTTAAATATTCTAGTACACGATGTTCGCATTCGGGCAGTTTCCGAGAATTGGCTTCACTCAAAGCATGCTAATATACATAGTATGTTTGGCGAGCAAGATAGGGGTGTATATCGTACACGGGTTTATCATAAGCCAACTACCATAAATACGAGTACGACTGACGAGTAACATAATACTACATAATAGTTTTGAAGGGAACAGATATGGGGACGATTTGTTTTTTGTTTAGAATGTTATCAGCTAAACACCTGTTAATAATTTATTTTAAATTTGCAAATACCCTTCGGCGAGTGTCATTGTTCTACGTTATTGCCAATTTAGATAAACCACAACAGCGTGGTATTTTGATGCTATTATCATACAGAGGCCACACACGTGTTATAACCGAAATGAATACTTGATCCACAGTTTGAAAGACAAATATTCAATTTATCAATTCTACATAATACGAATATAACGTAGTTATAACTTATCGATGCCAATTTTATTCTACTCAAGCTAAGTTTATAACAAATCCCACAGTCCGAGGTGGAGAAGAGTCGCGATCGCGAATCAAGAAAGCTCGGAGTGCTCAACAGGGCGAAGCAGTACTTCACTGCGGGGCAGCAACTCCTTCTTTATAAAGCACAGGTCCGGCCTCACATGGAGTACTGCTGTCACCTTTTTGCTGGAGCACCTGCATACCAACTTCCTTCGACTCAGTGCAAAGACGGGCATTGAGGCTGGTTGACAATCCCATACTCACAGGTAGTGTGGAACCTCTTAGCCTTAGGAGGGATTTGCATCACTGTGTGTGTTCTACCGCCTATACAATGGTTTATACTCAGATGAATTGTTTTACATGATGCCCGTAGCTACATTCTATCATCGCACCTCTCGCCATAGGCAGGGAAGTCATCCTCACACATTGCGACCTGAGACGGTGCGCACTGTGCGGTATGAAAGAAACTTTATCCCACGCACACTCAAGCTGTGGAATGACTTCCCTGCTGCGGTTTTCCAAAGCGCCTACAATATGGGGTTCTTCAAGAGGGGCATCAGAAGGTTTCTTCATGGTCGGCAGCGCGAGTGTGACACCCCTGGTGTTGCATACGTCCATAGGCCACGGTAACCGCTTCCCATCAGGTGGGCCGTGTGCTTGTCTGCCAACTAAGTGGTATTAAAAAAAAAAAAATACTCCTCGGCGCTAGTGGAGAGAAACGACACGAGTAACCTCTCTGCTATATTTTCTAGACGTCAATATATAATAAGAATTTCTTAAACTGAATGCGGACGAATTTACATCTGTATCGTGACAAATTAATAATTGGTAGGTAGATATGACGCTGAAGAGAGCGAAACAAGCTTGATAGCAGATTAATTTTCACCCGGTTTATGATTTACAAAAGGGTGGTGATGCCTGCTACGCGAGCCGAGAACCTGCTCGAATCAAAATTGTTTCGATCTTTTCAGCATCAGTCGGGTATTGGACATAATTTCTTTAATCGTACTTTATATTCTTCATGTAATTTCGTTCATTTAATATCCTAGGCTATAAATTTGAGACATATATTTTGGACAACATGTATTTTGACACTTATAGTTAACCATAAGCTTTTTCACATAATGTGTACCCAGGAACACTTGAACGATATGTACCTTTGATTTGAGACATCTATCATTGAAATCCGTGAGGTGGTTCGGTCGGAAGGTATGAGATAATGAGATAGTAAAGAATACGTATTACAAACATACATACATTCAACTTAACCCTTCTTGGCAGTCGGGTAAAAACTTTGAACTTATATAACAGAAGATAGCAGCCGCCTTCGACTTCGTACGCGTGGACCCGTTTTCCCCCTCACGGGTGGAGTTTCGTAAAATGCGTTCTTAGCGGATGTTAACACCTCATAAGGAACCTACCTGGTACATTTCGAGTCTGTACATATTGTAGGTTCTGAGATTTCGTGATTAATCAGTGATTTGTATTTCACTTTTATGTGTAGCTAGATAAGAAGAATAGGGTTGTGACCTTTTTTGTTTTTATTATCGTAAACTGTAGATTTTACAATAATTAAATGAACTGTAAAAGTGAAACTTTCTTATGATAAACGCTCCACACGAAATCGTGGAACGTAGTGACGTCACAGCGCACTGGCGCGTAGTGAAAATGTAGGGAGTGCAAGAGAATATCGCATTTATATCATTGTACGTTGCGTTTACACGTATACAGTGCCATAATAAGATTGATTTGAAATTTAATAAGTTATAAATTTTGCTTTATTTCAATATTTTAGATTTAGACCTATTTTGGGAATTAAAAATAATGAAAAGCCGTAGTTTTAGTTTAGTTAGGTAGTATCTTAGTTTACTATGCATATTTTTAGATAAAATACTAAGACATTAAGTAGTATTGGTAAGAATTCGATGACTCAGGAAACTGCCCTATTAAACCCATGTTAAAATATGATACAAGACTCCACGTAGTGTATCTAATGCAACATACGCCATAATTATGGCATCTTTGGAGAGGCCTGCATCATGATCAAGCAAGACACTCTTGTCTTTCAGATAATCATCTGGCCTATAGTATGCTTATTTACATAAGGTGATCTTTATAAAGGTTTATAAATTGACTGTCAGGCCTACCAAGGATCGATTCAGACAGCTTAGATCCCGACAGAGTAAAATTTAGACCACCTTAGACCACCCCATCTCTTCCCATGCGTTACGTTGTCGTACAACATCAGACAGATATTCCGCCTCAGATGCATGGCTCGATTCAACAATTGTACCCAGAAGACGGCAATAGCACAGAATAGATTATAGTACTACGTACGTAATATGCTCACCCGTGGGACTGTATAAAATGATTGGTGGAATGTAGGTGTTAATTCACCTCTGCCTAACCAACTGGGAATAAAGATGTGGTAATGTGTATGTATTACGAGGGCTGCTACTTATGTATGCGGAATAGAAAAAATAAACAAATGTATATGGCTCAATATACTTTTATTGTTTTTCAAAGTATTCTCCACTATGATCGATGCACTTTTGCATTCGATAAAACCAATTTTTAAAACACTTTTCCACTCTGATTGAGGTATAACGTGCTGTTTGAACGCGTCTACGGCATCTTCACGGGTCGAAAATCGTTGACCATTAATTTATTCTTTACATTTGGGAATAAATAGAAATCATTGGGAGCCAAATCAGGGCTGTACGGTGGATGACCCATTAATTTTATTTTTTGACCATCCAAAAATGTAGTTGTTTCCTGAGATGTATGACAGCTGGCATTGTCATGGTGAAGTATGATTCTGCGTCGCTGGTTGTTTTTGCGTATTTCTTCAAATACTTCTGGCAAACAAATGGTCATGTACCACTCCGAATTAACCGTTCTGCGATTCTCCAGTGGTATTGTAGCCACATGGCCATTAATACCAAAAAAGCAGGCCACCATTTGCTTTACAGTGCTTTTTGCACGAGCCACTTTCGTAAGGTTTGGCTCATTTTGAAACACCCAAACTTTTGATTGTTGTTTAGTTTCGGGATCGTACGCGTAGATCCAGGATTCGTCACCTGTGTAGATATTATAACAGATTTTGAGTCGCCTCCGTTGAATTTTTTTTCTTGCACCATTCGATGCGAGCATCTTTTCGATCCTCAGTTAAGTGCGGGATCCAACACGAACAATTTTTTTTTACAGACAAATGTTCATGTAATATCCTATGAATGCTCGTCATACATATGCCCAGAATGGCCTCTATTTCTTGTCTTGCATTATTAGTTTTCGCACAGCTTCAATATTTTGTGCCACAACCACCGATTTCGGGCGACCTTCTTTAACTTCGTCCGTGAGCTTACTCCGCCCGCGATTAAACTCACTAAACCAGTGATACACAGTCGTTTTTGATGGAACTTCACCACCAAAAGTCGAAGTTAATTGATCTACGCACTGTTGTTGCGTTAAACCACGTCGAAAATCGTAATAAATCATAGCACGAATATTTTCACGAGTGAGTTCCATTTTTTCAGCGATATGACATTTTAAACCCAACAAAAACAAAACACTAATGTATATAAGAAAAAAAATATTAGCGGCCAGTATTTAAAAAAAGAACGAATATGTGCATGGAGGTCAGACATTGCGTTTAAAATTATTGGAATCCCAGATTCCGCATACATAAGTAGCAGCCTATGTATAAATGCGTATACGTTCGCCCTTAAAGGAATGATTAACTTTGCTTAACCGATAAGTTGGAAGTAGCAGTATATGTTGATTATGCAGTTTTCTGTCTGGAATGTCACTTTCAAAAAAATGGGTATATTTTTTCTGACACATTATGTTTTCGAATATATAGTGGGATGCTACAAAAATTGCCTAAACAATAAATAACACTAACTGCCCTCTTTTTACCAGACTACGGCGAAGCAAAAAGAGGATAATGATTTTGACAGGCAATGTAGGTATGTATGTATGTGTAGGTTCATCTGTTCCCTCATAGCTCCTGAATTACTGATTAGAACTGGACAAGTGACGTATCATTAGAAGCGCCTTGGCCCTTCGCCGGTTATAGGCTATATGACGTATCACTGAATCTAATGTAGCGCCCTCTAGCGTTCATAAAGTAGTGTGTTAAAAAATAAACTTGACATAAATATACCGTGTTGGGTATCATCTAAAAGAGCTTCAGTAGCACATTACAAATATGAATAAATTATAGCAGTTGCTTGCCCCAAAATAGTATAAATAAAAAAATAAGTATAAACTAAAACCCGACTACTGAAAAATCACGCTTGAAACCACGGCTATCCTGGATATTTTTTTGTTTAATACTTTTTAAAGCGTGTTTGTTGACTCAAGCCATGCATATGAGTTCGAGTCTAAACATATTATGTCTAATGTTAAACAGCCCTATTCCTAAGTTGCCTTGTACGACACCACATGGGAAGAGATGGGGTGGTCTAAATTCTACTCTGCCGGAAACCACGCGGCCAAGTGTGTAAAGTATAATAATAGTGATATGGGCACCCCATTGTAATTTAGAATCTATTGTAATTACTATGAAGGATTGATTTTAGTTAGTGCTCTTTACGAAAACTAACCTTTGCAATGGCACGACACGACATCAACGTGTGCCCAATGTGAGACAAATTAGACAGTGTTAACTTATTACATTGGTCGTTTGTGTTTTCACACAAATTACTCTGTTTGTTTAGGTAAACAATCTTGATGTGAATTTTAAATAAACTACTGGTCCTAATTCAGTAGTAGTCGCGATTTATTGTTAAACTGAGTTTTTAAACAGAAAGGGTGAAAAATTAAAGATATTGATAAATGCTTTACATTAAGTTTATTAATAATGGACACAAACAATAAAGTATCATTACACCAAATTACGCCTTCGATAGTCGCCAACATACAATATTAATTATTTCTTAAATTTTTATACATTTTTTTTCTCGTTCCTATACACCCAGGTGATGAATAGTGTAGTTTTTAACCTTAATATGTCGTGTTCTCTTAAGGATGGCGGCCGCGCGTGTCTCTCGTGCTGCGTCGCGTGCGAATCAGTAAGAGCGATCTTCTCCTCCCTCTCTACCTATACCTCCGTTTGTTGTACCTCCTTGGTACCTTCGTTTGCCATTGGTTTGTGCTGGAATGCTGTTCATATATTTATTCTGTTCTACAGTGAACAGAATGAGGCTGAAGTCTTAAAAGGCTTTTTTCTATTTTATTGATAGGGATTTTGATGCCCTGTCAATACATCATAGAAGAACGAAAAGAGCAATTCAGTTTCCTCATCTGGGGGCATGGTAGTCCTCTTCTTATTGATATGTGTCTCATGGGTAGTTTGTGATTCAGACAGGCGACGTTTGTTATTGTCATTTTTGTTTGTTTTGTCTTGAGGTATATTATGGGTTTCTTTTGCCTGGTTGTTGTTAGAGGTAGTCGTTGTGGGGGGATATATGGGGCGATATGCGTAGACGTAGGGGGAGTTGATGGGGAGGCTTGAGAACGGCACAGTGACGCGGCAGGTGTGGATGAGGTGGCCGCGTTGCGCGCAGCCGCTGCAGAACAGTTGGTCTTGCTCCTTGTACTGGTCGCACCTTTCGAGAGGCGCGTTGTTGTCGATCTGTTACAATGAAACATAATATGTTACTACACAAATATTAAACAAGTGAACAAAGGTAAGTATTTACTTCATAGTTGTTTATTAACAGACAGGTCAGTTATAATTAGGATAGTTGAGCGAACACCCCATTTCCAAGCTTGTTTATCATCTAAGTATTCTTGAATTTTTTATTAGCCTTTCAGGCACACTTTACTCTTTACTACATTTTTAAATTTATTCACAGGTCAATGTCTAATTTAATGAGGCAGCTTGTTAAAAACGCGTATATAGTTGCCCTGGAAAGAATGACTTTTTTAAGTCGACTACACAGACTACAAGATTGTTTTTGTGTCCGGTATTTGATTGTTGGCTGTCACATACTTGAAAATTATGAGATATTTTTTCTTACATACGGTAAGAATGTCTATTTATTGAAACTTTTCTCGTGGGCCCAAACTATAAATAACTTGCACAGCCTGTTTTCATAACCCAAATGAAAATAACGAAAATAGCTGAAATATACTATTTTAGTCGTATCCATGTCTGTCATGGCGTATGAGCCCGAACTTAATCTACTGGCTATTTTTTTCCGTATGTATCCCACTGTAGTTAAGCATCAATACTTAAGCCTAGAAATTCACAAGGTTCAACACTTGTCCATTGGTTGTACATTTGTTTGCACGTGTGTAACAGTAGATAGAGTAAATTTAATACACTTAGTTTTGTTCCCATTAAGGGAAAGTTTATGTGTACTAAACCAATGGACTACTCTTGTGATAGCACCATTCACTGCGTCATAATTATTTTGATGCATTTTAATTTTAAATATTAACGATATATCGTGAGCAAATAAAATAATACTATTTTTGTCTCTTATATATAAGTATTAAACACAAAAATGGTCCGAGTATCGAACCCTGTGGAACGCCCATTGAAACCATAGATCCTATTGATATAGATCACAAAAGACACTTCGTAAATACACGTCCTTTAGTAAACCCGAACTGTTTATCATGAAATAATTTCTTTTAACCAAAAGGGGACAGCATCTGTCCCAGAATTAGTTTCTCAAATACTTTAATCAAGGTCGGCAACACAGAAATGGGTCGGAATTTAGAAGTATCTGTGGCGCTGCCAACCTCTGACAGTAAAGAATGTGTATAAGACTTACCGTGTTGTGGTACCTGCGCCACAGGTCGGGGCAGTGCGAGGATGGGTGGCCGCGCTGGCCACACTCGGCGCAGGCGAGCGCGCCCCAGCCGCAGCAGTTGCGGCACATGGGCGAGTACAGCTCGTTGGGCGACCCGCACTGTAATTAACAATACACGTTAATATGCGCAGAAGCTTGTAATATTACAAATGTTAACATTTGTGAAAGGACAGTACAATAAAATTAAATTTAAAATTAATTCAACTAGAGGGTTTGCTGGAATAGAAAGATCATGAAAATGTTTGCAGCCATGTTGGCTCGGTTCACCGTTCAGTTCGACTAATTTAAAAACGGCGAATGCTCAATGTGACAAGTCGATGCTCAAGTCTATCTATCAGCACTTTTGTTATAAAAATACACTAATTTCATTAAATTCAATACTTTATACTTTTCACCTTACAAGTGAATTAAATTAAATGGTTGTGTTAGGAGCGGGTTCACAGCGCTCTTTTGAGTGTAAGATATTCAACTCCAAAACTAGTATAACATCAATGCGGTACTTACATTAAGACAGATCTTAGTAGGACAGCGAGTTTCTAGATGTCCAGTGAGGCCGCACATGTAGCACACGGGTGGCTTCGTGGGGCAGGCGTCGTGTCGGTGTCCGGGCCGGTAGCAATAGTAGCACCTGTGAAGGAAATGGGTTCACAGGTTATTATGATGTTTTAAGTCTTGTAAAAGCCTGCGCCAGAGCCTAGAACATTGTTAAGCAGGTGCACTGACTAGCGTCGAAAGTTATGGTAGGACCCATTCAAAAAAATCCCTTCAGTCAAGTAACTTGAAGTACCTAGAGGTACGCAAAATAAAAAAACCTATACGCTGAATGCTTCAGCTAAAGCTTAAAACTAATAAACCAGTGATTTGATAAAATTAAGTACAAAGATAGATCAGACCTTGAGACTTTATATAGGCTATGTTTGGTAGCAGAGCCGCGGGTAACATGTAGTCTAATATAAAAATTAAGTTTAAACACTAAAAAACAATATATTCTATGGAAAAGTGGCATACGACCCCGTCTGTTCTTGATATTTTCTTGTTTAATACTTTTATTTTAAAGCGTAATCTTTCAGGAGTCAGGTTTTGGTTTCGAACCTTATTTTTATTTATATTATTTTGGGGCAAGCAACAACACTATAATTTATATCTATATATGATTGAAATGTGCTAATTAAGTGTCTTTTCATTTGATACAAAAAACGGCATATTTTTCTCAAATTGTTTTTTAACACAGAAGGTTTTGAGAGCTAGAGGGCGCCACATTAGATTCAATGACAAATCATGTAGCCTATAACCAGCGGACGACCAAGACGCATCATCATCGATATCTTATTTATCCAGTAAGAACTGGATAAATAAGTTATAAGAATGAGTAGTTGAGGAGCTATGAGGGAACAGATGAACCTACATACATACATTCGTTGCCTGTGAAAATACTGAAAATCCCTCCTTTGGCGTCGCCGTAGTCGGGTAAAAAGGAAACAAATGAAGTACTTACGTAATTATCCTCTCAGCCTGGGATGGCAGTCTATCCTTATCGTCAATCACCCATAAATGCTCGTCACCTAAAAATAAAGAACACTTCGTTAATTCCCAGTAACAAAACCTACACAATATGCTAATAAGTAATCAAATAGGGTCATTATCATCAATTAAAATATTAGTGCCATTAAAAACATTTTGAATAGATGAAATATAAGTAAGAAACAATTGGTGTTGCTCGACAGTAAGTTCGTCGTTTACGTATCTTGTCCTTACCGTTCAAATGGTCTAAGTCCAAGTCATCCTCCAATATCGCAGGATATTTCGTGGACATGAACTTAGAAATTTCGCTTACAGCTTTTTCTTGATTTTCGTAGTCTTCAGAGTTAGTAAATCCAGACACAGTTACGACATTCTCAGTAATATCGAAGTCATCGATATTGCGAATAGTGATATATTTATCATTGTCGGTTAAGTCAACAATAGCTGGACTACTAGCAAACACATTTCGTTCGACACTAGACACTTGTTCACACACTGGTTGATCTACTTCAATTTCCTCATCTTCATCACTCGATTCAAGCACTATTTGATTCACATTCTGCGACACTGGTGTCTGTAATATGGATAGGTCAACGGAGGGAAGGAGCTCAACGTCAATCATCGCATCTTCATCACTCGATTCAAGAACTTCATGGCGGAACATGTGAGACGATACGGAATCATCTTCAATAAATTCGATGGTCATTTTCATGTTCTGCGATACTGGTGTCTGGCATATGGACAGGTCAACTGAGGAGTCACACTTCTCTTTAGGCATAGCTGTTTGGTTTGTTTGTTTCAGATCCGTTTGCTTGCTGAAGGTAAGCGATGCGTGCGTAGGTTCTTCCTTTGTATTCATTTTCTCGTACAGGATCTTTGGTGGCACTTTTCGTGATATAGAATCCTTCGTTCTGGTTCTCTTTCGTTGGTCGCACAAATGCTACACTGATAATCTCACGACTTACTCCGTCCGTAGTTGAACAGCGAATGAAAGCCTAACCAGACTCCGCGTGCACCTAAACTGTTAAAGTGGTGGGAGCCGAGCAGGTAAATAAAATGAGCTTTTGTTGCTACGACCGCGTCCCACTCTCCATTGCGAAAGGGTGCAGAAGGTCGTTATCAGTTTTTGTAAAGAAAATGCATTTAATAGAACAATAGATAATAATGAAATCTAACATGCGCCTTTGTAAGCATTCTTGGATCCTGAAGTGATAAGGTACGCCAAACAATGAACTCATTCCATTCGTTTACCTGCGCGAGAGCATGGGATTTTAGGCGCTATCTAGAATTGTAAAGACTTAGAGAAACACTATCAGAAACAGAATTGTTTGCATTTGATTAATATAGGACCTTTTAGTGGCAATGTGGTAATTTACTGTTTAAAATATTAACTGATTTTTTTACTATTAGAATTAAGATAGGTAATAGATAGGCAAGCTGTGGACAGGCGCTTTGCGACGCTATGCCCCCCTCTTAAATATTGTTTTATTCTTGTTATCAGTATTTGTTGTTATAGCGGCAATAGAAATACATCATCTGTGAAAATCTCAGCTGTCTAGCTATCACGGTTCATGAGATACACACTGGTGACAGACAGACTGCGAAGTCTCAGTAATAGGGTTCCATTTTTACACGTACATACAATAACACGTAACCCTAATTTACTTATTGGAACAGTCTTCAACAACTCTTTAGCACCTATACGTTCCTAATAATGACAAGAAGGTACCTGTACTTCATTTCGTTAGGTACTTAACTGAAGGGATATAATCTTGATGTGTATTTTTACATAAACAAATATTGAACGAATATGTTTAAACTAGTGATTCGATTTCAGTTGTTAGTCGCGTTTTATTTTAAAACTAAGTTTTTGAACAAAAAAATAATAATCACCTGAGTTTTTAAATGAAACATATTAAAAGACAACAATATTCGTTCCCGGCAGAGTAAAATTTGGACCACCCTATCTCTTCCCATGCAGTGTCGTACAAGGCCACTAAGGAATACGGATGTTTAACATCAAACAGATATATACAGCCTAGACTCAGCCTCAGATGCATAGTTTGAGTCAACAATAGTGCTCGGAAGACGACACTAGGCTCACCCCCTAATTACGTGGGACCGATTTCAATGATTGCTGAAATGTGTATGTTTATTCACTTCTGCCTTACCCTCCGGGTATAAAGGCGTGATTATACGTATGTGTATTTATGCAACATTATTTACCTTTAATTAATTAGCTAACCCGGTGTAGACAGACACTTCACTTCACTACTTCTGAAGTTCTATTTATCTGAGAACATATTGACAGATTTACAGTACAATACAATCTGTCCTCAGTGCCATTCTAGAGAATAAGTATATTCCTTGAACGGTTGACAAGCTGGCGAGTTACCTCTCCATAATGTAACTACAGTCCGTCAAATCTAAGAAGTACCGTTTGACAGTTCTGACAATTGAATGATAGGGATGGGATGAAAAAATCGATTACTATAATATCCGAACTTTAAGAGATCGATTACTATAATATCCGAATTTTAAGAAATCAATTGTTATAATTAAATAAAAGAAATGTTTAGGATATTTTTTTATTCACTACTAGTACTAGTATCGTCGTCTTCGTCATCATCGTCATTTAAATTAATGACCAGTTGATTGTCCATTACATTATCAAAGTGTACGTCTCTTTCGAAGTCGTCCATTATTATTTTCTTTGTTTTTTGTACTACTTTACTCCAATCTTCCTGTGTAACTTGGGCACATGCTTCCTTTAATAAACCTTCCATTTTCTTGACACTGAAGGGTGGTTTTGTGTTGTGTCTTGCTGCATAACCTGTAAAACAATAATGTAACTATTTGATAGCAGACGAAAACCATTGTTTAAATTATAAATGTTAGAAGTACTCGTGTTATTATTATAATATTATAAAATATTACCTTTAACTTGGGCCCAAATCAGTTCAATGGCATTATATTGGCAATGGTACGGAGGAAGTCGTATGACTTTGTGCCCGTGCTCTTCGGCCAATTGGTCAATTACATATGTCGGTTTTGGTGGTTTATGCAATTTCACTAACTGTAATAATTCAGCTTTTAATAGTGACATATGTCGGCATCCACTCCTTTTCTTTGCAGCCATGCCACCAAATCTGCTTTCTTATTGGCTGACGTAGGTGCTTTATCAATTTGCACAGAGTGGTATGGGGCATTATCCATTATAATTGTGCTGTTAGGAGGGATATTCTGTAATAAATTTAAGAACCACTCTCGGAACCTTACTGCGTCCATTTCTTCATGATACTCTTTAGTGCTTTTGGATTGGAAAGCTAATAAAGAGTTTTCCACGAAGCCTGTAGACGCTGACCCAGCATGGCATATTATGAGGCGTCCACCTTTTCCTATCGGCACCTTCGAGCACGGAGCTTCAGAATCATCAGTCCATGTTTTCGGCACAGAATGGTTGGAATTTAGCCAAGTTTCGTCCAAAAATATTACATTATCCCAGTTTATAATTTGTTTAACTTCGCGCAGGAATGTTAGTCGCTGCATAATTATGTCATGTCGCTCCATAACAATTTTTCGTTTGTCAACTTTTTTGTATCTGAAGCCAATTCCTGTTATTACCGTTCTCAACGACTCTATGCTTCCCTTATACAGCCCGGCATCTTTTAAAGTTGCACATAACTTTGCCAATGTTGGAAATTCGCCTCTTGTAAAATACCCGTATATATGGTTTCTAATAGCATGACTATCGAATTCATCGATGCCTGTCACAGGTTTATTTCTTTTTCGTTTTTTCGGTGTGTGAAGTACGTTACTGTCACTCCCCGAAGGCCCATATTTTTCACTTAATATTTTGCCAACGGTGCGGCTACCAATACCGAGAGCTTCACCGACGCGATCCCGAACTTGTGTAACTGGCAGTAGAAGTCCACCATTTTGAGATTCACGCTCAAAATACTCGTGTAATTTCACCACCAATTCACGAGCCTGGCTGTTCAAAGTACGTCCTCTTTTCGACATTATTAATAAACACTTGCTTAGTTCGGAGTCCAGTATAAATATTGCCAAGGTAAACGGATAAAGAATGATCAGTCCAGAAAAGTAATAGCCAAGTCACAAATTGTAAAACACAAACGAGAAAGCAAGTACGCGCACAGTCAGCTTCCAAGATGGCGAGAGACTGCTGACGCCGAACCGACCGAGCGGACCGCGTGCGCTTGTAGTTGGCAGTGTTGCCAGAAAAAAAAAATTGTAGAGACTTGGACACCTGCGATTTTGCCTATTGACCTAAAAATAATTAAATTAATTTATTTTAGGGTATCTGTGTATTCAGTGCATTATGCGGTCGCGCAGTAACGTCGTTAATTTATAACATCAGGCAACAACATTTTTGTGAATGGGTTCTACATACCTTATTTTTATTAGTTTTAGACGTAGAAATAAGACTTAGAAGAAAAAATTGTAATTGTAAAATCAATGGATGTGCTTGTTAAAAATTTGTTTATTTCTCTGTAATATGCAAACCCATACTATCATACACAAAAATAAATGTAAAAAACACTATCCCTGACTCCATTTACTATTTCGACAGCGTTAGCGCGAGAAACCCCGACTTATTTGGGCGCGAAAATCAAAAATCGACAAATCGCTTTCGACAACTTTTTAAAGAAGCAAATATATTTGATTTATAAATACGTATTTTTGGTGAATGGGTTTTATCTCATATTTTACGATTACATAACTATTTAGTTATGTAATCGTAATATGTGAGATAAATCCCATTCACATGAAAAAATATTTGTTTGGTTGTCAAGTGTAATTTGTAAATAATACATTCGATTTTTCGTATATGTAAACGATTTTTTTGCATACAAGTGTATCCGAAGAGTCGCAACACTACGTGCAGTGACCTAACTACGTAACTTTGTAATGCGGTCAAGAATATAACTATTAGAAATTATTTACTGTGTAAATATGTGTTATTTTGCTTTGTTTGAAAGTTTTCAATTACATTTAGATATTAAGAATTGTACATTTTTAGATACAATAATGAAATCTTTCTAAATTCATGGTTTTATGAAAAAGGTTATCGAAACTGAATAATGTACGTATGAACAAAGTTGTTTCGGTTTGAAAAATATGAAACGTCAAACGGTACCTCTTAGATTTGATGGACTGTAATGTACTTTTTTGTTGTTTCAGGTAAGCGCATTACTCTAATCTAAATGATTCATTCTGATCAGGTACTGTAAAATTTATGGACTAACGATAATGCAATCATATAACCTCAGTAGCCCACACACACACCTGTCCGCAAAGCAGTTTCTATAATTAGCACAATTAAACAAACCGCCCAGCCCGAGTTGTGTTCAGGCCTCCGTCTCGACTGAAGGACTAACTTTTAACGCCTCCGATGCACAGAAGCGCTCTGGAAAAATACCACGAAGCGATCACTACACAGCGATCCAAAAGTGCAACCGTACTTACGTAGCTTAGCCCACTGGTCGTTCACAGAACAGTGAGCGCCACTGGCTACTATCATCTCACATTAAATAGAATTATTAATATATAACAAAACCTTAAATCAAGGACCATAACCTTAAATCAAGGATGATCATTGCTTAGAAAACATACCGCTCGGGAAGTTTGTTTTGATTTGTTTGTCCAGGTTATTAGCTGAAGCCACAAAAACTCAACTAAGTCGGCCAATTGGCACTTGGACAATGCAGCTGACTGTAGTTTTATAATATGAAGCCAAATACTAATAAGTAACATATTTCCGCCGGTCGCATGATATTATTGCTTGAGACAAAATGATTGATTGCAAAGTTTTCCATGTGACCTGGCAAGTAAAATACCAGTAAATACCATTAACATAATGTGGAAGGATTATTTTTTAAATGTTTGTTTAAATATTTTTTCTTTAAATATTCTAGTACACGATGTTCGCATTCGGGCAGTTTCCGAGAATTGGCTTCACTCAAAGCATGCTAATATACATAGTATGTTTGGCGAGCAAGATAGGGGTGTATATCGTACACGGGTTTATCATAAGCCAACTACCATAAATACGAGTACGACTGACGAGTAACATAATACTACATAATAGTTTTGAAGGGAACAGATATGGGGACGATTTGTTTTTTGTTTAGAATGTTATCAGCTAAACACCTGTTAATAATTTATTTTAAATTTGCAAATACCCTTCGGCGAGTGTCATTGTTCTACGTTATTGCCAATTTAGATAAACCACAACAGCGTGGTATTTTGATGCTATTATCATACAGAGGCCACACACGTGTTATAACCGAAATGAATACTTGATCCACAGTTTGAAAGACAAATATTCAATTTATCAATTCTACATAATACGAATATAACGTAGTTATAACTTATCGATGCCAATTTTATTCTACTCAAGCTAAGTTTATAACAAATCCCACAGTCCGAGGTGGAGAAGAGTCGCGATCGCGAATCAAGAAAGCTCGGAGTGCTCAACAGGGCGAAGCAGTACTTCACTGCGGGGCAGCAACTCCTTCTTTATAAAGCACAGGTCCGGCCTCACATGGAGTACTGCTGTCACCTTTTTGCTGGAGCACCTGCATACCAACTTCCTTCGACTCAGTGCAAAGACGGGCATTGAGGCTGGTTGACAATCCCATACTCACAGGTAGTGTGGAACCTCTTAGCCTTAGGAGGGATTTGCATCACTGTGTGTGTTCTACCGCCTATACAATGGTTTATACTCAGATGAATTGTTTTACATGATGCCCGTAGCTACATTCTATCATCGCACCTCTCGCCATAGGCAGGGAAGTCATCCTCACACATTGCGACCTGAGACGGTGCGCACTGTGCGGTATGAAAGAAACTTTATCCCACGCACACTCAAGCTGTGGAATGACTTCCCTGCTGCGGTTTTCCAAAGCGCCTACAATATGGGGTTCTTCAAGAGGGGCATCAGAAGGTTTCTTCATGGTCGGCAGCGCGAGTGTGACACCCCTGGTGTTGCATACGTCCATAGGCCACGGTAACCGCTTCCCATCAGGTGGGCCGTGTGCTTGTCTGCCAACTAAGTGGTATTAAAAAAAAAAAAATACTCCTCGGCGCTAGTGGAGAGAAACGACACGAGTAACCTCTCTGCTATATTTTCTAGACGTCAATATATAATAAGAATTTCTTAAACTGAATGCGGACGAATTTACATCTGTATCGTGACAAATTAATAATTGGTAGGTAGATATGACGCTGAAGAGAGCGAAACAAGCTTGATAGCAGATTAATTTTCACCCGGTTTATGATTTACAAAAGGGTGGTGATGCCTGCTACGCGAGCCGAGAACCTGCTCGAATCAAAATTGTTTCGATCTTTTCAGCATCAGTCGGGTATTGGACATAATTTCTTTAATCGTACTTTATATTCTTCATGTAATTTCGTTCATTTAATATCCTAGGCTATAAATTTGAGACATATATTTTGGACAACATGTATTTTGACACTTATAGTTAACCATAAGCTTTTTCACATAATGTGTACCCAGGAACACTTGAACGATATGTACCTTTGATTTGAGACATCTATCATTGAAATCCGTGAGGTGGTTCGGTCGGAAGGTATGAGATAATGAGATAGTAAAGAATACGTATTACAAACATACATACATTCAACTTAACCCTTCTTGGCAGTCGGGTAAAAACTTTGAACTTATATAACAGAAGATAGCAGCCGCCTTCGACTTCGTACGCGTGGACCCGTTTTCCCCCTCACGGGTGGAGTTTCGTAAAATGCGTTCTTAGCGGATGTTAACACCTCATAAGGAACCTACCTGGTACATTTCGAGTCTGTACATATTGTAGGTTCTGAGATTTCGTGATTAATCAGTGATTTGTATTTCACTTTTATGTGTAGCTAGATAAGAAGAATAGGGTTGTGACCTTTTTTGTTTTTATTATCGTAAACTGTAGATTTTACAATAATTAAATGAACTGTAAAAGTGAAACTTTCTTATGATAAACGCTCCACACGAAATCGTGGAACGTAGTGACGTCACAGCGCACTGGCGCGTAGTGAAAATGTAGGGAGTGCAAGAGAATATCGCATTTATATCATTGTACGTTGCGTTTACACGTATACAGTGCCATAATAAGATTGATTTGAAATTTAATAAGTTATAAATTTTGCTTTATTTCAATATTTTAGATTTAGACCTATTTTGGGAATTAAAAATAATGAAAAGCCGTAGTTTTAGTTTAGTTAGGTAGTATCTTAGTTTACTATGCATATTTTTAGATAAAATACTAAGACATTAAGTAGTATTGGTAAGAATTCGATGACTCAGGAAACTGCCCTATTAAACCCATGTTAAAATATGATACAAGACTCCACGTAGTGTATCTAATGCAACATACGCCATAATTATGGCATCTTTGGAGAGGCCTGCATCATGATCAAGCAAGACACTCTTGTCTTTCAGATAATCATCTGGCCTATAGTATGCTTATTTACATAAGGTGATCTTTATAAAGGTTTATAAATTGACTGTCAGGCCTACCAAGGATCGATTCAGACAGCTTAGATCCCGACAGAGTAAAATTTAGACCACCTTAGACCACCCCATCTCTTCCCATGCGTTACGTTGTCGTACAACATCAGACAGATATTCCGCCTCAGATGCATGGCTCGATTCAACAATTGTACCCAGAAGACGGCAATAGCACAGAATAGATTATAGTACTACGTACGTAATATGCTCACCCGTGGGACTGTATAAAATGATTGGTGGAATGTAGGTGTTAATTCACCTCTGCCTAACCAACTGGGAATAAAGATGTGGTAATGTGTATGTATTACGAGGGCTGCTACTTATGTATGCGGAATAGAAAAAATAAACAAATGTATATGGCTCAATATACTTTTATTGTTTTTCAAAGTATTCTCCACTATGATCGATGCACTTTTGCATTCGATAAAACCAATTTTTAAAACACTTTTCCACTCTGATTGAGGTATAACGTGCTGTTTGAACGCGTCTACGGCATCTTCACGGGTCGAAAATCGTTGACCATTAATTTATTCTTTACATTTGGGAATAAATAGAAATCATTGGGAGCCAAATCAGGGCTGTACGGTGGATGACCCATTAATTTTATTTTTTGACCATCCAAAAATGTAGTTGTTTCCTGAGATGTATGACAGCTGGCATTGTCATGGTGAAGTATGATTCTGCGTCGCTGGTTGTTTTTGCGTATTTCTTCAAATACTTCTGGCAAACAAATGGTCATGTACCACTCCGAATTAACCGTTCTGCGATTCTCCAGTGGTATTGTAGCCACATGGCCATTAATACCAAAAAAGCAGGCCACCATTTGCTTTACAGTGCTTTTTGCACGAGCCACTTTCGTAAGGTTTGGCTCATTTTGAAACACCCAAACTTTTGATTGTTGTTTAGTTTCGGGATCGTACGCGTAGATCCAGGATTCGTCACCTGTGTAGATATTATAACAGATTTTGAGTCGCCTCCGTTGAATTTTTTTTCTTGCACCATTCGATGCGAGCATCTTTTCGATCCTCAGTTAAGTGCGGGATCCAACACGAACAATTTTTTTTTACAGACAAATGTTCATGTAATATCCTATGAATGCTCGTCATACATATGCCCAGAATGGCCTCTATTTCTTGTCTTGCATTATTAGTTTTCGCACAGCTTCAATATTTTGTGCCACAACCACCGATTTCGGGCGACCTTCTTTAACTTCGTCCGTGAGCTTACTCCGCCCGCGATTAAACTCACTAAACCAGTGATACACAGTCGTTTTTGATGGAACTTCACCACCAAAAGTCGAAGTTAATTGATCTACGCACTGTTGTTGCGTTAAACCACGTCGAAAATCGTAATAAATCATAGCACGAATATTTTCACGAGTGAGTTCCATTTTTTCAGCGATATGACATTTTAAACCCAACAAAAACAAAACACTAATGTATATAAGAAAAAAAATATTAGCGGCCAGTATTTAAAAAAAGAACGAATATGTGCATGGAGGTCAGACATTGCGTTTAAAATTATTGGAATCCCAGATTCCGCATACATAAGTAGCAGCCTATGTATAAATGCGTATACGTTCGCCCTTAAAGGAATGATTAACTTTGCTTAACCGATAAGTTGGAAGTAGCAGTATATGTTGATTATGCAGTTTTCTGTCTGGAATGTCACTTTCAAAAAAATGGGTATATTTTTTCTGACACATTATGTTTTCGAATATATAGTGGGATGCTACAAAAATTGCCTAAACAATAAATAACACTAACTGCCCTCTTTTTACCAGACTACGGCGAAGCAAAAAGAGGATAATGATTTTGACAGGCAATGTAGGTATGTATGTATGTGTAGGTTCATCTGTTCCCTCATAGCTCCTGAATTACTGATTAGAACTGGACAAGTGACGTATCATTAGAAGCGCCTTGGCCCTTCGCCGGTTATAGGCTATATGACGTATCACTGAATCTAATGTAGCGCCCTCTAGCGTTCATAAAGTAGTGTGTTAAAAAATAAACTTGACATAAATATACCGTGTTGGGTATCATCTAAAAGAGCTTCAGTAGCACATTACAAATATGAATAAATTATAGCAGTTGCTTGCCCCAAAATAGTATAAATAAAAAAATAAGTATAAACTAAAACCCGACTACTGAAAAATCACGCTTGAAACCACGGCTATCCTGGATATTTTTTTGTTTAATACTTTTTAAAGCGTGTTTGTTGACTCAAGCCATGCATATGAGTTCGAGTCTAAACATATTATGTCTAATGTTAAACAGCCCTATTCCTAAGTTGCCTTGTACGACACCACATGGGAAGAGATGGGGTGGTCTAAATTCTACTCTGCCGGAAACCACGCGGCCAAGTGTGTAAAGTATAATAATAGTGATATGGGCACCCCATTGTAATTTAGAATCTATTGTAATTACTATGAAGGATTGATTTTAGTTAGTGCTCTTTACGAAAACTAACCTTTGCAATGGCACGACACGACATCAACGTGTGCCCAATGTGAGACAAATTAGACAGTGTTAACTTATTACATTGGTCGTTTGTGTTTTCACACAAATTACTCTGTTTGTTTAGGTAAACAATCTTGATGTGAATTTTAAATAAACTACTGGTCCTAATTCAGTAGTAGTCGCGATTTATTGTTAAACTGAGTTTTTAAACAGAAAGGGTGAAAAATTAAAGATATTGATAAATGCTTTACATTAAGTTTATTAATAATGGACACAAACAATAAAGTATCATTACACCAAATTACGCCTTCGATAGTCGCCAACATACAATATTAATTATTTCTTAAATTTTTATACATTTTTTTTCTCGTTCCTATACACCCAGGTGATGAATAGTGTAGTTTTTAACCTTAATATGTCGTGTTCTCTTAAGGATGGCGGCCGCGCGTGTCTCTCGTGCTGCGTCGCGTGCGAATCAGTAAGAGCGATCTTCTCCTCCCTCTCTACCTATACCTCCGTTTGTTGTACCTCCTTGGTACCTTCGTTTGCCATTGGTTTGTGCTGGAATGCTGTTCATATATTTATTCTGTTCTACAGTGAACAGAATGAGGCTGAAGTCTTAAAAGGCTTTTTTCTATTTTATTGATAGGGATTTTGATGCCCTGTCAATACATCATAGAAGAACGAAAAGAGCAATTCAGTTTCCTCATCTGGGGGCATGGTAGTCCTCTTCTTATTGATATGTGTCTCATGGGTAGTTTGTGATTCAGACAGGCGACGTTTGTTATTGTCATTTTTGTTTGTTTTGTCTTGAGGTATATTATGGGTTTCTTTTGCCTGGTTGTTGTTAGAGGTAGTCGTTGTGGGGGGATATATGGGGCGATATGCGTAGACGTAGGGGGAGTTGATGGGGAGGCTTGAGAACGGCACAGTGACGCGGCAGGTGTGGATGAGGTGGCCGCGTTGCGCGCAGCCGCTGCAGAACAGTTGGTCTTGCTCCTTGTACTGGTCGCACCTTTCGAGAGGCGCGTTGTTGTCGATCTGTTACAATGAAACATAATATGTTACTACACAAATATTAAACAAGTGAACAAAGGTAAGTATTTACTTCATAGTTGTTTATTAACAGACAGGTCAGTTATAATTAGGATAGTTGAGCGAACACCCCATTTCCAAGCTTGTTTATCATCTAAGTATTCTTGAATTTTTTATTAGCCTTTCAGGCACACTTTACTCTTTACTACATTTTTAAATTTATTCACAGGTCAATGTCTAATTTAATGAGGCAGCTTGTTAAAAACGCGTATATAGTTGCCCTGGAAAGAATGACTTTTTTAAGTCGACTACACAGACTACAAGATTGTTTTTGTGTCCGGTATTTGATTGTTGGCTGTCACATACTTGAAAATTATGAGATATTTTTTCTTACATACGGTAAGAATGTCTATTTATTGAAACTTTTCTCGTGGGCCCAAACTATAAATAACTTGCACAGCCTGTTTTCATAACCCAAATGAAAATAACGAAAATAGCTGAAATATACTATTTTAGTCGTATCCATGTCTGTCATGGCGTATGAGCCCGAACTTAATCTACTGGCTATTTTTTTCCGTATGTATCCCACTGTAGTTAAGCATCAATACTTAAGCCTAGAAATTCACAAGGTTCAACACTTGTCCATTGGTTGTACATTTGTTTGCACGTGTGTAACAGTAGATAGAGTAAATTTAATACACTTAGTTTTGTTCCCATTAAGGGAAAGTTTATGTGTACTAAACCAATGGACTACTCTTGTGATAGCACCATTCACTGCGTCATAATTATTTTGATGCATTTTAATTTTAAATATTAACGATATATCGTGAGCAAATAAAATAATACTATTTTTGTCTCTTATATATAAGTATTAAACACAAAAATGGTCCGAGTATCGAACCCTGTGGAACGCCCATTGAAACCATAGATCCTATTGATATAGATCACAAAAGACACTTCGTAAATACACGTCCTTTAGTAAACCCGAACTGTTTATCATGAAATAATTTCTTTTAACCAAAAGGGGACAGCATCTGTCCCAGAATTAGTTTCTCAAATACTTTAATCAAGGTCGGCAACACAGAAATGGGTCGGAATTTAGAAGTATCTGTGGCGCTGCCAACCTCTGACAGTAAAGAATGTGTATAAGACTTACCGTGTTGTGGTACCTGCGCCACAGGTCGGGGCAGTGCGAGGATGGGTGGCCGCGCTGGCCACACTCGGCGCAGGCGAGCGCGCCCCAGCCGCAGCAGTTGCGGCACATGGGCGAGTACAGCTCGTTGGGCGACCCGCACTGTAATTAACAATACACGTTAATATGCGCAGAAGCTTGTAATATTACAAATGTTAACATTTGTGAAAGGACAGTACAATAAAATTAAATTTAAAATTAATTCAACTAGAGGGTTTGCTGGAATAGAAAGATC
Source organism: Eilema griseolum (assembly GCA_963662185.1). Lineage (NCBI taxonomy): Eukaryota > Metazoa > Arthropoda > Insecta > Lepidoptera > Erebidae > Eilema > Eilema griseolum. Next base: position 24,116,845 of record OY759238.1, read on the forward strand.
ATGAAAATGTTTGCAGCCATGTTGGCTCGGTTCACCGTTCAGTTCGACTAATTTAAAAACGGCGAATGCTCAATGTGACAAGTCGATGCTCAAGTCTATCTATCAGCACTTTTGTTATAAAAATACACTAATTTCATTAAATTCAATACTTTATACTTTTCACCTTACAAGTGAATTAAATTAAATGGTTGTGTTAGGAGCGGGTTCACAGCGCTCTTTTGAGTGTAAGATATTCAACTCCAAAACTAGTATAACATCAATGCGGTACTTACATTAAGACAGATCTTAGTAGGACAGCGAGTTTCTAGATGTCCAGTGAGGCCGCACATGTAGCACACGGGTGGCTTCGTGGGGCAGGCGTCGTGTCGGTGTCCGGGCCGGTAGCAATAGTAGCACCTGTGAAGGAAATGGGTTCACAGGTTATTATGATGTTTTAAGTCTTGTAAAAGCCTGCGCCAGAGCCTAGAACATTGTTAAGCAGGTGCACTGACTAGCGTCGAAAGTTATGGTAGGACCCATTCAAAAAAATCCCTTCAGTCAAGTAACTTGAAGTACCTAGAGGTACGCAAAATAAAAAAACCTATACGCTGAATGCTTCAGCTAAAGCTTAAAACTAATAAACCAGTGATTTGATAAAATTAAGTACAAAGATAGATCAGACCTTGAGACTTTATATAGGCTATGTTTGGTAGCAGAGCCGCGGGTAACATGTAGTCTAATATAAAAATTAAGTTTAAACACTAAAAAACAATATATTCTATGGAAAAGTGGCATACGACCCCGTCTGTTCTTGATATTTTCTTGTTTAATACTTTTATTTTAAAGCGTAATCTTTCAGGAGTCAGGTTTTGGTTTCGAACCTTATTTTTATTTATATTATTTTGGGGCAAGCAACAACACTATAATTTATATCTATATATGATTGAAATGTGCTAATTAAGTGTCTTTTCATTTGATACAAAAAACGGCATATTTTTCTCAAATTGTTTTTTAACACAGAAGGTTTTGAGAGCTAGAGGGCGCCACATTAGATTCAATGACAAATCATGTAGCCTATAACCAGCGGACGACCAAGACGCATCATCATCGATATCTTATTTATCCAGTAAGAACTGGATAAATAAGTTATAAGAATGAGTAGTTGAGGAGCTATGAGGGAACAGATGAACCTACATACATACATTCGTTGCCTGTGAAAATACTGAAAATCCCTCCTTTGGCGTCGCCGTAGTCGGGTAAAAAGGAAACAAATGAAGTACTTACGTAATTATCCTCTCAGCCTGGGATGGCAGTCTATCCTTATCGTCAATCACCCATAAATGCTCGTCACCTAAAAATAAAGAACACTTCGTTAATTCCCAGTAACAAAACCTACACAATATGCTAATAAGTAATCAAATAGGGTCATTATCATCAATTAAAATATTAGTGCCATTAAAAACATTTTGAATAGATGAAATATAAGTAAGAAACAATTATTGGTGTTAAATATCTAACTTAAAACTACAAGTGAGGGAGTAATCTTATTGTTCCGTATAATTGTTGACTGGGATGGGATATAGGTACAATATTGGTGAGTGAATTATGCATCATTATTATATTCGGAACCAAAACTTCAGTCCTAACGGAAAGTCTTATGAATGATCAAACTGCAATATCTAACCGTTCATCTAAGGCGAGCCGCACACCAAAGCCACAAGCACACAGCAAATGCACCTCTATTGATTTATATTTACTCTGCGAATTCTTCTCAACATTTGGCACTGGAAGAATTTGCGGCATAAATACACATAATTGGTGCAAATACACTGGTTGTGTGCTTGCTGCCTTAGTATGCGACCTCTGTAACTCACCAAACGTCTGATATTATATAAACAGAAAAGAATACGCTAAGAAAATCTACAAAGTGAATTCAGTTTATCTACCTCTTAGCTTGAGTTCTAGAATGTGGATAAACATATTTAGGACCTGGAATCTCTCCGGACAAGATATAGAGTGCACAGCTAGTTGCAGTATAATGTATAATGATATTAAAAAATAACTTACGTCGCGTATTATTTGAAATCTCCTCGCCGCCAAAATTCTCGCCTCCCCAACTCTCGTTGTAAAATTTCTTCATCTCAGCCCGAACCGTTGCTCGACAGAATGTTCGTCGTTTACGTATCTTGTCCTTACTGTTCAAATGGTCAAAGTCCAAGTCATCCTCCAATATAGCAGGATATTTCGTGGACATGAACTTAGAAATAACACTTACAGCTTTTTCTTGATTTTCATAGTCTTCAGATTTAGTAAATCTAGACACGGTTACGACATTCTCAGTAATATCGGAGTCATCGATATTGCGAATAGTGATATATTTATCATTGTCGGTTAAGTCAACAAAAGCTGGACTACTAGCAAACACATTTCGTTCGACACTAGACACTTGTTCACACACTGGTTGATGTACTTCAATTTCCTCATCTTCATCACTCGATTCAAGCACTATTTGATTCACATTCTGCGACACTGGTGTCTGGAATATGGATAGGTCAACGGAGGGAAGGAGCTCAACGTCAATCATCGCATCTTCATCATTCGATTCAAGCACTTCATGGCGGAACATGTGAGATGATACGGAATCATCTTCAATAACTTCGATGGTCATTTTCATGTTCTGCGATACTGGTGTCTGGCATATGGACAGGTCAACTGAGGAGTCACACTTCTCTTTAGGCATAGTTGTTTGGTTTGTTTGTTTCAGATCCGTTTGTTTGCTGAAGGTAAGCGATGCGTGCGTAGGTTCTTCCTTCGTATTCATTTTCTCGTACAGGATCGTCGGCTCGTTGGTGGCACTTTTCGTGATATAGAATCCTTCGTTCTGGTTCTCTTTCGTTGGTCGCACAAATGCTACACTGATAATCTCACGACTTACTCTGTCCGTAGTTGAACAGCGAATGAAAGCCTAACCAGACTCCGCGTGCACCTAAACTGTTAAAGTGGTGGGAGCCGAGCAGGTAAATAAAATGAGCTTTTGTTGCTACGACCGCGTCCCACTCTCCATTGCGAAAGGGTGCAGAAGGTCGTTATCAGTTTTTGTAAAGAAAATGCATTTAATAGAACAATAGATAATAATTAAATCTAACATGCGCCTTTGTAAGCATTCTTGGATCCTGAAGTGATAAGGTACGCCAAACAATGAACTCACTCCATTCGTTGCGAGCATGGGATTTTAGGCGCTATCTAGAATTGTAAAGACTTATAGAAACACTATCAGAAACAGAATTGTTTGCCGTATTTGGCATGGTGGAATATTTTGATTATTATAGGACCTTTTAGTGGCAATGTGGTAATTTACTGTTTAAAATATTTATTGCTTTTTTTGCTATTTGAATTAAGATAGGTAATAGATAGGCAAGCTGTGGACAGGCGCTTTGCGACGCTATGCCCCCCTCTTAAATATTGTTTTATTCTTGTTATCAGTATTTGTTGTTATAGCGGCAATAGAAATACATCATCTGTGAAAATCTCAGCTGTCTATCACGGTTCATGAGATACACACTGGTGACAGACAGACGGACAGACAGACTGCGAAGTCTCAGTAATAGGGTTCCATTTTTACCCTTTGAACACGTAACCCAAAAATTTACTTATTGGAACAGTCTTCAACAACTCTTTAGCACCTATACGTTCCTAATAATGACAAGAAGGTACCTGTACTTCATTTCGTTAGGTACTTAACTGAAGGGATATAATCTTGATGTGTATTTTTACATAAACAAATATTGAACGAATATGCTTAAACTAGTGATTCGATTTCGGTTGTTAGTCACGTTTTATTTTAAAACTAAGTTTTTGAACAAAAAAATAATAATCACCTGAGTTTTTAAATGAAACATATTAAAAGACAACAATATTCGTTCCCGGCAGAGTAGAATTTGGACCACCTTATCTCTACCCATGCAGTGTCGTACAAGGCTACTAAGGAGTACGGATGTAAATCAGACAGATACAGCCCAGACTCGGCCTCAGATGCATAGTTTGAGTCAACAATAGTGCTCGGAAGACGGCAATAGGCTCACCCCCTAATTACGTGGGTCCGATTTCAATGATTGCTGAAATGTTATTCACCTCTGCCTAACCCTCCGGGGATAAAGGCCTGACTATACGTATGTGTATTTATGCAACATTATATTCCTTTAATTAATTAGCTAACCAAATGTAGACAGACACTCGTTCTGAAGTTATATTTATCTGAGGACATATTGACAGATTTACAATACAATACAATACAATATATCCTCAGTACCATTCTAGAATATGAGCCTAAGAGATTAAGTATATTCCTTGAACGGACAAGCTGGCGAGGTACCTCTCCATAATGTAACTAATGTACTTTTTTGTTGTTTCAGGTAAGCGCATTACTCTAATCTAAATGATTCCTTCTGATCAGGTACTGTAAAATTTGTGGACTAACGATAATGCAATCATATAACTTAAGTAGCCCACGCACACCTGTCCGCAAAGCAGTTTCTATAATTAGCACAATTAAACAAACCGCTCAGCCCGAGTTGTATTCAGGCCTCCGTCTCGACTGAAGGACTGACTTTTAACGCCTCCGAAACACGGAAGCGCTCTGGAAAAATACCACGAAGTGATCACTCATCCAAAAGTGCATGCGTGCCTACGTAGCTTAACCCACTTTAAGCTATGGTTAAGGTAGGTCGTTCACGGAACAGTGAGCGCCACTGGCTACTATCATCTCACATTAAATAGAATTATTTAAATATAACAAAACCTTAAATCAAGGACCATATCCTTAAATCAAGATAACTAAACTAAAAAGTAAACTTGACTAAGTCGGCCACTTGGCACTTGGATAATGCAGCTGACTGTAGTTTTATAATATGAAGCAAATACTAATAAGTAACATATTTCCGCCGGTCGCATGATATTATTGCTGGAGACAAAATGATTAATTGCATAGTTTTCCATGTGACCTGGCAAGTAAAATACTAGTAAATACCATTACCATAATGTGGAAGGATTATTTTTTAAATGTTTCTTTAAATATTTTTTCTTTAAATATTCAAGTACACGATGTTCGCATTCGGGCAGTTTCCGAGAATTGGCTTCACTCAAAGCATGCTAATATACATAGTATGTTTGGCGAGCAAGATAGGGATGTATATCGTACACGGGCTTTTTTTTTTTTTTTTTTTTTTTACGTGCGCAAAATCCCCACGGATACCTCCCCACCGGAGCCGGTGGAGGAGGTTATGTCGGACTCGAACCGACTAAAACGCACGCCGCCTGTGGGTCGTTTCGGTTGCCGAAGGTGAGGTTGACAGGCATATCCCTCGCACCCCGGCCGACCCAGGGCCATCTCTCACGATCTGGCCCTCTTCTCGGGTGTGGGGACCACAGAGTCCCCAACTCGTCCCCGGAAACGGGGAGGCGCGCCACGCGCGCCGCCGCCGCGGCCTGCTTCTGCAAGGGTGACAGGCGGCTTCACCTGTCACCCCCAGGCCGGCGCTCATGGGGGGCGGAGGTCGTTCATCGACCTCCGACGCCCGAGTTGCCTTCGTGCGCGGGCAGCTTGTCTAGCGATCCTTCGTCGCTCCCGCTGCCGCTCCCGCCCCGCCTCCTCCTTCACGAGCATTACTTGCTCGCAGAAGGAGGCGCCGGCCGCCCACGCATCCGCGCAGCGAACCATCGCCGCGAGCAAGGTGGAGAGCGTGAGAACCCTCACTCCCAGGGCCGCCACAAGCTCCCGCCTCGGCGTCTCCCACGCCGGACACTCGGTGAGCGTGTGCGGACCTGAGTCCTCGCTCGCGTCGCAGTGATGGCACTCGGACGTTGGCTCTTTCTGCATCCGACGCAGATACTTTCCGAAGCATCCGTGCTCGGTGATCATCTGCGTCAGACGGTACGAGAGGCTGCCGTGTGGCCTCTCTAGCCACTCTCCCATGATGGGTCTTACCGCCGTTACTACGGCGTGCCCTGCGCTTGGTTGCCCAAGTCGTCTCTCCCATTCTGCCACCATTTCCCTGTGGAGCCGGGATCTCACGGCCCGAATTTCTTCGGGCTCGGGATCGTGACCCCGCTCCCGCGCCGCCCTTCGGAACCTGTATAGCGCCGAAAGGCATCTCGCTTCCAGGATCCATGGTGGCGATCCGGCGAGGAGACTCGCCGCGTTGAATGATATCGTGCGGTACCCCCTTATGATGCGGCACGCCAACTTCCGCTGCGGACGCTGCAGCAGAAGCATGTGCCAATCACTCAGGGTGTCCGCCCACACGGGACACCCGTACAGGGCCATGGACCGCACGACACCCGCGTAGAGTCTCCTGCAGGAGTCATCCGGGCCCCTCAGGTTGGGCAGTAGCCGCGCCAGAGCGTTGGCTGTGCCCGCCAATTTGGGGCCCAGACTTCGGAAGTGCTTCCCGAAGTCCCACCGGCCGTCGAGCACGAGCCCCAGATATTTCATCTGGGGCTTGATGCCGATGAGAGTGCCTCCCACTGTGAGACTGGAACCAGGTGGTGGCGTGCGCCGAGGTCCATGAAAGAACATGGCCTCGGATTTATGCAAAGCCACCTCAAGGCCCAGCCGCCGGATCCGTTCCACGACTTGAGCAACCGCGGTCGTGGCCCTCAGGATCGCTTCGCGGTGTGTAGCTCCGCTCGCCGTCACTAGCGTGTCGTCCGCATAGCACGTGACGGCGGCGCCGTCCGCAAGCTCACCGCGAAGCACCCAGTCGTATCCAATGTTCCACAGTAGCGGCCCGAGAACCGATCCCTGTGGAACACCGCACGACATCTCACGATCGTACACGGGCTTATCATAAGCCAACTACCATAAATACGAGTACGACTGACGAGTAACATAATACAATAGTTTTTAAGGGAACAGATATGGGGACGATTTGTTTTTTGTTTAGAATGTTATCAGCTAAACACCTGTTAATAATTTCTTTTAAATTTGCAAATGCTCTTCGGCTAGTGTCATTGTTCTACGTTATTGCCAATTTAGATAAACCACAATAGCGTGGTATTTTGTTGCTATTATCATACAGAGGCCACACGTGTTATAACCGAAACGAATACTTGATCCACAGTTTGAAAGACAAATATTCAATTCATTAATTCTACATAATACGAGTATAACGTAGTTATAACTTATTGATGCCAATTTTATTCTACTCAAGCTAAGTTTATAACAACTTCCTCGGCGCTAGTGGAGAGAAACGGCACGAGTAACCTCTCTGCTATATTTTCTAGACGTCAATATGTAATAACAATTTCTTAAATTGAATGCAGACGAATTTGCATCTGTATCGTGACAAATTAATAATTGATAAGTAGATATGACGCTGAAGAGATCGAAACAAGCTTGATAGCAGATTAATTTTCACCCGGTTTATGATTTAGAAAAGGGTGGTGATGCCTGCTACGAGAGCCGAGAGCCTGCTCGTATCAAAATTGTTTTGATCTTTTCAGCATCAGCCGGGTATTGGACATAGTTTCTTTAATTGTACTTTATATTCTTCTTGTAATTTCGTTCATTTAATATCCTAGGCTATAAATTTGAGACATATTTTTTGGACAACATATATTTTGGCACTTATAGTTAACCATAAGCTTTTTCACATAATGTGTATCCAGGAACACTTGAACGATATGTACCTTTGATTTGAGACATCTATCATTGAAACCCGTGAGGTGGTTCGTAAGGTATGAGATAATGAGATAGTAAAGAATATGTATTACAAATATACATACATTCAACTTAACCCTTCTTAGCAGTCGGGTGAAAACTTTGAACTTATATAACAGAAGATAGCAGCCGCCTTCGACTTCGTACGCGTGGACCCGTTTTTCCCCCTCACGGGTGGAGTTTCGTAAAATACGTTCTTAGCGGATGTTAACACCTCATAAGGAACCTACCTGGTACATTTCGAGTCTGTACATTTTGTAGGTTCTGAGATTTCGTGATTAATCAGTGATTTGTATTTCACTTTTATGTGTAGCTAGATAAGAAGAGTAGGGTTGTGTCCTTTTTTGTTTTTATTATCGTAAACTGTAGATTTTACAATAATTAAATGAACTGTAACAGTGAAACTTTCTTCTGATAAATAGCTTTAAACATATTTGATTTTATAAATTCAATTTCTCGAGCCGCCCGAAAACTTACCGTACGAAATCGTGGAACGTAGTGACGTCACAGCGCACTGGCGCGTAGTTTAAATGTATGGAGTGCAAGAGAATATCGCATTTATCTCATTCTACGTTGCGTTTACATGTATACAGTGCCATAATAAGATTTAGACCTATTCTGGAATTAAAAATAATTAAAAGCCATAGTTTTAGTTTAGTTAGGCAGTATCTTAGTTTACTATGCATATTTCTTCATAGCAAAAGAGAGATATGAAATTAATAGATTAAAATTTTCGGTTATACAAGAACTTAGGGAAAAATATGACACCACTTGGAAGTTTATATATACTGATGGGTCAAAGAGTACTACAGGTTGTGGAGCCGCCTTTTATGTAGAAGCTTCAACTAATCTAACGCATAGAGGTTTGAAAATACAGGGGAAAGTTGGTATTATGGCGTTGGAGCTCATTGCGATCTCAGAGGCTCTTTCTTTCATTAGTAGATCTACGGATCTCACAAAAGTGATTATTTGTTCTGACAGTAAAAGTGCGCTATTTCATATTGCTCGATGTACTTCTAGCCATAGAGGTACACCGATAGCGTATGAAATAGTAGCTAACATAAACAATCTGACACAACAAGGAGTATCTCTGAGATTGCAATGGGTTCCATCCCACATAGGTATATATGGTAATGAAGAGGCTGACAAACTAGCCAAACAAGCATGTTTAAGTGGCGAAGAAATCGTTGTAACACCTTATTACTCCGAAATGATGTCTACTTACAGGAGGAAATGCTATAACATGTGGAAAGAATATTTTAATCAAATATCTCTAGAGAAGGGCATATGGTATAAGACCATACAATGTCAACCTCCTCCGATTCCCTGGTTTGTTAATAAAAAGTTACCTAGGAAATACACTCGAGAGCAATGAATCCGGGTCACTTAAAGAATGTTAAAAATCTCGGAAACTAAAAATGATAGGTTAATGCAATAAATTGTATTTAATAGACAATGTAATACTCCTTAAATGAAAGTAAAAAAAATATGAGTCACCATACATTTTATTAACACAAAATTACATAAAGAAAAAAACTGCTGATCTCTCCTTAAAACAAAAATAGGAAACATGAAATTTTTGAACTTTATTACGATTTTCTTGAATTTTAATACTTCGTATTGCCTCCTCGTGCTTCCATTACTGCGTTTACGCGGTTTGGCATGCTGTACACCAAGTTCCTTATACGATTTTGGGGAATATTCTCCCATTCCTCTGTGAGAGCAATTTTGAGCTCACGAAGCGTGATTGGGGGAGGGTTTCGTTGTTTTACGCATCTGCCTAGCTCGTCCCAAGCATGCTCGATCGGGTTGATATCCGGGCTGCGCGCTGGCCACAATTCACAATCCTACCTGTATGAGGTCTGGCATTGTCATGCATAAATATAGCATCCTCACCTAAATTGACCATAAATGGACCAACGTGATCATTGAGGATTTCTTCCACATATCTTACGCTAGTTAAAGAGCCGTTTTCTATGATCACCAGCTCTGTGCGACTTTCAGAAGAAATTCCGGCCCACACAAGTACAGACCCACCACCGTAGGCTACTTTTTCTTCGATGCATGCTTGCTTGAATCTTTCCCCTGGTCTTCGATACACTCTGTGTCTTCCATCGTGCTTGTAGAGCATAAATTTTGATTCGTCGGAGAACATAACTTTTGACCAATCTTCAATACTCCAATTTACGTGGCTCTGGGCATAACTTAGTCTCGAAATACGATGCCCACGCTCCAGTTTAGGGCCGTTTGCAGGTCTAAGGGGTTTTAAGTTAGATTCAGCAAGCCGACGTCTTACTGTCCATGCACTTGGGTTACTTCCTCCGAGGCGTCGAAACTGATTGGTGAGTTCAGTTCCTGTGAGAAAGCGATTTCGAAGCATGGTGTTCACCAAGTATCGGTCTTCTCGTGCTGTGGTACACCTGGTTCTGCCCGTTCCTGGTCTGCGTAGGTTAGAACCAGTTTCTTCGTAACGTCGGAGAACTCTTTGTACTGTTGACAGCGACACACCGACAGTCCTGGCTGTATCGCGCTGACTCCGGCCGGTTTCCAGCATTGTAAGTATTCTGGTGCATTCTTCAGGCGTAAGCGACATAATTTCAGCTTGATTAATGAATATAGAGCACTATCAACATGGTTTATGTACCCACATAAATGACAGATTACAAACAAAAGCAACACCAAATGCTGTAATTTCGTAGTTCCATCTTCGAAAGTGGCCCTTTTTCAAATTTGATTTTTTTATGATATAACTTTACAATAACTAAGAAGTTTTAATACCTTCATTTAAGGAGTATTACATTGTCTATTAAATACAATTTATTGCATTAACCTAGCATTTTTAGTTTCCGAGATTTTTAGGATTCTTTAAGTGACCCGGATTCATTGCTCTCGAGTGTATATAGTCATAGCACATAGAATTAGAAGTGGTCACATTTTATCAAATAAATTTAGATATTTAATGCGTATAACAACCTCTCCAAATTGCGAAACTTGAGGAGTAATGGAGGACGTACAACACATCCTCATGGAATGCGCGCGCTACAAGACTGGCAGAGACCAACTGATGGTAGACTCAGAGGTAAATAAGGCAGACATAGGTGCCCTCCATAAAATACTGACCACTCCTAATTCGGAGGAAGCATTCTATTTATATAGAATGCTTTCTATACAATAGTACTTACTCAATGTTTTAGTTTTAATATTTGTTAAGATAATACAATATGTACTAGCAGGGCGACATAATACTTCTTGTATAAAGTACTTAAATAAAGAAAAAAAAATGCATATTTTTAAATAAAATACTAAGACATTAAGTAGTATTGGTAAGAATTCGATGAGTCAGGAAACTACCCTATTAAACCCATGTTAAAATATGATACAAGACTCCACGTAGTGTATCTAATGCAACATACGCCATAATTATGGCGTCTTTGGAGAGGCCTGCATCATGATCAAGCAAGACACTCTTGTCTTTCAGATAATCATCTGGCCTATAGTATGCTTATTTACGTAAGGTGATCTTTATAAAGATTTTAAAATTGACTGTCAGGCCTACCAAGGATCGATTCAGACAGCTTTGATCCCGACAGAGTAAAATTTAGACCACCCCATCTCTTCCCATGCGTTCCGTTGTCGTACAACATCGGACAGATATTCCGCCTCAGATGCATGGCTCGTTTCAACAATTGTACCCCGAAGACGGCAATAGCACAGAATAGATTATAGTACTACGTACGTAATATGCTCACCCGTGGGACCGTATAAAATGATTGGTGAAATGTAGGTGTTAATTTTTGTTTTTTTTTTTTTTTTACGTGCGCAAAATCCCCACGGATACCTCCCCACCGGAGCCGGTGGAGGAGGTTATGTCGGACTCGAACCGACTAAAACGCACGCCGCCTGTGGGTCGTTTTGGTTGCCGAAGGTGAGGTTGACAGGCATATCCCTCGCACCCCGGCCGACCCAGGGCCATCTCTCACGATATGGCCCTCTTCTCGGGTGTGGGGACTACAGAGTCCCCAACTCGTCCCCGGAAACGGGGAGGCGCGCCACGCGCGCCACCGCCGCGGCCTGCTTCTGCCAGGGTGACAGGCGGCTTCACCTGTCACCCCCAGGCCGGCGCTCATGGGGGCGGAGGTCGTTCATCGACCTCCGACGCCCGAGTTGCCTTCGTGCGCGGGCAGCTTGTCTTGCGATCCTTCGTCGCTCCCGCTGCCGCTCCCGCCCCGCCTCCTCCTTCACGAGCATTACTTGCTCGCAGAAGGAGGCGCCGGCCGCCCACGCATCCGCGCAGCGAACCATCGCCGCGAGCAAGGTGGAGAGCGTGAGAACCCTCACTCCCAGGGCCGCCACAAGCTCCCGCCTCGGCGTCTCCCACGCCGGACACTCGGTGAGCGTGTGCGGACCTGAGTCCTCGCTCGCGTCGCAGTGAGCTCGCGTCGCAGTGATGCTCGCGTCGCAGTGAAATGTAGGTGTTAATTCACCTCTGCCTAACCCACCGGGAATAAAGATGTGGTTATGTGGATGTATTATAAATACGTTTACCCTTAAGGGAATTATTAACTTTGCTTAACCGATAAGTTGGAAGTAGCAGTATATGTTGATTATGCAGTTTTCTGTCTGGAATGTCACTTTTATAAAATTGGGTATATTTTTTCTGACCCACATTATGTTTTCGAATATATATTGGGATACTACAAAGATTGCCTAAACAATAAATAACACTAACTGCCCTCTTTTTACCAGACTACGGCGAAGCAAAAGGAGGGTAAAGATTTTGCCAGGCAATGTAGGTATGTATGTATGTAGGTTCATCTGTTCCCTCATAGCTCCTGAATTACTAATTAGAACTGGACAAATGACGTATCATTAGAAGCGCCTTGGCCCTTCGCTGGTTATAGGCTATATGACGTATCACTAAATCTAATGTAGCGCCCTCTAGCGTTCATAAAGTAGTGTGTTAAAAAATAAACTTGACATAAATATACCGTGTTTGGTATCATCTAAAAGAGTTTCATTAGCACATGACAAATATGTATAAATTATAGTAGTTGCTTTCTGTTTTCCAAAAAAATATTATGTTTCAGATTCGTACAAATTACTCTGTTTGTTTAGGTAAACAATCTTGATGTGAATTTTAAATAAACTACCGCTCAAACTAGTGGTCCGAAGTCGGTAGTAGTCGCGTTTTATTGTTAAACTGAGTTTTAAACGAAAAAATACCTTTAGTTAAATACCTAAGCAAACCTAGTTTAGTATTATGTGCTTGTGGCACAAAGGGTGAAAAATTAAAGATATTAATAAATGCTTTACATTAAGTTTATTAATAATGGACATAAACAATAAACTATCATTACACCAAATTACGCCTTCGATAGTCGCCAACATACAATATTATTTCTTAAATTTTTATACATTTTTTTCTAGTTCCTATACACCCAGGTGATGAATAGTGTAGTTTTCACCTTAATATATCGTGTTCTCTTAAGGATGGCTGCCGCGCGTGTCTCTCATGCTGCATCGCGTGCGAATCAGTAAGAGCGATCTTCTCCTCCCTCTCTACCTTTACCTCCGTTTGTTGTACCTCCTTGGTACCTTCGTTTGCCAGTGCTGGAATGCTGTTCATATATTTAATCTGTTCAACAGTAAACAGAATGAGACTGAAGTCTTAAAAAAGGCTTTTTTCTATTTTATTGATAGGGATTTTGATGCCCTGTCAATACATCATAGAAGAAGGAAAAGAGCAATTCAGTTTCCTCATCTGGGGGCATGGTAGTCCTCTTCTTATTGATATGTGTCTCATGGGTAGTTTGTGATTCAGACAGGCGACGTTTGTTGTTGTCATTTATGTGTGGAGTCGAAACTGATAAGTTATGGTCTTGAGGTATATTCTGGTTTTGCTCCGCCTGGTTGTTGTTAGAGAGGCTTGAGAACGGCACAGTGACGCGACAGGTGTAGTTTCGCAACGGAGAGTAGGACGCGGTCGTAATAACAAAAGCTCATTGTATTTACCTGCTCTGCTCCCACCACTTTAACAGTTTAGTTGCACGCAGAGTCTGGTTAAGCTTTCATTTGTTGTTTAACTACGGACGGAGTAAGTCGTGAGATTATTATCAGTGTAGCATTTGTGCGACCACCAAAAGAGAACCAGAACGAAGGATTCTATATCACGAAAAGTGCCACCAACGAGCCGACGATCCTGTACGAGAAAATGAATACGAAGGAAGAACCTACGCACGCATCGCTTACCTTCAGCAAACAAACGGATCTGAAACAAACAAACCAAACAACTATGCCTAAAGAGAAGTGTGACTCCTCAGTTGACCTATCCATATGCCATACACCAGTATCGCAGAATATTAAAATGACCATCGAAATTTTTGAAAATGTTGCGGAGTATAAAGTCATTGAATCGAGTGATGAAGATTTGAAGATTGAAGCCGTACAATCTCCCTCATTTGAATTATCCGTATTCCAGAGACCAGTGTCGCAGGGCATTCAACGGACCATTGAAGATGATTCCGTATCATCTCACATGTTTCGCCATGAAGTGCTTGAATCGAGCGATGAAGATGAGATGGTTGACGTTGAGCTCCTTCCCTCCGTTGACCTATCCATATTCCAGACACCAGTGTCGCAGAATGTGAATCAAATAGTGCTTGAATCGAGTGATGAAGATGAGGAAATTGAAGTAGATCAACCAGTGTGTGAACAAGTGTCTAGTGTCGAACGAAATGTGTTTGCTAGTAGTCCAGCTAGTGTTGACTTAACCGACAATGATAAATATATCACTATTCGCAATATCGATAACTCTGATAATACTGAGAAGGTCGTAACGGACGGAATGTGTCTCGATTTACTGAATCTGAAGACTACGAAAATCAAGAAAAAGCTGTAAGTGATATTTCTAAGTTCATGTCCACTAAGTATCCTGCGATATGACTTGGACTTTGACCATTTGAATGGTAAGGACAAGATACGTAAACGACGAACATTCTGTCGAGCAACGGTTCGGGCTGAGATGAAGAAATTTTACAACGAGAGTTGGGGAGGCGAGAATTTTGGCGGCGAGGAGATATCAAATAATATGCGACGTAAGTTATTTTTGAATATCATTATACATTATACTACAACTAGCTGTGCAATCTGTATCTTGTTCGGAGAGATTCCAGGTCCTAAATATGTTTATCCACATTCTAGAACTCAAACTAAGAGGTAGAAAAACTATATTCACTTTGTAGATTTTCTTAGCGTATTCTTTTCTTTTTATATAACATCAGACGTTTGGTGAGTTAGAGAGGTCCCATACTAAGGCAGCAAGCACACAACCAGAGTATTTGCACCAATTATGTGTAATTATGCCGCAAATTCTTCCGGTGCCAAATGTTGAGAAGAATTCGCAGAGTAAATATAGGTCAATAGAGGTGCATTTCCTGTGATCTTGTTGCTTTGGTGTGCGGCTCGCCTTAGATGAACGGTTAGATATTGCAGTTTGATCATTCATAATTTCGATGGTCATTTTCATGTTCTGCGATACTGGTGGCTGGCATATGGACAGGTCAACTGAGGAGGCACACTTCTCTTTAGGGATAGCAGTTTGGTTTGTTTGTTTCAGATCCGTTTGTTTGCTGAAGGTAAGCGATGCGTGCGTAGGTTCTTCCTTCGTATTCATTTTCTCGTACAGGATCGTCGGCTCGTTGGTGGCACTTTTCGTGATATAGAATCCATCGTTCTGGTTTTCTTTCGTTGGTCGCACAAATGCTACACTGATAATCTCACGACTTACACCGTCCGTAGTTGAACAGCGAATGAAGGCTTAACCAGACTCTGCGTGCACCTAAACTGTTAAAGTGATGGGAGCAGAGCAGGTAAATACAATGAGCTTTTGTTGCTACGACCGCGTCCCACTCTCCATTGCGGAAGGATGAAGAAGGTCGTTATCAGTTTTTGTAAAGAAAAGGCATTTAATAGAACAATAGATAATAATTAAACCTAACGTGCGCCTTTGTAAGCATTCTCAGAGCCCGAAGTGATAAGGTACGCCAAGCAATGAACTTACTCCATTCGTTTACCTGCGCGTGAGCATGGGATTTTAGGTGCTATCTATCATTAGAATGAAGATAGATATATCAAGCTGTGAAGAGGCGCTATGTACTTAACTGAAGGTATATAATCTTGACGTGTATTTTTACATAAGAAACGAATATGCATATAACATACAATATTAATTATTTCTTAAATTTTTATACATTTTTTTCTCGTTCCTGTACACCCAGGTGATGAATAGTGTAGATTTTAACCTTAATATGTCGTGTTCTCTTAAGGATGGCGGCCGCGCGTGTCTCTCATGCTGCATCGCGTGCGAATCAGTAAGATCGATTTTTTCCTCCCTCTCTACCTGTACCTCCGTTTGTTGTACCTCTTTTTTGCCATTGGTTTGTGCTGGAATTTTGTTCATATATTTATTCTGTTCTACAGTGAACAGAATGAAGCTGAAGTCTTAAAAGGCTTTTTTCTATTTTATTGATAGGGATTTTGATGCCCTGTCAATACATCATAGAAAAAGGAAAAGAGCAATTCAGTTTCCTCATCTGGGGGCATGGTAGTCCTCTTCTTATTGATTTGTGTCTCATGGGTAGTTTGTGATTCAGACAGGCGACGTTTGTTGTTGTCATTTATGTGTGGAGTCGAAACTGATAAGTTATGGTCTTGAGGTATATTCTGGTTTTGTTCCTCCTGGTTGTTGTTAGAGGTAGTCTTTGTGGGGGGATATATGGGGCGGTATGCGTAGACGTAGGGGGAGTTGATGGGGAGGCTTGAGAACGGCACAGTGACGCGGCAGGTGTGGATGAGATGGCCGCGTTGCGCGCACCCGCTGCAGAACAGTTGATATTGCTCCTTGTACTGGTCGCACCTTTCGAGAGGCGCGTTGTTGTCGATCTGTTACAATGAAACAATATGTTACTACACAAATATTAAACAAGTGAACAAAGGTAAGAATTTACTTCATAGTTGGTTATCAACAAACAGGTCAGTAATATATTAGGATAGTTGAGCGAACAGCCCATTTCCAAGCTTGTTTATCATCTAAGTATTCTTGTTTTTTTTAGTAGCCTTTCAGGCACAATTTACTATTTACTACATTTTTAAATTTATTCACAGGTAAATGTCTAATTTAATGAGGCAGCTTGTTAAAAACGCGTATACAGTTGCCCTGGAAAGAATGACTTTTTTAAGTCGACTACACAGACTACAAGATTGTTTTTGTGTCTGGTATTTGATTGTTGGCTGTCACAAAGTCTTGAAAATTATGAGATATTTTTTCTTACATACGGTGAGAATGTCTATTTCTTGAAACTTTTCTCGTGGGCCCAAATTATAAATAACTTGCACAGCCCCTTTTTATAACCCAAATGAAAATAGCTGAAATATACTATTCTAGTCTTATCCATGTCTGTCAAAGTCCTAATTTTTTTCACAGCGTATGAGCCCGAACCTAATCTACTGACTATTTTTTTCCGTATGTGATCCCCACTGTAGTTAAGCATCAATACTTAATACAGTTAGTTTTGTTCCCATTAAGGGACAGTTTATGTGTACTAAACCAATGGACTTGAGATTGCACCATTCACTTCGTCATAATTATTTTGATGCGTTTTAATTTTAAATATTAACGATATATCGTGAGCAAATAAAATAATACTATTTTTGTCCCTTATATATAAGTATTAAATACAAAAATGGTCCAAGTATCGAACCCTGTGGAACGCCCATTGAAACCATAGATCCTATTGATATAGATCTTTGTGATCTATATCAATAGGATCTATGGTGATACACTTCGTAAATACACGTCCTTTAGTAAACCCGAACTGTTTATCATGAAATAATTTGTTTTTACCAAAAGAGCATCTGTCCCATAATTAGTTTCTCAAATACTTTACTCATGGTTGGCAACACAGAAACGGGTCGGAATTTAGAAGGATCTGTGGCGCTGCCAACCTTTGACAGTAAAGAATGTGTATAAGACTTACCGTGTTGTGGTACCTGCGCCACAGGTCGGGGCAGTGCGAGGATGGGTGGCCGCGCTGGCCACACTCAGCGCAGGCGAGCGCGCCCCAGCTGCAGCAGTTGCGGCACATGGGCGAGTACAGCTCGTTGGGCGACCCGCACTGTAATTAACAATACACGTTAATATGCGCAGAAGTTCCTAATATTACAAATGTTAACATTTGTGAAAGGACAGTAAAAATTAAATTTAATTTAAAATTAAATCAACTAGAGGGTTTGCTGGAATAGAAAGATCATGAAAATGTTTGCAGCCATGTTGGCTCGGTTCGTCGTTCAGAACGACTAATTTAAAAACGACGAATGCTCAATGTGACAAGTTGATGCTCAAGTCTATTTATCAGCACCTTTGTTACAAAAATACACTAGTTTCATTAAATTAAATACTTTACATTATACTTTTCATCTTACAAGTAAATTAAATTAAATGGATGTGTTAGGAGCGGGTTCACAGCGCTCTTTTGAATGTAAGATATTCAACTCTAAAACTAGTATAACATCAATGCGGTACTTACATTAAGACAGATCTTAGTAGGACAGCGAGTTTCTAGATGTCCAGTGAGGCCGCACATGTAGCACACGGGTGGCTTCGTGGGGCAGGCGTCGTGTCGGTGTCCGGGCCGGTAGCAATAGTAGCACCTGTGAAGGAAATGGATGCAAAGGTTATTATGATGTTTTAAGTCTTGTAAAAGCCTGCGCCAGAGCCTAGAACATTGTTAAGCAGGTGCACTGACTAGCGTCGAAAGTTATGGTAGGACCCATTCAAAAAAATTCCCTTCAGTCCAGTACCTTGAAGTAGAGGTTCGCAATATAAACAAAAAAACCTGTAAGCTAAATGCTTCATAAAGCTTAAAACTAATAAACAATGATTTGATAAAATTAGGTACGAAGATAGATCAGACCCTTTTTTTTTTTACGTGCACATAATCCCCACGGATACCTCCCCACCGGAGCCGGTGGAGGAGGTTATGTCGGACTCGAACTGATTAAAACGCACGCCGCCTGTGGGTCGCCTTGGTTGCCGAAGGTGAGGTTGACAGGCATATCCCTCGCACCCCGGCCTCTCACGATCTGGCCCTCTTCTCGGGTGTGGGGACTACAGAGTCCCCAACTCGTCCCCGGAAACGGGGAGGCGCGCCACCGCCGCGGCCTGCTTCTGCCAGGGTGACAGGAGGCTCCACCTGTCACCCCAAATAGATCAGACCTTGAGACATTATATAGGCTATATTTGGTAGCAGAGCCGCGGGTAACATGTAGTCTAATATAAAAATTAAGTTTAAACACTAAAAAACAATTCATTCTATGGAAAAGTGGCATACGACCTCGTCTGTTCTTGATATTTTCTTGTTTAATACTTCTATTTTAGAGTGTGATCTTTCAGGAGTCAGATTTTAGTTTCTTATTTTATATTTATATTATTTTGAGGCAATGTGGTCTTTTCATTTGATACAAAAAACGGCATATTTATCTCAAATTGTTTTTTAACACAGAAGGTTATGACTGCTAGAGGTCGCCACATTAGATACAGGGACAAATCATGTAGCCTATAACCAGCAGATGACCAAGACGCACTAAACGATATCTTATTTATCCAGTAAGAACTGGACAAATAAGTTATAAGAATGAGTAGTTGAGGAGCTATGAGGGAACAGATGAACCTACATACATACATACGTTGCCTGTGAAAATCCCTCCTTTGGCGTCGCCGTAGTCGGGTAAAAAGGAAACAAATGAAGTACTTACGTAATTATCCTCTCAGCCTGGGATGGCAGTCTATCCTTATCGTCAATCGCCCATAAATGCTCGTCACCTAAAAATGAAGAACACTTTGTTAATTCCCAGTAACAAAACCTACACAATATGCTAATTAGTAATCAAATAGGATTATTATCATCAATTAAAATAAACACCTCAACAAAGTCTAGGGAACAAGATGACCCCAATTTTGTTTTTCGTGTAAATATTGTTTTGCAAATAACTGGCAGCAAATAAATAAAAATAGAATAAAGTAGATTACAGAGTTGTTCGAAATTTAAAATAAATTTAAATAAGTGATGATTTTCGAATATGGAGGGAAAACTTTTGAAAGTGTTTGATTGTGCAGTTTCTCTGAGGCAAAATAAAAATTATTTTCTTTGATTGTAAATAACGTTTATTATCAATAATACGTCTTTTACGTATGGTTTGCGCATTTTTGTGACTGTAGTCATCATGTCACGTCGTCATTTAAGTCGCGAAGAGATGTTAAGGGCTGTTGGTATGCTGCAAGCTGGACGAACTCAACGCGACGTAGCGGATGCTGTCAACACCCAACCAAGCGTAATTTGCAGATTATGGGCACGCTACAGGTCTACAGGGGATGTTGCCGAACGTCACAGGGGACGAAATAGGGTTACTACCCCGCGACAAGATCGTTTCTTGCAAAACTCCGCAAGGCGGCAATGCACGATTACTGCTCGTCAGTTGGTCGCAGGCCTCCAGTCTCAGCATCAAGTGGTTATTAGCGATCAAACTGTCAGGAGAAGACTACACGAAGCCAATCTTCATGCTCGCAGACCGCTTAGGGTTCCAGCTCTTCGACGTGGAAATCGAGGTCGTCGCTTATTGTGGGCTAACGCACATTTACAGTGGACCGACCATCAATGGGCACGGGTTCTGTTTTCCGACGAATCTCGCTTCGGTTTTCATCCTGATTCGAGAAGAGTGCGTATATGGCGAGTTCCTGGACGTCGGAATCGTCTCCAGAATCCTCAAGAAGTTCATCCTTACCAAGGTGGAACAATCATGGTATGGGCTGGAATTCGGCTTGGTGGAAGGACCGACCTCGTTTGGATACAGGGCAATTTGAATGCAATCCAATACATTCAGGAGGTTATACACCCCATGGTAATCCCTCATCGACAGCAGTTCGGTCAAGATTTTATGTTCATGCAAGATAATACACGGTCACACACCGCGAGGGTAGTGGTCAATGCGTTAAGCGAGCACGATATGACGACGTTGGAATGGCCTGCTCAGTCTGCCGACCTCAATCCCATAGAGCATGCCTGGGATTTGCTTGGGAGAAGAGCTTTCAGTGATTCTTTGGAAAATCTGAACACTGAAGAACAACTTTTTTTTTACACCTTCGCAGTGTATGGAGCCATATTCCACAGCCGATGATTGACAATCTCATACTAAGTATGCCACGCCGTTGTCGAGCTGTTGTTAATGCTTTAGGAGGTCCTACAGATTATTAAAAACGTTTAAAGTACGGTTAATTACTGTACTTCTTACTACCTCGTTATTTTTGTGCCTAGTCATAGAAGGTTGTAATACTCAATATTAGCACTATTCAATTCTTTCTTAAAAAAAAAATTGATATGAGAATGTTTTTATTAAAATTAAAATTAAAAACGGTATAAAAATACCCTTCTATTGATATAAAACACTCACTATTACAAGAAAGGGTTTTTAAATAAAAACTAGAAATGTCCTTGTTCCCTAGACTTTGTTGATGTGTGTATTAGTGCCATTAAAAACATTTTGAATAGATGAAATTTAAGTAAGAAACAATTGGTGTTTAATATCCAACTTAAAACTACAAGTGATGGAGTAATCTTATTTTTCCGTATAATGGGTGACTGGGCTAGGTGTACAATATTGGTGAGTAAATTATGAATCATTATTATATTCGGAACCAAAACTTCAGTCCAATGGACATATTTTTTCCAACGGGCTAACGGAAAGTCTTATGAATGACCAAACTGCAATATCTAACCGTTCATCTAAGGCGAGCCGCACGCCAAAGCAGCAAGCACACAGGACCTATATTTACTCTGCGAATTCTTCACAACATTTGGCACTGGAAGAATTTGCGGCATTAATACACATAATTGGTGCAATTACATTGGTTGTCTGCTTGCTGCCTTAGGATGCGACCTCTGTAACTCACCAAACGTCTGATATTGTATAAAAAGAAAAGAATACGCTAAGAAAATCTACAAAGTGAATATAGTTTATCTACCTCTTAGTTTGAGTTCTAGAATGTGGATAAACATATTTAGGACTAGGAATCTCTCCGGACAAGCTACAGATTGCACAGCTAGTTGTAGTATAATGTAAAATGATATTCAAAAATAACTTACGTCGCGTATTATTTGATATCTCCTCGCCGCCAAAATTCTCGCCTCCCCAACTCTCGTTGTAAAATTTCTTCATCTCAGCCCGAACCGTTGCTCGACAGAATGTTCGTCGTTTACGTATCTTGTCCTTACCGTTCAAATGGTCAAAGTCCAAGTCATCCTCCAATATAGCAGGATATTTCGTGGACATGAACTTAGAAATATCACTTACAGCTTTTTCTTGATTTTCATAGTCTTCAGATTTAGTAAATCCAGACACAGTTACGACATTCTCAGTAATATCGGAGTCATCGATATTGCGAATAGTGATATATTTATCATTGTCGGTTAAGTCAACAATAGCTGGACTACTAGCAAACACATTTCGTTCGACACTAGACACTTGTACACACACTGGTTGATCTACTTCAATTTCCTCATCTTCATCACTCGATTCAAGCACTATTTGATTCACATTCTGCGATACTGGTGTCTGCAATATGGATAGGTCAACCGAGGGAAGGAGCTCAACGTCAATCATCTCATCTTCATCACTCGATTCAAGCACTTCATAGCGGAACATGTGAGATGATACGGAATCATCTTCAATAACTTCGATGGTCATTTTCATGTTCTGCGATACTGGTGTCTGGCATATGGACAGGTCAACTGAGGAGTCACACTTCTCTTTAGGCATAGTTGTTTGGTTTGTTTGTTTCAGATCCGTTTGTTTGCTGAAGGTAAGCGATGCGTGCGTAGGTTCTTCCTTCGTATTCATTTTCTCGTACAGGATCGTCGGCTCCTTGGTAGCACTTTTCGTGATATAGAATCCTTCGTTCTGGTTCTCTTTTGGTGGTCGCACAAATGCTACACTGATAATCTCACGACTTACTCCGTCCGTAGTTGAACAGCGAATGAAAGCTTAACCAGACTCTGCGTGCACCTAAACTGTTAAAGTGGTGGGAGCAGAGCAGGTAAATACAATGAGCTTTTGTTGCTACGACCGCTTCCCACTCTCCATTGCGAAAGGGCGAAGAAGGCCGTTATCAGTTTTTGTAAAGAAAATGCATTTAATAGAACAAAAGATAATAATTAAACCTAACGTGCGCCTTTGTAAGCATTCTTGGAACCTGAAGTGATAAGGCACGCCAAACAATGAAATCTCTCCATTCGTTTACCTGCGCGAGAGCATGGGATTTTAGGCGCTATCTAGAATTGTAAAGACTTATAGAAACACTATCAGAAACAGAATTGTTTGCCGTATTTGGCATGGTGGAATATTTTGATTATTATAGGACCTTTTTAGTGGCAATGTGGTAATTTACTGTTTAAAATATTTACTGTTTTTTTAACTATTGGAATGAAGATAGGTATATCAAGATGTGGACAGGCGCTATGCGACGCTATGCCCCCCTCCCCCCCTTAAATATTGTTTTATTCCTGTTATCAGTATTTGTTGTTCTAGCGGCAATAGAAATACATCATCTGTGAAAATCTCAGCTGTCTGGCTATCACGGTTCATGAGATACACCCAGACAGACAGCGAGGTCTCAGTAATAGGGTTCCATTTTTACCCTTTGGACACGTAACCCTAAAACTTTACATATTGGAACAGTCTTCAACAACTTTTTAGCACCTATACGTTCCTAATAATGACAAGAAGGTACCTGTACTTCATTTCGTTAGGTACTTAACTGAAGGGATATAATCTTGATGTGTATTTTTACATAACCAAATATTAAACCAATATGCTTAAAGTAGTGATTTGATTTACGTTTTTAGTCGCGTTTTATTTTTTAACTAAGTTTTTAAACAAAAAAATAATGTTCATCTGAGTTTTTAAATGAAACATATTAAAAGACACAACAGTATTCGTTCCCGGCAGTGTAGAATTTGGACCACCCTATCTCCTCCCATGCAGTGTCGTACAAGGCTACTAAGGAATACGGATGTAAATCAGACAGATATATACAGCCCAGTTTCGGTCTCAGATGCATAGTTTGAGTCAATAATAGTGCTCAGAAGACGACAATAGGCTCACCCCCTAATTACGTGGGATCGATTTCAATGTTTGCTGAAATGTGTATGTTTATTCACTTCTGCCTAACCCTCCAGGGATAAATGCGTGATTATACGTATGTGCATTTGTGCAACATTATTTACCTTTAATTAATTAGGTAACCAAGTGTATAATATATATATAGACAGTCACTCGTTCTGAAGTTCTATATATCTGAGGACATATTGACAGATTTACAATACAATACAATATGTCCTCAGTACCATTCTAGAATATGAGCCTAAGAGATTAAGTATATTCCTTGAACGGACAAGCTGGCGAGGTACCTCTCCATAATGTAACTAATGTACTTTTTTGTTGTTTCAGGTAAGCGCATTACTCTAATTGAAATGATTCATTCTGATCAGGTACTGTTAAATTTGTGGACCAATGATAATGCAATCATATAATCTCAGTAGCCCAAACACACCTGTCCGCAAAGCAGTTTCTATTATTAGCACAATTAAACAAATCTCCCAGCCCGAGTTGTGTTCAGGCCTCCATCTCGACTGAAGGACTGACTTTTAACGCCTCAGAAGCACGGAAGTGCTCTAGAAAAAAAAAACCACGAAGCGATCACTCATTCAAAAGTGCAAGCGTGCCTACGTAGCTTAACCCACTGGTCGTTCACAGAACAGTGAGCGCCACTGGCTACTATCATCTCACATTAAATAGAATTATTTAAATATAACAAAACCTTAAATCAAGGACCATAACCTTAAATCAAAGATGGTGCACTAATTGCTTAGAAAACATTAACCGCTCGGGAAGTTTGTGTGGTCCAGGTTATTAGCTGAAGCCTGGAAAACTTAACTAAGTCGGCCAATTGGCACTTGGATAATGCAACTGACTGTAGTTTTATAATATGAAGCAAATACTAATAAGTAACATATTTCCGCCAGTCGCATGATATTATTGCTTGAGACAAAATAATTAATTGCAAAGTTTTCTATGTAAAATACCGGTAAATACCATTAACACAATGTGAAAGGATTATTATATATTTAAATGTTTCTTTAAATATTCTAGTATACGATGTTCGCATTCGGGCAGTTTCCGAGAATTGGCTTCACTCAAAGCATGCTAATATACATAGTATGTTTGGCGAGCAAGATAGGGGTGTATATCGTACACGGGTTTATCATAAGCCAACTACCATAAATACGAGTACGACTGACGAGTAACATAATACAATAGTTTTTAAGGGAACAGATATGGGGACGATTTGTTTTTTGTTTAGAATGTTATCAGCTAAACACCTTTTAATAATTTCTTTTAAATTTGCAAATGCTCTTCGGCGAGGGTCATTGTTCTACGTTATTGCCTATTTAGATAACGCACAATAGCGTGGTATTTTGTTGCTATTATCATACAGAGGCCACACATGTTATAACCGAAAGGAATACTTAATCCACAGTTTGAAAGACAAATTTTCAATGCATTAATTCTACATAATACGAGTATAACGTAGTTATAACTTATTGATGCCAATTTGATTCTACTCAAACTAAGTTTATAACAACTCCTCGGCGCTAGTGGAGAGAAACGGCACGAGTAACCTCTCTGCTATATTTTCTAGACGTCAATATACATATAATAACAATTTCTTAAACTGAATGCGGACGAATTTACATCTGTATCGTGACAAATTAATAATTGGTAAGTAGATATGACGCTGAAGAGATCGAAACAAGCTTGATAGCAGATTAATTTTCACCCGGTTTATGATTTACAAAAAGGTGGTGATGCCTGCTACGAGAGCCGAGAGCCTGCTAGTATCAAAATTGTTGACGAAGGATCGCAAGACAAGCTGCCCGCGTACGAAGGCAACTCGGGCGTCGGAGGTCGATGAACGACCTCCGCCCCCCATGAGCGCCGGCCTGGGGGTGACAGGTGCAGCCGCCTGTCACCCTGGCAGAAGCAGGCCGCGGCGGTGGCACGCGTGGCGCGCCTCCCCGTTTCCGGGGATGAGTTGGGGACTCTGTAGTCCCCACACCCGAGAAGAAGGCCAGATCGTGAGAGATGGCCCTGTGTCGGCCGGGGTGCGAGGGATATGCCTGTCAACCTCACCTTCGGCAACCAAAACGACCCACAGGCGGCGTGCGTTTTAGTCGGTTCGAGTCCGACATAACCTCCTCCACCGGCTCCGGTGGGGAGGTATCCGTGGGGATTTCGCGCACGTAAAAAAAAAAAAAAAGTATCAAAATTGTTTCGATCTTTTCAGCATCAGTCGGGTATTGGACATAATTTCTTTAATTGTACTGTATATTCTTCTTGTAATTTCGTTCATTTAATATCCTAGGCTATAAATTTGAGACATATATTTTGGACAACATATATTTAGACACTTATAGTTAACCATAAGCTTTTTCACATAATGTGTACCCAGGAACACTTGAACGATATGTACCTTTGATTTGAGACATCTATCATTGAAATCCGTGAGGTGGTTCGGTCGGAAGGTATGAGATAATGAGATAGTAAAGAATACGTATTACAAACATACATACATTCAACTTAACCCTTCTTGGCAGTCGGGTAAAAACTTTGAACTTATATAACAGAAGATAGCAGCCGCCTTCGACTTCGTACGCGTGGACCCGTTTTCCCCCTCACGGGTGGAGTTTCGTAAAATGCGTTCTTAGCGGATGTTAACACCTCATAAGGAACCTACCTGGTTCATTTCGAGTCTGTACATATTGTAGGTTCTGAGATTTCGTGATTAATCAGTGATTTGTATTTCACTTTTATGTGTAGCTAGATAAGAAGAATAGGGTTGTGACCTTTTTTGTTTTTATTATCGTAAACTGTAGATTTTACAATAATTAAATGAACTGTAAAAGTGAAACTTTCTTATGATAAACGCTCCACACGAAATCGTGGAACGTAGTGACGTCACAGCGCACTGGCGCGTAGTGAAAATGTAGGGAGTGCAAGAGAATATCGCATTTATCTCATTGTACGTTGCGTTTACACGTATACAGTGCCATAATAAGATTGATTTGAAATTTAATAAGTTATAAATTTTGCTTTATTTCAATATTTTAGATTTAGACCTATTTTGGGAATTAAAAATAATGAAAAGCCGTAGTTTTAGTTTAGTTAGGTAGTATCTTAGTTTACTATGCATATTTTTAGATAAAATACTAAGACATTAAGTAGTATTGGTAAGAATTCGATGACTCAGGAAACTGCCCTATTAAACCCATGTTAAAATATGATACAAGACTCCACGTAGTGTATCTAATGCAACATACGCCATAATTATGGCATCTTTGGAGAGGCCTGCATCATGATCAAGCAAGACACTCTTGTCTTTCAGATAATCATCTGGCCTATAGTATGCTTATTTACATAAGGTGATCTTTATAAAGGTTTATAAATTGACTGTCAGGATACCAAGGATCGATTCAGACAGCTTAGATCCCGACAGAGTAAAATTTAGACCACCTTAGACCACCCCATCTCTTCCCATGCGTTACGTTGTCGTACAACATCAGACAGATATTCCGCCTCAGATGCATGGCTCGATTCAACAATTGTACCCAGAAGACGGCAATAGCACAGAATAGATTATAGTACTACGTACGTAATATGCTCACCCGTGGGCCTGTATAAAATGATTGGTGGAATGTAGGTGTTAATTCACCTCTGCCTAACCAACTGGGAATAAAGATGTGGTAATGTGTATGTATTACGAGGGCTGCTACTTATGTATGCGGAATAGAAAAAATAAACAAATGTATATGGCTCAATATACTTTTATTGTTTTTCAAAGTATTCTCCACTATGATCGATGCACTTTTGCATTCGATAAAACCAATTTTTAAAACACTTTTCCACTCTGATTGAGGTATAACGTGCTGTTTGAACGCGTCTACGGCATCTTCACGGGTCGAAAATCGTTGACCATTAATTTATTCTTTACATTTGGGAATAAATAGAAATCATTGGGAGCCAAATCAGGGCTGTACGGTGGATGACCCATTAATTTTATTTTTTGACCATCCAAAAATGTAGTTGTTTCCTGAGATGTATGACAGCTGGCATTGTCATGGTGAAGTATGATTCTGCGTCGCTGGTTGTTTTTGCGTATTTCTTCAAATACTTCTGGCAAACAAATGGTCATGTACCACTCCGAATTAACCGTTCTGCGATTCTCCAGTGGTATTGTAGCCACATGGCCATTAATACCAAAAAAGCAGGCCACCATTTGCTTTACAGTGCTTTTTGCACGAGCCACTTTCGTAAGGTTTGGCTCATTTTGAAACACCCAAACTTTTGATTGTTGTTTAGTTTCGGGATCGTACGCGTAGATCCAGGATTCGTCACCTGTGTAGATATTATAACAGATTTTGAGTCGCCTCCGTTGAATTTTTTTTCTTGCACCATTCGATGCGAGCATCTTTTCGATCCTCAGTTAAGTGCGGGATCCAACACGAACAATTTTTTTTTACAGACAAATGTTCATGTAATATTCTATGAATGCTCGTCATACATATGCCCAGAATGGCCTCTATCTCGCGATACGTAACATGGCGGTCTTGCATTATTAGTTTTCGCACAGCTTCAATATTTTGTGCCACAACCACCGATTTCGGGCGACCTTCTTTAACTTCGTCCGTGAGCTTAGTCCGCCCGCGATTAAACTCACTAAACCAGTGATACACAGTCGTTTTTGATGGAACTTCACCACCAAAAGTCGAAGTTAATTGATCTACGCACTGTTTTTGCGTTAAACCACGTCGAAAATCGTAATAAATCATAGCACGAATATTTTCACGAGTGAGTTCCATTTTTTCAGCGATATGACATTTTAAACCCAACAAAAACAAAACACTAATGTATATAAGAAAAAAAATATTAGCGGCCAGTATTTAAAAAAAGAACGAATATGTGCATGGAGGTCAGACATTGCGTTTAAAATTATTGGAATCCCAGATTCCGCATACATAAGTAGCAGCCTATGTATAAATGCGTATACGTTCGCCCTTAAAGGAATGATTAACTTTGCTTAACCGATAAGTTGGAAGTAGCAGTATATGTTGATTATGCAGTTTTCTGTCTGGAATGTCACTTTCAAAAAAATGGGTATATTTTTTCTGACACATTATGTTTTCGAATATATAGTGGGATGCTACAAAAATTGCCTAAACAATAAATAACACTAACTGCCCTCTTTTTACCAGACTACGGCGAAGCAAAAAGAGGATAATGATTTTGACAGGCAATGTAGGTATGTATGTGTGTGTAGGTTCATCTGTTCCCTCATAGCTCCTGAATTACTGATTAGAACTGGACAAGTGACGTATCATTAGAAGCGCCTTGGCCCTTCGCCGGTTATAGGCTATATGACGTATCACTGAATCTAATGTAGCGCCCTCTAGCGTTCATAAAGTAGTGTGTTAAAAAATAAACTTGACATAAATATACCGTGTTTGGTATCATCTAAAAGAGCTTCAGTAGCACATTACAAATATGTATAAATTATAGCAGTTGCTTGCCCCAAAATAGTATAAATAAAAAAATAAGTATAAACTAAAACCCGACTACTGAAAAATCACGCTTGAAACCACGGCTATCCTGGATATTTTTTTGTTTAATACTTTTTAAAGCGTGTTTGTTGACTCAAGCCATGCATATGAGTTCGAGTCTAAACATATAAATGTCTAATGTTAAACAGCCCTATTCCTAAGTTGCCTTGTACGACACCACATGGGAAGAGATGGGGTGGTCTAAATTCTACTCTGCCGGAAACCACGCGGCCAAGTGTGTAAAGTATAATAATAGTGATATGGGCACCCCATTGTAATTTAGAATCTATTGTAATTACTATGAAGGATTGATTTTAGTTAGTGCTCTTTACGAAAACTAACCTTTGCAATGGCACGACACGACATCAACGTGTGCCCAATGTGAGACAAATTAGACAGTGTTAACTTATTACATTGGTCGTTTGTGTTTTCACACAAATTACTCTGTTTGTTTAGGTAAACAATCTTAATGTGAATTTTAAATAAACTACTGGTCCTAATTCAGTAGTAGTCGCGATTTATTGTTAAACTGAGTTTTTAAACAGAAAGGGTGAAAAATTAAAGATATTGATATATGCTTTACATTAAGTTTATTAATAATGGACACAAACAATAAAGTATCATTACACCAAATTACGCCTTCGATAGTCGTCAACATACAATATTAATTATTTCTTAAATTTTTATACATTTTTTTTTTATTTTTTTTTTTTTTATATATAGGACACGCCAATTTGACCTCACCTCGCCTGATGGTAAGCTAAAGGCAAAGTCGCAGGAAAGAGCGTCACCATTACAGACACTAAGTGCTACAATGGTGGCACTCAGCTTGGCGGCCTCATCAGATGCTTTTTCACGCCCCGCTTAAAGGCCCCGGGACTGTAGGAAGAAGGAAACACGTGTGCTGGTAATGAATTCCAGGTCTTGGTGGTGCGGCAAAAAAAAGAGTCTCCGAACCGCTTGGTTCTTGCTCGTATATTCTGCACAGTGTGAGGGTGACATCTAAGGCCTGCACGTGTTGTCCTATGTAGGAAAGGAGATGGTGGGATTAGTTTTCTCGTTCCTATACACCCAGGTGATGAATAGTGTAGTTTTTAACCTTAATATGTCGTGTTCTCTTAAGGATGGCGGCCGCGCGTGTCTCTCGTGCTGCGTCGCGTGCGAATCAGTAAGAGCGATCTTCTCCTCCCTCTCTACCTATACCTCCGTTTGTTGTACCTCCTTGGTACCTTCGTTTGCCATTGGTTTGTGCTGGAATGCTGTTCATATATTTATTCTGTTCTACAGTGAACAGAATGAGGCTGAAGTCTTAAAAGGCTTTTTTCTATTTTATTGATAGGGATTTTGATGCCCTGTCAATACATCATAGAAGAAGGAAAAGAGCAATTCAGTTTCCTCATCTGGGGGCATGGTAGTCCTCTTCTTATTGATATGTGTCTCATGGGTAGTTTGTGATTCAGACAGGCGACGTTTGTTATTGTCATTTTTGTTTGTTTTGTCTTGAGGTATATTATGGGTTTCTTTTGCCTGGTTGTTGTTAGAGGTAGTCGTTGTGGGGGGATATATGGGGCGATATGCGTAGACGTAGGGGGAGTTGATAGGGAGGCTTGAGAACAGTGACGCGGCAGGTGTGGATGAGGTGGCCGCGTTGCGCGCAGCCGCTGCAGAACAGTTGGTCTTGCTCCTTGTACTGGTCGCACCTTTCGAGAGGCGCGTTGTTGTCGATCTGTTACAATGAAACATAATATGTTACTACACAAATATTAAACAAGTGAACAAAGGTAAGTATTTACTTCATAGTTGTTTATTAACAGACAGGTCAGTTATAATTAGGATAGTTGAGCGAACACCCCATTTCCAAGCTTGTTTATCATCTAAGTATTCTTGAATTTTTTATTAGCCTTTCAGGCACACTTTACTCTTTACTACATTTTTAAATTTATTCACAGGTCAATGTCTAATTTAATGAGGCAGCTTGTTAAAAACGCGTATATAGTTGCCCTGGAAAGAATGACTTTTTTAAGTCGACTACACAGACTACAAGATTGTTTTTGTGTCTGGTATTTGATTGTTGGCTGTCACATACTTGAAAATTATGAGATATTTTTTCTTACATATGGTTAGAATGTCTATTTCTTGAAACTTTTCTCGTGGGCCCAACTATAAATAACTTGCACAGCCCGTTTTCATAACCCAAATGAAAATAATGAAAATAGCTGAAATATACTATTTTAGTCGTATCCATGTGTGTCAAAGTCCTAATCTTTTTCACAGCGTATGAGCCCGAACTTAATCTACTGGCTATTTTTTTCCGTATGTATCCCACTGTAGTTAAGCATCAATACTTAAGCTTAGAAATTCACAAGGTTCAACACTTGTCCATTGAGTTGTACATTTGCTTCCACGTGTGTAACAGTAGATAGAGTCAATTTAATACATTTAGTTTTGTTCCCATTAAAGGGAAAGTTTATTTGTACTAAACCAATGGACTACTCTTGTGTTTGCACCATTCATTTTGTCATAATTATTTTGATGCGTTTAAATTTTAAATATTAACGATATATCGTGAGCAAATAAAATAATACTATTTTTGTCCCTTATATATAAGTATTAAATATAAAAATGGTCCAAGTATCGAACCCTGTGGAACACCCATTGAAACCATAGATCCTATTGATATAGATCACAAAAGACACTTCGTAAATACACGTCCTTTAGTAAACCCGAACTGTTTATCATGAAATAATTTGTTTTAACCAAAAGGGGACAGCATCTGTCCCAGAATTAGTTTCTCAAATACTTTAATCAAGGTCGGCAACACAGAAATGGGTCGGAATTTAGAAGGATCTGTGGCGCTGCCAACCTCTGACAGTAAAGAATGTGTATAAGACTTACCGTGTTGTGGTACCTGCGCCACAGGTCGGGGCAGTGCGAGGATGGGTGGCCGCGCTGGCCACACTCGGCGCAGGCGAGCGCGCCCCAGCCGCAGCAGTTGCGGCACATGGGCGAGTACAGCTCGTTGGGCGACCCGCACTGTAATTAACAATACACGTTAATATGCGCAGAAGCTTGTAATATTACAAATGTTAACATTTGTGAAAGGACAGTACAATAAAATTAAATTTAAAATTAATTCAACTAGAGGGTTTGCTGGAATAGAAAGATCATGAAAATGTTTGCAGCCATGTTGGCTCGGTTCACCGTTCAGTTCGACTAATTTAAAAACGGCGAATGCTCAATGTGACAAGTCGATGCTCAAGTCTATCTATCAGCACTTTTGTTATAAAAATACACTAGTTTCATTAAATTCAATACTTTATACTTTTCACCTTACAAGTGAATTAAATTAAATGGTTGTGTTAGGAGCGGGTTCACAGCGCTCTTTTGAATGTAAGATATTCAACTCCAAAACTAGTATAACATCAATGCGGTACTT
This sequence comes from Eilema griseolum, assembly GCA_963662185.1. Classification (NCBI taxonomy): domain Eukaryota; kingdom Metazoa; phylum Arthropoda; class Insecta; order Lepidoptera; family Erebidae; genus Eilema; species Eilema griseolum. The sequence goes on from OY759238.1 coordinate 24,149,741, forward strand.
ACATTAAGACAGATCTTAGTAGGACAGCGAGTTTCTAGATGTCCAGTGAGGCCGCACATGTAGCACACGGGTGGCTTCGTGGGGCAGGCGTCGTGTCGGTGTCCGGGCCGGTAGCAATAGTAGCACCTGTGAAGGAAATGGATGCACAGGTTATTATGATGTTTTAAGTCTTGTAAAAGCCTGCGCCAGAGCCTAGAACATTGTTAAGCAGGTGCACTGATTAGCGTCGAAAGTTATGGTAGGACCCATTCAAAAAAATCCCTTCAGTCAAGTAACTTGAAGTACCTAGAGGTACGCAAAATAAAAAAACCTATACGCTGAATGCTTCAGCTAAAGCTTAAAACTAATAAACCAGTGATTTGATAAAATTAAGTACAAAGATAGATCAGACCTTGAGACTTTATATAGGCTATGTTTGGTAGCAGAGCCGCGGGTAACATGTAGTCTAATATAAAAATTAAGTTTAAACACTAAAAAACAATACATTCTATGGAAAAGTGGCATACGACCTCGTCTGTTCTTGATATTTTCTTGTTTAATACTTTTATTTTAGAGCGTAATCTTTCAGGAGTCAGGTTTTAGTTTCGAACCTTATTTTTTATTTATATTATTTTGGGGCAATGTGCTAATTAAGTCTTTTCATTTGATACAAAAAACGGCATATTTATCTCAAATTGTTTTTTAACACAGAAGGTTATGACTGCTAGAGGGCGCCACATTAGATTCAGGGACAAATCATGTAGCCTATAACCAGCGGACGACCAAGACGCATCAAACGATATCTTATTTATCCAGTAAGAACTGGATAAATAAGTTATACGAATCAGTAGTTGAGGAGCTTTGAGGGAACAGATGAACCTACATACATACATACGTTGCCTGTGAAAATCCCTCCTTTGGCGTCGCCGTAGTCGGGTAAAAAGGAAACAAATGAAGTACTTACGTAATTATCCTCTCAGCCTGGGATGGCAGTCTATCCTTATCGTCAATCGCCCATAAATGCTCGTCACCTAAAAATAAAGAACACTTTGTTAATTCCCAGTAACAAAACCTACACAATATGCTAATTAGTAATCAAATAGGGTCATTATCATCAATTAAAATATTAGTGCCATTAAAACATTTTGAATAGATGAAATATAAGTAAGAAACAATTGGTGTTAAATATCTAACTTAAAACTACAAGTGATGGAGTAATCTTATTGTTCCGTATAATTGTTGACTGGGATGGGATATAGGTACAATATTGGTGAGTGAATTATGCATCATTATTATATTCGGAACCAAAACTTCAGTCCCATGGACATGTTTTTTCCAACGGGCTAACGGAAAGTCTTATGAATGATCAAACTGCAATATCTAACCGTTCATCTAAGGCGAGCCGCACACCAAAGCAACAAGCACACAAGAAATGCACCTCTATTGACCTATATTTACTCTGCGAATTCTTCTCAACATTTGGCACTGGAAGAATTTGCGGCATAAATACACATAATTGGTGCAAATACACTGGTTGTGTGATTGCTGCCTTAGTATGCGACCTCTCTAACTCACCAAACGTCTGATATTATATAAAAATAAAAGAAAACGCTAAGAAAATCTACAAAGTGAATATAGTTTATCTACCTTATTATTTATTATTATTATTATTATGGAATATAAAATAGAAACAATATCTCAATTCTAAGTAATCTACACAGAAATAATATTAAATAATTTATAAATATTAAATACAATAAAAATAAAATAACTATTATACAACTTATAGCTAAGAACAATTAAAATGCGTCGTAGAATTCCTCCGCATCGCATGCCTCTTGTGGCAGCGTTCCCAGAAGACTGGCAGCATTGCCACGTTGTATGGCAATGCTTATTCTCTGACCTAAAAAGAGGCCAGCCTTCTGGTCACGAGAAGCGTCGACCATACGCTTCGCAATCTCACGGAAGAGGTTGCGAGCGCTCGGACCCCATGACCCCAAAGTCTCGACTCCAAACGGCACAAATTCATAATCTCCGATGAGATTGGAGTATTTGCGCCGCTTGAGAGCCTCTGCAGAAGCAGCAGCAGCTCCAGCACAGCCAGCCGTGCTAGTTATATGGGTAGGAGCCATGGTATCAACGCATGTGGCGTCCCACACCAGAGTCCTACCCATCTTCCATGGCATTAACGACATGCCATCCGGTCTCTTGCCATCGTCACGCGCCAAACCGTTTGGTTCTAGTACAGCTGGTACACCGGCGGTGACAAGAGCACGGCGGATTATGTCATTGAGGCTGGCGTGCCGTGGAATTCGCCCTGCGCTCCTGCAGCACGACAGACCATGGTGTCCGAGTCTGTCAACGGCTTCTCCACAGCGGCATTGATGCGGAGAAACACACGGCGCGCCTAAACGGAGACAAGTTGCGATGCGGAAGGTAGTGTCATCTAACATAGTCCCTACGTTAGATGACGGAAGAGCTTGTAGCCAAAGACCCGATTCCCACACTCCAACCGCCAGTAAACGGGCACGCTCAGCAGCATTGGAACATGTATTTAGTAATTTTTTTCCAACTAAGCTGCAGAGCGGCCCGTCCCACTGACGCTGTGAGAAGAGGTTCCTTGGGAGATCGGTGTTTGGACATGCAATTTTCCAAGCGTTCACTGCATCAGTCTTACACAATACTTCAGAATTAACTAGTGTAGGTGCAAGGATTTTCCTAGTTAATTCTTCGGTACTGTGGACTGAAGACAGGAACGCTGGTAAGCTGACATCTGAAATTTTGCGAATACCGAGCCCACCCAAGCGAATCGGTAGAGTCGCTTGTAGTAAAGCTCGGTCATCCAAGGCCACATTTAAAATTTTGGTGAGGGTATTTTCTATAATTTCGTCCATTTTTTTCAAAATCGTTAAATGTTTAAAAAATGGCGTTGATCGTAGGGCATGGGTGAATTTTGGAACGAATAGGCAATACCGAAGAATAGTGAAAGCCGAGTGTATATTAATTTTGAGTAGGCGATCCGAAATGTCACTAAAATTTTGAATTTTTTCCTCTATAAATGGGGTATAGGCATCTTCTAGGATTGGGGACCCGAGGAGACGTAAAGAGTCTTTTTCTAAAATTTTGATGGTGGGAGCTATGGAATTGAATTTAGAGATAGTAGAAATTTTGTCCGAAACGTCGTTTAAAAAAATCTCGCATTTGCTGTCATTTAGTTCTAAACCAATTAATCTAAATTCATTTTTAATAAATGCCAAATCTTGTAAAACTGTCTCCACATCTCCCCCTAGAGTATCCCCTTTATCTACCTCGTAGTTTGAGTTCTAGAATGTGGATAAACATATTTAGGACTTGGAATCTCTCCGGACAAGATACAAAGTGCACAGCTAGTCGTAGTATAATGTAAAATGATATTCAAAAATAACTTACCTCGCGTATTATTTGATATCTCCTCGCCGCCAATAATTTCGATGGTCATTTTCATGTTCTGTGATACTGGTGTCTGGTATATGGACAGGTCAACTGAGGAGTCACACTTCTCTTTAGGCATAGTTGTTTGGTTTGTTTGTTTCAGATCCGTTTGTTTGCCGAAGGTAAGCGATGCGTGCGTAGGTTCTTCCTTCGTATTCATTTTCTCGTACAGGATCGTCGGCTCGTTGGTGGCACTTTTCGTGATATAGAATCCTTCGTTCTGGTTCTCTTTCGTTGGTCGCACAAATGCTACACTGATAATAATCTCACGACTTACTCCGTCCGTAGTTGAACAGCGAATGAAAGCCTAACCAGACTCCGCGTGCACCTAAACTGTTAAAGTGGTGGGAGCCGAGCAGGTAAATAAAATGAGCTTTTGTTGATACGACCGCGTCCCACTCTCCATTGCGAAAGGGTGCAGAAGGTCGTTATCAGTTTTTGTAAAGAAAATGCATTTAATAGAACAATAGATCATAATGAAATCTAACATGCGCCTTTGTAAGCATTCTTGGATCCTGAAGTGATAAGGTACGCCAAACAATGAACTCACTCCATTTGTTTACCTGCGCGAGAGCATGGGATTTTAGGCGCTATCTAGAATTGTAAAGACTTATAGAAACACTATCAGAAACAGAATTGTTTGCCATATTTGGCATGGTGAAATATTTTGATTATTATAGGACGTTGATGTCGTGTCGTGCCATTGCAAAGGTTAGTTTTCGTAAAGAGCACTAACTAAAATCAATCCTTAATAGTAATTACAATAGATTCTAAATTACAATGGGGTGCCCATATCACTATTATTATACTTTACACACTTAGCCGCGTGGTTTCCGGCAGAGTAGAATTTGGACCACCCTATCTCTTCCCATGCGGTGTCGTAGAAGGCGACTAAGGAATACGGACGTTTAACATCAAACAGATATATACAGCCTAGACTCAGCCTCAGATGCATAGTTTGAGTCAACAATAGTGCTCGGAGGACGACACTAGGCTCACCCCCTAATTACGTGGGACCGATTTCAATGATTGCTGAAATGTGTATGTTTATTCACTTCTGCCTAACCCTCCGGGGATAAAGGCGTGATTATACGTATGTGTATTTATGCAACATTGTTTACCTTTAATTAATTAGCTAACCCAGTGTAGACAGACACTCGTTCTGAAGTTCTATTTATCTGAGGACATATTGACAGATTTACAGTACAATACAATCTGTCCTCAGTGCAATAAGTATATTCCTTGAACGGTTGACAAGCTGGCGAGTTACCTCTCCATAATGTAACTAATGTACTTTTTTGTTGTTTCAGGTAAGCGCTTTACTCTAATCTAAATGATTCATTCTGATCAGGTACTGTAAAATTTATGGATAATGCAATCATATAACCTCAGTAGCCCACACACACGCCTGTCCGCAAAGCAGTTTCTATAATTAGCACAATTAAACAAACCGCCCAGCCCGAGTTGTGTTCAGGCCTCCGTTTCGACTGAAGGACTAACTTTTAACGCCTCCGACGCACAGAAGCGCTCTGGAAAAATACCACGAAGCGATCACTACACAGCGATCCAAAAGTGCAACCGTGCTTACGTAGCTTAGCCCACTGGTCGTTCACAGAACAGTGAGCGCCACTGGCTACTATCATCTCACATTAAATAGAATTATTAAAATATAACAAAACCTTAAATCAAGGACCATAACCTAAAATTAAGGATGATGATTGCTTAGAAAACATTAACCGCTCGGGAAGTTTGTTTTGTTTTGTTTGTCCAGGTTATTAGCTGAAGCCACAAAAACTTAACTAAGTCGGCCAATTGGCACTTGGACAATGCAGCTGACTGTAGTTTTATAATATGAAGCAAATACTAATAAGTAACATATTTCCGCCGGTCGCATGATATTATTGCTTGAGACAAAATGATTGATTGCAAAGTTTTCCATGTGACCTGGCTAGTAAAATACCAGTAAATACCATTAACATAATGTGGAAGGATTATTTTTTAAATGTTTGTTTAAATATTTTTTCTTTAAATATTCTAGTACACGATGTTCGCATTCGGGCAGTTTCCGAGAATTGGCTTCACTCAAAGCATGCTAATATACATAGTATGTTTGGCGAGCAAGATAGGGGTGTATATCGTACACGGGTTTATCATAAGCCAACTACCATAAATACGAGTACGACTGACGAGTAACATAATACAATAGTTTTGAAGGGAACAGATATGGGGACGATTTGTTTTTTGTTTAGAATGTTATCAGCTAAACACCTGTTAATAATTTCTTTTAAATTTGCAAATACCCTTCGGCGAGTGTCATTGTTCTACGTTATTGCCAATTTAGATAAACCACAATAGCGTGGTATTTTGTTGCTATTATCATACAGAGGCCACACGCGTTATAACCGAAACGAATACTTGATCCACAGTTTGAAAGACAAATATTTAATTCATTAATTCTACATAATACGAGTATAACGTAGTTATAACTTATCGATGCCAATTTTATTCTACTCAAGCTAAGTTTATAACAAATCCCTCAGTCCGAGGTGGAGAAGAGTCGCGAACAACTTGTGTCTGAAATTGAGTCTACTCTCTCTCTGGAGTATCTGATTGGGGACGACTAAACCTAGTCCAATTCAACCCCACTAAGACACAAGTATGTGTATTCACCGCTAAGAAAACCCCATTCATTGTGGCGCCGCAATTCCTGGGCACACCGCTTACCATCTCCTCGAGTATAGGGATCCTTGGTGTCGATATCTCCAGTGACGTCCAATACCGAAGTCATTTGCGGGACAAGGTTAAGTTGGCATCAAGAAAGCTCGGAGTGCTCAACAGGGCGAAGCAGTACTTCACTGCGGGGCAGCAACTCCTTCTTTATAAAGCACAGGTCCGGCCTCACATGGAGTACTGCTGTCACCTTTTTGCTGGAGCACCTGCATACCAACTTGACCCCTTCGACTCAGTGCAAAGACGGGCATTGAGGCTGGTTGACAATCCCATACTCACAGGTAGTGTGGAACCTCGTAGCCTTAGGAAGGATTTTGCCTCACTGTGTGTGTTCTACCGCCTATACAATGGTTTATACTCAGATGAATTGTTTTACATGATGCCCGTAGCTACATTCTATCATCGCACCTCTCGCCATAGGTAGGGAATTCATCCTCACACATTGCGACCTGAGACGGTGCGCACTGTGCGGTATGAAAGAAACTTCATCCCACGCACACTCAAGCTGTGGAATGACCTCCCTGCTGCGGTTTTCCCAAGCGCCTACAATATGGGGTTCTTCAAGAGGGGCATCAGAAGGTTTCTTCATGGTCGGCAGCGCGAGTGTGACAGCCCTGGTGTTGCATACGTCCATAGGCCACGGTAACCGCTTCCCATCAGGTGGGCCGTGTGCTTGTCTGCCAACTAAGTGGTATATAAAAAAAAAAAACTCCTCGGCGCTAGTGGAGAGAAACGACACGAGTAACCTCTCTGCTATATTTTCTAGACGTCAATATATAATAAGAATTTCTTAAACTGAATGCGGACGAATTTACATCTGTATCGTGACAAATTAATAATTGGTAGGTAGATATGACGCTGAAGAGAGCGAAACAAGCTTGATAGCAGATTAATTTTCACCCGGTTTATGATTTACAAAAGGGTGGTGATGCCTGCTACGCGAGCCGAGAGCCTGCTCGAATCAAAATTGTTTCGATCTTTTCAGCATCAGTCGGGTATTGGACATAATTTCTTTAATCGTACTTTATATTCTTCATGTAATTTCGTTCATTTAATATCCTAGGCTATAAATTTGAGACATATATTTTGGACAACATATATTCAGACACTTATAGTTAACCATAAGCTTTTTCACATAATGTGTACCCAGGAACACTTGAACGATATGTACCTTTGATTTGAGACATCTATCATTGAAATCCGTGAGGTGGTTCGGTCGGAAGGTATGAGATAATGAGATAGTAAAGAATACGTATTACAAACATACATACATTCAACTTAACCCTTCTTGGCAGTCGGGTAAAAACTTTGAACTTATATAACAGAAGATAGCAGCCGCCTTCGACTTCGTACGCGTGGACCCGTTTTCCCCCTCACGGGTGGAGTTTCGTAAAATGCGTTCTTAGCGGATGTTAACACCTCATAAGGAACCTACCTGGTACATTTCGAGTCTGTACATATTGTAGGTTCTGAGATTTCGTGATTAATCAGTGATTTGTATTTCACTTTTATGTGTAGCTAGATAAGAAGAATAGGGTTGTGACCTTTTTTGTTTTTATTATCGTAAACTGTAGATTTTACAATAATTAAATGAACTGTAAAAGTGAAACTTTCTTATGATAAACGCTCCACACGAAATCGTGGAACGTAGTGACGTCACAGCGCACTGGAGCGTAGTGAAAATGTAGGGAGTGCAAGAGAATATCGCATTTATCTCATTGTACGTTGCGTTTACACGTATACAGTGCCATAATAAGATTGATTTGAAATTTAATAAGTTATAAATTTTGTGGTGGCGCATGGCCGAGTGCGGTAATGGACTGTATTGCGGGAAGTAGCTAACTGTTCCATTGACGCTTTACACACAAAAGACAGGTGGTCGGGTTGCCGCGGGAGTGATCCAAGCAATGAATGCAACCCGAGAAATTAGGAGAGGATGCACTAACCTTCACGACACACGTGTTTTCATCGCAGCCGGTACACGGATCTTCTCTTCCTTGCTCAGGAGCTGCCGTCAGCATCACTAGATCACTTGAGGAACACACGAGAGGCACAATCCGATCGGTAAAGGTCTATGAAGCGGTAAAAATGTAACAAATATTAATCATTTTTGAGAGACGCGAGCGCGGTCCGTCATTACGCTGGCTAGTTCAAAGCGAGACTGAGTGTCTATATTTCACAAATGGCGGACGGAAGCTACATCTATGGTTAGTGCGGAAGGGGAGACGGGTATAAAAGGAGTGTGTTTCCGTGTCAAAAATACAGTTTCCACTTCGGCGCAACCATTCCCCCCGGCTTGAAGGGTTACCTTCGAAACGACAAATGCGAAACAAATCTAAAGTCTAATCTAAATCTAGGTTTGGGAAATAACAACTAAAATATAAACCTAGATTGGAGCTCGTGCCTACTGCTGGCTAGGCAGCGGGCAGAGGCGAACAAACAACACAACGCAACAGTCTCGACCAAGACGAGACGCGATTAGCCAACAACAAAATAAGGGTCTCTTCACGTGGGACCGATACAACAAGCGAGTGCTTCTTCTCCTCGGGTGGTTCGGAAACCGTAGTGGGATTGAATTGACTAACTGGCCACCCATCTAACGCGGCATGAATCCAGGACGGTCCACCAAACCACAACGGGTGATCCAAAATTTGCGAAGGAAGCAATCCACGAGAGAGACAATCGGCTGGGTTGTCGGTGGCAGCAACGTGAAAGAGATTATGTGGCGCCAATTCAGATTGAATTTTGCCACTCTATTAGCGACGAATGTGTCCCAACGATGGGGCGAAGAGTGGGCCCAACACAAAGCGACTGTTGAGTCCTAAAAGCTAAAATTCTACTAATATTAATGCGAAAATTTACAATTATGTCAAATAAATTACCTTAAAGATTCCGACCACAATACAAAATGTCATTAAGCGACACGGAAGTGCTAGTCTTAGCACTGCCATCCAAAACTACGCGGAGTTTTAGTAGTAAGCTTATCTTCTCTAATAACTCCGCGGTGCGGGATAATGTACGAAGGCTGGGTCCCGCCAGTGTCCGCAGGCGCAGGTGAGATGTAACCTTTATCTAAATATTCATTAACAACCTCATCATAGGCCCGCTTCGACTTTGGGGACGCCTGCATCTTTCGTTCCAAACAAAGAAAGCGTTTTTCAGCGGATACACGGGAGCCACCGAGTGAAAACTTGCGGATGGTAGACTCCAGTGGCGGCTCGACGGTGCAACAGAACGAAGCAGTCGAGTGACTAAAACTATCTATAGAAGCGGGTGCGGAACCAATTATAACAAAACCAAGAACTGTTTCCAGTGCGTGCGGAGCGGGGTACGTCGGTCCCCCTTGAACCTTACGTGATAACTGGAGGTGCGGGAGAATCGAAGCGCCGATCAATATATCGACGACTCCAGGAACAGCGTAAGTCTCATCTGCTAAAGGCAAGTCTTTAAATTTCGTTAATAAAGACGTGTCAACCGGGACGGTAGGCAACTGTTCAGCTATTCTATCTATAACGAGCGAATCCATGTCAAACCAAATATTATTATTAAAACGAGATCTAAACCTTGTTTTAACGGTGCCACGAACAGCTGACTGTAAGCTTCCAAAACCCTTCACCACTGAGCGGGTTGAACGCTTATCAACATTGAAACCAAGACGCCGACAACAATCTTGAGTAATAAAATTACTTTGCGAAGCGCCATCTAACAGCGCTCGAACAATGCGCGGCTTACCTAATGCATCAACAATAACAACGCGAGCGGTCGCAAGACACACAGTAGTGAGTGCAGCACTAGCGGAGAACGAACACAAGGTGACGTCATCCGCGGCGGTCACCGGGCGGGCCGGAGCGCGCGCGAGCGCGGGCTGCGGCTGCGGCGCAGGCTGCCGTGTGTCACCGCTCGACGAGCCAACCGTGCTCACATTGGATGCGGCATTACTATTCTCAAAATGAAGCAAAGTGTGGTGTCTCGCTTGACATTTGCGACAACTATTTCTACTATTACATAAAACAACGCGGTGTTTAGTACCGAGACAATTAAAACAAAAATTATTAGCGCGAACAAATTTATAACGATCACTAGGCGACAATTTTAGAAAACCAGGACACCTGTACAGTTGCGAATGATGAGTGCTACACAAAGAGCAAACAGGTGACTGTACACGTGCTGGTGCGGTACTAACATAAGTATGAGTTGACCTCAGTGACCTCGATGACGCATCTACTTTGCGTGCAGAATCAACAACTATCTTCGCGCCTTCATGTTTCGATGAAGAGCGCTGCAATACTTTTATATGCTCGCGAACAAAACTTTCTAAGTCTTCGAACTTAGGAATTCTATTGCCGCGATGATCCGACTCAAACAAACGAATGGTTTCGGAATCTAATTTCCTTAAACCCATATACAAAAATACGAAGTCGCAGAGGTCATCAATCTTTAGGTTCTTTACGGCGCGAACAGCTGACGCGAAAGTATCTAGAAATTTCTCTAAGTTTTGATCGTTACATGCCGCAATAGATTTCAAATCAAACATCTGATCTAAATAGGCGTTAGCTACCGATCTTTTATCCTCATACCTAGCTTTCAAAGTATTTAAAATTAAATTATAATTCTCGGCACTAAACGTAATTCCAGCGCAAACGGTTATAGCTTTACCAGTCAATTTTTCAACGAGATAATGCAACTTTTCGTGATCTGTCAACGAATCGTTCTTATCTATTGTATTCTCAAAACTATCTATAAATAGACACCAATTGCGAATGTTACCATCAAACTCGGGTATTTGAATTGGTGGCAACTTAGGTCGGTCGCGAGTGGGGTTGGGTAGGTCAGCCGGCTTCTCCAAACTCCTAGCGACGCGTTTGATACGACAATACAAATCGTCAAACGACGACAAGGCTTGATAACTCACTGAGTAATCGGGATTCAAATTCAACTCTAAAACGTTGATGTCATGTACTAAGGTTTCGAAATCCGCGCGTAGACTATCTAAGTTTTCTATAGAACACAAGAACGAATCTCTGATGACCAAATCAGAGGTTTTAAGTGCATTATCATAAATCGATTGTACGCGAGAGTAAATCATTTCTTTTTTAGCGTATAAAAGTTTCAATTGAACCTTACCGGTCTTATCAACCTTTGGGGACATGTTTACAATTAAATCTCAAACTAAAGTGCGGTAAACAACAAATATGAAATGACTTAATCCTAGCGGTACAGAGCAGCGAGGCGGCGCGAGCGACACTCGGCAGATAGGTAGGTACCTACAACTGTGAATGCACGCTTGAACAAACGCGCATAGCAACAAGGTCGTACCTACGCGATGGTCGCTGTCTAGGTTCAACTATTATTTCCGAGATTAAGTATTGCGTAATATCTATTCAAATCAAAATACTTTCGTATGAATTGGAATGAGGTACAACCACGTGTCTACCCACGCAGGTACCAGGCAAATACGACGCGAGCCGAGAACAACGTAATTGAAAAAAACAAAACAAAGCCAAATGCGTTAGGTATTACACTGTGCCTATGCACTAGGGTGTCTAGTATACCTAAGATCTAAGCCTAAATGCCTGGATGCGGGGTTTTCCACTAAAATAACCAGGTATTTAGGCGCGGTGCGAAAATTGTGAACTACGATTAAGTGTTGATATGATACCTAACCTATTTATGTATTAGGTAGGTACAATGCGAGCCAGCGGCGAACGGACAACAAATTCTAAGCCTAAATGTCTGGATGCGGGGTTTTCTACTAAAATAACCAGGCACTTAGGTGCGATGCGCTTATTCCCATTAGAATAATAACAAAATACGAACTACGGCTAAGAATCCGGCTCGAAGGACCAAAAATGGTGGCGCATGGCCGAGTGCGGTAATGGACTGTATTGCGGGAAGTAGCTAACTGTTCCATTGACGCTTTACACACAAAAGACAGGTGGTCGGGTTGCCGCGGGAGTGATCCAAGCAATGAATGCAACCCGAGAAATTAGGAGAGGATGCACTAACCTTCACGACACACGTGTTTTCATCGCAGCCGGTACACGGATCTTCTCTTCCTTGCTCAGGAGCTGCCGTCAGCATCACTAGATCACTTGAGGAACACACGAGAGGCACAATCCGATCGGTAAAGGTCTATGAAGCGGTAAAAATGTAACAAATATTAATCATTTTTGAGAGACGCGAGCGCGGTCCGTCATTACGCTGGCTAGTTCAAAGCGAGACTGAGTGTCTATATTTCACAAATGGCGGACGGAAGCTACATCTATGGTTAGTGCGGAAGGGGAGACGGGTATAAAAGGAGTGTGTTTCCGTGTCAAAAATACAGTTTCCACTTCGGCGCAACCATTTTGCTTTATTTCAATATTTTAGATTTAGACCTATTTTGGGAATTAAAAATAATGAAAAGCCGTAGTTTTAGTTTAGTTAGGTAGTATCTTAGTTTACTATGCATATTTTTAGATAAAATACTAAGACATTAAGTAGTATTGGTAAGAATTCGATGACTCAGGAAACTGCCCTATTAAACCCATGTTAAAATATGATACAAGACTCCACGTAGTGTATCTAATGCAACATACGCCATAATTATGCCATCTTTGGAGAGGTCTGCATCATGATCAAGCAAGACACTCTTGTCTTTCAGATAATCATCTGGCCTATAGTATGCTTATTTACATAAGGTGATCTTTATAAAGGTTTATAAATTGACTGTCAGGCCTACCAAGGATCGATTCTGACAGCTTAGATCCCGACAGAGTAAAATTTAGACCACCTTAGACCACCCCATCTCTTCCCATGCGTTACGTTGTCGTACAACATCAGACAGATATTCCGCCTCAGATGCATGGCTCGATTCAACAATTGTACCCAGAAGACGGCAATAGCACAGAATAGATTATAGTACTACGTACGTAATATGCTCACCCGTGGGACTGTATAAAATGATTGGTGGAATGTAGGTGTTAATTCACCTCTGCCTAACCAACTGGGAATAAAGATGTGGTAATGTGTATGTATTACGAGGGCTGCTACTTATGTATGCGGAATAGAAAAAATAAACAAATGTATATGGCTCAATATACTTTTATTGTTTTTCAAAGTATTCTCCACTATGATCGATGCACTTTTGCATTCGATAAAACCAATTTTTAAAACACTTTTCCACTCTGATTGAGGTATAACGTGCTGTTTGAACGCGTCTACGGCATCTTCACGGGTCGAAAATCGTTGACCATTAATTTATTCTTTACATTTGGGAATAAATAGAAATCATTGGGAGCCAAATCAGGGCTGTACGGTGGATGACCCATTAATTTTATTTTTTGACCATCCAAAAATGTAGTTGTTTCCTGAGATGTATGACAGCTGGCATTGTCATGGTGAAGTATGATTCTGCGTCGCTGGTTGTTTTTGCGTATTTCTTCAAATACTTCTGGCAAACAAATGGTCATGTACCACTCCGAATTAACCGTTCTGCGATTCTCCAGTGGTATTGTAGCCACATGGCCATTAATACCAAAAAACCAGGCCACCATTTGCTTTACAGTGCTTTTTGCACGAGCCACTTTCGTAAGGTTTGGCTCATTTTGAAACACCCAAACTTTTGATTGTTGTTTAGTTTCGGGATCGTACGCGTAGATCCAGGATTCGTCACCTGTGTAGATATTATAACAGATTTTGAGTCGCCTCCGTTGAATTTTTTTTCTTGCACCATTCGATGCGAGCATCTTTTCGATCCTCAGTTAAGTGCGGGATCCAACACGAACAATTTTTTTTTACAGACAAATGTTCATGTAATATCCTATGAATGCTCGTCATACATATGCCCAGAATAGCCTCTATCTCGCGATACGTAACATGGCGGTCTTGCATTATTAGTTTTCGCACAGCTTCAATATTTTGTGCCACAACCACCGATTTCGGGCGACCTTCTTTAACTTCGTCCGTGAGCTTACTCCGCCCGCGATTAAACTCACTAAACCAGTGATACACAGTCGTTTTTGATGGAACTTCACCACCAAAAGTCGAAGTTAATTGATCTACGCACTGTTGTTGCGTTAAACCACGTCGAAAATCGTAATAAATCATAGCACGAATATTTTCACGAGTGAGTTCCATTTTTTCAGCGATATGACATTTTAAACCCAACAAAAACAAAACACTAATGTATATAAGAAAAAAAATATTAGCGGCCAGTATTTAAAAAAAGAACGAATATGTGCATGGAGGTCAGACATTGCGTTTAAAATTATTGGAATCCCAGATTCCGCATACATAAGTAGCAGCCTATGTATAAATGCGTATACGTTCGCCCTTAAAGGAATGATTAACTTTGCTTAACCGATAAGTTGGAAGTAGCAGTATATGTTGATTATGCAGTTTTCTGTCTGGAATGTCACTTTCAAAAAAATGGGTATATTTTTTCTGACACATTATGTTTTCGAATATATAGTGGGATGCTACAAAAATTGCCTAAACAATAAATAACACTAACTGCCCTCTTTTTACCAGACTACGGCGAAGCAAAAAGAGGATAATGATTTTGACAGGCAATGTAGGTATGTATGTATGTGTAGGTTCATCTGTTCCCTCATAGCTCCTGAATTACTGATTAGAACTGGACAAGTGACGTATCATTAGAAGCGCCTTGGCCCTTCGCCGGTTATAGGCTATATGACGTATCACTGAATCTAATGTAGCGCCCTCTAGCGTTCATAAAGTAGTGTGTTAAAAAATAAACTTGACATAAATATACCGTGTTTGGTATCATCTAAAAGAGCTTCAGTAGCACATTACAAATATGTATAAATTATAGCAGTTGCTTGCCCCAAAATAGTATAAATAAAAAAATAAGTATAAACTAAAACCCGACTACTGAAAAATCACGCTTGAAACCACGGCTATCCTGGATATTTTTTTGTTTAATACTTTTTAAAGCGTGTTTGTTGACTCAAGCCATGCATATGAGTTCGAGTCTAAACATATTATGTCTAATGTTAAACAGCCCTATTCCTAAGTTGCCTTGTACGACACCACATGGGAAGAGATGGGGTGGTCTAAATTCTACTCTGCCGGAAACCACGCGGCCAAGTGTGTAAAGTATAATAATAGTGATATGGGCACCCCATTGTAATTTAGAATCTATTGTAATTACTATGAAGGATTGATTTTAGTTAGTGCTCTTTACGAAAACTAACCTTTGCAATGGCACGACACGACATCAACGTGTGCCCAATGTGAGACAAATTAGACAGTGTTAACTTATTACATTGGTCGTTTGTGTTTTCACACAAATTACTCTGTTTGTTTAGGTAAACAATCTTGATGTGAATTTTAAATAAACTACTGGTCCTAATTCAGTAGTAGTCGCGATTTATTGTTAAACTGAGTTTTTAAACAGAAAGGGTGAAAAATTAAAGATATTGATAAATGCTTTACATTAAGTTTATTAATAATGGACACAAACAATAAAGTATCATTACACCAAATTACGCCTTCGATAGTCGCCAACATACAATATTAATTATTTCTTAAATTTTTATACATTTTTTTTCTCGTTCCTATACACCCAGGTGATGAATAGTGTAGTTTTTAACCTTAATATGTCGTGTTCTCTTAAGGATGGCGGCCGCGTGTCTCTCGTGCTGCGTCGCGTGCGAATCAGTAAGAGCGATCTTCTCCTCCCTCTCTACCTATACCTTCGTTTGTTGTACCTCCTTGGTACCTTCGTTTGCCATTGGTTTGTGCTGGAATGCTGTTCATATATTTATTCTGTTCTACAGTGAACAGAATGAGGCTGAAGTCTTAAAAGGCTTTTTTCTATTTTATTGATAGGGATTTTGATGCCCTGTCAATACATCATAGAAGAAGGAAAAGAGCAATTCAGTTTCCTCATCTGGGGGCATGGTAGTCCTCTTCTTATTGATATGTGTCTCATGGGTAGTTTGTGATTCAGACAGGCGACGTTTGTTATTGTCATTTTTGTTTGTTTTGTCTTGAGGTATATTATGGGTTTCTTTTGCCTGGTTGTTGTTAGAGGTAGTCGTTGTGGGGGGATATATGGGGCGATATGCGTAGACGTAGGGGGAGTTGATGGGGAGGCTTGAGAACGGCACAGTGACGCGGCAGGTGTGGATGAGGTGGCCGCGTTGCGCGCAGCCGCTGCAGAACAGTTGGTCTTGCTCCTTGTACTGGTCGCACCTTTCGAGAGGCGCGTTGTTGTCGATCTGTTACAATGAAACATAATATGTTACTACACAAATATTAAACAAGTGAACAAAGGTAAGTATTTACTTCATAGTTGTTTATTAACAGACAGGTCAGTTATAATTAGGATAGTTGAGCGAACACCCCATTTCCAAGCTTGTTTATCATCTAAGTATTCTTGAATTTTTTATTAGCCTTTCAGGCACACTTTACTCTTTATTACATTTTTAAATTTATTCACAGGTCAATGTCTAATTTAATGAGGCAGCTTGTTAAAAACGCGTATATAGTTGCCCTGGAAAGAATGACTTTTTAAGTCGACTACACAGACTACAAGATTGTTTTTGTGTCTGGTATTTGATTGTTGGCTGTCACATACTTGAAAATTATGAGATATTTTTTCTTACATACGGTTAGAATGTCTATTTCTTGAAACTTTTCTCGTGGGCCCAACTATAAATAACTTGCACAGCCCGTTTTCATAACCCAAATGAAAATAATGAAAATAGCTGAAATATACTATTTTAGTCGTATCCATGTGTGTCAAAGTCCTAATCTTTTTCACAGCGTATGAGCCCGAACTTAATCTACTGGCTATTTTTTTCCGTATGTATCCCACTGTAGTTAAGCATCAATACTTAAGCTTAGAAATTCACAAGGTTCAACACTTGTCCATTGAGTTGTACATTTGCTTCCACGTGTGTAACAGTAGATAGAGTCAATTTAATACATTTAGTTTTGTTCCCATTAAAGGGAAAGTTTATTTGTACTAAACCAATGGACTACTCTTGTGTTTGCACCATTCATTTCGTCATAATTATTTTGATGCGTTTTAATTTTAAATATTAACGATATATCGTGAGCAAATAAAATAATACTATTTTTGTCCCTTATATATAAGTATTAAATATAAAAATGGTCCATGTATCGAACCCTGTGGAACGCCCATTGAAACCATAGATCCTTTTGATATAGATAAAAAATAAGTAAATAGTAAATAGTCTTCGTAAATACACGTCCTTTAGTAAACCCGAACTAATGTTTATCATGAAATAATTTATTTTTACCAAAAGGGGACGGCATCTGTCCCATAATTAGTTTCTCAAATACTTTACTCATGGACGGCAATACAGAAACGGGTCGGAATTTAGAAGGATCTGTGGCGCTGCCAACCTTTGACAGTAAAGAATGTGTATAAGACTTACCGTGTTGTGGTACCTGCGCCACAGGTCGGGGCAGTGCGAGGATGGGTGGCCGCGCTGGCCACACTCGGCGCAGGCGAGCGCGCCCCAGCCGCAGCAGTTGCGGCACATGGGCGAGTACAGCTCGTTGGGCGACCCGCACTGTAATTAACAATACACGTTAATATGCGCAGAAGCTCGTAATATTACAAATGTTAACATTTGTGAAAGGACAGTACAATTAAATTAAATTTAAAATTAAATCAACTAGAGGGTTTGCTGGAATAGAAAGATCATGAAAATGTTTGCAGCCATGTTGGCTCGGTTCGCCGTTCAGTTCGACTAATTTAAAAACGGCGAATGAATGTGACAAGTTGATGCTGAAGTCTATCTATCAGCACCTTTGTTATAAAAATACACTAGTTTCATTAAATTCAATACTTTATACTTTTCACCTTACAAGTAAATTAAATTAAATGGTTGTGTTAGGAGCGGGTTCACAGCGTTCTTTTGAATGTAAGATATTCAACTCCAAAACTAGCATAACATCAATGCGGTACTTACATTAAGACAGATCTTAGTAGGACAGCGAGTTTCTAGATGTCCAGTGAGGCCGCACATGTAGCACACGGGTGGCTTCGTGGGGCAGGCGTCGTGTCGGTGTCCGGGCCGGTAGCAATAGTAGCACCTGTGAAGGAAATGGGTTCACAGGTTATTATGATGTTTTAAGTCTTGTAAAAGCCTGCGCCAGAGCCTAGAACATTGTTAAGCAGGTGCACTGACTAGCGTCGAAAGTTATGGTAGGACCCATTCAAAAAAATCCCTTCAGTCAAGTAACTTGAAGTACTTAGAGGTTCGCAATATAAAAAAAACGCTGAATGCTTCAGCTAAAGCTTAAAACTAATAAACCAGTGATTTGATAAAATTAAGTACAAAGATAGATCAGACCTTGAGACATTATATAGACTATGTTTGGTAGCAGAGCCGCGGGTAACATGTAGTCTAATATAAAAATTAAGTTTAAACACTAAAAAACAATACATTCTATGGAAAAGTGGCATACGACCTCGTCTGTTCTTGATATTTTCTTGTTTAATACTTTTATTTTAGAGTGTGATCTTTCAGGAGTCAGGTTTTAGTTTCGAACCTTATTTTTTATTTATATTATTTTGGGGCAATGTGCTAATTAAATCTTTTCATTTGATACAAAAAACGGCATATTTATCTCAAATTGGTTATGACTGCTAGAGGGCGCCACATTAGATACAGGGACAAATCATGTAGCCTATAACCAGCGGACGACCAAGACGCATCAAACGATATCTTATTTATCCAGTAAGAACTGGACAAATAAGTTATACGAATCAGTAGTTGAGGAGCTATGAGGGAACAGATGAACCTACATACATACATACGTTGCCTGTGAAAATCCCTCCTTTGGCGTCGCCGTAGTCGGGTAAAAAGGAAACAAATGAAGTACTTACGTAATTATCCTCTCAGCCTGGGATGGCAGTCTATCCTTATCGTCAATCGCCCATAAATGCTCGTCACCTAAAAATAAAGAACACTTCGTTAATTCCCAGTAACAAAACCTACACAATATGCTAATAAGTAATCAAATAGGGTCATTATCATCAATTAAAATATTAGTGCCATTAAAACATTTTGAATAGATGAAATATAAGTAAGAAACAATTGGTGTTAAATATCTAACTTAAAACTACAAGTGAGGGAGTAATCTTATTGTTCCGTATAATGGGTGACTGGGCTAGATGTACAATATTGGTTAGTAAATTATGCATCATTATTATATTCGGAACCAAAACTTCAGTCCAATGGACATATTTTTTCCAACGGGCTAACGGAAAGTTTTATGAATGATCAAACTGCAATATTTAACCGTTCATCTAAGGCGAGCCGCACGCCAAAGCAACAAGCACACAGGACCTATATTTACTCTGCGAATTCTTCTCAACATTTGACACTGGCAGAATTTGCGGCATAAATACACATAATTGGTGCAAATACACTGGTTGTGTGCTTGCTGCCTTAGTATGCGACCTCTCTAACTCACCAAACGTCTGATATTATATAAACAGAAAAGAATACGCTATGAAAATCTACAAAGCGAATATAGCTTATCTACCTCTTAGTTTGAGTTCTAGAATGTGGATAAACATATTTAGGACCTGGAATCTCTCCGGACAAGATACAAAGGGCACAGCTAGTCGTAGTATAATGTAAAATGATATTCAAAAATAACTTACGTCGCGTATTATTTGATATCTCCTCGCCGCCAATAATTTCGATGGTCATTTTCATGTTCTGTGATACTGGTGTCTGGTATATGGACAGGTCAACTGAGGAGTCACACTTCTCTTTAGGCATAGTTGTTTGGTTTGTTTGTTTCAGATCCGTTTGTTTGCTGAAGGTAAGCGACGCGTGTGTAGGTTCTTCCTTCGTATTCATTTTCTCGTACAAGATCGTTGGTGGCACTTTTCGTGATATAGAATCCTTCGTTCTGGTTCTCTTTCGTTGGTCGCACAAATGCTACACTGATAATCTCACGACTTACTTCGTCCGTAGTTGAACAGCAAATGAAAGCTTAACCAGGCTCTGCGTGCACCTAAACTGTTAAAGTGGTGGGAGCCGAACAAGTAAATAAAATGAGCTTTTGTTGCTACGACCGCGTCCCACTCTCCATTGCGAAAGGGTGCAGAAGGTCGTTATCAGTTTTTGTAAAGAAAATGCATTTAATAGAACAATAGATAATAATGAAATCTAACATGCGCCTTTGTAAGCATTCTTGGATCCTGAAGTGATAAGGTACGCCAAACAATGAACTCACTCCATTCGTTTACCTGCGCGAGAGCATGGGATTTTAGGCGCTATCTAGAATTGTAAAGACTTATAGAAACACTATCAGAAACAGAATTGTTTGCCATATTTGGCATGGTGGAATATTTTGATTATTATAGGACCTTTTAGTGGCAATGTGGTAATTTACTGTTTAAAATATTTACTGCTTTTTTTGCTATTAGAATTAAGATAGGTAATAGATAGGCAAGCTGTGGACAGGCGCTTTGCGACGCTATGCCCCCCTCTTGAATATTGTTTTATTCCTGTTATCAGTATTTGTTGTTATAGCGGCAATAGAAATACATCATCTGTGAAAATCTCAGCTGTCTAGCTATCACGGTTCATGAGATACACACTGGTGACAGACAGACGGACAGACAGACTGCGAAGTCTCAGTAATAGGGTTCAATTTTTACCCTTTGAACACGTAACCCAAAAATTTACTTATTGGAACAGTCTTCAACAACTCTTTACCACCTATACGTTCCTAATAATGACAAGAAGGTACCTGTACTTCATTTCGTTAGGTACTTAACTGAAGGGATATAATCTTGATGTGTATTTTTACATAAACAAATATTGAACGAATATGCTTAAACTAGTGATTCGATTTCAGTTGTTAGTCGCGTTTTATTTTAAAACTAAGTTTTTGAACAAAAAAATAATAATCACCTGAGTTTTTAAATGAAACATATTTAAAGACAACAATATTCGTTCCCGGCAGAGTAAAATTTGGACCACCCTATCTCTTCCCATGCAGTGTCGTACAAGGCGACTAAGGAATACGGATGTTTAACATCAAACAGATATATACAGCCTAGACTCAGCCTCAGATGCATAGTTTGAGTCAACAATAGTGCTCGGAAGACGACACTAGGCTCACCCCCTAATTACGTGGGACCGATTTCAATGATTGCTGAAATGTGTATGTTTATTCACTTCTGCCTAACCCTCCGGGGATAAAGGCGTGATTATACGTATGTGTATTTATTCAACATTACCTTTAATTAATTAGCTAACCCAGTGTAGACAGACACTCGTTCTGAAGTTCTATTTATCTGAGGACATATTGACAGATTTACAGTACAATACAATCTGTCCTCAGTACCATTCTAGAGAATAAGTATATTCCTTGAACGGTTGACAAGCTGGCGAGTTACCTCTCCATAATGTAACTAATGTACTTTTTTGTTGTTTCAGGTAAGCGCATTACTCTAATCTAAATGATTCATTCTGATCAGGTACTGTAAAATTTGTGGACTAACGATAATGCAATCATATAACCTCAGTACCTACACACACATCTGTCCGCAAAGCAGTTTCTATAATTAGCACAATTAAACAAACCACCCAGCCCGAGTTGTGGTAAGGCCTCCGTCTCGACTGAAGGACTAACTTTTTATGCCTCCGAAGCACGGAAGCGCTCTGGAAAAATACCACGAAGCGATCACTCATCCAAAAGTGCAACCGTGCCTACGTATCTTAACCCACTGGTCGTTCACGGAACAGTGAGCGCCACTGGCTACTATCATCTCACATTAAATAGAATTATTTAAATATAACAAAACCTTAAATCAAGGACCATAACCTTAAATCAAGGATGGTGCACTAATTTCTTAGAAAACATTAACCGCTCGGGAAGTTTGTGTCGTCCAGGTTATTAGCCGAAGCCTGGAAAACTTAACTAAGTCGGCCAATTGGTACTTGGACAATGCACCTGACTGTAGTTTTATAATATGAAGCAAATACTAATAAGTAACATATTTCCGCCGGTCGCATGATATTATTGCTGGAGACAAAATGATTAATTGCATAGTTTTCCATGTGACCTAGCT
The DNA here is from genome assembly GCA_963662185.1 of Eilema griseolum. Taxonomy (NCBI): domain Eukaryota; kingdom Metazoa; phylum Arthropoda; class Insecta; order Lepidoptera; family Erebidae; genus Eilema; species Eilema griseolum. The sequence continues at coordinate 24,172,002 of OY759238.1, forward strand.
AGTAAAATACCAGTAAATACCATTACCTTAATGTGGAAGGATTATTTTTTAAATGTTTCTTTAAATATTCTAGTACACGATGTTCGCATTCGGGCAGTTTCCGAGAATTGGCTTCACTCAAAGCATGCTAATATACATAGTATGTTTGGCGAGCAAGATAGGGGTGTATATCGTACACGGGTTTATCATAAGCCAACTACCATAAATACGAGTACGACTGACAAGTAAAATAATACAATAGTTTTTAAAGGAACAGATATGGGGACGATTTGTTTTTTTTTAGAATGTTATCAGCTAAACACCTGTTAATATATTCTTTTAAATTTGCAAATGCTCTTCGGCGAGGGTCATTGTTCTACGTTATTGCCTATTTAGATAACCCACAATAGCGTGGTATATTGCTATTATCATACAGAGGCCACACGTGTTATAACCGAAACGAATACTTGATCCACAGTTTGAAAGGCAAATATTCAATTCATTAATTCTACATAATACGAGTAAGTTTATAACAACTCCTCGGCGCTAGTGGAGAGAAACGGCACGAGTAACCTCTCTGCTATATTTTCTAGAGGTCAATATATAATAACAATTTCTTAAACTGAATGCGGTCGAATTTACATCTGTATCGTGACAAATTAATAATTGGTAAGTAGATATTGTTACGTGCACGGGGTACAATTAAATGCCGTTTACTCAACGAAGAGATTTATTAGCTCACCACAAACTAGACAATTAGATCACTAGTACACACAGTACTTCTTCAACAGTTCCAGTCGCTCAGTAGTTCACAGTAGTCCACAGTCGTTGCTCAGGTCGCAGGTAGAATCTTCTTCGGTCGCTTAAGTTCGCTGTGTTCGTTATCGATCTCAAAGACTTATTGAATCGTGTTGCTATGCGAGCATGTTTTTATACCTCTCAATTAGGAGGATCGAATTATCTAGAAAGTTCGCGAGCGATAAAAACCTATTCTTTTGATCTTGCCGCCGTCGCTGACCTTCGAGTAATTTCTCGATATTTACTTATTGTTTGTTTATATTTGAGAGTGTAGGTACTCGTAGGTAGGTTGTGACTTTTTGTTGATGATTCTAGATTTTTCTATGCCAATCGGTAGAGTACCTCGTCACTAACAATGCGTTTTTATTTCTTGAAGATTCGATTATTAGTTTTCGAGATATCGACGGCGGTCGTAACATTACCCCCCTCTTAATCATGCTCGTCCCGAGCATCATTTGTTCCATGATGACGCGTCAATCTATCCACATGGACTACCTTTGGTTCTCCCCTAACCCCCTTCCTAATGCGGTAGGTAATGTCATTGATCCTCGTAATAACCGTATAGGGCCCTTCCCAGCGAGCTTGGAGTTTTGGAGTTTTCCCCTTCTTGCGTAGCAGATTATGAAACCATACCAGTGTTCCTTCTTCAAAGCCGTTGGTGTTTGCATTTCTATCGTACCGGGTTTTCATCCTTTCACCTGTCTTCAGATTGTTTTCCCGTACTATTCGGTGCACCTCGTCCAGTCGGGTTCGAAGTTCACTCACGTAATCCGTCACAACTTTAGCCAAGTGATTTTCCAACGTCTGGTTAAACCTCTCGACCATTCCGTCTGACTACGGATGCGCTGGAGTCGTACGGGTCTTGTTCATTTCAAGGAGTTTGCACATTTCTTGAAATAGAGCAGACTCGAAGCTCCGTCCTTGGTCAGAGTGGATCTCCATAGGTGCGCCGTACCGGCAGACCACTTCCTGAACCAGTTTCTTTGCCACAGTGACTGCTTCCTGGTTGGGTGTCGCAAATACTTCCGGCCACTTAGTGAAGTAATCTTGCACTACTATGATGTATTTGTTACCTTCTTCAGTCGTTGGAAAAGGTCCAGCAACATCAATGGCGATACGTTCCCATGGTGCTCCGACGTTATACAGTTTCAATTTTCCTTTGCTTCTTGTCGGCGGTCCTTTAACTGAAGCACATGCAGTGCATTTACGGCACCAATCTTCGACATCTTCCCGACAATGAAGCCAGTAAAACCGCTGTCGTACTTTAACTAGGGTTTTCTTGACGCCGAGATGCCCGCCAGAGACACCATCGTGGCTGTGCCGTAAGAGTGTAGCCACCTTGCTTCGTGGTACCATTACTTGTAGGGTCACCTCTTTGCCGTCGTTGGATTCCCATTTCCTATACAGCACGTCGTCTATCAGAGTTAAACTGTCCCACTGGGCCCAATAACTTTTGGTAGTGGAACTGTAAGCAGATATATGACTCCATTGGGGTTTGTTTCCAAGCTGCTTCCAGTGCAGTATAGGCTGTAGAACATTATCATCCTCTTGCGCCTGCTTCATACTGCTTCCGGTCCATTCGTCGTCAAGTTCATTCACCTTTATGACTTTATTCTTTTCGCGGGCTTCGTTCTTATGACAATGCTTGTAATCTTCGGCACACGGCCTTCGTGACAAAGGTACAGCATTGACGTGTCCTTTTCTACCTCGGTGTTCCATTCGATTTCGGTGTTCTTCGGAGTCCGGTGTCCCGGAGTCCGTGACCCTCTTCCGTTTTCTCGAAGGACACTCTAATTGAATATGGCCCTTTCCTCTACAGGAATAACACGTTGGGACATATCGTGGCTTCCTCTCCTCTGCAACCACCTCCCTGACCGCCCTGACCTTATTTTGAGCAATAGGGATGGTTGGGGCCTCATATCGTCCAGCCAGCGCCCGTCCCGCGGCCCTGACGACATTTAGTTTTAACGGAACCTCTAGATCCACTTGGATCCCGGCGTCCGCTACCCTCCTCCTTTTTCTGGAAGGACACTCTGATTGGATATGGTCCCTTCCTCTACAGGAATAACATGTGGGGACATACCGTGGCTTCCTTTCCTCTGCAATAACCTCTTTGATCTTCCTAACTTTACTTTCAACCTCCACAGCCCATTCCTGGAGGCTTTGACTAGATTTTTGTTTCTTCTCCCGAAGCTGCGTTCGGTAGGCATTCTCCAAGTGCTTGTCGCCGTAACGTGTGTCTAAAGCTCCCATCAAAGACCCCAGAGTCCTTCCTTCAGGTGGCAGATTTTCCAGTATTATTAAGGCATCTCCTCGTAATGCAAGTGTCAAGGCCATAAATGACTCCTCGTTGCTCCAGGCTTTAGTTTTTGCCAATATCTCGAATTGGTACTTGAAGGCTGTCCACGAGGAAGTTCCATCAAAGTGTGGTAGGTCGAACTTTGCTGTTGATGGTGAGGTCACGGTAACAGGTCCACAGGTTTCCAGCCTGACGATCTTCTTTTCGAGAACTTGCAAGCGGTCGTCCACGGTCCCAGTCTTCAAGCTCAGCATTTGCAAGTCGTTTTCGAGGCTCTTGACCTTATCCCCCAGTGCGTGGATGCCTGCATCGATTTTACCCATGACAGCTTCCTGGTTGGCCTGCATCTCTTGCCTGGAGGCCTGCATCTCTTGTCTGGAGGTCTGTATCATCTACTGCATAGAAGCCTGCATCAACTGCTGCATAGAAGCCACCAGTGTCATCATGTTGGTATCTGACGAGGTTCCATCTGGTGCTGTCGTAGTTCCCGCTGAGACAGCAGCATCGGCCTGACTCTCTTCCTCTTCGAGGGTCCGTTGACGTGCGGCATCCATTTCCACTTGACGTCTGGTCCGTGGAGTACGCCCTTCGTCTTCACGTGGTAATAACGGCATTCCGCTTCTGACACCAATTGTTACGTGCACGGGGTACAATTAAATGCCGTTTACTCAACGAAGAAATTTATTAGCTCACCACAAACTAGACAATTGATCACTAGTACACACAGTACTTCTTCAACAGTTCCAGTCGCTCAGTAGTTCACAGTAGTCCACAGTCGTTGCTCAGGTCGCTTAAGTTCGCTGTGTTCGTTATCGATCTCAAAGACTGAATGAATCGTGTTGCTATGCGAGCATGTTTTTATACCTCTCAATTAGGAGGATCGAATTATCTAGAAAGTTCGCGAGCGATAAAAACCTATTCTTTTGATCTTGCCGCCGTCGCTGACCTTCGAGTAATTTCTCGATATTTACCTATTGTTTGTTTATATTTGAGAGTGTAGGTACTCGTAGGTAGGTTGTGACTTTTTGTTGATGATTCTAGATTTTTGTATGCCAATCGGTAGAGTACCTCGTCACTAACAATGCGTTTTGTATATTTAGATTATACACTGGGGCTTAAATTAAAGTCCAACTTGACTGCAGATATTTATTATGTAAATCGTGCTTACAGTTCGAAAGATTATAGCGGATTGATTTTTCTTAGTAGGTAGGTATTCCCTTCCATTAATGCGTAAAACGCCTGACGCATTTGTGATAGCCGTCACCCGCAGATAATGGGGGTGCGCGGCAACATATTCCGGGGGGTTGAAATCATGTTTCAACTCTTCACTTCCTCAGCTGTGAGCAGCGGACAAAGACGTGTGAATGGGCGACGCACACAACCTCTCGTGGTGTTGATTTCTGCAACTCTCGCTACTCCATCTGGTCCGGGAAACAATCTTAGAACGCGTCCTAGACGCCAATTCAGTGGAGGCGTGTTATCTTCTGCCATCAGCTCCATGTCTCCTACATTGAGATGACCATTGCCTGTCCGCCATTTTGTCCGTTGCTGTAGTTCAGATAAATATTCCTTCTGCCATCGTTGCCAGAAGTGACGCCGTATTGTTTCCAGACGCTCATGCCTTGTCAGCGACTTCGTTTCAGCTATGTCTTCCAGAGTGGGCGAGGGTAAAGCCGTAAGTGGTCGACCGATAATAAAGTGTCCTGGTGATAAGGAAAGAAAGTCATTGGGAGATGAGGACAAAGGGCATAAGGGACGACTATTCAGAATGGCTTCCACTTGTGCAAACAACGTTATAATTTCCTCAAATGTTAAGTGACTATTACCAATCACTCGTTTGAGGTGAAATTTCGCCGATTTGACACCTGCTTCCCAAATGCCGCCGAAGTGAGGAGCGTAAGTAGGTATGAAGCTGAACCTAATACCTTGCTGACTTGCAAAATGAGATATAGGATCTTCATTATTTTTTAAAAAGCTCCCTACTTCCTTCGCGGCAGCCACAAAGTTACGACCGTTATCGCAAAATATTTCCAATGGCTTTCCTCTGCGCGCAATGAATCGTCTGAGAGTCAATACAAATGCATCCTTACTTAAATCACTAACAGCTTCAAGATGAATGCATTTATAACGTAGGCACACAAAAATACACATGTAAAATTTAATCAGGCGACTTCCGCGTCCCCTTCTATTTATAATTAAAAACGGTCCAGCGAAGTCTAGACCCACTGACAGGAATGGAAAGTCGGGGTTCATACGCTGTGAAGGTAAGTCACCCATTTTCGGACACAGTGTTTTACCATTGAGCCTCCTACATCGCACACAGTTACTAACCGTGCATCTGGCGATCTGCCTACCATTAACAGGCCAGACTGTTTCCCTAACAGTTGCCAGCAACAATTGTGGACCTGCGTGTAAGTTTAAGCTGTGTTCATTTATAAAATATAATTTAATGAATTTATGCGAGGCGTGTAGAAGTATCGGATGCCGCTTCTCAAAAGTGCATGCAGACGCATCTATGCGACCACCAACACGTATTAATTTATTTTCATCTACAAATGGAGATAACGATAAAATTAATACTTTTAGCTGGTAGTTGTTTACCTTTTAAGAGTAATTCATATTCGATTGAAAATGATTCACGTTGAGCTATGATGCACAGTGTATGAAACGACTCCAACAATTCTGCCGCGGTAAGCGTTCCTACTCGCTTATTACTAGTATGACGCGAATTAAATATAAACCGTTGAGCGTATGCAATAACGTTTCGAAGCTTGTTGAAGGATGAGAACTTATCAAAACTTAAAATCTGGTTATCCGTTACTGTGGATGAATGTACTTTAATTTCCGGTAAGCCATCTATCGTTAATTCCTTCAACTTAGGCCAATACATTTCGTCCTTATGTAAAAAGCTAGGACCTGACCACCATAAGTCATGAGACAATAGGGCCTTAGCAGATACTCCTCTGGAAATTAAATCTGCTGGGTTCATTGCAGTGGGAACGTACCGCCACGACGAGGTATTTGTTAGTTCTACTATTTCACAGATTCGGTTAGCCGCGAACATCTTTAGCTTGGTGGGATCACAGTTTATCCAACTTAAAACTACACTAGAATCACACCAATGTACTATGCGACTCGGCGCGTAATGCAGAGAATCGGTAACATACCTACAAAGGTTGGCTGCTAGCAAAGCCGCACACAGTTCAAGACGGGGTATTGTCGTTTGTTTTATCGGAGCTACCTTTGACTTGGCGCATAAAAGCCTGACCGTGGTGTGACCGTTACCGGTAACAGATTTTAAATAGATACACGCGCCATATGCGCACTGAGACGCATCACTGAACGAATGCATCTCAATCCAGCTAGGGTTGTCACACAAAACTAACCTCGGAACTTTAAATTTATTTAACCATACTAAATTATCTGTGAACTTTGACCACTCGTCTCGCAACTCCTTTGTGACCGGCTGGTCCCACTCAAGTCCCTTTTGCCACATTTTTTGCAACAGCATTTTAGGTTGTATTATCACGGGACTTAAGATCCCTAGCGGGACGAATATTTTAAATGCATTAGACATGACGAATCTTTTAGTTATAATTGCGTCTTTGTTAAGAATAACATTTTGAATGGGAAAATAGAATATATCGAGGGACGGAATCCATCCCAGCCCTAGAGTGCTGGAAGAATCACTCACTATTAAATTATCTTCGTTGTTAATGCTTAAACTTTTACACATGGCTGGGTTGTTACTCTTATATTTTCTTAGATTAAAACAGCCATTTTTAAGAGCCTTAGACACACTCTGTTGTATATATGCTAACTCTGTTTCGTTATCCGCTCCGGTTATTAGATCATCGACGTAGAAGTCGGATTGGATGATTTTTTTAATGAATTTATCATCTTGTTCCTCACCTAACTGCCATAAGCAACGAGTGCTGAGGTAACTGGCACTTGCTGTGCCATAAGTCAACGTATTTAATTCAAAACTTTCAATAGGTTGAGATTCGCTCTCACGCCATAGTATACGCTGGAGTCCGCGGTCTTCTTTATGCACGAGGACTTGGCGGTACATTATTTCAATGTCCCCCGTCAGCTGAAATTTGTATTGTCTAGCCCGGATTAATATAGCAAATAATGAGTCCTGTAGGGTTGGACCTACCCTTAATAGAATTAATTTTGACAATACAGCTTTCATTAATATGTGAACTGACCGTGTTGCCTATTCCTATGACCTTTAGCGAATCAATTGGGAACGTCGTTAATGACATTTTATCTTTTAATGCCTTAGAAATAAACGACGATTGGCTACCACAGTCTAGTAGGGCTCGAACCCTTACCTTTCGATGGCTCATGGTATTCGAAACCTCAATCACAGCTGTTGACAATAGAACTTGGTTTGTGGTTCTGTTAGAAAAACTAGTAATGATTTCACCACTATTAACACTAGATTCACCCAATGTTGTATGCTCATTTGCATTGGATGACATGACGGGGCGGTGCAACAAAGAGTGATGCCTTTTATTGCACTCACTGCATGAACCCATTCGACATGTACCTACTTGATGTCCCTGCCTAAGACAGTTGACACACAATTTGTAATTCTTAACCTCTTGCACCCTTTCGTCTATGCCCATTGCCTTAAAGGTGGGGCAGTCATAAATTCTATGATTTCCATTACAAATAATACACAAGTACGTATTAAGCTTACTAGGTTTATTATATTTTGAATGAGAAGATGTAAATGATTTGGAATGGGATGTGTGAGCACTTTGACCCTGTTTAGGTTTAGTCGAGTCAGTACTAGGCCGATCGTTAATGTCATGAGACTCGGGCCGATTTATCTCGGGTTTATTACGATTTAAAGACTCAAGCACATCTGCGCGATCCTCTATGAATTTATAAAATTGTTCTAACGTGGGGATATCACTGTTTAGTGTACTTCGATATTCTTCCCATTTTTCTAATGTGTCGTTCGCTAATTTCGACGATAGGGTATAAATAATCATAACATCCCAATTGCCAGTGGGAACACCTAAGCTGGTTAACGCACGTAAGTTCTTTGTGACATGATCGACGAAAAATCTAAATGATCTTTGTGACTCACGTTGAACTTGCTTGATACTAAATAAGGAAGCAACACTGCTGCCAATAAGTAAACATTAGCTCCGTATATAAAATTATAAGAAAAATAGTTATCTTCATTTATAACGATAGAAACAGATTTAATTCGTTACCAACAAATGTGATATACGTGCAGAAATGTTAGAATAATAATAGTGATACATAATATGTGCAAAATAGAAGTGTGAAATGAAGATTTAATTTACTCCGTTATGTGATAAATTAATAACAGTGTAAAGAAAACAAATGCATATAACTTTAATTAGTGATGATATTTAAACTTACTTACTACATATTTTATAAACAAAAGTGAAAACGATGAAAATAAGTGATAATCATAACATCAAAATCAGTTACATTCAAACGCCTATATTTTTTTCACAGTAACTAGAAAGACCGTCTCTAATCAATTTTTACATGGCAATAATAAAGACCTAATATAATCTGTGTACGGGCGCTTTTATATTTGGAACGACACGACTTATAGTCACGTTATCAATTAGTCGTAACTGGTAACTATAGAAATCTAAAAGAGGTCAATAAGCGACATCTAGTGACAAACAGCTCAACTAAATAGTATAATGGCAAATAATATCACTTATCGCCGAACAAACTCGATGGATGACGACTTCATCAACTTGACGAATAACACTAGTAGAACAATGTTGAATTCTACTATGCTAAGTATACCCGATAATTTCTTAGAAAACAATGACAGTCTACTGAATCTTAATGACCAAGTGAAAACATTGTCAATGCAATTAATGAGTGCCCACCTAGAAATTGAGAACTTGAGCAGTGAGAATGTACACTTAAAAAAGGAACTAGAAAGTAGCCTAAAGACCATCAATACTTATAAGACGATTTGTAAAACGCCGGAGAGAATAAGTACTACACCTCTTAAGCGCTTAAAGAAAACACCTCGCCAAGTTATATCCCCGTCTTGTATTCCGATTATAGGTCCAATTCTTCCAGATACACTACAAAATAGGAACATCATAGCCACCAGCGTGCACAGCATAGGTACTCAGACCAACAACGAAAGCCCTACACAACCTTCTGCAAAGGGAATAATATCTACCACCATAAAGGGGCGACCACGTAATTTACACTCGAAGTTACACAACTCTGAAATGAAAAAGACACAACATCAGAGAACAAAATTATGTATCAGTAGTGGTAGTAATATAAAAACCCATTTATCGACAATTGACGATGTGTTTAGCGCAAATCAATTTGAATATTGTCACTACAAAATGACAAATTTCAACATAAAGGATCGCTTACGTAACATAGAAGAAAAATTGAGAGGTTTCACCATGAATGACTACTGCATAATTATTCTGGGAGAGAATGACCTCAAGAAGGAGACCCATATTATGGATTTAATAAATACAATAAAACATTCCTTACAAAACATTAAACACACCAATAAAATAATTTGTGCACCCACCTATATAAAAGGTGCTCTAATGTATAACTATAGAGTCGAAATGTTTAATGGTATGTTATCTTTAGATATACAAAATAATGACTATGGATACTTCTTTGATAGTAATCTTACATTAACTCATGATATGTTTTCATATAGTACTGGTAAAATGAATAAATACGGCATGCGAGATATATAATATAGAAGGATCCGAGATAATATTTTGTTTGATGTAAACTCAACTTTTTCCTCTGAGTTGACATTTGCTGAAAAACAATCTTCTTATAATAACAAACTTATAGGAGACTACTCAATGACTGATCAGCTTTTTCGTGTATAATACCATCATTGTGTTGCACCAAAATATAGATGATCTAATAAGTAAGTCTAATATGTTTACATTGTGTTTGGAGAATCTACGTAGTAAGGGTAGGGATGTTGATGTTGTGTTTTTGTGAACATAATATGAAGGTGTCTGATGTCAGTTGTCTGCATATTCCTAATTACAAATTGGCCACATATTTTACAAGGAAGTCTAGAAATGGGGGTTCCTGTATTATGGTTAGAAATGGTCTAAAATATAGAGTTGTTGACGATGTAATGAATTATAATGTGTCCAATATTGTTGAGTGTTGTGGAATAGAGCTTATTGAGCATAATATTATTATTATATGTGTATACAGAAACCCACAAAATAGAGACGCTAGTATTAAATTTGACATATTTATTAATAATTTAGATAATTTACTCCAATCAATTTCCCTTAAAAATAATAAGAAATGTATCGTCTGCGGCGATTTTAATGTTGACATTCTAAAAAATACACCGTTATCACGGCAATTCAAACAATTAATAATGGGTTTTAATTTAAAGTGTGCAATAGATGTACCAACACGTTTATCTAGTGGTACATGTATTGACAACATTCTACACAACATACGTGGAGGTAAAAGTGAGGTTCTAGAACTAGCTGTTTCAGATCACACAGCCCAGTTATTACAGTGTCCTGTGGCTAGAACTTGTAGATCTGATCACTGGTTTACATTCAGACGTGACTTCTCTAAGGAAAATATAGAAAAATTCATTGAGTGCCTACAAAGCCTTAAGTTCAATGATGTATACGAGGAGACAAATCCAAATAATGCGTTTAATTTATTTCATGATGCATTCACACTATTTTATGATCTATGTTTTCCAAACGTTAGAGTAAAAAAATCAACCAGAATAAAATCCAAATGGATAAGCCGGGGTATTAGAACATGCTGTAAAAGAAAGCGTCAACTACTATGGAAATATAGACGACATCCAACTAAAGAAAACCGATGCAACTTTAAAGCTTTATCTGCTAGACTTAAGAAGATAATTGAATTTACACAACGGTCACAGAATATCAATGCTTTACACCTGGCGAAAAATAAATGCAAAGCTACATGGCAAATAATAAATAAAAATAAAATTGATTTCCCCAGTGAGAATATTGAACGGATTAAATTAAAGGAAAATAACAAACAAATGTTGACTCATCCAAAGGCAATAGCACAAGCCTTTAACAATTTTTATGCAGATCTGGGGACACCGTCTGAACCTACCTCCACGAATAATCGACAATCTTGCCTTTCCTGTAAACTATCATCTATGTTCATGTTGCCTACTGTGCCCCAGGATGTATATAAAATAATAATGGAATTAAAAAACACAGCTAGCACAGGATACGACGGCATTAGCACTAGGATTGTAAAAAGCGGGTCAACTATTATTGCTCCCGTGCTAAGTTATCTTATTAATAATTGTATCACACAGGGTATTTTTCCTGAAAAGCTAAAGTTGTCTCTCATTAAACCACAATTTAAAAAAGAGGATAAAGAGAATATGACTTCTTATAGACCAATAGCTCTGGTACCGGTATTTTCTAAGATCTTCGAAAAGGTCATCCATAACAGTATTAGTAATTACTTTGAGAAATATAATCTGTTTACAGATAACCAAAAAGGTTTCAGAAAAAACAAAAGTATCAATGTTGCCATATATGACTTTCTAAGTACAATTATCTCTAGAATGGACAAAAAACAGCCAGTTCAGGCGCTATATATGGACATGACCAAAGCGTTTGACTATGTAGACCATGGAATATTGATTGACAAATTGAATGCATATGGTATTCGCGGGAATTTGTCATGTTTACTCAAGTCATATCTTGAAAATCGTCAACATATAACTGTAATAAATAAAATATGTAATAGAACTAGGAGTGAAATTTCGTACATGTCGGACACAAGAACCATACGCTATGGAGTTCCACAGGGAAGTATACTTGGACCACTTCTGTTCATTATCTATGTTAATGACTTCCCATCAGCCACACCATTTCCCATAATCATGTACGCCGACGATAGTACAGTGGTATTCAATAATGATAATCTTGATACCACTGTTTCAGCTATCAACAAAAATATTACTTCTTTGATAAACTGGCTAGAGGTACACAATCTCAAAATTAATTTGCACAAGACATATATAATGGACTTTAATCAAAGGGTTCACAAAACAAATCTAGAAATACAGTATGACGATAGAAAGATAAATAACATTAAAGTGATAAAGTTTTTAGGCCTACAAATTGAAAATACACTAAAGTGGAATGCACAGATTGAAATGGTGAGCAATAGAATACACCAAAATGCATATGCATTATACATGCTAGGTAAAATTGTAAACAGGAACACAGTACTTACAGCATACTTTGGACTGGTTGCTTCTACTTTAAGGTATGGGATCATATTTTGGGGCAATGCAACTGGTAAAGAATTAGTTTTTAAAGCTCAAAAGCGATGCATTAGAGCCATATGTAAGATTGAAACGACTGATACATGTAAACCGTATTTTATTAGCCTGAAGATACTGACGATGCCATGTATGTACATATTTGAGATAGTTATGTTTGTTAAACAGAACTAGGAGAAATTCTCTGTTATAACCAGCAGTCGCAGGTCTGACAGGCTATGCTTGGTCCCATCTAAAACGGCCCTATTACATAAAAGTGTATTCGTAATGGCACCTAAGGTTTATAATAAACTGCCTCAAGCTATTAAATCTTGTAAAAACCTACCAATGTTCAAAAAACAATTACAAGCATTTCTCCTGAATAAAGCCTACTATTCAATAGAGGAGTATCTTAATGAAAAGAGTAGTTAATCCGATTTCTGACTTCATTTCTATTAAATTTTACATTATTTTTATTGACATAATTTATATGATTTTTCTTGGTGACATTACTTTTTATTGACACTGCTTGCATTTATAACATTATAATAATTCTATTCAATTTTATATTACTTATTTACTTTGCCATAATTTATTTGAATTGATGTATAAATATTCATGAAATTAATTTTCAATTGACACGGCTTGGAATTGTAATAATTCAATTTAATTTTATCTTAATCTCATCAATTTAAATTAATCTTATTTATTTTGACATAATTTATTTGTATTGATCTATTCGAAATTGAAACATGTACTTAATAATCTGTAAACCACACGTGGTAGGACATAGCGTACATAACATAATTTATAAGACCTTTATACCCAACCTATGATCCACAGAATAAATATTATGATTATGATTATGAAAAAAAAACTTAAGTGATGATCGATTAAGATTCTTTTGTTATCATACCGATTACAAAGCAAGCTCCACGCTTCAGTATAATTCGCAGACGACACGGCGAGATTTGAAACAATTCTCGCGGCGTCGCCCTCCAAATACGATATAAGGTAATGAAACTTTTGAATGTTAGTTAAACGTTCATTCCTGTGAACCAAACTCTCAAACATGTCGCGAAACTTAAGCCACTGGAAATAAGCACCGTCAAAGTTTGCTATTTGTATCTGAGGTAGCTTTATATCATCCGAGTTAGAATCCGAACAACAAGAATTATCATGACCCGAAGTACATCTATGTTCGCATTCTGACTTAGAGAATTTATCCAATAGCGTCTTTGCTATTGACATATTGAGAATAATATCACTTTCAATTGCATCGCGTTCATCAATTTCAGCTGACAAATTGTGTGAGTTTAACACCTCTATTTCACCCTGCAACTCATCTACACGCACAGACAACGCCTCCAACTTAGCAAGCCTCAAGCGTAACTCGGCTAATTGTGTAGTATCCAATTTAGTAGCACTACGAAGGCCACTCAAATATTTTTTAAATTTTGTTACCTGCCCTTTTGCAGCGGATCTTTTAGTAATTAAGTCCTTTAACTGAGTTAACCGAGTTTTGTCTACTACGTCAGAGGTCACTGCTTGCGGCTCAGTAGGCATTTTAACACAGTACAACGAACTAAGTTTGCAAAGAATGAGTCTAACTTATCTATTACAATAACAAAGAATAGCTCACGCTCCTCAATTCGGCGACACCTGTGATCGAGAAACCGGTTCTTTCCGCACAGCTGATCGCGCGCCGCAGTGCACTTGTTGTAGGGTAAAATCTGAAATGATCGTCGCAATGTTTACGTATTTGCACTCGAACTAGAATTGTCAACAGACTACTAAGATCACTTAACTTTAATCTATACCTTGAATGTATTAAGTAAGCAGGAAGTAGGTACCTACTTACCTACGTTTACCGAAAAATTTGCAATAATATACGCGTTAAAAGGTTTAAATAATAATTGTGGAGGCAATTTAGAAAGATCCGTTTGCAATATACAATTGAATGTACCTACTGTACAGTTATTCAATTTACATGACTAGTATTAATAATTAGAATAAACTGTGGGTTTAGGTAGGTACCTACAATCTTGGAAAAAAAGGTTATAAACTTTCATTCAGGACCATTACGTTGAATTCCCAATATGTTGAATTCTCTGAAAGTTGAATTCCTATTATGTTGAATCTCAATAAGTTGAATCCCAATATGTTGAATTGGTCATTACGTTGAAATCCCAATATGTTGAATGTTCTGAAAGTTGGATTCACTCTAGATATCATTTTGATAAAATGAAAAAAAAAAAACACAATTTAGTATTCATCAAACTTATATTTAAATCAAACTTATCTCTAAGATGTCCTTAGACTGAAACTTGGTGCTTTAATTTTTTTTTAAAACCAAGTTTTAGTCTAAGGAAAGTTATTTCTCTAAGAAAATTTAATGGCGATATATCATGCTTTTTATTTTTTTTAATAGTTTTGAATATTTTTCATCAAAACATATATCTCTGAATCTTCTATTTTTTCAAGATTTGTAAATAACGACTTATCAATTTTACGGTCAAAACGACTGGCCTCTTTCATCAATACACAGAAAACCAGAAATATGTTCGGTGATTTCGGAATTCGAGTGTTAAGGCGGTGGTGATAACCTTCACAGACATTGGTGGTTCGATGCATATCACCGGCACAACTTATCAGATCGTGATCTTTGCGTACCCACTGTTCTTCAAAATAATGAAGAAATGCTTGCATATTTAATGTATCAGGAGCTGCATCTTGAATATCAAACCAAGCTTGTGCCATGTGTATCGAAGGTAGCAATACAAAATAAGAACATAATCTTATTGTTTTTCTTCCGGCTTTGTATTCAGGATCGTTACTATGGGATTTTTTTCGAGCCAAACCTAATTCCTTTGCCTTTTTCTAAACGGCTTTATTAAAATGTTGGTAACATCCCGTTACTTTCACACTTGGAAAAACAGCTTTTACCGTGTTTATCTGGGCAATTTCGTAGTCACATTTAAAACTATCCATGTGAACTCCAAACAACTCTTTTATTAATATAAATAAACGTGTATAAGTATTATATCATGGGATACACATTTACGCTATGTAGATCGGAAAACACATCAAGATGAATAATATACATTTGGTAAAATGGCTTCGGGCATGATTTGAAGGTTCCATCACCATAATATGAAACACTTTTCTGCGAATTCATAAGCTTTTTAGACTTTTTAGTGCAAAGAATAATAATTTTATCACTTAGTCCGTCTTCCACTACAATAAACTTTTTATTCACTCCTTTTGTGATTTTAACATCCTCAACTTTTTGAAAATAAGTTTGTCTGTGTTTAAATATTTTTTCCGTGGCCTGTATACAGAACTTTTAATTGCACTATATATAGGTATATCGCATTCTGATACATAGGGATGGGACCTAATGGACCGAAAGGGGATGGCGGTTTATAAATTTTTCCACCATATCATCAAATATTTGTTGTATTGGATTCAAGTTAATACATACCTCCTGCCTCATGTCAATTAATAATTTTGATATTTTAATTTTTTCTCAGTTGCCTGTGCAAGTATGTTTAGATTCTCGCATTATACATTTCTTGTCTGCATTAAGAGTAACACTAGCCGAGCATATTTGTCTTTGTGTACATTTCCAGCAAGTAGTACCGTTATGATTGGTTTTACCATCTTTTGTTAGAGTAAATTTACCCCTAAATATAAGTAGATCTCTCTTTTTACGACTTTTTATGAATTCAATTGCGTTCATTTTATGGTAGTGATTGGCAATTAAATATAAAAAAATATATACTCGTATTATATTTCATATTTAGGTACTTACTGCAGAATAGGCAAATAATAAAAAGACATCTAATCAGTGACAAGAATCTTTGAAGAGTTTTACCATTTATAAGTGGCCTGTACTCACTCCATAGTTATGAAGTTTTTGAAAAAATACTAGCTGCCGCCCGCGGCTTCACCCACGCAAATAAAAAAACATCCAATGGAAATCCAACTTTCAGAGAATTCAACATATTGGGAATTCAACTTTATGGGAATCCAACTTTCAGAGAATTCAACATATTGGGAATTCAACTTAAAGGGAATCCAACTTTCAGAGAATTCAACATATTAGGAATTCAACTTAATGGTCCTGGGCGTAAACTTTATTTGCACAAATGAACCACTATGAACAGATGCATAATTAGGTAGATTATGGATAAACTTTCGAAGATTAGGACTACCGGGAAGAAAGGAGTGGACCACTTATCTTTTAGCAGCAGCTCAACACGCGGTGAGATTCTTTTGATGAATCTGGTCACCTCAGCCCAGAAATCGTAGATGTTTCTTGCGGCACCTTGAAGCTAGACCTCCTTTGTTCAATCCTCAATCACTTCCAACAGGATTGCACGGCAACCAGCCGGCCCCGCCTTGACGAGATTTTGGATCCGGATTTCTTTAATCTTCTTGTATTTTGATTTCTTCTTAGTTCCCCTCATGGGCCACCATAATGTATATTTAGATTATACACTGGGGCTTAAATTAAAGTCCAACTTGACTGCAGATATTTATTATGTAAATCGTGCTTACAGTTCGAAAGATTATAGCGGATTGATTTTTCTTAGTAGGTAGGTATTCCCTTCCATTAATGCGTAAATCGCCTGACGCATTTGTGATAGCCGTCACCCGCAGATAATGGGGGTGCGCGGCAACACGTTTTTATTTCTTGAAGATTCGATTATTAGTTTTCGAGATATCGACGGCGGTCGTAACAATATGACGCTGAAGAGACCGAAACAAGCTTGATAGCAGATTAATTTTCACCCGGTTTGTGATTTACAAAAGGGTGGTGATGCCTGCTACGAGAGCCGCCCGAAAACGCTCCATACGAAATCGTGGAACATAGTGACGTCAAAGCGCACTGGCGCGTAGTGAAAATGTATGGAGTGCAAGAGAATATCGCATTTATCTCGTTCTACGTTGCGTTTATACGTATACAGTGCCATAATAAGATTGATTTGAAATTTAATAAGTTATAAATTTTGCTTCATTTCAATTGTTTAGATTTAGACCTATTTTGGGAATTAAAAATAATGAAAAGCCATAGTTTTAGTTTAGTTAGGCAGTATCTTAGTTTACTATGCATATTTTTAGATAAAATACTAAGACATTAAGTAGTATTGGTAAGAATTCGATGAGTCAGGAAACTACCCTATTAAACCCATTTTAAAATATGACACAAGACTCCACGTAGTGTATCTAATGCAACATACGCCATAATTATGGCATCTTTGGAGAGGCCTGCATCATGATCAAGCAAGACACTCTTGTCTTTCAGATAATCATCTGGCCTATAGTATGCTTATTAACGTAAGGTGATCTTTATAAAGGTTTATAAATTGACTGTCAGGCCTACCAAGGATCGATTCAGACAGCTTAGATCCCGACAGAGTAAAATTTAGACCACCTTAGACCAACCCATCTGACAGATATTCCGCCTCAGATGCATGCCTCGATTCAACAATTGTATCCAGAAGACGGCAATAGCACAGAATAGATTATAGTACTACGTACGTAATATGCTCACCCGTGGGACCGTATAAAATGATTGGTGAAATGTAGGTGTTAATTCACCTCTGCCTAACCCACCGGGAATAAAGATGTGGTTATGTGTATGTATTATAAATGCGTATACGTTCGCCCTTAAAGGAATTATTAACTTTTCTTAACCGATAAGTTGGAAGTAGCAGTACCTATATGTTGATTATGCAGTTTTCTGTCTGAAATGTCACTTTTAAAAAAATGGGTATATTTTTTCTGACACACATTATGTTTTCGAATATGTATTGGGATGCTACAAAGATTGCCTAAACAATAAATAACACTAACGGCACTCTTTTTACCAGACTACGGCGAAGCAAAAAGAGGGTAATGATTTTGTCAGGCAATGTAGGTATGTATGTATGTATGTAGGTTCATCTGTTCCCTCATAGCTCCTGAATTACTAATTAGAACTGGACAAATGACGTATCATTAGAAGCGCCTTGGCCCTTCGCCGGTTATAGGCTATATGACGTATCACTGAATCTAATGTAGCGCCCTCTAGCGTTCATAAAGTAGTGTGTTAAAAAATAAACTTGACATAAATATACCGTGTTTGGTATCATCTAAAAGAGCTTAATTAGCACATTACAAATATGTATAAATTATAGCCGTTGCTTGCCCCAAAATAGTATAAATAAAAAAATAAGTTAAAACTAAAACCCGACTACTGAAAAATTACACTTTAAACCACGGCTATCCTTGATATTTTTTTGTTTAATACTTTTTAAAGCGCGTTTGTTGACTCAAGCCATCCAAATTCTACTCTGCCGGAAACCACGCGGCTAAGTGTGTAAAGTATAATGACAGTGATATGGTCACCCCATTGTAATTTACAATCTATTGTAATTACTATTAAGGATTGATTTTAGTTAGTGCTCTTTACGAAACCTAACCTTTGCAATGGCACGACACGACATCAACGTGTGCCCAATGTGAGACAAATTAGGCAGTGTTAACTTATTACATTGGTCGTTTCTGTTTTCCAAAAAAATATTATGTTTCAGATTCGTACAAATTACTCTGTTTGTTTAGGTAAACAATCTTGATGTGAATTTTAAATAAACTATCGCTCAAACTAGTGGTCCGAAGTCGGTAGTAGTCGCGTTTTATTGTTAAACTGAGTTTTTGAACAAAAAAATACCTTTAGTTAAATACCTAAGCAAACCTGTATTATGTACTTGTGGCACAAAGGGTGAAAAATTAAAGATATTAATAAATGCTTTACATTAAGTTTATTAATAATGGACACAAACAATAAAGTATCATTACACCAAATTACACCAACATACCATATTAATTATTTCTTAAATTTTTTATACATTTTTTTTCTCGTTCCTATACACTCAGGTGATGAATAGTGTAGTTTTTCACCTTAATATGTCGTGTTCTCTTAAGGATGACGGCCGCGCGTGTCTCTCGTGCTGCATCGCGTGCGAATCAGTAAGAGCGATCTTTTCCTCCCTCTCTACCTGTACCTCCGTTTGTTGTACCTCCTTGGTACCTTCGTTTGCCATTGGTTTGTGCTGGAATGCTGTTCATATATTTATTCTGTTCTACAGTGAACAGAATGAGGCTGAAGTCTTAAAATTAAAAGGCTTTTTTCTATTTTATTGATAGGGATTTTGATGCCCTGTCAATACATCATAGAAGAAGGAAAAGAGCAATTCAGTTTCCTCATCTGAGGGCATGGTAGTCCTCTTCTTATTGATATGTGTCTCATGGGTAGTTTGTGATTCAGACAGGCGACGTTTGTTATTGTCATTTATGTGTGAAGTCGAAACTGATAAGTTATGGTCTTGAGGTATATTCTGGTTTTGTTCCTCCTGGTTGTTGTTAGAGGTAGTTGTTGTGGAGGGATATACGGGGCGGTATGCGTAGACGTAGGGGGAGTTGATGGGGAGGCATGAGAACGGCACAGTGACGCGGCAGGTGTGGATGAGGTGGCCGCGTTGTGCGCAGCCGCTGCAGAACAGTTGGTCTTGCTCCTTGTACTGGTCGCACCTTTCGAGAGGCGCGTTGTTGTCGATCTGTTTCAATGAAACATAATATGTTACTACACAAATATTAAACAATTGAACAAAGGTAAGTATTTACTTCATAGTTGTTTATTAACAGACAGGTCAGTTATATATTAGGATAGTTGAGCGAACAGCCCATTTCCAAGCTTGTTTATAATCTAAGTATTCTTGTTTTTTTATTAGCCTTTCAGGCACATTTTTTTTTTGTTTTTACCAAAAGGGGACAGCATCTGTCCCAGAATTAGTTTCTCAAATACTTTAATCAAGGTTGGCAACACAGAAACGGGTCTGAATTTAGAAGGATCTTTGGCGTTGCCAACCTTTGACGGTAAAGAATGTGTATAAGACTTACCGTGTTGTGGTACCTGCGCCACAGGTCGGGGCAGTGCGAGGATGGGTGGCCGCGCTGGCCACACTCGGCGCAGGCGAGCGCGCCCCAGTCGCAGCAGTTGCGGCACATGGGCGAGTACAGCTCGTTGGGCGACCCGCACTGCAATTAACAATACACGTTAATATGCGCAGAAGCTCGTAATATTACAAATGTTAACATTTGTGAAAGGACAGTAAAATTAAATTTAATTTAAAATTAAATCAACTAGAGGGTTTGCTGGAATAGAAAGATCATGAAAATGTTTGCAGCCATGTTGGCTCGGTTTGCCGTTCAGTTCGACTAATTTAAAAACGGCGAATGCTCAATGTGACAAGATGATGCTCAAGTCTATTTATCGGCACCTTTGTTATAAAATACACTAGTTTCATTAAATTAAATACTTTACATTATACTTTTCACCTTACAAGTAAATTAAATTAAATGTTAGGAGCGGGTTCACAGCGCCCTTTTGAATGTAAGATATTCAACTCCAAAACTAGTATAACATCAATGCGGTACTTACATTAAGACAGATCTTAGTAGGACAGCGAGTTTCTAGATGTCCAGTGAGGCCGCAGATGTAGCACACGGGTGGCTTCGTGGGGCAGGCGTCGTGTCGGTGTCCGGGCCGGTAGCAATAGTAGCACCTGTGAAGGAAATGGGTTCACAGGTTATTATGATGTTTTAAGTCTTGTAAAAGCCTGCGCCAGAGCCTAGAACATTGTTAAGCAGGTGCACTGACTAGCGTCGAAAGTTATGGTAGGACAAAAAAAATCCCTTCAGTCAAGTAACTTGAAGTAGAGGTTCGCAATATAAAAAATACCTATAACTTGAATGCTTCATAAAGCTTGAAACTACTAAACCAATGATTTGATAAAATTAGGTACAAAGATAGATCAGACCTTGAGACATTATATAGGCGATGTTTGGTAGCAGAGCCGCGGGTAACATGTAGTCTAATATAAAAATTAAGTTTAAACACTAAAAAACAATACATTCTATGAAAAAGTGGCATACGACCTCGTCTGTTCTTGATATTTTCTTGTTTAATACTTTTATTTTAGAGTGTGATCTTTCAGGAGTCAGGTTTTAGTTTCGAACCTTATTTTTTATTAATATTATTTTGGGGCAAGCAACAACACTATAATTTATATCTATATATGATTGAAATGTGCTAATTAAGTGTCTTTTCATTTGATACAAAAAACGGCATATTTATCTCAAATTGTTTTTTAACACAGAAGGTTATGACTGCTAGAGGGCGCCACATTAGATTCAGGGACAAATCATGTAGCCTATAACCAGCGGACGACCAAGACGAATCAAACGATATCTTATTTATCCAGTAAGAACTGGACAAATAAATTATACGAATCAGTAGTTGAGGAGCTTTGAGGGAACAGATGAACCTACATACATACATACGTTGCCTGTGAAAATCCCTCTATTGGCGTCGCCGTAGTCGGGTAAAAAGAAAACAAATGAAGTACTTACGTAATTATCCTCTCAGCCTGGGATGGCAGTCTATCCTTATCGTCAATCGCCCATAAATGCTCGTCACCTAAAAATAAAGAACACTTCGTTAATTCCCAATAACAAAACCTACACAATATGCTAATTAGTAATCAAATAGGGTCATTATCATCAATTAAAATATTAGTGCCATTAAAAACATTTTGAATAGATGAAATATAAGTAAGAAACAATTGGTGTTAAATATCTAACTTAAAACTACAAGTGAGGGAGTAATCTTATTGTTCCGTATAATTGTTGACTGGGATGGGATATAGGTACAATATTGGTGAGTGAATTATGCATCATTATTATATTCGGAGCCAAAACTTCAGTCCCATGGACATATTTTTTCCAACGGGCTAACGGAAAGTCTTATGAATGATCAAACTGCAATATCTAACCCGTTCATTTAAGGCGAGCCGCACGCCAAAGCAACAAGCACACAGGACCTATATTTACTCTGCGAATTCTTCTCAACATTTGGAACTGGAAGAATTTGCGTCATAAATACACATAATTGGTGCAAATACACTGGTTGTGTGATTGCTGCCTTAGTATGCGACCTCTCTAACTCACCAAACGTCTGATATTATATAAAAAGGAAAGAATACGCTAAGAAAATCTACAAAGTGAATTTAGCTTATCTACCTCTTAGTTTGAGTTCTAGAATGTGGATAAACAAGATATAGAGTGCACAGCTGGTTGCAGTATAATGTATAATGATATTAAAAAATAACTTACGTCGCGTATTATTTGATATCTCCTCGCCGCCAAAATTCTCGCCTCCCCAACTCTCGTTGTAAAATTTCTTCATCTCAGCCCGAACCGTTGCTCGACAGAATGTTCGTCGTTTACGTATCTTGTCCTTACCGTTCAAATGGTCAAAGTCCAAGTCATCCTCCAATATAGCAGGATATTTCGTGGACATGAACTTAGAAATATCACTTACAGCTTTTTCTTGATTTTCATAGTCTTCAGATTTAGTAAATCCAGACACAGTTACGACATTCTCAGTAATATCGGAGTCATCGATATTGCGAATAGTGATATATTTATCATTGTCGGTTAAGTCAACAATAGCTGGACTACTAGCAAACACATTTCGTTCGACACTAGACACTTGTACACACACTGGTTGATCTACTTCAATTTCCTCATCTTCATCACTCGATTCAAGCACTATTTGATTCACATTCTGCGACACTGGTGTCTGGAATATGGATAGATCAACGGAGGGAAGGAGCTCAACGTCAATCATCGCATCTTCATCACTCGATTCAAGCAATTCATGGCGGAACATGTGAGATGATACGGAATCATCTTCAATAACATCGATGGTCATTTTCATGTTCTGCGATACTGGTGTCTGGCATATGGACAGGTCAACTGAGGAGTCACACTTCTCTTTAGGCATAGTTGTTTGGTTTGTTTGTTTCAGATCCGTTTGTTTGCTGAAGGTAAGCGATGCGTGCGTAGGTTCTTCCTTCGTATTCATTTTCTCGCACAGGATCGTCGGCTCGTTGGTGGCACTTTTCGTGATATAGAATCCTTCGTTCTGGTTCTCTTTCGTTGGTCGCACAAATGCTACACTGATAATAATCTCACGACTTACTCCGTCCGTAGTTGAACAGCGAATGAAAGCCTAACCAGACTCCGCGTGCACCTAAACTGTTAAAGTGGTGGGAGCCGAGCAGGTAAATAAAATGAGCTTTTGTTGATACGACCGCGTCCCACTCTCCATTGCGAAAGGGTGCAGAAGGTCGTTATCAGTTTTTGTAAAGAAAATGCATTTAATAGAACAATAGATAATAATGAAATCTAACATGCGCCTTTGTAAGCATTCTTGGATCCTGAAGTGATAAGGTACGCCAAACAATGAACTCACTCCATTTGTTTACCTGCGCGAGAGCATGGGATTTTAGGCGCTATCTAGAATTGTAAAGACTTATAGAAACACTATCAGAAACAGAATTGTTTGCCATATTTGGCATGGTGGAATATTTTGATTATTATAGGACGTTGATGTCGTGTCGTGCCATTGCAAAGGTTAGTTTTCGTAAAGAGCACTAACTAAAATCAATCCTTAATAGTAATTACAATAGATTCTAAATTACAATGGGGTGCCCATATCACTATTATTATACTTTACACACTTAGCCGCGTGGTTTCCGGCAGAGTAGAATTTGGACCACCCTATCTCTTCCCATGCGGTGTCGTAGAAGGCGACTAAGGAATACGGACGTTTAACATCAAACAGATATATACAGCCTAGACTCAGCCTCAGATGCATAGTTTGAGTCAACAATAGTGCTCGGAGGACGACACTAGGCTCACCCCCTAATTACGTGGGACCGATTTCAATGATTGCTGAAATGTGTATGTTTATTCACTTCTGCCTAACCCTCCGGGGATAAAGGCGTGATTATACGTATGTGTATTTATGCAACATTGTTTACCTTTAATTAATTAGCTAACCCAGTGTAGACAGACACTCGTTCTGAAGTTCTATTTATCTGAGGACATATTGACAGATTTACAGTACAATACAATCTGTCCTCAGTGCCATTCTAGAGAATAAGTATATTCCTTGAACGGTTGACAAGCTGGCGAGTTACCTCTCCATAATGTAACTAATGTACTTTTTTGTTGTTTCAGGTAAGCGCATTACTCTAATCTAAATGATTCATTCTGATCAGATACTGTAAAATTTATGGACTAACGATAATGCAATCATATAACCTCAGTAGCCCAC
This sequence comes from Eilema griseolum, assembly GCA_963662185.1. NCBI lineage: Eukaryota > Metazoa > Arthropoda > Insecta > Lepidoptera > Erebidae > Eilema > Eilema griseolum. Next base: position 24,196,623 of record OY759238.1, read on the forward strand.
ACACACGCCTGTCCGCAAAGCAGTTTCTATAATTAGCACAATTAAACAAACCGCCCAGCCCGAGTTGTGTTCAGGCCTCCGTCTCGACTGAAGGACTAACTTTTAACGCCTCCGACGCACAGAAGCGCTCTGGAAAAATACCACGAAGCGATCACTACACAGCGATCCAAAAGTGCAACCGTGCTTACGTAGCTTAGCCCACTGGTCGTTCACAGAACAGTGAGCGCCACTGGCTACTATCATCTCACATTAAATAGAATTATTAAAATATAACAAAACCTTAAATCAAGGACCATAACCTAAAATTAAGGATGATGATTGCTTAGAAAACATTAACCGCTCGGGAAGTTTGTTTTGTTTGTCCAGGTTATTAGCTGAAGCCACAAAAACTTAACTAAGTCGGCCAATTGGCACTTGGACAATGCAGCTGACTGTAGTTTTATAATATGAAGCAAATACTAATAAGTAACATATTTCCGCCGGTCGCATGATATTATTGCTTGAGACAAAATGATTGATTGCAAAGTTTTCCATGTGACCTGGTTAGTAAAATACCAGTAAATACCATTAACATAATGTGGAAGGATTATTTTTTAAATGTTTGTTTAAATATTTTTTCTTTAAATATTCTAGTACACGATGTTCGCATTCGGGCAGTTTCCGAGAATTGGCTTCACTCAAAGCATGCTAATATACATAGTATGTTTGGCGAGCAAGATAGGGGTGTATATCGTACACGGGTTTATCATAAGCCAACTACCATAAATACGAGTACGACTGACGAGTAACATAATACAATAGTTTTGAAGGGAACAGATATGGGGACGATTTGTTTTTTGTTTAGAATGTTATCAGCTAAACACCTGTTAATAATTTCTTTTAAATTTGCAAATACCCTTCGGCGAGTGTCATTGTTCTACGTTATTGCCAATTTAGATAAACCACAATAGCGTGGTATTTTGTTGCTATTATCATACAGAGGCCACACGCGTTATAACCGAAACGAATACTTGATCCACAGTTTGAAAGACAAATATTTAATTCATTAATTCTACATAATACGAGTATAACGTAGTTATAACTTATCGATGCCAATTTTATTCTACTCAAGCTAAGTTTATAACAAATCCCTCAGTCCGAGGTGGAGAAGAGTCGCGAACAACTTGTGTCTGAAATTGAGTCTACTCTCTCTCTGGAGTATCTGATTGGGGACGACTAAACCTAGTCCAATTCAACCCCACTAAGACACAAGTATGTGTATTCACCGCTAAGAAAACCCCATTCATTGTGGCGCCGCAATTCCTGGGCACACCGCTTACCATCTCCTCGAGTATAGGGATCCTTGGTGTCGATATCTCCAGTGACGTCCAATACCGAAGTCATTTGCGGGACAAGGTTAAGTTGGCATCAAGAAAGCTCGGAGTGCTCAACAGGGCGAAGCAGTACTTCACTGCGGGGCAGCAACTCCTTCTTTATAAAGCACAGGTCCGGCCTCACATGGAGTACTGCTGTCACCTTTTTGCTGGAGCACCTGCATACCAACTTGACCCCTTCGACTCAGTGCAAAGACGGGCATTGAGGCTGGTTGACAATCCCATACTCACAGGTAGTGTGGAACCTCGTAGCCTTAGGAAGGATTTTGCCTCACTGTGTGTGTTCTACCGCCTATACAATGGTTTATACTCAGATGAATTGTTTTACATGATGCCCGTAGCTACATTCTATCATCGCACCCCTCGCCATAGGTAGGGAATTCATCCTCACACATTGCGACCTGAGACGGTGCGCACTGTGCGGTATGAAAGAAACTTCATCCCACGCACACTCAAGCTGTGGAATGACCTCCCTGCTGCGGTTTTCCCAAGCGCCTACAATATGGGGTTCTTCAAGAGGGGCATCAGAAGGTTTCTTCATGGTCGGCAGCGCGAGTGTGACAGCCCTGGTGTTGCATACGTCCATAGGCCACGGTAACCGCTTCCCATCAGGTGGGCCGTGTGCTTGTCTGCCAACTAAGTGGTATAAAAAAAAAAAAAAACTCCTCGGCGCTAGTGGAGAGAAACGACACGAGTAACCTCTCTGCTATATTTTCTAGACGTCAATATATAATAAGAATTTCTTAAACTGAATGCGGACGAATTTACATCTGTATCGTGACAAATTAATAATTGGTAGGTAGATATGACGCTGAAGAGAGCGAAACAAGTTTGATAGCAGATTAATTTTCACCCGGTTTATGATTTACAAAAGGGTGGTGATGCCTGCTACGCGAGCCGAGAGCCTGCTCGAATCAAAATTGTTTCGATCTTTTCAGCATCAGTCGGGTATTGGACATAATTTCTTTAATCGTACTTTATATTCTTCATGTAATTTCGTTCATTTAATATCCTAGGCTATAAATTTGAGACATATATTTTGGACAACATATATTTAGACACTTATAGTTAACCATAAGCTTTTTCACATAATGTGTACCCAGGAACACTTGAACGATATGTACCTTTGATTTGAGACATCTATCATTGAAATCCGTGAGGTGGTTCGGTCGGAAGGTATGAGATAATGAGATAGTAAAGAATACGTATTACAAACATACATACATTCAACTTAACCCTTCTTGGCAGTCGGGTAAAAACTTTGAACTTATATAACAGAAGATAGCAGCCGCCTTCGACTTCGTACGCGTGGACCCGTTTTCCCCCTCACGGGTGGAGTTTCGTAAAATGCGTTCTTAGCGGATGTTAACACCTCATAAGGAACCTACCTGGTACATTTCGAGTCTGTACATTTTGTAGGTTCTGAGATTTCGTGATTAATCAGTGATTTGTATTTCACTTTTATGTGTAGCTAGATAAGAAGAGTAGGGTTGTGTCCTTTTTTGTTTTTATTATCGTAAACTGTAGATTTTACAATAATTAAATGAACTGTAACAGTGAAACTTTCTTATGATAAATAGCTTTAAAGATATTTGATTTTATAAATTCAATTTCTCGAGCCGCCCGAAAACTTACCGTACGAAATCGTGGAACGTAGTGACGTCACAGCGCACTGGCGCGTAGTTTAAATGTATGGAGTGCAAGAGAATATCGCATTTATCTCATTCTACGTTGCGTTTACATGTATACAGTGCCATAATAAGATTTAGACCTATTCTGGAATTAAAAATAATTAAAAGCCATAGTTTTAGTTTAGTTAGGCAGTATCTTAGTTTACTATGCATATTTCTTCATAGCAAAAGAGAGATATGAAATTAATAGATTAAAATTTTCGGTTATACAAGAACTTAGGGAAAAATATGACACCACTTGGAAGTTTATATATACTGATGGGTCAAAGAGTACTACAGGTTGTGGAGCCGCCTTTTATGTAGAAGCTTCAACTAATCTAACGCATAGAGGTTTGAAAATACAGGGGAAAGTTGGTATTATGGCGTTGGAGCTCATTGCGATCTCAGAGGCTCTTTCTTTCATTAGTAGATCTACGGATCTCACAAAAGTGATTATTTGTTCTGACAGTAAAAGTGCGCTATTTCATATTGCTCGATGTACCTCTAGCCATAGAGGTACACCGATAGCGTATGAAATAGTAGCTAACATAAACAATCTGACACAACAAGGAGTATCTCTGAGATTGCAATGGGTTCCATCCCACATAGGTATATATGGTAATGAAGAGGCTGACAAACTATCCAAACAAGCATGTTTAAGTGGCGAAGAAATCGTTGTAACACCTTATTACTCCGAAATGATGTCTACTTACAGGAGGAAATGCTATAACATATGGAAAGAATATTTTAATCAAATATCTCTAGAGAAGGGCATATGGTATAAGACCATACAATGTCAACCTCCTCCGATTCCCTGGTTTGTTGTAGCACATAGAATTAGAAGTGGTCACATTTTATCAAATAAATTTAGATATTTAATGCGTATAACAACCTCTCCAAATTGCGAAACTTGTGGAGTAATGGACGACGTACAACACATCCTCATGGAATGCGCGCGCTACAAGACTGGCAGAGACCAACTGATGGTAGACTTAGAGGTAAATAAGGCAGACATAGGTGCCCTCCATAAAATACTGACCACTCCTAATTCGGAGGAAGCATTCTACACACATCAACATAGTCTAGGGAACAAGGACATTTCTAGTTTTTATTTAAAAACCCTTTCTTGTAATAGTGAGTGTTTTATATCAATAGAAGGGTATTTTTATACCGTTTTTAATTTTAATTTTAATAAAAACATTTTCATAACTATTTTTTTTTTTTTTTAAGAAAGAATTGAATAGTGCCAATATTGAGTATTACAACCTTCTATGATTAGGCACAAAAATAACGAGGTAGTAAGAAATACAGTAATTAACCGTACTTTAAACGTTTTTAATAATCTGTAGGACCTCCTAAAGCATTAGCAACAGCTCGGCAATGGCGTGGCATACTTAGTATGAGATTGTCAATCATCGTCTGTGGAATATGGCTCCATACACTGCGAAGGTGTAAAAAAAGTTGTTCTTCAGTGTTCAGATTTTCCAAAGAATCACTGAAAGCTCTTCTCCCAAGCAAATCCCAGGCATGCTCTATGGGATTGAGGTCGGCAGACTGAGCAGGCCATTCCAACGTCGTCATATTGTGCTCGCTTAACGCATTGACCACTACCCTCGCGGTGTGTGACCGTGTATTATCTTGCATGAACATAAAATCTTGACCGAACTGCTGTCGATGAGGGATTACCATGGGGTGTATAACCTCCTGAATGTATTGGTTTGCATTCAAATTGCCCCGTATCCAAACGAGGTCGGTCCTTCCACCAAGGCGAATTCCAGCCCATACCATGATTGTTCCACCTTGGTAAGGATGAACTTTTTGCGGATTCTGGAGACGACTCCGACGTCTAGGAACTCGCCATATACGCACTCTTCTCGAATCAGGATGAAAACCGAAGCGAGATTCGTCGGAAAACAGAACCCGTGCCCATTGATGGTCGGTCCACTGTAAATGTGCGTTAGCCCACATTAAGCGACGACCTCGATTTCCACGTCGAAGAGCTGGAACCCTAAGCGGTCTGCGAGCATAAAGATTGGCTTCGTGTAGTCTTCTTCTGACAGTTTGATCGCTAATAACCACTTGATGCTGAGACTGGAGGCCTGCGACCAACTGACGAGCAGTAATCGTGGGTTGCCGCCTTGCGGAATTTTGCAAGAAACGATCTTGTCGCGAGGTAGTAACCCTATTTCGTCCCCTGTGACGTTCGGCAACATCCCCTGTAGACCTGTAGCGTGCCCATAATCTGCAAATTACGCTTGGTTGGGTGTTGACAGCATCCGCTACGTCGCGTTGAGTTCGTCCAGCTTGCAGCATACCAACAGCCCTTAACATCTCTTCGCGACTTAAATGACGACGTGACATGATGACTACAGTCACAAAAATGCACAAACCATACGTAAAAGACGTATTATTGATAATAAACGTTATTTACAATCAAAGAAAATAATTTTTATTTTGCCTCAGAGAAACTGCACAATCAAACACTTTTAAAAGTTTTCCCTCCATATTCGAAAATCATTACTTATTTAAATTTATTTTTAAATTTCGAACAACTCTGTAATCTACTTTATTCTATTTTTATTTATTTGCTGCCAGTTATTTGCAAAACAAGATTTACACGAAAAAAAATAATTGGGGTTATCTTGTTCCCTAGACTTTGTTGAGGTGTTTATTTATATAGAATGCTTTCTATACAATAGTACTTACTCAATGTTTTAGTTTTAATATTTGTTAAGATAATACAATATGTACTAGCAGGGCGACATATACTTCTTGTATAAAGTACTTAAATAAAGAAAAAAAAATGCATATTTTTAAATAAAATACTAAGACATTAAGTAGTATTGGTAAGAATTCGATGAGTCAGGAAACTACCCTATTAAACCCATGTTAAAATATGATACAAGACTCCACGTAGTGTATCTAATGCAACATACGCCATAATTATGGCGTCTTTAGAGAGGCCTGCATCATGATCAAGCAAGACACTCTTGTCTTTCAGATAATCATCTGGCCTATAGTATGCTTATTTACGTAAGGTGATCTTTATAAAGATTTTAAAATTGACTGTCAGGCCTACCAAGGATCGATTCAGACAGCTTTGATCCCGACAGAGTAAAATTTAGACCACCCCATCTCTTCCCATGCGTTCCGTTGTCGTACAACATCAGACAGATATTCCGCCTCAGATGCATGGCTCGTTTCAACAATTGTACCCCGAAGACGGCAATAGCACAGAATAGATTATAGTACTACGTACGTAATATGCTCACCCGTGGGACCGTATAAAATGATTGGTGAAATGTAGGTGTTAATTCACCTCTGCCTAACCCACCGGGAATAAAGATGTGGTTATGTGGATGTATTATAAATACGTTTACCCTTAAGGGAATTATTAACTTTGCTTAACCGATAAGTTGGAAGTAGCAGTATATGTTGATTATGCAGTTTTCTGTCTGGAATGTCACTTTTATAAAATTGGGTATATTTTTTCTGACCCACATTATGTTTTCGAATATATATTGGGATGCTACAAAGATTGCCTAAACAATAAATAACACTAACTGCCCTCTTTTTACCAGACTACGGCGAAGCAAAAGGAGGATAATGATTTTTACAGGCAATGTAGGTATGTATGTATGTGTGTAGGTTCATCTGTTCCCTCATAGCTCCTGAATTACTAATTAGAACTGGACAAATGACGTATCATTAGAAGCACCTTGACCCTTCGCTGGTTATAGGCTATATGACGTATCACTGAATCTAATGTAGCGCCCTCTAGCGTTCATAAAGTACTGTGTTAAAAAATAAACTTGACATAAATATACCGTGTTTGGTATCATCTAAAAGAGTTTCATTAGCACATGACAAATATGTATAAATTATAGTAGTTGCTTTCTGTTTTCCAAAAAAATATTATGTTTCAGATTCGTACAAATTACTCTGTTTGTTTAGGTAAACAATCTTGATGTGAATTTTAAATAAACTACCGCTCAAACTAGTTGTCCGAAGTCGGTAGTAGTCGCGTTTTATTGTTAAACTGAGTTTTAAACGAAAAAATACCTTTAGTTAAATACCTAAGCAAACCTAGTTTAGTATTATGTGCTTGTGGCACAAAGGGTGAAAAATTAAAGATATTAATAAATGCTTTACATTAAGTTTATTAATAATGGACACAAACAATAAACTATCATTACACCAAATTACGCCTTCGATAGTCGCCAACATAAAATATTATTTCTTAAATTTTTATACATTTTTTTCTAGTTCCTATACACCCAAGTGATGAATAGTGTAGTTTTCACCTTAATATATCGTGTTCTCTTAAGGATGGCTGCCGCGCGTGTCTCTCATGCTGCATCGCGTGCGAATCAGTAAGAGCGATCTTCTCCTCCCTCTCTACCTTTACCTCCGTTTGTTGTACCTCCTTGGTACCTTCGTTTGCCAGTGCTGGAATGCTGTTCATATATTTAATCTGTTCAACAGTAAACAGAATGAGACTGAAGTCTTAAAAAAGGCTTTTTTCTATTTTATTGATAGGGATTTTGATGCCCTGTCAATACATCATAGAAGAAGGAAAAGAGCAATTCAGTTTCCTCATCTGGGGGCATGGTAGTCCTCTTCTTATTGATATGTGTCTCATGGGTAGTTTGTGATTCAGACAGGCGACGTTTGTTGTTGTCATTTATGTGTGGAGTCGAAACTGATAAGTTATGGTCTTGAGGTATATTCTGGTTTTGCTCCGCCTGGTTGTTGTTAGAGAGGCTTGAGAACGGCACAGTGACGCGACAGGTGTAGTTTCGCAACGGAGAGTAGGACGCGGTCGTAATAACAAAAGCTCATTGTATTTACCTGCTCTGCTCCCACCACTTTAACAGTTTAGTTGCACGCAGAGTCTGGTTAAGCTTTCATTTGCTGTTTAACTACGGACGGAGTAAGTCGTGAGATTATTATCAGTGTAGCATTTGTGCGACCACCAAAAGAGAACCAGAACGAAGGATTCTATATCACGAAAAGTGCCACCAACGAACCGACGATCCTGTACGAGAAAATGAATACGAAGGAACGTAGGTTACGCACGCATCGCTTACCTTCAGCAAACAAACGGATCTGAAACAAACAAACCAAACAACTATGCCTAAAGAGAAGTGTGACTCCTCAGTTGACCTATCCATATGCCAGACACCAGTATCGCAGAATATTAAAATGACCATCGAAATTTTTGAAAATGTTGCGGAGTATAAAGTCATTGAATCGAGTGATGAAGATTTGAAGATTGAAGCCGTACAATCTCCCTCATTTGAATTATCCGTATTCCAGAGACCAGTGTCGCAGGGCATTCAACGGACCATTGAAATTATTGAAGATGATTCCGTATCATCTCACATGTTTCGCCATGAAGTGCTTGAATCGAGCGATGAAGATGAGATGGTTGACGTTGAGCTCCTTCCCTCCGTTGACCTATCCATATTCCAGACACCAGTGTCGCAGAATGTGAATCAAATAGTGCTTGAATCGAGTGATGAAGATGAGGAAATTGAAGTAGATCAACCAGTGTGTGAACAAGTGTCTAGTGTCGAACGAAATGTGTTTGCTAGTAGTCCAGCTAGTGTTGACTTAACCGACAATGATAAATATATCACTATTCGCAATATCGATAACTCCGATAATACTGAGAATGTCGTAACGGACGGAATGTGTCTCGATTTACTGAATCTGAAGACTACGAAAATCAAGAAAAAGCTTTAAGTGATATTTCTAAGTTCATGTCCACTAAATATCCTGCGATATGACTTGGACTTTGACCATTTGAATGGTAAGGACAAGATACGTAAACGACGAACATTCTGTCGAGCAACGGTTCGGGCTGAGATGAAGAAATTTTACAACGAGAGTTGGGGAGGGGAGAATTTTGGCGGCGAGGAGATATCAAATAATACGCGACGTAAGTTATTTTTGAATATCATTATACATTATACTACAACTAGCTGTGCAATCTGTATCTTGTTCGGAGAGATTCCAGGTCCTAAATATGTTTATCCACATTCTAGAACTCAAACTAAGAGGTAGAAAAACTATATTCACTTTGTAGATTTTCTTAGCGTATTCTTTTCTTTTTATATAACATCAGACGTTTGGTGAGTTAGAGAGGTCCCATACTAAGGCAGCAAGCACACAACCAGAGTATTTGCACCAATTATGTGTAATTATGCCGCAAATTCTTCCGGTGCCAAATGTTGAGAAGAATTCGCAGAGTAAATATAGGTCAATAGAGGTGCATTTCCTGTGAGCTTGTTGCTTTGGTGTGCGGCTCGCCTTAGATGAACGGTTAGATATTGCAGTTTGATCATTCATAATTTCTATGGTCATTTTCATGTTCTGCGATACTGGTGGCTGGCATATGGACAGGTCAACTGAGGAGGCACACTTCTCTTTAGGGATAGCAGTTTGGTTTGTTTGTTTCAGATCCGTTTGTTTGCTGAAGGTAAGCGATGCGTGCGTAGGTTCTTCCTTCGTATTCATTTTCTCGTACAGGATCGTCGGCTCGTTGGTGGCACTTTTCGTGATATAGAATCCATCGTTCTGGTTTTCTTTCGTTGGTCGCACAAATGCTACACTGATAATCTCACGACTTACACCGTCCGTAGTTGAACAGCGAATGAAGGCTTAACCAGACTCTGCGTGCACCTAAACTGTTAAAGTGATGGGAGCAGAGCAGGTAAATACAATGAGCTTTTGTTGCTACGACCGCGTCCCACTCTCCATTGCGGAAGGATGAAGAAGATCGTTATCAGTTTTTGTAAAGAAAAGGCATTTAATAGAACAATAGATAATAATTAAACCTAACGTGCGCCTTTGTAAGCATTCTCAGAGCCCGAAGTGATAAGGTACGCCAAGCAATGAAATTACTCCATTCGTTTACCTGCGCGTGAGCATGGGATTTTAGGTGCTATCTATCATTAGAATGAAGATAGATATATCAAGCTGTGAAGAGGCGCTATGTACTTAACTGAAGGTATATAATCTTGACGTGTATTTTTACATAAGAAACGAATATGCATATAACATACAATATTAATTATTTATTAAATTTTTATACATTTTTTTCTCGTTCCTGTACACCCAGGTGATGAATAGTGTAGATTTTAACCTTAATATGTCGTGTTCTCTTAAGGATGGCGGCCGCGCGTGTCTCTCATGCTGCATCGCGTGCGAATCAGTAAGATCGATTTTTTCCTCCCTCTCTACCTGTACCTCCGTTTGTTGTACCTCTTTTTTGCCATTGGTTTGTGCTGGAATTTTGTTCATATATTTATTCTGTTCTACAGTGAACAGAATGAAGCTGAAGTCTTAAATAATAAATAAATAAAAATAATTTATTTCGGACAACAACGAATCCATATCTTGTTAGTAACAATATAACCACTTAAAAATATGTTAGTAAAAAATTTGCATTGTCTTTGTTTGTCATTTATTGTCAAAATTATTTAATGTCAAAATAGAGGAATAGAAGTAATGTCACGCAGTAAAAATCTAAACTATTTTGTCAAATTTGTAATTTATTTATTAAAATCAATATAAAATTTTTAAGATACTAGTATGTCAAGTCCGCCATTCAATTAATAGAATTATTATATTTTTAATTATATTGTGAATTTTTGCGCTTATTTATCAGTGTCATTACCCCCACTGTCCCTACTTAGACACTATTTTTGTGTCCGAGATACATTCACGGATCCACTTAATTATAATAGGCGAGTCCCATCGATCTGCCATAGTTTTCAGAATGGTGTTGGAGCTGCCCCGCAATCTACAGAGCAATGAGACAGTTTTCTTTCTCATTATGGTTTGGAAGCTATCCACGCAAGCCTGGGCGAACATGCCTGATGCGCTGCAAAATCGAGGCAACCCCATCAACATCCTGAAGGCGTTGTTGTATTGGACACGCAGTGCACTGATGGCCGTCTGCCTATAGTTGAACCAGAGGCTACAAGTATAGAAAACTTGGCAGTATGCTCTGAATAATGTCAGTTTTACTGGCGTACTACAGCGTGCAAACCTTCGTACCAACATATTACAGCGCACCGCCAGCGCCCTGCGTTCCCTTTCGATGTCTACTTCATCTCTGAGGTCGCTAGTTAAAAAATGTCCTAAGTATTTAAAACTATGTACCCGCTTAAGGTCTGTCCCGTAAAGGGGCGTCCTTAAAAGGCTTTTTTCTATTTTATTGATAGGGATTTTGATGCCCTGTCAATACATCATAGAAAAAGGAAAAGAGCAATTCAGTTTCCTCATCTGGGGGCATGGTAGTCCTCTTCTTATTGATATGTGTCTCATGGGTAGTTTGTGATTCAGACAGGCGACGTTTGTTGTTGTCATTTATGTGTGGAGTCGAAACTGATAAGTTATGGTCTTGAGGTATATTCTGGTTTTGTTCCTCCTGGTTGTTGTTAGAGGTAGTCGTTGTGGGGGGATATATGGGGCGGTATGCGTAGACGTAGGGGGAGTTGATGGGGAGGCTTGAGAACGGCACAGTGACGCGGCAGGTGTGGATGAGATGGCCGCGTTGCGCGCACCCGCTGCAGAACAGTTGGTATTGCTCCTTGTACTGGTCGCACCTTTCGAGAGGCGCGTTGTTGTCGATCTGTTACAATGAAACAATATGTTACTACACAAATATTAAACAAGTGAACAAAGGTAAGAATTTACTTCATAGTTGGTTATCAACAGACAGGTCAGTAATATATTAGGATAGTTGAGCGAACAGCCCATTTCCAAGCTTGTTTATCATCTAAGTATTCTTGTTTTTTTTAGTAGCCTTTCAGGCACAATTTACTATTAACTACATTTTTAAATTTATTCACAGGTAAATGTCTAATTTAATGAGGCAGCTTGTTAAAAACGCGTATACAGTTGCCCTGGAAAGAATGACTTTTTTAAGTCGACTACACAGACTACAAGATTGTTTTTGTGTCTGGTATTTGATTGTTGGCTGTCACAAACTCTTGAAATTTATGAGATATTTTTTCTTACATACGGTGAGAATGTCTATTTCTTGAAACTTTTCTCGTGGGCCCAAATTATAAATAACTTGCACAGCCCCTTTTTATAACCCAAATGAAAATAGCTGAAATATACTATTCTAGTCTTATCCATGTCTGTCAAAGTCCTAATTTTTTTCACAGCGTATGAGCCCGAACCTAATCTACTGACTATTTTTTTCCGTATGTGATCCCCACTGTAGTTAAGCATCAATACTTAATACAGTTAGTTTTGTTCCCATTAAGGGACAGTTTATGTGTACTAAACCAATGGACTTGAGATTGCACCATTCACTTCGTCATAATTATTTTGATGCGTTTTAATTTTAAATATTAACGATATATCGTGAGCAAATAAAATAATACTATTTTTGTCCCTTATATATAAGTATTAAATACAAAAATGGTCCAAGTATCGAACCCTGTGGAACGCCCATTGAAACCATAGATCCTATTGATATAGATCACAAAAGACACTTCGTAAATACACGTCCTTTAGTAAACCCGAACTGTTTACCATGAAATAATTTGTTTTTACCAAAAGAGCATCTGTCCCATAATTTGTTTCTCAAATACTTTACTCATGGTTGGCAACACAGAAACGGGTCGGAATTTAGAAGGATCTGTGGCGCTGCCAACCTTTGACAGTAAAGAATGTGTATAAGACTTACCGTGTTGTGGTACCTGCGCCACAGGTCGGGGCAGTGCGAGGATGGGTGGCCGCGCTGGCCACACTCAGCGCAGGCGAGCGCGCCCCAGCTGCAGCAGTTGCGGCACATGGGCGAGTACAGCTCGTTGGGCGACCCGCACTGTAATTAACAATACACGTTAATATGCGCAGAAGTTCCTAATAAACACCTCAACAAAGTCTAGGGAACAAGATGACCCCAATTATTTTTTTTCGTGTAAATCTTGTTTTGCAAATAACTGGCAGCAAATAAATAAAAATAGAATAAAGTAGATTACAGAGTTGTTCGAAATTTGTAAATAAATTTAAATAAGTAATGATTTTCGAATATGGAGGGAAAACTTTTAAAAGTGTTTGATTGTGCAGTTTCTCTGAGGCAAAATAAAAATTATTTTTTTTGATTGTAAATAACGTTTATTATCAATAATACGTCTTTTACGTATGGTTTGTGCATTTTTGTGACTGTAGTCATCATGTCACGTCGTCATTTAAGTCGCGAAGAGATGTTAAGGGCTGTTGGTATGCTGCAAGCTGGACGAACTCAACGCGACGTAGCGGATGCTGTCAACACCCAACCAAGCGTAATTTGCAGATTATGGGCACACTACAGGTCTACAGGGGATGTTGCCGAACGTCACAGGGGACGAAATAGGGTTACTACCCCGCGACAAGATCGTTTCTTGCCAAATTCCGCAAGGCGGCAACCCACGATTACTGCTCGTCAGTTGGTCGCAGGCCTCCAGTCTCAGCATCAAGTGGTTATTAGCGATCAAACTGTCAGAACAAGACTACACGAAGCCAATCTTTATGCTCGCAGACCCCTTAGGGTTCCAGCTCTTCGACGTGGAAATCGAGGTCGTCGCTTATTGTGGGCTAACGCACGTTTACAGTGGACCGACCATCAATGGGCACGGGTTCTGTTTTCCGACGAATCTTGCTTCGGTTTTCATCCTGATTCGAGAAGAGTGCGTATATGGCGAGTTCCTGGACGTCGGAGTCGTCTCCAGAATCCGCAAGAACTTCATCCTTACCAAGGTGGAACAATCATGGTATGGGCTGGAATTCGCCTTGGTGGAAGGACCGACCTCGTTTGGATACGGGGCAATTTGAATGCAAACCAATACATTCAGGAGGTTATACACCCCATGGTAATCCCTCATCGACAGCAGTTCGGTCAAGATTTTATGTTCATGCAAGATAATGCACGGTCACACACCGCGAGGGTAGTGGTCAATGCGTTAAGCGAGCACAATATGACGACGTTGGAATGGCCTGCTCAGTCTGCCGACCTCAATCCCATAGAGCATGCCTGGGATTTGCTTGGGAGAAGAGCTTTCAGTGATTCTTTGGAAAATCTGAACACTGAAGAACAACTTTTTTTACACCTTCGCAGTGTATGGAGCCATATTCCACAGACGATGATTGACAATCTCATACTAAGTATGCCACGCCGTTGTCGAGCTCTTGCTAATGCTTTAGGAGGTCCTACAGATTATTAAAAACTTTTAAAGTACGGTTAATTACTGTATTTCTTACTACCTCGTTATTTTTGTGCCTAATCATAGAAGGTTGTAATACTCAATATTGGCACTATTCAATTCTTTCTTAAAAAAAAAAAATTTGGTTTGAAAATGTTTTTATTAAAATTAAAATTAAAAACGGTATAAAAATACCCTTCTATTGATATAAAACACTCACTATTACAAGAAAGGGTTTTTAAATAAAAACTAGAAATGTCCTTGTTCCCTAGACTTTGTTGATGTGTGTATTACAAATGTTAACATTTGTGAAAGGACAGTAAAATTAAATTAAATTTAAAATTAAATCAACTAGAGGGTTTGCTGGAATAGAAAGATCATGAAAATGTTTGCAGCCATGTTGGCTCGGTTCGTCGTTCAGAACGACTAATTTAAAAACGACGAATGCTCAATGTGACAAGTTGATGCTCAAGTCTATTTATCAGCACCTTTGTTACAAAAATACACTAGTTTCATTAAATTAAATACTTTATATTATACTTTTCATCTTACAAGTAAATTAAATTAAATGGATGTGTTAGGAGCGGGTTCACAGCGCTCTTTTGAATGTAAGATATTCAACTCTAAAACTAGTATAACATCAATGCGGTACTTACATTAAGACAGATCTTAGTAGGACAGCGAGTTTCTAGATGTCCAGTGAGGCCGCACATGTAGCACACGGGTGGCTTCGTGGGGCAGGCGTCGTGTCGGTGTCCGGGCCG
Source organism: Eilema griseolum (assembly GCA_963662185.1). Taxonomy (NCBI): domain Eukaryota; kingdom Metazoa; phylum Arthropoda; class Insecta; order Lepidoptera; family Erebidae; genus Eilema; species Eilema griseolum. The sequence goes on from OY759238.1 coordinate 24,211,637, forward strand.
GTAGCAATAGTAGCACCTGTGAAGGAAATGGATGCACAGGTTATTATGATGTTTTAAGTCTTGTAAAAGCCTGCGCCAGAGCCTAGAACATTGTTAAGCAGGTGCACTGACTAGCGTCGAAAGTTATGGTAGGACCCATTCAAAAAAATTCCCTTCAGTCCAGTACCTTGAAGTAGAGGTTCGCAATATAAACAAAAAAACCTGTAAGCTAAATGCTTCATAAAGCTTAAAACTAATAAACAATGATTTGATAAAATTAGGTACGAAGATAGATCAGACCCTTTTTTTTTTACGTGCACAATATCCCCACGGATACCTCCCCACCGGAGCCGGTGGAGGAGGTTATGTCGGACTCGAACCGATTAAAACGCACGCCGCCTGTGGGTCGCTTTGGTTGCCGAAGGTGAGGTTGACAGGCATATCCCTCGCACCCCGGCCGACCCAGGGCCATCTCTCACGATCTGGCCCTCTTCTCGGGTGTGGGGATTACAGAGTCTCCAACTCGTCCCCGGAAACGGGGAGGCGCGCCACGCGCGCCACCGCCGCGGCCTGCTTCTGCCAGGGTGACAGGAGGCTCCACCTGTCACCCCAAATAGATCAGACCTTGAGACATTATATAGGCTATATTTGGTAGCAGAGCCGCGGGTAACATGTAGTCTAATATAAAAATTAAGTTTAAACACTAAAAAACAATTCATTCTATGGAAAAGTGGCATACGACCTCGTCTGTTCTTGATATTTTCTTGTTTAATACTTCTATTTTAGAGTGAGGTCTTTCAGGAGTCAGATTTTAGTTTCTTATTTTATATTTATATTATTTTGAGGCAATGTGGTCTTTTCATTTGATACAAAAAACGGCATATTTATCTCAAATTGTTTTTTAACACAGAAGGTTATGACTGCTAGAGGGCGCCACATTAGATACAGGGACAAATCATGTAGCCTATAACCAGCAGATGACCAAGACGCACTAAACGATATCTTATTTATCCAGTAAGAACTGGACAAATAAGTTATAAGAATGAGTAGTTGAGGAGCTATGAGGGAACAGATGAACCTACATACATACATACGTTGCCTGTGAAAATCCCTCCTTTGGCGTCGCCGTAGTCGGGTAAAAAGGAAACAAATGAAGTACTTACGTAATTATCCTCTCAGCCTGGGCTGGCAGTCTATCCTTATCGTCAATCGCCCATAAATGCTCGTCACCTAAAAATGAAGAACACTTTGTTAATTCCCAGTAACAAAACCTACACAATATGCTAATTAGTAATCAAATAGGATTATTATCATCAATTAAAATAAACACCTCAACAAAGTCTAGGGAACAAGATGACCCCAATTTTGTTTTTCGTGTAAATATTGTTTTGCAAATAACTGGCAGCAAATAAATAAAAATAGAATAAAGTAGATTACAGAGTTGTTCGAAATTTAAAATAAATTTAAATAAGTGATGATTTTCGAATATGGAGGGAAAACTTTTGAAAGTGTTTGATTGTGCAGTTTCTCTGAGGCAAAATAAAAATTATTTTCTTTGATTGTAAATAACGTTTATTATCAATAATACGTCTTTTACGTATGGTTTGCGCATTTTTGTGACTGTAGTCATCATGTCACGTCGTCATTTAAGTCGCGAAGAGATGTTAAGGGCTGTTGGTATGCTGCAAGCTGGACGAACTCAACGCGACGTAGCGGATGCTGTCAACACCCAACCAAGCGTAATTTGCAGATTATGGGCACGCTACAGGTCTACAGGGGATGTTGCCGAACGTCACAGGGGACGAAATAGGGTTACTACCCCGCGACAAGATCGTTTCTTGCAAAACTCCGCAAGGCGGCAATGCACGATTACTGCTCGTCAGTTGGTCGCAGGCCTCCAGTCTCAGCATCAAGTGGTTATTAGCGATCAAACTGTCAGGAGAAGACTACACGAAGCCAATCTTCATGCTCGCAGACCGCTTAGGGTTCCAGCTCTTCGACGTGGAAATCGAGGTCGTCGCTTATTGTGGGCTAACGCACATTTACAGTGGACCGACCATCAATGGGCACGGGTTCTGTTTTCCGACGAATCTCGCTTCGGTTTTCATCCTGATTCGAGAAGAGTGCGTATATGGCGAGTTCCTGGACGTCGGAATCGTCTCCAGAATCCTCAAGAAGTTCATCCTTACCAAGGTGGAACAATCATGGTATGGGCTGGAATTCGGCTTGGTGGAAGGACCGACCTCGTTTGGATACAGGGCAATTTGAATGCAATCCAATACATTCAGGAGGTTATACACCCCATGGTAATCCCTCATCGACAGCAGTTCGGTCAAGATTTTATGTTCATGCAAGATAATACACGGTCACACACCGCGAGGGTAGTGGTCAATGCGTTAAGCGAGCACGATATGACGACGTTGGAATGGCCTGCTCAGTCTGCCGACCTCAATCCCATAGAGCATGCCTGGAATTTGCTTGGGAGAAGTGCTTTCAGTGATTCTTTGGAAAATCTGAACACTGAAGAACAACTTTTTTTTTACACCTTCGCAGTGTATGGAGCCATATTCCACAGCCGATGATTGACAATCTCATACTAAGTATGCCACGCCGTTGTCGAGCTGTTGTTAATGCTTTAGGAGGTCCTACAGATTATTAAAAACGTTTAAAGTACGGTTAATTACTGTATTTCTTACTACCTCGTTATTTTTGTGCCTAATCATAGAAGGTTGTAATACTCAATATTGGCACTATTCAATTCTTTCTTAAAAAAAAAAAATTTGGTATGAAAATGTTTTTATTAAAATTAAAAACGGTATAAAAATACCCTTCTATTGATATAAAACACTCACTATTACAAGAAAGGGTTTTTAAATAAAAACTAGAAATGTCCTTGTTCCCTAGACTTTGTTGATGTGTGTATTAGTGCCATTAAAAACATTTTGAATAGATGAAATTTAAGTAAGAAACAATTGGTGTTAAATATCCAACTTAAAACTACAAGTGATGGAGTAATCTTATTTTTCCGTATAATGGGTGACTGGGCTAGGTGTACAATATTGGTGAGTAAATTATGAATCATTATTATATTCGGAACCAAAACTTCAGTCCAATGGACATATTTTTTCCAACGGGCTAACGGAAAGTCTTATGAATGACCAAACTGCAATATCTAACCTTTCATCTAAGGCGAGCCGCACGCCAAAGCAGCAAGCACACAGGACCTATATTTACTCTGCGAATTCTTCACAACATTTGGCACTGGAAGAATTTGCGGCATTAATACACATAATTGGTGCAATTACATTGGTTGTCTGCTTGCTGCCTTAGGATGCGACCTCTGTAACTCACCAAACGTCTGATATTGTATAAAAAGAAAAGAATACGCTAAGAAAATCTACAAAGTGAATATAGTTTATCTACCTCTTAGTTTGAGTTCTAGAATGTGGATAAACATATTTAGGACTAGGAATTTCTCCGGACAAGCTACAGATTGCACAGCTAGTTGTAGTATAATGTAAAATGATATTCAAAAATAACTTACGTCGCGTATTATTTGATATCTCCTCGCCGCCAAAATTCTCGCCTCCCCAACTCTCGTTGTAAAATTTCTTCATCTCAGCCCGAACCGTTGCTCGACAGAATGTTCGTCGTTTACGTATCTTGTCCTTACCGTTCAAATGGTCAAAGTCCAAGTCATCCTCCAATATAGCAGGATATTTCGTGGACATGAACTTAGAAATATCACTTACAGCTTTTTCTTGATTTTCATAGTCTTCAGATTTAGTAAATCCAGACACAGTTACGACATTCTCAGTAATATCGGAGTCATCGATATTGCGAATAGTGATATATTTATCATTGTCGGTTAAGTCAACAATAGCTGGACTACTAGCAAACACATTTCGTTCGACACTAGACACTTGTACACACACTGGTTGATCTACTTCAATTTCCTCATCTTCATCACTCGATTCAAGCACTATTTGATTCACATTCTGCGATACTGGTGTCTGGAATATGGATAGGTCAACCGAGGGAAGGAGCTCAACGTCAATCATCTCATCTTCATCACTCGATTCAAGCACTTCATAGCGGAACATGTGAGATGATACGGAATCATCTTCAATAACTTCGATGGTCATTTTCATGTTCTGCGATACTGGTGTCTGGCATATGGACAGGTCAACTGAGGAGTCACACTTCTCTTTAGGCATAGTTGTTTGGTTTGTTTGTTTCAGATCCGTTTGTTTGCTGAAGGTAAGCGATGCGTGCGTAGGTTCTTCCTTCGTATTCATTTTCTCGTACAGGATCGTCGGCTCCTTGGTAGCACTTTTCGTGATATAGAATCCTTCGTTCTGGTTCTCTTTTGGTGGTCGCACAAATGCTACACTGATAATCTCACGACTTACTCCGTCCGTAGTTGAACAGCGAATGAAAGCTTAACCAGACTCTGCGTGCACCTAAACTGTTAAAGTGGTGGGAGCAGAGCAGGTAAATACAATGAGCTTTTGTTGCTACGACCGCTTCCCACTCTCCATTGCGAAAGGGCGAAGAAGGCCGTTATCAGTTTTTGTAAAGAAAATGCATTTAATAGAACAGAAGATAATAATTAAACCTAACGTGCGCCTTTGTAAGCATTCTTGGAACCTGAAGTGATAAGGCACGCCAAACAATGAAATCTCTCCATTCGTTTACCTGCGCGAGAGCATGGGATTTTAGGCGCTATCTAGAATTGTAAAGACTTATAGAAACACTATCAGAAACAGAATTGTTTGCCGTATTTGGCATGATGGAATATTTTGATTATTATAGGACCTTTTTAGTGGCAATGTGGTAATTTACTGTTTAAAATATTTACTGTTTTTTTAACTATTGGAATGAAGATAGGTATATCAAGATGTGGACAGGCGCTATGCGACGCTATGCCCCCCTCCCCCCCTTAAATATTGTTTTATTCCTGTTATCAGTATTTGTTGTTCTAGCGGCAATAAAAATACATCATCTGTGAAAATCTCAGCTGTCTGGCTATCACGGTTCATGAGATACACCCAGACAGACAGCGAGGTCTCAGTAATAGGGTTCCATTTTTACCCTTTGGACACGTAACCCTAAAACTTTACATATTGGAACAGTCTTCAACAACTTTTTAGCAGCTATACGTTCCTAATAATGACAAGAAGGTACCTGTACTTCATTTCGTTAGGTACTTAACTGAAGGGATATAATCTTGATGTGTATTTTTACATAACCAAATATTAAACCAATATGCTTAAAGTAGTGATTTGATTTACGTTTTTAGTCGCGTTTTATTTTTTAACTAAGTTTTTAAAAAAAAAATAATGTTCATCTGAGTTTTTAAATGAAACATATTAAAAGACACAACAGTATTCGTTCCCGGCAGAGTAGAATTTGGACCACCCTATCTCCTCCCATGCAGTGTCGTACAAGGCTACTAAGGAATACGGATGTAAATCAGACAGATATATACAGCCCAGTGTCGGTCTCAGATGCATAGTTTGAGTCAATAATAGTGCTCAGAAGACGACAATAGGCTCACCCCCTAATTACGTGGGATCGATTTCAATGTTTGCTGAAATGTGTATGTTTATTCACTTCTGCCTAACCCTCCAGGGATAAATGCGTGATTATACGTATGTGTATTTGTGCAACATTATTTACCTTTAATTAATTAGCTAACCAAGTGTATAATATATATATAGACAGTCACTCGTTCTGAAGTTCTATATATCTGAGGACATATTGACAGATTTACAATACAATACAATATGTCCTCAGTACCATTCAAGAATATGAGCCTAAGAGATTAAGTATATTCCTTGAACGGACAAGCTGGCGAGGTACCTCTCCATAATGTAACTAATGTACTTTTTTGTTGTTTCAGGTAAGCGCATTACTCTAATTGAAATGATTCATTCTGATCAGGTACTGTTAAATTTGTGGACCAATGATAATGCAATCATATAATCTCAGTAGCCCAAACACACCTGTCCGCAAAGCAGTTTCTATTATTAGCACAATTAAACAAATCTCCCAGCCCGAGTTGTGTTCAGGCCTCCATCTCGACTGAAGGACTGACTTTTAACGCCTCAGCAGCACGGAAGTGCTCTAGAAAAAAAAAAACCACGAAGCGATCACTCATTCAAAAGTGCAAGCGTGCCTACGTAGCTTAACCCACTGGTCGTTCACAGAACAGTGAGCGCCACTGGCTACTATCATCTCACATTAAATAGAATTATTTAAATATAACAAAACCTTAAATCAAGGACCATAACCTTAAATCAAAGATGGTGCACTAATTGCTTAGAAAACATTAACCGCTCGGGAAGTTTGTGTGGTCCAGGTTATTAGCTGAAGCCTGGAAAACTTAACTAAGTCGGCCAATTGGCACTTGGATAATGCAACTGACTGTAGTTTTATAATATGAAGCAAATACTAATAAGTAACATATTTCCGCCAGTCGCATGATATTATTGCTTGAGACAAAATAATTAATTGCAAAGTTTTCTATGTAAAATACCGGTAAATACCATTAACACAATGTGAAAGGATTATTATATATTTAAATGTTTCTTTAAATATTCTAGTATACGATGTTCGCATTCGGGCAGTTTCCGAGAATTGGCTTCACTCAAAGCATGCTAATATACATAGTATGTTTGGCGAGCAAGATAGGGGTGTATATCGTACACGGGTTTATCATAAGCCAACTACCATAAATACGAGTACGACTGACGAGTAACATAATACAATAGTTTTTAAGGGAACAGATATGGGGACGATTTGTTTTTTGTTTAGAATGTTATCAGCTAAACACCTTTTAATAATTTCTTTTAAATTTGCAAATGCCCTTCGGCGAGGGTCATTGTTCTACGTTATTGCCTATTTAGATAACGCACAATAGCGTGGTATTTTGTTGCTATTATCATACAGAGGCCACACATGTTATAACCGAAAGGAATACTTGATCCACAGTTTGAAAGACAAATTTTCAATTCATTAATTCTACATAATACGAGTATAACGTAGTTATAAGTTATTGATGCCAATTTGATTCTACTCAAACTAAGTTTATAACAACTCCTCGGCGCTAGTGGAGAGAAACGGCACGAGTAACCTCTCTGCTATATTTTCTAGACGTCAATATACATATAATAACAATTTCTTAAACTGAATGCGGACGAATTTACATCTGTATCGTGACAAATTAATAATTGGTAAGTAGATATGACGCTGAAGAGATCGAAACAAGCTTGATAGCAGATTAATTTTCACCCGGTTTATGATTTACAAAAAGGTGGTGATGCCTGCTACGAGAGCCGAGAGCCTGCTAGTATCAAAATTGTTGACGAAGGATCGCAAGACAAGCTGCCCGCGTACGAAGGCAACTCGGGCGTCGGAGGTCGATGAACGACCTCCGCCCCCCATGAGCGCCGGCCTGGGGGTGACAGGTGCAGCCGCCTATCACCCTGGCAGAAGCAGGCCGCGGCGGTGGCACGCGTGGCGCGCCTCCCCGTTTCCGGGGATGAGTTGGGGACTCTGTAGTCCCCACACCCGAGAAGAAGGCCAGATCGTGAGAGATGGCCCTGTGTCGGCCGGGGTGCGAGGGATATGCCTGTCAACCTCACCTTCGGCAACCAAAACGACCCACAGGCGGCGTGCGTTTTAGTCGGTTCGAGTCCGACATAACCTCCTCCACCGGCTCCGGTGGGGAGGTATCCGTGGGGATTTTGCGCACGTAAAAAAAAAAAAAAGGATCAAAATTGTTTCGATCTTTTCAGCATCAGTCGGGTATTGGACATAATTTCTTTAATTGTACTGTATATTCTTCTTGTAATTTCGTTCGTTTAATATCCTAGGCTATAAATTTGAGACATATATTTTGGACAACATATATTTAGACACTTATAGTTAACCATAAGCTTTTTCACATAATGTGTACCCAGGAACACTTGAACGATATGTACCTTTGATTTGAGACATCTATCATTGAAATCCATGAAGTGGTTCGGAAGGTATGAGATAATGAGATAGTAAAGAATACGTATTACAAACATACATACATTCAACTTAACCCTTCTTGGCAGTCCGGTAAAGACTTTGAACTTATATAACAGAAGATAGCAGCCGCCTGCGACTTCGTACGCGTGGACCCGTTTTCCCCCTCACGGGTGGAGTTTCGTAAAATGCGTTCTTAGCGGATGTTAACACCTCATAAGGAACCTACCTGGTACATTTCGAGTCTGTACATGTTGAAGGTTCTGAGATTTCGTGATTAATCAGTGATTTGTATTTGACTTTTATGTGTAGCTAGATAAGAAGAGTAGTGTTGTGACCTTTTTGTTTTTATTATCGTAAACTGCAGATTTTACAATAATTAAATGAACTGTAAAAGTGAAACTTTCTTATGATAAGCGCTCCACACGAAATCGTGGAACGTAGTGACGTCACAGCGCACTGGCGCGTAGTGAAAATGTGTGAAGTGCAAGAGAATATCGCATTTATCTCATTGTACGTTGCGTTTACACGTATACAGTGCCATAATAAGATTGATTTGAAATTTAATAAGTTATAAATTTTGCTTCATTTCAATTGTTTAGATTTAGACCTATTTAGGGAATAAAAAATAATGAAAAGCCGTTGTTTTAGTTTAGTTAGGCAGTATCTTAGTTTACTATGCATATTTTTAGATAAAATACTAAGACATTTATTTATTTATTTATTTATTTATTTATTTATTTATTTATTTATTTATTTATTTATTTATTTATTTATTTATTTATTTATCACAAAACAATTTTTACATTGTGTCGGATTGGAAAATATAATATAATTTCAAGGTATTGAGTATTTACACATACATTATGAACAATGCAATATAAATTAAAATAAGCTATTCTATGAGCTCAACAAATTATTCATCAATCAAATTGGCCCATCAGCATTAAAACATAATAATCCTAATAAATTAATCAGTCAACAGTTTATAATAATTCAATAAGCATAATAATCCAATTATATTACTCAATTAAATATTTCATCATCCAATAAATAATAATCCAATAATTAGTCATCTTAATCATTCCAATAAATTAGTCCATTCAGAGGTCGGCACTTCTAACAAAAAATAATAATAATAAAAATGAAAGAAAATATAACGGAAACTAAATATTACATTCCAATAAATAATAATCCACCAAAATAGTCATCTTAATTATTCAATAAACAATAATCCAATAAATAAGTCACTACAGAGGACAGCACTTCAAACAAAACAAAACAAAATATAGCGGAATCTAAATATACAGAGAAAGATCAGCTTTTATTTTTATTTCACTTGTGTCGAATCCAAATATCCTCTATCGAGTAATAACAACTCTCTATCAAAAAAACCCTCAGTTTCGCCTCAAAGTCACTTTTATAAAGTGAGATTTTTATCTCTGATGGGAGTTTATTGAACATTTTTATCGACATGTATTCCGTGCCATGCTTGAAAATATCCAACCGTGGAGTGGTTCTTATTTGGAAGTCCTTCCGCCTTGTACTTTCTCTAACTACTCTTTCATTTTCTGTTTCGTACTCGTGTATATACTTTTTGAAGTATGTTAGTAGTACGAGTACGTACAGACTGGGAACAGTCAATATCCCAAGCTCCTTGAAGTGTTCCCTACAGGACTCTTGTTGCCTGATACGCACGATTGTGCGAATGGCTCTTTTTTGAATGATGAAGGCCTTCTGAATGTTGTATTCATAGCTGGCCCCCCACAGCAGAATGCTGTACCTTAGCCTAGACTCCACCAGCGCATAGTACACTGTCTTCAGCTGCACAGTGTCAACATCATTTCGTAGGCTTCTGAGCACATAACAGGCCGAGCTAATGGCGTCTTCCACTCTAGCAACTTCATGTTTCCAGTTCAAGTCGCTATCCACATGAACGCCAAGAAACTTAGTGACTTCCACTGTTTTAATTTGGCTACCATTTAGGCTGCAATTGAGCTGACCACTGCCTATCGCTGATGATCTGAAGAGCATGGTATTTGTTTTTGCTGGATTTACCTGCAGTCCGTTTACGGTGAACCAGGCATTTAGCACTTTCAGGGCTTCGTTCACATGCTCGCTTAGACTGTCCATTTTGTCAGCTGAGACTATGGCGTTAGTATCATCCGCAAACAGTACCAACTTGGTGTGATTGTTTAAATTATTCTCCACGTGATACACAAGATCATTGACAAAAATTATGAAGAATATCGGACCCAATATGGACCCCTGCGGCACACCCCTGGCACTACAGAACATTTTAGACTTGTAAGCTTGCTCACAAACCTGTACCGTACTATCCTTGTTTTTATTGATAGAGCACTGTAATAGACCCCTAACCTCCACAAAAAATTTCCGATTTTCCAAGTAAGAGTTCAAAAGTTGCATGGATTTATCACGTATGCCGTAGTAATCGAGTTTGTTTAACAATAACTCATGGTTCACTGTATCAAAGGCAGAACTTAGGTCCAGAAACAGTCCAGCAACCTTCTGCTTTTTATTGAGCCTATTCCTAACATCACTAATTAAGGTGTCTATGGCATCGCGGGTTCCAACTCCGAGCTGATAGCCGAATTGCTTTAAGTTTAATAACCTATTACCATTGAGGTGTCTCATTAATCTTACTTTGATAACCTTTTCGAAAATTTTTGAAACTGTTGGCAAAAGTGAAATGGGCCTATACATTTTGGGATCCTGTCTAGACCCTTTTTTATGGATGGGAATTATTCTGGCTATCTTAAATTGATCAGGAAAAATGCCTTCTTCCATACACTCATTGTAGAAGGTACTAAGAGGTTCCGCTAAGATATCTATATTATCTTTTATCACCGTTACCGGCAGCTCATCATAACCACATGAAGTCTTGTACTCCATTTGGCCAACCAGCTTTTGTATTTCAGCAGCAGTAGTGGTCCCCCATTCGAGCTGATTGTCCACTCGATTGGTGCCTTGCATAAGTAGTTCCATGGCTTTTTCTTTACTGTAAGTGGAGCTCGCTGCATTGCTTGTAGCAAATTGCTCCCCTAGAATATTGGCTACTCTTTGAGGCTCTGTGATCACATTTTCACCAATTCTAACTGTAATGGTATCCTGCTTTGGTTTGGTCTTATTTCTATGCCTGTTTATTATTTTCCAAACATCTCTAGCAATATTTTTGGAATGTGCCAGTTCAGTCTGCACTTCTAATCGTTTCGCTTTCCTCATAACATTCCTGAATATTCTTATATTGCGATTTCTATAGTTGACGACACTAGCGTTCTCGCCCTCCCGTTTACCAGTGACCAAAAAGCGCTTCATTTTACTTGATACTTTTATACCTTTTGTTACCCAGCGCAATTTACAATTGGACGTAAAATTAATTGGCTTTTTCCTTTTCCTAAAAGATTTCTTATAAAAATCCTCGATTCGTCTTATAAATGTATTTATCCCCGGCATGCTCCAGTCCTGGTTTAGTAAAAGTTGTCTAAACCTATATTTACTAATTGAATTAAACTGTCTTTTGAATGTTACATATTTCATATCATTATTGTTTACTTTTTTAACCCCAGCTATCAACATATTACATAATAAGCCCGCGTGTCCATCTGACAGGCTGTTTTGATCCGTTTTGCAAGACTGTATACAATCGGCTGGCAAATTGGTGAGAATATTATCAATGCATGATTGGGTATTATTGCGCTTGAAGGTAACTGAACGGATAAGAGCTCTAAAACTATAAGATGCTAATAAACTAATAAAATCACTATGCTTACCGCTGTTCACCAAAAGATCTATATTAAAGTTACCACACAAACAACATCTTTTGTCAATCAAATGTTCCAATAGCTGTTCTAATTTCTCCATGAAGGTGACAAGGTTCTTATCATATGGATTCCGATAACAACAGCGCACACATACACCTGTTTCTTTATCCCTAATCGCACATATTTCGAACGCCTCCATTATATACAATTTTTTAGCTATCGCTAACTCTTCCCAATCTCTGTCTTTACGTGCTAATATGATTGTGCCACCTCTTGTCTTGTTTATTCTAGCACTGTAAGAAGCGACGCTGTAATTGGGGAAGTTTAACAATTTGACCAAACTGTCGTTAAGAAAATGTTCAGTTATGCACAGGTAACACTGTACTCGGCATGCTTTCAATGTAAAGTGACAGCTCATCCTTTTTGTTATTTATGCCACATACGTTCTGATGGAAGACATCAAATTGGACACAAGTTAAACCACTATTTCTATTTATGATACCTACAATCTCATCCCTATGATTGTTCACGAAAACAAACGATGTTAGGTAGGGACCCATCACAAGCATTCCCATTACCACCTGACAATATACTACTATCTGTTTGTATTCCGACACTTTTACAACTTTTAAGATGCGTAACATTTTGACTATATTTTAATGATTTCTCCAAATAATTAGAGTACTTAACTTTGTAATTTATATTTAATATTTCTCTAAGCAGGTTTCTAGATGCGTTCAATTTATTTAAAGGTTTTTTACCATTTTGCATAAGATCATCAAGAGCAACAAACCTTGTGGTATTTTTAAAATTAGAGCAAATGTGTTGCATTAACAAATTTAATTTATATTCGTTTAAGAATTTGTTTTTATAAATATTGCCGACAAGGGTGTTGGTATGTTTCAATTTGAGAAAATAATAATACTTAAAAGATTGTATTTTCAAGACGTTGCAATCATTCGTACCCGCCAGTATAATTACGTAGTCCGAGCGCGTAAAATCCCTGCAGAGTGACTCGCATGATGCCAGTATTTGGTCCAGCTGTGCGTTTGGTTTTAAATAACTGGTTACAGCGTAATCGCGTCCCAGCAAGTTCTGTAGCATTCTGCGGACTCCGTAACCCGTTTGGTCTGCAAAAATTGCTACTCTGTATTTTCACTGGCTTTGTTTGTGTCATTTTGGGTCACTGTAGGGGCCTCCACTGTGCAACTAGTCGGTGTTACATCACAGTTATGTTTCATAATTGGCGATGCCGGTTTCAAGGAACAGGTACTGCTACTCAGTCGAATCTCAGCCGTTCCAGTTGTAATGTCTTCACTTTTTTTCCTCCTATTTAGGTCCGATAATTCAGCAATTTCAGCAATTTGCATGTGGGTTGTAGGTTTATGTTGTACAACCATTTGTGTTCCACAGGTGCCTGATAATACTATGGGTCTGTATTGGTGAATGTCTGTGACAGATTGCACTTTTTTTCTTGCAGGCGTTATGGGTTTGTTTTTACTTAGGCTCATAAAATCTTTAATAGAAGTGTTTAATTTTTTATAAGTTTCTAATAGGATATTTTGCTTTTTAATGACCGATTTTAGTTCAGTATTCTCAATGTTTAAGTTTTCAATTTCTCCGTGGGCTCTATGGAGATCATCTGTTAATTTATGAATTTTCTCCAGTAAATCCGAATTTGTTTGATCATGGTTAAGTGAAGTGTTTTGCAGGCTCCTAATGGTTTCATCAATTACGTTTGAATCGTCGTTTTCGCTTTCTGCAGTCAAGTCATTCCATGAACTGGTGCGAAGTGGTTTACGAAATGTTATATTTTCATTCATTCTTTTCGCTACCGGCACAATAGTATATGTCTCTGTAATTAGCAGCTGTATGAAGCAGGTGTACTTTGAGTAGTGTTTGATGTAAATAATATTATTGATCAGAACATCGCATCGTAGGTATGTCTTCTTGATAACTTTTTTGAACAACAGATGGCAGCACTTTACAGACAGTATACTTTACCAGTCCTCTATGGTTGTTTGTAGTGCACTTATTTTACACTAGGTGGAGTCACTTCCGAAAAAGATTTTCAAATAAAAAACGGTTTTTGTTTTGATTAGAACTTTGATTATCACTTTGAACTTATAAGTTTTTCAACAAGTCAATTGTATTTACACCTCTGTGCACATATTATGCAACCTCTGTGCACATTTTTGCAACTAACACTCAGTTTTTTAGAAATGTTCGCAAATTTGTTTATCACGATATTTTATTTTTTCCTATATCTAATCCGTCACTAACATTGTCACACCTTATTTGCGAGTTTTCTGACACTTTTACGAATTGTGCACTTTCCGTAGTTCAATTTAAGTATTTTTAAAAGTAAATATTTGAGGAGCCGTAACGAAAACCGTGTTTACTAGTTAGCGCCATCTATTAAGTAGTATTGGTAAGAATTCGATGACTCAGGAAACTGCCCTATTAAACCCATGTTAAAATATGATACAAGACTCCACGTAGTGTATCTAATGCAACATACGCCATAATTATGGCATCTTTGGAGAGGCCTGCATCATGATCAAGCAAGACACTCTTGTCTTCCAGATAATCATCTGGCCTATAGTATGCTTATTTACGTAAGGTGATCTTTATAAAGGTTTCAAAATTGACTGTCAGGCCTACGTAGGATCGATTCAGACAGCTTAGATCCCGACAGAGTAAAATTTAGACCACCTTAGACTACCCCATCTTGTCCCATGCGTTACGTTGTCGTACAACATCAGACAGATATTCCGCCTCAGATGCATGGCTCGATTCAACAATTGTACCCAGAAGACGGCAATAGCACAGAATAGATTATAGTACTATGTACGTAATATGCTCACCCGTGGGACTGTATAAAATGATTGGTGAAATGTAGGTGTTAATTCACCTCTGCCTAATCCACTGGGAATAAAGATGTGGTAATGTGTATGTATTACGAGGGCTGCTACTTATGTATGCGGAATAGAAAAAATAAACAAATGTATATGGCTCAATATGCTTTTATTGTTGTTCAAAGTATTCTCCACTATGATCGATGCACTTTTGCATTCGATAAAACCAATTTTTAAAACACTTCTTCCACTCTGATTGAAGTATCTCCAAAACGTGCTGTTTGAACGCGTCTACGGCATCTTCACGGGTCGAAAATCGTTGACCATTAATTTATTCTTTACATTTGGGAATAAATAGAAATCATTGGGAGCCAAATCAGGGCTGTACGGTGGATGACCCATATAAATATTCTTTCTTTGAAAATTCTATTTTTTGACCATCCAAAAATGTAGTTGTTTCCTGAGATGTATGACAGCTGGCATTGTCATGGTGAAGTATGATTCTGCGTCGCTGGTTGTTTTTGCGTATTTCTTCAAATACTTCTGGCAAACAAATGGTCGTGTACCACTCCGAATTAACCGTTCTGCGATTCTCCAGTGGTATTGTAGCCACATGGCCATTAACACCAAAAAAGCAGTCCACCATTTGCTTTACAGTGCTTTTTGCACGAGCCACTTTCGTAGGGTTTGGCTCATTTTGAAACACCCAAACTGTTGATTGTTGTTTAGTTTCGGGATCGTACGCGTAGATCCAGGATTCGTCACCTGTGTAGATATAATAAACAGATTTTGAGTCGCCTCCGTTGAATTTTTTCAAGGTTTTCTTGCACCATTCGACGCGAGAATCTTTTTGATCCTCAGTTAAGTTGTGCGGGATCCAACGCGAACAAATTTTTTTTACAGACAAATGTTCATGTAATATCCTATGAATGCTCATCATACATATGTCCAGAATGGCCTCTATCTCGCGATACGTAACATGGCGGTCTTGCATTATTAGTTTTCGCACAGCTTCAATATTTTGTGGCACAACCACCGATTTCGGGCGACCTTCTTTAACTTCGTCCGTGAGTTTACTCCGCCCGCGATTAAACTCACTAAACCAGTGATACACAGTCGTTTTTGATGGAGCTTCACCACCAAAAGTCGAAGTTAATTGATCTACGCACTGTTGTTGCGTTAAACCACGTCGAAAATCGTAATAAATCATAGCACGAATATTTTCACGAGTGAGTTCCATTTTTTCAGCGATATGACATTTTAAACCCAACAAAAACAAAACACTAACGTATATAAGAAAAAAAATATTAGCGGCCAGTATTTAAAAAAAGAACGAATATGTGCATGGAGGTCAGACATTGCGTTTAAAATTATTGGAATCCCAGATTCCGCATACATAAGTAGCAGCCATGTATAAATCCGTATACGTTCGCCCTTAAAGGAATGATTAACTTTGCTTAACGGATAAGTTGGAAGTAGCAGTATATGTTGATTATGCAGTTTCTGTCTGGAATGTCACTTTTAAAAAATTGGGTATATTTTTTCTGACACACATTATGTTTTCGAATATACAGGGTGTATTTTTGAAACGGGGCAGCAAGGGCAAGTACCTTAACCGTTGCAGTTACAGCAAAACGTTCTTAAAAGACCTTCCCTAACTTTTTGGGACATTTTGAACTGCATTCACAGATTTTGTAAAAAACTTACAGTTAGCAAAAAAATTGCAAAAAGTTCAATTTTTTTTTATGCCAATCGATTCTATTTCATGTGGGGATCAAAAAACTCTATGGGACCATTTTATCTTTCAGTACTAGAAAAGACAGAAATCGCCTAAAACGTTTCCCATACATTTCGTACGGAAATATGATAAATCAACTCGAAACTCTTAGGTCAGATAAAATTTAGAACTTTTTTGAATAAAAAAAATCATTTAATCATTTAAGAAATTGGTTTATGAAATAAATTGCTCAAAATGATTTCCATTTTCACGAATACATAAGTCTATTCTTTTTTGCACTGAAAGAATGGCGGCTAATAATGTTCCGGGATGAATATTACGTAAAATGGTCATTAATGCATCCTTGAGCTCTTGAACACTGGCGTACGTCGTCTTATATACCTCGTTTTTCACGAAGCCCCATAAAAAAAAATCAAGTGGTGTTAGATCGGGGCTACGAGGTGGCCACTGTGTTGGACCATGTGTACCTATCCACTGTGTACTGAATAGGCGGCTAAAATTGGAACGTGAAAGGTGACTGTTATGTGGCGGAGCACCATCTTGTTGAAAATGAACTTTTCGCAATTCCGACAGGGGCCATTCGTCCATCTCGTTTTCAAGATGGTGTAAAATGACTTCATTATACATGGCAGAATTCAGTTTCCCTTCATAAAATTCCACCATTATGACTCGATTGGACATTATACCACACCAACAGTTGAATGAGAAGCGAACCTGATTATGACTTGCCGTAACTCTTAGTGGATTTTCTTTGGACCAATAGTGGAGATTTTTTCTGTTGTACATACCGTTATTGGAAAAATTCGTTTCGTCTGACCACAGTATGTAATTTAAAAATTCATGATCTCTGCTTATTTTTCCTCTTATCCATCTGCAAAAAGTAAGCCTTCGAACATCATCACCCGGATGTAACACTTGAACTATGCGCACATATCGATAGCACTTGTAGCCGTATTTCTTCCATATCTTTATCACAAGGGAGTGGGATACACCTACTTCAAGGGCGACTTGTCTGGACGATACCTCTGGATATGCTTCGACATAAGTCAGAACCGCAATCTCCGTGTCCATGTCCACACGAGGCTGCCGCTTTCTTTTGAAAGAACCCTGCAATTCCAGGTTTTTCAAAAGATTTGTAATAACCTTTCTTGTTGGCACATGCTGCAACGGATACTTATTGCGGTACCACACTAATGCAGCTCCCGCATTTCGACTATTGACAAAAAACGCTTCTAATAAGTCAATTTTTTCACGATTGGAAGACATTTTAGCCAAAATCCTTAATTAATAACTCATACGAAGTTTCTCAGTTGAAACTAAGTATAACGTATACACAGATTTTCGAATCAAATTCGAAATTTGAGGGTAAAAATTCTTTTTATTTACATTACAGTCAATTCTAACCACTTCCTGGCCATAACAAAAAGTTAGACCATCGTAGAAATTTGTTTCTGTTGCCGAAATGTATGGGAAACGTTTTTGGCGATTTCTGTCTTTCCTAGTACTGAAAGCTAAAATGGTCTCATAGAGTTTTTTGATCCCCACATGAAATAGAATCAATTGGCATAAAAAAAATTTTTTGGTCTTTTTGCATTTATTTTGCCAACTGTAAGTTTTTTACAAAATCTGTGAATGCAGTTCAAAATATGTCAAAAAGTTAGGGAAGGTCTTCTAAGAACGTTTTGCTGTAACTGCAACGGTTAAGGTACTTGCCCTTACTGCCCCGTTTCAAAAATACACCCTGTATATTGGGATGCTACAAAGATTGCCTAAACAATAAATAACACTAACTGCCCTCTTTTTACCAGACTACGGCGAAGCAAAAGGAGGGTAATGATTTTGTCAGGCAATGTAGGTATGTATGTATGTGTGTAGGTTCATCTGTTCCCTCATAGCTCCTGAATTACTAATCAGAACTGGACAAGTGACGTATCATTAGAAGCGCCTTGACCCTCCGCTGGTTATAGGCTATATGACGTATCACTGAATCTAATGTAGCGCCCTCTAGCGTTCATAAAGTACTGTGTTAAAAAATAAACTTGACATAAATATACCGTGTTTGGTATCATCTAAAAGAGCTTAATTAGCACATTACAAATATGTATAAATTATAGCCGTTGCTTCCCCCAAAATAATATAAATAAAAAAATAAGTTAAAACTAAAACCCGACTACTGAAAAATTACACTTGAAACTATAGGCTATCCTTGATATTTTTTTGTTTAATACTTTTTAGAATAGAATAGAATAGAATCGTTTTATTTGTTCAAAACATGTGTGTACATACAAAAGCATGCAATAGGTCAGTAATAGTATATAATATATAGTCCAGTCATGTTTTGCCCCATATAGCGGCGTACAAATATATGCGTGAGGAGACGCTTTGTCATAAGATGCGCATTAATTGCTTTCAATTTTCACTAACAGTTCAAATCATTATGTAATGTAATGTCAAATCAGAAATACAGTAAAAATGTCAATATCTTATCAATAATCATGTCAAATAGATTAAAATACAATAGAAAATGTACTACAATGCAACAAACAATGGCAAGTATATATTAAGTTAGTTGTCAAAATACAGTCAACAATGTCAGAATATTAGGCCTACCTAATAAGTATTTTACTATAATTTATATAACAGCAGTATTTACTATTTAATGCTAGTTAGTGAATACTATCTGCCAAGAAGTCTGTTATGCTATAATATGCCTTTTGCAGGAGTAGGCCTTTAATTTCTTTTTTGAATGAACTAGTGGTAAGTTCCTTACAGTTCTTAGGCAGCTTATTAAATATAATTGGCGCCATGCAAAAGATACTTCTGCGCATAAGTGCAGTTTGTGCTTTGTGGAGCCGAAGTCGAGTGTTATCACGTCTATTTCGCGCAACGGAATCCTGGAGTCGTGGAAATAAATCGGGATTAGTCTTGACAAACACCGCAACCTCATAAATGTACATGCATGGCAAAGTTAAAATGCTATATTTTTTGTAGTACGGTTTGCAGCTATCGGTTGTTTTTAATCGAAACATTGACCTAATGCACCTCTTTTGAACCTTAAATATTGCATCAAAATCTGTGGAATTTCCCCAAAAGATTATACCGTGCCGTAGGATAGACGCAGCTAGTCCATGGTAGGCGGTCACCAAAGCTTTTGTATTTACTGTGGTTGACAGTTTATGTAACGCATATGCACATTTAGAGGTTCTTTTGCAGAGTTTTTCAACATATACTTTCCAGTCCAGCCTTTGATCTATGTCTAAGCCAAGAAACCTGGTTGTTGGTACATCCTGAATGGTTTTGCCGTTAAATGTGATATTACCGTTAAACGGCTTAGGGCGTTGGCTAAAGTTTATGATTTTAGTTTTTTCCAAATTGATTAATAGACTATTCATTTCAAGCCATTGAATAATAGATGTCAAAGTATTATAAATGTCAATTTTATGGTTGTTCATGTCATTATCGTCACAAGGAATTATCACCGTGCTGTCGTCTGCAAAAAGTGTCATAGTATGCGGGTTAGATTTTGGTAGGTCATTTATATAGATTGTGAATAGTAGGGGTCCCAATACGCTTCCTTGAGGGACGCCATGAATCACACTACGTTCCCTTGAGATGTAATTATCCTCTCGTTTCGTATTTAAGTTGATTCTATTTATTTCTGTCCGTTGTTTTCTATTGTGTAAATATGATTTAATTAAGTTCAATACATTACCTCTTACACCATAGGCATTAAGCTTTTCTAAAAGAATACTATGTCGAACATAGTCGAATGCCTGCGTCATATCACAAAAGATAGCTGCTACTTGTGTTCTTTTATCAACGTTGGTCAAAATTTCGTGGAGAAAATTATATACGGCTAGGTTAATTGTTTTATTTTTGCAGAAGCCGTATTGCTCCTTACATATTATATCTTTCTTGTCTAGATAGTCATATATCCTTTTATAAACATACTTTTCCATAATTTTTGAAATAGTTGGAATTAGTGATATAGGCCTATAATTTTTCAGTATTTCTCGGTCATCTTTTTTTTAGGAGTGGTTTTACAACTGCCAATTTAAGTGCATCTGGGAATATGCCTGTCGTTATACATTGATTTATAATATAACACAGATGATTACATATTTCCGGTGTGAAGGCTTTTAATACTTTGGTAGATATTTCATCATAACCAACACTACCCGTATTTTTTAGATTTTGTATGATAGTGACCACGTCTTGGGGTAAGCATGGGACCATAAACATGGAATTTTTATTGGTTTTTATGAGTGACGTTACCCCATTAGTGGTATTGGTTATTGGTTCTATTTTATCAATGAAATAGTCATTGAATATGTTTGCTATTCGTGTGGGGTTTGTGATGTTTTTTTCTTCATATTTTATATTATTTATGTAATTCTTAGGTATGTTAAATTTAGATTGATTTATTATTTGCCAAGTAGTTTTACTTTTATTGTGTGAAGTATTAATTTTATAGTTGTTTTGTGTTCGCTTAGTCAGCGTTATTATTTTGTTGAATCGTTTAGAGTAATCTTTGTAACGTGTTTGATTGTCTAGGTTTGGTTTTAATCTATATGTCCATAATAGTTGTCTTTTTTTCTTACTACATATTTTTATTCCGTGCGATACCCATTGCGGTTTTTTTCTCACATATACGGTTATGGTAGATTTAGGAAAGCATAAATCATAGTAAAGTCCAAAGCTTTCAATGAATAAATTGTATGCTTTGTTGGTATCTTCCGCTTCATACATTTCCGAAAAGCTCACCCTGCCAATACAATATTTAAACCTTGCCAGATTCACTCTGCTATAGTTCCGTCTAATTGTGCTATATTTATCAAGACTATATATTTTGGTTACTGGGCATTCTAGTAATTGGGCTGTATGGTCGGAAAGACCATATTCTATTATTTTAGTTTTGCAAGGTCTGTTAAAGTTATGCGCAAAATTATCAATACATGTCTGACTTTTTAGTCTTGTCGGTTTATTTAACGCTAGTTTTAAATTACAATTGAGTAAGATACATTCAAATTCTTTTGTATTGCTATTTGATTTCAACATATCAATATTGAAGTCGCCAGCCACAATAATATTTTTATAACTACGCGTACATAGGTACTGTAACATGGTTTCTAATTTGGAAAAAAAATTATACAGATTTCTTGTATCAGGTACTCTATATATAAAAATAACTGCTATATTGTACCTAATGAGTTCGATCCCGCAACACTCAAAATAATCAGTAGCTGCCATTTTTGATATTTTCGGGAGCTCCTTCCATTCAAGTCCTTTTCTGACGAGAATGCACGAGCCACCTCTATTCTTGTATTCTCTACTATAGTTAGCTGCTAGATAGAAGTTGGGTATATACAGTTGGTCTTCAAAACCCTCCATAATAAAATGCTCGGTTATGCAAATGAGATCTATATCTATATTTTCATCTAGAAGTCCATTGATGATGACTGTTAGGCGATCTGATTTATTTATTAGGCCAGCAATATTTTGATGCATAATAGTTAAGCGCTTAGTGACGAAAGAGATCGGGAGCCGTATTTGTTTGTGGATGTTCGGGAAGTTCAAGCGATGTTTCTATTGGCGATTGTATGTCCATAATCGTCTCTTTTATGTCTTTAAAAATAGTTTGCATTCCTAAGTCCTTTATTACGCCTGTGTGTCTGTCAAACATGGTATAGTCATAATTTAAATTTTTGTTGGTATCCAAGAAGTATGCGTGTTCGTGAGTTATAATGTCCAAGTACAGCAGATTATTGAAGGTTTCTATTCTAGAATTGTATAAGTCCTTAAATTTCACGCATTGTTTGTATGTTGGTGTACAAATTATTACATTTGTGTTATTAATTTCTTGTAGAACTTGTCTTATATACATTATAGTGTCAAAATAGATGTTAGTTACTTTAAAGTCCTCTTCTCCTAAAAGAATTATGCAGTAGTCTTGGTGTGTGAAACTCGTCAATTTTTGTCCAAGATTTTTTAACAGAGTCCGCGTATCGCCATGAGGTGTAATGTAATGGCAAATATTTGATTCATTTAGCATCTGTTCTGCCATGTGAAGTATCTTATTTTTATTATTTGAGCTTATTATGCATATTTTGTTGCCTCTTATAAGGGTTGTTTCGCTAGTCATATGTTTATCTGTGGTTTTATTGTCAATGCATTCTTTTTTTAGTATTTCGCTTACTTTCTTTTTATGAGTGATATCTTCTGTTTGAGTGCTCTGTGAACTTTTACTGATTTTACTTGATTCAGTTTCTGGGTTGTGTGCTTTTATGAGAGCTTCATTTTCCTTTATCAGTTTTTCATTGAGCTGTTTATTTCGTTATTTTGCAGTGAGATAGTTTCAATTTCTGATTGAGCGGTTTGTAATTCTAGTGTTAGGTTGATAATTTGGTCCCGTAACTTACTCATTTCCTCACTTTCATCATCAGACATCTCTGGGACACTATTGATACTTGTTTCATGTATGGATTCTGTATCCACGACTATTTCGCTATCATTTAGTATCGAGTCAGACTTCGTTCTATTGCGTCGAAATGTAATATTTTCTAGGAAGTTCATATTTACGGTAAGTAAAATAATGTAAATTAATGATTTACCCAGAACTGTAGCAGGTTTTCTCAAAAAAAAAAAAAAAATAGTAATAATATTAAAAGTGTCGCTTTTATAAGTTTTGAGAAGTGTCACTTTTATATGTTGAAAGAGTCGCTTTTATAATACACAGATACAGAGCAAAGAGAAATGTAGTCTATTTTGTCTATGATTTTAGCGATGTCAGCAAACCTCTTGAGTATCGGTTGCAGTGTCGAGAATTTCAGCCAGTTGACACAGGTTTATTAATGTAGTGATGTTGGTGTCATTGCTTTATACCTCACGTAGTAGTTCGTTGTTTATAATGTGTTCAAACCAAGATGTCAAATTCCTTTTAAATTTCTCTTTCGATGTGTGAATGTATCGGCAAGTATGTGAAACAGCTGATGAACAGCGTGTTTGTTGACTCAAGCCATGCATATGAGTTCGAGTCTAAACATATTATGTCTAATGTTAAACAGCCCTATTCCTAAGTTGCCTTGTACAACACCACATGGGAAGAGATGGGGTGGTCCAAATTCTACTCTGCCGGAAACCACGCGGCTAAGTGTGTAAAGTATAATAATAGTGATATGGTAACCCCACCGTAATTTAGAATCTATTGTAATTACTATTAAGGATGGATTTTAGTTTGTGCTGTTTACGAAACCTAACCTTTGCAATGGCACGACACGACATCAACGTATGCCCAATGTGAGACAAATTAAGCAGTGTTAACTTATTACATTGGTCGTTTCTGTTTTCCAAAAAAATTATATGTTTCAGATTCGTACAAATTACTCTGTTTAGGTAAACAATCTTGATGTGAATTTTAAATAAACTACTGCTTAAACTAGTGGTTCGAATTCGGTAGTAGTCGCGTTTTATTGTTAAACTGAGTTTTTGAACTAAAAAATACCTTTAGTTAAATACCTAAGCAAACCTGTATTATGTGCTTGTGGCACAAAGGGTGAAAAATTAAAGATATTAATAAATGCTTTACATTAAGTTTATTAATAATGGACACAAACAATAAAGTATCATTACACCAAATTACGCCAACATACAATATTAATTATTTCTTAAATTTTTATACATTTTTTTTCTCGTTCCTATACACCCAGGTGATTAATAGTGTAGTTTTTCACCATAATATGTCGTGTTCTCTTAAGGATGGCGGCCGCGCGTGTCTCTCGAGCTGCATCGCGTGCGAATCAGTAAGAGCGATCTTTTCCTCCCTCTCTACCTGTATCTCCGTTTGTTGTACCTCCTTGGTACCTTCGTTTGCCATTGGTTTGTGCTGGAATGCTGTTCATATATTTATTCTGTTCTACAGTGAACAGAATGAGGCTGAAGTCTTAAAAGGCTTTTTTCTATTTTATTGATAGGGATTTTGATGCCCTGTCAATACATCATAGAAAAAGGAAAAGAGCAATTCAGTTTCCTCATCTGGGGGCATGGTAGTCCTCTTCTTATTGATATGTGTCTCATTGATTCAGACAGGCGACGTTTGTTATTGTCATTTATGTGTGGAGTCGAAACTGATAAGTTATGGTCTTTAGGTATATTCTGGTTTTGTTCCTCCTGGTTGTTGTTAGAGGTAGTCGTTGTGGGGGGGGGGGGAGATATGGGGCGGTATGCGTAGACGTAGGGGGAGTTGAAGGGGAGGCTTGAGAACGGCACAGTGACGCGGCAGGTGTGGATGAAGTGGCCGCGTTGCGCGCAGCCGCTGCAGAACAGTTGGTCTTGCTCCTTGTACTGGTCGCACCTTTCGAGAGGCGCGTTGTTGTCGATCTGTTACAATGAAACATAATATGTTACTACACAAATATTAAACAAGTGAACAAAGGTAAGTATTTACTTCATAGTTGTTTATTAACAGACAGGTCAGTTACATATTAGGATAGTTGAGCGAACAGCACATTTCCAAGCTTGTTTATCATCTAAGTATTCTTGTTTTTTTTTATTAGCCTTTCAGGCACATTTTTTTTTGTTTTTACCAAAATCGTCAAAGAAGCAAGCATCTGTCCGAGAATTACTTTCTCAAATACTTTACTCAAGGTCGGCATGTGTTGTGAAACGGGTCGGAATTTAGAAGGATCTGTGGCGCTGCCAACCTTTGACAGTAAATAATGTGTATAAGACTTACCGTGTTGTGGTACCTGCGCCACAGGTCGGGGCAGTGCGAGGATGGGTGGCCGCGCTGGCCACACTCGGCGCAGGCGAGCGCGCCCCAGCCGCAGCAGTTGCGGCACATGGGCGAGTACAGCTCGTTGGGCGACCCGCACTGTAATTAACAATACACGTTAATATGCGCAGAAGCTCGTAATATTACAAATGTTAACATTTGTGAAAGGACAGTACAATTAAATTAAATTTAAAATTGAATCAACTAGAGGGTTTGCTGGAATAGAAAGATCATGAAAATGTTTGCAGCCATGTTGGATCGGTTCGCCGTTCAGTTCGACTAATTTAAAAACGGCGAATGCTCAATGTGACAAGTTGATGCTCAAGTCTATCTATCAGCACCTTTGTTATAAAAATACACTAGTTTCATTAAATTAAATACTTTACATTATACTTTTCACCTTACAAGTAAATTAAATTAAATGGATGTGTTAGGAGCGGGTTCACAGCGCTCTTTTGAATGTAAGATATTCAACTCTTGCATTAAGACAGATCTTAGTAGGACAGAGAGTTTCTAGATGTCCAGTGAGGCCGCACATGTAGCACACGGGTGGCTTCGTGAGGCAGGCGTCGTGTCGGTGTCCGGGCCGGTAGCAAAAGTAGCACCTGTGAAGGAAATATTAAATAATGTAAAAATAAACCATTGGAAAATGATTCTTTCGCTGGTTCGGTAGATTAGTTCTACTGAGAAGATACCTTCAAGAAACTCAGCGAACTATATTAGAACTAGATTATTTTTCTTTTTTAGATTTGCTTTAGTTTACAATTTATTTTGTGCGAGCAAGCAAGAGACTTATGTTGACCACCATCATTAAGATGCTCATCCACTTTATAGTAACCTTTACTCATTAAAGTATTTTTAACTTCTATTTTAAATTTATTTATTGGCATATTAATCAAATCCCGAGGAATTTTATTAAATATTTTTATGCAGCTGCCTACAAATGAATCACCAACCTTGTGAAGCCTAAGTTTTGGTACAACTAGTTTATTTTTGTTTCTCGTCTTAAAATTGTGTACATCAGTACACAATATTATATAGTATATATAATACTGTGGCCGGCATGTACACAATATTATATAGTATATATAATATTGTGTACTGATGTACACAATTTTAAGACGAGAAACAAAATTAAACTAGTTGTACCAAAACTTAGGCTTCACAAGGTTGGTGATTCATTTGTAGGCAGCTGCATAAAAATGGTTATATCGAAAATATTTAGGTTTTTTCGTACATATAAGATATTTTCATAAATGTATTGAGAAGCAACTGTTAAAATATTAATTTCTTTGAAAACTTCTTTCAGCGAGTCGTTTCTGTAGTACAAATATAGTCTCAATATCGGCAGCTGAGCCTCACAGCAGCAGACCGTATGACATAATGCTATGAAAGTAGCTAAAATAAACTAACCGTGCAGTTTCCTCATCAGTTAGTGACCTTATCTTTTTAACCGCGTGGGCAGCTGAGCTAAATCTTCCTGCCAAGGCTGTAATATGATTATTATTATATTCGGAACCAAAACTTCAGTCCGATGGACATATTTTTTCCAACGGGCACACCAAAGCAACAAGCACACAGGAAATGCACCTCTATTGACCTATATTTACTCTGCGAATTCTTCTCAACATTTGGCACTGGAAGAATTTGCGGCATAAATACACATAATTGGTGCAAATACACTAGTTGTGTGCTTGCTGCCTTAGTATGCGACCTCTGTAACTCACCAAACGTCTGATATTATATAAACAGAAAAGAATACGCTAAGAAAATCTACAAAGCGAATATAGCTTATCTACCTCATAGTTTGAGTTCTAGAATGTGGATAAACATATTTAGGACCTGGAATCTCTCCGGACAAGATACAGAGTGCACAGCTAGTTGTAGTATAATGTATAATGATATTCAAAAATAACTTACGTCGCGTATTATTTGATATCTCCTCGCCGCCATAATTCTCGCCTCCCCAACTCTCGTTGTAAAATTTCTTCATCTCAGCCCGAACCGTTTCCCGACAGAATGTTCATCGTTTACGTATCTTGTCCTTACCGTTCAAATGGTCAAAGTCCAAGTCATCCTCCAATATCGCAGGATATTTCGTGGATATGAACTTAGAAATTTCGCTTACAGCTTTTTCTTGATTTTCGTAGTCTTCAGAATTAGTAAATCCAGACACAGTTACGACATTCTCAATAATATCGGAGTCATTGATATTGCGAATAGTGATATATTTATCATTGTCGGTTAAGTCAACAATAGCTGGACTACTAGCAAACATATTTCGTTAAACTAGACACTTGTACTCACACTGGTTGATCTACTTCAATTTCCTCATCTTCATTACTCGATTCAAGCACTATTTGATTCATATTCTGCGACACTGGTGTCTGGAATATGGATAGGTCAACGGAGGGAAGAAGCTCAACGTCAATCATCTCATTTTCATCACTCGATTCAAGCACTTCATGGCGGAATATGTGAGATGATACGGAATCATCTTCAATGATTTCAATGGTCCATTGAATGCCCTGCGACACTGGTATCTAGAATACGGATAAGTCAAATGAGGGAGATTGTTTGGCTTCAATCTTCTCATCTTCATCACTCGGTTCAACCACTATATACTCCGCATCATCTTCAATAATTTCGATGGTCATTTTCATGTTCTGCGATACACTGGTGTCTGGAATATGGATAGGTCAACTGAGGGAATTAACCAATTATTGTATTCGATCTCACGTAGGGGGTGAGCACTATTGTTGACTCGCGCCATGCATCTAAGGCTGAGTCTGGACTACATATATCTGCCTGAAGTTACACAGCCCTAACCCATAGTCGCCTTGTACGACACCGTAAGGGAAGTTATATCGGCAAGAAATATAGTTTCCTTTTATTTGCATAGTACTCTTTAATTATTAATAATAACAGAATATAGTGGAATACGCTTAGTGTGGGTATTGAGATTTATAGAAACTGTATGTCTGCAGCATCCACATCTGCGTGACGCATGCGCACACGGCCAGCGGACTGGCTGAGAGGTTCGTGGGAGACGTGCGGGACGTTGCCGCAATCTGCCTCCAGGACAAGGGCACGCCCGTTGAAGGCAAGGTGAGCTATGTTACCATTATTAAAAGCATATACGCAGACGCACTGTAGATAACAGCAATTTTATTTAATACATACATATATATAATCACGCCTTTATCTCCGGAGCGGTGGCAGAGGTGAATTAACACCCACATTTCACCACTAACTAAATTTGGTCCCACGTATATTTAATAGATGAAGGTAAATTGTAGTTAATAATTAAAATTAATTTAGAATTTGATTCAGTCGTTCTGAAGTAATAGCGTGGCCAGGGAAAGATGAATTCATTCTGATGTACAGTAAAAAATAATTCTATTTCGTTTCGTAAAAAGAGGAGAAGTTTACTGCTTTGTTATTTAGGGACGGATCTTGATGATTTTTCGCTGAAACATTAAGGATCCAAAAAAGTAGGACACGACGGTATTGCCGTCCTCAATTGGACGCAAATACCGTCATGTCCGACTGTGGAAGTACTTTCTCCCTACAGAATACCGCGGTCATGATAACCTCATGTTGTGTTCTCGGCGGTGAGTACGGTTGCCAGTGCTCTTTGAAGAGTTTTGGTGCTGTCAGTGGGAAGACCAAAAGCTTGTCCTGCTTTGTCTTTTACACTGACGGCACAGAAACTCTCGTGTGCATACAGAGTTGGCAGCGCGAGTGTGACTCCCTTGGTTTTGCACACGTCCATAGGCCAAGGTAACCACTTTCCATCAGGTGGCCCGTGTGCTTGACTACAACCTAAGTGCTATAAAAAAAGGAAAATATCACTCACAAGTTGTTGTAAAAAAGTGTGCTCGCGAGGGCTTATTGTTCACAGAACTATTAGTTTTAAATTAATTTCATTATTGTACAGATGGCGATATACGGCGTGGCTCAAGAAATCTCCGACAGGAGCCTAGTATCAGACATCACGAAGTACTTCATAGACTCTATGTATTACCTGCCGAAGCCTGAGGACCAAGAAATATTGTAATTGTAATCATTATGACGGTCTTTATTATTAATGTTGTCGAGTAATTTACTACTAAATCATGTATTTTTAAAAGTCTGTCTGAAAAATTTGTCAGTCTGTTCAGACGAAAAACTGAAAAGTGCAGTTAATGTAATATGCCTCGTTTTGTTAAGTATATAAGAGCGTGATTTCTATGTGGTGGCAAATATCCTTGTTTTCACTATTTTCAGCTCATATTTTTGTCAAATTGCATAAATGTAGAAAATATAAATAAATCTCAGATCTCTTGCTCAGATTTCTTCTTCTTTTGTCAATTCGACGTCACTTCTACTCTTATATTCAGTTTTCCCAGCGTGTTGCTACCGGGATAGCGTTCTCAAAGGCGCTCATAGGGTTCTCTCGTTTGCACTCATGCGTGCACACTAAGAGTGCGAGCGAAATGGCACTACTTTAGTATTGCTTTATGCGGCGTTACACGCTAGTTCTATGCGTACCGTCTATATTAGTATTTTAGTTTGAGCTTGTTTGATTTATGCATGTTATATATGTGAACTCTAACAGACTACTTACTCCCTAGTCTCACAATAGTATATAATGGTACGAGTGTGTAAAGTTGGTTATTACCGCTGAGGCGTCATTGAGACCTGAGCCCAAGCGCAAGGGTCTTAAGAGAGCCAAAGACGGTATTCATCAAAACACACGTGTATTTATACGACGTTTTTCAACCCACTTGAAATAAATAAATCTCACTTTTTAATCTATGGTATATGCTAGATGCGTGCGCTTAAGAAAACGAATTAATTTTGCCCGCTATTGCGTAAATAATTCTCAACTCGTTTTCACTGTTGAAATTATAGTATATATATAATTATAGTATATATAATAATATAGAATTGTGTACAAGTACTAGTTATGAAGAAAATGATATATGCTGTTCACAGCCCGATATAAGATGTGAAGTCCTTAACTTTATGGAAAGCGTACTATCTGAAAGCTACATGCGTAAATATCTATTTTAGTATTATTTTCTTCGCAAGTGTGTTGAATAACGTCATTTGATACACGTGTGTATTGATGATTACCGTCTTCGGTTCTCTTGAGACCCTCGTCTGTCGGTTCGGGTCACAATAGCGCCTCAGCGGTAATCACCAACATTACACACTCGTACCATAATATACTATTATCATTTCTCACACTGGGCTTTCCAAAGACCAGTGTGGGACTCGCTTCACCTGCTAAAACTCACGGTGTCCACACCATATCCGTAGTTAATTCACAGGATAGGCATCACTTTACTCACTGCTATTCATACTTAATCACAACCCTGTATAATCCCCTGCAGGATAAGTCGGATAAGAAAATACATGATTCAATTGTTATGAGATGTTATTATATTTATAATTTATTTATTTGTAAAGTCTAGGCGTTATAGGTCTTTTATTTTTGTGTAAAGTTTAGATAAAAGTGTACAATATGGTAAAAAATATTTCATGTACAAAATGATAATCGTTGTATTCTCACAATTCCTTCGACAGTTTTTCATGTTGGTGTAAGACTAAACTTCAAATCACAATAAGCGTCGGTACCTTAGCGGTTAAGGAGTCAGCCTTACGATCGAATGGTCCCGGGATCGAATCTTGACTTTTACACTACCGATGTGATACTCCTAACACAAGCAATTCCACGCACACTCAAGCTGTGGAATGACCTCCCTGCTGAGGTTTTCCCAAGCGCCTACAATATGGGGCTCTTCAAGAGGGGCATCAGAAGGTTTCTTCATGGTCGGCAGCGCGAGTGTGACACTCCTGGTGTTGCATACGTCCATAGGCCACGGTAACCGCTTCCCATCAGGTAGGCCGTGTGCTTGTGTGCCAACTAAGTGGTATAAAAAAAAGCAATGTAGCTTAGCTGGAGCGGTTAGAGGAAATATTAGTAATTTCGGTTCTAATATTTTTAATAAAAAACAAATTCTCAGAGACATTTTGATGTTTCGATATAAATAGATCACTTTTATATAACAGTAAACCGATATTGTACAATTAAATCTAGTCTAATTTTGATATCATATAACTAGTGCCAGTACATACATTTTGGCTGTGGGTGTCTATATTCCGTTTAGTTAGGTTTTTAACTAAACTGACAGTCTCATCACACACAGAAACTTATATTGAGCAAATAAATTGCTGCTTAAACTAGTGGTTATTTTTGAATATCAGTCAATCAATCTATCGCAGTCTACTGCTGGATACAGACCTCTCCCAATGTTAGGAGGCTGTGACCTACTGTTTCCACTGTTTCCGGTTGGTACAGGGTTTTATTTGGAGTTTTCCTTCTCTCGCAGTGATATTGTCTGCGTATTTTTCCGTTAGTCGCGTCTTACGACACCCTTCTGATGAGACGGGGTGGTGACACTTGTATTCTTTCTTCACACGGATTTTACACAAGAAGTTTGTTTACCATTAGTTGAGTACCTAACCAGACGGAGAGTAAATATTGATATAGAAATATTTGCTATCTTAATTACGAGTATAGTTCATAATGAACGGTCGAATGTCGCTAACGATACTATACTACTTAAGTAGACGTTCAGAGAGACTTTAATTTCTCAAGTTGGAAAGTGGTTATGTATATGCATATGTACATGTACATGTACATGTACATGTACATGTATATGTATATGTATATGTATATGTATATGTATATGTATATGTATATGTATAATTTAGAAAAACAAATGTATCTAAGTATGTTTATTCGCATTCTTGATTCTAAAACGCAAGCTATATAAGCTATGTATTCCATGGGTCTAGATGGCGGTGTGTAGAATGTCATGTAATATTTATTTATATGGTTCAACTCATTCTTTTCAAAATATCCTGCGTGCCTAATCAGCTAATCAGTCACTTGTAACATTTTTTTCTATAAATGTACTTAAGTACCGGTGTAGGTGTACCCAATTATACGTTTTTATGATAGCCGGCATATATCTAGGCCTAAGGCGAGAGGTTGTTTTGATATAATTTAAGATGGTGGCATTATATGGCGGCACTCAGTTTGATGGACTTTGAGACGTCGTCGGGTCAAGATATATGGCCGTAATTATACTTGATTTTCTTGGCATTAGTTTCGCTTTAATATTTCTTAGTCAATGTGGTAATGATGTATATAAAGTACATATTCAACGAAGAATATAATCACAATTATTAAAGTTAGCTTTACTGTGTATATTATGTTTATATTAATTAATATATTATGTATAATTTGGAAGATAGTTGTATATTATGGGAATTGCTTTATTATACTATGATTAAAATATATTATACAGTTCATGTTCTTTTTTTGACCCACAAATTTTGGCATTAAGGGTGTCTACAGGGTGAATTTTTCAACTGTGCATGAATGGCTAAATCCGCAAATATGAGGAATAACGAAAAATGCTCCAAAGGATTTCCTCGCCTCCCCGTTTCCGGGGACGAGTTGGGGACTCTGTAGTTCCCACACCCGAGAAGAGGGCCAGATCGTGAGAGATGGCCCTGGGTCGGCCGGGGTGCGAGGGATATGCCTGTCAACCTCACCTTCGGCAACCAAAGCGACCCACAGGCGGCGTGCGTTTTAGTCGGTTCGAGTCCGACATAACCTCCTCCACCGGCTCCGGTGGGGAGGTATCCGTGGGGATTTTGCGCACGTAAAAAAAAAGAAAAGCCCGTTAAGGTCGTCCTGCAAGAGTAGGCAATCGAGTGGACTGACACACTCTTTGTAGATTTTGATATCGTCAGCGCACATTAGGAATTTAGAGTTAACAAATAAATGACCAATGTCGTTGATGAACAAAACAATGAGGAGGGGGCCCAGGATTGACCCTGGATCACCCCAGAAGTGACGATTGTCAAGTCCGATTCGAAGCCATTAATGACAATTTTTGAGTCCTATTAAAAATGTACGACATAAACCAGCGAAGTAGGTTACCACGGATACCATTATATGCAATCTTACCCAGGAGCAATTTGTGATCTACCTTGTCAAATTGAGTTCTGTCATCCATATTTTTAAACAAAAAGTTAGTAAACACCAAGAGGTTAGCGGTGATTGAACGGCGCTTAACAAATCTTGCCGTTCAGGTACAATTATGTTGTAAATGTGTGGGTGTAATTGGGGGTCCTGCCTTTTCGCCAAAAATCGTTTACCCGATTATCACTTGCCAACCAACGTTACGCCAATTTGTCACTTTGACGACTAACGATTGTCAAATGTTTGTATGACAACGTTTCATTTGGTAGAATTATTGTTAAGCTGATTATTGTAATGACAAAATACGTTTCTATATATCTTTTGCCAATTTATTTATTAGGCCAGACAACTTTTAGACGAATAACAGAAACGGTTAGGTTAGGTTAGGTTAGTATTATGATAAACAATGCACGAGCCGAGCGAGCGAAGCGAGCGTGTCGCGCCAGCGGCCGGCGAAGTGCCGTAACCATTTTTTTTACATTTTTACATACATTAACATAACAAACAATAAACAACTACATGAATATTATGCCAACTAAAACATTCGCTACTTGAAAGTTGGCATTTTGAAAAGTGTCATTCTAAAAGGTTGACCAAACGTAAAATTGGCAACTGAGAAGTTGGGTAATAAAAACAAAATGAAATCACAAGTTGGCAAATGATTATTCTGCAAAATATAATTCTGGGAAACGTTAGTTGGCAAGTGATAATCGGGCAAACGATTTTTGGCGAAAAAACAGAGATCCGTGTAATTGATTGTGAACAAGGCTCTCAAAAAGCTTCGACAAGGCAGACAAGATAGAAATTGAACTATAGTTTTTTTACATCATTTTTATCGCCACTTTTATATACAGACGTTACGAGTATAAAAGCGCGTTTCCAAATTTCAGGAAAAATCCCTTCGCGCAAATATTTATTAAAAATAATAGTGAGAGGATATGTACCTAATGTGCTCGGTTATTCTCCTAATAAAAATTGGAGGTAAACCGTTCGGGCCTGGGCCCTTGTTGATGTTCATTTTTATAACCTCTCCTAATACAGTGTCAGAAGTTAAGACTGTCCGTTGTGTCTGTCTGTCAGATAAACATGGAGAGTTTAGAGCTGACCTTGGAGGAGGCCTCTAGAGCTTGCGTTCAAGGGACGAGAAACTCGTAAACGGAAGTGAAGTATTTAGAGAACATGTTGCATATTATAGTCGGTTCCCTCGACTGTTCGTTGTGAAGGTACATATTCGGAGTAACGCTCCCTTTACGCTTTCTGTTTACAATGTAAGTCCAAAAACTTTTTATGTTAAGAGGAATGCTTTCCTCCACCGAACTTATATACCTCTGGAAATCTGTGGGACTCATTTTTAAATCGGCCACTATAAAGTGAGAATATTTCGTAATCTGATGCATTATTATACGTTTCCACTTCTAGGCCTGTTCTTTCTGTTTAAAAATACTAGAGCTAGTGTGAACCAGACAGGGAAGTGTGAATTACGGGGTCTACAAAGTGGTACATGCTGCATGTACCACTTTGTAGACCACATGTAACATGCACCT
Source organism: Eilema griseolum (assembly GCA_963662185.1). Taxonomy (NCBI): domain Eukaryota; kingdom Metazoa; phylum Arthropoda; class Insecta; order Lepidoptera; family Erebidae; genus Eilema; species Eilema griseolum. The sequence continues at coordinate 24,246,374 of OY759238.1, forward strand.
TGAGGATCTTACGTGGTCGGCAGCACGGATGTGACTCCACTGGTGTTATACACGTTCATAGGTCATGGTAACCACTTTCCATCAGGTGGGCCGTGTGCTTGTCTGCCACCTAAGTTGTTTAAAAAAAAACTTACCGAGTCTCATAAAATATTTCATCCCAGTTCAGGTCGATCAGATCTTTATTGATTAGCTCCTAGTTGGCTTATTAAAAGTTGTTTGGGACGAGGATTACGCGTATCAGCTTCAAGCGGTGTTAGTACACCGAAAGGCGGATGCTATATCGGGAGAAACAAGGGCAGCACAAGTACTAGGGTAACATTCGGCATTTGAAATAAACAATTCTAGTATTCAACCTAAGTTGTTCTTAAATATGTTATATTGGAATGTACCTGTGATCGATATTAAGTCACAAATGTGGTGATCTGCCGTTGCGGTTGGTTAAACAGTAACATATTTATTATCACTGTTGGTGTGCCAATTGCTGCTAGGTAAATTGTAATCCACTATAAACAATGTTTGCGTGTCTGTGTCGTTTATGAGACTCTGTAGGACATCTGCTTGGTAAGCATATAACTCTTCGTGAGAGTGCGGGTATGTACGCGAAGCTTATGAGATGGCGTCTACAGAAACCGAGGGCCGGCAGTAGAACGATAACATGTTCTACGTCTGCGTAAGCACCCCGTATTGATAAACGTGAGTTCCATAATGAGCGCAGGATGGCAATCAGCACACCTCCACGGTCGAGCTTACCAGTGGCAGAACGATTGCGATCAGATCTGAACACCAAATTACGTTCGTCAATAAACTCATCGTCCACTGTACTCGCAGTCATCCTAGTCTCAGTCAGGATTATGACGTCATATGCAAAAGATATAATATTCATGGATAATGTATGTAATTTAGTACGCAGTCCACGCCAATTTTGATAATAAAAAGAAACGTTTATTTTATCCACGGATGAAGAATAAAATGTAGGTAGACTAAGTAAGAGAAACTTGGAGTACAAATTGAGCAACATCGTTAAGATTAAGAAATAATAAACAACTACGCGACAACAAAACAAAAGTATGCAATATAAATGGTACCAAACAGTAACAGCTGATTATCAATGCGAAACACTAACAGATACTTAAACACACACCTTGTATATCTCGGCGCACCGTGATCTTTGTAGGTCTATGCATGGTGCGAGCATAAGTAACACAATAACAACTAACAATATAAGGCAAGTAACGTGATTTCTTAATGTAAAAACAGAAACAATTTTCCTCACTGCAAATCCAAAATAGTAGTAGGTACATAACAAAAGATTGCATACTTACAGAGATAAACACGGGCTTCACATTTTTATCGTAATGGCGAGGTAATATATTGCACAACGAATGAACTAGAACTACCTAGGTCTGCGTATTTAAATGTAAATACCTTAAAATTGTTAATTAGTACAGTTAAGTAACGCAATATTGTAATAATGAGAATATAGGAGTAAAAATTACAATATGCCAGTACAGATTTTATTCTATGATTGTGGGTGGTTGTTAAATAGTACAGGTGATCACAGAGTAATATGGATAACAGAGAATGTGTGCAGTTGGAGAAAATAATATTACGGTACACGTATACGTGCACTAAATAGAAAAGTATATTCAATAGTAAAAACACTGATATAACATTGAAAATCGCATGTGAAGAAATTATTTTATCATTATAAAAAGGCATGTGTAAGTAGTTTATAAAATATAGTGTATATCTGCATAGAAAGCGATCAACAAGAGTTACTTCTATGCCCGGATTTGCTATAGTAAACACACAAAGTAGTGTACGTTCCAGAGGTGAATAGCAACAAAAATATATGAAAAACGAGGAATTGACTGTGATAATGAAATAAGCGCGCAGATTTATTAGAATACTGATGAGATAAAATAAAACGTCTTATTAAACTGAAGCTCCTTATTTGCGAGCAATATATGGTTTGATTTTAAAGAGATCTTTTTCGGCGCGAATAGCAAATGCAGGCTCAGTGGTGTCAGCGCGAACAAGTATAACACCGTACTTGATCCAGGTAAGACGATGTCCATTATGTTTGGCAATATCCCTGGCTAGTCGAAGTATTTTTTTACTCTGTAGCGTAAGATGCTCATTTACGTAGATTTTGTTGGAGTAACATTAGTTCGTCAGAAATGATTCCCTTCTTGAGGCGTACTGCTGCAAGAATGTTATCACGTACTACCTGGGTGGAGAACTTTACAACTATGTTTTTGGGACGTGAATTTTTTGAGTTCATCTGGGGTACACGGTGAAGCGTCATGATGTCACGAGCAGATATAGACTGCTTTATTATATTCGATATGTTTTCAATAATAGACATGAGGTTTTCACCGCGTCTTTCTGGTAAATTACTAATCTCGATGTTGCAGTTCCGAGATCTTTGCTCTGCATCTTCCAGTCTGGCTTCCAGAGTTGCTATGCGTTGTTCATATGCAAGGGATGATGAAATTTGTTTCTTCAATACACAAACACGTGAAGTTACCTCTCGAGCGGTCTTTTCTTTTTCTAGATCATCGTATTTGTCGCAGAGGAATTTTATGGATGATTTACATACTTACTTACATACTTCTTATACTTAGCTCAAACGATTTGAACTCCTCCTGGAAATTTATAATACCTGTGCTGCTCGGTAGGCCTTTGTGGAAAGTGATGTAGGGTGGGGGAGATTCCTTTCTATTAGGGATCCCTCTACACTCATATCCATAGTAGGCGAGTCGCTAGGACGATCAAATGTACTATTATTATTTAGCAGACGTGTCAGTGTCTGTACACGGCACTACTCTGTGTCAATAGATCTCGACTCGTAATATTAAACGCATACACACCCACACACACACACAACTTCACACTTAAAAAACGAACAAATATAATTATAGCAATAACCGGTTCGGGCCGGGGCGCACGACGGAATGGATATTTGGCTCTGGCTGATATATATTTATTTTTATATATAGGACGCACCAATTTCCCTTCACTTCGCCTGATGGTAAGCAAAAGACTGTCTCAGGAAAGTAGGTCACCATTATAGACATGTAGCATGTTACAATGGTGGCACTCAGTTTGGCGGCCTCGTCAGGTGATTTTTCATGCCCGCTTAGGAAGAAGGAAACACTTGAGCTTCGTGGATATTTTTTTTTTATACAACTTAGTTAAAACTTAGTTAAAGTGGTTACCGTGACCTATGAACGTGTGTAAAACACCAGTGGAGTCACATCCGTGCTGCTGACCCTGTAAGAACAGATTTTATGTGCCTTCAGTGCAGAACACAAAATCAGGACAAGCCTTTGGTCTTCCCACTGACAGCACAAAAACTCTCCAGTTTTATAGTCTGGGTTTTATAGTATAGTATTATAGTCTGGAATAACATAGACTACTTTTATTCCTGGAGTAGGTTAACATAGGTTGCTGAACTTGCAAAAAGAGGATTAGTATTCCACATGGGAAGAAATTCGCGTCAGGGCCATTTTTACCTATGCTGAGGGCCTATACAAATATTTGGGCACCATAATTTTTTTTTGAAGTATGGTGGAACCTAAATGTTTGTAAGTGATTATTCCATGGACTGTAACTTTTTCTGCACCCAATTGAAATATTTCGAGTTTGTCGAAGAGAAAATGTCGGTCCTCTGGGGGCCCCTCTGATTTAGGGGCCCTGGGCACGTGCCCCGTATGCCCCTATAGTAAAGACGGCATTGACTCGCGCAACAGCTAAGAAAATCATAAACAACTAAATACATCCTCTTAATCCAAACAATCATAAACCACTAAGATCTGTCCTAACAAGGTTCTATCCATAGTTTATTATAGTTCTATCAAAATGTCATCAAAATTATATGGTCACAGAATTGATATTCTAACAAAAACTTAAATATGAATAAAATTCAGCGGTAGCAACAGTAAAATGCACAGCACTGCATTGGCGTTGTTGTGTCTCTTGACTTCGTTCACTGTTGCGGTCACCCATGCGTCGATCAACTACTGCGGGTCCAGGATGTGTGGGAATACGGACGCTCACACGTTTTGTCAATATCCTGTGAGTATGCACACAAGAACGGCGATATAATCAGTACTAAAAGTGATAGCGAATAGGTTGTTGAGATTTACAAGTTTGACGTTCAAGTGTGAAGTTTGAAGGTGTAACAAAATTAACTCTCGGAACTTTGGGAGGTTGATCAGCATTGGTAACTATGCCCGAAAAAAAAAATTATATGTTAATTTGTCACTTATTATTTAATATTACACTCTTGTTTGTATGCTAACACTACTACAGGGCCGCAATTTGGAATTCGAGTCCTCTAGTGTCTCATGATATGCGCGCGTCCGATCATGAAACTTACCTACGAAACAATCAGCGGTCATTGACTTCCAAAAGTCAGCTGATTACTGAAACCCAAATGCTGGACATATCCATGTGGTACGGTTTGCATAAGCATTGATATCAATTTTTGAAATCTTTACAACTGAATTTTAGATAGTTGGCTCACCCAATATTTATGAAATTTTTACCTAATATATTTTCCGATACCAAGTAATCACACAAAGTTCCGAGAATTAATTTTATTACACTTTATATGTTCATTTAATAATTGATTTATTGAACTTTATGCACAAGTACACAAGCGGCCAAAGGTGGTGCGTAGATAAATTAGTAGGTGCATTATTGAGAGTTAGATTTACTAGAGAACATTATACCAACATAACCAGGTAAAGTGCCATATATCCAAGAATATGTCGGGCGGGACATATTCTTGACTACCCTGGTGTGACGTGTGACTACACACGTCTATAGGCTACGGTAACCACTTTCTGTTAGGTGGACCGTATGCTTATCTTCCAGCTAAGTGGTGTAAAAATGGCCGGTGGCAAAGCTATAGCTAACAAGCGTTAAATATCCAATAAACTGTTGAATAGTTAGGTACGACGTTTGATTGATGTTTTAGGAAGGTCCAAGTCGCCAATGCGTGGGCTACATAAGTGCTAGTTTGTCAAACGAAGAGAAGTCGCGAATCATCGCCAGATTGAACCGACGCAGAAACGAGGCCGCTGCCGGCCGGCTGCGGGGATTCGCTAGCGCTGGGAACATGCTGAAGCTGGTATGATCATTTAGATTAAATTTGAAATTATTGTCTTATGGGTGGTGTCACAATGAAATTAGATGCACTATGGACTGTGCTTTCTTATCCATATCAATAGGTCCTTCAAAAAGAAAGAAAAAAGAAACTGTATTTTTACTTATATTTTTTATTTATTACTTATATTACCTACGGAGCCTCTTTAACGAGAATTATACAGGTGCAAGAAGCGGCGATGGTTCCCTGCGCGGATGCGTGGGCGGCGGGCGCCTTATTCTGCGAGCAAGTAATGCTCGTGAAGGAGGAGGCGGGGCGGAAGCGGGAGCGGGAGCGGGAGCGACGAAGGGTCGCAAGCCAAACTACCCGCGTACGAAGGCAACTCGGGCGTCGGAGGTCGATGAATGACCTCTGGCCCCTCATGAGAATAGGCCTGGGGGTGACGGGTGGAGCCGCCTGTCACCCTAGCAGAAGCAGGCCGTGGCGGCGGCACGCCTCCACATGTCCGGGGACGAGTTGGGGACTCTGTGGTTCCCACGCCCAAGGAGAGGGCCAGATCGAGAGAAATGGCCCTGGGTCAACCGCGGTGCGAGGGATATGCCTGTTAACCTCACCTTCGGCAAAAAAGCTACCCACAGGCGTCGTGCGTTTTAACCGGTTCGAGTCAGACATAACCTCTCCCACAGGCTCCGGTAGGAAGGGTGTCCGTGGGGGTTTTGCGCGAAAAAAATGGTGTAAGAAGTATACCTTTTTTGTTTTGTTCTCAATATCTGGATACTAAGATAGGGCTGTCAAATTCAAAAACTTAACTTAACATCAAACAGATTTATACAGCCTAGACTAAGCCTCAGATGCCACCAAGCTTTTCTTCCCTTGCGCTCTGGAGGCATATAGCATTGTCCGCAAGATGACGCCTTCCGGCACCACTACCCAACTCCTGACGGGGCATGGTGGGTTCTCCGAATACTTGGCCCGTTTCAAGTGTAAGGGGGACCCATCATGCGCCTGTGAGCCGGGGGTGGACGAGACGGTCGTCCACCTGCTGGTGGACTGTCCCATACACCAAAGGGCACGGTACGATTTAGAGCAGAGAATAGACCTAAAGATGAATATTGGCAATTTACCTACACTGCTGACAAAAAACTACAGGCAGTACTTCCTAGAGTACTGGGCCGAAATTTTCAGGATAGTGCAGAAAAGAAATAGTTCATAAGGTGGCCACTAATGAATATTTGTAATAAATATCCAAAAGTAGACCACATCTAGTAAATAGTAAACAGTAATGTAATAGAAATAAGCACCTAATGAAGCATAAAGAAAATAGAAGAATTGAATCAATAACCCCTCCCCCCCCAATCCCAGAGGTATGAAAGGTATAGCATGAAAGCACGAGAGGTATAAGAGCGGGAAATGGTATGTTACAAGAGGACAGGAATGAAAGCGAGATAATTAAGATCACCATATTTATTATTTAAGCAATGTAATATTGACCCTGAGCGGGTTAACAGTCTTAAGACTGGCACATAAGTTAGCCTAGTTATTAAGAAGAAATGATAAGAATAGGCTTCCACGAAGTGCCCCGTCACGCAGTGGAAGGTGCTAGTAAAAAAAAAAAAAAAAAAAGCCTCAGATGCATGGCTTGAGTCAACAAAAGTGCCCTGAAGACGGCATGTGGTGTAGGTGTAAACATTTTTACAGCGTGCCGTCCAGTGAAGAAATCAACTTTTTATTTGAATCAAGCGATAAAATCCTTTCTCTTGAGGCGCTTGTTATAGCTGGGGGCCAATCTACGCTTGCAGCACCAGAGAAATGTGTTTCGAATTTTTTGAATTATACCTACTTACCTAACTCTTAGCTAACTAATTAGACAGGTACTTAAAAAAAAAATCATTCAAGCACATTAAAAACAGCAATAGGTATTAAGATTCTATGCAAAACATGAATTTTAATAACAACAATAAAATCAGCAATTGTTCCGAATAAAAGTTAAATTAACTTAGATTTAAATAGACATTTATTTGAAATTCATAATATGTAAAATTCAAAATAAATAACAAGTAGGTAATGTTATATGCTCTCAGCGTTGGGTAGAAGAACTGGCTCGCGAAGCTCAGCGCTGGGCGGACCAGTGCCGACCGCCAGACGTGCCTGAGGAACGCGACGCATGCCGCGATCTGTGTAAGTAGCTTTTATACATACCACTATCATGCATCATTCCCATTGGGGTAAGCAGAGACATTACCTAACTTCACCTGCTACGGCACGCTGACATCTGCCATCGCTTCTTCTACTTTTATAGTTATTTTCATACGTGTTCGCCTTTAATTTTATTTTTACCCAACTACGGCTAAGCCAAAGGAGGGTTATGATTTTGACAGGCCATGTATGAATGTATGTAAGTTTATCTGTTCCCTCATAGCTCCTTAACTACTCATTAAAACTGGACAAATAAGGTATCGTTAGAAGCATCTTAGTCGTCCGCTGGTTATAGGGTATATAAAGTGTTACTGAATCTAATGTGGCGCCCACTAGCGGTCGTAAAGTATTGTGTTAAAAAATAAATTTGAGATAAATATGTCGTGTTTGGTATTAACAGAACACGACATATTTATCTATATATATATAAGGGCTTAATTAGCACATTTCAAATATGTATAAATTATACCTATTGCTTTCCCCAAAATAATATAAATAAAAAAATAAGTTTAAAACTAAAACCCGATTACTGAAACATCACGCTATAAAAATAGTTATATATATGTAAATATTTTGAAACTTATTTTTTTAATTTTAATTCTATGTTAAGCTAGGTCAAATGAAACCCATTTGACCTGGCTTTCCATAAAATGTGCTTGATGTGATTGATTAAGGACACAAACCTAGGCTGACCTTTACTGTAATTTTGTGTGATTGAAAACATAAGCGTCTGTAATTATCAGTTAGCGCCACGAGCTAAGCCAAATTGCTTATGTTAGGAGTGGGGTCCGAACCCCTGTCCTCTCGATTGTAAAGCTGACTCCTTAACCACTAAGCTATCGACGTGTTTGTTGTCCTCGTTTAGATTCAGTTCCAGTAGGTCAATGTGTGGCGTCCGTGGTGGGTGAGGCGCCTGGCCTCCGCATCGAGTCGATGGTCGACATCTGGTACATGCAGAATATATTGTACAAGGGCAATATCACCAGTTATGTGACGTAAGTTCTTGGTAATAAAGTTGATTTAGGCTTGATGTGCATAGAATTTGGATCACCACATCTCTTCCCATGTAGTGTCGTACAAGGCAACTAAGGGATAGGGCTATTTAACATTAGACAGATATATACAGCCCAGACTCAGCCTCAGATGCATGCCTCGAGTCAACAATAGTGCCCGGAAAACAGCAATAGGCTCACGCCCTATTACATGGAACCGAATACAATGATGGTGAAATATGGGTGTTACTTCACCTCTGCCTGACTCTCCGGGGATAAAGGTGTGATTATATGTAGATATATGTACAGCACAGAACAGAAATAACGGACTGTTTTCTCTGTTCCGTGTTGAGAAGTCAGATGACAGTCGCTCGCGAGGTTGAGGCTGAGGATTGAAGTGCAAGATTTTAATCCAACCGGGAACAGCAGCGACGACAGTTAGGGTATTGCCAATGACCACACAACAATACAATTAAAAAAATTAATAAAATTAATTTATTTCCAAAAAACAATTTCACATTAAAAAACTATTAAATTGGTTGTATAGTCAGTCGTCGTTGGGTCGAAGTCAGATGTTGCGGGTTTTCGCTCACAATTTCAATTTTTTCGCAGATTCAATTTTTCGATTGACGGACGAGAATACTGAACAGCATCAGTATCAGAATAAACGACATATTTACCATGTTTCATTATTTTGAGTTTGCAAAAACAACCGGGAACAAGCTAAAACAAAATCGCGAGTGGATACAGTGAGCATCGTATGTCGTGAACGTGATCGAGATCGGGTTCGACTTTGTAGTGAGAGTGAAAGCAATAGTAGTGCAGATACGCGTAGTAAAAGATCTCGAAAGATGTTAATAATAAAGAGGGTAGATCGATATAATTACTCATAGGAAAAAACTTTTTCTTTGTTCACCGCCACTACTCCAGTTCCTCCGTGATCATGGTGCTTGCAACAGCGCCGAAATATCGGAAACTCAAAATAATGAAACATGGTAAATATCCCGTTTATTCTGATACTGATTTGAGTGACCATGATAGTTTAAATACCTATATACTGAACTGCAGTTGAGTATTCTCGTCTGTCGATGTCATGTTATATAATAATTAGACTTAACACGAAACGAAATAAATATCAAAATATTTAATTCACAGTCCAAGTTTGAAAGGTAGCTTCTACGGTGACTTCGGTCAGATGATGTGGGCGCAAAGTTACATGGTCGGCTGCGGTCGGAGTCGCTTTATGGTAAGTAACAATAGTCACACTATTCTTTCTCCATTTTTATATAATATAGGACACGTTAATTAGACTTTGTCTTGCTTGTAAGCTGAAGGCAATATCACAAAAAAAGGGTCACCATTACATATATCTACACTAATATTATAAAGAGGAAAGATTTGTACCTATTTTTGTATGTTTGTATGTTTGTAATGAATAGGCTCAAAAAGTACTGGGCCGATTTAAAAAAATCTTTCACCAATAGAATGCTACATTCTTCCAATTTGACATAGGCTACATTTCATTTTGAAAAAAATTAGGGATCCTTGGTAAAATTTGAACAATGTAACCGAAGGTGTAGAAAAATGAGTCTTAAAATGTCTTTCGTCGAATGCGCTGCCGAAACTATTAGCGATAGAACAAAATAATGTACAACAATATTGAAGAACATCATAATGTCTACAAAAAATTCCGCAATGCTAATATGTCCAACTATTGTAGTTATGTCACTACAACAACTTTTTTCATTTTAAACATTAATGAAAATGCTAACCAAATTCAAACAATGCTATTTATGTGTTTATATTAATCCTTATCCAAATAAACTATTTTATGGTCAAGACCATTTAACTACCTATAAAATAGTTTTTAAATTATTTAAATTGGACTTTCCATTCAAAAGATATTACGAATTAAAAAATTCAAACAGTAAACAAAACCGCCATAGCGCCGTGGCCGTTGTTTGCGATGCAGTCTGAAAAGCGCGCCAGGCATCGCGGCGGGCGGGGTGGAGGGGGCACTGAAATACAGGAGTGGGGTGTCTACCCCGTGCGAAGCCGGGACGGGCTGCTAGTATACTATATTACAATGGTGACATTCATGGTGACGGCAACATCATATGCTTTTTCACGCCCCGCTTAAAGGACCCGGGACTATAGGAAGAAGGAAAGCCACCTTATCGCACTTTGTCGCACCATTAAGGCATGGTAATTAATTCTATGCCTTAATGGTGCGACAAAGGAAAGCGTCTCCGAATCACTGGGTTCTGAAAGAACCAGAATTCTACTAAACATCAATAGTGAAAAGGGCTTTTGTATTATGTATGTTACATACATACATATACTCACGCCTATATCCCCGAAGGTGCTAGGTGCACAGGTGCTAGCACCGACATTTCGCCAGTTTATGTCTAGGTCCCAATGGAATAGGTGGCGAGTCTATTGCCATTAACCGGGCACTTATAAACCTGCGATAAATACACACATAACTTGAAAAGCATCGAAAAGTCATTGGTGTGTGCCATGGTAAAATCTGGGATCGAACCCGAGACCTCGTCTCAGCAGTCCATTACCACTAGGCTACCGCGGTTGTATTATGTTACAATATGTTATTGACCATATCTCGTGCAGTACAAGGCCCTATCATTGTCTTTGGGCCGTTCTGCATTTGGTGTTTAAACAGAAGAAGCTTTGGTGCTGGTTTTTCATCTCGGGGTTGAATCCTGGAAAAGTCAACAAATTAATCATAACATTAATTCTCAACTGGGAAAATTTTGACTCAACTGGCAAACTGCTATGATGATTCATGATCTAATTGACTAAACCTGGGACTTAGAGTTGCAAAATTTAAATACGCTGGATTGGCACTTGGATAAGAAATATTAATATTATATCATTTCATCAGATGGAAGTGCGAGGGCGTCTTCGCAGTGTGGAAAGGCTGGTGTGCAACATAGCGCCTCGTGGGCCACCCCCAGCACGCCCGCTGTGGTCTCCTTCCTCTCCTGCCTCACTCTGCCCGACACGCTCCGTGCCTGATGCCATGCTCAGTGCTCTATGTGATATACGTTAGTGTCTTAACTAGATTGTTATCAAGGATATGAAATCAAGCGGATTTGACATGAAGCCTCGTTATTTTGGACACGAGTGTCGTCTGTTAATGAGTAATCACGTTAAACAAAACAATGACGAAATTTGTGCGTGACCATATGAACTCACACTGCGGCATATGAACTCTAATTACAAGGCACTTCTTACTGGTTTTGTTTCATGTTTTTAACTTTATCTCGAAATAAAATTGGGTATTTTCTTGTAGTAAAAATTAATAAAATATCTGAGCTTATTAAATTAAGAATAGTAAAAGAGCAGTAAACGTTGCGTCGGTTCTTACTTTATCGTTTTTATTAATTTTTAATCATGCACCCTATCTATAATGGTAAATGATTTTACTATTGAATATTAGGACGACACAATAAATTAATTAATAAAAGTTTCCTTATAACTTACCGTTTTGACGTCAGTCAAATACCCAATTATAATATTAGTTGTTGTAAATCCCTGTTTCACACGGAATTAACATTATTTACTATTATAGGTGAAATAAAAAAGATTTAACCACTTACCCAAACTAATATGCTCTCTAATCTTCTAGTCAGTTATATACTTAATTATGCTAACAGTGAAAATCTTAGGAAAGGGTAATTCTGTTTCATATCAAGTAACGCAGAGAAATAAGTGTTTTTGTTAATCAAGAATGTAGCTGATAGTTGAAAGTAGCTGTTAAACTGCAATCTGTAAATTAAAGTCTACCTTATAAGGTTGCCAATAAGTAAATGAGCAGGGATAATTTATAATTGAAGGTAAAAAATGTCTATAAATTATTTCAGAAGTAGATACAACAGAAATACACGAAGTAGATGCATCTATGACTTTAGAAGAACATTTCCTCTTGTATACAGTACTGGACATAGAACGTAATGAGTCATTGAGGTACCCAGGAAGTCTAGATGAGCTTTATTTAACTAGATTAGCTATAGCAACAATGGATAATATAGAAACAACAGCTAAAACGTATTATAATTCAATGCAACGAAGAGATGTAGTAGAAATGATTGGAGCAGATGAAGTAAACACCAATAACAGTATATCACAATCACCAAGTGGAGTCATTGTATTAGATATTAACCCATTACCCTCAATTCCATTAACAACACAGAAAAAAGTAAGTCTTATTGGTAGACCGAAGCCGTACAATATGGAAGAGTTGACCGATATGGACTATATGACAGAGAGTAAGTTGATTTTAAAGAGAGTAATAGAAATAAGCAACAATTACTTAAATGCTGTCCTGTGTTTGCAGATTACTCTCCCAGTGAGGACACAACTAAGAAAGAAAAGGACTTTTACGCTGAATATGAATTTGTTGAAAATATAGAAGAAAATTCGACAGTTAAAAACACAGAAGGAAGTGTAATTACAAGCTCTATTGAAAGTATAACTAGGATTTATATTGGTGTGTATGGTTTTATTGAAATGTTTACTTCTAAACTTCTAAAAATAATGATAATAATCGAAAAGGAAATATTGCAGATAATGATACAAGTCAAGAAGCCATAATGGTGCCTGAGAGCTCTAGTATATTATATGATGGACTTAGCAGTATGGGTCTAGATGTAGATAACGTAAATGAATTGTACAATAATACGGAGATAACAGTCAATAACACACTAGTTGAAGGATTTGCGCCAAATGTATCTGTGGTACCGGACAAATCATTAGAATACCTTTCCGATCGTAAGTTGTTTCACAAAAAACGTTGCTGAAAGTGGATATATAGAAGATTTTTGATTTTGATTATGTAAATTGTTCATCTCAAGGTTTAGCTGTATTTATTATAATATAGGGTCGAGTAGAGTTTAAGACAGGTAGGATGTCAAATGATGTGGGCGCAAAGTTATTTATAGTATTTATAGTCGATTCATGTTAAATAACAATAGTCTTAACATGACTCCGACTATTTTTTCTCTTAGAATTCTACTGAACGTGAGTGAAAGGGGCTTTTATATTATTTTATCATATCTCATTGACCATATCTCGGAACTCGGAAATACAGAATCTTATATATAGCCTTTGGGCCGACCAGCTAATCAGTGCATTTTATTTTAAACAGATGAATCTCTGGTGCAGGTTTTTCATCTCGGGGTTGACTCCCGTAAAAGTTAACGAATCAATCAATTTAAGAAAGAAAGGATGTATCTGTATACCTAGTGTATGATAGAAGGTTGTAATATTTTGTCCACAGAAGAAACTGTGCGGGAACTTCAAGAGGCTCTAGATATCATGGAGCAACGCATTTCGACTGAGTATTCAATAGAACGGCAAGCAAAGGTAAGATAATATAGGGAGTTTATTTTTGTATTGGGATAGTGTGTTCTGCTGTTTCAGCTAAGTCCACTTAGACTGTTAAATATGTTTGCGTTTTGCACTTTTCCTCTCATGGGCTCTTGTAGGCATGGGGGAGATAGGCTGCTACTCAATTATCAACTTTATTTCGTTCAACAGAGGTAGTACAAAGGTGTTACATTAAACAATACGATCTTCCATGTTCCGCCCAAAAGTCATACGAAAATAACAATTTTACATTTTTAAATAGTTAATATATCAATTATATAATATTATATTTAACTAAATTAGAATATATTACAAAATTAATTAAAGTAAAATTAAATTACGAATGTTAGTGAATGATAAGTATTAAATGTCAAATAGGTAAGTAAAAAATTGTATTACGTCGGTTGTCGTCATTTAAAAATTCATTCACGGATCATCCATACTCTTTGATTGGAAGAGACAAATATTTTACTAGAGTTCTTCACGTAAATAAAACATATCGTCTAAAATATACCATAATTTCCAGATAGAAAAATAATTAAGCTCGATCTCTAAGATGCATTTTCTGTATTATTTATAACTTAACTTCGATGACAATAGAAGAGTCAAATGAGTTAATGTGAATTCATAAGATTATATTGCACTGAATAATGTAATTACAGTTATAGAAAAAATAAAAAAGAGTATAAAATATTTTTATTTATAAGGTTCGACGAGAGCTCAGAGGTAATATGCAAGAAGATAAAGTACCACTCCTTGGGGGAAAGACGCCTGAGGAATATTTGAGGAGCAACAACCCGGATAGGAGTACTATGTACAACATGGTACTACAGTACATGCCTTATCTGAAGGGCTACCAGGACAATTTGCTCTCTCCGGCGGCTGGTGACGCCACTCGGCTTTCTCCCAACTTGTTTTATAGTTTTATTTGTTTGTTACGTTTAGTTATATGTTTGTGTATATTTTAGATGTATTTGTAACTTTTGGACTCGTGTTAATAAACTCTTGTAACTGTTTTCAAATTTATTTCTTATTGTAGAGCGACCGCGAGCGCTGTACAGTTCCTATTGTATGCCACATCGCGGGGGACGAGGTAAAAAATCGGTCGGTGCGAGTTGGACTTGCGCACTGAGGGTTCCGTACAAAATTGAATTCAGGGACGAATTTATGTCACGTAAGCGACATAAGTTCGTCCCTGAATGTTCGCATCTTTTTATTGCGTTGATCTAGAAGTAGTGAAGACCTGAGTATTGGGTATATTTTTACCTGGCTACGCGAAGCAAAAGGAGGGTTATGATTTTGACAGGCTATGTATGTCTGTTCCCTCATAGTTCCTCAACCACTTATTAGAACTGGACAAATGAGGTGTCGTTAGAAGCATCCTAGTCGTCCACTCGTTATAGGTTATATAACGTGACACTGAATCTCATGCGGTCATAAAGTACTGGGTAGAAAAATAAATTTGAGATAAATATGCCGTGTTTCGTATCAACTGAAAGGGCTTAATTAGCACATTTCAAATATATGTAAATTATACCTATTGCTTGCCCCAAAATAATATATATAAAAAAATATGTTTAAAAGTAAACAAAACTAACCGCCTACTCAAAAAGTATTAAACATGAAAATATCAAGGATAGCCGTAGTCGTATGCCACTTGGTCTAACAAAACAATACATTCTAGGGAAAAGTAGCATACGAATACGGCTATCCTTGATATTTTCTTGTTTAATACTTTTTGAGTAGTTGGGTTTTAGTCTTAAACTTATTCAACTTGATCTGTCCACACATTCTAGAAAATGGTCTTAACAGACAGACGGACGACGAAGTGAGCCTATAAGGGTTCCATTTTTTTCCACTTGAGGTACGGAACCCTAAGAACGAGGAACAAAAAGCATTAGCTGAGAGCGAGCGAGTCACCATAGTTAAGGCTACCGGGGCTCTCGTCTCATGTTCTTTGTTTCTCTTTCTATACCCTTTTCCGCGCCGCGCATCCCTAGGTCGCAGTACAACAGTATAGGTATATATAAACATAGATATATATCGATGCATATGAAATTGCCGTTTTCTTTTGACGAAATTTTCAGTACTAACATTATTGCATTTTTTTAGGAATGACAAATCCAAATTTTATGATATTTTTTGTGTATGAATGAGACAACATTAAGCTAACAAACACTTTAATTACATTTTTGAAAAGTGACAACTGTAAAAAGTAGATAGATAAATAGATAGATAATTCTTTATTGTACACCAATAGATTACAGTAAAACTTGTAGGTAAAAGTAATAGAAAATTTATCATCAAAATGGATTTAGGAATTACTGTTTTTGAAGATCGAATTAAATTTATCAAGCGGACAATAAAAACAAAATATAATACAGAGTTATAATTTTTTTTAATACCACTTCACGGCAGTCAAGCACACGGCCCACCCGATGGAAAGTGGTTACCGTGGCCTATGGGCGTGTGTAACACCAGAGAAGCCTCACTCGCGCTGCCGACCCTGTAAGCACAGAGTCTCTGTGCCGTCAGTGTAGAGGACAAAGCAGGACAAACCTTTAGTCATCCCACTGACAGCACAAATTCTCCAGTGAGCTCTGGCTACCCTACTCACCGCTGGGAACACAACACGAAATTATTATAACCGCGGTATTCTGTAGGGCGGAGGTACTTCCCCAGTCGGACTGCTCAATTGGGCGGAAATACCGCCGTGTGCCTTAGTAAAATCTTGAAATCAACTTTCAAACAAAATATAAATAATGGAAATAGCTATTAAATTACGGGAATAACGAACTCATGAATCTTTAAGAAAATTTCGGCAATTTCATAGGTAAAGAGCTAATATATTGTCGTTTGAGGCTTTGTTTACGTAGAGTAGTGAAAAGAAAACTGAGTATCGCGATCTACAGAAATTTATTCTTGGGAAAAAACAGTCGTCCTATTATCGGCCATATTCTAATAATTTCGTATTTATTGTAATAACAACTGACCCGTTTCGACCACGTTGTAATACCACTTACAGGATGCAAATTATGTCAATATCCTCGTGCAAGTGTAAACCATAAATTGGCAAAAGTTTTATCGCAATCTGGTCATTTATTTTAGCGTTGTTCCCGGTAGGCTTCGAGCCGGAGCTTTTCCTTCTTTAAGTTTAGCTTATATGGTTTTTGTCGGACCAACTGCCATATGACCTCCCAACTTTCGAAAAGGAAACATGTGACAAAGGCTCGTCCATCAATCAGCAGATGTACCTGCTTACAGGTTTATTTATATTGTAAACTATGTCACTAAACTTTACATCTAAGTTACTCAACGAAAATATAGTACGTTATCTGTGCCACTGAATATTATAGTATCGAATTAAGAATAAATGTTCAATTAAATTTTGTGTGTCAATGGAATATTCCACAGACAGTCCAAAAACGTATTTTTGAGTCACCACAAAGGATTTGGGACATTCATGAAAAAGTAATGAGCGACGCGTCGACTTGAAGTCCGCGGTCATCGTCCGACAGCCAGTCGCGTTGTGGTCACCGTAGCGTGTGGCCGTAACGTCGTAGCCGCGTGGTCGCGTAGCTGTAGTACGTCTACGATAACCGTAGCACTCAGGCTGTTATAATGATTTTGCTTACGGCTTTTGCGATGTAAATGCGTTTTGTATTTGCCTCTTTTCATTATAGTGAAGACTGTTTTGTGTTAAATACAAAACTTTATAAAAATATTTCTATGTAGTAGCTTACTGTTGTAGTTTTATTTCTATGCTTTTATTTTTATGATATAAAATTTTTAAACGTGTAAACTAAATTTTCTGAATATAAACTATCAAGTTTTAGCGTAGTTGAGCTTTAAATTGAACGATCGAAAAACTATTTTATCGTTTTTTACCGATTAAAAAAACTTTAAAATCGCATAATGACTAATGATATGAAAACTGGCTCCGAGCCTCGTGACTCCACGGCCAAGTCGTCATGGCCTCGGCGAGACGATGTCAAGTTCGAGTTCGGCTTTGGAGTACCCCTAGGCGCTATGTCTGCTCACCCCGCTTTCCATTCAGCATGGGATATTGGCTGGTAAGTAATTCAAATGTGAGAAAAAAGTACTACACTGGTAAGTTTATGTACATGGTATCAAATATTATGATGCTAATGTACTAGGCTAGGTACTGTATTATTAAATTTTGGAGTCTGTAAACGAGCCCAATTGACGACAACAGTTAACAGGTACACAGTTCGTAAAAATACGAAATGTGGGTGTCATCATCTCTGCCTACCCCATTGAGGATATACACAAAAACCAACAACCACTTCTAACTAAAACAATTTAGTTTAGTTTTCGGGTACTAGTACCCTTTTTAAGGCAATAAAGCAACCTAATTTATTGAAATACGTAGCAGGCCTTTTCCTGTCTCGAGTTCCACGACCCCATTTGCATTATAAATTAATGTAGGGGTTGAAAAAATCTTAGATAGTAGATAATACTATAATTGTACGCTAGAGCTTACATACTGTAACTATACTAAACTAATTAATATGCCACTTTATAAATGTATAAAGGGGTGACTTTATTGCGTTAGGTAGGTACTTCCATGGAACCTTTAGGGGGGACACTGATGGAGAGGCTAGTTCATGAATTAAAAGTCGCTGCTCATGGAGCTAGTCATGCTTAGAGTATTTTTGAAAGATAAAATTCGTAATGAGGTCATCCGATTTAGAATAGGCTATTTGACTATTTTTTTTATTAAATAGGATTAAAGATATGTGATTTTGAAAATTGAATTTTTCACGCCGCCCGAAAACGCTCCATTCAAAATCGTACTTGCGAGTGACATCACACGCCACGCGTGTAGTGCAAGAGAATATCGCATTTATCTCGGTCTACATTGCGTTTACATGTATATTGCTCTTAGTAAAAGTAATTTGAAAAATGAGGAATCTAAAAAGTTAAAAATTGGGACTGAATTTGATTGTTTTTATTTTGAAAAGTCATAGTTTCAGTTTAATTAGGCATCTTATTTCGCAAGGTATATTTTTTTAAATAAAGTAATATTCAAAATAAAATAATATGAAGCAGTATTGGAAATAATTAGACGACCTTGTCAAATAGCTTATTGAAATTACTGATATAGCTCGCAGAATAAGCAAGCCGTAATGGCAATAGGCTTACCACATTTATCGAAGAACCAATGGCTGCCAATTATAAAACGAGAGGTGGGACGCACTCCAACCAGATATATATATATATACGACTATCTGAATAAGAAAGCTGAATAGATTGGAAGTGGCAAGCGAACGCCTACTAGGGTGCACATTGGAAGTGGTCTGCAATTTTTAAGCATGTATATGTGTTAGAAATCTGTCTAAAAGTATTTGAAGTTAATGAGTAACCAAAAATACAATAGCTACCCATAATTGAAAACATTACAAGTGGGTATAGGGACCTCTGCTGTAAAAGTGTAACTTCAGATGGAGAATAAACCGGATGTCTTTTTACTATGCCTACTTAGATGGCAAAAAAACAAATGACCCGCCTGATGGATAGTGGTTCCCGTGGCCTATGGACGTGTGGAATACTAGAAGCGTCACACTCATGCTGCCGACCTTGTAGAAACCTAATGTTCTTCAAAGAACCTCATCACACTTTTTTGCAAATTTATTGCAAGATGATAGCAAATGCAGTTGGCATAGTTATATATGTCTTACATATATAAAAGAAAGTCGTGTTAGTTATACTTTTTATAACTCAAGAACAGATGTACTGATTTAGCTAAAAATTGGTGGGGATGTAGTTTAGAACCAGGAGACCGGAACAGGATCAGATATCTTTGCGGGCAGAGCCGCGGGCAACAGCTAGTATATTATAACTTACGAAAGTTGCATTTAATATAATAATATTGTAAAAATA
This sequence comes from Eilema griseolum, assembly GCA_963662185.1. Lineage (NCBI taxonomy): Eukaryota > Metazoa > Arthropoda > Insecta > Lepidoptera > Erebidae > Eilema > Eilema griseolum. Next base: position 24,265,970 of record OY759238.1, read on the forward strand.
TGGCACCAAGTGACACGGGGTAAATCAATTAATGAAATCAATGGCTAACTAGTAATAACATGACCAGCTTAATTCTGTAATTATTTTCTTTCAAGTAAAACTATGAATTAGTCCAATGTAATAATCAATAATATTATCAAATGTCTGATTATGTTTATTTTAGTTTATTTCAAGAAATTATTAAAAAAGAAATTAACGACCATTTTATGTATACCAATTAATCTCTATTTACCTAGTTTCATGGCATTACAGATATGTTGTATTGTATATATTGTAGTATGGGTATGTATTCTCTATATGATTATGTATAGTGTTTGTCCAATCAATGTAACTTTCAATAATGCTCCTACTATTTTATCTCTGCACCACCTTTGGTTGACTGGTAGAGAATGACTATGGCATTAAGGCCGCTATTTATACATGTGCTTAAAGTTCAATATATAAATTAAAAAAAAAAACAATAACTCCTGAGTTCACTAGCTTGCATCGTGTGAAAAGGCACGTTTCGTTAACATATCTTAGCAATGACATTTGATTTTAATAACATGTTACTATTACACATATTTTGAGGTTGCCGTTGGTCGGACTGGGCGATGTCATAGTAGATAGACCTGTGGGGGCTGTCGCGGCGCTGCGCTCGGCGCTGTATGCTTGGATAATTGCACAGCAGATCAGTAGGAGGGTGTGGGCATTCGTGATACAGGGTTCAGCTAGTACGAATGCCTAAGCACTCCTTATAGCCTAATTAAATTGTATAGCATCTAGCTTTTACCTACACTCCAGGACTGCTATAAGGAGAAATTTATATTGTACCTTTTTGAAATAAATTATTCTTATTCTTATTCTAATATTGAGAACTCACTTGTACTTTTCCCACAGTATTTTGTATTTGTTATTGGACCTGACCGGTTTCACCTTATGGCATCCTCAAAGGTTTTCAATTAAAATGTTAACTCACGATTTTTTATTTCATTGTTATTAACCTTTTCTATCGCTTATTATGCAATTAGGTGCACTTAAAATGTATAATACTCAGAATTGCCAGTCTATATTCACCCTTCGCCTCTAAGTTATTCCGTAGAAGTTAGTTATATTATTGGAGTTCACTTACGACTACAATATTGTTGCTATGAAAAATAACGTTTTTCCTGTAAACAGTTTTAACTTTAATATATCACTAACTTACTTGTGGCGTGTAGGTGCTTACAGAACTTAAACTGGAAAGAGTCTCATGAAGAACACATAACAATGCAATTAAGTTTACCGCCTTATGTAATTATTGAGTGCTATTATAAATAGCATTACTTTTATCACTTCTATGACATATTATTTAGCTTATCGCAGTCCCCTGCTAGACATAGACCTCTCCCGATATTAGGAGGCTTTGGCGTACTGTTTCCATGCTGGCCAGCCGGGTTACTACAGGGATTTATTTTGACTTTTCCTTCTCTCGCAGTGATATCGTCTGCGTATTTGTCAGTCAGTCGCCTCTTACGAAACCCTTCAGATGAGATAGGGCGGTGATACTTGTATTCTTTTTCCATCACCACACTATATCATAATGATTAATGTTTGAAGCAAATGGCAGATGGATGCATAGTTCGCTGGAAAACCGTATACCTAAATTCACTACCTTATTATCTACTATCAAGATGACCATCATTCAAAATGCATGTAATCTTGTTAATATTATAAATGTGAAAGTTTGAGAAGATGTCAATTTATTTTATAACGCTCTATTAGAACGGATATAGTTGAAATTTGGTATAGATATAGCTTATAAAAAAATAATACATAGGCTCACCCAATAGATTTCCATTGTATCAAAATTCCATGCGACCGAAACCGCTGGCAACGGTTAGTGGTGCAGTAATAATTAATTTCAAGTAAACGCAAAACTGCTATTGCGATAAGTGAGCTGCAATTACTATGTTCTTTTACCACAGCTTTCGTGCTGTAAGTAATTGTGCTGACGTCACAAAGAAAATAAAACAGAATTTTTAAAAGTAGTTTAGTTAAAAATAGCAAATGGTTTAATTATGGTTAATATTAGCAAGATTAAATAAACGTGTATTTGAGATATATTTGTTAACATACATATAAACATACAGTCACGCCTCTTACTCAGTGGGGTAGGCAGTGATCACTTGTTTCCACTTGTAACAATCCTAGCAAACAACTTTCGTAAACAAGAGCAATTAATTTTATGCCACTAATAGCAAAAAACAGATGATTAGGGCACAGAATGAAGAAGGTCAGCTTGATTAGGCCTTGAATTATTGACCTAAGGTCCTTGATTAGCGTACTCCGGCTAGCCTTGTAACAAATACTTATTTATGCTTTTCTACACTGAACAGACGCAGAACTATAGTTTAAGATATTTTTTTATTAAAAGTACTAATAACATAAACTACTAACTTCCAATTAAGCTCTGCGCACGCATTTATATACGACGAGCTGTTACCCGCAGATCCACTCGCGTGAATGTTCGTTATCACGTATGCCTTTTCCAAACCTCTGTCTATCTGTGTACCAACTTTCATCACGATCTCCGTGGTGTAGTGGTAGAGCATTCGATTGCTATGCAGGGGGCGCAGGGTTTGACTCCCGCTCAGTGTAAATAAATGTATGCATGAATATGTATATTTGCATTGGTCTGGATGTTTCTATGTATTTACAAAAAAGTGTCTAAGTACATTTATCCGCATTCTAGATCCCATAACACAAGCTAGTTAAGCTATGCTTACCATGGGTCTAGATAGCGCTGTATAGAATGTTGTTGAATATTTATTTATTCATCAAGATTGGTCCACAGATCAGACGTGACAGCGTAACAGGCAGACAGATAGACAGAAAGAGCTACTTTTAAATTTATAATTATTAGTAAGGATCAATTTATATATATTTTTAAACCACCAAACACATATAATATTTGTTCACTCATAAATGTTCCCAATCCACAACTTCGTAATACAAAGAATTTCGTAAGTTATTAAAACGCAGGCACTCGTTACAATTTACCTTTTAACCGACGACCTTGTGGCGTATTGTTTGCGATAATATTTCAATCGATGTATGAACCTAAATGGTACAAACATACTTGCTGTAAAACGGTATGAATAGAAATTAAAGGGAGATTAGTATTTTTTTGTTTATTTTCTGAATTTTCAATCTCGAAACCAGAGGGTACAGTCAGCTGGGGTACGAAGGACATGGTTTACTGAGTCACCTCACATCCCGGTATTGCACACCCGAGACGGCGTGTTTTTAGTGGATCTGTGTGGATTTCTTCTCAAAAAAGGGACTTAACACTTGATAATTTGTCCATATTACACAGAGAAATGTCAAATTTATCTCATCATTTTATTAAACCTAACGGAAATCTTCAAAAACTTTCTACCCTAGAATAGAATCCAGTACCTCCATACAAATTAACTATAGAGCAACGAGGCAGTTTTCCTATCTTAATATAATATTTTGACAAGGTAGTATTTTAGTTTCAAGGTTGATAGTTTGAGGCATTATTTCTGTTATTAATTCACACAAGATTGGCGTGATAGATGAAGGCTCCAAGTGTAAGGTAATGCGCATATTTAAACAAGGACAAAGGAATTTTGGGGTTGAGGTCGAGTACAATCAATATAAATGTGTAAAGCAAAATATGAATATTAATATATATAATTATACCACTTATGTAGCAGGTAAGCATTCAGTCCACCTGATAAAAGTAGTTACTGCGGCCTATGGATATGTGCAATACCAAGATCTTCATACTCGTGCTACCAACCCTGTAGGATACTATCTAATATATCTAATATATATTTTTTGAGGAGGTAGGACACGGCGGTATTTCCACCCAATTGAGCAGTCCGACTGGGGAAGTACCTCCGCCCTACAGAAAACCGCGGTTATAATAACTTCGTGTTGTGTTCCTGGCGGTGAGTAGGGTAACCAGAGCTCACTGGAGAGTTTTTGTGCTGTCCTCTACACTGACGGCACAAAATCTCTGTTCTTACAGGACCGGCAGCACGGATGTGACTCCACTGGTGTTACACACGTTCATAGGTCATGGTAACCACTTTCCATCAGGTGGGCCGTGTCTGCCACCTAAGTTGTATAAAAAAAAACTTTCTTGAAAAACTTTACTCGTTTGTAAAGTATAAATAAATAAGAGTTTACAGTTTTTGTAAATCCTGATAAGTACATTTGTGCCTAAACTGTGAATAAATTAAGATGATGCACTTCAATGTTATCCGAGCATCTAAAATTCTACAGTTTTCACTTCCGATCAAAGCCCGGGGTAAGTGAATACACTCTTTGGGAATAAAAATACTTCAATGCAATAAATAGAGAAATTTCCTGCAGGATATTTATGAGTGAACATGAAGATACATATATCTCTCTCGAGACCACTTCGACCACGAAAATCAAAGCAAGATAATAAAATGACATTTAATTGGTCGCAGAGACGCCAAATAAAAAGTTCACACTGTTGTCGTTCGTTATATTTCGTAGATATTCAACGTATTGATAAAACTTTATTACTTAATCGCTTTCAAATGAATTCACTTACGAAATTGAAACTAAAATTTTCACTCACTCCCATAAAAGTCAAAACAATTCAGACTTTAGTAACATACATACATACACATACATATAAAATCACGCCTTTCTTTTTACATTTCACCAATCATTGTATTCGAGCCTATTGCTATTTTTCGGACACAATTTTTGACTCAAGGCATCCATTTGAGGTTGAGTCTGGGTTGTATATATCTGTCTGATGTTTAATAGCGAAATGCCTTAGTCGCCTTGTACGACAACGCATGGGAAGAGATGGTATGGCCCAAATTCTACTCTGCCCAGAACAACGCAAGAAAGAGAGACAAAAAAAGACTAAAAAACCAAATTAAATGATTTTTATTGTGTTTTTTGTCCAACAGTAACAACAATATTGAGATATTATTTTATAAATAATATACAATGAGCTGCTTCAACGCTCCAAGTGCTACTCGTATCTTCCCGGTAACTATTGGATAAATAGGACCTTTATCAGAAGGTAATTTAACAAAAGATTGATCAAACAATCTAACACACAATGGACAAATCCGCACTCATTGTGTTTTGTTATTTTAGTTACCAGTTTTCAATTTAATGTACTACCGATTATTTATGTAACTGTTAATTTATTAATAACCTCACTACAAATACGTTCCACAGAGGTACTTAGAACTGGTCACACAACGGACAGTACATCAATTTCTATGACTAATACTACTTCTGTTTAACATATCCGACTAATGGAAAACCTAATGTCTAGACGGTACACCTCGAACAATAAACCGTGTCGTACCTTAAGTAATTAGTCGTGTACCAACGCTATGAAACTCGGTTTTAAATACTATTTATTGTTTGTTTTGACAGGTTTGTTGACTTGCAGTACTTTTTGCAAATTGCGCTTTTTTTTTTTTTTTTTTACGTGCACAAAATCCCCACGGATACCTCCCCGCCGGAGCCGGTGGAGGAGGTTATGTCGGACTCGAACCGACTAAAACGCACGCCGCCTGTGGGTCGTTTTGGTTGCCGAAGTTGCAAATTGCGCTTTGTTTTCAATATGTTCTATGATAGTTATTATGCAGTATTAAAAGTGTTAATTACTAGTAGTTCTGTGAACTGTAGACTGTAAGGAACCATGTCTAACACATATTGAGAACTCACTTGTACTTTTCCACATTATTTTTATTTGTTATTAGACCTGACCGGTTTTGCCTTACGGCATCCTCAAAGGTTCTATCAACAGCATAAATAGTAAAAATAATAATGTCCTTGATGCTTCTGCCAAAAATTGTTAAACTTGCCCCTTTTCGTTCCTATTTTCACACCTATCAAAAAAAGCTCTTGACGAAAGTTGTGTTTTAAATCATAGAAAATGTGTGCCAAGTTTGGTGAAAAATAGTTAAGAAATGCGTCCTCTAGATCCGTAACTAATAAACAGCCATAGAAACGGGCAAAAGCAAAATCGGCCACCTTGTCGAGACTATGACTCTCGCACGCTTCGTTGAGTCAAAGAGGTAAAAATACAAACTTTCCCCTCTCTGTTCATAGTTCTTATGCACTTTATTTGGGACCAAGCCCACTCGCATTATAAAAACGATACGTATCTTCTTATTTTTTTAAAGCCTTGGATGTTTATACAAAAAATAATGACGATTCGTCCTTAAAAAATTGCTACAGCAAACTTTTTCTCATCTGTTTTTTATATTGAAGTTGAAAGCGAGTCTTGATTTTATTTCACAACAATCTATGAGGAATCATGTCCTTGATATTACAGCCAAAAATCATCAAGATCCGTTCACAAGCATACTTCCCACCCTTTTCTCCCCCATTTTCCATTCTTTCAAAAAAGCTCAGGACAACGAATGCGCCATGCATCTGAGGCTGAATCTGAGCTGTATATATGTATCTGTCTGATGTTAAACAGCCCTATCCCTTAGTCGCCTTGTACGACACCGCATGGGAAGAGATGGGGTGGTCCAAATTCTACTCTGCCGGGAACCACGCGGCATTCTCCACATTATTACTGTGATGACAATAAATACTATCTACTTAAGATATTATATTTCCCCAATCTGTTCATACTGAGAAGCATAGTTCATTTTCATGTCGGCATCAATGACCACGAATGTGAACTTAATATTGACATAGACCGCATGAGTCATGAAACCCCATCGCATGATGCCGTGCACGTAGCCCCTGCCCACGCATGTTATACCTTCAACATACATATAACTATAATAAACATATGTATGACGTAAATTCACGCTAACTTCATCGAAGTAAATGGCCATAACCAAAATTAAACCTTACACTATTTACAAATGGAAACAGTAAGTAATGTTGCAAGGGGGTAGCTGTGATACAATGTTTTAATACATTAGTACAGGCGCTAATGTTTCACTTTACAATATTTTCTCTGATCTATATTATGATAATATGAAAACGCTACGCTATATGTCCCCTTTTGTTTAAATAAATCATTAAATTCAAGTGGCACTACAACGGAGGCCGCAGAGACGCGGTAGCCTAGTGGTATGCGTAATGAATTGCTGAGACGAGGTCTCGGGTTCGATCCCAGGTTTACCATGGCACACACCAATGACTTTTCGATGCTTTTCGAAGTTATGTGTGTATTTATCGCAGGTTTATAAGTGCCTGGTTAATGGCGATAGGCTCGCCACTTATTACATTAGGACCTAAACATAAACTGGCGAAATGTGGGTGCTAGCACCTCTGCCTACCCCTTCGGGGATATAGGCGTGAGTTTATGTTATATGTTAGACTTACTCACACATAACGCATATTTCAAACCGTTTTTCGCTAACATTTTGTTAGCTGTGTCTGTAAAGTAGATGGTCAAAGATTAAAACGGTCTTTGAAAACTGATATTCACGCAAGTTAACGATACCATTTGTTATAATCTCTTCAAGGAAACTCCACAATATCACTTACTATAGTTCACAGGACTATAAGTTTTGATTACTGTCCATTTAGGATCACAATTGCTTGACTACATGAGTATATTTCTGGACTGAAGTAGCTTCAATTGTCGAATGAAATCTTATACGCTAATATGGATCTTATACATTTGTTCTCAAGGTCATAATTGCGTGGAAGGTTTGCGAAGATGATGTCTCTCTTAGAATCGTCTTGTCATTGCAATAACTCCAATTGTGAAGCAAAAAGTGTGGGCGTCATTTTGTACGCACAATTACTGTTTTATTATCCAATTGCTCTTGACACTCGTTAAATGATACGTCTCTGTTTATAATGTAATAAAAACGTCTTAGGGAATGAATTTGCAGACATTGAATAAGACACTGTACTTATTTCACTGTATTTTGTTTTTCACCTAACCGCTTTCGCCTTACGTTATTCTTAAAGGTTTGGATTGGCGGTTACAAATCTTTGAGAATACCGAAAAATATTGGGTGAAATTGCAAAGATTGTAACAAATTACATCAATGCCTACGTAACCATACTACATCAATATGTCCAACACATGTGTAGCCGTGAGCAGCTGACTTTTGGAAGTCAATGATCGGTGGGTGTTTCCTAGGTAAGGTTCATGAGCCGAAGAGTGCGCATCACGACTCGAGAGGCCCCGATTTCCGAATTGCGACCCCGTGGTAGCGTTAAAATAAAAAATGATCGTATTATTTGTTATTTTTTTCAGGAATAGTTATCGATACTGCTCGACCCCCCAAAGTTCAAAGAGTAAATTTTATTACACTTTATATATAATAATTTATTGAAATACTAAGCATATGTCTGCGTTTTCTACCTATCGAATATGGAACCCGTCCCCGCGACTCAGTGTTGTAGTTAAAAATATTTTTCGTTATATATTTATGTTTATATGATCCCAAATATATACTATAAACTATATGTATAATATAAACTATACCATTGTATGATCCAGGCTTGTCTAAGCTGGCTTTATTCATTTTTTTTGCATACGATTTATATTTGGACTTCGCAAATATGATCATATCTCAGAATTTCGTGCAAAGCTCAAGTGGTTACCTATACGCCTTCGCCGGAATGCTCACTTTCTTTATATATTGTATAATACACACATCAACAAAGTCTGGGGAACAAGGACATTTCTAGTTTTTATTTAAAAACCCTTTCTTGTAATAGTGAGTGTTTTATATCAATGGAAGGGTATTTTTATACCGTTTTTTAATTTTAATTTTAATAAAAACATTTTCATACCAAATTTTTTTTTTTTTAAGAAAGAATTGAATAGGGCCAATATTGAGTATTACAACCTTCTATGATTAGGCACAAAAATAACGAGGTAGTAAGAAATACAGTAATTAACCGTACTTTAAACGTTTTTAATAATCTGTAGGACCTCCTAAAGCATTAGCAACAGCTCGACAACGGCGTGGCATACTTAGTATGAGATTGTCAATCATCGTCTGTGGAATATGGCTCCATACACTGCGAAGGTGTAAAAAAAGTTGTTCTTCAGTGTTCAGATTTTCCAAAGAATCACTGAAAGCTCTTCTCCCAAGCAAATCCCAGGCATGCTCTATGGGATTGACGTCGGCAGACTGAGCAGGCCATTCCAACGTCGTCATATTGTGCTCGCTTAACGCATTGACCACTACCCTCGCGGTGTGTGACCGTGCATTATCTTGCATGAACATAAAATCTTGACCGAACTGCTGTCGATGAGGGATTACCATGGGGTGTATAACCTCCTGAATGTATTGGTTTGCATTCAAATTGCCCCGTATCCAAACGAGGTCGGTCCTTCCACCAAGGCGAATTCTAGCTCATACCATGATTGTTCCACCTTGGTAAGGATGAACTTCTTGCGGATTCTGGAGACGACTCCGACGTCCAGGAACTCGCCATATACGCACTCTTCTCGAATCAGGATGAGAACCGAAGCAAGATTCGTCGGAAAACAGAACCCGTGCCCATTGATGGTCGGTCCACTGTAAATGTGCGTTAGCCCACAATAAGCGACGACCTCGATTTCCACGTCGAAGAGCTGGAACCCTAAGTGGTCTGCGAGCATAAAGATTGGCTTCGTGTAGTCTTCTTCTGACAGTTTGATCGCTAATAACCACTTGATGCTGAGACTGGAGGCTTGCGACCAACTGACGAGCAGTAATCGTGGGTTGCCGCCTTGCGGAATTTTGCAAGAAACGATCTTGTCGCACTAGGTAGGAACCCTTTTTCGTCCCCTGTGACTTTCGGCAACATCCCCTGTAGACCTGTAGCGTGCCCATAATCTGCAAATTACGCTTGGTTGGGTGTTGACAGCATCCGCTACGTCGCGTTGAGTTCGTCCAGCTTGCAGCATACCAACAGCCCTTAACATCTCTTCGCGACTTAAATGACGACGTGACATGATGACTACAGTCACAAAAATGCACAAACCATACGTAAAAGACGTATTATTGATAATAAACGTTATTTACAATCAAAAAAAATAATTTTTATTTTGCCTCAGAGAAACTGCACAATCAAACACTTTTAAAAGTTTTGCCTCCATATTCGAAAATCATTACTTATTTAAATTTATTTTTAAATTTCGAACAACTCTGTAATCTAGTTTTTTCTATTTTTATTTATTTGCTGCCAGTTATTTGCAAAACAAGATTTACACGAAAAAAAATAATTGGGGTTATCTTGTTCCCTAGACTTTGTTGAGGTGTTTATTTTATTTCATCTTCTTACTTCTATCTACCTAAAAGAACGTTTCGAATTCTACGAGGTTCATGGATAAATCCTTTACTGTCCAAGCTGTCCGATTATGGAATGCCTTACCTACCATTAGACGTGCGCAATCTCTGCCCGTTTTTAAAAAACTGGTTACAGAGTACTATTTGCGGGAATGATGATAACCAAAATTTTTCTTTTCCTCTTTGTGTTTCCTCTTTATTCATGTCTACGCTGTTTTTGGTATATTATGTGTGGGTGTGTTAAGTGTAAGTATAATATGTGCCTAGTTACCTACCCGTTTCATTATAAATTATGTTTGTAGTAAGTATATACGTAAGTATAGTAGTATGTATTATATCTATATAATATATATCAGAGTATAAATAATAATATAAAATAAATAATATATGTACACCGGAAGCTGCCCAATATATCTATCTATTTATCTAACTCACTCCATCCCATGGTTGCCTGGTAGAGATTGCCTTGTGCAATAAGGCCGCCATTTGTTATGCCACAAAACTGTACCAAATTTGGTCTTTCTGTATCCATTTTCTGTGTACATACAATAAAGAGATATATTATTACTATTATTTATGTGATTTTAACAATGGCAAAGATAAGACTAAGGAGGAGAGGGCCAGATCGTGAGAGATGGCCCTGGGTCGGCCGGGGTGCGAGGGATATGCCTGTCAACCTCACCTTCGGCAACCAAAACGACCCACAGGCGGTGTGCGTCTTAGTCGGCTCGAGTCCGACATAACCTCTTCCACCGGCTCCAGTGGGGAGGTATCCGTGGGGATTTTGCGCAAGTAAAAAAAAAGATAAGACTAAAAGACAGGATATTAAACATGTAACTCTTTACTCGTTGAATGTATCCAAACGTCAAGTCAGGAAACAGCATCATTAAAATATTACTCAAGTCAATTCACTTTTTCATAATTATTTTATTTTGTTCGGCGTATTTAAAAAAAGGTAAATGTGCTGAAAATTCTAAAAAATCATTGCATATAAATAACCAAATATATTTTTTTGACATGCTCGCGTTTTAAGTAAAACGACAAAATATGCCAATGTTCTTCAAACCAAATCCATGCAGCTGTTTATGCATGAACGAGTAACAAACAAGCTTACTAGACTTATCTTGTAAGTTTGTTTGCTCAGACGTTACCAAAGTTTTGATTTATATATTGTGTATTTTATATATTGTATAATATTGCGACATGTCTGCCTCTGAACGAGACGCGGGCGTGCCGTGTCAATTTTCTTCTGAATATGTGCTTGTTACCCGAACAGAACTGCTACTTACGAAAACTAATGAGATACAGCTGGTAGTAGGGTGTTCTTATATGTCATCAGTTATTTCAGGATATCATATTTATATCATAAGTAATGCCATTTTTTAACTTTTGCGGTGTAAATTCATAATTGTACAGCGGTTCGAGTTATTTTTATTTTTTTATACCATTTAGGTGGCAGACGGCCCCACCTGATGGAAAGTGGTTATCGTGGTCTATGGACGTATGTAACACCAGAGAAGCCACACTCGCGCTGCCGACTCTTTAAGCACAGAGTTTCTGTGCCGTCAGTGTAGAGGACAAAGCAGGACAAGTCTTTAGTCATACCAATGACAGCACAAATTCTCCAGTGAGCTCTGGCTACCCTACTCACCGCTGGGAACACAATACGAAATGATTAGTGAGTAAATAAGAACTTACTATTTTTGCCGTGTACACCCGTGGTCACGATCTGACTGACTTGCGTTGAGTTGTGCGGGGAACATTTTTTGTGCGCCTACCCACCATTAATTTTGACACTACATACTCACTATGTCAGTTTTTAACGACACTGAGCTTTTTGGTTTCAGTGTCTTAATCACTAGATTCCACGTCCCCAATAGTCGCCAAAAATAGTAAGATCTATGATTTAATCGCGAAAAGTTCCAAACCTTTGTACAATTATGAATATGTAATGCCGTCTTCAACGAGGCACTTTGGTCTGTTTTCATTGAAAATCTTCTAAGTAGAAAACTGGACAGCATATGAAGTACTATTAGAATTAAAAGGGAGAGCTTTCTCTTAGGTGTCGCATGTCTTAGAACTCTGATACCTGCTACTTTGTCACAGAGGACTTAAATGATTTTAAAGTAGACTATTACGAACTAAACATGTAAATACGTTTTTCTTATTCATGTTATATCTCTATATTAAATATCAGAATGTACCAGTTCGACGAATGTATACTGTAAGGTTCGGCGGTTTATAATGTAAGGCATGGATGCCTACATAATATCATATGGACAGTATTTCAGTAATAAGTAACAAGGAAAAATTAACAAGTCTAGAATTTCCACAGACCGAGTGTCAGTAACGCCTTCAACGCATCGATTGCATTACCGATGAGCTTCAGGTGACTGACCTCAAGTACATGTGTCCAGTCAACGACCTTTGGCACACATTCGGCTCGAAGCTGTCAAGTTTACCCTCCAAATGTAAACACGGGGTCAATTACCTTGCAATATTGCATACAAGGTGTCGGAAGGCGTGGTGGTGTTGCGAATTAACTGCTATTCAGTATATCTATTTACATACATACATATAATCACGTCTTTTTCCCTGTAGGGCTAGGTAGATGTGAATTAACACCCATATTTCACCAATCATTAAATTCGGTCTCACGTAAAAGGGTGTGATCCTGTTGCCGTCTTTCGGGAACTATTGTTGACTCGAGCCATTCATCTGAGGCTGAATCTGGATCTGATGAATCGCTTAGTTGCGTTTTACGAGATAGGGTGGTCCAAATTCTACTCTGCCGGGATGTGTCTCACCATTAATAATTTTATAGACATTTACTTGACATTGCGAAAATTGTGGTGATTTGCTGCAGAAGTCATTAAAAAGAAGATGAAGAATATTATATGGACCATTTTACAACAGAAATTTTGGTTTTATGTAATTTTGAGGTCAATTTAAATTATCTCTAAGCGGACCTCGTACTCCGAGGTGAAGCCCTCGTATGCGACCAAGACTAACGCTAGGATAACGATGATTTCAATGCTCATTTTGGTATTCTTACCAGTGTAAATAATGGCTGAATAAGATAAAATGTGAAAAATTTAATGTGTATGTCTTTTTTTTTTTACGTGCGCAAAATCCCCACGGATACCTCCCCACCGGAGCCGGTGGAGGAGGTTATGTCGGACTCGAACCGACTAAAACGCACGCCGCCTGTGGGTCGCTTTGGTTGCCGAAGGTGAGGTTGACAGGCATATCCCTCGCCCCCCGGCCGACCCAGGGCCACCTCTCACGATCTGGCCCTCTTCTCGGGTGTGGGGACTGCAGAGTCCCTAACTCGTCCCCGGAAACGGGGAGGCGCGCCAAGCGCGCCACCGCCGCGGCCTGCTTCTGCCAGGGTGACATGTGGCTCCACCTGTCACCCCCAGGCCGTCGCTCATGGGGGGCAGAGGTCGTTCATCGACCTCCGACGCCCGAGTTGCCTTCGTACTCGGGCAGCTTGGCTTGCGATCCTTCGTCGCTCCCGCTGCCACTCCCGCCCCGCCTCCTCCTTCACGAGCATTACTTGCTCGCAGAAGGAGGCGCCGGCCGCCCACGCATCCGCGCAGCGGACCATCGCCGCGAGCAAGGTGGAGAGCGTGAGAACTCTCACTCCCAGGGCCGCCACAAGCTCCCGCCTCGGCGTCTCCCACGCCGGACACTCGGTGAGCGTGTGCGGACCTGAGTCCTCGCTCGCGTCGCAGTGATGGCACTCGGACGTTGGCTCTTTCTCCATCCGACGCAGATACTTTCCGAAGCACCCGTGCTCGGTGATCATCTGCGTCAGACGGTACGAGAGGCTGCCGTGTGGCCTCTCTAGCCACTCCCCCATGATAGGTCTTACCGCCGCTACTACGGCGCGCCCTGAATGTGTATGTCAGGAACGCAGCAAATGGAAAGACATTGTCTCTGACTACACTAATGGGAAAGAGGCGTGGCGTCTCCCTATCATAAGGAAAGATAGTATTCTGTTACTTTGACATTCACCTTCCACCACCTTGAATAATCCAACCTTTTCTTTACGTGTTGCCTTCAGTTCTTTTCCATCCATTTCCCCTAACCTTTGACACATTTAAAAAGTTCAATGCACACTACCCATTATTTGGTGGTTAGCCACTGATTAGTTATTATAGTCCACTTTGGTCATTACACGTATTTATATGTATATAATAACGAGGTTCACCAAAACTAGACCAGTCAAGGACCCCGAAGCAAAAATTGGTCACACCACTCACAAACAATATTAACTCTTTATCCCTAGACATAAGGTTTCATTTTCTATGAAGGTTTAACCTAAAGAGGTTTTATATAAAGCTTGTGATTGTTTGTGGCTTACGCATTGGATCTTACCGTTGTTGTTGGTTTCCGCAAGTGGTTGCCATGGCAACAACCCCATAACAAACTTGTCAAGTGGCACACGATTTTCCATCAAACCCGGTTCAACACAAGTAATGACACACTTATTCAACTACACAATTAAAAAAATTATGTTTTCGTGACCTCACAGTGACCTCAATGTGATTTCGAACACTCAGACCTATGTACTTAGCAAATGCCATCCGAGTCTTGAGGAGAAAAATGGATTTTGGGTTCGGAGATTCTTTATACCCAAATGTTGGGGGAATCAGACAGTTTTTCGAACGTGATCCCTTTTTCGGGTATGTAAGCTTGTCTTTGGTGAGCTATCGTACGCTTGGATGTAGGGTTCAGTAGATATAATAGAGATGTCTTGTAGAAGTTTCTAGAGATTAAAAGTCGGTAGTTAGTTTTCTTGTAGATGTAGATTCTAAATTAACAAATTGTTGAAGACGAAAACGGTGAAATAAATGTCAAAATTTATTGGCAGTTGATAAGAATGACAGCTGTGTATCCATTTTCACAATGTTTTAAGAAAAGTTGAGTACCCAGTTTCTATAGTTTCGTAGATGTAGTCACGGTTTTCTTCCTCCTGGGTAGGCAGAGATAAAGGCTCGCTTTGTTTTGTTCTTACCCATCTTGTGAAATTTCTTCACACCCTTCATGGTAGCTTAGGTTTTGGATATTGTTATCAAATACCTTTTATAGTATTTGTCTCGATTCACGGTTATCCTAAAGCTAGTTAATATTCTAAAACTCTTTATTATGACTAAAGGTTAGCTCACAACACACCTTATACAATCTCACCTGCAACTCCACAATCAATAATCCCACAGACTGACAGACGATATTCTGTCGCAGACTATTCCTATGTTTGGGAGGTCAGGGGGCAGTCACTCGTAATAGGTAGGATAAACATATAGGTGGCAAAATGGGTAAGTGATAAATACGTCACTACTTTTAAGGAAACACATAGGCGTAAGTACATGAAAAATAAACACTGAAATTATAGTTGACAGACATAAATTGATTTGATTTACGGTCTACTTTTACCGAAGCGATTTTTGTATACAACTTAAGTGGCTGAGAAACGCATGCCCCACCTAATGCAAAGTGACTGCGGTCTGTCCCAAAACCCCGATTAAAAAAGCGCCTACAATATGGGGTTCTTCTAGAGCGGTATAAGAAAGTTTCTTCAGGGTCCGCTGCGTGAGTGTAACGCCCCTGGTAACTTCCCATCACGTGGGCCAGTGCCTGTCTGCCACCTAAGCGGTATAAAAAAAAACCTTCAGAAGAGCATCGTCCATGAATCTACATGTGTGGGTTGCCTGGGCCCCAAAAACCTTAGTGGGATACCACACGCCCTCACGTCTAATTCACTGACCTGACGCTATAAACTAGGGAAGGAGCCAGGTTTTTGCTTTTAACTACGGCTTTGTCTTTGTATAGGGCAAAAGTTATTAAGACGTATGGGGCTAAGGTAATTATTAGAGGCGTTCCAGTCAGCCAGCTCCGCACGTTAACGTAAATAGTCTACGTAGGCTGTAATTATAAATATTTGCCAGAAATTATGAACGGTCCGACCAAAACAACTAGCCATAATAAATCTTTTAAAATAGGGTCAAGTATGTAATTTATCTACATAGGTATAAAAGTACATAGATGCTACCACAATAGTGTGGGTTAGTCCTTTTTAATTTTAGTTTTTCAGTTCTACCCATATTATCGCAGTAACTACGTTTTTGGAAAGGTGGACTTATAGTAATACCTCAAAAAACGAAAGCATCGATATTAGAACTGAACGACATCGTTATAGATCTCACTAACCAGCTGGTGAGTGCGCACGCGGAAATCGAAACCCTCAACAGTGAGAACTGTCAGCTCAAATTAGAGCTTGAAAAAACAAAAAAACTAGCAAGTACATACAAACGGATAACTCTTTTAGATGGCTCATATACCTCACCGACGACGGTGTCTCGCTGTAGGAACCGTAAAAGAGACTCCTCTACTCCACTGAGCTTTCAGGCGACTCCTCCGAAACCAAAATCTAAAAGTGAAGTTAGTTCTCAATCAATTACTGGCAGCGAAAACAAGAAAGAAATATCTTCATTTCAGCTCCAAAGACAGGGCTCCCTTGTACGCACACAATCCACTTTATGTGTCCATTACACCTCTGAAAGACCTAAAAATATTACACCAACAACACTGATGCAACACAAACAGCGTTCCAACGAAGAAAAACTCATGGAACACAAACATAAAATAGTGGTAATTGCGGACAACCAGGGACGACATATCCAGCGTACGCTACAACACCTCATTGGTGATCGCTTTCTGGTGAGCTGCTTCTGGAAGCCTGGAGCTACACTGCAGGACGTGCTGGTGTCAGAACACACAGAAATAAAATCTCTCAGTAATAAGGACTATGTGATAGTTTTAGGTGGTACTAACGATAGATCTCCTAGTATTCTTAATATTTGTATAAGCAATTTTTTGTGTCTAACAAGAAATACCAATGTTCTATTTTGTGAAATTCCCTTTAACAAATTTTTAAGAGAAAAAAAGCTAAACTATGAAATTAAGTTATTGTGTTCTAAATTTAATAATGTCGCTCATGTAGATATGGGTTTCAGTTCTAGACTGCCTCATAGTGATATGTTTGCTCGGCATACTTGTCAAATATTGTTAAAGGAGATATTACGTATCAATTATCACCTCCAATATAAAAACTTTTACTCAATCCTCAGTAAAAACAAATTATTGGTGGATAAATCTACCCAGACAGCGGATCAAAATTCATCTGAAATAAAACACACTAATGATAAAAATCTTGACGTGTCAGCGACTACCCCAGTCATTAACGAGACATTTTTTCGCCAATAAATATATAAATATTATACACCAAAACATTAATGGGCTCCTTAGTAAGTTAAATCTGCTAATCACACATCTTGATAATTTGTCAGATGAAAATATATATATCGATATAATATGCATCACTGAACACAATATGACTAGACCAGACATACCACTAGTAAATGTGCCATCTTTTACTGTTGCCTCTACATGTGTAAGAAATACAAGGTACGGAGGTTCTTGCATACTTGTACGTAATAGCTATAAATTTAAAGTAATAGAAAATATACAAAAGTTTCAACTTAAAAATATATTGGAGTGTAGTGGTATCGAGCTAATAGACTATAATCTTTATATAATATGCATATATAGATCACCAACCAACATCTCTGAGGACTACGAACTCTTCTTCTCGAGTTTTAGTAATCTTTTGCAACACCTGTGTCTTGGAAGAAGAAAGGTCATAATATGCGGTGACATCAATATTGATACTTTGAAGAAAAATAAATACTCGTCAACATATAAAAATTTGGTAGCTCAATTCAACCTCAAATCAATCATAGAATCCCCAACACGGCTAATCAGTGGTACTTGTATTGATCATATTATTATTAACTACATAAAGGGATATAAAAGCAACATTTACAATTTTGCTCTGTCGGACCATACCGCACAGCTGTTACAATATCCAATAAAAAGAATTTATAAACTAGAGTCTTGGAATGTCAATAAAAGAGATTATAGTCAAGACAATTTGAATAGGTTTCAGGACTACCTTGGTTCCCTATCCTTTTATGACGTATATAGCAGTGATGATGCCGAAACATCTTTCAATAATTTCTATGATATGTTTTCTTTGTTATATGAAATGTGCTTTCCCGTGATATCAATAAAAAAAACTATTAAAAGAAGGCAAAAATGGCTCAGCAAAGGTATAAAGATGTGTTCAAAAAGGAAATGTCATTTATTGTGGCAGTATAGAAAAAGCAGAAATAAATCTGATAAATTAAAATTTAAAACATACTCAGCTAAACTAAATAAAATAATTTCACTAACCAAAAAATCACAAAATAATTACTACATTAATAACAGTAAGAATAAACCCAAAGCTGTTTGGAATGTAATTAATAATATAAAAGCAGAAATTCCCAAGAACCCTATCACACGGCTAAATATAGATGGCAATATAGTAACTGATCCATTAGATATAGCCAAAAATTTTAATACATTCTTCATTAATCAAATCAAATCGTTGACAAATGCTAATAATCCGCCACTAAATAATAATTTTAAATTAAGCAACAATTTGACAATAAATAGCAATTTGACATTAAACAACAATCTGACATTAAACAACAACTCGACATCAAATAATAACCAGATATTTAAACACAATTTGACCTATAACAAAACTTTGACATTCTGTAATAACCATAACTCAATTTTTATCAATCCTACGACACCATATGATATTGACCGATTAATTAATACACTCAAAAACACCACGAGTACCGGTTACGACGGCATTACAACTAAAGTAGTAAAGCTTGTCAGCAAAACTATATCACCAGTATTATCTCATATTATCAATTTATGCATAATGCAAGGTGTGTTCCCTTCAAAATTAAAAATAACTATTGTTAAACCACTTTTTAAAAAACTAGATCGTGAAAATATGGCATGCTACAGACCAATAGCTCTAATACCAGTGATGTCTAAGATATTGGAAAAGATTTTATATGAGGCACTATACAAATATTTAGAAAAATATAACGTAATTACAAATGCACAAACGGGTTTCAGGAAAGAAATGACAATAAATAAAGCTATTTATAAACTCATCAGTGATGTTATGGTCAATATAGATAATAACACACCAGTTTGTGCTCTTTTTATGGACCTAAGCAAAGCTTTTGATTGTGTAGACTACAAAATACTCAAAAATAAGTTATACAAATGCGGTATCAGAGGCAATGTACTAGACATTGTTATGTCATTTTTATGCAGTAGAAAACAAGCGACATCGATTAGTAGAATTTGTGACATAAAAAGAAAAGAAATTATCTATACCTCTGACTATGAACAGGTAGAATATGGAGTTCCTCAAGGCAGTGTGCTGGGTCCCTTGTTATTTTTGGTGTACATTAACGTTTCCCCCAAAGCAGTTACTGTACCAATGATCTTGTTTGCAGACGACAGTACTTTGATATTTTCAAATAAAAATCATACGATTCTCAGAGACACTCTAAATGATACTCTTTCTGACGTAATTGACTGGCTGAAATCAAATAATCTTGCAGTTAACTTGACCAAGACTAATATAATGGTATTTCGAAATAGAGTTCGACCGCCAATTGACGTTACGACTGCCTATGCAGGTACAATAATAAACGAGGTTGACACTACAAAGTTTTTAGGTCTAACGGTTGACTGTAATCTAAACTGGAAATTTCATATTGAAAATGTATGCACTAAACTGTATCAAATATCATATGCTCTGTACATGCTAACGAAAACCGTGGACATATCCACTGTAGTGACCGCATACCATGCCTATGCAGAATCAGTGATTCGCTATGGCATAATATTTTGGGGCAACTCCACTAATTGGGACATGGCCTTCAAAGCCCAAAAAAGGTGCATCAGATCCATATGTCGAATCTCGAAAACAGATAGTTGCAAACCACATTTTGTTAATTTAAAGTTATTAACTTTTCCTAGTTTATATATTATGGAGGTAGCCCTATTTGTCAAAAGAAACATGCAGCTATTTGAACACCTTTGTGGCCCTAGGCATCAACATAAAATAAAAACCATTCCAAATAAAACTGCTTTGGTAAGCAAAAGTATATTATGTATGACATCAAGGGTTTTCAACAAACTGCCGACTGATTTATGCGCCGCAACTAATATACATGAATTTAAACACAAGTTGAAAAATGTTTTGATACAAAAGGCATATTATAATGTACAAGAATATCTAGATGACAAATGTGTGTCTCTGTGATTCCTGGGATTCCTACCTATTTTGACATTATATTAATATGAAATTTGAAGTCAATTTTTGAAGTAAATAGTCGATAAGATTGATTATTACAATATTTGCATGCCTTGGGGCGGAATATGGCTGATGAAATTATTATTTTTTTGTGAACATCTATTGTAATACCCATTTTCGCAAATAAATACATTTGATTTGATTTGATTTGATTTGAATACTAGGCCCTTTACGATTACAAGCCATGTATTTTATTTTGCCGTATTTCGGGCACTATTGTTGACTCGAGCCTTGCATCTGAGGATGAGTCTAGGCTGTATATATCTGTCCCTATTACGTCCACGTTATAGGGCTCACCCTCTATTACGTGGGACCGAATACAATTATTGGTGAAATGTGGGTGATAATTCATCTCTGCCTAACCCTCCGGGGATAAAGGCGTGATTATATGTATGTATGTATGTATTTTATTTTCATGAATATTAGAACCGAAATTACTAATATTCCCTCTAACCCCTCCAACTAAGCTAAATTGCTTGTGTTAGGAGTGGGTTCACGTGGGTAGTGTTATAGCTTCGAAGCCAGGACCTATAGATTGCAAGGCCGACTCCTTAGATACTAAGCTACCGACGCGACGTTTTGTTGCATTTCAGGTTTTCACTCAATAGTGAAAACCTGAAATGCAACTCAATATTCTGGGATCCGCTTCTCTAATTTTTGCTAAACTTTTTGTCTATTTTGGTTATAACGGAAGTGACATCCCCGCTGACCTTGTAACTCCGAAGGGGAAAGCCTACAACAGTAGTTCGTCTGTTGATCGGCAGGTGTATCTAGCTAGCTGCTGCATTTGACTTTATCGGAAATTACTACCATTTCTAAATGTAATACATTAGCTCCTAATATCAAAATAATAGGTAAACAATCTCATCGTCTCCTTGGCTCCCCAGTCCTAGAAGATGCCTACACCTCGTTTATAGAGGAAAAAATTCAAAATTTTAGTGACATTTCGGACCGCCTACTCAAAATTATTATCCACTCGGCTTTTTCTATTCGTCGGTACTGCCTTTTCGTTCCTAAATTCACACATGCTCTCAGGTCTACACCATTTTGGAAACATTTAACAATTTTGGAAAAAATGGATTAAATTATAGATATTACACTCTCCAAAATTTTAAATGTGGCGTTGAATCACAGAACTTCACTACAAGCATCTCTACCGATTCGCTTGGGTGGGCTCGGTATTCGCAAAGTTTCAGATGTCAGCTTACCGGCATTCCTGTCTTCGGTCTACAGTACGTAAAATTTAACTAGGAAAATTCTTGCACCTACACTAGTTGATTCTGAAGTACTGGGTAAGACTGATGCAGTGAATGCTTGGAAAATTGCATTTCCAAACTCCGATCTTCCAAGGAACCTATTCTCACAGCGTCAGTGGGACGGACCGCTCTGCAGTTTAGTAAGACAAAATTTATTAAATACATGCTCTGATTCTGCTGAGCGTGCTCGTTTGCTGGCGGTTGGAGTGTGGGAATCGGGTCTTTGGCTACAAGCTCATCCGTCATCTAACGTAGGGACTATGTTAGATAACACTACCTTCCATATCGCGACGTACCTTCGCGTAGGTGCGCCGTGTGTTTCTCTGCATCAATGCCGTTGTGGAGAAACAGTTGACCGACTCGTATACCATGGCCTATCGTGTCAGCCTCAACGACATAATCCGCCCTGCTCTTGTCACCACCGGTGTGCCAGCTGTGCTTGAACCAAACGGTTTAGCTCGCGACCATGGCAAGAGACCGGATGGTGTGTCATTAATGCCATGGAGAATGGGTAGGACACTGGTGTGGGACGCAACATGCGTCAATACCATTGCCCCTACACATATACCTGGCACGGCTGGCTGTGCTGGTGCTACTGCAGCTTCTGTAGAGACTCTTAAGTGGCGCAAGTATTCTAATCTCATTGGTGATTATGAGTTAGTGACGTTTGGAGTACAAACGTTTGGGCTGAGGGGTCCGAGCGCCCGCAATCTCTTCAGGGAGATTGCGAAGCGTATGGTCGACGCTTCTCGTGAGGGGTGGCCTCTTCTTAGGTCAGAGAATAAGCATTGCCATAAAACGTGGCAATGCTGCCAGTCTTCTACGAACGCTATCACAAGATGCATGCGATGCCGAGGAATTCCACGACGCATTTTAACTTTTGTTTTATGTAATTATTATTTTTTATTACTGTCAATATTAGCATAGCTTTAAATACATTAAGTGTAAATAGATAAATTGTATTGAATAATAAGCGTATTTATGTTTTCAAAAGTTATAAAACTATGATAGTAGTAGTATAGTATATACGGCGGTGGCGCGCGTGGCGCGCCTCCCCGTTTCCGGGGACGAGTTGGGGACTCTGTAGTCCCCACACCCGAGAAGAGGGCCAGATTGTGAGAGATGGCCCTGGGTCGGCCGGGGTGCGAGGGATATGCCTGTCAACCTCACCTTCGGCAACCAAAACGACCCACAGGCGGCGTGCGTTTTGGTCGGTTCGAGTCCGACATAACCTCCTCCACCGGCTCCGGTGGGGAGGTATACGTGGGGATTTTGCGCACGTTAAAAAAAAAAAAGTATAATATTTAAAAATATAGTTGAAATAAAACCATTTTACTTCATTCTGTCGCGGTTAATATGATTTAACCAGCATACATAAATAACACCTAATAAATCTATATGGAATTTGTTTAGAATAGTTTTATTTCATAATAAGCGCTTCAAGCTGCAGTAAACTAAACTGCAAAAAATATTCATTCTTCCTTGATATCATATTTACTTAATGTACCTTGATGTGTCGTAATAATTTCCTTTTACTAGACGATTGTACTCTTTTCATTTTTTACCTAAATATTCAAACATTATTTTTAACTTCCAGTCCGTCATCCGGCTTTCACCATATGGCCAGGATGATGGACCGAATGATGGTGGAAAGTCTCCAACCCTTCGGATTCGCAAAAATGACAGCGCGACGAAACTGTGACCAGAAGGGAGAGGACAACCCTCCCAGAGACGGTCTTCGAACAGAAAGGAGCGAGATCAGAAGAGATAGAGCCAAGAATCAGCCACCAAATACACATGTGGCTAATGGGACCAGACATCTGCCCACACAAGGTAACTCTTTCATAATGTTATTAATATTTCGCTATTCTAAAATTCCAGTTACTTAAAAGTCACATGAACCCTCAAATATGTCCAATATTGGATTAGTTACAAAAAAGCAATTTTTTATACCACTAGGTTGGCAGGACAAGCACACGACCCACCTGATGGAAAGTGGTGACCGTAGCCTATGGAAGTGTGCAACACCAAGGGAGACACACTCACGCTGCCAACCCTGTAAGCACAAGAGTTTCTGTGCCATCAGTGTAAAAGACAAAGCAGGACAAGCTTTTGGTCTTCC
Organism: Eilema griseolum; assembly: GCA_963662185.1. Taxonomy (NCBI): domain Eukaryota; kingdom Metazoa; phylum Arthropoda; class Insecta; order Lepidoptera; family Erebidae; genus Eilema; species Eilema griseolum. The sequence goes on from OY759238.1 coordinate 24,289,913, forward strand.
CACCGACAGCGCAAAAACTCTCCAGTGAGGTCTGGCTACCCTACTCACCGCCGAGAACACAATACCGTCGTGTCTTACCTTCTATCAGTAGTAGCTATATATGCAATATCTTTACTTTATTACTTCATCTAAGACTTAAAAGGTGAAACGAAAAAAAACTAATCGTCGTATCCGTCTGTAAGGATCTCATTTACAGGAGGAGTTGACAAAGTGACTCCGGGGAAATAAAGTCTTTGATTCCGTTCCACTAAGGGTTCCATGAGCCCTACATTCAACACAGCTTGAATTATAGCTCCCTTCTTCCTGTGGCTATCAACTGGTAGATGAAAGTTATTCTTATAAAACGGCAAATGCGGTTGTCATCCCGAGAAAATCTTCGATTAAATTTTATACAAATGCTATTTCAGTCGTAACACCACAAATGGCAAACTTCCAAGAACAAGGATCAGATTCGGTCACAAAACAGTCAGATCCCACCACAGAGAAATGGGCGGGGACATTACGACGTAGAGATCCAAATATACAGCCTACCTTACCTTCCATAGTATCCAGGAAGAATTCTTCAGCACTTTCTGCCGTTATTAGTGGGAGGAAGACTAGATCAGTAGAGAGAATGCCTAGAAGAAGAAATCTAGTGCCTATAAAACCAACACTGCGAAAGACTGATCCAACTTTAGAAGGAGGAGATGTTACAACTCTGTATGAAAAAGAAGAAAAACCTGAGAAAGTGTTTGATGCGACTGGCTATGAATACCATCTAGTGGAAACGCTGGAAAGAGATATTTTGCAGCGGAACCCTGACGTTCGTTGGAAGGATGTCATCGGACTGGACGATGCTAAGTCTGTTCTGCAGGAGGCTGTGGTTCTGCCGTTGGTGATGCCTGATTATTTTAAGGTAAGCTATCGAATTTATTGCTCACAAAATGTTGTTTTAATTTTAAAGTACTTAGTATTTTAAAATTATTTTTCAAGTACTAAGTAAAAAGTAAAAAGTATTTTTTTAATTAAAGACACGTCAATCAGACTTCACCTAGCCTGATGTTAAGCTGAAAGAGAAGTCTCAAAAGAGAAAATCACCACTACATATATATGCCAGGTTTCAATGGTGACACTCAGCTTGACGACCTCATTTATATGCTGTTTCAAGCTCCGCTTATAGGATCTGGGACTGTAGGAAGAAGGAAACACCAGGCCTGAATGGTGTGACAAAGGAAAGAGAGTCTCCGGACCGCTTGATTTACATTAAATTATTATAATAAATTATTGTCTCACGGAAGTTATTTTGACCACAGTCAATTTAACTTCTAAATGCAGAGTCATTACTCAAATTGCTTACGGTAAACCTTTGTTGTAAAGAATTAGGACATTTCGAAGACTTTAGTCCGAGTGCTAAATTACCTTGCCGATCTTGGGAGCGGTTTTAAATTGGCATATTGCGTGTTCGTTCGTGGCTTTAGGGTTCTTACCCTTTTATAAGAAACGAGAACTTTCTTGCTGTGTGTTAATGTTAATCGAGTCCTCGGAATCGTTGGTTTTCTTATGAAGAGAGTTTCATTTTCTGAGTTTATTTACATGTGTGGGATTATCTTTGGAATCACTACACGTTTTGAAACGTTCATTTTATCCTATGGATATGGGCTATATCGTCATCATCATCATCATCATCATTTCCTGAACATTTTCGCAATCAGTTAGGGTTGGTTTTGTAGTCTATGCGACTGAGCCTTGATATTTTTCATGAAGTGACTGCCATCTGACCAATTGGCGATTTCGAAGTTCTGTAGTTAGAATAGTCGGACTTTTGAGGAATCCAACTACCCGAAACGACTGCCATAGATGATCGTATGGTAACCAGGACCGATGGCTTAACGTGCTCTCCGAGGCACGACCAGACCAATGTATATTTATGCATATATTTGCACTGAGCGGGGATCGAACCCGTGCCTCCTACGTAGCTACTAAGTTCACTATAACAAACCAAGGGATCAGAGCTGTAATCAAAAATTACTAAATATCAGATTACCCTACATTATAATTCGCATAATTCGGACATATATGGGCTTAAGGGGTGCAATAAAATATGTTCTAAGTTTGTTACATACATTTGCTGCAGGAGGGGCAATATAATTAAAGTTAGTTTTTAGTTTGCTAAAATCAATAATTCCGAAGAACAATATATGAGCTTTTTAGCGACTGTTGAGAGAACTTGGTATAATGAAAATGATGGATTTCTTCTAATTATACAATGTTTGTTATTGACCAATATCTCTGATCATGTTCGCATGACTAGAACTAATTGTCACCTAATAAACAATATCAGTACGTTACGCTGTGTTAGAACCAGGCCTTGAAATGACCAAATGTTGGTGCCACACGCCAAGTCCACTATAATGGTGTTCTAGATATTTTGGTACTTTTGTATTATGACCTAGATATTTATTTTGATTATCGGTATATGACTGTAGTTATATAGATGTAACTCAATACATTTAATAGCATTGTATAGTAGGTACCGAAATATCGATAGAAAAATGTCATTAATTAGAAAGTCATATTGACGTGTCTTATGTGTATAAAAAGAAACCTAGAGATTCATGTTTGAATATTATTAATAAGTGCTGAAAGGCAGTTTAAAGTACGTACGAAAAAGAAAAATTCGCAGTAAGCCGATAGCAGCTTTCAGTCTACTTTTTTTTTAATGTGCCCAAAATTCCCACGGATACACCCACCACTGGGGTCGGTGGGGGAGGTTATGTCGGACTTGAACCGACTAAAACGCACGCCGACTGTGTGGGCCGCAGGTAGCTGGAAGTAAGATTATCTGAGACCCTCGCATTCAGGCTGTCCGTTCCTGCACCTCCATTACTGAAATCGGCCATGTTACAGTCGGGTATCTCCGTGTTATTCCCCTGGTTCAAAAGCCCGCAGTAAGGTGTGGTTGAGTTGACAATTTGGCAGTCGCCAGTGATTAGTAGTGTTGCAGCAGTACTCACTCAGAACCATGATTACAGAATACAATTGTTCGACCATTTTAGTAGTTTTGTGAACAGTAGACCTTACGAGCACCCTGTGCCACATATTTCTAGTACCTTTAATGAAATCTGACTTCCTTAAAAAAAGAAAAAAAGTACATAATATCTTCTTATTTTGAACAGCCCCGTTTCACCAAAAAGTAATAAAGATCCGTTCTTAACGCTACAGCAAACTTCCCCCTTTTGTCTCATCTGTTTTTTTATAACGATGTTTTTTTTCACAACAACCGTCCGTCAATCCATTAAGGACATGAGGAACCATGTTGCTGTGGTTGACCTGGATGGATCTTACGGATAAAGATCCGTAAATAACACGACGGCAAAATTCCCCCATTTTCACCCTCGTTTATCCTCATATAAAAAAATATTATATCAACGAAATGCACCCTCTATACCGGAACTGATACCCATTAACATAGTTAGCTACGGACAAGAGTGAAATCCACCTTTTCGAAGCGTAGACTCTCGCTCGATCAATGATTGTTATTTCACAGGGTATTCGGCGACCTTGGAAAGGTGTTTTGCTCACGGGACCGCCGGGTACTGGCAAGACGCTGTTAGCAAGAGCTGTAGCTACGGAATGCCACACCACGTTTTTCAATGTGTCATCGGCGACTCTCACCTCTAAGTACCGGGGAGATTCTGAAAAACTAGTTCGACTGCTGTTTGATATGGTAAGTATACACCACTTAGGTGGCAGACAAGTGCACGGCCCACCTGATGGAAAGTGGTTACCGTGGCCTATGGACGTGTGTAACACCAGAGAAGCCACACTCGCGCTGCCGACCCTGTAAGCACAGAGTCTCTGTGCCGTCAGTGCAGAGGATAAAGCAGGACAAGCCTTTAGTCATCCCACTGACACAAATTTTCCAGTGAGCTCTGGCTACCCTACTTACCACTGGGAACACAATACGAATTTATTATAACCGCGATATTCTGTAGGGCGGAGGTACTTCCCCAGTCGGACTGCTCAGTTGGGCGGAAATACCGCCGTGTCCTATCTCCTATAGTTTTTAGCAAGACTCCAAAAAATCGTAATGTTATCATCTATAATTAGGATTCACGTCTTCCCATTTGACGCGTCGAAAACTTGATAAATTCAGCACTCGTTCGGTATAGGTAAGTGCAGTGAAAGAGCTGGTCCTACTAGCTACATACATGATTTTTTTATATATCTAAATTGTAGTAGAGCCTTGTTTTTCTCGATCGAGAACAAATCAGCTCGACTATAGAAGTACTAACTCCTCATTTAATTAGCTAAGTAGTAGTAACCAAATTATATTTGTACAGTGACTTAGCTTATAGGTATGTATGCATGTGTTATGGATATCTTATCTATCATAATGGTCATTGCTCTTTCTTTGCTTTGGAATTCCAGGCTGCGTTTTATGCACCCAGTACGATATTCCTCGATGAGGTTGACTCACTCTGCGCAGTAAGAGGTGCGGATTCAGAACACGAGGCGTCTAGACGGTTCAAAGCAGAATTGCTTATACAGATGGATGGACTTTGTGCGGCATTGTAAGTTCTATTGAAATTGTTTCTTTCGATAATTATGAGCTCAATCTAGAGATAGAGGGACAGCGATAAAGGGTGTATAGCTCCATCCCTCTTCCTCGTGATTGTAGCCCGAAATACGTTCTCTAATTGCTTGTTATGGTAGATCTACCGAGTACTTGTGAACAATAGTCTATAAAAATTGACAATTTAAATTATAACTAAATGGTCATATTTCTTAAATTCTTCAGAATTATAGTCATCAAGTTTGTATCCAGTCCAGTACACTGAGTAGTAATCTTCCAAAAACGTAACTTTTTTCACAGTCATCGAGACAAAATCATAATGGTCCTAGCTGCGACAAATCATCCTTGGGATATCGATGAGGCGTTTAGGAGACGATTCGAGAAGAGGATCTACATCGGACTACCTGATGGTGATGTATACTTTTGTGACTTGATAATGAGTTATTGTACATGTGTCTCGACTATAACAAAGGGAATTCTGTGTGCGCTTCTATTAGATTACAAATACATATTTATGCTTAGTACTAATTTTTAGGATACGTAACCCTCAATGTTTTAACCTTTTTTATGAATGGTGGTGGCGCGATTCTCATGCCACCTGAGCTAGTGGACTGTATTTCGCGGGGATGAAGCTAACTGTTTCATATGACACTTTACACAACAAACAAGATAGGTGATCGGGTTGCCGCGGAGGTGGTTTAGGCATTGAATGCAACCCGAGAAATTAGGAGAGGATGCACTAACCTTTACTACGCCACGTGCTGGCTGGGCCGTTGCACCGGTCTTCTCTTCCTGGCTCAGGAGCTGCTGCCTACATCACTAAATCACTTGAGGGACACACGAGAGGCACAATCCGATCGGTAAAGGTCTATGAAAGCGGTTAAAATCCAACAAACATTATTAATTTCTGAGAGTCGCGCGCGCCGCCGGCCATTGTTTATTAGATCAAAAACGGAAGTGAAGATGCGTCTATTTTGACAATTGAGCGGGGCGAAAACTATTGCTATCTCACCTTAAAGGTAGCGCGGGAGGGAGATGGGTACAGGAAGCGTGTGTTTCAGTGTCAATGACTTGAATTACTACTATTGAGCGAAAAAAATACAAATTCTACTATCGGCGCAACCATTCCCCCCGGCTTGAAGGGTTACCTTCAAAACGAAAAATGCGGAACAAATCTAAAGTCTAATCTAAATCTAGGTTTGGGAAATAACAACTAAAATATAAACCTAGATTTGAACTCGTGCCTACTGCTGGCTAGGCAGAGGGCAGAGGCGAACAACCGGGCGCAGATACGATCCGGTTGCGGTTTTAACCCGTACAACACGAGTTATCCCGCGGGAATCGAGAAAAAATTTCTTCTACTACTCCTAGAGGCCAATGCAAAGGAGGCGCATTCCCAGTCATAAGGACTACCACCGTACCTACAGTAATTGGGTTAGATGGAGTATTCCATTTTTGACGCGACTGCAGCGTGTGCAAACAATCGGTTCTCCAACGATTCCAAAACGATTGGACTAATCTATCTAAAAGAGCGTGACGAGTTAGAGGGTGCATTCCATCGTCATCAACATCTATTGCGGGCAAATATTTTAGCGTACTTAAATCGCCGATACAACAAGCGAGTGCTTCCTCCCCTCGGGTGGTTCGGAAACCGTAGTGGGATTGAATTGACTAACTGGCCACTTATCTAACGCGGCATGAATCCAGGACGGTCCACTAAACCATAACGGGTGATCTAAAATTTGCGAAGGAAGCAATCCACGAGAGAGACAATCGGCTGAGTTGTCGGTGCCAGCAACGTGAAAGAGATTTTGTGGCGCTAATTCAGATTGAATTTTTGCCACTCTATTAGCGAAGAATGTGTCCCAACGATGGGGCGAAGAGTGGGCCCAACACAAAGCGACTGTTGAGTCCGAAAAAGCTAAAATTCTACTAATATTAATGCGACACGGAAGTGCTAGTCTTAGCACTGCCATCCAAGACTACGCGGAGTTTAGTAGTAAGCTTATCTTCTCTAATAACTCCGTGGTGCGGGATAATGTACGAAGGCTGGGTCTCGTCAGTGTCCGCAGGCGCAGGTGAGATGTAACCCTTATCTAAATATTCGTTAACAACCTCATCATAGGCTTGCTTTAACTTTGGAGACGCCTGCATCTTTCGTTCTAAACAAAGAAAGCGTTTTTCAGCGGATACACGGGAGTCACCGAGCGAAAAAATATCTCCCTTGAAAGGGAGCGCGACAACATAACGACCCTGCTCATCACGAGTAGTCGTGCGACAACAAATCTCCTCAGCCATCTTGTCATCAGGGCTTAGGATAGGTGGGACATTGACCTCTTCAATTTCCCAAAACTTGCGGATGGTAGACTCCAGTGGCGGCTCGACGGTGCAACAGAACGAAGCAGTCGAGTGACTAAAACTATCTATAGAAGCGGGTGCGGAACCAATTATAACAAAACCAAGAACTGTTTCCAGTGCGTGCGGAGCGGGGTACGTCGGTCCCCCTTGAACCTTACGTGATAACTGGAGGTGCGGGAGAATCGAAGCGCCGATCAATATATCGACGACTCCAGGTACAGCGTAAGTCTCATCTGCTAAAGGCAAGTCTTTAAATTTCGTTAATAAAGACGTGTCAACCGGGACGGTAGGCAACTGTTCAGTTATTTTATCTATAACGAGCGAATCCATGTCAAACCAAATATTATTATTAAAACGAGATCCAAACCTTGTTTTAACGGTGCCATGAACAACTGACTGTAAACCTCCAAAACCCTTCACCACTGAGCGGGTTGAACGCTTATCAACATTGAAACCAAGACGCTGACAACAATCTTGAGTAATAAAATTACTTTGCGAAGCGCCATCTAATAGCGCTCGAACAATGTGCGGTTTACCTAATGCATCGACAACAATAACGCGAGCAGTCGCGAGGACAACAGTAGTGAGCGCAGTACTAGCGGACAACGAACACAAGGTGACGTCATTCGCAGCGGTCACCGGGCGGGCCGGAGCGCGCGCGAGCGCGGGCTGCGGCTGTGGCGCAGGCCGCCGTGTGTCACCGCTCGACGAACCAACTGTGCTCACATTGGATGCGGCATTACTATTTTCAAAATGAAGTAAAGTATGGTGTCTCGCTTGACATTTGCGACAACTATTGCTACTATTACATAAAACAACGCGGTGTTTAGTACCGAGACAATTAAAACAAAAATTATTAGCGCGAACAAATTTATAACGATCATTAGGCGATAATTTTAGGAAACCCGGACACTTGTACAATTGCGAATGATGAGTATTACACAAAGAGCAAACAGGTGATTGTACATGTGCTGGTGCGGTATTAACATAAGTATGAGTTGACCTCAGTGACCTCGATGACGCATCTATTTTGCGTTCCGAACTAACAACTTTCTTCGCGCCTTCATGTTTCGATGAAGAGCGTTGCAATATTTTTATATGCTCGCGAACAAAACTTTCTAAGTCTTCGAACTTAGGAATTTTATTGCCGCGGTGATCCGACTCAAATAATCGAATGGTTTCGGAATCTAATTTCTTTAAACCCATATACAAAAATAAGAAGTCGCAGAGGTCATCGATCTTTAGGTTCTTTACGGCGCGAACAGATGATGCGAAAGTATCTAGAAACTTCTCTAAGTTTTGATCGTTACATGCTGTAATGGATTTCAAGTCAAACATCTGATCCAAATATGCGTTAGCTACCGATCTTTTATCCTCATACTTAGCTTTCAAAGTATTTAAAATTAAATTATAATTTTCGGCACTAAACGTAATTCCAGCGCAAACGGTTATAGCTTTACCAGTCAATTTTTCAACGAGATAATGCAATTTTTCGTGATCTGTCAACGAATCGTTCTTATCTATTGTATTCTCAAAACTATCTATAAATAAACACCAATTGCGAATGTTACCATCAAATTCGGGTATTTGAATTGGTGGCAACTTAGGTCGGTCGCGAGTGGGATTGGGTCGGTCAGACGGTTTCTCCAAACTCCTAGCGACGCGTTTGATACGACAATACAAATCGTCAAACGACGACAAGGCCTGATAACTCACTGAGTAATCGGGATTTAAATTTAACTCTAAAACGTTGATGTCATGTACTAAAGATTCGAAATCCGCGCGTAAACTATCCAAGTTTTCTATAGAACACAAGAACGAATCTCTAATAGCCAAATCAGAGGTTTTAAGTGCATTATCACAAATCGATTGTACACGAGAGTAAATCATTTCTCTTTTAGCGTATAAAATTTTCAGTTGAACTTTACTATCGGTACTACCACCCTTTGGGGGCATTTTTACAACTAATATCAAACTAAAGTGCGGTAAACAACAAATGAAATGACTTAATCTTAGCGGTACCTACAGTACAGCGACGCGGCGCGAACGATATCCGTAGGTAGGTAGGTACTTATAACTGCGAGTGCCAGCTTGAACAAAACGCGCATAGCAACAAGATCGTACCTACGCGAGCTAGATCGCTGTCTAGGTTCAACTATTATTTCAGGGATTAAGTATTGCGTAATATCTATTCAAATTAAAATACTTTCGTATGAATTTGAATGAAATGCGAGCGAGGTATAACCACGTATCTACCCACGTAGGTATTAGGTAAATACGATGCGAGCTAGCGGCAAACGGACAACTTAATTGAAACAAATAAAAACAAAAGCCAAATGCGTTAGGTATTACACTGTGCCTATGCACTAGGGTGTCAGGATACCTAAGATCTAAACCTAAATGCCTAGATGCGGGGTTTTCTACTAAAATAACTAGGTATTTAGGTGCGGTGCGTTTATTCCCTGTGGAATAAATAACAAAAGCGAGCTACGACTAAGGATCGATACGATAAGAGAAATGCGAGCGAGGTATAACCACGTACCTAACCTATGTAGGTATCAGGTAAACACGATGCGAGCCAGCGGCGAACGGATAACTTAGAAATTGAAATAGCCAAATGCGTTAGGTATTACACTGTGCCTATGCACTAGGGTGTCTAGTATACCTAAGATCTAAACCTAAATGCCTAGATGCGGGGTTTTCTACTAAAATAACTAGGTATTTAGGTGCGGTGCGTTTATTCCCAATAGAACAACAACAAAATGCGAAACTACGACTAAGTATCCGGCTCGATCAGGACCAAAAAGAATGGTGGCGCGATTCTCATGCCACCTGAGCTAGTGGACTGTATTTCGCGGGGATGAAACTAACTGTTTCATATGAAAGTCGCGCGTGCCGCCGGCCATTGTTTATTAGATCAAAAACGGAAGTGAAGATGCGTCTATTTTGACAATTGAGCGGGGCGAAAACTATTGCTATCTCACCTTAAAGGTAGCGCGGGAGGGAGATGGGTACAGGAAGCGTGTGTTTCAGTGTCAATGACTTGAATTACTACTATTGAGCGAAAAAAATACAAATTCTACTATCGGCGCAACCAAATGGGTTTTAATAACCCTCATGGTCGTACGGGTTTGTTTGTGATAGGGTTTAACTTGGCGGTACGGATACGTGGCCAATTTTTGGTAAAAAAAATTATCTTCCCAATTGTTCTCGTGTACTCGTATACTTCAACCTTATTTAAACAGCATAGCATCTGTTTTTTTCTATTAAGTATATCTTTTACTTATTTTGCTTCTGTCCTAGTAAATATTTAGGGGGTCTACACACGAAAGCAGCTAGTGCATACATTACACAGTAAATACTGTTTGCCATCTCTTGTTAAGAAGCACTTTTCTTGTCAATTTACTGTGTGAGCAGCGATTGCTATTTTAGTATGTGGCCTCCCTTATTTGATTGAATGAATTGAATGTTTCAGAGGCGACAAGAGTCAAACTACTGAAGTTGTGTTTATGCGAGGTGGTCATGGCTGAGAATGTAGACTTAACAGAGGTTGCCACCAAACTTGAGGGCTACAGCGGTTCTGACATAACTAATCTTTGCAGGTGAGTGCTGAAGGCCCGCTCGAGCGTGTGCTGCTGTAACATGATATGCTTATTGTAGTGTCTGGGTACACAGGGCCCTAGCAACACCTTCAAGGCCCAAGTCAACTTCTAATGCTAGTCGGTGTCCCCGCTAAATAAAGAACGAAGCTTGAGAAATCAGAAGGCTGACACTTTTGTAGTGAAAAAAAAATAGTCATTTTAGTGAAATTTATCAACTTAACAATGTCTATAAATTCTGTTGATATTAATAAAATAAATTCATGACGTAATAATTACATTTGGAGGCTATGCCTATAAGTTTGCGTGGGAGTATCTCAATGAAAGATGGCGTACACTTATTACGTTTATTGTCGATCACACAACGGTCTCTCTATATGTAGGACTTACAATTGATTAATTAGAACACTTGATATTGACTGAGAACATCTATAAGTGAGCGAGTTCATATGCGGCTGACTGTGGCAAGCCCTACGTACGAACTGGCTTCACAGAGCGCGGGCACTACGCCGCAGGCCGGGAAGGAATTTGCTGACGTTGCGTCTGTGACGCGACGCCGCTACATTACATAATAAGAAAATAATGATTATCTCACTATTTTCTTATTATGTAATTATGAGATAATCATTATTTTCTTTCAATTTCTCTGTTTCAATCACGATAGGTGTCTTCCAGCTTAACGAAATGATTTAACTCCTATACTTCTGATTCGTGACACCTGACTTGCTATATAGTCCTTAAGGAAAAAGAACCATAATATATGAAGTCAATAATTAGAAAAACCTAGAGACCCAGTTTATTATGACAGTCTTATTAAATCCCTAGGGACGCTGCAATGATGACGATGCGTAGAAAGATAGCAGGCAAGAATCCAGAGCAGATACGTAAGCTAAAACGTTCGGAACTCGACGCTCCTGTTTCCTTAGACGACCTGGCTGCCGCCATCGAAAAGACCAGGTAATAAAAAATAATAATATACATATTCATGAATTTAAGGTGGTTTTGCAACTTGCTTGTTCAAGCAATTTAAATGAGAAATTATGGGTTAAATGTTTGTACCTTATAATAACTTACGTACTTACCTGTGTGAGGTACATCATTCACTCGAATTTAGGTGACATATATGTCAAGGCTAGCACTATCCGGCACCACAGTAGGTGTTAGGGACGCAGCATGCATAACATGACATAAAAAGAGAAATGACAAAAGGCGAGTATTATCATCAATCCTACTAATGCATTGGATGAACTTTCGAACCGCGGGCGAAAGGTATATTTCTGCTTGCAGCTATTACTGTTATGAGAGTTAATATTGCTCTTGTACGGAGACGATGTATCTGTTACGAATTTATCCAACCAGTGTCTATGTTGAATTGAAAAATATATTCCAAACCGCTAATCATTTTTCTCGAGACTGCCTACAAAAATGAAGAAAAATATTACAAAGCATAGTGTTGTCATTGAAATTACCTATAGAACAGATCTTGAAGAAATCATGTCAGCTATCCTGATCTAACAGAGGAGCAACTAGATAAACTTGAGCGACTTCAAATTTTTTGCATAAGATTCATATTTGGTCTACGCAAGTATGATCACGTGTCTGATTTCCGTAAACAACTCAAGTGGCTCCCAATTTGACTTCGCAGGAATGCCCATATTCAAACATTGTTATATAATGTATTGTTTAATCCCAACACTCCCTCTTATCTCAAAGAACGATTCCAGTTCTTCTATGATACACATAGGAGATGCCTGAGGTCATCCGAGAATTTAAGGCTGAGTATGCCAATACATTCCACTGACTTTGTTGACAAGTTTTTCACTGTCGAGGCGGTGCACTTATGGAAAGCATTGCCACTGATTATTAGACGTGCAAAATCCCTAAACGTGTTTAAGTTAATGGTTAAGATCCACTCCTTATCATGTTGTGCACAGTAGGTAATAGCTCACAATTATGTGCTCACTCACTCTTTCCCTTCGTATTAGTATGAACTATCTATTTTATATATCTATTGTGTATTATAGTATATGTATATCAGTATATGTTAATAATACTTTGTGTAAAGCCGTATATTAATTTTATTTTACTTACACTTTTCTCTCTTTCTTTTGTTTTTAACACACTATCTATTTAAGTTTAGCCAATAACTACACCATAGCCTTTAGCCGATAATTACATATAATATTACTGTCCATCCCAAGGTTGCCTGGAAGAAATCGCTTCAGCAATAAGGCCGCCCATAGTACATTGAACTGTATACATGCTACCCACTTGTCCTACTGTAAATCTGTTGGTGTACAATAAAGAATTATCTATCAATCTATCTTTAACTAACACTGTCATGTTCATACAGACGGACGGTGACGGAGGTCGATGTGGATCGCTACAGGAACTGGATGCAGAAGCATGGCTGCTCCTAGCGGCGGGCTCGAGCGCTTCGGGCGCTGCTGCAGAGACTGCGCAACTAAACATGTTCGATACATACGCTGAACTTTTACAACGTTGATGAATCCAACTGACATTTATAGATAACCACGAACGCAGTGACGTGAGCTGATTAAAGTACATCTACATGTTCAATGTTTATTCGAAAATACATTTCTGGCTGACTTTTAATTGAAAGACTTGTCCTATACTTTTAGTGGGTACTTTTCAATTTTGAATATTATTGTCGAGGTACGGTCTCACCTCCGGTAACCTGCGGCCCACACAGTCGGCGTGCGTTTTAGTCGGTGCAAGTCCGACATAACCATCCCCACCGTGGGGTAACCGTGGGGATTTTGCGCACATTGAAACGTCTCGTCTTGAGTCATGATTAAAAGCAAAACAATGGTAATAGCACGATGCAATTTTTAGAATGTTTATCTTCTATATACATTTGATTTAAAAAAAATATTATTTGGCATTTTGTAGCTTCTGATAAAAAGTGACTTTGAGACAATGGTCCTTCCTTCAACAGCAGATTGCGTCTTGCAAACTGTTGCTTGTAAAAAGCTACCACGATGGACTGAAGACCAAGACTGACAGTAAACTAATGCAATATTGCACGGAAATTATATTATTATTAGACACAACATGAAAACATTGCAAATAATTGTATCGATTTAGATAAAAAAAATAAACGATGCTTTTTGAAATTCTTATCGATCGTCTATTCGATGAAAGTCCTAACACAGAAAATATATCCAAATACATTGTACCCACTATTGGTAATCCAAAGAGATCAAGTAAAAATTAATAAAGCCGTGCTGTATAGTGGTTTAACAGAAATGTCAGTCTCATTCAAAATCAACGTTTCTTCACCGTAAATAAATTGTGTATTGAATTTTAGTGAACTCAGAAATTACGAAGTGAAACAAAGGATGTGACTAAAAGTGGTAAAACTAAAGCTTTGTATTGTTCGTTTGGATTGAAATGTGAAAACTATAAAGATATTTTCACATTAAATATAACTTTGTTGTTTTGTGACATTGAAAATAAAAGCAATTATAGTAACTTATGTTCTAAACAGAATCTGTACGTTAACGATCAGACTCAGTACGTTAGTGACGTTACTATTACTAAGATCGTTATTATCTTTATTAAAATGACTATGACCTTTCTGATTGAAAGGTCTTTTGGTTCATTATTTCATGTTATCATTGTCACCTTTCTTTTATCGTCTTGAATTATTCTAATGTCTAAATATGGACTATCTTTCCTCCAATAGCGTTTGTTATCTGAAGTAGTGCCCAGAAGCGTGATTAGTTAAGTTCTGGTATATTATTATGGAGGTTTTATTTCAGTGTAAGTTGCACCTTTATTAGTCGTAACGACTTTTAGAATATCGATGAATGAAAATTATATCAATGTTTTTATAAATATTTTTTTTATTACATTATTATTTGACTATAACATTGTCACTATGATTACGAAAACATTATTATTAAAATATTGTAACCGAACTTACTCATAGTTATTTAAGGCATTATTATTTTAGTTAATTAGATTTTAAATTGTAAACAAGTTTTGAAACGAACCAATATATCCAATAAATCTATTATTTCTTACTAATTAATTTTGCTTATTTTTGAAATTTCTACTATTCGAATAGATAATTATTTGTTAATTATTATTGATATTAAATTTTCATTCGTGTATTGTTTGAGTTATTGTAATAAAATAACAATAATGGTCAAAATTTATTTATTGAGGAATGGCGTAAATAGTGTTGTTTATAATTATATTGTCTGTCTGTATTTACGTAATATTTCGGTGTAATATGTAGCAGTACTGTGGATTCATATGTAGATAAAGATTTTAATAAAGCTCTTATACAACGTTTGATACAGTAGTGTTTAATTTCACTCATATTTGATATGTTTCTCAATACGTAAAGGCCACGATTTGGTCCATTAAAGTTAGTAACAAATATAGTAAAAATATCTAACAAGAAAAATAAAACATTTAAACTAACAAATATAATCAAAAATAAATATTTTAGGTTTAGCTTTAACAAATAATTGTTCGGGTGAAATTTTCGCTTATCCCACTAATCGAAGCAGTGGAAAAAAATCCCGCTTCTACCAATCGGAGCAGTGCGAAAAAAAAATCCGTTCCTCTTACTAATCGGAATTACGGTTAGAGCACTGGGGCGCCGATCGTAATTCCGATTGTGGTGACTTCGCACTGGGAACACCCCGATAAAAGTAGTGAAAAATATAATCATTTCGTTCTTTTTTTATTGTATAACATAGATTCTATTCCTTTATCTATTTATATAAAAGGTACTTTGATTAGTTCGACCTAAACATCGCCAGTTGGTACAAACTTAATGCTTCAACTTTTAGGCCCTAGTAATATTTCTTAAGGTTTCGGAAGTAAATTAAATTTTGTATAATTAAAATGTAATGTTTCAAGTAAAATGTATACAAGTTGACTTAACCATCCTTTTAAAGTATCAAAATTATTGATATTTTGAAACATATAATGGAGTTGATTCTTACAAGTACCACTGGTCACTATTGTTTCTAAATTTTCTGGTTTACTGAGGGTGTCAATGTTAAAAAACGATTGCTTGGATAAATTCTTAATATTTGTTTGTCCGAAAAATGAAAATCATTGCATTATAAAAATGATATTTGAAATATTTCATATTATTTATGTAAAACTATGACTATTGGGTTACGTTGGCAGTCCCTCAGTTCATCTTAGTTCTCACATTTAATAAAATATAGTATTCTTGTTATATTCTTCACCGTACGTTATATAATTGTATTAAAAGTACAAGCTGGAACATTCCTTAAAATATTAAAAGTGAATACTTAGTAATTAGGCAGTTATGAAGGCACTATTATAATATTTACACGAGAAACTACTGCTTACAAACAGGTGTCAATATTGAAAGGAATAAAATTTTTGGTTGTAAACGTAATAGCATGACAATTTGCGAACGTCAACTCGGATGTCATTTTAATTCAACTCATAATTTATTTTATAATTCAACTCATAATTTCAACCAAGTCTTTGACTGACAGGCAGTTAAAAACACATCAAACAGTGTACTGTGTTCACTTTTTGATGTAGGTAAATCGTTATAATAAACGGTAATTCTACGTTATATATGAATTACGTTAAAAGTTTCTAGAATTTTTGCCCATTTATTTGACAAGTTCTAAATCATTCGAATTATTTGGTTGATTACTGTTTCTAGTTTTAATCAGTGTGGCTCATTTAAATGGCTCTCATATACAACAAACAAAAATATACACATTTACTTATTCTTATCTAAATAAGGACATTATAGTGTGAATCATATGTGAATACTATCACAACTTTGGATGCCATACAAGACACAAAATCATACATACATTCATTATTGTTGTCTTTTGTTTTAGTTTTGTACTAAAGACGTCGACATTATAATGTTTGTCTGTCCATCAGTTAACTAATCTATACTTGAAAACAATCAAATGAGTAGTAGAAATATAATTTTTAAATGTAAATATAATATTCTAAACTTGTGACTGCTTCATTACATCTCCGCTTGCTAATTCTGTTTTGAAGTCTTCCAAAATGCAAGGCAGATCGTTTTCAAGTGTAGTATTTCCTTCTCGTGTTTTAATATCTATAATATAACGAATAATTCATTAAACTTTAGTTCCTACTTGCAATTCTGAGAAAACTAGCAACGAATTCAAAAATACTACAAAATCTAATCTCTAGGCATCTAAAAAATTTGGTTTGTACGTAGATAATCTCCGAAACGTATCTTGAAGATGGAAAATTATATCTGGTGACAGTCACGCTCAGCTCTAGGAAGAGGAATATAGGTATATAAAAACCACGGTAGGTTGGTTTGTGTACACTTCAAAATCTCGAAACAGTTCTGCAACGATTGAGTTCAGAATGCTTCAAATTGCTTCAAAGATTAGGTATTCAAATTATCATGGTCTCTCATCTATCACTCTCTCGAGTTTCTAATATTTCGGCGCTGTTGCTAGTTCCTCTGTGATCATGGTGCTTGCAATATCGGATGTTGTTATGAGTACAACAACATGATAAATATCCCGATAATTTTAATACTAATGCTTCAAAGATTGTTACTATTTCGCGCGTTGGTATATAGCGCTGGAATCGGGTTATAGGATAAAAATCTAGAATAGGATTTATGCTCGGGCGAACCCAGGATCCAGTCCGTCAGTTCTTGTATATAAAACAGATGTCAAGTATTTTTCAAAGATGCAAGCTTATCAATCGCATCTTCAAAAAAATTGAAATTCAGATAGTATAGTTTCCAGCATATATTTTGAACCCATGTTGGCCGAGGCCGTTGGAACGATGCCTTTTTTAACGTATGGAAATTCTTGGTCCGCGCGAATTGGACTGATATAATCTATGATTGATGAATTTGATCCTTCTCCGACGCTGTTGCATCCCGTGCTATCCTCAATAGACATCCAAAAAGCACGTACTATGCCTACCAAGTACATTTTATGACGTGACTAGAGTCAAGATGTTATACCGGTAACAGTTTCGCACTTGGACACGCAAGAGATCCGCGGAACTACATAACCAAAGATGGATACAAACCACCGACTGCAGGCAGTCAAGGATGGCTATGCCATCGGTAAACAAACGACTCACGAAACGGCCCCTAAAACTAGACAAAACAAGTCTAAGCAGAATGTCCCCTCGACAAGCACCTACACCATCGGTATAACGGACAGCCCCCTTTGTAGTGGGTGTTTCGTTGCCGAGGAAACGGCCGTCCACGTAATACTGGAGGCGTAATACGCGAGACAGTAACTCCTCAACGATCACTAATTCTCGGCACAGTGAGGTCACTCCGCGAAGTCTGTAAAGCCCCCAGTAAGCTTTTGTGTTTTTGGGTGGAGCTAGGTTGGCTGTTTCAGTCAGTACTCTGCACGCACCAAAAAAAAGAGGTTAATCGCGGACAAAGGAGTCCCTTTCCCTTTTCTATTCCATTTCCCCATATGATACCGGTAATTATAGAAACTCTGATGACCTTTCCTCTATTGATAAAATACTTGAACGTGTCTGTCACCGTACTATATTCATATATCTAACATCTTTAGACTTCCTAATGCTATTAGTCTTGTCACTCGGGTGGCGCGCCGTTGGTGTCCGCGGCTCTGGGTTCCTCGTCATGCTCAAGGATCTCAGAGAAGCTGAACGGTGTGAACGCGTAACCTTGACCCTCGTAGAACTTGCTCATGAACTCAACCCTGGAAATATAGATACAGCTCTTAGATATATGTTGAAGTGTATGCTCTAAAATATAAAAAAAAACAACTCTCTTTTCTCAGCGTTAAGATTCATCTTAGCCTGTAGACTTATGGACATATTGTACACTTATACATATACATAGGTTGAAGGAGGACAAAAAGCATCTTCTAGACCCAAATTAAGTAGAGCTTGTGATAAATGGTTCTAGAATTTAGATAAAGACAGAATTATTTTTCTCGTAATTACAATAGATACGTATCAAATATAGAAGAGCAATGCTAATAGACATATTCAGACATTTTTAAACTATCGCAGTGTGAATTCATAATTATACAACGGTTCGGGAAGATGGACTCAAGCTATCCGGAATGTGGAATCCAGGGATTAAGATACTAAAACCAAAAAACATAATGCCATTAAAAACTGACATAGTGAGTGTGGTTTGTCGCCAGCCTAACCGTTCATAATAAATGTAGTGGGTATGCGCTCAAGAAAACGTTCCCTGCATAACTCTCGACGCTCACCAGCTAGTCAAGTCGTAACCACGGGTGCTGCAACGCATTCGAAACGTTGGCAGAAATAGTAAGTTCTATGATTTAATCGTGAAAAGTCTTAAACCAATAATAGTAATAGGCTCACCCCCTATTACGTGGGATCGAAAAAAAATATTGGTGAAATGTGAGTGTTAATTCACCTCTGCCTAACCCTCCAGGGTAAAGTCGTGATTATATGTATGTATGTGTGTATGTAATGTAGTCCATGCAATGAGTAGAAACTAAAACCGCGACTACGTCTTTTTTTTTTTTTTTTTACGTGCGCAAAATCCCCACGGATACCTCCCCACCGGAGCCGGTGGAGGAGGTTATGTCGGACTCGAACCGACTAAAACGCACGCCGCCTGTGGGTCGTTTTGGTTGCCGAAGGTGAGGTTGATAGGCATATCCCTCGCACCCCGGCCGACCCAGGGCCATCTCTCACGATCTGGCCCTCTTCTCGGGACGTCTTTTATAAAAAAAAGTTGTAAAGTTATTTGCAATTTAAGGGTACTTGCCAATGTAATCGCAACGTATGTAGGAAGGCAGACAGCCCCTCCATGAGCACGAGGATAGCCAGCGTGAAGAACGCCCACACTGCGAAGACAATGTACAGCTTGATCGACGCTAGTGTCGTCGTACCCATGCCCATGCGTAGGACGCGTTGCCAAAGTACAGCTGACAGCTCTAAAAAATTAAACAGATTCTCAATTAGAATTTGAAAAAAAAACAATTGCACAAAATATTTGTCAATCAATTAGTTTGTCCTAATCGATTTATAGTACGTATTTATAGTATGATTATCAATTGATGGCTCCCACAGTTGCTTCAAAATTGTATGCAGAAGTCTTCGTTCAGTAGCTCAATGGTCAGAGCATTTCCCCTGTAAGGGATTTGTTACAAGTTTAAGTTTCGGGTGAGCATTCATTTTTTCAAACTAATTTGAATAGTTAGCATTCAAAGGAGACGGGGATATCTGGGCCAAATTGTAATGAGTTGAGATATGACTTAAAAAAAGCGGTATATTTTTCTATTTCAAAATTTAGAAAAAACAGCTCAATTAAACATCAGGAAGTCGAGAAATCTTAAAACTAAGTTTATTCCACGAATATGATTCAATATCGATTACTGTGATCGATTCAAATAATATTGTCAATAAAAACACTTTCATCATAGTATTATTTCAGTCAAAGTGAACAAAATTATAATAAATTCTGAATTGATTTTCGTTAATCGATTAATTAATTCTCGTGTTTATCAACTGTACAAGTCGTATTAATCTGTGCTGTGACAGCTGACAGCTCCCTGACTTTCAGTCAATCAGTTATTTGTTTAAATCCAATGATTACTTGGCTTCTGCGTTCTGATTGTTTCCAGATGATTTATTCTAAATATGAATATGCACACATCTAATGAATTAGCAGAAGTTATATATATATATAATTGAAGAAGAATAAAATATAATAATTATTTAGAGTTTTTTAACATGACATCCTTGTATTACATATCTTTAAAATCTATTTGTAAGTTTTCATACATTATCCCTGAGTACAATATAAATCTTTTACAATAAAAATAACAATTTTCTACTAAAAAAACATAGAAATGACAGTTCAAAAATGTTAATTTCTTGCATAACCTCACTTACTAAATCTCTTATAACTCTGCTCTTTGATGTTCAAAATCTGCAGATTTTACAGGAATGGTTTAATAATATATAAGCTCTCAATTGAGGCCACTCTCAACTTTTTACATTTAGGCCCAAGAATGTATGAAAGCGAATCCATCTCCTTTCTTAAGATTTCATAAAATTTGTCATAGCACTTAATTCTTCGTATTCAGGGTATCTCAGCTACCTTTATCATTATGACTTATGTCTTTGACTGTAACTTAATATAATATTAAGAAAAAAAAAATATTTTTATTTTTTATATAGGATACGCCAACTTGACCTCACCTCGCCTGATGGTAAGCTAAAGGCAAAGTCTCAGGAAAGAGGGTCACCATTACAGACACTAAGTGCTACAATGGTGGCACTCAGCTTGGCGGCCTCATCAGATGCTTTTTCACGCCCCGCTTAAAGGCTCTGGGACTGGAGGAAGAAGGAAACACGTGTGCTGGTAATGAATTCCAGCTCTTGGTGGTGCGGCAAAGAAAAGAGTCTCCGAACCGCTTGGTTCTTGCTCGTATATTCTGCACAGTGTGAGGGTGACATCTAAGGGCTGCACGTGTTGTCCTATGTTGGAAAGGAGATGGTGGGATTAGTTGGAAGAGCTCATCAGAACACTCACCATGGTAGAGACGGTAAAATACAGCCAAGGAAACAATATCTCTACGCATCTGCAAACGATCGAGGGTGTTCGTGACCTCTGGGTTCCCAATAATTCGGACCGCGCGTCGCTGCAACCTGTCGAGAGCATCTAGTAGGTATTTTTTTTTTTTTTTACGTGCGCAAAATCCCCACGGATACCTCCCCACCGGAGCCGGTGGAGGAGGTTATGTCGGACTCGAACCGACTAATACGCACGCCGCCTGTGGGTCGTTTTGGTTGCCGAAGGTGAGGTTGATCGCGGAGCCATCCCAGAGATGCGAGCAGTATTCCACGCAGGAGTGAATTTGTGTCTTATAGAAAAGACACCGCTGCTCCGGCGTGAAAAAACGTCTCACTTTGTTCAGGAGTCCGAGTGTCCGCGAGGCTGTTTTGATGATGCTCTCGATGTAATTTCTGTTATACAGTTTGCAGCGAATATCATTGCCTAGGATATTGAGATTGTCCTGCAGTGGCAGTGGCGTGCTCTGAAGAGTGGGAAGGGCAAGGAAAGAACGCTTTGCTGTGAACGCACAAGCCTGCGTCTTCTTGGCATTGAACTCGACCATGTTCTCAGAGCCCCATTGAGAAATGTGATTCAAGATCTGGTCCAGTTCAGTAACAATAAGCTGTCTTTTTTCCACGATATCAGACTGTTTGGCTGCAGGTTGTCCGTGATAACTCCCGTGTAAGGTGCTATCGTCTGCATAGCAATGTATGCTGCCGGTGGACAGCATATCGTTGATATGCAGAAGAAAGAGAGCTGGACATAATACAGACCCCTGCGGTACGCCAGCATTTATCTGCAAAAACTCCGAAGCGCGTCCATCACAGAGGATGCGGATACGGCGCTCCCGCAGGAAACTAGCAATCCAGTTGCACAGTCTAGGAGGCAGACCAAAGGCTAGTAGCTTGGAGAGAAGCGATTTGTGCCAGACACTATCGAAAGTTTTGGCGATATCAAGACTAATTGCCAGTGACTCGCCGTGCTTGTCCATAGCCTCACCCCAAAGATGGGTAACGTATGCTAGAAGATCACCCGTTGACCGTTTCGGCCTGAAGCCATATTGCCGGTCATTAATTAAGGAGTGATTCTCTAGGTGACGCATGAGCTGTTTGTTAATGATGTGCTCGAAGACTTTGCACAGCACTGAGGTGACGGCTATGGGTCGACAGTTGGCTGGCTCTGAAAGATCCCCCTTCTTGGGGATCGGCTGTACATTCGCCTCTTTCCAAGCCGAAGGCACTGTACCCGAGCTGTAGGACAGTCGGTACAGCCGCGTAAGCATAGACAACTCCGCTGCACATTTTTGTAAAACCACCGCTGGAATACCATCCGGGCTACTGGCTTTCCGGACATCGAGTGATTGAAGTACCGCACGGACATCGCATTGCCTGATACGTATTTCAGGCATTACGTTCGTACGTGTACC
The DNA here is from genome assembly GCA_963662185.1 of Eilema griseolum. Lineage (NCBI taxonomy): Eukaryota > Metazoa > Arthropoda > Insecta > Lepidoptera > Erebidae > Eilema > Eilema griseolum. The sequence goes on from OY759238.1 coordinate 24,312,427, forward strand.
ATTGGGTAGTGTCGGCGGTTGTATACCGCATTCATCGACTCGGGAATTGGCCGCAAAGAGATTTACTAGCATATTGGCTTTCTCTTGCGGTTCATGGGCCAGGGATCCATCAGGGTAGCGCAGCGGTGGCAGCAAAGGCGGATAGAAGTTGGCCTGCACGGCTTTGGCCAGTCGCCAGTATCCACGGCTGTCCGTGGGATGTGCCACTAGCTCTTGACCAAGCCGTGCAATGCGCAGGGCATCCGCTCTGACGTAACCCCTCTTGCAGACCTTTGTGGCTCCGTTGTACGCCGCCTTGAAGTGTCCCACATTGGTGCGTGCGTGGCATGCACCCTTACCCAAGCGCGATACGCGGACTGCTTTTGATCAACAGCCCTCGCACACTCACGTCCGAACCAAGGGCGCACTCCTCGGGCACCGGTGACATCAGTGTACGGGATATAGTTTTCCATACCCAGACCGATCTCAGCGGCAACAGCAGTAGCACAATCTGAGGGTTTCTTACCTTCAAAGCAGCGTTCAACCCACGGGATGGACGCAAAATAGTTGCGCAGCCCATCCCAATCTGCTGACGAATAGTGCCAGAGACGCCGCTTCCCCTGCACGGTTCGTGAGGGCCCCATTATTGGCACCTTGGAGCAGACCAGACAGTGGTCGGAATTGCCTAAAGCGGTTTGTACCGAAACACTGTACAGGTCTGGGTGACTTGTCAGCAGAAGGTCTAGCAGAGAGGGTGCTAGGCTCGACCTTCTTGGTATTCTAGTGACCTCGTGTACCAATTGGGTCAGGCCATGCGCCAGAGCAAATGCATGGGCGGCTGTTCCCACATGGTCTGTTTTGGCGGAGCCCAACCAGGTTTCGTGGTGGGCGTTAAAGTCCCCCAAAAATACCACTTCGGCGTTCGGAAACCGTTCCTGCGCATCATCTGCCGCCTGACTCAGATATTCAAAGAGTCGAGTTTTTTCAGCATCTCCTGTATGGGAACGGTAGAGGCACACGTAGATCTGACTCGTAGAGCCATGGTCTACGTGTACCCATAGGGTTGAAAAGGATGGGTGCACAAGGAAGCGCAAACGGTGACAGCAAACATCCGCCTTAACAAACACGCACACCCCGGCTTTTGCACGGAAATTTTCCTCGATAACATAGCCGGGGTAAATTAAAAAAAAAAAAAAGTACAAAACATAGCTGACTCACGTGCATGAGCTAGTGACAATGCCCACAGTCGTAGATACGATGCTGTGTGAGACACAGCTCCTAACACGTACTCAATAGTGTGTATAGCTTGTTCAATGAAAATCTCGCCCATATTTTCTTTGCGATGACGCTGATTCTCGGGCGAACCTCCATCTTCCACAGTTTCTTGGTACTGTTGTTGCTGAAATAACAATAGATTTTATAGAATATTTTTTTCAAGACACTTGGTCATATTGTACCACATTTACTAATTGTTTCTCTTCCTTTTGACTTCGTATCATTTTGTATGCCAAGGTGTTTTATATAATAAGGAAAATTTGCATGCCCAATTTAGGCAAAACATGATGTACCAAGTCATTAGACATAATTTGTAACATCCTTATCACAATGTTCTAGCAAACCAAGATCTATTCTATTCTATAAATGTTGTATCTAAGTAGATACTATATAATAATAGTTAATGAAACTTTTGCATAATAAGGGTTCTTAATCCAAATTATGTGCAGTTTCATACAATATTTTATGTCATCTGAACAATAATAAAAAACAAATAAAAAATATAAACGATGAAAGATCAATATAGGTATTTAAACTATCATGGTCACAATGAACGGGATATTTACCATGTTTAGCGCCGAAATATAGGAAACTCAAAACAATGAAACATGGTAAATATCCCGTTTATTGTGATACTGAGATGAAAGATCATAAATGCTGTAAAATTAAATAGTTAGTAGGACCTTACATCACCATCATATCAGTACTATTAAGTTGTTAATTTGAAAAGATATTTAGTAGCATATCACCTTTCGTTTCCGAGCCAGCATAATATTATACACAGGTTTTCCGAACAACATAACAGGTATGCACAAGAAGGCCAGTGCTAAAAACGTTTTCTGTAGTTCATCCTGGCCGTCGTACATAAACGCGCGACATGGAGGGTTGGCCACGGTCTTCTTTAGAAGCATCATGTTGATGAAGATTATAAGTACTGATGGAGCGCATGATGAACCGTAGGCGGGATCTGAAAGATATATCAGCTGATATGGTCATCACAATGACAAAATATCTTAAGCTGTCCTTGTAACATATCGAAGTCATCTAAGCATTAGTCTCTGTAGAATATTCCACAATATTCCACAGAACGCTATCTAGACCCATGATAAGCATAGCTTAACTAGCTTGTGTTATGAAATCTAGAATACGGATAAACATACTTAGATACTATTTTTTTTTGTAAATACATACACATCATACATAGAAACATCCAGACCAATGCAAATATATATATTCATGCATACAAATATTTGCACTGAGCGGGAATCGAAACTAAGCCTCCTGCGTAGCAGTCGAACGTTCTACCGCTACGCCACAGAGGCCATCACGTTCAAGACTTGAGAGGTGAGCCACAGATTCCGGTAATTGGTTCCCGGTTTCAGCTCTTCTGATTTGCATGGTCTTGTATATCCATTGTACTAATATTTCTGTTTCCATATTCATGATTTTAGAATATATTCAATAGGTACCACTTGTTAAAGTTTTGAACATAAATGGTATGTAGGTAGTTTACTAATAGATAAGTGTTTGCCATCGTTGACCATATTATCGCTAACCATTAGGTGAGATAGTGGTCAAACACGAGCCTATTAAACAATAACTTAATTTGAATCAATTTTGTAACTATCGATTAAGATTAAACGGTCCAGGCGGGATTCAAACCCACGATCTTACACGGATACATGTATAGAAGAACCTGAATGGTATCAGGCGACGGTGCGGCTAAGTGGTCAGGCCGTTTCCCCTGTAAGTGAAAGATCGCGGGTTCAAGTCCCGTCTGGACCATTTAAATTTTTTCTATCTTAACTTATTTACTGCGTATTTGTATGTATTTACCAGTAGTTTTTTTTTCTATCTTAACTTGCAGTTTAAAGTACGTACGAAAAAGAAAAATTCGCAGTAAGCCGATAGCAGCTTTCAGTCTACTTTTTTTTTAATGTGCCCAAAATTCCCACGGATACACCCACCACTGGGGTCGGTGGGGGAGGTTATGTCGGACTTGAACCGACTAAAACGCACGCCGACTGTGTGGGCCGCAGGTAGCTGGAAGTAAGATTATCTGAGACCCTCGCATTCAGGCTGTCCGTTCCTGCACCTCCATTACTGAAATCGGCCATGTTACAGTCGGGTATCTCCGTGTTATTCCCCTGGTTCAAAAGCCCGCAGTAAGGTGTGGTTGAGTTGACAATTTGGCAGTCGCCAGTGATTAGTAGTGTTGCAGCAGTACTCACTCAGAACCATGATTACAGAATACAATTGTTCGACCATTTTAGTAGTTTTGTGAACAGTAGACCTTACGAGCACCCTGTGCCACATATTTCTAGTACCTTTAATGAAATCTGACTTCCTTAAAAAAAGAAAAAAAGTACATAATATCTTCTTATTTTGAACAGCCCCGTTTCACCAAAAAGTAATAAAGATCCGTTCTTAACGCTACAGCAAACTTCCCCCTTTTGTCTCATCTGTTTTTTTATAACGATGTTTTTTTTCACAACAACCGTCCGTCAATCCATTAAGGACATGAGGAACCATGTTGCTGTGGTTGACCTGGATGGATCTTACGGATAAAGATCCGTAAATAACACGACGGCAAAATTCCCCCATTTTCACCCTCGTTTATCCTCATATAAAAAAATATTATATCAACGAAATGCACCCTCTATACCGGAACTGATACCCATTAACATAGTTAGCTACGGACAAGAGTGAAATCCACCTTTTCGAAGCGTAGACTCTCGCTCGATCAATGATTGTTATTTCACAGGGTATTCGGCGACCTTGGAAAGGTGTTTTGCTCACGGGACCGCCGGGTACTGGCAAGACGCTGTTAGCAAGAGCTGTAGCTACGGAATGCCACACCACGTTTTTCAATGTGTCATCGGCGACTCTCACCTCTAAGTACCGGGGAGATTCTGAAAAACTAGTTCGACTGCTGTTTGATATGGTAAGTATACACCACTTAGGTGGCAGACAAGTGCACGGCCCACCTGATGGAAAGTGGTTACCGTGGCCTATGGACGTGTGTAACACCAGAGAAGCCACACTCGCGCTGCCGACCCTGTAAGCACAGAGTCTCTGTGCCGTCAGTGCAGAGGATAAAGCAGGACAAGCCTTTAGTCATCCCACTGACACAAATTTTCCAGTGAGCTCTGGCTACCCTACTTACCACTGGGAACACAATACGAATTTATTATAACCGCGATATTCTGTAGGGCGGAGGTACTTCCCCAGTCGGACTGCTCAGTTGGGCGGAAATACCGCCGTGTCCTATCTCCTATAGTTTTTAGCAAGACTCCAAAAAATCGTAATGTTATCATCTATAATTAGGATTCACGTCTTCCCATTTGACGCGTCGAAAACTTGATAAATTCAGCACTCGTTCGGTATAGGTAAGTGCAGTGAAAGAGCTGGTCCTACTAGCTACATACATGATTTTTTTATATATCTAAATTGTAGTAGAGCCTTGTTTTTCTCGATCGAGAACAAATCAGCTCGACTATAGAAGTACTAACTCCTCATTTAATTAGCTAAGTAGTAGTAACCAAATTATATTTGTACAGTGACTTAGCTTATAGGTATGTATGCATGTGTTATGGATATCTTATCTATCATAATGGTCATTGCTCTTTCTTTGCTTTGGAATTCCAGGCTGCGTTTTATGCACCCAGTACGATATTCCTCGATGAGGTTGACTCACTCTGCGCAGTAAGAGGTGCGGATTCAGAACACGAGGCGTCTAGACGGTTCAAAGCAGAATTGCTTATACAGATGGATGGACTTTGTGCGGCATTGTAAGTTCTATTGAAATTGTTTCTTTCGATAATTATGAGCTCAATCTAGAGATAGAGGGACAGCGATAAAGGGTGTATAGCTCCATCCCTCTTCCTCGTGATTGTAGCCCGAAATACGTTCTCTAATTGCTTGTTATGGTAGATCTACCGAGTACTTGTGAACAATAGTCTATAAAAATTGACAATTTAAATTATAACTAAATGGTCATATTTCTTAAATTCTTCAGAATTATAGTCATCAAGTTTGTATCCAGTCCAGTACACTGAGTAGTAATCTTCCAAAAACGTAACTTTTTTCACAGTCATCGAGACAAAATCATAATGGTCCTAGCTGCGACAAATCATCCTTGGGATATCGATGAGGCGTTTAGGAGACGATTCGAGAAGAGGATCTACATCGGACTACCTGATGGTGATGTATACTTTTGTGACTTGATAATGAGTTATTGTACATGTGTCTCGACTATAACAAAGGGAATTCTGTGTGCGCTTCTATTAGATTACAAATACATATTTATGCTTAGTACTAATTTTTAGGATACGTAACCCTCAATGTTTTAACCTTTTTTATGAATGGTGGTGGCGCGATTCTCATGCCACCTGAGCTAGTGGACTGTATTTCGCGGGGATGAAGCTAACTGTTTCATATGACACTTTACACAACAAACAAGATAGGTGATCGGGTTGCCGCGGAGGTGGTTTAGGCATTGAATGCAACCCGAGAAATTAGGAGAGGATGCACTAACCTTTACTACGCCACGTGCTGGCTGGGCCGTTGCACCGGTCTTCTCTTCCTGGCTCAGGAGCTGCTGCCTACATCACTAAATCACTTGAGGGACACACGAGAGGCACAATCCGATCGGTAAAGGTCTATGAAAGCGGTTAAAATCCAACAAACATTATTAATTTCTGAGAGTCGCGCGCGCCGCCGGCCATTGTTTATTAGATCAAAAACGGAAGTGAAGATGCGTCTATTTTGACAATTGAGCGGGGCGAAAACTATTGCTATCTCACCTTAAAGGTAGCGCGGGAGGGAGATGGGTACAGGAAGCGTGTGTTTCAGTGTCAATGACTTGAATTACTACTATTGAGCGAAAAAAATACAAATTCTACTATCGGCGCAACCATTCCCCCCGGCTTGAAGGGTTACCTTCAAAACGAAAAATGCGGAACAAATCTAAAGTCTAATCTAAATCTAGGTTTGGGAAATAACAACTAAAATATAAACCTAGATTTGAACTCGTGCCTACTGCTGGCTAGGCAGAGGGCAGAGGCGAACAACCGGGCGCAGATACGATCCGGTTGCGGTTTTAACCCGTACAACACGAGTTATCCCGCGGGAATCGAGAAAAAATTTCTTCTACTACTCCTAGAGGCCAATGCAAAGGAGGCGCATTCCCAGTCATAAGGACTACCACCGTACCTACAGTAATTGGGTTAGATGGAGTATTCCATTTTTGACGCGACTGCAGCGTGTGCAAACAATCGGTTCTCCAACGATTCCAAAACGATTGGACTAATCTATCTAAAAGAGCGTGACGAGTTAGAGGGTGCATTCCATCGTCATCAACATCTATTGCGGGCAAATATTTTAGCGTACTTAAATCGCCGATACAACAAGCGAGTGCTTCCTCCCCTCGGGTGGTTCGGAAACCGTAGTGGGATTGAATTGACTAACTGGCCACTTATCTAACGCGGCATGAATCCAGGACGGTCCACTAAACCATAACGGGTGATCTAAAATTTGCGAAGGAAGCAATCCACGAGAGAGACAATCGGCTGAGTTGTCGGTGCCAGCAACGTGAAAGAGATTTTGTGGCGCTAATTCAGATTGAATTTTTGCCACTCTATTAGCGAAGAATGTGTCCCAACGATGGGGCGAAGAGTGGGCCCAACACAAAGCGACTGTTGAGTCCGAAAAAGCTAAAATTCTACTAATATTAATGCGACACGGAAGTGCTAGTCTTAGCACTGCCATCCAAGACTACGCGGAGTTTAGTAGTAAGCTTATCTTCTCTAATAACTCCGTGGTGCGGGATAATGTACGAAGGCTGGGTCTCGTCAGTGTCCGCAGGCGCAGGTGAGATGTAACCCTTATCTAAATATTCGTTAACAACCTCATCATAGGCTTGCTTTAACTTTGGAGACGCCTGCATCTTTCGTTCTAAACAAAGAAAGCGTTTTTCAGCGGATACACGGGAGTCACCGAGCGAAAAAATATCTCCCTTGAAAGGGAGCGCGACAACATAACGACCCTGCTCATCACGAGTAGTCGTGCGACAACAAATCTCCTCAGCCATCTTGTCATCAGGGCTTAGGATAGGTGGGACATTGACCTCTTCAATTTCCCAAAACTTGCGGATGGTAGACTCCAGTGGCGGCTCGACGGTGCAACAGAACGAAGCAGTCGAGTGACTAAAACTATCTATAGAAGCGGGTGCGGAACCAATTATAACAAAACCAAGAACTGTTTCCAGTGCGTGCGGAGCGGGGTACGTCGGTCCCCCTTGAACCTTACGTGATAACTGGAGGTGCGGGAGAATCGAAGCGCCGATCAATATATCGACGACTCCAGGTACAGCGTAAGTCTCATCTGCTAAAGGCAAGTCTTTAAATTTCGTTAATAAAGACGTGTCAACCGGGACGGTAGGCAACTGTTCAGTTATTTTATCTATAACGAGCGAATCCATGTCAAACCAAATATTATTATTAAAACGAGATCCAAACCTTGTTTTAACGGTGCCATGAACAACTGACTGTAAACCTCCAAAACCCTTCACCACTGAGCGGGTTGAACGCTTATCAACATTGAAACCAAGACGCTGACAACAATCTTGAGTAATAAAATTACTTTGCGAAGCGCCATCTAATAGCGCTCGAACAATGTGCGGTTTACCTAATGCATCGACAACAATAACGCGAGCAGTCGCGAGGACAACAGTAGTGAGCGCAGTACTAGCGGACAACGAACACAAGGTGACGTCATTCGCAGCGGTCACCGGGCGGGCCGGAGCGCGCGCGAGCGCGGGCTGCGGCTGTGGCGCAGGCCGCCGTGTGTCACCGCTCGACGAACCAACTGTGCTCACATTGGATGCGGCATTACTATTTTCAAAATGAAGTAAAGTATGGTGTCTCGCTTGACATTTGCGACAACTATTGCTACTATTACATAAAACAACGCGGTGTTTAGTACCGAGACAATTAAAACAAAAATTATTAGCGCGAACAAATTTATAACGATCATTAGGCGATAATTTTAGGAAACCCGGACACTTGTACAATTGCGAATGATGAGTATTACACAAAGAGCAAACAGGTGATTGTACATGTGCTGGTGCGGTATTAACATAAGTATGAGTTGACCTCAGTGACCTCGATGACGCATCTATTTTGCGTTCCGAACTAACAACTTTCTTCGCGCCTTCATGTTTCGATGAAGAGCGTTGCAATATTTTTATATGCTCGCGAACAAAACTTTCTAAGTCTTCGAACTTAGGAATTTTATTGCCGCGGTGATCCGACTCAAATAATCGAATGGTTTCGGAATCTAATTTCTTTAAACCCATATACAAAAATAAGAAGTCGCAGAGGTCATCGATCTTTAGGTTCTTTACGGCGCGAACAGATGATGCGAAAGTATCTAGAAACTTCTCTAAGTTTTGATCGTTACATGCTGTAATGGATTTCAAGTCAAACATCTGATCCAAATATGCGTTAGCTACCGATCTTTTATCCTCATACTTAGCTTTCAAAGTATTTAAAATTAAATTATAATTTTCGGCACTAAACGTAATTCCAGCGCAAACGGTTATAGCTTTACCAGTCAATTTTTCAACGAGATAATGCAATTTTTCGTGATCTGTCAACGAATCGTTCTTATCTATTGTATTCTCAAAACTATCTATAAATAAACACCAATTGCGAATGTTACCATCAAATTCGGGTATTTGAATTGGTGGCAACTTAGGTCGGTCGCGAGTGGGATTGGGTCGGTCAGACGGTTTCTCCAAACTCCTAGCGACGCGTTTGATACGACAATACAAATCGTCAAACGACGACAAGGCCTGATAACTCACTGAGTAATCGGGATTTAAATTTAACTCTAAAACGTTGATGTCATGTACTAAAGATTCGAAATCCGCGCGTAAACTATCCAAGTTTTCTATAGAACACAAGAACGAATCTCTAATAGCCAAATCAGAGGTTTTAAGTGCATTATCACAAATCGATTGTACACGAGAGTAAATCATTTCTCTTTTAGCGTATAAAATTTTCAGTTGAACTTTACTATCGGTACTACCACCCTTTGGGGGCATTTTTACAACTAATATCAAACTAAAGTGCGGTAAACAACAAATGAAATGACTTAATCTTAGCGGTACCTACAGTACAGCGACGCGGCGCGAACGATATCCGTAGGTAGGTAGGTACTTATAACTGCGAGTGCCAGCTTGAACAAAACGCGCATAGCAACAAGATCGTACCTACGCGAGCTAGATCGCTGTCTAGGTTCAACTATTATTTCAGGGATTAAGTATTGCGTAATATCTATTCAAATTAAAATACTTTCGTATGAATTTGAATGAAATGCGAGCGAGGTATAACCACGTATCTACCCACGTAGGTATTAGGTAAATACGATGCGAGCTAGCGGCAAACGGACAACTTAATTGAAACAAATAAAAACAAAAGCCAAATGCGTTAGGTATTACACTGTGCCTATGCACTAGGGTGTCAGGATACCTAAGATCTAAACCTAAATGCCTAGATGCGGGGTTTTCTACTAAAATAACTAGGTATTTAGGTGCGGTGCGTTTATTCCCTGTGGAATAAATAACAAAAGCGAGCTACGACTAAGGATCGATACGATAAGAGAAATGCGAGCGAGGTATAACCACGTACCTAACCTATGTAGGTATCAGGTAAACACGATGCGAGCCAGCGGCGAACGGATAACTTAGAAATTGAAATAGCCAAATGCGTTAGGTATTACACTGTGCCTATGCACTAGGGTGTCTAGTATACCTAAGATCTAAACCTAAATGCCTAGATGCGGGGTTTTCTACTAAAATAACTAGGTATTTAGGTGCGGTGCGTTTATTCCCAATAGAACAACAACAAAATGCGAAACTACGACTAAGTATCCGGCTCGATCAGGACCAAAAAGAATGGTGGCGCGATTCTCATGCCACCTGAGCTAGTGGACTGTATTTCGCGGGGATGAAACTAACTGTTTCATATGAAAGTCGCGCGTGCCGCCGGCCATTGTTTATTAGATCAAAAACGGAAGTGAAGATGCGTCTATTTTGACAATTGAGCGGGGCGAAAACTATTGCTATCTCACCTTAAAGGTAGCGCGGGAGGGAGATGGGTACAGGAAGCGTGTGTTTCAGTGTCAATGACTTGAATTACTACTATTGAGCGAAAAAAATACAAATTCTACTATCGGCGCAACCAAATGGGTTTTAATAACCCTCATGGTCGTACGGGTTTGTTTGTGATAGGGTTTAACTTGGCGGTACGGATACGTGGCCAATTTTTGGTAAAAAAAATTATCTTCCCAATTGTTCTCGTGTACTCGTATACTTCAACCTTATTTAAACAGCATAGCATCTGTTTTTTTCTATTAAGTATATCTTTTACTTATTTTGCTTCTGTCCTAGTAAATATTTAGGGGGTCTACACACGAAAGCAGCTAGTGCATACATTACACAGTAAATACTGTTTGCCATCTCTTGTTAAGAAGCACTTTTCTTGTCAATTTACTGTGTGAGCAGCGATTGCTATTTTAGTATGTGGCCTCCCTTATTTGATTGAATGAATTGAATGTTTCAGAGGCGACAAGAGTCAAACTACTGAAGTTGTGTTTATGCGAGGTGGTCATGGCTGAGAATGTAGACTTAACAGAGGTTGCCACCAAACTTGAGGGCTACAGCGGTTCTGACATAACTAATCTTTGCAGGTGAGTGCTGAAGGCCCGCTCGAGCGTGTGCTGCTGTAACATGATATGCTTATTGTAGTGTCTGGGTACACAGGGCCCTAGCAACACCTTCAAGGCCCAAGTCAACTTCTAATGCTAGTCGGTGTCCCCGCTAAATAAAGAACGAAGCTTGAGAAATCAGAAGGCTGACACTTTTGTAGTGAAAAAAAAATAGTCATTTTAGTGAAATTTATCAACTTAACAATGTCTATAAATTCTGTTGATATTAATAAAATAAATTCATGACGTAATAATTACATTTGGAGGCTATGCCTATAAGTTTGCGTGGGAGTATCTCAATGAAAGATGGCGTACACTTATTACGTTTATTGTCGATCACACAACGGTCTCTCTATATGTAGGACTTACAATTGATTAATTAGAACACTTGATATTGACTGAGAACATCTATAAGTGAGCGAGTTCATATGCGGCTGACTGTGGCAAGCCCTACGTACGAACTGGCTTCACAGAGCGCGGGCACTACGCCGCAGGCCGGGAAGGAATTTGCTGACGTTGCGTCTGTGACGCGACGCCGCTACATTACATAATAAGAAAATAATGATTATCTCACTATTTTCTTATTATGTAATTATGAGATAATCATTATTTTCTTTCAATTTCTCTGTTTCAATCACGATAGGTGTCTTCCAGCTTAACGAAATGATTTAACTCCTATACTTCTGATTCGTGACACCTGACTTGCTATATAGTCCTTAAGGAAAAAGAACCATAATATATGAAGTCAATAATTAGAAAAACCTAGAGACCCAGTTTATTATGACAGTCTTATTAAATCCCTAGGGACGCTGCAATGATGACGATGCGTAGAAAGATAGCAGGCAAGAATCCAGAGCAGATACGTAAGCTAAAACGTTCGGAACTCGACGCTCCTGTTTCCTTAGACGACCTGGCTGCCGCCATCGAAAAGACCAGGTAATAAAAAATAATAATATACATATTCATGAATTTAAGGTGGTTTTGCAACTTGCTTGTTCAAGCAATTTAAATGAGAAATTATGGGTTAAATGTTTGTACCTTATAATAACTTACGTACTTACCTGTGTGAGGTACATCATTCACTCGAATTTAGGTGACATATATGTCAAGGCTAGCACTATCCGGCACCACAGTAGGTGTTAGGGACGCAGCATGCATAACATGACATAAAAAGAGAAATGACAAAAGGCGAGTATTATCATCAATCCTACTAATGCATTGGATGAACTTTCGAACCGCGGGCGAAAGGTATATTTCTGCTTGCAGCTATTACTGTTATGAGAGTTAATATTGCTCTTGTACGGAGACGATGTATCTGTTACGAATTTATCCAACCAGTGTCTATGTTGAATTGAAAAATATATTCCAAACCGCTAATCATTTTTCTCGAGACTGCCTACAAAAATGAAGAAAAATATTACAAAGCATAGTGTTGTCATTGAAATTACCTATAGAACAGATCTTGAAGAAATCATGTCAGCTATCCTGATCTAACAGAGGAGCAACTAGATAAACTTGAGCGACTTCAATTTTTTTGCATAAGATTCATATTTGGTCTACGCAAGTATGATCACGTGTCTGATTTCCGTAAACAACTCAAGTGGCTCCCAATTTGACTTCGCAGGAATGCCCATATTCAAACATTGTTATATAATGTATTGTTTAATCCCAACACTCCCTCTTATCTCAAAGAACGATTCCAGTTCTTCTATGATACACATAGGAGATGCCTGAGGTCATCCGAGAATTTAAGGCTGAGTATGCCAATACATTCCACTGACTTTGTTGACAAGTTTTTCACTGTCGAGGCGGTGCACTTATGGAAAGCATTGCCACTGATTATTAGACGTGCAAAATCCCTAAACGTGTTTAAGTTAATGGTTAAGATCCACTCCTTATCATGTTGTGCACAGTAGGTAATAGCTCACAATTATGTGCTCACTCACTCTTTCCCTTCGTATTAGTATGAACTATCTATTTTATATATCTATTGTGTATTATAGTATATGTATATCAGTATATGTTAATAATACTTTGTGTAAAGCCGTATATTAATTTTATTTTACTTACACTTTTCTCTCTTTCTTTTGTTTTTAACACACTATCTATTTAAGTTTAGCCAATAACTACACCATAGCCTTTAGCCGATAATTACATATAATATTACTGTCCATCCCAAGGTTGCCTGGAAGAAATCGCTTCAGCAATAAGGCCGCCCATAGTACATTGAACTGTATACATGCTACCCACTTGTCCTACTGTAAATCTGTTGGTGTACAATAAAGAATTATCTATCAATCTATCTTTAACTAACACTGTCATGTTCATACAGACGGACGGTGACGGAGGTCGATGTGGATCGCTACAGGAACTGGATGCAGAAGCATGGCTGCTCCTAGCGGCGGGCTCGAGCGCTTCGGGCGCTGCTGCAGAGACTGCGCAACTAAACATGTTCGATACATACGCTGAACTTTTACAACGTTGATGAATCCAACTGACATTTATAGATAACCACGAACGCAGTGACGTGAGCTGATTAAAGTACATCTACATGTTCAATGTTTATTCGAAAATACATTTCTGGCTGACTTTTAATTGAAAGACTTGTCCTATACTTTTAGTGGGTACTTTTCAATTTTGAATATTATTGTCGAGGTACGGTCTCACCTCCGGTAACCTGCGGCCCACACAGTCGGCGTGCGTTTTAGTCGGTGCAAGTCCGACATAACCATCCCCACCGTGGGGTAACCGTGGGGATTTTGCGCACATTGAAACGTCTCGTCTTGAGTCATGATTAAAAGCAAAACAATGGTAATAGCACGATGCAATTTTTAGAATGTTTATCTTCTATATACATTTGATTTAAAAAAAATATTATTTGGCATTTTGTAGCTTCTGATAAAAAGTGACTTTGAGACAATGGTCCTTCCTTCAACAGCAGATTGCGTCTTGCAAACTGTTGCTTGTAAAAAGCTACCACGATGGACTGAAGACCAAGACTGACAGTAAACTAATGCAATATTGCACGGAAATTATATTATTATTAGACACAACATGAAAACATTGCAAATAATTGTATCGATTTAGATAAAAAAAATAAACGATGCTTTTTGAAATTCTTATCGATCGTCTATTCGATGAAAGTCCTAACACAGAAAATATATCCAAATACATTGTACCCACTATTGGTAATCCAAAGAGATCAAGTAAAAATTAATAAAGCCGTGCTGTATAGTGGTTTAACAGAAATGTCAGTCTCATTCAAAATCAACGTTTCTTCACCGTAAATAAATTGTGTATTGAATTTTAGTGAACTCAGAAATTACGAAGTGAAACAAAGGATGTGACTAAAAGTGGTAAAACTAAAGCTTTGTATTGTTCGTTTGGATTGAAATGTGAAAACTATAAAGATATTTTCACATTAAATATAACTTTGTTGTTTTGTGACATTGAAAATAAAAGCAATTATAGTAACTTATGTTCTAAACAGAATCTGTACGTTAACGATCAGACTCAGTACGTTAGTGACGTTACTATTACTAAGATCGTTATTATCTTTATTAAAATGACTATGACCTTTCTGATTGAAAGGTCTTTTGGTTCATTATTTCATGTTATCATTGTCACCTTTCTTTTATCGTCTTGAATTATTCTAATGTCTAAATATGGACTATCTTTCCTCCAATAGCGTTTGTTATCTGAAGTAGTGCCCAGAAGCGTGATTAGTTAAGTTCTGGTATATTATTATGGAGGTTTTATTTCAGTGTAAGTTGCACCTTTATTAGTCGTAACGACTTTTAGAATATCGATGAATGAAAATTATATCAATGTTTTTATAAATATTTTTTTTATTACATTATTATTTGACTATAACATTGTCACTATGATTACGAAAACATTATTATTAAAATATTGTAACCGAACTTACTCATAGTTATTTAAGGCATTATTATTTTAGTTAATTAGATTTTAAATTGTAAACAAGTTTTGAAACGAACCAATATATCCAATAAATCTATTATTTCTTACTAATTAATTTTGCTTATTTTTGAAATTTCTACTATTCGAATAGATAATTATTTGTTAATTATTATTGATATTAAATTTTCATTCGTGTATTGTTTGAGTTATTGTAATAAAATAACAATAATGGTCAAAATTTATTTATTGAGGAATGGCGTAAATAGTGTTGTTTATAATTATATTGTCTGTCTGTATTTACGTAATATTTCGGTGTAATATGTAGCAGTACTGTGGATTCATATGTAGATAAAGATTTTAATAAAGCTCTTATACAACGTTTGATACAGTAGTGTTTAATTTCACTCATATTTGATATGTTTCTCAATACGTAAAGGCCACGATTTGGTCCATTAAAGTTAGTAACAAATATAGTAAAAATATCTAACAAGAAAAATAAAACATTTAAACTAACAAATATAATCAAAAATAAATATTTTAGGTTTAGCTTTAACAAATAATTGTTCGGGTGAAATTTTCGCTTATCCCACTAATCGAAGCAGTGGAAAAAAATCCCGCTTCTACCAATCGGAGCAGTGCGAAAAAAAAATCCGTTCCTCTTACTAATCGGAATTACGGTTAGAGCACTGGGGCGCCGATCGTAATTCCGATTGTGGTGACTTCGCACTGGGAACACCCCGATAAAAGTAGTGAAAAATATAATCATTTCGTTCTTTTTTTATTGTATAACATAGATTCTATTCCTTTATCTATTTATATAAAAGGTACTTTGATTAGTTCGACCTAAACATCGCCAGTTGGTACAAACTTAATGCTTCAACTTTTAGGCCCTAGTAATATTTCTTAAGGTTTCGGAAGTAAATTAAATTTTGTATAATTAAAATGTAATGTTTCAAGTAAAATGTATACAAGTTGACTTAACCATCCTTTTAAAGTATCAAAATTATTGATATTTTGAAACATATAATGGAGTTGATTCTTACAAGTACCACTGGTCACTATTGTTTCTAAATTTTCTGGTTTACTGAGGGTGTCAATGTTAAAAAACGATTGCTTGGATAAATTCTTAATATTTGTTTGTCCGAAAAATGAAAATCATTGCATTATAAAAATGATATTTGAAATATTTCATATTATTTATGTAAAACTATGACTATTGGGTTACGTTGGCAGTCCCTCAGTTCATCTTAGTTCTCACATTTAATAAAATATAGTATTCTTGTTATATTCTTCACCGTACGTTATATAATTTTATTAAAAGTACAAGCTGGAACATTCCTTAAAATATTAAAAGTGAATACTTAGTAATTAGGCAGTTATGAAGGCACTATTATAATATTTACACGAGAAACTACTGCTTACAAACAGGTGTCAATATTGAAAGGAATAAAATTTTTGGTTGTAAACGTAATAGCATGACAATTTGCGAACGTCAACTCGGATGTCATTTTAATTCAACTCATAATTTATTTTATAATTCAACTCATAATTTCAACCAAGTCTTTGACTGACAGGCAGTTAAAAACACATCAAACAGTGTACTGTGTTCACTTTTTGATGTAGGTAAATCGTTATAATAAACGGTAATTCTACGTTATATATGAATTACGTTAAAAGTTTCTAGAATTTTTGCCCATTTATTTGACAAGTTCTAAATCATTCGAATTATTTGGTTGATTACTGTTTCTAGTTTTAATCAGTGTGGCTCATTTAAATGGCTCTCATATACAACAAACAAAAATATACACATTTACTTATTCTTATCTAAATAAGGACATTATAGTGTGAATCATATGTGAATACTATCACAACTTTGGATGCCATACAAGACACAAAATCATACATACATTCATTATTGTTGTCTTTTGTTTTAGTTTTGTACTAAAGACGTCGACATTATAATGTTTGTCTGTCCATCAGTTAACTAATCTATACTTGAAAACAATCAAATGAGTAGTAGAAATATAATTTTTAAATGTAAATATAATATTCTAAACTTGTGACTGCTTCATTACATCTCCGCTTGCTAATTCTGTTTTGAAGTCTTCCAAAATGCAAGGCAGATCGTTTTCAAGTGTAGTATTTCCTTCTCGTGTTTTAATATCTATAATATAACGAATAATTCATTAAACTTTAGTTCCTACTTGCAATTCTGAGAAAACTAGCAACGAATTCAAAAATACTACAAAATCTAATCTCTAGGCATCTAAAAAATTTGGTTTGTACGTAGATAATCTCCGAAACGTATCTTGAAGATGGAAAATTATATCTGGTGACAGTCACGCTCAGCTCTAGGAAGAGGAATATAGGTATATAAAAACCACGGTAGGTTGGTTTGTGTACACTTCAAAATCTCGAAACAGTTCTGCAACGATTGAGTTCAGAATGCTTCAAATTGCTTCAAAGATTAGGTATTCAAATTATCATGGTCTCTCATCTATCACTCTCTCGAGTTTCTAATATTTCGGCGCTGTTGCTAGTTCCTCTGTGATCATGGTGCTTGCAATATCGGATGTTGTTATGAGTACAACAACATGATAAATATCCCGATAATTTTAATACTAATGCTTCAAAGATTGTTACTATTTCGCGCGTTGGTATATAGCGCTGGAATCGGGTTATAGGATAAAAATCTAGAATAGGATTTATGCTCGGGCGAACCCAGGATCCAGTCCGTCAGTTCTTGTATATAAAACAGATGTCAAGTATTTTTCAAAGATGCAAGCTTATCAATCGCATCTTCAAAAAAATTGAAATTCAGATAGTATAGTTTCCAGCATATATTTTGAACCCATGTTGGCCGAGGCCGTTGGAACGATGCCTTTTTTAACGTATGGAAATTCTTGGTCCGCGCGAATTGGACTGATATAATCTATGATTGATGAATTTGATCCTTCTCCGACGCTGTTGCATCCCGTGCTATCCTCAATAGACATCCAAAAAGCACGTACTATGCCTACCAAGTACATTTTATGACGTGACTAGAGTCAAGATGTTATACCGGTAACAGTTTCGCACTTGGACACGCAAGAGATCCGCGGAACTACATAACCAAAGATGGATACAAACCACCGACTGCAGGCAGTCAAGGATGGCTATGCCATCGGTAAACAAACGACTCACGAAACGGCCCCTAAAACTAGACAAAACAAGTCTAAGCAGAATGTCCCCTCGACAAGCACCTACACCATCGGTATAACGGACAGCCCCCTTTGTAGTGGGTGTTTCGTTGCCGAGGAAACGGCCGTCCACGTAATACTGGAGGCGTAATACGCGAGACAGTAACTCCTCAACGATCACTAATTCTCGGCACAGTGAGGTCACTCCGCGAAGTCTGTAAAGCCCCCAGTAAGCTTTTGTGTTTTTGGGTGGAGCTAGGTTGGCTGTTTCAGTCAGTACTCTGCACGCACCAAAAAAAAGAGGCTAATCGCGGACAAAGGAGTCCCTTTCCCTTTTCTATTCCATTTCCCCATATGATACCGGTAATTATAGAAACTCTGATGACCTTTCCTCTATTGATAAAATACTTGAACGTGTCTGTCACCGTACTATATTCATATATCTAACATCTTTAGACTTCCTAATGCTATTAGTCTTGTCACTCGGGTGGCGCGCCGTTGGTGTCCGCGGCTCTGGGTTCCTCGTCATGCTCAAGGATCTCAGAGAAGCTGAACGGTGTGAACGCGTAACCTTGACCCTCGTAGAACTTGCTCATGAACTCAACCCTGGAAATATAGATACAGCTCTTAGATATATGTTGAAGTGTATGCTCTAAAATATAAAAAAAAACAACTCTCTTTTCTCAGCGTTAAGATTCATCTTAGCCTGTAGACTTATGGACATATTGTACACTTATACATATACATAGGTTGAAGGAGGACAAAAAGCATCTTCTAGACCCAAATTAAGTAGAGCTTGTGATAAATGGTTCTAGAATTTAGATAAAGACAGAATTATTTTTCTCGTAATTACAATAGATACGTATCAAATATAGAAGAGCAATGCTAATAGACATATTCAGACATTTTTAAACTATCGCAGTGTGAATTCATAATTATACAACGGTTCGGGAAGATGGACTCAAGCTATCCGGAATGTGGAATCCAGGGATTAAGATACTAAAACCAAAAAACATAATGCCATTAAAAACTGACATAGTGAGTGTGGTTTGTCGCCAGCCTAACCGTTCATAATAAATGTAGTGGGTATGCGCTCAAGAAAACGTTCCCTGCATAACTCTCGACGCTCACCAGCTAGTCAAGTCGTAACCACGGGTGCTGCAACGCATTCGAAACGTTGGCAGAAATAGTAAGTTCTATGATTTAATCGTGAAAAGTCTTAAACCAATAATAGTAATAGGCTCACCCCCTATTACGTGGGATCGAAAAAAAATATTGGTGAAATGTGAGTGTTAATTCACCTCTGCCTAACCCTCCAGGGTAAAGTCGTGATTATATGTATGTATGTGTGTATGTAATGTAGTCCATGCAATGAGTAGAAACTAAAACCGCGACTACGTCTTTTTTTTTTTTTTTTTACGTGCGCAAAATCCCCACGGATACCTCCCCACCGGAGCCGGTGGAGGAGGTTATGTCGGACTCGAACCGACTAAAACGCACGCCGCCTGTGGGTCGTTTTGGTTGCCGAAGGTGAGGTTGATAGGCATATCCCTCGCACCCCGGCCGACCCAGGGCCATCTCTCACGATCTGGCCCTCTTCTCGGGACGTCTTTTATAAAAAAAAGTTGTAAAGTTATTTGCAATTTAAGGGTACTTGCCAATGTAATCGCAACGTATGTAGGAAGGCAGACAGCCCCTCCATGAGCACGAGGATAGCCAGCGTGAAGAACGCCCACACTGCGAAGACAATGTACAGCTTGATCGACGCTAGTGTCGTCGTACCCATGCCCATGCGTAGGACGCGTTGCCAAAGTACAGCTGACAGCTCTAAAAAATTAAACAGATTCTCAATTAGAATTTGAAAAAAAAACAATTGCACAAAATATTTGTCAATCAATTAGTTTGTCCTAATCGATTTATAGTACGTATTTATAGTATGATTATCAATTGATGGCTCCCACAGTTGCTTCAAAATTGTATGCAGAAGTCTTCGTTCAGTAGCTCAATGGTCAGAGCATTTCCCCTGTAAGGGATTTGTTACAAGTTTAAGTTTCGGGTGAGCATTCATTTTTTCAAACTAATTTGAATAGTTAGCATTCAAAGGAGACGGGGATATCTGGGCCAAATTGTAATGAGTTGAGATATGACTTAAAAAAAGCGGTATATTTTTCTATTTCAAAATTTAGAAAAAACAGCTCAATTAAACATCAGGAAGTCGAGAAATCTTAAAACTAAGTTTATTCCACGAATATGATTCAATATCGATTACTGTGATCGATTCAAATAATATTGTCAATAAAAACACTTTCATCATAGTATTATTTCAGTCAAAGTGAACAAAATTATAATAAATTCTGAATTGATTTTCGTTAATCGATTAATTAATTCTCGTGTTTATCAACTGTACAAGTCGTATTAATCTGTGCTGTGACAGCTGACAGCTCCCTGACTTTCAGTCAATCAGTTATTTGTTTAAATCCAATGATTACTTGGCTTCTGCGTTCTGATTGTTTCCAGATGATTTATTCTAAATATGAATATGCACACATCTAATGAATTAGCAGAAGTTATATATATATATAATTGAAGAAGAATAAAATATAATAATTATTTAGAGTTTTTTAACATGACATCCTTGTATTACATATCTTTAAAATCTATTTGTAAGTTTTCATACATTATCCCTGAGTACAATATAAATCTTTTACAATAAAAATAACAATTTTCTACTAAAAAAACATAGAAATGACAGTTCAAAAATGTTAATTTCTTGCATAACCTCACTTACTAAATCTCTTATAACTCTGCTCTTTGATGTTCAAAATCTGCAGATTTTACAGGAATGGTTTAATAATATATAAGCTCTCAATTGAGGCCACTCTCAACTTTTTACATTTAGGCCCAAGAATGTATGAAAGCGAATCCATCTCCTTTCTTAAGATTTCATAAAATTTGTCATAGCACTTAATTCTTCGTATTCAGGGTATCTCAGCTACCTTTATCATTATGACTTATGTCTTTGACTGTAACTTAATATAATATTAAGAAAAAAAAAATATTTTTATTTTTTATATAGGATACGCCAACTTGACCTCACCTCGCCTGATGGTAAGCTAAAGGCAAAGTCTCAGGAAAGAGGGTCACCATTACAGACACTAAGTGCTACAATGGTGGCACTCAGCTTGGCGGCCTCATCAGATGCTTTTTCACGCCCCGCTTAAAGGCTCTGGGACTGGAGGAAGAAGGAAACACGTGTGCTGGTAATGAATTCCAGCTCTTGGTGGTGCGGCAAAGAAAAGAGTCTCCGAACCGCTTGGTTCTTGCTCGTATATTCTGCACAGTGTGAGGGTGACATCTAAGGGCTGCACGTGTTGTCCTATGTTGGAAAGGAGATGGTGGGATTAGTTGGAAGAGCTCATCAGAACACTCACCATGGTAGAGACGGTAAAATACAGCCAAGGAAACAATATCTCTACGCATCTGCAAACGATCGAGGGTGTTCGTGACCTCTGGGTTCCCAATAATTCGGACCGCGCGTCGCTGCAACCTGTCGAGAGCATCTAGTAGGTATTTTTTTTTTTTTTTACGTGCGCAAAATCCCCACGGATACCTCCCCACCGGAGCCGGTGGAGGAGGTTATGTCGGACTCGAACCGACTAATACGCACGCCGCCTGTGGGTCGTTTTGGTTGCCGAAGGTGAGGTTGATCGCGGAGCCATCCCAGAGATGCGAGCAGTATTCCACGCAGGAGTGAATTTGTGTCTTATAGAAAAGACACCGCTGCTCCGGCGTGAAAAAACGTCTCACTTTGTTCAGGAGTCCGAGTGTCCGCGAGGCTGTTTTGATGATGCTCTCGATGTAATTTCTGTTATACAGTTTGCAGCGAATATCATTGCCTAGGATATTGAGATTGTCCTGCAGTGGCAGTGGCGTGCTCTGAAGAGTGGGAAGGGCAAGGAAAGAACGCTTTGCTGTGAACGCACAAGCCTGCGTCTTCTTGGCATTGAACTCGACCATGTTCTCAGAGCCCCATTGAGAAATGTGATTCAAGATCTGGTCCAGTTCAGTAACAATAAGCTGTCTTTTTTCCACGATATCAGACTGTTTGGCTGCAGGTTGTCCGTGATAACTCCCGTGTAAGGTGCTATCGTCTGCATAGCAATGTATGCTGCCGGTGGACAGCATATCGTTGATATGCAGAAGAAAGAGAGCTGGACATAATACAGACCCCTGCGGTACGCCAGCATTTATCTGCAAAAACTCCGAAGCGCGTCCATCACAGAGGATGCGGATACGGCGCTCCCGCAGGAAACTAGCAATCCAGTTGCACAGTCTAGGAGGCAGACCAAAGGCTAGTAGCTTGGAGAGAAGCGATTTGTGCCAGACACTATCGAAAGTTTTGGCGATATCAAGACTAATTGCCAGTGACTCGCCGTGCTTGTCCATAGCCTCACCCCAAAGATGGGTAACGTATGCTAGAAGATCACCCGTTGACCGTTTCGGCCTGAAGCCATATTGCCGGTCATTAATTAAGGAGTGATTCTCTAGGTGACGCATGAGCTGTTTGTTAATGATGTGCTCGAAGACTTTGCACAGCACTGAGGTGACGGCTATGGGTCGACAGTTGGCTGGCTCTGAAAGATCCCCCTTCTTGGGGATCGGCTGTACATTCGCCTCTTTCCAAGCCGAAGGCACTGTACCCGAGCTGTAGGACAGTCGGTACAGCCGCGTAAGCATAGACAACTCCGCTGCACATTTTTGTAAAACCACCGCTGGAATACCATCCGGGCTACTGGCTTTCCGGACATCGAGTGATTGAAGTACCGCACGGACATCGCATTGCCTGATACGTATTTCAGGCATTACGTTCGTACGTGTACCATTGGGTAGTGTCGGCGGTTGTATACCGCATTCATCGACTCGGGAATTGGCCGCAAAGAGATTTACTAGCATATTGGCTTTCTCTTGCGGTTCATGGGCCAGGGATCCATCAGGGTAGCGCAGCGGTGGCAGCAAAGGCGGATAGAAGTTGGCCTGCACGGCTTTGGCCAGTCGCCAGTATCCACGGCTGTCCGTGGGATGTGCCACTAGCTCTTGACCAAGCCGTGCAATGCGCAGGGCATCCGCTCTGACGTAACCCCTCTTGCAGACCTTTGTGGCTCCGTTGTACGCCGCCTTGAAGTGTCCCACATTGGTGCGTGCGTGGCATGCACCCTTACCCAAGCGCGATACGCGGACTGCTTTTGATCAACAGCCCTCGCACACTCACGTCCGAACCAAGGGCGCACTCCTCGGGCACCGGTGACATCAGTGTACGGGATATAGTTTTCCATACCCAGACCGATCTCAGCGGCAACAGCAGTAGCACAATCTGAGGGTTTCTTACCTTCAAAGCAGCGTTCAACCCACGGGATGGACGCAAAATAGTTGCGCAGCCCATCCCAATCTGCTGACGAATAGTGCCAGAGACGCCGCTTCCCCTGCACGGTTCGTGAGGGCCCCATTATTGGCACCTTGGAGCAGACCAGACAGTGGTCGGAATTGCCTAAAGCGGTTTGTACCGAAACACTGTACAGGTCTGGGTGACTTGTCAGCAGAAGGTCTAGCAGAGAGGGTGCTAGGCTCGACCTTCTTGGTATTCTAGTGACCTCGTGTACCAATTGGGTCAGGCCATGCGCCAGAGCAAATGCATGGGCGGCTGTTCCCACATGGTCTGTTTTGGCGGAGCCCAACCAGGTTTCGTGGTGGGCGTTAAAGTCCCCCAAAAATACCACTTCGGCGTTCGGAAACCGTTCCTGCGCATCATCTGCCGCCTGACTCAGATATTCAAAGAGTCGAGTTTTTTCAGCATCTCCTGTATGGGAACGGTAGAGGCACACGTAGATCTGACTCGTAGAGCCATGGTCTACGTGTACCCATAGGGTTGAAAAGGATGGGTGCACAAGGAAGCGCAAACGGTGACAGCAAACATCCGCCTTAACAAACACGCACACCCCGGCTTTTGCACGGAAATTTTCCTCGATAACATAGCCGGGGTAAATTAAAAAAAAAAAAAAGTACAAAACATAGCTGACTCACGTGCATGAGCTAGTGACAATGCCCACAGTCGTAGATACGATGCTGTGTGAGACACAGCTCCTAACACGTACTCAATAGTGTGTATAGCTTGTTCAATGAAAATCTCGCCCATATTTTCTTTGCGATGACGCTGATTCTCGGGCGAACCTCCATCTTCCACAGTTTCTTGGTACTGTTGTTGCTGAAATAACAATAGATTTTATAGAATATTTTTTTCAAGACACTTGGTCATATTGTACCACATTTACTAATTGTTTCTCTTCCTTTTGACTTCGTATCATTTTGTATGCCAAGGTGTTTTATATAATAAGGAAAATTTGCATGCCCAATTTAGGCAAAACATGATGTACCAAGTCATTAGACATAATTTGTAACATCCTTATCACAATGTTCTAGCAAACCAAGATCTATTCTATTCTATAAATGTTGTATCTAAGTAGATACTATATAATAATAGTTAATGAAACTTTTGCATAATAAGGGTTCTTAATCCAAATTATGTGCAGTTTCATACAATATTTTATGTCATCTGAACAATAATAAAAAACAAATAAAAAATATAAACGATGAAAGATCAATATAGGTATTTAAACTATCATGGTCACAATGAACGGGATATTTACCATGTTTAGCGCCGAAATATAGGAAACTCAAAACAATGAAACATGGTAAATATCCCGTTTATTGTGATACTGAGATGAAAGATCATAAATGCTGTAAAATTAAATAGTTAGTAGGACCTTACATCACCATCATATCAGTACTATTAAGTTGTTAATTTGAAAAGATATTTAGTAGCATATCACCTTTCGTTTCCGAGCCAGCATAATATTATACACAGGTTTTCCGAACAACATAACAGGTATGCACAAGAAGGCCAGTGCTAAAAACGTTTTCTGTAGTTCATCCTGGCCGTCGTACATAAACGCGCGACATGGAGGGTTGGCCACGGTCTTCTTTAGAAGCATCATGTTGATGAAGATTATAAGTACTGATGGAGCGCATGATGAACCGTAGGCGGGATCTGAAAGATATATCAGCTGATATGGTCATCACAATGACAAAATATCTTAAGCTGTCCTTGTAACATATCGAAGTCATCTAAGCATTAGTCTCTGTAGAATATTCCACAATATTCCACAGAACGCTATCTAGACCCATGATAAGCATAGCTTAACTAGCTTGTGTTATGAAATCTAGAATACGGATAAACATACTTAGATACTATTTTTTTTTGTAAATACATACACATCATACATAGAAACATCCAGACCAATGCAAATATATATATTCATGCATACAAATATTTGCACTGAGCGGGAATCGAAACTAAGCCTCCTGCGTAGCAGTCGAACGTTCTACCGCTACGCCACAGAGGCCATCACGTTCAAGACTTGAGAGGTGAGCCACAGATTCCGGTAATTGGTTCCCGGTTTCAGCTCTTCTGATTTGCATGGTCTTGTATATCCATTGTACTAATATTTCTGTTTCCATATTCATGATTTTAGAATATATTCAATAGGTACCACTTGTTAAAGTTTTGAACATAAATGGTATGTAGGTAGTTTACTAATAGATAAGTGTTTGCCATCGTTGACCATATTATCGCTAACCATTAGGTGAGATAGTGGTCAAACACGAGCCTATTAAACAATAACTTAATTTGAATCAATTTTGTAACTATCGATTAAGATTAAACGGTCCAGGCGGGATTCAAACCCACGATCTTACACGGATACATGTATAGAAGAACCTGAATGGTATCAGGCGACGGTGCGGCTAAGTGGTCAGGCCGTTTCCCCTGTAAGTGAAAGATCGCGGGTTCAAGTCCCGTCTGGACCATTTAAATTTTTTCTATCTTAATTGATAGGAATAGTTAGCATACTAAATGCTTTAAAATTTCATTCAATTTGGGAACTAATTCAACTGTCATGGCTTTATTTCCTATAACTTTATCTGCAACGAGATATTTGTGAATTTGGTTATCTTTCTTCATTCTTACCGTCTGCGCTGGCGGAGTACATAGTCCACTTCATGAACATAAGGATACATAGATACCAAAACAACAGCAACAGGAATAGTATCTGAGGCACATACTGCAGCAGTATCATCTCCGGTTTCCTGAAGAAGCTGCAAGACAAGAGTACTATCAACCATGTTGTCTTGAGTGTCGTTGGCATGTACTACAAGATCTAATTTCTATGAATACAGTAATTACTTGAAGTTTACCACACTCATTGTTACACCGAACGCCATGTGTATCACGCCGAATATTATAGATAATTTCATCTTGAATGAGTTCAAGAATATTATGTTGTTAGATGCGAACTGAAAAGTAAAAACAAATAAAGTATTATTATTATTAGGTATGTTTCCGAAGGCGACCGCATACGACAACTGCAGACGTGAAGCGTACCATGAAATAGACTCGAGTGATAATATTGTTTTAATTCATTGCGGTTTGACAATTGTGCCGTTTATTCTTATCGAAGTTTAACAAGTAATGTATATGAAGAGACGACATGTCATCCGACTGCGCATAAAAGATCTATACAAATGTATTTCACAGTGTGGGTTAGGTTGTAGAAAGAGAAATAACGCAAGTCACATATTGTAAAAAAGAAATGTTTACTCTTTACCCACATACCTACAGAAAGTTCACTAATAGAAGGAGAAGTTAGTTTACGGACAGAGAGAGAACACAAGAAGAAACAGTTTAGAAAATGCAAGCACTATGTTTAAAGCGAAGCCTTTACAAATTAGCAATCGAATGTATACGTTATGCGCTGCGGGGGTAGTGAGTACTATTGATCGTGCCTGGTTACGCTCCACGTCTTAAGTTGTCGTATATGGTCGTCTTCTCATACCTTAACTGTTCGTAATTTTTAATATTTATAGAGTGGTATTACTGTACAAGCAACATTAGTACAAGCTGCAGTAGCATTAAATTAATACCAATGACTTGTTTGATATGCATATCTTTCCTTGAGACAAGATATTTAGTAAAACTTCAGCAAATGTATAAAACAATACAAGCCACAAGAAAAGTCTATAGAAATTAGGGTTAATGAACAAAGCAATTTTAAATAGTACTAAGCTATTAAAAGATATCCACGGAATGATAAAATTGTTATTACACAAGCTAGGATATAGTGAAACACATGCAGACATACAAAAATAGTTGTGATTTCATGTTACCTGCCAAACAGGGTCCATACCAAACGGATACGGTTGATTTAAATACGCCGTTTTAGGATCCAATTCTAACATCCTATGGTTAGGTAACATGCTTTCATTATACACATTCCGCCAACTACTTCCAAATATGTTCAGCGACTTCGAAAACAAGTCGTTGTATATCAATCCAGTATATATCGAGAATATTCCCATGAGCAATATGATATATCTTCCGCCAAAGAATATGTTCCAAATTTCGTTGTCTGACTTGGTTTGCAAAAATTTCTTCTCAAATATGACTAAGATGGCGGCAAATACTGTCATGATGATACCATGACCCACGTCACCGAACATGACCGCGAATAAAAACGGGAATGTGATGATGGTGTACAGGGCTGAAAAAAAAAGCGATAGTTTTAATTTCTTTTTCAACTTGAATGGATGATTGGTTTTCTTCTCTAGGTACATAAGGAGCCGATGAGGTAGTTGTGTCGAGCTCAAAATGACTTCAATCATTCCTCACATCTGCTTACAACTGGGAATCTGGTGGGCCCCGGAGAAGATATCTCAGACTCCGACTGGCCTTGACCACCAACACAGATGCACCGACGCGTTGTTGGGAATCAAAACCTCCTAATATTGGTTTCCTGGACCTGATTTAATCTATAATAAACATTTAAACTATCATGGTCACTCACATCAGTATTAAAATATTCGGGATATTTACCATGTTGTATTGTACTGAGTTTCTGAAAGTTCCTCCGTGACCATGGTGCTTGCAACAGCGTAGAAATATCGGAAACTCAATACAATACAACATGGTAAATATCTCGATTACATTAATACTAATATAATAAACATGACACAACTTTATTTGGTAACTGAACAATAAAACGGAGTACCTACGCAATCTAATTGCACTCGTTAGCATAGAATACTTTGATGGTGGTGGTGGTTAAAGGTATTGATTGCAAGATTCCTGTGATTGCGGGGCTCAATCTCAGTCCATGTCACATTTGCTTTCCGGCTCCCTGTGCCCCTTCATCTGCACTACCGATGACCTCTGTAGAATAACGGAGAGCGCTGTTGCTGTGTCCAAGTTTTGGGTCAATAAAATTTAAATTCCAGACCACTATATGGTAGACCTGGCCATTGACTCGAAGAAGAAGAAGACATTTATGCTTACAGAAGATCTGTCTCCCTAGACCAGTGGCAATAATTTTGTAGACTAGAATTGAATAGATTGATCAATGTATAGGATTGACATACATTGACAACTGTCATAAACGTCAAAATACGCGCCTATCCCGACATTCATTTACCATTACCACAGGCCAATAAATTGCAACTTGTATATGGGAGTTAATCAGTTAGTATTCTATAAGTATCATGAGTATAGTTGTATATGTACCTGGATTTACTTCTCTGTAGCTGGCGACTCCATAAGAATCGATAAGATTCTGGAAACCTTTGGTAAACTTGTTAGTTCTATTGAAAGTTGGCGGTGTTTCACGACTCGGAACATAATGTAAAATTGATGGAATGGGGCTGCCAGTGGCTTTCTGCAAAAATAGTTTTTTTTTGTAAATATAATTTTATTTCAGAGTTTCTGGGACTGTTATGATATCTTTAGCTCAGCAATAAAAGGATAGTCGCTGAACATTTTATGGAACAT
Organism: Eilema griseolum; assembly: GCA_963662185.1. Classification (NCBI taxonomy): domain Eukaryota; kingdom Metazoa; phylum Arthropoda; class Insecta; order Lepidoptera; family Erebidae; genus Eilema; species Eilema griseolum. The sequence goes on from OY759238.1 coordinate 24,341,482, forward strand.
AAAAATATGGGAAACCCAGAATGTGCGTCAATGGTTTTAGTTATCACCGATATTAAAAAGAACACGTGGTGCTAGACTATGCGTTATTAAAGAGATTTTACTGCCATACTTCATGAACAACTGGAGCGTATGTGGCCCTAAAACCTTCAGGGCCAAACCAAAATCACTTGTCAGCCAGCATACCTGCTAATTGATGGACGATGCTTTAATGGATACTGTGATGATCGCTTGTCCCAGGTGTATTACAGACAACAGCTACTTCCATAAAAACTGTCTAAGGGAAACCAAAATGAGGTGAAATCTTGGACGTAACCAGGAAAAACGTTAAGATAATGATGATAACAACTACAGTAAACCTACCACTCCTTCATCCAGCGCTTTCTGCACCATATGGACGTCTTTCTTCGGAACCCAGCACTCCGCTATAAGGCACTTCTTCATGATATCCATGCTGAACATGTTAAGAGTGTGATAAATTGCTTTCTCCTTGCGTACGGCTACCATCCAAGTGCTGATGTCCCTCGCAATGTTTGCGAGTACTAGGTGTCTATGTTGCTCTGTTTGTTCCAGCACCTAATACAATAGAAGTAGTTATTAGAATGGTAAACTTATGTTATGGGTATCGCATCTTAAAAAATTCAAAATACAAGAAAAAAGGAAGACAAGATGTTTATTTGTAAATTTTATAAATCCAAGCTTTTCTCAGCACGGTTTTCCCTAATATAATAATGTGTAATGGATGACCTATTACGGATTATGAGAGCGCTGGAGGCCTGACCTTTTATTTTTACTTTATTACAATTTTCCCACCATCTTTTGTTCTCCTCAAGGGTTGTGAATGTTTATAGACCACGGTAACCACTTATAATCATGTAATTATTGGACAGTAAATAAGAAATGTGCAGAGGTTTTTAAAAAATGTACTTACTATTTCCAAATCCTTGATCCTCGACTCCACTCCTTTGAGCATGTCCTGCTGATCTTTGTACGTAGCGGGACACGGGTACAGAGTGGCTTTGAACCCGTGACAGACTTTCTTGACACGGAGTTTGATTTGCTCTCCATGGAAGAATACTACGAAGACCGTCTTCATCAGTTCATGGCCCTGGAAACAAATATTGACATATAAGTATTTTTTTCATTGTCACCTCCTTCTCACCTGGTAGCCAGTATACCTGTTGATTGACAGACGAGGTCTTGGCGTAGGTTTTCAGATGACAGACGCTACAGTTAACATAGATTAAACCAGAAAAAATTGGATGGCTTCAGGCGAGTTTCAGTAGTAGAGCATTCCCCTGTAAGGAAAAGACAGCAGGTTGGAATCCTGCCTGAACCGATGCAAGTTTATTTATCTTAATCGATTACCATAACAAATGTTTGCTGAAGCTTTTTTGTAACAACAGCTTATTTTGTCTTGCGGCGATATTTACACGAAATTAGATTTATTACCCATATGACATTGAAAAGAGTTTTATTACACTTTATCATTCACTACGCTAAATCTAAAGCTTTACCATGCAGGTCCTTTATTAATTTCATTTCATTTATTCATTTCCAGTTAGCTTTTAAGTTAGCTTATAAATAATACAACGATTAAATGCAATGCGGTGTGTAATAACAAGTCTATAAATCATGCCTTCTCGTTTTCCGGGGACGAATTAGGGACTCTGTAGTCCCCCACACACCCGAGAAGAGGGCCAGATCGTGAGAGATGGCCCTAGGTCGGCCGGGGTGCGAGGGATATGCCTGTCAACCTCACCTTCGGCAACCAAAACGACCCACAGGCGGCCTATGTTTTAGTCGGTTCGAGTCCGACATAACGTCTTTCACCGGCTCCGGTGGGGAGGTATCCGTGGGGATTTTGCGCACGTAAAAAAAAATGTCTATAAATCATTGCATGTTACATTTTTTTAAACTTATTACTTAGTAAAAATGATATCGGCGTTATGCAAATAGCCTTCATAATATCTATCCTAAGGTCATAGTTCACTTAAACAGAGATGATCCATAATATTAATAGCGCATAAATAAATGCCATGGAAGCAAGGTACCCATCAATTATATTGATCCAATGCTCACGTAATAGCTGCGGACACCACGAATGGGGTCACCCACCCAAATTTTAGTGGCGTGATTTATTCACGAACGATTTTCTAGCACTTAACGTATATTTATTTCCTAAATATTCTTGGGCGGTGTGGCTCGAAAGTGGGTGTACCGACGAAGTTGAAACGCCTTGTTATAGATTTCACTTCTGAATGTTAAAAACCTTTAATCTTAGGTTTCATTTTCCTATGTGTGTGTTTACCTGTTGTTTGACGATTTATTACCTGCAGAATTACCTTAAACTAGCGGTTATATAGGAGCTTATTTCTGGGATAAATGTATGTGTTATTCCTGAATATAATATTCTATCCCTGTATCAAATTTCAGCCAGATTTATTCTGCCATTTAAGCGTGATTGGTAACAAACATTGAAATATATTCACAGAATTTCACAATTATAATAAGAGTTGGAATAATATATATGAATGGAATAGGTGGGACACGACGGTATTCCCATCCGAATTGAGCAGTCCGACTGGGGAAGTACCTCCATCCTATAGAATATCACGGCTATATTAACCTCGTACATGTATGTATGTATTTTTATGTATGTATGTATGTATATTAACCTCGTGTTGTGTTCCTGGCGGTGAGTAGGGTAGCCAGAGCTCACTGGAGAGTTTTTGTGCTGTCAGTGGGAAGACCAAAGGCTTGTCACATAAAATCTCTGTTCTTACAGGGTCGGCAGCACGGATGTGATCCACTGGTGTTACACACGTTCATAGGTCATGGTAACCAGAGGTGGTGTGCTTGTCTGCCACTTTGTGTAAAAAATATATATAATCGAATAACTATCGGATATATTTTTTTCATTAAGATTTACTATTAAGCGATTACTTATACAATTACAATCTAGACCTTGAGGTTAGTAAGTAATTTAAATATATCTTAATTTACTAACACTTAAATGTTAAGAATGTATCCATAGACACTTTTCTTATAGTCTCTATATAAATTAAAAGACACTTTGTTCTTGTGTTCTTTAATAGGATATAATTAGGATATATAGTAAACTCGCTCCAACGAAGATTTGCTACAATAGTATAGTGCTTTTAAAATAGGAAGTAGGATATTTTACTACCGCACTGCTCATCAAAGTTGCACCCTAAAAAGTTAAAACTACGAGTGCACGTACTTGACGGATCAATAGGAACCACCTCTCTACCATAGTTCTACCAACATGTTATGGGACACTGTATGGGATTCCTCAAGTCAACATTTCCATTGAGTTTTTGTGTGAAATTGCGAAATGTGAGATCTGTGGATAATATTTCGCCTATTGATAGTCATCATTATCGTCATACATACGTCACGCCTTTATCCCCAGAGGGTTAGGCAGAGGTGAATAAACACCCGCATTTCACTAATCATTGAATTCGGTCCCACGTAATAGGAGGTAAGTCTATTGCCGTCTTCCGGGCACTACTGTTGACTCAAGCCATACATCTGAGGCTGAGTCTGGGCTGTAAATATCTGTCTGATGTTAAACAACATCATCTGTTTTTAGGGTAGGCACAACATATTATTCTCCTCCATAGTTTAGTTGATATTAATTTGACAGGTAAATTATAAAAAACGGTATTCACAAGCTTTCAGTGACACGGTAGCATGGGTGTCGTTTATAAAAATCAATATTAGGACATGGGTTAATGACCGCGGGCCACTTGTGGTTTCCCATTTTAATATATACTAGCTGACTCGCCCCAGCTTCGCCCGTGGTATGTTTTGAAACCTCATATCACATTGACGGCCTCTGTGGCGTAGCGGTAGAATGTTCGACTGCTACGCCGGGGCCGCGGGTTCGATTCCCGCTCAATGCAAATATTTACATGCATGAATATATATATTTGCATTGGACTGTGTGTTTCTATATATAATATGTAAGCATTTACAAAAAAAAGTATCTAAATATGTTTATCCGCATTCTAGATTCCATAACACAGGCTAGTTAAACAATGAATACCATGGGTCTAGATAGCGATGTGTCGAATGGAGTAGAATATTTATTTTTATTTATTTATTGAGTCCGATTGATTGAGCTTGATTTATTTATTTATTTATTTATTGAGATTGAATATTTATTTTTATTTATTGTAGTCTTTAAATAGATATGTTGACATTTATGATCACAGTTCCACTCCCTTAATCATCGTCGATAAACGGACTATTCTATATAAAAAATGCGATGCGGAGGAATTCCACGACGCATTTTAACTTCTGTTTAATTATTGTATATTTATTAATGTATAACAGATTTAATTAAACATCATATATCTAAAGTAGTTAGTTACATAGTATAGAATTTTATATATTAGAAATAGAAATTATATCAGTAACATTAGATAACAATAAAATATTTTTTAAATAAAAATTTCCATATAAATAGTTCCTGAGATTAGCACGTTCAAACGAAGCCTTCAACTTTATAATATTAGTATACATAGATGAGTGGTAGTTTACTAGTACCCGAGACTAGTATTTTAACTGTCATTATTGTCTCATCGTCAGCGTTTTAAATAAGGAGGTTTTGCAGGGGCTTTACTTATTGTCTTGCAAACCTCACAATAGTGTAAAAGCACCTTCATAAGATTCTATCTATCTAATTAAATAAGAATCTTTTCTCGTTTTGATTTCATAGGGTTTGCTTTGATACTCGTTACCACCCCTCTCATAGTGATTGCCTTTTTGTTCGGTACTTAAAAAAAGGAAATTAGATTCGAAATTACTAATATTCCCTTTGACCCCTCTAGCTAAGCGAAATTGCTCGTTTTAAGAGTGGATTCACGTCGGTAGTGTAATAATAAGGATTCGAACTCGGGACCTTTCGATCGTAAGAGCGACTCCTTAACTACTGACTTACCGGCGCTTCAAAGTTTGTACTTTGGATCCTGGGGCCCGTCGTTTTTGATTGGTATGTCGACTTTTTTTGTAAATAACGGCCGTCTGGTCTCCCAACACCGAACGGATAGCCTAGTCTAGAGGATCTACCATAATTTTTCAAAATGTAGGTACCGACTAGCAGATGAGGCTGGATTCAAAGGTACCCTTTTTTTACGTGCGCAAAATCCCCACAGATACGACATAACCTCTTCCACCGGTTATGTCGGATTCGATACGAACAAAACGCACGCCGCCTGTGGGTCGTTTTTGGTTGCCGAAGGTGAGGTTGACAGGCATATCCCTTGCACCCCGGCCAACTCAGGGCCATCTCTCACGGTCTGGCCCTCTCCTCGGGGTCTCTGTAGTCCCCACAGGGACTACAGAGCCCCCAACTCATCCCCCGAAACGGGGAGGCGCTGCCGCCACCGGATTCAAAGGCACCATGTATGTGTCAATCTAAATAAATCAATCAATTACCCCACTGCACTCCACTGTTGGACATAGGCCTCTCCCAGGCCTGGTAAGTGTATGCTGCTTTTTATATTAGTACATTCACAACGTACAACGGGGTTACAATGGTTTCTGGTGATACCTAAACTATTTGCTTATGTGTTAGGGTGATTGTAAAACATTTAAAATTTTACTCATAAAAGGCAGATATATATTATATACATACATAAACTCACGCCTATATCCCCGAAGGGGTAGGCAGAGGTGCTAGCACCCACATTTCGCCAGTTTATGTTTAGCTCCCAATGTAATAGGTGGCGAGCCTATTCCCATTAACTGGGCACTTATAAACCTGCGATAAATACACACATAACTTCGAAAAGCATCGAAAAGTCATTGGTGTGTGCCATGTTAAAACCTGGGATCGAACCCGAGACCTCGTCTCAGCAGTCCATTACCCATACAATTAGGCTACCGCGGTTCTATATATTAAATAACGATTATTACCGTTTTCAACGCGAGAAATATTTAATGTGAGACTTTTATAATGTAGTTCGTTGACAGGGTAACAAACCGTTTATTGCGGTAGTTATAATGGTAATAGAACCATATTTCATAAACGATTTTTAATAATTGTCGCACGCGGAGTTTTAGTTTAGTTTTAGGTTTCATTGGTCTCGAATATTCGATATCACTAGAATATGCGTACTCCTGAGAAATTAACTATCAACTGCTGATATCTTTCGTCAGAGTTCAACATACCATCATGATATTATTGATGTACAAACACGACCCCGATGGCCGCACCACCAATTCATTACTAGGTCACGTGTTTCCTTCTTCCTACAGTCCCGGGTCCTTTAAGCCGGGCGTTAAAAATCATCTAATGAGGCTGCGAAGCTGAGTGCCACCATTGTAACATACTGTCTGTAATGGTGACCCTCTTTCCTGAGACTTTGCCTTTAGCTTACCATTAGGCGAGGTGAAGTCAACTTGGCGTGTCTTATGTGATATTTTTTTTATTGAATATGTATTTCCCGCCCTATATACTATAATTAGGAGGGTTAGGCAGAGGAGAATTAAAACCCACATATCACCAATCATGAAATTTGGTCCCACGTTATGCCCTCTTCTGGACACTATTGCTGTCTCAAGTCATTCATCTGACGCTGAGTCTGAGATGTATTGTCTGATGTTAAATAGCCCTATCCCTTAGTTGCCTTGTACGACACCGCATAGAAAGAGATGGGGAGGTCCAAATTCTACTTTGCCAGGAACCACGCGTCTTTCGGTTTCCCTAAAGCTTACATCAAAACGGGTGCACTGTACTAAAAGACATGGGTTTGCTACCTGCCAGCGTTCAAATGGGTATTAAAATTATACTAAGAATATGTTACGTATCAAAATATTAACTGTAAAAAAAACCTATAAAAGTGATTAGTTTCCTGCTTGGTCACACAATTTTCACTACCTTTCCTGTTATTAGAGCATGAAATTAACACGTTGAGAATCTGATAACTTGCTAATGTATTTTTAAAGACAGTTATTTACAATAATGATTGGCGTGTATCACCTATCATTATCGTACAACAACTTTTCTATTAAATTGGAATTTCGGGTTGTTTTAAAGTTATTCATATCCTGGTCAACCATATCTGGCTCTGGCAGGCAATATTATTACTCAAGCGAATACCGACGAAGCGACAGCTGAATGGAGTCAGCAAAAAAAACTACTGTGTATGTTCTATGCTTGATGCGTGTATACTCTCACGACTGTACATCACTTGTATGGTGCCTTGACTGTACATGCATTGCTGACGCTGTGGCACAGGCCGAACCGGCAGCGCGCGTCATCTTTTATTTCGTAATAATACTATTTATATACAATACAAGTAATGAAACTTGGAGACTATTAGTACAACCTGTACCTAGTACCATCAAGAAAAGATTGGCTACACATTTCCTACTTTGTTGTTCCTACAGTTGCATTCCGGCTATCTTTCCTTTGTCTCCAAACTAACTCTACAGCACACTCCACAACAGGATTCGATGTACAGGATAACGTCCCGCACAAAGCGAATGAACTGTAAACTCATATTGATTATATGAGTTTACAGTTCATCGGCCGTGGGGTCCGAGCCTCCGCAATCTCTTCAGGGAGATTGCGAAGCGTATGGTCGACGCTTCTCGTGACCAGAGGGCTGGCCTCTTCTTAGGTCAGAGAATAAGCAGTGCCATACAACGTGGCAATGCTGCCAGTCTTCTGGGAACGCTACCACAAGAGGCATGCGATTCGGGGGAATTCCATGACGCATTATAACTTTTGTTTTGTTTATATTTTTTTAATTAATCATTATATTTTATTAATGTATATATTAGCATAGAATCAAAATACATTAAATGTAAATATGGTCCATTCTTTTTCTAGATTTGAACAGGTCAAAGTCAGTCAGTTCGTGTCTGTTGGAGAATGGACCAAAACCTCGCGGTTCTTCTTAAACACAGTTTGATTCACGGATATTTTTATGTCATGTATTATTTCTATCAACAAGCTTACTGTCATTGACTTCGGAATTCCATTTAATAATAATAAATAATAAATGTTCCACAACATTCCACACAACGCTACCCATGCTAAGCATAGCTTAACTAGCTTGTGTCATGGCATCTAGAATGCGGATAAACATACATATCATAACATAGAAACACCCAGACTAATATAAATATGCTAATCCATGCGTACAAATATTTGCACTGAGCGAGAATCGAACCTCCTTGGTAGCAGTCGAATGTTCTACCGCTACGCCACAGAGACCCTTATTAAGGTTGTTAGATACTAGAAATTGGTTTGTATGAGCACGAATATTATGGAAGAATATCTCGAAGAATTTCGAGAAATATTATGTAGAATAAAAAAATAAGTTTAAAACTAAAACCCGACTATTCAATAAGTATTAAACAAGAAAATATCAAGGATAGCCGTGGTCGTATACCATTTTTCCCTAGAATGCATTGTTTTGTTAAACTAAGTGGCATACGACCACGGCTATCCTTGATATTTTCTTGTTTAATACTTTTTCAGTTGTCGGGTTTTAGTTTGGGGCAAGCAATAGGTATAATTTATACATATTTGAAGTGTACTAATTAAGCCCTTTCAGTTTGATACCAAACAGGACATGTTCATTTTAATTTTTTGAGCTACATTAGATTCAGTGACACGTTATATAGCCTGTTACCTGCGGACGACTAAGATGCTTCTAACGATATCTCATTTGTCAAGTTCTAGAGGTGGTTGAGGAGCTATGAGGGAACAGATGAACCTACAAACATACATATTATATACATACATAGCCTGTCAAAATCATAACCCTCCTTTTGTTTCGCCGTAGTCGGGTAAAAATTACTCCAACATGTAGTCATGGGCGAGTCGCCATAGCGTCGGCGTTTTTAAGTGAATAATTTTGATCTAGGTCGATGATATATAAACTAAGGTTACTTGAGGTTAAGCAGCAAAATAATTAAGGGTCAAAGTTTAGATTTGACACAGACTTGTTGACGGACTTTTTTTTTTTACGTGCGCAAAATCCCCACGTATACCTCCCCATCGGAGCCGGTGGAGGAGGTTATTTCGGACTCGAACCGACTAATACGCACGCCGCCTGTGAGTCGTTTTAGTTGCCGAAGGTGAGGTTGACAGGCATATCCCTCGCACCCCGGCCGACCCAGGGCCATCTCTCACGATCTGGCCCTCTTCTCGGGTGTGGGGACTACAGAGTCCCCAACTCGTCCCCATGAACGGAGAGGCGCGCCAGGCGCGCCATCGCCGCGGCCTGCTCCTGCAAGGGTGACAGGCGGCTCCACCTGTCACGCGGGCAGCTTGGCTTGCGATCCTGTCTTGTTGACTGACTTAACGAACAGTTTGTTACTATTTCTAACCACCGTCGTATTCAATGTTATGTGATCACAAATAGCTCTTCTAAGCATAGGTGTACTTTGTGTTTGTTGATTGTATGTTTGGGAATTGTGTGTTTGTAAACTCCCCCGTGAAACTTGATTGTATTAGCAAATGTGATCAGAAGGCTCATTCCCCTAATTAAAATCTATTCAAAATTAAGTCTCAATCTGTAAAATCACAAGCAAGCAAATAAATGAATATGAATATGAAAATGCAGAATCAAAATCACATAACATGTCAAAAACGGATTACACGTAATACAATTTTCGATAAAGAATAATCGATATAGAAAGAAAGAAAGAAAGAAAGATCGAGGCTTCATACTGAAAATCTTATTTTGAGAATTTATATATTATGAGAATTTACCACTTTTTCATTAAAATCCTAATGATTTCTTTTTAAATTTAGAAGAGTTTGAAATTTGATTTGATGAGAATTGGCCTTCAGACCTACCAGCCTCCTGCTGGGTTCAATTATAGCTATACGCCTTATTTAGGTACAAAAAACATAACCCTTTTTGGTAGGTAAAAAGTCGTAATATCATGAAAAAGGACTGCTAATTAAGCTATTTAAGAAGATATGAATAAGACTGCCCACTCACAGGAATTTTATAGAATAAGAAGACAGTCCAACGAGTTGAGCAGTCCGAATGGGGAAGTACTTTTATTTATTTAACCAACTTAAACTTACAGCTAGCTATGTATAAGTTATAGGTCACATACATTATTCCTTTTCAGAATTATTCTCAAACGTAATATAATTCAATCTTATATAGCAATCGAATGCTCTACAGAATGCAGCGACCATAATAACCTCGTTCTGTGTTCTTAGCCCGAACCATTGGATATTTCTTTTGCTGTTAATGGGAAAAGGCTTGCCCTGCTTTGTCTTTTGTACTGACGGTACAGAAACTCTAAAGTACTTAGCGTCTGCAGCATGAGTGTGATACTGTGTTGCACGCGCACATAGCCTACCGTAACCATTTTTATCATGTAGTCCGTGTGCTTGTCTGCCTCCTAAGTTGTATAATATGTATGGGTTGTATTGTATAGTTGCAGAAATCCTTGAGAACGAACAAACATAAATTAAACAAGTAAGTTTTTAATTACATTTCAATCTACTAAACATATCAGCAACATAATTAATCCTTCTCTTCTGCCACATGATATACAAATAGCCAAATAGCCCCATAATTCTTGCTAGACTATGTTATTTCTGAAGCCCCATATAAAATAGAACAATAAATTATTTAGCACACACTACAATAAGAGATAAAACCGGCTTCACTTGACATTTGTGGACCATAACTGTTCAGCTGGTGGTTCGTTATAGATCAGAAATAGATAATATGATATTCTACTTTGACGTATTGGCAACTGAAATGTTTTCTTAGCGACGGAGCAATGGTGCTCTTATAGAATTTTATTCAAGACTATCTGAGCCGGTATGCGCGGGCAAACTTCTTAAAAGAGGCCTGAATAACATAAGAATAAGAATAAGAATAATTTATTTGCCTTTAAACATGGTCACATAGGTCTTACAATATGTATGAGTACAGCATGTCTAGCCGCAATCTGCAGCATGCAAATTTTTCAGTCTTCACAAATCGAACAATTATTATATTATAATACTAAACATCACAGTCATCAATCATTGCACTTACATTACATTTATTATAAAATTATATTAAATTATGGAATAAGTTGTAACATTATAAATTATCTACTAATATTCATATTATCACAATACAATAGGTATAATTAATATTAGGTATACTTATCTATTATCACAACTACATTACCGATTGAGCTTATCCCATAGAATTTGGTAACTACAAAGTAACACAGTAATGTCAACAATATAATTATTATACCCATGACTACTTATTATACCCTACTACTATCTAGTTTTACTTGTTACTCAGGCATTAATTTATTCTATTTAATTTTTATATGTCATAAACTCTTTCATTGTGTAAAAACATCTATCTAGTAGCCATTTTTTTAAGGATTGTGTAAAGCGTGAAACTGGTAACTCTCTTATATCTTTTGGTATTTTATTAAAAACTTGGACACACATACAGAAACTATTCTTTTTATATAAACTAGTCGACATCATGGGTATCAAGAGTTTACTTGGGTCTCTAGATATAAACTTTTTAGTCGCACAGGCTTTTTCAAATAGTTGTGGGTTTTTTTTTACGAACACGCCAATCTCGTAAACGTAGATTGATGTGAGGGTCAATAATTTGAGCTTTTTGAAGAGTGGCTTACAGGAATCTAGAGGTGCGGCCCCACACATCGCCCTAACACATTTCTTCTGCGATATAAACACTTTATTTATGTCTGTAGAATTACCCCATAATAGTATTCCATATCTCAGCATGGAACCTACATATCCATGATATGCCATTAGCGCCGTTTTTTCATCTGTTAGTCTCCTCGTCTTTCTGAGTGCGAATACGAATCGGTTTATGCGATTAGATACGTTATTTATTTGGGCCTTCCAGTTGCAATGGCTGTCGAGTGTAATACCCAGAAATTTTGTTTCGCTTGCCTCTGCTATATCATAACCACAGAAGTTAATGTTCATATTGTTAACGTTATTATTATAATTTTTAAAATGCACAATATTGGTTTTTTTTAAGTTTACATTGAGGTTATTTACTTTTAGCCATGTTGTTATTGAATCGATCGCCTTTTGCAACTCCATTTTGTAGTCTTCACTGCTATTTTTGTTCTGTGTAACTATTACTGAAATATCGTCCGCGAACAACGTGCATTTGTGGTTCGTTACCTTCGGGATATCATTTATATAAATTAAAAACAGCAACGATCCTAGAACACTGCCTTGGGGAACCCCGACTTGATTTTTTTCATATGGAGATCTATATGAAGTGACAACTCGTTCTTCGTCTTCTCGAGTAATTTCTACACATTGTGTCCGTTCCTTCAAGTAGCTTTCCAGCCATTTCAGACATACGCCTCTTATACCGTATAGCTCACATTTGTGTAGGAGTATTTTATGATCAACAAAATCGAAGGCGCTGGACATATCAAAGAAAATCGCCGATACCATCTTTCTTTTATCCAATGATTCGGTAACGCCTTTGACCAGAGAAAACGCCGCTAGGGTGGTCGATTTACCTTTTTGAAACCCGTTCTGTTCTCTTATGATTATATCATGTTTATCCAGAAAGTTGGTGATCCGCACGTGCATTAACTTTTCAAAAATTTTGGAAAATATGGGTATCAGTGTAATAGGTCGATAATTATTTAGCTCATCTCTATTCATTTTTTTATATAGTGGCTTAACTATAGAGGTTTTCAGTTTGTCGGGAAATGTACCTTCCCAGAAGGAGAGGTTAATTAAGTGACAGAGTACTTCCGAGTTATAGTTGGTACTATGTTAATACATCTATGTGAAGGTCGCCTAAGAACATTTTGCTGAAACTACAACGGTTAAAGTACTTGCCTTTACTTTTTTTTTGTACCACTTGGTTGGCAGACAAGCACAAGGCCCACCTGATGGAAAGTGGTTACCGTAGCCTATGAATGTGTGCAACACCAAGGGAGTCACACTCGCGCTGCCAACCCTATAAGCACAAGAGTTTCTGTGCCGTCAGTAAGAGAAAGCAGGACAAGCTTTTGGTCTTCCTACTGACAGTACAAAAACTCTCCAATGAGCTCTGGCTACCCTACTCACCGCCGGGAACACAGCACGAGGTTATTATGGCCGCAGTCATTTGTAGGATGGAGCTACAGTCGGATTGCTCAATTGAACTGCCTCGTTTTAGACATATACCATATATATATACAATAATACATATATGATATGAAGGGTATATATAATATGCAGGTGTAAATATGTGTATTAATTTTTCAGTACTGTATGTCAAAATTCACTTTGAATCACTTTTCAGTTAGTTTTAATTCACTGCAAAATGATGCATGAAAGATTCTAAGAATTGCACATTTGAAATCGTTGTTCTACTTTCACTAAGTACATTCAATTAATTGGAATACTCTAGTTAAGTACATCTTAACGATGGACTAGTCAACAGACAATAACCATAATGGACTTTACTTAAAGTATTTTTTTAACTGTTAAAACAGCCGATAGCTGTAAGTCTTTTCCTTGGTCGAAGAGTACCCAGTACAAATAATAAGACTAGTACCCTATTTTTGATCAGGCACGTTGGGAGAAGAACGAGATTTCGGATTTCGCCAGTAAGTTCACCAGTCAATGACTTTAATTGAGTTTGGTTCAATTGATTTTGCTTGCTGTGTGCAGTGAGTGAAATGCGCTCTTCAAGTTCCCTTTTAGCGACCGTGCTGCAGTGGTAGCGAATGATGCTGGTCCATGAGTTTTATAGTCATACTAAAAGTATATACCAGTGATATCCGATTTTCTGCTAGGAATTCCTTAGTAATTAATAGCTGCTCTACTATCCAAACTACTCCACATTAGGCGAATCCTCCTTTATATTACATTAGCAATTGGTCGCGGCTCCACACGTGGAATTCGGATTCCGTTTTTTCCATTTCTGTTCGAACTTTTTTTTCATGCAGAAATTCCCTCGGATACCACCTCAGTCGGCCTTTAGGAGTGGTTATATAGGAACCGGACCAACAAAACCCCCCAGGTATTGAATCTTCAGATGCCAGGGTGTTCGCTCGCTGACCCTGGGACATCTACGGTTTTAAGATAGCCTCCTCAGGAGAGGGAAGCATGGTGTTCCTATCGAACCACGGAAAGAGGGAGCGGGCCATGAACGGGTGACAAGCGGTTGCCTCTGTACGCCTGCGCTCAGTGACCAACCCGCCCCTTGCCTGCACTCTACTGTATCCTCTGGTAGTCAGAGGAACATGTAGGAAGCCTCCGAGTAGTCCTCTACGGGGTCGCTGCAGCTGCGACCGAGATTTTTCCTCTTTATCAGAAGTATAGATAACTAGCTATTGCTCGCGGCTCGCCTGTGATGACGGTTATCGCGACAAAACGTAGCCTATGACATTTGTCAAGGTCTAATCTACCCCTATATTAAATGTCCTCGAAATCAATTCAGCAGCTTAGTCGTAAAAGCGTAACAAACAGACAGAATCTATCTGAGACAGACAGAGTTACTTTCGTTCATGGAAGTATGGATATAGATAAAAAAAAAATGTTGCGAGCTTAGGCTGGTTCTGGTATCGCACTGGACTTATGGTCTTAGTCTTATATAATGTATATCCACATAGTAGAAAGAATTTGAACCACTTACCGTCACAGGATCTTTCAGAGGATTTTCTATTTGAGCTTGCTTGAAGAAAATATTTCCATGTGATATTCTCCAGAGCATTCTCTCGAACGAAGGAACCCTGGCGGTCGCAACTACTCCAGCAATGAACCCAAGATGTCCTAATACTGCATCATTGTTGTATATCTGTACTGAGGCTGAAATTTTCCTTTGTGCACTGTGGTCTTGGAAAAACATTTGTGTCTTCTCGATAAGAGTTCTCAGTTCTATTAATGAGAGGTAATCGCTTTTCAAATTGCGGGCGTTGCGTGTGATTTCTTGTATTTCTGATTCGATGTAATCGATTCTTTCCTGGTGGACAAAAAGGGTATGTATTAGATCCAATAGCAATTTAGTAAACAGAGACCAAAAACCTAGTAAAGGTAGCGCCATAATCGTGTTCTAAAAATATTTTGAGTGCCAAAAAATCTTTATTACACATACATTACTAGCTCACGTGTTACCTTCTTCCTAGAGTCCCGGGTCTTTTAAGCGGGACGTGAAAAAGCATCTGATGAGGCCGCCAAGCTAAGTGCCACCATTGTAACATTAATTAGTGTCTGTAAAAGTGACCCTCTTTCCTGAGACTTTGCCTTTAGCTTACCACCAGGCAAGGTGAAGTAAAATTGGCGTGTCCTAGATTAAAAGAAAACATACATAATCACGCTTTTATCCCTCCGTAATAGGAAGAGATAGCCCGTCAGTTTTCAATACCAAAATGCATCTGCTAAACACTGTATTTAAGTAGACCAACCAGTACCTATTAGTAGTATAAGTCGTCGTTAGCTTAGTGATTAAGAAGCCGGCCTTACGATCGAGAGGTCCGGGTTTGAATCCTGGCCAATATGCTACCGAAACAAGCAATTTAGCTTAACTGAAAGGCTCAGAGAGAATATTTAAAAAAAGTTTCTTATTAAATCTTTATTAGTTTGTTCTAAGTTCTTTGTATTCTTCAAATGACATATCAAATGCAACTGTTATGCATAATGTAAGCAGATCTCCAAAATACTAGTTTTGGAAATAACCGGGATAGAACAGACTATTATAGACGATATATTCATAGGTGAGGTATATATCAGGTTTTAGGTTCCAATTCAAGGTCTCGTATAGATTACTTATATAATATATAATCTATAATATAATATATCTGTATATATATATTATATTATAGATTAAATATTATGTACTGTGTACTATGGTTACTGGTTAAGTCGACCTGAATCCTTTGGATGGCATAGTTCTCATCATTTCTAACACTTTTCACCACGGAGTACCCCACCCGAAACTTAACCCTTTTCTAGCTATTGGACTTTAAAGATTTATTTAAAAAATATCAATTTTTTTTAACTAATCTTTTTTTTTGTGCCATTTGCTTGCAATTGGTTGTTCTTATTGTTGTTTTAGTATAGTAGTTTAATAGATTTATTAATCGAAATACTCAAATTACTAGTAATTCTAGCACATTCGTCGTACTACACGAATTTTGATTGAAAAAATAAATTAATTTCTATTATTTGTTTTATTATTCCTAACATACTGAAAAAAGAATCTAATATAGTTATGCTGCAGGTATGTTTAAAAATATCTATGGTTTATTAGCTTTCTAAAAATGATTACAAATTGACAGCTTCTGTGGCGTGACGGTAATGAACGCGGCCGCTACGTAGGAGACCGTGAGTTTGATTCCCGCTCACTGTAAATATTTACATGTATGAATATGGGTATTTGCATTGTTTGTTAAGCCATCGGTCCCGGTTGCCATACCAACATTTATAGCAGTCTTTACGGCTAGTTGGAGACCTAAAATAAATAATAATAATAATAAATAATAAATAAATATTCTACAACATTCTACACAACGCTATCTAGACCCATGGTAAACATAGCTTAACTAGCTTGTGTTATGGAATCTATAATACGGATAAACATACTTAAATACTTTTATTTTTTTTGTAAATACATAAATATTATACATAGAAACACCCAGACCAATGCAAATACCCACATTCATGCCTACAAATATTTGCACTGAGCGGGGATCGAACCCGCGCCTCCTGCGTAGCAGTCGCGTTCACTACCGCCACGCCACAGAGGCTGTCTAACAACTGGCCTATTTGCAATGCTTCGATAACGCCATTGGGTAGTGTAGAACAAATGGCAGTCGCTTCACGGAAAAAATCGAAGTTCAGCTAAAATCCGAAGTTAGACTGGTAAAGCGGACCCCAGACTCCGAAGTGAAACCTTCGGATATGACTGGGATATACGCTAGGAGAAGAAGAATTTTTTTTTATACCACTTAGGTGGCAGACAAGCACACGGCCCGCCAAATGGAAAGTGGTTACCGTGGCCTATGGGCGTTTGTAACACCAGAGGAGTCACAGTCGCACTGCCAACCCTGTAAAGATAGAGTTTCTGTGCCATCAGTGTGGAAGACGAAGCAGGACAAGCCTTTAATCTTCCCACTGACAGCACAAAATTATTACAATACTAACTCCTAGAAGTTCTTATCTTTGATATTTAACTGACGCAAACAATTTCGGTAACCACATTGATTAAGGGTTAAGTTAGTCCAAAGGTAATTTTTTTTTTATTGTCCACAAGACATATGACAAAGGAAAGCAGACTGAAATGGACAAAATTTATAACAGAATGGCAGCCACGTGATGGCAAAAGAAATAGAGGTAGGCAAGCTAGAAGATGGACAGATGATATCAAGATGATTGGAGGAACAATCTGGTCCAGAAAAGCTAACAATAGAAAAGAATGGAAGCAGCAGCCTATGTGTCACAGGACACGCTGATCACTGAACCGGGAAACCCGATATATTAGATTTAAGTTAAAACACTATGTTACATGTTAAGTTATTGTTTAGTATCAGCAATAAAGGCTAATAATAAATAATAGTAAAAAGGTTAAAATGCTCAAGTATCATATTGCTGATATGCAAAATTCGTTACATGTTTACACAATATTCTAAAAAATCAATAGTCGTGTTGTTTTTGCTTTATTTCAAGGATGGCGTGAGTGAATATGCAAATAAGTGCGCTCCATTGATTTCTTTTCATATTTTTGTAATAATTGTAAGTGTATTATTGAAAAGCACCAACTTTTATGTTCAAAAGGCATGCATTCATATTACTGGGACTATTGTGGTAAATCTCCGTGTCTCCCAACACTTTTGGTAGATTCATAGAAAAAGTAAATAGGTAAAAATACTCAGTTTTGTCGAGCAGGTACTAGTTGGGTGAGTTAAAAACAGTTTCATCACCGCGTGCAAGTTAGTTTTGTTCAATAGATGTAAAACTCGCCGAGATATTTACCATGTTCATTGTTTTTTTCGAGTAACCGATATTTCGGCGCTGTTACAAGCGTCATGATCACTATGTACTGATCACCGTGTTGTACACCGTGATCATGGATAAAATGGACCACCCCATCTCTTCCCATGCGGTGTCGTACAAGGCGACTAAGAGATAGGGCTGTTTAACATCAGACAGATATATACAGCCTAAACTCATTCTCAGATGCATGGCTCGAGTCAACAATATTGCCCGGAATATGGCAATAGGCTCACCCCCTATTACGTGGGACCGAATTAACACAATGATTTGTGGATTGTGGGTGTTTATTCACCTTTGCCTGACCCTCCATTATATGAATCTATGTAAGTAAATGTGTTGTGAAATCTCCAGAATTCATAAAAACCGTACACGGAACAATATTTGAACATTTATTTACATATTATAACGAGTACCAGAAACTATTATTAGGTACAAATAAACTAGTTTTCTGTGAATAAATAAACTAGTTACTTGTTGTTTGTAACAAATTTATTCAACGAGACATCAAACTACTAAAACTCCATTGATTCACACAGTCTGAGTTTGACCGCTGATTGACTAGTGTGAAGTCAAACATCAGGGCTTGATCTCGGCCTCATGAGCAGATTGAGTTCATTAGCATGAACTTATTTATTTGAGCCTTTAATTTTTAGCCACGTGTTTCCCGGCGGAGTAGAATTTGGACCACCCCATCTCTTCCCATGTGGTGTTATACAAGGCGACTAATGGATAGGGCTGTTTAACATCAGACAGATATATACAGCCAAAACTCAGCCTTAGATGCATGGCTTGAGTCAACAATAGTGCACGAATGAGGCCAATAGGCTCACCCCCTATTACATGCGACTGGAATTAATAATTGGTGAAATGTGGATGTTAATTCGCCTCTGCCTAACCCTTCGGGGATAGAGGCTTGATTATATGTATGTATATATTTTAATTATAACAGTTTGATCTTGGCTTTACGGAAAGGCCGGATTCACGGACCGGAGTGATATTAATTATCATAATTTTATCTTGACCTTATCAGCAGTTTGCTAATATGAACTCCAGTGACACAGTATTACCTTGGCCTCTTATAAAGCCTAAACTATAAGATTCACTGGTGACCTAAACGTGTAGAACAAGGCCTTGAATTAAATACATCGGAAGTTTTGGTCGACGGTTTTCCGAACAAGATTGGTCGTAGCCGGGACTTCCTTTGAAAGGATGCAGAAGGGGTTCTAGTTGTGCAGCGATCCCATTCTAAATATAGATCGGATCGAGGGAGATCTAATTCAAACAGCCTTGGTTATTTAGACCTCAATAACTGGAGTAGTTTAAGTAAAATATATGTAAAACCTAGGATTTTTTCTACTATCCTACTATATATCAATATATGATATAATATATTTAATACGATTCGGCTCGTTCCTGGGGCAAAGGTTGGCTATTGCGATTCAGCGGGGCAACGCAGCTAGCATCATGGGCACCTTTGCGCCGGGAACGACACAGAGTGGGTTGTTCGACGCGACATAATCGCGAATTTGTTTTGTATATTTATGTTTTAATTTAACATGATCGCGAGTTAGTGTCGTGTATAAAAAAAAATAATAATAATAATATAAAAAAAAAATTGATATATATAATATGATATTATCATATATCATATTTACATCATGTT
Source organism: Eilema griseolum (assembly GCA_963662185.1). Classification (NCBI taxonomy): domain Eukaryota; kingdom Metazoa; phylum Arthropoda; class Insecta; order Lepidoptera; family Erebidae; genus Eilema; species Eilema griseolum. The sequence continues at coordinate 24,361,152 of OY759238.1, forward strand.
TATGTAGATTTTTAAATGTGTTGGATAAATTTGAAAATCGAATTTGGACCACCCAATCTCTTCCCATGCGGTGTCGTACAAGGCGGCTAAGGGATAGGGCTGTTTAACATCAGACAGATATATACAGCCCAGACTCAGCTTCAGATGCATGGCTTGAGTCAAAAATAGTGCCCGCATGACGGCAATAGGCTCACCCCCTATTAAGTGGGAACGAATTCAATGATTTGTGAAATGTGGGTGTTATTTCACCTTTGCCTAACCCTTAGCGGGATAAAAGCGTGATTAGATGTATGTGTGTATTTGGATGTTTATTACATAATCTCGCCTTAACAGTTAGTTACGAAATAGATTATAGGCTGGAATAACACACAGGCCTTTTATTCCGGTACTAAGCTCCCAAGGGTTACGAGAAAGGGAAATTATACGAGATTGAATCTGCGGGCTGTTGCCCAAACAAAACAATCATCAACTCCATCCATGTAAGAACCTTCTAATGACTACCAAACTGTTGATTGTGGCACGGGCCGTGTGCTTGTGTGTGTGTGTGTTGTGTGGCACAGCCTACCTGATGGAAAGTGGTCACCGTGGCCTATGGACGCGTGCAAAACCAAGAAAGTCACACTCGTGCTGCTAACCCTGTAAGCATTGAGAGTTTCTGTGCCGTCAGTGTAAAAAGCAAAGCAAGCAGACAAGCTTTTGGTCTTTCCACTGACAGCACAATAACCCTCCAGTGAGCTCTGGCTACCCTACTCACCGCCGGGAACATAACACGAGGTTATTTTGGCCGCGGTATTCTGTAGGTCAGGTGTAATAAAATACTATAAAGCATAAGTGTGTTCTCAATATGTGTAACCTTCTGATGTCGTCGTTTGAGACAATGAAGGCAGGGTGTTCATTCCACAGCCACATTCCTAAGCGTGCAGAAGATAAAGTTCTTGTCACACTACACCACACACACACACGTATGTGTGTGTTCGTGTGGTGCAAACATTGCATAACTTTCACAAGTGGCCTTCATATGGTATAATGAGACAATTTGTCTCATTTTCGACATATTGAAACAAATGGTCTTCATAATAAATTATGTATCATTTGATGACTGAAATGAACAAAACTACTTACTGTTCTTTTTATTGAATTAACTCGGGTATCGGTTCATTCAATTCTAAATTATTAAATGGACTTACACAAATTAGGTAAGAGGTGTCTACTGTTGTTCTTGGACTATGATTCATATCTAACTTCGATACACTCAACTTGCATGATTTACTTCTACTAAACATGGAAACTACAAAAGATTAAATATTTGAATTAAAAAAAATTGAAAAATTTCATCGTTCACTTTCAGTATAGGGCTGCTCTGGTATACATTAACATAACATTTATTAACTATGTAAACATAGTATTTTGTAGCTTCCGTAAAAGCCACATCTGGTAGAGAAAGCATAAAAGAGTGAACCAAGGTCTAAAGAATAAAAATAGAAAAATTAGCTCTACTTTATGGACTTTACAAAATCATTGAATTAATACACATCTATTGAAATGGTGATTGCAAAATCAATAAAAAAAAGCCTTATTCTGCTTAGAAACGTGTCTAATGACGATGATTGAGAAGAGAAGTTTACTAGATTTGAATTAGTTAACAATAGAAAGAACTGACGCAAAAGTACGCCACTACGCTACGCCTGGGGGTGACAGGTGGAGCCGCCTGTCACCCTGGCAGAAGCAGGCCGCGGCGGTGCCGCGCCTGGCGCGTCTCCCCGTTTCCGGGGTCGAGTTGGGGACTCTGTAGTCCCCACACCCGAGAAGAGGGCCAGATCGTGAGAGATGGCCCTGGGTCGGCCGGGGTGCGAGGGATATGCCTGTCAACCTCACCTTCGGCAACCAAAACGACCCACAGGCGGCGTGCGTTTTAGTCGGTTCGAGCCCGACATAACCTCCTCCACCGGCTCCGGTGGGGAGGTATCCGTGGGGATTTTGCGCAAGTAAAAAAAAAAAACGCTAATATGGTGTGTGTTTGAAGCACACATTGCCTTTGTCATACTATATATGGGGACATGTCAAAATTGAAATGTGTGGTATGTTTTTCATTATTATTTTGACGTTATTCTCAGTTGCATTTGAGATTATCTCAGACCCCAGGGCCCCCTAAATCTAGCTTTTGTCAAAGGAACTGCCGACGGACCTGAAACTGCATGACGTAAGATTGCGACAGAGTCTTGTACAATAATCAGTAGGAGTACGGCCTACCGGTGAACTAGGATCGGCCTCAGAAGGTCTTGATAGGACCGCATACACTACGTACAATGTTTGGAATTCTATTAAGACCTAATTATCCACAAGTAATCGAAAGTAAACTCTTCATGCTCCTTCATTAACATACCTATTCCTATAGTACTCAAAACTTTACTGGGAGAGAACTCATATTGAGTTAAGCTTGCCTTAGTACATAATTCCTGCAAAATTTTATGTATCATCTCTATCGTGTGTACAATAATCTGCACTTGACGCCTGGAGCACAGGACTACCTAGTTCAGACACAACTTAGATAAATATCCCTAAGTAAAGACCTCTATAAGACAATTAACAGCACAAATATATATTATACATATCTAATATACCTACCCATGCACAATGTAATAACGCACGATAGATTAAGAACCATGTAAAATACTGTACAACGATTATAAAATAAATTTAGTATTTGATTTTGATTTTTTAATTTTGAATAAAGAATTAAGAATTAAAGGTATACATACTTCCAGTATATTAATCTCTCTGGGACGAAGGCTTCCTTTTGACGGTTTGGGCGGAGGAGGCGGCTCTGGCAGCTCGCCGGCCACCCATCGCAGTTTACGCTCCATTTCACTGCATCTTCTCACTTCACTCACATACCGACGTTGGAAATCGTTGACGTGGGGATTGAGCTGTGAAAAAAGTTAATATTTGAAAATATAACTCAGTATTTGGGACCCCATTAATATCTTATCTATGGAGCTAAGCTAATTTTCCTTCAAGTCGATACACATGCTGAAAAAGTGTGGGTATATAATAGAATTATTTAAAGAAATTTTTCGTAGTTACATAATAATAAATAAATGTTCTATACAACATTCTACACAACGCTATCTAGACCCATGGTAAGCATAGTTTAACTAGCTTGTGTTATGGAATCTAGAATGCGAAACGAGTGATGAAAAAGGATTTTTAAATTTACACTTACATTTTATTGCAAGATTATTTAGGGCCATTACCGGCATCGTCAAGGAAAAGGATCCTTCGGTATCATCTCTAAGGATGTTGCAGTATACCAAAGTGTAGTTTCTGACAGTGCAAACAGATGCTGAAGTATCGTTTTCCTTACCGATTCCGGTAATGTGCGTCAGTTTTAATAAAATATTTTCTTTTAAACGGATTTATTTAAACTAAATAAAGTCACATGCTCTTTGGATCAAATTATTTAACTGCAATTCTACCCATTAATGGATTTATCTGAAAATTGTTACACTTACACCTATCATTTCAAACAATAAACAAAAAAAACAAACAATAAAACAAACATTAAACAGACAAAAGTATAACTTGTTTTCTATGCAATACCCTCTCCTTACAACCGAACTCTGACAATATTTTTGTGTTTTTTTTTATAACATTTAGGTGGCAGACAAGCGCACGGCTCATCTGATGGAAAGTGGTTACCGTGGCCTATGGACGTGTGTAACACCAGAGAAGCCACACTCGCACTGCCGACACTGTAAGCACAGAGTTTCTGTGCCGTCAATGTAGAGAACAAAGCAGGACAAGCCTTTAGTCATCCCACTGACAGCACAAATTCTTCAGTGAGCTCTGGCTACCCTACTCACCGCTGGGAACACAACAAAACGAAGACAAAACTCTGATTTCGCCCGAACAAACAATGTTTTCACGTAAATTGTTAACGTATTTGGCACCCACAGGACAGGCTTTGCCTAGTGTGGGGTCACAGTATAATACTTAACATTGTTACATACTAATTGGCAATAAATGAATTTTTATTTTATTTTTTTATTAATATTATAACCGCGGTATTCTGTATTATGTTCTTGCTGAAGTTACGACGAATGCCCCAGTGTCGAATATTTTCATCTAATATCTCGTTATTTCGAAGATCAATTACAGTTTATCTGTATTTTATTGTAGCCTCGCCTTTCTGACAAGGTCTGTCATAAATGTGACATCTTTTTTCCTCTTATTTTATTACCCTCAGTTATATAGGTACATCGATTCTTGATAGCTCTTGTAATCAGATGCAATTGACTTTTTGATAGTTTAATTCAACACTTGTGCTATTGAACGTGTCTCAATATTACCTTAGTTTTAGAGTTCATATCCTTGGTAATCATTCCTTTTTGAATGACGATTAGGATTATTAGTCTTATTAAGCGGTCCGTATGTTGACAGAGAAAAAATATAAGTAACAGCACCACCATCACCATATTTTTTCCTATCTTAATCAACGTAATAGACTCTTCACAGCTGTATTAGACTCTTCACAGTTTAGAAGCGTGATCGCAGGATTGTCATTACAATTAAGAACAATATAATTCCTAGTATACTGAATGTTAGATATTTTATGTCTCTTCTGATAGCCGCTTTATGAGAATTAACTGCTACATGATCTTAATTTATCTGAATTCAAGACACATTAACTAACTCAAAGCCGCGACTCAACAAATATATTTTCGTGGGATCCAAATAGTTATTTACAACAAATTCCATTTCATTTAGAACTAAATAGTTCGGTACCTCTTTATGCTGTACCATCATCATCCTCCTGCCCTTATCCCAAGATTATTTGGGGTCAGTGTAACATATGTTCCTTTTCCATTCATCTCTAGTTGCAGTCATCAACATTCACTGCCTTCTTAACCATGTCATCTTTCACACAGTCCATCCACCGCATTTTAGGCCTCCCTCTCCCCTTGTAGCCATCCACTTCCATAGTTAGTACCTTCCTTACGACATTACTTTCATCCCTACGCATTACATGCCCGAACCAGGACAAACGATTTCCTCGTAGTTTTTCTATGATTGGTGCTACTCTCAAACTTCCTCTAATATATTCATTCCTAATCTTATCCATTCTTGTCACACCACACATCCATCTTAACATTCGCATCTCGGCTACATGCAACCGTCTTTCATCCGTCACCTTTACTGGCCAACTCTCCGATCCATACAGGACGGCAGGCCGGATCTTGCTGCTGTACCATAAAGACTTAAAATTCTTTACCAACCCTCAGGTTTCCGTCTTTGTGCCCATAATATTCGGTGGGGTGAGGTCGACCCGCGTGTCGTTCTGATATCTTTTCCACAACCCATAATAAACTACTGCAGGAACAAAAAATAGCCAGATCTGTTATTCCGGTCTATAATCTATTCCTATCTTAGGGTTGTGCCGTATTTATCTCTATAAAAGATACCCATCGAATTGAGAACTCCTCCTTTTTTTAAGTTGGTTAAAATTCATTGCACATCGATCAGCCATTTGAGCATATTTGTGTCAAGAATATTTTCACAAATTATTACATTTAGGGCTTAGATGTCACCTGCACACGGAGCAGAGGATACGATCAAGAAACAAGCGGTTCGGAGACTCTTTCCTTTGCCGCATCACTAAGACCTGGAATTCTTACCAGCTCACGTGTTTTTTTTCCTAAAAGCCCGGGTCCCCTCTTTCCTGAGACTTGTCTTTATCTTACCATCAAGCGAGGTGAAGTCAAGTCGGCGTGTCCTAGATAAAAAAAATGTATTCCCTTACTGGGGTGATCTACAGGTCTGTGGTTTCGTATTTGCAGACTTTGTAATGAAACATTTTTTTGTGTTATTAGTTTGAAATGTTTATTTCTAATTCATTTAGATATTAATTTTAAATTTTTATTAATTTTAATTTTGATTTTCTTGTGATTTTGATAATTTAGATATTAATTTTTGATTCTGAATGTCATTGTAATTTTATTTTTATAATTTGTGTATGGTCCTACAGAATACCGCTGTTATAATAACTTCATGTTGTGTTCCCAGCGGTGAGTAGGGTAGCCAGAGCTCACTGGAGAATTTGTGCTATCAGTGGGATGACTAAAGGCTTGTCCTGCTTTGTCCTCTACACTGACGGCGCAGAAACTCTGTGCTTACAGGGTCGGCAGCGCGAGTGTGACTTCTCTGGTGTTACACACGTCCATAGGCCACGGTAACCACTTTCCATCAGGTGGGCCGTGCGCTTGTCTGCCACCTTAGTGGTAAAAAAGCCGTCTTTATTTTCTCCGTCTATGTTATTAATGGCAGTCATGTGATGTTACCAGTGCTGTATTATTTAATAGGTTAAAGCGTCGTTAGCAGTAGATTAACACTGTATGCTCAGAGGTCGTCATGTCAAACGGTCGCCTCTGCGTGGGTACTGGTTAACAGGATTAATTTAGTGGTACATTCTTTATACTTCTCGATAATTCCATGCTATAAAACATGAATGTGTATGTTATTTACCCGCTTGCGGCTAAGTAAGGAAGGTAATGTGTAACCTAAAAACCTAAATATATGCCATCATTATCACATGGCTACTTTTTGGGTTAGTCGCTATTACCCTTTTTTTGACGTGCGGAAATCTACTCGGATATAATTATAATTTTTTTTGTTTGTTTTATAAAGAATACTAGCTGACCCAGCAAACGTTGTTATGCCATGTATTTTTATTTCAACAAAAATAACTTATTTACTAATGTAAGTGTGCGGCGATTTACTAATAATCGAAAGATAAAAATCGCGATAGAAAAATAGGGGATGATCGTAGAGGGTTGAAAATTCAGGGTTGTATGTATTTTTGTATGCTGTGTCATAAAAAAATAAAAACAAAAAATTTTGCCTAAAAAATAAAAAAAATAATTTAGGGGTGGACTACCCTTAACATTTAGGGGGATGAAAAATAGATGTTGGCCGATTCTCAGACCTACTCAATATGCTCACAAAATTTCATGAGAATCGGTCAAGCCGTTTCGGAGGAGTTCAAGTTCGAACACCGTGACACGAGAATTTTATATATAAGAGATTAAAATCGAAATTACTAATATTCCCACTAGCCCCTCCAGCTAAGCTAAATTGTTAGTGTTAGGAGTGGGTTCACATTGGTAGTGTAATGGCCAGGTTTCGAACCCGGGACCTCTCGATCGTAAGGCCGTCGGGTGGTTATGTTGGGCTCGAACTGACTAAAACCGCACGGCCGTCTTGGGTCATCTGTTGCCGAGGGTGAAGTAGCCTCTGGCATATACCTCGCGCACCCGACTGACCCAGGGCTATAGAAGGCCCATCGGGTGTGGGACAACGGCGTCCCCATCTTTCCCCAGAAAAATTCGGAGAGGCACTAATCGCGCCGCCTTCTCGACCTGCTTCTGCTAGAGTGACAGGCTCCACATGTCGCCCCCAGGCCTGCACTCATGGAGGACGGAGGTCATTTAATGACATCCGATGCCAGAGTCGCCTACGCGCATTGCGGGCTATGCGAGACGGTAGGGACCTAAGTCTCGATAACCCCCGAAAATTGTTTATAGTGTGATTTTTTTTTATTTTAAAACCGAAACGAATTGGGGGGAATCGTGAACAGAGGGGAACTCTACTTTTTATACCGAATATTTTTTCACTGTGAGTCGCGCGAAAGGGATTTTTCAAATACATACTAGTTCTTTTTCTGCTATGGCGAAGCAAAAGGAGGGATATGGTTTTGACAAACTATGTATGTATGTATGTAGGTTCATCCGTTCCCCCATAGCTCCTCAATCATCACGCAAATAATGACTTTCGCTTGTTTTGGAAACACACCAACAGGTTGCAGTGTCGGCCAGGGCAGCCCGTGAGCATTGAGGGGGTGAGTGAGCAAACGAGAATCGCCAATTTGTTTGTCGATCACTTTACGGTTAAATCACCGCTCGGGTCGTCACAGTCTTCGCTGAATATTGAGCCCGGTGTGGTAAGAAGGATTTCATTTTCAGTTAAAGACATAACCACCGTTATTAAAGGTATGTCTAGAGGTAAATCTCCCGGCCACGACCACAGTATTGAGCATCTCAGGTTTGCTGGTCCGCACTGGTTTTTATTGTTTAACAGCTGTCTGAGTCACGGCTATATGCCGTCTGATATGATGCGTACGATAGTCGTGCCAATAGTAAAAAACAAGACGGGTGATGTTGCGGACAAGAACAACTATAGACCTATTTCATTGGCCACTATTTTATCAAAGGTGTTTGACAGCGTGCTTAATACACAGTTAAATAAATTCATTAAAGTGCATGACAATCAGTTCGGGTTTAAACCGAAGTTGTCAACAGAAAGTGCCATACTGTGTCTTAAGCACGTTGTTTCTTACTATACGGAGCGCAAAACGCCAGTCTTCGCATGTTTCCTGGACCTGTCGAGGGCATTTGACCTGGTCTCCTACGATATTCTATGGGAAAAGCTTGAAAATTTAGTGTACCGGTAGAACTCGTAAATATATTTAAGTATTGGTACGGTAACCAGGTCAATAGCGTGAGATGGGGAGGGGCACTATCCGAACCATACGAATTGGAGTGCGGGGTGAGGCAGGGGGGGGTTATCTTCACCCACGCTCTTCAATCTGTATGTAAACGATCTGATAGAGGAGCTCAGTGGTGCCACTGTCGGTTGCTGCATAGACGATGTCTGCGTCAATAACATCAACTACGCGGACGATATGGCACTGCTGAGTGCATCTGTCTGTGGCATGCGGTCTCTGGTGGCCAAATGCGAATCGTACGCCCTCTCACACCGCTTGACCTATAATGTAAAAAAAAGTCAAGTTATGGTCTTTGGGGCCGCGAGTTAACAATATGCTCAAATACCGCCGATTATGCTCAATAATCAACCTATGCAAAGAGTATATAACTTTAAATACCTTGGGCATGTGTTGACTGCCGACCGCAAGGACGACCAGGACATTGAGAGGGAACGAAGGGCGCTGTCAGTGAGAGCAAATATGCTGGCCCGCAGGTTTGCACGCTGTTCACGAGAGGTCAAACTCACACTTTTCAGAGCTTTCTGTGCCTCGTTCTATACGTGCTGCTTGTGGGCCAGGTATACTCAAAAAGCTTACAGTGCCCTTAGAGTACAGTATAATAACGCCTTCAGGGTGCTGTTGGGGCTACCTCGCTTCTGCAGTGCATCAGGGATGTTCGCAGAGGCTTTTACGCAACGATGAGGAAGAGATGCGCGTCCTTGGTGCATAGGGTGCGGGCGAGCGACAACAGCATCCTGAATATGATCGCGCGAAGGCTGGACTGCCTCCATGTAAACCATTGCTGTGCCATAGCGGGAGGGTTGGTACAGCAATGGCCCTTGTAATACTATAATAACTATTAATAATATACTAACCTAGATATAAGTGATACTAACAAAGATGAACCACTGTTGTTTTTAAATAAATAAATTATTCATTCATTCATTCATTCATTTATTAGATCTGGACAAAATTCTAGGGAAACCTGGCATACAAGCACAGCTATCTTAGATTTTTCTAGTTTAATACTTTTTAGAATGTGATTTTTCAGTAGTCAGGTTTTAGTTTTAAACACATTAAAAATATACATCTTAGAAATTTATTTATTATCACTGGTTTTAAATTTTGTTGTCTTTGTCAAATTGAGAATTACTTATTGGTTCTCCATCTTGTATGAATAATACACTATCGGTTACAGTCTGTAAATAATAGATAATAATAAAGAGATACTGCATAGCAATATCTCAGGAGAGGTCACCAATCAATTTATATTTAGTTGAAAGTGAACAGATGACATAAGAGCATACGTTGTGGGGTTATAAAGATAATTATGAAATGATTACACAAACGTATGTAATCATTTAATCACTTGAAGTGCGTGAATATATAACTATCCCCCTATAGAAGTAGTAGAATTGAACATAACATAAACTCACGCCTATATCCCCGAAGGGGTAGGCAGATGTGCTAGCACCCACATTTCGCCAGTTTATGTTTAGGTCCCAATGTAATGGTGGCGAGCCTATTGCCATTAACTGGGCACTTATAAACCTGCGATAAATACACACAAACAAACAACAACTTCGAAAAGCATCGAAAAGTCATTGGTGTGTGCCATGGTAAACCTGGGATCGAACCCGAGACCTCGTCTCAGCAGTCCATTACCCATACCACATACCGCGGTTTGAACTGAATTGAACAGAATAATCAATTTACTCTGTTAGACCAGTCCCTTAAAGAAGGAATGCTCTGACTTCTGAGTTACCAAGTCCTGTCTTAAGTGTTCCATATTTTCCTCTACAACCATCTTGGGGCGACAATGGGAGCCATCTAGCGATAGTCGTACGAACTATAAAACATTTAAGACATGAATTAATAGTTCAGTGGTCAGAGGTCAGAGCAAATCCCCTGTAAGGAACTGGGCGTAGTTTTAAGTCCCGTCTAAGTGGTTCCCGTGACCTAGGGACGTATGCAACACCAGGGGCGTTACACTCATGCTGCCAACTCTGAAGAAACCTTCTAATGCTTTTCTTGAAGAATCCCATTTTGTATATTATGTATAGCATAGTAATACATACATTTAATCACGCCTTTATCCTCGGAGGGTTAGGCAGAGGTGAATTAAAACTCACATTTCACCAATCATTACATTTAGTGCCATTAATAGGAACTCAAGCTATGCATCTGAGGCTGAGTCTAGGCTATATATATTATATATCTGTCTGATGGTAAACAGCCCTATCCCTTAGTCGCCTTGTACAACACCGCATGGGAAGAGATGGAGTGGTCCAAATTCTACTCTGCCGGGAACCACGCGGCTGATAGCATAGTAATGAGTGTGTAAATTCCACATAGTCTTTAGTGCTGTGACTAAGGTTTTACAGGTTAATATTAAAAAAGCACTGTATAAAAAATAAATACACCGACCGTAAGCAGGTGAGATTCATACATAAACATCATCATCATACCAGCCACACACCGTCCACTGCTGAACATAAGCCTCTCCCATAGACTTCCAGAATGACCGATCTAAAGCAGCCCGCATCCAGCACTTCCCGGCGACCTTGATGAGGTCGTCCTTCCACCTGGCCGTTGGGCGTCCTACGCTACGTTTGGCCGTACGTGGTCGCCATTCTAGAACTTTTTTGCTCCATCGGCCATCTGTTCTGCGCGCTATACGTAACATACGTATGAGTGACCTGCTTGCTTGCCATCCTATCCTCACACACTTCACGAGTTTCATCTACTGTCATTAAATCTTTCACACAAGCTCGCCGGTTGCGTTTGACCTGCCCTTTTTTCACTACATCGTCAATTAGATCAGTGTATGGTCTGCAGGTGAGATGTTTAGCACACTGTTGACTGATGACGCTTGGAGGATCTCGCTTTACCAGTCAGGTTTAGTAAATAGCAGTTTATTGTCGAACAGGTGAGATATTTGTGTCAGCATCATGTGCAGTGCAAACTTTCATCGGATAATGAACTTAAAATGTTAGCCGAAGGTTTGAAAAATACCTTTATTTCAATTTTATTTGATTCAATTATGTTTTTTCAATGTGAAGATCGTTTGTATACACAGCGTTTAGCATCTTTTGATGGCGACTGTACATGTAAGTACGGACAACGACAACAATCGACTGCTACGCAGGGGGCGCGGGTTTCAATCCCGCTCAATGCAAATATTTAAACGCATGAAAATGTATATTTGCATTGGTCTGGGTGTTTTTATGTATGACATGTATGTACTTAGAAAAAAAAAGTATCTAAATATATTTATCTACACTGTAGATCCCATAACAAGCTAGTTAAGCTATGTTTACAATGGGTCTAGATAACACTGTGTAGAGTGTTGTGAAAAATAATAATAAATAAATAATTTTGTTATCATTAGTTCCCGAAATCAGCGAGCATGTATGAAACACAAAATTTGAAAATAAAAGAAGCCAAATCTGGATGCCAGAGACGTAGCAAGTGGAATACTATGGTCTCTGTCTACCCCACTGGGCAAGAAGCATGACTGTTTGTATATTAAGAGTGAAAAGAGTCTTCGTCTATAATTCAATTATCGGATACAAATCCATAATGTAAAGCAATTACCACTTCATGGCTAACATTGTGAACATTTTATTTTGTCGCGTACATTCAGTAACTAAATTAATCATCACAATTAATGTACTCCATGACATCAACAACTATTTGCAACGGAGCACTTATAACTTTTAGAGGCCACTTTATAGACTTGTTGACTTGTTTCTGCTTCTGTCCTTACGTAGAGTTAGCAAAGGAGATAGGTAGTTATACACCCTTTTACCCGACTGCGGCGAAACATACATATATTATATTTTATTTTATTTTACAATTTTAGGGAAACTTACAGCTAAAAAAGGTTCAATATATTATATAATTAATAGTATGAAGGCCAATTATCAGTTTCCACATTTAGGTATTGTTACATCTTTACATGCTAATGCTCAAAAAACTCTCAAGACAAATTAAGTTATTTTAGAAATTAGGAAACTATATTAGAGATAATGGAAATCATTCAAAGTATTGACCACATAGTGCTTTCTTCATTCTAGTAACACTAGTGCAAAACAAATCCAAATCAACCTCCCGACATGCCACATTAAAAGAACGACATGCTCGCAATAGCTATGAATGTTGTCTATATATAGTTATATATGTATGTAGATTCATCTGTTCATCATCATCAATTACTTATTAGAACCGGTCTGGAACTGGCTATATGATCAGTCACTGAATATAGTGTGGCGCCTTCTAGCGGTCATAAAGTACTGTGTTAAAAAATAAATACATACATACATATAATCACGCTTTTATCCCTAAAGGGTTAGGAAGAGGTGAATTAACACCCACATTTCACCAATAATGGTATTCGGTCCCACGTAACCGGAGGTGAGCCACGTATTGACGTATTCCGGGTACTATTATTGACTCGAGCCATGCCTCTGAGGCTGAGTCTGGGCTGTATATATCTGTCTGATGTTAAACAGCCCTATCCCTTAGTCGCCTTGTACGACACCGCATGGGAAGAGATGGGGTGGCTCTAGTTCTACTCTGCCGGAAACCACGCGGCAATTTGATATAAATATGCCGTATTTAGCATCAACTGAAAGGGCTGCATTAACACATTTCAAATATGTATATATATATACCTATTACTTGCCCTCAAATAATATTATAAATAAAAAATAACTTTAAAACTAAGCCGTGGTCACATGCCACTTAGTCTAACAGAACAATACATTCTACGAAAAAGTGGCATACGACAGCTGTCTTTGATATTTTCTTGTTGAATACTTTTTAGAGCGTAATTTTTCAGAAGTCGGGTTTTAGTTTTAAACTAATTTTTTTTATTTAAATACAGCTATATATAAACAGGTTTTTTTTTATACCACTTAGTTGGCAGACAAGCACACGGCCCACCTGATGGAAAGTAGTTACCGTGGCCTATGGACGTCTGTAACACCAGAGGAGTCACAGTCGCGCTGCCAACCCTGTAAGTACAGAGTTTCTGTGCCGTCAGTAAAAGACAAATCAGGACAAGCCTTTAGTCTTCCCACTGACGGCACAAATTCTCTAGTGAGCTCTGGCTACCCTACTCACCGCTGGGAACACAACACGAAGTTATTATAACCGCGGTATTCTGTAGGGCGGAGGTACTTCCCCAGTCGGACTGCTCAATCGGGCGGATATACCGCCGTGTCCTACCTCCTTAATATGGTACAGGTGATTACTTATCTCCTTTACCGTGTGTAATTCAGTAGTTTACTCCAATGTCATTCAATTTTTTTTTACTGAGCGTAAAATCCTCACGGATAACAACCTACCGGAGCCGGTAGGAACCGACAAAAACGCATGCCGACTGTGTGGGCCGCAGGTTGCCGGAGGTAAGATTATCTGAGCCATATCCCTCTCACCCCAGTCGGTCCAGATACTGTTATTCAACACTGGTTTTTGGGACGTGATATGAAAGTATGGTGACGCGAACTTTTATATCAACAAGGTTTCGATGAGCTCTTACAATTAGTCCCGGGTCCTTTTCTACAGGACAACACTAGTGCATAACAGATGTCACCCATATACGATGCACATCAAGAATCAAGCGGTTTTTTTACACCACTTAGGCGGCAGACAAGCACACGACCAACCTGATGGAAAGTGATTACCGTGACCTATAAACGTGTGCAAAATCAAGGGAGTCACACTCGGGCTGCCAACTTTGTTAGCATAGAAAGTTTCTGTGCCGTCAGTGTAAAAAACAAAGTAGGACAAGCTTCCCACTGACAGTACAAAAACTTTCCAGTGAGCTCTGACTACCCCACTCACTGCCAGGAACACAACACGAGGTTATTATGGCCGCGGTATTCTGTAGGGCGGTGGTTATTCTGTACTTTCCCACTCGGACTGCTAAATCGGATGAACTCTTTACTTTGTCGCACCATACAGTGTGAGTCTGTAATGGTGACTCTCTTTCTTGAAAATTTGCCCTTAGCTTACCAACAGGCGAAGAAAATTCATATTAACGTGTTGTACATACATACTGATGATTCTGATGAGCTCTTCCAATTAGTTCCACTCTCCCCTTTCCTACACAGGATAACACGTGCTGGTCTTTGATGTCACCAGCACACGATGCAGGACATCCGATCAAGAACCAAGCGGTTCGGTGACTCCTTCCTCTGTCGCACCATTAAGGCCTGGAATTCATTACCAGCTCGCGTGTTTCCTTCTTCCTACAGTCCCGGGTCCTTTAAGCGGGGCGTGAAAAAGCATATGATGAGGCCGTGAAGCTGAGTGTCACCATTATCACATGGTATGTGTAAGTAATGGTGTCCCTCTTTTCTGAGACTTTGTCTTCAGCTTACCATCAGGCAAGGCGAAGTCTAATTGACGTGTTGTATTTAAAAAATAAAAAGAAACATACATAATCACGCTTTTACGCCCGGAGGGTTAGGCAGAGGTGGATTGACACCCATATTTCACCAATCATTGTATTCGGTCCCACGTAACAGGAGGTGAGCCTATTACGACTTTATAAAAAAATGATTTATATTCCTTCAAAACATTCATGTCCTTCTAACTAATTGCAACAGTATGTGTGTGCGACCCATTTTAGTTTTGTCAACGATTACAGTTGATACTAGTATGATCTATGATGATTGCTTAATAGCCTAAGGACGGACGCAACATTGTGTCTAGACGGCTCATCTGGGCAATAAGGGTCATAAAGGATTGTGTAACCGTTTGTCGCTTTAGCCATTATGATTTTATATGTACGGATACTGTAACAATGTGAAAAAAATAGAAGGAGTATTAGATATTCTTTAATTCGTCGTCTTCCTCTCTCTCTCTCTCTCTCTCAGATGGGATTAGCTTTCTAGCCTCTGCAAAGCGACAAATATCGTGGAGCGACTGCAATCTGAGTTAATAACTCACTGGTAATGTGCCTTTCAAAACGATGCTTTGTTTTAATTTCTTGAAAAACTTGACATTGGTGTCTCGCCATTAATAATTTTATAAAAAATTCTAACTAATCCCACTCTCTCTTTTCCTACACAGGACAACACGTGAAGGGCTTAGATGTCACCCGCAAATGATGCAGAATATACGAGTCAGAACCAAGCGGTTTCGGAGACTCTTTATTTATCGCACCACGAAGACCTGGAATTCATTACCAGTTCACGTGTTTCCTACTTCCTACGGTCTCGGGTCCTTTAAGCAGGGCGTGAAAGCTGAGTGCCGCCATTGTAACATCCTACCCTCTTTCCTGAGACTTTGCCTTTAGCTTTACATCATGCGAGGTGAAGTCAAATTGCCGTTGCTTGCATTTCACATTTTTGGTTGTACTTACCTTGTCTTTATGTACCTATTCATATTGTGACTTCAAATATATCTAGATATCGAAAAAACCAGTTTGCCTAATCTATCATGTAACGCCATAGGCTGCGTTGTTTCCTTAGCCATTATAATATTGGCATTGTTTTTCATCGATAAGCAGGGTGTGTATATGAATGTAGGTGTCTCAGATAACTGATGGGTGTCCGTCGAAAGCGTTGTCAATATACTTTACCCAAATATTGGACTCGTTTTACATATCTTTTTTTTTTTTTATTCTAGCACCTTTCGCCAAGTGACATCCTATAAATGTTATTTTCAAACTATCGCGGTGTGAATTCATAATTAAACAACGGTCACGGATCCGTTGCAGTGCCCATGATCACGACTTGACTAGCTTACGAGCGTCGAGAGGTATACGGGGAACATTTTTGGTATGCCTACCTACCATAACTTTTATTATGAATGGTTAAGCTGGCGACACACCACACTCACTATGTCAGTTTAGGGAAGATGAATTACAAAACACAGTTCCGTTAAAAACTGACATAGTGAGTGTTATGTGTCGCCAGCCTTACCGTTCATAATAAAAGTTATGGTGGATAGGCGCACCCAAAATGTTCACCGCATACTTCTCGACGCTTGCAAGCTAGTCAACTCGTGATCACGGGTGCTGCAACGCATCCGAAACGTCGGCAGAAATAGTAAGTTCCATGATGTATCGCGAAAAATTCCGAACAGTTGCATAACTATAACATCCTATTAATATTAAAATTATAATTCAAGTTTTAAATAGTTCTATATATATTCTAGTTTGACTATTTCATGAAAGGAAAATCAATCAGGGTTAAAAGAGATAGAGAGAGAAAGAAAGAAAAAGAATGGTGCAAAAAGCAACGGAAGTAAGGTACCCCCTACCTGCTTTCCTACAACCCGTAAACAGGATACAGCCACTTAACGTCGATATTAACTGGAGGGTGGTACTGCCGATAAATTTATTGATCCTTTGTTATGGACGACTAAATTATGCGTGACGTTTACGAGTCACGTTTTAATTACATCGTATTGAGAATATCTTAAAACTTATCCAAATAACATCTGTGAATGTCAAGAGCTCATAAATAAACATAAGCACAGACTAATTAAGCAGTGAATGTTGAATGTTAAATGATAGGACATAATGCACTGATATTTAATGTTAAGATCTTTTGTAATACATATGTTTCACAACGTAATACATAAACAAATGAATAAATGACATTATCAAGACGCACTTCCGACTTTTATTTTTATATAGAACACCTCAATTAGACTTCGCCTTGCCTGATGGTAAGCTGAAGGCAAAGTCTCAGAAAAGAGGGTCACCATTACTTACACATACCGTGTGACAATGGTGACACTCAGATTGACGGCCTCATCATATGCTTTTTCACGCCCCGCTTAAAGGACCCGGGACTGTAGGAAGAAGGAAACACGTGAGCTGGTAATGAATTCCAGGCCTTAATGGTGCGACAGAGGAAAGAGTCACCGAACCGCTTGGTTTCCGTAAAGCACTGCACAAGAAAAATGTCTTGTGCAGTGCTTTACGGAAACCAAGTAGTAGCTATTTATTGTCCTGGTTCGGGCATGTAATGCGTAGGGATGAAAGTAATGTCGTAAGGAAGGTACTAACTATGGAAGTGGATGGCTACAAGGGGAGAGGGAGGCCTAAAATGCGGTGGATGGACTGTGTGAAAGATGACATGGTTAAGAAGGGAGTGAATGTTGAAATGACTGCAACTAGAGATGAATGGAAAAGGAACACATGTTGCGCCGACCCCAAATAATCTTGGGATAAGGGCAGGAGGATGATGATGATGACATATTCTTATTGATAAAAAAAGACATTTGAAGTGATTTTTATTTAGCAAATAACACTAATAAATATACAATTTGACAATGAATACTCGATTTTATCGCCATCATGGTGACCCATTTTCCTGATTTCATCCGAGCCTGAGGTAAATTCGGAGCTTAGGGTCCGCCTTCCAGCTCTTCCTCCTCCACTTTACATGGTCTTCAGCATTCATGGTAGTGAGACCACTGGCACGCATATGGCTTTAATTTTTGTAAACTTCGGGCCGCGTGGTTCCCGGCAGAGTAGAATTTGGACCAACCCTTCTCTTCCCATGCGGTGTCCTACAAGGCGACTAAGGGATAGTGCTGTTTAACACCAAACAGATACATACAGCCCAGACTCAGCCTCAGATGCAAGGCTTGAGTCAAAAATAATACCCGGAAGAAAGCAATAGGCTCACCCCCTATGACGTGGGATGGAATTTAATGATTGGTGAAATGTGGGTGTTAATTCAACTCTGCCTAAACCTCCGGCAATAAAGGCGTATTTATATGTATGTAAACTTAGGGCACGTCGTAGTAGCGGCGATAAGACCCATCATGGGATAGTGGCTAGATAGACCACACGGCAGTCTCTCGTACCGTCTGATGCAGATTATTACGGAGCACGGGTGCTTCGGGCAGTATGGAGAAGGAGCCAACGTTGGAGTGCCATCACTGTGACGCGAGCGACGACTCGGTGCAGCACACGCTTATCAAGAGTCCGGCGTGGGAGATACCGAAATGGGAGCTGATGGCCGCCATAGGAATGAAAGAGAGATACCCCTCCCGCCGGTGGGGGAGGTTATATCGTACTTAAACCGACAAAAAAAAATCTAAACTTGATTAACAAACTATTCGAATAATCAAATAGGCAAATAGATATCTTCTACATGTTCCTACGTGTTGACCGATGTAACTTTGTGATAACCTCTTACGCCAGATGGTATAAAAGTATATTAGACGGTTACCTAAGGTCTAACTATAAATTAATCTCTGTCACGCCCACTTAGTTCTAAACTGAACCATCGTTCATATGCCAGGGTAACCTTCATGTTAACTTCATTTATAAATCAGCAGGTTAGGTACGTCTGAATTAAATACGAGCGGCGCTGGGTGCAATCAATAGTGAGCTGTAGTCACGAATAACATGGACACTCCCTGCCTTCGTGTCTGTGACACGCGAAATCAAGGGGAGTCAGGCCGGCCTAAATATTAAGTTGAGACGGAAGCATCTTTTGTCCTTGTCATTTGATTATGTTGACCTAAAATTAGAATTAATTTCGTAAACTTATATGATGGAAACTTTGTGGAGATTATGACGAAAAAAATATTAGAACGATCATTCATCTTTAAAACAGTTTTAGCTGAAATTGTAAAAATGTTTGGAAGAATGAAGGAAGAGGGTCTTAGGAGTAGAGGTAGGCCCAAGAAATAATGGATTGATTGCGTGAAAGAAGACTTGGCAAGGAAGTGAGTAACTGAAGCAATTGCATCAGACAGAAATGTATAAAGGAGAATGATATATTGTGCCGACCACAAATATTTGGGACAAGGCCAGGTATCGCACCCGCACAGCGAAGTATCGCCGCGAGCAAGGTGGCGAGCATAAGAACTCTAATTCCCAGGGCCACCACCAGCTCCCGTCTCGGCGTCCCCCACGCCGGACACTCCGTCAGGGTCTCTCCCATCGGAGCCGGTGGAGGAGGTTATGTCGGACTCGAACCGGCTAAAACGCACGCCGCCGGTGGGTCGTTTTGGTTGCCGAAGGTGAGGTTGACAGGCATACCCCTCGCACCCCGGCCGACCCAGGGCCATCCCTCATGATCTGGCCCTCTACTCGGATGTGGGGACTACAGAGTCCCCAACACGTCCCCGGAAACGGGGAGGCGCGCCAGGCCCGCCACCGCCGCGGCCTGCTTCTGCCAGGGTGACAGGCGGCTCCACCTGTCACCCCCAGGCCGGCAGATTTTGAATCTAAGTTAAAGGTATTCATAAGAAATGACTCATCTACCTGTAGCCGTATTTCAATATTTACAACTTCGTTCCGTAGTATATAAACTTTACTATTGTACTATTAACATAATAATGGTGAGCTGACATTTATCACTTCATAACGCAGTACGTCATAAAGAACCAGATGTGGTGAAGTGGTACTTTGGCAGTTTTATGAGTCTGTTTATTAACCTGGATGGTGTTTATATTTTCAGTCAGTTATCCTCAAACAGTAAATAACAATGACATATTGGCAACATATATTTATATATATTTAAATAGGACACGCCAACTTGACTTCACTTCGCCTGAGGAAAGAGAGTCACCATTACAGACACTAAGTAATGTTACAATGGTGGCACTCAGCTTGGCGGCCTTAACAGATGCTTTTTCCGCCCCGCTTAAAGGACCCGGGACTGTAGGAAGAAGGAAACACGTGAGCTGGTAATGAATTCCAGGTTTTGGTGGTGCGGCAAAGAAAAGAGTCTCTGAACCGCTTGGTTCTTGCTCGTCTATTCTGCACAGTGTGAGGGTGACAACTAAGCCCTGCACGTGTTATATAGCTATCTTAATCATCATACAGAGGTATTTTTCTGGTTGTATCCGACGTTGAGGTAGATTTGGAGCGCATGATCCACCTTCCGACCTTTCCTTCTCCATTTCACATGTCACCCTTTTTTTTTTACGTGCGCAAAATCCCCACGGATTCCTCTTCACGACATGTCACCCTCTGCGACTACTTGGGAGAAGCTATGATAACTTATAAATTTTTGCTCAACATTATCCATTAGTGATTTTTAAATTGCATCCAGAGTTTGCACTTAGAGGGGAAATATTTAAACCGTAATAGTGTTTTTGTCTGTGGTTTGACTATGGGAACCTATTCCTATATAAAGTAGCCTGTGTGTTCCAGAATATAATTATCCCTGTTCCAAATTTCAGCTAGATATAATCAGCCGTTAGAGCGTGATTGAATAACTTTCACATTTATAATATTTGTGGGATTAGTAACATTTTTAAGAAAATTAAAATCCTCTATACCCTACGTAAAACATGTAGAGAGCAGCGGGAGCGGCAGCGGAAGCAAAGGAGGATCGTAAGCCAAGCTGCCCGCGTACTGAGGCAACTCGAGTGTTGGAGGTTGATGAACGACCTCCGCCCCCCATGAGCGTAGGCCTGGGGGTGACGGGTGGAGCCACCTGTCACCCTGGCAGAATCAGGCCGCGGCGGCGGTGCGCCTTGCGCGACTCCCCGTTCCCGGGGACGAGTTGGGGAGGGGAGGGATGATGGATCGACAGGGGTGCGAGCGAAATGCCTGTTTACCCCACCTTCGACCAAAAATGACCCACAGCGTCGTGCGTTTTAGTAGGTTCGAGTCCGACAAAACCTCTCCCACCGACTCTGATGGGGATATCCGTGGGAAGTTATCGCACGCAAAAAAAAAACGTGTATGGTACTCTGTACTTTGATAAAAGAGGGGAAACGATGGACCCGAAAAAGTGGATCATCTTCCGCTCACACTCATTTATGCTCATAATGTATTTAAAGGGAAACTTATTTTTAATTTGTCGAACATATTAGAATGAACTTCATAATGCTTTCAGCAAAAACCTATCGAATAATTTAGGTAGGTAGAGTTTTTAGTGGATTCTATCGCCATTAATTTGGTATTATTTACATTTAGCCCGACATTTTGCTACCGTTCAGCAGCAATGGTCGCGGGGTGATTGAATAGTGGATTGAATTCGTTAAAAAAATGGAAATTCGCGTAAACTCTTAAATGTATCATAATCAATATAATGCTGATACTCACATCTCTGAACTGCGCAATTCCAGCCTCTCCCAGCTCATACATGGACACATAAGCAGCCTCAGGTTGGACGAACAACTGGCAAAGCACCATCTCCTCACTCCGAAACATGGAGCCCATGGTTGATTTTGTATCTGAAAAGAACAGTACATTTAATTATTCAATTTCCATACTCTTAAACTTTATTTTAAGAAAATTTAAGTAAAATCAGAAGGTGGATCCCCTGTTAGGAGGCTAACACTTTGAAGTGATCGTTGGGGATGTCATCGTTCAACTGGTTCGACATTCAAGGTACGATTCCGAAGCCAACTGTATATAAAACTGCACATACAGCAGATATGCGTAATACTTTGCGGCTTCTTAACGCGAACCACAACGTGGACAGCTGCGCGTACATTATGCGCAAGCGCTGCACATCGGCCTTCATGCGCCTCCGCGGCAGTTGGCTACAGATTCTTTTTTCTTACCTTATTTATACTACTTAGGTGGCAGACAAGCAAACGGCCCACTGATGGAAAGTAGTGGCCTATGGACACGTGCAAAACCAAGAGAGTCACACTCGCGCTGCTAACCCTGCAAGCATTGAGAGTTTCTGTGCCGTCAGTGTAAAAGACAAAGCTGGAGAAGCTTTTGGTCTTTCCACTGACTGCCAGAAAACCCTCTAATGAGATTTGGCTACCCTACTCACCATTCATGCCATAAAGGTATGAGTATGTCTGCACTTTCTTATATTGTTGTATATTTACCTAATTACTAACATTACATTGTAAGGAAAATGTTTACCCACAAGCGTCGTGCGTTTTGGTCGGTTCGAGTCCGACTTAGCCTCTCCCACCACTCTCGATTTGGACTCAAGTCAAGACGAAATAAACATTTATTATAATTAGGTATATTACTATTATTACTGGTCCTCTTTATCCATATCGAGATTTTTAACAAATAATGTATCTAATGTATGTGCTTCATGCGTTAGTAGTTGTCGTATGCAGTCTGCTTCGGAATCATGTGTTCCTTACCCAAAAGTAAAAGCAAAACCCTATTACTAAGACCACGGAATCCATTGTCTGTCATCAAGTGGCTCTATCTCATGAACTATAATAGCTAGATAGTTTAAATTTGCACAGACAGCTGAATAATGTAATATGTTCGAGATTCCCAGTCATGATCGGTGGTGGTTCACACCACTTACCGATCGCAAAACACTACTTATCGCAAGAAAGCGCTTGCACAGTCAAGATTACAAAGGTACTTGTGTAATGATATTGTCAATAATGACTCACTTATATTGTTTTGTAACAAATTATGTGCAAATCTGAAGCTGAAATCACCCTTTGTTGTTTATACTAAGAATTTTATACCACCATTTGAATTTTCATTGCGATTTTTCAGTTGTATTCAAAGTCAGTAAACACACACACAGCAATATAATATATAATAATTGTGTACAGTCACTCCTCACACGCAAATATTTCTGATCATCAAACGATTTTTATTTCAGGTTGTTGGTGCATCTGGCTAGGGGGTGTCCTACCTTCCGTTTGCCTTCTCGCGGTCTCCACTCTAGGACTCGTTTGCTTCGATAGCCACCGATCCTTTGACAGAGGTGGCCAGCTCACTGCCACAGATAGACTTGATGCGGAAGGTGGAGGACCGGACGAAATGGCGCACATTGAAAGAAGCCTATGTCCAGCAGTGCGGTGGGCTAAGTGATTGATATTACTTAACAGTTTCGAAATAGTTGGATTGTAGTATATTTGACTAAACAAAAATGTACAATTTTTTTTTCTATTTTCATTCCACTTAGGTGGTAGACCAGCACACGGCCCACCTGATGGAAAATGGTCACCGTGGCCTATGGACGCGTGCAAAACCAATCGAGTCATACTCGCGTTGCCAACCCTGCAAGCATTGAGTTTCTGTGCCGGGACAAGCATTTAGTCATTGAGGACAAGCTTTTGGTCTTTCCACTGACAGCACAAAAACCCTCCAGTGAGCTCTGGCTTTACGTGCGCAAAATCCCAACGGATACCTCCCCACCGGAGCCGGGTGGAGGAGATTATGTCGGACTCGAACCGACTAAAACGCACGCCGCCTGTGGGTCGTTTTGGTTGCCGATGGTGAGGTTGACAGGCATATCCCTCGCACCCCAGCCGACCCAGGGCCAACTCTACCGATGAGGCCTTCTCCTCGGGTGTGGGGGACTACAGAGTCCCCAACTCGTCCCCGGAAAACGGGGAGGCGCGCCAGGTGCGCTGCCGCCGCAGCCTGCTTCTGCCAGGGTGACAGGCGGCTCCACTAGTCACTCCCAGGCCTGCGCTCATGGGAGGCGGAGGTCGTTTATCGACCTACAACGCCCAAGTTGCCTTCGTACGCGGGCAGCTCGGCTTGCGATCCTTCGTTGCTCTCGCTGCCGCTCCCGCCCCGTCTCCTCCTTTACGAGCATTACTTGCTCGCAGAAGGAGGCGCCGGCCGCCCACGCATCCGCGCAGCGGACCATCGCCGCGAGCAAGGTGGAGAGCGTGAGAACCCTCACTCCTAGGGCCACCACAAGCTCCCGCCTCGGCTCTCACGCCGGACACTCGGTGAGCGTGTGCGGCCTCGAGTCCTCGCTCGCGTCGCAGTGATGGCACTCGGACGTTGGCTCTTTCTCCATCCGACGCAGATACTTTCCGAAGCACCCGTGCTCGGTGATCATATGCGTCAGACGGTACGAGAGGCTGCCGTGTGCTCTCTAGCCTCTCTAGTCACTCCCCCATGATGGGTCTTACCGCCGCTACTACGGCGCGCCCTGTGCCTGGTCGCCCAAGTCGTAGCTCCCATTCTGCCACCATTTCCCTGTGGAGCCGGGATCTCACAGCCCGAATTTCTTCGGTCTCGGGATCGTGACCCCGCTCCCGCGCCGCCTTTTGGAACCGGTATAGCACCGAAAGGGATCTCGCTTCCAGGATCCACGGTGGCGATCCGGCGAGGGGACTCGCCGCGTTGAACGATATCGTGCCATACCCCCTTATGATGCGGCACGCCAACTTCTGCTGCAGCTCTGGTTACCCTATTTACCGCCGGGAACACAGTACGAGGTTATTATGGCCGCGGTATCCTGTAGGGCAGAGGTACTTCCCCAGTCGAACTGCTCAATTGGACGGAAATACCGTGGTGTCCTACCTCCTACAATTTAAATTCCTAATTTAAATAATATTCATAGTAAGCCGAGTAAGTAAGACGTAATTACGTACGTATACACACGTACTTATTGTAAATATTGTACTTACGTGTTTGACACTGTATTATTTACAAAAATGTATATTCCCTCATTACGAAATATCGAGTAGTGCGATAGTAAATATACTAGTTTTGCAATTATTAGCATTAGCACAAGTAAACGTTAGTTGTTTGGTTAAGTTTTTTCAAAGAGTAGGTATTAATAATCGAAAATGCTACTATTACTTACTAATATTAGGATATTATTTTTAAACTATCGCGGTGTGAATTCACAATTATACAAGGTATCGGAACTTTTCGCGAATTAAATCATGGAACTTACTCGTAATAGCAAGTTCCATGATTTAATTCACGAGAAGTCCCGATACCTTGTATAATTATGAATATTAGGAACCATTTTTATATTTGTAAATGCATACATTTACTTAACTATCATGATTTATTTGTATTTAAACTATTTTGATAATTATTTCTGTGTCATTTTGTATCATAGTTGATCATATATTATATATTTATCTTTGTAGGTATATACAGTAATAAAATCGTAGAGGTAAAACGATAACGTTTTATAACATTGAATCCGCTGTATGAAAAGGTTTTTTTTGCGCGTAATGTTCATATCTGATAATATGAAAATTATTATTTTTCTCCTCTAGGTGATATTAGCTTATTAACTTGAGATATCTCCCTGCAGGATACATCCATACCAATCACATGCATGTGTGTTATTAGTTGACAAGTCAGCATTTCTTCTTAAAGAAAGACATTAAAAAGTTCCTACGACACCGCTGGTGTTACACACGTCCATGGGTCACGGTAACCACTTTCCATCAGCGGGTTCACGTGCTTGTCTACCACTTAAGTAACTTGACTTTGACTTCACCTCACTTGATGGAAAGCTAAAGGCTAAGTCTCGAGAAAGAGGGTCACCATTACAGACATATAGCATGTTACAATGGTGGTACTCAGCTTGGCGGCCTCATTAGATGATTTTTCACGCCTCGCTTTAAGGACCCGGGACTGTAAGAAAACTGAAACACGTTAAAGAATTCCATGTCTTAGTATTTCGGTAAAAGAAAAATTCTTCGAATCGCTTGGTTCTTGATCGGATATTCTATTACTATTATAAAAAAAAAACCCTACAACAGACTAAACGTGTTCTGACACTATTTGCGTGGTTTCTTGTCAGATGTCGATGTTGACACTGATTCAAAATAAAAAAACTTCGTAATTTTCTAAAACTGTAGAGAATGTGTCACGGAAAATGTGAAACGATATATCATGTCTAAATAGTAGTTCATTGGCCGTTGATCTGTTAGCTACTTCCCACCAAAATACAGAGTTATTTATTGAGTCTCTAGTAATGTGTTCGTCGATAATAAAATCATGCTTATACTCGATCGACGAATTGCCATCAAAGTAACTGTTTCATTTCATATTTCCTTTGATCCCTGGGAAGCTAAAAGCCTGCGCTTTCTTCTACTTTTTATTTTCTGTACCTTTCCTGTGTTACACCTCATTGCTTACAATTAGGTGAATAAACAAATGTTTACGTAATGTACTCACTAATTTATTTTGTACTGAATGCACGCAACGTGTTTCAAAATCATTTCTGTCTTACTTTTTTCCAAAATAACCCAGGACAGGAAACAAGCCTTTATCTACATTTATATATTCCTTGCTATGTTTGATTACTCAATTCGAATGAATATTGAATGCCCAGTAATGGTAAGCTAAGATGAAGTTCAAAAAGTTAATGTTAGTGGAGCTTAAGAGCTTCAGTATTCTACTGGCACGTAGATATAAAAAATTAGGTTCATTTAATATTTCTCTAGGTCGACATAATCAAGACAGACATCTTCCCACGTATAAATGCCAACGCAACAATCACGACGGTCCAGACACAATGCAAGACAAGGCAAGACGTTTACGACATTTTGTTATTGCAGAGACCAATGTACTGTATAGAAAATACGAGAGCATTTTCTGTAGTTCGTGGCATCATTCCAAATGATGCAGTTGTCACGTGTGGGATTAAGTGGTTAGGATTTTTT
This sequence comes from Eilema griseolum, assembly GCA_963662185.1. Taxonomy (NCBI): domain Eukaryota; kingdom Metazoa; phylum Arthropoda; class Insecta; order Lepidoptera; family Erebidae; genus Eilema; species Eilema griseolum. The sequence goes on from OY759238.1 coordinate 24,388,003, forward strand.
AAATGTTTTTCTGACAAAGCGTTCTGGATGGGCAATTATAGATATGAATCGTTAGCTCTGATCGATATTTGACTAGACATTTCTTTTTGTAAAGTCAAGTGTTCAATTAGCACTTATTACTGCTTTTTCTTGTCTTGTTTCTTTAATGCTGACCTTGACTCACTGACGGCAATTTGAACCACTTCAGGCATCAGGTGGTACAAATTGTATGTGGAAGGATCGCTGGGCTCATCTGGTTTGAAAATTGAAGGATGAGTTATGATTTATACTGCTCGAGTCTTTGCGGGGGATATTTCACTACTATAGTTTTTCTTAAAAGGAATTTCGTTGTTTTTTTGGGTAATGTTCAACGACGGGAGGTTTCAGATTTTTATTTTTATTTTATTTGACTTGTCAGAATCACGCATTGTAATTTAACAATTGAGATCTATTGATCGTCAATCAATTGGTCTATCGTAGTTCACTGCTGGACATAGGCCTTTCCCAATGTTGGGAGGCTTTGGCTTACTGTTTCCACGATGACCAGACGGGTTGCTACAGGGTTTTTATTTCGAGTTTTCGTTCTTTCGCAGTGCTATCACCTGCGTATTTTTCCGTTAGTCGCCTCTTACGACACCCTTCGGATGAGATAGGGCAGTGATACTTGTATTCTTTCTCCATCACTACACGGATGATGACGATTTTGATCGTAAAGATCTGTTTTCTGATTCTTCTCTAATAGGATTTACCCGTTACTGTTGAATTAAATCATTCAATCTTTGTATAATTTCTCATAGACACATGGTCAGATATATTTTTATGCTTTTATTTAATATTACATAATATATTCGTATCTTTATACTGTAGTATGGGTATGATAGGTAGTATTTTATTACTTCATGGCGCTATACATGTTTAGATATAGTGTTTATCTTCAAAATGTTACTCTCAATAATGGACCTACTAATTTATCTCTGTACCGCCTTTAGTTGACTGAAAGTGAATGCCTAAGGCATTAAGTCCGCCTATGTACTTGTGCATAAAGTTCAATAAATAAATATAATTTTAACCCATGGAATTTCATTTATTTGAAATATTTGAGCACATAAGCTGAATGATAAAGTGGTTGAAAAAAGGGTTACGCGACACAATTTAACTATCAATGTATTAGTTACACCATTAAATCAGTGGTGTCACTTGACACTAAAAGCGGTGTCATCGGGTCGTGTCACGGGGCCATCACCATTGCTCGTGCTTCGTGATCTTCTATTATTAAAACATGACCGTTATTATTTTACTTATACCAGATTATTTTCTAACAGGCTCTTTCCAGTGCTTTGTTAACCCTGGTTGGAAATAAAAACATACAACCAATTAACCTTGACGTTCCTAACTGCTAATTTGTGACCTTAGTGAATGCTTGTATTCAACAAACATTCACATTTTTAATGCTTTGAAGAAAGTAATATAATTACTCATAAGTTTAATATATTCACGCCTTTCTACCTCCAGGGTAGGCAGAGACTACAGCCCACCATATACGTCTATTCTTACACGCTATAGGAGCTTCAATTGCTGTTATTGGACCTTTATACACGCTACCGGCCCACCTTTGTTTCAATACATTATTAATTTGATTAATGCATATTTTGCGAGGTTGACTCCAAACTGCTGGTGTCTTACTTCCACAAGTTTTTTGGACCACTTAGTTGGCAGACAAGCACACGGCCCACCTGATAGAAAGTGGTCACCGTGGCCTATGGACGCGTGTAAAACCAAGACAGTCACACTAGCGCTGCCCACCCTGCAAGCATTGAGAGTTTCTGTGCCGTCAGTGTAAAAGACAAAGCAGGACAAGCTTTTGGTCTTTCCACTGACAACATAAAACCCCTCCAGTGAGCTCTGGCTACCCTACTCACCGCCGGGAACGCAACCCGAAGTTATTATGGCCGCGGTTTTCTGTAGGGTGGAGGTACTTCTCCAGTCGGACTGCTCAATTAGACGGATATACCGTAGTGTCCTGCTTCCTACGAAATGTCAGTAGCTTACTATCTAATTAATAAGTTAGTCGTTAATATGCGATTCATATGAAATTCAGGATACCGTACGGAGTGCCTATAGAGGCACACGATCCTTTTGTAATGTAATGATCGACGATTTCTACGAGTCATGTGTTGGCATATTAAATATGGTATTTGTACTTTAATTAATTTGAATAAGTCAGTTCCGGGTTCCATTATCGGATCATGCATTGTCATTGTATTATTTTTCGGAAGCAGATAAGACATATATACATAAACTCACGCCTATATCCCCGAAAGGGTAGGCAGAGGTTCTGACATCCACCTTTCGCCAGTTTATGTTTAGGTCCCAATGTAATAGGTGGCGAGCCTATTGCCATTAACCGAGTACTTATAAACCTGCGATAAATACACACATAACTTCAAAAAGCATTGAAAAGTCATTGGTGTGTGCCATGGTATAACCTTTTTTTTTACGTGCGCAATATCCCCACGGATGCCTTCCCATCGGAGCCACCGGAGTCTGTGGGGCGTTTTGGTTGCCGAAGATGAGGTTGACATGCATATCCCTCGCACCCCGGCCGACTCAGGGCCATCTCTCACGATCTGGCCCTCTCCTCGGGTGTATGGCGACTACAGAGTCCCCAACTCATCTCCGGAAAACGGGGAGGCGCGCCGCCGCGGCCTGCTTCTGCCAGGGTGACAGGCGGCTCCACCAGTCACCCCCAGGCCTGCGCTCATGGGGGGCACCAAGGTATAACCTGGGATCGAACCCGAGACCTCGTCTCAGCAGTCCATTACCCATACCACTAGGCTACCGCGGTTATATATATATAGATAATATATCGATAAGACTTTGCAAAATGTTCCGAGTTGACGGTACTTGGAATATATTATGTGAGAGAGTCAATTTTGTGGTTTAATGAAACTTTGAAGCAACTAGTGTGCCCACTTTTCCAATTGGTCCAGATCGACAAATCGCAGTTCAAGTCTCGTTTTGACTATTCAATTTTTCCGATCTTGTGGTGTGGGTGTTAATAGCATCTACGGGACTACAAAAGCTAGAGTATGTAATAAACAGATTTTGATGAGCCTCTTTGTGTTCAAAAGTTTATGACCATACTTAAAAACTTTTATATGTCTGGCGGCGATGATGGACATACATATAATCATACATAAAATCACGCCTTTATCCCTGGAGGGTTAGGCAGAGGTGAATTAACACCCACATTTCACCAATAATTGTATTCCGGGCGCTATTGTTGACTCGAGCCATGCATCTGAGTCTGAGTCTGGGCTGTATATATCTGTCTGATGTTAAACAGCACTATCCCACTTTCAAGGAGGTAGGACACGGCGATATATCCGCCCGATTGAGCAGTCCGACTGGGGAAGTACCTCCGCCCTACAGAATACCGCGGTTATAATAACTTCGTGTTGTGTTCCCAGCGGTGAGTAGGGTAGCCAGAGCTCACTGGAGAATTTGTGCCGTCAGTGGGAAGACTAAAGGCTTGTCCTGATTTGTCTTCTACTGACGGCACAGAAACTCTGTACTTACAGGGTTGGCAGCGCGACTGTGACTCCTCTGGTGTTACAGCCGTCCATAGGCCACGGTAACTACTTTCCATCAGGTGGGCCGTGTGCTTGTCTGCCAACTAAGTGGTATAAAAAAAAAAAAACCCTTAGTCGCCTCGTACGACACCGCATGGGAAGAGATGGGGTGGCCCTAATTCTACTATCCCGGAAACCACGCGGCAAAAAAACATGTCTCTCTTCTATTTCACCTACTCAGTATCTGACACTACGACAATACAACACTTAGCATTGCAATTGAGATCAACAGCTAAATGTGTTCGAGGCCTTTCAATAGGTTAAGAACAGTCAGCCATACTAAGACTGAATTGAAGTATTGTTTAACTTTGCAATATGCTTGGACGGTAAACAGCCTTATTCTCTGGTCCAATATGAGTTTATTCTTTTTCTTCACCGTCCACCACATAAAAGAAATCATACATATAATCACGCCTTTATCCCCGGAGGGTTAGGCAGAGGTGAATTAACACCCACATTTCACCAATCATTAAATTCGATCCCATGTAATAGGGGATGAGCCTATTGCCGTTTTACGGGTTGTTTCTGTAAGGTTTTCGTGCATGTTTGTAGAATAAATTTACACAGGATTCTCAACATTTTCACTTTAATCTCAACCTCGAATGCGGTCTCAAATGAATTCCAGTAGTAGTTGGCAAGTGCTCGTCCAAGAATAGTTGATCTTATTCAATCTAATGGAATTATGCGTAGCGTGATTTTATAATCATTACTGGCGCGTTACGTTTGCGCAAACCGTATCTGTTATTGTAGGGCATAAAAATAATTTCAATCAATTGTTCCTGACTACATAATTGTGTATTGCTTGCATATGACGTCATATAGGTTTGAATTTGTTACGGGAAAATTTTAAATAAATCATTCCGAGAGTTGGCTTCATACGGAGAGAGTAAAATAGTCAATCACTTTATTGCTCTACCTTTTTATATTGTGCGCAAAATCACTACGCATACTCCCACCGCTGGAGCCGATGGGGGAGGTTATGTTGAACTTGAATCGACTAAAACGCACGCCGACTGTGTGGGCCCAGGTTGAGTGAGATTATCTAAGTATATTTTTTTATTTTTTTTTTATATAGGACACGCCAACTTGACCTCACCTCGCCTGATGGTAAGCTAAAGGCAAAGTCTCAGGAAAGAGGGTCACCATTACAGACACTAAGTGCTACAATGGTGGCACTCAGCTTGGCGGCCTCATCAGATGCTTTTTCACGCCCCGCTTAAAGGCCCCGGGACTGTAGGAAGAAGGAAACACGTGTGCTGGTAATGAATTCCAGGTCTTGGTGGTGCGGCAAAGAAAAGAGTCTCCGAACCGCTTGGTTCTTGCTCGTATATTCAGCACAGTGTGAGGGTGACATCTAAGGCCTGCACGTGTTGTCCTATGTAGGAAAGGAGATGGTGGGATTAGTTGTAAGAGCTCGTCAGAACACTCACCGTGGTAGAGACGGTAAAATACAGCCAAGGAAGCAATATCTCTACGCATCTGCAAAGGCTCGAGGGTGTTCGTGACCTCAGGGTTCCCAATAATTCGGACCGCGCGTCGCTGCAACCTGTCGAGAGCATCTAGTAGGTATTTCGCGGAGCCATCCCAGAGATGCGAGCAGTATTCCACGCAGGAGCGAATTTGTGTCTTATAGAGAAGACACCGCTGCTCCGGCGTGAAAAAACGTCTCACTTTGTTTAGGAGTCCGAGTTTCCGCGAGGCTGTTTTGATGATGCTCTCGATGTAATTTCTGTTATTCAGTTTGCAGCGAATATCCATGCCTAGGATATTGAGATTGTCCTACAGTGGCAGTGGCGTGCTCTGAAGAGTGGGAAGGGGAAGGAAAGAAGATACCTTTGCTGTGAACGCACAAGCCTGCGTCTTCTTGGCATTGAACTCGACCATGTTCTCAGAGCCCCATTGAGAAATGTGATTTAAGATCCGGTCCAGCTCAGTGACAAGAAGCTGTCTTTTTTCCACGATATCAGACTGTTTGGCCGCAGGTTGTCCGTGATAACTCCCGTGTAAGGTGCTATCGTCTGCATAGCAATGTATACTGCCGGTGGACAGCATGTCGTTGATATAAAAATATCAAAAAAAAATCAAAATAAAAATATCATACATATACAATACATACAGCAGACATTTTACATATCTAATGATTATGTATATGGGTAGGGGCAATGATATCGACACATGTTACGTCCCACACCAGAGTACTACCCATTGGGCGGCCGGCGCCTTCTGCTGCGAGCAAGTAATGCTCGTGAAGGAGAAGGCGGGGCGGGAGCGACGAAGGATCGCAAGCCAAGCTGTCCGCGTACGAAGGCAAGTCGGGCGTCGGAGGTCGATGAACGACCTCTGCCCCCCATAAGCGCAGGCTTGAGGGTGACTGGTGGAGCCGCCTGTCACCCTGGCAGAAGCAGGCCGCGGTGGCGGCGCGCCTAGCGCGCCTCTCCGTTTTCCGGGAACGAGTTGGGAACTCTGTAGTCCCCACATACCCGAGGAGAGGGCCAGATCGTGAGAGATGGCCCTGGGTCGGCCGGGGTGCGAGGGATATGCCTGTCAACCTCACCTTCGCCAACCAAAACCACACACAGGCGGCGTGCGTTTTAGTCGGTTCGAGTCCGACATTACCTCTTCTACCGTCTCCGGTGGAGAGGTATCCGTGGGGATTTTGCATACGAAAAAAAAAAAAAAGAATACTACCCATTCTTCATGGCATTAATGACACACCATCCGGTCTCTTGTCATCGTCGCGAGCCAAATCGTTTGTTTCAAGCACAGCTGGCACACCGGTGGTGACAAGAGCCCAACGGATAATGTTGTTAATATTGGCATGTCGGGACAAGCATCCTGTGCTTCTGCTGCAAGATAATCCGAAATGTACAAGGCTATCGACTGTTTCTCCACAGAGACACCGATGCGGAAAAACACATGATGCACCTGAACTTATGCAAGTCGCAATGTGGAAGTTCGGGCCAATGTCGGGTAAAAAAAGTGGCTGGAGTCATACACCAGATTCCCATTATCCCACAGCCAATAGGCGAGCACGCTCAGCAGCACTGGTAGCAGTACTGAGTAACACCAATACATAGCGGGTTTGGGAAGATGGGTTGGCGGGCATGCGGCATTTGGGCAAGTAATTTTTCAAGAATTTACAGCTTCGGTCATACCTGGCACATCCGAATTAATCAGTGAAGGGATAGAATTTTCCTGACTAATTCTTCAGTGGCATAGACCGAATACAAAACCGTTGGCATACTTACATCTGCAATTATGAAACAAACTTCTTTATGCAGAGCTCTAGGTTTTCCTGAAGCAATTATCAGGACGCTTTAGATGTGCATTTTAAGGAGTTGGGAGAACATTGCTGAAAGTGGATACGTGTATTGGTGATCAAAAAGTTGAATTTCGCAGCGCTTACCTAGCCCATTGAAGAAACTTTGAAAATAAAAAATAATAATTTTCGCTAGTTTGTTAGTCAGTCACTCGAACAAGACTTTCTTCATAATAAATACCTAAAAATAACTTGGGTTCTAGCTTTTCCTAACTTAACGCGGACGAAGTCGCGGGCAACAGCTAGTTATAAATATATATAGAGGTATTCAACCACCGCGTGAGTCATCAATTAACTTTTAAATTTGTTATTAATCTTTAATGCTTCCATTGTAACGATTGTATAATGTTGAATACGTGTGGCACGATGTTTTGTTAAGGGCATGTGTCAACTTGAAGACCGCTTGGCACTTCAACAATCTGTTTTGAATCGTCCTATAGTTTATCCTTATAGTCAGATCAGTATATATGTTTACTTCGCAAGAATATCAAATCACTATAGGTATTTAAACTATTATGGACCCTCACATTAGTATCAAAATAATCAGGATATTTACCATGTTGTATTGTTTTGAGTTTCCGATATTTCGGCGCTGTTGCAAGCACCAGGATTACGGAGGAATTGGAGCCGCATATGCAGCGCCGAAATATCGGAAACTCAAAATAATACATGGTAAATATTCCGATTACTTTGATACTAACATCAAACCATTGTAGAGTTTAAGTTCGTATACGTTTGGGTCTTGAAGTCGCACTTTCACGTAATGTAGTTGTTATGAATATAGACTGGTGAAACAGATGTTATCGTATCAAGGCAGTTTTTATTACGACTCAATATTAAATTATTATGAATGACTTAAATCCATTTAAAAGTTATATTAGGGGTTGCATTCCTACCCGATTTCAGGGACAAACTGGGGGACTCTATGGTCCCCAGACCAGAGGAGGGCCAGATCGAGAGAAATGGCCCTAGGTCGGCCGGGGTGCGAGGGATATGCCTGTCAACCTTACCTTCGGCAACCATCAATGACTCTCAGGCGCCGTGCGTTTTAGTCAGTTCAAGTCCGACATAACCTCTCCCACCGTCTCCAGCGGAGGTATCCGAGGGTAATAAAAAATAAGGGGTTATATTTGTCAGAGGATGAGATTTTTTTTTAGATATTAAGGGGGCAAGCAGTTTTAAGTTAAATCTAAGTTGTGAGGTTGCAATATTTTTTCCACAGCCGCCATCTTGGCAAAATGTTTCCGAATGGTTCTTATGGTCTATCTCATGAATAAAAAAATAGTTAGCATTTTTGTTTGAGCAAGTTTTATTTTTATGAGTTAACAAAAAAAGCTTCATATAAACCATAAAATCTATTTGAACCCTTCTTATCAAGATGTCGGTCATGGAACAATGATTGCAACCCCAAAAACTTGTATTTAATTTAAAACTTGCTCCTCCTTGATATCTAAATAAGAAAATTGCATCCTTCTACAAATGAACACTAAGCCCAAAAGATGTAAGATAATTTGCTTTAAAAGTATTGACTCTAACGTTTGCATTTCAGGAAAAGGTTTATTAGCTTTTCAGTTTATATTTTTCTTACTATTTTAATTTGTCATTCGTTCCGTACTCACTCGATCCATGAAAACCAATTACCCCATCAATTCTTTCTCACATTTCTTTAATGTACTCACTTTATTGTACTAGAATACTTAGCCCATAACTTAAAATCTCTCTTTTAGCACGTTTTAAGTTTCAATACACTATATATTATTTAGTTTTCAATGGATTACTTAAATTATATTTTGTCTTTGACCGCCAACAACAGTGACGGTATGCGGTCATGGCCATACATGTCTACCGCACCGTTGTGATAAACACATGTACGCTGTATGATCCCCATGGGATCTAGGGGCGGAAGCACTCGCCAAAATTTATCAGCGGACACAGTTGCGGCCGGAAAACGGTAGTTGGCCCTCGCCCAATAAAACGGTCTCATTACAACTCCACGTGCTTGGTTGCTCTTTTCCAGTTTATTACCACTAAGTGGAAATACTGCTGATAGATTTTTACTTCTTTAGACAACTTCCTTGAAAATACCATTTCAAAATGCTACAAGGACTGGACTTGGACTCTTGGAGGCAGTTATGTCCCATCTACCGTATATTCATGTAGTTTTTAGGCTTGCAGTTTGCTGAGCGTGCTTCTATTATGATCCATCGAGGGTCTTTGCCACTTGAAACCATCTAATATAAGAGAGGATACCTAAGCTACCCTGATTCGTTACCAGCGATTTGAGCGTTTTGTGTGGCGAAGGTGATAATATCGTCATTGTAGTGTATTCTTCCTTGAGGATGTCATTTTATAGAAAGCAGCCATTTGAAGCCACAGAATATAACAGGACGGATACCCAAGCTACTCGGATACATCGATTTGGGTTGCGCAGACACTAATCTCGTTATCCTAGTGTATACTTTTGCGAGGGCGTCATCTTCTAGAAGGAAGTCACTTGCAGCCATCGAATATAACAGGGAGGATACCCAAGCTACCCCGATCCGTCGATATGGGTTGCGCAGGAACTAATATCGTTATCATAGTGTATTTTTTTGCGAGGACGTCATCTTCCAGAAGGAAGTCCGAATATAACAAGGAAGCTACCTAGGCTCCTCCGGTCCGTCACCTGAGACTTGGGTCGCGGGGTCACTCCTCGTCCATCGTATCACACAATCAGCATCTGCATGACGTTTAAACAACAGTGTAGGCAGAACTCCCAATCACACTTAAACGTTCCGAACTTCAAGCATATGGTTCAATATTATTCTCATATCGTACAGTCTATCACAAACATCAACATTTTTTTTTGTAATCAGTGAGTTTAAACTTCGTCACCTCTTTATCTGTTTGTTCGCATTCATAAGCTCATACCCACATATTATCTCAAACGGAATAAGCAGAGGTGTAGTAAAACTCACATTTCTGCAACAATGCATTACGGTTCTGAGTATTAATACGAGTCTATTGCCATCAACCAAGTGTTTTATCACATTATGTTTCTTTACGACTAGTTTCATTACTTAGTTGTGGTGTATAACACTCATGGCGGGAAGAAAAGGGATGGTCCTTGTAACATTACTTTGTTATCAACTATATGTCACTTTATATTACTGTTTCCACACTCTAATAGCAGAAGTCCGATTGATCGAACTACTGCAACTCTTCAGGTGTTTTTTTCAGCAGTAGTATGGTTAGTAGGTAGCAGTTTTAAAGGATATCTAACATTTAGATATTTTATTATAACGGATAATCCGATGAATTGAATCACTAATGGTTGCTGATCAGTCAGTATCATGCCTTTGATTACTAATTTTACTTTATTGGATCGCACTCTTATAATCAGGGCTGTAATAACATCAATACCGAACATATAACATGGTACTGCATAGGTAGTACCTAGGTGGTAACACGATTTAGGAACTCGAAGAAGAATTACAGTGGATAACCCAAATACATATCTGAAGTGATTTCAGAAAGTAGATATTAGAGAATAAAAACACCTATAGATATGTGGATAGGTGACAATGACCATGAGAGAGAAAAAGCATGACTCTATTGTAATTGCCAATTCAAATACTTAGCTGTAGGTAAGTACTTAATTTAATATATAACTCTAATTGACTGAGCTGTTTGCCAAATTCAATCTCATGTGGATTGGTGCGACTAAAGTGAAAGAGATAATATCTTCAGCGCTTGGCAGCGTTCAGTGTAATATATTAGGCTGAGAATCACCCAGATTTCGATCAGGGCTTGTGGAATGAGCTGTTTGCTTTTGTTAAAACTGGATAGGAATCTTCTTAGGAATCTAACAGAAATGTAGTTGTATGATATTCTTGAGTGACTTGTGATCTAAGATAAACATTAATGTGTTTGTGGTTGTTTTTGGTCTCTTTGAAGTGAAGAGTTAAGAGATATTAACTCTACTTATTATAACAGATATACTTTTTGTGTAGAACTAAATTTGGTTTATTTTGTTTATTATGGTTGTTATTATCACATACCTACGTTAACTTAGTATAGATATGACAGATTGTATATTCCAGAAGTTAAAATTCAAGATTGAAGTTGATATTGCCATTTAAGCATTACTTGAAAATTACAATAATTTTAAACTTTTTCACAAATAATCGCCCCTAATGGTTGAACTAGCTCAGGCCCAGTTCCCAGGCAGACTTGCAGCGAGATGTTAGGCATTGTATTTTTACATTTGGACTCCATCCAAATAGTACTCCCGAGTTATCAAAAAATTCAAGTTCCCATTGATATGGACGCATACAGACAAACTGATATGGTGATTTTATTTTTAAATAGTTATTTTTGTTGTTTAACTCCTACGATGCTATTGCTCCATTAAATATATCAGCACTTAAGTTTTCGTCGAAAGGTCATAGTGTCTGTTTAATGTTATTGATAAAATAACATCGTTACAGAATTTTGTTTTGTGAAACAAATAAAATATCAAGTCAATTTATTACCGTTTACAAACTTACCGTTGTTGGTGGGTTATCACTAAACTTTTATTTTATCACTATTTTGTTCACTTTTGACCGATAATTGAGTTGTCAGTTATCGCATATAGTTCGTATCATCACGCACTGGGTCCGCGCGCGGCGGGCGTCCGGTTCTGTCGTGTCGCGACTACTGCAGCAGTTCGTTGTATACGTACCTTTGTAGTGCGGGATATTTATCGATGTTTATTTACTGTCGGATATCAACTTTTTACTTTCACTGTCAATATGATTTAATTTAAAGAAAATAATGAGAGTAATATATGAAAGATGAGCTAAATGAGAAATCTAGTTCAAGAGTCTACCAGTATACAACGTAGGAGCAGTCATTGCGCTTGATGTTAATAGAAATTCTATGAATATGACTTTTGGAAAAGTAGTATCAAAGATCTAATTTTATATTGATGATAGTCCGTATTTAAGAAACATGTAGGGTCAAAATTGAGTGTCAGGTGCAAGAATCATCATGCTCGAACTCAATCAAATGTCACTATTTGTAGTCGTAGTGTCAAAGGTCGGGTCGCTCCCCTTTTTTTATAATGGTGAAGGGATCACTGACCTGTCCATGGGTCATGCTCGTGAATGTGTGTTACTTTTTTTGCTAGTTGAACTTGAAATCATGGTTTAGCAAATTTAATGAATGTATTCATGTTAATATCTATATTATTTGGCTTGGTCCTCAGTATGTTAATCTTTTTCATTTTGAAATAGTAAAGTTATAATAAAATATATAGACCTTTAAAATGTTATGGAAAATTTGGTTGCAAACATAGATGTAATTCTTAATAAAATAACAGTTGTGACTGAAATTTGTAGAAGCATTTAAATAATTAGCCATGTTACGAAAACTAAATTTTTGCATAAATTTTCCAATTATATATATAAATTTTCATGACATATCATCTCATAAGTCATTTGAATGACTTTTGATGAAATTTTAAAGCAATTAGTATGCTAACTATCCAAAGCCCAAGCCCAGGCATTAATTTTTCCTGTCTCAATCGACTATATACTTAATACTCTTATATTAGTAGCTTATCTACCAAATGAAGATGTGCTAGAACCAAATGAAGTTTAATAGAGGTATTTAAACTGTCATGGTCACTCACATTAGTAATAAAGTTATCGGTATATTTACCATGTTGTATTGTTCTGAGTTCCGATATTTTGGGGGTAATCACGGAGGAACTGGAGTATTGGCGGTGAACAGTGAAAAAGTTTTTTAGGAGTAAATATATCGATCTACCCTCTTTCGAGTTCTTTTACTACGCGTATTTGCACTACCACTGGTTTCACTCTCTTTACGAAACTCCAGTTCCTCCGTGATCATGATGCTTGCAACAGCGCCGAAATATCAAAAACTCAGAACAATACAACATAGTGAATATCTCGATAACTTTAATGCAAATGAAGTTTGGTTTATATCCCCAAAGAGGGAACTTAGTGATAGATATATTAGATAGATTACTAGAACAAGAACAGTATATCCTGTCATGCACGTACGGACGCGCTTCATACTACTCGCGACTATTATAGACGCTATCGAGGGGTGACAATTCTCATCACTATAGCAGACGTCATTTTAAACCAGCCAAGTGGCAACCGCGTGCTGCCAATTTAACTAATATAAAATAGGAGAGAATGTGTGTCCGGTGATCTCATCAACACATTATCATCAGATGACCTATTTCGAGCAGTTCATTCGTCAGCAAATGTAACAATTTCTAACAATTTCCCCAATCAAATGTTATCCCGGTGAAGTATTCTCATTAACGTATGTAACAGCTGCGTCGAATAAACTTTGTAGGTTTATTAGGGGCAGTAAAAAAGTTAAAATTGGTCAAGTTCAACGGCATGATTAATAGACGCAGACGTAAGAAAACAATAGCTATTTTAACATTTCAGTTTGGGATTTTTAAGTACCTAGAAGATATAGGATAGACATGCTCTGGGTTATGAGCTAAGTGAGGAATAGCAAGATCGAAGAATATTGTGGTGTGGTTGAAGATGTAGTGATCAAGATCGAGAAAGGGATACCTTAGATGATGAAGTTCGAATGCTGCCTGAACCAAAAGAACTATTAAACATCTTATAGCTAAAAATAATTCTGATGCGTCGTGGAATTCCTCCGCATCGCATGCCTCTTGTGGTAGCGTTCCGAGAAGACTGGCAATATTGCCACGTTGTATGGCAATGCTTATTCTCTGACCCAAAAAGAGGCCAGCCTTCTGGTCACGAGAAGCGTCAACCATATGCTTCGCATACTCACGAAAGAGATTGCGAGCGCTCAGACCACATGACCCCAAAGTTTCGACTCCAAACGGCACAAATTCTAAATTTCCAATGAGATTGGAGTATTTGCGCGGCTTGAAAGCCTCTGCAGAAGCAGCAGCAGCACCAGCACAGCCACAAATGAATTAAATTAGAGTGTCTGATTGTAACTTTAAAATACCAGCTTCTTAATGACTGCATGATATCAGGCATAACATTTTTTCTGTCTGCCTGTCTGTAACGAACAGTTGATATCATAAGATGAAGTCATGGTTACAGTTACTATTAAATACAACGTCAACACCAGCTTATAGCATACTATACCAACATATATTCTGGTATGAAAGCATAGTAACGCAAAGGTTTTGATTATATGATTTCCCAAGAGTGTTGTAATGGATGACCAGCCAACTTTATAGCATTTGTTCAACAATAATTTCGTATGAAAGTTCCTGCAATTTCCGCCCTACAGAATACCGCGGTTTAATAACTTCGTGTTGTGTTCCTAGCGGTGAGTAATCAGAACTCACTGGAGAGATTTTGTGCCGCCAATGGGAAGACCAAAGGCTTGTCCTGCTTTGTCTTCTACACTGATGGCACATAAACTCTCTGTGCTTACAGGGTTGGCAGCGCGAGTGTGATTCCCCTGGTGTTGCACACGTCCATAGGCCACGGTAACCACTTTCCATCAGGTGGCGCGCTTTTTATTCATCTTATGTGGCAGACAAGCACACGCACATGGAAGTACTTCCCCAGTCGGACTGCTCAATTGCGACGAGAATACCGTGGTGTCCTTCAGCCTTCTCTGTGTTTGTCTGCTTGTGCTTGTCTGCCACCTAAGTGGTATAAAAATTATTCAATCCATATTCTCAAATAGAATCAAATTTTATTTGAAAGATGCGAATAAAATTTGGATATATTTGAGAACCTAACCTAACCTAACTCTAGTATGTATTTGTTACATGGAATTGTTACAATTTTGCTGTCTTTACCACCCAGACCACTGTAAAGAGTTTGACCTCTAACCTCTAATAAACTCTAACTTAGCAGTCAAACGCTCTACCGCTAGGCCACAAACGCCTTTGATGGGCTAATAAGGGCTAGTTAGGCAAGTCATCAGTTTATTAATAACTCAGAGAAGAAAGAGCAAACTATTTGGGAAAAAGGGAGCGTCCCACTGTCAAAAAGTGTCTAAGGCATTCTACACAGTAAAATGCATCTACTAGTAATATATCTGATGTTGGTAGTACCGAGTGGTTTGAGGCTATTTGACGGTAGTGAAGAAATACTAGGGTGGTCTTTATCTCTAGTTTTGCCAGGAACCATACACATGCAGAAAAATAAATCTAGCTATATAACGAAAAGCTGATATTATTTTTAAACTATCGCCGTGTGAATTCATAATTATACAATAATACGGGACTTGTTGCGATTAAATCATGGAACTTAATATATTTGCCGAGGTTTCGGATGCGTTGCAGCACCCGTGGTCAGGACCCGAAGTCGTGACCATGTGATCAAGTTGTGGTATTTTAAGCGCTAATACAGTCATGATTATCTGTAACCAGGCAGGTAAATTGAATGTATCGGTCAACGGTCGCAACCTTTCAACACGCACTACAAGTGTTCTGTTCCCTACTGCACCCTATAATTTATACTTTTTAAATTGATCTACTAGTCAAGCCCTTCGCCCATATTGAGCGAGTTGTGAAAAGATATTTAATCCGCAATTTTGTATCGATGGCATTCTTGAACCGATTTTCATCATATATACGAATATATGAAGAAGTGATGTAGTTAGATAACCTCAAACTAATTCACCTTTTAAACAAACAAAATATTTGGCTCATCCGTTCGGGATCCCCAATGTTACATACAGACACACACACACACACACACACATACAATTGAAACTTACAACACCCTATCGTTTTTGCATCGGGGGATACATATATAAATATAATTACACCTTTATCCCCGGAGGGTTAGGCAGAGGTGAATTAACACCCATATTTCACAATCGTAAAATTCGGTCTCACGTAATAGGGGGTGAGCCTATTGCCGTCCGGGCACTATTGTTGACTTAAACCATGCATCTGAGGCTGTGTCTGGGCTATATATATCTGTCTGATGTTAAACACATCACTAAGTCGCCTTGTACGACACCGCATGGGAAGAGATAGTGTGGTCCAAATTCTACTCTGCCGGGAACGAATATTGTTGTGTCTTTTAATATGTTTCATTTAGAAACTCAGGTGATTATTATTTATTTGTTTAAAAAATTAGTTTACAAAAATAAAACGCGACTAACAACCGAAATCGAATCACTAGTTTAAGCATATTCGTTCAATATTTGTTTATGTAAAAATACACATCAAGATTATATCCCTGCAGTTAAGTACCTAACGAAATGAAGTACAGGTACCTTCTTGTCATTATTAGGAACGTATAGGTGCTAAAGAGTTGTTGAAGACTGTTCCAATAAGTAGGGTTACTACTATTACTGAGACTTCGCTGTCTGTCTGTCCGTCTGGAACAGATGGAGCGGTCCAAAATCTACTCTGCCGGGAACCACGCGGCCACGTGGTGAGGGAAAAAGAAACGATAAAATGAGATCGATGCAACTTTTACCCCTATTTCAATCAATTAGCCCATCGCAGTCCACTGATGGACATAGGCCTCCCCCAATGTTGGGAGGCTTTGGCCTACTATTTCCACTCTGACCAGACGGGTTGGTACAGGGTTTTATTTTGAGTTTTCCTTCTCTCGTAGTGATAACGTCTGCGTATTTTTCCGTTAGTCGCCTCTTACAACACCCGTCCGATGAGATGGGGTGGTGATACTTGTATTCTTTCTCCGTCACTACACGAATACCGCTCTATCACGATTCTATTTTTTTTTTTATACCACTTAGGTGGCAGACAAGCACACGGCCTGGGGTGCTTGGGAAAACCGCAGCAGAGGTCATTCCACAGGTTGAGAGTGCGTGGCATGAAGTTTCTTTAATACCGCACGGTACGCACCGTCCCAGTTCGCAATGAGTGAGGATGAATTCCCTGTCTATGGCGAGAGGTGCGATGATAGAATGTAGCTGTGAGCATCATGTCAAACAATTCATCTGAGCACAAACCATTGTATAGGTGCTAGAACACACATAGCGAGACAAAGTCCCTCCTAAGGCTAAGAGGTTCCACACTACCAATAAGCTTATTAAAATAATTAATTTCGACTACAGGAAAGTACCCCATTCTGGTTGTTACATACAAATATATGAGTACGTGTTATCTACAGAACAGTTAGTGAGACTTATAATGCGCTTTGAAGTGGGTGTCAGATAATATAGAATCTAATGTTTTCTTTTCTTATCATATACAGTACCTATTGGACAATTGAATGTTAGTTTGATTGAATGATGGAAAGTTTAAAATTATATACAGTACCTATTGGACAATTGAATGTTAGTTTGATTGAATGATGGAAAGTTTAAAATTATATCCACGTATGACTTATACCGATTACAGCGATAATATTTAGGTAATTATTCTACATGCGTGTTTGTCTCATAAGTCTTCCTAAAAGGCTGAACCGATTTCGTTGAAATTTAGTTGTTTTTTTTTAATTTCTTTTATACAACTTAGGTGGCAGACAACCACACGGCCCACCTGATGGAAAGTGTTACCATGACCTATGAACGTGTGTAACACCAATGGAGTCACATCCGTGCTGCCGACTCTGTAAGCAGAGTTTCTGTGCCGTCAGTGTAGAGGACAAAGCAGGACAAACCTTTAGTCTACCCACTGACAGCACAAATTCTCCAGTGAGCTCTGGCTACCCTACTCACCGCTGGGAACACAACACGAAGTTATTATAGCCGCGGTATTCTGTAGGGCGGAGGTACTTCCCCAGTCGGACTGCTAAATTGGGCGGAAATACCGCCGTGTCCTACCTCCTATAATAACGTATGACTTATACCGATTATAGCGATAATATTTATGTAATTATTTTATACGCGTGTTTGCCTCATAAGTCTTCCTAAATGGCTGAATCTATTTGCTTGGTTGTTTTATATTTCAAGTGGGTTCTGGACGGTTTGAAAATACAATCGGGCCAGGAAAGTCCTTGTTGAATACTTGTTAGATTATTTTTCAGTAGTCGGGTTTTAGTTTATGAGTTTTAGTAATAAATAAATAAATAATTAATTTTATTACAAAAGGTTTCTCTTTGCCGAGATGGTACAGATATTTAAATTTTTAATCGACAAATTTAAACATATAGTAGATTCAAATCAAATCACTTATTGATTTGTTAACATAGGCAGTGTTTAGCAGTTGACAATGTAAAATGTAATTTTACCTATGCTATAGCATATGCCGTACTAATGCAGTAATATATAATATTAAATAAAAAGAAAGATAGAAATTCTATTGTATTACTAGTATTCATGTCAATGTTAATAAATTATAGTATGTCAATATAAAATAACAAAGATAAGTGTAATTAAAATAATGTCAAAATAAAGTTAAAAAACATACGGAAAAAATATTGATAAAACATATAATTCATTGGCTGCCTAAAAATAAATAAATGTATCGTCGAGATATTCATTAATAGTGTAGTAACAGCTATCAATTAATAATTACTGTAATAATTGTAAAAATGATTATGGCTAGTAATATGGGTTCTGAAATATGGGAAACCAAATGTTATAATTATAAATGTATAAATACATAGTATAGAGGCATATCTTAGCGGCATATTTCTTGACCACAAGTCGCGAAATACAATACATATAAGTATTTATCTATGTAAATATATGAATTGAGAAAAATGAGAGCTTCAACTTCAACTTCTACCAACAAACTGATTTACAGTTTGGCAGGAGTAAAATACATACATACAATCACGCCTTTATCCCCGGAGGGCTAGGCAGAGGTGAATTATCATTTCACCAATAGTTGTATTCGGACCCACGTAATAGAGGGTAAGGCTATTGCCGTATTTCGGGCATTATTGTTAACTCGAGCCATGCATCTGAGGCTGAGTCTGAACTGTATATATCTGTCCGCCAACAGGAGTAAAATGTAATAATAATAAAACAAAAGATATGCCGACAACTATACATAAATTTAACCACGCAAGTCAGTATCTTAAAGTTTTCAATAATACGTAGTAACATGTAGTTTCCGGGGACGAGTTGGGGACTCTGTAGTCCCTACACCCGAGAAGAGGGCCAGATCGTGAGAGATGGCCCTGGGTCGGCCGGGGTGCGAGGGATATGCCTGTCAACCTCACCTTCGGCAACCAAAGCGACCCACAGGCGGCGTGCGTTTTAGTCGGTTCGAGTCCGACATAACCTCCTCCATCGGCTCCGGTGGGGAGGTATTCGTGGGGATTTTGCGCACGTAAAAAAAAAAAAAGTAACATGTAGTAATTTAATGAGGCAACAGCACAACACTGTGGAAATAGTTTATCAATAAGTATTGAACAAAACATTTTATGAGCCGCGACCGATAAATTCCGTTATCGATGCACACTTGTAAGCTATAATCTAGGTTTTTACACTATATCCAACGGGTTAGTATATTAATATTATCTTCGGTACTCAATAATCATGATGTTAATCCGTGATATCGAATACTACCTGCATGACTCGATTGTTGATCAGTCTGCTTGAATATTATTCGATTGTTGATCATTGTACATACATACATAAATAAACTCACGACTGTATCCCCGACGTGGTAGGCAGAGGTGCTAGCACTCACATTTAGCCCAATGTAATAGGTGGCGAGCCTATTGCCATTAACCGGGCACTTATAAACCTGCGATAAATACACACATAACTTCGTAAAGCATCGAAATGTCATTGGTGTGTGCCATGGTAAAACCTGGGATCGAACCCGAGACCTCGTCTCAGCAGTCCATTACCCATACCACTAGGCTACCGCGGTTAATCATTGTCTACTTGAATGTTATTAATCATTATCTAGTTGAACATTATTCGACAGTTGATCACAGTCTGCTTGAACATTATTCGATTGTTGATCATTGTCTGCTTGAATATTCTTCGATTGTTGATCATTGTCTGCTTGAATGTTATTAATCATTATCTAGTTGAACATTATTCGACTGTTGATCACAGTCTGCTTGAACATTACTCGATTGCTGATCATTGTCTGTTTGGACGTTATTCGATTGTTGATCACTGTCTGCTTGAATCTTATTAATCATTGTCTGCTTGAATATTATTCAATTGTCGATCATTGTCTGCTTGAACATTACTCAATTGCTGATCATTGTCAGCTTGAACGTTATTCGATTGTTGATCATTGACTGCTTGAATGTTATTCGATTGTTGATCACCGTGTGCGTGAACATGATGTTGTAGAAACGGATGAAGTAGCGGGTAGCGGTCGCTACAATGTCGTCCTTTTTACGTGCAAAAATCCCCACGCATAACACTACCGTCGGTTCTAAATCAAACTTAAAATCTTAAATCTACACTTGATTTTATCTTTCGTGGTTGTAACAGACGCTTTGAAGATCGAAAGGTTTATATTTATAGGTAAGGTTCAAATTTTGAGGTCCTACGGACACGCTGGCATGTTTTCTCCTATACCATTATGGAGATACCTTCACAACAATTTTCCAGTTGCATCCAGTTTGTATTTTGGAGACGATGGCACGCTTAAGGTCTTCTTATGTCATGACTTTTTTTTACCACTATGGTGGCAGACAGGCACACTGCCCACCTATTGGAGAATGGTTACCGTGGCCTAGGGACATATGCAACACCAGGAGCGTCATACTGATGCTGCCCCATAGAAACTTTCTAATGCCTTTCTTGAAGCGGCAGCGTCTGACCTACCAACCTCAAGTTGAAAGGCTGCACCAGCACATTGTTTGTTATTCAGTAAATGCATCGACCAGCAGGCTATACAAACGCCATTGGAATTCAAACCCATGGACCCCAATTATGTTGTTATAGCCTATAGCATACCTATATATACACACTCCATTGAACTATAAAGAGTAACAGTCTTTACAAACGACCAAAGTTTCGGATAATTATCTTTCGAATGTTATCAAAACATAAGTCAGTCAAACAACAACATAACTTACCTGGAATAAATTCAGTTTCAACGGTTAACATATCACCGCCATCTGAGTACATAGTGCGTAGTATATGATCACTGCCACAAATATCCAATGCTCCATCATCCAAAAATCTGGATTGAATCCCGTCATGTTTGTTCGCTTCGTCAGATTTTAGAAGACGTGATGTAGATGCCATATTATCCACAATACTAAAAAAAACTGAAGTCAGCTACTAAACATGTTGAATTATTCACAAAACTGGTTACACACGGGCGATTTCAACAAAGTGCTTAATACTAGTTCAATAAAAATGTGCAAATAAATTCTCTATACCGTTATCAGGTAAACTCTAATAAAATTGATTAAAAAATTGCTGCTAGATGGCGCTGATCCAATACAGTATACACATAGATTTTAGTTTACGCACCTCAGTGACAAACAGTTTCGGAACTACGCATGTTCGTAAAAGCCGGCACATTTAAATTGGTCTTGTTTTACGCCGTGTCTCTCTTATATGCTAACCAATTGTAATCCATCGTCTTCTCACGTTACAAATGCGTTTGAAACTCGGTGCCTCCTAAGTACAATAATAGCCCTTCTGTGTGCCCCTGTTTAGGTTGAATATTTAAACTTAGTACCTACCTACTATCTGGATGGTATGATGGCATGGTGTGCGTAGGTACTCTGAAGTGGTCTCATAGTCAAATATTATTTCAATACAGAGGGTGTTTGGCGTGGGTCTCAAGACTGAAAATAATTATGGTGGGTTGATCTTTCTGCCTTCCCCACAGTGAAAAAGACGTGCATATACGCAGGTATGAAAATCAATTTAATGATATGTGTTAAAGGAACAACAACAATATCTCGTTAAAACAAATAATTGAAACTAAAGTTGCAATAACCGTACTAAATAAAAAATACAGTCATGAGGTGATGAGACGTTATTGATACATCGGTAAAAGCCTCCTTTTCCACACAGGACACACGTGGCAGCAGGTCCTAGATGTCACCCGCACACAGTGCAGAATATTCGACCAAGAACCAAACGGTTCGAAGACACTTTCCTTTACCGCACCATTAAGGCCTGGAATTCCTTACCAGCTCACATGTTTCCTTCTTCGAACAGTCCCGGGTCCTTTAAACGGGGTGCGAAAAAGCATCTGATGAGGCCGTCAAGCTGAGAACTAAATTATAACATTGTTGATATTTGTAATGGCGACCCTTTTTGCTGAGTCTTTGCCTTCTGCTTACTGTCAGGCGAGATCGGAATAAAAAGGAACATGTGTGTTCGTTCATTACGTTGGTACTTTATGTTTAGATATGTAAACAGTCCCTTCTAAGTATAATTCTTCTTATACAAATATACAGACGGCTTCGTAAATATCTTAATCTAATATAACTTTTCAATCAGTAAACAAACAACAATTAAAAAAAAGCAGTTCGAATTCAATGGCTAAGCCAGGAATAAACCAGTGGGTAGCTACGTCACGCATTATCCCCACTATATCTTGACCTCTTCATTAGTACGGGGCATCTCCTTTCAGTTCATTAAACTTGTACACCCCGGGAGGTGGGGAGATCTAACTATAGTGGAAAGTTAAATAGAATCTGGGTCGGGTCAGTCATGCCAGCGACTGAATGTTCTGTTATTTATAATTAGTTTAAGCGCCATATTGCGACACTTTTAGCCTACTACGAATAAAGGGTTGTCTATTACTGGAATGACAGAATATAAAAGCAAGAGGAAATGCGTTTAAACCATGGCAGAGTTCGCCTAAGCCTAAGTAAATATAAACTTTTAAACTTTGGCGTTCCATGATATACAATAATGGTTATGGGAATTAACGCGATCATGGTATAGCTACACCGGCCATGATCACAGGCTGACTGGGTCAGTGGTGTCGAGTCCGTGAGGCAGTAGGTACTTCATCTACCCGCACATTCTCGATATTTTCGTTTCGCCATGTACCGTCACATACTACACTCACAGTGTCTGGAAGCTGGTCGAAACGTCAGGCAAATCGAAAGTATGTATATGTACCTATACCATTCCGTTAATTCCTATAAACATTATTGTATAAGTAAAATATTGACCATTATTTTCGAACGATGACTGAAAAACCCACGGAACAAGTATTTTTTGTTATGTGGAAAAACCATTGCAGTCACTACACAGTTACCACTTAAGTCACTTGCCTTCTTTCGTGTCGATGGCATGTCATGCGCTGTCGTGGTGTCGTTGCTGATTGTGACAATTTTCATATGACCATCACAAGCCCAACCCACTGGGAACATAGTTTGAACATATATATAATACATAGTTTTTTTTTTTTTACCACTTAGGTGGCAAACAAGCACACGGCCCACCTGATGGAAAGTGGTTACTTTGGCCAATGGGCGTGTGTAACACCAGAGAAGCCACACTCGTGCTGCCGACCCTGTAAGCACAGAGTCTTTGTGTCGTGAGTGCAGAGGACAAAGCAGTGAAGCTCTGTAGTCACCAGTTGTCAAATTTATTATCCGTGTGGTGATCCTCAATGATGGTGAATGAGAAAGAATCCAAATATCACCACTCCATCTCATCCAAAGGGTGTGTAAGAGGCGAATCTATACTTAATATTATAAAGCTGCAGAGTTTGTTTGTTTGTTTGAACGCGCTAATCTCTGGAACTACTGGTCGGATTTGAATGATTCTTTCAGTGTTGGGTAGTCCATTTATCGAGGAAGGTTTTAGGCTATATATCATCACGCTACTACTTAAGGGAGCGGAGCATTGATAATAAATGTTAACAAATCCGGCAATGTTAAGTGTAAGTATAATATGTGCCTAGTTACTTACCCGTTTCATTATAAATTATGTTTGTAGTAAGTATATACGTAAGTATAGTAGTATGTATTATATCTATATAATATATATCAGAGTATAAATAATAATATAAAATAAATAATATATGTACACCGGAAGCTGCCCAATATATCTATCTATTTATCTAACTCACTCCATCCCATGGTTGCCTGGTAGAGATTGCCTTGTGCAATAAGGCCGCCATTTGTTATGCCACAAAACTGTACCAAATTTTGTCTTTCTGTATCCATTTTCTGTGTACATACAATAAAGAGATATATTATTATTATTGTTTCTCAGTACCTTGACTCTCGGGACTATGGAGTCCCGGGCCTTTGGAAGGCGTGCGTCGGGCCGAAGCCAAGACGTAGAGACCCTTTTATGAGAATTTAATATGCTAGGAATACACACACATGGCGGATATCATCCCTGAGCGCACAATATGATACACCGGGAGATGGTCCCCGCCAGGTGCAGAGACTATTGCTGTGCGGTGCTGTGGCCAGTGTGCTAGCGATGGAAACTAAATTATGGGCTATGGGATTGAGAATTGGATGTACTGGTGAATGGGCTATAGGGGGAGACTAACGGACGCCTGCCGTGACAATAAGTCTCAAACTTGTAAAAAGGCAGGCGGTGACTTGCCAACTCATTGCATGGGCCCCATTAAAATAGCCACATATAGTGCGACCATGGAGCAACATCCGTTGAGCGGCTAAGGTTGTCGAGAGGTGAGTCTGCGAGGCGCAAGTTCCCGGTATACCAGTCAGCGTGCCCCCGGCGTTATGACATTTTACACTTCCAACCTGGAGCATAGGTTCTGCTCTTGCAATTATTATTATTATTATTTTACATACATATTTTGAAGACTAAAACATACGGGCTCAAAGGGATATGAAGCTTCAAAATATACCCCGGGCGAAGCTGGGGTGGGTCAGCTAGTAAGGGATAAATATGCAGACGATATCACTGCGAGAGAAAGAAAACACGAAATAAGATCCTGTACCAACCCAAATGGCCAGCGTGGAAACAACAGACCAGAACCTCTCGACATTGGGAGAGGCCTATGTCTAGCCGTGGACTGTGATAGGTTAAGTGGACTGCGATTGGAGCTCCAACAATCCGTAACTTCTGCCATAGTTATTGTTCGTATTACTTTCCGGCGTCTAAATGTTAGTGATCGTATTAGTCTGCCAAAGAACCGAAATTTGATTTACAAGTCAGGCAAAAGTCTTTCATTTTTTGTCTAGAACTTACATAAACCATTTAACCCTTAACATTAGTAAAAAGTGTATTTATTAACCTATATAGTAAAATAATTATTCCGTTTTGCTGAAAGGAAATGCAAAAACATTTTTCAGCGCCACCTACTGCAACTATCTAGAACTAACTCTAAGTGAGGCGAGGGAAGAAACCGCTGTGAAGTTGGTATTAATGTTCAATAAAAGATGGCGTTGCCTGTCTGTTTCTAGAAAGTTTTATATTTTAACGAATCTTAAAATATTAAGTTAATTACTATGAAACTCCTTCTTTTCAACCCCCTACGCAAAAATGACAGGGTGTTATAAGTTTGACGTGTCTGTGTGTGTATGTCTGTATGTGACATCGTAGGTCTGAACGTAAAAATCAATTTTTATGTAGTTTCCCTTTTTATTTAGCTCTGACCGCCAACCTTGAAAATAATGCAGACTCTGGGTTCTGATGTGAAGACATCGAATCAATTAGGACACAAAACTTATGAAGATGATATATATTTTTACTATTGATTTTAACGCCGAAAATCATAAAGACCAAAAATATACAGTTCAATTTTACCTGTGAAGCAAGCATGTGAAAATTTATTCTAGCAAGTTATTCCGTTTAACTAACTTTTAACCAGTTAATTGCTGAAAAAAAAAGTATTTAGCTAATGGACAGAGGCGAGTTAATATCATACTTGTTCGCATACAATTACTTCAATGAAGTAGGCGTTTACTAAATTAAAGGCGCGGTAATTGCCATAATAATCCCTGCAGGATAGGTACGTCGAGAAATTATATATTCGAAAACTTTGACTTTTTTGTCTAAACGAACCCTAAACTTTGAGGTGAAAGTCTAAGATGCAAAGAAATGATAATTTATTCGCACGAAAGACTTTTCTTTTATACAACTTAGGTGGCAGACAAACTCACGGCCCACCTGAAGGAAAGTTGTTACCGTGACCTATGAACGTGGGAGTTACACCCGTGCAACCATCCTATAAGAACAGAGAGTTTCTGTGCCGTTAGTGCAGAAAAAACAATCAGGTCAAGCCTTTAGTCTTCCCACTGACAGTACAAAAACTCTACAGTGACCATACTCACCGCCGGTAACACAATACGAGGTTAATATAACCGTAGTATTCTGTATAGCCGTGATATTCTGTAGGGTGGAGGTACTTCGCCAGTCAGACTGCTCAATTGGCACGGGAATACTGTCGTTTCCTACCTTCTATAAAATATGGTTCATTATAGGTACAGTGGTAGATATACAGTTATTACAATAATTGGCATTCAAACATTTTAAGACATTAAATACGCGCTTCGTCAAATTAATTTAAATATAAATCAGCGACTAATCGACGCTTCCCGTGACCATTGGTTGGAACGTGGAATTGGCATCGCCATTCAGCGTGGTAATGCCGCCAGCCTCTTGGGCACGGTACCAGTAGAGATCGATGGGGAGGAATTTTTCGATGCCTAAAATTACAGTCTCCCTCTTTTTCTCTATCCCATTTTTGTATATATTGTATAGTTAGCATAGTTTTATATAAATTTGTAAGTAATTGTATATTATAATAGCATATTTTATTTGATGTAAAAGTTTTTTGATAAAAAAGTATATCATTGAAATAAATATTGCAATAAATGACTAATCATAGAACCAAGCGTTTTGTTAACTCTTTTCCTTACCTCATCAAATCTAAGAATCTCTCGTGTTTCCTTTATCCTACAGTCTCGGGCCTGAGCTGAATCCATCAAGCTGAGTTTGCACCACCATTGCAACATTATTGATACCTATCTACAATGATGACCCTCTTTCCTGAGAGTTTGCCTTCAAGCGAAGAGAAGTCAAATTGACTTATCTTATAATAAAAAGTACCTATGCAAATTGAAATATAATACAGGTAATGAATATCTTTATTGTTGCTGTTTAAGCTTATTTATGTCAATAATGATTCTCAGACGTTTTGTGCCATCAAAAAAACTAATATAATATTTGTGGTTAAACATAATTAGGTACAGTCAGCAAAAAAATCACATGTGATGTGATGTGAGATGATGTGAGTGTGATTTTTTTGCTGTAAGTTGACGTTGTCTGTAAGTTGAAAATTAATCTGTGGTAGATAACCTTTCTATTAAGAAACAGAATATGAATGAAATACTTTTATTAATAAAATTGTATTTTCTATAAATAATAAATAGACATACTAATCATTGCAAAGGGTACCTCTATCGTCACTGTATAGCGTTCGGTTACTGCTATTTGGCAAACACTGTGAAAGGTGATAATATTGACCTAGAATATTTTATTGTATAACGTTTAGCAACTTATGTTGCTAATTGTACACAGTGTCCACAATATCGATTCTAGATTATTATTAAAGCGTTGAAACATAATCTAATATTTATCCTATCTGTGATATAATTAGCTCAAAACTAAAGTCATATTAACTTTAACATGTAGTTGACAAAAATGGTGAGTAAATGTTAAAATTGAATTGTTTGAGTAGAACTTAAATTGAATAGATTTTGTTGAGTAATTTGAAACCTACCTCTATAACAAACAGACGTGGTTTAACAATTTTATATAGTATCTTAAATTTTGTGATCAAGTGATCACTCATTTATATAAGTGCTGTATTTCCTTGATGATATTAAAATTAAAGTTTACATTAGCTACTGGTATAGGCTGGATTTCACTGGCAAATATCTGTTCCACTAACCGGGATTCACGTGTTTTATGCGATGAAGCGCTTCGAACTTAGTGCCCAATGTTGTTTAAATTCAGGCTGAGTTTATTTTCATTTCATATACGTCAATTAGCCGGAACTGAATTAAATGTAACTCTCAAAGTGACGGGGTATCCGAGGGGATTTCAACACGAAAAAAGGACGACTTTCACTAATGAAAAAATTGCAATTAAATCTAACAAAACTGCAGTATCATGTTCATTAGGTAAAAGGTTATAACTCGGTTTATTTTGATTTTGTTGCAATTACTTCATTGGCGAAACTTTAATAGTTAGCTCCTGAATAATAAACACTATTGAGCAAATGGTAATTATTAAGAAAATATCTTTCTATTTTTTGTTGACTGTTCCTTTTTTGGAAGCCGAGTGACTATTTATTAGATAAAGTATTTGAGAGTGTTGTATTGGCTATGGAGAGTTATTGGACTTGCTGTAAGGGTAAGTTTTCTAATATATATTACTTTTTACTAGTTTTGAGTGAAAAATAACAAACATAAATATAAATATGCCACGACATTCTACACAACGCTATCTAGACCCATAGTAAGCATAGCTTAACTAGCTTGTGTTATGGGATCTAGAATGCGGATAAACATACTTAGATACTTTTTTTTGTGTACATACATACATATTATACATAGAAACATCCAGACCAATGCAAATATACATATTCATGCATACAAATATTTGCACTGAGCGGGAATCGAACCCGCGCCCCCCTGCATAGCAGTCGAATGCTCTACCGCTACGCCACCGAGGTCGTCTATGTTTGTTCGAATTGTTTTTAAAGAATATTAGCAACCGCAATTACTAATATTCCATCTGACCCCTCCAACTAAGCTAAATTGCTTGTGCGGTTGTGTGGTTCTCGTCGGTAGTGTAATGGTTAGGATTCGAACCAGGGATCTCTCGTTAGTAAGGTCGACTCCTTAACCACTAAGCTTCTGACGCACTGTAATACGGTTTGGTACGGCAGGTGGCGCTATAATATGTAACTAAGGTCCCACCAAGACATTCGAAAGAAGCCGACCTTACAAGCAGGTACATTTACTGATTGACGAACGAGGTTCTGGTGTAAGCTTTAATTTTCGGATTAGCAGGTCAGACGGCAGTAACTATCAAAAAAGCCGTTTGAGGCCTCCTTCCTCTGCCGCACGTGTTCCCCTCTTCTTACAGTTCTTCAAGCGGGACGTGAAAAATCACCTATCAAGACCGTCAAGGTAGGGCTCACCATCTTAAGTTCAATAGTATCAGAAATGGAGATCCGTATCTTTTGCTCTGTACCTTAGGTTTTTTCCATCTAGCAGAGTGTAGTCAATTTCTGTCCGGTCGGCCGCGGGTAACACCGATGAGTTTAGTGTGGCTGTTGGCTTACACCAAGGGTCAGCTTTAAGCCCGTACCTCTTCCTGCTTGTAATGGATGTTCTGATATCGGATGTACAGGATGAGGCACCCTGGTGTATGCTTTTTGCCAACGACATTGTCCTTGTTGGTGAGGATGGAACCGATGTCCAGAGTAGATTGGTAAAGTGGCAACAAAGGCTAGAGAATGTTGGCCTGAAAATTAGCAGAACCAAGACAGAATACATGTTCTACAATAGTATCCGAAAGACGGCAATAGACTACGTGGAACCGAATTCATTGATTGGTGAAATGTGGGTGCTAATTCACCTCTGCCTAACCCTCCGAGGATAAAGGCGTGATTATATGTATGTATGATACGATGATATTTTGAATAAAAAAAATCTCCTCCAAAGCCGGGACTGGCAATTACAGTAATATGTATGCAATGATCTCAAGTGATAATGGAGAAACTTTCTATGATCACAGTGTCATTCCCAAAGGCCTGGACCATAATAACATTATGATATAACCCTATAATAATTCTGTTATAGTGAGTCAAATGAAGGTTATACATCGGACAATTGCTAAGTTATTATTGCGATAGAGATAAATTATGAACAAAAAATACAATAAGAATTGAAGTGAAAACTTATTCATGGCGATTTTTTTAACGTACGGAAATTTACTCGGATACCCCTGCCGAGGTCAGTGGGGTGTTTATGTCGGGCTTGAACCAACTAAAACCGCATGTCCGTTTTGGGTCATCATTTGTCGGGGGTGTGGTAGCCTCTAGTATATCCCTCGCCCACCCCGACTAACCCAAGGTTATAGAAGGCCCCATCTTTCCCCAGAAAAAGGCAGGAGGAGCGCAAATCGCGCCGCCATCTCGGCCTGCTTCTGCTAGAGTGACAAGCGGCTCTACCTGCCTTAGCCTCAGATGATTCTGAGTCTGGGCTGTATATATCTGTCTGATGTTAAACAGCCCTATTCTTTAGTCACCTTGTACGACATCGCATGGAAACCACGCAGAATGATTATCCATATGAATAAATGAGTTATGTTCGCCCTCTATCGCGTGGAATCGTTAAATTCTCTTCTGTTTATTATTTGGTCGCAATTTCTATACGAAATGAGATGTGGGTTAAAATGTCCCTTTAACGCGTATTGACAGTAAACCAATAGAGTGTAAAACATCGAGACGGCTTTCACATAAAACCAGTAATGGTGCTTCTATCTACTACCAATAAGAAAATGAACGCAATACATTCGCCAAACGGACGTCGGTGCAGCGATTTAGAATATTTAGAATCTGTCTAATTCTATTGAATGAACAATTTTAATCATCATCTTCATTCTTGTAGCTATTTCCCAATTGGGGGACACGACGGTATTCCCGTCCTAATTAAGTAGTCCGACTGGGGAAGTAACTTCGCCCTACAGAATAGCGCGGCCATAATAACCTCGTGTTGTGTTCCCGGCAGTGAGTTGGGTAACCAGCGCACACTGGAGAGTTATAGTGCCACCAAACTGCATCTGCTGATAATAAGGAAACAAAATAACCGGAGCCTGCGAGTCGGTATACCTGTTGATTGACAGACAAGACTTTTTTTGTTCTATTTTATTATATAATATTTTTTATTATATAATAAGAATCGTCTTTATTGTACACCAATAACATATTACATTACAATAAGAAGACGTAAAGTTTTGTGGTACGTACAGAAGGCGGCCTTATCGCTCTGTGGCAATTTCTTACAGGCAAGGTGAATATAATATTTATATGAAAACGTAATAGCCCTACTTCTAAACCTTCCACGGCAACAGGAGACGCACCTCGCGCGAATTTGCAAGGATACGAAACTGACGGTTGATTTCATTATGAGTAGAGTAGTCATGAGTTTTGAATCTTTCGGACGGTTTATACTTCAATTTTTTTAGTTTATATAATCACGCCTTTATCCCAGGAGGGTTAGACAGAGGCGAATTAACACCCACACTTCACCAATCATTGAATTCAGTCCCACGAAGTAGGGGGTGAGCCTATTGCCGTCTTCCAGGCACTATTGTTGACTCAAGCCTCTCTGAGGCTGAGTCTGGGTTGTATATATCTGTCTGATGTTAAGCTGTCCCATCCCTTAGTCGCCTTGTACGATTTGTCCTATACCTTGTCTTATACGAGTAAGTACACTACTACTCCTACACTAAAATGAAAGCAATTAGTAGATAAAAAAGTAAAATATAATGCGGAAACTCTTAAGACGTCCATACTTTCAAAAGTGATACTTGAATTACTAAAGAAAAAAATAATGTATTCAATTAACCATGGGATTACGTCACTAATTACGTTGCACTCCGTCAACACGCCTACAATTATATGTAGCAATTGCGCAATTAAATACATGATATCAAGTAAACAGAGGCCCAGACTCAGCATCAGATGCATGGCTCGAGTCAATAATAGTGCCCGGAATAAGGCAATAGGCTCACCCCCTATCACGTGGGACCGAATACAATTATTGGTGAAATGTGGGTGTTAATTTACCTCTGGCTAACCCTTCTGGGATAAAGGCGTGATTATATGTATGTATGTCATATAAAAATATCCAATAGTAGAACATCGGGAATGTTGTTATCGGGGTTCAAATTCAAATATGTAAAAATGCCGTTACAGCATCTGTTTCGATCGTTAAACCAAATCTTTTCAACTGTGATTTAAAAGATGATTGTCCCGAATTATTGTCAGCATATTCACCCTACTTTTAAGGGCAAATATCTGCCCCAAGCCCCATCCCGCGCGCTGGGCGGGACGCCGCAGTCTAGCTTCAACCACCGCTGAGTAACCACGTGTGATCCTATATTGACAATCATCTTCCCGCCTTACGAAACGTCGCCATGGAACGATACACTCTAAGCAATTAAGCCGACACAATGGACAATGCGTCACCAATAGGTAAATACGATTTATTTTTTATTAACATTTGTTCATCTCTTGATAGCAGTCGTGTAGTCTCATGTAAACAAAAATGTTCGGTCGAAGGTTACGGTGAATAGCTTCTTGAGATTCAACCGTTTGATGTTGTCGGGAAAATTGTGTGGAAATGAAAGTTTTGTGTGTACATACGTGTGTTTGTTTATGAAGCAAATTGTTTGCCTTTAAACAATTTTGGTTTTATTTTGTGACTGTGTATTAACATGTTTGCGGTGTGTATATTTTGATAGTGTTTTTTTCAATATTTTATTTTTATATGATTATTTTTTACTCGATGACTCGAGTCAACAATAGTGCCCGGAATACGGCAATAGGCTCACCCCCTATTACGTGGAACTGAATACAATTATTGGTGAAATGTGGGTGTTAATTCACCTCTGCCTAACCCTTCAGGGATAAAGGCGTGATTATATGTATATATGTATTTTTTACTTATTGTCAGCCAGCAGGAGTTTCAAAAAGTAAGGTTTTTATTTCGACTTAATTTAAAAAAAAATCATAAACGTAAATAACTTTTTTGTTAGTACCTAAAATATTTTGCTTTTTCATTAGGTAGAGTTAGCAACCGTGATAGTGGTGAAATATTTTTGAACTCTGGACTTAAAACTACTCTCATCACAAAAAGTAACTCCGTCTGTCTGTGTATACACACAAGCGATTTTGATGAAATTTGGTACAGAGATGGATAGAGGAGACCTTGGGAAAGAGCATACACAGTCTATGTAAGGTTGATTTTTCTTAAAAAAGGCACGTCAATTTGACTTCGTGTCGCCTGATGATAACCCGAAGGCAACGTCACAGGAAAGAGGTCATATTCACGCGGGCGAAGTTGCGGGCAATAGCCAGTACCTATTTTATATTATCCGTATTACTTCAATGATTGTTATTCGCGGAAACTTCCAACAGTATTATACATGCGACGTTCGCGAGTATTACAAAGCTGTCAATTTTGTTTGTTTGTTTATTTGAACGCGCTAATCTCAGGAACTACTATTTCTCATTTTGTATTGAATAGTCTATTTATTGATGAAGGTTTTAGGCTATATATCATCATGCTACTACTTCAGAGAGCGTAGCAGTGATCATAAATGTCAAAAAATTCAGCAGATTTCCATTAATTATTTGAAATTTAAAAAAAAATACGGACTTATAGAGCTGATATGAGGTTTTTAAATATGTCACGGGTGAAGTTGGGGCGGGTTAGCTTTTTTTATATACCGCTAAGGTGGCAGACAAGCACACGGCCTACTTGATGGGAAGTGGGATGTGGTTACCGTGGCCTATGGACGTGTGCAAGACCAGAGGCGTCACACTCGCTCTACCGACCCTGGTAGTTAGCTAGTAGAAAATAAAACAATAGAAACAATTACTTACTTTGATAATGAATAACTTCTTTGATTATAAAGTACGCTTAGCAGATATTAATAGGTAGTTAAGAGAGTACGTTCAAACATATATATTTATTACCTATTGTGATTTAACATAATGTGCGGAACAACGCGCTCTGAATGTTAAAACTATTAAGTTTATGGTTAAAGCGATGTGTTTTTAGCAATACAAAGTTATCATAGAACATAATTTACGTTCTATCGTTCTCAGACACAAAATGAACATATTTTTCTATGTTCTTTACGATCAGTATGATCATGATCCCATGATGATTCAAGATCATGAAATAAAACCCTGAACTAACCCGTCTGGAACAGCATGGAAACTCTCCCGGCCAACATGGAAACACTAGGCCAAAGCCTTTTAACATTAGGTGAGTCCTATGTCCAGCAGTGAACTGTGATGGGCCAATTGATTGATTGATTTCTAGAAGAGTAGAATCAGGGCCACCCCATCTCTTCCCATGCGATGTCGTACAAGGCGACTAACGTATAGGGCAGTTTAAAATCAGACATATATACAGCCCAGACTCAGCCTCAGAGAGGCTTGAGTCAACAATAGTACCCGGAAAACGGCAATAGGCTCACCCCCATTTACGTGGGACCGAACGCAATGATTGGTGAAATGTGGGTGTTAATTCACCTCTGTTTAACCTTCTGGGGATAAAGGCGTGATTATATGTATGTTTTTCATAAATCAATTACTAGGAAATTTTTGAATCCTGAGGTCACAAACACCCTAGAACCTTTACGGATGCGTAGAGATGTTGCGTCCATGGCTGTATTTTACCGTCTGTACCATGGTGAGTGTTCTGATGAGCTCTTCCAATTAGTCCCACCCTCCCCTTTCCTATACAGGACAACACGTGCGGGTCTTAGATGTCACCTGCACACGGTGCAGAACATCCGATCAAGAACCAAGCTGTTCGGTGACTCTTTCCTCTGTCGCACCATTAAGGCCTGGAATTCATTACCAGCTCACGTGTTTCCTTCTTCCTACAGTCCCGGGTCCTTTAAGCGGGGCGTGAAAAAGCATATAATGGCCGTCAAGCTGAGTGTCACCATTGTCACATGGTATGTGTAAGTAATGGTGACCCTCTTTTCTGACACTTTGCCTTCAGCTTACCATCAGGCAAGGCGAAGTCTAATTGACGTGTTCTATATATATAAGATAAAAAACAATAATATTCTATAATATTACGTGTTCCCACACTACGCCTATTTAAACGTTTGATACTTTGAGAATACTCATAAATAATTGAATGACATGCCCTTACTCTCAATAACTTAATACCCAAGTTCCCACTTATCTCGACATGTTGCACTTGTATTCTACGCATATCTACTTCAGAACTAATATAAGTAAAAAATGGCTCATGGCACAAAAAATGCGTCTATCTTCCCGTGAAGAGGGTTGAAGTGTTGAGGTTACGACTGTGGGTGAGTGAAATTATGTACCTACTCACCCATACTAAAATAGGTTACATATGAATTTGCCGTTTTTTTAATTCATCTAAGGAGGAAACCCAATTTTCAGTACTAACATTTTTGCATTTTTTTAGGAATGACAAATCCAAATATTATGATTTTTTTTGTGTATTAATGAGACAACATTAAGCTAACAAACACTTTAATTACATTTTTGAAAAGTGACAGCTGTAAAAAATTAAAACGAAATTCATCATCAAAATGAATAGCATTTAGGAAGTACTGTTTTTGAAGATCGAATTTAATTTATCAAGCGGCCAATAAAAAATTTAATACAGAGTTGTAAAATCTTGAAATCAACTTTCAAACAAAATATAAATAATGGAAATAGCTATTAAATTACAGAAATAACGAACTCATGAATCTGTAAAAAAAATTCGGCAATTTCTTAAGTAAAGACTTAATATTACAATTGCGAAAGTAACTCTACCAATCTGTATGTACGCTTTCACGCCTAAACCACTAAACCGATTTTGATGAAATTTGGTATAAGGGTAGTAGGTTTCATCAAGGAGGTAGGACACGGCGGTATTTCCGCCCGATTGAGCAGTCCGACTGGAGTAGTACCTCCGCCCTACAGAATACCGCGGTTATAATAACTTCGTGTTGTGTTCCCAGCGGTGAGTAGGGTAGCCAGAGCTCATTGGAGAATTTGTGCTGTCAGTGGGAAGACTAAAGGCTTGTCCTGCTTTGTCTTCTGCTGACGGCACAGAAACTCTGTACTTACAGGGTTGGCAGCGCGACTGTGACTCCTCTGGTGTTACAGACGTCCATAGGTCACGGTAACCACTTTCCATCAGGTGGGCCGTGTGCTTGTCTGCCAACTAAGTGGTATAAAAAAAAAAAAAACCTTGAGAAAGGGTTTAGGGTGGAGCCACGGCCAACAGTTAGTATGTTAATATTTACAAAGTTTTCATATCATATTTGTTCGTGTGCACAACGACATATTATTCATTCTGTGTTTAGTCGTAGTCCTATATTGTTTGAGAATATTATTATTATTATTACTTACCATACCGACCAAACAATACAACCGATATATTTGTCCTTAGAGATTACCAACTTGCCCCTACTCGTAACGATATCTATATCAAGATCATAAAGCTTTATGTCATTGAGTCCCTTAGGAATTAAAAGTAAAGAGTAGATAAAGAGATTTAGTTCAAATATACACTATCAGTGACCGTATTTGGCTTTGAATAACGCATTTAGGTACACGGTATTTAGGGATTCGGTTTTTAAAAAGTGAAACAAAATACTACTGACTTAAAATTGATTAATTAATCAAATAATATCTTTCTTTCTTTCTTTCTTTCTTTCTGTCTGTCTTTCTTTCTTTCTTTCTTTCTTTTCTTCTATTTTTCTTTCTAATTATTTTTCCGTCTTCAAAAACACAAACAAAAAAGAAGTATTTTTTTCTTCACTAATTCTAATACCTACTTTGTTTAAATGTTATACGGTAAATTCTTCTTACGATATTTCTTTTCTTTATTCCTTAAAGATCACGAGTTCGAATCCCGCCTGAACCAATTTTTTTTTCTATATCTTAATCGATTTGAACAGTTAGCAAACTAAATGCTTTAAAATTTCATTCAATAATTCCACCTTGTGAACTTAGATGAACATATTGAAATTTAAAATCTCTGTTGCTCACCGCGGTACCATTTCATCTAAATGATTCTCAAACTCAAACTCAAACTTTATTTCCATAGAACATGGTTACATTACAGGTGTTGAAATATTGTTATTGAGCAGCACATTCTGCCGTGAGGCGCGGAAATATTTATACATGGGGTAAAATAAAATAAAGTTGAATAATGCATTCGGACTTTGTCCAGTCCTTATCAAACAAAAATATTGACGTGTCAAAAATTAATAAATTTGATAGGCATTATGAGTAAAATAAATATTACAATTAAATGTCCGTGTGTAATGAATGAGATAAATTATTATAAATGAATTTAATTTTAAATTAAACAACAACATCAGTATGACCAGGTACACCAATTAGGTAGGTAGGTATTAGTCTTTTTCACATTTTTTCTTGTCACGGTAGTAAATGGGTTCGATATAATTCATGTCAGTTGCATATCACCTCAACGTGTATATCTCCACCAAGACCTTTAAGGTCAAATGCAATTCAACCTCACCAGTGTCTCGATTCTGCTAAAGTAATACCACTGTCATACCACGAACACTGCTAAATTTAGACTTTAAAGCAAAGCGATTAAAGTACAAAATTAAAGCGCGCCTCTTCATAGTCGCGGACGAGTTGGGGACTCCTTGGTCACCACACCCGAGGAGGGCCAGATACCACTTAGGTGGCAGACAAGCACACGGCCTACCTGATGGAAAGCGCTGGCCTATGGACCCTTGTAACACCAATGGAGTCACAGTCGCGCTGCCAACCCTGTAAGTACCTATAGAGTTTCTGTGTCGTCAGTGTAGAAGACAAAGCAGGACAAGCAAACAGATCGAGGAATATGCCTGCCAAACTCATTTCTGGTACTTTTATTCAGTCTTTTCAATTTGGGTGAACATAGTGCAATTTAAAGCCTCACTCTGTGTTAAAAATTTATGAAAAATATAATTTCAAAACTTTTTCACGTAGGTGATCACAGCACTGAAATCCACATCGTACGTATGAATTGTATATCACCTGAGCAAAATAGTTCCAGGTGTTCCGTCGGAACGTAAACGTACAGATTATCATAATATTTGGAAAAGTGAAGTAATATTTTGCCAAATGTCGTATAGTAGATGATAAATCTCTCGTCGTGAAGAAAATTTAACGACAGGCTCTGAACCTTGACTTCAACAGTTTTGTGCGGTCATAAAGTTTGCATTTGTAGTCATGAGTGCGTGACGTCATGAGATTTTGATGAGTTTAGTTATTGGTTCGTATAGCTTCTGTTTACCATTTTTATTCTTTTAATACAGGTATAGTCAACGATAAAAGTAGCTTAACAAACTCTAATTTATTGAAAACTATAACTCTAAACCTCTGAACGAAATATCTTATGCCGTTGATTGTACTTTGTTCTATTGTTTTAACCTACTGACTTCACTTTCTTGGGTGATCACCGTGCAAAGTTAGGTTAACGTATAAGGCATGCAAACGTATCAGCTGTTTTTGGTCTTGTCAAATAGTGTAGAAAGCCCTAACGACATCCTTGAGATCTCTTGTCAACCCCATCTGCAATAGGTGCACTTGTTAAACAACGGAGCAGGCTTTCCTCTGTAGCTTGGGAGGGGAGATTGCAGTCGTTCCCGATATAAAATTCTCTTAGTAGTTGCTAAAATCCACTGTTTGACGACAATTGATTGACGATTAGGATTAGAGTCTAGATAGGTGGGCGTTGAAGCAGATCATGCTCACTACTAACCTGGCACCCTAAGAGATATGCAGCTGGGTTACGCAAGATAATGCAGTTACAATGTATCTATAGTAAGAAAGGTTATACTATAATCTTTTTTATTAAAGATAATATTCGCCGCATGGTCCCCGGCAGAGTAGAATTTGGACCACCCCATATCTTCCCATCCGGTTTTGTACAAGGCGACTAAAATATACAGACAGACTCAGCCTCAGATGCATGGCTTGAGTCAACAATAGTGCTCAGAATACGGTAATAGCCTCACATGAAATGTGGGTGTTAATTCACCTCTACCTGACCCTCCGGAGATAAAAGCGTGATTATATTTATACATGTATGTATATCAGGTGCAAAAGTTTAGATATAAAAGGACGATGTTCAAGAACGGCTGAACAGATCTGGATGAATTTTGACATATTGATTAGAATCGTTAACTATACACAGGACTTCACAGGATATAGCTAACTTACAGAATCCTATAAATAAAATAGGTATCTATCGTTTGCGGGAACATGATCAGTATTTCACGTCGGCAAAGCTGCGGGGCGTTAGCTAGTATAATATAAAGCTATAAACAAACAAACCCAACCATAAAGTACTAAAACACATCTCAATTTATATTTAAAAGTAAATCAATCCCTTCAAATCATAGCTATTGTTGCGACCTTAAAAAAAACGAATCATTCAAAACTCGAACAAAATTGTTTGGTAGCTGGCAACAATGCACTGTTCACAATAAATATTAAATAAAAATCGTACTAAGAATAATTTACGAACTAGTTATTGCTACATGTTCGTATTATCGGTCCTTTCTACCATAAAAAGGTACAATTCAATCGACCCTATCCACGCTCCCTTTGTTACTCGCAGAGCAATTCTGCCAAACCCTTTGTAGAAATCACGTAGGGTGACAATAGCCCTCATTGTACCAAGGGCTGTAGGGGATGCACCCTTGTACCACACGTATTAGCTTATTCTGGGCTAATCTTATCGATGCCTAATATATGGCTAGTAATCTACCGTCAGATGTTTTATTAGATTAAGTAGTAAATTGGTGTGACGTATTTTTTGATAAGCGTTAATGGTACAGCTGTGTGAAATTAATGAAAACCTCGATTTATTTACTAATGTCGATGGAAAAGCAATGATGCAGGGATAGCGAGTGCGATTGCTATGTGTGAGATAGGAAGTTCATTTCTCGGGCAAGGGAATGTTTTTTTGGGTTACTTCGCCTGGCTGTATACTATCTGTCTGATTTTAAACAGCCCCACCCCTTAGTCGCCTTGTGCGATACCTCATGGGAAGAGATTGAGTGGCCCAAATTTTACTCTACCGAGAATCAGTGGGCCGTGTGCTTGTCTGCCACCTAAGTTGTATAAAAAAAAATGTTTCCATTGCTCCGCTAAAGTCTAAAATTCAATAACGCAATAAATTTACACCATTTCGTTTTCAATGATTTGACTAAGCTGCCACAGATCTAGGAAATGTCTGTGACAGTTTAGTTAAATTGGTTTCTGCGAAGCAATACTTCCTACTGTACAATATATTGGTAACAGCGGATATCAATGTTGCTATACACGATGTGTACATATTTATACACACGCGTCTAGTCCAAATACTTTTTCAGTAAATATATATTATAACTAAGACTTATCTTCGACATGCCCTTAAAGGCCTTGAGGCTCGGGGTGATATGATGTCACGCTGTAATTTGAATTTTATTTGAGTAGGGTCGATCGTTCGAGCAACTGTCGCTTCGGTGCTGATAATTTTATACTTATTGAACGATTTTACAAGGTCTTGGGTCTATATTCAATATGTTTTTTATTGATTTAGTTGACATAATATGAGTGTTATTATCATTATCGGTATATTTTTTGGGCTTTCAAATATATTTTTGTCAAATATACCTACTTAATATTTTCTTCTACATCTACTTTGTCTTAACATTAACCTCAGTAGACTGATGTTCATAGCACAGGTCCCGCCTTTGTCTGACCCTGATCTGAAACTCGATTCTAATTAATTTCTTTCCTTCTTCTTCATCTTAGGGTTAACCGCAGTGGCTTTCTAAGATTTCACCTAGAAGTCTGGGGTCTGCTTAAACAGTCTAATTGCGGATATGGCTAAATTTCGATATTTTCGTTACGCGAAAAAAATTTTTTTTTTCACTCAGCTTGGTAGCCTCGTCAGATGCTTTTTCACGCCCGCTTAAAGGACCCGGGACTGTAGGAAGAAGGAAACACGTATGCTGGTAATGAATTGAAGGTCTTGGTGGTGCGGCAAAGAAAAGAATCACCAAACCGCTTTACCCGCAACTTAGATGAATTAAAAAATTAATTCATCTAAGTTGCTCGTATATTCTACACAGTGTGAGGGTGACATGTAAGCCCTGCACGTGTTGTCCTATGTAGGAAAGGAGAGAGAGAGTAGTGGGATTAGTTGGAAGAGCTCATCAGAACACTCACCATGGTAGAGATGGTAAAATACATCTACTAGGAACTAAAACGACTGGTATTACCGCTAACCGCTTCAGATTAGCTAAATAGTTTGTGTTAGGAGTGGAATCACGTGGGTAATGTCTCAATCATTAGGCCAACTCCTTTCACTAAGCTACCGACACTTTTAGTAATCATAATTATACTACAGTTCGGGACGTTTCGCGATTAAATTTCTTAAAGATTTTTTCTTCAAGAGGGGCATCAGAAGGTTTCTTTTTTGGTCGGCAGCGCGAGTGTGACACCCCTGGTGTTGCATACGTCCATAGGCCACGGTAACCGCTTCCCATCAGGTGGGCCGTGTGCTTGTCTGCCAACTAAGTGGTATAAAAAAAAAACCATGAAACTTACTATTTCTGCCGACGTTTCGGTTACGTTGCAGTCACGAAGTTCCATGATTTAATCACCAAAAGTTCCGAACCATTGGATAATTATGAATTCACACCGCGATAGTTTAAAAAATATATACATACATACATACATAAAATCACGCCTGTCTCCCATAGGGGTAGGCAGAGATCACGGATCTCCATTTGCTACGATCCTGACATACTACTCTCGCTTCATTCACTCTCATTACATTCTTCATGCATGCTCGTCGGTTTAGAGTACTCCTGACCTGCCCTTTTTAAAACTTCCCCGATTTGGTCCAGGTATGTGCGCCTAGGTCTTCCCCTTCCGACGTTACCATCCATACTCGCCTCATACACCTGTTTTGTTACTCTTTTTTCATTCATTCTCTCAACATGACCAAACCATCTCAACATTCCTCTCTCAATTCTCATCACTACATCTTCTATCACTCCACATCGTTCTCTTATCACGCTATTTCTCACTCTATCTTTCAAGGTCAAGCCACACATACTTCGCAACGCACGCATTTCTACTGCATTCACTCTACTCTGATGCTTTTTTTGCCACACCCAACTTTCACTACCATACATAAGAGTCGGCACCAATACTCCTCCATGTACAGCCAGTCGTGCCTTTTCGGACTCTTTCCGGCTGCGCATAAAGTTGTGTAGTGCCCCATTCACTCTATTTCCAGCCATCTTTCTCCTTTCAACATCTTCTTCAGTTTAAAAAATAACTTTTAGTAATTACGAGAAAACCTGAATATATGCCTACAGATGACGTTTTTTTTTAATTTCACCGCAGTGGGTTAAATGTATCAAATTTTCAGTCGCAGTATAAGTCAGGTCGTAAAAGTAGGTAGGTATACAATGTTTCGAATTCACCCAGAACAGGAAATTCACACATTTATGGCCTTAGTAAATCAATCAGTTCAATACGATGTTTAATACATGTCGGACGCTTTTCCTAATTTATTTTATTTGTTCGAGAGCTAATAAAAACGGATGACTCACTGTTTATACAGTTAAGGTCAGTGCCAGGTTGCTGATTTAACTGTTTTTCGCTAATTCTGGCAACATTTTACATTCTTTTAGTCAAAAGTGTTTTTGATTCTGTGGCATGAGATTGAGATATGGCATAATGAACCCAGCTCCAGATTTGTATGTAGTAACGTTTCCGGTAGGCGGCCCTTATTCGCAAATTTCTGCACTGTTCCGAGGTTAAATAATTGCCATTGACAGACAAAGCCATCCTGCTGCTCTTATGTTTGGGTCTAAATAGACTTAGATCTAGATTTAATCTAGTTGTGAGGGACCAAGCTTTCCAAACACCAGTACCGTGTTTTTAATATTAACTTCGCCAGTTAGCTATACCTCGTCGAGTATTAAGAAGCTAAAGATGTCCCCGGTAAATGCTTTTTACAGCCCGCTAAAAAACCAGGAATGTAAGATTTGTAGGAGGTAGGACACGGTGCTATTTCCGCCCAATTGAGCAGTCCGACTAGGGAAGTTCCTCCACCCTACAGAATACAGTGGCCAAAATAACTTCATGTTGTGTTCTCAGCGGTGAGTAGGGTAGCCAGAGCTCACTAGAGAGTTTGTGCTGTCATTGGGAAGACTAAAGGCTTGTCCTGCTTTGTCTTCTACACAGACGGCACAGAAACTTTGTACTTACAGGGTTGGCAGCGCGATTGTGGTTCCTCTGGTGTAAAACACGTCCATAGGCCACGGTAGCCACTTTCCATCAGGTGTGCCGTGTGCTTGTCTGCCACCTAAGTGTTATAAAAAAAAGATGGAAAATCTCGTTATTGGTTCAATATTGTTCTTTTGCTGCCTGTAACCATTTCATCTATGTATTTTAATCACCATACTATATAAACTATGCCATTTTACACATACTGAAATACACTTGTACTTTTTTCACAGTATTTTTTTATTACTAG
Organism: Eilema griseolum; assembly: GCA_963662185.1. Taxonomy (NCBI): domain Eukaryota; kingdom Metazoa; phylum Arthropoda; class Insecta; order Lepidoptera; family Erebidae; genus Eilema; species Eilema griseolum. Next base: position 24,431,064 of record OY759238.1, read on the forward strand.
ACCTGACCGGTTTTGCCTTATGGTATCCTCAAAGGTTTACAATTGCATTTAAGAACATACTTCTCAAGTATCTAAGTGCTATCATTCAACAGTACAAATAGTAGATTTGAAATTCTATTTTAAAGAATGTATGTTCTATTTATATGTTCCTTTCAAACGCGTTGTTGAGAAGAGCATTTTTTTTTCTTAAAAGATGTTGTCTAATTACACGTCTGAGATGTCGACAACGGTAATTACTGTGTAATCAAATACCTACTGTGTAATGACGATTCAATTGTACAGCAATTACGTTCATATCAATTAGTACATTTTTAATTACTTTTTTGTTTCAACTTGATCAATTATTCTGGATTGTAATAAAACTTTTAAACAATTTTAATGTATAATATAAACGCTTAAGCTATTTAACTATTTTTATGGATTTTATTGCGAGTTATTACACTGAGACTGGCTTGATAAAACAACCATTTTCAAAAGGTGGAAACTTGCCTCTAACAAAAATTAACACTATTATTTCACAAATAGATCCCTTAATCGAATAATGCATTTTTAAACGACGAATCTAACGACTATCCTACAACCATGGGGTAGATGAAAAAAAAAATCATCTGTTAAGTGTAGGGGAGGTACCCTCAAAATATTTTGCAAGATTTTAGCCAACATTTTGTAAGCGTGACTATGATTTATGTAAGTAATCCATATCAAATTGCCTAGCAGACAGACGGACAGACGGGAAAATTTTTAACTATTGGGAGTTCTTTTGTATTATGATGAGACTACAGAAATCTAAAAACTACTTGAAATAACTCACTGGAGAATTTGTGCTGTCAGTGGGAAGACTAAAGGCTTGTCTTGCTTTGTCTTCTACACTAACGGCACAGAAACTCTGTACTTACAGGGTTGGCAGCGCGACTGTGACTCCTCTGGTGTTACAAACGTCCATAGGCCACGGTAACCACTTTCCATCAGGTGGGCCGTGTGCTTGTCTGCCACTTAAGTGGTATAAAAAAAATTTAATAAAGAAATAAAGATTTTTTTTATTAGTAATTGTGCACACATGTTAAACGTGATTTTATTTCAATGAGTGACATTCACGTTAACCTTCGATAGTATCACATCGATAGAATATCAAAATCCATAATTGGTTGTGGAAGTCAAATTGAAGTTCAGCCGCATCACAGTACTGGAGAGCTGACCCCAAAAATCACAGAATTTCTTGTATACCTTCATTCCTATGATATACCTACTTGACTCTTATATAATACAAAACCCTCTATAATTCCATTCCTTCATTGAAACAAAGGTAGTCCTGTTAGCCTTGTTCCAATTTTCCTTTGAGAACCGGATGGAAGTGTCGTCGTTTATACGAGCTTATGCAAAATAGCAATATCGTCAATTGAATAGTCCAGACGAGCTCATTGAATCGCAAATGTGTTCGCCGGCTCTCCGCTTGAGACTCGCTGCCAAGAGTGCCAACCTGTAGAATGACCTTATAGGTTTTATGACTACAGTTGTAGTGACTCCTATCTTCAGATAAGTTTTTCAAGTGTTATTATAGTTAGATTGTTGACATTTATGATCACTGCTCTGCTCTATTTTGTAGTAGTGTGAAATCATAAAGACTCTTTTTTATCGAAATATCCCCCCAGATACGTCGTAAATTGCCGGAGGTGAGATTGCCGGAGACCTATACCTATACGGATACCCCCGAACTCCGACCAACCCCGACACGAAACGACCAAAACGCACGCCGCCTGTGGGTCGTTCATGGTTGCCGAAAGTGAGGTTGACAGGCATATCCCTTGCACCCCGGCCGACTCAGGGCCATCTCTCACGATCTGGCCCTCTCTTCGGGTGAGGAAACTATAGAATCCCCAACTCGTCCCCGAAAACGGGTTGTTCCGACGTACGAGTTGCCTTCGTACGCGGGCAGCTTGGCTTGCGATCCTTGGAGACATATACCTCGCACTCCGACCGACCCAGAATCATTTCTTTCAAGCTAGCTCTCTTCGGGTGTGGGGACAATATTATATAACCTACTAGCTTTTGCCCGCGGCTCTGCCCGCGTGGATGTCGATTTTCAGGGGGACAACCCTTATCACTAAGGGGTATGAAAAATAGATGTTGGCCGATTCTCAGACCTACTCAATATGCTCACAAAATTTTATGAGAATCGGTCAAGCCGTTTCGGAGGAGTACGGGAACTTTTCAATCCGAAATTTCCTGACACTTTTCCGCTTTATAATATTAGTGTAGATTACAACACTTCGAGCACCTACTTTTAATATCTCTGCATCACCCTGAGGTTGACTGGTAGAAAATGCCTGTGGCATTAAGTCCCCCTTTGTACATTCTGTCTGTTTGTGCAAAAAGCTTAAATAAATAAATTAGTCAGACATTTTTTCAGGGCACCAACTACCCAAAATGACTGCCATTAGATTATCGTAAGGTATCCAATAATAAGTCGATAATGTTAAGAAGAAACCTTTTTGTTTTCTGCAGTCGATAAAACATCACAGCACAGCAACATCATAACTTAGTAGATTCTGGTAAAGTAAATTTTGATGGACCAAACGAGATGTTGCTCGTTGCTGTTCATGCTGTTGTGTGTCAATTATTGAGGAGACATCTGCTATAACGCGCACATAAAGTTGCCGACATAAACGTAATAAAAAGTGATATTAAAAAACCAAGGAGCGGCTTCGAGCTGCTATTTCTCGGTGAAGGAGATCAAGATTTAGTACGGATACGAACGGTTACGTACGAGTAGGTACAAGTGTACGTAAACGGTCATTGATTGAAAACACGTTGACATAATATTATATCGTTACTGGTAACAACGGATATGGTTTGAATTGGCTAGAGATTGGAGTGTTTACTTGTCTAATATTTTTTTATTATTATTAGCCTTTATTGCTGATACTAAACAAAAACTTAACATACAACAAAGTGTTTTAACTTAAATCTAATATATCGGGTTGCCCGGTTCAGTGATCAGCGAGTCCTGTGACTTAATAGGTTTAAATGTGTCTAATAATAAGTGTGGTCAAATTTTCGATATGAAATTGAGCAACTCTTACATATATACATACACATAATCACCCCTTTGTCCCCGAAGAGTCAGGCAAAAGTGAAACCCCAAAATTTCACCAATCATTGTTTTCGGCCCCACGTAATAGGGGGTGTCTACAGTTTCGACCAGATCCGTTCAGCTAATTTGAGCGTGATTGAGTAACAAACATTCAGACATCTTCACAAACTTTAATATTTATATTACTGTAGAAGGATCCAGGAAGGATGGAAAGGTTTCTTAGGCAAAGGATTTATCATAGTTTACAACATTCTGAATATTTTGAAATTGTTTAATTATTGACACTAAAAAATGTTCTACCGCCTATACAATGGTTTGTGCTCAGACGAATTGTTTGACATGATGCCCGTAGCTATATTCTATCATCGCACCTCTCGCCATAGGCAGGGAATTCACCCGTACACATTGCGACCTGAGACGGTGCGCACTGTGCGGTATGAAAGAAACTTCATCCCACGCACACTCAAGCTGTGGAATGACCTCCCTGCTGCGGTTTTCCCAAGCACCTACAATATGGGGTTCTTCAAGAGGGGCACCAGAAGGTTTCTTCATGATCGGCAGCGCGAGTGTGACACCCCTGGTGTTGTATACGTCCATAGGCCACGGTAACCGCTTCCCATTAGGTGGGCCGTATGCTTGTCTGTCAACTAAGTGGTATAAAAAAAAAAAGTATTTTCATGCACCTGTAGCGTTATGAAACATTAAAAATTGCTGCCATAACTCAGTTTGTTATACAGTATAAAATATTAAAGTTTTAATTTTTAGTAGTCATATAGACTTTGTGTTATCAATTGAAAAAAAATCTATAGATCTATACAGCTTCATCAGTTATAGCTATGCCAATAAGCCTCTTTTCCAGCCACAAACATTGCAGTGAAATCCTTTGGTACAAAAAGACGCTTTCTGCGGCAAATTGAGGCGGTATTCACCGCTCCACACGCAAAGAGTAAAAGCGTTTGAGGCTAGACTCTCATTATATTTTCATGAGAGGTTAGGCGTTTAGTTTTAGAACTCGTTTGGTAAACTGGAACAACTTCAGGGAATTTCGTTCTAATTACTATTAGATGAGAAAAAAGAAGTATAAAAACTTTTAAAATCATGTGTGGATTCCCGTTTTTTTATACATTATTCTGTAAGGCGGGGATACTTCTCCAGTCGGACTGCTCAAATGGGACGGTGATACCGTCGTGTCCTACATCCTTTATCATAAAAAATAATAACGGTAACTAAACCAAAATGATTGATTAGTAATGGGTTCCAGTTTTTTGTTATTTTTTATATGAAAAAAAGAAAGTTCCATATATATAGGACACGTCAATTAGACTTCACCTCGCTTGATGGTAAACTGAAGGCAAAGTCTCAGAAAAGAGAGTCACCTTTACATATATATACCATGTTACAATGGTGATACTCAGCTAAGCTAAATTTCATGTATTACGATTGAGTTCATGCCAGTAGTGTACGAATTCGAAAACGGGACTTTAGCATTGTAAGACCGACTTCTTAATCGCTAAGATACTGATGCTAAAACAAGATGGCGTCAAAATATTTTTATCAATAAATTTATTCGTTTTAAATAATGTGCCAGGCAGTGGTAATCCATGCGTCATCCTAAACCTTAAAATAAATAAGCTGTCATTTCCATTCTCCTAAATAAACCTGGTAATTTAAATCCACTTCTTAATATTCTTCACTATCAAAGGGTTAAATATCAAGGATTCACTCAATTCACTTATTAAGACGAATTAACCGTCCTAATCAACCACCCATTTCAATCTTAACCACTCAATACACTAAACAAACTTGTACCAGTACAAATATTATCTTAAACCGTTTGATTTAACCCGGGGTTAACTGGTCGGATTGAGCCGTGACCTGGCACAGATTGTACAGCTCCGATCTGTTAGTTTCATCTCGGTGGTATTAAGTTGCATCTATGCATTGCAGTATATGGGTGGTTTGGTTATAAGCTATAAGCGATTAGTTAGCTAGAAGTAAATAGAGAGCGGTTGCCAGAATAAAAACGCTGTAGATGGATAAATAAAAAAAAAGTGGTTTTGATAATCATCATCGAAAAAAAGAAATTAAGAATACATACATATAATCACGGATCCATCAGCAAATATCTCCGGATCATATATCCTCGGAGGGTTAGGCAGAGGTAAATTAACACTCACATTTAACCAATCAATAAATTCAGTCCCACGTAATAAAGGATGAGTGTTTGACTCAAGTCATGCCTCTGAGGCTGAGTCTGGGCTGTATATATCTGTCTGACGCTAAACAGCCCTATCCCTTAGTCGTCTTGTACGACACCGCATGGGAAGTGATGGGGTGGTCCAAATTCTACTCTGCCGAGAACCACTCGGCTAAATAAGAATACGGTAGTTTTACATCAATCGATCGATCAATCAAATAGAATGCATGGGGCCTCAAGTCACGCCAAGGAGATTTGACGTACTTTGTTTTTATGGGAACGATGGCAGTTGGCATTATCAAACCCCAAAGGGACAGTTTGCGCTAGAGTCACACCTGTTACCTGGTACAGTGACAGGGTAGTCTCTGGCAGCCAAAGCTTGAGTGGCTCAAGTTAACCTAGGTTAGATAGACTTGAGTCCCGAAGTTATAGGCCTTAGGCGTATCGACCCAAAAATATGTTACTATCCACTTATTATTGAAAAATAATTAGTAATCGCTTCTTGTTCTCACTTGCACCAAGCCCTTAGTTTATACTGATTACTTGTACAGATTTCAATCAGAGCCCGAACAATGTTGATTGTGTGGCGTCGTCGTACGAAGTGGGACATACGGGACGAAGGGGTACGAATGGGGGCGTCGGGTACACTGGCTTTTTTATTTTATGACCTGTTTAGTACGTTATCATTGTCACCCTTTGTTGTTCTCTTTTTGATGGTGGATTTAGTTTCATGAGATGTGAGTGTATGTTTAAGACATTATGTTTCGTAACATCACTATTGTAGATTAAATTATAATCGAAAAGTGTCACTTTGTTCCTCTATAAGCGGGAGTAAAATAGCTCTTTTTTGCTAGAAAATTAGTAACGGGCGGAAAAGTGATTTGAATTTAGAACATATATCATTGATAGAAATCGAACGCAAATTGTATGCATTACTGGCTGGTATGCGCTGGCCGCACGACGCAGGGACCCATACTAACTAAAAAAAAACAAAAGCGCGCGTATTACTTGTCTCTGCCTGTTTATGCTGGAGATTGATGGCGTTTAGTGGAACACATATTGAATTAGGCATTTTATACTTTTCTACAGCGTTTTTAGTTTTACTTTATTTTGTTAAATAAGTAATCTGGACACTTACAAGCACTTTATTCAATAATTATATCTCTGTTCTTGTAAAATCAGTACATATTTTCTCATAGAAAAGGGATGAAAAGTAGAGTAGGAATATGACTCGAGAGCAAAAAATATTTTCCCTCAGACGATGTACTTGAAATCCACCGCTGCGCTAATGATGCAAATTAACGGCCTCGCCGTAAAATACTACTTCGCTACCTGTTCATACAATCTACGTAGTAACCTGAATTACATTTATTATTATTACTCTTAACACTTCAACTAAGCTAAATTTCTAGTGTTAGGAGTAGCTTCACGTTAGTAGCATAATGGCCAGGTTTTGAATCCGGGACCACAGTGGTTAAGGAGTCGGTTTTACTATCGGTTTAGTATTTTAGTCAATAAGTCTCTCAAGACCTTTTTCTCAGGAATGCGTGAAGGTATCAAGTTGAAATTCATACCACATACTCAAATCTGTAAGATCAAACTACTATGTCAACACATTCAAAATATATAAAGACTTATGTAGCTTAAGTTACGGAATCTTTAGTGCGCGAGTCCGACTCGCACTTGACCGGCTTTTCATTTTATATCACTTAGATGGCAGACAAGCACGCACTGACTCAGGTAGGCCTGCTGGAAAGCACCAGAACTGCATACACGTGCTACGGACTCTATAAAAACTTTCTAATGCCCTTCCTGAAGAACCCCATTTTGTAGTCACTAGACACTGCTTTCTCATATAATCTTGATTGGGGTTATTGGTTAGGTTGTCAAATTAAATCAAATTAAGTGATAGATGATTATTCATATAGCTGAACAACCCGCCTTCATACTATTAAACTGGTCAATCCTCCTTGCGTTAATTTCGGTCACATCCGAGACCTTGGAGACGGAGATCCGATTTCTCCACATGATTATTCAGACGACTGAACAAGACGCTTCCATACTTATTTAACTAGATAATAAGCATAATAAAAGTGATCAACAAACTTGAATGTACTTAATCAATCCCTCAATGTCAAGCTAGGGGACTTTATTTACATATTTCGAATTCGAATCTTGCCCTTCGAATCTAACCTGTGTCATGCTTCCCTTATAAGTATTGTTAAGTCTAAAAGTTCATTACTGAATGAACGGTTAGTAAACCAGAATTACCGGTTATTGTGGAGTTTAGTCTCGGTATTTGTAGGGTGAGTTATTTTAATAGGAATTATTCATTCTACTCGTATGTAAAAATATGTTAACAACTTGTTCTCCCTTTTCTGTGGAAATCATTACGCATAGGACTCTGAATAAGCCAAACCAGTACATAATATTTATGGGTCTGATTTAAGCTCAGCTGATTGTCATTACAGACAGACTGATTGCAGGAGGTAGGATACGATGGTATTCCCGTCACAATTGAACAGTCCGACTGGGGAAGTACCTCCTCGCTACAGAATACCACGGCTATAATAACCTTGTGTTGTGTTCCCGACGGTGAGTAGGGTAGCCAGAGCTCACTGGAGAGTTGTGCTGTCTGTGGAAAGACTAAATGCTTGTCCTGATTGTGTCTTCTGCACTGATGGCACAGAAACTCTCTATTCTTACAGGGTTGGCAGCACTGGTGTGACTCCCCTGGTGTTGCACACGTTCATTAGTCACGGTAACCACTTTCTATCAGATGGGCCGTGCCACCTAAGTTGTATAAAAAAGCTCTAGCTATCGATAGGTTGGAATATTTTACTGACAAGTGTAATATAATCTTGATAAATGTAGATTTTTGTGCATTATCGCAACATAGCGCGCGGTATCGTATTCTGGAAACTGTAATACTCGATAATTTAGCAACAGATCTACAATACTTGGCGGCAGACATTTTGAGTCGGTACCAAAACTATTATTTCCCAAAATTTAATAGGGTATTTTTGGGACAACATCGCCACCCAACCAAGGAAAGGACATACAAATAGACAAAGCTATATAGTTTATTTCACACTTGAATTTTCAGTTCCGATATATTTATGCTTATATATATAAAAGTTGCTTGTTCTTTTTCTGACAATTTTGCGCTAATATTGTTTCTACTTTTAAATTATAGTTTCTCAATGTGCTGCTACCCTGATGTACTAGTCAATGCACCATTTATTTATAGATAAAACCTACTGTATTGTATTACGTGAACATTACTCATTGAAATAAAATTATTATTTAATGAATTCTATCGCGATTTATTCGGTATTATTATTTATTTATATTGAAAACGTCGGTTTTAATGTAAATAATAAAATAATATAAAATATATCGCGATCGAATCCGTTAAAATAGTTTTATTTCATTATTTATAAATGAGTTATAAATATCAGAGACAACGTGTTCTATCACAATCTTGGTTCACAATACAAAGTGATAAACAAATAACCTCACGACAAGGTTGTGTGCTATTGTGGCTCTAGAGAGCTTGTCTCAAACAAGCTCTCTAGAGCCTGCATTCAATATCTTGTGATTTTTTTATAGATTACCGCAGTAGCAAACAAGTATATGATCTGACGTGAAGCGATTACCATAATCTATGAATATTCAAAATAGTAACAATGCTTTGTCATTGGCTAAGAGGAGGAAACAATTTAAATCTTAATAACCCAGTGTGCTTTGTAACGTAACTGACCAGTAGTGTCCAACAGATTCATTTTATAGCTTAGTGGTTCAGGAGTCGGCCTTACGATCGAGAGGCCCCGGGTTCTAATCCATTACCCTATCGAAGTGAACCCACTTCTGGCACAAGCAATTTGGCTAATTTGGAGGGGTTAGAGAGAATATTAGTAATTGCGGTGGTTGCTAAATCTTAAAAAAAAAAAGGTTTAAAATTTCCCTAATCCACAATTTCATTTCAAGGTAAATTAAAGCGAATGTTGAAAAAGTAAAAATAGTATGTTTTGTTGTACATATTCGTGTCATCTGCTTATAAATTATAATTATATTACCTCCCTGGGTTTAGGTTTACAGGCGCACCTTTACCACTCAGTACTGCAATAGGTGTGGTTATAGACCATAATATTATGATAAGTACTAAAAATAATGTAGTCATTTCTATTAGCCTTGTCATACACGCATACGTATCGTCTAGTCATACATTGAATAAGATACTTTGTACTTTTCCATTATATTTTATTTTTTACATGACCGATTTAGCTCCACGGCATTTTCAAAAGTTAGTAAATGTCGTGAGGCGAAACCGGTTAGGTGAAAAATAAAATGTAGTGAAAAAGTACAAAGTGTCATATTCAACATGTGTAGCAGGTTCTACCAAGTGTCATTAATTAACAGTATTAACAGTCTGGTCATAATTACTCAGTAATCTAGTGGTATGGGTAATGGACTGCTGAGGAGAGGTCTCGGGTTCGATCCCAGGTTTTACCATGGCACACACCAATGACTTTTCAATGCTTTTCGAAGTTATGTGTGTATTTATCGCAGGTTTAAAAGTGCCCGGTTAATGACAATAGACTCGCCACCTATTTACATTGGGACCTAAAAATAAACTGGCGAAATGTGGGTGCTAGCACCTCTTCCTACTCCTTCAGGGATATAGGCGTGAGTTTATGCTATGTTATGTTATGTATGTTCATAATTACGACTGTTCATGTTCATATTCATGCAAATCGGATGATCTCATGAGCACCTCCAAGAACGTAATCCAAGACTCCAATTGTTAATTGTGAACACTTGTCATACTGCTGACACAACAAATAATGCCAACAATTTTTAGACTTTATTAATTTAGAGTCCCAAAAGTCCCAAATGAAATGAAATTTTATATTTCACTCTACAAGATGGCAGTTAATTTCAGAATTTAATGACATCACAGTAAACTCTAAAATTAAATTTTAGGTTGATGCATATACAGAATTTATAATATTTCGTTTTTACATAGACCCTCTGCTAATTTATTATAACCATGTCATGCTGCGAAAAATAGACAATGTTTCCGTAGTTAGATTGGATTGTTAAATCAATGTTAGATCAATCTAACAATATATTCACTGCTCACTTTGGCAGTATAACAATGGTTGATAATTAGCATGATCGGGGTCCAAGTAACAGCCCACTGGAAAAACGAAATATAAAAAATCCTAAATATTACATTACTTCATCCATAAAGATAGTTTTATATCGGGTGGATTGGGTTGAATAGAATTTTTTATGCCAAATATTCGATCCTGTTCATGTTTTGGTCTAACAGCGTAAGTGTGATTTCAATTCATTCCAATCCAAGTCTTGCCTAGTCGGTATAATACCACCTTCACTTTCATAACAACATTGTCACGATAAATCACGATCAATCTGTAACACACGTGAGTGGGTCGTGTAGTGGTCCATTCTATCAATATTACTTGCTAGTGTAGTAGTACGAAGGTACTAGATTGTTGCAAATTGGTTATGACATTCAACCGGCTGGTCCTTTGTGATTTCGCGTCTAGTACATTAATGGAGCGAAATTTATCAGAGGCCTCGCACGGTACAACGTGTTCGATTCAAGTGACAAAGAAATAGAATAAGTAATAAAGGTTTCTTCTAAATCTGATAAAATATATTTTTGATCGTCGTATGAAACTGTATCCTCTAGAGAACGCGGGTAAGGAAATTTAACTGACATAAAAATGTTAGTTAAAAATTGTACAAATCAATAGGTAAATCATTACTATAGTGCAAAAATATTAAAAATATAGGACGTGTCTTCTCAGCACAAACTTTACTACCTTTCTATTAATCAATCAGTTAGCCCACCGCAGTCCACTGCTAGACACAGGCCTCTCCCAAACCTAGTTAAATCCTAACCTAGCTAAATATCATCAATATTCATCTTTGTGTCAAAAATCTGTATGCGACATCATGACTTCTCAGCTAATTAGAAAAACACAACATGTCGTGAGAAACCACTTACCAAATACAGAGGTTATAAACAAAACTAAGTGTATTTTTTTCATTCACAGGTCGAGTAAATGGTGACGTAATGACTCAAGCCCACGAACCACTTAACATAATGGATACCACACAAGCAGACTACTCAACAAAGACCAAGCGCGGTATATATCTCTCCAAATGCCTCGCCTTTGTAATCCTGGTCATATTTGTGCTAGCACTAGTTACAGCTTCACTTCTAGTCTACAACTACGCAGCATGCCCGAGAGAAGACCAGTTGGCAAACGTTACAAAGTACGAACTGTGTCGCTGTGATCAATCAAAACTTTTAGTTCTTCCTCTAACTACAGAGAACAGTCGAAGTGTAATCCCTCTCGATACGAAGACGGTTACCACAGTGCCGGATGTTTTAGATCTAAGATTACCCACGAACGTAAAACCAGAGAAGTACTATTTAAAGATAACTCCGTATATCTATGAAGGTAACTTCACTTTTGATGGAGAAGTAAGCGTGGTTATAGTAGCTGTGAACGAGACAAAAGAAATCACCTTCCACGGTGTCGAATTAACTATACACGATGTGAAATTCTACTCAAAGGAAGACGGACAACTAATTGAAGTTGTTAAAAGAATTGAAGATGCGCCTCGTCACTTCCAAGTGTTAAGTTTAGGAAGCGCTTTAGAGGTTGGGAAAGAGTATGTGTTAAATATTTCTTATACTGGAATATTGAATGATAACCTGAATGGATTCTATAGAAGTTCGTATGAAGATAAAGGAATAAAGAAGTAAGTATTTGTCAAAAGTATTTTATGAGAGTGAAAAACTCTTAGCCATAAACTTCAGTTACTGTTATATACTACATACTAGTAACTAGACCGATAGTACCTATATTTGACCGCGGCTCCGCTCACGTGGAATATTGTTAACGTTCCTAAGACCCACAGGAACTTGTTCTCGATGAAAAATTATATAATTATGAGCTACTGTAGATAATACTCTTTTTCATCTTAGCGTTAACCCCAGTCGCATCTGAAGCTTTTACCTCGGAGTCTGGGGTTCGCATTACCAGTCTAACTGCGAATTTGGCTGAACTTCAGCATTTTCCGTGAAGTGACTGCCGTCAGACTGTCACAACTCAAAGGCGATATCGAAACATTGAAGTTAGAGCAGCTGTACGACTTTTTAGGTTTTCAACTACCCGTAATGATTGTCATAGATGTTGCTCCAAGGTTGGAACTGACCAATATAAATACCCATATTCATGCATACAAATATTTACTGACTTAGCCTCTGTGGCGTAGCGGTAGTGAACGCGACTGCTACGCAGGAGGCGCGGGTTCGATCCCCGCTCAGTGCAAATATTTGTATGCATGAATATGGGTATTTGCATTGGTCTGGGTGTTTCTATATATAATATGTATGTATTTACAAAAAAAAAAAGTATTTAAGGATGTTTATCCGTTTTCTAGATTCCATAACACAAGCTAGTTAAAGTATGCTTACCATGGGTCTAGATAGCGTTGTGTAGAATGTTGTAGAATATTACTTCTCTATCGCCACGCCACTGAGGCTGTCAGATAGTACAGATAGTACTTTAATAGTGCTTAAATATCGGCTAACGCCTATCCAGCTATTTATATGTGATGGAGTAACAAGCAAACTGACGTGAAATTCACTTTTCTGATATTAGTCAGGATTCTACAATCATTCCTAACATTATCATTGTAAGATGTTGCCCTTTCAATACTCTATACAAGTCACGTGTTGGATGACATCTTGATGCGAGGCGTTCACACGCCGCTTAGAATACAAATGTTAGATTAACGGCAATAAAAATATGTGTTGATATTGTCCCACGTATAATGGCGCTTCTAATAGCTTGTCTTGCAATACATTGCTTTGTCAATAGATGGTTGAAGTCTTAAGGCCATGATCCAGAACTTATGCTGTTAGACGTATTAGTCTAGTCTAAAAATTTCTATGGATATTGTCAAGGAGTTCTTGCATATGCGACTTGTGTACAATGCTGATTATAATGGTGGAGTGTTCGACTGCTATGTCTAATGTTGCGGGTTTGACTCTCGATCAGTTAAAATATTTATTTTTAGCTATCAGGTTATCGACAAATAATAAAATTTAAGTTCCTAGTATTTCATAAAAAAAGAAAGGAGTTACTCGTGCCGCACTGTTCCGGTGTTAATTACGAATTGTACGGGTATTAAAGAATTGTCCAAAACGCCAGTATTGTCTTTATAAAAAAGCAAGGCAGACGAATATTGGTGGTCGATGACAAAATGTATGCGAGCATCATCATCATCACCATCATTTAGTCTATTGCAGTCCACTTCTGGCCATAGGCTTGTCTCGATGTATGCCGGATTTTCTCTTTCATCCATTATATTCCAGATATTCTTTTCAGGTCATCTAAGAAAATTAAGAATAAAATGTTCAATTTGAGGTTTCCATTCGCAGATGGATAGCAGTGACGCAGTTCCAGGCGATGGACGCGCGGCGTGCATTCCCATGCTGGGATGAGCCAGCGTTGAAAGCTAGATTCACCATTAGTATCGCAAGACCGAAAAATATGACATCTTTATCTAACATGAATGCTGTGAAAAGCGAACCACAGTAAGTTGGTCTTAGCATAAAATTTACACTACACTACACAATACCTGTAAGGTTGAAAGACATTTAGCAGGATTACGTGAATCAAATAATCAGCCCGCCAAAAAACATAATACCTTTTTTATTTCTATGGGATATCATAATATTGTTCATCATCTTTCATTTACAGTGCTGTCCTACAAAATTACGTATGGGATCATTATGCAGAATCACTGCCAATGTCAACATACCTAGTGGCATTCACAGTGACGGACTTCAAGAACATGTCTAACAATAACTTCTCTGTATGGGCACGGAGTGAAGCCATACCTTCTGCAGCCTTCGCCTTAGAAATAGGTCCTAAGATTCTGAAGTTCTTGGAAGAATACTACAAGATAAAGTTTCCGTTGCCGAAGATTGATATGATTGCATTACCGGATTTCAAAAATGGTGCAATGGAGAATTGGGGATTACTTACTTTTAGGTAAATATTTTTTTAATTTCGTCTTCCATATTTGCACAGCTCTTTTATTTTACATAGTTAAGATATCATAAATAACACTCGGGGTGTTATTAATGACATGAATCAAATTGATAAGAATGTTTTGAGTAGTTCCTCAGAATGTTTGAGTGGAAAAATATAGTGAACCTACTATTTATAATATGTAAGATCTTTGTATACCTATGTTTTACAATTAAAGATATTCTATTCTATTCTATACTCGTTAAGAAACAAAATTATTTTATTTATTTTTAAAATTAGACTTTAATCAATCAATTTTTGTTATGGAGTTGTTAATCGTGAGATTTTATATTCTATTAGCGAAGTGCAAAATATATTAAAGATATGAATGCAAACGTTTATCTCTTATAATATACACACTGGTGATCTTAACTTCTCTAGGAATGTTTTCATGTTCGCATTTTAATATTCTTTTACGAATAAACACATCTGTCTACTTTCAGTGATAAAGATAGACACTTGTTTATTTTTCACCAGTTTGTACTTTTAGTTGAAGCCAAGGTATTTGTTGGTAACATTCGTGCTATCAATAACAGCTGCAATCACTCAATCACTTTATTACCAGATTTGTGAATTAGTGTGTTTGTAATTGTACTACGTACCT
Source organism: Eilema griseolum (assembly GCA_963662185.1). Taxonomy (NCBI): domain Eukaryota; kingdom Metazoa; phylum Arthropoda; class Insecta; order Lepidoptera; family Erebidae; genus Eilema; species Eilema griseolum. The sequence continues at coordinate 24,446,102 of OY759238.1, forward strand.
ATACTAAAACTATACTTATACGTATATTTAGAAAAATAACAGCGTGGATCAGAATAACAAAAAAAATCGTCAAATCTCATTAGCGAATTACATACTAATAGTTAAAATTGTATGACCATCATCATCAAATCATAGAATCTGTTAAAAAGTGATTTTATTTATTATTATTTACTATACCAAATATTTTAAAAATATATTCTAATAGCCTTCCGCCCGGGCGGAGGCGCAGCATCTCTTACTTCCGGTTTTACCCAACAGAATGCAATCAATTAAACGTATCATTTTAAGTCTGACCAAGACCTTTCTAATAAAAAAATTCGCATCGCAAATTCCGTTCAGTAGCTTTTGCGTTCATCGCGTACAAACAATTCCTTTTTTCAATTATATAATAGTAATAGATGAGTGTGAAATTTAGTAGATGTTTCTCACTTTGTTATCAAAAATCGAAATAACAAAATGTTGTTCAAATAATGCGCATGAAGTTCAAGCTAGTTTCTATTTGTGTGCGTTTAGTTCTTACCAACTTTAATTGCACATCCTTTATCTTATACGTGTGGTTACGAGAAAGAATACAAGTATCACTACCCCATCTCATTCGAAGGGTGTCGTAAGAGGCGACTAACGGAAATATATACAGACGATATCACTGCGAGAGAAGAAACACTCGAAATAAAACCCTATATCAACCCGTCAGGCCAGCGTGGAAACTGTAGGCCAAAGCTTCCCCACATTGGGAGAGGTTTAATCCAGCAGTGGACTGCTATGGGCCAGTTGATTTGATTTGATATCTTGAAGGTATCAAATTATAACATTACAAAATAAAAGAACATAATGCATAAATTGTCATTAAATATACCTCTTGTTTTTCTTGAATGATATTCGCAACAAGATTTTGAGATATTTTGAGAAAAGTACTTCATTATTTTTATGTGGTCTTCGCCATTTAATATCATCATAACGTTTAAATAGCATGCTCCAAAATAAATCTCACCGGAAAACCAAATCCGTTGATGGATCGTTGAGTCCCACACTTCATTATACGGGGACAGACTATCTGTCATCCCTTTAATTTAGGGTGAGGGTCCTTTGCGTACATATTGTGCTTACTTGAGCGGGGTGAATTTCGATAGACTTAAAAACGAGTTTTGTTATTATTAAAGAGAAAACAGTGACCACTATTTCAGGTAGGTACGTAGAGACTATTTTTAAATATGTAAATTTTTTCCAGTTGGTAGGTACAGTCAGTGACAGAACGATTTTGAGTAGAAAGTCTAAAGCCAACCAAACTGTTTTATTGATTTAAATTGTATTATTGTCAGAACTAAAGGCGCGTGCCAAATCTGTTATCAGGAAGGAGGGAAAACCAATACATTACTTAAGATCATTTTGAGCACTTTATATCTCGTTTGGTCCAGGCAACTTGAAGACAGGCATAGCAGACAAACAGACAGAGTAGAATTGATTCAGTTTGCTTTTACATTACTGAAATAATTAGGTTCGTGTTCCTTAACCAGTTTTATTAAAGAAGTATCTTTACTTTTTCCGAAAATTCTACTCGAGTCCTTTGTCGCGATATTACAATTTAAAAATTATTTTCAGCCATTGTGATCTAAATTTTGTTCTTAATTTTTCAGAGAGATAGCGATGCTCTATGAAGAAGGCGTCTCAGCTAGCACAGACAAAGTCCATGTGGCGACAGTAGTGGCTCACGAGATCGCTCACCAGTGGTTCGGTAACCTTGTCACTCCATCGTGGTGGAGAGATTTATGGTTGAACGAAGGCTTTGCTACGTATGTGGAGTATGTAGCTGTTAATGCTGTTAGTATTGAGTTTACTAAAACTTATATTTTATGATATAATTGCAATATCAAAGAATAATTTTCCAATGGTTTATTTATATTACCTATTATATTTGTAATATTTCTTGATATAATTGTAAAATTTTGACGTTCATATGTGCCTAAACTGAATAAAAGAAATTGACTATTTGATTCTTTGATAGCAACCTACATTCTAAGGAAGAAAATCGATGTGAATATTTTTATATCCTAAATCCATATTTAGGACATAAAATTTTATCAGAAAGCAGAAAAAATATTTTAGGGAAGGAACACTTATTAAGAATAGATATTTAAACTATTATGGTCACTCACATCAGTATCAAAATAATCGGGATATTCGGGATATGAAACATGGTAAATATCCCGATTATTTTGATAGTGACGTATTAAGAATGTTCTGGAAACATCTATACGAGCCTAATATTGTACTCGTATGTTAATGCCTATCAGAAATTATATTAAAATCACTACAGACTTTAAAAAATTGTTCAAGAATATTCATCCTTTGTACAGAATTATAACATTTTAAAATTATTTTTTTAGTCATAGTCCCTATATTATTATTTCATGCTAATGGACTAAATTATATATCTATTTCAAGGTGGAGAAATCCTGGAACATAACTGAGATCTGCATCTTAGATCAAGTGCAAAATGTATTCCAACTTGATGCTCTTAACTCCTCCCACCAACTGTCAGTGGACGTTAGTGCTTCGGAAGAAACAGATGCTATATTTGACAAGATTTCGTATGGAAAAGGTAACACATGATATGCACCTAGTCTATGACGTCAATAGATGACGCTGCAATCAGGTCCTCGATTCTACTAAACCAAACCACTGTCATATCACAAACACTGCAAAAATGCCGTTAAATTTTAGACTTTTTTCGTATACGTTTAAAGTCCAAAATGAAATGGAAAGAGTTTCATTACACTTTTTCACTCACTAGGCAAAAAGTATTTTAAATTTGAACTTTAAGTCCATTGTTTTAAAGTCTACAATTAAATGGATTTTTTAACAATGTATGACAGTGGGTTTGCTTTATCAAAATCGAGGCCCAGGTTTTACGATCTTTTACTAAATTAATGCCCGGAAATGCCTAGACGCCGCACCGGTTGAAGGCGATACGTAAACCGCTAGTTATTATATAGGTATTTTGGTTGCGCCGATGTGGAAACTGTATTTTTTGACATGGAAACACACCCTTTCTATACCCATCTCCCCGCCCGCACTAACCATAGTGTAGTTCGTCCGTCCGCCATTTGTGAAATATAGACACTCAGTCTCGCTTTGAACTAGCCAGCGTAAAGGCGATCGCGCGCGCGCGTCTCTCAGAAATGAATAATATTTGTTGTATTTTAACCGCCTAATAGACCTTTACCGATCGGATGGTGCCTCTCGTGTGTTCCTCAAGGGATCTAGTGACGCTGACGGCAGCTCCTGAGCAAGGAAGAGAAGATCCGTGTACCGGCTGCGATGAAAAACACGTGGGTCGTGAAGGTTAGTGCATCCTCTCCTAATTTCTCGGGCTGCATTCACTGCCTGGATCGAATCCGCGGCAGCCCGGCCACCTGTCTTGTTTTGTGTGTAAAGTGTCAATAGAACAGTTATCTGCTTCTACGCAATACAGTCCACTCGCGCACGTTGGGCCCACGCGCCACCATTTTTGGTCCTTCGAGCCGGATTCTTAGCCGTAGTTCGTATTTTGTTATTATTCTAATGGGAATGAGCGCACCGCACCTAAGTGCCTGGTTATTTTAGTAGAAAACCCCGCATCCAGACACTTAGGCTTAGAATTTGTTGTCCGTTCGCCGCTGGCTCGCATTGTACCTACCTAATACATAAATAGGTTAGGTATCATATCAACACTTAATCGTAGTTCACAATTTTCGCATCGCACCTAAGTGCCTGGTTATTTTAGTAGAAAACCCCGCATCCAGACATTTAGGCTTAGATCTTAGGTATACTCAGACACCCTAGTGCATAGGCACAGTGTAATACCTAACGCATTTGGCTTTGTTTTGTTTTTTTCAATTACGTTGTTCTCGGCTCACGTCGTATTTGCCTAGTACCTGCGTGGGTAGACACGTGGCTGTGCCTACCTCGCTCGCATCTCATCCCAATTCATACGAAAGTATTTTAATTTGAATAGATATTACGCAATACTTAATCTCGGAAATAATAGTTGAATCTAGACAGCGACCATCGCGCAGGTGCGACCTTGTTGCTATGCGCGTTTGTTCAAGCGTGCATTCACAGTTGTAAGCACCTACCTACCTACATAGTTAACGCTCGCGCCGCCTCGCTGCTCTGTACCGCTAGGATTAAGTCATTTCATATTTAATTGTAAACATGTCCCCAAAGGTTGATAAGACCGGTAAGGTTCAATTGAAACTTTTATACGCTAAAAAAGAAATGATTTACTCTCGCGTACAATCGATTTATGATAGTGCACTTAAAACCTCTGATTTGGTCATCAGAGATTCGTTCTTGTGTTCTATAGAAAACTTAGATAGTCTACGCGCGGATTTCGAAACCTTAGTGCATGACATCAACGTTTTAGAGTTGAATTTGGATCCCGATTACTCAGTGAGTTATCAAGCCTTGTCGTCGTTTGACGATTTGTATTGTCGTATCAAGCGCGTCGCGAGGAGTTTGGAGAAGCCGTCTGACCGACCCAACCCCACTCGCGACCGACCTAAGTTGCCACCAATTCAAATACCCGAGTTTGATGGTAACATTCGCAATTGGTGTCGATTTATAGATAGTTTTGAGAATACAATAGATAAGAACGATTCGTTGACAGATCACGAAAAATTGCATTATCTCGTTGAAAAATTGACGGGTAAAGCTATAACCGCTTGCGCTGGAATTACGTTTAGTGCCGGGAATTATAATTTAATTTTAAATACTTTGAAAGCTAAGTATGAGGATAAAAGATCGGTAGCTAACGCCTATTTAGATCAGATGTCTGATTTGAAATCTATTACGGCATGTAACGATCAAAACTTAGAGAAATTTCTAGATACTTTCGCGTCAGCTGTTCGCGCCGTAAAGAACTTGAAGATCGATGACCTCTGCGACTTCGTATTTTTGTATATGGGTTTAAAGAAATTAGATTCCGAAACCATTCGTTTGTTTGAGTCGGATCATCGCGGCAGTAAAATTCCTAAGTTCGAAGACTTAGAAAGTTTTGTTCGCGAGCATATAAAGGTATTGCAACGCTCTTCATCGAAACATGAAGGCGCGAAGAAGGTTGTTACTTCTGAACGCAAAATAGATGCGTCATCGAAGTCACTGAGGTCAACCCATACTTATGTTAATACCGCACCAGCACGTGTACAATCACCTGTTTGCTCTTTGTGTAGTACTCATCACTCGCAACTGTACAAGTGTCCTGGTTTCCTAAAATTGTCGCCTAGTGATCGTTATAAATTTGTTCGCGCTAATAATCTTTGTTTTAATTGTCTCGGTACTAAACACCGCGTGGGTTTATGTAATAGTGGAAATGGTTGTCGCAAATGTCAAGCGAGACACCACACTTTGCTTCATTTTGAAAATAGTAATGCCGCATCCAAGGTGAGCACAGTTGGTTCGTCGAGCGGTGACGCGCGGCAGCCTGCGCCGCAGCCGCAGCCCGAGCTCGCACGCGCTCCGGCCTGCCCGGGGACCGCTACGAATGACGTCACCTTGTGTTCGTTCTCCGCTAGTGCTGCCCTCACTACGGTTTGTCTTGCGACCGCTCGCGTGGTTATTGTTGATGCATTAGGTAAACCGCACATTGTTCGAGCGCTATTAGATGGCGCTTCGCAAAGTAATTTTATTACTCAAGATTGTTGTCAACGTCTTGGTTTCAATGTTGATAGGCGTTCAACCTACTCAGTGGTGACGGGTTTTGGAGGTTTACGGTCAGCTGTTCATGGCACAGTTAAAACGAGGTTTGGATCTCGTTTTAATAATAAAATTTGGTTTGACATGGATTCGCTCGTTACAGATAAAATAACTGAACAGTTGCCTACCGTCCCAGTTGACACGACTTTATTAACGAAATTTAAAGACTTGCCTTTAGCTGATGAGACTTACGCTGTTCCTGGAGTCGTCGATATATTGATCGGCGCTTCGATTCTCCCGCACCTCCAGTTATCACGTAAGGTCAAAGGGGGACCGACGTACCCCGCTCCGCACGCCCTGGAAACAGTTCTGGGTTTTGTTATAATTGGTTCCGCACCCGCTTCTATAGATAGTTTTAGTCACTCGACTGCCTCGTTCTGTTGCACCGTCGAGCCGCCACTGGAGTCTACCATCCGCAAGTTTTGGGAGATTGAAGAGGTCAATGTCCCACCAATCCTAAGCCCCGATGACAAGATGGCTGAGGAGATTTATTGTCGCACGACTACTCGTGATGAGCAGGGTCGTTATGTGGTCGCGCTCCCTTTCAAGGGAGATATTTTTTCGCTCGGGGACTCCCGTGCATCCGCTGAAAGACGCTTTCTTTGTTTAGAACGAAAGATGCAGGCGTCTCCAAAGTTAAAGCAAGCCTATGATGAGGTTGTTAACGAATATTTAGATAAAGGTTACATCTCACCTGCGCCTGCGGACGCTGACGGGACCCAGCCTTCGTACGTTATCCCGCACCACGGAGTTATTAGAGAAGATAAGCTTACTACTAAACTCCGCGTAGTTTTAGATGGCAGTGCTAAGACTAGCACTTCCGTGTCGCTTAATGACATTTTGTATTGTGGTCAAAATCTTCAAGGTAATTTATTTGACATAATTGTAAATTTTCGTTTATTCGCTGTGGCACTCTCTGCAGATATTCGACAAATGTTTTTGTGCCTTGAAGTGCGCGAACCCGATCGTAGGTTTCAACGATTTTTGTATAGATTTTCACCGCAAGAACCTTTAATGGTTTACGAGTTTAATCGTGTTTGCTTCGGGCTTAAATCTAGCCCTTTTCACGCACTTCGCACCGTCAAGCAGTTGGCCGCTGACGAGGGCGATGCATTTCCTAAAGCGAGAGCCACCATTGAGACTGGCTTATACATGGACGACTTCGTGTATAGTGTAGATAGCGAGGCCGAGGCTGTCGAGACGGCCGCTCAGGTTATAAGTCTCATGAAGGCGGGTCAATTTGATCTCGTGAAATGGACGAGCAACTCGCAAACAGCGTTAGAGTCGATTCCACCGTCGCACCGATTGTCTTCGGTTAAGGAGTTCGATGAAAGTGATACGCACAAGGTGCTTGGTTTAAGCTGGTCGCCCGCATCTGATACGTTTAGTTTGAAAAGTAGTTCGACCCCGCAAACTTGTACTAAACGCATTATCCTGTCGTGTGTGGCACGGATATGGGACGTAATGGGATTCGTAGCTCCTGTCGTTCTGTACGCCAAACTACTTATAAAAGAGCTTTGGCTTTCGAATTGTGATTGGGACGACACCGCGCCCGACAACATTGCTAAGTTGTGGGCTCGCTTTAGAAAAGAACTCTCTGTGCTTGACCAAGTACAAATTCCGCGTCATGTAGGTATATCGCAACCTAGTGTTGTTACGGTAGTAGGCTTCGCGGACGCTAGTGAGAGGGCGTATGGAGGAGTAGTCTATTTTCATGTCTCGAATGTAGGTAAGGTTTCAATTAGCCTTATAAGCGCGAAATCGAAGGTCTCTCCCCGTAAGGTCGTCTCTCTGGCACGCCTCGAGCTATGCGCTTTACTATTGTTGGTTAGATTGATCACCTCTATCGCCAATGCTTGTAGTAGTCGCATTAATATTAATAGAATTTTAGCTTTTTCGGACTCAACAGTCGCTTTGTGTTGGGCCCACTCTTCGCCCCATCGTTGGGACACCTTCGTCGCTAATAGAGTGGCAAAAATTCAATCGGAATTAGCGCCAAAAAATCTCTTTCACGTTGCTGGCACCGACAACCCAGCCGATTGTCTCTCTCGTGGACTGCTTCCTTCGCAAATATTAGATCACCCGTTATGGTTTAGTGGACCGTCCTGGATTCATGCCGCGTTAGATAAGTGGCCAGTTAGTCAATTCAATCCCACTACGGTTTCCGAACCACCCGAGGAAAAGAAGCACTCGCTTGTGGTGTCGGTCCCGCGTGAAGAGTCCCTGGTTTTGTTGTTGGCTAATCGCGTCTCGTCTTGGTCGAGACTGTTGCGTTGTGTTGTTTATGTAGGCCGATTTTTGAGAATTTTATCTACACGCGGTCATATGGGTCATTATTTGAAGTAGTAAATTTTTGTTCATGCAACATAGATGGCAAACCAATAAAAAATAAGTATAGACCTATTTAAATTAAAACAGCAATTTGATATGTTTTATGCTGCAGGCACTTTGTAACTTTGTAAAAGTTTTCATTTTATGTTATTTTTGTAATTTTTTGAGCTAAAATCACACTTCGTGGTCTGTTCAGATAACACACACTAAACTTATTTCGTCATTTAAAAATATAATGCCATCAAGAGCGGCGTCTTATTGTGGTTTTATGAAACGTAAGGCATAATCCTATATTATATAAGAAAGACAAAAAATAATCAGACTTTTAACGGGACATTTTCATTACATTTATTTTGTTCCCAAAAATAAGGTCACTTTCGTGGTCACTCATATTTTATACCAAATTCTTACAAATTAATTGGTCAACCCAATTCATATTATGTTCGTAGCAACACTAAAATGATCTGTCATTACATCATAAAAAGTTTTGTTTGATAAAGTTGTTTGTTTTTGTTAAATAAGTTATTTTGTGTATAAAAAAGTTTGTGTCAAAGTTCGTGCGTCACTTTTGTGATAGCTGTGTTTAGGTAAGTTCAATATTAAATACAATGAATTCATATTAATTTGGTTTGATTTAAGGATATGTTGTAAATGGTTTATTGTATTTTTACTAACCTCAAAACTGTTTTCTGTTGGAACGGTTATAATACACAAACGTCACTTTTGTGGTCATCACGTTACGTGGCACATGTGACCACAAAAGTGATTTATGACCACGATGTGTGATGTTTTTATTAAAATTATTGTCTACAACTCCCAATTTTGCTTTTAAAAGGGCTACTCATTGAGATTTGCGGAGTTTTTTATTTGTTTAATTAATTCACAGGAATAATAAATTAACTTTTTTTAATAATGGCTTTATCTTTAGTAGCAATGGCAAAAACTCGCAAGAAAATGGCAGAAGAAGAAAAAAAAATTAAAAGACGAGAGCAGAAAAAGATAACGATGCGAAAACTGAGAGAGAAAATGAAAAATAATCCGGCTGCTTTAGAATAAGAGAGAAGGAAGGCTAGGGAAAGATATTATAAAAGGAAGGCAAAGGGTTTAGTAAAAAAAGTTGCAGAAATGACACCACGTGAACAAAGAAACCTTAGAAAAAACTGGAGAGATAGAGCACAAAGATATAGAAACCGTGTGAAACAAGCTAAAATTACGGGAAGAATTATAAGAGAAGATACTCCATCTTCAAGTGTTAGCAACCTGTCCAGTTCTAGAGTTTCGCGAGCGTCGTCTGGTAGGCTAGTAGCTCTTAAAAACCGCAGAAAACTAACGCTTGAGAATCAATATCTCCGAAAAAAGTTAGAAGTGTTAGACAGGAAATTAGCCATGTATAGGATGAGAGAGAAAAGAAAAAAGGAGAAAGAATTAAAGGAGAAGCAAACAAGGGTAAAACATATATATGAGAAGAAGCTGAAAGGCCTGGTAAATTACGTTACGGATAATTGCTCTGGAATAAAGATAATCCCCATAGATGATAGAAACTTCGAAGTCATTAGCCAATACATAAATGGCGATGTTATTAAACCTTTTAGAGGTACTTTGTCTGTTCACCAAATAACATGGAACCACACAATTCCAAACTTGTTACGCTTTATACATCTCAGCTGTGTATCTTGTTAGTCTGATATATTCTGTAAGCACTATGAATTGGGAAATATAGAAATTCAAAATAGCATAATGACTAATGCAAACCGTATAAGCTCCTGTTACATCAGATCGAATTCAAATAGTTCAGTGGATACACAGCATGAGGAATCAAACAGAGTACTCTGTACACCTAATACTAGCGTGGCAAGCTCACCAAGTCCATCTGAAATGTCACAACAAGAGCTACAGGCAATTATGTCAGATGATGGTACCACTGCAAGCTCATTAAGTATAATACCAAGTTCGAGCCAAATACCTACAGAGTCGCACTATCGTAAGTCTCGGCAACGGTCTTCAACTGATAGTCTTGATATCTGGTATGCAGGAGCACCATATACCCGTGAAAAAAGAAATTTTTTTTCGGATACAGATAGTGACTAAAGTTACAACATCACTTATAATGTTAGTAATGCTACGTAATGTGACGTCACTTTCGTGGCCAAATACTTATAATTTTTTTTTAGTAAATCCTATGTTTTGTTGATTGATCTCTTATTACGTTTTTTTTCTTTGATTATGTACGCACCTTTGATAAAGGTTCAAAATAAGTTTAGAATTATGAGTCTGATTGTTATTCATATAAATGTTATTTTTCGTGGTCATTAGGATCACTTACGTTACTTCAATATAGAAAAAAATTCAAATTACTTAAGAAATAAGTGTTATTGATCTCTGCAGCAATTTTATCTGTGATTAATATATGTATTCTCATTCATAATAAACGAATTATAAAAAATTTAAACACTTTTAATTTTTTTATTTTTTTCATCTGCTCCAAATAATGACCCATATAACCGCCGCTGATTTAGATAAGGCTGAATTGATCATACTTCGCGAATTGCAGAAGTGTTATTTTGCTTCTGGATTTAAAAATTTAGAATTTAACAAACCTTGTAGTCGTTCTTTCCGACACTTGAAACCATTTTTGGAAGATGGACTCATTCGAGTAGGTGGTCGTTTGAGAAATTCAGGTTTAGGATTTGAACAAAGGCACCCAGTAATTCTCCCGCGTAAGGACCACGTATTAGATTTGTTAGTAGATTATCATCACAAAGTGAATTGTCACGCTGGTCCCGATTTGTTAATGTCTATTTTGAGACAGAAATACTGGATAATTTCCGCTCGTAATTTGATTCGCGCTAGGGTACACAGATGTGTACCTTGTTTTAAACTCCGCCCGCGTTTTATCGCGCCTGAAATGGCCGATCATCGCTCTTGTCGTGTTGTTCAATCCGCAAAACCTTTCGTACACACCGGCACAGACTTTGCTGGGCCTTTCAAGGTCACCATTGCTCGTGGTCGTGGCATTCGCTCCACGAAAGCTTATGTTTGTTTGTTCATTTGTATGACAACTCGCGCGGTTCATATAGAGTTGACCGGTGATTTAAGTACGCCAAATTTTATGTCCGCTTTTAAACGTTTTTTGTCGCGTCGGGGTCCGGTTAAGCGCATGTATTCGGACAACGGTACAAACTATGTAGGGGCCCGACGTAGTATTTCGGAATTGCACACATTCTTACGGTCTAAGTACTACCAAAGTGAATTCGCTCACATCTTAGCCGAAAATCGCATTGAATGGTACTTTAACACGCCTGCAGCTAGTCATTTTGGTGGTAATTGGGAAGCGAATATTAAAAGCCTTAAGTCGCATCTGTTTCGCGTCATAGGCGAACAGATTCTCTCGTTCGAGGAGTTGAGTACCGTACTCGCGCAAGTAGAGGCGGTGATGAACACGCGTCCGCTGTGTCGGACTCTATCTAGCGATCCGTCAGAGCCGTTAGCGCTGACGCCAGCTCACTTCTTAAATATGACTCCTTTAAAATATTTGCCCGCAATAGATGTTGACGACGATAGAATACACCTCCTAACTCGTCACGCTCTTTTAGATAAGATGGTCCAATCGTTTTGGAATCGTTGGAGAACCGATTATTTGCACACGCTGCAGTCACGTCAAAAATGGAATACTCCATCCAACCCAATTACTGTAGGTACGGTGGTAGTCCTTATGACTGAGAATGCGCCTCCTTTACATTGGCCTCTAGGAGTAGTAGAGGAAATTTTTCCCGATGCCCGCGGGATAACTCGTGTTGTACGGGTTAAAACTGCAACCGGATCGTATCTGCGCCCGGTTGTTCGCCTCTGCCCTCTGCCTAGCCAGCAGTAGGCACGAGTTCCAATCTATGTTTATATTTTAGTTGTTATTTCGCAAACCTAGATTTAGATTAGACATTAGTTTTGTTCCACATTTTTCGTTTCGAAGGTAACCCTTCAAGCCGGGGGGAATGGTTGCGCCGATGTGGAAACTGTATTTTTTGACATGGAAACACACCCTTTCTATACCCATCTCCCCGCCCGCACTAACCATAGTGTAGTTCGTCCGTCCGCCATTTGTGAAATATAGACACTCAGTCTCGCTTTGAACTAGCCAGCGTAAAGGCGATCGCGCGCGCGCGTCTCTCAGAAATGAATAATATTTGTTGTATTTTAACCGCCTAATAGACCTTTACCGATCGGATGGTGCCTCTCGTGTGTTCCTCAAGGGATCTAGTGACGCTGACGGCAGCTCCTGAGCAAGGAAGAGAAGATCCGTGTACCGGCTGCGATGAAAAACACGTGGGTCGTGAAGGTTAGTGCATCCTCTCCTAATTTCTCGGGCTGCATTCACTGCCTGGATCGAATCCGCGGCAGCCCGGCCACCTGTCTTGTTTTGTGTGTAAAGTGTCAATAGAACAGTTATCTGCTTCTACGCAATACAGTCCACTCGCGCACGTTGGGCCCACGCGCCACCATATTTAATAATTTAAAGTTAGTTTGCTATGGTTCTGACCAAATTTCGATAACTTACAAAGTTAAAGCTTTTAACTACTTTTTTCGCGTCTGGTGATAGTGCTGCAATTGATTTGTAGGTTTGTTTACAAGTAGGTGCTTAGTAGGTATACACAATTAATTTAAGACATACTTCATATTTTTTCTGTAATAAAACTTACTATTTAATCTTGGCAGGCTCGGCTCTTCTTCGCATGTTAAACCACATACTGACCTCAGACGTTTTTAATGCTGGAGTAACCGATTATTTGAACTCCAAAATGTACGGGAACGCTGAACAGCGAGACCTATGGAGTGCTCTGACAACTGCAGCTAAGAGGTCGGGAGACTTCGATGCTGATGTGGCTATTGTCATGGACTCTTGGACTCTCCAGACTGGTTTTCCCGTACTCACTGTCACAAGAAACTATGAAAATGGCTCTGTGTTGTTTACACAGGTAATTAAAATGACTGCTTTCTATTTTTCTTGCAATTTATGATAAGCTCATGATCTTAGACTGTGTACAAACTACCTATATATAACTAGACGCAGCAAGTGTTATTTCAATACGTCGTTAAAAATAGCTACTACTTTTAAGCTCATAAAAATCAAAAATTAAATAAATGATATCACATATCAAATTGTATCAAATAAAGGAATGGTAATTCATATACGGGTATCTTAAATTACTTTTATGGTTATGTATTTAAACTTCATTTTTGATAGATAGAGATAGACTAACATAAATAAACACCTCAACAAAGTCTAGGGAACAAGATGACCCCAATTATTTTTTTTCGTGTAAATCTTGTTTTGCAAATAACTGGCAGCAAATAAGGGCCTTTAAGCGGGGCGTGAAAAAGCATCTGATGAGGCCGCCAAGCTGAGTGCCACCATTGTAGCACTTAGTGTCTGTAATGGTGACCCTCTTTCCTGAGACTTTGCCTTTAGCTTACCATCAGGCGAGGTGAGGTCAAGTTGGCGTGTCCTATATTAAAAAAAAAAAAAAAAAAAAAAAAAAAAAAAAAAAAAAGAATAAAGTAGATTACAGAGTTGTTTGAAATTTAAAAATAAATTTAAATAAGTAATGATTTTCGAATATGGAGGGAAAACTTTTAAAAGTGTTTGATTGTGCAGTTTCTCTGAGGCAAAATAAAAATTATTTTTTTTGATTGTAAATAACGTTTATTATCAACAATACGTCTTTTACGTATGGTTTGTGCATTTTTGTGACTGTAGTCATCATGTCACGTCGTCATTTAAGTCGCGAAGAGATGTTAAGGGCTGTTGGTATGCTGCAAGCTGGACGAACTCAACGCGACGTAGCGGATGCTGTCAACACCCAACCAAGCGTAATTTGCAGATTATGGGCACGCTACAGGTCTACAGGGGATGTTGCCGAACGTCACAGGGGACGAAATAGGGTTACTACCCCGCGACAAGATCGTTTCTTGCAAAATTCCGCAAGGCGGCAACCCACGATTACTGCTCGTCAGTTGGTCGCAGGCCTCCAGTCTCAGCATCAAGTGGTTATTAGCGATCAAACTGTCAGAAGAAGACTACACGAAGCCAATCTTTATGCTCGCAGACCGCTTAGGGTTCCAGCTCTTCGACGTGGAAATCGAGGTCGTCGCTTATTGTGGGCTAACCCACATTTACAGTGGACCGACCATCAATGGGCACGGGTTCTGTTTTCCGACGAATCTTGCTTCGGTTTTCATCCTGATTCGAGAAGAGTGCGTATATGGCGAGTTCCTGGACGTCGGAGTCGTCTCCAGAATCCGCAAGAAGTTCATCCTTACCAAGGTGGAACAATCATGGTATGGGCTGGAATTCGCCTTGGTGGAAGGACCGACCTCGTTTGGATACGGGGCAATTTGAATGCAAACCAACACATTCAGGAGGTTATACACCCCATGGTAATCCCTCATCGACAGCAGTTCGGTCAAGATTTTATGTTCATGCAAGATAATGCACGGTCACACACCGCGAGGGTAGTGGTCAATGCGTTAAGCGAGCACAATATGACGACGTTGGAATGGCCTGCTCAGTCTGCCGACCTCAATCCCATAGAGCATGCCTGGGATTTGCTTGGGAGAAGAGCTTTCAGTGATTCTTTGGAAAATCTGAACACTGAAGAACAACTTTTTTTACACCTTCGTAGTGTATGGAGCCATATTCCATAGACGATGATTGACAATCTCATACTAAGTATGCCACGCCGTTGTCGAGCTGTTGCTAATGCTTTAGGAGGTCCTACAGATTATTAAAAACGTTTAAAGTACGCCTAATTACTGTATTTCTTACTACCTCGTTATTTTTGTGCCTAATCATAGAAAGTTGTAATACTCAATATTGGCACTATTCAATTCTTTATTAAAAAAAAAAAAATTTGGTATGAAAATGTTTTTATTAAAATTAAAATTAAAAATGGTATAAAAATACCCTTCTATTGATATAAAACACTCACAATTACAAAAAAGGGTTTTTAAATAAAAACTAGAAATGTCCTTGTTCCCTAGACTTTGTTGATGTGTGTAGTTTAATATGTTTGCAAGTAGCGACATCTATTTGCATAAACTAGAATTGCAAGTGTTTTTTATTGTAACTACTAGATGTCGTTACTATACTTTTTATTCTTAATAACAAATGGGTACAGATGTACTTGGCACGCCTTGTTATTGATAAGAATAATGATTATATTGTTATCATTAGTCAAGTGTACTGGGTACAGATACCGATAAAAGCTTGCACATCAATAGCACGTGTCATTATAATTAAAAACGAATATTTTTATGATACCATTTTTTCTGATTACTGGTGTAGGTATAATAGACGGTTATCTACCCATGCACTAAATTATTTTTCTGTACATTTGTACTTGTTATTGTATAGATATAGGTTTAAAGATATACTAATTACCTTTTAACCTAGCTTAACAAAATTTGTTATTTGTTGTGTTTAAGGTCGTCACACCTTTTCAAGGATAGTTGCAGTATGAGTGTTAGTAGAAATACTACCTATTTTCCGAATATTATCAGTACTTATTGCGTACGTTCCACTAATCAACTTGTAAAAACTGTTCTTGAATATAGTATTATCTAAATCTACGTATCTATCTACAGTAAATCATTTAATGAGACATTTCACGATAAGCTATATTAGCAAAGTTTAGTCAGCGATAAATCACTATCTTAGTTGTGTAATTATATATTAATGTTAATTATTGTGATAAATGAGATAGATATCTCACTGAAATAGTAACAAATGATTCTATGAAATCTATTTTATTTTGCTTAGTACATTCATTTCTTTCTTTTAATAATGTATTTGAAGGTAGTTAGGTTTATGCGGCCCGTCAAGGTCGTCGATGCCCAGGCAAAGCCAGTACTCGAGGTTTTTGACGGGAGAGTCCCTGGCTAAGGCTTTCTTATCGGGATTCAGGGATCAGATGATAGTCACTTCCGTAAAGTGGACTGGTGTTCGGACAATGGATTAAGCTGTCAGATGTTTTATTTTACCGTGAATTGCCACTATGAATATAACGTCTGACGTGAAGTTTAAATTTTATAAGCTAATGGAAAAATACTAAATAGCTTAGAATTTTCATAAACTTTCCAATGAGTTGAATAAGAAAATAGTTTTCATAATTGTCAAAAGTCAACACATATCTACTTTTACAACATAGATTATAAAATGGCTTCCGATTTTGATACCACCAATTAAAAATACTTTTAAATGCTTTTTCACCAAATATTTAACAAATATTGTGTTTACTAATTTCAGGAACGATTCGTCCTCATCAACGACACTTCTGCAAATCAGAAATCACCAATATGGTGGATCCCAGTCTCTTACACGACTGCTTCAGAGAAAGACTTTATGTCCACCAATCCTAAACTTTGGTTGAAAGGAGAAAAAGATTTAAGAATAGACAATATCAATATTAAAAAAGATGACTGGTTCATCGCCAATATACAACAAACAGGTAATTGATTTTCCTTAAACTCGTTTGACTAGTCGTTCCAATAGGAAAGTGTTTCCGCGTAGTCCGAACAGTCGGATCAATAAGAAGCAAAATTCGTCCGATCTTTCAAAGTAACAGGAAGGTAAATACCGGGTTCTTCGAACTAACGGTAAAAAAAAATCGCGTCGACCGATCAGTCAGAAGAAGCAGTCGGAACACGCGGTCATAGATTAAATTTCTGTATTCTATGTAAGCTACTTCACAGCTGGAATCTCAATGTGGATCTACTTCTTACACAATCATTTTAGCTTGGCTAGAGGGATTAACAGGGATAGTGGTGACTATCTGTTGCCCGCTATTTCACTCGTATAGAATTCTGATCGGGATTCCGCAACCCATGGAAATCTATTCAGGGGTAGAAAGCCTGTGTTATACAAGAGTATAATATATCTCTGTATCAAATTACAAACAGATCCGTTCAAATGTTAGATTGCGATTGAACAAAAAACTACTAAACATCTTTACAGACTTTCATACGTACATTAAGTACGATTTCGGTTACAAGAATAAGAAGAAAAAAAAAAACCAAATAAAATAACCTCCACCTTTAGTCAACTGCTGAATGAACTATCATTGTGACTGAACGTTTCTATTCTTCAGGCTTCTACCGCGTAAACTACGATAAGAAGAACTGGGAATACCTTATCAAGATTCTGAATGATCCATTGCGTTTTCAAGAGATCCACCTCATCAATAGAGCTCAGATGGTCGATGATGCTATGAATTTAGCACTCACTGGCAGATTAGACTACGGAACTGCTTTAGATGTCACCAGTTACTTGTCTCATGAGAGAAGTTATGTGCCGTGGAAAGCTGGATTGTCCGCATTAGGATATATCGACACGATGCTGTCTAAAGGAGCACATTATTTGGAGTATGGGGTAAGTGAAGTGTGCATGAATTTTAAAATATATACTACGAGAAATGTTAGTCATCACTTTTTGTATAAAAAAAATATCATAATTCAAGAATTCGTAATAAAATTGGATCCAAGCTATGCGTGTAGGTTTATTGCATGAATTGCATAAAAGACTAGCGAAGAAACATCAATTTATAAAATAAACTAAAAAATGTAAAACAATATTTAACTAAAATTTGATAATTAGTTGCGGAACCTGAAGAAGATACTATTTTGAAATATAAATTGATTTTAATACCAATAGATGGCGTTACCTGTCTTAAGATTAATAAATTAAATGAATGTCGTCTTTTAAAGCTGTTAATAGATGTCGCTATTAGTCTCAATTAGTCAGACCATTTAGAAGTTATTACTTATTTTGAAGTTTCTACTATCTACTATTTAAGATTCTACTATTTAAGGAGGTAGGACACGGCGGTATTTCCGCCCAATTGAGCAGTCCGACTGGGGAAGTACCTCCGCCCTACAGAATACCGCGACTATAATAACTTCGTGTTGTGTTTCCAGCGGTGAGTAGGGTAGCCAGAGAGAGCTCACTAGAGAATTTGTGCTGTCAGTGGGCAGGCTAAAGGCTTGTCCTGCTTTGTCTTCTACACTGACGGCACAGAAACTCTGTACTTGCAGGGTTGGCAGAGCTGCTGTGACTCCTCTGGTGTTACAAACGTCCATAGGCCACGGTAACTACTTTCCATCAGGTGGGCCGTGTGCTTGTCTGCCACGTAAGTGGTATAAAAAAAAATCTCCACTATGATAGAAAATAATAATGAGATTCCTACGGGTAATTACCTAGGCTTTCTAAAAGCTTTTGTTAAAGTTAGCTACGAGTTAATATTACCTTTGTTATCACGACCATTTATGGCTACTGGTAATTGATGAAACTTACTAGAGTTTGGTATGACTCTTTAAAAACTGAGTTGTTGGTTATATTCTAGCCAACGACCAACACAACCCCAAGAATAGAACAGGGATGAAAGAGAAACAAACGTAGTAGACGCTCGTCATATAATTATTTGCTGTCTTAGATATATGGAAGGTAACTTAAATATGACAAATATATTCAGTTCACAGGTAAGCTATGATAAAATTAATACGATATCTATCAGCTCATTAAGTAAATACATATAACGTTAAACCAGTTCAGTGTGACGGTTTATGGAATTAAAACTCCTTCTTATCAAAACAAATAAACTATATTTGATCAAATTACGAAATTGAATAATAAAAGTTAAGAATTTTTAGATTAGATTAAACATTTTTTATTTATTGAACATGTAACTATCTTGTAATAAGGATTTGATTAACTTAGATGTCTGTGTGGTGTTAAAGTACATAGACGTGACGTCAAAGATTAAAAAAAATGTATTGCTTACGCATGCTTTATGGATTTTAAATTTATTATTATCATCATCCTCTTCACCTCGGAGACCGGTGTTCACGGGGATTTCGAATTTATTTTTCAATTAATTTTTATATTTACTTTTTCAAATTCTTGTCTTAATCGACTGTTTTTCTATTATGAATGAAAATGATAAGCAAATCGCAAAGTGCTATAAATTTGAGTGTGTAGTTTTAATCCTTTATTATTTTATATTGAAGAGGGACATGCACATTTTTGGAAACATGAATATGGATATCGGAGAACCGTCGCGTCGGTCCGTTTGCCATACGAACATATATAACTGTAATGCTTCAATATCGTCAATGGGTTTTGAATGTGGAATCATTGAAATTCAGTCACATTCGCAGTTAGACTTGAAAAAGTGAACCCCATACTCCGAGGTGAAAGCTTCGGATTATGATTAGAACGAAAAGGGTAAAAAAGTCTTAAAATGAGATATTTTGAGTTGATATGAATTTTTTCATACCATTATCGGGATACTGATTTTTATCAAATCGATAATTACCAAGTGCAATCAATCAGCAGTATAAATTATTATGTTATTTGGAGTCATCGATTTATTGATCGATTTGAGTTGTATGTTATAGTGCTGGTTGGGTATAATGACGTATTTATAATGTAATTATTGATTTTCTTCCTTGCAAGATATTAAAAGCACATAAAATTGCTGAATTACATTCAATCAGTTCTGAGAAATTAATGAATGGTTCATGTGATAATAGGAATTTGCAAGTACATTGCGAAACATATTTTAAGAACATTGCATTATTAAACTCTATTTATAATGAGTGAGTCACTACTGATATAGAATAATGTTCACAATTATAATCATCTAAGATTATTGAACACAGATTAAAAAGTAATACATTATAGATTGTCATTCACATGAACTATTTATCTCGGAACAAATCTAAGCATGATTCTAACAATATAGATAACTATAAAACGAATTACTTTATGACTTACAATGTAAGCTTATATTCAATAAGATTTATACAATACATAAATAATATTAAAAGAAATTTAGAAACGAACTATAATTTATAATACAAAAAAGTAAATTACTGTACAACTTAGGTGGCAGACAAGCACACGGCCCACCTGATGGAAAGTGGTTACTGTGACTGTGTGTGTGGTTGTGAAACACCAGAAGTGTAATACCTGTGCTACCAACCCTGTAAGAATGGAGAGTTTCTGTGCCGTCAGTGCAGAAGACACAATCAGAATAAGCCTTCAGTCTTCCCACTGACAGCACAAAAACTCAACAGTGAGCTCTGGCTACTCTACTCACCACCAGGAACACAACATGAGGTTATCATAGCCTTGGTATTATGTAGGGTGGAGGTACTTCCCCAGTCAGACTGCTCATTGGGACGGGAATACTGTCATGTCCTATTTCCTCCAACTGTATGATATATCTCTCTATTATCAGGGAAATTGGCGGTGAAAAACCCTGACTACTAATTAACTACTAATTCCCGACTACTTAATATCTATGTTAAATGTCGCTATCCTTAAAAATGTGAAGAAATATGTTGTTAAACTAATCATATTAGTTGTACCTAACCAAGAGGTCATAAGTTTATAACCCATGACTTGGGGTTTACGTTCGAGTTCTTTTTATGCATGATTGGGTCTTAGGTCTTAGTACTTTTTTTTAATTTTGACTTTTTCTGTAGTCACGTTACAGTTTTATTTATCGTCCGATTTATATTCAAAATTGCCAATAGATGGCGCTAGTAGTATTTATAAAACACTTAAAAGAAATAAATTGATGCGTACACTTTGCACTCAGAATTCACTCGATACAGGCCCTGAGCCTAGTTAAGGTAACAGGGTTTATCGTTACTCGTTACATTTCGTTATTGTAATATTTTATCATTTATTCACTTGTGTCATACATAAACTATGTTTTTCTTGTTCTTGTATGCCAATTTGTATCTATCTAATGTGAAAAAAAAAAAAAAAAAAAAGAACAATATCTACTGCTACTACCAAACTTTAACGGAACCTTAATAATGAACTCTATTCATAGATATCTGTACTTTGTTCATATTAGAGCAAAACAAAAGCAAAGCTAAATAGTTTTACTATAGGTATTTAAACTATCATGGTCAATCACATCAGTATCAAAATAATCAGGATAGTTACCGATTGGTTAGGTTTGAGTTTCCGATATATTATTATATTAATATTAATCTTTCTATAGAGTAATAACGTTGAGGCCCTGTTATTAACGATGCTCAATAGGTACTAGTAAAACTGTGCCATTCGTAACGTACTGGTAGAGTATTCGACTGCTATGTAGGGAACGTGGGTTCTATTCCCGCTCAGTGCCAATTTTTAAATACATACATATAATCACGTCTTTATCCTCGGAGGGTTAGGTAAAGGTGCATTAACACCCACATTTCACCAATCATTGTATTCGGTCCCATGTAATGGTGGTGAGCCTATTACCATTTTCCGGGCATTATTGTTGACTCGAGCCATCTCGAGCATTTGAGGCTGCGTCTAGGCTGAAAATTACAGCCTAGGCTCGTACAGAGCGACTAAAGGATGTACCTATCCCTTAGTCGCATTGTACGACACCGCATAGGAAGAGATGGTGTGGTCCAAATTCTAATCTGTCAGAAATCACGCGGCAATGTTCGCATGCACAAATTATGTATGTTTCAATTGGTTTGGGTGTTTCTGTGTATGTATTTATTAAAAATCTATTATGATATATTAGGTATGTTTATCCGCATTCTAGATTCCATAACACAAGCTAGTTAAGCTATGCTTGCCTTGAGTCAAGATAGCGCTGTGTAGAACGTCCAAAAATAAACGTTCTATGTTGAAAAAGTTGATCACTCTCCAGAAAAACTGCAATGTACTTTAAACACGTAAATAGGTACTTATTTCTAATCAAATCTACTATAATAAGTTAATAAAGATATTAATTCTGTCGTGTGCAGTAGATGTTATTAATAAAAGCTGATAGCCACAATTTTTTTACACTCGAAAAAGTATATTGAAAAGTTTAGGTATATAAATTTGAACGTACAAAAAATGTCCTATGACATTCTATAGAAATATTTTTTGATCAATAGATGTGTAGTATGTTTATCTCAAGGTACTTTAAGAATTTATTGATGGTAATTTATCAAAATATTTAAAATACAAGCCGTTCCTGAAGTTGGAGAAGGGATCGTATATTCGTTAGCTCGTATATTATTAATATTCTAAATTACGGATATTAGGCGTTATACAAGATCATCGCATTAGTATACTTATCTTGATAAGTTTTCACATTGCAAAATTATTGGTTTGGTTGTTTATCAAAAGATGTCGCTAGTGGTATCATATTAAAATAATACAAAAGTTCAGAGTAAAAAAAATACAATTTTAAAATTATAATCCTGATTCCAAGAAGTCCTGGCTCAACGTGATGGAAAGTGCCATGCGTGCCAATGGTTTCACTACCATGGAAGCCCGAGATCGTGTGAAATTGGGAAGGAAGAGCCAAAAGGCGGACCCTGAGCTCCGAAATTAAACAGAAACATATGTCTCCATGATGATGATGATGAAGGCTTTAGATGAATAGGTTTAGATCTGGGGCAAGTTCTCAAGGTTGAGATGTCAGAGGGCAGCCGCTGCCGGAAAAGACATAACCAATCAAGCTAACCGACTAATTAGTGAAAATTAGCCAAACAACTAATTAGGGCTACAGTAATCAATAAATTATAAAAGGAGCCGGGTGTTATTAGAAAAGCTCGAAATCAAGAGGATTATGAAGATGCAAATAAATTATAGAGATAATAATCATTAACAAATACAAAATGACTCATGATGATGATAATGCGAAACGTTTTTATGTATTTTTGTTATTTACTCGTGTCACAAATTATCGAATTGGGAGATAAACGAATAGATAACAGTTGCAGATAGATTAACACCGGAAGATAATCATCATAGTAATCCAAATCATATAACTTTGAGATATGTATATTTAAAAAAAATACAATGCATTTTTTACGTGCGAAAAATCCCCAAGGATGTCCGACATAGCCTCTCCTCTCGCCGGAGCTGGTGGAAGAGCTTATGTTAGACCCGAACCGATTAAAATGCACGGTGCCTGTAGGTCGTTTTTGGTTGCCAAAGGTGAGGTTGACAGGCAAATCCCTCGCAAAACTATGCATAAATGTGTGATGGTGTATTCTACTAGAGAGAGTACAGACCAGAGTATAGAGACTAAAATTCGGAACTAAATTAAAGCTCACCAGGAGGTTGTACATGTACACACAATAATATAGCCTTCATAAAAGATAAGTTTTCGTTTCAGGATAGAGGGCTGGTTAAACGGAGTTTCTTTTGAAATCATATTTGTTTCTTCTAAATTGACTTATGAGAGCGCGATGTAGTAATATTTGTATAGAAAATTGTATATAAAGTTTTTATAAGTGGTTTTATTCCATGGCAAAGGTTCCATACGATAAAGCCATTCAATTTGATTGTATTCGACTTTTTAAAACGTTATTATTGTTTCAGCATTATGTGCTTCGTCTTCTGAGTGAAGCAGTGAAAGAAGTTGGTTGGCAAGTGAAATCAAATGAGAGCGTGATTACGTCACAGTATAGAGTGGATCTATTGGCTTCAGCTTGCCACTTTGAACATCCTGACTGTTTGGAGAATGCTGTAAGGATGTACACAAATTGGATGCTGGCACCAAATCCAGATGCCGATAATGAGTGAGGGCAATTGATTAAATATATAATAATAATATGTATCTTTATTGTATGTATATAAAGGACGAATACAGAAAAATACAGTAGGTACAGTTTTGCAGCACACACAAGTGGTGGCCTTATCACACAAGGCAATCTTTGCCTGAGCAGTACCCCACGGTGGACTTAGTATTCTTGGGGGACTTCAACACTCACCACGTGATGTGGCTGGGGTCTCCTATAACTGTTTTTGCTGGAAGGTCAACAGCTACGCCCTGACCTACGTGTTATCTCAACTGGTGCATTCTTTCTTGTAGTACATAATGATAAAAGCAATAAGACTATTCAAAACTGTGTAATTATATTGTTACTGATATCTACATAATTTATTGAGAACGCATTATTCTACTCAAACAGGATACTTTCTTGAATTTACAACATCGTTTGGTATCTTTTTCAAAATTATTAAATTACGTGGTAACTAAATGACTCATATCAAAGGAAAATGATCTAGTTTAGATTTCTCTTTCATGAATCATTACAATGACTCATTTATCTTGTTATCTATTTAATTTTTAATAAGTGCTTGACTGTCATTGACAGATTTAAGATCAGATACAAAATTAAAATTTATGGTTTAATTTTCAACTCGTAGATATATTATCCGTTATATATATATTTTTTTTGTTTTTGTATTATTTTGACAGGCTCTGTGGCGTAGCGGTAGTGAACGCGACTGCGGTTCGATTCCCGCTCAGTGTTAATATACAAAAATATGTATATTTGCATTGATCTGGGTGTTTCTATGTATAATATGTATGTATTTACAAAAAAAAAGTATCTATGTATGTTTATCCGCATTCTAGATACCATAACACAAGCTAGTTAAGCTATGCTTCCATAGGTCTAGATAGCGTTGTGTAGTATGATGCAGAATATTTATTTATTTATTACGTATTTATTTATATATGACATCGATTATAATTAATATTTTGTATACGCTAACATTTTTTAAACTATCTGCAATAAGTCTTTTAAATCAAGGAAAAACATAAAATAATCAATACAATTTTTAAAGTGGATAGTGTATAATTTACAAGGGTATTAGATCTTTTGAGAAAGCGTTAGTCTGTTTCAATGAATACACGTACATATTTTGTTTCAGGATCCACGTAGACGTGCGTGGCATAGTCTACTGCGTAGGTGTACGAGCTGGTGGTGCACGAGAATGGACTTTTGCGTGGGACCGTTTCAAAGTAGCTACTGCACCTTCTGAGCGACACAGATTACTCTCTGTATTAGGATGCACACGATCGCCATCGTTATTGCACAGGTAATATTAGCAAGTCATGATCCTCCTGCCCTTATCTCAAGTTTATTTGGGGTCAGCGCAACATGTGTTCTTCTGCCATTTATCCATAGATGCAGTCATCTCAACATTCATTCCCTTCTTAACCGTATCATCTTTCACACTATACATCTTCTTCCTTATGCTATTAATTTCATCCCTACGCATTACACTTCCGAACCAGGGCAAACGATTTCCTCGTACGATTTACGTTATTATATTTTTAGCAAATATAATAACTTATTTACTTTAAAACTCTTGTACTTTTTCACAATATTTTACTATTAAATCTTACCGGTTTCACTTTAGTAATCAAATATTGTGAAAAGTATAAATGTGTACTCAACACGTATAGCAAGTACCGCAATGTGCCAAAAATTACATTAATGTTACTATCAACATAAATAAAATAAAATAAATAGATTAAATTAAATTAAATAGACAGAATAAAACTTTAAATAGACAAAACACCAAATAACTTCATTCAAATACATTATAAAGTTTTCTATTTACAGGTACCTAGAGATGTCACTTCGCAATGACAGCGGTATTCGCAAGCAAGACATAGTACGGGTATTTTCAGCAGTAGCAGGTACTGCCATAGGACAACCTATAGCTTTCAACTTCATCAGGGCTAACTGGCAGAGGCTAAGATCCTTGTAAGTATAATATTTTGCCACTGTTGCATGCTTGCACTGTTCAAGTAAGAAAACTTCTATCGTATAAATTCATAATTATATAACGATTCGGGATTTTTCAAGAATAAATCAAGGAATTTACTATTTTTTCCAACGTTCCCGGTACGTTAGTCACGACTTGACTGGTTTGCGAATATTAACATTTTTTGTGCCGAACCATTATATAATTAAGAAAACTTCTTCTTTGAACTAAGACTAAGAGCTAAAAACTGCAGTTACACCTTAAAACAAGATACTTGTTTGACTGTTATTAGAGAATGAAGAATCAGATAGATTTTAGCTCTTTGAATTGATGGTTGTTGATACAGATCGAATATGAGGGATTCTCCCACGTGTTACATTTTCCGTCTGCCATTCTCCCCAGCTTTCGCATCCAGGCTGTATCTTCTTCTTTATATATATATATTTTATTTGAGATTTTGATTATGTCAAAAATCAAATCAATTAGCTCACTGCAGTCCACTGCTGGACATAGGCCTCTCCCAATGTGCGCCATTTTCTCCGATCCTCCGCCTTCCGCATCCAGTCTGTCCCAGCCACCTTTTTCAGGTTGTACGTCCATCTGGCTAGGGGGCGTCCTTACCTTTAATATATAATAAATCATGGAATAACGATTTCATTGTCACTTATACTAAATAAATTCTTTTTGATGTATAAGTACAAATGCATTGATACAGTATTAGAACAATAAAATTAGTATAATTCTTTTCAATTTCATCGCAATAACAATGAATATAATTTTTATATTTATGACTAATGCTTCATCTATGATACCTGATGACTAAACACCAGAGTTGCTTATGGTTAATGTTAATGTCGGGGCGTGATTGAATAAATCTTAACTACAAGTTATTCTAGTACGGGTAAGGTAATATGACAATTGACGATCCTAATAATTTGTGTAGTTTTGCACATTGGCACAGTCATTCCCTGAGGTACCCAAATAAACATACTACGAGTAAAGGACCCCGAGGATAGGATACGAGCCGGTGGAGAGAGACGGGGGAGAAGGGTCCTTTTTTCAGTATTTTACTTGCATAATAAAAACTATCAATAATATTTCTTCATTTACTTCTAGATTATTTATTTACATCAAATTTTCTACAAATAATGTCTTGATATTTTTACTGTAGGGTCAATAATTTAATAAATGTGAGGTCAAATGTAAAAATGCTTATAACTCGCGACAAAATCAAATTAGCTTGGCCACATAGAGACCGGCGCTTGTTCCAGATTTTTTTTGGTGCAATTGGTTTGATTTCTTTAATCTTAGCGTCAATATAAAGTAATTCTCAAGTATATTATTTTGTTTCAGCGTCGGGTCCTTATCAACTTTAAACCTGATCGTGAAAGTAGTGACGCGACGGTTGAATCAGGCACACGAGTATGAGGAGGTAAATATAAAACAATAATATTATCGTAGATGGTAATAAAATATACCAATTGACTAAAATTTAAATAATCTGATAACTGTTACAGTTTATTGTAAAATATCAAGTATTTTACGAGCTAATTTCCTTTAAAAGAGGTAAAGTGGAAAACTTGTCCATGAAGCCAACACCCGATTAAAAAATAAAAGAATTTTAGTAGATAATAAATTGCTACAGCGGGTCTAAAAAGGCCACATTCTGAGATTCTGCTAAAACGAGATATTTTTGAAATTCCAGAAGATCTAATAGATTCATATAAAATTCGTTAAGTGGTCACTAATATGACCCAAATCATGATAATTCATATACTAAGCAGATCCTAATTTCGTGTAAATATTGCCGTAAGACAAAATATTATACTAATACGATTCCAATAAAGTGACCTTTTTAGACCTCCAATTCTTGCATCCGCTTTTGAGAGATTGTAATAAAAATGTTGTACGTTGAAGGAATTTGGATTAAACGATTTCTTTACACCTGTGACTTGAAAAAACACAATTTGTAGTTATCTAGCAGTAGTAGACTGAGTGGCGCATATGATAAAGGCGGATCGTCATATATCGCCAAATGTGCTCGTGGCTAAATACCAACCAAGTAGGATTTTCTTATCACTTGGTTGGCAGACAGGCCCACGGCCTACCTGATGGAAAGTGGTTACCATGGCTTATCGACGTGTGCAACACCAAGGGAATTACAATCGCGCTGCCAATCCTGTAAGCACAAGAGTTTCTGTGCCGTCAGTGTAAAAGACAAAGCAAGACAAGCTTTTGGTCTTCCCGCTGACAGCACAAATACTGTCCAATGAGCTTAGATCTTTTTTTTTTTTCTTAGGTCTTAGATGTCATCCGCACACGGTGCAAAACATCCGATCAAGAACCAAGCGGTTCGGAGACTCTTTCCTCTGTCGCACCATTAAGGCCTGGAACTCATTACCAGCTCACGTGTTTCCTTCTTCCTACAGTCCCGGGTCCTTTAAGCGGGGCGTGAAAAAGCATATGATGAGGCCGTCAAGCTGAGTGTCACCATTGTCACACGGTATGTGTGAGTAATGGTGACCCTCTTTTCTGGGACTTTGCCTTCAGCTTACCATCAGGCAAGGCGAAGTCCAATTGACGTGTCCTAAAAAAAAAAAAAAAAATGTCCATGTCTCAAAATGTCCAAGTCTCGAAATGTCCAAGTCTCAAAATGTCAAAAGCATTTAAATAAAAACTATAATATACCACAAAACTCATAACATAACATCACATATCTGTGATCCTGAGCGATATCTTTGATTTGTTAATAACAAGACATAAACAACATATTTAAATCGATTAAGATATAGAAAAAAAAAATTGATTCAGGCGGGACCCGCGATCTTGCCCTTAAATGTTAATGTTTTTAACCGTCGCCGTAAGACGGATAGTATGGAAGATATTGGGTGGTGTCGAGCGAAGGTTCTGTGGTTTAGTAGTCAGAGCGTTTCGCCTGTAAGGGAAAGATCGCGGGTTTGAGTCCCGCCTGAACCAATTAAATTTTTTCTATATCTTTATCAATTTGAATAGTTAGCATACTAAATGCATTAAAATTTCATTCAATTAACAACATAACTTGACTTTTTGTTTTCAGTATCTTCACAAGTTAGGCCACCCCATTGCATATTTGTTTGTTGTTGTTTACAAAATATATCTAGATGAATCATAGATCTAGATACATAGATTATTATCACAATGGTAATAACTATATATCACAGAGTATCTAGATTGTGTAATGGCTGCAGATAGAGGAGGGAATGATGGCCAGTGTTGCCGTTACATTTTTTATTTTTATGTCAATAATTAGAATTATAAGGAGTTAGATTGTATATTGTACAATATTGTAATTTAACCTTCTTCATCGAATGTAAATAATTTACTGAAATATAATTTCTTCTGTTCACAGTTACAAAGGTTTGTCAATGAATCCTGCAGTGACCTTGGACGCCCAGTTCAGCAAGTCTTAGAGACAATATCAGCCAACGTTCAATGGAAAGAGAGGAATTATCAAACTATAGTTGACTGGCTTCTTGCGGAAGACAGGAGCAGTTAAAATAATTGTAGCAAATTTTGGAAAGTTCTGGAACATTCTGGTTTCATAGTCAATCCATGACAGTAAAATTCTGTTCTCTCGAAGCGGTCTTATATTTGCAGACAGTAATTTCCTATCATCGATAAAAGTTCTTGGACGAAATAGATTGTCTATTTGTATTGTTTGACTAAACTTTAGTCGAATTGAAAATAAAGTATAATTATTATCGTACAAAACGATATATCTGCAAAACTTTTGAATCGTTTACTAAGTGTACAGTTAGGTCTCTTTTGTTGTGTTTAACACGATAGTCACGTGTGTCAGTATTGTGTTCAAATAAATATAATTTCTTATAATTATAAGACTTTTGAATATAGTACTAAAATTATTTTAATATAACCTGTAATTAAGTAGAAGTCGTTAAGAAAATTCTTGAGACTAGCTTTCGGTCGAACATTCTGCACTTACGCGTAAGTTGAAGAATATTCTCTACTAATTATTGTTTTCAGCCAAAGAAGAATTATTATTTCTCACTTAGATAGTCCAAGGTTTTAAGTTATCTAATTCAACTTTATATCTTAGTATATAATTGCTCGAGATTCTCAACTTACCCTAAGAAAATGTCCATTTATGTAGCATAAAATGATATTTTAAATTCAGTTTTATATGATTTGAGTTAATATTTTTTTTAGAATTATAGTTTTGAATATCCTAAGTGATCGATGGATTGAATATTTTTTTTTTATGTATTTCGATCTTTTTTATTGTACCAATTATAATTCTCCACTAGTTATACAATGTATTTTAATGGGTAGGTAGTTATTTAAACGAGTGAATGCAACTTCTAAACCAAACTGTCAAAAATAATTGGGATGGCCAGTTAAAGAAACAATTACCAATGCTTAGTCACTTATTTTTTTCGATTAAGATATAGAAAGAAAAATCTGTTCAAGCGGGATTCTAATCCGCGATTTTATTATTTATTATTACACTCTGCGAATTATTTATAATATTTTTTAGATAAATATTGGTTACCATATTTTGCAGACCAAACCACAGAGAAGTTTGGTATTTTATTTACAAAATAAAAACGTAAATCTTTATTAGTATTCGTTTCTTATTCACTCGTTTAATAATTACCCTTTTTTAATAAATAGATCTGCCTAAATTGAGTGTACTAAAAAGCTATTCTATTAAAAATTCTAAATTATTTTATATGTAAATAAATATAATAAACCTTTGTACTATTTAATTACTTCTTATAATAACTTTCGTAAATTAAAGTTTATAAAAATACGTTGTTTTTATGTATCATAAATAGAGTTTATTTTTGTTACCCTTTCGCAGTTGTAACTGTAGTATAAAACGAGTAAGTATGGATGTAGGTAAAAAGTAAGTATGTCATCAATCAATTAGAACATCGCAGTCCATTGCTGGATATATGCCTCTCTTAATGTTGGGAGGCTTTGGCCTACTGTTTCTACGCTGACCCAACGGGTTGGTACTGAATTTTATTTCGAGTTTGCCTTCTCTCGCAGTGATATCGTCTGCGTATCTTTCCGTTAGTCGCTTCTTACGACAGCATTCAAATGAGATGGGGTGACACTACCCAATGGTGACCACGTAATGCCTGAAATACGTATCAGGCAATGCGATGTCCGTGCGGTACTTCAATCACTCGATGTCCGGAAAGCCAATGGCCCGGATGGTGTTCCAACGGTGGGCTTAAAAAAATGTGCAGCGTAGTTGTCTCCAATGCTTACGCGGCTGTACCGACTGTCCTACAGCTCGGGTACAGTGCCATCGGCTTGGAAAGAGGCGAATGTACAGCCGATCCCTAAGAAGGGGGATCGCTCAGAGCCAGCCAACTATCGACCCATAGCCGTCACCTCAGTGCTGTGCAAGGTCTTCGAGCACATCATTAACAAACAGCTCATGCGTCACCTAGAGGATCACTCCTTAATTAATGACCGGCAATATGGCTTTAGGCCGAAACGGTCAACGGGTGATCTTCTAGCATACGTTACCCATCTTTGGGGTGAGGCTATGGACAAGCACGGCGAGTCACTGGTAATTAGTCTTAATATCGCCAAAGCTTTCGATAGAGTCTGGCACAAATCGCTTCTCTCCAAGCTACCAGCCTTTGGTCTGCCTCCTAGACTGAGCAACTGGATTGCTAGTTTCCTGCGGGAGCGCAGTATCCGCGTCCTCTGTGATGGACGGGCTTCGGAGTTCTTGCAGATAAATGCTGGCGTACCGCAGGGGTCTGTATTATCTCCCGCTCTCTTTCTTCTGCATATCAACAACAAGCTGTCCACCGGCAGCATACATTGCTATGCAGACGATAGCACCTTACACGGGAGTTATCACGGACAACCTGCGGCCAAACAGTCTGATATCGTAGAAAAAAGACAGCTTCTTGTCACTGAACTGAACCGGATCTTGAATCACATTTCTCAATGGGGCTCTGAGAACATGGTCGAGTTCAATGCCAAGAAGACGCAGGCTTGTGCGTTCGCAGCAAAGGTATCTTCTTTCCTTCCCCTTCCCACTCTTCAGAGCACGCCACTGCCACTGCAGGACAATCTCAATATCCTAGGCATGGATATTCACTGCAAACTGAATAACAGAAATTACATCGAGAGCATCATCAAAACAGCCTCGCGGAAACTCGGACTCCTGAACAAAGTGAGACGTTTTTTCACGCCGGAGCAGCGGTGTCTTCTCTATAAGACACAAATTCGCTCCTGCGTGGAATACTGCTCGCATCTCTGGGATGGCTCCGCGAAATACCTACTGGATGCTCTCGACAGGTTGCAGTGACGCGCGGTCCGAATTATTGGGAACCCTGAGGTCACGAACACCCTCAAGCCTTTGCAGATGCGTAGACATATTGCTTCCTTGGCTGTATTTTACCGTCTCTACCACGGTGAGTGTTCTGACGAGCTCTTCCAACTAATCCCACCATCTCCTTTCCTACATAGGACAACACGTGCAGGCCTTAGATGTCACTCTCACACTGTGCAGAATATACGAGCAAGAACCAAGCGGTTCGGAGACTCTTTTCTTTGCCGCACCACCAAGACCTGGAATTCATTACCAGCACACGTGTTTCCTTCTTCCTACAGTCCCGGGGCCTTTAAGCGGGGCGTGAAAAAGCATCTGATGAGGCCGCCAAGCTGAGTGCCACCATTGTAGCACTTAGTGTCTGTAATGGTGACCCTCTTTCCTGAGACTTTGCCTTTAGCTTACCATCAGGCGAGGTGAGGTCAAGTTGGCGTGTCCTATATAAAAAAAATAAATACGAAAGTAGAAGATAAACGCCATTTCGCCATGATCATAGCTAGTGGGTAGATTTTAGAACATCATAGTCTACTGCTGGAAATAAGCCTCTCCTAATGCTGGGAGGCTTTAGTCTACTGTTTCCACGCTGGCCAAACGGGTTGGTACAGTAGGATTTCATTTTAAGTTTGCCTTCTCTCGCAGTGATATCGTCTGCGTATCTTTCCGTTAGTCGCCTCTTACGACACCATTTAGATGAGATGGGGTGGTAATACTTGTATTCTTTCTCCTTCACCGCTTTACGAGAGCAGTAAAGCAGTAAAGTAGAAGATAAGCGCCATTTCGCAATGATAGTAGCTAGTGGGTAGATTTCGTCTTTACCTGTTTAAAGGCATAGATCCGTGTCTAAGTGTATGTATTTTAGTTTCAAAGAGAGCCAGAATTAGAAACTTACTAGGATGCATTATGTATACCCAAATATTTTATAGAAGGGGTATAATAATTCCAATGCCTATAGGTTCTGTAATAGTAACAAGAACTGATGGAGACTGAATACTGAGCATTTAAATAGTACTAGATCAAAAGTACAAGATCGGGAAGAATATGTTATCAATGTTGGAGTTAATGGCATTCTTAGAGCAACATTATATTTGTGGCAGCGTTAAACCTTAAATAGGTAGTAGACGTTAAATCGTAAGAAGGTTGGACACCGCGGTATTTCCGTCCAATTGAGCAGTCCGACTGGGGAAGTACCTCCGCCCTACAGAATACCGTGGCTATAATAACCTCGTGTTGTGTTTCCGACGGTGAGTAGGGTAGCCTGAGCTCACTGGAGAGATTTTGTGCTGTCAGTGGGAAGACCTTGCTTGTCCTGCTTTGTCTTTTACAGTGACGGCACAGAAACTCTTGTTTACAGGGATGGCAGCGCGAGTGTGACTCCTTTGGCGTAGCACACGTCCATAGGCCACGGTAACCGCTTTCCATCAGGTGGGCCGTGTGCTTGTCTGACAACCAAGTGGTATAAAAAAAGGTAGTCTAACTGTTTGAGTTTCTACATCTCTCTTTCCTGCTTAAGAGATGCTAATAGAGAAAAGATTAATGGGAAGCTAGGTTTGCCATTCCATCCCTGGATAGTTTTGCAATGGTAGATCTGTATCAACTTCTATACCGCCAACCTGCTACCCTGAATGTTACTGACATTTATCGTGACCCCACTCACGTCACAAAATGTACTCTATATGCGCAGTACGGCATTTTTGGATACCTATCTCTTGAGGATAGCACAGAGTGTTACAGTGATGGTGGAGAAGCAATATCCATTTACTATATATTATTTTAAATGATCTAGTGCAATACTTTAATATCGCCTTTGGGTTATGGCGGTCAGATGGCAATCGTTTCATGGAAAATATTGAAGTTCAGCCAAATTCACGGTTAGACAGGTAAAGCGGACCCCAGACTCCGATGCAAAAGCTTCGTATGCGACCTCTATAATGAATTCGGGTAAGATGTAAGTGAATTTTGTTAAAATAGGCGGATTCAATTTGATATAGAAACTTTCCCTGACTCGATAATGAGCCAGACTGAGATGTTATAAAACTTTATAGCTTAGATAGAGTACTGGACCCTATTTAAGCTATAAACTCCTATAGTATAGCTTATGGTCTGCTGGAAAGAAGAGTATCCAGTCACCTGATAAGTCTAGAGAGGTATAACTCACTGCAAGACCATAATTTTGAGTATCCCGTCTTTTGATAAGTCTAGAGAGGTAGAACTCACTGCAAGTCCTCAATATTTCTTTTCGAAGTATCCCGTCACTTGATCAGTCTAAAGAGGTAGAACTCACTGCAAGTCCTTAACTTTGGAGTATCCCATCACATGATAAGTCTAGAGAGGTAGAACTCACTGCAAGTCCTTAACTTTGAGTATCCCTTCACACGATAAGTCTAGAGTGGTAGAACTCAATGCGAGTACCTAACTTTGAAGTATCCCATCACGTGACAAGTCTAGAGAGGTAGAACTCACTACAAGCCCTTAACCTTGAGAATCCCTTCACATGATAAGTCTAGAGAGGTAGAACTCACTGCAAGTCCTTAACTTTGAAGTATCATGTCACTTGACAAGTCTAGAGAGGTAGAACTCACTCCAAGCCCTTAACCTTGAGAATCCCTTCACATGATAAGTCTAGAGAGGTAGAACTCACTGCAAGTCCTTAACTTTGGAGTATCCCGTCACGTGATAAGTCTAGAGAGGTAGAACTCACTGCAAGTCCTTAACTTTGAGTATCCCTTCACACGATAAGTCTAGAGAGGTAGAACTCACTGCAAGTACTTAACTTTGAAGTATCCCATCACGTGACAAGTCAAGAGAGGTAGAACTCACTGTAAGCCCTTAACCTTGAGAATCCCTTCACATAATAAGTCTAGAGAGGTAGAACTCACTGCAAGTCCTTAACTTTGGAGTATCCCGTTACGTGACAAGTCTAGAGAGGTAGAACTCACTGCAAATCCTTAACTTTGAGAATTCCTTCACATGACAAGTCTAGAGAGGTAGAACTCACTGCTAGTCCTTAACTTTGAAAATCCCTTTACATGATAAATCTAGAGAGGTAGAACTCACTGCAAGTCCTTAATTTTGGAATATACCGTCACGTGACAAGTCTAGAGAAGTAGAACTCACTGCAAGTCCTTAACTTTGAGAATCCCTTCACATGACAAGTCTATAGAGGTAGAACTCACTGCAAGTCCTTAACTTTGGAGTATCCCGTTACGTGACAAGTCTAGAGAGGTAGAACTCACTGCAAGTCCTTAACTTTGAGAATCCCTTCACATGACAAGTCTATAGAGGTAGAACTCACTGCAAGTCCTTAACTTTGAGAATTCCTTCACATGACAAGTTTAGAGAGGTAGAACTCACTGCAAGTCCTTAACTTTGAGAATCCCTTCACATGACAAGTCTATAGAGGTAGAACTCACTGCAAGTCCTTAACTTTGGAGTATCCCGTTACGTGACAAGTCTAGAGAGGTAGAACTCACTGCAAGTCCTTAACTTTGAGAATTCCTTCACATGACAAGTCTAGAGAGGTAGAACTCACTGCAAGTTCTTAACTTTGAAAATCCCTTTACATGATAAATCTAGAGAGGTAGAACTCACTGCAAGTCCTTAACTTTGAAAATCCCTTTACATGATAAATCTAGAGAGGTAGAACTCACTGCAAGTCCTTAACTTTGAAAATCCCTTTACATGATAAATCTAGAGAGGTAGAACTCACTGCAAGTCCTTAATTATTCTTTTTGACTATTATTTTAGGAAAATAGAATAACTTTCTGGATATTCTTGTTTTTGATGATCACTGGAAACGGTTCTCACAGTGAGGTATGCGAGGAACTTCATTCGCACGCCTAAGCTATGGAACGGTCTCCGGGTTTTCCCAAGCGATTACAATATGGTGTTCTTCAAGAAGGCATAAGAAGATTATTACAGGGTCGGCAGTACGAGTGTGATGTCTCTAATGTTGCATGCGTCCATAGCCTATGGCAAGCGCCTTGCCATCGTCTACCGTGTGCTTGACTACCATCAAAGTGGTATGTAAAAATGTAATCTATGTAAAAAAAATATTAAAAGGTTTTTTGGAATTAATGCGGAGGTAATTCATTGTAACTGTTGTTTTACCCCATTTTCCCCCATCATAATATATCAGTTAATTGTGTTATTACCCACTGTTCAAACACAAACGATAACTATATCTAATTTTATTATATGCAATTTGGTAAACGTCGATATTTAGACTATTGAAGTCACAGTTGCGGGTTCTCAGCCCGCATCAGTGAACGCTGGTATTCAAGGTAAGTGTCAGTAATATAATAATAAAAAAAAAATAGATTTAAACAACTTTTATCAATTATCAACAACACAATAACGTTATCCTGAAAGTAGGTTTCTGACAGAAAAGGTTAGATACAATTTTCATACGCCTTTATTCCCGGAGGGGTGAATTATTGTAGAGGTGAAATAAACACCCTCATTTCACCAATCATTGTATTCGGTCCCACTTAATAGGGGGTGAGCCTATTGCCGTATTCCGGGCACTATTGTTGACTCGAGCCATGTATCTGAGGCTGAGTCTGGGCTGTATTGAAGCAAGTGAAGTTGCGTGGAATAGGTAGTTAGTATTAATAGAAATACTTCCAACAAGCAGCGAATACATACATTTGAAATTATGTAAACTTAAGATGAATCGGTAGATACATATTAGCCGCTTGCATATCATCGGAGTTGCAAATTACTTGAAACGTCGCAGGTTCAAATCTTGTCCATTCCGTTCCAAACACAAGTTGTATTTAACTGGATATATTAGAACATTTTAGTAACAGATTTCGTAACCAAAACAAAAATGCCTAACACGACGTGATCGGCTGACGTGGTTCTATATTTTTATTAAGATTATGTTATTAGGTATGTTTCGTTATATATTTTTTATTTTACTTATGGTTTGATGTAATAACCTTATATTAAAAACGAGATAGATATGTTATCTCAATACTAATATCAAACGCATATCGCGTTATATGACGAAAATGATACTATGTTCTCGCTCCCACTAACTGATTAGAGAAGGCGAAATTAGCCTCGTTTTGAGTTAAATTGAGTTTATTTTTTTATTATGAAATCATGGTTTGGAGCAGGCATATAAGTTATGGCAGGGGATATAGGTAAATCATGGAAAATCATAGCATATTCAAGCTTAGATCAAGATATTGGTTTTATATGTACAATAATGAACTTTAGGAAATCTGAATTGAAATTGGTCTCCTGCGAGCAAAGAGTGCTCGAGGAACAGGTAGCAGAGAGGAGGAGAATCAGCATAGTCTTCACCGAGCTGACGTGACTGGGGCGTTTGTGGTCGCAGACCGTCCTCCATGAGCGTGGGTCGCGACGCGTGGAGCCGCCTGTCACCATACCCGGAGGCAGGATGGAATCGCTGTGGTCTCCATTCCCGAATGGGGGCATGCAGCCGACATACTCAGGGCCTTCTGGCTTTCGAGATGGCCCTGCACAAATATAGCCTTAAAGTGGTGTAATATAGCCTTAAAATATACATACATACATATAAACACGCCTTTATTCCTGGAGGGTTAGGCAGAGGTGAATTAACAGTGGTGATATGAGGTTTCTAAATATGCCACGGGCAAAGCTGGGGCGAGTCAGCTGGTCAATTATAATCATCATATAGTTGGTTCTATAAACAAACGTACAATTGTACCTAAACTGCGTTTTTATCCTCTGTTTAGATGGAGACGGGCCTACTGTTAGTTTTATCTCTAGTATGCCTTTGCGCGTACGGATTGCCGAGTCCTTCAAGATTCTCTGACAGAAACTCGCCTATCATCGGTAACACCATATTTGCCGAAGAGCGATTTGCGGGAGAAATTTTCGAGGATATCGAAGCTTATAGTAATGTCACATTGAATCCAAGGAATGAAGCTTCACCATACAGACTACCAACCACTACCAAGCCGATACACTACGACGTGCTCTGGATTATTGACTTAGCCCGAGCGATACCAACTCAAACTGGAACAGTCCAAATACAACTTCACGCCACACAAGCTAATGTTAACGAAATAGTTATCCACTCTGATGGATTGACTCTTAGCAATGTACAGCTGTTGAGAGACAGTAATTCAATTCCAATAACTTTCCAATTGGACGAAGCTTATCAGTTTTTGAGGGTTAATTTGAATACAGGATCTCTGATTTTTAATGCTGAAACCCCTGTACTTTACACACTGAGAATTGAATTCGGTGCCGCCATCCGTGATGATATGTATGGAATCTATAAGACCTGGTATAGGAACAGCGCCACTGATCAAGTAAGGTAAGACACTGAGTTTTGGTGAACTAAATATTTCATTATTTACAACTAAGTATGTATCTTAAATATTAAATAGAATTTCATTTGCATGTGGATTGAGTGCCTGTTTTTTATCAATGGCAAACAAAATAAGACTCATGATCGAGCAATTGTCACAATAAGTTACAAGCATGCTCTATATGAGAGTTCCCACTTTCCATCTGCTTGCTATTGTGTGTGTTGTAAGATATGCCGTCGATGATACTGTTAACCTTAGCTAGCAATGGTCGTGACCGCGCATCTGCATGACACAAAACTTTACAGGAAGAGGTTAAAAC
This sequence comes from Eilema griseolum, assembly GCA_963662185.1. Taxonomy (NCBI): domain Eukaryota; kingdom Metazoa; phylum Arthropoda; class Insecta; order Lepidoptera; family Erebidae; genus Eilema; species Eilema griseolum. The sequence goes on from OY759238.1 coordinate 24,484,729, forward strand.
GTCGTATCTTTGCTATTTTAACGACTTAGTATTAGTACTTTTTCCATATTTTGAACCGAAGCATGAAGTTATATGTTTTATAGGCTAGTAGCATTAATTTTATGTAATTGTTTTTCATTTGGTAGTAGGGGCAGAGTTAATCTAAAATATTAACTTTGGTTACATTTGTTACATCCACGATATCTTCCAAGTATCCCCGACAATATGCTATTTGCCAGTGAACAGCAAAAGGTAATAAATAAATAAAAATAATAGAGTACCTATCTATAAAATAAGAATTACAATTCAGTACTACTAATAAAAATTACATTTTATGCATAAAGATTACATAAAATGTTTTGACGTATTCTTGATTTGTATTAAATATGTTGGTTTGTACTTTTAGGTGGATGGCTTCAACACAATTTCAGGCTACTGCAGCTCGCTGGGCCTTTCCTTGTTACGATGAACCAAGTTTTAAGGCCACTTTTGACATTACTATCAGACGCCAAAATACCTATCGGAGTTGGTCCTGTACCAGGATCAAGGAAATCAGAGCGGTTGAAAGTGCTCCAACGTAAATATAATCCAATTCTTTTACTATCTGTCAAACTACCCTTGGAGGTCAATTTTTCCGTTTATTGCCCATATTTCCTGTTCTACTTGGGCAATTACGATCAAATTTGCGTATGATTCTAAGTTTGACCAAGACCTTTGAAAAAATAAAAGCACATGTAAATTTGTTCAGTAATTTTTGCATCCATTGCGGACAAATAGACAGTAGGCACAAGAATAAAAAAAAATATTTGTGTTCAGTATCGTTTATATAATATACCAAAAGTATTTGTTTTTAGATATTTACAATGTACAGATACAACCACTTGACAATTACAATAACAGTATAGAGCGATATAGTGTGACCACGAGCACTGTACCCCTCGCATGATACTCGCAGCGCGGCGTTATCAGCTAATATTTTTAATACCTACCACTTAAGTGGCCGATAAGCATACAGCGATGGGAAACACCTGATGGGAAGTGGTTCCCGTGGCCTATAGACATATGCAACACCAGGGGGGTTACACTCGTGCTTCTAATGCCCCTTTTGAAGAACTGCATGTGGTAGTCGCTTGGGAAAACCACAGCAGGGAGTTCAGTTCACAGCTTTGACAATCTTTTTTTACTGCGTTCCTAGCCACGTCGCGAGTATATGCGAGTGCTGCAGCGCTCGCGGTCACATTATAATATGTTAAAGAAATTATAATATGATCTATTTTTTTACAGCTACCAAGACGATATCTACCATACGACGCCTATAATGTCAACTTATCTCCTGGCATTAATTGTTTCTGAATATGAGAGTCTTCCAGTTACAAATTCACAAGGGCTTCTTGTATATGAAGTTATTGCTCGACCCGGGGCTATTGATGCAGGTCAAGGAGAATACGCGTTAGATGTAGGACAAAGACTATTGAATAAAATGAGTGAGCACACAGATATTGATTTTTACACCCAAGATTCAAATCTCAAAATGACTCAAGCTGCCATCCCTGATTTTGGTGCCGGCGCTATGGAAAACTGGGGATTACTTACTTACAGGTATATTTTTGTGTGATCTGAAGAGCTATAACACATTATAAATGCTTTGGTGCCGGATTCATTTACACTACTATTTATGAGCCTGGTACATTTTAGTTCCAAAGCGGTTCTATTTTTATGAATTGGATTTTTGCGTTCGAAAACATCCTAGTATTAGTACATGAGTTTATATATTCCAATACTAATGTTGTATGCTATAATTTTTCAGTTATATACAGCAAAAAATTACCCCACACATTTACTTTTGTTTGACCCATAAAAAGGATCAAAATTTTGACTGCTAAAATAATAATATTGAAGCACCACTTCATGCATGCAGAATACTACTGGTATTCTACATATGTCTAAATCAACTTATCGTGACTTTGCAATAATTATGTAAAAACTGTCACTGAGTGTTTTACTACCCACATTCGAATAAAAATTTGTCAGCATGATTTGATTTTATAATAAAACTTGATATTCATTATTTTATTCTAAATTTCTTATACTTTTCAGAGAAGCTTATTTGATGTATGATGAATCGGAAACTAACAGCTACTTCAAGCAAATGATTGCATATATTATCTCTCATGAAATCACTCACATGTGGTTTGGTAATCTTGTCACCTGCGACTGGTGGGACGCCACTTGGCTGAACGAAGGTTTTGCCAGATACTATCAGTACCACCTTACATACTGGGTACGTAGGTTTATAAAAATTCTTTCACTCGTATACGGTTATTTACAGGGATTTTTTAAAGGTACTTACCATTTTTACGACATTTTATACATATTATATAAAAATGCTGAAGTATCAAGTACCTAACACATGTAAGTGTTCTAGGGCACAAAACGTTTATTTCCATAATCAATTAAACTACTGAGTTTGAAAAAATACTGGTGCGTCTTGGTCTCGCACATCGAGGGTTCCGTAAAAACTTGAAACTATTATTTTAAGTATTTCGGACATATGCGAACAAAATCCGGGCTGTCATGTAAATGGAGCATGGCTTTTACATAGTTGGGTCATAAGTTCTGTAAAAACCTTATATTTTCAGATACTTTGACTTCAACTAATTTTAATAAATTTAAAATTAAAAAGAATCCCGTCATAAAAAACATTTTCCATAAAGTAAAAAATAAATTATGTTGGTTAGCCCGATAACTCTGAGATACCTAGTAATATTTTCATTCAAGATTTGTCATGTCTGCGGACCCTAACTGGTAAAGAACCTCGCTATATTATCGGAACGATCTAAGGTTCCCAGACGGAAGCCCCGGTGGGAGAGACATATGCCCAGCAGAGGACCACGAATACTGTGATAGACTAATTGATTTATTTTACTGTGCAGGTCGAGGGCATGGGTCTTGAAACCCGTTTTATTACCGAACAAGTTCATACTTCGTTGCTGAGTGATTCTTCTAACAACCCTCAACCACTAACGTATCCCAACCGTAACAGTAATGCAGCCGTAAGCAACATGTTCTCAACTATCACTTACAATAAGGGAGCTGCTGTTATCAGGATGACTGAACACCTTCTTAGCTTTGAAGTGCACCTGACGGGTTTGAGAACATATTTGAAAGACAGGTAAGATAGATATTATACAATAATGTTAACGGAACTGAACGCGGTACATACCTTTGATGTGCTTGACGTTTCGACCAGCTTACATCAGCCGTGGTCACAGGCTGACTGACTCAGCGGTGCACGCCCGAGGTTTTAGAGTTCGTGATGTAGAAGGTTTTTCATCTACCCGCACATTCTCTATATTTTTTATATTCTCTTTTTGCCATGTACCGTCACACACCACACTTACAGGGTCCCTATTCTGTAAGAAATCTGTCCGGTGTCTATTCGACTGCGCAAAAAAGCTACGTACATACTACGTACGTACATGGCATGCATGCATGTAGGTACCTACTCAATGATCGCGTTAAGTCCCGTTAACATTATTGTATATCATGGCACACGATGGTTTAAAATTTATTATAAAATATTCTTCATTGAATATTATAAAAGTAATGAGTGAAAGTAAAGTAGTATTTGTATTATAATTTGCCTATTGAATTTAAAATCAGCACTAGATCGACTTTGATTAGAAAAGTACTCAAAATGATCTTAATATGTACTAATGATATTAATACTAAACTGTTTCATTGATTTAAATCATATTATCATCCAAACTAGAGGTGTGCACCAAATATGAGAATCAGTCAACAGGAGACCAAAATCATTTTGAGCACTTTGCTAGTTAAGATTGTTCTGATGGTGACTCTAAAATCGGCGTTTATCGCTAGCAACTATTTCTCCCAGGCAACCTTTACCTTAGGATAGATAGGAACAAAAAAGATGATTGGGTAGTATGCAATTTGAAATAAAAAAGAAAGTTCATTTTTAAGTCGGTCTACAGTAACACATATTTTGTCATTTTTTAACAGTTAGCTGGTTGATTGATTAAACCACCGTCCTTTATTTTTGAAAATAAGTTTATTTTTAAATTTTAGGTCATACAAAACTAGTCTCCCTATTCAATTATTCGAACACCTAGAAAAAGCAGGTAAAGATGAGGGAGTTCTAAATTACGGCCCTGAGTTTTCTTTTATTGAGTATTTCAAGAGCTGGACAGAAAATCCTGGACATCCCGTTCTTAATGTTCACGTCAACCATCAAACCGGTATTATGACTGTATCCCAGGTAAGATTCTTTTGCAAATGTACTTAATTTGGGATAAGATTCCTTTCTACTTCCTACTTCCAGCTATTTTCACCGAGTTGAGGTGATTGAGTAAACTTTTCACTAAAATTTTTTTAGGGATTTCGTATAATTACTCAAATCTATTTTTATTGAAAAGTGAATGTTAAAAAGTGACCCGAGCCCACGACTAGTCCCTTATCACCGAAATTCTCTGAGCAACTTAGCTACATCAGCACTGTAGTGTGATGACAGTCTGTTTGCACTGACTTTTTCTAATCTAACAGTCCGATTCACACTATGAAAGTTACAAAATAAGATTAAAATAATGCTGCTCAACTAGGACATACAGCCCCCAGACCCTAAAGCCTGATTCAAAAGCAGCTAAAGCTGTTTAAGAGGATTAGACTTCCACATAACCACTGCTAGTTTATTGCACTAGTGTTAAACAAAAGTATTATTTCAGCGCCGATTCAACATCAACACTGGTTACTCGACTATCGACACTAAATACATTGTGCCGATTACATTTACCACTGCCAGCAACCCGCACTTCCACGACACAAAGCCTACACACATTTTAACAACGCAGGAGGCTACGATTGACCGCGGTACTATTGGAGATGAATGGGTTCTCTTCAATAAGCAACAGACTGGTAAGTCACGATATCCTACTTTAGAGTAATCCAAACCAAATATGATAAATATGCAAGTAACTGTGTCTGTCTGTTACGCTTGCACGCATAAACAACTGAACCGATCATAATGAAATTTGGTACAGAGAAATTTTGGATAAGAGCTAGGGCACGGACATAGGCTGCATTTTCGCGAAAAGGGGAGGAAATAGGGGAGTAAAGTTCATTTTAAAATTCGACATATTTAGGGTTCTGTACCTCAAAAGGAAAATTCAAACTTCTAAGTCAATGCATTCAAAGTAAATTACGGTTTAAATAGCTTAAGTTACGGAACCTTGGGTGCGCGAGTCTGATTTGCACTTGGCACCGACTTTTTTATTTATATAGGTTATATTAGCCTTATGATTAGACCTTGGGAAAGAACATAGGCTATTTTTGGTTGTGAAAACAGATAACACGTAGACGAAGCTGCAGGCAACAGCTATATGAATATATATATAATTTTTATATATAGCTATATAAAAATGGTTACTATCTAACATCCTGAAGCTACCAAATATATGAAATACTGAAGTTCGATAAATATATATATACTAAGAAGTTCATAAATTATAGATTTCCAATTTAAATAAGCAAATTAAACCATGCTAATTAATTCTTACATTTACAGGTTTCTATAGAGTGAACTACGATGAATACACTTGGGATCTTATAGCTATTGCTCTTAAGAGCTCTGATATGACTCTAATCCACGAAAATAACAGAGCTCAGGTAATGATTTATTGATCTATAGTTCGCAAGGCCAACATTTGTGTCACTTTAATACCATACTAATACCGTTGAGACTATCTTGCATGCCATGACTGACTTTATTCCACTGCAAATGCACTGCTAGTTACAAGCATGTACACATCAAAGAATAGTGGTTTGGGACCAGCTCTTAAGCTCAAGATACATTTACCGTCACTCCCAGTCCAGGTTTCAGTCATCTTACGTAATATTTATAAATTCTTCTATGTTTTTTGCAAATTCTTTTCTTAGTATTTTTGACCGTATTTGATTCTGAAATGTCACTATGGTCACGGCACTAACTCTTCTGATATTTTATTTGTTGATATGATATGAGATAGAAGTTGTTTCCACTATGATTAGACTGTAGTCTGTACTGTATTTCCCATTACTAAAAAACACTTAACAACTATTTCTAAATTTAATACATTAGCTCCTAATATCACAATAATAGGTAAACAATCTCTACGTTTCCTTGAGTACCCAGTCCTAGAAGATACCCACACCTCATTTATAGATGAAAAAATTCAAAATCTTCTAGGAACGTTACCACAAGAGGTGTGTGATGTGGAGGAATTCCACGACGCGTTTTAACTTTTGTTTAATTTAATTATCATTTTTTATTAATGTAAATATTAGAATAGATTTAAACAACTAAACTACAAAAGAGAATACGTAAAAAACATATCCAACTACAAAATATAAAATACAAAATAATGGCAAACAAATGTTTTTATGTTATGTCTTCCAAATTATCATTATACTCGTCTATTATGTGTTGTATGTATTTATCTTCTTATCTTCTATTTCAGATCGTTAATGACTTATTCCAATTTGCTCGCTCTGGTCTCATGGAATACTCTCGCGCGTTGAACATTCTCTCCTACCTCGAAAATGAGACTGATTATGCTCCATGGGTTGCTGCCGTAACTGGTTTTAATTGGTTAAGACAGCGGCTAGCTGGTGATACTACTTCTGTAGAACTTGCACTACTTAATGTAAGTCATCTTCATGTTCATGGTCACGTCTTTCCTAATTGGATCCGAGACCAAGGTCACCTTGGAGCGCAGAGTCTGCCTTCCGGCTTTCCTCCTACATTTTGAACGATCTTGGGCGTCCATGATAGTGAGACTATTACTAAATTAAGTGTTAAGTATTAATTACCGCGTGGTTCCCGGCAGAGTAGAATTTGGACCATCCCATCTCATCCCATGCGGTGTCGTACAAGGCGACTAAGGGATAGGGTTGTTTAACATCAGACAGATATATACAGCCCAGACTCAGCCTCAGATGAATGGCTTGAGTAAACAATAGTGCCCGGGAGACGGCAATAGGCTCAGGCATTAAATTCGGTCCCACGTAACAGGGGTATTACGTGGGACCGAATTTAATGATTGGTGGAATGTTAATTTACCTCTGCCTAACCCTCCGGGGATAGAGGCGTGATTATATGTATGTATGTACATACCGGATCGTCCCGAATTTGATATAGGGGTGTGTCCGCGGCAGTCTAATGGTATGGGTAATAGCCTGCTGAGACAAAGTCTCGGGTTCGATCCCATGTTTAACCATGGCACACACCAATGACTTTTCGATGCTTTTCGAAGTTATGTGTGTATTTATCGCAGGTTTATTAGTGCCCGGTTAATGGCAATAGGCTCGCCACCTATTACATTGTGACGTAAACATAAACTGGCGAAATGTGGGTACTAGCACCTATGCCTACCCCTTCGGGGATGTAGGCGTGAGTTTATGTATATATGATGTATGATATAGGGGTAGATTAGAACTTGGGAAAGAACATAAAGCCTATGTCCGCTATGCCTATATCGCGATAACCGATATCTACACGGGTGGAATCGTGGGCAACAGCTAGTATTAAAATAAATAATCTCTGACCCTAACATTCAAATATAGGATACATCCGAATGTAGGACAAATCCGGAGTAATAATAGTCTTCTACTCCCTTCTTTTCTGATGAAACAATATTTTTGACTTCGAAAAGAAAGAATTTGCTTTCACCAAAATGATTCTTCAATATGTGTCTAACAGTTTCTTGATTTTTCATTTCACTGCTTAACATAATTTCTTATATATAGAATTGATTGTAGTCTCTTTTTTAACAGAATCTCATTATCCAATGGGCATCAAAAGTGATGGAGCTACTCACTTACTACCCTACTGAAGGCGAGGCATTCATGCATTCCTACCTGCGTTATCAACTTGCTCCTCTGATGTGTAATTTAGGAGAAGTCGCCTGCCTACAGGCTGCCAAGACACAATTTGAAGCTTTGCGCATCAATAATACCCCGTGAGTTGTTTTGTTTAAATACTCTTTCTGTAATAATAATAATAATTCGGGTCGTTCCTGGTCCAAAGGCTATCCATTGTCATCCAACGTGGCAACGCAGCAAGTGTTATGGGCACTTTTGCACCGGGAGCGATCAGGGGCGGGTTATTTGAAGAGTGCATGGACTAAGCATTAGCATAAGTAGTAGCTTAATGGAGCGGAGCATTGATAATAAATGTTAACAAATCCGGCAATTTTTCATACATATGTTGAAGACTAAAACATACGGGCTCAAAGGGATGTGAAGCTTAAAAATCTACCCCGGGCGAAGCTGGGGTGGGTCAGCTAGTAGTAAATATTATTAGAACCGAAATTACAAATGTTCCCTTTAACCCCGCCAACTAAGCTAAATTGCTTGTGCTAGGAGTGGGTTAACGTCGCTAGTGTAATGGCCAGGATTCGAATCCGGGACCTTTCGATCGTAAGGCCGACTCCTTAACTACTAAGCTACCGACGCTACGCTAGTTTTAAGAGATTTATTAAAAAATAAACATAATAAAAAAAAAAAGAAGTGAAAGGATTAATAAAGTTTCAAGTTCAAAATATGATATAAGTTTCAAGGTAGGACACGGCGGAGCAGGAGGTAGGACACGGCGGTATTTCCGCCCAATTGAGCAGTCCGACTGGAGAAGTACCTCCGCCCTACAAAATACCGCGGTTATAATAACTTCGTGTTGTGTTCCCGGCGGTGAGTAGGGTACCCAGAGCTCACTGGAGAGTTTTTGTGCTGTCAGTGGGATGACCAAAGGCTTGACCTGCTTTGTCCTCTACACTGACGGCACAAAATCTCTGTTCTTACAGGGTCGGCAGCACGGGTGTAACTCCACTGGTGTTACACACGTTCATAGGTCATGGTAACCATTTTCCATCAGGTGGGCCGTGTGCTTGTCTGCCACCTAAGTTGTATAAAAAAAATATATATTTACTTAGTCTGGCCATAAATACTGTTACAATTAAAATAAGAAAGATATTACATTTGAATTTGGAATTTGTCATTTTTATACGATTGTTCATTGTGTTTTCTAATTTTGGCGCCAATACATTGTACAATATTTTGCTATATTAAAATGGAGTGGGGTGATAAAGAAAACCGAATCGCTGTGATTGCATTACACAAAGTTGGTATGGAGCCGAATGTAATTTTTAAAACTTTTCATACGCTTGGTATTAGTCAAATGTTTGTGTACCGGGCTATTAATAGGTACAATGAGACCTCCTCTGTTTGTGACAGAAAAAGATCTGGCCGTCCACGTAGTGTTCGTACGAAAAAGGTGGTCAAAGCAGTAAGGGAAAGAATTCGAAGAAATCCTGTCCGAAAGCAAAAGATTTTATCTCGGGAGATGAAGATAGCACCCAGAACCATGTCGCGCATTTTAAAAGATGACTTAGGACTTGCAGCCTATAAGAGACGCACTGGTCATTTTTAACTGATAATTTAAAAAAGAATATGGTGGTAAAATCGAAGCAACTACTGAAGCGGTACGCAAAGGGAGGTCACAGAAAAATTTTGTTTACGGATGAGAAAATCTTTATAATTAAGCAACATTTTAACAAACAAAATGACCGTATTTATGCTCAAAGCTCTGAAGAAGCTTCCCAATTAGTCGACAGAGTGCAACATGGGCATTATCCGACTTCAGTGATGGTTAGGTGGGGTGTTAGCTATGAAGGAGTGACTGAGCCATATTTTTGTGAAAAAGGTATCAAAACATCGGCACAAGTGTATCAAGATACCATTCTTGAGAAGGTAGTTAAACCCCTTAACAACACCATGTTCAATAACCAAGTATGGTCCTTCCAACAAGACTCAGCGCCGGGTCATAAAGCTCGGTCCACGCAGTCTTGGTTGGAAGTGAACGTTTCGGACTTCATCAGAGCTGAAGACTGGCCGTCGTCTAGTCCCGATCTTAATCCGCTGGATTATGATTTATGGTCAGTTTTAGAGAGTATGGCTTGCTCTAAACGCCATGATAATTTGGAGTCCCTAAAACAATCCTTACGATTGGCAGTGAAAAATTTTCCCATGGAAAGAGTGCGTGCTTCTATTGATAACTGGCCTCAACGTTTAAAGGACTGTGTTGCAGCCAATGGAGACCACTTCGAATAAGCTAGTTATATTTTAATTTTTTTTATATTTATGTATTAAACTAACACACTGTAAAAGTAATAAATATTATTTGCAATAAAAAAAATGTTTTTTCTTCGTAACAATATTTATGGCTAGACTAGGTATATATATAGGTATATAACGTAGTTAATCACTTCATGAAAAATATATCTAATAATATTTAATATTCTTAACTAGTATTATTCTCTAGGCATACTTGCATTACACTACTCAGCTTCCTTAGAAATGTTCAATCATTATATTCAAATCATGTATAAATATTCTCACCGGGGTCTATACTCTGTTTAACTCTCATGCATTAATAAAAAAATAGTTTAAAACGAAAACCCGACTACAAAGTATTAAAAAAGAAAATAGGTTAGCTGTGGTCGTGTGCCACTTAGTCTAATAAAACAATGCACTCTAGGGTAAAGTGGCATACGACCACGGCTATCCTTGATATTTTCTTGTATAGTACTTTTTAGAGTATGATTTTACAGTAGTCGGGTTTTAGTTTTAAACTTATTTTTTTATTTATATTATTTTGGGGCAAGCAATAGGTATAATTTATACATATTTGTAATGTACTAATTAAGGTCTTTCAATTGATACCAAACACGACATATTTATTTAAAATTTATTTTTTAACACAGCACTTTACTACCGCTAGAGGGCGCTACAATAGATTCAATGACACATTATATAACCGATAACCAGCGGACGAAGCTTCGAACGAAACCTCTTTTGTCCAGTTCTAATAAGTGGTTCAGTACCTATGAGGGAATAGATGAAACTATATACATGCATACATGGATAGCCTGTTAAAATCATAACCCTCATTTTGCTTTGCTGTAATTACAAAATTTTCTGATAATTTATATTTATTTTCCATTCTTGTCTGATTATTTTGTTTTTTGTTCTATGATTCAGAGTACCGGTTGATAGCCGTCATTGGGTATACTGCAATGGTCTTCGTCAAGGCAATGCTGAAGATTTTAATTTCTTGTGGAATAGATTCCAAAACTTCAACGTATACACTGAAAAGATTCTTATTCTTCAAAATATTGGATGTACAAAAGACGCTACTTCTTTGCAAACGTAAGTCCAAGTATCATCTTCATCTAAGTCAAACGATATTAACCCTTAAATAGTGCGAGTCACCAGTGAAAGTCATAATATAGTAGGTATGTGTTTAGATTTATTTGTAATTAAGTCATTATTTTCACCTTCTTTATTTGGAAGTCCATTACATTCTCATTCCTTTCATCCAAATCTTCACTTAACATTATAAAGCAGAAGAATTTGTTTGTTTTAATTTCAAGAACTACTGGTTCGAATTGAAAAATTCTTTTTGTATTGAATAATCCGTTTAACGATGAAGGTTTTAGGTTATATATCAGCCCGCTACTGCTTAAGGTAGTGAAGCAGTGAGCATAAATGTCAACAATTATTTGAAGGCTAAAATAAATAAAAATATTGAGTTAAGCTCGCCTTTGTACACAAAGATGTATTTGTGATTACCTGTTGTTGTATTACTTTCTTGTGTACAATAAAAAATTAAAGAAGGCTAAAAATATGGGTACATAGAGGTGATATGACGGAGAAGAAATACAAATATCCCATCTCATCTAATCCGATGGGTGTCGTAAGAGGCGACTAACAGAAAAATGCGCAAACGATATCACTGTGAGAGAAGGAAAGCTCGAAATAAAACCCTGTACCAACCCATCTGGCCGGCGTGGATACAGTAGGCCAAAGTCTCCCGACATTAAGCTTTTGATCAGCTTTGGACGGGAATGGACAAATTAAAAAAAAATATTTGTGAGGTTTCTAAATGTGCCAAGGGCGAAGTTGGGCGGGTCAGCTAGTATATTATATAAACTACTAGCTGTAGCTCGCGGCTGGCGTGGAATTTTGATCCCGTTCATCGCTGATAGTAGCTTGATGATATATAGCCTATGTTTTTACCTGATAATGTAGCTTTCTAATGATGAAAGAATTTTTGAAATCGGTCCAGTAGTTTTTAAGTTCATTCGTAACATGCAAAAATGCAAATCTTTCCTCTTTGTAACATTAGTATAGATCATACATATACCTCATTCATTATCTTCGTGGAGATATATTTTCCTGATTACATCCGAGGACAAATTGAACTCAGTACTCAGGGTCCGCCATCTGGTTCTTCCTCCTCCTTCCTCCTTCGCACGATCTCAAGTGTGGTATTGAAAAACATTGGCACACATGTCATCTTTCATGACGTCAAGCCAAAGCCACGCATGACTTATTATTTATAATTAGTCATTGTTGTCTCCTCATTAGTCATTATTGTTGGCATATGATTCATAAAAGATTTCCATTAAGTTTACATCATGTACAGTTTCTCCTCAACTCCATTCTTGTCACTCCCTATATCCACTTGTATTCATCTTATTAGCATAATGTTTTGAGCCACATGTAGTATTAGTAATATTTTCTTTTAAACTTTAGGTTACATGTTGATCACTGTGATATTGTAACCTGACAATTCATCCAACAAATGTTTTTTTATTATTTAGGACACGCAAACTTGACTTCACTTTATTCACTTGATTAATTTTGTTAATCAATTCTTCCTCTTCATCTCAGCGTTAATCCCAGCCACATCTGAAGCTTTCGCTTTGAAGTCTAGGGTCCGTTTCACCAGTCTAACTACGGATTTGGTTGAACTTCGTTATTTTCCGTAAAGTGACTGGCATTTGACCTCCACAGCCCAAAGGCAATATCGAAGAATTGCAGTTAGACTAGTTGGTGGATATTTTAGGGTTAATAACTGCCATAGATTTCCGCCTGGCACCCGGGTCTGACGGCTTAATGTGCTCTTCAAGGCACGACCAGACCATTGCAATATCCATATTCATGCACACAAATATTTGCACTGAGCGGGGATTGAACCCCTTTTCCTATTTTCCTAGCACAGTGGCAGGTTATCGCACTCTTTCATAGAAACGCAGCAAGTGTGATGAGCATGGGTATGGTCTAGAGTGGTTTTGATGAAATTGAATTGCTTATTTAGTTTTGGTAGTAGTACGATGATAAAATGATTATCTCTCTCTTTATCTCTCTATCTCACTCTCTTTTTTGCAGGTTCATGAGGGCCATTGTTTCCGACAACTACATAATTCGTCCACAGGATTATAACACCGCCTTTAGTTCAGCAGTTAATGGGAACGAAGAAAATACCGATATTGCTTTTAAGTTCATTCAGGATAACATGCAGCTCGTTGCACACGGGTAAGTTTCTAGTTTGATCAAGTTGTAGTTTTATAATATGATAATTATTATGATACGTTCAAAAATATGGATAAAGCAGTGCAGGCTTCAACTTGAGTTTGGAAATTCGCTTGAAGAAGATCAGTCGAAGGTTCCTACGAGTAAGACACCCTTGGTCTTGCACACATCCATGGGTCACAATAATCACTTTTTAGTAGTAGTTTTAAGTGATTTCAAAAAAATATTGAAATAAAACAACATTTTGACAGATTATATATCACCGAAGTATATCACTTTGGTGCGTAAACTTCCGACAGTACAACACAATTCAATATACAATTCCTGCAATTTATACATTCCTAGTAAAGTTTGTGTTTGCCCTGTTTTGCTTATGGATTATTCCATTTTTTTTTTTTTTTTTTTTTTTATATAGGACACGTCAATTGGACTTCGCCTTGCCTGATGGTAAGCTGAAGGCAAAATCCCAGAAAAGAGGGTCACCATTACTTACACATACCGTGTGACAATGGTGACACTCAGCTTGACGGCCTTATCATATGCTTTTTCACGCCCCGCTTAAAGGACCCGGGACTGTAGGAAGAAGGAAACACGTGAGCTGGTAATGAATTCCAGGCCTTAATGGTGCGACAGAGGAAAGAGTCTCCGAACCGCTTGGTTCTTGATCGGATGTTTTGCACCGTGTGCGGATGACATCTAAGACCTGCACGCGTTGTCCTGTGTAGGAAAGGGGAGGGTGGGACTAATTGGAAGAGCTCATCAGAACACTCCCCATGGTACAGACGGTAAAATACAGCCATGGACGCAACATCTCTACGCAGCTGTAAAGGTTCTAGGGTGTTCGTGATCTCGGGATTCCCAATGATGCGGATCGCACGTCGCTGCAACCTGTCGAGAGCATCTAGTAAGTACTTTGCTGAACCATCCCAGAGATGCGAGCAGTACTCCACACAGGAGCGAATTTGTGTCTTGTATAGAAGACACCGCTGCTCCGGCGTGAAAAATCGTCTCACTCTGTTCAGGACTCCGAGTTTTCGTGAGGCTGTTTTGATGATGCTTTCGATGTAGTTTTTGTTATTTAGGTTGCAGCGAACATCCATACCTAGGATATTGAGATTGTCCTGCAGCGGCAGTGGCGTGCTCTGAAGAGTGGGGAGGGGAAGGAAAGAAGATACTTTTGCTGTAAACGCACATGCCTGCGTCTTCTTGGCATTGAACTCAACCAGGTTCTCAGAGCCCCATTGAGAAATGTGATTCAGGACCCCGTCAAGCTCAGTGACAAGAAGCTGCCTTTTCTCTGCGATATCTGACTGCTTGGCCGCTGGATGTCCATGATAACTCCCATGTAAAGTGCTATCGTCTGCATAACAATGAACATTGCCGGTAGACAGCATGTCGTTGATATGCAGAAGAAAGAGAGTGGGTGATAAGACGGACCCCTGGGGCACGCCAGCATTAACCTGCAGAAACTCTGAAGCTCGTCCGTCACAAAGGACGCGAATACGGCGCCCCTGCAGGAAGCTAGCAACCCAGTTGCACAGCCTAGAAGGCAGACCAAAGGCAGGTAGCTTAGAAAGAAGCGATTTGTGCCAGACTCTATCGAAAGCTTTGGCGATGTCAAGACTAATTGCCAGTGACTCGCCGTGCTTGTCCATAGCCTCACCCCAAAGATGGGTAACGTATGCTAGAAGATCACCCGTTGACCGTTTCGGTCTGAAGCCATATTGCCGGTCATTAATTAAGGAGTGATCCTCTAGGTGCCGCATGAGCTGTTTGTTAATTATGTGCTCAAACACTTTGCACAGCACTGAGGTGACGGCTATGGGTCGATAGTTGGCTGGCTCCGAGCGATCCCCCTTCTTGGGAATCGGCTGAACATTCGCCTCTTTCCAAGGCAAAGGCACTGTACCCGAACTGTAGGATAGCCGGTACAGGCGCGTAAGCATTGGAGACAACTCCGCTGCACATTTTTTCAAAACTACCGCTGGAATACCATCCGGACCACTGGCTTTCCGGACATCGAGTGATTGCAGCACTGCACGGACATCGCGTTGCCTGATATGGATATCAGGCATCGCGTGGTCACTGTCGGGTAGTGTTGGTGGCTGCGTACCACAATCATCGATTCGGGAGTTGGCCGCAAAGAGATTAGCCAGCAGATTTGCCTTCTCTTGCGACTCATGGGCCAGGGATCCATCAGGGTTACGCAGCGGAGGCAGCGAAGGCTGACAGAAGTTGGCTTGCACGGCTTTAGCCAGTCGCCAGTAGCCACGGCTTCCCGTGGGATGCATCACTAGCTCTTGACCAAGCCGCGCTATGCGCAGGGCATCCGCTCTGACATAGGCCCTTCTACAGACCTTTGTGGCTCTGTTGTACGCTGCCTTGAAGTGGCCCAGATTGGGATGGCGCGTGGCGCGCGCCCTTACCCAAGCGCGGTACGCAGACTGTTTTTGTTCAACAGCTTCCGTGCACTCGCGCCCGAACCAAGGGCGCACCCCGCGGCCACCGGTGACATCGGTGTATGAGATATAGTATTCCATACCCAGACCGATCTCACCGGCGACAGCAGTAGCACAATCCGATGGGTTCTTACCTTCAAAGCAGCGCTCAACCCACGGGATGGATGCAAAATAGTCACGAAGTCCATCCCAGTCCGCTGACGAGTAGTGCCAGAGACGCCGCTTCCCCTGCACGGGTCGTGGGGGCGCCGTAATAGGCACCGTGGAACAGACCAGGCAGTGGTCAGAGTTCATTCCATAAGCAAAACAGGGCATTATATATCTGTTTTTCTTTTAGCTTCAAGGGTTCTGTTGCAACTCCTATGTCTTACGTCACTGCCAGGCTGAGATCAGAAGAAAGTATCAATCAGGTAATTTTTAGATTCATCTTTTCTACATATTGTGAGATACATTATTATCAATATTTCATACATACATAATCCTTTCTTATTCACAGTTCATAGTTTGGGCACAAGCAAATGAGCAAGTTTTAGGTTCAGCTTACGGAAGTGTGGTGAACGGTGCTGAATTAACTAGGAATAGCATTGTTTGGGCAGAATCAAGACGAGAAGAAATTCACGATTACTTAGTATATGGAGTTGATCCACCTACAACATCCACGACTACGGAAGGTAGCACGGATACTCCAGGGCAATCCACGAATAATCCGGGATCAACTAATACAGCGGATAATACTGCCACGAGCAGTCTACCAATCATTTCACAGCCAGTAACTCCAGTATTTGCTACTACTCCCGGCTTTGCCACCAAGAACTGCATAGCAACTATAACTATAATAGCTGCTATGATAGCGAGTTTTGTTTTGTAAGCATACATTACTATAAATACTAGGTATAATAACTTGGTTTTTGTGAAACTAAAAGATTATTTATTAAAGATTTAATTGTGATTTGGAAATAATGTGATTGTGGTGAACCAACGAAATTTATATTTTATCTTATATAAAATTTTCTCGTGTCACAATGTTCGTTCCCGTACTCCTCCGAAACGGCTTGACCGATTCTCATGAAATTTTGTGAGCATATTGAGTAGGTCTGAGAATCGGCCAACATCTATTTTTCATACCCCTTAGTGATAAGGGTTGTCCAACCACCATTTTTAGACATTTACTTAAAACTTATTTATATGGCAAAACAACGTTTGCTGGGTCAGCTAGTATATTTATATAAGTATGTACAATAAGGTAGTTTTAGTAGATAATGCAAAATTTACCAACAAACCTTTTGATCCTTTTTGGAGTATTGTTGTAAAAAAATGATTTTGTTTTGACTTATTATAATTTACAGCCTTGTTTTGTTTTAATGATAGAAAGTCGAAGCGTCAGTAGCTTAGTGGTTATGGAGTTGGTCTTACAATCGAAAGGTCCCGGGTTCGAATCCTAGCCATTACACTACCGAAGTGAACCCACTCCTAACATAAGCAACTTCGCGGGGTAAGAGGGAATATTAGTAACTTTGGTTCTAATATTCTTAAGAATAAAATCTGATAGAAACACCGTACTTTGTAAACTTCTATCGAAACCTTTTGGACTATAATATATAACCGTCGACCTAATTAGCTTTTCTCTATTTTATCAATCACCTCTTTTTTCACGCCTTCTCCCACCCAAACTCATGGCAGCGCAATTCAAGGAAATAGGCAACACAGCGGCTCGACACACTCCCAAAAGCTTGCTATTTGAGGTGGAGTCCACTAACATCTGTGGGCTCCATGCAAACCTCAACGCCGTCCACCAACACCTAGAGACGGCGAAACCTGCCATGTTTTTTCTAACGGAGACGCAAATACACCGCCCTGACGACACGACCTACTTGCTCTACCCTGGCTATGTTCTTGAGGAAAGTTTTCGTGCAAAAGCCGGGGTGTGCGTGTTTGTTAGGGCGGATGTTTGCTGTCGCCGTTTGCGCTGCCTAGAGGACCCATCCTTCTCCATCCTTTGGGTACACGTAGACCATGGCCCTACGAGTCAGATCTATGTGTGCCTCTACCGTTCCCATACAGGAGATGCTGAGACAACTCGACTCTTTGAATATCTGAGTCAGGCGGCAGATGATGCGCAGGAGCGATTTCCGAATGCCGAAATGGTGTTTTTGGGGGATTTTAACGCCCACCACGAGATCTGGTTGGGCTCCTCCAAAACAGACCATGCGGGAAGAGCCGCCCACGCGTTTGCTCTGGCGCACGGCCTGACCCAATTGGTGCACGAGGTCACTAGGATACCAAGAAGGTCGGGCCTAGCACCTTCTCTGTTAGACCTTCTGCTGACGAGTGATCCGGACCGGTACAGTGTATCGGTGCGAGCCGCTTTAGGCAACTCCGACCACTGTCTGGTCTGTTCCACGGTGCCCATTATAGCGCCCCCACGACCCGTGCAGGGGAAGCGGCGTCTCTGGCACTACTCGTCAGCGGACTGGGATGGACTTCGTGACTATTTTGCGTCCATCCCGTGGGTTGAGCGCTGCTTTGAAGGTAAGAACCCATCGGATTGTGCTACTGCTGTCGCCGGTGAGATCGGTCTGGGTATGGAATACTATATCTCATACACCGATGTCACCGGTGACCGCGGGGTGCGCCCTTGGTTCGGGCGCGAGTGTGCGGAAGCTGTTGAACAAAAACAGTCTGCGTACCGCGCTTGGGTAAGGGCGCGCGCCACGCGCCATCCCAATCTGGGCCACTTCAAGGCGGCGTACAACAGAGCCACAAAGGTCTGCAGAAGGGCCTACGTCAGAGCGGATGCCCTGCGCATAGCGCGGCTTGGTCAAGAGCTAGTGATGCATCCCACGGGAAGCCGTGGCTACTGGCGACTGGCTAAAGCCGTGCAAGCCAACTTCTGTCAGCCTTCGCTGCCTCCGCTGCGTAACCCTGATGGATCCCTGGCCCATGAGCCGCAAGAGAAGGCAAATCTGCTGGCTAATCTCTTTGCGGCCAACTCCCGAATCGATGATTGTGGTACGCAGCCACCAACACTACCCGACAGTGACCACGCGATGCCTGATATCCATATCAGGCAACGCGATGTCCGTGCAGTGCTGCAATCACTCGATGTCCGGAAAGCCAGTGGTCCGGATGGTATTCCAGCGGTAGTCTTGAAAAAATGTGCAGCGGAGTTGTCTCCAATGCTTACGCGCCTGTACCGGCTATCCTACAGTTCGGGTACAGTGCCTTTGCCTTGGAAAGAGGCGAATGTTCAGCCGATTCCCAAGAAGGGGGATCGCTCGGAGCCAGCCAACTATCGACCCATAGCCGTCACCTCAGTGCTGTGCAAAGTGTTCGAGCACATAATCAACAAACAGCTCATGCGGCACCTAGAGGATCACTCCTTAATTAATGACCGGCAATATGGCTTCAGACCGAAACGGTCAACGGGTGATCTTCTAGCATACGTTACCCATCTTTGGGGTGAGGCTATGGACAAGCACGGCGAGTCACTGGCAATTAGTCTTGACATCGCCAAAGCTTTCGATAGAGTCTGGCACAAATCGCTTCTTTCCAAGCTACCTGCCTTTGGTCTGCCTTCTAGGCTGTGCAACTGGGTTGCTAGCTTCCTGCAGGGGCGCCGTATTCGCGTCCTTTGTGACGGACGAGCTTCGGAGTTTCTGCAGGTTAATGCTGGCGTGCCCCAGGGGTCCGTCTTATCACCCACTCTCTTTCTTCTGCATATCAACGACATGCTGTCTACCGGCAATGTTCATTGTTATGCAGACGATAGCACTTTGCATGGGAGTTATCATGGACATCCTGCGGCCAAGCAGTCGGATATCGCGGAGAAAAGGCAGCTTCTTGTCACTGAGCTTGACGGGATCCTGAATCACATTTCTCAATGGGGCTCTGAGAACCTGGTTGAGTTCAATGCCAAGAAGACGCAGGCATGTGCGTTTACAGCAAAAGTATCTTCTTTCCTTCCCCTCCCCACTCTTCAGAGCACGCCACTGCCACTGCAGGACAATCTCAATATCCTAGGTATGGATGTTCGCTGCAACCTGAATAACAAAAACTACATCGAAAGTATCATCAAAACAGCCTCACGAAAACTCGGAGTCCTGAACAGAGTGAGACGGTTTTTCACGCCGGGGCAGCGGTGTCTTCTATACAAGACACAAATTCGCTCCTGTGTGGAGTACTGCTCGCATCTCTGGGATGGTTCAGCAAAGTACTTACTAGATGCTCTCGACAGGTTGCAGCGACGTGCGGTCCGCATCATTGGGAATCCCGAGATCACGAACACCCTTGAACCTTTACAGCTGCGTAGAGATGTTGCGTCCATGGCTGTATTTTATCGTTTGTACCATGGGGAGTGTTCTGATGAGCTCTTCCAATTAGTCCCACCCTCCCCTTTCCTACACAGGACAACGCGTGCAGGTCTTAGATGTCATCCGCACACGGTGCAAAACATCCGATCAAGAACCAAGCGGTTCGGAGACTCTTTCCTCTGTCGCACCATTAAGGCCTGGAATTCATTACCAGCTCACGTGTTTCCTTCTTCCTACAGTCCCGGGTCCTTTAAGCGGGGCGTGAAAAAGCATATGATGAGGCCGTCAAGCTGAGTGTCACCATTGGCACACGGTATGTGTAAGTCATGGTGACCCTCTTTTCTGGGACTTTGCCTTCAGCTTACCATCAGGCAAGGCGAAGTCCAATTGACGTGTCCTATATAAAAAAAAAAAAAAAAAATACTCTAAATAAATAAATATTCTGCAACATTCTACACAACGCTATCTAGACCCAGCATAGTGTAACTAGCTTGTGTTTGGAATCTAGAATGCGGATTAACATACTTCAATACTTTTTTTTTGTAAATACATACATGTTATACATAGAAACACCCAGAACAATGCAAATACCTATATTCATCCATACAAATATTTGCAATGAGCGGGAATGGAACCCGCGCTTCCTGCGTAGCGGTCGCGTTCACTACCGAATAACTATATAAATAAAATACCGAATATAAATGTTATAAATGTGATAGCTCAAGTTATATGTACCTATTTAAATACTGATTCATCACTAGTTTGCTGGTTGTACCTGGAAGTACTTGGCTCAAA
The DNA here is from genome assembly GCA_963662185.1 of Eilema griseolum. Lineage (NCBI taxonomy): Eukaryota > Metazoa > Arthropoda > Insecta > Lepidoptera > Erebidae > Eilema > Eilema griseolum. The sequence goes on from OY759238.1 coordinate 24,505,697, forward strand.
CAGCTTAGCATCCAAAGATCCTTCTCTCATCGATAAAATACATCCAAATATCCCGTGACAGTATTTCCCTTGTAAAAGCTAACGGGCATGTATTTCTTATTAAATAGTAATTTAACAATTATTTCTAAATATTTTACTTATAATATCTATAGTGATATTAAGAATTGCCATTTCCCTCCTAATGAAACAAATTACTGAAGACATCTGAACGAAATGATAAATTTTTATCTAGCTGCCCCGACAAAAGATTCCGTTGGTTGAGAAGCAAGTAGCGAAATAAAGTAAGTATTAGAATAGAAAACGAAAATTGTGATAGGGTAATTAATACTGAAACTTATTATAGATTGTAGATTGAAGAAAAAGACTTAATCTTACACAATAATGTTTACGGGAATTAACGAGATCATGGTATAGGTACTTACCTACCTTTGATTTGCCTGACGTTTCAAGTAGGTTACACCGGCCGTGGTCACAGGTATGTATAATTAGGTAATTCCCGTAAAAATTATTGTGTATTATGGAACGTCAAAGTTTAGAAGACTTAATCTTATTTAGGTTCGTAATACGTTGATATTAATTTAGAATTGATACTATTATACTCAGAGTAACTTTAGAATCAATTCAAGGCTGATGGCATTTTAATTTTAGCAGAGTTAATGTTAACAATTCCCGACGCAACCACAATGGGAATCTCTAATAGTTTTTTAGTACACTCAGAGTTTATAAAAGCCGGATTTATTGAACGACAAAATAATAATTTATTTAATGATAACGTGATAAATGCCGAAACCCGAGAATGTCATTATGATATTTTAGATAAATCGGGTGATATTGTATCGATTATGATAACGTACCAGTATGTATATATCGATACTGTGATTACAACAATCCAGTTGCGGGTTTCAGCCCGCCCTAGTGGTTCCTGTAAATTAAGGTAAGTTTGGTGCAAGTTCAGTTGCATGAAAATAAATTAGCTATGCGTATAAAACAGAATATAATTTAATGATTGAAATTCAAAGTCTATATAATAGTAGATGAAATGAAACTGCAGAAATAGAATTCGTGTGGAGCAATCAAATGTGCAACTACTAAGATTAGTAATGATAATATAATAAACGTACCTATACCAAGTGATAACAATGGACTTTACCCAAGCTCTGTTCGAAACGACAAGAAAACCAAACTGCTTATTTAGTCATGGATTTATCTATGAAAGTTAATTTGAGCACATGTGAAAGTTGTTAAATTATTAAAAAAAATGTAATTCAATCTTGAGTGATCGATCTTAAGGGAGTAAAACATTTTTATAAAGTGTCGGCAGCTTAATGGTTAAAGAGTCGGTCTTTCCACCGAGAGGTCTCAAATTCGAATCTTGGCCAATACAATGCCGATGTGAATTCGCTTCTAACACAAGTTTTTAGCTTAGCTGAAGAGGTAAGACGGAGTATTATGATCTTTTTTTATAGTAATTATGACTAGTTATTATTCCTGATTCTGATCTGAGAGAAATACATGTCTCACTACAAACTCTAAGTATACTTTTGTTATAACAACTACCAAACAATCAATCAATTAGTCTATCGTAGTCTACTGCTGGACACAGGCCTCTCCCAATGCTGGGAGGCTTTGGCCTACTGTTTCCACGTCGGGCTGGCTAGACGGGTTGGTACAGGGTTTTATTTCCAGTTTTGGTTCTCTCATAGTGATATCATTGCGTATTTTTCCATTAGTCGCCTCTTACGAAACCTATGGGATGAGATAGGGCAGTGATGCTTGTATTCTTTCTCTGTCACCACACGGATAGTAATGAGAAAACATAACAGCTAACAGTAACTCATATATTAGACGATAACAATACACTGAAACTGCAGAGTAAGTACATTGAAACTGTTTTTGCAATATTACTGAAAAAGATACAAAAATAAAAAACTATTTATCTTGCATGAAAATTAATCACTATCAAACAGTACAAATACTACAATGTTTCATGTTTTTTAATCAATTAGTGCTGATTAATATTACTATATCAATCAATTTAATCATATCATATTGTTATGTATAGTAATGTACTTTATTTAATTAGAACTGTAAAATGTGAAATATGTGAAACAGTGACGTATATTCAAACATTGAAACTTTTTAGGAATACGTCTTGCGGATAAAAATGATGAATACAAAATCAAATAATATTTTTCTATTCATTAATGTATTTGCTATTTGTATTATTTTTCATTTTTACGTTCAATCAATCAGTTAGCCTATCGTAGTCTACTGCTGGAGGCAGCCCTCTCCCGATGTTGGGAGGCTTTGGCTTACTGTTTCCACACTAGCGTCTGGCTAGCCTGGTACGGGTTTTTTCGAGTTTTCCTTCTCACACAGTGATATTGTCTGCGTATCGCTCGCACAATACCCTCCGGATGATATTACGTATAATAAACACCTACATCAAATTTTAGGCGCTATTCAAAGTAGATAAAAATAATGAACTAATAAGTAGCTGATAAGCTTGCAGTAAATTATCTTCGTTATCAAAAATTATTACTTAAGCAAAGGATTTACATGTAATAAGTACGTAGGTATTGTAATGCCAAGGCAGTTTTCAATCGACACTGATGTTATTGATGATAAAAAGGCAAAAATGAATATCATATCTTTATAAAAAAAGTCTTAAATTAACTTTAAAAACGATATATTATAAGTATTAGCCAGATAGTAAAGTATGCTTTTTACCAGACCAGAGGAAAATGGCACTGATAAGAAATATTTATGTTTTCTGTACACTTCTCCTTTTTTACCTTTTCAAGTTATGTTATGGATAGTATTAGTATGAGATTGACACATTATTACATTTATGATAGTCGTAAATATTTTTATTTAATTAGAATATTAGTTGCCGAAATTACTAAAACTCCTTCTAACCCCTACAACTAAACTCTACTACTAATTCTGTTCTACTAACGATGTGCCACTAGTCTAGGCGGGCAATAGAAGATCATGCTCCCAAGGAGGCCCAGAATGAGAGAGATGGCCCTGGGTCAGCCGGGATGCGAGGGATATGCCTGTTAATCTCACCTTCGGCAACTAAAAACGATCTACAGGCGCCGTGTGTTTTAGTTGGTTCAAATCCGACCGATAACCTCTCATACCGGCTCCGGTGTTTGGGGTATCTGTGGGAATTTTTCGCACGTAAAAACAAGGGGGTTATGCTATTGATAATGATTAAATTTAGTACAGTAATAGACTAGAGCTTGTGAAAGTACATACTTATTGACTGCGTTAACCGACACACATACGGGGGAAGCCGCATGCAGCAGCTAGTGGATAATAAACATATTATTACTGATTATCGGTACCGGTTGCCATAATCGCGGTAGCCTAGTGGTATGGGTAATGGACTGCTGAGACGAGGTCTCGGGTTCGATCTCAAGTTTACCATGGCACACACCAATCACATCACAAACTTTTCGATGCTTTTCGAAGTTATATGCGTATTTATCGCAGGTTTATAAGTGCCCGGTTAATGACAATAGGCTCGCCACCTATTACATTGGGACCTAAACATAAACTGGCGAAATGTGGGTGCTAGCACCTCTACCTACCCCTTCGGGGATAAAGGCGTGAGTTTATGTTATGTTTATGTTGCCATACGAACATCTATGGCACGTTTCGGGTAGTAGGAGTCCTCAAAAGTCCTACTATAATAACTTCGATATCGCCAATAGGTAATGGATGTAAAATGGCTGGTGGTTCACAGAAAATATTGCAGTTCAGCCGCTTCTTAGTTAGATTAGAAAGCCGCCGGCCTGGGGGTGACAGGTGGATCCGCCTGTCACCCTGGCAGAAGCAGGCCGCGGCGGTGGCGCACGTGGCGCGCCTCCCCGTTTCCGGGGACGAGTTGGGGACTCTTAAACAAAGTCCCCACACCCGAGAAGAGGGCCAGATCGTGAGAGATGGCCCTGGGTAGGCCGGGGTGCGAGAGATATGCCTGTCAACCTCACCTTCGGCAACCAAAGCGACCCACAGGCGGCGTGCGTTTTAGTCGGTTCGAGTCCGACATAACCTCCTCCACCGGCTCCGGTGGGGAGGTATCCGTGGGGATTTTGCGCACGTAAAAAAAAAAAAAGTTATATTAGAAAGCTGACCCCAACTGAGTTCTTGTCTTGTGTTTTATATATATACTTCCAGTAACATTTATAACTCAGCTAAGTCTAGTAGTTAGTAGTTTTGCACAAATAACTATTTAATATGACCTACTTACATAAACAGTGCTGCAGCTTCATTTCATCATGCTATCTACTATTATCTATACCTATACTTATATTGGTGTTATGTTTTATTTAGATGGAGACGGGAATTTTTTTAGTTTTATCCCTTGTATGCCTGTGCGCATACGGACTACCAAGTCAAAAAAATTTACTCGACACAAAATTACCAATTACCAGAAACACTATCTTTGGTGATGAGCGATTGGTTGGAGAGGTATTTGAGAAAGTAGATGCTTTCAATAATATTGATCTAACTTCAAGTGGTGGAAACGTCTCAGAATATCGGCTACCAGGCACTACTAGACCGATACACTACAATATTCGTTGGACTATTGATTTGAGAACAGACCAGTTAAGGCAGAGTGGTTTCGTTGAAATTCAACTTTATTCAACGAGAGTAAATGTTAACGAAATAGTTATTCACTGTGATGAACTAACGGTCACTGACGTGCGGTTAACTCAAGATGGAACCCTAGTTCCAGTAACTTACGCACCGGATGCGAGATATCAGCTGTTGAAAGTTCGTCTTACCACCGGAAATCTGATTATCGGTCTTGCACGTCCTGTGGTGTATATTCTGAGAGTCGAGTTCCATGCCCCGTTGCGAGATAACATGTATGGAATTTATAAAAATTGGTATAAAAACTCAGCAACTGATGCAAGAAGGTAAAGTAGCACAAAATTGTATAAAAATATCAGAAATCATTGCTTCAATATGTTATCAAATACATTCATATGTGCTTGTCTTAAAAAAGGGGGTTCCCAAATCTGTCCCTGGTGCCTGATCTGAAATAGAATTAAGTTAGTATACAGTTATGTTAACGGGAATTCAATTGGAACCACGTGTATCTGGATGATTGACATTCCCTGGTGTTATTTTTTACCAAAAAAGAATCGTATTTTTATTATTCCCGTAACGACGTATCGAACCAATTTTGAATGTTATATTAGGTAATATATATGAACACGAACTGCTCCTGTAGTTAGCTAATAGCAACTCATTCGACGTCCTCCGTGGCATAGGAGTAGAACGTCTAACTACTTCGTAAAGTATCTGCGTCGGATGCAGAAAGAGCCAACGTCCGAGTGCCATCACTGCGACGCGAGCGAGGACTCAGGTCCGCACACGCTCACCGAGTGTCCGGCGTGGGAGACGCCGAGGCGGGAGCTTGTGGCGGCCCTGGGAGTGAGGGTTCTCACGCTCTCCACCTTGCTCGCGGCGATGGTTCGCTGCGCGGATGGGTGGGCGGCCGGCGCCTCCTTCTGCGAGCAAGTAATGCTCGTGAAGGAGGAGGCAGGGCGGGAGCGGCAGCGGGAGCGATGAAGGATCGCAAGACAAGCTACCCGCGTACGAAGGCAACTCGGGCGTCGGAGGTCGATGAACGACCTCCACCCCCCATGAGCGCCGGATGGGGGTGACAGGTGGAGTTGGGGACTCTGTAGTCCCCACACCCGAGAAGAGGGCCAGATCGTGAGAGATAGCCCTGGGTCGGCTGGGGTGCGAGGGATATGCCTGTCAACCTCACCTTCGGCAACCAAAGCGACCCACAGGCGGCGTGCGTTTTAGTCGGTTCAAGTCCGACATAACCTCCTCCACCGGCTCCGGTGGGGAGGTATCCGTGGGGATTTTGCGCACGTAAAAAAAAAAGTCCAACTACTATGCAAAGGCAAAAACGCATTCTAGATTCCATAAAACAAACTAGTTAAGCTATGCTCACCAACGTCTAGATGCGTTGTGCGAAATTTTAAATAAAAATACGCATCATCATCTTGACCTCGTCCCAATTATTTGGGGCCGCCACAACATGTCATTCTCCTTCATACATTCCTGACAGATGTAATTTCCTCAGTCATACTTTTCTTTCCCATAACATCTTTCACGCAATCCCTCCATTGTTTATTGGGTCTACCTCTGAATTCTTTTCATCTCTTCTCATTTTGATATTCGCTACAAATTCACAACTATAATTTTAAATAAGATTCATTATTCTAAAGTCCAGACTGAATTATTAACAATACAAATTCACAATTATAATTTTAAATAAAATTAATTACGATGACAATTTCTTTACAATAACAAGCAAGTATTAATTGTGGATACTATAAGAATTGTTCACATTTTAGGTGGATGGCTTCAACACAATTCCAAGCAACTGCTGCTCGATGGGCATTCCCTTGCTATGACGAACCTAGTTATAAGGCTACTTTTGATGTTACTATAAGACGCCAAACTGGATATGAGAGTTGGTTTAATACAAGACTTACTCGTACAGTAACGAATGTTGTCGCGGGGTAAATATTTTTCTTGTGATTTCGTTTTGTTACTTTCCAGCAACGGTGACTTCAAATTAAAACTGTAACTATTTCACAGCTTTGATGACGATGTATACTCCACGACCCCAGTGATGTCGACATATCTCCTGGCTTTAATCGTCGCTCAATATGGTCATCTTAGAGTTCTGAATACACAAGGGCAACTCGTATATGAAGTTATTGCACGACCGGGTGCTATTAGCCAAGGTCAAGGAGACTATGCCCTAGAAATTGGACAGAAACTTTTAGCTCAGATGAGCGCGTTCACTGGATACGATTTCTTTAGCCAAAATCAAAATCTCAAAATGACTCAAGCTGCCATTCCTGACTTTGGTGCCGGTGCTATGGAAAACTGGGGTTTACTTACTTACAGGTATATAAACGCTTAAATAGTAATTCCCATTTGTAGTATGGTAAAATAGAATAATATAGAATCATATTATTGTGATTTATGAAATATAATTATGTCGATCGCTCTTAATATTTCGCGTGTTGGAACTTGTGCATGATTTAGACGAGTACAATAAAACTATGTAATATTAGCAATATTTCATTTATTAATGCTCTCTTCATTTAAAAAAAATCACTTTTGAAACAACTTTATCGTAATAGTATTAAAACTATCGGGATATTTGCCATATTATATTGTTTGGAGTTTTTGATATTACCTCTATGGTCGTAGCGCTTGAAATAGCGCATAAATATCGGAAACTCGAAAAAAAATACAACATGGTAAATATCTCGATAGTTTTAATATTAATATGAGTGATCCATTCAAAAATTCTCTTGGGAATTAAACAGTAAAGTTTATTGCGATATAGATGTAAATTTTAATATAATTTTATTTTGACATGACTACCAACAATTTTGTGTAATGCAATATCTAGTTTAGAGAACTTTTCAGTTTTCAAAACGAAATTGTAACTTTTCAGAGAAGCATATTTGATGTATGATGACAGGGAAACTAACAAGCATTTCCAGCAAATCATCGCTTTAATTCTTTCTCATGAAATTGCTCACATGTGGTACGGAAACCTTGTCACGTGTGACTGGTGGGACAATCTCTGGCTCAATGAAGGGTTTGCCAGCTACTACGAGGCCTTCCTCACCTACGAGGTATGTTGCTATTTGTGAAATTATATTCCGCTAGTTATACTTATCTGTGGACTAAACATATCTACGATTTAACGAAATTTTTAAATAATTAATATGCTAACTATTAAAATCGACTTAGATTGAATTTATTGCTCAAACGGAACTTGAACCAGCAACTAGAAGTCTCTTGTATACCCCAAGATGGTTCTATAGAAGAATTTCAAATACTCAATAGCTCTATAACTCTATCCCGCAAGAGACTGGTCGCAGGGACAAGTCCCGTCTGAGCCTCTTGTATCTTGTCCCTAAATCGATATTTAAAATGAAATGAAATATATGAAATAGGTTTATTTGCAGAAATATGGTAGGTACAGGGTTTTAAACATAAATATGAGAATCGCATATTTCGTCAGTCAATGTTCTGACATGCAAAATATAATGTAGCTAAAATAATGCTTATTTGAAAAATTTGGATTAAATCGCCATGTCAAATGCCTTCATAAATCATTGTCAAATTAAATTAATTAATTAATTCGGAATTAATAACATTGAACTCGGAAAAAATCAATTGAATACAGAATAAAACATCGTATTATATCATAAATTATGATTCACGAGCGGCTAAGTATTACTCTCTCAAGGTCTTACAGTAAACTGTGTCATCGCGGTAGAACAATCGGACTCTACGTCAGAGGCAGCGAGTTTGATTCTTATTCCACGAATACCACTTCTAGTATTACCCACAATGTCTTATTTTAATAACAGTTTATATTTTCATACAGGTCGCAGATATGGGCTTCAAAACCCGGTACATCAATGAACATGTTCACACTGGTTTGCTTGCCGACTCTGCTGATAACCCCCATGCCTTAACTAATCCGGGACTTAATAGTAATGCTGCTGTCAGCGGTATGTTTTCCACCATCAGCTACCAAAAAGGCGGTGCTATCATTCGAATGGCTGAACACCTTTTAGGTTCTGAAGTCTTCAAGAGGGGTTTAAGTAACTATCTAAGAGCAAGGTAAATTTGACGAAGAAGTAGAATAATAATATTTAATCTTAAAATGGAGATGATATCATCATCATCCATAGAATATTATAGATGCAAAAGTAACTCTGTCTGTTTAAACGATTTAGTTAAAAAGCGTTTGATAATTTGAAGAAAAACAATATCATATTGTTTTACATAAATTTCTGAACAGTCTATACGGGTGCCGCGTGGTTCCCAGCAGAGTAGAATTTGGACCACTCCATCTTTTCCCATGGTGTACAAGGCGACTAAGGGATAGGGCTGTTTAACATCAGACAGATATGTACAGCTCAGACTCAGCCTCAGATGGATGGCTCGTGTCCAAAATAGTGCCCGGAATACGGCAATAGGCTCACCCCCTATTACGTGGGACCGAATACAATGATCGGTGAAAAGCGCCTACAACATGGGGTTCTTCAAGAGGGGCATCAGAAGGTTTCTTCATGGACGGCAGCACGAGTGTGACACCCCTGGTGTTGCATACGTCCATAGGCCACGGTAACCGCTTCCCATCAGGTGGGCTGTGTGCTTGCCTGTCAACTTGGTGGTATAAAAAAAAAATGTGTGTGTTAAGTCACCTCTGCCAAACGCTCCAGGGATAAAGGCGTGATTATATGTGTATATATGTATGTCTATACGGGTAAAACCGTGGACAATCACAAGTTCCATATAACGAATACGATAATATTGTAGAAGCTGAAAAAGAAAACATAAATAAAATTTAATTAGTATGTTAACTATTGAAAACAATTAAGATAGGATTGAAGATTCGGATGGTTCCCGGTGGTTCAGTGTCTCAATAGTTAGAGTATTCCCACTGTAAGGAAAAGATCGCAAATTCGAATTCGAACCGATTCAAATAATTTCCTATCTTAATCGACTTGAAAATCAATAAATTTATGTTTAAATTATTTGCTGACTAATGTCCAAAATTACTAACACCTCTTAATTTTAAATTTTAGGCAGTTCCAAACTGCACTGCCTAGTCACTTATTTGAGCATCTAAGGGCAGCTGGTCTTGAAGCTGGAGCTTTGAACTACGGTCCGAACTTTGACTTCGTTGAGTTCTTCAGAAGCTGGACTGAACAACCCGGACATCCTGTACTTAACGTTCAGGTTAACCACCAAACCGGTATGATGACTATTACGCAGGTAAATTATTTTTAATTTATTAATTTTCGTAATATCTGGCGGGCAGGCAGTATTTGCATTTTTTTAAAGTTACCCATATAAAACGTCATTGCCTTGGGCCTTGGGTGAGTATCGACTAATCGACCGATGCCAACGCCCACGACGGTATCTCTATCTCTCTTCCACTGTCGACTAATGCTCTTTCTTTCTCTTTCTCTACCTCGTCCCTCGCTACGCCGCGCGTATCTATGGTGGGGTGTAGACGTTACGGTTGGTCTATAGTACAAATATGTATTAGTATTTATTTGCATTTATATGCATAATGTGTACAAATATTAATATGTTTAATCGCATTTTAGAACTATTTTAACCTGCTAGTTAAGATATTTCTTACTTTGGTTCTGAATAGCGCTGTGTAGGACCTAAAATATTATTGTAATTTGTAGTTTTACTGTAACTGCCTCAAATGTTGGTCACCGAACATCATCACATTAGTAATACCGAGGTATTATTGTTTCAGCGCCGTTTCAACATCAACAGTGGTTATTCTACCGATGGTAGAAATTACATTGTACCAATAACATTCACCAGAGGTGGCAGCCCGAACTTTAGCAATACCAAACCTACCCATATTCTCCGTAAGAGTGTTACTGTCATTAACCGCGGAAGTATTGGTGACGAATGGGTCCTTTTCAATTTGCAGCAAACTGGTAAGGAAATTAAATGTACATTCAACGACAAAAGTAACTTAACAAATTCAAATTCACCGGTCACTTTAACTGTTAAATTGATCATAAAATAGTAAACAAAACTCGAAATGTACTAACTTTGTATCCTCGGGTAACTCATATATTTTTTTATTATTCAGTTTTGTCATTGACTGTGAAATAATCGTGTGTAAAATGTAACTAAAGTACTTAATACGTTAATTAATTTATAGGTTTCTACAGAGTAAACTACGATGACTATACTTGGGACCTTATAGCTTTGGCTCTTAGGACCAGCAGGACAAGCATCCATGAAAATAATAGAGCTCAGGTACGTAAATTTTTGTTTTATTAATTTAACAATATTAGAAAGGTCGTGAAATAGGCAATTGCAGGTCGAGTATGAGTTTGAAAGCAAGGACTTCACTGATACGAGTTAGGCAATTGCCATTTCCGCCGAGGCATATATAGTACCCTTCTCAAAGGAAAGCTGAGAAAGATTAACATTTTTTTGTGTTCCGTACTTCAAGAAAAAGAAATCGGAACCCTTTTCACTTTGTTTTCCGTCTTTCTGTCTGTCTATTAAGATCATTTTCTCAGGAATGCGTCAAGGTACCAGGTTGAAATTCATACAACACATTCAGACCTATAATGTCTTGAAACAGCAAAAATCAAACTTTCAAGTGAACGGAATCAAATTATATTATGTGGCATAAATTCGTCCCTTAGTATAATTTTGTACGGAACCCTCGGAGTGCGAGTCTGATTTGCACTCGACCGGATTTTTTATATTATAGACTAGCACCACGCCGCGGTTTAACCCGCGTAAATCTTGATCCCATGGGAATATCGGGATAAAAAGTAGCTTATGTTACTCACGAAGAATGTAGCTTTCTAATGAAAATTATTAAAATCGGTCCAGTACTTTTTGAGTTTATTCGTTACATACAAAAATACAAATCTTTCCTCTTTATAATATTAGTATAGATATAGATTTTACTTATTTATTTTGTAAAGTTATATTAGTCATTTCAAAACATACAAGAGCGTTTTTTGAATTTTGAACATAACAACACTCCAACAATGTTACTCAAACGGTGTGCTGGGGTTTTTAAATACTGTTGGATTAGATCTGTTTTATAATTCTTGGCATACCAAAAGCATTGTAAAGGCCTATTTAGACGGATAAAGTTCCTCGCTTGCAAGATACGATTAACGAAAGAATTAAAAAAATTGCATCGTCTAAATATTGACAGAAACAAATACGCTTACTCTTTCCCTTAGGCGACATTTGTCTAGGTCGATGAACGAGCTCCGCCCCCCATGAGCGCAGCCCTGGGGGTGACTGGTGGAGCCGCCTGTCACCCCCAGGGCAGAAGCAGGCCTGGCGCGCCTCTCCGTTTTCCGGGGACGAGTTGGGGACTCTGTAGTCCCCACACACCCGAGGAGAGGGCCGTTAGAGATGGCCCTGAGTTGGCCGGGGTGCGAGGGATATGCCTGTCAACCTCACCTTTGGCAACCAAAACGACCCACACACAACGGTTTGAGTCCGACATAACCTCTTCCACCGGCTCCGGTGGGGAGGTATCCGTGGGGATTTTGCGCACGTGAAAAAATAAAATAAAAGACGACTTTTGTCTTCCAATTGAATATTGATGGTGTACATCTAAACAGAACTTAACAAAAACAAATTACGTGGCAGTTGCTACCATAAGTGAATTGCGCGAGAGTGTTTTATTGCCTAGCATTAAGTCACTTGCTTAAACAAGAAAATATCAAGGATAGCCGTAGTCATATGCCACTTTTCCTTGGAATGTATTTGTTAATTAAACAAAGTGGAATGCGATTACGGCTAACTTTAATATTTCCTTGTTATTTTTTTTTTCATAAGTTCTCAAAAAATAATGGTGTGAGTCTCCCAAGCAGCCAGGTGTGATTTATAAGCTGCATGTTAACTTCTTGTCTTATTGTTTTTATATATGTCGACTGTCCAGATGGAGGCCCAGATATCTCATATGCTCATATGCATTCATTCAAAATTCTTTCGTTCATGTGTGGTTCCATTTCAGATCGTTAACGACGTATTCCAATTTGCTCGCTCTGGTATCATGACGTATGACCGTGCACTGAACATCCTGTCCTACCTCGAGAACGAGACTGACTACGCTCCGTGGGTAGCTGCTATTACTGGTTTTAATTGGCTCAGAAATCGCCTTGCTGGAACTACCACTACTAATCAACTAACACTGCTTAATGTAAGTATTAGGTATTATCTTCTTCTAAACTAACTTATAAATTTTCAAGTAGCTCTGTCTGTAACGCTTTAAGATATAATCCTAAATTTTTAAAAATTGATTATTTTTAGAATGAAATAGTAGTTAAACAAAAATTTAATTTATTTTGATTTTAAACATAAACAAGAAAATTTGTGTGTAAAGAGCCCCACCAAAATCTTAAGGCTCAAGCGAACCTTACCGGCAACTGTTTGGTAACCGACCAGGTTCTAGCGCAGGCATTTTCTAGGTCCAGAAGATAGCCAGTCCCTCTATAGCCAATGATATTAAATTTTAGAGATAAGAAGTAGCAGAGCAGACTCCGTACTCCAAAGTGCAAGCTTTGAAAGCAACCGATACTGGCGCTCGAATGAACAGTGGGTCCAAACCAATAGGTCTGGTAAAAGTTGTAGATTCGGCCTCCTATTAGAGCTCCCTAGCCTCCAAGCAGGAGATCAGTTAATATTAATTTCTTTTCTTTAGCTAGAGTGACTAGAATGTAGTAGAGAATGATGAATATATGACATCGACGTTTGTGACAGTCGTCATCATATTATGTCAATCCTATACATTTATCATTCTCTTCTACAATACGCCGGCTAAAGAATTGCCGCTTGTCTAGAGGATGCAGTTTAACAAAATGTGTAACTGTAACCCATCGTTTACACTACGAAACAAGTTGTAGAACAAGTGGTAAACTTGTTTATATAAAACTTGTTGAAGACAATACTTGTTTTATACATGTATCTCGCATACTTTTTCGTTCTTTCTTTCTTTTCTTTTTTTTTTTCTTTTTTTTTTCTTTTTTTTTTCACATAGGATGTATAGCCAACAAGTTGTAAACAAGTATAAAACACATTTGCGTTCACACTGTAGCCTGTGACATATTGCAACTTGTCAAATACACGTTTTATACTTAGGTGTAATCGAGGAGTTAGGTGTCTTATTATTATACTATTTTTGTAACAGGAAAGAATACTTGCATGGTCAAATAATGTGATGTATACACTCACTCATGACCCGATTCCGAATGAAAAGTTCTTGCAAGCCTACCTCCGCTATCAACTTGCGCCGCTGAGGTGCAACTTGAGGGATACAACTTGTGTCATGACTGCTTCAATGCAGTTCCACCTATTGTTTGCTGCAAATACATCGTGAGTTTTTTTTTGTTAATATCTCGACAGCTATACAACTATATTTAAAAAAAACCTTATTTACTTTAGAATATTTTCATTAAAATGTATGAGCATTTTTATAACCCCTGGAGAACAAAGTTCATAAATTTAGAGATGAGCGTCTGCTGCTGTAGTATGCGGTTGGCTACGATCTCATACCTAGGCGTACCTTTATGCACTTTGCATATTTCCATTGCGTTCTTTGTTAAGATTCTGTGATGAAAGCTTTGAATACAATACGCTAAGATGATAATAAATCAATAAATTAGCCCACTGCTGGCAACAAATAATAATGAATATAAAAAAGAAATCAAATTGATTTATATTATATAATTTAGGTATTTGTTTACTGCGTGTCCATTGAGGATTTTTTTTTTGTAACATGGATTGCTATTCTTACCCAATAATAATTTAATAATACCATAGTATAACGTGTAATCTTACTTAGTTCGTCGTGATTTCAAATGAGATAGCCCTGAGTCCTAGGTACACGTTAGTACCAAGTAAAATGTCGCAAGCCGGGGGGTGACAGGTGGAGCCGCCTGTCACCCTGGCAGAAGCAGGCCGCGTGGAGGCGCGCCGTGCGCGAGTCACCGTTTCCGGGGACGAGTTGGGGACTCTGTAGTCCCCACACCCGCGGAGAGGGCCAGATCGTGAGAGATGGCTCTGGGTCGGCCGAGGTGCGAGGGATATGCCTGTCAACCTCACCTTCGGCAACTAAAGAGACCCACAGGTGGCGTGCGTTTTGGTCAATTCGAGTCCGACATAACCTCTTCCACCGGTTTCGGTAGGGGGGTATCCGTGGGGATTTTGCGCACGTAAAAAAAAAGTACCAAGTAAAATGTATGGCTACTCGGTATGGCTCCCTCTCCCCGCCATTCCGCTCACCCCGCACGATTGCTCTATCTAGACGACTTCGTCCACAGACTGTATGAAGTGTTAGCCTGTGATAATACTATTAGATAATACTTTACTCTTAGCTATTGAATAACAAACAAAATTTTAATTTTAATCTTATTCTACGAGTTTCATAAAAAATGTGATGTCCTTGTAAGGACTTGTCTTTGCTAGGCTATCATATATTATTTGTTCTAACAACTTAATATTTCTTTTTTTTAATTCAGAGTACCAGTGGACAACCGCAATTGGGTATACTGTAACGGTCTTCGTTATGCTACCCGTGCAGCATATGATTTCATGTACAACAGATTTATCAATTTCAACGTATATACTGAAAAGATGGTGGTCCTCTCGAGTCTTGGATGCACTAATGACCCCGAAGCCTTAATAGCGTAAGTCAAAACATTATTTATATTCAAATATATATTAATATTTGAATACAATGTGGTTTTAGTAATTTTGGATAATACATTTAGTTAATTTATTCGCCGCCGTAAGACGTCTACGAAGTTCGAAAATTTGACTAATTATTAGTCATAATTATTATAATTTAAAAATTTAGAAATTTACCAAACCATAGTATAACGTGTAGTCTTACTTAGTTACGTAGTTCGTCGTGATTTCAAATGAGACAGCCCTGAGTCCTAGGTACATGTTAGTACCAAGTAAAATGTCACAAGCCTGGGACAGGTGGAGCCGCCTGTCACCCTGGCTGAAGCAGGCCGCGGCGGCCTGCTTCAGCTAGGGTGGTCAGAGCGTTTCCCCTATATGGGAAAGATCGCAGGTTTGAATCTCACCTGTATCGTTTAATTTTTTTTTATCTTAATCGAATTTTTGATTTCTTATCTTTTTTAGGTTTTTGAGAGCAATTATAGACCCGAACTCCGATATCCGTCCCCAAGATTACAACTCTGCCTTCAATTCAGCTGTTAACGGCAATGAAGAAAATACTTTAATAGTTTTAGATTTCATTCAAAAGAACCTTAGAGATGTTGCTAATGCGTAAGTCTTATTCTTTTTTTATCTCCTCCCTTTCCTTCTATTCTCCGATTTTAGGGAGAGGTGGCAATAAATCCCTAGCAGGGTGGGTAACAGACAGCAGGGGCATCAGGGTGATCGACGGAGAAAATGACTCAATAGTGAGTCGGACATTGTAGAATGTAACACCCTGTAAGAACAGAAAGTTTCTGTTCGGCAGCACGAGTGTGACTCTCCTGGTTTTGCACACGGCCATAGGCCACGGTAACATCTTTCCATCAGGTTGACCGCGTGCTCGTGTACCATCTAAGTTGTATAAAAGAAAGAGAATACAGTTTTTTTTACATCTGAGTCCGTCACAGAATAGTATTCTATAATTAGACAGATAGTTCAAATTGACGGTAACTTAGTTGTCCATAATGTCCACAATGACCATAAGGCCAACTCCTTATGGCCTTATGGTCGAGAGGTCCCGGGTTCGAATCCTGACCATTACACTATCGACGTGAACCCACTCCTAATATAATCAGTTTAGCTTAGCTGAAAGGGTTAGAGGGAATTTTTAGTACTAATGGTTGCTAATATACGTAAAAAAATGAGACTGATGAAAATTATAACACTATCTTTCCATTCCAGCTTTGGTGGTTCTGTCGCAACGCCTTTGTCTTTCGTCATTGCCAGATTGAGGTCACGAGCGGATATCATTGCGGTAAAATTAATTTAAAATGTATATCCTGATATTTATGTAAGGTGATATAGCCGCGTGGGTCCCGGCAGAGTAGCATTTGGACCACCTCATCTCTTCTAATGTGGTGTCGTACAAGGCGACTAAGGGATAGGAGAGTTTTTGTGCTGTCAGTGGGTAGACCAAAAGCTTGTCCTGCGTCTTTTACACTGATGCCACAGAAGCTCTGTGCTTACAGGATTGGCAGCGCGAGTGTGACTCCCTTGGTGTTGCGCACGTCCATAGGCCACGGTAACGACTTTCCACCAGGTGGGCCGTGTGCTTGTCTGTCAACCAAGTGGTATAAAAAAAGGCTGTTTAACATCAGGTAGAAATATATACAGCCCAGACTCAGGCTCAGATGCATGGCTTGTTGCCACTTATGTATTTGTATTATTATTAAGAATAAGAAGATTCTACTTCATAGGGAACAAACATCGTATTAGTAAGTTTTATTATATTTTATTTAAAGATAAGTTCTTAATAATTGATTTATTTACAGTTACAAATTTGGGCTCAGTCAAACCAGACCGAATTAGGGACTGCTTACGACAGCGTGATGAGGAATGCTCAAGTTGCTCTGGAGAGTATTGTTTGGGCGGAATCAATTCAAGAAAACATCAACAAGTATTTGGTACTTGGAGGCGATCCAATTACTACCTCCACACCTGGTACCACAACCACACCCCATCTCATAGTGGCTACTAGACCGGGTATAACGGAACCTGTAACACCCTACCTATCTACTACAACTGCTTCTGCTACCACAAGTTTCGTAGCAGTAGCCTCAATAGTATTTGCTTTAGTATATAATATTGTACTATAAACATTAATTTATTCCTTCCTTCTTATGTTACCCTCTCGAAGTCCAAACTTTCATCTCGAAGTCCGGGGACCGCATTTTCCAGTCTAACTGCGTGTTTTGGCTGATCTTCGATATTTTCCATGTAGCGACTGCTATGTGACTATTGGCGACGTCGACTTAGAAGTCGAAACATGAATCCATTCCGAAGTTATGAAAATAATGTTTGATATCAACACAATAGTTTTAATAATCGTATTTAGAGTAATATCGTAAGAACATGTTTTTCACTGTAGGGTCTTATAGTTCTGTTAGTTATTAGAATTAGCAAGACCCCTATACTGGTAAAACTTAAGGAAATGTACGTATTTCATCGCCCAATCGATAATATTACACGTAATATAGTTTATTGTATTATTCTACATAAACTTTTCTTTTTTTCGTTTAGTGAATGTGATATTTTTATTTATTAAAATAATTTTGTACGACACATGTGTTTTACTGCACTCCTTTGATAATCATCACTTTCTAATAAATAAACTAAACCGGTTTTTGATGAAGAAGTAGAGTTAGCCAACAGAGTAGACCCAGATTTTCCAGTTTGTATTCTTCTTATAATAAGCTAATGTGAGCAAATTCCACTTCAATATTAGTCGTATGCGTTAACGTTTGAAGGCCTTAACATTTTATCATTATTTATTTATGGAATCATTATACCTGATATTAAGGATTAAACGAATTTAATCATTCTAAGAATTTATAGCATTATTTTATGATGATATAGATAGTGAACTACTGCAATACGTAGGAATTAAAAATGTTGCAAATTAATCCAAAGGAAGAACGTTTTTTATATATTTTAATAATATTTTTGAAATACCATTAAAAAGAAAATAAACATTAAATCTTTTTTTCATACCACGTTGGTGGCAGACCAGCACACGGCCCACCTGATGAGAAGTGTTTACTGTGGCCTATGACCGTGTGCAACACCAGGGGCGTCACACTCGCTCTATCGACCCTGAGGAAACCTTCTAATGCCCCTTTTGAAGAACCCCATATTGTAGGCGCATGAGAAAACCACAGCAAGGAGTTCTTTCCACAGCTTGAGTGTGCGTGAGATGAAGTTTCTTTCATACCGCATAGTGCGTACCGTCTCAGGTTGCAATGTGTGGGGATGAATTCCCTGCCAATTGCGAGCGGTGCGTTAATAGAATGTTGCTGTGGGCATCATGTCAAACAACTCATCTGAGCACAAACTGCTATATTGACGGTAGAATACGCATATAGCATATTATTATAAGCAAAGTCCCTCCTAAGGCGGAGAGGTTCCACATCATCTACGAGTATGGGATTGTCAACCAGCCTCAATGCCCGTCTTAGCACCGAGTCGAAGTGAACAAGTTGGTATGCAGGCGCTCTGCCAGTCTATTACATTATAAATAAAAGCGGCATTACTTTTTTTTTTTTTATACCACATTAGGTGACAGACAAGCACAGTACTTACTAGATGCTCTCGACAGGTTGCAGCGACGTGCGGTCCGCATCATAGGGAATCCCGAGATCACGAACACACTAGAACCTTTACAGATGTTGCGTCCGTGGCTGTATTTTACCGTCTGTACCATGGTGAGTGTTCTGGTGAGCTCTTCCAATTAGTCCCACCCTCCCCTTTTCTACACAGGACAACACGTGCAGGTCTTAGATGTCACCCGCACACGGTGCAGAACATCCGATCAAGAACCAAGACTCTTTCCTCTGTCGCACCATTAAGGCCTGGAATTCATTACCAGCTCACGTGTTTCCCTCGTCCTACAGTCCCGGGCCCTTTAAGCGGGGCGTGAAATAGCATATGATGAGACCATCAAGCTGAGTGTCACCATTGTCACACGGTATGTGTAGGTAATGGTGATCCTCTTTTCTGAGACTTTGCCTTCAGCTTACCATCAGGCAGGGCGAAGTCTAATTGACGTGTTCTATATATTAAAAAAAAAACACGACCCACTTGATGTAAAGTGGTTACTGTGGCCTATGGACGTGTGTAATACCAGAGAACCCTGTAAGCACAGAGTCTCTGTGCCGTCAGTGTAGAGGACAAAGCAGGACAAGCCTTTAGTCATCCCAAAACAGCACAAATTCTCCAGTGAGCTCTGGCTACTCTACTCACCGCTGGGAACACAACACGAAGTTATTATAACCGCGGTATTCTGTAGGGCGGACGTACTTCCCCAGTCGGACTGCTCAATTAGGCGGAAATACCACCGTGTCAGTAGGGAAAATATGGCAGTCGTGAACTTAATTGGAAACCTCAAAAATATATATTCAATATAGTCAGATAATTGTCAGTCATTTTATGGTTAAACTGCAAAGACCATTCGTGCTACCCACCCTATAGGAACCTTTTAATGACCTTAAAGAACCCCATATTGTATTCACTTGGGAAAAACCACAGCAGATTCATTCCACAGCTTATGCGATCATGTGAAGAACTTCCTTTCATACCGCAAAGTGCATACTGTGTCCGATCACAACATGTTAGCAATGGGGAACAGCCAGAATACAATACATTTATCAATTTATCAAAATGAAATTTCACCAATATATGTTCTCAACACACTTGCTTGTAAAGTGGCCCTAATTTCACGTTAAGGTTAAGGCAGGTCGATGACGACCAGCTTGAAAAATTGTCAACTTACCTCCATTGAGATAAAAAACCAACTTCGCGACTTCCACGGAGTATGTATCTGTGAGCGCTCGAACTGTTTGGAGAAGGCTAAAAGAACGCGATATGGTACCACACAAACCAGCTAATGGCCCCAAACTAACGCGAGCCAACCGAACAGCGCGTCTGCTTTTCACGCGCACTTATTTAAATTGGATTCAGCAGCATTGTAGCCGTGTGCTCTTGCCTGATGAGTCTAAAATTGCGTTACATGGCTATGATGGAAGGAAGATGGTCTACCGACGTAAGGGAGAGCGTTTTGCACAATGCTGCTTTCAGGAGAGGGTTGCTTATGGCGGTGCCTCATGGACTATCTGGGGCGGTATATCCACGAGCGGCAAAACTCAACTTGAAATTGTTACGGGACCACGGCTGCCAAGATTAAATGCTAAAAGGTACATACGTGAGTGCTTAGAATTTCTCGTGATGCCATACGTGGACCATGTGGGCTCAAATTTGCTTTTTATGCATGATAATGCAAGAGCTCATACGGCCGGCATCGTCAGGGAATATCTTCAGAATAGGAATATCACAGTTATGGACTGGCCAGCCAGAAGCCCAGACTTGAACCCGATTGAGCACATGTGGGACCAGCTAAAAGACGTGTTAGGCCTCGTCAGCCAGTTGCCCAGAAGATGCCGGAGTTGCAAACTGCCATAGAAGAGGAATGGGAGATGATCCCTCGAAATTTCATAGAACGGTTGATAATCTCTATGCCTAATCGTATGAGAGCTGTCGTAAATTAAAACTTTATTTGATAAAACATGTTTTTTATTCAAAAATCAACTACCTTCATCAAGGCGCATACCCGACTTGTTGCGCGTAACTCCATGTCGTGTGGTATTCTGAATTCCAATTTATAACAATACGATCGAAAAAGATTGTAAAATGTATCAGGTTTGAAACTGCGTCAACAGTTTTTGTTCAATCTAACAATCATGTTTAAGTAGGGGCCATCGAAACCGGGTAGGCCAATAGATGTGTCCACAAGTGTAATTTGTGTAAAATTGCAAAGTTATTTTTAGTGCAAAATTCCATTTGCTGGAGATGTTTCGCTGCACAGACTATATAGAAAAAAGTTGTATCGAAATGGAAAAAAGTTTATAACATACATAACATAAACTCACGCCTATATCCCCGAAGGGGTAGGAAGAGGTGCTAGCACCCACATTTCGCCAGATTATGTTTAGGTACCAATGTAGCTGGCGAGCCTATTGCCATTAACCGGGCACTTATAAACCTGCGATAAATACACACATAACTTCGAAAAGCATTGGAAAGTCATTGGTGTGTGTCATGGTAAACCTGGGCTCGAACCTGAGACCTCGTCTCAGTAGTCTATTACCCATACCATTAGGCTGCCGCGAATATAAAAAAAATTGTATAATTTTTGAAATTTATTTTGATACTAAATTAAACGTAATTAACTTTTTTTTTGTTTATTTGTTTATTTGTTTAAATTTTTAATGTTAACATTTCAGTATGAGAGTAGATAAAAAGATTTTTTAGAATTATTTTATTCGCAAGTGTGTTGAAAAACGTCGTATGATACACGTGTGTATTGATGATTACCGCTGAGGCGTTATTGAGGTTTTAAGAGAGCTGAAGACGGTTAAACCTTACACACTACTCACCGCCGCCGGGAGCACAACACGGTTATTATAGCCGCGGTACTCTGCAGGGCGGAGGTACTTCCTGAATCAGACTGCTCAATTGTGACGGTAATTTAGTGGCTTCTCTCCAAAGCAACAAAACAAGTTTTAAAGAACAAGAAGGTAGTTGTATAGGAAAATTTTGAATGCTCTCAAGACGTACTCATATAGCTCAATTAGTCAAAGCATTCTCCCTTAGACTGGTAATGGGACCAAGTCCTGACCTAAACTTCACTTTTTTAAATCTAAACGAATATTAAGGAAGAACTAAATTTAAATTAAATGATGCCTTTTTTAATATTGGTATAGATTACTATTTATACAGTTTAGGTACATAAAATATGATATAATAATATACAAAAATAATAATAATAAGCTGAAAATATCACATATTTAATAGATATTTCAATTCCTAACTCTAAAAACATAAAGAAAAAATACAAAAATACATACCACTTGCTGATGAAATACGGCAAATGTGGCATCAACACACAGTTAAAATCATACCTATCATTCTCTCATCCACAGGTCTCATTTCAAAATTATTACACACATCACTCACAGAATTAGGTCTATATAAAAAAGTATATATTTCATTACAGAGATCAGTTGTTATAGATACATGTTCCATAGTTAGGCGATTCCTCACATCCACTACACAAACACCCACCACAATTCAAAATGAACCGACTCACTTGGCTTAGCTAAGCTAGCTCGTGATAGGTTCACACATGCCAGCCTAAAAAGCTGATATGAAATAAAAATAATAATAATAAAAATAAACGTCTTTATTGTACACCAATTACACATTACACTACAATATGAGATATAAGTTCCGTGGCACGTTCAGATGGCGGTTGATACAAATATATGCAATTATAAAATTTATACATAACTAACTATATAATATATGCAAAAATGAAATAGAGAAAAAGAAGGAGACTGCAACTTTAAAATTTTGGTGACTAAATAAATTATACATTTTGAACACTCCCGCTCCGGCTCGTTCCTATTGCAAAGGATGGCCATTGCCATTCAGCGAGGCAACGCGGCCAGCATCATGGGCACCTTTGCGACGGGAACGATATAGAGTGGTTTGTTCAACGCGACATAATCGCGAATCTATTTTGTGTATTTATGTTTTAACACTTAAATTTATGATAATAATAAAGAAATAAATTCAATTTTGAACATTAGGAAATGTAAGCGTCCAATAGGGAACCGTCAGATTACATTTAATTTTTAACAATATATAAGGAAAATAGATTAAGTAATGGTAACGTATTTTAATCAAATACTTCGTCATGATACTTTGAATAATAATTGCGGAACTATAGATGTACACTTAACGACAAATTAGAATTAAAACTAAAATATTTACGAACATTTATTACATTGAATTACGTGTATCTATAATATGTTAAACAATTTTGTAATACTCAGAAGATTAAGTAAATTTATTTCATGTTTTATTGATCGTTTTATGAAAGATTCAGCAGCTAAGGTGATCAGGAACCTAGAATTTGTATAGCTTCTTTTGTCATTGACTGTACACCATATCTTGCGAATTATTGTTTTAATCGCAGGTACTAATAAAAACAAAGTGCCGTTGTTATACATTTTTCCTTTAGAGCAATATTTAAACTTTGATAAGATACAGGCATGAAGTTTAGACAGATATTGACTATTGTAAAAAATCTTTCGTATTAGTTCTTGTTATTCCAGTATAGACCTAGCGTGAAGATGGTAAGTATCAGCAAAAAAATACTAAAATAAAGTGATATTCAACTGTTTCAACAGTGATAGACAATACCGTAGTACCATCATCCTCTTACCCTAACCCCATATTTATTTGGGGTCAGCGCTACATGTGGGCTTTTCTATTCATCTCTAGTTGCAGTCAGTTCAATATTGATTCCCTCACCATATCATATTTCATACAGTCCATCCATCTCTTCTTAGGTATTCCTCTCCCTTTGTAGCCCTCCACTTCCATAGTTAATGCCTTATTTCCGATATTAACTTCATCCCTACGCATTACATGTCCAAACTAAGATAAATAATACCCCTGATTCAATTTTGATCTTGACATTACATCTGAGCTATTATTTTCTCATTTGATTGTATTATATTGTATTAATCTTTAATCAAATAGTGCAAAATAAGCGAGCCAAATTCAAATTTGCGAAACGCATTACCATTGGTAGAATCAAGGTGATGATGTCAGAAGGCACGTTATTCGATTTATCGGTGTTGTTATTCATATTGTGCTAGTCGTATTTGACAAAAAAAAATTGTTTTAATTTTTTTTTTCAATTTATTTCCATATTATTACATTAGTTCATCTCATAGAAGCACCCATAAAACCCGCATAGGTTTATTTTGGGTGTGAGTGTACATTATCCTGTGATGTTGTATTTCATCTTAGTACTTACAGATTTCATAATATATAACAACCAATGTCTAAAAGTGGTTTTGTCAAAGCACTAATCGGTGATCCATCAAAAATGAATACTTTTATGATTATATTTTGTATCACAAATAGAAATCTGAGACAAATTCATCAATATTTATTAAAATTCCGGTGGAAGGGCACTAAGTGCAGCAATGATAAGTAGTTACAATTCTTTCAATGTTTTGACCATTGCTGGTAAGGTATAAACTAAATTATTTTCTAATAGTGCTTATGTTTCAATTTTAGGCCTTCCGCTGGTTTAACCTCTTCCTAGGGGTGCTCTGCATCGAGGGCTACCTGGCCTTCAGTCCCATTTCAGAGGAAAGCTTGGACGACGAATGGGTCCAATTCAACGAGCTGTTGAGCAATCCTAGCTACCGTCTTCCGACCACAACTCGTCCTAGTCGATACGAAGTTACCCTTACACCTTACTTGGAAACAGTTCCTGCAAACGTTCCAAATGCACGACCATTTACTTTTGATGGTCAAGTAGCCATTACTATTGTTGCTACACAAAACAATGTTAATGAAATCGTGATCCACTGTAACGATTTGACAATTTCGGAACTCACTGTGACGCAGGCTGGTTCTACAGTAAATTTAGCCACTAATAGGGCTTTTGACTGTGAAATGCCTTATAGTTTCTTGAGGATCAATTTAACTAGAACTCTGGATATGACCCAGCAATACACAATTAGAAGCACATTTCAAGGAAATTTGAATGAAGATATGAGAGGGTTCTACAGGAGTTGGTATATTGATAGTAGCGGAAGAAGGAGGTAAAGTGGTTTTCTTTAAGAAAAATAATCATTTTAGTATCGATTTCTCAGTTGTCCAAAGTTCGCAGTTTGGTGCCCAAAGAACATTTAATGCTTTTGATTACTATGTTGGCTTTTCTGGGGGATAATGACCTCCCAAACAGTGAGAGGAATGTGTCCCATCCGTTGCTAAGCAGGTGCACGTATATGCACATGAGGTTGGCTTGGGTTTCAAGAATGTTGGTAGGACCTTGTACAATCTTATACATTATTTTTTATGACTAAATTGCAATATATATACACAGATATTGCAATTTAGTAATTTTAACTATTGCAATTTAGAAACGCGACTTTGAAACATTGACGAGTGGAACGTGACTTCCTCGTGGCACTTCTCAAGGACACTACTGGTAGTGTCAAGGGGAATATTCTTTCCCTATGGCACTAATGGAGTTATGAATTTATACTCCAGTTCATTTTAAACTTCTAAATCAGTAAAATTAGTGTAATCGGTTTTATGATTTTCTTTGTAACTTCCTAGATGGATGGCCACCACCCAGTTCCAGCCTGGGCACGCACGTCAGGCATTCCCGTGTTACGATGAACCCGCATTTAAAGCTCGTTTTGACATTACAATTATCAGAGAGCCGGACTTCAGCCCGTCGCTATCAAATATGCCAATTAGAACTTCAACCACGTAAGTTTAGTAATAATACAATTTTATTCTATCATCAAATCATCATTCAGCATTATATCTTTAAGTTTTATGTTTTTATCGTCATTTAATTTGTTATTGCTTCAAATAATCTGATAACCATGAAGTATTACTAAAATACTTTTCTGTATACCACATGAAAATTCGTTATAATCGTAAACAAACATACCTGCAAACAACTTCAAAATGTGTACGTACTTTTGCAGTCGGTTGGAAAAACACATTTATGCATTGATGTAAAATTAGGTTTTAGGAAACACATGTTTAATATTTCAAACTTTCATGTGTTAGGTAATTTAACTGTGCTGGATCATGCTTTAAATATTTGTGAGTTCAATGACAAGATGTTGTATAGAATGCTAAAAAAGGTACATAACTAGAATCATTACATT
Organism: Eilema griseolum; assembly: GCA_963662185.1. Classification (NCBI taxonomy): domain Eukaryota; kingdom Metazoa; phylum Arthropoda; class Insecta; order Lepidoptera; family Erebidae; genus Eilema; species Eilema griseolum. The sequence continues at coordinate 24,531,784 of OY759238.1, forward strand.
GAAAATTAACATAGTTATAACTGCATAAGTACTAGTTGTACTATTTTGTTAGGTATTCATTTATTCTCATATAGTACTCTGAAAAGTTTTAAAGCTTCTGTAACATAATGTGCTTTGTTACATTAAAATTTGTCATAGACTGATGTATCTTGGAACCCCGTATTATTTCTACTAGGTTACACTAGTTGTGGGAACAAGCACTCTGTTCTGAAGTACAGTGATTCTAGTAACAACAGTTTAAGCAATTCATATCATCACTAGCTAATGCCCGTGGCTTAGCCTGTGTTGAATTCTATTCCCGTTCCCGTGACGCAAGGGAATGTTTTTTTGAAACCTTCCGTGAGTCTTAAGGAACATTGGAAAAATATCCAGTCTCGAGTATTGCCCTTGGCAACATTAATTTTTTATTATTTATTTATAAGATTATTTACTTTTGGTTTAAGGACTATTTATACTTTCGATTGATGTCACTTGGTGGAATTTATTGTTATATATATTACATACACACTTGTGCTTTTCTCACAGCTATATTATATTAGACCTGACCGGTGTCGTCTTACAACTATCCACATATGGAATATGACCGAGTGTCCTAATGTTTAAGATGTATGTTCTTAAGAATTATTGTAAACCATTGAAGTTGCCGTACGGCGAAATTGGTCTGGTCTAATATAAAATACTGTGAAAAAAGTACAATTGTATTTTCATTATGAATTTTGAACAAGTTCACGCACGATATATATTTTGTAATAATATCTAAGTATTATAGTTGAGGAGGTTGGTCGCGGAAATTGGCCGTCGTATCCACGACCTAGGTGGTGACTTCCGATCTGGCTCGTTCCTGGGGCAAAGGTTAGCTATTGCGATTCAACGAGGCAACGCAGCCAGCACCATGGGCACCTTTGCGCCGGGAACGATGCGGAGTGGGTTGTTGGACATAATCGCGAATCTGTTTTGTGTATTTATGTTTTATTTTAATAAATAAATGTTAAAAAAATAAAAATATGTTATAATTAATTATATTTACTTTCAGACTTGCAGATAGAAGAGTTTCTGAAACATTCCACACTACCGCATTAACTTCATCGTACTTAGTAGGTTTTATTGTTTCCCACTATAAGGCGGTGGCAAGAGGAACTAACGATCAACGGCCCTTCTACATATATGCTAGAGACAATGCTGGCAGCACTGGTGATTGGGCTTTGGAAGTCGGTGAGAAACTACTGAGTACTATGGAGAGCTACACACAATTCCCATACTATAACATGACGAATAACATAATCATGCAGCAAGTCGCCATTCCCGACTTTTCTGCTGGTGCTATGGAGAACTGGGGACTTTTAACTTACAGGTAAATCAAATATTGTGGTCCTTAATGCCATAATTGTTATTAGATTATTGAAAAATATTAGACTTTAATACTATTTGTATTGTTTTCCTATCAATCTATATCAATTAGCCATCTAAAGTCCACTGCTAGACATAGGCCTCTCCCAATCTTTCTGCATGGATACAGAAGGATCATCTTTCTTTCTGGAGTCTGTCCCATTTACCTTTTTAGATCGTCAGTCTCTCTAGCTAGAAGACGTCCCACTTTCTGTTTTTCTATAGAAGTAAGCAATTGATTTCGGTCATGTAATAAGCTAATCGATTTTTCTATTATATCATACTTTATTTCAGATAGTTGCGACTAAATTAATATATATATAAATTGCCAGTATTCTATTAATTTATTTAAATTTTCATAGGGAAGCCTTGATACTGTACGATTCATTAAAATCTACCCACTTCTACAAGCAACGTGTCGTCAATATTGTTGCTCACGAGATCACTCACCAATGGTTCGGGAATCTCGTCACTTGTGCCTGGTGGGATAACCTCTGGCTGAACGAGGGTTTCGCTAGGTTCTATACCTATTATCTATCTGAAATGGTAAGATTTTAATATATTTTTTGGATCATCTTCAAGTAACTCTGTCTGTTAAGCTTGCACGCCTATAACACTAAACCGATCTTGATAAAATTTATGCGAAATTACTCTCCGAACAACTTAACTTTAGCAATATCTTTCTCTTCTTCATAATCTTTTTTTGCACGGTAACCCCACGGATTTGAATCCCGCCATCAACAGGGATGGTTATGTTGGATTCGAACCGACTAAAACCGCATCCCGTCTTGGGTCTCAACGGTACGGACGGTAGAACGTTCGACTGGTACGCAAGGGATGCGGGTTCGATTCCCGCTCAATGCAAATATTTGTATGCATGAATATTTGCATTGGACTGGCTCTTTCTACGTATAATATGCTTTGTTTATAGGTATTCCATGTATTGCATTTACAAAAAGAAAAGTATCTAAGTATGATTATCTGCATTCTAGATTTCATAACACAAGTTAGTTAAACTATGTGTAGAATGTTGTAGTTGTAGAATAATATAATGTGATTTACTTTTTTATACAGGCTATTCCTGGATTAGGTTTTGACACTCGCTTCATAGTCGAACAAGTCCAGGTATCCTTGCTCTCTGACTCAGCGGAGAGTGCTCATGCCCTTACCAATCCAGCAGTGAGTGACCCCAGTACTGTTAGTGCTCACTTTTCTACAATAACCTACGCCAAAGGAGCCTCAGTACTCAGAATGACTCAGCACTTGCTTGGTGATAGCACATACAGGAAAGGATTAATTAGCTACCTTAAAGAAAAGTAAGTTTATAAATTGTGTTAATAAATTATATGTTTATGATTTTTATCGCTATCATATCAGTCAGTACAATAAACTTCGAACTCATTCAATAACAGAAAACTTGTAAAAGATAAAATCACAAGTTGCGCACGATGTGGTGTGATAGGAAATTCATCCCTTCACGCTCAAACTGTAGAATCTCTGCTGTGGATTTTCCAAGCCACTACAATATACGGTTCTTCATGAAGAACATTAGAAGGTTCTTACAAGTTCGGCAGTAGGAGAGTGACGCCTACGGTGTCACCCACGTTCTTAGGCCACGGTACCCACATTCTATCAGGGCCCCAATTCTGCTAATTTTGTCATGTGAAAGCCACTATTATACCACAGACGGTGTAGAAAATGACTTTAATTTTAGTCTTTACTGTCCTGTTATTAAAGTCTAAAATTAATAGGTGCTATTTAATTTTAGACTTCAACAACAGGAAATGTAGTTGCAGAGCGAACGAAAATGTCATGAACTTTTATTCATTTAAATTTTGATTTTAAGCGTCTAAAATTTAATGACATATTTTGCAGTGTCAGAAGTATGACAGAGATTTTGTTGTGGTGTTTTGTGGCAACGGGTGTAAAAAAGAAGATCAGACCAAAACCTTCTCTGAACCATGTTTGAACTTATAAATATGATGGCACTGCAATTAGATGATAGGTTTTTTTACGAATGTAATTACGAGCGGAGAGCCGCACTCCGCCTCGGGTCTTCAGTTGGTGAGGGTGAGGTAGTCTTTGGCAAATCCCTCTTCCCAGCTGTCCCACGTCTATCAAAGTCCCCTCGGATGTGGAACTACGTTTTCCCCATCTTCCCCGGATTTAGACGGCATCGCGTCACCGTCTTGGCCTGCTTCTGGTGAGACCAACGTCGATAGTATTTTACATAAATGAAATTTTTTTTTTAAATTTATCAAATACAATGAATTACTTTAAATTTCAAACGTATTAAAACCATAAAGGTTGAAATTTCATGCATTTTGTTACCATACCTCAAAACTGTTTAATACTCTTAGTGCATGGAGTGTTGCTGAGCCTAAGAACCTATTCAATGCTTTGGATGAAGCTGCAGTTGCAGACCGCGCTCTCACCGCTTATAACGGTATCACCGTTGAACAATACATGAAAACATGGACCGAACAGGCTGGACATCCTTTAGTGACTGTCTCCGTCAACCATACTTCTGGACGTATGGTTATCACACAGGTATGAACCAGTCTTGATTTGATATAGAAATTTAAAGACCGTAGGAAGTAGAGATAAAAAGACGGAAAGCGGATCTCGGACTTCGAGGTGGACTCGGATGCGACTGGTATATACTTGATAATGATGATAAAATTAGAAAATATATTAGGATGATTCTGATTGTAGATTGATTGCTTCACTAATAACTAATAAGTGTATTTTGTATGAATAAAAAAAAATTAATCATCTTATAATAAGGAGGTAAATTTTGGGAGTTTCTGACGGTGAAAGGCCAATATAAAGTGACATTATTTGTGAGTGTCATAGGCTATACATCATCTAGCTAGCAGCGAAAACGGGATCAGAATTCCACGCGGACGGCGCCGTGAGCTACAGTCAGTTTTAGATATTGCTGGGGTGTATCATCTCACTTCACCTTTTCCATTATTTCTACTTGACCTACTCGCATTGAAATATCATTGAAAACCACAGAATAAAAAAAATATATCAAATTATATTCAGGTAGAGTATAATTTGATATAATTTTCAAAAATCTATTTTATAATTTGATTTTTACAGCAACGTTTTAACGTTAATTCTGGAATATCAGCATACAACAGCCTGTGGCATGTCCCTATCACTTGGACTAGGGGTGGAGCTATCGACTTCACAAACCTTAAACCTACTCGGTTCCTATCAAATTCTGTCGATGTCATCGACAGGGGTACCACAGGCAGGGAATGGGTTATTTTCAACAAACAACAATCTGGTAAGATCCTTACAAAATCATAAATGTATTTAAATTATCCGAGAGTATTTAATTTTAATTTACGCCGGTAAGGTAATAAATTCATGATTATATTAGTAAATTATAGGTGTGAAACGTGTACAAAATCATTTTATGTTCTTAATAAGGAGACGTGGGTTCGATTCCCGCTCAGTGCAAATATTTTGTATGCATGAAAATGTATATTTGCACTGGTCTGCGTGTTTCTATGTATGATAAGTATGTATTTACAAAAAAAATGTATCTAAGTATGTTTTCCGCATTCTAGATTCCATAACACAAGCTAGTTAAGCTATGCTTACCATTTAGAAAGTGTTGTGTGGAATGTTGTAAAATATTATAATATAAAAAAAATAGTGAAAATTAACAATTGCATATCTTTAACGTAAATTAAAACTGTAATTCTCCTTGGTAGTATAAAAAAAATAATTTTGAAAAATGTCTCTTGGGCAACTGTTTGAAAATGTTTCATTTTGTTTGGAAAATTTTCTCTCTCTCTAGTAGGTATATATAAAAATTAATGTTGCTTAGCGAAAAATTAGAGCATTTTTTTCGTATTCCTGAAGTTCCACGGAATTAATTTATGTAAAAAAAGACAAAAAAAGGACAGAATTCCACGCGGGCTAAGCCGCAGGCGTGAGCTAGTATTTAAATATACCAAACTTTTTTATATTTTCAGGCTTCTACAGAGTGAATTATGATTCGACTACGTGGTCTCTCATTACTCAGGCGCTTCGAAACAATGTTACTAGATTACGGATACATGAACATAACCGTGCACAGGTAATTTTTACTGTATTTTAAATTTAGAATATCCTCTCAATTTTCAATTACATGATTTTTTTACCAAATCATGCTTATACAAGCATGATTTGGTTAAAAAATCACTTACTTGACTTTATTTCGTTAAATGGTTTGTTACGCCGTTTTTTCACCATTAGCGCCTAGGAAGCGGTGGTAAACTTAACTTAAGTAATTATTATTGATTTCAATAAGAAACAATTTTATTGTTCAAGATTGAAAATAAATGACTTTAACTTTAGACATTTGCTGAGTTTTTGTGCTGTCAATGGGGAAACTAAAGGCTTGTCCTGCTTTATCTTTTACACTAACGGCACAGAAAATCTCTGTTTTAACAAATTTGGCAACACGAATGTGATTCCCTGTTGCACACGTCCAAAAGGCCACGGTTACCACTTTCTACAAAAAATATATTAATTATATTTATTGTATTCCATTCAGATAGTCGACGATGTGTTTATCATGGCCAGAGCTGATATTCATACTTATAATGGGGCATTTAATATTCTCTCATTCCTCGAATTTGAAGATCAATATGCTCCTTGGATTGCCGCCATTGCTGGACTCAATTACTCTAGGCGGCGTGTTGCTCATAGTGATTCGGTTGTGGCTGAATTCGAGGTAAGATGCAATGAGAAAAAATAGTTTCTGAATCACATATTTATCACCATAAAAATCTTGTATTTCACTGCAACGGTATTATAGAAGATTTGTGTGAATTTTTTTATGAATCTATTTTTGTATATATTATTTAGGTACGTATGTATGTATCTACTTAAGAATATAATTGAGGTCTTCTAAATTGTATATTATAATGAAAGTAGAGTAGCTTGTAAGCATACAATATGAGTGTTACCAATTTATTCGTAATCTGTGTAACTTCTCAAAATATTCTCTTTCCTAGTCTATCATCTCCACTCATCATAAAACAAAGAAGTCATACATAAAGATAATTAAAAAAAAAGAAATTATAGGTATATAAAATTATGAAACGGATAAAAAATTAACTAAAATATTTACAAGAATAAAAAAAGAGATATAATAGTATAGGCAAAAAGTTCAGGCGTCGAAAAAATTCTCCCCATAGATATCGAGTGATAACGTTCCTAAAACCATGAGTACTTGGTTGAAAACTATATTAATAATTAATATTTATTTAAATATGTTTTAGTCACTCGTACATAAGCTGAGCACCGCAGTAACCAGACGTCTAGGTTTCACTGAAGTACCAAACGAGTCCTTCATGGATGGCCTCTTACGAATGTACGTCAACACGTTCCTCTGCAATACTGGACACCGACAGTGCATCGAAGCCGGCAGAGCGAGCTTTCTGAACTGGAGGAATAATAATGCATTGTGAGTTGTGTTTTATAAATTGATCATTTTATTTTAAAGCTCTTCGATACATTAAACCACCGATCTCAGGTGTCATCTATGGCACACAAACATCTGTGGCAGTTAGTTGGAGCTCGAAAGAGTACAATAACTGATCTAACTGCATTATTTCAATGTTATCGATGGACTGTGCAGGTGAGATGGCAATCATTTCACGGAAAATATCACAGTTAAACCAAACCTATAGGTAAATTGAAAAACGAACCTGGGACGAGTCGTAGGTTCGCTTTTTCCAACTTTCATCCCGAGGGGTGAAAGCTTCGTATGCGACCAGGATTGACACCAGAATGAAGAAGATACAATTATGACATATTATCAAGTTAATATTAATTCATTTTTTTGCTTTGTTTGTTAGCATTCCAGCTAATATGCGTCCTTGGGTCTACTGTACCGGTCTCCGTTACGGCACAGCTGCAGACTTTACGTTCTTCTGGAACCGTTTCCTTGCTGAAACCTTGGCCAGCGAGCAAGTAGTTATGCTAACTGCTGCTGGTTGCACTAGAGATCAAAGCAGTTTGCAAACATTCCTAAATGCCATCACTGCTGGCCCCAATGATTATACTATCAGAAGTCAAGATCGGAGTACTGCTCTAAACTCGGCTCTTACCAGTAATGATGATAGTCCATTGAGAGCTTTTGAATGGCTCAAGGCCAATATTAACAGGACTACATTGGCGTAAGTATAATATGCACATTCTGACACAAAAAATAATTTGGATACTTATCACGAAACATTGTAATTATTGCCTTCATCATATGTTTATGCACCTGCATTTTAAGGAATAACAACTATTTTGATTACTGTTATCCATAACTGGTGTTATTGCTATATTTTTGACTAGTAATTATACAATTTAAAATTAAACTTCATTCGGATTTAATAACGATTTAAAATTTTATCACGAAGTCGACAATTTTGCAGATGACTCAACATACCATATAATATCGGATTCGACGTAATATTAACCTTCACCCATCTGTTTATTGAAAGAAAAATGTATTGCTGACCACATACCAATAGGGTTACCCAAAAAATAATTAAATTTTGAAGATCAAAGCAGTTTGCAAGCATTTCTGAATGTCATTACTGCTGGCCCCAATGATTATACTATCTTAAATTGCAAAACTGTTTTTTTTTTCAAATATCACTGACTTGTAAGGTAAAAAAAATTAACCTACAATGTATTCTACATTCAAAAGCTAGGTAACTTACCTATTTAGTTACTGTGTGCAAATAGGTAACTAAATTGTCATGCACGTGAATATCTGGTCATGAACAACAGAAGCCCGTTTCCATCCAATATGAATCAGTGAAAAAAAATTACGTGCCAAAACTTTACATAATTAATTCTTAGACCATATTTTTTGGACAACCGTATTGGTATGGGTTCAGTAACACATTTCCTTCGCTAAACTATAATTTTGTTAACGATGTTAGGTCGGATCTTAGATCAATAGCAGATATAAAACATAATGTGACAAATAATATTTTGAGTAGATCATTCTTTTGTCATTCCGTTCGTGAGACAAATAAATCATAGTTTATGTAATTTTTAGAGTTTTAAAATGTGAGAGTTGCTAAACCACTGAACACTCTGTAAATATATTGTATTATTATGTGTCTACTCTACCTGGTAAGATAACAATTAGATAGTGGAAATACGTGACATGTAATCACGCATTTATCCCCGGAGGGTTAGGCAGAGGTGAAGTAACACCAACATTTCGCCAATGATTAAATGCGGTCCCACGCAATAGGGGGTGAGCATTTTGCCGATTTCCGGGACTATTGTTGACTCAAGCCATTCATCTGCAATTAGATAGTGGAAATACGTGACATCTAATCACGCATTTATCCCCGGAGGGTTAGGCAGAGGTGAATTAACACCAACATTTCGCCAATCATTAAATGCGGTCCCACGCAATAGGGGGTGAGCATATTGCCGATTTCCGGGACTATTGTTGAATCACGCCATTCATCTGAGACTGAGTCTGAGCTGTATATTTCTGTCTGTTGTCAAACAGCCCTAGTTGATGTCTTCTTGAATATAAGTATAACTACAGATGATAAAAATAGTGCATAGTTTACGACACAGCTTGAAAAAACGTCCTGTGACTAAGTTCATTATCATTAAGATATCTAACATCGATATATTACATTTTTGACAATTTTATTGGTAAACCTGATACTATTCAATTGAATACGTACGTACTTCGCAGGCTTAACTATAATAACTGATACAGGTTTACTGGAAATCCCACACTTGCAATGAAAGGGCAACTTTGCGAGACTTGTTTTCTTTCTTTAATTCTTTATTGTACACAAGAAAATAATGCAACAACAAAGAACTAGCCCATCGCAGTCCACTGCTAGACTAGGTCTCTCCCAATGTTGGGAGGCTTTGGCCTACTGTTTCCACGATGGCCAAACGGGTTGGTACAGGGTTTTATTTCAAGTTTTCCTTCTCTCGCAGTGATATCGTCTGCGTATTGTTCCGTTACAAAGGCGAGCTTAACTGAATATTGAGTTTTCTCCCAGCAAACTTTTGGGGGATTAAAAGTGCAAAAAAAGTGGTAAAAAAACGAGTGTACAACAGCAGAGAATATAAATATAATACAGAAATACTAAGAATAAAAATATCATACATATACAATACATACAGCAGACATCATAATTTTGTATTTCATAGTACTAAATAGAATAATATTATTTTGGAATGTACAGAAAACAGAGCAATTATAACAAGTGATGTCCTTATATGTCCTACATTCCTATATTAATACTATTTAATAAGAGCAATTATTTTAAGACAATCAAACTAGGTCAATAGAGAGCAAGAAAAATTTTACTGATTCCATTGTCTTGAATAAACTCTTTCAGGTTGGGCAGCATCAATTCTCCATTGAACACAATCGCGTCACGTTTACTGAGTGAAAATCAATTCAATGAGGTAATGTTAGCTTCATAAATAGTCACAATCGGGTATAGTTCCTACTTCTTAGTCATTTACATCAATATCTTCGGAATTATTTCAGGTGCGCTCCTGGCTCGACTTAAATCGAAACGTTATAGGTGCATCAGCCTACAATACCGGCATTTCTGGTATTAATACATCTATTAATAACTTGCAATGGTTCGTGCGACGAGAGGCAGAGTACAGAAAGTACTTCGAAACTGGTTATATTGAAGAACTATTCACGACGTCTACGACAACATTAAGACCAACTACGACAACTACTACGACGATACGACCACCTACGACGGTCCCAGGAGATTCAGCCAATATTGCCACCTTCAGCTTCGTAACTTTATTTGTTGCGATTGCTTTCAATCTGGCTTAATATCTGTATTCTAAATAGAAAGCGTTATATTTATTTAATTATATTTGTAAAATAAAATAACAATAAAATAATACGTTTCTTGTGATGGTTTTTAAAATAAAAATTCCTTTGGTTCCTAATGTCCTGAGGTAGCAAAATTTTTCGTTGTACACTGGAAAGAAACACTGTCTACAATAAAAAACAATGTGATGACAATATTACTAGTCATTTTTTTTTTTTTTTTTTTTTATACCACTTAGTTGGCAGACAAGCACACGGCCCACCTGATGGAAAGTAGTTACCGTGGCCTATGGACGTCTGTAACACCAGAGGAGTCACAGTTGCGCTGCCAACCCTGTAAGTACAGAGTTTCTGTGCCGTCAGTAGAAGAAAAATCAGGACAAGCCTTTAGTTTTCCCACTGACGGCACAAATTCTCCAGTGAGCTCTGGCTACCCTACTCACCGCTGGGAACACAACAGGAAGTTATTATAACCGCGGTATTCTGTAGGGCGGAGGTACTTCCCCAGTCGGACTGCTCAATCGGGCGGATATACCGCCGTGTCCTACCTCTACCGATCATGTGTGTAATTAAAGAGATTTACGGTAGTTTTGAAATTTCATAGTAGAGAATGACTGATTCTGGCCAAATATCTCGTATCTTTGCCGTTCACACAGTCAAATTGGAAAAATAGTACCAAAATCAGTTCACTGTTTATTTCTTTTTTGAATTATTTTACCGTTACACCTACCGTTACAGTGTTTCAAAAATGGAACCAGAGTAAATTTTCTATTTAGTTTCTTATTCCAGTGGCTTATTTTCGTAAAATGATTAACTTATGGCTTGAAATATGAGGTCTACTCTAACACGAGTTTTGGCCTAACAGTTCAGTACGCCTAATTCATACCCAACGCACTATTACTAAAATCTCACACTCTTTCGCTTGTAACAACTCGCACGCCACTTGAGGGGTAAATTTACATGGGTATTAATGATGTTATTACTAAGACGTCACGCTGAACCTTTTTTGAATGGCAAAAAGAGGGCAACAGAAGTTGATTTCCTAATATTAGCTTGAATGTTAGCTATAAGTGAAAATATGATAAAATCAAATCCGATTTTAAAGTGCATTACCCAGTAGGGAAATAATCGGTCAAAAAGGATTGATTAGATTGGGGGTTTCTTCAAAAACGTGCATGTGTCATATGCATATTATTTATAGATAATGAATATGTCATTATCATCAAAAGCTAAACTTGTGTCATAAACCACGTTACAGGATAGGAAGATACAGCCGAACTGAGTCATCTCTTTTTCTTTTCAAATCAAAGCCCTATAAAAGTCATTACGGTGACAATTATTACTATGGTTAATATAAGTATTTGTATTTAATTATAAATTTGCGCCGTTTGGGGTCGAGACGCTGGGATCATGGGTCCAAGTGCCCGTCTTTTGTATAAAGACATGTCTAAACGTTTAATTGACGCTACCCGTGACCAGAGGACTGGTTTATTACTAGCGCAAAGGATTGGTATTGCCATTCAACGTGGCAATGCCGCCAGCTTTCTGGCCTCCCAGTAGACATCGATGGGGAGGAATTCTTTGACGCCTGAACCTGCAGGATTGTTTAGATATATATTCTGGTTATTGTTATATATATTTTAATTTAGATAACTTCCGTGTACATTATGTATATTAAATGATATACACAGAGTATTTGTTGGTAACTAGTATCGAGGAATATATATAATTGATGTTAGCTAATTAGGAAACTAAAGCTTGTATTCCACAATGATACTCAGTCCTGAATCTGAATTTAAAACTAGATTTGAGGACAGATTATGTTCTCTTCTATGAAATAGAGTCTTCTATGAAATCGATTCACAATTGACCGTAGTTTTCTGGAATACGAACCAAAGTGCTACAAAATTGTTGAATTATTGTTTTGTAGATATACTATAAAAAACTACTGAGTTTTACATGAAGTTTAATAATTTTTAAGGTATAAGGGCTACTTTGTAAAGTTGCATATTTTTACATTTACATAATGATATCACAGATTTCTACGACAACTAATATGTACTTAGTTAAATATTCTCTCTTTTTTCTCTTTCCCAATACAGTAGGCATTTATAAGTAATAAGTATTTTGATTGAATATTTTGAGAGGAAAAAGCGAATCAACTCAGGCGGGATTTGAATCTGTGATCTTATATACCCTTACAGGAGAAATACCATAAGACGCATGTGTAGAAAAATTTGGTCAGTGGTCAGACTGACCACTTTCAATTGCTATACCAGGTTTCGATTCCCTTTGAGTGCAAAAAATAAATAGTTATATTTCTATTGTTTTAGTATGATTTTACGAAGAAAGTACCTTTCAAAATATATTTGCATTGCGTAAAGTGAGAATTTTTGTTACCAAGAAATTGAATCTTAAGCCTTTAAGATGGCATCCGCACTAATAAGGCAATCAAATGTGATAGAATATAATAACATTTTAAGTGTCATTATGACTCAGATATACGAATCGATATCTATAAAAAAAATCGTCTAGTGGTTGGTCAGACTGACCAAATTTTTCTATACATGCGTCTTGGGGCTACGATCCGTCCGTTTTCAATAGTTAGCCTACTATATGCTTAAAATTTTCTTTCAATAATAAGAATTTATTTACTGATTCTATTGTACTGAATAACTCTCTGAAATTTCAGATTGGGTAGCATCGATTCTACACTGAACACAATAACGTCACGTTTACTGAATGAAAATCAATTCAATGAGGTATAGTTATTATTCATTATCACAATCGGATATATCTCCTTCTTTTTGGCATTTAATCAATATATCCGCACTTGTTTCAGGTGCGCTCTTGGCTAGTAGTCAATTTAGATGCTATCGGTGTACCAGCTTTCACTGCAGGCATTTCTGGTATTACTACATCTATAGGTAACTTGCAATGGTTCATGCGGCGAGAGCCTGAGTATAGGAAGTACTTCGAAACTGGCTATACAGAAGAAGTATTTACAACGTCTACGACGACAGTACGACCGTCTGCTACAACTACAACGACACAAGCACTGACGACGGTCCCAGGAGGTTCAGCTAGTATTGCTACTTTTAGTTTCGTAACTTTATTCGTTACGATTGCTTTCAATCTAGCTTAAAATTGGCAGTCAGACTGTGAGGAGGTAGGACACGGCGGTATTTCCGCCCAATTGAGCAGTCCGACTGGGGAAGTACCTCCGCCCTACAGAATACCGCGGTTATAATAACTTCGTGTTGTGTTCCCGGCGGTGAGTAGGGTAGCCAGAGCTCACTGGAGAATTTGTGTTGTCAGTGGGATGACTAAAGGCTTGTCCTGCTTAGTCCTCTACACTGACGGCACAGAAACTATGTGCTTACAGGGTCGGTAGCGCGAGTGTGGCTCCTCTGGTGTTACACACGTTCATAGGCCACGGTAACCACTTTCCAACAAGTGGGCCGTGCGCTTGTCTGCCAGCTAAGTGGTATAAAAATAAAAAGTCCAAAAATGACACTGTGTATTTATTTATACTAAAATACATACACAAAATCATGCCTGTCACCCATGGTAGGCAGAGATCATGAATCTCAATTTGCCACGTTCCTGACATACTACTCTCGCTTCATTCACTCTCATTTCATTCTTTGTGCATGATCGTCGGTTTAGGGTACTCCTGACCTACCCCTTTTTTTAAACTTGCCTGATTTGGTCCAGGTATGTGCGCCTAGGTCTGCCCCTTCCGACGGTACCATCCACACTCTCCTCATACACCTATTTCGTTAGACTTCTTGCATTCATTATCTCAACATGACCGAACCATCTTAACATTCCTCTCTCAATTCTCATCACTACATCTTCAATCACTCCACATCGCTCTATTATATATTATAAATTAATCTCGCTATATTAAAATAATTAACATAAAAATGAAATACAACGCGTCATATTGTTATTGAAATAGAATTTCCTTTTATTATTAATAAATATGAATCGAAATTCGAACCTTTGCAGATGCGTAGAGATATTGCTTCCTTGGCTGTATTTTACCATCTCTACCATGGTGAGTGTTCTGATGAGCTCTTCCAACTAATCCCACCATCACCTTTCCTACATAGGACAATATGTGCAGGCCTTAGATATCACCCTCACACTGTGCAGAATATATGAACAAGAACCAAGCGGTTCGGAGCCTCTTTTCTTCGCCGCACCACCGAGACCTGGAATTCATTACCAGCACACTTGTTTTCTTCTTCCTACAGTCCCGGGGTCTTTAAGCGAGGCGTGAAAAAGCATCTGATGAGGCCGCCAAGCTGAGTGCCACCATTGTAATTGTAACACTTAGTGTCTGTAATGGTGACTCTCTTTCCTGAGACTGCCTTCAGCATACCATCAGGCGAGGTGAAATCAAGTTGGCGTGTTCTATATAAAAAAACTGTATTCAGAGTATACCTCGAAGAATTACCACAATAATGGTAATATGCACCTCAAAAACAAGCTATATGACGGTCATATAGCTTGTTTAAAGAGTAGTAATGGTATGCCATTACTACTATTTTTTATATGCTTTATTAATGGCAATTTATTTTTATTAACATATACGACTGACTAGCTACTACCACTTTGAGCACCCGCTTGGAATTTTGATCCCAAATTGTCTATGTATTATTTCATTATTTCAAACTATATACTTTCAATGTTTCAAATTTCAATCTGATCTTTGAGCCGTTAGAGCGTGATTGAATAAGAAATTTCCAATAAAGTCACATACTTCCACATTTATAATATCAGTAGGTTTTTTTTATACCACATATGTGGCAGACAAGAGCACGGCCCACCTGATGGAAAGTGGTTACCGTGGCCTATGGACGTGTGTAACACCAGAGAAGCCACACTCGCGCTGCCGACCCAAAGATAGTAGGATAATGGAGGTGTTTATTTTACGCGTGTGTAGATTTTACTTATAGTTAGATAGGAGTTTTCGGAGTGGGCACAGGATTTTCAAGCGGGGTTGGAAGGTGGGTAGTAATGCACATTAAAGCCGTGCTTATAAATCACGTAAAGATACAAACGAAACCCAATACATGAGGAGGTAGGACACGACGGTATTTCCGCCCAATTGAGCAGTCCGACTGGGGAAGTACCTCCGCCCTACAGAATACCGCGGTTATAATAACTTCGTGTTGTGTTCCCGGCGGTGAGTAGGGTAGCCAGAGCTCACTGGAGAGTTTTTGTGCTGTAAGTGGGATGACCAAAGGCTTGTCCTGCTTTGTCCTCTACACTGACGGCACAAAATTTCTGTTCTTACAGGGTCGACAGCACGGATGTGACTCCAATGGTGTTACACACGTTCATAGGTCATGGTAACCACTTTCTGTCAGGTGGGCCGTGTGCTTGTCTACCACCTAAGTTGAATAAAAAAAAAACCCGAATTCCGAGGTGAAAGACTCGAATTTAACCAGGAACAACACAAAGGTGATGATGAACTAAATTAGATGGTTGTATAGGACAGTTTTAAATTCTCAATACCTCAGTGCTCAGTAGTCAGAGCATTTCTCCTGTGAAGGATTGATCGTGAGTTCAAATCGTTCTGAACAGTAAATTTTTCCCATCTAAATCGATTTGAATAGTTAGCATATTAATAATGACTTCATGAAATAGAGATCACAAACAAATAGATCCGGCACTGGATTTTCGACTGCCCTTTTTTTTTTTTTTTTTACCCCGGAAACGGGGAGGCGCTCCAGGCGCGCCACCGCCGCGGCCTGCTTCTGCCAGGGTGACAGGCGGCTCCACCTGTCACCCCCAGGCCGGCGCTCATGGGGGGCGAAGGTCGTTCATCGACCTCTGACGCCCGAGTTGCCTTCGTACGCGGGCAGCTTGGCTTGCGATCCTTCGTCGCTCCCGCTGCCGCTCCCGCCCCGCGGATTTTCGACTGCCTAGGTGGAACTGTGATACATGCATGCCAGGTCCACTTGGAAGAAATTCATTCTGTGATCTTCATGCTTTCATTAAATATTAATTAAATTGTATTAAAAAGTAATCATAAATATCAACAAATTAAACCGGCACTTCACGGAATTTGTTGTTACATATATTAAAAACACACTTTTTTTTTACGTGCGCAAAATCCCCACGGATACCTCCCCACCGGAGCCGGTGGAGGAGGTTATGTCAGACTCGAAACGACTAAAACGCACGCCGCCTGTGGGTCGTTTTGGTTGCCGAAGGTGAGGTTGACAGGCATATCCCTCGCACCCCGGCCGACCCAGGGCTATCTCTCACGATCTGGCCCTCTTCTCGGAACAACAAAACAAAAACACATTTGTAATTTTTGCACAGTGTAAAATGTACAAGTGTGTGTATATTGCCTGATTTGTTGATACACGTATTGGTGTTTCAGCAAATCAGACAGATTCAAATACGTTATTTGAATATTAATCAATTACAGGCATATTTGGTTCAAAGGGGTAATGCGGATTTCGAAGTATGCTACGGGAAATACCGCACAGGACGGCTAGAAAATCATACGTATTTTCTTTTTATTATTTACACAATTTCCTATTGTTTACACGAATATTACAAAGTTTAAAGCATCATTTTTATTGTGATATATTTTATCACTTGATATTATATTTGTTACAATCTACAAAGAATCAATAATTGCTGATGATAATCTTTCATAATTATGATAATGTTATCATTATTCATTTTTAAAACTGTTCATATAATATTATGTGACTATATTTTGATCGAATGGTTCCAATATACATGAGGAAACGAATTAACGTCCACTGCCATAATAATAATAGTTTTGTTAAATTAGATAATCCAGCCTACATACCTTAAGACTTCTCCTCACCCTTCAATGCTCTGTAGCTAATGTTCCTACCAGTCATTGCAGTATACAGGGTGAATCTGGAGAATTCGTACTGTCAGTAAGAAGACTAAAGGCTTGTCCTGCTTTGTCTTCTACACTGACGGTACAGAAACTCTGTGCTTACAGGATTGGCAGCGCGAGTGTGGTGTTACATACGTCCATAGGCCACGGTAACCACTTTCCATCAGGTGGGCCTAGTGCTTGTATGTCACCTAAGTGGTATAAAAAAAAACTTTGAAAAGGGCTTGGATGGCCAAATCCGAAATAAGTAATAGCGAAAAATGCTCAAGGGAGGCACGAGCTCGATTTCACTTTTAATTTCGTTCTAATTTCAAATTACTTTTTCTTATAGTATATAAAAATTAAATTTATTTTGTTAATTAGATGAGCTTTTCCTTTAGTTTGCCGTATATCATTTCTATGCAGAATTTGATCCTTGACAGCGACACTATCATATAATGTAATAATAAAGGATGTGTTTTTTTTTTCAAATTCAATGTGTCTGGTTTCCAGCTAGGATTATTGTTTTTTTTTAGATTTGGTCATCAATTCCCTTTAGAATAATTCGCTCTGTATAAAACACTAGCTAAAGCCCGCCCGCATGGATGTCGAGTATGGAGAATTGGTTCATATCTCTGGTTCTATACTTACGTAAGATTTTAAGCCTGACCAAGAACTTTCTAACAAAAACCGCATCCAAATCAGTTCAGTTGTTTATATGTCCATCGCGAACATAACGTGTAACAAACAAGAATAAAAAGAAATTATGTTCAGAATTTATATTACACTATTTTACAATTTTTATTTGCAAATGTTTGTTTGCGATAGACACAAAACTGGATGGATACTATTGAACAGATTTTGACACGATTTTTTGTTAGAAAGGTCTTGGTCAGACTTAAAATTCTACATTTGTTTAAGAGATCCATGCGGGCGGAGTAGCAGTTGGAAGGCTAGTCGTTAATATTACAAATTCTAAGTATTATTTTATCCACCTATAATGTACAAATATGACTGCATTACAATTATATTATAATAGTATAGAATGCTCTATAAAATTCTACGGAATTTTCGCATGTAAAAAAAGAGGGGTTCAATCATAACTTTATTGATTTTGATTGAAATAAGGGAGTTCCACAGGGTTCGAGATTTGGGCTATTTTTATCTTCTTTCTAAATTTATTATAAAACTGTAGAGAGGTCAATTCTGTACATTGAATATATATTCAAAATTAATATTGGAGGATGATTGGTGATCGATACTAATGCCAAAAATGCAATCAGTAAATTTTTTGTCTGTGTGTCTCTCTGTATGAATGCACACATATGGGTCAAATCCATACTCCTGGGCAGGTTATAGGCTACATAACATAATGCTAAGACACAAAGGAGCCGAGCAGTGACCATAAATTTGAAGTAAGTTCGATGAAATTGCGCTAAACGTACTTGATAAAAGTGAAGTGTTTGTGGCTTAGTGGGACTGTATTAGAGTTCAACGTCAGATCTGGCCAAATTTTTAATTGTATTTTACAGTTTTTATTTATTATACTAATTTTGATTCAATTTAATTTTAAAATTAAATTGTTTTAATATTTTATAATAATTAAAAGTCTTCGTATTAACAATTTTATCCCAATTTAAGGTCCAGTTTTGCGTAATAGATAGCGTTTTAATAAAGAAACGTGACTTCGTAGATAGACACTAACAATTTGTAAATATATAAACAAGGAAAGTGATCAAGCCACATTCGCAGTGAGAACACGATGGAATTACAAGATTTCAGTCAGGCAGGTATATTAGCTCTTCAGAAGCTGTGTGGCGGATTTTGAGTTTCAATATTCACGAAAGATATCCCGTGACACATTTGGTTGTTCATCTTGAAGGCGACCAGCGAATATATTTTAATGCAGAAAATGTTATAGAACGATTAGAGAACCCCAAACAAACATCTTTACTGGCATACTTTCGACTTTGCCAAACTGATAATTTTGCGAAAACTACGTACGTGGAAGTTCCATCATATTATGCTTACGATGAACAGTGTGGTTCTTTTAACCGTAGACACCCTGGCAGATCAGTAAATGGCGAACCAGGTATCTTCAAAGAACATGTTCTCGGTAGGGTGTATACGGTCCATCCAAACAATGCTGAATATTTCTATTTTACATATACTCGTACTGTATATGTACATATACAGTACGAGAAACAACATCATTTATAGATTTAAGAACAGTAAACGGAATTGTATATCCTACTTATCTGAATTACTAACTTTAGTTGATTCCTGTATTAGTGATAATCTTTGACGTCTACGCCATTTATTAGTCACTTTAATGATGGCATTTTGTAATTTTCCAGATGCTGCATAATTAGGGGAAAATTCAAGGAAAAGCTTGCGGAGGATTTCCTTTAAAATATATCTCATAATAAGGTAGGCGCAACAAATGAAAGTTTAAGTGACTTTGCATAAATCAGTGCGTATTATCTATTTGAGAGGAGTTAACAGCAGTAACAGGTTAATCACTCAGTGAATATGGTATGCCGATACCAAACACAATTAGAGAGCGTATTGATAGAGAATACTTTTCAGGAATTAGTTATAACTCAATGGATCTGCCGAAAGTTTTAGAAAATGAGGTCTCCATTATGACTCTGGAACGACGTTCAATATATGACCGTGTCTGTGAAAGACTTAGAAATCATACGGGAACAAATTGGTTTTTAGATGCACCCGGAGGAACCGGGAAAACATTTTTAATTAATTTAATAATTAATTTAATAATACTGGGAGGTAAAACTGCTGACACTGTTAAAAATACCCATCGACTTAAATTGCATGGAAAGTCCAACCAGTAGTATTTTTTTGAAATAGGTTATTTTTGATGTTTGATGTCATGAGTTCAACTTCATCTGAATACTGTATATTTTTAATTATATTTCGTCATTTTATTCTTCAGATATAACCATGTAGTCCTTTTAGCCTACAAGGCAGATGTCGCACGTTTTTAAAGAAATCGATAATTCAATCGATTACACTTTCATACTTTTTTTTTCTTTTACATCGCCACCCTACGGCCACCGCCGCTAGCTGTCATTCTTTTTTCGTGCGAGGCAGCGTGCGCACGCGCCATTTTAGTTAAGAAAAATACGTACCTACATTAATTTAAAATCAAATTTTTTTTTTACCATGCCTAAAAGAAAGCGGGATGATAAAATTGAACGATATCGTCGGAAAATTCAAAGACTGGAACAAAAGTCACAACGGCGACGTCATCGAAGGATTGTTTCGTCGTCAGATTCGGAGCAAAAATCAGGTAAATTACTTGATTAATTAATAATTTGCGTACGGAATGTACGTACTCATTTTTACCTAGAGGTCGACCGTGGGTCGTCACATTGGTATTTTGCACCTGGAGGTCGACCGCGGGTCGTCACGATGGTAGCTAATAGAGCCTGGAGGTTAACCGTGGGTTATCACGATGGCATTTTATCTTGTTTGAACCATATGGGGTTTAAACATAATGTTCCTTCTGGAACATTTGCCCGATTTATTTATATCCTACCCTCAATAAAGCGGTCAAATTTTTCGCTTTCTTTGAGGAGCCGACAACGAACGAGGTCGTTCAAGTTGATGTGGAGGTAGACGCCCTACACAATGACAACTCGGCATATGACTCAACCACGTCAGGTGAACCCATGGACGTATCCGTATTAGATCCCAAAATACTGTCCGCCTTAGGCGAAACTACGCCAGAAGTACCGAAGTTCGGTCCCAAAATTCACGAGAATCTAGCTCGGCTTTGGCAGCCTATATTACGCAAGGGGCTGAATAAGGAAACTAAGGATAAACTGTACAAGGAGTAGGTACTTAGTTCCTGAAAACTGTGCTCTTTTGAGAGCACCTGTACTCAATCCCGAAATATCAGCCGCCGTGCCGGACGCATCCCGAACGCGCGACAAAAGGATTGAAGGGGTCCAGCAGCTGGGTGTGACAGCCATCAACAAAGGACTAGGTCTACTTTTAGATGGCGGATCGAACAGGTTGGAAGTCATCAAATATATGAGTGACGGTTGCCGTTTGCTGTGCGACCTCCATTTCTTAGAAGGTGAGGCAAGAAAGAAGTTCGTCACACCGGGCCTGGATAAATCCTTCTTGAATGTAATTCAAGATGTTGAACGCGACGACATGCTTTTCGGCATCAAGTTGTCAGACCAAATAAAAGCTTCCAAGATTATCGAAAAACATGGCTTACAGATAAAGAAACCTGTCCCAACGCCCAAGCCGAATTCTTTATCTCAATCCCAGCCGTCATCTAGCCGCTCACGCTCGTCGGGAAACTGGATGGGCCCTCCTCGCTACTCCTCGAGGGGAGGAAAGGGGGGGGCGAAGAGAGGCGGGCCAGCGAACCGAGGCAGGTTCCTGGCAGCCCCAGCCCAGACGAAGTCATCGTCAGGCCAAGCCAAACAACGTGTCACCAATCAACAGCAATAAAGGTACTTCATGCTGGTAGAATTAGCTTCTGCCATAACTGTTGGTTACATGTTACCGATAATCCGGTTATTTTAGAGTGGATATCCAATGGATATCCTATACCATTCGATAAGAAAGTAGTGCAACCATTTCCCCCCCGTAATCAGTTCTCTGCTAGTGACGAGCAGGACATGTCTTTAGCCATAGATAATCTTTTAGACTTAGGCGCCATTTCAATCTGTAATCGTACTGACGGCGATTTCTTATCTCAAATCTTTTTAGCGCCTAAACCAAACGGGGGTAAAAGGTTTATTTTGAACCTCAAAGGTTTAAACAAGTTTGTCACTAAAACTCATTTTAAGATGGAGGACCATAGGACAGCGTCTAAGCTCATACCACAAGACGGTTGCTTAGCCACGGTGGACTTAAAGGAAGCCTACCTCTTGGTACCTATTCGGCATCAAGATCGTAAGTATTTACGTTTTGAATTCAAAGAAACGGAGTATGAGTTTAATGCCATGCCCTACGGTCTATCCGATGCCCCGAGAGTCTTCACAAAATTGATGAAAGAAGTGATTACGTTCTTGAGAAGCAAAGGTTATAAGTCTGTCATATATTTAGATGACATACTTTGTATAGGTGACACTCTCGAAGAATGTTATACTAACGTTAAGGAGACCTGTCAATTGCTCGAATGTTTAGGGTTCATAATTAATTACGAAAAAAGTGTACCGAAACCACAAAAAATATGTCGTTTTTTAGGTTTCTTATTCAATACAGTCAATTTAACCCTTAGTCTACCGCCTCACAAAGTCAATAACATATCAAATTTATTACGGAAATTTTATGCGTTTGCCCAGATGTACAATTAGAGATTTTTCACAACTAATTGGGGTTCTAATAGCGGCATGCCCAGCCAATAAGTATAGCTGGCTGTATACTAAATCGCTAGAACAGCATAAGTTCCTTGCTCTTCAAGAACACGGAAACTTCGAGGCTAAAATAAATATTCCCCAATCTATTTTACCCGACTTGCAGTGGTGGCAACAAAACTTAACGTCTTGCAACCCTATGCGACCACAAGATTTTTTTAAGCTAGAGATTTACACAGACGCCTCTAGGACGGGCTGGGGTGCTTTCTGTCAAGGCAACCGCGCCAATGGAGGGTGGAAGGACGAAGAATCGTCTTACCATATAAATTACTTGGAGTTACTTGCCATCCTAATGGCTTTGAAATGTTTTGCAAAAGAAGTTTCTAATTGCTCTATTTTGCTCAGGGTAGACAACACAACAGCGATTAGTTACATCAACCGAATGGGGGGAGTACAGTTTCCACACCTCAACGACCTAACAAAGGTAATTTGGCAATGGTGTGAGAAGCGAAAGATTTACCTCTTCGCGTCGTATATTAACACACGCGATAATATAGAAGCTGACGAGGAATCTCGAAAGATAAATATCGACACAGAATGGGAACTATGTGATTGGGCTTTCCATAAAGTGGTTCATAGTTTGGGTCAACCAGCACTAGACTTGTTCGCTTCACGCACCAACGCCAAATGCGATTGATGCATTTACTATCGACTGGCGTCACGAATTCTTCTACGCATTCCCCCCATTCTCCCTAATTTTGAAATGTATCAGGAAAATCTTTGACGACGAAGCCACTGGCATTTTGATCTTTCCACACTGGCCGGGACAAGGCTGGTTTCCTCTTCTCAAGAAAATGTTGAGATCGGAAATTATATATTTCAAACCTAACAGAGGCCTTCTATGCTCACGTCTCAGGACACTGCACCCGCTGCACGGCAGCCTTACCCTGGGGGCCGCGACGCTCTCAGTCTCGCGTTCATGAGACGCGAGACCTCGGACGTAGCCTTGGATTTGATGTTAGCCTCAATATCTGCAAGCACACTAAAACAGTATTCCGTGACATACAAACTATGGTGGCAGTTTTGCAACGACAAAAATTTAAATTTTTTCTATGTTACCGTAGCATCCGTTATCACTTTTTTGGTCGATCTCTTTAATAAAGGTGCTTCATATGGCACTATTAATAGCCACCGATCTGCCCTAACATTACTCCTGGGGAATAACGTAGGGTCAGATGAACTAATGAAGCGGTTACTGAAAGGCATTTATAAGAAAAAGCCTTCGCGCCCTAAGTATACGTGTACTTGGGACCCCCAGGTGGTTTTACATCACGTATCAAATTGGTACCCTAATACCAATATTACGCTAGAAAAGCTAACTAAAAAGCTTACTATCTTATTGGCTTTGTGCACCGGGCATCGAGTCCAGACTCTGTCCCTTATAAATATAAAAAATATTAGGCAATCTCCCTCTGGGTTAAGCCAACCACTGCTATTCCTACCGTATTTTGTAGGTAATCCGGCCATTTGTGCAGCGAAAACACTCGACGACTATCGCGAGGCCACCGCGGGGTTGCGCCCCGCCGGTATGGACAATCTTCTCTTGACATTTAAGAGGCCCTATAGGAAAGCCACCTCTCAAACGATTGCTCGCTGGATCAACAGACACTAGCGGAGAGTGGCGTGGACGTGACGGTGTTTGGGGCGCATAGCACGCGTCACGCCTCCACCTCCGCGGCAGCCTTCGCTGGTGTCTCGGTAGATACGATCAGCAGGACGGCTGGCTGGTCAAATTCGTCATCAGCCTTCGCCAGATTCTACAATCGCCCTTTAACTGATCAAGGTATCTTTGCGAGGACCGTATGCTCGATTGATCACATCGATGATACTTAATTGTGATAAATTATTATTATGAACCTAATTTAAGAACATTTGTGAGACTTTTTGTTATTATAAGAGGTACAATACAAGTTGTTATTTTGTTTTTTCTAATGATAATCATAAATAAAAACAGACATTTGTTACTGATACAGTATACCTATATTTTATTTCATTTACAAAATCATAGGTACTTACCCAATACTTAACTTATACTCTAAACATCTACATGGTTATATCTGAAGAATAAAATGACGAAATATAATATAAGATCAAACGAACTTCTGGAAGTGAAGTTCGATCAATATTATATGAGTCATTTTATTCGAAGATATAGCAACCCACCCACTCCAATCAGCAGTATCAAAGTTTATTAACTCTAAAGAATGACAGCTAGCGGCGGTGGCCGTAGGGTGGCGATGTAAAAGAAAAAAAAAGTATGAAAGTGTAATCGATTGAATTATCGATTTCTTTAAAAACGTGCGACATCTGCCTTGTAGGCTAAAAGGACTACATGGTTATATCTTCGAATAAAATGACTCATATAATATTGATCGAACTTCACTTCCAGAAGTTCGTTTGATCTTATATTAAAACTTTTTGATGGTTGAGAAATTTCTCAAATGATTTAGGCATATTCTGTTACACATCAAGCCCTATAAATTAAGTATTAATAATTATTAATGAAATTAAATTTTCATTCAGAAAGGATTCATTTGGAAAAGTGGAACTGATTAAAAATAGCACTAATGGGCGGGCAGCGGAAGTTCTTAATAATATCTACTTTAAGACGTGATACGATATCGTCGTGATTGAGATACTGGCAGCTAGGCAAATATAACAAAACCAATTTATGTGATTCAGATAAAAATAGCACTAACAAATTAATGACTTAATTACTGATAAAGGTAACCAATTACCAGGGGAAGTATCTGGGGAGACAGATTCGTCAGCTAAGCAGAGAAGGGCCCTTACACATACAACGGAGGAATTCATGAGCCGCACGATGGAAAAACATAATCTGAGTCGAAACGCCATCGACACGACAGAAGAAGAAGAAGATTTAGCGTTTGAAAAATAGTGTTATTTTTAGACGTTGTTGCATAGTGAAAGAATCTAAATGCCCGGTTAATGGCAATAGGCTCGCCACCTATTACATTGGGGCTAAAACATAAACTGGCGAAATGTGGGTGCTAGCACCTCTACCTACCCCTTCGGGGATATAGGCGTGAGTTTATGTTATGTAGACGAAATTACTGATACTCCGTCTAACCCCTCCAGGTAAGGTATGGGATGATGGGACACCCCTTAGTGAGAAGGACTGATGACCTGAAAAAGCTGACTTAGACAAGTTCCGCAAGGCGGAGGATCGAAAACAATGGTGCAAATCGGGAGAGGCATATGCCCAGAAGTGAGCATATTGCATTCGAATTGTTTAACTAATTGATTAGACTATAACTAATAAACTATGACACTCGTGTAACCTAAATGACTTTCGTTACATTTCTTTTCATTATCTTTTTAACTACTTTAATAGCACATATAATTGCTGTTATCGCTCATTTTCTTTATCCGTACTATATTAATTTTGATAAGATATAAATTGATATTTAGATTAACTATTAGTAAATGTAATAAATCAAAGCCATTGCAAAGTTTTAACTTAGTATAGAACCAGTGCAACGATGGTAAGTACCTTGTTAAAATTAATAGATAGAAAATAACAAATATATAAAAAGGAATTTATTCTATATACATATAATACTAAAAATAAATAATAAAATTAAAACTAAAAGACCTATTAACTACACAAAGAATTCCAAAAGTTGATGTCAAGAGAAATCTCAAGGATCGCGAGCATGATGTAATGGTAAAATGGCAGTGGTCCCATAGCCAAATTTATTTGAGTATTAGTTTGACCCTCGCATGAGATTATTATATATAGTATTTAAACTTGATATAATATCTCAGTGTATTTTACACAAACAATAATGTGTAAAATACACTGAGATATTATATCAAGTTTTTATACTTTGTTGTATCCTTGTGATTGAAGCATAACTCTTAGGATGGAACAATACTTTAAAATATCTATCCAAGTTATACCTAGATTAGATGATTACTGTATTTGTGTAATTCTTTTTGTCCGAGTTAATGGCTAGGTGTATTTAAATTTTAGTGGCCCAAAACTTGACTACAGCAATTTTATACATTTGTAAAATTGAAATAGTATTAAAAGTTGCCATATTTTCAGGCGTTCCGCTGGTTTCACCTCTTTTTTGGGGTGCTGTTCATCGAGGGCTATCTGACCTTCAGCCCTATTCCGGAGGAAAACTGGGATAACGAATGGATCAAGTACAACGAGCTACTTAGTGATCCTAACTACCGCCTCCCCACTACAACGCGTCCTAGTCATTACAAAGTCAAATTAACTCCTTTCTTTGAAAATGTTCCTACAAACAATCATAATGCAGAACCATTTACGTTTGATGGTGAAGTGGCCATTACTATATTTGCTACACAAGAAAATGTCAAAGAAATCGTGCTTCACTGCAACGATATGACAATTTTGGAATTATCGGTAACTCTTTCCACTTCAACAGAAAATTTAGTCACAAATACCGATTTCCCTTGCCTTATGCCTTGGAGTTTCTTGAAAATAAATTTAAATACAGCTTTGGATACAGACAAAGAATATATAATTAAAAGCAAATTTAAAGGAAGATTGCAAAATAACATGCGAGGTTTCTACAGGAGTTGGTACATTGACAGCACCGGCAAAAGGAGGTAAAGATTAATTATAGAATATTTCTATGTTATGGTTACTCTTCTGATCATGAGTTCGTGAGTTAGCAGTGTGCCCAGCATCTGATATTAAGCGAACAGTAACTTTATGGTGATCATAAAACTACGCCACCAGACGATCAGAATTATATAATAAACGTTATTTCTTTCGATCTTGAAGAGCCTATCTAGGGACGGAAGAAAATAACCGGTTATGACTAATCAGCCCCTTGCTATTTTACCAACCAATTGTATAAAGACTTAAAGGCGTTATACTCCACAATTAATATTATTATGGTACATATTGATCAACTTATTCTTACTTTAAACAAAATATATAAATTCTAAATATAACATTCTGATTTCTGGTCCCATCATTTAATTAATCCTTTCTTCTGAATTATAGATGGATGGCCACCACCCAGTTCCAACCCGGACATGCACGTCAAGCATTTCCTTGCTATGACGAACCCGGCTATAAGGCTCGTTTTGATATCACTATAATCAGGGAGGAAGACTTCAGCCCGACGCTTTCAAATATGCCTATAAAAAGTACTGATGTGTAAGTATCTACACCAAAATATACTTTACATAACATAACATAACATAAAATAAACTCACGCCTATGTCCCCGAAGGGGTAGAAAGAGGTGCTAGCACCCACATTTTGCCAGTTTATGTTTAGGTCCCAATATAGGTGGCGAGCCTATTGCCATTAACCGGGCACTTATAAGCCTGCGATAAATACACACATAACTTCGAAAAGCATCGAAAAGTCATAGGTGTGTGCCATGGTAAACCTGGGATCGAACCCGAGACCTCGTCTCAGCAGTCCATTAGCCATATCACTAGGCTACCGCGGTTACTTTAGTGTTCCTCCAAACATAGTAAGACCACCGTGTGCATTTTAATCTGAGTGTCTCATTTTTCTTATAGTTGAAATAATTTAATAGGTGTATTATGACAGTTGTAGTCTAGGGTTGGCCTTCACATTTCATTGTGAGTATAATCGATTCTGGTTATAAATCATTAATTGGAGTGTTGCCAAAATGTAACTTATGTAATATTTCACGTTACTTTCGATCCGTATTGCAAAAGGCGGTAGGTTGCAGCGGTGAGTTTTGAGAATATCGGGTGAAACCGATCAAGTTAAAAAAAAAGGATAATAATACCTATATTTTCCTCCCTCTTTTCTGGGACTTTGCCTTCAGCTTACCATCAGGCAAGGCGAAGTCCAATTGACGTGTCCTATAAAAAAAAAAAAAAAAAAAAAATATGTGCCACACTCAATATGTGTAGCAAATTCCACAAAGCACCATCATTCAAACATCCCTAAATAATTACCTTGTCTAATTATTATTATTTATTCACTTTTTGTGCTACGTTCGCTTTAAAAAACTTGTGTGAAATAAAAGTGACACGGCAAAAGTAACTTCGAAGTAACATTTTGAATTATATAACACAGAAATAATATAAGAAGGCCAGAAGTAACGCAAATTATAACCAAAGTTACATTCTGGCAACGCTGACCATAAACGTAATGTGAGTACATATGATTAAAACGTAACAACCAAGGATAGTACAGTCACAGCACTAAAATTAAAAAACAAAAGCGATAAAACGTAGCTGTCTTACATAGTCTCGCAGAAATAAAAATATCACCACGTCAAACTATAAATCACGTCATAGCTAAAATTACTTGTAGTAATTTAAACTGATATCTGTCACACTTTTTTTTTAAACGCACTATTATAAATTATGTCGTATTTAAAAATTGTAATGGACTGCTGAGACGAGGTCTCGGGTTCGATCCCAGGTTTACCATGGCACACACCAATGACTTTTCGATGCTTTTCGAAGTTATGTGTATATTTATCGCAGGTTTATAAGTGCCCGGTTAATGGCAATAGGCTCGCCACCTATTACATTGGGACCTAAACATAAACAGGCGAAATGTGGGTGCTAGCACCTCTGCCTACCCCTTCGGGGATATAGGCGTGAGTTTATGTTATGTTATGTTATGTTATGTTAACTTAAATTATAATAGTTTTATGTTTCGTTCTAATCGTACCACTTTACTTTCTATGACTTAGGGAATCTTCATAATGCACCTATTAAATGATTTCAACTATAAAATATTAGTTGGTTAACTCAAGTATTCAGGGTTTAAATAGTTTAAAGACCTAGTATAAATTATAGTATATGCATACCTAGTATAGTATAAGCATAATTACATTTAAGTAATGTAATTATGCATATACTATACTCCCTAAGTTAAGTGCGGTTAGCAATGTGCTAGTGATACTATTGCTAATCTTATCACCAAAAATCTTGTGTGTGCGTGCTTGTCTTCTACATTTGTGGCAAAAGGATCATTACAGTTTTAGGACAGTACAATAAGTACCTATTTATTACGATGGTACATTAACAAAATAAATCATAGCATCTAGGAAATAATTACAGGTCTTACTACCAAATCAAAAAGTTAATTGTAACTATACACGTTTATATAATGCATTAATGAAGCGGGGCACGAAAATCATTTTTGAATTTTGAACGATTTTGCCAAAATATGTGAATGCAGTTCAAAATATCTTAACAAGTTTGGGAAGGCCTCCTAAGAATATTTTGCTGTAACTATAAAAGTTAATGTGCTCTGCCCTTACTAGCCCGTTTCAAAAATACATCCTGTATATTAAGATTTTTCTATAGCCAGTTCCATTGAGTTAAAAAGTTCAAACCGTTTTCAATTCAATGTGTGCTGTAAGCATATTAAGTAGCCAAATAATATATTTAGTTATGACATTTAAACTATATTTAGACATTTAGCTAAAACTTAATTTAGCGCTAACGTGTAAATAACAATCAATAGAATTATTACATAACTAGTAGTTCTGTGAACAGTAGACCATGCGAGCACCCTTAGCCACATTTTTCACATTTTTTTTTTAATGATGTCCTTGATCTTTCAGCCAGCACTCATTTTCGCTCTATAAATAAGACGACATCAAACTTTCACCATTTTCTCTCCCATATTCCTTTCTATTAAAAAAACTTAAATTAAAGTACATGTGCGCCAAGTATGTTGAAATTCGGTTAAGAAATGCACCATCTAGACCGGAACTGACAAACATACTGACATAGATACGGACAAAATCAACATCGCTCGCCTTGTCAAAACGGCGACTCTCGATTGCTTCACTCTCTTGGTCAACCATTGCTTAACTAACCAGCTGTGAACGTGATTTGGGAAATTGGTGGAATTGATGCTAAAAGCACATTAATACACAGCTCCTGAGATACCTTGAGGGAAACGATCTACTGAGCGATCGACAGTACGGCTTTCGCCACCGTCGCTCTACCGATGACCTTCTTGTGTATCTCACAAACCGGTGGGCGCAGGCCATCGAGAGTCGGAGTGAGGCACTAGCGGTCAGCCTTGATATAGCGAAGGCCTTCGATCGGGTCTGGCACAAAGGTCTTCTTGCGAAGTTGCCATATTATGGACTCCCCGAGGGACTGTGCGAATGGATCTCCAGTTTTTTGTCCAACAGAAGCATCCAAGCCGTCGTCGACGGCAGCTGCTCGGACCGCATGAACATAAACGCTGGTGTCCCACAAGGCTCCGTGTTGTCGCCGACGCTGTTTCTGCTGCATATCAATGACATGCTGTCTGATGGCTCCATTCATTGCTATGCGGACGATAGTACCGGAGACACGTGTTACACGGGCCGTGCAAATATCCCTCAGTCCGAGGTGGAGAAGAGTCGCGAACAACTTGTGTCCGAAATTGAGACTACTGTCTCTGGAGTATCCGATTAGGGACGACTAAACCTAGTCCAATTCAACCCCACTAAGACACAAGTATGTGTATTCACCGCTAAGAAAACCCCATTCATTGTGGCGCCGCAATTCCTGGGCACACCGCTTACCATCTCCTCGAGTTTCGGGATCCTTGGTGTCGATATCTCCAGTGACGTCCAATACCGAAATCGTTTGCAGGACAAGGTTAAGTTGGCATCAATAAAACTCAGAGTGCTCAACAGGGCGAAGCAGTACTTCACTGCGGGACAGCAACTCCTTCTTTATAAAGCACAGGTCCGGCCTCACATGGAGTACTGCTGTCATCTTTTTGCTGGAGCACCTGCATACCAGCTTGACCCCTTCGACTCAATGCAAAGCTGAGGCTGGTTGACAATCCCATACTCACAGGTAGTGTGGAACCTCTTAGCCTTAGGAGGGATTTTGCCTCACTGTGTGTGTTCTACCGCCTATACAATGGTTTGTGCTCAGATGAATTGTTTGACATGATGCCCGTAGCTACATTCTATCATCGCACCTCTCGCCATAGGCAGGGAATTCATCCTCACACATTGCAACCTGAGACGGTGCGCACTGTGCGGTATGAAAGAAACTTCATCCCACGCACACTCAAGCTGTGGAATGACCTCCCTGCTACGGTTTTCCCAAGCGCCTACAATATGGGGTTCTTCAAGAGGGGCATCAGAAGGTTTCTTCATGTCGGCAGCGCGTGTGTGACACCCCTGGTGTTGCATACGTCCATAGGCCACGGTAACCGCTTCCCATCAGGTGGGCCGTGTGCTTGTCTGCCAACTAAGTGGTATAAAAAAAAAACAAAAACATTCATCAAAAAAATAATTTAATTGAACGTGATGTACCTTGTCCCGTTACAAAACGATCATTTTGAGTACTTTAAAATTTTTGTTTTTAGATTGGACGATTTGAGAGTTTCTGAAACCTTCGAAACTACCACTGTGACCTCTACATACTTGATAGCTTTTATTGTTTCTCACTACAAACCAATATCTAGCAGCACAAATCCTGAAAAGCCCTTCTACGTTTATGCTAGAGACAATGCGTACCCAACAGGTGATTGGTCTTTGGAGATTGGTGAGAAACTGTTGACTGCTATGGAAGACTATACACAAATCCCATACTATACGATGACGCCGAAAATTATCATGCAGCAAGCTGCTATTCCAGACTTCTCTGCAGGTGCTATGGAGAATTGGGGACTTCTTACATATAGGTAAACTTATACTTATCTGTATATATCTAAAACATTTCAGTATATATGATATCTAATAAGAATGGTATGAAACACGTAGGAACCACGATCAAGTCAAACTAAACGCATACATTTTCAAAGATAAAATTTAGCCAACCTTTAATATGGTAATTCTTCAAAAATGACTAAAATAATAATAATCTTATTTCATTCCTAAGGGAAGCTTTAATATTGTACGACCCGAAGAACTCAAACCACTTCTACAAACAACGTGTGGCTAACATTGTTTCTCATGAGGTCGTTCACCAGTGGTTTGGTAATCTTGTCACCTGCGCTTGGTGGGACAATCTCTGGCTTAACGAAGGCTTCGCTAGATTCTATCAATACTATCTGACTGAACAGGTAAGAATCAATGTATTTTTTAAATTGTTTTATCGTTCTAGAACAAAAAAAACATAGTACACTTAGAACAAAAATAAATTCAATATAAGAAATTTAAACAAAAAATGTTGCTGAAACTGAACAAAAGCGCGGTTACTTTTTTTATACCACGTAGGTGGCAGACAAGCACCTGCAATGAACCTGTGCAAAACCAAGGGAGTCACACTCACGCTGCCAACCCTGTAGCCACAGAGAGTTTCTGTGCCGTTAGTGTAAATGGTCTTCCCACTGACCACACCAAAACTCTCCAGTATGCTCTGGATACCTTACTTACCGCCGGGAACACAACACGAGGTTATTATGGCCGCGGTATTACCTGTACTTACAGGGTTGGCAGCGCGATTGTGACTCCTCTGGTGTTACAGACGTCCATAGGTCACGGTAACCACTTTCCATCAGGTGGGCCGTGTGCTTGTCTGCCAACTAAGTGGTATAAAAAAAAAATATCAAATAAAATGAATGTTTTTATGATATAATTGTTTCATTTCACCAGGTTGCACCACAATTAGGGTACAGTACTAGATTCATCGTCGAACAGGTTCAAGTATCTTTGCTGTCTGACTCATTGGAAAGCGCCCACGCACTTACTAATCCATCAGTTATTTCACCAGCTACTGTTAGTGCTCACTTTTCTCAAATAACTTATGGAAAAGGAGCTGCAGTGCTAAGAATGACACAGCATTTGCTTGGTGATAGTACGTACAGGAAAGGATTAGTTCGCTACTTGAACGAAAAGTGAGTTTATTATAAATTATTCTAATATTTATTTGACATTGCCATAGTTGCCATCTCAAATGAAAGTGACAGGCAGGAGGTAACACTCATGTCACTTCAATTAGGTTGAGACTATCACTAGACCTTACAAAAAATAAGTTTTGAAACACAAAAAAATAATTTTATTTTTATCTGTAAATTGTAAATGTAAGAGCTAGGGAATTGTGTTTATTTTAGGAAGTTTTAATTCAATAAAAATAATATCGCTCTAAAGCACAGGAACACATTTCAAAACTATCTCAAATTTGCAGTAAATGGAGTGTTGCTGAACCTAAGGACCTATTTAGTGCATTAGATTATGCTGCTACTGCAGATAATGCCTTAGCTGGTTATGGAGGTATCACCGTTGAACAATACATGAGTACCTGGACAGAACAGGCTGGGCATCCTATATTGACTGTTAATATCAACCATGCTACTGGACGTATGCTTATTACACAGGTATAAAACCCAAAGCCAAATCATGATGAATATTTAATTCTGCAATAGGACATAATATTGTTAAGAACTTATCCAAATTTTCTAGTATTTTAGTATAATTTTTGCTAGGTTATTAACAGTAAATAGCACTAATTTACTAGTTATAACCATTTAAAAAATTAAAAATACATGTTTTTTCTTAAATGAGTCGTGCCAAGGTCTATTACACCGAGGCCAATTTTCCAACATTTTCTTCTTTTATAGTGCTCGTGACTTGACCTATGTACTAGATTCCATATTATAGAATGGAATAGAATAATCATTTATTTCTTAGAATATGATATATACAGGTGTTTATATCTATAAGTTTCACATATTCTACCGTAGTTCGGTATATAAGTAGAATACCACTTAGTTTTTTTTTTTTTTTTATACCACTTAGTTGGCAGACAAGCACACGGCCCACCTGATGGAAAGTGGTTACCGTGACCTATGGACGTCTGTAACACCTCTGTAACACCAGAGGAGTCACAGGCGCGCTGCCAACCCTATAAGTACAGAGTTTCTGTGTCGTCAGTAGAAGACACAATCAGGACAAGTCCTTAGTCTTCCCACTGACAGCACAAATTCTCCAGTGAGCTCTGGCTACCCTACTCACCGCTGGGAACACAACACGAAGTTATTATAGCCGCGGTTTTCTGTAGGGCGGAGGTACTACCCCAGTCGGACTGCTCAATCGGGCGGAAATACCGCCGTGTCCTACCTCCTCAGAAAATATATAAGTAGAAATACCTATTAACTAAAAATAATAATTAGATTCTATTAATATTTATATCGACTGATCTATTTCTTTTGTGATGTCATTTGATTGCATGTAAGTATAAATTTTCACAGGAACGTTTTAAAATTGATTCTGGAATTTCTGTACCCACCGAAATCTGGCATATTCCAATCACCTGGGTTAGGGGTGGTGTTCCCAACTTCAGCAACCTCAAACCTACTCTGATCATGACTGAAAGAGAAACTGTTATAGAAAGAGGTACCACAGGCAGAGAATGGGTTATTTTCAACACGCAACAATCTGGTAAGATTTTTTGATAACCATATACCTTATGTAACTTATTATATAGGTGTTATTTACTTAACTTATTTATCCGTGTGGTGATGGAGAAAAAATACAAGTATCACCACCCCATCTCATCCGAAGGGTGTCGTAAGAGGCGATCAATGAAAAATATGCAGACAATATCACTGTGAGAGAAGGAAAACTTCAAATAAATCTCTGTACTAACCCATCTTACCAGTGTGGAAACAGTACGCCTAAGCCTCCTAACATTGGGAGAAGCAGAGGACTGCGATGGGCTAGTTATTAACTATTTAACTAATGCTCATTGTTAAACTAGTGATTTGTGTGTGAATGAATACTAAAGTTTTAAAATATTTTCAGGTTTCTACAGAGTGAATTATGATACGACTACTTGGTCTCTCATCACTCAGGCCCTGAGAGACCATAATGGCAGATTGATGATCCATCCATATAACCGTGCACAGGTATTATTTATACCTATTTCATGACAGATTCAGAACATGCATTTAATTCACTAGTCTATTATTTTAACACATTCATAAAAAATTGAAAATAAATATAAAAATTGTTGTACCTTACCTACCAATGTTTGTAAAATTATGTGAACACGGACAATTACTTTTTTTTCAGATAGTCGATGACGTCTTCATTTTAGCCAGGGCTGGTAGTTTATCTTATTCTGAGGCATTAAATATTCTATCATTCCTCGAATTTGAAGATGATTATGCTCCTTGGATTGCTGCGATTGCTGGTTTCAACTTCTCTAGACGTCGTCTAGCCCATGGTGATCCCGCTTTGAGTGAATTGGAGGTAAGGTTCAATAAAATCAAGTGGAAATAGGGAATTTCCAGTATTATTTGAAACACACATTACTAATAGTTATTCGTTATATCTATGTGCATTCATTATTTATGGCAAAATAATAATAATTATTGTTAAATGTTGTCATCTTAAATAGTTTGTCTTCTTTTATCGTGCGAAAATTCCCTACGGATACTCCCCCGTCGCCAGACCGATGGGGGAGGTTATGTCGGACTTGAACCGCTTAAAACGCACGCCGTCTGTGGGTTGTAGGTTGTCGGTGGTGAAGTTGCCTGTAGCATATCCCTCGCACTGGCCGACCCTCTATTGAGCTGGCCCTCTTCGGATAACAATTTCTGGGACCAAGGAGTTCATCCAAAAAATATATTTCAAATTGCTTTTTAGGGACTCATCCTTAAGCTTAGCGACGCGGTTGTCAAGCGTTTAGGTTTCACAGAAATACCAGAAGAGCCTTTCATGGTCGGCCTCTTACGTATGTACGTCAACACATTCCTCTGCAATATTGGACACCAACAGTGTATCCAAGCCGGTACACTTAACTTTGCCAATTGGAAGAATAGCAATACTTTGTAAGTGTTTTTCTTTAGCTTTTTTTTACTTATTATAAAGTTTTGTATTTTCTAACATTACTGAAGTATGTCAATTTAATGTAATGTTTATCAGTATTCCAGCCAATATGCGTCCTTGGGTTTATTGCACCGGTCTTCGCTATGGTACTGCTGAAGACTTCGATTACTTGTGGAGCCAATATCTCGATGAAACTTTAGCTAGCGAACAAGTTGTCATGCTCACTGCTGCTGGCTGCACCAATGATGAAGGCAGTTTACGAAAGTACCTGAATGCCATCACTGCTGATAAATCTGACTTCCTTATCAGAGATCAGGATCAGTCTTCTGCCCTAAACTCGGCGCTAACCAGTAATGAACGCAATACGTTAATAGCTTTTGAATGGTTGAAAGATAATATTGAGAGGACAGTTAGAGCGTAAGCATATTTACTTTTGTTCACTTATTTATTTTATCACAAACATTCATCAATCATATATCATATAAAATATTCAACCATCACAATTAAATCTGATTTAAAAAATTAATACCTTTGTAGCGAGTGTTTTCGCTAGCATAACATCAATTGAAAACCTTTTTTAGAGCATTTACTAAGAAACTTTGAACACTGAGAAACTTTTCTATTCATGGTTAATACTCACTACTCGTATATAGAGGTCTTCACTATCTACTATGCTAAAAAGTGGTATACACGCATACAACATGAGTGTAAAAGTTTTATATAAATAAGAAATATGTTTTTAATATGGGTAATTTATTAATTCAAAATATAAATTTCAGATTAGGCAGCATTAATTCTCTGTTGAGCACAGTAACATCACGTCTTCTGAACGAAGCACAAATCACTGAGGTACAGTTATATTCAAAGTATTTTATCATGGGAAATATATATATTATCAGTAATGTTTATATATCTTGTCATGAAATATAGTACTCTGCCACCAAATATATGAACTACTGTCCGTATACCCGTAATATGACACCTCGCGCCAAGACACCGATTGACATATCTTAGTTACTTTTGTATACCTAATGCACGAAGAACTATATTTTGGTGGCAGGTATATTTTGCTAACAAACCCATTATTTTGACGATAGATAATTTAACACTTTAACACTCTTTAATAATACTTTCTTCTAATATATTTTATTTAATTGAAAACTTTAAATTTTTAGGTATCCCGTTGGCTTGATGCAAACCGAGAAACGATTGGCGAGGCAGCGTACAATATTGCCATTTCAGGGATTGCAACATCTAGAGCCAACATAAATTGGTACAATACGAGATTACCTGAATATGAGAGCTACTTCGAAACTGGATACGTAGAAGATTCATTTGAGGATTATGATGATGATGATAATGGTGATGGTGAAGGAGATGATAGTAACGATGGTGATGATGAAGGGGACGATGGTGGTGACAATGGTGATGGTGAAGGAGATGATGGTAGCGATGGTGGTGATGATGGTGGTGACAATGATAATGGTGATGGAGATGATGGTAGCGATGGTGATGGTGAAGGAGATGGTGGTGACGGTGATGATAACGACACGGCGACACAAGATCCACCTAGTACTATAATATTAACTTTAACCACCAGTTCAGCTAGTATGGTTACTTTCAGTTTAGTAACGTTACTTTCCACATTTGTTTTCAATCTAGTGTAATTGGCATGTTTATTAATAAAGTTAATTTTTGTAAAGTTATATTATCTAGATATTTTATTAATCCTATCCTATTAATATTATAAATGTGAAAATTCGTGAGTACGATTGAATGCTTGAATATTTGGATTATTGGTAATTTGTTATTCAATCGCGTTTTAAGGCCGATTTCCCATTATCTGGTCCAATATCGGTGTCGGACGACGATATCCGATAGCCAACAATTTGTACTGTATTCACATATATCGGATAAAAGCGATTCAATACATCAAAGATACGTCATTTGCTTGATAGCACAGATTAAAAATAATAACCAAAAATGCTCAACCACCGACTCCTATTGCCAGGTGCTATTCGCTCAGGCGCTATTCACTTGGGTGCTCTCAGTAGACTACACCGTAATCTCTACTATTAAATATGACATGATATTTGTATTTTTTTTAAATAATTTTCAGTTGTGTCGACTGTTTGACATTGATATCCGATATTGGATCAGACCATGTGAAAGACAGATACATATTTTATACAATTTTACTTCCTGTCGACTTTCTGATGTCGGATATCGGAGCCAACACCGATATCGGATCGGATAATGGGAAAATGATCTAACGGCTAAACGGAACTGGCTGAAATTTAGCATAGTGATCGACTATAGTCTGAAATAACATATACCTATATATAGCCCAACATTGCGAGAGGCCTATGGCCAGCAGTGGACTGCCATAGGCTGATCGATATAACATATATTTTTACGCCGGTAATAGGTTTAACGGGAACGGTTACAAAATCTAGTAACATTGCTCTTAGGTGCTTAGAGTCTATAATCCTATGTTTCTTACGTCAGAGGTACTTGTCAATCTTGTCGTTGACATTTTCATTGAAAGTATATAATTTTGTTTGCGAATTTAGCATTAAACTACTTGATCGTCACAGGAAGCTTTTATTTGAGAGAGCAGTCGTATTTCGTCTATTTCCAACTTAAATACTGATCTCATTGCCGGTAACAGTGGCGCCACTAGGCGTATTAGCGTGTTTTTGCACTTAAATTTGACATGCCATTTTTCGCGCCAAGTCGGCAGCAATTCTTTCTGCGACTAAATACCTATCACAACTAAGCCTTAAGAGTTTTAAATTTTAGAACTAATACAAGTGTAAATTAAAATAAATGAACAAAATTAAAAGCAAGGGTTCTTGCTTTTAATTTTGTTCACTTATTTTAATTTACACTCAACATCACGTGAGTACTAAACCACCTTGTATTTTGGTGTTATTTTAGTAAATCAATTTTTAACGGTTTTACGGTCGAGTAATTATTAAGGTAGGAATAATAATAGATTTTATTATATTAGAGTATTCGGAAAAAAATGTCTTGGTGAATACTAAGACTTTAATATGCAGTTGATTGTCTTCCGGAAATCAAGAATGGGGTTGTCGTGGGCCTGAGTGGACTGTCGCGCAAAAGGACGTGCAGTAGTAGCCCCTCAAGTAGCAGATCTTCGAGCTCATCCTCCTTGGACTTTAAATTTTAGGGTCAGAAGCACAAGTATGACGCCCCTGGTGTTGCACACGTTTAAAGGCCACGGTAATCACTTCCCATCAGGTGGGCCGTGTGCTTGTCTGCTACCTAAATGGTATAAAAAAAGAGGTAAACGGTCACGTCGCACGCGCCGCGATCCCCGTCATTATAATAAAAGTAAGTGTTCAATGCCTACTACTGCACCACCTATTGGGTTGACTGGTAGAGAATGCCTGTGGCATTAAGTCCACTTGTGTACATTGTGCATGAAGTTTAAATAAATAAAAAACAATGACAATGAATATGTATTATAAATTATACATAGTATACCAATTATTTAATGAAATAGCTGAGGTACATCACTATATTTTACCACAAAAAGTGGCACCATGTCATTATAATGTGTCGGTTTCGTCCGCAATCAGTGGCGAATTACGTGAACAAGGGGAGGAAATTGCCCAGTTTATGTTTGATATTAAAATCAAAACTAAGAAACTCTATGTTTCTCTAACACCTGACAGTTATTTAAAACATTTAAATGAAATACATCGTTTTAGTTATGTGTATCGGTCAGATGGAAGAGAAACACGAATACTTTATAATCATACACCCGGTTTTGTCGAATTACAAGCTATACTCTTTTTTATAATTTGAGACAGTTTGAAATTAGTGCAAACCCGCGTACGGTACCGTTTCGATTCGAAATAATTATGGATTTTACTTAAAACATTTACAACAAGACGGTCGTGCTAGTCACTACATTTCTGTTCGCTGAGTTTTCTCACATTATACATACGTTACGTTGTATTTTTAAAGAAGTTGGCAGTTGGGAGAATCCTATGGTGGATTCTTTATTTATTTATTTTAATCAAAATCTGATGAATCGTCAATGTCACTCAATGAGCTCTCCCCAACATTTATTACCGAACTTCTATATGATCAAATGCCACATGAATTTCCCAATCTGACGCTATAATGTTTTGGGTTCTTCTCACAATTTTTTCCCAGTTTTCGCCAGTTACTTCCGTACATGCATTTTTTTAATAAATCTAACATCTTCTTTGCCGTAAAAGGGGGATGGATATTGTTTCGAGCGACGTGTCCTTTGATTTTTGCCCAAATTAGTTCTATAGCTATTAACTTGTGTTCGAAGCATGAAACGCGGCAAGTCACCCGGCCACGACGGCCTCAGCGTGGATCATGTGTTATTCGGTGGCAACGTATTGTATGAAAAACTTAGCCAGATCTATAATCTATGTATTGAACATAGTTATCTCCCTAGTGAATTAATGAAGACTATTGTAGTTCCAATTGTAAAGAATAGAACCGGTGACGTTTCTACTGCCTCAAACTACAAACCTATCTCACTTGCAACAATAGTCTGTAAATTATGCTAAACACACATTTAAATGAGTCTAATATTCTGTTAAACAATGCACAGTTCGGCTTCCGTAAGGGTATGTCCACAGATCTATTTGCCCTAAAAATACTGCAGTATATGGTTGTATTCTGGATATAAGTCGCGCTTTAGATTCAATAGATTATTCTATATTATGGAATAAGTTGAGATGTACCGGGGTGCCAGAACAGGTTACCAATCTTTTACAATATTGGTATAATACACAAGAAAATCAAGTGAGATGGGGTGAAGCACTTTCTGAACTATATAATCTCGACTGTGGTGATAGACAAGGCGGGTTGACGTCACCGGTATTGTTCAATCTTTATGTAAACGAGCTGATGGAGGGTTCAGCAGCACGAGAGTCGGCTGCCACGTCGGAGGCGTATGCGTCAATAACTTGAGCTATGCGGACGACACTGTGTTGCTGAACCCCTCCCGCGGGGCTTCGTAAATTAATATACATATGTGAAAAGTACGCATGCACACACGGTAATGTAAAAAAGACAGAAGTCATGATTTTTAAATCCAGCGGGGTCCGGAAAGGATACCTAGCTTCAGCCTGTGTAACAGCTCCCTAAGTGTAGTCTCTAAATTTAAATATCTAGGACACATGGTCAACAGTACCCTTGACGATACCGATGATCTTGAAAGACAGCGACGAGTCCTTTCAGTTCGCAGTAACATGTTGACGAGGCGGTTTGCGCAGTGGTCGAGTCAGACAAGGCTGACCTTGTTCCAGGCGTTCTACACCAGTCAACTGTGGAGCAACTACACAAAGGGCGCCTACAACACTCTTCGTGTACAATATAACAACGCTCTCAGAGTGATGCTCGGTCTGCCGTGGCGGTGTAGCGCGTCTGGCATGTTCGACGAGTACAGTATTAAAAATATGGGGGAGCTGTTGAAAGGGTTGAAAAACTCTTTTCACAAGCGTTTGCACTCCTCTTACAACGAAATAGTTAGCACGATGTTGAATCATGTTTACTAATATGACTTTTACTATATTATGAAATGACTGACAAATTTTGATATTACACTATTTTGGTATTACACTATTAATGTAATATAACTATGGGCTAATTGCCTGAAATAAACACAATTTAATTCAGTTAAAATTTAATTTTTACTTATAGCATTGTACTGGCAGTAACCCAATTACCACATTCGGCAGCTATTTCATCGATAACATATCTTTTAGGAAGGCTTTTTTTCGATATTAAAATATTCACTAATTGTATTTTAATAAAGTATTATCCACACTTTCGCCATGACGTTTGGAGCTAGTCTATTATCTCTGGTTTTTTATTGGCCTGCGCCGGCATTTTATCAATTTGTCTGGAGTGATATGTAGCGTTGTCTATAATAATAGAACGGTTCAGTAACGGTTCTTCCAGAGATTGCACTATTTCTTTAAACCATCCTTCGTAAGTCTCCGCGTTCATTTCTTCGTGGTATGTAAAGGTAAATCGATCTGTCACGGGCCTATTTCCATATATAAATTCAAGAATGCCACAGGCGCTTCCTACGTCTTATTTACAATGGAAAATGACTAGAAATGACTTGCCTCCGATTCAGCCTGAATACGGCTCCTGAAACATTCTCGATTTTAACAAATTGAGTAGCTCGAGTACTAAGATACCGATGGAGCATGAGAATTATAGCGCACCTGGACGATTTCTTGCTTGCGCATAAAACCCCAGATATACTGCAAGAATATGTCAGTATCACCATTACGACATTACAAGATCTAGGCTGGCTAGTGAATTTTCAGAAATCGATCATATACCCTCAAAAAAGTTTAGTATGTTTGGGCATTCGTTGGCAACAATGGTAAAATAAAAAGTCATTAGCAGACGAAAAGGTAATACAGATAAATAACATGGTGAATTTGTTCTGCAAAAACAGCAATTAACTCTAAAAGATACGCAGAAACTAGTGGGACACCTAAATTTTGCCTGCTTTGTCGTACCTCGAGATCGACTAAATCATCGGTACACAGTAATGTTTCTAAACTCGCTAGAAAAACGAAGTCCAAAGAGGTCATATTCAATACCTCTAAAAGTCTCAAGCGAGTTAACGTGGTGGATTATAAACTGTCGGACATCAACGCCTATTCATTACCCACTTTCATACAACTTCCTCACCGCACAGTAAAATAATCTGTCGATATCAGGCACGTGGACCAGTGTGGGGAAGCCCTTCCACAGTAATCGAAAAGAAATGTAGGCCATATTTCATGTTCTCTAAGAACATGCTGTGTCTGTGTCGCAGTTCAATGTTAACACAATGCGACAGCAGAACGGTCGTAGCCCACTTGAGAATCGAGTGTGGAACGAAATCTGACGAAATCTATGTTCCTCTTGAATCTCACCTATCGAATTCTTCCACTATTAGACAAATAATATCAAATCCATTTCAACATAAAATACATACCAGGCCATTATAACAACCATGCTAACCACTTGTCTCATCACCGTCCACCTCCGGAGTGGCACTTATTACCAGTATGCGTAGAGAAGATATTCTCCAAATGGGGCACCCCAATAATCGACCTATTTGCTTCGCAAACTCCTCAAGTAATAGACAACTACGTGTCTTGGAATCTCCTAGATTATCCAGCTTTGTTCCACGATGCATTCAGCACCCAGTAGAATCCTCTGGCCTGAGTATTTCCACCGCCGTTAATGATCCTCAAAGTATCATCTCATCTTCACCTAAATAAGTCAACGGGAATATACGTTCTAATAGTACTCCGTTAGGAGAAGGTATATTGGCAGGCAGATATGAAAACTCGAACGCTCGCAGCACCAATAACCCTCAAGAATCTAGAGAATTACCTGATCGACACATCGACAGGGCTAGAAGCCTGGAAATGAGAGGGTGGGCTCGGGAAATAGAAGGTGAGAATCTTGAACAAAAGTTGCTACTCAAGAGTTCTTGCAGAAAATTTACCTTGAAGACCTACGATGTCGCTTGGAAATGCTTGATTTTCTGGCGTGGAGCTAAAGACGTAGATTCTATTAATCCTACAGGTTCGCAAGTAGCTCCGTTTATATAACTTGCATTTAATTTATAAATTATCCTATAATATTGTTCTTTTACATAAATCAGTAGTTTTTACCTTGTGCAATAGTGACTCATCAGATCGATTAAGCTCACATGTTATAGTTATACACATTTTATAATCAATTTCACTCAAAAATCCAAAATAATTAAACCACCAATTTGGAATGTATCTACATTTAAAATTTTTGTCTAACTACACAGTGGGTTTAAATAATCTCTTTCAAACTTCAAGACACACAACAATATTGCTTTTACTCTGCTCAGGGAGACGCATTCATGACTTGACATTGGTTGCTGTTGATTCAGAACATTGCATAAGGTTTAGTGATAATATTTTGTTATAGCCTATATACGGTTCCAAAACTGATAACAGTTTATTATAGACAAACAGGTTGGAAATTGTTATTTAACTCGAACAACAATAATTTAAATAATGTTTTCTGGATAGAAAGAACTATATTCTTACTAAATGAAAGACGTCACTAAACACAATCCTGTGATTTATTTGTTACA
This sequence comes from Eilema griseolum, assembly GCA_963662185.1. Lineage (NCBI taxonomy): Eukaryota > Metazoa > Arthropoda > Insecta > Lepidoptera > Erebidae > Eilema > Eilema griseolum. The sequence continues at coordinate 24,576,208 of OY759238.1, forward strand.
GTCAGAGGTGTAGCCAAACCAGCTTCTCGTGCAGTTATAGCCAGTTGGATAAAGACCCTTTTCAAAGAAGCAGGGAACGCAACCCTCTCGCACTGTAGGCTCTGCAGTCACTTTTCACAGCTGGCTAGAAAATAACTCCATTGAGGATATCTGAGCTCGAAGGAACTGGAGATCGTTGCCGCGTGGTTCCCGACAGAGTAGAATTTGGGCCACCCCATCTCCTCCCATGCGGTGTCGTACAAGGCGACTAAGGGATAGGGCTGTATAACATCAGACATATATATACAGCTCAGACTCAGGCACAGATACAAGGCTTGAGTCAACACAGTGCCCGGAAGACGGAAATAGGCTCACCCCCTATTACGGGGGCCGAATTCAATGATTGGTGAAATGTGGGTGTTAATTCACCTCTGCCTAACCATCCGGGAATAAAGGCGTGATTATATGTATGTACTTTTTTTAATTTTCTACTTATATAAATTTATAGATTTTAATTAAACGATACGTAAAACATTTTGTCAATGCCATGTTGTGCAAACCTATTTTTATTTACCTGTCTTAAATAATACATCCTTCTAAGGTACAGTCAAAACTCTAAAAAGTAGGTAGAGAGATAGTGTTATTCTAAAGCAGAAATCAATTATTAAAGACCTTTATAACTAACCTATGATCCACAAATTAAATATTGTGATTATGATTATGAAAGGTACTCATCTACTTAAAAAATATTACTTAGGATACCAGTACTTACCTTACTATATTTGGGATACAATAGGTATACAACATAGTTATTTCATTTTATCACATTGGCTTTGGGATAACTTTATGGCGTCACCAGGCGAAAACAAACATACATGCGAAACTTCATCCTCACACATTGCAACCTGAGAAGGTACGCACTGCGCGGTATGAACGAAATTTCATCCCACGCATACTCAAACTGTGGAATGAACTCCCTGCTGCGGGTTCTTCAAAAGGGGCATTAGGAAGTTTATTCAGGGTTGGCAGCAAAATGGTGTTGCATACGTCCATAGGCCACGGTAACCACTTTCCATCAGGTGGGCCGTCTTTTTTTACTTATTTTTATACCACTTAGTTGGCAGACAAGCACACGGCCACCTGATGGGAAGTGGTTACCGTGGCCTATGGACGTATGCAACACCAGGGGTGTCACACTCGCGCTGCCGACCATGAATTGTATTATAGGCGCCGCCGCCCCATATATTGTAGGCGCTTGGGAAAACCGCAGTAGGGATGTCATTCCACAGCTTGAGTGTGCGTGGGATGAAGTTTCTTTCATACCGCACAGTGCGCACCGTCACAGGTCGCAATGTGTGAGGATGGCTTCCCTGCCTATGGCGAGAGGTGCGATGATAGAATGTAGCTACGGGCATCATGTCAAACAATTCATCTGAGCACAAACCATTGTATAGGCGGTAGAACACACACGGTGAGGCAAAATCCCTCCTAAGGCTAAGAGGTTCCACTCTACCTGTGAGTATGGGATTGTCAACCAGCCTCAATGCCCGTCTTTGCAACGAGTCGAAGGAGTCAAGCTGGTATGCAGGTGCTCCAGCAAAAAGGGGACAGCAATACTCCATGTGAGGCCGGACCTGTGCTTTATAAAGAAGGAGTTGCTGCCCCGCAGTGAAGTACTGCTTCGCCCTGTTTAGCACTCCGAGTTTTCTTGATGCCAACTTAACCTTGTTCTGCAAATGACTTCGGTATTGGACGTCCCTGGAGATATCGACACCAAGGATCCCGATATTCGAGGAGATGGTAAGCGGTGTGCCCAAGAATGGGGTTTTCTTAGCGGTGAATACACATACTTGTGTCTTAGTGGGGTTGAATTGGACTAGGTTTAGTCTTCCCCAATCGGATACTCCAGAGAGAGTAGTCTCGATTTCAAGTGTGATTTAAAGTGTGTTTGTCTGCCACCTAAGTAGTCTAAAAAATATCTCAAATACGAGCTTCCAGTGACGGTCAAGTAGTTTAATAGCAGCGTTTTACCTAAAATAAAACGCATATTAAAATACTGAACTCACTGGAAGCTTTCACTTAATTTCTGGCTGGGGAAATAATAAAATCGCTCGTACGCCAGGTGGCGCCACTGTAACCGGAAATGAGGTCAATATTTAAGTCGGAAATAGACGAAAGACGATTGCTCTCTCAAATAAAAACTTCCAGTGAGGTATTTTAATATGCGTTTTATTTCAGGTAAAACGCTGTTAATAAAAATATGCTTATAAAAATGAAGAGAAATGTTCCCTACATGAAAATCATCAGCTTTGAAATAGTCTCCACATATTCTAGTAGATAATAGTATCCAGTTTTTGATGCGTATTTCTGCTTTCATCTACAGCATCGGTTGTTTCTTATCAGTAGGGAAACGATGAGGACTTGTCTTTTTACCCTTAAATGCACTACACAGCGTCATTGTTATTCCACAGAAGTCTATTTCCGTTATTTACTAATAATTTGTATGAATGTTGACAGCAATACAATATCAGCGATAATGCGCCACCTATCGGGAAGAATCAATAGTGTGTTTCCTCAATATCAAAGTACGCTAAAACCACTATCACTCAATGCTACAACCATAATTACCATCCAAAGGTTGTCTAGCAGAAATCACTTAAATCGATAAGGCCGCCTATTATGCTGTTTTTGTACTTTATAGATTTTATTTATGTAATTTACCTGGTGTACAATAAAGCGTAAAAAAAAAATGCAAAACAGGAGACCGTTGACCATGCTTCACTGCCATATTTGTCAGCCTCGCGCCCGCGAAGCGGTAGAAAGTTGGACTGCTATGCAGAGGGCGCGGGATCAATTCCCGCCCAGGTCAAATAATTGTATGCATAAATATGTATATTTGCATTACTATGAGTGTTTACCTATGTATAATATGCATGTATTTACCAAAAGAAGTATGTAATTATGTTTATTCACATTCTAGATTTCATAACACAATCTAGTTAAGTTATGCTTACCACGGGTCTAGACAGCGTTGTGTAGAATGTTGTAGAATATTTCTATCTATTATTATTGTAGTGATCTTGAAGGTTAGCTCCAAAGTACAAGTTTTGAATGCAGCCGGGCGTGCCAATGCGAGAAATGCGAGAAGAAATGCGATTGTACCACGTTGACATTAAATTGACATTTCATAAATTAATAAGCAATCCTGTACTCCTTGCGTTAGTCCCAGTTGCATCCGAAACCTTCACCTTTGAGTCCGGGGTCTGCTTATATGATGTGGCTTCGGTTCTGCTATATTAGCGACTGCAATCTGACCTTCCAGCCTGAGTTGTGGTTAGTAGCCAACCGCTAACTTTATCCTCCGTCTGAATTAAATGAGTCATCAAAAATAAATTTGTGTATTTCAATTTTCAATTCATTTATTTGCTTCGAATATGGTTACATTATAGGTCTTAAAAGCTAGTGAATACAGCATATTCTGCCCCGTAGAGCGTGCAAATTTTAATGTCATTATCTTTACAGGCAAAGTGTTTTAAAATTATTTTATATTCAAAATTATTAATACATTCGATTTTACTTTCAATGTCAATATTACAGGCATAATGTCAAACAATAAATTATTCAGTTGTAAGTTTTAATGTCAGCAGGTACTTAAGCATAATGTCAAATATATATTTATCCGTCTATAATATTGTGGTGGTTCTTATCGTCAAGGTATTGTTGTACACTGTAATACATTTTGTTTATTAAAAAGTCATGTACTTGTTTTTTAAATTTTGTCAGTGGCAGTTCTTGTAGCGCTCGCGGGAGATGATTATAAATTGAGATTGCCATACAATAGGCATTACCCCTGAACATCTCGATCCAATCTGATCGAGGGAAGCTTAAATCTATGTTTATTTCTAGATGTCACATTAAAGGAAGTAAAGATATCAGAATGCTTTTTTACAAAAATACTTATCTCTAATATATATAAACAAGGCAAGGGTAGAATGTTGTATCTATTGAAAAGTGGTTTACAACTGTCCAGGGGATCAGCTCCGCTTATTGCTCGGATGCACTTTTTTTGTGCCCTAAATGCTTCATCCACCGCTACAGAGTTGCCCCAAATGATAATGCCATATCTCAATACGGATGAGACATAACCATGATAGGCTAACAGAGCTGTTTTTATATTAATTGTTTGTTTTATTTTTTTTATGGCATATACAAAACGATCAACTTTGTTTATAATCCTTTCGATGTGGGGTCTCCATTTACAATACCTGTCCACTGTGATACCCAAAAACATGCAATCGCTGACGCATTTTACGTTGTTTCCTTTATACTGAATATCGAGTGGGGGTAGGGTTGCCGTATATGTTTGGAACTCAACAATATTTGTTTTTAACATATTTATTTTGAGATTATTCTCATTTAACCATTTGATGGCATCCTCGAGAGCTGCATTTATTTCTTTTTGTAGGTCCAATCTATTACTGCTTTTGATGATCACTGTTGTGTCATCCGCAAATAGCAGAGTTTTATGTTTAATTGCATTAGGGAGATCATTAATGTAAAGCAAGAACAATAGGGGAGCCAAAATACTGCCTTGAGGTGTGCCACAGTTTACTGTTTCATAACTAGATCTATATTTTTTTTGTATGTTATTTTCGGTCCTTTTTATCTCGACACACTGTATACGTTGATCCAGATAGCTTTTGATCCATTCGTATGTGTTGCCCCTTATTCCATAGTTATACAATTTAGACAGTAGTGTCTTGTGACAAACAAAGTCAAAAGCCTTTGTCATATCTAAGAAAAGACAGGCGACTTTTTGTTTATCATTGAAGCCTTCAGTGATATATTTAACTAATGGGAAGCCGGCCAGTGTTGTGGAACTTGCCTTCCTAAATCCAAATTGTTCATTGCTTAATATATTGCATGAGTTTAGGAATGTCTCTATTTTATTGTACATAGCCTTTTCGAACATTTTGGCTGTTACTGGTATTAATGTTATTGGCCGGTAGTTGTTCATGTCTGTGCTATCACGCTTTTTGAAGAGAGGTTTAACTATAGATATTTTTAGTCGGTCAGGGAATTTTCCTTCTGCCAGTGATAGGTTTATCAGATGTGTTAAAGGTCCTGCCAAGCTTATAGTGCATTTTTTTAATACCTTAGTATTAATATCGTCGTATCCTGTAGAGTTTATGTTTTTTAAGCTGTTCATAATTTTTATTGTGTCCGTTGTATCTAGGGGTGTCAGGAATATGGTTTTTGAATTTTGTGGGATGTCAATGGTAGGTGCTCGTGGATGTGTCGTGTCAGAGTAACTGCATAATGATATATAAAAGTCGTTGAATAAATTACAGATTTGAATAGGATCATTATATTTATAGGTATTGGATTCTATGGTGTCTATTTCTATGTTAATTTGTTGATTGTTTTTAATGTCGTTCACGAGTTTCCACGTAGCCTTGCTTGTGTTTTTAGATTTTTTATGTAATTATAGTTATTTATTTGTTGAGCTTTGTTCATATATTGTTGTAAAATCTTACTATAGGTTTTATATTTAATTTTATTTCGTTGTTTATTGTGTTTTTGAAGATGATATTTTAGATAGAGTATTCTTTTTTTTGTACAACATTTTTTTATATTTTTTGTTAAGAATCTGTTTTTGACACGTTTATTATAGCACTTTATTTTTATAATCGGGAAGCATAGGTTGTAGAAGAGGGTAACAGTGTCGTGAAAGCTGTTAAAGGCCTCATCTGTTCTGTCAAGTTCATATACTTCTGAGAACGACAGGCTCAACATGCATTCCATAAATTTTTGTATATTTTCGTTACTTAGATCCCTGATTTCTTTAAACCTTTTAAGCCTTGTTAAGCGCCTTTCTAGTTCCCTGATTTAGTTCTAGATCCACTGATAGTGATTGACCCGTTTCGTGGTCTGAGAGAGCTAAATGGTGAATATTAGGCCTGGCATCACGTATATTGCTCACTATGAGGTCCAAACAGGAATGTATCCTCGTAGGGAGTTGTATATGACTTTCTAAGTTATTGTTTTTAATGATCGACAATAGTTCTCTTGACTCTGCTGGTATTAATGTGTTTATGTTCCAATCCCCGCAAAGTATTAGGTATATTTTTAGTGGAGTTCCTACAGAGTTTGCACAGGAGAGTCTCTAATTTGTTCATGAATAACGTTTTGTTCGATGAGGGTGTTCTGTAAATACAAACAACTGTGAGGTTATAATTTGTAATCTCGATGGCGCAGCATTCAAAGTGGTGGGAAATGGGGGGTGGTAGACTATTTACTTCTTTATAATCTAGCTCATGCTTTATCAATATACATGTGCCATCCCTTCCTTTGTCATGACGGGAGAAGGAAGACACCAACTTGAAATTACCAATCCTAAGGTTTGATTCAGAGCCTCTTTTTGTGGCGATGCCACATGTACCCAGCGCCGCGTACGTACGTAACTACGAATCCTACATCGCGCATGTAAAGTTCTCGCGCTGGTATAGCATATGTACATCGTCCCAACGACAATCGTTGGGCCGCGGCCCGCCAGGTGTGATCACCTTGCCTGGTCGGAGGATCCTCCCTTTGTGTTGGAGGAACATCACACCTCGTTCCTCCACAGTACTGTGATGTTCCTCCAACACAAAGGGAGGATCCTCCGACCAGGCAAGGTGATCACGCCTGGCGGGCCGCGGCCCAACGATTGTCGTTGGGTTCAAGTATATATGTTCTCCCAGCGCGAGAACTTTACTTGCGCGATGTAGGATTCGTAGTAGTTCTGCTTGCTGTCGCTAGATGGCGCTGGGTACATGTGGCATCGCCACATCACTCCCCTCCAGACCGGAGGTTGATTCGCGATGAGTCGGCTGTCTAAGCTCTCTTGATGAGCATGCCATTTCCAGTCTTGGGTAGTTCCGTTTCGTCAGATCTGGACGCCGCTTATTCCGTTAGTGGAACAGTCTTCCTCGCTAGTCCCAGTGAGTCGGGACTACCGCTGGTCCCGAAGACGCGGGACAAGTGCGGTGCTGCGGTGCTGCGGTCCTGCTGTGAAACGCCTTGAGTTGGGGCTCGATGCGTCGAGATGAATCCTCGGCGAGCCGCCAGTGGGGCGAGGTGAGTACTCGGCAGTGACGGGGCGAATCCTCGATGAAGCGAGATAAGTCCCCCGTGTATTGGGGCGAATGCTGCGTAATGGCTAAGTGCCACGTAGACGGGAGAGATGTCCTCTTCTTACGTGGACCGTATGTACGTGCACTGTATGCCTTAGATGCAGGTGAGGCCGAAGGGTAACCAGGCTGCAGCGGTCGCTGCATGCTATGGTGTCCTTGTAAGGGCCGAAAGTGCTGGATGGCGAAGACTTGATTACCGCTCATGCGGGAGAAGCGAATGTGATGTGACGATGAGAATGCTGATAATATGCTCAGCGAAGGTTACGTGATCAGATCACGTCGGGGTCACCACTGTGGAGGAACGAGGTGTCATGTTCCTCCAACACAAAGGGAGGATCCTCCGACCAGGCAAGGTGATCACGCCTGGCGGGCCGCGGCCCAACGATTGTCGTTGGGTTGAAGTATACATGTTCTCCCAGCGCGAGAACTTTACTTGCGCGATGTAGGATTCGTAGTAGTTCTGCTTGCTGTCGCTAGATGGCGCTGGGTACATGTGGCATCGCCACATCACTCCCCTCCAGACCGGAGGTTGATTCGCGATGAGTCGGCTGTCTAAGCTCTCTTGATGAGCATGCCATTTCCAGTCTTGGGTAGTTCCGTTTCGTCAGAACTGGACGCCGCTTATTCCGTTAGTGGAACAGTCTTCCTCGCTAGTCCCAGTGAGTCGGGACTACCGCTGGTCCCGAAGACGCGGGACAAGTGCGGTACTGCGGTGCTGCGGTCCTGCTATGAAACGCCTTGAGTTGGGGCTCGATGCGTCGAGATGAATCCGCGGCGAGCCGCCAGTGGGGCGAGGTGAGTCCTCGGCAGTGACGGGGCGAATCCTCGATGAAGCGAGATAAGTCCCCCGTGTATTGGGGCGAATGCTGCGTAATGGCTGAGTGCCACGTAGACGGGAGAGATGTCCTCTTCTTACGTGGACCGTATGTACGTGCACTGTATGCCTTAGATGCAGGTGAGGCCGAAAGGTAACCAGGCTGCAGCGGTCGCTGCATGCTATGGTATCCTTGTAAGGGCCGAAAGTGCTGGATGGCGAAGACTTGATTACCGCTCATGCGGGAGAAGTGAATGTGATGTGACGATGAGATGATGATGTTTCCGTCAGACAGATGATGGCTATATCGTTCGCAGCCAACTAGATTTATCAGCCGTTCAATTAAGCGCCTAACCTTTTAAATAGAGTAGGGTAAGGTTATGTAAAGTAGGGTTATGATTTTGACAGGCTTAGGTGTATGTTCATCTGTTCATCTGTTCCCTCATAGCTCCTCAAGTACTTATAACAAATGGTCAAATAAGGTATCATCAGAAGCGTCTTGATCGTCAGCTGGTTATAGGCTATATAACGTGTCACTGAATATAATGTGACGCTCTCTAGCGGCCATAAAGTACTCTGTTAAAATAAAGTTGAGATAAATATCTCGTGTTTGGTTTAATCTGAAAGGGTTTAATTAGCACATTACAAATATATATAAATTACTAGCTTTTGCTCGCGGCTTCGCCCGCGTGTATATCGGTTCCCAGGGTGGACAACCCTTATCACTAAGGGGTATGAAAAATAGATGTTGGCGGATTCTCAGACCTACTCAATATGCTCACAAAGTTTCATGAGAATCGGTGAAGCCGTTTCGGAGGAGTACGGGAACGAACATTGTGACACGAGAATTTTAAATATAAGATAACCGTTGCTTGCCCTAAAATAATATAAATAATAAAATAAGGTCGAGTTTTAGTTTTAAACTTATTTTTTATAACAATGCAGAAACAATACATTTACTTAGCAATTCGATCAAATGGTTAGGCAAATAATTATATGCCATCGAACATATAGCCCGTCATAGCCTCTTGCCTAGTCGTTTGATCGAATGTCTGAAAACCATTCAAGCCGTTGTTTGAACGGTGTAGTAAAGAGCCTAGGCAATCATATTCTGTCCTCCGTGGCCCAGCCGTTTAATTGAACGGCTGATCAAGCTAGTTTTCTGCGACATTTACACAATATGAGTAGAATGCCGGTGCAAGAGCACTAGAAAAAACACGTGCTGAGTGTGTCATAGTTTCAATTGTTACGCCATAAAGACAATGCGGTACACGAGTACGACTACTGTGACACAACCCCTGTCTTCGATATGGCCACTGATATATAACATAACATAAACTCTCGCCTATATCCCCGAAGGGGTAGGCAGAGGTGCTAGCACCCACATTTCGCCAGTTTATGTTTAGGTCCTAATGTAATAGGTGGTGAGCCTATTGCCATTAACCGGGCACTTATAAAACTGCGATAATTACACACATAACTTCAAAAAGCATAGAAAAGTCATTGGTGTGTGCCATGCTAAAACCTGGGATCGAACCCGAGACCTCGTCTCAGCAGTCCATTACCATACCACTAGGCTACCGCACTCTAAAATGGGTACAATACATTAGAACATTTTTTTGCCATGATTTTACGCACCAATCAGAAATGCGACAGTGCACCCAAGCGAAAATACGTCATGAATAATTTATAATCGTTCGCAATAATATCGTTTCGCAATAGTTCATAATTGAAGTGGTTCCCGGCAGAGTAGAATTTGGACCACCCCATCTTTTCCAATTTCGTACAATGCGATTTAGGGATAGGGCTGTTTAGCATTATACAGATATATACAGCCGAGACTCGCACTCTGATGCATGGCTTGAGGCGAATCATCCAAGTTTATTTGATGCCTACTTAACCTTATCTCCAGAAGACTGCGGTACTGACCATTGTTCGATGTATCGACAACTAGGATATCAATACTGGAGGAATTGGTAAGCGATGTGCTCAAGAATTGCAGTGCCACAATAAATGGGATTTTAGCACATTTATTAATACATTAGGGCATGGTCGGCCTCTGTGGCGTAGCGGCAGAACGTTCTACTGCTACGCAGGAGGCGCGGGTTCGATTCCCGTTCAGTGCAAATATTTGTATGCATATGTTTTTTTTTTTTTTTATAGGACACGTCAATTATTGGACTTCGCCTTGCCTGATGGTAAGCTGAAGGCAAAGTCCCAGAAAAGAGGGTCACCATTATTTACACATACCGTGTGACAATGGTGACACTCAGCTTGACGGCCTCATCATATGCTTTTTCACGCCCCGCTTAAAGGACCCGGGACTGTAGGAAGAAGGAAACACGTGAGCTGGTAATGAATTCCAGGCCTTAATGGTGCGACAGAGGAAAGAGTCTCCGAACCGCTTGGTTCTTGATCGGATGTTTTGCACCGTGTGCGGATGACATCGAAGACCTGCACGCGTTGTCCTGTGTAGGAAAGGGGAGGGTGGGACTAATTGGAAGAGCTCATCAGAACACTCCCCATGGTACAAACGGTAAAATACAGCCATGGACGCAACATCTCTACGCAGCTGTAAAGATTCTAGGGTGTTCGTGATCTCGGGATTCCCAATAATGCAGACCGCACGTCGCTGCAACCTGTCGAGAGCATCTAGTAAGTACTTTGCTGAACCATCCCAGAGATGCGAGCAGTACTCCACACAGGAGCGAATTTGTGTCTTGTATAGAAGACACCGCTGCTCCGGCGTGAAAAATCGTCTCACTCTGTTCAGGACTCCGAGTTTTCGTGATGCTGTTTTGATGATACTTTCGATGTAGTTTTTGTTATTCAGGTTGCAGCGAACATCCATACCTAGGATATTGAGATTGTCCTGCAGTGGCAGTGGCGTGCTCTGAAGAGTGGGGAGGGGAAGGAAAGAAGATACTTTTGCTGTAAACGCACATGCCTGCGTCTTCTTGGCATTGAACTCAACCAGGTTCTCAGAGCCCCATTGAGAAATGTGATTCAGGATCCCGTCAAGCTCACTGACAAGAAGCTGCCTTTTCTCTGCGATATCCGACTGCTTGGCCGCAGGATGTCCATGATAACTCCCATGCAAAGTGCTATCGTCTGCATAACAATGAACATTGCCGGTAGACAGCATGTCGTTGATATGCAGAAGAAAGAGAGTGGGTGATAGGACGGACCCCTGGGGCACGCCAGCATTAACCTGCAGAAACTCCGAAGCTCGTCCGTCATAAAGGACGCGAATACGGCGCCCCCGCAGGAAGCTAGCAACCCAGTTGCACAGCCTAGAAGGCAGACCAAAGGCAGGTAGCTTGGAAAGAAGCGATTTGTGCCAGACTCTATCGAAAGCTTTGGCGATGTCAAGACTAATTGCCAGTGACTCGCCGTGCTTGTCCATAGCCTCACCCCAAAGATGGGTAACGTATGCTAGAAGATCACCCGTTGACCGTTTCGGTCTGAAGCCATATTGCCGGTCATTAATTAAGGAGTGATCCTCTAGGTGCCGCATGAGCTGTTTGTTAATTATGTGCTCGAACACTTTGCACAGCACTGAGGTGACGGCTATGGGTCGATAGTTGGCTGGCTCCGAGCGATCCCCCTTCTTGGGAATCGGCTGAACATTCACCTCTTTCCAAGGCAAAGGCACTGTACCCGAACTGTAGGATAGCCGGTACAGGCGCGTAAGCATTGGAGACAACTCCACTGCACATTTTTTCAAAACTACCGCTGGAATACCATCCGGACCACTGGCTTTCCGGACATCGAGTGATGGCAGCACTGCACGGACATCGCGTTGCCTGATATGGATATCAGGCATCGCGTGGTCACTGTCGGGTAGTGTTGGTGGCTGCGTACTACAATCATCGATTCGGGAGTTGGCCGCAAAGAGATTAGCCAGCAGATTTGCCTTCTCTTGCGGCTCATGGGCCAGGGATCCATCAGGGTTACGCAGCGGAGGCAGCGAAGGCTGACAGAAGTTGGCTTGCACGGCTTTAGCCAGTCGCCAGTAGCCACGGCTTCCCGTGGGATGCATCACTAGCTCTTGACCAAGCCGCGCTATGCGCAGGGCATCCGCTCTGACGTAGGCCCTTCTACAGACCTTTGTGGCTCTGTTGTACGCCGCCTTGAAGTGGCCCAGATTGGGATGGCGCGTGGCGCGCGCCCCTACCCAAGCGCGGTACGCAGACTGTTTTTGTTCAACAGCTTCCGCGCACTCGCGCCCGAACCAAGGGCGCACCCCGCGGTCACCGGTGATATCGGTGTATGAGATATAGTATTCCATACCCAGACCGATCTCACTGGCGACAGCAGTAGCACAATCCGATGGGTTCTTACCTTCAAAGCAGCGCTCAACCCACGGGATGGACGCAAAATAGTCACGAAGTCCATCCCAGTCCGCTGACGAGTAGTGCCAGAGACGCCGCTTCCCCTGCACGGGTCGTGGGGGCGCTATAATAGGCACCGTGGAACAGACCAGGCAGTGGTCGGAGTTGCCTAAAGCAGCTCGCACCGATACACTGTACCGGTCCTGATCACTCGTCAGCAGAAGGTCTAGCAGAGAAGGTGCTAGGCCCGACCTTCTTGGTATCCTAGTGACCTCGTGCACCAATTGGGTCAGGCCGTGCGCCAGAGCAAATGCGTGGGCGGCTCTTCCCGCATGGTCTGTTTTGGAGGAGCCCAACCAGATCTCGTGGTGGGCGTTAAAATCACCCAAAAATACCATTTCGGCATTCGGAAATCGCTCCTGCGCATCATCTGCCGCCTGACTCAGATATTCAAAGAGTCGAGTTGTCTCAGCATCTCCTGTATGGGAACGGTAGAGGCACACATATATCTGAATCGTAGGGCCATGGTCTACGTGTACCCAAAGGATGGAGAAGGATGGGTCCTCTAGGCAGCGCAAACGGCGACAGCAAACATCCGCCCTAACAAACACGCACACCCCGGCTTTTGCACGAAAACTTTCCTCAAGAACATAGCCAGGGTAGAGCAAGTAGGTCGTGTCGTCAGGGCGGTGTATTTGCGTCTCCGTTAGAAAAAACATGGCAGGTTTCGCCGTCTCTAGGTGTTGGTGGACGGCGTTGAGGTTTGCATGGAGCCCACAGATGTTAGTGGACTCCACCTCAAATAGCAAGCTTTTGGGAGTGTGACGAGCCGCTGTGTTGCCTATTTCTCTGAATTGCGCTGCCATGAGTTTGGGTGGGAGAAGGCGTGAAAAAAAAGAGGTGATTGCCGCCGCAGCACCGTGTGACAAAGCGCGGGATATTGGTTTTATCTATGAATGTGAGGCATGGCGAGAGCCGACGCGCCGAACGGAAGGGCCCCCGTACCCCCCCGAGTATGGTCGCCGGGCTCCCAAATCCGGTCACCAACCGGCACGACGAACCATATCGGGATTATGCGCGGCCTGGTGAGGCAGCCTTTCAAGGTGGTTAACCCCAGTTGGGCCCCTGTACTATACCGCGGGCGGCCAGCGGCACCACCGTTTCTACAGGTCTCCCTGTTCGGCGCATCGCCCCGCGCGATCCCCACTAGACTACGCCAAGACCCACTGGTCCCACTAGTGCTGCGACAACCACCACCTCTGCCCGGCTATGCACTTGCTGACCCCTGAACACAATCCAACCGAGATTGAATTGCTATGGAGGGTTTTTCGCAATAGTGCACGGTGGTACCTACCCGGTCGAAACTTGAGACAAATTTGTGCCACCAAGTTTCTACCACCAGTAATTATTTGCATTGGTCTGGGTGTTTCTATGTATGATGTGTATGTATTTACAAAAAAAATGTTGTATCTAAGTATGTTCATCCGCATTCGAGATTCCATAACACAAGCTATTTAAGCTTTGCTTACCATGGGTTAAGATAACGTTGTGTGGAATGTTGTGGAATATTTATTTATTTATTTATTGATGTTAGCATGAAAACGTGTAGTGGGCCTAAGGCCTTAAAAGAGGTAGAAAGTGCGCTTGTATTTTTTCACTTGGCCTGCCACTCTTATGTAAAGACACTGATCGCTGCACTATCGGATTAATTTATCTTTAAGTTGAAAAACAATAATTCAGTATTACTCATAATTTTATTATGAATCATGATAATAATATGAACTTGCTTAAATCCTTATAAACCATGAGTCATAAGCATGAGTCATTTTTGACTACGCCGACGTCAGCTATCTGGATCTCGCTGAGGAGCAACTTAACAAACTTGAGCGTCTTCAAAATTTTTGTATTAGATTTATATTTGGTTTACGCAAATATGATCACGTGTCCGAATCCCGGAACAAAGATAAGTGGCTCCCAATTCACCTTTATAGGAATACTCATTTACTTTCTTTATTATACAGCGTACTATTTATTCCTTGCACTTCTCATTTTCTCAAAGAACGGTTCATGTTCCTTTGCGGCGGTGGATGCCACTACATTGTAAAAGTTTTTACGATAAATCCTTCACTATACAGACAGTTCGCCTGTGGAATGCACTGCAACTATATAAAACAAGCACAATCTCTGGAATCTTTTAAAAAATGTTAAAAAAACATTATCTATCTTCCTTTGAGTAACTATAATATGTAACTTTGTCTACTTATAATGTTGTGTAGTATATAATATGGATACTGAGTCGTATATATTGTAAATATTATGTATTATATAGTTATATTATTTTGACATACTGTGTGGTATATGTATGTGTATATATTCAATTTTGATTAATGTATAACTTGTTTATTTATTTAATCTATAATTTTTTCTTCTTCTTTTAAAAATAATTGTACTGCTAGGCTGCCTGGAAGAAATCACTTTTAAGGATAAGGCCGCCCATTGTGCATTATAATTATTGTTAAATTGTTATCTTATAATACTTTTATGGTGTACAATAAAAATATCTTATCTTAGTAATTGTATTCTGACCTATCTGATTGTAAATCTAAATAACTTACTTAAAATTTCATACAACAGGCTAAATCTGCTAAGAATGTTAAGTGATGATTTTAACAGCCAATTTGGAATCAAAATACGTGTATTTTTCTATGAGTCATATTTTTAATCTATTTTCAAATTCCATTGTGCATTCATATTCCATATTACATATTCATATTCCATTGTTCATTCATGTATCATATTTCATTCATATTCCATTCAATCATTAGCTTATCGCGGTCTACTGCGGGATATAGAATTCTCCCAATGTGCGTCATTGCTACCGATCCTTTTAGCACCCAGACCAATTCTGCCACCCGTTTCAAGTCGGAATATTTAATAATTTAGAATAATTATTAATATTTATTTCACATAGTTTTCCAACGTTATTTTATTTTATTGGTGTGTTTTTGAGTTAGCTTAAGTTGGCTACACCATCACACTCCAAAACGCTACTCTGAAGGCAGTGGACCAGTTCAAATACCTCAGCAATATGGGGCAGAGTGTTGGACAATGCAGGTAAACAGGATGCACGTCCACGAAATGCGAATGCTCAGATGGTCCGCGGGCGTCTTACTTCTAGACAAAGTGCCGAATGTTTATATCTGAGGCAGCTTTAAGGTGAGACCAATACCGGAGAAGCTCAAAGAGACGCGCTTGAGGTGGTACGATCACGTCATGCGGCGACCCGACGATCACATAACCAAGAAAGTGCTGCAACTGGAGTCAGGACTTAGAGGCCGTGGCCGACCCCAGTTTACATGGATGTCGACCATAAATAAAGACCTCAGGGAAGAGAAAGTGAACCTCACAACGACCCAGAACCGATATCTCTGGACAGAAAGGCTAAGGAGAGCGGATCCCGATTAGGAACGGGAAAAGGTTAGACGAAGAAGTTCTTAAGTTAAGTATTATCCCCCGCACAGTACAATCGTACTTTCTATTTCTTTTTTCTTTTTCATACTATACGTGTGTTGCAAGAAAAACACATTTTGGAATGTTCTTTTAATACATGATCGAAATTTACTACTGGAGAATTTCGAAACCATTTCTTGTACCTTTTTCATAAAATAATTTCTGTACTAAATGTTTGTTTACGATGGATGTAGGAACTACTGAACGGATTTTGATTCGGTTTTTTTTTTTTTGTTAGAAAGGTCTTGGTCAGAATTGAAATTCTCAATTTTTTATTGAAATTGCTAGAGTAGAACCTCAGGATGAGATGGGGTGGTGATTTTGCATTCCTCCGCCCGCATGGATCTCTTACCTCCGGTTTCACCACCAATCGCCACTTATGGAAAAATATGCAGTCGATAATTACTGCGAGAGAAGGAAAACTCGAAATAAAACCCTGTGCCAACCCGTCTGGCCAGGGTAGAAACAGTAGGCCAAAGCCTCCCAATATTGGGAGAGGTCCGGCAGTGGACTACGTTAGGCTTAACTGATTGATATAATATTTTTAAAAAGGTACTGTGAGCGACATCTATCCTTTTTTAGTATTACTAATGAAATCTATCTTAGAGCAAAATGTTTCCGTCATTATGTGGCTCATTTTTGTATAGCAATAACTAATAATCCATATCGGCATGATAAGTAAAAATCGTATAATCTACTGATTACGATGATATCTGTTGATTTTGGACGTACTTTTGATATAATTGTTCATCGTGGGTACAAAGAGATAAGGCAGGTAATAATTTAACGATAAATATATAATTATTCTAGTGCATGCTTTTAGTAGTTGGTTTGGTACCGAAGGGATAGTATAGGTGAGTCAGATTCAGAAACTATTTGCCGAAAAGTTTGATTCCAACAATCAAATAATTGAAACAATGTTTACAAAAATATCCTTGCTAGAAATCAATTGATTATATTTTCAATACTACGTCCTTAAGTTTTTCATAAAATACTTCTGAAAATTATGTTAACTGGCTAATGCCCGCGTCTGCACTAGCTTGGAATTAAGTTCACGGTCCCATAAACCAACTTTGTTCTTTCTTAAAGCATCCGTGTAACCTAAAGAACATTCAAAAAGACATTGCGGAATTGTTTCAATTGTTCTCTAGTTTTGGGCTTTGCAACATCCATTTTTATTTAAATACATATTTATAAATCATGACATGCTTAAGTAACAACCAAAATCCATTTTTTTTTAATTGAAATGATTTACCGCAGTCCTATCTCAAATTTTTATTCTATAGGTACCAACACCATGGCGTTACCACTCATATTTTGTATCCTCATCGGGTCCCTCGCGGCCATGCCTCAAAGTGATGAATTCAGGTCAAATTTCGAGTTCTTCGAATATGGCTCCAATATTGGCGAAACGAGCTATCGTTTAGCGGACACTGTGTATCCTCACACAATGAATGTAGACCTGGATGTCTACTTAGAGGAGAATCGTTTTAATGGATTGGTTACCATGGATGTTGAAGTAAGTTTTATTTATTGTTTTATACTTTGTTTTTGTATCAGTTATTAAGGTACTCTAGAGAATAAGTGACAGGTCTCAGACTGCCGTTACAATATCACAAAACATACAGTATGAATCATAGAAACGTACTTTTATTGCTTTTCATAATTTACATCTAATAGTGGTATACTCCTTTTCAGCAACGGTTCCAAATTTCGAGCTAGTTGTTTCCAGATATTTTTTGGTTACTGAGTATATCTAAACAGTAAAACATGACATGACATGATAAATGCCAATGACAACATGGCTGTTTCGTATATACGCCGCATTTTCCCCTTATAATACCTGTTTATAGACTAAGTGCAAGTCACGTGTTACTATCGTTCTTACCTTAACATTATAGTACCTTATCAACATCGTGTCTTCTTTTACTGCCTTAGTAGTATGACAATAATAATAATCTAGTATATTATTATATATGAATGTTTTCTTATCTAAGCAATTTATGTTTATTTTACTTGTACATAACTTTTGAACATCATAAATGTAAAATTTGGCTTGTCAAGGTCAATTAGTTGATATTTATCGCAATGTCAGTGTTATGTTATCATTTTATCTTCGTATACTTACTTGAATTTAGTTATTTCTTGCTGCAGTAACGTTTGCAAAGAAACTGCCTTTAAAATTACCTAATTCAATTAAAGCTACCTTAATTTGAACTTTTTTTTTCATAGATGTTTCTCAATTTAAGTAAGTGATTAGTCTTGGACGCTTCTTTGAAGTATACCTTCGAGATTCTCACTTGCTTTCAATGGCAATCTTGTCTACTCCAATTTGGTCTACAGAAATCACACCATCGATATTATATTGCATACTCGACTTCACAAAATTCTCTGATTTACTTTGCTTTCTTTATAAAATTTGAGTTCTAAATAAAAATTGGAAAGCTAAATCCATGAGATTTGATTACAGATAGTTACGATGGAATTGACGTAAAGGATATTATCCACTTTGACATTCAGATAAAACTTATCTACAGAATAAATGATACTATTTAAGTTAGCTTAGAATCAAGATTTAGTATTTAAGCGCGACTTTATTTATTGCGCACTGCATGTAATCTATATTATTAAGTTGTTAAAATACCTGTTATCCGATAACATAGTGGATTTTCATAGTTGCCAATTATTTTATCATACTGTATCGGTACAATTACACTAATATCGAAGCTATATTTACAACATTTGAAAACGCCTATTGAGTTTCGTGTGCACAAATTTGTACATATCTATATTGAGATTGATATCCCTAAGGACCTTAATATAATAGATATAATGCTTCTTCTCCATAATTACTTTCTCAAGTGAAAGCAATTATGGAGAAGAATAATCAAATATTAAAGGAGGTAGGACACGGCGGTATATCCGCCCGATTGAGCAGTCCGACTGAAGTACCTCCGCCCTACAGAATACCGCGGTTATAATAACTTCGTGTTGTGTTCCCAGCGGTGAGTAGGGTAGCCAGAGCTCACTGGAGAATTTGTGCCGTCAGTGGGAAGACTAAAGGCTTGTCCTGATTTGTTTTCTACTGACGGCACAGAAACTCTGTACTTACAGGGTTGGCAGCGCGACTGTGACTCCTCTGGTGTTACAGACGTCCATAGGCCACGGTAACTACTTTCCATCAGGTGGGCCGTGTGCTTGTCTGCCAACTAAGTGGTATATAAAAAAAAAAAAAAAATTACTTTAATATCATAATAAATAAATCAAGTTTTTCTAAAAGGGGAAAAAACCGAAATACGGCGCAATGGAGTCACAATATTATTTAGAGTCTATGGGTCGCTGAAATTGGTCGCCACGAACAAGGCGGTGACTTTCGCTTCGGCTCGTTTTTGGGGCAAAGGATAGCCACAGCGATTCAGCGAGGCAACGCCGCCAGTGTCATGGGCACCTTTGCGCCGGGAACGATACAGTTATTTGATGTGACATAATATGACAAAATCTTTGATTGCAAATAATGATGTGACATTTGTATGTTTCTATATTATAATAATAATTAAATCAAAAGGAAAATTATATTACGATTATTAACTTCCTAAAATAAACTGAAAAATTCACCTGAGAATGAAATTATCATAGAAAGATAACGTTTTATGAAATATTTTTCTCTGAATATTTTTGAAAGACGTATAAGAGATTACTTTCTCTCTCAATAATAGCAGACATACATGATATGTATTTGTATGTATGTTTATTTATGTATTTATGTATGTATGTAGGTATGTATGTATGTATATGTATATGTGTACGTGAGTATGTGTATGTGTGTATATGTGTATGTGTATATTTGTGCCTATTGTCGGGGGTATACACATTTTATACCTTCTTATATTAATTTTACAATTGTGCACTAGACTTAGCCTCTCGTATTGCAATTCCTCTGTGCACTCCCGGGTTTGCTGGAAGAGAACTCAACTTTGAGTTAGGCTCGCCTTTATACATTACATCTCATCTTGTTATATTAATGTAATATATGTGTGTACAATAAAGTATAAATAAATAAAATAAAAATAAATAAATTTATTTCTTAAGTGAATTTTTGTTCAATGTGTTAATAAATAATAATAATGAAGATATAAAATGACTGACATATTTGTACTTCGTAAAGTATTTAGTTTGCAATTTAAATATATATATATAGCTATTAATACTTAAATGAAATCAAAAATAAATGTATTAAACATAATGAATAATAATAATGAAAATATAAATGACTACTTAAAATTAAAACGGCAATTACTTTTTCAGGTACGAGAGAACGGTCTTACACAAATAGTTTTTCACCAAAAAGTTGTTTCTATTGAGACTGTAAACGTTGTTACCTCTAATAATAGAGTTGTAAACCTTCAATCTACCAATCCCTTTACTACTGATGACTATTATGAACTTATTAAAATCAACCTAGCCGCACCTATTAATGCTGGTAACTACACTATCACAATCCGCTACAGAGGAGCTATCAACGTAAATCCAATTGATCGAGGATTTTATAAAGGATACTACTTCCGTAACAACACAGAGGTGTAAGTTTATTAATAGATTAATTCATTATACTTAAACATTTGAGTGGCTCGTGGCTAAATGGTAAATGAGTAGGTTAACAGATTGGAAGGTTAAGCTAACATGGTCCGCCTGTAGATCGAACCTACTAAAACCACATTCGGTATTGAGTTGTTGGGATGAGATTGCCACTGTCATATCCCTCATACCACTCAGGGCTGACCTAGGGCCATTTCGATATGGTCTCCTTCGAAGTAGAAATACGATGCTTCCATCTTGCCTCGGTTAGGGGTAAGTACGTATCGCCACTTCAACGTGCTTCTGATAGGTTTACAAGCGGCTCCACTTGTCACCTGCTGAGTAGAAATCCCCGACCTGTGCTGAAGCAAGAATGCTTCAGCACAGGTCGGGGCCGCGTTTCGAACCGATGTGGTCCATTTACCATACTGGTTTTACATGTTTCTTTTTTTATTGACATTTTGTAAGTGCCGATGATTAATGATCTATGCAGAATAAATGATTTTTGACTTTGACTTTGACCCCAGAACTAAGTATTTATGTTGTAGTCATGAACTAGGTACAAAAAAATCTGTATTAAAAATGTTATATTATGCAAGGTGAAGGTATCTGTATATTTCGCTAAACTAATTAAATAACGACTAACTACTTCATTCATTTTTAGAGCCTACGCTACGACTCAATTCCAACCTGGAAATGCAAGAAAAGCTTTCCCCTGTTTTGATGAGCCCATGTTTAAGTCCCGGTATACGCTTGCTATCACCCGTGCCAGTAACCTGAGGCCATCATACTCCAACATGCCCATTGAACGGACTTACACGTGAGTTACTTTTATTACACACAAAATTTTTAAAAAATACTTAAACCGACTTCAAGAAACAAAATAGAGGCTCTGAAAAGCGAAAAATAAATGAATTTACAGATTTACTGATCTCTTGGAAGTCGGTGCCTACTTTGTTTGCTGTGTCTGAACTACCATGATGAATTCAGAGGCAAATACTCAAATAAATTATGTAAAAGCAACAGCAATTGCCTACATTTTGAGGATTTCCCTAGATATCGTCATCCGCTTCCCTGGATCCCGTGATTCGATATCTAGGGAAATTTTGAAAAATGCCGATACACTTATTCGTTTATAAAAAAACTATCAATTGAATTGAGAACCTCCTACTTTTTTGAAGTCGATTAGTAAAAAATTACATCAGGAAGCCATTGGGTGTATAAGTTGAGCAGAAACTGTTTTAGGTATGTTTGAAAAAAATATACGTCGACAATAACGTGGGGAACTGAAATTTAAAAATCAAATACTATCAATATTCAACTTCATCTAGATTGGAGCATTTTAATTTCCCCTATTACATTTTGGGGTTAAGACGAGCTCATGAAACTTAGTTTCTGTTAGTATTGTTTAAGTTATTATGTTTAATTAAACGGTATCTGATTTACCTATTGTTATTCGACAGGTACGGCAACCGTATTCGGGAAGAGTTCCATCCTACTCCAATCATTTCTGCGTATTTGATTGCCTTCCATGTGAGCGATTTCGTTGAAACTGATTTGACTAGTACCCCTAGCAGGCCCTTCAAAATTATTTCCCGGCCTGGTGTCACTAGTCAACATGAATTTGCTGCTGATATTGGCGTACGGATCACTAATGTATTGGACGACTACTTCGGCATCTTATATCACGAAATGGGACAGGGTACTTTGATGAAAAATGATCACATTGCTTTACCTGATTTCCCTTCTGGTGCTATGGAAAATTGGGGAATGGTTAATTATAGGTATGTTTAACAAGTAACTTCTTTGAAAAACTTATTTGATTGTTATACCGATGAAATCAATTAATCTCAAAAAGATATTTTGGACAAATGGGAAAGTATCCGAAAATTTTATTATAATGGACATAATGCAACACGAATTTCTGTTTTAGAGAGGCATATCTGCTTTACGACCGTTTCAACACCAACCTCCCAAACAAAATCTTTATCGCAAGTATTATAGCTCACGAATTGGCTCACAAGTGGTTTGGCAACCTCGTAACCACTTTCTGGTGGGGTAATCTTTGGCTTAACGAGTCCTTTGCCAGTTATTTCGAATATTTTGCTACTCACTGGGTATGTATAGTCTAATCAAACTTCATTTTTAAATTTGTTAGTAATAGTATTTTAACTTTGCGAATAATAATAATACAACGTCTCTATATCTTTTTAGGCTCATCCAGATTTTGAATTGGACAATCAATTCGTAGTGGACTCTGTGCATAGTGCCCTCTCAGCTGATGCATCTATTCATGTTGCTCCCATGAATTGGTCAGAGGTAGCCGACCTCCCTTCAATTAGCGCTCATTTCTCTACTAGTAGCTACGCTAAGGGTGCTTCAGTTCTTAGGATGTTAGAACACTTCATCGGTAGCAGAAACTTCAGAGCTGCGCTCCGATACTATATCAGAGACCAGTAAATATTTCTTTATAATATTTTTAGACAGGTATTTTATTAAATTTTCTTTTTCATTTAAGTATTTACTTTCATTTATGTATGCTTTGTTTATTTTAGTGCCTACGGTGTTGGTACAAATGACGACATGTTTAATGCATTCAGACGAGCGTCATCAGAAGATTTCCAATTCCTACTTGAGTACCCAAATGTGGATATTGGTGAAGTGTTTGAAAACTGGGTTCAAAATGCTGGCGCACCTGTGTTGAATGTTAATTTCAATAATGTTACTGGTGTTGTATTACTTACTCAGGTTTGTTATGTTTTTAGTCTTGGTCATTATTATCTTGTTAAGTTTTATGATGGTCTTTTAGAAACTTCATATAGATTAAATTCATAGCATAAGAATGAGAGTAGAGTGCTACCGATTACACCCAATACACATATTTAAACTTCTGAATTAGATAGCACATGACAACAGTCCGTGTGGTGACGGAGAAATAAGTATCATCACCACCCCTAAATCCGATGAGTATCGTAAGAGGCTACTAACACAAAAATACGCAGGTGATATCACTGCGAGAGAATGAAAACTCGAAATAAAACCTGTCTGGCCAGCGTGGATATAGTCGGTCAATCCTCCTAATATTGGGAGAGGCCTTTGTCCAGCAGAAGACTGCAATAGAATTGATTGATAATAGCCAGTCAAAAAGAACAAAGTCGTTAAAGATAACTGCATATAGCTACGCCAGTCTTTACTTTACGGGGAACCTTGAGACTTATAGTGAAATGTAAAGAACTGCCAAAGTGACAAATATTTGTTTTTACTGACGATATATATACTACTAAGTCAATAGAAAATCACTGGATAACAACGATTACCCCGGTTTGGGTAAAAGTAATAGGGAACTGTTATATTGTTGAGGGTGGTACTCGTAGGGACAGTTCAATAAAGAGGACCATAGCACAGTATTACTATCTATAAACAAAAATAGTTACATACATATACATATAGCTTGTAACAAAAGGTTCCGACAAATTGAGAACCTTTCTCCTTTTTGAAGTCGGTTAAATAGGTTTTAGTCGGCAACGCACCCATTCAGATTAGAAAGCGCGGTGTCTACTCACAGTTGGTCCTCGCAAACACTGAGTTAGAAATAAAGTACTTCAATTACGGATTTATATGATTCGTACATTCAAGTTAGACTATTTATAACTTACTAGAGGTCCATGTCCAGCAGATGACTGTGACATACAAATTGATGAATTATTTGGTAGAAAAGGTCTTTAATTTAGAATAATTAATTTAAAAATTGCCGTTTGTCCACAGAGACGCTATGTGCTCTCTGGAAATACAACGGGTTTACCGGAACAAATTTGGCACATTCCTTTGACGTGGACCAATGAAACGAATATAGACTTTGACAACACAAGGCCCAGAACCGTTATGTCTGCTTCAAATACTACACTCTCAACTCCTCCTGGAGACTATTGGCTCCTTTTCAACGTTGCTCAATCTGGTAATTTTATATTTTAAGCTAACTGATGTGTGGTTCAGCTCGCGTGGATTTGTGTGGATTCACGACTTTCGATCATATCTCCGGTTCTACGCAATGCAGCAGATTTTAAGGCTGACTAACATCGAATTGGTCGGTGTGTGTGGGATATGCTTCCGCCAATCTCACCTCTGGCAACCTACGATCCACAGGTGGTGTGCGTTGCAACATTGCAACATAATCTCCCCCACCGGCTCTAGCGGGGGTGTACTCGTGGTGCACGAGGAAAAATACTGACTAACATAATATTATCTTTTTAATATAATCCAATAATCTCACATTCGATAAGTAACATAAATATTGATTGCACCCTCAATAATAATATCCTTCGTTGCAATCGATGTCACCTGTCGCGGGAAGTACCTACAGATCCAAGACCTGTGCTCCTAAAATCCAACCATACTTTCTGATGTTACTGTTTATTTCTGTTTATCATAATTAACAAACAGCTCATGCGGCACCTAGAGGATCACTCCTTAATTAATGACCGGCAATATGGCTTCAGACCGAAACGGTCAACGGGTGACTTCTAGCATACGTTACCCATCTTTGGGGTGAGGCTATGGACAAGCACGGCGAGTCACTGGCAATTAGTCTTGACATCGCCAAAGCTTTCGATAGAGTCTGGCACAAATCGCTTCTTTCTAAGCTACCTGCCTTTGGTCTGCCTTCTAGGCTGTGCAACTGGGTTGCTAGCTTCCTGCAGGGGCGCCGTATTCGCGTCCTTTGTGACGGACGAGCTTCAGAGTTTCTGCAGGTTAATGCTGGCGTGCCCCAGGGGTCCGTCTTATCACCCACTCTCTTTCTTCTGCATATCAACGACATGCTGTCTACCGGCAATGTTCATTGTTATGCAGACGATAGCACTTTACATGGGAGTTATCATGGACATCCAGCGGCCAAGCAGTCAGATATCGCAGAGAAAAGGCAGCTTCTTGTCACTGAGCTTGACGGGGTCCTGAATCACATTTCTCAATGGGGCTCTGAGAACCTGGTTGAGTTCAATGCCAAGAAGACGCAGGCATGTGCGTTTACAGCAAAAGTATCTTCTTTCCTTCCCCTCCCCACTCTTCAGAGCACGCCACTGCCGCTGCAGGACAATCTCAATATCCTAGGTATGGATGTTCGCTGCAACCTAAATAACAAAAACTACATCGAAAGCATCATCAAAACAGCCTCACGAAAACTCGGAGTCCTGAACAGAGTGAGACGATTTTTCACGCCGGAGCAGCGGTGTCTTCTATACAAGACACAAATTCGCTCCTGTGTGGAGTACTGCTCGCATCTCTGGGATGGTTCAGCAAAGTACTTACTAGATGCTCTCGACAGGTTGCAGCGACGTGCGATCCGCATCATTGGGAATCCCGAGATCACGAACACCCTAGAACCTTTACAGCTGCGTAGAGATGTTGCGTCCATGGCTGTATTTTACCGTCTGTACCATGGGGAGTGTTCTGATGAGCTCTTCCAATTAGTCCCACCCTCCCCTTTCCTACACAGGACAACGCGTGCAGGTCTTAGATGTCATCCGCACACGGTGCAAAACATCCGATCAAGAACCAAGCGGTTCGGAGACTCTTTCCTCTGTCGCACCATTAAGGCCTGGAATTCATTACCAGCTCACGTGTTTCCTTCTTCCTACAGTCCCGGGTCCTTTAAGCGGGGCGTGAAAAAGCATATGATAAGGCCGTCAAGCTGAGTGTCACCATTGTCACACGGTATGTGTAAGTAATGGTGACCCTCTTTTCTGGGATTTTGCCTTCAGCTTACCATCAGGCAAGGCGAAGTCCAATTGACGTGTCCTATATAAAAAAAAAAAAAAAAAAAAAAAAATTTATTGCATTTAACATAATACACTATTATAGTCATAGCATTACATCAACTTTATTATTATGTGATCCTTCACCGTCCATCACGTCATAAAAGAATAATCGATAATTAGTAATGGCGCTTATTAGATGCCTACACGTGCAACTATGGAGTCTGATAGGCTGATTGATATAATACAACGTCAGTTGTAATTAATACAATATTCGTTATTAATTATTTCAGGTCTCTACCGTGTAAACTATGATGCTGCAAACTGGAATAGACTTGCCAACTATCTAAACAATTCCACTAGGATACACATTCACAGGCTGAATAGGGCGCAGGTAAATTAATTGTTCTAGTAATTTTAAAATCTGGGTAGTATAGGTAAAAGTTTTGGTATGATGTCGACTGAAGGAAAACAAGATAGTAATTTATAATTGGGCATTTTCCTGTGGTTAAAATAAATTATTTTAAAAGAGCGACAAAAGTTGCGTCGGTTATTATTTCGTATTTTTTATTCATTTTTAATCGTCCTATAACCTATAATAGTAAATGATTGGACTTTTAAATATTATGACGTCACAATACATTATTTACTATTCAGTCAAATACCCAATTATAAATCTTTTAACGAAACATATAGCATAGCATAAACTAAAGATAATGATACTCCCTATAAAGCTGTGGCGATACCACATGTACCCAGTGCCATCTAGAGACAGCACGCCGAACTAGGACGTCACTGAATCCTACATTGCGCAAGTGGAGTTCTCGCGCTGGTACAATATATGTACATCATCCCAACGACAATCGTTGGGCCGCGGTCCGCCAGGCGTGATCACCTTGTCTGGTCGGAGGATCCTCCTTTTGTGTCGGAGCAACATCACGCCTCGTTCCTCCACATAGCTCTTTTGGACAAGGAAATGGTGTCATACGAAACTCTAACTTATTATATTTTCATACTGAGCTTTTTCTGTACTGAATAGGTAACTTGCTATAAACTTACTTCACAAAACTCAATGTCTTGATCCTTCTTCTTTTAAGATTGCCAACGATCTTCTATTTTTCGTCCGCTCGAGAGACATCAACCAGACCTTGGCCTTTACTGTATTAGAGTTCTTGAAAGAGGAAACTGACTATTATGTATGGAGAGGAGCAATTTCACAACTGGAATTTATTCTTAAGCGCTTTGAACATTTACCTAGTGCTCATAGGGAGTTCACAGTAAGTATAATTTCTTAAATATATTTTATTAAGCTAATGCGGTGTCCCACAGGGAAGTATACTAGGGTAAATGTTATTCCTTTTATACATTAAAGACCTTTCCCAGGTGGTTAAATACGATTGTGTGCTGTTTGCTGATGATACAACAATATTTATGGGTTGTGAAAGTAAAGAAACGTATGGAACAAATATAAATAATACTTTGGACGACATAGCTACCTGGTTGAATCAAAATTCTCTAAAAATTAACATTGATAAAACTAAAGTTATTAATTTTAACTCACCAGAGTAAGCTTTTACAACTCAACATAGTAAACAAGAATCAACAGGTTGAATAAATACACAATTCTTTTTCATAATAATAGATGAGCATTGAACAAACTTGGATAGAACACATAGATGAAACATATATTTGTGTTTGCTTTACGACAAGTTAAAGATATAATATCCAAATCCACAGCCATAATCCACGGTTCGTTTATAAATATATGAATTGAATTGAATAAGTGCACGGGGTCTTTTTTTAAGCGGAGAATCATTTTTAGTGGTATAGTTACCATTTTGAGTGCCAATATTTAGTGGCAAATTTATTATTTTGAGTGCCAAAATTATATTTCCCATTTGTCATTAACACTTTTTGGGTTGCCCACAGAATTATCTTCTGGACATCATGAGGGTTGTAATTCAGCACCTCGGCTATGATGAGCGTGAAACTGATTCTACTGCTGATATTCTTAATAGGATGCAAATTATGAATTTGGCCTGCAACCTTGGACACAGTGGCTGCGTTAATGATTCCCTAGCTAAATGGAGAGCACATAGGAATAATACAAATCAGTTGTAAGTTTTTTTTGTAAATAGTTCTTTATTACACCTTTGCCTACCTTTCTGGGAGTGAATGTATGAATACATACATACATACATACATATATATAATCACGCCTTTATCCCCGGAGGGTTAGGCAGAGGTGAATTAACACCCACATTTCAGTAATCATTTAATTTAGTCCCACGTAATAGGGGGTGAGTCTATTGCAGTCTTCCGGACACTATTGTTGACTCGAGCAATGCATCTAAAGCTGAGTCTGGACTGTATTATATCTGTCGGGTGTTAAACAGCCCTAGTCGCCTTGTACGACACTGTATGGGAAGTGGTGGCCCAAATTCTACTCTGCTGTTAACCACGTGTACGTGTACTGTATTATTATTTAGTTGGACTTCAACCTCCCAGCTATCCCACTATAGCTGGGAGAGATAAGTAGTTTTTATTATAACAAAAGGTGTACACTACAATGAGTAGTCCACATATATTTCAACAACCATTAGAGTCAATTCAAATGTGGCGTCAAAATCCTCGAACGGTTTTTAACTTTATTCCATTCAGATAAAGCTTAAAATAGTGATTTGACCCTTACGATTTAAGTTCTGTCTTCTGATTAATAAACAAAGAGTGACGTTATTGTGTAATTTAGGCAATCTTGCGTAGGTACGCAAACTTGCATACTATGTTCAATTTACAAGCAAATATGCATGTAATCACATTTTGAAAACGTTACAGAGTACCTGTGAATGCTCGTCGTTACGTTTACTGTGTTGGTCTCCGTGAAGGTGATGCTTCGGATTATCAGTTCCTCTTTAACAAGTACATTACTTCTGATAACACTGCCGACATGGTTGTGATTCTCCGCGCTCTCGGTTGTACCAGGGATGTGCCTTCACTGACTAGGTACGTACCTAATTCTTTTAAAGATATAAAATTTATATTTAAAAATACACTTTTAGTATATGATTTATTTCTTTAAAATTTAATGACATTAATAATAATGTTTATTGCCTCATAAATAAATGCCATACATGGGTTGAAGTCATAGATCTAGGATTCCTTGTATTGTGGGATACTAATCTCATTCATTCCGCTAGTATTATGAATCTTAGCTTGTGGATTTATTATAGTTTAGGTAAGAGATTTTTTGTGATATGTAATTATTTATGTTTCAGCTACTTACATATGTCCCTACAAGACCGTCGAGTTCGCATCCACGATCGAACCAACGCTTTTAGCTTCGCTCTTCAGGGCAACAGCCATAACCTACCAACCGTCCTCAATGTCCTTTACACGAACTTCACTCAAATAAGAACTGCGTATGTATCTTGTTATTTAGAATTTTTATTTATTTTATTTTATTTTTTCCTTTCTTCATTAAACAAACACAAATATTTCTATTTGATTATTTATTTTTATTCATATTTATAAATTTAATAGCTAATATTTAATTTTTATTATTATCTAATTAACTCAAAGTCTATCTACTCAAATTCTTCTTTTTCTGTAGATGATGATTCATCAATCACTGTATAGACTATATAGAATATGATATGATATACCATCGTATATCATATCATATTCTATACAGTCAGTATACTGTATACAGTATATCTGTATTAACGGCACTAAAAAACGTCAACGAAAAAAGTCTCGACTATCTTACCGCCTACCTAAGGACTATCATTGTACCATTATTGGTGACTGAAAGAAAGAAAGAAAAGAAAGAAAGAATCCATTTATTATACACACACGCCACATATAAAAGAAAAGAGAGAAAAAAAATTCACTATCGGAACAAGAAATAAAATAAAAACAAGTAAAACATAAACCGTAAGATACAAAAAACAAAAAAAAAAACAAAAAAAAAACAATTTAAAAATAACACAGCAAATAATAGACTGGAATGGTAAAACTTTTTCTTGAAACTTTACCTCTAACTTTATTCATATTGATGTAACTAAAATACCACATTTTTTATTGTGAGTTTTTTAACAGAATAATTGTTCAATGCGTTGTTGCATTTCCAGTTGCTGCACTTTTTCACTAAATATATTACGCAAATTTATATGAATTATTTTCTTTTCTACAGATACGGTGGACCAGCTCGTCTCAACATCATTTTGAATTCCTTCTCCGGTTTCCTAACCAACTATACCTTCATTGAAGAGGTTTGTATTACATTATACTATGTGTGATAGTTTTACTGTTGTTTCGTAATACAGTAGTTACTTCATCTATTTAAGTAAATAACTTTATTTTTGTTAAACGTGCAAGTGGAAAGAATTGTTGGAATTCAGTGGAAAGAATTTTCGCAAACAATATGTGCTGCGCATGTAACTGTTTGATTGAATTGAACTCATGAAGATGATTCGATTGAATGTCAAAAATACTTTTAACAAAGAAAGAAAAAGCATTTATTTAAGAAATAAAAGGAATTATACACGTTACAACAATACCTTAGTGATATTTGAAAATAAGTGGAATCGAAATTGAATTTTATCCGCATCATACATTAGCAGAAACTGAATCTTATCAAAATATCTCACATTATAGAATCTCATATAGATATACCTAGATACATATACTTTACAATCACGTAATTTTTTTTATATATTTATTCATTTCAGTTCCATAAATGGGTATTTGACAACCAGGTAGCTCTGGGTACATCTTTCAGTAGTGGTGTTTCTGCTGCCAATACTGCCTTGAGTAACAACCAATGGGGAAGCCAAAACTCCGAAGAAATATACAATTATCTTATGACTAGAAGTTCATCTAATACCTTCATCGCTTCAACAATTCTAGTACTGGCAGCTATGTTCGTCCAACTATTTCGTTAATTTGTTTAATTTTAAGCTAAAATAAATTAACTTACTATATATTTATTGGGTTAAGTACATATTTAATTTTGTGAATATAATATAGACAATTTTTAACATGTAAAATGCTGTTGTGATTTTTTATTTTAAGAGATTATTTTTATATTTAAATGATTTTTTATTTACACATTTGCATTTTTATTTGCTTACTCTTGTCCCAATTATTACGGGTAATTTTTATTATTATTATATATTTAGGAGGATAATATAAGCAGTTCGCTCAACAAAATGTGGAGATATCAAATATTTTGGTCAATAAGTTATATTCAAGGAAATTTTGTAGATAGAATAATGACATCAATATCTGTTTCTGGTTAATTAATTTGCTGTTAATGTATAAGTAGATACCGGCAAACTTTTTCAACAAATTTTAATGTTAAATGCATGCACAGTAACTGCCCAACCAAAAACTATAACAGGACCGACCAAACAATGACGCGAGCCCTTTGTACCCGTGGTTAATAAGTATATGGTTCGAACAAGACATTTTGTATTTTTCCGCTATACCTACTTTATTGTTTAACTGACCTGTTTCGCCTCATGGCATTCTCAAAGGTTTGAGAAGGATATTCTGAGCACAAAATTGTGTAATATATGTAAGGTTACTTACAATATACCGAAGTTAAAATTCCGAAGTTGAGAATCCCGAAAGTTCAAAATCCCGAAGTTCGAAAATTAGATTTTGATACGTTGCTGATGGTAGGCGTTCTGGTTTTATTTTTATAGTTATAAAAATACAATTAATAACAATTGAACTAACGCGAGCATGATTTAGGTATATACATACCTTTGATTTGCTTTATGTTACAAATGGCAATGGCAATGGAGTACTGCTGTCACCTTTTTGCTGCAGCGCCTGTATACCAGCTTCAAATCGGTGCAAAGATGGGCATTGAGGCTGGTTGACAATCCCATATACGCAGGTGATATGGAACCTCTCCGCCTTTGGAGCAACTTTGCTTTGCTGTGTGTGTTCTACCGCCTATACAACGGTTTGTGCTCAGACGAGTTGTTTGACATGACGTTCACAGGCAACATTCTATCAACGCACCGCTCGCCATAGGCAGGGAATTCATCCCCACACAACCTGAGACGCTGTGCACTGTGCGGTATGAAAGAAACTTCATCCCACGGACACTCAAGCTGTGGAATGAACTCCCTACTGCGTTTTGCCCATGCGCTTTCAATATGGGGTTCTTCAAAATGGACATTGGAAGGTTTCTTCAGGATCAGCGCGAGTGTGACACCCCTGGTATTGCACACGCCTATAGGTCACGGTAACCACTACCCATCAGGTGGGCCCTGTGCCTGTCTGCCACCTAAGTGGTATAAAAAAAGTTACAAAAATAATTTTGTCGATAGTGAACGCGGCCGATGCGCAGGAGGCGCGGGTTCGATCACCGCTCAGTGCAAATATTTATAAGCATGAATATAAATATTTGCATTGGTCTGGTCGTGCCCCGGAGAGCACGTCAAGCCGTCGCGTTGGTCCCAGTTGCCATACCAACATCTATGGCAGTCATTACGGGTAATTGGATCCCTAAAAAGTCGTATAATCAGACTAGTTGCAATGCTTCGATATTGCCTTTGGGTTGTGGAGGTCAGGTGGCAGTCGCTTCACAGAAAAGATAGACGTTTAACCAAATCCGCAATTAGACTGGTAAAGCGGATCCCAGATTCGAGGTAAAAGCTTCGAATGAGACTGAAATTGAAACTGAAACGCTAAGATGAAGAAGATTAATTTTGATATCAATATGGAGATAGTAGGGCAGGGAGGTATAGAAAGTCGACCTAGCTACTTGGCATCCTCTTACTCTGAGAGTCTGATACCTACTCATTTTTAATTGGATATTTTGACTTTACTTTTACATAAAATTAATAGACTTCATTCACTGACATTCTTATTTTCGTTCGATTTGAAAATCCTGATTATTTTGATACTGATTATTTTCTTTTGTTTTCTTTTTCTAATTTGGTTTAAAATAATAATATAATAGAATACATTACATTACATATGAAATTGTCGTTTTTTTAAAGAAATTGCTAAAAACCCAATTTTCAGTACTAACTTTTTTCATATTCATATTCATTTATTACTTGCAAATATGGGTTATATAAGATGTTACATAGATTAAGTAGTGTCACCATATTTCACCTTAATAGGCATGTAATTCTTATAATACAACAAGTCTAATATTTATAATCATTAATTAATACAGTAATCTGATCAACATTATTTTTAAACAAGAATATGGCTAAGTCATCACTTTGATACAGCAATTACCTTATTTATAATTCCGACATTTCCACATAAAAGAATAATATTGACAATAGCATAATGATGTCATAACATAATATTTATACAGTCAATTTATTATAATGTCAGTTTAAATTCAGTAACTATATTCAATGTCAATCAATTTATTAAATACTACAATACTAATACATAATCAGGATAAATTAACATACAAATGGCAATAGATATCAAATGCAATGAGAGTACAAAATTACAAAACGTCTTTCAGATATTCGTCTACAGTATAGGTAGTATGCTTTCGTAAGGAGTAACTGTAAAACATTATTTTTAAATTCGTGTGTATTGTCAATTTCTAGTAATTAATAGTTATATAATAATTAAAATAGTTTTGCATTTTTTTTGGAATGACAAATCCAAATTTTATAATTTTTTTGTATGAATGAGACAACCTTAAGCTAACAAACACTTTATTAACATTTTTGAAAAGTGACAGCTGTAAAAAAGTAATACGAAATTTATCATCAAAATGGATAGCAATTAGGAAGTAGGTACTGTTTTTGAAATTTATCAAGCAGCCAATTAAAACAAAATTTAATACAGAGTTGTAAAATCTTGAAATCAACTATAATAAAAAAAAATAGTTATAAAATTACAGGAATAACGAGCTCATGAATCTGTAGGAAAATTTCGGCAATTTCATAGGTAAAGACCTAATATACAAGCCATTCAAAAACGTATTTTTCGTGTGCCTGGTAGAACCTGGAGACATATAATCACGCCTTTATTCCCGGAGGGTTAGGCAGAGGTGAATTAACAACCAAATTTCATCAATAATCGTATTCTGTCCCACGCAATAGGGGGTGAGCCTATTACCGTATTCCGGGCACTATTGTTGACTCGAGCCATGCATCTAAGGCTAAGTCTGGGGTGTATGTATCTTTCTGATGTTAAACAGTCCTATCCCATAGTCGCCTATCCCTTAGGAGCATAATTATTGTTTGATTGTAACAAATCTATGTTGTCTAAAATAAACTGATTACTGAACTTGATTAATTAAACTCTAACGTATGTAGTGTTAGTGAAAATCACATCAACAGCTAATTGAATTGATATCTATAGATTACAATAATACTTTTGATAAAAATTGACAAAATTATAATTATAAACTTATAAATAAGTAATTAACAAATGAGAAATTAGTAGTATTAAAGGGTTCCCAGTGTTTAGATCCTATCTCATTTCCGATAGGTAAATAAAACGGCAGTTTTAATATAGGAACGGTGTAGGTACCACCAGGACTGCATAGGTGAGTAATATTTAATATTTATAGCTTATTTTCCCTACCAGGAAAAAAAAATGTTGAACACTCAAATATCACTGTAAATTGTATTCAATCAATGTCATACAATATGACACCATGTTAAAGGCCTTTATCTAGGAGTGGACTGTGAAAGGCTAAATAATAAATTGATTTATTTTAAAATATAGCCATATCAACGCGTTACTGAAGGACTGTTTTGAGATCTTCGTTTGTTTTCGTATGAATCTTGTTTTATTCGCTAATCACTTAATGATATTTTTGTTTGCAAATACATAATTATCTTGTTAAATTTGATTTTATTCTATTATTTTCAAGTAGTTTTTATTTCAATCAGTGTTAGTTTATATGGAATACATAAGGAGGCACTCATTTCCATTCATGCTTTGAATCTGTAATCATAAGAAATATTAAATTTGTTATTTTTATTACTGCATTTATAGCTATTTAAACGTTTTATTTCATCACCATAATTTAATAATACGTAATAGTAATAAAATAATAATATAAAAATTATTTATTAGATTTTTAATATTACTATTTATTTACAAATGTCTAAATAAATAATAATAAACTGGCGAAATGTGGGTGCTAGCACCTCTGCCTAATCCCTTCGGGGATATAGGCGTGAGTTTATGTTATGTTATGTTACAAATGTCTAATACACAGCAATTGGTAACCTAACCTAACCGCGGTAAGCGGGAAAACCGCGGTAGCCTACTGGTATGGGTAATGGACTGCTGAGGCGAGGTCTCGGGTTCGATCCCTGGTTTTACCATGGCACAAACCAATGACTTTTCGATGCATTTCGAAGTTATGTGTGTAAACGTGATTATGTTACGTCAAATAATTCACCTAGTATCGTTCCCAGCACAAAGGCATATAATAACTATCACATACTTATCTATTTTCCTATTTCTTTTATTTATTTTATAATCTATTTTTTTAATATCCCGTACACTGATGTCACCGGTGCCCGAGGAGTGCGCCCTTGGTTCGAGCGCGAGTGTGCGAGGGCTGTTGATCAAAAGCAGTCCGCGTATCGCGCTTGGGTAAGGGCGCGTGCCACGCACGATCCCAATGTGAGCCACTTCAAGGCGGCGTACAACAGAGCCACAAAGGTCTGCAAGAGGGCTTACGTCAGAGCGGATGCCCTGCGCATTGCGCGGCTTGGTCAAGAGCTAGTGGCACATCCCACGGGCAGCCGTGGATACTGGCGACTGGCCAAAGCCGTGCAGGCCAACTTCTGTCAGCCTTCGCTGCCACCGCTGCGCTACCCTGATGGATCCCTGG
This sequence comes from Eilema griseolum, assembly GCA_963662185.1. Classification (NCBI taxonomy): domain Eukaryota; kingdom Metazoa; phylum Arthropoda; class Insecta; order Lepidoptera; family Erebidae; genus Eilema; species Eilema griseolum. The sequence goes on from OY759238.1 coordinate 24,612,195, forward strand.
CCCATGGACCGCAAGAGAAAGCCAATATGCTAGTAAATCTCTTTGCGGCCAATTCCCGAGTCGATGATTGCGGTATACAGCCGCCGACACTACCCAACGGTGACCACGTAATGCCTGAAATACGTATCAGGCAATGCGATGTTCGTGCGGTGCTTCAATCACTCGATGTCCGGAAAGCCAGTGGCCCGGATGGTATTCCAGCGGTGGTCTTACAAAAATGTGCAGCGGAGTTGTCTCCGATGCTTACGCGGCTGTACCGACTGTCCTACAGCTCGGGTACAGTGCCTTCGGCTTGGAAAGAGGCGAATGTACAGCCGATCCCCAAGAAGGGGGATCGCTCAGAGCCAGCCAACTATCGACCCATAGCCGTCACCTCAGTGCTGTGCAAGGTCTTCGAGCACATCATTAACAAACAGCTCATGCGTCACCTAGAGGATCACTCCTTAATTAATGACCGGCAATATGGCTTCAGGCCGAAACGGTCAACGGGTGATCTTCTAGCATACGTTACCCATCTTTGGGGTGAGGCTATGGACAAGCACGGCGAGTCACTGGCAATTAGTCTTGATATCGCCAAAGCTTTCGATAGAGTCTGGCACAAATCGCTTCTCTCCAAGCTACCAGCCTTTGGTTTGCCTCCTAGACTGTGCAACTGGATTGCTAGTTTCCTGCGGGAGCGCCGTATCCGCGTCCTCTATGATGGACAGGCTTCGGAGTTCTTGCAAATAAATGCTGGCGTACCGCAGGGGTCTGTATTATCTCCCACTCTCTTTCTTCTGCATATCAACGACATGCTGTCCACCGGCAGCATACATTGCTATGCAGACGATAGCACCTTACACGGGAGTTATCACGGACAACCTACGGCCAAACAGTCTGATATCGTGGAAAAAAGACAGCTTCTTGTCACTGAACTGGACCGGATCTTGAATCACATTTCTCAATGGGGCTCCGAGAACATGGTCGAGTTCAATGCCAAGAAGACGCAGGCTTGTGCGTTCACAGCAAAGGTATCTTCTTTCCTTCCCCTTCCCACTCTTCAGAGCACGCCACTTCCACTGCAGGACAATCTCTATATCCTAGGCATGGATATTCGCTGCAAACTGAATAACAGAAATTACATCGAGAGCATCATCAAAACAGCCTCGCGGAAACTCGGACTCCTAAACAAAGTGAGACGTTTTTTCACGCCGGAGCAGCGGTGTCTTCTCGATAAGACAGAAATTCGCTCCTGCGTGGAATACTGCTCGCATCTCTGGGATGGCTCCGCGAAATACCTACTAGATGCTCTCGACAGGTTGTAGCGACGCGCGGTCCGAATTATTGGGAACCCTGAGGTCACTAAAACCCTCGAGCCTTTGTATTTGATATTGCTTCCTTGGCTGTATTTTGCCGTCTCTACCACGGTGAGTGTTCTGACGAGCTCTTCCAACTAATCCCACCATCTCCTTTCCTACATAGGACAACACGTGCAGGCCTTAGATGTCACCCTCACACTGTGCAGAATATACGAGCAAGAACCAAGCGGTTCGGAGACTCTTTTCTTTGCCGCACCACCAAGACCTGGAATTCATTACCAGCACACGTGTTTCCTTCTTCCTACAGTCCCGGGGCCTTTAAGCGGGGCGTGAAAAAGCATCTGATGAGGCCGCCAAGCTGAGTGCCACCATTGTAGCACTTAGTGTCTGTAATGGTGACCCTCTTTCCTGAGACTTTGCCTTTAGCTTACCATCAGGCGAGGTGAGGTCAAGTTGGCGTGTCCTATATAAAAAAAAAAAAAAAAAATTGAGATTAAGGTTATAATTATCTTATTAATTTCGGAAATAGGTTTCCTTTGTGGATACAAGCAATATAATATTAAGGTTATTATTTGACTTCTTCAAATTCTTCCTACATTCAGCCATTATTCTTTTTGTAGGTACCGCCATGCTGTTTACAACCATTATCTGTATACTCACGGGGTCTCTCGTAGCCATGCCCCAAGAGGAGTTCAAGTCTAATATAGAGTTTTTCAATACCAATGTTGGAGATATAAAATACCGCCTGTTGGATACAGTGTACCCTCACATGATGAACGTAGACCTCGATGTCTATTTGGAAGAAAGTCGTTTTGATGGATTGGTTACTATGGATGTTGAAGTAAGTGCTAGTTTTTGATGTTCTAGAATATAGAAAGAAAGATTAAGGACCGTATTCCAGAAAAACGCTCAGATGTGAATCGACTCTCACAATATTAGAACTGTCACCTAGAAAACAATCTATCCGCAGACCTAGTTACAATCGAGATTGAGGTCTGAGTCTCGTTCTGGAATACCAGCCTAAAACTTATATTGATATTGATCGAAAGTGGTAATCGTGACCTATGAACGTGTGCATCACCAGAGGAGTCACACCCGTGCTACCGACCCTGTAGGAACGGAGAGTTTCTGTACCGTCAGTGCAGAACACACAATAAGGACAAGCTTTTAATCTTTCATCTGACAGCACAAAACCTCTCCAGTGAGCTCTGGTTACTAAAGCAAATCCAATGTCATACCACAGACAATGCCAAAAATTACATTAAATTTTAAACTTTATCTCTATACTGTTTTAAGTCCAAAATGAAATGAAAAACGTTTCATAACACTTTTTCATTCACTCTGCAAAAAACATTTCAATTTTGGACTTAATTGCATTGCTTTAAAGCCTTAAATTAAATTAATTTTTAGCAATGTCCGTGGTATGACAGTGGTTTTGCTTAAGCAGATTTGAGGCCATGGATCCTTCAAACGGTTCACGAACCATACACGAACATCATCTGTAGAGGCCGTCAATCTGTGGGCAACCATTGTAACATTGTTTTTGTCTGTACTGATGACGAGGCAAGTTATACTGACGGGTTTTTATATCACATTGTTGCACACAAAGAATCAATTTCATTTATTCAGTTTAGGCACATAAAGAGCACGAACGTTTTTACAATTAGGTATGTCAAGAAATAATATAAAAATATTAAATAATGTAAAAATAAACCATTGCAAAATGTTTTTTTCGCTTGAACACATGACCCACTTGTTGGGTAGCTGCTTATACACATGTGCAACAGTATGATTATTCTATATAAAGTTTATTGAAAAAATAAAAAGCTATTCTACGTCGCATTGAGATTCAGCATGTACACTTTATCACTATAATAAGTATTCTATTAAAATTTCTACCAATTTTATTTAGAGCCGCATGGTTTCCGGCTGAGTAGAATTTGAAGATTTAGGGATAGGGCAGTTTAATTAACATCAGACAGATATACACAGCTCAAACTCCGCCTCGGATGCATGGTTCAAATCAAAAATAGTGCCAGGAAAACGACAATAGGTTCACCCCCTGTTACGTGCGACCGAATACAATGATTGGTAAACTGTGTGTGTTAATTCACCTCTGCCTAACGCTCCGGAGATAAAGACGTGATTATATGTTTGTATGTAGCTCAAAAGCTATTCTACTTGTACACTTTTTCACTTTAACAAGTATTCTATTAATATCTCTACCAATTTCATTTTCAGGTGAGAGATGAACATCTTACGCAGATTGTTTTTCACCAGAAAGTTGATTCAGTCTTAAGTATCAGCATTGTGACTGCTAATGACAGTGTGGTGAACCTTCAAACTTTTAACACATTCACCACCGATGACTACTACGAACTCCTCCTAATTAACCTCGCTGAACCTATCGGAGTTGGTAACTACACTATTACCGTTCGCTACACTGGAATTATCAACGAAAACCCATTCGATGGTGGGTTATACAAGGGTTACTATTTTTACAACAATGAAGAGATGTAAGTTAATTTAAATAATAATTTCTTTTTACATATTACCCATAAGAGTTATTGTCATATTCACAATTAGTTTTTGCAAAAGTTACCATAAACAAGACAAAACAATGCATGATTTGAGATTGGCATGGTCATTAACATTAATAGTGTAAAACAGGCCAGGATATTTACCATGTTTATCATTTTCGCTGAGTAACTAATATTTCGGCGCTGCTGTAACAAGAACCACTGCCGAATTAGTTATTATTGGGCAGACCATATCGGTCTACCCTTTTCTGCACTCGTTTGTTACATACTGACCGCGTTGTCGCACCGTACTTGGTCACATTCATCGTGAACGAACAACTAGCTCGGCGGATTAATGGATGATGAAGAGGATGTCAGGTAGGTAGACTTTAAGATAAAACAAACTATTTATACTGTTGATTGATGGCACTTGGTGAAATTTGTTGTTACATATATCGAGAACACACACGTAAATCTCAGAGAATGCCGTAAGGCGAAACCGGTCAGGTCTAATAACAAATAATATATACTGTGGAAAAGTAAAAGTAAATACGCGGTGTGTAATCGAGTTAGAGTTTATAGTGAAAACAGTGGGAATGTAAAGAGTAGTTTAGTTCTTTGTAAAATTATTTCATTTGTATAACGTTTTGGGGTTGGATAAAATGACAATATTAAGCATGTCTAAAATAATTTTCTAATCTTTATTTATGTAATTTATTCGTGGTTTTCATTTGTTTAATAAATTGTTTTTCATTTGTTTTTTTCAGAGCTTACGCTACGACGCAATTTGCACCGTTCTTTGCGAGAAGAGTTTTCCCCTGTTTTGACGAACCTATGTTCAAATCTCGTTTTGTGATTGCTATCACCCGTGATAGTAGCCTTAGCCCGTCGTACTCAAATATGGCAATTGCCCGTACTGCGCAGTGAGTATTTTTTAAAAACCAAATTAGGTATCAAAATGTTTATGTGTTGTCCGACAATATCATAATCCTACCTACATACATACATACGTATATATAATCACGCCATTATACACGAAGGGTTAGGCAGAGGTGAATCAACACCCACATTTCACCAATCATTGTTTTCGGTCCCACGTAAAGGGGGGTGAAGCTATCGTCTACTGGGCACTGTTGTTAACTCGAGCCTTATATCTGTGCCTGAGTCTGAGTTGTATATATCTGCCTGATGTTAAACAGCCCTATCCCTTGGTCGCTTTATACGACACCGCATGGGAAGAGATGGGGTGGCCCAAATTCTACTTTGCCAGGAATCACACGGCTTAATCCTCAATCAATCATTTAGCTTCTCCCAATGTTGGGAGACTTTGGCCCATAGTTTACACACTGACCAGTCGGGTTGGTACAGGGTTTTATTACTACATTTTTTTAATTCTATTTCCTACTATTAGATGTGAAGTTAGCGTAGAACAGATGGCCGATGGAGCAAAAAAGTTCTGGAATGGCGACCGCATATGGTCAAACGTAGCGTAGGACGCCCAACGGCCAGGTGGAAGGACGAGCTCATCAAGGTCGCTGGGAAGCAATGGATGCAGGCTGCTTTAGATCGGTAATTCTGGAAGTCTGTGGGAGAGGCCTATGTTCAGTGGACTATGTGTGGCTGACATGAGGATGATGATGATAAAAGTTTATGAAGATGTTTGGATGTTTGTTATTCAGTCACGCTTAAACGGCTGAACGGATCTAGCTAAAAATATATAAATAGATTGCGGTCTGGAATGATAAGTTTCTATTTATACCGGGAATAGGTTTCTATGGGTTGCAGGACCGCGTGGGCGATAGCTAGTTATTCAAACAATAAATAACAAGGGCCGAACTGTATGTCGATGATTATGCATTTAATCCAAAAGATAATAATATCTTTGTAGCTATCATATCTTGAGCTGTCCAACCTTATTGAAACACTATAATTAAACATAACAATAACACTTGCGGAATTTGAGCAGGACCTCGATTTTCCCAATAAAATTGTCAACCACAGCCATTCCATAGATTCTGTAAATAAATGTCATTTAATTTTAAATTTATCTGTAATGCTTTTAAAATCCAAAATTCAATGCATCTTGTAAAGTGAATGAAAACTGTAATGAATTTTTTTCATTTAATTTTGGACATTACATGAATCACAGTTACAGTATTCGTTTGAACTGAATTGTAAAGGTTGATAAAAATATTTTGATTCCATCGTTATAATTATTTGAATTATCTTTTCTTTTCCAATAGAATTGGCACCGACCGCATTCGTGAAGAATTTCATCCAAGTCCTACAATGTCGGCCTACCTGGTTGCCATCCACGTGAGTGATTTTGAAGAATCCGAATTGACTGGTACTCCTACCAGGCCTTATAAAATTATCTCTCGTCGTGGGGTACTTGATCAGCATGAATGGGCTGCTGATATTGGTGTACGACTCACTAATGAATTGGACGATTATTTTGGTATCCGACTCCACGAAATGGGGCAGGGTGTCTTAATGAAGAATGATCACCTAGCCGTGCCTGATTTTACATTAGGTGCTCTTGAAAACTGGGGGTTAATTAGCTACAGGTATGTTAAACTCTATAGATGCAGCAAAAGGTACTATAATACGGAGTAAAAAATAGCAACGAAGAAATAGTATTAGTGGACATAAACATATTGCCCGCTTACTTTGAGATTGGTCTTGGCGTCGATGATGTTATATAGACGTCTGGTCCAAACCTAAAGTACATGGTTTGTACATCGTATAACACGCACAAAATGAAAGTTCAAAGGACAATATTGAAATTGGTTTACTCACACACAACGCTGAGTTTATACAGTATATGGTCTAAGTATTCTAAATTGTGTCTTTTATCTCTCAAATGCTTAGAAACTGGTATTATTAATATTATTAAAGTAAGATTGTTAGAAGATAAAAACTATTATTTAATGTTTTTCTTTTAGAGAGGTATTCCTTCTGTATGATCGAAACAATACTAACTTATCAAGCAAGATCTTCATTGCAACCATCACATCACACGAACTGGCACATAAGTGGTTTGGCAATCTAGTTACCAATGTATGGTGGAGCAATATTTGGTTAAACGAGGCATTTGTTACCTATTTTGGATATATTGCTGCTCACCGGGTATGTTTATTTTCAGACTGAAGGAAATCAAAGCTTTTCAAATTACTATTATTACCTTTATATTCTCACCTTTACTCAAATTACGTTTACTACTTGACAGGCTTAGGCCTGTCAAGTATTAAACGTAATTTGATGATGATGAGAATTAAAATTTGACATTTTAATTTTTCCATGGACATGATTATGTTGACATTTATTTATTGCGATTACGTTTTTGACCTAATTAACTTAATTTCAATGTGCATCTACATTTTATCTATTTTAAATTATTTCGTTTCAATATTTTGTATGCCATTGGCGGAACATATCTTGTACTATTATTTATATAACATCTATAATGTAACCTATGCTTCATGAAATAAATTAATTTCAAAAATTTGAATTTGAACGAACTCGACTAGATAGTCTCAAAATGATCTTAGTACCAAATAACTAACATTAGGCCTGTCAAGTATTAAGAGCAAATCAAACTGTTTTATTAATTTGAATTGTATTAATATCCGAACAGTGATTGTACTGTTTGGATAACAATACAATTTAAATTAACAGTCAACAGGAAGGCATTAAGATTATTTTGAGTACTTTGTTAGTCAAAATGATGCTACACTGTCTGACTGCATTGTGGTATTTATCCAAAAAATTGTATGTAGTTGTAATATTTTCAGGTTGAACCTAGTTTCGAATTGGATAACCAGTTTGTTGTTGATTATTTACATAGAGCACTCGCTAGTGACGCTTCACCGGGTACTAATGCAATGAATTGGCCAGATGTGGCGAGTATTCCTTCAATTGTGGCTCATTTTTCTACTACAAGCTATGACAAAGGGGCTTCAGTGCTTAGAATGATCGAGCATTTCGTTGGATTCAGAAACTTCAGGCTAGCTCTTCGATACTATCTTAGCCATAAGTAAGTTGAAAAGTTAAGTTAATTAATGAGTTGAAAAGTTAAGTCAAATAATCTCTCTTAATTGGATAAAATACCTTTACTTGCCATTGTGGAATAAGTGATATCAAATTAATTCTCGTTTTCTTTATTAGTTCTTATGGCAATACTGTACCAGAAGATGTGTATGATGCATTTGAGCGAGCTGTTTCTGAAGATCATGAATTTTTGCTCCGATACCCTGACGTCAACATAGGTATAATTTTCAAAAGCTGGGTAGAGAATCCTGGGTCTCCTGTCGTGAAAGTTGAAGTCAATCACGTGACTGGTGATATTACTGTTTCTCAGGTTTGTTACGACTTCTAAGATAATAAAATACATTAGAAATAACCGCTATAGTGCACCACTCAAACATGTATGCATGGAATACACAGTTACATGTGTACAATGGTATACATACACATGTAACTGTCATGTAATGGTCGCCATAGGCAGGGAATTCATCCTCACACATTGCGACTTAAGACAGTGCGCACTGTACGGCATGAAAGAAACTTCATCCCACGCACACTCAACCTGTGGAATGACCTTCCTGCGGCGGTTTTCCCAAGCGCCTACAATATGGGGTTCTTCAAGAGGGACATCAGAAGGTTTCTTCATGGTCGGCAGCGCGATTGTAGCTACTTCCCGTCAGGTGGGCCGTGTGCCTGTCTGCCACCTAAGTGATATAAAAAAATGGCAGCTTTATAGCTAAACGTAATCTAAAGGTAACCTTTCGATGTAGTCATATAAAAAGCTAATAGCGTGATCGTCGTATCATAAGCAAGAAGTTTAAAAAAAGGCAGTTGTCCTTGGGAATTAGAATTTGCTATAGATAATGGTGGCGCAATTCTCGCCACGTGAGCTAGTGGACTGTATTTTGCGGGGGTGGAGCTAAATGTTTCATATGACACTTTACACAACAAACAAGATAGATGATCGGGTTGCCGCGGAGGTGCTTTAGGCATTGAATGCAACCGAAGAAATTAGGAGAGGATGCACTAACCTTTATGACGCCACGTGCTGTCGGGGCCGGTGCACCGGTCTTCTCTTCCTAGCTCAGGAGCTGCCGCCCACATCACTAAATCACTTGAGGGACACACGAGAGGCACAATCCGATCGGTAAAGGTCTATGAAAGCGGTTAAAATCCAACAAACATTATTAATTTCTAAGAGTCGCGTGCGCTGCCGCCATTGCTGATTCTAGTTCAATGCGGAAGTCAAGATGCGGCCATTTCAACCATTGGTCGGGGCGAAAACTATTGCTATCTCACTTTAAAGGTAGTGCGGGAGGGAGATGGGTATAGGGAGCGTGTGTTCAGTGTCAACCAATTGAGAGACGATTTGAATTTACTCCTATTGGCGCAACCATTCCCCCCGGCTTGAAGGGTTACCTTCAAAACGAAAAATGCGGAACAAATCTAAAGTCTAATCTAAATCTAGGTTTGGGAAATAACAACTAAAATATAAACCTAGGTTTGAACTCGTGCCTACTGCTGGCTAGGCAGAGGGCAGAGGCGAACAACCGGGCGCAGATACGATCCGGTTGCGGTTTTAACCCGTACAACACGAGTTATCCCGCGGGAATCGGGAAAACTTCCTCTACTACTCCTAGAGGCCAATGCAAAGGAGGCGCATTCCCAGTCATAAGGACTACCACCGTACCTACAGTAATTGGGTTAGACGGAGTATTCCATTTTTGACGCGACTGCAGCGTGTGCAAACAATCGGTTCTCCAACGATTGGACTAATCTATCTAAAAGAGCGTGACGAGTTAGAAGGTGCATTCTATCGTCATCAACATCTATTGCGGGCAAATATTTTAGCGTACTTAAATCACCGATACAACAAGCGAGTGCTTCTTCCCCTCGGTTGGTTCGGAAACCGTAGTGGGATTGAATTGACTAACTGGCCACTTATCTAACGCGGCATGAATCCAGGACGGTCCACTAAACCATAACGGGTGATCTAAAATTTGCGAAGGAAGCAATCCACGAGAGAGACAATCGGCTGGGTTGTCGGTGCCAGCAACGTGAAAGAGATTTTGTGGCGCTAATTCAGATTGAATTTTTGCCACTCTATTAGCGACGAATGTGTCCCAACGATGGGGCGAAGAGTGGGCCCAACACAAAGCGACTGTTGAGTCCGAAAAAGCTAAAATTCTACTAATATTAATGCGACACGGAAGTGCTAGTCTTAGCACTGCCATCCAAAACTACGCGGAGTTTAGTAGTAAGCTTATCTTCTCTAATAACTCCGTGGTGCGGGATAATTTACGAAGGCTGGTTCTCGTCAGTGTCCGCAGGCGCAGGTGAGATGTAATCTTTATCTAAATATTCGTTAACAACCTCATCATAGGCTTGCTTTAACTTTGGAGACGCCTGCATCTTTCGTTCTAAACAAAGAAAGCGTTTTTCAGCGGATACACGGGAGTCACCGAGCGAAAAAATATCTCCCTTGAAAGGGAGCGCGACAACATAACGACCCTGCTCATCACGAGTAGTCGTGCGACAATAAATCACCTCAGCCATCTTGTCATCAGGGCTTAGGATAGGTGGGACATTGACCTCTTCAATTTCCCAAAACTTGCGGATGGTAGACTCCAGTGGCGGCTCGACGGTGCAACAGAACGAAGCAGTCGAGTGACTAAAACTATCTATAGAAGCGGGTGCGGAACCAATTATAACAAAACCTAGAACTGTTTCCAGTGCGTGCGGAGCGGGGTACGTCGGTCCCCCTTGAACCTTACGTGATAACTGGAGGTGCGGGAGAATCGAAGCGCCGATCAATATATCGACGACTCCAGGAACAGCGTAAGTCTCATCTGCTAAACACAAGTTTTTAAATTTCGTTAATAAAGACGTGTCAACCGGGACGGTAGGCAACTGTTCAGTTATTTTATCTATAACGAGCGAATCCATGTCAAACCAAATATTATTATTAAAACGAGATCCAAACCTTGTTTTAACGGTGCCATGAACAGCTGACTGTAAACCTCCAAAACCCTTCACCACTGAGCTGGTTGAACGCTTATTAACATTGAAACCAAGACGTTGACAACAATCTTGAGTAATAAAATTACTTTGCGAAGCGCCATCTAATAGCGCTCGAACAATGTGCGGTTTACCTAATGCATCAACAATAATGACGCGAGCAGTCGCGAGAACCACAGTAGTGAGCGCAGCACTAGCGGACAACGAACACAAGGTGACGTCATTCGCAGCGGTCTCCGGGCGGGCAGGACCGCGCGCGAGCGCGGGCTGTGGCTGTGGCGCAGGCCGCCGTGTGCCACCGCTCGACGAACCAACTGTGCTCACATTGGATGCGGCATTACTATTTTCAAAATGAAGCAAAGTGTGGTGTCTCGCTTGACATTTGCGACAACTATTGCTACTATTACATAAAACAACGCGGTGTTTAGTACCGAGACAATTAAAACAAAAATTATTAGCGCGAACAAATTTATAACGATCATTAGGCGATAATTTTAGGAAACCCGGACACTTGCACAATTGCGAATGATGAGCATTACACAAAGAGCAAACAGGTGATTGTACACGTGCTGGTGCGGTATTAACTTATGTATGAGTTGACCTCAGTGACCTCGATGACGCATCTATTCTACGTTCGGAACTAACAACTTTCTTCGCGCCTTCATGTTTCGATGAAGAGCGTTGCAATATTTTTATATGCTCGCGAACAAAACTTTCTAAGTCTTCGAACTTAGGAATTTTATTGCCGCGATGATCCGACTCAAATAAACGAATGGTTTCGGAATCTAATTTCTTTAAACCCATATACAAAAATAAGAAGTCGCAGAGGTCTTCGATCTTTAGGTTCTTTACGGCGCGAACAGATGATGCGAAAGTATCTAGAAACTTCTCTAAGTTTTGATCGTTACATGCCGTAATGGATTTCAAATCAAACATCTGATCCAAATATGCGTTGGCTACCGATCTTTTATCCTCATACTTAGCTTTCAAAGTATTTAAAATTAAATTATAATTTTCGGCACTAAACGTAATTCCAGCGCAAACGGTTATAGCTTTACCAGTCAATTTTTCAACGAGATAATGCAATTTTTCGTGATCTGTCAACGAAACGTTCTTATCTATTGTATTCTCAAAACTATCTATAAATAAACACCAATTGCGGATGTTACCATCAAATTGGGGTATTTGAATTGGTGGCAACTTAGGTCGGTCGCGAGTGGGATTGGGTCGGTCAGACGGTTTCTCCAAACTCCTAGCGACGCGTTTGATACGACAATACAAATCGTCAAACGACGACAAGGCCTGATAACTCACTGAGTAATCGGGATTTAAATTTAACTCTAAAACGTTGATGTCATGTACTAAGGATTCGAAATCCGCGCGTAAACTATCTAAGTTTTCTATAGAACATAAGAACGAATCTCTAATAGCCAAATCAGAGGTTTTAAGTGCATTATCACAAATCGATTGTACGCGAGAGTAAATCATTTCTCTTTTAGCGTATAAACGTTTCAATTGAACTTTACTATCGGTACTACCAACCTTTGGGGACATTTTTACAACTAAATATCAAACTAAAGTGCGGTAAGCAACAAATGAAATGACTTAATCTTAGCGGTATAGTACAGCGACGCGGCGCGAACGATATTCCGTAGGTAGGTAGGTACTTATAACTGCGAGTGCAAGCTTGAACAAACGCGCATAGCAACAACCAGATCGTACCTACGCGAGCTAGATCGCTGTCTAGGTTCAACTATTATTTCAGGGATTAAGTATTGCGTAATATCTATTCAAATTAAAATACTTTCGTATGAATTTGAATGAAATGCGAGCGAGGTATAACCGCGTACCTACCCACGTAGGTATTAGGTAAATACGATGCGAGCTAGCGGCGAACGGACAACTTAGAAATTGAAACAAATAAAAACAAAAGCCAAATGCGTTAGGTATTACACTGTGCCTATGCACTAGGGTGTCTAGGATACCTAAGATCTAAACCTAAATGCCTAGATGCGGGGTTTTCTACTAAAATAACTAGGTATTTAGGTGCGGTGCGTTTATTCCCAATAGAATAAATAACAAAATGCAAGCTACGACTAAGGATCCGGCTCGACCGGGACCAAAAAGAATGGTGGTGCGATTCTCATGCCACCTGAGCTAATGGACTGTATTTAGCGGGGGTGGAGCTAAATGTTTCATATGACACTTTACACAACAAACAAGATAGATGATCGGGTTGCCGCGGAGGTGGTTTAGGCATTGAATGCAACCCAAGAAATTAGGAGAGGATGCACTAACCTTTATGACGCCACGTGCTGTCGGGGCCGGTGCACCGGTCTTCTCTTCCTGGCTCAGGAGCTGCTGCCCACATCACTAAATCACTTGAGGGACACACGAGAGGCACAATCCGATCGGTAAAGGTCTATGAAAGCGGTTAAAATCCAACAAACATTATTAATTTCTAAGAGTCGCGTGCGCTGCCGCCATTGCTGATTCTAGTTCAATGCGGAAGTCAAGATGCGGCCATTTCAACCATTGGTCGGGGCGAAAACTATTGCTATCTCACTTTAAAGGTAGTGCGGGAGGGAGATGGGTATAGGGAGCGTGTGTTCAGTGTCAACCAATTGAGAGACGATTTGAATTTACTCCTATTGGCGCAACCAGATAATATTTCCTACCAAAAGTGTACTCTTGGGAATTAGGCTCCATTTCAATACCTGTTTTATAATTTTCTTTATCTATTTAATTCTAAACCAATTTCAATTAAATTTTTAATTATTAATTACTTCACTTATTTTAATTTTGCATTTTCTCATATTATGGTGTGAAAAAATTGACATAAAAAAATATGTCGTGGTGAAATGGGACTCTTTTGTCCGCACTTAGCCTCCTTTTTTGGGGCCATTGAGTGTGCTAATAAATATGTAGTGGTATTAATTATTATAATAGTAAGCAATAATGTTATTCTATATCTGTAACACACACGAAACATTTTAGCATTAGCAATTATAATTAAATTAAAATTTATTTAGATGTTGCTTATTTTTACTTACTGCCCTCCTAGACAAGTGGCAGTTCGTTGGCCAGCGTATATATATATTGTAGAATATAATGATGAATATATGGGATTGACGCGTAATTTGACCTATAACACATACGTTAAAGACTATAAAATGCCACAATAGGCTGGCCAACGAATTGTCTAAAGGGGCAGGTATGTGTCGTCTTTCTTACTATGAATAAATAATTGTCTCATAACAGGAACGTTACTTGGTCTCCGGTACTAGGCCAGAAACCACCTGGCATATTCCTCTGACGTGGACTCATGGAGGTGATATAAACTTCAATGACACTAGACCTACAGCTATTCTATCTAATTCATCCGCAATCATTAGGAGCGATGCAAGAGACGACTGGGTTATATTCAACATTGCACAGTCAGGTGAATATATTTTATAATTTCATTCCTACCGTTGAAATTAATTTACAACTTACGAAGTATTTGTAATTTTTAACCTAACCTAACCCAACACTCCCTCTTATCTCATAAAACTATTCCATTTCATCCGCAATCATTAGGAGCGATGCAAGAGACGACTGGGTTATATTCAACATTGCACAGTCAGGTGAATATATTTTATAATTTCATTCCAACCGTTGAAATTAATTTACAACTTACGAAGTATTTGTAATTTTTAACCTAACCTAACCCAACACTCCCTCTTATCTCATAAAACTATTCCATTTCATCCGCAATCATTAGGAGCGATGCAAGAGACGACTGGGTTATATTCAACATTGCACAGTCAGGTGAATATATTTTATAATTTCATTCCAACCGTTGAAATTAATTTACAACTTACGAAGTATTTGTAATTTTTAACCTAACCTAACCCAACACTCCCTCTTATCTCATAAAACTATTCCATTTCCTCTATGACACACATACAAAATGCCTGAGGTCGTCGGAGAATTTGAGGCTGAGTATGCCAATACATTCTAATCACTTTGCTGACAAGTCTTCCACTGTCAGGGCGGTGCGCTTATGGAACGCGTTGCCACTGAACATCAGACGGGCAAGATCCCTAAATGTGTTTAAATTAATAGTCAAGAACTATCAATTATGAGCTCACTCACTATTTTCCTTTAGTATTAGTATGAACTATCTACTTTTTATATCTATTTGTATGTCAGTATTTATGTTGATAATATTTTGTATGAAGCCGTATATTAATATTATTTTACTTACATTTCTCTCTTTTTTTGTTTTAATACACTATCTATTTAAGTTTAGTCGGTAACTACACCATATCTTTTGTTTTTATAACATTACTGTCCATCCCAAGGTTGCCTGGAAGAAATCGCTTCAGCGATAAGGCCGCCCATTGTACATTGAACTGTATACATACTACCTACTTGTCCTACTGTAAATCTGTTTGTGTACAATGTGATGGTACGGCGCCTAACCAAAGCTGAGTAAATTTCGATTTTACATATTCGACATAAAGCTATGTCGAATGTGCCAGCTCCCCTCTTCTGAGGGGAGATATGAGTGCTCCTCTAGCCGCACAGATATTGTGAAATTCATCCAGAGACAATAATTTCCCCACTGGCATTGGCCATCTCAATGGACAAAGTATGCAATCGCGAATAGAGAATACTCAAGACATATACAATAAACAATTAAATACGCTGATGTCTGTTACTTATCTCGCATATATTCAATCGCACGTATAAATTCGGTGTACAAGCTACCGTACTTCATTGATTCGGTCTCCGTACCATAGGATTTCTAAATCCTAATCTTCCGTCTGTCATATCTGGTCGCACCGGCCTCTGTTCTTGAGAGAGCTGCACTTCGACGCTAGGTCTCCCGTGGGAATCGAACCACACCCGGTCCTAGTTATCCCAGACGGCTGTAATTGCATTATACGATAGCACGGTACGATCTTGGTACGATAACTTGCTCCTCACCTATACGCCCCATGCTCACCACATGCTCACCATCAAGCAAAGCCGCCATCGATTGTAGATTGCAGGGTACGTGGACGACGACCCAAGACTATTCCTTTGAGGATATCCCCAGGTCTCGCAACAACAGGTCCCTGGTCTACCGCCTGACTCTTTACATGTGGTGCTTTTGCATTCATCAAGTCTAAAGGCCATGTAACAACCATCAACGCATTTCTCAACTTCAACAAATAGGTTGATTAATTATACTGTACACTTTTATACCTAAAACGCTGTATTACTCAACCTTAGATAGCATTATAAACGTACTTAAACATTGATATAAAACAATCACTATAAGACAATCACTATGAAACAATCACTATAATTACAAGAGTAATATGAAAGCAACTCACCACGTGTGTAGAGACTTGATAGTGTTTCACTTGATAGTGTTACACCTTAACTTACTCGAGTAACGCCTATGACCCCCGATCCTTCACCAGTTGACGAGCTCACTCCCAACGACCGACCTCCTCTCCAGACCCAAGTCGAATGCCCCGATCCTACGCTCAGTCCCGTCTCGTAAAACCCTTCCCGAGATGTCCTCATCCCTTGTTTTTATAAGCCTGCACGTGTTTTACCAATTGCTATGGAACACTCGTAACAAATCTAGCGTCTTAGTAGTTTCTTTAAGCGTTGCAAAAACAATGACCCTCACTTTAGGCTTTTAAACAAAAGGTCTGCTTTATCTGATTTATGGAGGGTCGAAATAACAACGATGCAAGCCAGATGACTATAAGTGAACGACTCCTAATAAATATCAAATTACAAATATATTACAGATGTACCTAGTGGGGTTTATTAATTTCTTATCGTTGAGTAACTAGTGTACCATCACAACAATAAAGAATTATCTATCTATCTATTATTTAAATAATACAAATATAAGTTTATTTCGTGCTCTTATTATAATAACAAAAAATAATATTACATTAATGAAAAAAGTATTTTATAAGTATTATTTATGGAGGAGCAAGAAAATCAATGAAGAAGAAAAAATGTCTAAATATTACAGTATTTTTTGTAAAAAAAAACTGTTCGTGGCTCTTGAGTTACAATGCAATTCATTCAATACAATATCACAAAGTAAAAAGGAATACAGTAACTAAATATAAGAGATAATTTCCTACATTAAAATCTTCACTTTCATGTACACTAGACTTTGCCTCTCGTATTGCAATTCCTCTGTGCACTCCCGGGTTCAATTTTGAGTTAATTCTGTATAAATGTAATTTTGTATGTGTGTACAATAAAGCATAATAAAGTATAATAAAAGGTAACTGAAAATAATGCAGCAGCTTCAAGTCCAGTTACAAATGCTCCATTCTTCAAAGTGTAGGTAATACTAGCATTCAATAATATTAGTAACACACATTGAGAACATATTTATACGTTTTTTACAGTATTTATTATTGAACTTGACTGATTTCACCTTACGGCACCCTCAGACGTTTACAACAACAATAAAACATTGTGGAAAAAGTTTAGTGTGTTCTCAATAAGTGGAACAATAAATTCCACCAAGTGCCATCAGTCAACAGTGTAAATAGAATATTAGTAAGTTATCATGATTTAATAATTATAACATTCTTGTAAAAATTTTAGGTCTCTATCGTGTGAACTATGATGAAGATAATTGGCAAAGAATCGGCGATTATCTCAAGGGCGCCAATAGACAGAGGATTGATAAAATGAATAGGGCTCAGGTAAAAAACTAGTCAATATTTTAGAATTATGATATGTTTCTTTTTTAACCCCCGACGCAAAAATGACTGTGTGTTATAAGTTTGATGTGTCTGTGTGTGTGTCTTTGGCATCGTAGCTCCAGAACAGATGAACCGATTTGGATTTCGTTTTTATTGTTTGAAAGGTAATATACCTTTCAAACAAAAAAGTTGGGAGTGTTGTTAGCTATGTTTGAAAAAAATTGGTCCAAGATGGCCGCCGCTACAAAATGATGGAGTACATACTTTTTCTCAACTCCCTCAATATGGGTATTAAATGAAAGGGCTCGAGGCTAGCAGATCAATTCAAAAAGGGTAAAATAAAAATTAAATTTAAAATTTAATAAATACCCGTCACAAAAACAACCTCCAAAAAGTCGAAAATAAGTTGTGTTAGTTAGCCCTATAACTGATATACCTAGTAATACATAATATTTTGATTCAAGCGTTGTCACTATCGGGGGGACCTTGGATCGTTCCGATGATATGACATGGTGCTCTACAAGTTAGGGTCTAACTTACAACTTATTTTCATCTTTTTTTGTTGGTTTTTGTGAGTGACGAGGTATTTTTAAATTTTTTTTTTTTTAATAGTAGACCCAGATTAATATAATAATAATACTCCCCCTAGAGTCAGCATAATTTAAATCAACACTAATTATCCAAAACCTTATCCATATTTTGAATGTTTGAATGAAAAACACAATAAAAAGTTATGACTCCAAGAAGAATTTCACATAGAATTCATTCCAAGATTCAAGGTCCTATGTATAAATTGATTCAAAATGATGTCTGGTAACTCAATCACAGTTCTCATAATTGTGTTATGTTTTCATAGATTGCCAACGATCTTTTATATTTCATCCGCTCTGGAGACGTAAACAAAACTATTGCTTTCAACGTGTTGGAGTTCTTAAAAGATGAAACGGACTATTTCGTATGGAAGGCTGCAATAAGTCAGCTTGAATTCATCCACAGGCGCTTTGAACACCTACCTCCTGCAAGTAGTGAATTCACTGTGAGTATTATTTTATACTACTAAGGTAAAAGGATCCACCGCATGGTGATTATTGTTATTTATGAGCGAGAGAACGTGAGAGAGAGGGAAACGAGAGAGTAAATAATACTAATACTCTCAATAAAATACATAATTTAACATATAAATGTAAAACATAAATCTGATATAAATAGGGACCTATGCCGTGTTTGATATTGAATTGGTATCAAAGGGCTTAATTAGAACATTTCAAATATGTATAAATTATAGCTATTGCTTGCCTCAAAATAATATTTAAAAAAAGTTTTAAAACCAAAACCAAGAACAAAAAACAAGAAAATATCAAGGATAGCCTAACAAAACAATACATTCTAGGGAAAAGTGGCATACGACTTTTCCCTAGAATGTATTTCTTGTTTAATACTTTTTAGAACGTGAGTAGTCGGGTTTTAGTTTATTAACTTATTTTTTTTACTTTAACAGACCAACCAATAGGCAAAACAATTCGCCTTTGTGAATGATTTCTATTGAACATCTTGTTTGTTTGTTTGTTTTTGGCAGGCATATCTTTTAGATCTCTTGGAGATTGTCATCCAGCATATCGGTTATGAAGACCGTGATACAGATTCCACCTCCGTTATCTTAAATAGGATGCAGATCATGAACTTTGCCTGCAACCTTGGACACGATGGATGTGTTAAAAATTCCTTAGAGAAGTGGCGAGCACATATAGCCAATGAAAATAATATGTAAGTCTTGGATAAATAATTATTGAAAATGAATTTTTGTTTTCTTTTTTTTTTTTACTTTTCTTCACCAAATTTTAAGATAATTGTTCTTAGGAGTTTTTGAGTAAATCAAATAAATAATGCACTTCACAGAATTCCTCCAAACTACCGTCGCTACGTATACTGCATTGGTCTTCGTGAAGGTGATGCCTCGGACTATCAGTTTTTGTTCAGGAAGTACGAAACATCTGAAAACGCAGCCGATATGGCTGTTATCCTTCGAGCCTTGGCTTGTACTAAGGACGATGACTCAATCAGACAGTAAGCTAAAAGAGTTTAAAATATTAAATAGCATGAGATTATTATTACTACCGATCCTTCCTGGGTATATTTTCATATTTCATATATGAAACCCACTTCCACTTTTAATAATTACTAGCTACTATTTATTTAAGCATGATAACATTTAGGTATACCTAAATGTTATCATGCTTAAATAAATTTATAATAATGTGCACTAACCTTAATCCAAGTCGTTACTAACACAATGGATCAATGTCATCTGAGAAATAAATGATTTTGATTTGATTTTGATTATAATCTCGAACTACCAAAATTTTGGTCGATATTTCAAATTAATTAGTATTTGCTTAAAATAATTGTACAACATTACTAATTTGATTCGTATGTTTCAGTTATTTGCAACAGTCTATCGAAAACCGCAAAATCCGTGTTCACGACCGAACAAATATCATTAATTTTGCACTACAAGAAAATAGAGACAAACAAGAACTCTTATTCAATTTCATTTACACGAACTATGCCGAGATCAGAAATATGTATGTATCTATTATATTTTATTTCAGTGTTTTATAACTACTGATAGCTAAGCAAAAAGTGAACGACTGCCCTAGTCTTTATGTACTTGAGATGTCAAATAATATAATATCCCCTCGCAAGGTTCCCACTACAGATAAAAAAAGATAAAGATTGGAAGAAGAAATGGAGAATACCAGTAATACTTAATGTCGATATTAAGAAGATGATCTATAGTCAATTCAGCTATGAGAAGTACAAATATTTGTCAATAGACTAATGGAGATAATAATTACATAACATAACATAAACTCACGCCTATATCCCCGAAAGGGTAGGCGGAGGTGCTAGCACGCAGCATAACAGTTTTCATAATAATAACACAATATTCTATATTTTGCTAAGGTAAACTATGTAGCAAAGTAATGTAAATTGATAAAACCCGTTAACACTTAACGGATTTTATCAAATTTCAAAAGTAAAGTTACTCGATGAATCATTACTACTACATTAGCTGAAAAACCGTTGACAGACACTGTTTTTCTGTTTTTTCAATTACTGGAAAACATAGTAATCGGAGTTTTAAAGGTAGATGATAAAACGTACAGTTGTCCAGTAACAATGCAATCTTACCGTATATATGGTGTTTAGTAATAGAAAAGTAGTCCGGCTAATTGCATTTAATAAGATATTTTTTGTTTTGTAGAAACGGTAATTCTAGTTCGAGACCTAGTTTGAGCGCTGCTTTCATCAGCTTATCTGGCTTTATGACAGAATTCCAAATAATTCAGCAGGTTTGTATTGTTTCATGTTTTACCAGACTGTGATTTTTTTTATTTTAGCTATAAGATTTTTTTATAAAACATAGGTGCTGGACTAGCACACTTTTGCCGTGGCGTATGGGCGTGTGCAACACCAGGAGAGTCACATTTTGTGCTGCTGATCCTATAAGCATTGAGAGTTTCTGTGCCATCAATGCAGAAGACAAAGCAGGACAAAACTTTAATGTTCCCACTGCCAGCACAATAACTCTCTTTTGAGATCTGGCAACCCTACTCACTGCCGGGAACACTATACGAGGTTATTATGGCGGTTTTCTGTAGGGCAAAGGTACTTCCTCAGTCGGACTGCTCAACTGGGCCGGGAATACCGTTATATTTTACCTCCCACTCCTTATGCTACAAATTTTAATTTATATTTTTTTAGTTCCAAATATGGCTGTATGAAAATCAAAACGAATTTCCTGAATCATTTATCGTCGGTGTTGCTTCGATCTCTATTGCCCTTGATAACCTCAGATGGGGCAACGAGAATGTTCCAGAAATATATGACTTTCTTCTTGCCAGGAGTTCATCTACGACCTTTGTTGATTCGATAGTTTTATTATTGGCAGCAATACTCGTTCAAATACTTTACTAGTTTTATATTTATGTACTTGGATATGAGTATTTATTCAATGAATTGGTTAAAATTGTTTACGTTAATAAAATATAAATCAAAGTAAGTATATTTTATGATATTGTTAATACTGTTGATGACTGCGCTTGGTGGAATCTGTTACACATATTCAATAAGACACTTTCTACTTTTCACAATATTTTATTCCGCACCTGACCGGTTTAGCCACACGGCATTCTCAAAGGTTTGTATTGGCGGTTATAAAGTTATATTACTAAATACTATATTGACGCGTCGTCAGCAATCCTGCAGGTCGGCGAATTGCCTAACTCGGGCCAAAAACAAATAATGTCATCAATATGAGTGACTTGATTTTTCGGATCAGGAATTTAAATGTATTTATTTGAATAAAGAATTATTTAAAAATGCAATATATTAATTATATGAATGATTCTATGTATAATAATGAAATGGAATGTAATAGATTACTCAAATATATACCTTTTATCTTCATATCTATACAGGGTGTATTTTTGAAACGGGGCAGTAAGGGCAAGTACCTTAACCGTTGCAGTTACAGCAAAACGTTCTTAGAAGACCTTCCCTAACTTTTTGATATATTTTGAACTGCATTCACAGATTTTGTAAAAAACTTACAGTTGGCAAAAAAAATGCAAAAAGTCCAAAAATATTTTTTTTATGCCAATCGATTCTATTTCATGTGGGGATCAAAAAACTCTATGAGACCATTTTAGCTTTCAGTACTAGGAAAGACAGAAATCGCCAAAAACGTTTCCCATACATTTCGGCAACAGAAACAAATTTCTACGATGGTCTAACTTTTTGTTATGGCCAGGAAGTGGGTAGAATTGACTGTAAAGTAAATAAAAAGAATTTTTACCCTCAAATTTCGAATTTGATTCGAAAATCTGTGTGTTATACTTAGTTTCAGCTGAGAAACTTCGTATGAGTTATTAATTAAGGATTTTCGCTAAAATGTCTTCTAATCGTGAAAAAATTGACTTATTAGAAGCGTATTTTGTCAATAATCGAAATGCGGGAGCTGCATTAGTGTGGTACCGCAATAGGTATCCGTTGCGGCATGTGCCAACAAGAAAGGTTCTTAATGCATCCTTGAGCTCTTGAACACTGGCGTACGTCGTCTTATACACCTCGTTTTTCACGAAGCCCCATAAAAAAAAATCTTTTGAAAAACGTGGAATTGCAGGGTTCTTTCAAAAGAAAGCGGCAGCCTCGTGTGGACATGGACACGGAGATTGCGGTTCTGACTTATGTCGAAGCATATCCAGAGGTATCGTCCAGGCAAGTCGCCCTTCAAGTAGGTGTATCCCACTCCCTTGTGATAAAGATATGGAAGAACTTCTTATCGTAGCCGTATCTACAAGTGCTATCGATATGGGCGCATAGTTCAAGTGTTACATCCGGGTGATGATGTTCGAAGGCTTACTTTTTGCAGATGGCTAAGAGGAAAAATAAGCAGAGATCATGAATTTTTAAATTACATACTGTGGTCAGACGAAACGAATTTTTCCAATAACGGTATGTACAACAGAAAAAATCACCACTATTGGTCCAAAGAAAATCCACTAAGAGTTACGGCAAGTCATAATCAGGTTCGCTTCTCATTCAACTGTTAGTGTGGTATAATGTCCAATCGAGTCATAATGGTGGAATTTTATGAAGGGAAACTGAATTCTGCCATGTATAATGAAGTCATTTTACACCATCTTGAAAACGAGATGGACGAACGGCCCCTGTCGGAATTGCGAAAAGTTCATTTTCAACAAGATGGTGCTCCGCCACATAACAGTCACCTTTCACGTTCCAATTTGAGCCGCCTATTCGGTACACAGTGGATATGTACACATGGTCCAACACAGTGGCCACCTCATAGCCACGATCTAACACCACTTGATTTTTTTTTATGGGGCTTCGTGAAAAACGAGGTGTATAAGACGACGTACGCCAGTGTTCAAGAACTCAAGGATGCATTAATGACCATTTTACGTGATATTCATCCCAGAACATTATTAGCCGCCATTCGTTCAGTGCAAAAAAGGATAGACTTATGTATTCGTGAAAATGGAAATCATTTTGAGCAATTTATTTCATAAACCAATTTCTTAAATGTTCAAATGATTTTTTTTATTTAAAAAAGTTCAAAATTTTACCTGACCTATGAGTTTCGAGTTGATTTATCATATTTCCGTACGAAATGTATGGGAAACGTTTTTGGCGATTTCTGTCTTTTCTAGTACTGAAAGCTAAAATGGTCCCGTAGAGTTTTTTGATCCCCACATGAAATAGAATCTATTGGCATAAAAAACAAATTTTTGAACTTTTTGCATTTTTTTTTGCTAACTGTAAGTTTTTTACAAAATCTGTGAATGCAGTTCAAAATGTCCCAAAAAGTTAGGGAAGGTCCTTTAAGAACGTTTTGCTGTAACTGCAACGGTTAAGGTACTTGCCCTTACTGCCCCGTTTCAAAAATACACCCTGTATACATATCTACCAATATGTAATAAGCGGTTTGTACATATTCCTTATAAATATAACTTTATAACCGCCAATATAAATCTTTGAGAATGCCGTGAGGCGAAACCAGTCAGGTGAAAAATAAAAAATAGAGGAAAAGTACAAAGTGTCTTATTCAATATTTATAATTGTTATTTAAAAACATAATTTATAAGTGTTTAACATAAATAAAGTGAGCGAAAATGATAATAATTGTTTCATTATGGAAGTTAGTGTACATTGAAACTTATACATGATTGTTTATTTAACGCAAGTACCTATAGATATGAATTGCATTTGTAATTTCAGTAAGTAAGTATGCTGTTGGGCGTTTTGTTTGCGAATTTTCTTTAAATAAACTATTATGATAAGGAAGTTCTTTAACTTAAAAGTCATGATCTATTCTATGGGGACTATATGATACCAGGATGATAATAATAATAATAATAATAAATTTTTTATTCATACAAAAAGTTTACAGTTACAATCACTTTGAAGTATGTGTAAGTGTTGATCAATGAAGTAGTTATAATTTCTTAAATAGTGAGTACTGATACCCAAACTAGGCTAATGCCCGTATTTTGGGAGGCAGTGTTCTACAGACGTTGCGTAATTATATAACTATAACAATATATAACAATTGATTGTTACTGAACGGCGGGCATACAGTTGCTTCGTAAGTATTAATCAATTATAATTTTATTGTTTATTAATATGTTACTGATGTGTGAGTATGTGTGTGGTGTATGGTGTGTGTGTGTGTGTGTATGTGTGTGTGTGTGTGTGTGTGTGTGTGTGTGTGTGTGTGTGTGTGCGCGTGTGTGCGTGTGCGTGTGCGTGTGCGTGTGCGTGTGCGTGTGCGTGTGCGTGTGCATGTCCGTGTGCGTGTCCGTGTGCATGTTTGCGTGTGTGTGTGTGTGTGTGTGTGTGTGTGTGTGAGAGAGAGAGAGAGAGCGTCAGTAGGTGCGTGCGTATAGATTGGAATGTAATATGTTGTGGGTGGATGGAAGAGAGAGGAAATGTTTTGAAAACATACACCAGACGCCGTGTTCTAGTGATCATGAGATTTATGTGCTTGTCCCATCTTAATGCACTGTCTATCTGCACGCCTAGGTACTTTGTACTTTTGCTTTGTGTAAGTTCATAGCAGTTGCAGTTTTTACGTGTGTTTGCGAAACTCTGACGTCTGACACTCTGTCTGCTGTTTTGCGTAGTGCAAGTACGGGTGTGGGCTTTGATACAGAAGTCTTGCGGAGGATCGCTTAGTTTTGAGATGGCAAATGGGACATACGTTGTTTTGGATAGATTTAAGGTTAACAAGTTGTCATTTAACCAGTCCATGATTCTAGTCATTGAGTATTCAGCTCTTTCTTTTACTAACTGCCAGTTGGCGCCTGATACTAGGATTGCTGTATCGTCTGCGTAGGTGAAAATTTTCGTGTGAGGTAGGGACACCGCGCAAAGATCATTAATGTATATTTGGAAGAGGGTCGGGCTTATTATACTTCCTTGCGGGACGCCATAGGATACAGTTTCCTCGTCACTTAAATAGCTTCCTATTTTAACAACCTGTTTTCTGGAGGAGAGGTAATCCCTAAAAAGCTCTAAGGGTAAACCTCGTATCCCCCTCCTGTCTAACTTATTTAAGAGGATGGGGACAGAGACTGTGTCGATTGCTTTGGAGAGATCTAGAAAAACACATAGAGACTTTACTCTTGTGTCCAGGTTTTTGACTATAGCGCTGGTTAGGTCGTGGACGGCATCTTCTGTCGAAACACCTGCCCGGAAACCATATTGGTTTTTAGCCAAAATATTATATTTGTTCAGGTATTTCGTCAGTACATTATTAAATACTTTCTCCAGAATTTTAGAAAGTGCAGTTAGTACTGCAATAGGCCGATAGTTGGTGACACAGTTCCTATCCCCACCCTTATAGACAGGGGGTACGATAGCTTTTTTGAAGGAGGTTGGGAATACTCCGGTATTTATTGCTCGGTTACAGATGTGCGTGATGGCGGGAATTAATACCTGTTGGGATTCTCTGAGTGTTTGCATAGAGATGGCGTCCCATCCCACAGCGCGCTCTGGACGGAGCAGTAGCATAATAGCTTTTATCTCGGATTCGGATACTTCCAAGAGGGCCATTGAGTTTGATGGGCTGTGTATGTTTACTGAGTTGTTTGCGGGAGGTATTCGGCACGGATTTAATGCAATTATTGCATCAGCGAGGCTTTCTCCTACCCTTGTGAAGTACACTCGAGAGCAATGAATCCGGGTCACTTAAAGAATGTTAAAAATCTCGGAAACTAAAAATGATAGGTTAATGCAATAAATTGTATTTAATAGACAATGTAATACTCCTTAAATGAAAGTAAAAAAAATATGAGTCACCATACATTTTATTAACACAAAATTACATAAAGAAAAAAACTGCTGATCTCTCCTTAAAACAAAAATAGGAAACATGAAATTTTTGAACTTTATTACGATTTTCTTGAATTTTAATACTTCGTATTGCCTCCTCGTGCTTCCATTACTGCGTTTACGCGGTTTGGCATGCTGTACACCAAGTTCCTTATACGATTTTGGGGAATATTCTCCCATTCCTCTGTGAGAGCAATTTTGAGCTCACGAAGCGTGATTGGGGGAGGGTTTCGTTGTTTTACGCATCTGCCTAGCTCGTCCCAAGCATGCTCGATCGGGTTGATATCCGGGCTGCGCGCTGGCCACTCCATACGAGTAATGTTCATCTCTTGAAGGTAGTCATTCACAATCCTACCTGTATGAGGTCTGGCATTGTCATGCATAAATATAGCATCCTCACCTAAATTGACCATAAATGGACCAACGTGATCATTGAGGATTTCTTCCACATATCTTACGCTAGTTAAAGAGCCGTTTTCTATGATCACCAGCTCTGTGCGACTTTCAGAAGAAATTCCAGCCCACACAAGTACAGACCCACCACCGTAGGCTACTTTTTCTTCGATGCATGCTTGCTTGAATCTTTCCCCTGGTCTTCGATACACTCTGTGTCTTCCATCGTGCTTGTAGAGCATAAATTTTGATTCGTCGGAGAACATAACTTTTGACCAATCTTCAATACTCCAATTTACGTGGCTCTGGGCATAACTTAGTCTCGAAATACGATGCCCACGCTCCAGTTTAGGGCCGTTTGCAGGTCTAAGGGGTTTTAAGTTAGATTCAGCAAGCCGACGTCTTACTGTCCATGCACTTGGGTTACTTCCTCCGAGGCGTCGAAACTGATTGGTGAGTTCAGTTCCTGTGAGAAAGCGATTTCGAAGCATGGTGTTCACCAAGTATCGGTCTTCTCGTGCTGTGGTACACCTGGTTCTGCCCGTTCCTGGTCTGCGTAGGTTAGAACCAGTTTCTTCGTAACGTCGGAGAACTCTTTGTACTGTTGACAGCGACACACCGACAGTCCTGGCTGTATCGCGCTGACTCCGGCCGGTTTCCAGCATTGTAAGTATTCTGGTGCATTCTTCAGGCGTAAGCGACATAATTTCAGCTTGATTAATGAATATAGAGCACTATCAACATGGTTTATGTACCCACATAAATGACAGATTACAAACAAAAGCAACACCAAATGCTGTAATTTCGTAGTTCCATCTTCGAAAGTGGCCCTTTTTCAAATTTGATTTTTTTATGATATAACTTTACAATAACTAAGAAGTTTTAATACCTTCATTTAAGGAGTATTACATTGTCTATTAAATACAATTTATTGCATTAACCTAGCATTTTTAGTTTCCGAGATTTTTAGGATTCTTTAAGTGACCCGGATTCATTGCTCTCGAGTGTAGTTGCAAATGTTGTTTGTGGAGTCTTGCGGGTTTGTACATATTTGTCGGAGCTCGTCGGGGCTACTTTTGGTATTTTCAGAATCAGTTATCGTTTTTATAGCTTTCCACAAAGCCTTGGTGTCATTCCCCGCTTTATCTATTAGACTTTTTCCATATGCTGTTTTTAATTTACAAAGTAGTGAATTACAAAACTTCCTATAGCGTGTGTATGTTATTTTTAAGGTTATATTATTAGGAGCGCTTTTTGAGTTTGTGTGAAGCCTATCCCGATTTCTAATACATCGGAGTAAACCAGGGGTGATCCATGGTTTTAGGATTATGTTTCTCCTACTTATCCTTGTTTTCTTAGTGTGCTCTTCAATGACGGGCGAGATTATGGATATAAGGGTATCCACTGCGACATTTACATCATCTATTTTTAATATTTTAGAAAAATCTAGTTTGGCCAGGTCCCTTTTTATAGCTTCGTGGTCAGTAGTATTCTTAACGAGGGAGAGGTGGTTACGGCGGTGTTTGAGTTTGTCTATAAATAGGACTATAGGTGTGTGATCTGTCAAGGAGGATTCTAGTATTAGAGTAATGGTGGGTAGGATAGGTTTCATAAATGTGTGATCCAAGCACCTGGCGATCCTTGTGGGAAAGGTGTGGGTTGGGGAGAGACCATGGGTGGAATTGAATGTTAGATATTCCTCTGACCACGGTTCTTTGTTTCCGGCACATATGTCGACATTATGTCACCGACCGACCGATGTCATATTTATGTCTCCAACAAGAATCAAGTTTAGACTTGGGCGATCGTGGAATACCTTATTAAGGCTATCGATGTAATTGTCGAAGTTTTCTCTAGTGTTTAAAGATGGAGATCGGTATATGGCTACAATTTTTGTTTTATTTTCTATTTGGCATGATCTGTCACACATTGCGACCTGAGACGGTGCGCACTGTGCGGTATGAAAGAAACTTCATCCCACGCACACTCAAGCTGTGAAATAACCTCCCTGCTGCGGTTTTCTCAAGCGCCTACAATATGGGGTTCTTCAAGAGGGGCATCAAAATGTTTCTTCATGGTCGACAGCGCAATTACCGCACATTTTATGCATAACTGACCTCAAATTCACAACTGTCAGTATACGTGTAAGTGAGCATAGCACTACAGAAGCATGACAGCCTCAGCATAAACCAGTGGATACATTGCTGGAACTTAAAAAACAGTCCTGGGCCTCATTTCACTCGTTCACATTTGATACAAGACAAGCACACGGCCCACCTGATGGGAAGTGGTTACCGTGGCCTATATGCAACACCAGGGGTGTCACACTCGCGCTGCCGATTATGAAGAAACCTTCTGATTGCCCTCTTGAAGAACCCCATATTGTAGGCGCTTGGGAAAACCGCAGCAGGGAGGTCATTCCACAACTTGAGTGTGCGTGGGACGAAGTTTCTTTCATACCGCACAGTGCGCACCGTCTCAGGTCGCAATGTGTGGGGATGAACTCCCTGCCTATGGCGAGAGGAGCGATGATAGAATGTAGCTACGGGCATCATGTCAAACAATTCATCTGAGCACAAACCATTGTATAGGCGGTAGAACACACACAGTGAGGCAAAATCCCTCCTAAGGCTAAAAGATTCCACTCTACCTGTGAGTATGGGATTGTCAACCAGCCTCAATGCCCGTCTTTGCAACGAGTCGAAGGAGTCAAGCTGGTATGCAGGTGCTCCAGCAAAAAAGGTGACAGCAGTACTCCATGTGAGGCCGGACCTGTGCTTTCTCATCTATGTATCATGTATGTATAATTATGTGCTGCTCATCTACCTACCATAATAGGAATAATATTATTTGAAGAGTATTATAAAACACAGTATACCCATTAATTTTTTATATCAACATCTATATTATCAGCAAAGATTAGTAGCGCGATATCACTGCTATTCACAGAGCTGTCCTGTTTGATATAGATCCGAAGCAGTACTTGCTAGTGCATTGTGTATCACCTCAGTTTAGTGTCTTAAGTGCAGGAGAATATTGAACTTTTGAAAAGCTTATTGCGATTTTTGCGTACACATTTGATGTGAACTATAGTAACTTGAAGTATTTATTTATTAACTTGATTAATTAAATTAGAAAAATATTAATGCTGATTGAACGTATATCCACCGTTCAAACTTGTTATTTTTTAAATTATGACAGTATGAAAATGTTCAAGATAAGCAATTAATAAAATTAAATGATAAATATAAGAGAGGCGATTCATAGATTTTTTGGTGTTTAAAGTACTGTCAGAATTGTAAAGGTGAGTAATTGACTATGAACTAAATTTTTATTGTCCGTTCAAATTTGACACCATTGAGGGTTCTCATATTTTTCGTATAGTAATGACGAATATTGTTCGGTTTATAGGAGTTATTAATTTATTTCTCCCAAATATCTTCTTTGTAGGCGGCACGATGCTATTTCCAAGCATTTTTTGTATTCTCATCGGATCTGCTGCGGCCGTCCTTCAAGAAGACTTTAGGTCAAATTTAGATTTCTTCAGCTCTAATATTGGAGAGACGAAATATCGTCTAACAGATGCAGTATATCCTCACACCATGAATGTAGACCTTGATGTGCACTTCGACAATAGTCGTTTCAATGGAATCGTAAACATGGGCATTGAAGTAAGTGTTTCTTTTTTTTATACAACTTAGGTGGCAGTCAAGCACACGACCCACCTGATAGAAAGTGGTTACCGTGGCCTATGGACGTGTGCAAAACCAAGGGAGTCACACTCACGCTGCCAACCCTGTAAGCACAGAGAGTTTCTGTGCAGTTAGTGTAAAAAACAAAGCAGGGCAAGCTTTTGGTCTTCCCACTGACAGCACCAAAACTCTCCAGTGAGCTTTGGCTACCCTACTCACCTCCGGGAACACAACACAAGATTATTATGGCCGCGGTATTCTATAGGGAGGAGGTACTTCCTCAGTTGGTCTCCTCAATTGGACGAAAATACCGTCGTGTTCTACTGATCTTCATCTTAGCGTAAAACTCAGTCGCATTCGAAGAATTCACCTCGGAGCTTGGGCTCCAGTCTAACTGCGGATTTGTCTGAAGTACGACATTTTTCATGAGGCGACTAGCACCTGACCTCTACAACCCAAAAGATGTTTCATCCTACCATTTTATTAATATTATAAATGTGAAAGTTTGTGAAGATCTTTGAAGTTTTTTATTCAATGAAACTCTAATATGCTGAATAGATCTGGGTGAAATATGATACACGGAGAGATCATAGCCTGGAACTGGAACACTTTTTATCCCGGGAGTAGGTTTCCATGGGTAGTGCCAGCCTTCATCAAATATGATTATAATAGATTCCTATCATTTCTCTTCATCACAGAGGTATTCCGGCTCTATTCAGTGTCCTAGTCTTTCTCATTGACTGACTTCTTCAGAACGATTCCCATATGACCTCCCGAAATTCTCCGCGGGAGTTTCGTCCGTTAGTCCGTAGGTGCTCGCCGGCTGCCTAATAAATTTTATCTTTATCAAAGTTAATTTAGTTATTTGATTAGATTACAATAAACAGTTGTTATTATTGATTATTTTATCATATTGATATAAATGATATAACATATAAATGATATAAAATATAAAAAAAAACTACTAGTATAAGATACAAAATATGTTGTAAAATATTTTAAAAAATGTCCATGAAGTGTTTGAAATGATGGTTTGCTTGAATAAAATTCTCTCTATTTGAGAGATTGCCTGCTATGCAGGAGGTGTGGGTTCGATTCCTGCTCAGTGCAAATATTTGTATATACGAATATGTATATTTGGATTAGTCTGGGTATTTCTATGTTTCATATGCAGGTATTTGCAATGAAAAAAGTCTCCAAGTATGTTTCTCCGTTTTCTAGATTTCCTAACACGAGCTAGTTAAGCTATGCCTACCATGGGTCTAGATAGCATTATGTAGAAGATTGTAGAATATTTATTATTTATCATTATTATTACCAAAAAAGCCAATAATTGAATAAAAAAAATCGTATTTAAAAAAAAATGTTCATGATGTATTTAAATGATACGAGTAGTTTGCCTGAATAAAATTTCATCTATTTGAGGCATTGCCTTTTACTTTTGAAGTCAAATTGTCGAGTCTTATTAAATACTAGCACCGCGCCACGGTTTCATCCGCGTAAATCCTGATCCCATGGGAATATTTCGATAAAAAGTAGTGGTTGCGCCGATGTAGAAACTGTATTTTTTGACGCGGAAACACACTCCTTCTATACCCATCTCCCCTCCCGCACTAACCATAGTATAGTACTAGATATAGTTTCCGTCCGCCATTTGTGATATATAGACACTCACTCCCTCTTTGAACTAGCCAGCGTAAAGGCGGACCGCGCGCGCGTCTCTCAGAAATGGATAATATTTGTTGCATTTTTACCGCTTCATAGACCTTTACCGATCGGATTGTGCCTCTCGTGTGTCCCTCAAGTGATTTAGTGATGCTGGCGGCAGCTCCTGAGCAAGGAAGAGAAGATCCGTGTACCGGCTGCGATGAAAACACGTGGTGTCGTGAAGGTTAGTGCATCCTCTCCTAATTTCTCGGGTTGCATTCATTGCCTGGATCACGTCCGCGGCAACCCGATCACCTGTCTTTTTGTGTGTAAAGCGTCAATGGAACAGTTAGCTACTTCCCCGCAATACAGTCCACTAGCGCACGTGGCCAATCGCGCCACCATTCTATGGTCCTGATCGAACCGGATTCTTAGCCGTAGTTCGTATTTTGTTATTATTCTAATGGGAATAAGCGCACCGCACCTAAATGCCTGGTTATTTTAGTAGAAAACCCCGCATCTAGACGTTTAGGATTAGATTTTGTTGTCCGTTCGCCGCTGGCTCGCATCGTACCTACCTAGTACATACATAGGTTAGGTATCGTATCAACACTTAGTCGTAGTTCGCAATTTTCGCACCGCGCCTAAATACCTAGTTATTTTAGTAGAAAACCCCGCATCTAGGCATTTAGGCTTAGATCTTAGGTATACTAGACACCCTAGTGCATAGGCACAGTGTAATACCTAACGCATTTGGCTTTGTTTTATTTTTTTCAATTAAGTTGTTCGCTCGCCGCTAGCTCGCATCGTATTTACCTAATACCTACGTGGGTAGATACGTGGTTGTACCTACCTCACCCGCATCTCATTCCAATTCATACGAAAGTATTTTAATTTGAATAGATATTACGCAATACTTAATCTCTGAAATAATAGTTGAACCTAGACAGCGGTCTGGCTCGCGTAGGTACGATCTGGCTGTTGCTAGGCGCGTTTTGTTCAAGCGTGCATTCACAGTTGTAAATACCTACCTACCTGCAGAGTATCGCTCGCGTCGCGTCGCTGCTCTGTACCGCTAAGATTAAGTCATTTCATATTTGTTGTTTACCGCACTTTAGTTTGAGATTTAATTGTAAACATGTCCCCAAAGGTTGATAAGACCGGTAAAGTTCAATTGAAACTTTTATACGCTAAAAAAGAAATGATTTACTCTCGCGTACAATCGATTTATGATAATGCACTTAAAACCTCTGATTTGGCCATTAGAGATTCGTTCTTGTGTTCTATAGAAAACTTAGATAGTCTACGCGCGGATTTCGAAACCTTAGTACATGACATCAACGTTTTAGAGTTGAATTTGGATCCCGATTACTCAGTGAGTTATCAAGCCTTGTCGTCGTTTGACGATTTGTATTGTCGTATCAAGCGCGTCGCTAGGAGTTTGGAGAAACCGTCTGACCGACCCAACCCCACTCGCGACCGACCTAAGTTGCCACCAATTCAAATACCCGAATTTGATGGTAACATTCGCAATTGGGGTCTATTTATAGATAGTTTTGAGAATACAATAGATAAGAACGATTCGTTGACAGATCACGAAAAATTGCATTATCTCGTTGAAAAATTGACTGGTAAAGCTATAACCGTTTGCGCTGGAATTACGTTTAGTGCCGAGAATTATAATTTAATTTTAAATACTTTGAAAGCTAAGTATGAGGATAAAAGATCGGTAGCTAACGCCTATTTAGATCAGATGTTTGATTTGAAATCTATTACGGCATGTAACGATCAAAACTTAGAGAAATTTCTAGATACTTTCGCGTCAGCTGTTCGCGCCGTAAAGAACCTAAAGATCGATGACCTCTGCGACTTCGTATTTTTGTATATGGGTTTAAAGAAATTAGATTCCGAAACCATTCGTTTGTTTGAGTCGGATCATCGCGGCAGTAAAATTCCTAAGTTCGAAGACTTAGAAAGTTTTGTTCGCGAGCATATAAAGGTATTGCAACGCTCTTCATCGAAACATGAAGGCGCGAAGAAGGTTGTTACTTCTGAACGCAAAATAGATGCCTCATCGAGGTCACTGAGGTCAACCCATACTTATGTTAATACCGCACCAGCACGTGTACAATCACCTGTTTGCTCTTTGTGTAGTACTCATCATTCGCAACTGTACAAGTGTCCTGGTTTCCTAAAATTGTCGCCTAGTGATCGTTATAAATTTGTTCGCGCTAATAATTTTTGTTTTAATTGTCTCGGTACTAAACACCGCGTTGTTTTATGTAATAGTGGAAATGGTTGTCGCAAATGTCAAGCGAGACACCACACTTTACTTCATTTTGAGAATAGTAATGCCGCATCCAATGTGAGCACAGTTGGCTCGTCGAGCGGTGACACACGGCAGCCTGCGCCGCAGCCGCAGCCCGCGCTCGCGCGCGCTCCGGCCCGCCCGGTGACCGCTGCGGATGACGTCACCTTGTGTTCGTTCTCCGCTAGTGCTGCACTCACTACTGTGTGTCTCGCGACCGCTCGCGTTGTTATTGTTGATGCATTAGGTAAGCCGCGCATTGTTCGAGCGCTATTAGATGGCGCTTCGCAAAGTAATTTTATTACTCAAGATTGTTGTCAACGTCTTGGTTTCAATGTTGATAGGCGTTCAACCCATTCAGTGGTGAAGGGTTTTGGGGGTTTGCAGTCAGCTGTTCATGGCACCGTTAAAACAGGGTTTGGATCTCGTTTTAATAATAATATTTGGTTTGACATGGATTCGCTCGTAACAGATAAAATAACTGAACAGTTGCCTACCGTCCCAGTTGACACGTCTTTATTAACGAAATTTAAAGACTTGCCTTTAGCTGATGAGACTTACGCTGTTCCTGGAGTCGTCGATATATTGATCGGCGCTTCGATTCTCCCGCACCTCCAGTTATCACGTAAGGTTCAAGGGGGACCGACGTACCCCGCTCCGCACGCCCTGGAAACAGTTCTAGGTTTTGTTATAATTGGTTCCGCACCCGCTTCTATAGATAGTTTTAGTCACTCGACTGCCTCGTTCTGTTGCACCGTCGAGCCGCCACTGGAGTCTACCATCCGCAAGTTTTGGGAGATTGAAGAGGTCAATGTCCCACCAATCCTAAGCCCTGATGACAAGATGGCTGAGGAGATTTATTGTCGCACGACTACTCGTGATGAGCAGGGTCGTTATGTTGTCGCGCTCCCTTTCAAGGGAGATATTTTTTCGCTCGGTGACTCCCGTGCATCCGCTGAAAGACGCTTTCTTTGTTTAGAACGAAAGATGCAGGCGTCTCCAAAGTTAAAGCAAGCCTATGATGAGGTTGTTAACGAATATTTAGATAAAGGTTACATCTCACCTGCGCCTGCGGACACTGACGAGACCCAGCCTTCGTACGTTATCCCGCACCACGGAGTTATTAGAGAAGATAAGCTTACTACTAAACTCCGCGTAGTTTTAGATGGCAGTGCTAAGACTAGCACTTCCGTGTCGCTTAATGACATTTTGTATTGTGGTCAAAATCTTCAAGGTAATTTGTTTGACATAATTGTAAATTTTCGCTTATTCGCTGTTGCACTCTCTGCAGATATTCGACAAATGTTTTTGTGCCTTGAAGTGCGCAAACCCGATCGTAGGTTTCAACGATTTTTGTATAGATTTTCACCGCAAGAACCTTTAATGGTTTACGAGTTTAATCGTGTTTGCTTCGGGCTTAAATCTAGCCCTTTTCACGCACTTCGCACCGTCAAGCAGTTGGCCGCTGACGAGGGCGATGCATTTCCGAAAGCGAGAGCCACCATTGAGACTGGCTTATACATGGATGACTTCGTGTATAGTGTAGATAGCGAGGCAGAGGCTGTCGAGACGGCCGCTCAAGTTATAAGTCTCATGAAGGCTGGTCAATTTGATCTCGTGAAATGGACGAGCAACTCGCAAACTGCGTTAGAGTCGATTCCACCGTCGCACCGATTGTCTTCGGTTAAGGAATTCGATGAAAGTGATACGCACAAGGTGCTTGGTTTAAGCTGGTCGCCCGCATCTGATACGTTTAGTTTGAGAATTAGTTCGACCCCGCAAACTTGTACTAAACGCATTATCCTGTCGTGTGTGGCACGGATATGGGACGTAATGGGATTCGTAGCTCCTGTCGTTTTGTGCGCCAAACTACTTATAAAAGAGCTTTGGCTTTCCAATTGTGATTGGGACGACACCGCGCCCGACAACATTGCTAAGTTGTGGGCTCGCTTTAGAAAAGAACTTTCTGTGCTTGACCAAATACAAATTCCGCGTCATGTAGGTATATCGCAACATAGTGTTGTTACGGTAGTAGGCTTCGCGGACGCTAGTGAGAGGGCGTATGGAGGAGTAGTCTACTTTCATGTCTCGAATGTAGGTAAGGTTTCAATTAGCCTTATAAGCGCGAAATCAAAGGTCTCTCCCCGTAAGGTCGTCTCTCTGGCACGCCTCGAGCTATGCGCTTTACTATTGTTAGTTAGATTGATCACCTCTATCGCCAATGCTTGTAGTAGTCGCATTAATATTAGTAGAATTTTAGCTTTTTCGGACTCAACAGTCGCTTTGTGTTGGGCCCACTCTTCGCCCCATCGTTGGGACACATTCGTCGCTAATAGAGTGGCAAAAATTCAATCGGAATTAGCGCCACAAAATCTCTTTCACGTTGCTGGCACCGACAACCCAGCCGATTGTCTCTCTCGTGGATTGCTTCCTTCGCAAATTTTGGATCACCCGTTGTGGTTTAGTGGACCGTCCTGGATTCATGCCGCGTTAGATAAGTGGCCAGTTAGTCAATTCAATCCCACTACGGTTTCCGAACCACCCGAGGAAAAGAAGCACTCGCTTGTTGTATCGGTCCCGCGTGAAGAGTCCCTTATTTTGTTGTTGGCTAATCGCGTCTCGTCTTGGTCGAGACTGTTGCGTTGTGTTGTTTATGTAGGCCGATTTTTGAGAATTTTATCTACGCGCGGTCATATAACCGCCGCTGATTTAGATAAAGCTGAATTGGTCATACTTCGCGAGTTGCAGAAATGTTATTTTGCTTCTGAATTTAAAAATTTAGAATTTAACAAACCTTGTAGTCGTTCTTTCCGACACTTGAAACCATTTTTGGAAGATGGACTCATTCGAGTAGGTGGTCGTTTGAGAAATTCAGGTTTAGGATTTGAACAAAGGCACCCAGTAGTTCTCCCGCGCAAGGACCACGTATTAGATTTGTTAGTAGATTATCAGCATAAGGTGAATTGTCACGCTGGTCCCGATTTGTTAATGTCTATTTTGAGACAGAAATACTGGATAATTTCCGCTCGTAATTTGATTCGCGCTAGAGTACACAGATGTGTACCTTGTTTTAAACTCCGCCCGCGTTTTATCGCGCCTGAAATGGCCGATCATCGCTCTTGTCGTGTTGTTCAATCCGCAAAACCTTTCGTACACACCGGCACAGACTTTGCTGGGCCTTTCAAAGTCACCATTGCTCGTGGTCGTGGCATTCGCTCCACGAAAGCTTATGTTTGTTTGTTCATTTGTATGACAACTCGCGCGGTTCATATAGAGTTGACCGGTGATTTAAGTACGCAAAATTTTATGTCCGCTTTTAAACGTTTTTTGTCGCGTCGGGGTCCGGTTAAGCGCATGTATTCGGACAACGGTACAAACTATGTAGGGGCCCGACGTAGTATTTCGGAATTGCACACATTCTTACGGTCTAAGTACTACCAAAGTGAATTCGCTCACATCTTAGCCGAAAATCGCATTGAATGGTATTTTAACACGCCTGCAGCTAGTCATTTTGGTGGTAATTGGG
Source organism: Eilema griseolum (assembly GCA_963662185.1). Taxonomy (NCBI): domain Eukaryota; kingdom Metazoa; phylum Arthropoda; class Insecta; order Lepidoptera; family Erebidae; genus Eilema; species Eilema griseolum. Next base: position 24,650,257 of record OY759238.1, read on the forward strand.
AAGCGAATATTAAAAGCCTTAAGTCGCATCTGTTTCGCGTCATAGGCGAGCAGATTCTCTCGTTCGAGGAGTTGAGTACCGTACTCGCTCAAGTAGAGGCGGTGATGAACACGCGTCCGCTGTGTCGGACTCTATCTAGCGATCCGTCAGAGCCATTAGCGCTGACGCCAGCTCACTTCTTAAATACGACTCCTCTAAAATATTTGCCCGCAATAGATGTTGAAGACGATAGAATGCACCTTCTAACTCGTCACGCTCTTTTGGATAAGTTGGTCCAATCGTTTTGGAATCGTTGGAGAACCGATTATTTGCACACGCTGCAGTCACGTCAAAAATGGAATACTCCATCCAACCCAATTACTGTAGGTACGGTGGTAGTCCTTATGACTGAGAATGCGCCTCCTTTACATTGGCCTCTAGGAGTAGTAGAGGAAATTTTTCCCGATGCCCGCGGGATAACTCGTGTTGTACGGGTTAAAACTGCAACCGGATCGTATCTGCGCCCGGTTGTTCGCCTCTGCCCTCTGCCTAGCCAGCAGTAGGCACGAGTTCCAATCTATGTTTATATTTTAGTTGTTATTTCCCAAACCTAGATTTAGATTAGACATTAGATTTGTTCCACATTTTTCGTTTCGAAGGTAACCCTTCAAGCCGGGGGGAATGGTTGCGCCGATGTAGAAACTGTATTTTTTGACGCGGAAACACACTCCTTCTATACCCATCTCCCCTCCCGCACTAACCATATTATAGTACTAGATATAGTTTCCGTCCGCCATTTGTGATATATAGACACTCACTCCCTCTTTGAACTAGCCAGCGTAAAGGCGGACCGCGCGCGCGTCTCTCAGAAATGGATAATATTTGTTGCATTTTTACCGCTTCATAGACCTTTACCGATCGGATTGTGCCTCTCGTGTGTCCCTCAAGTGATTTAGTGATGCTGGCGGCAGCTCCTGAGCAAGGAAGAGAAGATCCGTGTACCGGCTGCGATGAAAACACGTGGTGTCGTGAAGGTTAGTGCATCCTCTCCTAATTTCTCGGGTTGCATTCATTGCCTGGATCACGTCCGCGGCAACCCGATCACCTGTCTTTTTGTGTGTAAAGCGTCAATGGAACAGTTAGCTACTTCCCCGCAATACAGTCCACTAGCGCACGTGGCCAATCGCGCCACCAAGTAGCCTATGTTACTCACGAAGAATGTAGCTTTCAAATGGTGAACGAATTTTTAAAATCGGTCCAGTACTTTTTGAGTTTATTTGTTACATACAAAAACACAAATCTTTCCTCTTTATAATGTTATATAGTATAGATAAGTATAGAAAAGCTAAAAAAACAATAACTATTAAATATTGTTTGTCAATGAATTTATGTTTATGAAGAAATTCAGTCCATGCATTAATTAAGAAAATGTAACTCATAACATAACATAAATTCACGCCTATATCCCCGAAGGCGTAGGCAGAGGTGCTATAGCACCCACATTTCGCTAGTTTATGATTAGGTCCCATTGTAATAGGTGGTGAGCCTATTCCCATTAACCGGGCACTTATAAACCTGCGATAAATACACACATAACTTCGAAAAGCATCGTAAAGCCATTGGTGTGTGCCATCGTAAAACCTGGGACCGAACCCGAGACCTCGTCTCAGCAGTCCATTACCCATACCACTAGGCTACCGCGGCTAAATTGTAACTCACCAATTAATATGCGGATTAAAAAAAAGAAAATTTCAATATGCATTTTTGTTTTGCTTTTCCAGGTGCGAGAACCAAATTTGAACCAGATTGTTTTCCATCAAAAAGTGGAATTAATCCAAGGTGTAAATATAGTTGGTGCTGATAACAGAGTTGTAAATCTTCTAGCAGCTGATCCATTCATTACAGATGACTATTACGAACTTTGCCAAATCAATCTTGCTTCACCTATTGATATTGGTAACTACACCATCACCATTCGTTACATTGGGATTATGAACGAAAATCCATTTGATGGAGGTTTATATAGAGGTTACTATTATAATAGCAATGATAGTAGTACAGAGATGTAAGTTACTTTCTTTTTATATTTTAAATAGCCTCAATATAAAATATGCTTTGATAATAGTACGCGGCAGCGTGTCAAGCCAAATCCAAGCAAAGGAACTGGTTAGCCAGGGCCGAGTGTAATATTACACGAACCACTTGGTGCCACTTTTGACCTTTCTATAATGCAAAAACTCTTTAACGTATACACATAAAACTACATGTGTTTAATTATATCTACAAGGACATCTAGCAGCTAAAGATAAGAATGTTAAAAAGTCGTAAATTTGTGCACTGACTGACTGACTGACATATAGTACCTAAATCTGACCTACTTTAAGATCTCACGTTTTCTTAAATAACAGCAATTGTTATAGGTTTCCAATAAAGCAAAAAATAGAGTTATTTTTAATTTTATTTGTTCCTATAAATACATATTTGGATTTTGCATAGAACTTGGCCCTCATTTAGATCTCCATTATTTTTACGGTGAAGTTCACAGCCAAGCATAATTTTTGTATTGAACTTGGCTCTCCTTATTTACATTTATGTTTTTGGTGGGATATGAAGATACTAGAATGGTTAACCGTACTATGTACAGTCAGTGACAGAACCATCTTGACTGCAAAAGGAGTTGTCTCCAATGCTTACGCGCCTGTACCGGCTATCCTACAGTTCGGGTACAGTGCCTTTGCCTTGGAAAGAGGCGAATGTTCAGCCGATTCCCAAGAAGGGGGATCGCTCGGAGCCAGCCAACTATCGACCCATAGCCGTCACCTCAGTGCTGTGCAAAGTGTTCGAGCACATAATTAACAAACAGCTCATGCGGCACCTAGAGGATCACTCCTTAATTAATGACCGGCAATATGGCTTCAGACCGAAACGGTCAACGGGTGATCTTCTAGCATACGCTACCCATCTTTGGGGTGAGGCTATGGACAAGCACGGCGAGTCACTGGCAATTAGTCTTGACATCGCCAAAGCTTTCGATAGAGTCTGGCACAAATCGCTTCTTTCCAAGCTACCTGCCTTTGGTCTGCCTTCTAGGCTGTGCAACTGGGTTGCTAGCTTCCTGCAGGGGCGCCGTATTCGCGTCCTTTGTGACGGACGAGCTTCGGAGTTTCTGCAGGTTAATGCTGGCGTGCCCCAGGGGTCCGTCCTATCACCCACTCTCTTTCTTCTGCATATCAACGACATGCTGTCTACCGGCAATGTTCATTGTTATGCAGACGATAGCACTTTGCATGGGAGTTATCATGGACATCCTGCGGCCAAGCAGTCGGATATCGCAGAGAAAAGGCAACTTCTTGTCACTGAGCTTGACGGGATCCTGAATCACATTTCTCAATGGGGCTCTGAGAACCTGGTTGAGTTCAACGCCAAGAAGACGCAGGCATGTGCGTTTACAGCAAAAGTACCTTCTTTCCTTCCCCTCCCCACTCTTCAGAGCACGCCACTGCCACTGCAGGACAATCTCAATATCCTAGGTATGGATGTTCGCTGCAACCTGAATAACAAAAACTACATCGAAAGTATAATCAAAACAGCCTCACGAAAACTCAGAGTCCTGAACAGAGTGAGACGATTTTTCACGCCGGAGCAGCGGTGTCTTCTATACAAGACACAAATTCGCTCATGTGTGGAGCACTGCTCGCATCTCTGGGATGGTTCAGCAAAGTACTTACTAGATGCTCTCGACAGGTTGCAGCGACGTGCGGTCCGCATCATTGGGAATTCCGAGATCACGAACACCCTAGCACCTTTACAGCTGCGTAGAGATGTTGCATCCTTGGCTGTATTTTACCGTTTGTACCATGGGGAGTGTTCTGATGAGCTCTTCCAATTAGTCCCACCCTCCCCTTTCCTACACAGGACAACGCGTGCAGGTCTTAGATGTCATCCGCACACGGTGCAAAACATCCGATCAAGAACCAAGCGGTTCGGAGACTCTTTCCTCTGTCGCACCATTAAGGCCTGGAATTCATTACCAGCTCACGTGTTTCCTTCTTCCTACAGTCCCGGGTCCTTTAAGCGGGGCGTGAAAATGCATATGATGAGGCCGTCAAGCTGAGTATCACCATTGTCACACGGTATGTGTAAGTAATGGTGACCCTCTTTTCTGGGACCTTGCCGTCTGCATACCACCAGGCAAGGCGAAGTCCAATTGACGTGTCCTATATAAAAAAAAAAAAGTCACCAAATGATCTTAATACCAAAGTTTATAGAGCAAATATGTTTTATTGTTGTAAATTGTATTATTATCGGAACTAAAGGTGTGTACCAAATATACTGACTGTACTGACAATCGGTCAACAGGAAGGGGGGAAAACTCATTAAGATCATTTTAAGTCCTTTGTTTGTCATGTTCGATCTGATCATGACTGTACTCCGATAGGGCTAAATTTAATTAAAATAGTTGGAACCCGAAAAGTTTCTAACGACCAATTTATACAGACTTATTTTAAGGAGTTTTTGAAGCTATTAACTTGCAAACTATTCCATTCGATATAGATTTGAAAGTGAATGTCCAAGCCGAGTCTTATGATCAAGAATTATGGACGGGACAGTATATCAGAGCATTATCCCATTTGAGGGTTCAAGTCTCGTACATTTATCGTTCCTTGTCTTAATCCGTTCAAAAAACTTTTTACCTATGTACCTACTAGTGTTGATTAATTTTTTTTCTAGACCATACGCTACAACGCAATTTGCACCCTACCATGCAAGAAAGGCATTTCCTTGTTTTGACGAACCTAAGTTCAAATCCCGGTATGTGATTGCTATTACTCGTGATGGAAACCTCAACCCTTCGTATTCAAATATGGCCATCACTAAGACTATACCGTAAGTATTTATTAGTTAAGCTAACAATTTTTAAAAGCGTATATCAGTATGAAACTTTTTTGAAACTACTAGGATTTATTGAGTTTAGTATCATCAAATTACTGTGACTCGATTGAAGTTACTTAGGGTTAAAAAGAGTCCATCCTAATAGAGGCAGTTATATTTAGTAGTAGGTATATATAATTACTAATCTTTTCTAACGTTACAATTTTGAGGATTTCAAAAACAACCTAAAAGAATAAGAATAAAAATATAGGTTTTCCTATAATATACAATACCTACGTAATATACTCGTAGGTACATAAAATATGCTATAATAATCTACACAAGAAATACTATAATACAAAACTATGCTAACTATACAATATAACCAAAAATGAAATAGAGAAAAAGAGGTAGACTGCAACTTTCGGCATCGAAAAATTTCTCTCCATTGATCTCCTGGTACCGAGCCCAAGGGTCTAGCGGCATTACCACGCTGAAAGGCGATACCAATTCTTTGAGCGAGGTAAAGGCCAGCCCTATAGTCACGGAAAGCGTCGATTATTCGCATCGCCTTATTGAGAGTAGATAAGTTATTGTTATGTAACCCTAAAGAGTTATAAGAAAATTTTAATTCTAACATTCCTGTTCTCATTGGATTCATTTATTGCAAACAGAATAGTTGGTACCAATCGCATTCAAGAAGTTTTCCACCCCACTCCCATAATTGCTTCCTACCTGATTGCATTTCACATAAGTGATTTTGAAGAAAGTAACTCAACTAGTACAGATGCCAGACCTTTTAAAATAGTATCACGGCCTGGACTACGTGACAGACATGAGTGGGCTGCTGATATCGGTGTACGGCTTACCAATGAATACGACGATTTCTTTGGCATTCTATACCATGAAATGGGTCAAGGCGTAGTAATGAAAAACGATCACATCGCTGTGCCTGATTTCACTTTTAGTGCTATGGAAAACTGGGGAATGGTTAACTACAGGTATGTTCCAGAATACTATATACTGTAAAAACTCCTGTAGGAAGTATTATGATTTTAATAGCTGTTATATTTAAATGAAATATGAATAAATATTTTCCAGTTTAAATTGATTGAAATAAATATATTTTTAATGGAATCTATCACGATTTGTTTTTGATATTATCTAACAGAGTGACAAAATCTAAAATTTCCAATTAAGATTTCAACAACTCTTAATATGAATAGACATCACTAAAATGTAGATTCCAATACAATAATGTATTAATATAATCATCCTGGAGTATGTCATAACTTTGCTTATCATTTTCAGGGAGGCATTCCTTATGTTTGACCCACGACATAATAATATTGCTAACAAGATTTTCATCGCTACCATTATGTCTCACGAGCTGGCACACAAGTGGTTTGGGAACCTCGTCACTACCTTTTGGTGGAGCAATATTTGGTTGAACGAGTCGTTTGCTAGCTATTTTGAGTATTTTATCACTCATTCGGTATGTCAGTTTTGATGCTATAGAGAAATCATATTATGCATGGCGTGACGGAGAGGGCAGAGGGCGCATTTATTTTTCACTGATGAATTTAGACACATACTAAATACTACCTTGTATGACTTTGGTTTTTTATACCACTTAGGTGGCAGACAAGCACACGGCCCACCTGATGGAAAGTGGTTACTGTGGCCTATGGACGTGTGTAACACCAAAGGAGCTACTCTCGCGCTGCCGACCCTGTAAGTACAGAGTTTCTGCGCCGCCAATGTAGAAGACAAAGCAGGACAAATCTTTAGTCTTCCCACTGACAGCAAAAATTCTGTTGTGTTGCCCTACTCACTGCTGGGAATACAACACGAAGTTGTTATGGCCGCGGTATACTGTGGGGCAGAGTTCCTTCCCCAGTCGGACTGCTCAATTGGGTGGAAATACCGCCGTGTCCTACCTCCTATATGGTTTGGGTGTAACTCGATATATTACGTTATTAACTTACAAAAAATGTGTATGTTTATTGACATTCTAGCCTGTATAAGAAATTATGCTTTGTTTAAGTTCTTACCACAGTAATATGCGTAGTTACAACTATGTATAACACACACGTCTAATATAAAAATATGCGTATTGCTTAGTTCTCTAATTTTCAGGTTGTTCCTGATTTTGAATTGGATAATCAATTCATTGTGGGCTATGTATACAATGCCCTGGCTAATGACGCTCTTGTCAGCGCCACTCCTATGAACTGGACGGAAGTGGGCAGCACATCGTCAATCATGGCTCATTTTTCTACAACAAGTTATGACAAGGGCGCGTCTGTTATTAGAATGATGGAGCATTTCGTTGGTTTCAGAAACTTCAGGCTTGCTCTTCGTTATTACACCAGAGATAAGTGAGTTTTATTGTATCATAATCTAGCTGTATACCTAACACGTGAACCTAACCTCAATAAATCAAATGTCAAAAAATCTCTTTGCGAGACATGTATAAAGTTTTCCTTTATCTGCATGTTGGCTATGTTTTTATCTTTTTTGTTTTTGATTCCTAGCTATTGCAGTAAGTTAAACTGAATCAATAATAATTTTAAATTATTTTCTATTTTTAGTGCTTATAACAACACCACCCCCGCAGAGGTTTACGCAGCTTTTAATCGAGCTGTATCTGAAGATATTGAATTTGTTCGAAACTACCCGGGCGTCGATGTTGGTGTTATATTCGATAGTTGGGTACAGAATCCTGGCTCTCCCGTCGTGAACGTTGAAGTAGATACAGTGTCTGGTGATATTCATGTTTCTCAGGTTCGTTTTTTTTATACTACCTATTAAATAGCACCTAGTAGTAGTAGTATTTTTTACTTCATTTTTACATTTTATGTTTTGATTATTTTACTATATTCTCTTTAGAACATTTGTTTATTAATGTCCGAATTTTTATAATATTTGAAAACACTACATAAGTTTCATTAATTTTGTTAAAGTAATAATAATGCGTAGATGTAGTGATGAGAATTGAGAGAGGAATGTTGAGATGGTTTGGTCATGTTGAGAGAATGAATGAAAGAAGACTAACAAAACAGGTGTATGAGGCGAGTGTGGATGGTAACGTCGGAAGGGGAAGACCTAGGCGCACAAACCTGGACCAAATCGGGGAAGTTTTAGAAAAGGGGCAGGTCAGGAGTACTCTAAACCGACGAGCATGCATGAAGAATGTAATGAGAGTGAATGAAGCGAGAGTAGTATGTCAGGATCGTAGCAAATGGAGATCCGTGATCTCTGCCTACCCCTATGGGAGACAGGCGTGATTTTATGTATGTATGTATGTAATAATAATGTGTAAAGTGCCACGCCGGGACCGCGCCTCGCGCGCCTCCCCATTTCCGGGGATGAGTTGGGAACTCTGTGGTCCCCACACCCGAGGAGAGGGCCAGATCGAGAGAGAAGGCCTTGGGTCAGCCGGGGTGCGAGGGATATGTCTGTTAACCTCACCTTCGGCAACCAAAAACGACCCACAGGGTCGTGCGTTTTGGCCGGTTCGAGTCCGATATAACCTCTTCCACCGGCTCCGGGGGGTAACGTGGGGATTTTGCGCACGTAAAAATAATAATGAGGAAAGTGTGTACCTAAGTGTTATTTCTCTCCCGTTTACACCTCTTTTCTTGTTCTTTAAGATCTCCACTCGCTGGAATGCAGGAAGAATTTTTTTTTGTAGAAATAAGCAGTATCAATGTACCAATTTTCAACATCCAATATATGTTATGTTCATTTTCTTTTTTAAATAATAAAATCCACAGGAACGCTTTCTAATCTCTGGTGCCAGACCAGCAGACATTTGGCACATTCCTCTAACGTGGACTCATGAAGGCAATATCGACTTTAACAACACTAGGCCTACTACTATTCTCTCTTCTAATTCTACTGTCATCAGGAATAATCCGGGAAATATTTGGGTTATCTTCAATATTGCACAATCAGGTATATATTACATTATTTATTTTATGTAATTGCCATTTACAGGTGATTTTCATAATCACATAATCAAAATCATAATTAACTACATCTAAATCATGATATTAGGTTTCAAGCTTCTTCAATGTCGAGTTTCTCGTAATTACAACTTCAAATTAATTATAATTTCAGGTCTTTACCGAGTGAACTATGATGAAGGTAACTGGCATAGAATTGGAAATTATCTCAGTGGTCCCAATAGGGAGAGAATTCATAAGATGAACAGGGCTCAGGTACAAATTAATCTCAAATTACCAGCATAACTCATAAGTATTAAAGCTATCGGGGTATTTACCGCCATGATCATAGGGAAACAGTTTCTCCGTGATCATGGTGCTTGCAACAGTGTCAAAATTGCGGAAACTCAAAACATATACTGTTTTGTTAATTATCCCTATAGCTTTAATACTTATGGGAGTGACTATGATAATTTAAATACTTATATCATTATTTTTTTAAGTAGACTCTAAACTTCATTTGTAAAACTTACTATAATTATTATATTTTCTTTGTTTACACATAACCAAAGAGATAACTGTACAGATTTACAAGCTTATTTTGTTAGTGGCTTACTTAAGATATTTTTATACATTCGTCATGTTTTATTTTATTTATTTACTTTTTTAGATTGTGAACGACCTGTTTTATTTTATCCGTTCTGGTGACGTAAACAAGACCATTGCGTTCAGTGTATTGGAGTTCTTGAAAAATGAAACTGATTATTATGTATGGAATGCTGCTATACCCCATTTAGAGTTTATACATAGGCGATTTGAGCACTTGCCTCAAGCACACAATGAATTTACGGTGAGTTTTGGTTTACTGTTTAATGTTACTGTATTTATAATAATTTATGACAGATTAGATCACGGTCTATCTCCGCATGTGTAATTTGCCTGAAAAATAATATCCTACAGTCCGTTTACATTTACCTTCCCCTCTATACAGGGGATTTTACGCATGATAAAAATGGTGACAATACTTTTGTAGGATAGAATAGATAATTGTATTGAATGGGATTGACATACGTTGACGACAGTCATAAACGTTAAAACTTCTATTCCCAGTTATCGCCACTGGCTTTGTCGCCACTGCTGACAAATGGGAAAAATATTCTCGACTGTTACCAGTGATGACGATTGACACATACTTTCCCAGTTGTAGCTACTAGCTTTGTCGCCAGTGGTGACAAATGGTAAAAAAACATCCCCATTGTCACCAGTGGGGACAAACAACACAAAAATAGTCTCAAATGTCGTCTGCCAAGCAGGACATACACAAATAAAAATATAAAATATTTGAATACCACAGTAATTTCTTTTTAATTAAATTATTATAAAAAACATACTTTGGTATTCAAATATTATTCAAATATTATACAGGTATACAAATCAGTAGCATTACTAAAATGAGGTACAAACACATCAACAACGTACAACAAACATCTTCACTTGTAGAAAACAAGGAAAATAAGTAGCTATAAGTAAATATAATAGCTAAATATTATTATACCGTAATGGTACATAAATATTATATAATTTAAAGGAATTGTGAACATACATCCTTTGCTACTTTGGTTCAAAAAAATTGTTTTAATAGTTTACGATAGTACCTAAGGTCGTCTCGTTTCCATTTTTACGAATGTACACACATTTCGTGCATTTTTCTTTCCTAACAATTTAACACTGTTATTCAGTTTAGGTACATAAAATATTCTACCATAAAATATCTTTATTATTACTTACAAATTAATATAAAACTATGCTAACTATACAATATATACAAAAATGTAATAGAGAAAAAGAGGGAGACTGTAATTTTAGGCATCGAAAAATTCCTCCCCACCGATCTCTACTGGTACCGAGCCCAAGAAGCTGGCGGCATTACCACGCTGAATGGCGATGCTAATTCTTTGAGCGAGGTAAAGGCCAGCCTTATGGTCACGGGAAGCGTCGATTAGTCGCTTCGCTATTTCTTTGAATAGCGCGCGCGCGCGCTTGGACCCCACGGACCCAACGTTTCAACTCGCAACCCGGAACTCCCAAGTCGCAATACGGAAGGTCGTGTCGTCCAACATTGTTCCAATGTTGGGCGAAGGAAGTGCCTGGAGCCATACACCAGATTCCCATTCACCCAAAGCCAATAGACGAGCGCGCTCAGCAGCGCTGGTAGCTGTACTGATTAAATGTTTTTTAACACCAATACTGAGCGGCTCATCCCATTGCCTTTGGGAAGATGGGTTGGCGGGCATGGCGGCAGTTGGACAAGTCAAGACGCACAGTTGAGCAAGACGCACAATTTGTGAAATCCATGATTTCTATGGAGATGGCACCTTTAAAAGTTGTCCCATGCCATTTGCTGAGTTGTACACAATTCATGGAGACTTAGGGAGTACTGCGAATAATACCAACATTGTTCCACTTATATACGCCCTTATGAGTAGTAGGAATACCGAATCCTACGTCGTTTTATTTTGTTTGATAAAATCGGTTTTACCAGGCTGGCAGCCGCGTAAATTTAAAATTGACTATGAGAAGGCTACAATTAAAGCTATCATCAACATTTTTCCAACTATAGAGGTGAAAGGTTGCTACTATCACTACAATAGAGCTATATGGGCCAAAAGCCGTGAATTAGGTGTCACTCGTTCTCAAGATAAAAGAATTATCAGAATCGTAGAGCTTAGTGCAGTTCTTCCATTATTACCACTTAACGAAATCATGAATGGATGGCAATATATAATTCGCAACGCCAATGATGATCCTGTAGCAGTTAAATTTATACAGTATATGGAAAGACAATGGCTCCGAGAAGATTTCTTGCTAATGTGGTGTGCATACGGAGAAGCATGGCATTTCAAGTTAAATCGGGCTATAAGCAAAAAAACTCCTAACCTAATGCACTTTCTTAATATTCTACATGAAGATTCGGCTTTTTACACACATCGCGTCCGCGACGTTTCTAGCAGTTCTCATACCGATCCTAAAAGAAAGCGTATGAAAAAGTCCATATTTACCGATGAATTCATTCGTGAAACACAATTACAGCTTGTAATGGGAGACATTTCGGTAGGCCATTGTTTAGAAATCTTAAGGCATTAATAAATTATGGAGAGCTGTACAAAAGATGTGATTTTTATGGATAGGTATTTAATTTTTGTTGAATAAACGGTTTATTATTGTTTTTTTGTTATTGTTCTATTCTAAAACAATATTTAACATTGTAACAATAGTATGTGTATAATATAATAATATGTATTAGTATAAATGTTAACAATTGCAAATTGACATATTATCAGGTTTTTACTTCTTTACTAAAGGTTGATAATTACATTACCTTTGTTAAGTAACTGTAATTTAAAATAACAAATAATAATAATATGGTATTGATTACACTATGTTTACTTTTATTGGTGTATGTCCTGCTTGGCAGACGACATTTGAGACTATTTTTGTGTTGTTTGTCCCCACTGGTGACAATGGGGATGTTTTTTTACCATTTGTCACCACTGGCAACAAAGCTAGTAGCTACAACTGGGAAAGTATGTGTCAATCGTCATCACTGGTAACAGTCGAGAATATTTTTCCCATTTATCAGCAGTGGCGACAAAGCCAGTGGCGATAACTGGGAATAGACGCGTTAAAATATATGTTATTCCTATATATTCGTCTTTCTATTTTATAATAAATGGCCATCTGCTAGGGCTGGTCCTATAAGTTTTAATACTGATTTATATAAATTAGATAACAAATGGCAAGAATTTTGTTAATATAGTTTTAGACAAAAATATTAATGATAAAGCACCATCCGCACAGGAGTGCTATTATCGATCGAAAATAATCTTAATTAATATACGAATCGATATAATTTCTTATATTGATAGATACATATTGATAGATTTGTACAGGTACCTAAATACAGAACGTATATTTCTCATAAGAAGCCACCAGATCTTTTCTGCTAGGGATATGCCTGTCAACCTCACCTTCGGCAATCAAAGCGACCCACAGGTGGCGTGCGTTTTAGTCGGTTCGTGTCCGACATAACCTCCTCCACCGGCTCCGGTGGGGAGATATCCGTGGGGATTATGCGCACGTAAAAAAAAAATAAACCAGATCTTTTCTTACTGGCAAACAATTGATCAATTAATTATGAAGGCACAGACATTAGTTCAAATAGTTAAAAAAATGTTTATTAATCATTAACATTTATCTGTCTATTTAAATAAAATAAATAATATAAAAAAATAAATATAATTTATTTTTTGTTTGCCCATGGCAGACATACATTTTAGATCTATTGGAGACTGTCATCCAGCATCTCGGTTATGAAGACCATGATACAGATTCCACCTCCGTCATCTTAAATAGGATGCAGATTATGAACTTTGCTTGCAACCTTGGACACGCTGGCTGTATTAAGGAGTCCCTAGAAAAGTGGACGGCGTACAGAGCCAATGAAAGTAATTTGTAAGTTTTTAAATAACAGTATTTTTTTCTATGGTATTGTCGAATATTTACGCATAGAAATAATAATATAATGACAAATAAATCTCAATAGAATCGGTTATAAATATTCAAAACTATTTCCTCATTAGTATTTCAATGGTCAAAGGTCTACTAATATCTTCTTATTTTTTTTATTCTATCTGTCTTTCTTTATTTATTTCTTTCCTTTATCGCACTGTGTCCTCTGTAACTTTTGAGAAACACAAGCAAAAATAACAAATTATAATGTTTATTATTAATACAAGTTTTGTAGGTAATACTAACTAATTATACCCACATTGTACATTTTGCTTTTCTTGTATTTCGTGCAATAAATTACCATTCATTCATCTTCACAGGGTTCCTCCAAACTACCGTCGCTACGTATACTGCGTTGGTCTTCGGGAAGGTGACGATGAGGATTACGACTTTCTGTTTCGCAAATATATTAACGAGTCTGATAATGCAGCCGATATGTCTGTTATGCTTCGCGCCCTCGGTTGTGCTAATAGTACTATATCATTGAACCAGTATGTAATTCAACGAGTCTTAAATGACATAAATGGTTTCTATGATATAAGTGTAAAGCCAGATTCATATGTTTCAGTTACTTGGAAATGTCTATACTGTCACGCAAAATTCGTATTCATGACCGCACAAATGTTATTAATTTTGCACTACAAGGGGGGAGAGAGAATCGACAACGCGTGATCGATTTCCTTTACCGAAACTACACCGAAATCAGAGATACGTATGTATAAATCTAAATTATTTTGTTGGTCACTCCAATAATTACTTCACTAAGCTTGATGGTTTAAGTGATGCGCTTTAAGTGAAATTTTAAGAACCAAGGTCGTGATTATAGTCATTACTTATTTTTGACATTAATTTGATTAATAAATCCATATATCTAAAAGTGAAATATCACTCACTGATTAATCACGAAATTTCAGAAACTGTAACACCTATAAGTTTGAAATTTGGCAGCTAGGTTTCTTTTGAAGTGTAGATAAGGTGTAGATTATCCGCTAAGAACGGATTTTACGAAACTACTCCTAAGAGGGTTTAATATGCCGATCGTACGAAGTTGCGAGCGGCCGCTTGTAATTCATAAAGACAGAATCATGTTTACTACTGATTTACGAAGACTGCAGTTGGAGGATAAAAGAAAATGTAAACATAAATGGAAATTCATTTCATTTTATCAGAATCTAAGTTGATCGATGTTGTATCGCAAAAAAATTCACCTGAGATGTTTCACTGATTTGATACTTTGTGTCCATCGCTGTTGTTATGCACAATTTTGGTTAAAACTCTTGTCAGTGTTCCGAACGCTATTGAACTACGTAACCATCGAAATAGGATAAAGAAATGATTTACTTAAATTAAATATATCTTTTGCAGATACGGTCGTCCAGGTAGCTTAAGTATTGTAATCAATAGTATTTCCGGATTTATGACAGACTTCAGTGTAATTGAACAAGTATGTACTGATTTCTATTACTGTTTGTCAATTTACTTTAGTACGTTTCGAGAAAGAGCAGGTTTTGAAGGAAATATTTTTTATCTATTTTACTTGCGTTAACTGATTATATTAGTTGAGTAATATAAAAAATAGTGCATATTAATATTAACTCTTTTGTATATTGAGATTTTCTTTTTTTTATATTCTAGGCACTTCTCTATTTTTCTTCTCCTCTTCCAAATTCTATTTTACTATTTAGTCACATTTATTTTCTTCCTTTATGTTAAAATATAATGTTTCAACAAATCATATTCTGTCCTTCATGTTCCTACATGAAATATATTACAATTTTATTAATTTAATCAATTTCAATGTACTTTTTAGTTCCAAAGATGGGTGTACGAAAATCAACGGGAATTGGGTGATGCATTTGCGAATGGTGTTTCTGCTGTTAATGCTACGATCAGTAATCTTCAATGGGGGAATGCGAACGCTCCTGAAATATATGAGTTCTTACTTGCCAGAAGTACATCTACAACTTTTGTAGCTTCAACTATTCTAGTGTTGGCAGCAATCTTTGTTCAAATGTTACGTTAACTCATTTTGTTAAGTTAAAGTTACGGTTAAGTTAATAACATAAAACAATGTTATTTATGTTTTTGTGAAAATAAACACTTTCTCATATACATCTTTCTTTTATTTGCGTGCGTACATTTTTATCTTACTTTCATGATTAATGAATTGCTGATGAATTGCCAGTTGAATTATGAAGTGTTATTTTTCAATTAATTTAGATACCCATTCATTCTTTCTTTTTCTCTATCTATTAGGATTTTTAAAGATATGAGGTGAATTCAATATCATTGCTTTTTTAATAATCTCACAAAAAATATTCTGTTGAACACTATATACTTAGCACAAGTATATAATTAGATAGTAAAAACTGCCTTTGATAATTTGGTATTTATATAACAATGTCATATTGCTATAAACAAAAACCTAGGCGCAAGAGATTCCAGGAACAAACCATAGTAACAGCTGTACAGCTCGTATTTAACAGAAGTAGGATGTTCTACTAGTAGGTACTTTAAACTTTCGCCGAATCAATAATCTAATTCTCATCGAATATGATGCCTGAGAACATAATTGTAAATTACAAGTTGTTCTACGCAAAAAAGTGTAACACTTTATATTTTATCTGAGGTTGTTTGGAAAAAGATCTCAATTGCCATCACTTTTGAAACTACTAGAAATTCGCAACATGTTTGATGATGTATAATTTTTTGGATTACCGTACCTTTCAAATGGTGATGGAATTTTTAAAATTGGTGTCGTATTACGGATATCCTGCGGCCAAGCAGTCACATATCGCATAAAAGGCAGCTTCTTGTCACTAAGCTTGACCGGACCTTTAATCACTTTTCCCAATGGGGCTCTGAGTATCTTTTTTCCTTCCCCTTCCCACTCTTCAGAGCACGGCCACGGGCACTGGATGATATTTTCAATATCTTAAGTGTGGATGTTTGCTGCATCCTAAATAACAAAAACTACATTGAGGGTATCATCAAAACAGCCTCACGTAAATTCGGTTTGAGACAAGCCCTTTAATCCGATCCGCTGACAGTTCTTTGACATGAATAGTATATGACTCGCGATAATTATGTTTTGGCTGTCTAGAAATATAAAGTATATTCTATATTATTAAAATAAAAGACGCATAGTTAAAGAAGCCCGTTAGACTACACGCATAGTTCACGAAAAGTATTGAGAATTGTGGGCCGCAAAGAAGCGAGGTGAAGTGATTGAGGGACAAAGATTGACCTGCCGATTAACTCGAACACTACAACAAATTAAATAAAAAAATGCAAGGAGAGAACCAATACCCGAACAATCAATAGCCAACACCAGAAGAGAGCAAGCTCAATAAAATTGGCCCTGGGTCGGCCGGGGTGGGTGCGAGACATATACCAATCTCACATCCGGCAACCTACAACCAACCACAGACAGCCGAGCGAGGACTCGGGGCTGCACACGCTCACCGAATGTCCGGCGTGGGAGACTCTGAGACGGGAGCTGGTGGCGGCCCTGGGAGTGAGAGTTCACACGCTCGCCACCTTGCACAAATATATACATATACTACATAGTATGTTCATGTAATATACTTACATAACACATAATATTTACAATATATACTAATTAGTATCTACATTATTTACTACACAACATTTTAAGCACACAAAAGTATAAAGTATCGTTAACCAAAGAAACATAGATAATATATTTTAACATGTTTTGAAAATACTCACTGGATTGTGCTCCTTTTATATTTAGTGGCAGTATTTAGTATCGTGAACGGAGAAACTTGTAAAGTGCAGTGGCATTGCTAATCTCAAATTCGCCGATGATCTCAGAAATCTTGTAGATATTGTTTGAGATAATGAGGAGTACAAGGATTGAACAGTACGCTTTATAATAAAGAAATTATATGAATATCCCGCGAAAGCATATCGGGAGCCACTTAAGTTTGTTACGGAATTCAGACACGTGATCATATTTTCAAAAGCCAAATCTTTAATGAACCGATTTAAAAAAATCGTTTTGCATTGGGTTCGGTATAACAATTTTCATGGGTACTGGACGTTCGAGACTCCGGAGATACAGAACTCCTTGAAATCAAATAGGAAATGGGAAATGACTGAAAGAAAGAAAGAAAGAAGAAGAAATATTTTTTTTCAATAATGGATCATTCATACACATATATAAAGTTGAAAACTAGATACAAAATAGCAAAAAAGAATAAATTTGCTTTGCTTGCTGATTGCTTTTTAGCTGGTTTTATGACGATCCTGTGACACGGTAGGTGACAATACGATGGTCAAGAGCGTGCTAGAATTATCAAGTCTTGAACTATGGAGGCAGAAAACAGAATTTCTTAATGATGTATAGTAATTTCATATGTCTCACATCACACACCTAGCATATGCCTTCAAATAAAAGTGCCAACACCCGAAGAGAGCCAGCTCGAAATTAGGCCCTCGTTGTGTCGTTTAAGTTATTGAGAGCATTAAATCGAAAACTATGGTCGGCATGCTGGACTGTCCACTAATAGGGGGATAATATAAATAATACTTAAAAACAAACTATAACAGTCACTAAAAGTAAAAATAAAACCAAAAACTACATTTAAAAACTATAAAATAACATAATAAAGATAAGAGAAAAATTACTGAATTTACAGATTTACTGATCTGTTAGTCAAACAATTGAAACAATATGGCTTCTCGGGGTAGGCACCGGCTTCTAACCGATCGATAAATCTGTAAATTCAGTCATTGTCATTATGTTATTTTATAGGTTTTAGTTTTTTAAGTCGATTTTTTTAAATTATTTTATTCTTCTTCTTCGAGTCAATGGCTAGGTCTGATATATAAGTATAATGGTCTGGTATTTAAATTTTATTGACCCAGAACTTGGCAAGTGCAACAGCGCTCTCCGTTGCTCTACATAGGTCGTTGGCAGTGGAAGTAAATAGGCACATCGAGCAGGAAAGCAAATGTGACATGGACTGACACTGGACCCTGCAGTCGTAGGATGGTTTTGCCATGTTTTCTCTTGGGTCCTTTTATACTGTATTATTATCCGAACTAAAGGTGTGTACCAACTTAATAAAAGAACAATCAGTCAACAGGAAGAGGTAAAACCAAGGCATTAACTGTACAATGCCGCGTCGCTGTATAAGTAAGAACTCATGTACTAAAAGTGAAAATATAGGTATTTTTTGGTATTCTATCGCAAATATGTGATACACGTGACAAAAGATAAATATGTATCTAATCTATATTGTATTGCTTCATGTCGTTATTTAGATTGCAATCTAGCATAATGTGTTTTATTATTAAACACTAAAATCTTATAGCTATAACTATAATAAAATTGTATTCCTAGGTACACATGTGTAGTATCATAGATTGAAAAGTTTGAAACAGAAATTATAGCTGAGCTTCATCATCATCATCATATGAGCCACACACAGTCCACTGCTGAACATAGACCTCTCCCATAGACTTCCAGAATGACTGATCTAAAGCAGCCTGCATCCAGCGCTTCCCGGCAACCTTGATGAGGTCGTCCTTCCACCTGGACGTTGGGCGTCCTACGCTGTTTTTCTGTACGCAGTCGCCATTCCAGCTGAGCTTAATCCCACGGCTTCACGTGCATTCAGCTCTTCGACTATTATTTGTTAATGAATAGGGTTAGGCTACGTAAAAATCATGGTTCAAATTAGATTTATCCATTTTTTTTTATATATAATAACACATGCATTTCCTCAAAGGAATGTGTCGAGGTGTTTACCTAGAAGAAGAAGAATGTCATGTCATATTGATTCATGTCAGGTTAGGTTGTATTTTAATTAAATTTGTCTGAAAATCTATTATTGATATCCATTAATATGAATATGAATATATATAATGAATACCAACAGTTTATAATCTTTTACGTCTGATGTCACCCATGACAAGTCATTTTTTAGCTACTGTTTATTTTCCTCTGGGGACAACAAATGTCAATTTTGTTATCCAATATATTCATGATAGCCTGGGGAGATGTATTCCAAGACATCGTTTTTTCCCAATCTACACTGTCTATTGTTGCACTAAAAATCATTTTATTCATCTCAGAATCGTCGAGTAAATCATGTACTTTTTTCAGAAGTCTATACCGCGTGTGACATATTACACCTGATTGCACGTGTCGCTAACACGTGTATCAATAAGTGTCGTGCTTGCCAAGCCCAATGGCATATGCTTATAACCATTTACCATGTTCTTTTTAAAAAATTTTAATACTATAGAGAATTACTAGCAGACAAACTGTTTTGCCTGACCCGAGAATTGATCTTAGGATAGGTAAAACAGTTATGATTGGAAATATGGGCATATTTTCCAGGTATTGTTATTTCGTTACTGTTATAAACACCATGATCACGGAGGAACTGGAGTACTTTATTTACCAATATTGTACCACGGGGCTAACTAGCAAAGATCTTATCTTTAAACTAAATGTATTGACAGATATCTGTCACTTTATGTATCTACATGGTACTGTCAGATTAACGGCATAGAATCAGTCAAGGCGTCGAACATTCAGTGTGATACACGTTTTGTTTTTTTTTTTAAAAAAACCATAAATGTTGCCTACAGCATATAAATCACCTAGCAAGTGAGTAATTTAAATGTATAAAATAAAATATACCTTCTATCTCCATGATCTTAGCATTGCCTCTGAAGCTTTCACCTCGGAATCTGGGGTCCGCTTTATCCAGTGTAACTGCTGATTTGTCTGAACTTTGATATTTTCCGTGAAGCTATTGCCATCTGATCTCCATAATTCGAATATCGAAATATCGCTATTTTTTTTTATACCACTTAGGTGGCAGAGAAGCGCACGGCCCACCATATAAAAAGTGGTTACCGTGGCCTATGGACGTGTGTAACACCAGAGAAGCCACCCTCGCGCTGCCTGACCCTGTAAGCACAGAGTTTCGGTGCCGTCAGTGTAGAGGATAAAGCAGAACCAGTCTTTAGTCATCCCACTGACAGCACAAATTCTCCAGTGAGCTCTGGCTACCCTGCTCACCGCTAGGAACACAACACGATGTTATTATAACCGCGGTATTCTGTAGGGTGGAGGTACTTCCCCAGTCGGACTGCTCAATTGGGCGGAAATACCGCCGTATCCTACCTCCTACAAAAAATTGGATTGCATTGAATTGCAGTTGCAATTGCATTGCAGTTAGACCAGTTGTTGGAATTTTTAGGGTTCTAAATACCCGTTACGACTAATGGTTTAACGTAATCTTCGAGGCACGAGATAGAACAAAATATACTTAACTTATAAGAAGTTAGCTGTGAAAACCTAAGTATTGCGTTTCAAGGATGCATAATAATATAAACTAGATTGTACTTCATTACGGGGCAAAAAGAGTTATTGATTATTTAATAGTCAATTAATGTAATGCAACTAACTGGCAGGAATGTTATTTCTTTTACCTGTGATAATACCAACATCTTTTGCACCATTCTAATTCTATAAATTTTGTAAATATTGACTTTTCGCTTGTGTATCTTGAAGGTAAAATTATTCATCATTAAGAATTAAAAGGGTATGAAGTAAGAATATAAATGGTGCCCAATTTTTGCCGGTTTGGTGGTAAAGTGATAATTATTATACAATAGGTACCTAAGAGATAATCAAATTATGTGAAAGAAATTTCAGGAATAGAGGGATTGTTTAGATAACTGAAACATGTTTCACCATAAGAAATAAGTTCAACAAGGTAATGATGATGAGAATAACGTAAAAATACAGTCCAGTGTACATAAATGGAAATCTGCTATGTAGAAAAGCAAAACTGCAATTTTACATGTTGAAGTTGCAATTTTGTTTTTGCTATAGAAGGGTAGGAAAACTCGAATTAAAACCATGTACCAACCCGTCTAGCCAGTGCAAAAACAGATAGATAGATAGATATACAGATAATTCTTTATTGTACACCAATAGATTATAGAAAAACTTGTAGTTAGCATACATACAGTTTAATGTACAATGGGCGGCCTTATCGCTGGAAGCGATTTCTTCCAGGCA
The DNA here is from genome assembly GCA_963662185.1 of Eilema griseolum. Taxonomy (NCBI): domain Eukaryota; kingdom Metazoa; phylum Arthropoda; class Insecta; order Lepidoptera; family Erebidae; genus Eilema; species Eilema griseolum. The sequence continues at coordinate 24,671,698 of OY759238.1, forward strand.
ACCTTGGGATGGACAATAATAGTGTAATAAAGCAAAAGATTTGGTGTACAACAAGGTGTATTAAAAAAACAAAAAGAAAGAAAGATATGAGAGAAGTTCAAGTAAAATAAAATAAATATACAACTTTAGCACATAAATAGATATACGAAGTAAATAGTACATACTAATAAGAAGGGAAAATAGTAAGCATATTAATTGTGAGCTGTCACTGTGTTCAAAATAATAGGTAGTAGTCCTTTACCATTGCTTTAAATACGTTTAGGGATTTTGCTCGTCTGATACTCAATGGCAATGCGTTCCATAAGCGCACAGCCTTGACTGGGAATGAATTATCAACAAAATCAGTTGAATGTATTGGCATTCTCAGCCTCAAATTCTCGGTTAAAACAGTTGACCAAAGCCTCCCATTATTGATAAAGGGCTTTGTCCAGCAGTGACCTGCAATGGGCTAATAGGCTATTTGACAAGGTCGTCCGATTATCCCCAATACTGCTCAATATAACGAATATTCCGAAAAATATGCCTTGCGAAATAAGATATTGCCTAAATAAGCTCAAACTGAAACAGCGCCGAAATATCAGTTACTCTTAATAAACATGGTAAATATCCCAGCGAGTTTAAATTATTAATGTGAATGACCATGTCAATATCAAATCATACAAACAATGATTTTTCATTATTTTTTGTTTCCAAAGTAATTAAATAATCAAATTCAGCCCAATTTTAAATTTTTGGATTCCTCATTAAATTTCAAATTACGTATATTACGCACTATATATGTGTAAACGAACTCTATATATAACGTGACATGCTATCACGTCACTCGCAAGTACGATTTTGTATGGAGCGTTTTGGCGTGCGCGAGAAATTGAATTTTCAAAATTGAATATCTTTAAAACTATTTGTCGTACGAGTATTTCACTTCAGCAGTTCATTGTATTATTATAAAGTGGTAATTTTTCGAGAAAAAATTAGTCAAATAGCCTATTGATTTATTGATTGATAATAGGTTTATAAATTGTAATCTAGGTGCGATGTACAATATCTCTAAGAATTTATGATAAGCATCTATCGTTGCCAGAGAATCAGATGCAGCTATTTTTTGTCACGTTACAATTATTATTGTCGATGTAATAATATTACGATGACCTAGCAGAGGATCGGCAACAATGGCGCACATTAGAAGGTACTTATATCCAGCAGTGGACTACAAGACTCTAAATAATTGATTGAATTGATTTACCTATCCTAATCAAAAAACATATTATGCATAGCAGCACTGCACAAATGATTTTGACCAGTTTGTGTGTATAACATAAACTCATATAAACTCACGCCTATATCCCCGAAGGGGTAGGCAGAGGTGCTAGCACCCACATTTCGCCAGTTTATGTTTAGGTCCCAATGTAATAGGTGGCGAGCCTATTGCCATTAACCGGGCACTTATAAACCTGCGATAAATACACACATAACTTCGAAAAGCATCGAAAAGTCATTGGTGTGTGCCATGGTGAAACCTGGGATCGAACCCGAGACCTCGTCTCAGCAGTCCATTATCCAAACCGCCTAGTGGTTTGGGTAATGGACCCGCGGTTATGTTGTGTGTATGTTATATTTAATTCAAAATTCCAACTTTAATATGAAGTCGCCAAGAAATAGGAACTAATACTCATGTCTAAGTGTTTTGAATATCAGTGTAGTGCACTATATGCACAAATTAAATAATATACCCTGAATTATGCGTAGTCAACGTTGCCCTTGTTATGTTTATTTTTTAGTAGTTAGTTATCTTTTATTTTTTTACTATGTTAATTTTGACCATTGTAAAATATATTGTTTTCTTATCCGCGTGCAATAAATTAATTATCCTAAACGATATGATACGATAAAATATCAGATCTCTAAATCCTTTGCCGAAACATTCAGTATATCGATCGACTTTATGTTAAAGACATTTTTGTTATCAGGTTGGTATTTAGCATAAGTTTCAAGTATTTTTTAATTTTGGTATAAGCCGATGTTTAGCGATTGATATCATTAAATCTTATATCTATATACGACTTAATTATTAGTATTCCAGCCTTCATCTATGTCTACATAGATAATTTTATGGACATGTGCTTTTTCACGATATATTTTTATAAAGTAAAACATCCTCAGCAAATTAATTGTGTGGGTCAACCATAGCAAGATCGTTGAGGTCCAAGCCAATCTTACGCATCAGCTGATGTACCTGCAAAAAGTTTACGTATACATATGTTAATGGATAAACTATGAACGTTTTTTGTAGAATTATTATTATATGAGACAAGAAAATGAAGAGGATTGCTAGAAATAATAAATTAAAAATAATAAAGTAATTCATTCAACTTCGTGAACATGAACAAAAATCATAATACCTTTTCTTTATGGTAGTGTATGAATTGTTTTAAATTGATTTGCAATCTTAACCGAAGCACTGATCACACCTGTTTCTTGTATTGTGCCTTCTTCATTTTTTTCTCTGATGGGTGTTGTACATACCTTGTCAGTAGAGATGCAGCTATAGGATGCGTAGGCATTCCTTATTATCCTAAATTCAAATGCAGTTGCTTACTATCGTGCCAGTACTGATATCACCGAACATAACATAACACAAACTCACGCCTTTATCCCGAAGAGGTAGGCAGAGGTGCTAGCACCCACATTTCACCAGTTCATGTTTAGGTCCCAATGTAATGTATGGCGAGCCTATTGCCATTAACCGGGCTCTTATCAATCTGCGATAAATACACACATAACTTCGAAAAGCATCGAAAAGTAATTGGGATCGAACCCGAGACCTCGTCTCAGCAGTCCATTACCTATACCACTAGGCTACCGCAAAATCACCGAATTGTTAAGAATTATTTGTAAGGTGTTAACTTCATCCCACGCACACTCAAGCTGTGGAATGACCTCCCTGGTGCGGTTTTCCCAAGCGTCTACAATATGGGGTTCTTCAAGAGGGGCATCAGAAGGTTTCTTCATGGTCGGCAGCGCGAGTGTGAGACCCCTGGTGTTGCATACGTCCATAGGCCACGGTAACCGCTTCCCATCAGGTGGGCCGTGTGCTTGTCTGCCAACTAAGTGGTATAAAAAAAAACAATTCTTGTGCTTGTTGTCTTGTTGGGACTGAATTATCAGCCACTGCATACGATATAACTTTCCAGTCCAGAATAATTGTTTTCATTTAAGATTAATTTTACTTCAATAAATTTGAAAATATAACTCCACTCAACTCATACTAAATTCAGTTTAGGTACATAAAATATTATATTATGATATACAATTACTTACAAATTTATATAAAACTATGCTAACTATACAATATATACAAAAATGGAATAGAGAAAAAGAGGGAGACTGTAATTTTAGGCATCGAAAAATTCCTCCCCATCGATCTCTACTGGTACCGTGCCCAAGAGGCTGGCGGCATTACCACGCTGAATGGCGATGGCAATTCTTTGAGCGAGGTAAAGGCCAGCCTTATTTATGGTCACGGGAAGCGCCGATTAGTCGCTTCGCTATTTCTTTCAATAGCGCGCGCGCGCTTGGACCCCACGGACCCAACGTTTCGACTCCAAACGGCTCAAAAATATAATTACCAGTTAAATTGGTATATTTGCGCCGTTTGAGCCGCTGATGCAGCAGCAGCGCATGCGCAGTCCATCGTACTTGGAAGATGGGAATACTACTTGTATTATGGTATCTAGGTATCTAGGTGTATCTAGGTATCTACTATGGTAGACTGACTGAGTGCTAAATTTAATTCATATTTTTTACAGAAATGTCTAAAATCATCATAATAGTTTTTAGCGTTATGCTCTTGGCTCAAGCTAGAGGAGATCAACGCACATCATGGTTTAATGAAATGGAGGATATGAGCACCAATGATATTCTAAATTCAAGAAGTACGAATGAAGAGTACAGGCTTCCAAAGAATGTAGTTCCTTTGGCATATGATATCTTCATAGACCTTTATTTCAGCGAGAGAACAGATAAGCCTTTTAGTTACGATGGCAAAGAGTATATTATTATACAGGTTTGTGTTATCATTTGTTACACTACGCAATGTTAGAGTTATTTGTGTGAGTTTGACGTGTCTGTGTGTGTGTGCGTGTGTGTGCGTCTGTGGCATTGTAGCTCCTGAACGTATGAAACGATTTGGATTTAGTTTCTTTTTGTTTGAAAGGTATATTAGTCGGGAGTGTTCTTAGCTATGTTTGAAAAAAGTCGGTCCAAGATGGCCGCTGCTACGAAACAACGAAGTACATATTTTTTCTCAACTCGCTCAATATTTATATTATCAATGTTACATAAAAGATTTTATTTGGAGTCAGCTTGATATGGTTTCCATTTATGACACCATAGTATAAAATGAAATTTGTGAACCAAACTCATTACAATATATAGTATTAAGAAATGCATTTCAATCTACCGGTATTCCACAATTCAACTATTTGAAATAATATTATTTTTCAGGCCGTTGAAAACAATGTGAGACAGATCGTTCTGCATGCCAATGTGGATAGTGTAAATGAAGTAAAATTGTTCAACCAAGCAGGTGTTGAAGTCACAAAGAACTCATCGCAATTTGAAACGGAACCTTTATATCATTTCCTGAAAATTAACCTAGACGAACCTTTAAACGTAGGAGCTAACTATACTTTATACATTGACTATTCAAGTACTATGAATGAAGGTCCAATGAAACGTGGAATTTGGCGAGGATACTACACCGATAATAATGGCACTGAACGGTAAAACATTTATATGCCTGTTATGCTTGCAAATAAAATCAAAGAATAATCTGAATATCGATTGGTCAATAAAGACTCAAGTCAAGTGAACGTATAACTTGAAAAAAGTAACTGGCATAAAATAAGATACGTTAGAAGGGAACTATAATAGACTAATATTGATTGATTAATTTATAAACATTTCACCATCTACTTTTTTTTTTTTTTTTTTCTTTACGTGCGCAAAATCCCCACGGATACCTCCCCACCGGAGCCGGTGGAGGAGGTTATGTCGGACTCGAACCGACTAAAACGCACGCCGCCTGTGGGTCGTTTCGGTTGCCGAAGGTGAGGTTGACAGGCATATCCCTCGCACCCCGGCCGACCCAGGGCCATCTCTCACGATCTGGCCCTCTTCTCGGGTGTGGGGACCACAGAGTCCCCAACTCGTCCCCGGAAACGGGGAGGCGCGCCACGCGCGCCGCCGCCGCGGCCTGCTTCTGCAAGGGTGACAGGCGGCTTCACCTGTCACCCCCAGGCCGGCGCTCATGGGGGGCGGAGGTCGTTCATCGACCTCCGACGCCCGAGTTGCCTTCGTGCGCGGGCAGCTTGTCTAGCGATCCTTCGTCGCTACCGCTGCCGCTCCCGCCCCGCCTCCTCCTTCACGAGCATTACTTGCTCGCAGAAGGAGGCGCCGGCCGCCCACGCATCCGCGCAGCGAACCATCGCCGCGAGCAAGGTGGAGAGCGTGAGAACCCTCACTCCCAGGGCCGCCACAAGCTCCCGCCTCGGCGTCTCCCACGCCGGACACTCGGTGAGCGTGTGCGGACCTGAGTCCTCGCTCGCGTCGCAGTGATGGCACTCGGACGTTGGCTCTTTCTGCATCCGACGCAAATACTTTCCGAAGCATCCGTGCTCGGTGATCATCTGCGTCAGACGGTACGAGAGGCTGCCGTGTGGCCTCTCTAGCCACTCCCCCATGATGGGTCTTACCGCCGTTACTACGGCGTGCCCTGCGCTTGGTTGCCCAAGTCGTCTCTCCCATTCTGCCACCATTTCCCTGTGGAGCCGGGATCTCACGGCCCGAATTTCTTCGGGCTCGGGATCGTGACCCCGCTCCCGCGCCGCCCTTCGGAACCTGTATAGCGCCGAAAGGCATCTCGCTTCCAGGATCCATGGTGGCGATCCGGCGAGGAGACTCGCCGCGTTGAATGATATCGTGCGGTACCCCCTTATGATGCGGCACGCCAACTTCCGCTGCGGACGCTGCAGCAGAAGCATGTGCCGATCACTCAGGGTGTCCGCCCTCACGGGACACCCGTACAGGGCCATGGACCGCACGACACCCGCGTAGAGTCTCCTGCAGGAGTCATCCGGGCCCCTCAGGTTGGGCAGTAGCCGCGCCAGAGCGTTGGCTGTGCCCGCCAATTTGGGGCCCAGACTTCGGAAGTGCTTCCCGAAGTCCCACCGGCCGTCGAGCACGAGCCCCAGATATTTCATCTGGGGCTTGATGCCGATGAGAGTGCCTCCCACTGTGAGACTGGAACCAGGTGGTGGCGTGCGCTGAGGTCCATGAAAGAACATGGCCTCGGATTTATGCAAAGCCACCTCAAGGCCCAGCCGCCGGATCCGTTCCACGACTTGAGCAACCGCGGTCGTGGCCCTCAGGATCGCTTCGCGGTGTGTAGCCCCGCTCGCCGTCACTAGCGTGTCGTCCGCATAGCACGTGACGGCGGCGCCGTCCGCAAGCTCACCGCGAAGCACCCAGTCGTATCCAATGTTCCACAGTAGCGGCCCGAGAACCGATCCCTGTGGAACACCGCACGACATCTCACGCCGACCGACGCCGGTCGCACTTGGATAGATGACGGCTCTCTCCGTCAGGTACGCCCCGACCAACGTGGCTTCGGCCCCGCGATTCTGGAGAACTAGACCGTGATTAGCGGCCCAGCTCTCCAGAGCCCTACCTCGTGGGTTCGTGTGCCGGGACCCCCAGGTCACTGACCAGGCGTTGAAGTCCCCGAGCACAAGAACCGGATGAGGATGACAGGCGTTGACGACGTCGGTCAGTCGCTCCAGCGACTGCCGGTACTCCCCTATGCGTCGGTGTAGGCTCGGCGTGAAATAGACGGCCACGACCGCAATCTCCCCCACACGCGCCGCTACGATGCCATGCTCCCTTGCCACGACAACAGGGGGGGGGGCACCCATAGCGGCGTTGTACACCAGTGCCGCCGACCCGTCCAGGTCGACCACCCAGGCAGGCCCAAGGGGCCGGTGAGTGTACGGATCGGCGACAGCGGCGACGTGTATGGACCACTGTGCCATGCTCTGGAGCAGAAGACCCTGAGCATCGGCACCGTGGCCCACGTTCGCCTGCAGGATGCGGAGCTGGGGATCCATTATGGAACCATCTCCGCATCCCGCCGCGAACTTTGGGTGGAGCCCCCGCCTTGCGGCTTCGGCTCCCCCCCGGTGCAGGCCTTGCTGCCAACCCTATGGTCGGCCGGTTTGCCCCCCGCTGCACACCTGAAACAGTGCAGCGGAGCTTCGCATCCACCGGCCGTATGGCCGGGTTGGCCACAGCGGAAGCAGCGGTCACCGACCGTCACCGCCGCCGTGCACTGCACCCCCACGTGGCCGACCGACAGGCACCTAAAGCACCTGGTCGGTCGAGCCTGCAGGAGCCGGACCTGCACCCGCACCACGCCTCCAACGGCGAGGAACCCCCGGTCGGCAGCCTTTTTGGCTGCTGCGATGGGGCAGCCGACAACTGCCGCCCCCAGTCCACGGCGGCCGAAGCGGATTGCTCCGACCTTCACCGCCTCTAGGGGGCAGCCCCCGGCCTCCGCCACGGTGAGGCGGATTTGCTCCGCCGTGATGGAGTCGTCCAAGTCCGATATGCGCATTTCTGCGCATTTGTTGGGCCTGGACACCCGGACGTCGGCTGCGTCTAGCGTGTCCCGAAGCCTAGCCGCTAGGGCATCGGCCTGGGGACCGCTTGATGCGCCAGGGATCTCGAGTAACCGAGCACCCGTCCGAGTGGGTTTCACCCGGATGGGGCCCGGCATGTCGAGAGCCCTCATGTCGACGCAGGCTCTCGCCTGCGTGACAATCTGGGCGTACTGCACGCCCCTCTCCGCCGCCTCCGCCGTCATCGTTAGGACGACGGCGGTTGAGCGGGGAACGCGCAGCCTCCCCGGCACTCCCTTCGCAGCAGCCTCGGCCTTCCTGGCCTTTTTGGCTGCCTTCCGGAGCGCCTTGCGCCGCTTCTTGGAGGCTCCGGCCACCTCCCAGCCTCCCTCCGGCGGGGAACTTGAGGAGGCAATCCCCGTCGGGGTCCGGGCCTGCGCTGGGGCTGAGGCTAGGGCTGGGGACTTCTTCCCCTTGCCCTTCCCCTTCCCCTTGCCCTTGGCCCGGGCACCCTGGGAGCTCCCAGCTCCCACTTCGAGAGCGACAGCGGCTCGAGCGACCGGAGCGGCAGGAGCGGCAGGCGCAGCGGATGGGCTGCAGGCCGGCTCCTGCGGGGCCGCCACCGCCGGACCGGTGGGACCGCTTCTCACCGCTCCGGCGTACCCCGTCGGCGGCGCCAAGGGCGGACGGCGGCTGGAGTCCATGACCGCCTCCATGAACCTCCGGGTGCGCTCCTCCTGCGTCACCTGCCACCTTCGCTGCTCAGCCAGCGCCGCCTCCTGCCGCTTTTCCATGGCGGCCATTGCCGCCATGCATGCCGCCAGTGGGTCTGCAGGCCTAGCCGGCTGCAGCACCGGCGACTCCAGCCGAGCGGGCTGCGCCAGTGACACCGGCCGCACCGGTGTCTCCGGCCGCACCGGTCGCACCGTCGGCCTTGACCGCACCGGTGTCTCCGGCCGTACCGGTGCCTCCGGCCGCACCGGCGACCTCGACCGCACCGGTGACAGCTGCGGCGCCGATGGCACCGGCCGCTCCGGCGGCACCGCTAGTCGTCGCCGCGCCGACCGCGTCACGCGCTCCGCGGGCAGCCCGGCGACGACCTGACGGAGGTTCGCCACTTCGGCCGCCATCCTCTCCATCTCTTTGCGGTGCTCAGCCGCCGTTTGCTCTACGCTGTTGAGGAGCTCAACTTGCCTCCTGCCAAGTTGAGCTCGCTCGTTCCGGGACTCGGCCAGCTCCGCCTTGAGCAGCTCAAACTGCTCGACGAGGCGCGTCTCAGCCAGCCGAACCCGGTCCTCCTCTGGCGTTAGGGGTCCAGAGCGGGCCCCGGCCAGTCTCTCCAGGGCCTCCATCACGTCCCTGGACGTGGAGCCGTCGGTACGAAGCGCCTGCGCCGCCGAGACGGAGGGACTCGGCGGCGCCCCCACATCTTCCCTGGCTAAGGCCCGTGAGGAGGCGGCTTTGGTGACCCCACCCTGCAGCTTTCGGCGGCTAACCGCAACCTGCTTGGGTGGGAGGGGACGCATCATCTCATCCCCACCAGAACTGCTGGAAGACGAGTCGGTCAGGGTCAAGTCGAGATCCGACTCAGTCTTATCTGGGGGGATGATTTTTTTTTTTTCGGCGGTTGCGCTTCCGCCGTGCAGATTTCCGGGTCTGCAGACCCACCGGGCTGTTCGCCCTGCTCCTCTCAGTGGCGGTGTCGAAGTCTTCCGACACCGTCCCTGCTTGGGACGCGACCTCCGCGTCTTGGTGCTGCGCGACCTCCGCGCAGACTGTTTCGCTTGGTGATGGTTTGGTTTTTTTGAGTATGTTTTTACTATCCATTCTAATCCCACGAGTGGAGACGATCTAAAATACACTTCCCGGGTGACGCTCATTCCGTGAAGCGGGGTACATACTGTGGATTTCCTCAGGTTTCCACAGGTTTTAATCGACTTCGCTGTCGGGTTTTTCAGACTTTTCCTTGTCGCGGGCCGGCCAATTAAGGCAAGCCCCGCGGCCTTCAGAATATCGGCTTCCCAAGTGTGGCTAGCACTCAGGTCGTTGTCGATATCTTGGAGGTTACGCGACGCGGGAGAGCAGCCAACTCTCCCAACACCGACGGTGGCACGAATGCCTGCCAGCCTCTGCGCGAGCAGTAGGCCGGCCCGTCCCTGGATCCCATGGATCCTTGTGTCGCCCCCATGTCCCCTCTGAAAGCAGAGGGATACCGGGAGCGACAGGCTAGCCCTAAAAAGGGCTGTTTGGGATGGAAGGGATTCTAAGAATCCCTTCCCGCGGGCCTTGCAGGTCCGCCATACCACGACCCCCTCAGGGTCAGCTAGCCCTAAAAAGGGCTTGTCGGGTTATTTGTCGACGGCTAGCAGAGCTCTTTCTCCTTGGAGTCAGAGTCTACTAACCGTCGTCCAGGGTGCACCAGCCTCCCCGCTTCCGTTCCCCAGGACCGCGGTCCAGAGGGAAAAGAAACAGGTAAGCCAACGTGGAGGTTACCCAACCCGCACCCCAACATTTCACCATCTACTAGCGATTTATAGGTTCAATTGCTTCGTATTCTTGGAAAGTGTTTAAATACTTATCACATTAACAGTTAAGATACAATTTAATATCGTCTCAAATTGAAAATGAAAACAATAAAAACATTTTGTATTCTTATTTTAGGATTTATGCTGCAACACATTTTCAGCCCTACAATGCCAGGCAAGCGTTTCCTTGCTGGGACGAACCTGGTTTCAAATCTGTATTCAAGCTACATCTATCAAAACCTGCATCTTATTCTGGAACCTTCACTAACACAAGACTCGAGGAATCAAACACGTATGCACCAACACTATTATATAAAAAACCTAGTGGCTAGAATTATCTGTATTTAAATTTGCTTTATGGTTGTAATAATTTTCATAATAATTTCCGTATTTTATAGGTTAGCCGGCAACAGAGTTAGGAACGATTACCTCGATACTCCTAGGATGTCATCCTACCTAGTCACGTTTCTTGTTAGCGAAACATTTCAAGTAATAGCTCAAAATACATCCTATAACCCTCCTATAAGGATTATCGGTAGATCCAACACTGCTGGTCTTGGTGGTCATGCTTTAAATCATGCTACTAAAATGACTAGTTTCTTTGATCAATATTTTGATTTACCTTATTCAAGACTGCATCCTAATTTACAAAATGATCACATTTCTTCACCTGACTGGGCATCCGGTGGTACTGAAAACTGGGGTATGATTAGCTACAGGTAAAAAAATAATAATTATTTATGATTTATTTCATTATTTTCGCTGAGTAACCGATATTTCGTCGCTGTTACAAGCGCGATGATCACGCTGTACTTCGGGGTTTTAAGCGACAGCAAACGGGTATAACGTCTGCATCCCACCATCCCACACGATGTATGATTTGAGATTGACATACATGGTCATTCACATTAATAGTGTAACTCTCGATATGAGTACACCGTGATCATGACGCTTGGAACAGCGCCTAAATATCGCTTACTCAGTGAAAACTATAAATATGGCAAATATCCCGGCGAGTTCTACACTGTTAATTATTATTCATTCCTTATTCATAACTTAGTATTCTATATCTCGCCGGCCTGGGGGTGACAGGTGGAGCCGCCTGTCACCCTGGCAGAAGCAGGCCGCGGCGCGTAGCGCGCCTCCCCGTTTCCGGGGACGAGTTGGGGACTCTGTAGTCCCCACACCCGAGAAGAGGGCCAGATCGTGAGAGATGGCCCTGGGTCGGCCGGGGTGCGAGGGATATGCCTGTCAACCTCACCTTCGGCAACCAAAACGACCCACAGGCGGCGTGCGTTTTAGTCGGTTCGAGTCCGACATAACCTCCTCCACCGGCTCCGGTGGGGAGGTATCCGTGGGGATTTTGCGCACGTAAAAAAAAAAAAAGTATTCTATATCTTTATATAGTACACGTCAATTAGACATCGACTTGCCTGATGGTAAGCTGAAGGAAAAATCTCGGAAAAGAGGGTCACCATTACTTACACTTTACTTTTACCATTGTAACACATATTCATTTTCAGAGAATTACATCTCATTGTCGACCCGTATGTGTCGTTAATGTCAGTAGAACATTATTCGGCCACTTTGGTATCTCATGAACTAGCTCACAACTGGTTTGGAAACTACATCACGTGCCAATGGTGGAGTAATACCTGGATTAACGAAGGTTTTGCCAGTTACTTTGGTTATATTGCTACACATGAGGTATTATTATTATTATTTTTATATCCATTTCAACATTTTTTTTATACTACTTAGGTGGCAGACAAGTGCACGGCCCACCTGATGGAAAGTAGTTACCGTGGCCTATGGACATGTGTAACACCAGAAAAGCCACTCTCGCGCTGTCGACTCTGTAAGCACAGAGTTTCTCTGCCGTCAGTATAAAGGACAAAGCAGGACAAACCTTTAGTCATTCCACTGACAGCACAAATTCTCCAGTAAGCTCTAGTTACCCGACTCACTGCTGGGAACAATACACGAAGTTATTATAACCGCGGTACTCTGTAGGGCTGAGGTACTTCCCCAGTCGGACTGCTCAATTGGGTGGAAATACCGCCGTGTCCTACCTCCCTATTCGCAGTTCACATTGTTAGAAGACATAAAGTTACCATCTATATTTCTACTTTCAGATGTTCCCTCAATATGAGATGCATGATCATTTCAATACCCGTTACCTTCAGACGTCTCTGGCTACTGACTCTGGCACAAGTGTCGCTCCTTTGAATAACAATGTGAACACTCCAGCTCAGGTCACCGGACACTTCGGTACTATCAGCTACTCTAAGGGTGCTGCATTTCTTAGGATGACTGCGAATATTATTTCATTGGAAACTTTCAGAAAAACCTGCAGACACTTTTTATCTAACAAGTGAGTTATTTTAAAAGCTGAAAAATAATTTTAATATTTGGATAAAATTTTAAAATAATTAGTAAGCTCCTTCAAACCAATTAAGATAGGAAAAAGTGAAACGAATCAGACAGGACTTGAACCCGTGACCTATCCCCTACAGGGGGAATGTTCTGACCACTGACCAAGTCACGTATTTATTGCTCCAAATTCTCCTATACAACTAGTAGTCTAGTCTTGGGGCGACAGACTGACTGACGGACGGTTTCACATTGTCCTATCTCAATCTTTATTATTACATCATCACTTGATGTGATTAAAAACATCTCTTGAAAATATTTTAGCCGGTACCAAGCTACTGACCAATATGATTTATTACGATCATTTAATCACGCTATTGAGGAGGACAACAGTTTAGCGGCATATGGAAACTTCAATTTTACGGAATATTACAGAATTTGGGTCAATGAACCCGGTGCTCCTATTTTGAATGTTACCATTAATCATTCTACCGGAGAAATATCGCTGACACAGGTATTTTACATTTTTTTATATGCAATAGATTGGTAAATAATAATGAATTCTACAAATTTAATTAATCTATTCAAGTAGATTCCCAGCTCAGTTAGGATCAAACATTGACATTCAGCCGTATCACAGTTAGACTGTAAAAAAGTGTGATACGGCTGAACTTAATGTTTTCCGTGAGGCGACTGCTATCTCAATCCATTATTGGCACTATCGAATTGAAGTCCAAACTGGTCTACCTACAATACTGTAGTTAGACCAGTTTGGACTTTTAATGGCTGATATGGTATGACCACCGGGTTTAAATTTGTAGATATCTCTTACATTTAAAATAATCTTAGGTAAGTTATTGTAAATCCTAGGTGCCATACAGAAAACGCTACTATCCATTAACGCGCTCTTATGCTGAGGGCAACATATTTTGTGTTTGTGGTTAGTTTAGAAGTTTTACCAAAGAACTTATTTTTGGTAAATTTTTTGCCAGGAACGTTTCTTCTTGAGTTCATCAGCTACATCTACATTGGTATATCCTATCCCAATTACTTACTCGACTAAGAGGAATCCTAACTTTAACGTGAAACCAATAACAATAATGACCTCAGCCAGTCATACTTTGAATAAGGAACCAGGTGAAGAGTGGGTTATTTTCAACAATTTACAACATGGTAAGTAATAGTTCCTAATTTTTAAAGCAAATGGTCTTTGTATAGCTAAAGGAAACCTATAGTACTAAGCATATGACAATTTTAGAAACGGATATTATCCCAATCGGGGGACCATCTCAATCGGGGTCGGCTTTCTAGTCGTACTTTGATGCGGGTGAACTTAGATATCCATGAAACGACTGCCACCTGACCTCCACAACCAATTGGTGATGTCCAAGTTCAGTAGTTAGATTAGTCGGACTTTTCATGGCTCCGACTACCCGTAACGATTGCCACAGATATTCGTATGGCAACCAGTACCAACAGGTTAACATGCTTTTCGAGGTACGACTAAACCAATACAAATAACCATATTCATGCATACAAATATTTGCACTGAGGGGGATCGAACGCGTGGAAGAGGCTTCAGCAGTTCAATATGTCAGGCTGTCTGACTCAATCTGAAGTATACACTACAAATCCTGTTAGTATGAGTCTAAATACTTCGATATCCATACTGACAGATCTTGTATTCATACAATACTAGTTATGCTATATCAATCATGATCATCTTTTCTAATTAATCTTTGACTATTTGAACATTTATCAAGAATTCCTACTTCATATTTTATTATTTCGGCAAAAGTTCATGATATCCATTTCCATCAAATGTTTGGTCAAGAATTTCTTAATGGTAATGAAAGAAACTTAGTTGTCGTCATTTCATTAAAATATGATTTCTATTTTCATTAGGTTACTACAGAGTGAACTATGACGATACAACTTGGGGATTGATAGCTGAAACTTTACGTAATACACCGAATGAAATCCCGTACTTGAATAGAGCTCAGGTAATTAATATTATGTTTTGAAATGTATTAGTCAATGTCGCTTTTATAAAGGAAATTTATGGCTTGATCGTAAACTTGAATTACCTACTATCTCGATTCTAGATCGTCGATGACGTCTTTGCACTGATAAGGTCTGGTAGAATGACTCACAAGTTTGGATTCGACATTTTGAGGTTCCTGGCAAATGAAAGCAACTTCCACGTTTGGGATCCTGCTATCAGTGGTTACACTTGGATTAGGAACAGGCTCAGACACATTCCAGATAAATTGGCTGAATTTGATGTAAGTTAGATTGATGATGTTAGTTAGTCTATAGAATTACTGTGAACTTAAAGTATTAAAAATCCTGTTAGTACAAAGTTTGACGAAAGGCCTGAGACGCGGCTATGAGAGAGATAGAGTGTACAAAGGAGCGATAAAGCGTTATTAATTGCTATATATTGTGAAATTTCATTAATACTTTAATGTATCTAGTGATCTGATATCTTCACGATATATGTTACATAGCGTAAAACTAAAATTGGCAGTTTGAAAACTTTCGTGTCGATTATTATTAGTATGTATGTATATGAATAGGTAATAAACCATTACGTAATGATGTAAATAAATCATTTATGTTCTTTTAACAGAGACTCAACTGAGTTCACAGACAAACTTTTTAAAACAGTTTTGTGAACCAAGAGTAGCTACAATTGTTATAAATTGTATGTATAATAAATAAATAAGAAAAAAGGAAATATAATGATTACTATTACGATCACAGAACTAAATAAAATAATGGCTTGAATACTCATAATGATGGTAAAAACCTTTTGTGTTCAAACAACTTACAAATTTATACATCTAGAATACTTTTCCAGGCATATTTATTAAGCCAAATGGAGCATGCTATAACTACCTTAGGCTTCGAACCTACCGCTGAAGAAACTTCTACAACAACCATGGCAAGAGAGAGCATCCTGCATTTTGCGTGTACTCTAGAACATACCAGATGCAACGATGAATCTTGGAACAGATTTGTTAATTGGAGAGATACCACCACATACTCGTAAGTAATTTTTTTAGTCATCCTATCATACTTTTTACTGGTCCTTCCTTTTTTAATATTAACGTGAATGTTGGTGAAGATATTTGGAAGTTTATTATTCAATGACGCTGTAACGGCTGAACGGATCTGGTTGAAAATTATATGTAGGTAAATAAATAGATAATTCTTTTTCAAACAGATTTACAGTAGAACAAGTAGGTAGCATGTCTATAGTTCAATGTATAATGGGCAGTCCTATCGCTGGAAGAGAATTCTTCCAGGCAACCTTGCGATGAACATTATTGTTTTAAAAACAAAAGATATGGTGTAGTAATAAGATAAATTAAATAGAAAGCGAATTATAAAACAAAAGAAAGAGCCATAGGAAAGTAAATACAATTAAAATAAGGATTTACATAAAGTGTTGTCAACATATAATAAAGTAAACAGTGCATACTAATATGAAGTGAAAATAGTGAGTGAGCATATAATTGTAAGCTATCACTGTGTAGAACATGTGAGAGTGGTCCTTAACCATTATTTTTAAACGTTTAGGAATTTTGCCCGTCAATGGCAATGCGTTCCATAAGCGCATCGTCTTGACAGTGAAAGACTTGTCAACAAGGTCAGTGAAATGCAATTGCATAGGCTACTTTTTCGCACAAGAATAGATTCTAATGTATTGCAAAAACAGGACCAGAACTCCACGTGGGTGAACACGCGGGTATCAGCAAATTTAGGCGGGGCGTGAAAAAGCATATGATGAGGCCGTCAAGCTGAGTGTCACCATTGTCACACGGTATGTGTAAGTAACGGTGACCCTCTTTTCTGGGACTTTGCCTTCAGCTTACCATCAGGCAAGGCGAAGTCTAATTGACGTGTCCTATATAAAAAAAATTGAAATAAGCTAAGTTAACAACGTTATAAAATATGAATCTTCAAATTTTCTTCATCGAAGAATATTCGTCATATGCTTCTCCGCCAATTTGCCTGTTACGTTCAGTCTCACAATGCTCTGTATCCTAAAACGTCCCGTATAATAAGGTTCAATTTGCTGGAAGCCTTTATACAAAATTAGTAATATTCTGACTTGTATTTTTTTCAGTGTTCATGCTCGTGTTCGCCGTAACGTATATACAACTGCAATGAGAAGAGGTAATCAAACCGACTTTGAGTTTCTACTGAATCATTTCTACCAGTCCAACTACGCCAATGATCGTCTTGAAATGCTGAGAGGATTGGGTGCAACAAGAAATACTGAATTGTTAAATCTGTAATTACTTTTTCAATTAGGTATATATTTTTTAGAGTAGAGGTTTCTGGCAGAGTAGAATTTGGACCACCCCGTGTATTCCCACGCGGTGTCGTACAAAGCGACTAAGGGATGAGGCTTTTTAACATCAGACTGATATATACAGCTCAGACTCAGCCTCCGATGCGTGGCTTGAGTCAACAATAGTGCCCGGAAGACGGCAATTGACTCACACCCAATTACGTGGGACCGAATTCAATGATAGGTGAAATGTGGGTGTTTATTCACCTCTGCCTATCCCTCCGGGGATAAAGGCGTGATTATATGTAGGATTATTTGTATGTTTTTAGAGTAAATACTTTATATTATCATAACACTCGATTCTTTGGTGCCCTAGTTCACATTGGGACTAGACTGCAGAAGGCTAACTGATTTATTGATTGGAATCTTAAGGTCTGAATCATCTTTTAAATGTTATAACTTTATTCGTTTGTAATAAGTATCGTTTGGGCATTCGAAGTTGTTTAAAATCCAAATATCAGTTACTATTTTGTTCAAAAGGAATCTTAAATTAGGTACGTTACTTATGTTTCTTGTGGTTACCTAAAAAGTCGTTCGAAGTTCAGGTGTTATTTATAAATATTAAATGAAATTATTACGTTTCAGATACTTGTCCCTGACTTTGACTCAGAACGTGAGATCTCATGATAAGCTGAACTCGTTCAACTATGCTCTACTGGGCAACCAAGAAAATGCTGTCACTGTCCTGCAATTTGTTCAGAATAATGTTAACCAACTCAGAGTTGCGTGAGTATGAAATCAATATGTTAACTCAGGGTATCTGAGTGTTGATTATATCACTTAGGTGGCAGACAAGCACATGTCCCACCTGATGGAAAGTGGTTTCCGTGGTCTATGGACGTATGCAACACCAGGGGCGTTAAACTCGCGCTGTTGACTTTTAAGAAACCTTCTAATGCCCTTCTTGAAGAACCTCATATTGTAGACACTTGGTAAAAACCCAGCAGGGAGTTCGTTCCACATCTTGAGCGTGTGTGGGATCAAGTTCCTTTCATACTGCAAAGTGCGCACCATTTCCAGTCGCAATGTGTGAGGATGAATTTCATCCCTATGGTTAGCGGTGCGATAAAAGAATGAAGCTGTGGGCATCACGTCAAACAATTCATCTGAGCACAATCCATTGTATGGGCAGTGGAACACACATAGTGAGGCAAAGTCTTTCCTAAGACTGAGAGGTCCCACATCGCCCGCGAGTATGGAATTATCGACGAGCATCAGTGCGCTTCTTTCCACCGAGTCAGAGGAGTCAAGCTGGTATGCAGGTGCTACGGCATAAAAAATGACAGCAGTAGTTCATGTGGGGCTGAACTTGTGCCTTATAAAGAAGTAGTCGCTGCCCTGTTAAGCAAGAGTGCTTAACAGGGCAGCGACTACTTCTCCGATCGATATACCGCAGCCAGAGTCCTCTGACTCTGGCTGAGGTATATCGATACCAAGGATCCTGATAATCGAGGAAATGGTAAGCGGTGTTCACAGGAATTGCGGCACTACTTCTACGATCGATATACCGCAGCCAGAGTCCTCTGACTCTGGCTGCGGTATATCGATACCAAGGATCCTGATAATCGAGGAAATGGTAAGCGGTGTTCACAGGAATTGCGGCGCTACAAGAGATTTTTTAGCGGCGGATACACATATTTGTGTTTTAGTGAGGTTGAATTGGACTAGGGTTAGTCGTCCCCAAACGGACACTCCAGAGAGAATAGTCTCGAATTAAGATACAAGTTGTTCGCGACTCTCTTCCACCTCGGTTCCATGTCCCCGGTACTGTCGAGCCATCAGACAGCACGTTATTGAGATAAATTACGCCAAAAGAAGGTAGCTTACAGTGTAAACTTGGGACGTGGAATTATGATGACTTATAAGTCCAAATATTAGTAGTGTATGCTAATCAGATGACTAACACATTTTATTATTATGATAGTACTTTTTATCGATAGATCTGTTTTATCACCCTGGCTGGAAAATATGAATTACAATCTATAATAATGAACTTATCGTGAATGATTCATCCATGTTAAGCTTAAACAATGTTACTATAAAAGTAACCATTTTGTTTCTGTTGAAATACATTTTTCTTTAAAAGCTCCTAATAATGCTAGAACTTTTTCCCCTGTATGGAAATATATATATTTTTCGAACAGAAATGAAATCGGTCACTTGCGTTTCTCATAAACCTAACAAGCCATTTGCACTTTTGAAAACATCGTGAGGTCACACTTATGCAGCTCCTGTACTATGAAATGTCATGTCAGTGATTCATAATTAATGTTTTTTATGTTCATAATAGGTATGTCGAGGACTCTCCAGCTAGGCCGGTGCACAGCGCTCTTTCGAATCTTGCGTCATATCTTGACGAGGCGAAACTAGACGAAGTAAGTACAGAAATACGTCACTCTTAGCTCTTCATTTATACATTCTATTATTACTTTAACGCATAACCTAATTAAAAAAGTAAGTGAAAGACATGAATGCAACTATCAACAACAACGCTAAGATGATATTGATTGATTGTTTTAGGTTCAAATTTTGAAAAACCTATGTTCTTTCAAAACAAAGGTATCCGATCAAGCTAGGTGAACACGCTTAGAGGGCGTAAGACACTTTATAAGATAGTGCTGGATCAGTAGTTCAGAAGTGAATTAGCGTTATTGCGCTTTACAGCGCTGAGAATAAATTAATTTGACTTGAGTTGAGCTAGTGTAACTTAACTTTTTTAAACAATATTAGATATAACATAACATAAACTCACGCCTATATCCCCGAAGGGGTAAGCAGAGGTGCTAGCACCCACGTTTCGCCAGTTTACTCACACAGTTCGATAGGTGCCGCGGTAGCCTAGTGGTATGGACTACTGAGACGAGGGCTCGGGTTCGATCCCAGGTTTTGCCATGGCACACACCTATAACTTCGATGCTTTTCAAAGTTATGTGTGTATTTATCACAGGTTTATAAGTGCCCGGTTAATGGCAATACGCTCGCCACCTATTACATTGGGACCTAAACAATATTAGAGTATTAAAATATAACAAATTATTTGTCTTACAGTACGAATCCTGGGCTAGGACAACTCAAAGCCATATCCCTCAATTTGCAAACATCATATCTGCCATCCAGACGGCTCGCAACAACATAGCATGGGGTACAGCCAACGCCGACACCATCATAGAAGCAACAAAAAGCAATGCTGCTGCTGCTGTCACCACTATCGCTTTAATAATTTCCATGATTTTTGTAACGACATTGATTTAAATAATTTCATTACCTAACACTAACACATCTTTAACGGACAGTATAAAGAAGAAGATCATCAGAATTTTTATAGTATTAAGTTAGAAGTAAGCCATTATCAGGGCTGATGAATTTTCTGTTACTGTAAGTGTTAGTTAGTAACAGCTGTAACCTTTTTCTTATAAATTTAAATCTAGATCAATTTGAAAATTGGAACCCGCTATCAGCCATTTTCTAGTGTGAAAACTATGAGGTGACTTTTTCGAATTTCAATTTATTTTAATCAAGATAATGGTTTTCATCAAATACTACTCCTCCCAACAGAAATATTTAAATTGGTTGACAGTGTCAATAAAATACCAGTAATGTGTAATTCCACAAAAATTCCGCAACGAATAGTAGGATAAGTGATAATTTGAAGGAGTAATTTATTTTTAAAATAAATTATACTATTTTTCAAAATATTTACATGCCTTTTATTTTTTCCACTATTCCCTTAAAATTCATACTCTGCTCTCCTCAAACATTACAGGCCTCCACTGGTCCCTTGGTGTGTTACGTAGGTATTTCTAATAATAAATTTTAAAGTAGCCGTGCAACATAGGAGATATTATTAAAAAATACTCCCCGTGCTTCCGACCTATATTTTTATTTTCTTTTTTATACCACTTATGTGGCAGACAAGCGCACGTCCCACCTGATGGATAGTGGTTACTGTGGCCTATGGACGTGTGTAACACCAGAGAAGCCACACTCGCGCTGCTGACCCTGTATGCACAGTTTCTGTGCCGTCAGTGTAGAAAACAAAGCAGGACAAGCCTTTAGTCATCCCACTGACAGCACAAATTCTCCAGTGAGCTCTGGCTACCCTACGCGCCAGGGTAGTACTGAGAACACAACACGAAGATATTATAAACGCGGTATTTTAAAGGGCGGAGGTACTTCCCCAGTCGGACTGCTCAATTGGGCGGAAATACCGCTGTGTCCTACCTCCTACAATATATTAAAATATATTTTTATATCACTGAAGTGATAGACAAACACAAGGCCCATCTTATGTCAGGTATCCACTTGACATAGATGGACGTTGTGCTATCCACCGTGGCCTATAGACGTGAGCAGCACCAGTGGCGTATCCAAGCTGTCGAACCTAAAAGTATCTTCTAATGTCATTTTGGAGAACCTTTTTTGGAGAGTCGCTTGGAAAAACCACAGTAGTCATTCCATAGATTGAGAGTGTGCGAGATGAAGTTCCTTCCATACCTAATTTTTAAACGTATGTTCTGTTAAAGTCGAATGGGGTATATAGGTATAAGCATATAAATTTTAACAGTTCAGGATTATAGCAGAAAAGTTAGTACCATCCAGAATCCCGCTTTTAATTTAAAGAAACTTTGAATCCAATATGATGGACGCTTCCAGTTACCATGCAATTACGCTCTTAGATCACAACAAGACAATATATGTAAAAGGAAAAATTAAAGTTAATGAAAGAATATACCGAATATGTGTCATTATCACTTTATTGATCTGAATAAGTCGAATTATAATTCTATAAATGTTATCAAGAATTTAATTTATTGTGATAGTGAATATCTAGGCATAATCTTATCGGATTATTAAAATATTAACGCAATATTCGTTTATTAAAACGATAATGACTATTAACAATAGTATTCATTTTGCATGGCGTAATTGAACAGCAGGTACGTTTAAACTAAAGTCTCAAATTAAAATTCAACAATTCAGTGTGTTGTTGTTGGCTTTGATTTAAGATGTGAGAATTTTCTTTTAAGTCCTATTTAAAGTATAATTATTTTATTACATTATGCACCGGCTTCTCCACTTGATGTGACCTTAGACAGAGTTACATAATTTAAATTATAACTTGAAATTATTGTAATAACATTATTATTATTGTCATGGTCATGGTCTCAGACTAAAAGAATAATGTGGACTTTCTTTGTATGTAAAACTTTAGTATTACTTTAAGCGGCTTTATATGCAAGTACAATGCTTTTCTTCGGTCTATGTTGTCGTGCTATTCTTTTAGTCAAATTAGAACTGCTGGTTGACGGAAAATTCACTGACGCAAGCTTTTCTTTTGTGTTTTGGGGAATCAGACGGCAATCGTATGAAATGGAACATAATCGTATATTTAGAATATAGATTATTTTATCATTTTAAAACTCATATTTGAAGCATAAATACACAACACGAAACCATGGCATATTTTTTTCTTTCTCTTAACTAAAATACGTATTATTCTACAGAGAGGTCGGCCGGTCATAAACTATATTTTTTGTTAGAGCGTCCACTTGAACGCTATGGGAACGATGGCTAAATCGAATTCGTGGGATATTCTATTTTTAAAACAAATGTATGCAAAAGACTGTTATGATGCTAATATTATTTACGTGAACGAGTGCAAGATTACATATAAATATTATCAATACATTCTCAATATAATATATTGAGAATGTAATCATATTTGATATGGAATGGTATCATGATAAAGGATGGTGGATTTTGATTATAATTAAGGCGTCTTGTTACGCCACACATATTTGTAGGTTCATGCGAGTTTGACTCCATGGAATGATTAATCTTCGGATTAATCTAATAATTGGCACAAAGCATTACAAAATTACATCACAATAGAATTCTATAAAAAATAAATAAGAGCTCATCTTCACGACGAAAGCGCAAATACAGTATGTTGATACATACGTGCATGACCAGCTGGTTTACTATTGGTTTATTACTGGTTTACTATTGGTTTATTATTGGTTTACTATTTAGTTACTGTATATTTGGTTTACTGTATTTTATATACTATTGTTTTGCATGATTGATATTCTGTAGAATATAATCATAATTGATTATATTGCATGAAGGCATGTTATATCTGAATGTAAACATGAGCTTAAAATTAACTTGCACTGAATTCCTTTGTTGACATTGTAAAAAAATCCTATGATAAAAAAAGGACGCAAGCGTCCCCGCTCCCGCGCGGAGTTCACACTGGTATAAAAAGAAATCGGCTGATTTGCGGGGGACAGAGTTTGGTTCGATTAGTAGAAGCGCACAGACCATGCAACGGTTTCATTAAATTATTCTAGCCGTATTACGCCAGTGTAATTTGTGAGAAAGTGGCAAAAGTTCGGTGTGCGGAAACTGTGTCGGAACAACGCGCTTTCTGAATTATTTCGGAAGGTTCCTAATTATTTATATACCTATTCCAATACACACAAATACCAAACATCCTTGAGACGTAGTGTTGATAAGTTCTTGTAGGTAAAGATTGCTTTAAATTTCGGGGCTGAGACTGGCCTTCGAAAGCGTCTCAATACCTTATCCTGGTCACCTAGGTTTCCGTGGTTTCGTTGTAGGAGAGTCTAAACGAAATCACTTCCCATTACCTTAGCTAGTTCACATTGTTGATTTACACAATTCACAACACACACATACACATAACTTCTAACTCACCTATTAAGGTTGGTAAGTCTTAATAGACCTAAGGTAAACACTAGGGCTCCTAGCTAGGTCTAGTTAGTTTTTCTGTTGCTACAGACATAGATTGTAGGAATTCTATAAGAATTATAGGTGTGCACTGTACATTAAGTTTGAAGTGAATCTGTTACGTTATCTTTGTGTTGATATAATAACTGTTGGGGACAATGGTATTCGTAAATTATATCTTGGTTAGGTATAATACACAACTTGTATAGAGATTGAGTTGGGGTTTGTTATTTCCACATTTGACTGTAGCTGGAAAGAATTTGCAGGTGAATTATTAATGCGAAAGGCTTTATTTAGTGAGATCTTATTTAACAGCACACGTGCTAAAGTGAACTATTTATGTCCTATTAGAATTACATTAGTAATTCATATATTATACTAGATCTCATCATTTATACCATACTGAGGCCTAAAATAGTAAAGTCATACATATATTTCCAACTGTTAGGATTCAATTCTGTGGCTCCTGGATCATTTTGATACAGTATTAGAGCAACTCTGATTGAAGATACCATATTATTACCAATCAGAGCAGTTTGTAGAGTGTAGCGGTCCATAAACCTGCCAAAACTTATTAAATTAATTATGTATTCATTAGTAAATGACAGCCATTACAGCCGTGAAGGCATAATATCTCTTTTCATTGTTGAAATAATATTATATCACATTCAATCATTATTCTAATTGTTTTGGCATCGTTCATGAGATTCGTGAGGCGTTAAAGGGCTACTACATTTTATACTGGAACCAGAAGCCGAAACCTGAAGGATTACAGTATACAGTGGAGTTTAGTGGAGGTTTCACAAACTGAATTAAATTAACTGTGACGAAGTGGAGGAGAGCCTTGATCTTTTGATCAACGCTATCAGTTCTTCGGAATTGATCATATGTAATCTCGCTCTTCGGGGCTTGAGATTCATATTCTCGCTCTTCGGGGCTTGAGACAATTAATTGATCCGGATCACATATCACAAATCATATATGATATCTTCGACATTAAAGTCCTATATAAAATATACAGCTGAAAAGATGCCACAAAGTTCAAACTATCAAAGACCTATATTGAATCTAATTTATATCTCATTTGAATAAAATATAAATCCACAGTCTTATCATCATACTATTCATAACAGTTAAAAACTAAGTTAGAATAACGATTTAAACTGTAGTGTCAGGATTATTAAAGTAATGAATGATAGATATTGGGTCGGGTTTTAAAGATTAGGTAAATAGACGATCACAGCTATAAGTATCGTGGGATTACCCCGGTAGTTCCCGTTACAGATTTGGCGCCGCGTGACCAGAATTCCGTTTAATGTATTAAAAATTCTTAATACACCGGAAAGAATCAGGCGATATTACTCTTAGTACCTTATACATATTCAGTTATAATTCAATAATTAAAATTTCAATTCATTACATTTTACCTAAAATACACACAACGTAGATAAAATAGACAAATCTTTGAAATCTAAAACTGTTGGTAGACAATAAGTTCATTCATTATTTTGAAGCCGTCACTACTGTTCATTCACAAATTTTGTTAAAATCAGGTAATAAAACTTGGAATATATTGTTTAAAAAGGGTCATCCATTATAGCTGCATACAAACTGCAGTCCTAAAAGTTAATTTTTTTTCGCTTACGCAAGTTACGAGATAGGTACACGTGTTGAGTTAGACGATAGCTGTTAACAGAAAAAAATTGTTGCGTATTTCACAAACTTGCCAAGTTAAACAAAAAAAAGAAGGGTCAATACTTCGAATGCCAGATAACATAAAACAGTAATCTCATATTCAAAAACTTTAGTGTGACACTTCATATTACGTAAACATTAAAAATAATAACAAAGTAACCCAACACACTCAAATAGTCGTTCATTATAACACTTGAGAAATAGGTCGTTATCATCGGGTTTAAAATAACCAATTGGTTGAGTAGACATTTAGGTGATAAAGATTTTGTGAATACTTGATAAATAGATTACGATAAGCATAAGTTATTTAACACTTACATATTTTGATACATTGGCACACAGTAATAAGTAACATTTAAGTAGAAGGTCGTTAGTTTAGATTTATTAGTTTGTTATTTAAAGTTTTAAGATGTCTGGAAAGAATAACAAATGCCGTATGCGTAAGTCAGGTAGCAAGAATCAGGACACAGATAGCGCGAATCAAACAAATCAGTTACTTTCGGAGATTTTGAATAGGTTGACGAGATTAGAAAACGATCGCGATAGCGGTAGGAGTTCAGATTCAACGGTAACACCAATTGCTAGTGGTACAGGAATTAGCACTGTTAGTGAGATGGCGCGTCAAACCGTTGTAGTTCAAGTGAAACAGAAGTTACCTACGTTCGATGGCAATAAGACGTATAATCCAATGACTTTTCTAAGGGATTTAAAAAACTATTTAGTAGGACAGAATTTTACTGATGAAAGGGCACTTTTATTTGCAATAGAGTCTTTAACTGGGGAAGCTAAATCTCGTATGAATATTTATAGAGATTATTGGAAAACTTTCAGTGATTTTGAAATAGATTTCGAAAATGTATTTTGGAGTTCATCCGAACAAGAAGTAGTGAAAAATAGGTTCATAACTTCTCAATATAATAGACAGGCTGGTAGCATGGAGAAATATTTTTGTGAACAGTTAGAAAAGGTTTATGCATTATCATTACCATTTACGGATGCGGAAAAAGTTAATACTATATTTAGACAATTGCCAGACTATGTGCAGGTGGCGTACTTTAGCCGACAACAGCAGATGACAGTCAAGGAGGCGGTAGAGTTTTTACGACATTTAGAACGTAACATAAACAAAGAAAAATCCGGTAGCTCACAATCGCAGAGTACAACTGCTAAAATACATGAAAGACCGCGGGGTATTCATGTAAATACAAAATATAGTTCAGTACGTGTAAATACCATTAGGTATAATTCAACTAGTAACAATAGAATTTATCATAACCGAGGTCAGTTTTATAGGGGTTATTATAGGCGTGGTCGAGGTGAAACACGTGGTAGAACTTTTTATAATACGCGAGGAGGCGTGAAGCCTATTGAATTCAAACCTGCGACCGACACTCAGAGTACAAGTAGCGAAAATAGAACTTCACAATCTACTAATAATATCAGTCCATTTACTAAGTAGACCGGGTTGCTCTGACGTCACAAATATATCTTATATTGTTATCTTGAAGTTAAATGGTTAACAAAGTACGAATTAAAATTGGACAAAATTAAATTCTTAGAGTGGAATTATTAATCGGAATTTCAATGTTTATAATTATTATCTAATGAGACAGAAAATCCAATAAGAGACTGGATAAGATGAGGTGACATGTACTAAACGACGTAATACATTCATTAATACATTAACAGAGAGTTATCTAGATTATGAAGAGCGGTCAAATAGATATTTGATATTGCCAAGACATAAGTTTAGGATAGGAGGCGTGAGTTAGACAGGTTTTTTTTGACACAGGGCTAATGTAAACTTTAATTTGCTTTAGCTTAGTTGTAGACACATTCAAGTTGAACTATTTTAAAATACCTAGACAGGCAATGACAATCGAACAATAGAACAGCATATGGGTTCAATCGTCAAGTCATGGGGATGTTTAAGGCATATAACTAGGTTGCAAAGAATTGTTATACTTTGGTGGTACACAAAACCATTAAAATAAGGGTAATTACAAAGATTACAATAATAAAATAAGTAATAAACAATAAAATAAGTATTATATAAAAAAAGGGTCAATGAAGATAAGTTTGATATATTTAGAGTTTTACCCTATAGACAGATCTTCGAAAGAAGACTGCTTCTAAGCGAAACAGCTTATTTCAAAGTCTGAGGAGGCGACTGAAATGGAACATAATCGTATATTTAGAATATAGATTATTTTATCATTTTAAAACTCATATTTGAAGCATAAATACACAACACGAAACCATGGCATATTTTTTTCTTTCTCTTAACTAAAATACGTATTATTCTACAGAGAGGTCGGCCGGTCATAAACTATATTTTTTGTTAGAGCGTCCACTTGAACGCTATGGGAACGATGGCTAAATCGAATTCGTGGGATATTCTATTTTTAAAACAAATGTATGCAAAAGACTGTTATGATGCTAATATTATTTACGTGAACGAGTGCAAGATTACATATAAATATTATCAATACATTCTCAATATAATATATTGAGAATGTAATCATATTTGATATGGAATGGTATCATGATAAAGGATGGTGGATTTTGATTATAATTAAGGCGTCTTGTTACGCCACACATATTTGTAGGTTCATGCGAGTTTGACTCCATGGAATGATTAATCTTCGGATTAATCTAATAATTGGCACAAAGCATTACAAAATTACATCACAATAGAATTCTATAAAAAATAAATAAGAGCTCATCTTCACGACGAAAGCGCAAATACAGTATGTTGATACATACGTGCATGACCAGCTGGTTTACTATTGGTTTATTACTGGTTTACTATTGGTTTATTATTGGTTTACTATTTAGTTACTGTATATTTGGTTTACTGTATTTTATATACTATTGTTTTGCATGATTGATATTCTGTAGAATATAATCATAATTGATTATATTGCATGAAGGCATGTTATATCTGAATGTAAACATGAGCTTAAAATTAACTTGCACTGAATTCCTTTGTTGACATTGTAAAAAATCCTATGATAAAAAAAGGACGCAAGCGTCCCCGCTCCCGCGCGGAGTTCACACTGGTATAAAAAGAAATCGGCTGATTTGCGGGGGACAGAGTTTGGTTCGATTAGTAGAAGCGCACAGACCATGCAACGGTTTCATTAAATTATTCTAGCCGTATTACGCCAGTGTAATTTGTGAGAAAGTGGCAAAAGTTCGGTGTGCGGAAACTGTGTCGGAACAACGCGCTTTCTGAATTATTTCGGAAGGTTCCTAATTATTTATATACCTATTCCAATACACACAAATACCAAACATCCTTGAGACGTAGTGTTGATAAGTTCTTGTAGGTAAAGATTGCTTTAAATTTCGGGGCTGAGACTGGCCTTCGAAAGCGTCTCAATACCTTATCCTGGTCACCTAGGTTTCCGTGGTTTCGTTGTAGGAGAGTCTAAACGAAATCACTTCCCATTACCTTAGCTAGTTCACATTGTTGATTTACACAATTCACAACACACACATACACATAACTTCTAACTCACCTATTAAGGTTGGTAAGTCTTAATAGACCTAAGGTAAACACTAGGGCTCCTAGCTAGGTCTAGTTAGTTTTTCTGTTGCTACAGACATAGATTGTAGGAATTCTATAAGAATTATAGGTGTGCACTGTACATTAAGTTTGAAGTGAATCTGTTACGTTATCTTTGTGTTGATATAATAACTGTTGGGGACAATGGTATTCGTAAATTATATCTTGGTTAGGTATAATACACAACTTGTATAGAGATTGAGTTGGGGTTTGTTATTTCCACATTTGACTGTAGCTGGAAAGAATTTGCAGGTGAATTATTAATGCGAAAGGCTTTATTTAGTGAGATCTTATTTAACAGCACACGTGCTAAAGTGAACTATTTATGTCCTATTAGAATTACATTAGTAATTCATATATTATACTAGATCTCATCATTTATACCATACTGAGGCCTAAAATAGTAAAGTCATACATATATTTCCAACTGTTAGGATTCAATTCTGTGGCTCCTGGATCATTTTGATACAGTATTAGAGCAACTCTGATTGAAGATACCATATTATTACCAATCAGAGCAGTTTGTAGAGTGTAGCGGTCCATAAACCTGCCAAAACTTATTAAATTAATTATGTATTCATTAGTAAATGACAGCCATTACAGCCGTGAAGGCATAATATCTCTTTTCATTGTTGAAATAATATTATATCACATTCAATCATTATTCTAATTGTTTTGGCATCGTTCATGAGATTCGTGAGGCGTTAAAGGGCTACTACATTTTATACTGGAACCAGAAGCCGAAACCTGAAGGATTACAGTATACAGTGGAGTTTAGTGGAGGTTTTACAAACTGAATTAAATTAACTGTGACGAAGTGGAGGAGAGCCTTGATCTTTTGATCAACGCTATCAGTTCTTCGGAATTGATCATATGTAATCTCGCTCTTCGGGGCTTGAGATTCATATTCTCGCTCTTCGGGGCTTGAGACAATTAATTGATCCGGATCACATATCACAAATCATATATGATATCTTCGACATTAAAGTCCTATATAAAATATACAGCTGAAAAGATGCCACAAAGTTCAAACTATCAAAGACCTATATTGAATCTAATTTATATCTCATTTGAATAAAATATAAATCCACAGTCTTATCATCATACTATTCATAACAGTTAAAAACTAAGTTAGAATAACGATTTAAACTGTAGTGTCAGGATTATTAAAGTAATGAATGATAGATATTGGGTCGGGTTTTAAAGATTAGGTAAATAGACGATCACAGCTATAAGTATCGTGGGATTACCCCGGTAGTTCCCGTTACACGTAAACCAAACTAAACCAAATCAATGGAATGTAATGTGCTAACAGATGCCACCGATATTGATGCTTGGATAAAGGAAACTAAGTTCAGTAGTTGTACCAGTCGTGGTGTTTCATCTGTGCTCGTCATTGTATCCTGAATGTGTTCTAGCCGATCATAGTATAACAGACAGTACGGCATCCTAGAACCCTTATATTTTGACTGACGCAGGCGTTTTCCACTAACATTTGCTTCGTAAAGAGCTTGTCCTTAGTTTACTGTTTCTCTCTGGCCATTAATATCATCTTAGCGTTGTCTCCAGTTGTAGCCGTTCGAACTTTAGTTTTTGTATCAATTGTTTCTTTATTTTTAGTAGTTTATTTTTTCAGAGTTTTTGTTAGCTAAACTTTCAAATTGTACATATATTGTAGGAACTTATAACTGAACCTTCCATAGACAGTAAAAAAATAGTTTAGATTAGTTTAATTACATCATATGTAATACCATTAAATCTTAATCTATTCTAACGTACACGTTTAAGTTAGTACAGTTAGCGTCAGAACGATCTCGAGTACGAAGTCTCAAGTGGTTTTTTTATTGATATATGTAGTGGGCCAGTAACTATAATGAATATCTTGTGTACCTACTTTGAATAGATATCCAGTCATGTTAAAGAAAATAAATTCCGCATCTTAACTGATTTCAAAATGATAAGACAAAGCATGGACAGTGATAATCTTTTTGATAACAACACACAAATATATAAATAAGCATTTGTTCTGTAACTTTTAAGAAACATGGTGGCATAAATTTATTTTATATTGTATTGTATTCATACATTTATGAACTAACTTTAGCATAATGGACAAATAATGAAATAAAAATAATAATAAAATATTCATCTAAATTTTAGCGCCATGCAATTCATCAGCTTCATATTCTTAGCGCTCGTCGCTGCTACAACCGCAAATTTCCCTTTGGATTTCGAAGACCCAGTCATACAGTCTGAAGATGCTGCTGACCCAGCTGCTTACCGTTTACCTGAGGATTTGGAACCAATCCACTATGTAGTAGAAGTCACTCCATATTTTGAAGCTGAAGGTACAAACGCGGCTTTTACCTTCGACGGTATAGTCATTCTTAGCATAAAGGTAAGAGAAAAAATACCTAATAAATTTATTCTTGTAAGTCCTTACATCTAACAAATTTATAACATAAACATAACATATCATAAACTCACGCCTATATCCCCGAAGGGGTAGGCAAAGGTGCTAGCATCCAAATTTCGCCAGTTTATGTTTAGGTCCCAATGTAAGGTGGCGAGCCTATTTCCATTAATCGGGCACTTATAATCCTGCGATAAATACACACATAACTTCGAAAAGCATCGAAAAGTCATTGGTGTGTGCCATCGTAAAACCTGGGATCGAACCCGAGACTTCGTCTCAGCAATCCATTACCCATACCACTAGGCTACCGCGGTAATCTTATTTATGTATATTTTTTTTAATTTTAGGCATTGCGAGAAAATTTAAATTCCTTCGTCATTCATGAGAATGTAAGAGAAATAAAAAATGTTCGGCTAACTGATACAAGTGGTGCCGTAATTAACTTGGATCCATTTGAAAGAATTAGACAGTACCATTTCCTTAAAGTCAATTTGGCAGGAGGAAGGTCTTTGACTAAAGACACTGTGTATGTATTAACTGTGGAGTACATTGGTAACATTAATGAGACTCCTCTCTCCAGAGGTGTGTTCAGAGGAAGTTATACAGGCGATGATGGCAGAGTACGGTAAGTTTTTTCAAATAGTATTAGTTGAATAGTTTTAAATACAACTCTGTCTCAGTGGTTTAAATAGCAAACAAGCGAGTATTACATTGAATGTGAATGAAATAGGTACAATATAACTTAAGTTTTGGTTATAATCTTTAAGAACTCATAACGACTTATTCATGGCTGATTTTCAATCCTGAATGTAAGGAAGGCTTCAAAAACTTATTAGATTAATTCTTGGGATACCAAATAACTATCTGACTGACCCTTGGGATTTTTTTATGATACACAAAACCTAATGGTGTTTATTGTGAGGTAGTCTGTGTGGTTTCAAATATATATCCCATAATGATTATATTATTTATGATCACGGGGTATAATTAAATATAACCATCAAAAAAGGAACCGAAGGTTTTATCTTGTTGGGTTCAAGAAGCTGTTAAAAATCTAATAAAAAAAAGTCACCTTTGAAATATTTATCTTAAATTTACTTACAGATGGTACGCTGCTACTCACTTGCAGCCAACTAACTCTAGACAGGCATTTCCCTGTTTTGATGAGCCTGGCTTCAAATCTACTTTTGATATCATCATTAACAGGCCTGCAAGCTATGGTGAAAGTTACGCAAACATGGCAATGATACGGAATACAGAGTGAGTTGTTTTTAATAAGTTCAGTAAAATACGTACTAAAATGCATTTGATTAGCAATAGCCAACGGTTGTTTCTACCAATTGTTTTTTTCCGTGGTTAAGCACGTTACAGCTTTATCTATGAAAAGTTACTATATGTTTTAATATGATATTTATTTATGTTTCCTATTTCAGTGTCGGCAACCGCGTAAAAGAAATCTTTCAAACCACTCCTACTATGTCTGCTTACTTAGTCAGCTTCCATATCAGCGAAGACTTCACTGTCCTCGCTACTAACAACAATGTCACAAACCCGTATAGAATTCTTGGTAGGCCCAACGCCAAAGGACAAGGCGAGTATGCACTGGAAGTTGGTCCCCCTCTTACGGATTGGTTCAGTGATTATTTTCAAATTCCTTACTACGGGATGGAACCTGATATCAAAAACGATCAGATTGCCTCACCTTATTGGGCTTCTGGAGCCACGGAAAACTGGGGTTTAGTAACTTACAGGTACATATTTTATATTTTGTGATGATTAATACAATGCAATGCTTTATCATATACCATATTTTGTATCTAATCGCGTTAAAAATAATCGATTTTGCAAATCTAACATTTACAATAGTAACAAACATTGTGGTACATTTCCTTTTCCGAGTTCAATATAATGTTCCTGCTAAGATTAAAATTTATACATATAAAAATGGTATTTTTGTCATTTCAGGGAAATGCGTCTTCTGTACGAAGAGGGTGAGACTAATGCTGTGGATAAAATGAGCATTGCTACTATCACTGCTCACGAATTAGCGCATAAATGGTTCGGTAACCTTATCACCTGCAGATGGTGGGATAATGTTTGGATTAATGAAGGTTTTGCCAGTTACTTCGAGTATTTCGCTATGGATGCCGTAAGTCGTAATTTCAAACTTAAATCTTATTTTGAAAGCTTTTTAAAAATTCCTTATCGGGGTAGAGTTGGTTCATACTTTGGATTATTGATTTCTTCGTTTGTCTCTTTAATGGGCAAAAATCACTGCAGTGAGACACTCAAGGGAAATAGTTATAACGGGAAGAAAAAAGTACTTCGAAACTGCGGAAAAATCGTTTCTAAAATGACTCTGAGGGTTAGATTGTGGCGAGTTAGATAGCCTGTCACTTTAATAACAAAGAAGGTGACACGGAGTCTTACTAGTTCATTTCTCGATATGAGAGGGCTCTGTTCGAATTCGACATAATTACTTTGTCGGCATTTTCATCATCTTTTAACTAAATAAGTATGCTATGTAATCTGTTAACTGCTACGCTTAAAATTTTTTAGGTCGATAGATCCTTGGAACTCGAAGATCAGTTCAACATCATGTACGTACAAAGTGCGCTTTCAGCTGACCAGGGTGCTTCAACCAGGGCTCTACAGCATACCGTGAACAGTCCAGCAGAAGTCACTGGGCATTTTTCGGGTATCAGTTATTCCAAGGGAGCCTCTTTGCTTCTTATGTTGAAACATTTGCTCACTGAAAATACATTCAAGAAGGCATTGCAGTATTTCTTAAATGATCGGTACGTTGAATCACTTTACTTGAATATTTTTAGTGTTTGCTTCCATGCGCATATTACTGCATATATTAGAGCCCTGCGATCTATTTCCGGATTGACTGAGAGCTATCTGAACATCTTGTTTAAAAACTTTTTGCAAATAACATTTTATGAGCAGCCATATTTACTGTTCATCCTAATTAATGCTATTGTATGTTTTAAATTAAAGTAATTTCTGGGCGGAGTTAGGCTTGCTGCTCTAGACAGTACTGTAAACGCTGCACTATGGTCCAAAATGATGTTAGGTGCGGCCAATACAGTCCCATTTCATCCCTCCAATTTATGTAATTAATTTTACTTTATTAAATTTTGCAGATCCTATAAGCATGTATTCCCTTCTGACCTCTACGATGCCTTCAGCACCGCTGTAACAGAAGACTCAGTAACAGTCCCTAATTTGAATATTCGAAACTTTATGCAATACTGGGTTGATGAGAGGGGTTATCCTCTACTCAATGTCAATGTAAATGTTCAAACAGGCGAGATGACCTTGACCCAGGTGAGATAAATATTAATATCGAAACAATAGATAAATAAGACTTTAATTAACAATATAAAAAATATAATCTATGGTAAAGAAAAAAAAAGTGATACAAAAAAAATTAAATAACACTCTTGCTTGATCCACACACTATAATGACGTAGATGAGTCCGGTTATAAATACCTACAGCTCAAAATGACTACTTAGTGAAAAAAATACTTCTCAACTTCGCATAATGGCATCATATAATAGCATCACATAATAGCAACCATCACCAACTATCATTTGAGAAATCATTATTTATTTTGTACGTATGATTTTCTTAAGATATTTTGTAAAAGTTCATGACGCTAACAAGGATAAAAATGATTGTTATATATAGGTTTTCGTTATGTGGTACAATGATACCTATATTTCTTTTTAATTCGATTTTTTTTTTGTCTAGGAACGATTTTTCATTAATTCGTCAATTAGCCAGACGGAACAAAATTGGCATATACCACTCACCTATGCAACTCAGGGCGACCCCAACTGGAATAACTTGAGATCTTCTTATGTGATGACTACAGAGAATCATATACTAACGAAACCAGCAGGAGATGAATGGGTCATATTTAACTTACAACAGAAAAGTAAGTTTTAGTCATTGCTATCACACCTTGCCATAAAAACTACACAATTGTAACGTTTCGTGCTCTTGGCAATCTATTTCTGAACATTTTTAGCCAATATTGTTGTCCTATCTTTAGTCTATTTTGTAACTTTTTCAAAAAATATTATGATAGAACTTCTATGAGTTTGGAGAAAATCTCTGCTATCTATGCATATTTGTTAATGAACTGGAGTTATTAGGTCTACAGTTTTATATGTTATGAGTTTCTACTCCCCTCAGCGCCAGTACCTATTTATCTTATAATGGGCTATACTAAATTATTTGTTATTTTATTCTTCGCATATTAGGGTTAATGGTCTAGGTTGAAATTATCGATCGTAATAATGTATTTGTAATGATGCATGTACAAAGTATGTGAAACACTACAGGTATTTAAACTATCATGGTCACTGACATCAGTATCAGAATAAACGGGATATTTACCATGTTTCATTATTTTGAGTTTCCGATATCATGGTGCTTGCAACAGCGCCGAAATATCGGAAACTCAAAATAATGAAACAAGGTAAATATCCCGTTTATTCTGATATGTGAAACACATTTGAATATACCTACCTGTTACGTTCACGATTCAAATCTATTACACAAGCAATTCATAAGATATTAGTTATCTTATTTGGTCACTTGTTAGTACACTTATTTGTCATTTATGTTCCTAATTGGTAGATTTACGGACTTATGTAGACGTTGCCGTTGTTTATTTACATTTGACTCATCGTCATTTGACTCACCACGTTGTTTTTGGTGACCAAAATGTTTTAAATTGTTATCACTATGTACCAAGTATACAGCTCACTTAAAGAAAAGCGATCATCTTAACCTTTGTGTGGCCGCAACTCCTAAGTCAATTCAAACCAAATCTTTAACATTTTTATCTCCTTTTAGATATATACCGTGTCAACTACAACACCCACAACTGGCAACTTATTGCTAAAGCGTTGAGCTCAGACCCCAACAGTATTCATCACTTGAACAGAGCTCAGGTAAGATTTTAAAATTCAATTTATTATGAACATCAGTTTTTAGAAAATTCTATTTTTAGAAACTTCCTTTACCTATAAATATTGAACATACGACTTTCCGTCTAGTCTGAGGCGGACCCTTGAATTCGAAATCTTCATTTATTTCAAGTCCTCTTATTTTGTTTATCCGTCTAATACTCCAATCTAACTGATAATAGTACAATTTCATTATTAATTACTAACTAGCTGTTGTCCGTGGCTTCACCCGCGTGGATTTGGCTTACGGAAACCATCTGACCTACAAACCCGAGAATAAAGCTTGCGTCAGAGTCTCATCTGTTGATCAATATACTACTTACCCTTAACGAGCCTATTATAAGAACACTCGCATAACTTCATATTAAGATCCCTTTTGTAGGTCTTATGGGTACAATGTCGATCATTAGATGAACTGATTTTCAATTATATCCCTATAGTACCTAGTAAATCCATCCTATATATTTGAATTAGCCTTAAGTTTTGTTATTTAAAGTCGCCAGTATTCATTCGCCAGTTACTTTAATACTAATTCACCAAATATTTTTAGATCGTTGATGACATTTTCGCTCTAATGCGCTCTGGTAAGGTGACTTACAATACTGGATTTGAAGTGCTTAACTTCTTGAGAAATGAAACCAGCTACTATTCGTGGTACCCTGCTATCACTGGTTTTAACTGGTTAAGAAATCGATTCCTGCATCTGCCTGAAGTTTCAAAAGAGTTTGATGTAAGTACTCAATTGTTTTTCTTGATACACACGTACACGATAAAAAATTATAAATAAATATATACCGATATCTAATAAATGTAGTATGTTTACTTAGTTTTATTTATATTATCTTTGTTTGTCGTATATTATATTTCAATGAAAAAACCTGATTATTTTGGAAGATGCCATTAAAATGCATTCTACAGGTTTGGATTGTAATGCATAAACATTGATATAATGTATCAGCGCTATACGTGGACGGATTGGACTGAAATACATACGAGATAACAACCCACTGCGGAGTATACAATAGAGATACTCTCGACACATCGAGTCAAATTCAAATCACTATCATTCCTTTTTCAGGCTATCCTCGTCAACTTCACTAACCATGCTATTGAACATCTTGGTTACACTGTTAATCCTACGGAAGCACTGACCACTACCTTGAACAGGTTCCACCTACTGTCGTTTGCTTGCAATATTGGCCACGAGGGCTGTATCACCAATGCTGAGACACAATTCAGATCTTTGGTCAATGATGGAGTGCAGTAAGTTTTTTTTAATGTGAAATATTTAATTTGCCATCCATGATTTCGTAACTCTTATGCTATGACAACTACTCTGTCGTCATAGAATACCTACTTCCAGCGGATCCTCCGTCGACTGGGCGAGTGATCTGCTTTTCTGTGTGGGTTAATTCACCCCTTTCTTCTGTTTTCCCCTGAGGACGGACCAGGGAAATTGGGTGAAATCACACACGATATAAGAAACAAAGGATATCATACTCACTTTTATGATTATTAATAATAATAAAAGTGAGTATATTATACTCACTTTTATGATTATTCCCTCTCTCTACCGAAAACGCCCCGCTATCTTCAATGTTCGTTGTATGTGGCTCATATAAC
The DNA here is from genome assembly GCA_963662185.1 of Eilema griseolum. Classification (NCBI taxonomy): domain Eukaryota; kingdom Metazoa; phylum Arthropoda; class Insecta; order Lepidoptera; family Erebidae; genus Eilema; species Eilema griseolum. The sequence continues at coordinate 24,709,677 of OY759238.1, forward strand.
TATACATTTCATAATGTACATGTATAGTTTCAATGATGATCGATGTTTTAGTTAATTCATTACATTAATATCTAAATTCTGGTAGATCTACTACATCATGCCTAAATATTCTTTTTATACAACTTAGGTGTCAGTTAGATGGAAACCACCTAATGGAAAGTGGTTATCGTGGCTTATGGACGTGTGCAACACCAGTGATCATGATTATTACAAGTTATTATCGTGTTCACTGGATCATATCATCATATCATAATATATATCCTTAGATCACCGGGTCTAACGATATCTATACATTTGACGAAAATAGTCTTCTTGTATAAATATTTACGTTAGAGAATGGCAACCTAGAACTAAAATCGTCTTATCTGAAATGAGTGCATATGTATTTAGCACTGAACGTAAAGTTTGCGTGCCTTACAGCCATTTACAACATTATAAACCACTGTGTGTAATGATAAAAGTCTAATCTTGCAGAGTAACTGCTTAATAAATTGTGTGGGAAATTGGCCTCGCCTTTGTAGAACATAATGTGTTCATAATGAAATTGTAACAATATGATTTAGGTACTTTTAGTTTTTCATGAAAATTATGAACTTTTCCTATACCAGCCAAGAGCTGATTTGACTGCTATTCGAAGACAATATAATCATTACGCTTTAAGAGATAGGACTTTAGTAGGTACTAGACTTTTGAATCAGTTATTGACTTTTTTTAAGAGTTCATGTTAATATTTCCATGCGTGGATCCCTGAAGGACTAAACCGAGATATATTAACACTTTCGATTTCTTATGTTGGTTTGTATTGTGAATTATTGTTTGTTGTAATTTTTTCGACAGACCTGTATTTTCAGCCTTCATTTTATAACATAATGTAGAGAGCGATCTAAGTTATTTAAAATTCATTTTATATTTGTTTCAGTGTGAACCCCAATGTGAGGCGTCATGTACTATGCACTGGTCTTCGGGCTGGTAGAATGGACGATTTCCTCTTCCTCCGCAACCTTTGGCGACAGTCAAACAATCAAGCTGCCGAATTAGTGCTGTTGAGAGCTTTGGGGTGTACCACCAATGCTGTCGCTGGAGTAGAGTAAGTAACTTTCACTTCCATAAAATGTGGTCGATATTTTTTTAAGATTTTTACTAATGGTCTCAGGCTGAAAGAATAACATAAACGGAACGCATAGACCTAGCGTGTGAAAGTGTAAAAGTAGTACTATTTCGCTCGCACACTTAGCGTGCATGCACGAGTGTGAGCGAGATGATTGTGGATGGTTTAGAAGTGTAATAGCATATTCATATAATCAAATCAATTCTAGGTTCTGCGAGGTAAAAATAGCTGAAAGATAAAAAAGGAGAGGTTGTTTAGTAAATAGCTAACAACCTATTAAAGACTTATTACAATCTCATGTAAATATTTCTAATTATAACATTCATTAAAACAACTACACATATCATAGTTTGGTAATTTAGCATATAGAATATGCTGTAATCCTAAATCACCCCAATACTTGTAACCAACCGTATTCTAGTAAATAAAGATTCTTATTCTCATTCTTATCCTTATTCTTATTCAAAACTAAAATGTAACCCATAGGTTTTTTTACCATATAGTTAGTATTGTTAAGAAAATTAAAATATGTTCATCCAAAGGTTGAGTGTAAGAAATCGCTTGTATATAAGGCCGCTATTTGTACATATTTCTGGTGGTTTTCATACATGTCAATCAATTGGCCTATAGCAGTCTATTGCTGGACATAGGCCTGTCCCTGTTGGGAGGCATTGGCTTACTGTTTCTATGCTGACCAGACAGATTGGTACAAGGTTTTATTTCGAGTTTTCCTTCTCTCACAATGACATCGACTGGTATTTTTCCGTTAGTCGCCTCTCACGCCTTCGGATCGCCTTCGGATGAGATGGGGTGGTGATATTTGTGTTCATTCTCCGTTACCACCACTTTCATACTTGTACCCATTCATGTACTATAATTTATTAATGTACAATAAAGATTTACCTTATCTATTCTAATAATGAAAACTGTTTCTCTTTCAGATATTTGAATATGATTCTGACTCCAGAAATAAAAGCTCAGGACTCAGTGAACTTCTTGTCGTTCTTCTACATGGGTCATCCCAACAACGCCAAAGTTGCTCTAGAGTGGCTTAAGATTAATTTCGTAGCTGTCAGAAGGACGTAAGTAAATACAATTACAAAATACAATACATATTTTACTGTTTAAAGTGTCCACGAATATCAGTCAAAACGACATTTTAACGGATTTTAATCGCGATTTATGTGTTGTAATTTCCATTGAACGTCGAGATAAAATTTGAATAGTACCAAATAAATCACGGTAGAATTCATAAATTAGTGAATAAAAAAATATTTTATGCGAATAATAGATAATTATAGTAAACCACTCGACAGCCTCTGTGGCGTGGCGGTGGCGAACGCGGCCGTTACGCAGGTTCGATCCCTGCTCAGTGCTAACATTTGTATGCATGAATATGGGTATTTGTATTGGTCTGGTCGTGCTTGGGAGAGCACGTTAAGCCGATAGCCCCGGTTGCCATACGAACATCTATGGTAACGATAACTGGTCTTGCTGCAATGCTTCGATATTACCTTTGGGTTGTGGAGGTCATTCATCATTCACTTCACGAAAAACATCAAAATTCAGATAAGTCCGCAGTTGGACTGGTAAAGTGGACTTCAAGGTGTAACCTTCAGATGCGACTGAGATTAACGCTAGGATAACGCTTGGAACAAGTCGCCGGGATATTTACAATGTCAAATAGTAAATGTGTTTTTTTTTAATATAGAACACGTCAATTAGACTTCGCCTTGCCTGATGGTAAGCTGAAGGCAAAGTCTCAGAAAAGAGGGTCACCATTACTTACACATACCGTGTGATAATGGTGACACTCTGCTTGACGGCCTCATTATATGCTTTTTCACGCCCCGCTTAAAGGACCCAGGACTGTAGGAAGAAGGAAACACGTGAGCTGGTAATGAATTCCAAGCCTTAATGGTGCAACAGAGGAAAGAGTCACCGAACCGCTTGGTTCTTGATCGGATGTTCTGCACCGTGTGCGGATGACATCTAAGACCTGCACGCGTTGTCCTGTGTAGGATAGATATCTCAGCGAGTGTTTTACTATTAATGTAAATGGCCATGTAGATCTCAAATCATACGTACTAGTTACTTCTTTGTATTTGGTTCCAAATATTTAAGAATTTAAAAAGCTATTTTAAAGGTTATTTTCGAATATTTCAAGCATAGTTTATATAAAATTCATATCTTCAGTCCAAAGTATGTTGAGTTCTGTGTCAAAACACGCTTATGAAAAACGATCTTTTTTATTTCAGTGTGGTTCTTCCAGCATGGTTCAATAATGTTCTGTCTAACCTGGCCAGTTACTTGGATGAAGAAGGACTACAGAATGTAAGTAATAACAACATACTGTACTGATTACTTTTTAACTTGTTGACTACAAGTATATATAGGAGCTCCCAAAATTCAAGGATAAGCGTGCACCAGAAAGTGAACTTGCTGATGGCTACTCGAGAGAAAGAAGAATGTCTCTCTATTTTTTTAATTCTTCGATATTCGATATAACAGATCTTTCGTCTGGTGTCCGCTTATTCTTGAATTTTGAGATACAAAAATGTTACCTTCTTAATTTTTTCTGATTATTTGGAAAATATTAAACAATATAATAATCTAAATACTCAATAACATCAGTATCAGAATAAACGGGATATTTACCATGTTTCACTATTTTGAGCTTCCGATATTTCGGCGCTGTTGCAAGCACCATGATCACGGAGGAACTGGAGTAGTGGCGGTGAAATTTTCCGTTTATTCTGATACTGATGTCAGTGACCATGATAGTTTAAATACTCAATAAAATATTAATAACATTTTAATTCTTTAATTCACCTTATTTCTTGAGTAGTCTTTTACGTTTTGCTTATTTTTAAAGTTTTCATGTATTCCAATTAATTATCTTCCAGATGGAGAATTGGTTGAACTCTAACAGGGAATCGGTTCCTGAGTACAACACAGGGATGAGCGCTATAAATTCAGCGAGGGCCAACATGAAGTGGGGTACAGATAATGCTGAGGCAATTCTCAAAGCAGCAAGAGGTTCAGCTGCTATCATTCTACCTACTACCATGGTTATATTGGCCGCTCTGCTCTCCTTGCTTTTAAAATAGTCTAGTTTAGCTTTTATATTAAATTAAATAATAAATATATTTATAGAATAAAATATTAAAAATTAAACTTGTGTTTATTTCAATTCTGCCCTTATTTTTTATAGTTCTATTATTATTATTTTTTTTTATACCACTTAGTTGGCAGACAAGCACACGGCCCACCTGATGGGAAGCGGTTACCGTGGCCTATGGACGTATGCAACACCAGGAGTGTCACACTCGCGCTGCCGACCATGAAGAAACCTTCTGATGCCCCTCTTGAAGAACCCCATATTGTAGGTGCTTGAGAAAACCGCAGCAGGGAGGTCATTCCACAGCTTGAGTGTGCGTGGGATGAAGTTTCTTTCATACCGCACAGTGCGCACCGTCTCAGGTCGCAATGTGTGAAGATGAATTCCCTGCCTATGGCGAGAGGTGCGATGATAGAATGTAGCTACGGGCATCATGTCAAAAAATTCATCTGAGCACAAACCATTGTATAGGCGGTAGAACACACACAGTGAGGCAAAATCCCTCCTAAGGATAAGAGGTAGGAACCTCTTATCCTTATTACTCACAGGTAGTGAGTATGGGTAGGACCCATACTCACTACCTGTGAGTATGGGATTGTCAACCAGCCTCAATGCCCGTCTTTGCACTGAGTCGAAGGGGTCAAGCTGGCATGCAGGTGCTCCAGCAAAAAGGTGACAGCAGTACTCCATGTGAGGCCGAACCTGTGCTTTATAAAGAAGGAGTTGCTGCCCCGCAGTGAAGTACTGCTTCGCCCTGTTAAGCACTCCGAGTTTTCTTGATGCCAACTTAACCTTGTCCCGCAAATGACTTCGGTATTGGACGTCACTGGAGATATCGACACCAAGGGTCCCGATACTCGAGGAGATGGTAAGCGGTGTGCCCAGGAATTGCGGCGCTACAATGAATGGGGTTTTCTTAGCGGTGAATACACATACTTGTGTCTTAGTGGGGTTGAATTGGACTAGGTTTAGTCGTCCCCAATCGGATACTCCAGAGAGTAGTCTCAATTTCAGACACAAGTTGTTCGCGACTCTTCTCCACCTCGGACTGAGGGATATTTGCACGGCCCGTGTAATACGTGTCCCCGGTACTGTCGTCCGCATAACAATGAATGGAGCCATCAGACAGCATGTCATTGATATGCAGCAGAAACAGCGTCGGAGACAACACGGAGCCTTGTGGAACACCAGCGTTTATGTTCATGCGGTCCGAGCAGCTGCCGTCGACGACGGCTTGGATGCTTCTGTTGGACAAAAAGCTGGAAATCCATTCGCACAGTCCCTCGGGGAGTCCATAATATGGCAACTTCGCAAGAAGACCTTTGTGCCAGACCCGATCGAAGGCCTTCGCTATATCGAGGCGGACCGCTAGTGCCTCACCCCGACTCTCGATGGCCTGCGCCCACCGGTTTGTGAGATACACAAGAAGGTCACCGGTAGAGCGACGGTGGCGAAAGCCGTACTGTCGATCGCTCAGTAGATCGTTTTCCTCAAGTTATCTCAGGAGTCGTGTATTAATAACACGCTCCATTACCTTCGAGAGAAGGGAGGTGATAGCGATAGGCCTGTAATTGGTCGGATCTGTCCTGTCACCTTTCTTAGGTACAGGGTGCACGAATGCGGTCTTCCACGAGGTTGGGACCCGCCTTGCGGAGTATGAGAGTGCGAAAAGACGTCTAAGTACAGGGCACAGCTCGGGGGCGCAGTGTTTAAGCACCATCGCCGGTATACCGTCCGGCCCACTCGACTTCCGAACATCTAGGGACTTAAGCTCACGCCGGACCGCCCGTTGCGTGATTTTAACTTCAGTCATGGAAGCACCACAGCTGGGAATTATGGGTGGTTCGACGTTCCCGTCGTTCATACTCGAGTTTGACGCAAAGAGATTACCCAACAGATCGGCTTTCTCCTTAGCGCCATGGGCCAGACTATCATCGGATTTTTGCAGCGGTGGAAGGCAAGACTGGCAGAAGTTTCCCTCGGCAGCTTTGGCGAGCGACCAAAATGCTCGACTGCCAGATGGGTAGCGCGCAAGCCGCTCGCCAATTCTGCCGATGAACTCAAACTTAGCCCTGGCCGTAGCTTTTTTACTAGACCTCGAGGCGGCATTCAACTTTCGCTTCACTTCAGTGATATTTGGATTTTTATTAGCAAGAGCCGTGGTCCAAGCCCTGTATGCAGATTGCTTGTGGTCTCTTGCTTCTCTGCAGGGCCTGTTAAACCAAGGGCGTTTGCTCTCTCCTGTTGCGATCCAGTGGTTCGAAATATAGCATTCCATACCCGCTAGGATCGCATCAGCTACTGCTGTTGCACAGGAGCTGGGATCATTTGAAGTGAAGCAAAGCCGCCACCGCGGGTACGACGCGAAGAATTCTTGCAGTCCATCCCAGTCTGCCGACTTGTAGTGCCAGACATGCCGCCATTGAGGTGGCCGCGGTGGTTCAGGCCGCGTGAGAGTCACTTGCGCCCGAACGAGGCTGTGGTCCGAAGTATTAAGTGGTGCTTCCACAGTTAGGTACTGAGAATTCGTCCGGGCGTGAAGTCAGCAGAAGGTCCAGTATAGAGCTTCTATGGGTCTCTATTTCTGGTGTTCTAGTAATAGAATGTACCAGTTGAGAGAATCCGTAGGTCAGAGCAAAGTCATGAGCAGCCCTTCCCGCAAAATCAGTTCTAGGAGACCCCAGCCACTCTACGTGGTGAGCGTTGAAGTCCCCCAAGAATACTAAATCCGCGATAGGGTATTGCTCAATTACCTTGTACGCAGACCGCTGCAGATGCTCAAACGATTGAGCTGTACCCAAGTCACCGCTATGAGACCTGTAGAGGCACGCAAAGATACGGGTGTGGCCACCGTGATCTGTACGTACCCAAAGAGTTGACAGGTCCCTGTCTTCAAGGCCTTGAAGACGGCGGCAGCAAATATCATCCCGGACGTACAAGCATACCCCGGCGCGACTCAGGAAGTTATGCTCGAGTTTGTACCCGGGGTACATTAAGTAGGCTGTATCGGCTGGGCATGATATTTGCGTCTCCGTCAGAAAAAACAAGGTGGGTCTGCGCGGTCTCTAAATGGAGATGGACCGCGTTGAGGTTGGTGTGTAGGCCCCTGATGTTACAGAAATCCACATGTACTGTGGACGATGGTGCCGCTGTGGTAACGTTTTTCTTCTTGTTTTTTCCTTTCATGACCTATGTGGGGGGTGGGGGGAGGAAGGTATAGAGAGTATCTGTGCTCCCAGTGCAGAAGACAAAGCTAGGCTTCGTACCACCATTGACAAGCTGGGGTTGTGTGAGTGGCTGGCGCGGCGGGCGGAAGGGCCCCCGGTCCCCTCCCAAATACTGTAGCCGAGTCCACTCCGGTTTCCTCCTCCGGCACGACTACAGCATCGGGCACTTTACACAGGCTGCTGGTTCAGCCTCCTGGGGCGGAGATTAAGTGATTCCCAGGTTCGGGAACCGTACAACCTGCGGGCGGCCAGCGGATAACCGTTTCACCGGGTCTCCCTGACCGCCGCGCCAACATTTCACGCCCCTACAAGTCAGTGGTGTCAATTTCAGCCTACGGTCTATCCACTGACAGCACAAAATCTCCCCAGTGAGCTCTGGCTACCCTACTCACCACCAGGAACACAACACAAGGTTATTATAACCGCGGTATTCTGTAGGGCGGAGGTACTTCCCCAGACGGACTGCTCAATTTGAGACGGGAGATACCGTCGTGTCCTACCTCCTTAACAATATATAATATTTATTTTTAACTTTTTTCTTATCTCAATTGGGTAAAATAAACATAGTTTCAAATATTTCAATCAGTAAGATCATGTTTATAATCTGTGTTTATACCTAGGATAACTAAGCCAGACAAGTCTTCAATGTTCAATCATATTTACAGCACATTATTTTTATCTGCCATTGTTTCCATAAGAACAAATTTTAATGATTTGACTACATACTGTAAATATACATTATTTCTAAGAAAATATATCGCAAAGACGGATATAATTACACGTTATGTATAAGCTAATATCAATATTGGTTTTAAAATGTAAAATGCTGCAGTGTTATACAATATTAATAGTTATGATTTTGACAGGCTATGTGTGTGTGTATGTAGGTTCATTTGTTCCCTCATAGCTCCTCAAGCACTTATCAAAACTGGACAAATAAGGTATCGTTAGAAGCATCTTAGTCGACCGCTGGTTATAGGCTATATAACGTATCACTGAATCTAATGTGGCGCCCTCTAGCGGTCATATAGTACTATGTTAAAAAATAAATTTGAGATAAATATGTCGTATTTGGTATCAACTGAAAGAACTTAATTAGCACATTTCAAATATGTATAAATAATATCTATTATTTTCCTCTAAATAAAATAAATAAAATAATAGGTTTAAAAATAAAACCCGACTACTGAAAAAGTATTAAACAAGAAAGTATCGTGGTCGTTTGCCACTTAGTCTAACAAAACAATACATTGTAGTGAAAAGTGGCATATGACTACGTCTATCCTAGATCCTAGATCCTAGTGGTTTGGGTAATGGACTGCTGAGACGAGGTCTCGGGTTCGATCCCAGGTTTCACCATGGCACACACCAATGACTTTTCGATGCTTTTCGAAGTTATGTGTGTATTTATCGCAGGTTTATAAGTGCCCGGTTAATGGCAATAGGCTCGCCACCTATTACATTGGGACCAAAACATAAACTGGCGAAATGTGGGTGCTAGCACCTCTGCCTACCCCTTCGGGGATATAGGCGTGAGTTTATGTTATGTTATGTTATGTTATCCTAGATATTTAGGTTTTAGTTTTATTACGCCGAGTTTTTGTGGTCAATACTGTCTATAGACTGTATATCGGCTTTGTCTGAAAGAAATTCTTAATTTTTTGAATAGAAATTTAGATTTAAATTTATGAAATTTCGCGTGTGTTTGAATAGGTTCCTGGATATAGGTACTCGTATTTAAACTATCATGGTCATTCACATAAGTATTAAAGCAATTGGGATATTTACTATGTTGCATGGTAGTTCTGAGTTTTCGATATTTCGGCGCTGTTGCACGCACCATGATCTCGAAGGAACTGGAGTATTGTGGGTACACAGTGAAAAAGATTTTAGGATTATATACATCGATCTACCCCCTTTGAACTCAGAACAATACAACATGGTGAATATCCCAATAGCTATAATACTAAGGTTCCCGGATAGTTGATAAGTGGATCCCAATAGGTTGGTAGTGCTGCTATTTAATTGGGTTTTTTTTTTATACAATCATGACATGATAGCGAGTTTGTTTCGTGTATTTATGTTTTATTTATTTTGTATGTGATAAATAAAGTTCTAATAAATAAAAAAAAAACAAAAATTTATACTTTTATACAATAGGTACAGATACAGATGTCAGATTACAATGACTTATAATTCTACAAGGTATACAACATTTTAAATCTGAAGTCCACTTACATCTGTACACAGCATTTCAGTTGACTTCAGTGCCATTAACTTGCCAACTCATCTACTTAGCCATCAATAAGACACAATGAATGAAGAATGAAGAATGTATTCTATACAGTAACAAAATAAAATAAAACAAAGACGTTATTCCGGTTGCAAATCATCGCAACGCAAAATCCTTTTAAATTCTAATAAAGTATTGTGAAAAATATCAACACGAGAGCACAAAGAATTATAATATCTGCACATTCTAGCGAGCGGACCATTCTGGGATACATTGTTGTTACTTGCCGGTATGGTGAAAAGTTGTGGGACATGCACAGAACGTGTCGGTACCTTAATGTCTAATCTGCTCAACAGATAACTGTCAAATGAACCATTTGCCATTCTGTGCAGAACGCACAGGTCACTCATCTACCTCCTCCTCTCAAGACTCACCATCTGAAAGTGATCAAGACGCTGCTCATACAGGTTTATTTTACGCCTGAGACCATATTTTGAACATAGAGATATAACAAACCGTCTTTGTATGGACTCTAGTCGGTCAGTATGTGTTTTGTACATAGGGACCCATACAGCTGAGCAGTACTCGACTATGGTTCTTACGAGGGAATTGTATAATACAATCAAAGACTCGGATTGTCTGAATGGTCGGGAGATTCTGATGATGAAAGACAACATACGGTTGGCTCTGCTACAGATATGATCGTAGTGAAGTCTAAATGACATCTCAGAATCGTATACTACTCCCAAGTCGCGAATAACATTAACTCTATCTAGGAGATCACCCTGAACATTATAATTATACTTGATAGGAGTTATACTTTTGGTAAACGTAATAACCTGACACTTTTTAATATTCAGAGCCATAGAATTTTCATCACACCAATCAGAAATGGTATTGATATCAGATTGAAGGGCCTCACAATCTCGGTCATCCGTTATACGTCTGAATACTTTAATATCATCCGCATATGCCAGACATTCACTTCTAATTTTGCACAGCAAATCATTCACAAATAGCAAAAACAATAAAGGACCCAGATTTGACCCCTGGGGCACCCCCGATGTTGCTAAAAATGGTATAGATTCATACCCACTAAGTGCAACGAGTTGTGTGCGGTTCAATAAGTAAGAGGTTAACCATCTGTGCAAATTCCCATGTATTCCCACATGCTGAGCTTTAGCAAGTAACATAAAATGATCCACTCGATCGAATGCCTTGGAAAAATCGGTATATACAGAGTCCACCTGCTTTTTATCATTGAATGCTGTACATAGATAAGTAGTATACGATAATAAATTAGAGTTGGTTGACCTTCCAGTTACAAATCCATGTTGTCGTGGGCTCAATACATGCCTGAGGTGGTTATACATATGGGCATAGACGAAGCCCTCAAATATCTTGGCAAATAGGTTTAGAATACAGATAGGTCTGTAGTTCAAAACATCACCCTTGTCCCCAGATTTATATACTGGTGTGACTCTGGCTATCTTTCACATGCTGGGAAATACGCCCTCTTGCAATGATTTCTCGAATATGATTAATAGTGGCGTAACTAGCGCTGTTGCACAAAAACGAACAAAAATAGGCGGGATTCCATAAAAACCACCACTCTTAGAGAGATCAAAACTTTGTAACTTTTTTAACAATTCTTCTAGAGTAATTTGTAAACTACCAATGGAGTAGTTCGATGACGGAAAGTTAGGACAGTAATTGTTTTGAGTACTAGAAGTGTAAATTGATGAGAAATGACTCGCAAACAGGTTTACAATTACCCTTAGTGCCAATTTTGTCCTGATAACACATCTGACTAGGGATATTGTTGGTGATACACTTAGATTTTGTATAACGCCAAAAAGCTTTTATGTTGAGTTTGATGTCATCTTCAATTCGCTCTATGTAAGTTCTGAAACACCGATCACTAACCTCCTTGGCTCTAGTTCTGAGCATGGAAAACTCATCATTATCCCTGGGGTTATTATATCGCTTAAATCTAGTGTGAGCTTTATTTTTAGATGAAAGCAAGTTAATCAGACCTTTGGAGAACCATATAGGATATTTATTATTGAGCCCATTTGACTTTGGAGTATATTTTTCTATGATTGAATGTATGTTGTTGTAAAATAATAAAACAAATTCCTCACATCTCATATTCTGTGCATATCCTGCCCAATCTATCTTCATTATTTCATTTTTACAGCTTTCATAATCCGTCTTAAGAAAACATAGTTTTTTAAGCGAACTGTTTTGAATCAATATAGAGGGAGTGGTCTGAAGTACAATTTTTTTTTTATATAGGACACGTCAATTGGACTTCGCCTTGCCTGATGGTAAGCTGAAGGCAAAGTCCCAGAAAAGAGGGTCACCATTACTTACACATACCGTGTGACAATGGTGACACTCAGCTTGACGGCCTTATCATATGCTTTTTCACGCCCCGCTTAAAGGACCCGGGACTGTAGGAAGAAGGAAACACGTGAGCTGGTAATGAATTCCAGGCCTTAATGATGCGACAGAGGAAAGAGTCTCCGAACCGCTTGGTTCTTAATCGGATGTTTTGCACCGTGTGCGGATGACATCTAAGACCTGCACGCGTTGTCCTGTGTAGGAAAAGGGAGGGTGGGACTAATTGGAAGAGCTCATTATAACACTCCCCATGGTACAGACGGTAAAATACAGCCATGGACGCAACATCTCTACGCAGCTGTAAAGGTTCTAGGGTGTTCGTGATCTCGGGATTCCCAATGATGCGGACCGCACGTCGCTGCAACCTGTCGAGAGCATCTAGTAAGTACTTTGCTGAACCATCCCAGAGATGCGAGCAGTACTCCACACAGGAGCGAATTTGTTTCTTGTATAGAAGACACCGCTGCTCCGGCGTGAAAAATCGTCTCACTCTGTTCAGGACTCCGAGTTTTCGTGAGGCTGTTTTGATGATGCTTTCGATGTAGTTTTTGTTATTCAGGTTGCAGCGAACATCCATACCTAGGATATTGAGATTGTCCTGCAGTGGCAGTGGCGTGCTCTGAAGAGTGGGGAGGGGAAGGAAAGAAGATACTTTTGCTGTAAACGCACATGCCTGCGTCTTCTTGGCATTGAACTCAACCAGGTTCTCAGAGCCCCATTGAGAAATGTGATTCGTGATGTAGATAATTTTGAATGTCGGATGGTTATCATCCAAACGACTTATGGGCGGAGTTGGCGCAATAGTAAGTAAGTCTGGGCAGTCAGTAATAATTAGATCTAATATTCGGTCTTTATAGTTTTTATTATAATTTAGTTGTCGCAATGTAGTGTGATCAAACAGGCTATATAAAGCTTCAGATTTTTCACAATAATGGTTAAGAGGACAGCCGGTTTCAGCTGACCAGTGTATATGAGGCAGATTGAAATCGCCCACTATACATGTCCTGTGATTAGGTGCATTTTCAACTATGCGACGGCATTTCTTAAAATCACAAGTTGCATGCACCGCCAGATATCCAGGCAGATAAGCAACACATAGATTCACGGTAAGATCCCCGCTCAGTGTAATTTGTACCCATAGATCTTCTACGTGGTCTGATTGCCAGTCACGTCTCATCAATAGTTTGAGTTTTTTAGAATAAGCAATTAATATACCCCCCCCCCCCATGATCCTTTTTATAACGACGGAGAAATGCAGAATCACGAGCCCTGCGTATCACGCAATATCTGTCATCAAACAGCTCAGAGGACAATACATCAGAATCAAGCCAAGTCTCACATATACATATTATATCAAAGTTGTTACACAAAACACTATTGTAAATATCTAAAGTTTTGCTCTTCATACCTCTAATGTTTTGATAATAAATAGAAAGAGACATTTTAGCTATTAACTGTTAGTACATCACTATTATATTACCCGATGTGGGTGCTTAAGAATTACTAATGGTATTAACATATTAGAGCAAGACTATCGTTATTTTTAATCAGTACGAACCTAGAATCAATGGTTTTTCTAACGTATATACGTCCGTTTTTTACCCACGTGAATTTATATCCGAGTTCTTTCGCTTTTTTACGAGCTGCGGAATGCAGAGACCAGTTGCATGGCGATAAATGTTCACTTACATAAACTGGTTTTTTTTCACCTGAAATTCCCAGCAGTGCCGTATTCAGTTTGTCACCAGGGTTTAATTTATTGTATCTATGTACAGCAGAATAAAAACCATCGCGATCCTCCATACTTCTGAATTTAATAATAATGGTACGAGGCAGTTTGCTTTCCTTATTCAACCTGGCAACTCTTGTGCACTTTACTATTTCATCTTCCCGCAAATCATGACCTATTACCCGGGAACATTGCTTCAGAAGATTAGGTAAGCTTTCGTTATGGAATTCAGGTACACCTTGCATCTCCAAGTTTTTTCAAATTGATTCCTAGTGAATCCCCCGGTTATGCTGTACGAAAGTACAATGCAGTATGTAGTCAGTCATCTGTATTATGATAATATGTCCATTAATTACAACGTGCCCAATGATGTATGTATTATAAATACAAATAAATAATATAGATAATTTATGAAGAAACATGGCGTCTTTCAAAAATGATGCAAGCAAAATTATAACTACTCACTTCTTCTTCGTGTCAATTGCAAAATTTAAAAAAAATAGAAGCTAAATGCGCCCAGCCCAAAATTCGGCGACATTGACCGCACCTTCTGTCGCTCCATTTAGGTCATCATTTGTGCAGGCGTATGGACGGACGACCTGAAGAAGGTGGCTGGGACAGACTGGATGCGGAAGGCAGAGGATCGGAAAAAATGGCGCACGCACAATGGGAAGAGGCCTATGTTCAGCAGTGGACAGCGGGGGGCTAATTGATTGATTGATGGGCTTGACTTGAAATTACTTGAATTATATATAACCGCGGTAGCCTAGTGGTATGGGTAATAGACTGCTGAGACGAGGTCTCGGGTTCGATCCCAGGTTTTACCATGGCACATACCAATAACTTTTCGAAGTCATGTGTGTATTTATCGCAGGTATATAAGTGCCCGGTTATTGGCAATAGGCTTGCCACCTGTTACATTGGGACCTAAACATAATGCTAGCACCTCTGCCTACCCCTTCGGGGATATAGTAGTGAGGTTATAATATGTTATATATATTATATCATTATTTATATCAATTAATTTTGCACTGCCTCATCTCTGATTCTGACGAGGGTCATAATTTTATCGTCGTCATTTTCAACAACAGACAACATATTTATAGTTTATAATATATCATTGATTGTGCCTAGTTCCTGTAAACGAGTAAAGATAATTTAGTATAGTATATGTGACAACTTTTATAGCACACTATAAGGTAAACTATAAATTCTAGTTCCAGTCTTGTGTACATTCATTTAGTTTCAATTCTAAATGTGTAAAGAAATAACGTAGGTTAGTGCGTTTTCTGTTTCATTTTAATAATGCATTTTTGAGATTATGGAGAAAACAGATGCTGCCTTAATAAGCAAGTAAAAACATTAAAAATTAAAAAATATTTCTCAGTATAAATATATACATATAATAAAATCAAAAAAATAATATCACATTATTATGTCTGTAAATACTGTATACTTTGTTTCAGACATGAGTCGCCAGTGTTTGGTTTTAGTGCTAATAATATACATCGTATCAATTGTAGCATCAGACACTAAATATCGATTGAACACGCCTATTGTACCATCAGATTACCATTTACTCATCACTCCGTACTTCGACACCAATGATGAGAAAGCATTTACCTTTAATGGTGAAGTCACCATCAATTTTACAACAACTGCAAACACCAACCAGATTAAACTGCATTCGAT
The DNA here is from genome assembly GCA_963662185.1 of Eilema griseolum. Taxonomy (NCBI): domain Eukaryota; kingdom Metazoa; phylum Arthropoda; class Insecta; order Lepidoptera; family Erebidae; genus Eilema; species Eilema griseolum. The sequence continues at coordinate 24,725,193 of OY759238.1, forward strand.
GGATTTAAACTTTACTGCAACAAATATTACTGTATCAAATATTAGCACCTCTGATATTATTGAACTAAATGACACGAGACCTTTAGAATTTAATAGTAATTATTCGTTTGCTTATATAAATGTAAAAAACGAGTTAACACCTAATGTTCAGTATGCAGTTAAAATTCTGTATTCTGCATCGCTTAAAGAAAATAAGCACGGATTTTACAAATGTCATTATTTGGAAAATGGAGTAAAAAAGTAAGTAGTATAATTATATTTATAACATTAATGCTACACACGTTTGACTTCTAAAATAAATTTTAAATGACACTTTTTAGATCATGAAATTCAATAACTATTTTTTTTAATAAATATAGGATTCTAACAAGTTCTTAGCTTAGATAGAAGGTAGTTATAACAAAAAGGATAGTAGTAGTCCAACTGTAAGTTGATAATATACATATTGGACAGAAGACTAAATATTTTATTTTTATTTTCTTTTTAAAATGGAAGGGGATTGGGCTATGGATTAGTGACGTCATTTATTTTTTCAGCGGCCACAAAAATAGCATTCTATATTTTTATTGCATCAATCGATAGAGTTAATCATAAGGCTTAAATCTCTCTAACAAAATAAACTAATGAAAATCCGTGAAATGGATGATTTAGATTTAGGTAAGTTGGTTCGACCAACGATGTGGCATTTTCGGAAAAGATTGAATTAAGTTTTGTTTCTTTTTATAAATAAAGTAATGTTTCTTTGAAGAGAAATTGGGCATCTTCAGAATTTAAAGAACGCTGCCTCCAGGACTCTCGCAAAATTCTACCCTGTATAGCTAAGTCCAGATATGGCTTAGAGTTTTGTTCATAGTAACTTTTAGTCACTTTATACTGCACTTTCATATCATTCTATTCTAATTAATGACTGCTCAATTCAAAACTACGCCAATTTTAATAATTTCACTTTACGTCTAATTGTAAAACAGTTTGTTGACCTTCGTGCTGTTATTTTGTATGATACCAAAACCATTGTCATTTTACAGACACTATACAAAGTTATATTAAAATTTATACTTTTTTTTATAGAACTTAGGTGGCAGACAAGCACACGGCCCACTTGATGGAAAGTGGTTACCATGACTTATGAACGTGTGTAACACCAGTGGAGTCACATCCGTGCTGCCAACCCTGTAAGATCAGAGATTTTGTGCCGTCAGTGTAGAGGAGAAAGCAGGACAACCCTTTGGTCGTCCCACTGACAGCACAAAAACTCTCCAGTGAGCTCTGGTTACCCTACTCACCGCCGGGAACACAACACGAAGTTATTATAACCGCGGTATTCTGTAGGGCGGAGGTACTTCCCCAGTCGGATTGCTCAATTGGGCGGAAATACCGCCGTGTCCTACCTCCTTTAGTTCAAAATAAAATGAAAAGAGTGCATAACATCTTTTATCTCTTGACATGATGCCATTTAATTTAAGACAATTTAACTGCCAAGACTGTAAAGTCCAAAATCAAATAATATGTTTTACAGTGTGAGTAGAACGATAGTGGCTTTATTATGACAATAATAGCTGAAGAAATTCAATGTTTTACTCAAATCTTGAGTTTGAACTTAAACGAAGGTTGAAAATTATTTTTGGTTGCTGTACAATTTTTATCTATGTAATTTAACTGTTTTAGATGGATGGCAGCAACTGACTTGGAGCCAACATATACAAGATCAGTATTTCCATGTTTCGATGAACCTAAACTGAAAGCCATATTCACAATACAAATTGATCGACCATCGAACTATAAAAGTTCCCTCTCGAACACTAAGATGCTAACTTCAGAAGATTTGTAAGTAATATATTTCGCAGCTTTACATGTGTAGCTACTACTTTATATAAGCGTGCTCACCTTTATGAGCATCCTACTTTTATCTCGATGAGCATAATTTTATTCTGGTTTGAGCATTGGTTTATAAGATTATTATTATTTGTAGAGTATTATTTGTACCGGTGATCGATGGCACTTGGTGGAACTTGCTGCACATATTGAATAAGACACTAGCACTTTGACGGTCTCTGTAGCGTAGCGGGAGAACATTGGAATACTACGCAGGAAGTGCGGGTTCGATTCTCGCTTAGTGGAACTTTTTGTATACTTGAATAAAGTATATTTGCATTGTTCTGGGTGTTTCTATGTATGATATGTATGTATTTACAAAAAAAAACTATCTGTGTAATCTATCCGCATTCTAGATTCCTTAACATAAGCCAGTTAAGCTATAGATCTAGATAGAGTGGTGTAAAAATATTGTGTTATTAATGGGTATTATTAATGGGGTGTTATTAATGGGTATTTATTATTTTTTTCCACAACATTTTATTTTTAATCCTGACCGGTTTCGCCTCACGGCATTCTCAAAAGTTACTAAACTTTTTAATTATTTTATGTTAAACGAACAAAATTATTTTTTTCTCGTTGTAAATAGGCCACGGTAACCACTTTTCATCAGGTGGGCCTTGTGGTGGTCTGCCACCTAAGTGGTATAACAAAAATATATATACCCTATAAATTTATCTAATTTTAGCGCTAACAACAAGATTTAATTACATTTATACCCATGATAAAATATTAAAGTTAAACCCATGTTTTAGGGGCAATGGCTATATCAGGGATACTTTTTGCCCAACTCCACTAATGTCTACATACTTAGTTGCTTTCGTAGTCTCTGAAATGGAGCCAGGTGAATACAGGAATGGATCTCAAGAATTCGGCATCTATGCAAGACCTGCAGCAAAGAATCGGACATCATATGCATTTCATCTTGGTAGAAAACTCGTGGATGTACTAGGCACTTACTTTGGTATCGACTACTACTCTATGAATAAAAATTTAAAACTGGATCTTGTTGCTGTACCAAATTTTCCTTCAGTCGCTATGGAAAATTGGGGTCTTATTATGTTCAGGTAATAATTAATATCACACGAGTGAATTTATTTAAGATGGGAACACATTAATAAATTAAAATGTATATATAAATATTGAAACTAAACATAAGATTGTTAGATAGGATTTCAAAAGTAAATAAAGAGGAATAATAATAAAGACGCATAGTGAGAAAGTTCTTCAGCCTGGAGTCCTAACCACCGGTAGCTTGGTTCCTGTACCCGATACTGATGGAGCACAATTTTTTATATATTTATAGGTGTATTGAAAACGTAATTCATAAGTATTTTTAAATTTATAATAAAATATTCTTGGAGGGCCACAGGGACCAGGAGAACCAATAAAAAAGCTTAAATCAACTATTGTTCATTTCCTGAGCCACAATTTTTCTCAGGGGTGAGTTTTCAGATGCGAAAATGTCAGTGTCTTGTACTGCTGCCGCCGAAGAGCAAGCTAGCCACTTATCTGAAGAGGTAGACGGCTACTGGTGCTCCCGTAAAAGCCACGATTCTGTCCTCGAGCTTGGCTTCTTCTTCGGTTCCAACTAGGGAACGATCTCTTGTTCCTCCTCAGCGGCCAGGTGTGGTGACGTCTTTAGTCTGGATAAAGGACCCGATACTCGGGTCCGTACAATACCAAGCGTCTCGAACAACAGATAATTGTTTCTCGCGTTCTTTATTTAGTCATTGGGCAGGAGTAGGGTAGACACAAATAATAAATAACATTACAGACAGCATTTACAACATTTTAATTACTGGTACCCGAAAGCGTAGACGACACAGACTGACGTCACAGAAACTCTGCGCTTACAGGGTCCGCAGCGCGAGTGTGGCTCCTCTATTGTTACACACGTCCATAGGCCACGGTAACCACTTTCCATCAGGTGGGCCGTGCGCTTGTCTGCCACCTAAGTGATATAAAAAAAAACAGATGTAATAACAAAAACAAGTAGACAATATTTTAGCGCAACCTTGTAATTAGAAGGAAGCTTACGCACTATGTGCACAGAATATAGTTAGGTGTTTTATGCTTGCGGTTACTTTTGAGCTGTTACTATTATGTGTTTTTGGTTCCTACTGAGTAGTATTACTATTGAATAATATTTCTAGAGAAAGATCGTTGCTGTATGATCCCGCAACATCAGGACCTGACTATCGAACAAGAGTTGCCCAGATAGTGGCCCACGAGATTTCGCACATGTGGTTTGGTGACCTCGTGACCTGCCATTGGTGGAGTGATACTTGGCTTCAAGAAGGATTTGCCCAGTATTTTGAAAACTACATATTAAGTTTTGTAAGTAATAAGCATTTGTGTTTAATTAAACTGATTTCAATGGTTTATTTTAAGTCCAAATGTTAGCCAGACAACTTCTTTAATCACTAGAGATTAATTATAGTTTTACACGAATTGATATTCTTTAAAGCTTAATGCAATTTTATAAAATTATAAAATGATAAGTTATCTTTACATTGCTTCTGATGATTTGCTAATGACTTATAATAATGTCAATCACCCTGATGTAGTCGAAAATGGTTTTAAAGCAACTTCATGATTTTAAATTTTAAGTTCCATATAAATTTGAATCAAAATACGTACAGATTGAACCAGAACTGGGTTCAGCCAATCTGCTGGTAACCGAATCCGTCTACGGGGCCTACGCTATCGACGGGTGGAAATATTCGGTGCCAATATCCAACAATGATGTCAATTCTCCAGATGAAATCAGCGGCCATTTTGAAACTATAACATATTATAAAGCAAGCTCCGTGATAAGAATGATTCACCATTTGATCGAGGATGACGCTTTCAAACTTGGACTTCATACTTATTTATCGAACAAGTAAGTAATCATATCGATTAAGATAGAAAACAATTAATTGGTACAGATGGAATTCAAACCCGTGACATTAATCTATTTGAATAGTTAGCATAATAAATACTTTAAAATTTCATTCAAAAATAAGTAATCGTTTTCAGAATATCAAAAGGATTTTGGAGTGTTAACTATATCTGTTATAACTATTTTAATATCAATATGGCTATAAATTACTGTTTTTTAAAAACAAAAAATGAACAATATTTTAGACTAGAAGACTAAGATTAAGTTTCTTAGTCTTGCTTTTTAAACTCCAGTTTGTAATATGAAATAGTATACAGTCATCATGTCACTTCAAATAGATAAAGTACCTACGTAAAAAACATAAGATTAAAGTTAATCAAATTAGAATAGGTCTGTCAATATGTCATACTGTTTCCTGTAGCTTATCGACTTTTTTTATTGCTTTGTAGCGTGCGCAAAAGGGGTAAAAATGCACTTGTTACTTATATAGTAATGAAGTAACTAAGGTAAAACTTGTAGCACATAAGCAAAAAATACAGTATGCTTAAAATCAAATGACACGTTGTACTTTCCCCATCAATCTAGCCTGTTCCCGATGAAGGGATTTGAATCGAAATTTCTATATATAGACTTCAGTGCGCACAAAATTGAGACGTCAATTCTTGTGTCATCTAGCCCATAAAGACCTTCAGACAGTTTTAATTCAGTGAGGTGTACATTCCACTTTAATACTTGTATGTATGTAAAAACTGAAAACGTAAAAATCATATTCCTATTTTGCTTTCAGTTCTTTTGGTTCCGGAAATCCTAAGCTACTCTACAGTGCATTAGACCATGGTGTATCTACGTTCAATTCATTGAATATTTATCCAAATATTAGTGTTGATGATGTTATGGCTTCCTGGGTTGCACAACCTGGTCATCCAATACTTCATGTTGACGTCAACTATAATACTGATACTCTTACTTTAACTCAAGTAATTATTTTAAATATTGTTCCATCATCATATCTTCCTATTATCATTCCATATTTTTTCAATGTCAGGACACTTATTTTTTTATGTGCGCAAAATCCCCACGGATACCTCTCCACCGGAGCCGGTGAGAGAGGTTATGTCGGACTCGAACCGACCAAAACGCACGCCGCCTGTGGGTCGTTTTGGTTGCCGAAGGTGAGGTTGACAGGCATATCCCTCGCACCCTGGCCGACCCAGGGCCATCTCTCACGATCTGGCCCTCTTCTCGGGTGTGGGGAGTACAGAGTCCCCAACTCGTCCCCGAAAACGGGAAGGCGCGCCAGGCGCGCCGCCGCCGCGGCCTGCTTCTACCAGGGTGACAGGCGGCTCCTCCTGTCACCCTCAGGCCTGCGCTCATGGGGGGTGGAGGTCGTTCATCGACCTCCGACGCCCAAGTTGCCTTCGTACGCGGGCGGCTTGGCTTGCGATCCTTCGTCGCTCCCACTGCCGCTTCCGCCCCACCTCCTCCTTCACGAGCATTACTTGCACGCAGAAAGAGGCGCCGGCCGCCCACGCATCCGCACAGCGGACCATCGCCGCGAGCAAGGTGGAGAGCGTGAGAACCCTCACTCCCGGGGCCGCCACAAGCTCCCGCCTCGGCGTCTCCCACGCCGGACACTTGGTGAGCGTGTGCGGTCCCGAGTCCTCGCTCGCGTCGCAGTGATGGCACTCGGACGTTGTCTCTTTCTCCATCCGACGCAGATACTTCCCGAAGCACCCGTGCTCGGTGATCTCCGCCGTGTGACCTCTCTAGGCGCTCCCCCATGATGGGTCTTACCGCCGCTACTACGGCGCGCCGGCATGTCGGGACACTATTATTTTATATGCTTTTTCTACTTCCCTCTCTTCTCGTGATAACATATATGATTTTTTTTATACAACTTAGGTGGCAGACAAGCACACGGCCCACCTGATGGAAAGTGGTTACCATGACCTATGAACGTGTGTAACACCAGTGAAGTCACATCCGTGCTGCCGACCCTGTAAGAACAAAGATTTTGTGCTGTCAGTGTAGAGGACAAAGCAGAACAAGCCTTTGGTCATCCCACTGACAGCACAACAACTCTCCAGCTGAGCTCTGACTACCCTACTCACCGCCGGGGACACAACACGAAGTTATTATAATCGCGGTATTTTGTAGGTACTTCCCCAGTCGGACTGCTTAATTGGGCGGAAATACCGCCGTGTCCTACCTCCTCTAACATCTAATTTTAACGTTACCTCACTTACTTTTTTAATATTATGTCTGTATGGCTTGAAGTGTTAAAAACCTCTAGATTTCGCTTACTAATTATCTCATATTATAAAGTCTAACCAATTGATCCTATTGATGATCTTTTAGACGGTTAACATTTTATTACTCAATTTTATAAATTTTTGTTTGCAATTAAATATAACACCTAATCAATGTCAATTCTTTTACTCAAGTGAATTTTGATGTCTTTAATTCGGTTTCAGGAACGTTTTTACAAAAATGCCTCTCTGTCTTCAAATGAAATTTATAAAATTCCAATTACTTATACGACAGGGATGTCTCCAAATTTTAATAACACTAAGCCTGCGTTTATTATGAACACAAAAAGATTCGAGTTTACTATAGCTAATATTAGTAAAACCCAACCCTGGGTAATATTTAACATACAGGAGACAGGTAAATTCTTACAGTATTAGACAATAATACTTCATATATATTAAGAACGTCAAAAAAATAATTTCAAATTCGCCGTTGTTTCCTTAGGATTTTACAGAGTTAACTACGACAATCATTCCTGGCATATGATTGCTTTAGCTTTGAAAGGAAGTGACTACAGCACCATTCATCATTTAAATCGGGCTAAGGTAGATAAAATATTTAATTAATGATTATTTTTGGTATATTTTTTCCAATAGGAAATTTGACTTAATTTTATTGAGGTTATCAGAACACAAAAACTTAGCAGAAAATTAAATTATTTTTTACAGATTGTGAATGATCTTTTCGATTTTGTTTTCGCTCATAAAGTACAATTTTCAACTCTACACCAAATGCTTGAGTTCTTGCTCAATTTTATTGTGGTTATCGAAACAATTAGCGGAAAATAAACTTACTTTTTACAGATTGTGAACGATCTTTTCGATTTCTTTTTCGCTCATAAAGTACGATTCTCAATTCTACACCAAATGCTCGAGTTCTTGCTCAATGAAGACGATTACTCAGTTTGGTTCGCTGCTTTAAATGGCTTCAAACGACTAAAAGACGCTTACTTTAGGCGCTATCCTGATGCAAAACCTATTATTGAGGTAGGTATCTTGTACCTATATCTAAATCGAATTTATTAAATTTATTAATAGTATGACCCCGAACTGATATTGTTTTCAGACATACATGCTTCATTTCCTAAATCCCGTCATAGATAGAATCGGATATGAAGAACGAGGGAATATCGATTCTTTTGAAGACTTGAGAAATCGTCAGCAAATATTAGATTTTGCCTGCACGTTAAACCACATTGGATGTATAAACCATACAATTGCTATGTTCAAGGAGTTGAAAGAAAATGCCGTCGAGTAAGTTATTGAAGTGAATATTGACCTTGTTGTATTTATTGTCAATATTAATTACATAGATACGTTACTTTGTGACTTTAAATGTATCTCCTGATGTTTTTATAATAGTTCCTTTGGATAAATGATGGCAGGAGACGAGTGAGAGGACGAATGTTAAAATATTTTTCCTTATATTTATATTACCAGTTACAAAAATCTTACTAATCGATATTTTCTCAGTACTATGAGAACATAAAACTTAGTAACTTAATATTTATATTTTAAGGGTACCTGGAAGTTTGCGTTCAGTAGTCTACTCAACTGGACTGCGCTATGGCACTGCTGACGACTACGATTTCTTATGGAACAGATTAATGAATACCGAAGTTGCAAGTGAAGTTTCAATGATAAAAGATGCTTTGAGTCACACTTGCAATAAAGAAAAACTAAAGAGGTATATGTTCTTTAATGTAATACCTGTAGGATAAGAGACCCAGGTACAGTGAGCCACCAATGCAGTGCATAACAATTTTAATTTATTGCGAGTAGGAGATGTTACCATTGCTTGATCTAAGTCACAGAAGGGTTATATGAATCAGTTTTAGTCACCGTAAAAGTTTAAATAAAAATTTTATTTGGGAGCAATTTCTGTCAGTCCAACCCCGAAAGGAAATTTTACACCAGAACCTCTCGTCTGACAATCAGCAGGTGCTGAATAATGGAATGAATTGATGGAATTTGTGTAAATAGGCCGTATCAAAATTTTCAAAAGACTTATATTAACTGGTAAAGATGTATTTTTTTGTTTTTGTCTGTTAGTTTTGTATTGTATATTGTATAAAGCAGAATAATTAGTTCAGAATTTAAGTAAACCCATTCAATCATGCTTTCAGTTATTTACTTTCGACTACGGTGGAAAACAGTCCCATCAAGACTCATGATCCAACAACACGATGGATGAATGTTTTGGTTAATGATTGCAGTTATTGGTACACTTTGGACCTGATAAAAAGTGACTACTCTATGGTGTCGAAAGTGTTAGTATGAATAATAAGGAAATATTATTATTGGTCATAATTGCAATAGTCTTTATAGTTTATTAATTTACTTTTAGATGTGGACCGTCTGGAGTGACTTTTATTATTGGTCAAGCAGGATACGAAGTACAAACAGAAACTGATGTAAATAAAGTAAGTAACTCGTGTTTTTCTAAATGTTCATTTTCAATCGAAACCGACTGAAGAGGAAGGTAGTGAAGTGTAAGACAGCCTCTGTGGCATGGCGGTAGAGAATGCGAGCAGTATGGGTTCGATCCTCACTTATTGTAAATATTTGTACGCATGACAATAATAATAATAATAATAAATATTCCACGACATTCTACACAACGCTATCTAGACCCATAGTAAGCATAGCTTAACTAGCTTGTGTTATGGGATCTAGAATGCGGATAAACATACTTAGATACTTTTTTTTATAAATACATACATATTATACATAGAAACACCCAGACCAATGCAAATATACATATTCATGCATACAAAATATTTGCACTGAGCGGGAATCGAACCCGCGCCCCCTGCATAGCAGTTGAATGCTCTACCGCTACGCCACGGAGGTCGTCATTATATGGGTACTTGCATTGGTCTGGATGTGCCTCGGAGAGCACGTTAACCTGTTGGTCCCGATTGCCATACGAACATCTATGGCAGTCATTTCAGGTAGTCAGGGTTCAAAAACTAACTACAACACTTCAATATCGGCAAAAGGGTACGTCTTGAGTCATCGAATTCTTACCAATACTACTTATGTCTTAGTATTTTATCTAAAAATATGCATAGTAAACTAAGATATTTCCTAACTAAAATTAAACTCTCTACGCGGGTGTCGTGCGGTCCATGGCCCTGTACGGGTGTCCCGTGTGGGCGGACACCCTGAGTGATCGGCACATGCCCCTGCTGCAGCGTCCGCAGCAGAAGTTGGCGTGCCGCATCATAAGGGGGTACCGCACGATATCCTTCAACACGGCGAGTCTCCTCGCCGGATCGCCACCATGGATCCTGGAAGCGAGATCCCTTTCGGCGCTATACCGGTTCCGAAAGGCGGCGCGCCTCCCCGTTTACCGGGAACGAGTTGGGGACTCTGTAGTCCCCACACACCCGAGAAGAGGGCCAGATCGTGAGAGATGGCCCTGGGTCGGCTGGGGTGCGAGGGATATGCCTGTCAACCTCACCTTCGGCAACCAAAGCGACCCGCAGGCGGCGTGCGTTTTAGTCGGTTCGAGTCCGACATAACCTCTCCCACCGGCTCCGGTGGGGAGAAATAGAATTACGTAAAACTTCAAAGTAATTTCTAAATTGTTTCGAAAAATTTAATAAACTTCTCTAAGGTATCTGAAGGTGTTTTTACAAATAGGTGGCACTAATTTGAACAAAGCTACATTGATGATTAATGATGTCTATTTCTATTAGAGTTTTTTTTCCGCAGTTCGAAGCCTTCTTGGCAGATTGTACTCAATGTACTGAAAACAATAAAAGTAAAGGGAGGAGTGCCTTAAAACTTGCCAGGAAGAAAATGTCTTCGAAAACGCAAATAAACGAAATTTTATCAACACTTGGAAACTTAAATTAATCTAATACAATAAAACATTTAATGTAAGCACATTACTCGAAATTTGTCAATATGTTTAAATGAAGATGTTATTATGCAGCTAAAATAAAAGAAATGAGATATTTTAAAGATTGATCGCGAGTTTGTTTCGTGTATTTATGTTTTAATTATTTTGTATATAATAAAATATTTTAAAGATGAAGAAAATTTAAGAACTAAAATAATTGTCCCATTCATTCATTAAAATATTAAATAATGTATTTAATACCAGTCGTGCCCACTGTCCAGCGCGCTTGGGACAAGGGCATTGCTGTAAGGCTTAGGGAGCAGTTATTGGAGGTTGCTTCGGGAGCCGATATGGCCAGGCTCCGAGCAGTGTCACAGCCGGAATCGGGAGCGTGGTTGCACGCGCTGCCTTCACCTCACCTGGGCACTTTGTTGGATGACAATTCGTTGCGGGTGGCGGTGGCCCTCCGCCTGGGCTGCGGGTTGTGTGAACCCCATAGATGCACCTGCGGTTCCATGGTGGCGAGCGATGGCCATCACGCACTGAGTTGTCGTAGAAGTACGGGTAGGTTTCCGCGCCACCATGCTCTCAACGACATACTTCGGAGAGCCTTTGTGTCGGCGGATATCCCATGCCTATTAGAACCACCTGGCCTCAGCAGATCCGACGGCAAAAGGCCGGACGGTATGACTCTGGTGCCATGGAAAAATGGTAAGTGCCTTCTGTGGGATGCCACGTGTGTCAGCGCGGTTGCGCCCAGTCACCTGAGCCGTACTGTCCGGTCTCCGGCAGCTGCTGCTGAGGACGCAGCGGATAAAAAACGAGAGAAGTATGCGGCGTTGACAGAGCAATATATGTTCGCTCCCTTTGCGGTCGAGACAATGGGTAGTTGGGGTACCGACGCCAAGAATCTGGTGAGCGAATTAGGGCGCAGGTTGAGGGACAAAACCGGTGACTCCCGCTCCGGCTCGTACCTGGGGCAACGGTTGGCCATAGCTGTTCAACGGGGCAATGCCGCCAGTGTCATGGGTACCTTTGCACCAGGTACGATGAGGGGCGGGTTAATAGATTAGACTGTCACTCTGACTGTACAAAAATGTGGACAATATTTTAATTGTATAATGTAATAATTAATTTTTATATATTGGCGTACTCTAATTTCTAAATTATTGTAAATCTAATTTTAAGTGAACTTTATGTTACTATATACTTAAAGTAATATGATTATCTATCAGTTAATATATTAAGTAAAATTTTGCATATTCTATTAAATAACTATCATATTATATAATTATACTATAATCTCCACCTCAGCAGTTAACTGCGAACTGTTTTAATAATTCATTTTCGTCTATTGTACTTATGAGAACAATTCAATCAATTTAATATAAATAATCAAATAAATGTATCAGATATGAAACATTCTGCATGCTATTAGTAAAAAAGAAAATTTTGTAATAATTGAACCTTCACCTGTTTTAATTTCTTTTCAAGCCTCTCGCTAGATGTGTTACCACATATAGATAATCATTCTTGAAACTTGGCACATCGCTGTTATCTGCATTGTATTCTATGTCAATAGAACAATGCGATTAAATTTTGAGGCAGATCTATCCTTATTGCGAAAATAAGTTTGTAAGTTACAGAGTTCGCTTAGTGAAAAAGACTCACTTACTTACTTGTAAACCTTTGATTAAGTAACGTCATTAAAACGTAACTAAATTGTCCAACAAAGTTGTTTTATTAGTATATTTTTATATTGAACAGACATTGGTACGTTTGCACAGTATTTGACTTATTTATTTTATACTTTGTTGTACACCATTAATACATTTTATAAAAGTGTATTAGAACGAAATTAGTACTAAAGACATGCTCAAAGGTTTTTTAAAACTAAAGACATGTTTAAAGGACCTTGCCTGATGGTAAGTTAAAGGCCGGGATGCGAGGGATATATCAGCTTAGTCGGTTCAAGTCCGACATAAAACCACCGGTTCCTCAATAAAAAAAAGTTAAAGTCAAAGTTTTAGGAAAGCTGGTCACTGTTATAGACATATACCTATTATAGGCACTCAGCTTGGCGGCTCAACAGATGCTTTTTCATGCCCTCCCCCCCCCCCATGCCTCAAGTACAAGTGTCTAAGCTTGTATAGGTAGTAACTTCCACCATGTACCATTAACCAACAGTATAAACAGTCTTAAAATGGAAATTCTCGCGATGATTAAAATACAGTATTCCAAAATCAATCTGTGGCTCACCAAGCATGATCTACTTACCTAGCCCGAGGATTATTTTCTGTGTCGGAGGAACGTCACAACGTTTTTTGGTAACCTGCAACCAGCGACTGTAGCTATAGGTAAGTGAAAAATAAAATGCTTCTTATGCTTTCTTAATCATGGTTACCTAGTAGAGATTGCCTTGTGCAATAAGGCCGCCATTTGTTATGCCACAAAACTGTACCAAATTTTGTTTTTCTGTGTCAATTCTCTGTGTACATACAATAAAGAGATATATTATTATTTTTATTATTAATGCTATGAAAACGAGCAAACCCAGTAGAGAGAGCTAGTTTAAAAAGCGAGTTACATTATCAGCGATAACGTAACTCTTATAGATGTTTCTTATCAGTTATGTAGTCTTGACACTAGAATATCTCCAAGTTTCAGTTTAGAAAATAGGTTGTACAAGTGAGCACAAGGTTGGTACATTTAATTATTACTTAATCTGTTTTTTTTTTCTTTTTTGTAAAAAAAAATATTTTATCCGCGTGCTTTTAGGAAAATGTTTAAATTTTTTTTTTGCGGTTAACGGCATTAAATCCTAATTATTATAAAATTATGGATTTATTGTGATTATTAATTAGTACTGTGACTACTTGTTACTTTGTCAGAATGAGAAATTTGTGTCTAATGAAAACATAACTAGAAAAAAAAATACTACTTGAAACTTTTCGGATTTGTGAATTTCACAAATCCGAAAAATCCGAAAAATATTTAGAATTAGACAAAGAAAAACGAATAAGTTTTCGAAAATATAATAAACAGTTCGATGTCAAAATAATGCCAGAGTATAGTTGCGGCACGCAATGATGGCCGTTTTGACACGACTGGTTTTGCTCTTTCTTCGTGGTCTTCTCTTTTTTCGTGTGTAAAGTTTATTTTCTGCCATTTTTTGTGCCAGTCTCGCTATATTTTTCTTTTAGTTATTCGTCTAACAGTTTGTTGTTCAATATTAAACGCACCAAAAAAGAGAATACAAGCAAAACCAGTCGTGTCAAAATGGCCGCAATATTTTTTTTATATACAACTTAGGTGGCAGACAAGCACACGGCCCACCTGATGGAAAGTGGTTACCATGACCTATGAATGTGTATAACACCAGTGGAGTCACATCCGTGCTGCCGACCCTGTAAGAACAGAGATTTTGTGCCGTCAGGGTAGAGGACAAAACAGGACAAGCCTTTGGTCGTCCCACTGACAGCACAAAAACTCTCCAGTGTGCTCTGGTTACCCTACTCACCGCCGGGAACACAACACGAAGTTATTATAACCGCGGCATTCTGTAGGGTGGAGGTACTTCCCCAGTCGGGCTGCTCAATTGGGCGGAAATACCGCCGTGTCCTACCTCCTCTCAAAAACATTCCGCAATATTCATAAGTTGATTGCTAAAAATATATATAATTGTTAAACTAAGCAGTACCTAGTAGTTGATCGCATTTCTAATTTAAGGTCTCAATAATTTTTATGTGATAAACCAATTTTGAGGATCAAATAATTTGGTATCACTCAAGTCGATCAACCAACTATCAAACAGGCGCAGCTTTAAATATTTCTCATGTCAACATTACGAAACGACATTCTATATCTGTGCAGCCAGTTATCAAAAGTTCACTTACTCTTTGATCTAGTCTTTATACCCCGTACCCCTCATCCATTCCTACCTCAGCCCCGGAACCGTAGTACAGTATTTGTATAAGTAATCAGATTATCTAGTAGTGTACATAGAACTAGAAATCATTATGTAAATAAAATATCGTTCATTGCTTGACATTCTGAGATGTCCTTATTGCCTCCCTCCCTTTACAACATTTGATCTTACAATAGTATCATGGATACATGATATAATTTAACAATAATAATAATATGTTTTTCAGAAAAATTCATAATATTTATTTATTAATAATAAATACATAATAAGTTGCAATAAAGTATAAATGAATGCAGAAACGTAACTAGGAAATGAAAAAATGTTTCTTTAAAGAGATTTTATATAACAACTGAATAGAAAAGGACCAAATTAGACATTACTATTTCTTAGTTTTTAATTTTTAATCAACAGAAAATCTACATACTTTGTTAGTCTATATAATACTGAAAATCATTATTACATATTTTGTTCCAGACATGTATCCCCAACTGCTAGCTTTAGCAGTATTAAGCATACTGTCAGTGGCACATACAGCTACAGATCCTAACCACCGGTTGAACACACCTATTGTACCTTCATCGTACCAAATACTTATCTCACCGTACTTCGATACTAATGACGGAAAAGCATTCACATACGATGGAGAAGTCACCATTCAATTTACGACGACAGCAAACACTAACCAAATCAAACTTCATTCACAAGATTTGAACTTCACTGCGTCAGATATTACTGTCACAAATATTAATTCTAACGCCAGAATTGAACTCACGGCCTCGAATCCTTTGGAGTTTGACTCACAATACTCTTTTACTTTCATTAACTTGCTTGTAAATTTAGTACCCAATATTCAGTATACAGTTAAAATTGTCTATAGAGGATCGCTCAGAGAAGACTTGAATGGATTTTATAGGAATTATTACTTGGAGAATGGTGTTAAAAAGTAAGTTTATACATTTATTTTAATTGTGTGTCTGTCTATCTATCTGTTTGTTTGTCTTTTTATCCTTCTATGTCTGTAATATTACCTGTGAAAGCCTTTTTATTACATTGTAATTAATATCAAATAATCAGGCCATCATTCAGCAACATGCTTCATCTATGAAAACATCACCAATCCTGAGTCAACGCAGTGAAAAGATACAGACGTTTATGTCATTTGTTTATTTGGCACCTACTCATGACCTATCGTAAAGCTAATGAATGCTCCGCTTACTTGTATGATTAGATGGGCTTGATTCCTTTACTGGGCTTTATATTTTTTAAGTTCAAATACTACAATGTTTATACGGCAGCTTTAAATGCAGCTAAATTTGAGTTAAGGCAAATATTAAGATTAAACAATGAGGGTACCGATTCAAATTTCACCATCGGTAATATTCGATGTCAGTAAATTGAGGAAAAGAGCTAGGCTTCAATTTTGGTTGTGGACTCTGTAGTCCCCACACCCGAGAAGAGGGCCAGATCGTGAGAGATGGCCCTGGGTCAACCTCACCTTCGGCAACCAATGCGACCCACAGGCGGCGTGCGTTTTAGTCGGTTCGAGTCCGACATAACCTCCTCCACCGGCTCCGGTGGGGAGGTATCCGTGGGGATTTTGCGCACGTAAAAAAAAGGCCTCAATTTTACTACTTAATTGACCGACCTAGCTAAGCGAGCGAGATATTCCGCTTCAGCAAGGTGGCCGATTTTGCTTTTGTCCGTTTCTATGTCAGTATGTTCCAGTCTAGAGGGCGCATTTCTTAACCCATTTTCACCAAACTTGGCACACATGTTTTATTTAATACTCAACCTTTGTCAAATAAGGCAATATGCTACCATATTGCCCCAAGGATAGGGGAGAAGTTTGTTGTGCATTATTTATGAACAGTTCTTGATAATATTTGATTAAGGTTACCAGAAAAATGTGGCAAAGGGTGTTCGTGTGGTCTACTATTCTTAGAACTACTACTTATATTTACCCTAAAACTTAAATTTATTAATAATCTGATATGACCTATCATTAACCTGTAATAAAAATTATTATCATTGAAGTTGCCCATGTCATAAAAAAGATAGATATGTCACTTTTAATCAGCTTTTTCCGATGCTCGCACTTGACAAGTACTTGAAAGTATTTGCGTAAGTACATGTATTGTGTACTAGTTATATAAATCCTTTGAAGTGCCTAAAGATAACAAAATTAAAGAAGGAAACTTTAATTTCAATTAATTTCAAATTCTATAATTTTCTTTAATCAATAAGTAGGTAACGTTATTTAAATATACTTTTTACTTGATATTTTAATCTGGTTTAATAAGCCACGGTGAGATTCTAATAATTTTTCTACCTTTGTCGATTATATTGCAACTGGCCCATGGTGCTAAGGAGAAAGCCGATCTGTTGGGTAATCTCTTTGCGTCAAACTCGACTATGAACGACGGGAACTCCGAACCACCCATAATCCGCAGCTGCGGTGCTTCCATGACTGAAGTTAAAATCACGCAACGGGTGGTCCAGCGCGAGCTTAAGTCCCTAGATGTTCGGAAGTCGAGTGGGCCGGACGGTATACCGGCGATGGTGCTTAAACACTGTGCCCACGAGCTGTGCCCTGTACTTACACGTCTTTTCGCACTCTCATACTCCGCAAGGCGGGTCCCGACCTCGTGGAAGACCGCATTCGTGCACTCTGTGCCTAAGAAAGGTGACAGGACAGATCCGACCAATTACAGGCCTATCGCTATCACCTCCCTTCTCTCGAAGGTAATGGAGCGTGTTATTAATACACAGCTCCTGAGATACCTTGAGGGAAACGATCTACTGAGCGACCGACAGTACGGCTTTCGCCCAGGGCCGTCTTTAAACTATTTGAGGCCCTGGGCACATTAGGATCATGGGGCCCCTAGGACCTTGAGAAAACACTATTTAGTTACAATAGATAAAGAAAGACAAACAAGGTTCTAAATTTATTTTTATTTGGTTACTAACTATAAAAAAATAGGAAATATAAAAAATAATCTACAACAGTAACTCGCTTAACATAAAATCCTTAGATTAATTCTATGTTGATTGCAAAGGTACCCTTCTAGATTTAAGATGAGCAAAATCGTTAATCACATCTTCAAAATCTATGGTATTGAGAATATCACATTCTATGGACATCAGCGACAAACTAGTTAATCTCTCTTGAAGCATTGTACTTCTTAATTCATTTTTTATTCGTTTCAATTTGGAGAAGGAGCGTTCTCCGCTGCAGTTAGTTACCATCATACTTAAAAATATTCTCAATGCAATTTCTACGTTAGGAAATGTGTCTTCAATTTTGTTTTGCTTTAATAGATTATATACTTCCTGTACACTGTTAGATGCTTCATTTTCACTCTGAACATTTTTTAAGTATTCTTTTAAATGTTGACATTCTATTTCTAACTCTTTTTCATTTACATCTTCGTGATAGATTTGAGAAAATTCTTTGCATCCTTGTCGTATCTCTTCGGAATTCAGAGTTTTTAAGTGAAAAAATAAACTAAAACGTTGACTGACGGTCTCATATGGACTTTGTCGCTGTTTTAGATGAACACTCAAGGTATCGATTATTGGGAGAAAGGTTTCTACGTTGAATCGCTCTTTTCCATTCAATTGGACTGATGGCGCAGAGCCATCAAAAAAAAACAGCCGTGAGCTTCTACGTCTTGTTCTTTGAGATAGATCTTTGTAGTCAGATTCTGGGTTATTTTCTTTGGCAGATGATTCGAAGTTATCAAATTTATCCCTGAGGTTAGTAATAAAATCATAAAGTGAAGTCAACAAATTGGTTGCAACGTCCAGTGTTATTGTTTCTTTCTGAAGATAATTACTTGTTTTGTCTATTCTTTCCAATATGGTGCTCCAGATTTCCGTCAGTATAATAAATTCTAGATTTCCCATTTTTCTAGACAGACTAAGGGCTTCGTCTCTTGTTTCTCGTGCCTTTTCAGTATCGTTTGCGATGGTGATTAAAGCTTCTAATATTCTTTTATAACCCCCATGCAAAGCACTTACTGCATCAGCTCGGGCTGACCATCTGGTTTGTGAAAGACTCTTAACAACTTTTTTTGAACCTAAATGTTCTGTTAATATATTCCATCTGTGGGTAGAGCCCGAAAAAAAGTTGTACACTTTCTGAACTATTTCAAAAAACCGTGATGCCTCCCGTACACACCCAGCAGCATGGACACCTACCAAGTTTAGTGAATGTCCTGCACATGGTATAAAGGTGGCAAATTCACATTTTTCCTTGATTCTTGTTTGTAGACCACTATACTTTCCCGACATATTTGAAGCATTGTCGTAGCTTTGTCCTCTGCAATCTTTTATGGGAATATCATGTATCTCTAAAAAATTTTTTTTTTTGTATGTATGTATCTTTATTAGCCATTATTTACATAACTTACATCTAAACAAGGCCCCACAAAACCGTTTCCACGGTTTGACTGTGGGAACAGACAACAAAGTTTGCTACGTTTGCATGCGGACATTATTATATATTATGCATAGGTATGTACAGTCAACAAAGTAGATGAGGTCGCACTTCTTCATACAACTTATATGAAAAAGTGCGACCCCATCCACTCCGTTGACCGTACCTAAGAACTTTTAATTGCAGTGCATAATTACAATTACAATTGCTTTATTAAGAGGTCTCGAAGCAATTTGGCAAATTTGCCTTTTTTAGTTTCGTTTCTGATATCTGCGGGCAAACTATTAAGTAGGTACGGTATTCGTTTATCAAGCGTTCTGTCGCCAAAGTAGTTGCATACTCTGGGTACTTCATATTGACCCGCAGATACCTTCCTAGTTACACAGTTATGGGCAACCAGTGAGTAACGCTCCCAACTGCCATGGCTATTAACAAGAAGTAGGTATTTATGCTTTAAACTAACGGGAAGAATTTTGCAAATTTTGAAAAGTTTATAATAATCGCCTTTACAGTTATTTTTGGTTTTTCTACTAACTAATAGTTTTAAAAATCTAATTTGTTGCGATTCTAATTTATCAATATAGCTTTTGAATGTAAGTCCATAGCAGTCGAGAGCGTAGGCCAATATGGGTTCGACTAATTGTAAGTAGAGGCATTTGAGCGTACTAGTAGGTACTTTAAAGCTTAGGTGGTAGAATTTACCTAGTAGTATTCTAAGTTTACTACATATGTGCTCAATATGGTACGACCAAGAGAAGTTTTCGTCCACTTTCAATCCAAGGTAGGTAACACATTTTTCTTGTTCAATGGGTTTACAAGAACAGTTACTATAATGGTTATGGATGCAATCATAGCTATGTGTGTAAATAGGAGGGGGCTTGTTGAGCGGAGGTGAGTAAGGTGAATGAATTATAACTATTTTGGTTTTGTCTGCGTTAAGATTTATACCGTTGTCGTGAGACCATTTCACCACTCTGTCCACGTCAAGCTGTACGAGTCGACATGCCTCGACTATATCGGTACCAGCGCGGAGCGCGCACAGGTCGTCCGCGAACATGTAGGCCGAACAGTGGTGAATAACGCTGCATAAGCTGTTGACATGCATTAAGTAGCAAATTGATTAAGATTAAGATGGTCTCCGCTAAATACTTAGATTTATGCTCTTTAATAGGTATAAATTTCAAAAACCTTTCAACAGGAACACAGTCTTTTACGTATCGAATGATGAAAGTTAGCTGGTCAATATGAGACAGATCGGGCGTACTGTCAACGCTTATGGAAAAATATTTTGCTGATTTAACTTCATTTATAATTTTTTTTAGAACCTGTTTTCCCATTACTTCAATAAACTCATTACAGATATTTGCTGATAAATAAGAAATGTTACCCTTTCCAGGATTCCCAAATTTTTTTAAGTGATGGATCAAATTCACTCAATAATTCCACACAACCCAAATAATTTCCATTGTTTGGAGATCCTAGGATTTCATTGTCGCCGCGAAATGGAAGCCCTCTCGATGCCAAAAATATTACAACAGCTACAATCCGTTTAAGTACGTTTCTCCAGTAATCCACTTCCTTTTGGTGTTGAGATAATAACTCTATATCTACTCTACCAACCGCTTTACTTCGTGCCAGATAAGTCATCATAGATTGCTTATGCGCTGGGCTATTTTCATGTGTTAAAATTATGTGATTAATATGCTTCCAATCATTACATCCATTCCGAGAGCAAAGATTAACATCAGTTGGGTTAAATAAGCAGCATGAAAAACAAAATACAGAGCATTTGGAA
This sequence comes from Eilema griseolum, assembly GCA_963662185.1. Classification (NCBI taxonomy): domain Eukaryota; kingdom Metazoa; phylum Arthropoda; class Insecta; order Lepidoptera; family Erebidae; genus Eilema; species Eilema griseolum. The sequence goes on from OY759238.1 coordinate 24,746,272, forward strand.
GGCGAATACAGCAACCAATTCTTTCGACGCTTTCATTGTTCTTTAATTTGCGAATAAATAATGCTTTGTCTAAATATCTCGTCACTAATTTATTACCATCTTTGTAGGTTCTGGATGCCTCGGAAAAGTCAGAATCTTTATTTTGAAAATATACTGGTCCCTTACGAATTAAAATTTCGCGATTTATTTCAACAAACTTTTCGTGAAAATAATCGGCGGGATCGTGCGATATTAATTCTTCTGTGTTGGAAAACTGCTGTTCAATTGACACAGTTGGAGTTGTCGGTTTTAGTGAAGTTACTGAAGTCGTTGCACTTTCGTCGTAGGAATAGTCGCTTTCTGATTCAATCTCTTTTTCAAAATTGGAACATGAAGGTTTAGAAATTCCCGCAATTTGTAATTGAGCTGAGTCATCATGTGGAACATTTATGAGTTGATTGCTACTTACAGAAGTTTCTCCAGTAAGTAGTAGTAGTAAAATATGATGTTAATTTTGGTAACTTTTCAATTACTTCTTTCTGATGTAGAGCTTTTTTTCTTTTTTCAGATCCACTAGGATATGACCGTTTCGACATTTTATATTATAATTCAGTATTTAATTAATTTTATAACGAAAATATTCGCTAACACAAAACAGACAAACGACGATTTAATCAAACAATACTATTTTTTTGTCAGAGCTCAAGCACAGTCAGTAACAAACTAACAACTACAAACAAAACAAACGCCACAACATCGCAGACAAATACTTGAAGGGAATTCCCGTTCGTCAAGTCAAACGACGATCGGGAGTCGGGAATTCCCCTTTTTTGTCTTTGGTATTACGAATGACGTTCGAATAGGTTTCTTAAAGACATAAACCACACCGCATCAAATAATTCTTCTTTTTTTAATTTAATAATTTTTCTTTTAATTGTATTCTTATACTTACATATAGGTATTTAAATTAACCTAAATATACTAATATCGGAAAAACTCATTTTTGAGAGAGAGTGGAGTACTTATACCCTGTTTATTTATTAGTTTGATCTTTCTTTTTGACGGATGTCAAATCTGAAATCGATATAACTTTGCAACGACGAACAATATTTTCTTATTTTAATAATATTAAAAATTGATAATAATCATAAGAATAGACACACAACATAAGAGTACCTACCTGATAAGGACTCAAGCATTTTCCGAAAGTCTTAAGTGGTTTTTATTGCTTCGAAGTAAAATTTAAATAGAAAAACTGAAAACAATGGTACCTACCCAATGTTTTTATGTCTAGTGCAATAAAATTGATTGACGAATGAATTTATTTATTTTGAATAGTTTAAAACATACATACAGCCACATATTTAGCCAACACATTTTTTACACCAATAGATATTTTCTGTTTCCCATCACTGACCCATCTGTCAAAAAGTTCAAGCTATGTTGTACAAGGTATAGCTATCCGCATGCGGCAAACTAAAGCTAATATAATAAGCGTAGGTATTGTAGTAAGTCATTATCATCAGATTTTTCAAAATTAATGTTTTTCGGTAATACCTAAATATCGGTTATCATTTGGTAATCTGGCAGGAACTAGGGGGCCCCATTCGATCGCGGGGCCCTGGGCACGTGCCCATAGTGCCCAGTGGGGAAGAGGGGCCTGCTTTCGCCACCGTCGCTCTACCGGTGACCTTCTTGTGAATCTCACAAACCGGTGGGCGCAGGCCATCGAGAGTCTGGGTGAGGCACTAGCGGTCAGCCTCGATATAGCGAAGGCCTTTGATCGGGTCTGGCACAAAGGTCTTCTTGCGAAGTTGCCATATTATGGACTCCCCGAGGGACTGTGCGAATGGATCTCCAGCTTTTTGTCCAACAGAAGCATCCAAGCCGTCGTCGACGGCAGCTGCTCGGACCGCATGAACATAAACGCTGGTGTCCCACAAGGCTCCGTGTTGTCTCCGACGCTGTTTCTGCTGCATATCAATGACATGCTGTCTGATGGCTCCATTCATTGTTATGCGGACGACAGTACCGGAGACACGTGTTACACGGGCCGTGCAAATGTCCCTCAGTCCGAGGTGGAGAAGAGTCGCGAACAACTTGTGTCTGAAATCGAGACTACTCTCTATGAGTATCCGATTGGGAACGACTAAACCTAGTCCAATTCAACCCCACTAAGACACAAGTATGTGTATTCACCGCTAAGAAAACCCCATTCATTGTAGCGCCGCAATTCCTGGGCACACCGCTTACCATCTCCTCGAGTATCGGGATCCTTGGTGTCGATATCTCCAGGGACGTCCAATACTGAAGTCATTTGCAGGACAAGGTTAAGTTGGCATCAAGAAAACTAAGAGTGCTCAACAGGGCGAAGCAGTACTTCACTGCGGGGCAGCAACTCCTTCTTTATAAAGCACAGATCCGGCCTCACATGGAGTACTGCTGTCACCTTTTTGCTGGAGCGCCTGCATACCAGCTTGACCCCTTCGACTCAGTGCGAGGCTGGTTGACAATCCCATACTCACAGGTGGTGTGGAACCTCTTAGCCTTAGTGTGTGTTCTACCGCCTATACAATGGTTTGTGCTCAGATGAATTGTTTGACATGATGCCCGTATCTACATTCTATCATCGCACCTCTCGCCATAGGCAGTGAATTCATCCTCACACATTGCGACCCGAGACGGTGCGCACTGTGCGGTATGAAAGAAACTTCATCCCACGTACACTCAAGCTGTGGAATGACCTCCCTGCTGCGATTTTCCCAAGCGCCTACAATATGGGGTTCTTCAAGAGGGGCCTCAGAAGGTTTCTTCATGGTCGGCTGCGCGAGTGTGACACCTCTGGTGTTGCATGCGTCCATAAGCCACGGTAACCGCTTCCCATCATGTGGGCCGTGTGCTTGTCTGCCAACTAAGTGGTATAAAAAAAAAACTAATAAAACTTCCTCGCAAAAATAATTACTGAATGTTAACATTTTTTGTTATGAAATAACAAAGCATAGCAATTAACATAAACATTTAATTACTTAATTTTATAGCAGACAAGCAAACACTCGATTTAAATGTGATCCTTTATCTAAATATTCACTAACTATTTCATAATGATAGACAGTTTTCAAGTAGCGATAACTACACGCCAGTTATTTGAACATCTAGAGATAAATTATACCGTAAACATTATACAATATCTAAATCCACTTTAACTTACTTAATTTAGTCTGCAGTAGTCATGTTTATTTTTAACTTTTTATTGCATTCTTACAAAATTATTATTATTAATTGTAATTTAATAGTAGTTACTAATATAATGAATAAATCGATATATCAGTCTCACCTGGAAACTGTCTCAGTCAACTCAAAAGAAATAGAAAGAGTAAATGACGTGGGCTCTGAGGGGAAAGACTCAGATATAACCGCCAAGATGATGATTTTTTTTTTTTTTATATAGGACACGTCAATTGGACTTCGCCTTGCCTGATGGTAAGCTGAAGGCAAAGTCCCAGAAAAGAGGGTCACCATTACTTACACATACCGTGTGACAATGGTGACACTCAGCTTGACGGCCTTATAGTGTGTGATTATAATAATAACCATAGTAAATTTATAGGTAAATGAAATTGAAACTTTACAGATATTACCTATTAATCACTTCAATAGAAAGGTATTTAACTTCTTATAAACGGTATTTTTTATTTGTCATTAGACCTGACTGGTAAACCGGAAAAGTACAAATGAGTTTTCAATATGTGTAACAACAAATTATACCAAGTGCCATCAATTAACAGTATAAATGTTCTTATATACGGTTCAAGATTATGTGCACTACATTTCTACGAAACTAATGCATGATATTACTTTTAGATGGTTGGGAGCTACTCAAATGGAGCCGACACATGCAAGAAAAGCATTCCCTTGTTTCGATGAACCTGAATTGAAAGCCACTTTTACCCTCCAGGTTGATAGACCTTCGAACTACAAAAATTCATTAACAAATACACGGATGCAATCGTCTATGAATTTGTAAGTCAGCTGTTTTGTTTGCCAAGAAATACTATTTGTGCTTTCGTTTCCGTCTAATTATTAGGTAAATCTATTGGCACTATTCTGGGACTGTACTAATTGCACTTTTTTTTTAAATCACTTAGGTGACAGACAAGCTCACGGTCCACCTGATGGAAAGTGGTTACCGAGGCCTATGGACGCGTGTAACACCAGAGTAGCCACACTCGCGCTACCGGCCCTGTAATCCTTTAGCCAAAGCTTTAGTCATCCCACTGACAGCATAAAATCTCCAGTGAGCTCTGGCTACCCTACTCACCGCTGGAAACACAACACGAAGTTAATATAACCGCGGTATTATGTAGGGCGGTGGCATTTTCCCAGTCGGACTGCTCAACTGGGCCTTGAATACTGCCTAATTGAAATACCGCCGTGTCCTACCTCCTAAAACTTGCTCATTTGATGATCTAATGAATTCTTATAATATTTTACATCTGTTGTTTATCTAATATTTCTTGCGCATTTCACTTTTTGTAACCTTTATACAAAAGTGAATTTACATAAGACAAAATGCAATTTAATTTTACTTATTCTTCAGAGGCAATGGTTATGTCAGGGAAACGTTTTACCCAACACCGAAGATGTCAACATATTTAGTCGCTTTTATGGTCTCAGAATTTGAAGCAGGTGAATATAGAAATGGAACTCAAGAATTCGGTATCTATTCGAGACCTGAAGCAAAAAATCAGAGCTCTTATGCTTTTGATATTGGTAAGAAGATCGTCGATGAGCTAGGCAATTACTTCGGTATCGACTACTATTCTAGAAGCCAATATTTGAAACTGGATCATGTGGCAATCCCAGATTTTAGAGCCGGTGCTATGGAAAACTGGGGTCTAATAAAATACAGGTACATTATACTTACATACAAATATTCATGCCTGTAAAGACCCTAAAAGGTAGCCCCAAAGGTATATTAACATGGAGAGTTCCCAGATAATAGGGGGCGTGCTTATTGATGGCAAGCGGGCACTTTGTCATAATTGGGCAAATAATATATGGTTAGTATTCGATATTGGGAGAGGCCTATGTCCAACAGTGAGCTGCGATAGTCTTGATTGATTGATTGAATAAAAACCAAGTTACATATGAACCTAGTGATTGGGCTGAATTTAAACTCTATTTGAACAAAAACATAAGCAATAGTAATAAAATATAAATAATTTCATTAATTAAACTGCTAGATTATTATTTTACATTATAGGTTACTGCAAATCATATAAAATGCCATTTATTTAACTTTAACTATACTTGACCAGTTTAATTTATGAATTCGTGTTTTTAGGGAAGCTTTATTACTATATGATCCAGCAATGTCAGGACCTTACTTCAGATACAGAGTTGCTCAGATTTTGGCTCACGAGACCGCACACATGTGGTTTGGTAACCTTGTCACCTGCCATTGGTGGAGTGATGCGTGGTTGAATGAAGGATTTGCTAATTACTTCCAAGATTATATAACGGCTATGGTAAGGAATATTGCATATTTTTAGTTAAAATAATCCTAAAACCGCGGTAGCCTAGTGGTTTGGGTAATGGACTGCTGAGACGAGGTCTCGGGTTCGATCCCAGGTTTCACCATGGCACACACCAATGACTTTTCTATGCTTTTCGAAGTTATGTGTGTATTTATCGCAGGTTTATAAGTGCCCGGTTAATGGCAATAGGCTCGCCACCTATTACATTGGGACCTAAACATAAACTGGCGAAATGTGGGTGCTAGCACCTCTGCCTACCCCTTCGGGGATATAGGCGTGAGTTTATGTTATGTTATGTAAATAATCCTTAGAAATTACGACAAAAGAATAATCAATGTATCACAAAAAGATTTTCTGGTGTTCCGGTAGATTGATTCTATTGGCAATTTTGGTTTATTTCATTAATTAAAGAGCACAATCCTCACAAACATATCTAGTTATCTTCGACGTTAAAAAATTTTAGATAAAAATTAATGACTTTGAAATTAAGTTTCATTAATAATTTAAATAATATACACAGATTGAACCAGAACTAGGTTCAGCTAATCTGCTGGTTACTGGTTCTGTCTACACTGCATACGACGCCGACAGTTCTCCATCTTCAGCGCCAATTACCAACAACGATGTCAATTCTCCTGCTGAAATCAGCGGCCATTTTGGAAGCATAACATATCAAAAAGCAGGCTCCGTAATTAGAATGATACACCATTTGATTGGAAATGATGCCTTTAAACTTGGTCTAAATACATATTTGACAAACAAGTAAGTGATTTGTGATATTTACTTAGATAAATGTAAACGACTCAATTCATATATGAATGATCTATTATATTTTTTCCATTATTAGCTAGACAGTCTGCAAGTAGTTTTAGAGTTTGAGTTTCCTTTTATGTTTCATTAAAAGAATTTATTTTTGCTATTATTTTTAAATCTGTAATTCCACTAAAAAGGTTTTTGTTACAGTGGTTTCGCATCTGGATATCCAAATTTACTCTTCGCCGCCTTGGACTATGGTGTTACTACGTTTAACTCTTTGAGCGCATATCCTAATGAGACGGTCACTGATTTGATGGGTTCTTGGGTTGCACGAGCTGGTCATCCTGTACTGCATGTCAACGTTGATTACAATACTAGCACCGTGACTTTGACTCAGGTAAGTGTCTCGAAATCTCAAAGTATCTGTTCAAATTATTTTTAAAGTAACGATTCAGTGTCTTGTTTTAATTCATTTTTATGTGCTATACAGATACCGAGACCTAATAAACAAGGTTAAGGTGTGAATTATTTTCCACAAAATACATAACCCTAGATTAAACGGAGAAAGTTTTCTGTAGGGCGGATGTTCATCTAATTGATAATTCCAAAACTAAGTAAAATATTACTTTTCAGAAACGGTTTTACATAAATGGTTCTTTATCGTCTGATGAACTGTACAAGATTCCCATCACTTATACAACTGGATTGTCACCAAACTTTGAAAATACTAAACCAGCATTCATTATGAATGGAAAAACACACGAATTCGCTGTTGCTAACATCAGTCAATCCCACCCATGGGTGATATTCAATGTACAAGAGACAGGTAAAAAGTTTCATAATTTTGACAGGTATAAAAATAATTTTGAAATATTTTGCATTATTTCACAATGGCAGTACTTATTGATTGTGTGTGTTTTTACAGGACTGTACAGAGTAAACTATGACGATCATTCTTGGCAAATAATTGCTTCTGCATTGAAAGGAAGTAACTACAAAACTATACATCATTTAAATCGAGCTAAGGTATTTCAGATACACTAATAAAAAAAAATCAACTCACTGTTAATTATTTACTTTTTATCATATAATTACACTTTCCTTGTTCAATTGAAAGAACTTAAAACCTTTCAGTGGCTATATAATATTATTTATTTTAGATCGTAAATGACCTTTTTGCTCTTCTGTATGCCGATGAAGTCAATTTTGCAATTCTTTACGATGTATTGCCATTCTTAACACACGAGGATGAATATTCGGTGTGGCTTGCTGCCTTGAGAGGACTCAAGAAGTTAAGAAGTAATTATCTGGGTAATACCAATGCTTTAGCTGCTCTTGACGTACGTATTTTATATTCTAAAGATATATTATTATATATAGGCTGATTAAACATAAGAAACAAAATCTATTCTTTTCTTTTCAGGCATATGTCTTAAATCTGTTGGATACCTATATAAATAGATTCGGATATCAAGAGAGAGCAACTGATTCTTTTGAAGATTTGAGAAATCGCCAACAAATTCTAGAATACGCGTGCAAGTTAGACCACAGCGGATGCATAACAAACGCACTAGCTACGTACAAAGCGTTTAAAGAAAATGGAGTTGAGTGAGTAAATTATTGGTTTGTTTTATATTCTCTATACTTTTTATGACAGAATGTAGTTCTGAGATGGATAAATATTATTTATTCGAATACGTACTTGCATTTTTATCACCAGTTAATCAATTTAAATGTACATTCAGCATCTGATCGATTTTGATTAGCAAAGTAATCAAAATAATATTCTCACAGGTAGGATAGTGGTTTTATGAAATTTCAATGCACTACAGAAAATATGTTTTATTGTTTTTTATTTATTATTTTGTAACAACAAAACCGGTTTCTAAGGAGTTTCATAGGATCGTAAAAACTAATTTGGAATAAGTTCTAAATTCAAATTTATCAAGTACCAAAAAATTTCGTGTTACTTATTTTACAAAATGTTTCAGGGTGTCACCAAGTCTTCGTTCAGTAGTCTACTCGACTGGCCTACGCTATGGTACAGCTGAAGACTATGACTTTTTGTGGAAGCGTGTGACGACTACTAACTTAGCAAATGAAGCATGGATTATTTTAGAAAACTTGGGACATACACCGGATGTCGAAAAATTAAAGAGGTTTGCATAATATATCTATTAAATTTACCAGATTTGCTAATTTTATCATGTAATTAATTGTTGAAGTATTATTTGTTTTAGCAATGCAATATTGATTACGCTAACTATTACAATAAGAGCAATTCCTGTTGAATTATGTGTTGGTAAAACTTCAAGATAAAATGTCAACTTTCAATTCACCCCACTTTTACTTTTATCTCAAATCAAAATAATCTTGTCAACAACCGTTTAATATTTTTCCATTCATTTTTGTTTTTGTTTCCTAGTTAGATTAAAACTGAGATTAAAGTAATCTATATTTTAATTCTAAACATATTTTATCAACATTGTTTTTATAATAAGATGCATGAGCTTGAAATGAAATTTACGATAATGATCGCATTTAATCATTTTTACAGTTACCTAGTATCGATGACGTTGGAGAACAGTCCTGTTAGGAAACAAGATCTGACAGTACCGTTGAATAGTGTGCTGAGTAACTATACGAACTTGCCTATAGTCTTAGATCGCCTGATAACTGAATACGCCTTGTGGACTACTATGTTAGTATTAACAGTAATAAAAGCAATATTATGGTGATTCATCTAATTGTTTGGACCTTATTAAATATTATTTTGCTTCTAGATATGGATCTATGGATTCGATTCTCAGTTCTGTGGCATCAAATCTTCGTACTGTTAATGATTTTAATCATGTAAGTTGCTTTTATATTATTGAAAGTCATTATCAATCTAACAAATCGATATATTTTTCAATACTTTTCGACTGAACGAACTAACAGTTTAACAATACTGATAGACAATACCTAACTAAGCTTTGAGGTCAAGCCAACTTCATTTGTAAGATGAACAAGTAAGAGTAAGAGAACGACAACAGTCAGAAAACCGTATACGACAAATGATATGAAGAAATCAAGAACATTGTAGAATGTAGGAAATGTGTATGTAAGGTAGAACCAGCGGTATGTAGGAGGTAGGGCACTGCGGTATTTCCGTCCAATTGAGCAGTCCGACTGGGTAAGTACCTCCGCCCTACAGAATATTACGGCCATAATAACCTCGTGTTGTGTTTCCGGCGCTGAGTAGGGTAGCCAGAGCTCACTGGAGAGATTTTGTACTGTCAGTGGGAAGACCAAAAGCAAGACCAAGACCAAAAGCTTGTCCTGTTTTATCTTTTACACTGACGGCACAGAAACTCTTGTGTTTACAGGGTTGGCAGCGCGAGTGTGACTCCCTTTGCGTTGCACACGTACATAGGCCACGGTAACCACTTTCCATCAGCTGGGCCGTGTGCTTGTCTGCCAACCAAGTGTCCAATACCGAAGTCATTTGCAGGACAAGGTTAAGTTGGCATCAAGAAAACTCGGAGTGCTCAACAGGGCGAAGCAGTACTTCACTGCGGGGCAGCAACTCCTTCTTTATAAAGGACAGGTCCGGCCTGACATGGAGTACTGCTGTCACCTTTTTCTGGAGCACCTGCATACCAGCTTGACCCCTTCGACTCAGTGCAAAGACGGGCATTGAGGCTGGTTGACAATCCCATACTCACAGGTAGTATGGAACCTCGCCAAAGGCCAAAGGGAATTCATTCTCATACATTGCGACCTGAGACGGTGCGCACTGTGCGGTATGAAAGAAACTTCATCCCAAGCACCCTCAAGCTGTGGAATGACCTCTTTGCTGCGGTTTTCCCAAGCGCCTACAATATGGGGTTCTTCAAGAGGGGCATCAGAAGGTTTCTTCATGGTCGGCAGCGCGAGTGTGACACCCCTGGTGTTACATAGGCCACGGTAACCCCTTCCTATCAGGTGGGCCGTGTGCTTGTCTGCCAACTAAGTGGTATAAAGAAAATGTAAGGGAGAAAAGTATCGGACTAATCATGATTCTTTATTTTTCCAGTTCGAAGCATTCCTGGCAAACTGTAATGAATGCACGGACTCTGCTAAAGCTTCTGGAAGGAGTTCAATGGAAAATGCCAGGGCAGCGAAACTTTGGGCTGACAGACACGAAACAAATATTGTGACGACTCTTCAATCAAGCAACTCTAATGCAGCAATTCCATCCATTCTTATGATCGTGATTGGTTTAGCAGTTTTCTTTACTAGATATTAATTAGTGATGTGTTACATACTAAATTTTACAACCAAAAGAATCATTACCACAAATCAATTACCGAAGGCATCAATCATCGAAATCAAATTACTTTCACCGTTTACTGACATGACGTTGTACCGAGTTGAACCTTTATATTTCCTAAAAGACAAATATGCAGGGAAACATCGCACTTTATTTGAACTAAAACTAACTTCACATTCATATTAGTGCTGGCAAGCTAGATTGTCAAAAAATTTGCCGGTCGCTGTAGGTACTGTATTAATAGTATATTTATTTGCTAAGCGTAAAAGCATCTCACGGTTCTGTTCAAGATGATGGCTGAACAGTTTGTATGATTTAAGTGTCTAGAACTGAAGGGAACAATGTGCAAGTGCATTCAAAAATGTAATTAAATGACTACAAAAAATTTACTGTTTGCTAATATGGGTTAGGTTGTTATTGATGTCTTTCCTAAGAGATATTTTAAAACTCTCATTTATAAATAGTGTTTACTTTTGTATATGTGTTATGTAATACCTGTTATTACTCATTATTATTACAGTAATTTTAATATAATTATACGTATCAAAAATGATTATGATAATCGAGAAAGAGATTCCTCTCCACTGTAATTAAAAGAATTTGGAATATTTAAATATACCTAATAATAAGTTTATTATCTTTGTTACAATCCAGAATTGATTTTATAAATGATATCTAAAATAAATGTGTTAATTTGTTTTTGTGCCCCTCTAATTAAAATCATACATATAAACATTAAATGATTTCATTTTCTCAAAAATAAGGTCACACGTCTATTAATGCTCTAGATCCCATATTACGAAATTATGGCATTTTTTCAACTTACTTTATCTGATTTAACTGCGGTAGCCTAGTGGTATGGGTAATGGACTGCTGAGACGAGGTCTCGGGTTTAATTCCAGGTTTTACCATGGCACACACCAATGACTTTTCGATGCTTTTCGAAGTTATGTGTGAATTTATCGCAGGTTTATAAGTGCCCGGGTAATGGCCATAGGCTCGCTACCTATTACATTTAGGACCTAAATATAAACTGGCGAAATGTGGGTGCTAGCACCTCTGCCTACCTCTTCGGGGATAATAGGCGTGAGTTTATGTTATGGTATGTTAATTTTTCAACACATCTACTAAATATAAAAAAATATTGGGAGGTTAGAGCAGTAAGTCGCTCCGGAGAAAATGAAAAGTGCAGTATACGTATATGGTAAAATAAAAAAATCTCTGTCACCTAAAACGACCTCCAAAAAACTGAAAATAAGCTGTGTTGGTTAGCCCTTTAGCTTTGACATACCAAGTCATATTTTGATTCTAGCGTTGTCATACACGTACATTTCACACAGACGAGTCAAATGTATAACTTTGATTCACGTTGTGATTAAAATTTAACAGGAAATTTCAAGTTGTTTATCGCATAAAATAATTACAAACTCGTCTGCGGCTCTCGAATTTGTATATAAACAAAATGTTAATGTTAAATTCACTCAATTAATGGCTCTTCTATATGTCATAAAAGAGCTGAGTTTTTGCCGAATTTAGGATGTCATCAAGAAAAATAGGAAGCTACTAGAAAAAATAGATAAATAGGACAGTTACGGTTCAAACATTATTAATTTATTTCGTCTTGTATGAAACCAAGATGGAACAATTCTTGGATGTGAATAGGTAAAATCAAAATAGTGAAACTATAATATAGGCGCCGTAGAAGAGGACTAAAATTGTTCTCCACTTGACAGTAAACATACCGTACGTAAAGTACCTGTTTGACAGCAAACCATAGTTGGCGAAATCGGGTTAGTCAAAATTCCCCCTAAAATGTTCGCCTTATAGTAGCATACTAAATCCGAAACCGATTTTTTTTCAAAACTAGTCGTAGACAGGGGAATTGAGACCGACTCGCAAAATCTGTGTGTTAATACACCCAAGCCTACTTCTTCCAGATTTACAGAAGTGTATAAAATGTCTGTCTGTGTGTCTGTCAGGCAAGTGTGCCATTATCAGGTGTAACGAAACTTTTGAAGATGGTGCTTATCGGTCATGTGTTCTTGATACTAGAATTATGTCCATGTCAGTTTACTTAATAAGTTGTACAAGTGAACACAAGCCAAGGTAGGAGCATTTTAAAATAACTTAACACATATTCCCTAATCCAACTTCATAGTGTAACTGTGTACATTTTCTGAGCAATAAAAGATTTTATTTTATTTTTTATTTATATATTATGTTTTTTAATCTTTATTGGATAAACAGACAACATTACATTAGCAAATGCTTAAAATAGTTGAGTTTTAACAAGTTAATAATTGTGACATCTACGGCTCTTACCACAGGTGTCATTAATACATAAGGTTAAAAATAATATAGCTGTTTCAATTATTAATAAATAAATTACGTCAATAGTACAGAATTACATTATATTTAGTAATTGAGAGACACCATGACTAAAAGGCTGCCCTAATACTGCTAATGCTCAAGATAACGATTATCAATTTTTAACAATAGCTGTACAAAGTTTTTCTTATGTATATTGTTGCGTATAGTTGTTCTATTTTCGTTCAAATTTTCCCCGTAATTCACGGTAACTAGAACTACGGTAAAATTTCTAGCTATCATCTAAAACTTTGGTATACACTCATATGTGTATTAGTTGCATGTCCTGGTTTCGCCCGGCGCAATTATTGCACCTTTCCCAAATACAAAAGATATTCTGACAATAACAAACACATTAAAAAAAACAACTTTGTGAATTGAAACAATAATATTGATAAAATAATGTATGTATATATTCTACTTCCAGGCATGCACCACCCACTGCTAGCTTTTGCTGTAATATGCATACTATCAGGTGCAAATTCAGCGACAGATCCAAACTACCGGCTAAATACGCCTATTGTACCATCAGCATACCAGTTAAGAATCACTCCATTCTTCGACACCAATGATGCAAAAGCATTCACTTTTGATGGAGAAGTGACCATTCAATTCACTACTACAGCTAATACTAATCAGATCAAACTTCACTCAGATGGTCTGAAATTTGTTTCTGCAAATATTACAGTCAGAAATCTTAATTCAAATGCTAATATTGAACTCAATACTGGAAACTCTTTGGAGTTTCACACAGGATATTCGTTTGCTTACATCAATTTAATAACAGGATTAGTCCCTAATATTCAGTATGCAGTTACAATTGTTTATTCAGGATCCCTTAGAGAAGACTTGAGTGGATTTTACAGGAATTATTACTTGGAGAATGGAGTCAAAAAGTAAGTATTTCGCCTTTATTCATTTGTAAAAATGTATACTTATTTTTCATATTATTTTCATTCGTGAAGACGGATTCTTCAATATTATGTACATGAAATATCTTATATTGTATAGAGAGATAGAGAAATTAGTGAAATCGTAATTTATAGTTATGAGATATTTTCTCAAATTTAAAATTAAATCGTTTTGTTTAGTAACAAGTACTTTATTAACCTTGACATAGTGCATAAAATGTCATGGCTTTATTTTTCATTCGGAGAAATTAGAAATGAAGTAACACTATCAAAATTATGATATCATTTAAATTTGGAGTGCCGGTGGTCGACTAGATAACCGTTATTGAAAGTGATAGGCATGTCATATCCGATTACACAGAAGATTTTTATGACAGACAGTGACTTTGAAGTACGTGTTATCTATTGATGATAACACTTCAAGCTTTGGGTTGCTTGATTAGTACACATCCGTTGTAACTTACACTTTCTACTGATGTTATAAATGTGAAAATTTGTGAAGATGTTTGGATTTTTGTTATTCAATCACGTTCTAGGAGATGAACGGATATGACTGAAATTTAGTACTAGGATATATTAAAGTATATATTTACATTTGGTACAAGTATAGGTTGGTATTGGATCCGAGACTGGCTCAAATTCAAACACGGATGAAACCGCAGGCAGCAGCTAGTTGATCAAAATTATTTTATATAGAATCTGTCTAACATAATTCGTGAATCACTTTGTTTTCAATATTCTTACGAGTTATTGTTTTTTATCGCTGAGTCAATCAATCAATTTGAATGAACAGGAGTAAATAAAAAAATATTACAATAATGATTTCTCTTCTGGATGAAAAACAAAAACATTAATGATAACAGAGGTCTAAAACTTACAACTAAATTAGTATGCACATTTGTTACAAGATATTATTTATTTATTTACACTTTATTGTACACACATAAATGACATTTATATAAAAAGATGAGATGTAAAGTACAAAGGCGAGAATAACTCAAAGTTGAGTTCTTTTCCAGCAAACCCGGGAGTGCACAGAGGAATTGCAATGCGAGAGTCTAAGTCTAGTGCACATGAAAGTGTAGAATTAATATAAGAAAGTATACAATATGTATACCCCCAGATAATAGGCAATATATATAAATTTGTATTGCAGTCAATAATACATATTATACAATACAGTCTAAACTCTAAAGGATTTCTTACAGAATATTTAATAATCCTATGAGAAATCATAATGTTCTGTTAATAAATGCAAAAAAATATAGGGGTTAGTATTCAGAGATTCACCCTCGGTCAATTTTCGATGTCGGTAAATTGGGGTAAATTGGGCCTTAATTTTGCTATTTAGTTGACCGAGCGAGCGAAGCGAGCAAGAATCTCCATTTTGACAAGGTGACCGATTTTACTTTTGTCCTTATCTATGTTAGTTTGTTTGTCAGTTCCGGTCTAGAAGCCGTATTTCTTAGTTAATTTTCACCAAACTTGGCACTTATGTTCTTTGATTTATAACTCAACTTCTGCCGAAGGCTTTTTTTGATAGGATCGAAAATGGAGGAGAAATGGTTAGAAGTTTGCTGTCGCATTATTTTTAAACAGAAGAGTGGCAAAAAGTTTTCGTGAGGTCTACTGCTCACAGAACTATTTGACCGGGTAGATTGTCCATACATAAACCATTGCTTCTATCTACATCGTCCATTACTAATTTTTAAAAGGAAATATTAATGCACCTACTAACAATATGTATATGAGTACATTATGCCATGTACAATATACTTTAAAAATAAAAATCACTGCCATTCCATGCCAGTGTAAAGAATTTCATTTAATTTTAGACAGTACTTTTATAGCAGTATTGAGGGCTTGTAGCCTTCGTAACTATTTAGACGGTTCATTTCACAATATGATAGTAAGTAAAATGGCACTTCATAAAGATCCTTTATCTAAATATCTTCTAGGTACTCCATGATGATAGACAGTTTTCAAGTGATGATAACTACAGCAAGTTATTTGTACATCTAAGATAAATTACCTCATATACACAATATTATTAATATCTAAAGACCTACATTTTATTCAATACATTTTACAGAAGTTACACTTGATTATGAAACATTTTGACTGCGATAATAATAACCTAACAATTATTTCAACACTGTACCTTGATTTTTTTTTTATATTTTTTTTTTGATACAGAGTTGTATAAACCTTGATTATATTTGAGAGTGGCTATAAGTAGATCATTATTTTGGAACATTATTACCAAAAAATTGTTGGAATTTCGAAAATACGAGCTTTATACTGTTTTCATTGTTAGATCTTGTATTCAGTGAACCAAACATAAACTCATAGAACTTCACTTTACGATGTTATTTTTAAACTATCGCAGTGTGAATTCATAATGGTACAAGGTATCGGGACTTCTCGCTAGTTAATTTAAGTTCCATGATTTAATTCGCGAGAAGTCCCGATACTTTGTATAATTATGAATTCACGTTACGATCTTATTATGTTGTATGAGAAATTCGTTATTATATTCAATTTAGTTTAGTTTAATTGAACCGATGGTTAGTGTCACTTTTCATAGCACTTATATAAGAAATTTAGACTAAAAACATGTTATTTTTAAGTCAAGTCAATATAATAAAAAACATGCTGGAATCTCTAAAGAATGTACTTACAAAGCTGGCTGCAATGTACAACATTGAATTCCTTCAATAAGGCGAACATCTTTTTTATTAATACTCTACGTTTATTATGAAAACATAACTTCAAGTCTAAGTCATTTTCTAACTTCTAGATGGTTAGGAGCCACCCAATTCGAACCGACACATGCAAGAAAGGCGTTCCCATGCTTCGATGAACCGGCACTAAGAGCTACGTTCAGCATTCAGCTAGATCGACCTTCTAACTACCAGAATTCATTGTCTAATATGCCAATGCAGTCATCGACAGACTTGTAAGTTAAAAAATGCTATATAGTTAAATATCTGTGACGTAATCGAATACCAAGTGAAAACATAAGTGTTGTGATCGTTTCATAATCATCTGGAATTATTCACAACACTTATGTTCGTAATTCGTACATTTTTAAAGATTTTGTTTGTTTATCATTTATTTTGTTTGTGTTGACATTGGGAGAGGCCTATGTCTAACAGTGGACTGTGATGAGCAAATTGAGTGATTGAAAGATTTGTGAAGACTTTAAACTGATATAAAATCAGGGTCATTAAATTTAATCTACAAAATGACAACTTTATTGCCATCATCATCCTCCTACCCTTATCCTAAATTTATTTAGGGTCGGCGCAACATGCGTTCTTTTACCATTCATCTCTAGTTGCAGTCATTTTAACATTCACTATCTTCTTAACCATATCATGGTTCGCAAAGTCCATCTACCTCATTTTAGGTCTCCCTCTCCCTTGTAGCCATCCACTAACATAGTTAGTACTTTCCTTACAACATTACTTTCATCCCTACGCATTACACGTCCGAACCAGGACAGAACGATAACTTTATTGTGATACTAATAGTTACAATAATTATTTATTCATTAATTTCGTTAATTAATCATAGAGACAACAGGTGACTCCCGTTCCGGTGCGTTCTTGGTGCAAAGGCTGGCCATCGCAATCCAGCGTGGAAACGCAGCGAGTGTGATGGGCACTTTTGCTCCGGGAACGGACAGGGGCGGATTATTTGATTAATTTTATTGACTGAATTGTATTATAAATAGTGACTTTTTGCATGATTTTCACGATCTGGCAACACTGTCAGCTATACATTGTCGGCATATTTTAAATCTTTAAAATTACAAATAGACGCTGATTCTGTGAATAAAGCTGTGCAATTGAGTGCAAACATTACCCCGGCTCCGTGATATTATTAGTAGCAGCTACGAATCAGTGGAAAAGGAAGAGGAAGAAGGTTGGCCAGTCTGGTGCTGAAAGGTACTTAATTCCAATTTCTGAGCTTCAAACACTAACTTTTCACACAAATTTGCAAAAGATAACGTGTTCCTAACACAGAGATATTAATGTGTCAGACCTAACAATATTAACACACGAGATCTTATATCTGATGTTGGATTAAGAGCCGTTGAGAAAGAAAAATATTTTTAAAAACAGACTACTGGCGTCCCGCAGTGTTAAGTAGCAGAACTAAAATTTCAGCATTGATACCATAGACAAAACAAAATTGTTGACAACTGCCGAGTGCAGTCGGGTATCATTAGCCGCTTCACTAGCGCCATCTAACAGGCAATAGACACACTATCCCTACTTAATGATACCAGTGTGGAAAATAAAATTTGTTTGAAGGGAAAAAAAATCAGAGAGGAGAAGAACACTACCAATAAATAAATAATTTTTCAACATTGTCTCAATTTCATAACCGACGAATATTTTATTTTTGAGGATTTTTTAAAGAAGCAATTACTTCATTCCAACCACCAATATGCCCAACACGCAACGCACACCACCTCCTACAGGTGAAAAGGAAAATCTGGAGGCCTTTTGTACACCGGAGCTATACACCCGTACTAGACAAGAGCTCGGAAACGCAACAACGGCAACGTCTAGGAACAAGCGTCATCGTCCGGATTTCTCACCCATCGAGCTAAAAACTTTTGAACAATCGATTAGAGACATGCTCACTTCCTGGAAGGCGGACCAAGATCGTGCTCTAAATAAAATCACAGCCGACATGGCCGAAGTAAAGACGCAAAACAGAAATATCCAGAAATCAAGCAGCGAAATTGAAAAATCTATTGAATTCATGAATGCGGCATATGAGGACCTGAAGAAAACTATTATGAATCTGGAAAAGGAAAAACTGGAGCAGCGAAGTTATATACTCGAGCTGGAGAAAAAAATCAATGACCTGCAACGTAGTTCACGCTCATCTGCCATTGAAATAAGAAACGTGCCTCAGAATGTAAATGAAACTACAAGTGACCTGACCTCCATTGTCATCAAGACCTGTAACGCTGTAGAGACTCAGGTAAAATCTAGTGAGCTTCGTGACGTCTATCGGCTTCCGGGTAAACAAGGCTCTAGTAGGCCAATTATTGCTGAATTTCTGAGCGTCCCCCTGAAAACCCAAGTACTTAAAACTATACGGACATTCAATAAAGGGTTGCCGTCCACGGAAAAGCTCAATACAGGACATATAGGGCTCAGCGGACCGCTCAATCCAATATTCGTCACCGATCACCTTCCTGGTAGCTTGCGTCAGCTATTCTATCAGGCCCGGAATTTTGGAAAGTTAAATAATTTCAAGTTCTGTTGGTGTCAAGGTAATAAAATATTTCTCAGGGAGCGTGAAGGAATGGACCCAATCACGATCAATTCACTATCTTGTCTTAAGAAGTTATCTAAAAATTATGAAACTATGTAATAAGTTAATTCTATCAGCAATTCTATGTATACACTATACTACCGCTTATATTACCTTGGCATCTATCGCCACTGTTGCGACAACCACTCAGTGCTCTTCTCTCATAACTGTTTTGGGCACTGATTGGAATCCCGGGGTGATAATAGCCTATTGTTGTTTCTTATATACTACTAGGATAACTCTTTACCATCTAACAATAATCATACTGCAACCCCTAATATTCCCTACAAACAACACAAGTAATAAACACAAATCTATACATCTCAAATATTCTAATCAATTACTACACTACAAAGTAAACTCAATCCTAAACGATTTTGTTGTGATCACACTAATATCACTTCTTTACTCAATTTCAAATGAAAGAATGGAATTAGTGGCAAGTTTTAAGGATCATGAATTTACGGTTCCTTCCGTTGTCAACAATATATTCTATATTCCCGAGTATATTGGCATTGTACGGCGGACCTTACTGTCAACAAAACCCTTACACACAACTCCAACTAAATCTCTTTCTACAAACTCGCATACTCATATAAACATACATAAATGCTCGCAAATACACACCATATCTAAGCAACTTTCACTACAAACCTTCATTGTACCTAACATATTGTGTTACATTCCTACTGTCACAGCCATGATCACGCAGTTTGACACCGTCACCTCACACTATTCGCACCATACTGGCTGCGTCCCCTCTCATAGTACCCATCTATGCTTACATTATCTATATTCAACGAACTATCGTCTTAGCAACACTATAATTTTAATTCTAATTTACCTTGTGAGAACACGGTTCTGTTGGCCGTCTAGGAAAGCTGGTGACGTCTCATTGGTCTCAATCATCAAAAACAACTTTATCCCAATTTTCCGACTCAAAATAAGTAGCCTATTGTTCTGCCTCATACATGGTGTTCACTCGTTTAGGATTATTTCAACAGAAGTTCGCGGCGGTTAATGTCTTATTGTCGGACATTGCTAACACCAATTTCTGTGAGGCTACCCAGTGTAGTGCCGAGGAATGTTCTGAGCTGCTGTCGGTGTCGGGCTCCTGTATCACTGTATTGTCGCAAAATATACGTAGCATTAATGCGAACTTTTCTAGTCTTCTGTCCTTATTACACAGACTTGTCAATTATCCCGACATTATCATCTTAACTGAATGCCGCTTGTCACAAAACCCTATCATTCCGACGCTAGATGGTTACAATTCTTATTTAACACTAATCACACATAATCAGAATGATGGTGTAGTGGTTTATATTAAGACAACTTTATCTCACGTGACGGTCACTGAACCGGTTTTATGGGACTCAAGCTCTCTGTTGGTCACGGTGGGGGCTGACTTGGCTATTGTTGGTGTTTATAGACCTTTCGCTTTTAGAGACCCCTCTAGATTCATACAGTCACTCGATGACCTTCTGCACGGGTTCGGGGCTTATAGTAATGTAGTTCTTGCGGGTGACATAAACATTGACATTGCTGATGGCCAATTGAACGTGTACTCGCATGACTACATGGATGTATTGGCTCATCATGGTCTTTTCCCTGGACATACCTTTCGTACTCATGATTGCCTGACGTGTCTCGATCACTTTAATTTGAAGTCCAAACTCCCTGTCCGGGTATTGGTGGTTGAATCGACAATCACCGACCACTTCACGGTTGTGGGTGTGCTGTCTCTGAAGGAAAAGAAATCTGTCTCTCGAATCTTAGTTACAAAAATAGACGAAGATAAATTGACAGACGACTTGCTCGGCATTAACTTTGATACTGTCTATACAGCCACTGATCCTAATATTGCTTTGAAACTCCTATACGAGCCTATTCTTCGCGCTGTCTCTGCAAACAGCAAAACAATAAAATTGTCACGAAGAAAAAGAACTATAAAACCCTGGATTACCCCAGGTTTGCTGAGGTGTATGCGTCACAGAGACACACTATTTAAAAAACTGAAGAGAGAACCATCAAACGATATAGTGAAACTCTCCTATAGGCGATATCGTAACTTTTGTGTTAACTTATTGCGCAAAGCCCGAACTGCATTTGAGAAGCTCGAGTTTCAGAGGGCTGGTAGCAATTCAAGACGGGTCTGGCAGGTTGTCCAATCAGTTACCAATACCACCAAGGTTAGGTCTACGGCTGATGGTCTTTTGGGCTTGCAGCGGGACAGACAGTTGTGTGTCGAGGGGGTGAATACCTATTTTGCCAACATTGGCAGGCAACTGGTAGAGAGGATTGTCCACAGTGATTCTCCTTTGCCGTCCAGTGCGTCCAGTAAATTTTGCCCTACTACTAACTCTTTCGTCCTGTTCAGCACTGATGCAACTGAAGTTGAAAACACCATTATGTCATTAAAAACCAACAGTACATTGGGTTGGGATGGTATTTCATCAGAGTTTTTGAGGAAGCACAGGAGTATCATTGTACCACCCCTTACATACATATGTAACTTGTGCTTTGACACGGGCATATTTCCCACTGCTTTTAAGAGAGCCATAATACACCCTGTCTTCAAGGCAGGTGATCGTGCCTGTGTTGAAAATTACAGGCCCATATCTGTCTTACCTGCTATGTCGAAGGTACTTGAAAAAATTATTAATTACAGGTTTACCAAGTACTTGGAATCGTGTAATTTGCTATCTGCGAATCAATATGGATTTAGGAAGAACTGCTCCACAGCCGATGCTGTTCACAATTTAGTAGGCCATATAGTTGAGAAACTTGACAATAAACTGAAATCTGTGGCAATCTTCCTGGACCTTGCTAAAGCATTCGATACGGTTTCAATTCCCTTATTGCTATCGAAGCTTGAGTATATGGGTGTGAGAGGGAGGCAACTGTCTTTGTTCCGGAGTTATTTAACTGGTAGATCTCAATATGTAAGGATTGGCGCCTACACCAGTTCTGATGCTCCCATCGAGTATGGTGTTCCCCAGGGAAGTATTCTTGGCCCTAGCTTATTTTTGGTGTACGTAAATGATCTATGCAATCTGGAACTAGATGGTGGCCAGGTGTTTTCTTATGCAGACGATACGGCTTTGGTTTTCTCTTCCGACACCTGGACTAATGCCTATGCTATCGCTCAGAACGGATTTGATTTCGTTAACCGGTGGCTGAGGGAAAACCTTCTGACCTTAAGTTCGACCAAAACTAAGGTTATTAACTTCTCGATCCGCAACATTGAAGTACCCTTGGATAGCCTTCTACAGATCACTGTTTTACCGACCGATGGTCAGTCCTCAGCTGATGTCCACTGCTGCATTGAGAGGGTCTCATACATTAAATACTTGGGGATAACTCTGGATCAAAACTTAACCTTTAAACCCCAGGTTGACAGCTTGGCGGGTCGCGTCCGCAAACTCATTTACGTTTTTCGGCAACTACGCTACTCAGCTGACTCCAATGTGATGAAGTTGGTCTATATTGCGATTTGCCAATCTATCCTAAGTTACTGCATTACGACGTGGGGTAGCGCTGATGCAACCCATCTTATTACCCTGGAGCGAGCTCAGAGGGCTGTGTTAAAGGTCAGCTGCTTTAAGCCTCGTCGTTTTCCTACAACTGAGCTTTATGATTACTGTCAGGTTTTGACCGTCAGACAGCTCTTTGTGCTGGCTACTGCTATGAAGCAGCACTCTTTGACAAAGTTTATTCCCAATTCTACTCGCCGTAATCATCTTGTGGCGGTATCCACGAGGGTCAGGACATCTTTTAGCCAAAGATTTTTCAATTTCCTGGGACCCTACCTTTACAATAAGCTCCACAAGCAGTTGTGTCTCTATGGTCAAAATGGGTATAAGTGCAAAGCCGTTCTCCTTGAATGGCTTCTCTGTCAAACATATTCTGATACAGAAAATCTACTGAAAGTCTTAAAATGACCCTCGACTATTCTCACACACACACACACACACACACACACACACACACACACACAAACACACACACACACACACATACACGCACACACACACACACACACACACCCATGCTAGTTATAATAATTAATGAATGAAATCTTAAATAATGATTGAAATGTTAATTAATGAATATGGCTTATAGTATTCCTGTATTTGGATTTTTGCACTTGGTTTGTATAGTTAGTACCTATAGTGTAGTCATTGTTGCTATCGTGGAATCCTGGTGACCAGTAATACAGGTAATCAATTACCTACGACAGGCACCAGAGATCCACAACCGAATTCTGTGTACCCTAAACTGTGAATGTCTAAATATTGTAATTTCTTGGTTGTTGGTGAGAAATAAATCATTATTATTACTTTATTGTGATATTTTATTAAATTAATATATTTATAGTAACACATTTTTATACCGCTTAAGTGGTAGACAAGCACATGGCTCACCTGATAGAGAGTGGTAACCATGGAATATAAACATATGTAGCTCTAGGGACATTACATTCAGGTTGCCAACATTTTAAGAAAGTTTAAAGAACCACTTATGTATTAATGAAATAAATATATTATTAAAATTCCTTGTTCTATATTTCAGGGGTAATGGCTACATAAGGGAAACATTTTATACAACTCCAAAGTTGCCGACATATTTAATTGCTTTCATGGTCTCAGAATTTGAAGCTGGTTCATATAGAAATGGAACTCAAGAATTTGGTGTCTACACTAGACCTGAAGCAAAAAATCAGACCGCCTATGCTTTTGATGTGGGAGTGAAAATTGTGGAAGAACTAGGCAGTTATTTTGGCATCGACTACTACTCTACAAGCGATAATTTAAAACTTGATCACGTGGCAATACCTGATTTTAAAGGAGGTGCTATGGAAAACTGGGGTCTTATTAAATACAGGTAACAAATTATCCGAAATGGAGTTTAGACAAATATTAAGTTGAAAAAAATAATTTTAAAATTAATCTACAGTTTTATGTTTGTATGTATCTCTCACTAGGTCATAATATTATGAATAATAAAAATTGGGTCACATGAACAGGCACCAATTTCAATCTAATTATTTTGATGTTGAATTTAGCCTAGTGGTATGGATAATGGATTGCTGAGACGAGGTCTAGGGTTCGATCCCAGATTTTACTATGGCATACACCAATTACTTTTCGATGCTTTTCGAAGTTATGTGTGTATTTATAGCAGGTTTATAAGTGCCCGGTTAATGGCAATAAGCTCGCCACCTATTACATTGGGACCTAAACATAAACTGGCGAAATGTGGGTGATAGTACCTCTGCCTACCCCTTGGGGATATACGCGTGAGTTTATATATGTACGTGAAAAAATTTGTGCTGAAAAAATAAAAACAAAAGCATTTATATTTTATTTTCAACTTGAAGTCATATTGACGTCACTAATAAAAAAGCCTTCCTTCACCAATTTGAGATAGTGGTATAAAATAATATCCATTTCAAAGTCAACCATATTTTTACAGGGAATCTGCATTGCTATCTGATCCAGCAATGTCAGGACCTTACTACAAATATCGAATCGCTTCAATTATAGCTCATGAGACCACACATATGTGGTTCGGTGACCTTGTGACCTGTCACTGGTGGAGCGATACGTGGTTGAAAGAAGGATTCGCTAATTATTTTGCAGATTACATTTTAACCTATGTAAGTATCTTCTACATACAAAACCCAATTGATGATAAATTAAAATTAAACTTTAATTGATAAATAACTAGCTGTTGTCTTGCGTGGATGTAGGTTATCGTGAAACATAGCATCTGTCCTGTCTCAAGGACAAGAACAGGAAATTTTATAAAAACGGGTCAGTGGTTTAAGCGGGAATGCGTAAGATACAGACAGACAGACAGACAAAGTTACTTTCGCATGTATAATATTAGTATGGATTGTTTTATATTATTAATTTACTAAAAATGAACAGATTGCACCAGAACTGCATACAGCAAACTTACTGGTAACTGGTTCAGTGTACACTGCTTATGATTCCGACGACAATCCTTCAGCTGCTCCAATCACTAACAATGATGTTAACTCGCCTGCTGAAATCAGCGGCCATTTTGGAAGAATTACATATCAGAAAGGTGGCACCATAATCAGAATGATACATCATCTGATTGAAAATGAAGCGTTTAAACTAGGTTTACGTACCTATTTAACAAACAAGTAAGTCATTTTGACATTTTTATATATTTTTAGTAAAATATTATTATTAATTCATTCTTCTTGTGAGGCGAAACCAGTCAGGTGGAAAATAAAATACAGTGGAAAAGTATAAAGTGTCTTATTCAAAATGTGTAGCAGGTTCCACAAAGTGCCATCAATCAACAGTATTAACAGTATAAATTATATTTCTAAATACATTTAAATATATAAAAATAGTACTCCATCGGCATCGGATACAGAGACTAAGTTATCAGTGGTTAGGGCTCCAGGGAGAGGAACTTCCTCACAATACGTGCCGTGTCGAGAAGTACAGCCCTTTATCCAATTATCTAACGAGAGCCTCTTAAGATGTTGGCCGAAGCTTTTGACAATCAATCTGTTAATGGCTACAACTATCGGACCAATAATCACCGAATCCACATTCCACATATCGATAACCTCGTGAACCAAATCTAAATTTTTAAACTTTTCTTCTAGTTTCTTCGGAACCGGAACCCCAAGTTCACTCTTCACAGCATTAGACTACGGTGCGACTACATTCAACTCACTGAGTTCGTATCCTTCTGAGACAGTAAATGCTGTGATGGGTTCTTGGGTAGCACAAGCTGGTCATCCTGTACTTCATGTTAATGTTAACTCTACTACCGGTAGTGTGACATTGACTCAGGTAATTTTATTTTAAATCTAAGTTTGTTGTATAAGATATCTTCAATTTTTTTTTTAAATTTCAGCCTGTATTCATTTTTAAGTATGTACCTTTAACTTCTTGCAAGGATGTGTTGGTTAAGACAGTTTTTATTATAAATGTTACAAACCTTTATACCTAATCAACTATAAAATAAAAAAAAAATCTTTTCAGAAACGGTTTTATATTAATGGTTCGTACTCATCAAATGAAACTTATCAAATTCCTATTACTTATACTACTGGACTATCACCAAATTTTGACAATACCAAACCATTGTTCATTATGAATGAGAAAACACATGAGTTCACCATTGCTAATATTAGTGAAGAATGGGTAATATTTAATTTACAAGAGTCAGGTAAAGTATCTATTTTTTGTAAAAATAAAATAAAAATAAAATTACTTATAATAAAATGAAACAACACTAACAATTATATGGTTTCTATAGGATTTTACAGAGTGAACTATGACGAGCACTCTTGGCAAACGATTGCTACAATTTTGAAGGGAAACAATTTCAAAACTATACATCATTTGAATCGAGCTAAGGTAGATACTTACTATTAATACTTCAAATTCCTTACCTGAACATATTAAACTAGTTAACTCTGGCAATGGCGCTCCCACCGGGTCCCCTTAAGAGAGTAAGGCCTGGCTTGACGCCGTAAAGGGTATTACCACCATGAATGCTCAAGACCGGGCAAAGTGAAGAAGGAAAAGCTGGAAGGTAGACCATGATCTCCGAATTTAACTCAGCCTCGGATGCAACAAGGAAAGTACGCCTCCATGATGATGATGATGATGATGATGATGATGAATAATCTAGATAATTATGAATTATATATTTTCACAATTGAAGATAATACATATTGATGACGCAAATATATTTTTTTCAGGTTATAAATGATCTTTTTGCTTTTCTATATGCTGATGAAGTTAATTTCTCAATTCTTTATGATGTATTACCTTTCTTGTCACATGAAGATGAATGTTCAGTATGGTTCGCCGCTCTGAGAGGCTTCAGGAAATTAAGAAATAGTTATACGGGTAATTCTAAAACTCTAGCTACTATAGATGTGAGTATTTTATACACTTAAGATATTTTAAGCATTAAGATAATGAAATACTAAAAAAATCCATTATTTTCTAGGCATACTTGCTAGATTTTATTAATAGCAGCGTAACCAGAGTTGGATACCAAGAGAAAACAACAGATTCTTACGAAGAATTGAGACACCGCCAACAAATTCTAGACTTTGCCTGCAAGTTAGGCCACAGCGAATGTGTAACAAATGCACTAGCTATGTTCAAGGCGTTGAAAGAAGATGGAGTAGAGTGCGTGAATATTTTTCTTTGTATCAGAATGACTTAATTCAGATATTGATACCCCCCTGTACTTTCCCTCTATCCACTAAAATCCATTGTAAAGATCCATCAATGGATCTTTACAATGGATTTTAGTGGATAGAGGGGTACTTTTTCATATTGTTTTATTGTTCTATCTTTTTTTTTTTTTATATAGGACACGTCAATTGAACTTCGCCTTGCCTGATGGTAAACTGAAGGCAAAGTCCCAGAAAAGAGGGTCACCATTACCTACACATACTGTGTGACAATGGTGACACTCAGCTTGACGGCCTCATCATATGCTTTTTCACGCCCCGCTTAAAGGACCCGGGACTATAGGAAGAAGGAAACACGTGAGCTGGTAATGAATTCCAGGCCTTAATGGTGCGACAGAGGAAAGAGTCTCCGAACCGCTTGGTTCTTGATCGGATGTTTTGCACCGTGTGCGGATGACATCTAAGACCTGCACGCGTTGTCCTGTGTAGGAAAGGGGAGGGTGGGACTAATTGGAAGAGCTCATCAGAACACTCCCCATGGTACAGACGGTAAAATACAGCCATGGACGCAACATCTCTACGCAGCTGTAAAGGTTCTTACTGGCTTCCGGTAGTACGTTTAACCAAGAATCATCAACAGTCTAAAAAGACTTTATTCAGGGTATAATGTTCTCAAACTTATATTAGTCTTTATTTATTTATTCTTTAGATATCTAAATAGTTGGATTATAATTGAAACAACTAATATTTTTCACATTAATATGTTTTGGGCCAAGCAAAAAAGAAAACATTAATTGATTTGAAATAAGAGTAAATTGTTTTAATACTTTGACTCCAGTAACTACGAGTATAAGACAATAAAAAAACACAATAGGTTCCAATATTTTGTAAGGCAAAACAAACTTAGTGCAAAATTTGAATTATAAGTTAACCTGAGATCAATTAGGTAAATATTAACACTTATGAATTTTAAAATACGTTTTAGGGTCTACCCAAGTCTGCGTCCTATAGTCTACTCCACTGGATTACGCTATGGTTCTGCTGACGACTATGACTTTTTATGGAATCGTATGATAACTACTAACCTAGCAAATGAAGTTACAGTTATTATAGATGCCTTGGGTCACACTTCAGATGAGGAGAAGTTAAAGAGGTTAGTCCAAATAACTATAAAAATAAATGAATTAAGTAAATAAACTTACAGGCTTGAATTATACGGAAGATATAATAATGTTAAAGGAAATTAATGTGATCATGATCGTGCACGCTCGTGTCTTCGAGTTCGTGAGTTTCGTGAAAATTCCTCATCTACCTGCACATTTTCGATATTTTTTACTATTTAACATTATTGTATATTATGGTTCGCGATAGTTTAAAAACCATTATATTTACCATGGTCTTAATTTTTTTTTTTTGACATATACTTCAGTAACGTAGTAATCGCATATCAAAGAAAAATATGTTTAAATATTTCTTTCGAGCATAAACATAATGTCTTAGTTTTATTGGGCGCCAAGATATTTGGGGCCCTTCATTTATTTTAACATACTTTTTTTTAAAGAACATTAGCAACCGTAATTACTAATATTCCCTCTTACCCCTCCAACTAAGCTAAATTGCTTGTGCTAGGAGTGGGTTCATGTCGGTAGTGTAATGGCCAGGTTTCGAATCCGGGACCTCTCCATCGACTAACTTCTTAAACACTAAGCCACCGATGCTAGCTTTAACTGTAATGTAATTAACTTTCAATAAATTTTTACAGCTACCTCGTATCAATGACAGTGGAGAATAGCCCGATCAAGACCCAAGATCTGACAGTACCATTGTCAATTGTACTGAGTAACTATAGTAATTTGCATATCGTCATGGACCAGCTGAACAGTGATTACGCCTTGTGGACATCTATGTCAGTACCTATTAATAGTAATTCAAGCAAGATTATTCAGACTGCATTAATTTTTATTGAATTTACAAAATATTTCTGATTTTAGATACACTACTATGGATTCGGTTCTCAGCTCAGTGGCATCAACACTTCGTACCGAACGCGATTTTAACGAAGTATGTGGTTAAGTAATGGAGTTTAATTTGTGCCGATACTACGAGTATTCAGCGCCATCTAATGCAGTCAAGCTGAACTACCATAAAATTAACGATCATGCATCTCGAAATAAAAGTTCTAGCGTTAGTTAATGTATCGTGACGCAATTGCTGGGTCGTTTAGTCGTAAAAATGCGGTTCAAGAACATATATTTATTAAATCTAGAATACATGGATGATAAATGTCTAAATAATTCGTCTCTACTCTAATGGTTCAATAAATACATAAATTAAGCCCTGCGTTACAAAGATAGATGTAAATAGCAAATAATTCATCGTAAAATGTTTTGTAAACTGGGGTTACATTCGACAAAAATTGAAATTGAAAAATCTATTTGAAAATCTAATTCTAAATTGTCCCAAAGTGCCCCACTTGTCCATAGTAACCTTAGTTTATGGTATGTTGATATAAGTTAAAAGTATTGAATTTCACTTTCTTTCACAGTTTGAAGCTTATCTGGCAAATTGCACTGAATGCACAGACTCAGCTAAGAATACTGCAAGGAACTCCTTGGCAGGTGCTAAAGCATCGAAGATTTGGGCAGACAACCATGAACCAGCTATAGTGTCCACTATTCAGACCAGCAACTCTAACACAGCATTTCCTTCTGTTTTCATGATTGTGATTGGATTAGCTATCTTTTTTCTTAGATTTCAGTGATTTCTAAGATATGTAGTATTTAACTGATTGTTAGCTTCACCAATCTATTAAATACAGTATTACTGATCACTGCAGTTGACGAAAAATTATTGGAAGCCATTTTGTATAAATTGATATAAGTTATAACTTGACAATAATATTAAATTGTGATACGGTAAATCATTTTCATTTATTTATTTCTTCTCTTGATAGAGATATAAGATACTGCAAGCAATTCAAAAAACTTAAGTTATGTTTGATACTTCTTCATGAATCGCTTTGTCGTTGAAAACCACTTCAAAACTTGTGGCGCAGTACAGAGAATGGGAAGCAAATATTAAATCATAATATTTTTGCCAATACAATGGTACATGTTGTAAGAATTCAATACAAAATGCCGAGCTTTATTCTTATAGTTATACGGTGCAACCTTCGACTATAATTTCTTTCTATACAGTTTGTACTGTAGAGAAAGATGTGTGGAGGAATGAAGTGTGATTTTTTTCCAACACAGAGTGAGGATCCTCCGGTCAGGCAAGGTGATCAGGCCTGGCGGGCCGCGGCCCAACGATTGTCGTGGAGTTGATGTATATACATTGTACCAGTGCGAGAACTTCACTTGCGCGATGTAAGATTCCTAGAGACTTCCTCGTTCGACTTGCTGTCGCTAGATGGCGCTGGGTACATGTGGTATCGCCACAGATGCAACAGATATTAACAGCTGCTGAAGTACAACAAAAAAGAAGGCACGTTTTTGTACATAACACGATTAGATCCAAGCTGCTGTCGTTTATTGACAATACCTACTGAGTGACGTCAATATCGAGGGGTACACTTTGAACTGGTTTGTGGTACTGTGTTTACACGTAATAGATAATTTTTCGTACTATTTCATTACTTATTTGAACACTTGTATTGCATAAAGATTTTTGACGTACTCTAATTTATAACCCTGTATTGTTAACGTGATTAATAATTATTTCGAAGGTGTTTATTGGCATTACTTGTAATTCAATTTGGCAATGTACTGGGTGAGTGTGCTTGAGGCACACGCGAGTAAGGTTCTGGAAGTGTTAGTATCACCGGAGCCGTAACATCATCATCAGCTACAGATACAGATATGTATAATAGCGGTAAGTAAATTTTCAATGATAAAATGCTCCTATCTATCTATTAAAAGAAGGTGAACGAGTCATGCGAGGAATTGCTTTATACATAAATAGTATGTCAGGATCGTAGCAAATGGAGATCCGTGATCTCTGCCTACCACTATGGGAAACAGGCGTGATTTTATGTATGTATGTATAAATAGTTTTTTATAGTAGTCTGCCTCTCCTTATTCACCCAAATACCAATCCCAGTTTCATGAGAATACTGTAAAACTTGCCGGGATATTTACCATGTTTATTGTTTTTTTTACGAGTAACCGATATTTCGGCGCTGTTACATGTATGTGGTGTACTGACTACCGCCGAGCTAGAAAAAAGCAAAAATAAAACAACAAACAATAAACATGGTAAATATCCTGACGAGTATTGTTGTATTTATTTATTTTTTTGAGTATTATTGGCAACTCCGGGTGTCACCGAGGCACCGTTTGATTGTTTCTGTGTATTGTATTATCTGGACTATCTTAGATGAGTGTGTTTTAGTATGCGGTAATACTTGCATAAATTGTGTATATTATTGCGTGTATGAATGTGAAATATGGGTAAATATAGAAGATACAGGTAAATTCCCCAAGCAATCCAAATGACTAACAAATTTTTCAAAGTCGGACTGTTCAACCCGGGTTCCTTGGGCACGAACCATACCGATATCTTAGCGCTGATAGACCGTCATCAGGTAGACATATTGGCTATAAATGAGACATGGCTACAGCGCGGGGAAGAGGGGCGCGCGCCATTCGTGCCGGAATACCGGTTGCGACATACCCCCCGCCCTGCATCCCACAGAGCTAATCGCGGAGGGGGGGTTGGTTTCTACAGCAGAAACGGTTTGAATGTGAAGGCATGTATCCACCCGGTGCACCCCGCAGTCGAGCAGATGTGGGTTAGGGTCAAAGTAAACCACAATAAGATCATAGTGGGCACGGGTTACAATCCACCTACAGGTAATGTACGACAGTTTCTGGATGCGCTGACTGACTCCATCGGTTCTTTCTCCGACTATGACTACATAGTTCTACTGGGTGACTTTAACATAGACTTGTTTAAGCATACAGAGGCAAATACCAAACAATTTATCACGTTTCTACATTGCATGGGGTTGACTCAGTATGTAAGGGATGCAACACATTTTACGGATCACAGTCAGACGCTTATTGACGTGGTTTGTACAAATGCGAGGGTGCGTAATACGACTGTCGATTCTGCTGGGAAACTGAACGGACATGCATTCATTGAATGTGAACTTTCATTCCGTAAACCCAGAATCCCACCGAAGGTTATTGCATATAGACCGTTAGCTGATATCAATATAAATATGTTTAACGAAAACGCTGGTTCGTGCAGGTGGGATCGTTTACTGTGTCTGGACGATGTTGACGATATTGTTGAGGACTACACTAAGTTAATAATTTTCTTATTCGAGCTGCATGCTCCAGTAAAGAGGAAAATTATAAGGGACCGACCAACTCCTTGGCTTACGAACAATGTAAAGTATATGATCAAACTGAGGGATGCAGCATTGAGCCGGGCTAGGTCATCCAGAATTGAGTCGCATAAGATCTACTACAAGGAGCTAAAGAAGCAGGTTGAAATAGCAATAAAAAATGAAAAGAAGTGTTATTTCAAGCTGCAAATAGACAATAACATTAAGGACCCTAAGACTATGTGGAGAAATATAAAAGCCAATCTTTACCCACATAAATGTACAGATATTCCTGCGCACCTAAATAACCCAAATGAGATCAACAAGTATTTTCTTGATGTTCCGGGAGACACTTCCGTCCCTTTATCTAGACTCACATATTTTGAGTACAACAGATTTAGTGAATTCACTTTTGGGCTTTTACCTGTTGACTCATCAGCGGTACTTAAAATAATAGCAGAGCTTCAGTCGAATGCGGTTGGGATTGACGGAATATCGCTGAAAATGATAGTCATGGTGGTCCCGAAAACACTAAATGTAATCACCACTATCATAAACAGGTCTATCGTGAGTTCAAAGTTCCCAACTAGCTGGAAAACAGCAATTGTTAAGCCAATACCTAAGGGTGGTGAGGTCCACGATACTAGAGACCTTCGCCCAATTAGTATTTTGCCTTATTGTATTGGAGAAGGTGGTTGCGACACAACTAAGGCACTATCTGGAAACACGTAACCTATTACCGGACGCGCAGTCGGGCTTTAGGAAGAACCGTGGTACAGCAACGGCCTTATTGGATGTTACTGATAATATTCTGACAGCCGAGGATAATGGCAAGGCAACAGTTCTGGTATTGCTGGATTTTTCTAGGGCTTTCGACGGACTTAACGTTGCCCTCTTGCTCTCCAAGTTGGCGTATTATGGGTTTGACAGCGATACAATACAGTGGTTTCATTCATATTTGAGTGGCCGGACACAGTTTGTGGAAACCCAACAAAGTGATGGATCCACACTGAGTTCTACTGTAGATAAGGTAGGCAGAGGTGTGCCGCAGGGGTCAGTTTTGGGGCCCTTGCTGTTTATCCTCTATAGTGCTGATATTGTTCAGGTCATAAAACACTGTCAATTCCATATATACGCCGACGACGTCCAAATCTACTTCTCCTTCAAAGCTAATGAACTACAGGAAGCCATGGTGAAGGTAAACGAGGATCTGTATAATATTTGTCGTTGGGCCCGTCAGAATACACTCGTATTGAATGCAAACAAGACCAAGTATTTAATACTTGGCTCCAAATATCAAATTACTCAGGTCAATAATCAACAACCAGTAATTTATGTTGATAACGTCCCTATTCAGCGTGTGTATGAGGCCAGGAATTTGGGACTGTTGATGGATGAGAGACTGAGGTTCGAGCGTCATATAGCTAATAACGTGAGGAACTGTTTTTATAGACTGAAGCTGCTATACAGAATACGAAGTTACCTCAGTGTTGAACTTCGAGAGAGACTAGTCGACACCTTGGTACTATCCAAATTCAATTACCTGGACGTAGTCTACGGCCCTCGATTGTTGGTGAAAACAGAAAATTTGATTCAGAGGGTGCAAAATGCGTGCGCGCGCTTTTGTTATAATATACCACCAAGAAGCCATGTGACACCATATCTGAACAATCACAACAAGCTCAAAATGAAGTATAGGAGGGAGTTACACCTGGCCACTGTTCTTTTTGGAATTATAAAGACAGGCAAACCTTTCTACCTGTACTCGAAACTGAAATGGCTTAATGATAGCAGTCGGTACTTGA
Source organism: Eilema griseolum (assembly GCA_963662185.1). Lineage (NCBI taxonomy): Eukaryota > Metazoa > Arthropoda > Insecta > Lepidoptera > Erebidae > Eilema > Eilema griseolum. Next base: position 24,780,802 of record OY759238.1, read on the forward strand.
CAAGGGCATCGCGCATGAACCTTCATGTACCGAAACATAGAACTGCGGCATTTCAGGGTGGTTTCAGATATCGTGCAAGTAAGATATGGAATAATATTCCTCCGCCACTGAGAAGGCTTGCCGGAGTCCATGGTTTTCGCGTAAGGTACATAAATATCCTTCTCAGTGTCCAGAAATCTAGTCGATAAAATAGGCTTGGTATGTATTTACTCAGTCAATACGGTTGCGGGTCGCCCTGGGGTGCTAATAATGCTTGCTGTTGTTTTGTTGCGTGTTACATTTTATTTTCTTTTATGTATTTATGTTTTATTTTGTTTCTGTTGTATGATTCTCAAGGTATACAATTTGTTAGAAAGGCAATAGGGAAAATAGTGGGGGATGTGCTATGTATATGATGTGCTATTTGATTGTGACTATGTACTTGCTTGTTTGTTTTTGATTTATATTCTTTTGTTTTTGTTTATATAATACTCGGGGCTTATAAATGAATTAAAGGACGCCCTCCTTTGCGCTTAATGTGTGTATTGTTAATGTATTGTGTGATTGTTGTTTGTAACTAGTACATGTTGTGTGTATGTACAGTACGGGTACGTGAAAAATGTACTTTGTTTTTGTTTTATTCTTTTAATAGGAATAATGGCAAACATGCAGTAAGCTACCTGGTTTGGTTAGGCTACAGTTGAAAACCAGCGCTGCAGATTGTGCCTAATCTGTAGCATCAGCTGAACTGCGGCCTTTTAAACACACACTCCACACTGACACCTGTTATTAATGGCATTACTATTTTATTTTTGTGTGTGTTTAATAAACGTATTTTCTTTCTTTCTTTCTTTCTAATTACACTAGTAATGTAAATGACCATATCAATCTAAACTCATACATCTCAGTCCCATGAGCTTATGTTCAGAAATTGGAGATAGAGAAAGAGGAGACGAAAAATGTAATGAATTAGAACTTACGAAATAATTTAACACAAGATGAAAGATCGTTCATAAAATTCATTGTCAGCTTAGGTTAGTAAAAACGTAGTGCAAATTATAAACTACAAAATAAGATGAGATACCGCGAGAGATGAAAACCGCGGTAGCCTAGTGGTATGGGTAATGGACTGCTGAGGTCTCGGGTTCCCAGGTTTACCATGGCACACGCCAATGACTTTTCGATGCTTTTCGTAGTTATGTGTGTATTTATAGTAGGTTTATAAGTGCCCGGTTAATGGCATGCCATTGGGACCTAAACATAAACTGGCGAAATGTGGGTGCTAGCACTTCTGTCTACCTCTTCGGGGATATGGGCGTGAGTTTATGTTATGTTATGTTACAAAATAAGATTAAAACTAAAATACACGATAATACTGGTATGAAAAGTTTCGCACTATCGAAGACTAACATATCTTTTGAAGATGTTGCTTATCAGTCATGTGGACATGACAACAGAATATCAACTAGTTCAGTTTAGAAAATAGGTTGCAGAAGTGAGGACAAGGTTAGTAGGTATTTATTTATTTTTTGTCATATTTTACCTTGACATTGGGAACGCTGTAGAATTTATAACAACTATTATTGATATCTTACCACAGTGTATATTAATCAATATTACTTATTAACATATTAATCATAACAACCGCGGTAGCCTAGTAGTATGGGTGATGGACTGCTGAGGTGAGGTCTCGGGTTCGATCCCAGGTTTAACCATGGCACGCACCAAAGACTTTTCGATGCTTTGTAAGTACCCGGTTAATGGCAATAGGCTTGCCACCACATTGGGCATTGCATGACATTGGGACCTAAAAATAAACTGGCGAAATGTGGGTGCTAGCACCTCTGCCAACCCCTTAGGGAATTTAGACGTGAGTTTATGTTATGTTTATGTTCATATTAATCATAGTTGCTTTTAACCACTGCAGATTTTGCCACTCAAATCCTGGTATTCCCATACGTTCACATATGTGAAAAAATGGTTGCGATTTTGATTGTACATTATAAGAAATGTTTCCACAAAGTTAATGAATAGGTTAAATAAGAACGATAGCATGAGTGTAACTACTCTGGTGTTGTATAACAAGCGCCTGGAATACGGCAATAGGCTCACCTCCTATTACGTGGGACCGAATACAATTGCTGGTGAAATGTGGGTGTTAATTCACCTCTGCCTAACCCTCTAGGGATAAAGACGTTATTATATGTATGTATGTATGAATGTAATAATGCTCATTCATTCACAGAGCAATAATGATGTTGAAATATAATTAGTTAATATTATCGTTTCAGGAATGTATCACCAACTCATAGTTTTAGCTGTAACATGTATACTTTCAGTAGCACATGCAGCCACAGATCCAAACTATCGGCTAAACACGCCTATTGTACCATCAGCTTACCACTTACTTGTGGCTCCGTACTTCGACACCAATGATGACAAGGCCTTCACTTTCGATGGAGAAGTTACTATTGAATTCACAACGACTACTATAACCAATTTCATCAAACTTCATTCCGAAGATCTGAATTTTGAAGTTGCAAATATTACTGTTACAAATCTTAATACAAATGCTGATGTTGAACTCAGTAGGATCTTTGGTATTCAATTCATATTATTCATTTGCTTATATAAGTTTGCGAAGAGAATTGATACCTAATATTCCGTATGCAGTTAAAATCGTCTATACAGGTCCTCTTAGGAAAGACTTAAGTGGTTTCTATAGCACTTATTATTTGGATAATGGTGTAAAAAAGTAAGTACCTTTTTCTCATGGCAAGTACACTCACTAATCATGGTGATACAAATTTAAGAGAACAAATTAATTGTAACAAGGTAGGTAAATACTTTGAAGTGCTAAGTATGTATGTTTTATACTCAACGAAAGCAGTACTTAAGATTACTTATGTGATTATTAGCAATTATGTCAAATGATATTACTAGTAGTACTAGTAGTATACGAGCGAGCATAATATACTTTTATTATACTACAAAACAATATTAAACTCAAATTTTGACTTTATATTTTTTCATAATAGATACAAACGCATGACAGATTAGATCATTTATCGAAATGTCTACTGCATTGAAGACAGACAGTTTTCAAGTAGCGATAAATATAAGTCAAGTACTTGTTATCCCCTTCATAATTCATGTAGCATACCAACGGTTTAAGCTGCCTCTTGATAATATGCTGGTTGGTATTAAAAACCAATCCCTGGCCCTGGCAACTCATGTCTTCATCGATACCATTATGAAATATTTCTTTGGATAATTTAATGTATCAGTTTGTAGGTTCCTACAGATTTGGAGCTCAGATTAGCCCCTATCTGCTAGTCGATTGACAACTGCTAATTAACAGACGAAACTTTGGTGCCTCTTACGATAGGCAGCTGCGGTTCACGAAGGTCACAATAAATCCAATCTAATTGCATCACTGCATAATGTAATAGATTATACCATAAGGATAAATTAAGGGATGTTGCTAATTCATAATATTCTTTCTTTTCTCAAACTGCTTGTATTTCTTAACTATTTCAGATGGCTGGCAGCTACTCAACTGGAAGCACCGCATGCGAGGAAGGTATTCCCTTGTTTGGACGAGCCCGGTCTAAAGGCTACGTTCACTATTCAGATTGATCGGCCTTCCAATTACAAGAGTTCTTTATCAAATATGCGGATGCAATCGTCGATAGACTTGTAAGTTCAATACATACATATATATTCACGTCTGTGAATCTGTGAATGGGCAAGCAGAGGTTTATTTCCCCAGTCACATTCTGACAACTATGATTTGTGGTTCCACATAATAAGGGGTATATTGTCGTAAAGCGGGCACTTTGTCATGGACTGTGTGTTTACTGTTGGATGGAGAACAGAACTGTCTGTTAGTCGCTCTCTTCGACACGCATAGAAAGAGATGGTATTGCCTAATACTACTTCATCGGGAACTATAACTTGATAATATTGAAAGTAAAAGTAAATAATAACAACACTCTAAATATTCCAGATATGAGACTACGGTTTTTAGAATTTTTGTTATTGACAAATCATTTACAAATATAATTTTTTTATTGATATTTATTATTTGCATTGAATTTCTTCTTGAATCACATTTACATTTCAGGGGCAATGGTTACATAAGAGAATCATTTTATCCAACACCGATAATGCCTACATACTTAGTCGCTTTACTGGTTTCGGAATATGAACTAAGTGAATCCAAAAATGGGTCTAGAGAATTCAGAATCTACACAAGACCAAGTGCCAAAGATCAGACATTTTGGCCCCAAAGTCCTGGATGAATTAGGAAATTATCTGGATTATGATTACTATTCTGCAAATGAAAATCTGAAATTGGATCATGTATCAATACCAGATTTCAGAACGGGCGCTATGGAAAACTGGGGTCTTGTGAAATACAAGTAAGTGTTATTTAAAACATGTTATTTATAAATAGATCTATAACCTGAAATGGTGCTTAGAACAGATACTATTTGGATGTAGAAGGAGAAAGATACACATTAGGAGAGGCCCATGAGCAGTAGCAGACTGCAATAGGCTAATTGATTGAACTATTAACTAATTTATTATTAGGTATTTGATATATTATACGACAGTAAATAGCCGAGAGTAAATTTTGATATCTAAATCTAATCATTACTTTATACCACGACATCACGATCATCTTTGTGTGGTTCCCATATTATATGCTTTCTCATTGGGTCCCCTGCTAATCAGAGAGATACGTGAAAACTTCCGAGCAGCCCTCTATAAGATCACACCCCCCGCCAAAAGAGAGCTCTGCCGTCGTCCCTATTGTCCAAGGTGCACAGCGTGGAAATTCCGGACCACGCACCTGCGTTGAACATACCTATGACCAAAATATTATAATGATAATTATAGGTTCAATAATGCAGTCTCAATAATACATTTTATATTCGTTGTGTATTACAGAGAATCTCTGCTGTTGTATGATCCGGCACAATCTGGACCATTCTACAGATACAGAGTCGCCCAGAATTTAGCTCATGAATCTGCACATTTCTGGTTCGGCAATCTTGTGACCTGCCATTGGTGGAGCGATACGTGGTTGAACGAAGGATTTGCTAGTTACTTTCACGATTATATAACGGCTTTTGTAAGTAAAATTGACTTTCAATACACTTTTGATCCAGTGTGAATTGACATTAATAAGATCACAAATGAAAATTAGGGATATGCTAACTTGATTTAAACTACAATATTACAATACTTGACTATCTAAATGGAGTGGTGGTAAGAGAAATTGCTGGTTCGATTTGCATTGCAAATATTTTTATTCATAAATATGCTGGTTTTGGTGTTTTTATGTATGTATGTGTGTTTTATAATATTGGGAGAGGCTTCAGTCCAGCAATGGACAACGAAAGTCTTAATTGATAGATTGATTGATTGTGTATCTTTTATAAAAAAAGTATTTTAGTATATTATTCCACAAACTAGAAACCCAAATACAAGTTAGTTAAGCTATGCCTACTTTGGGTCTAGATGGCGTTACGTAGAAATGTCACAAAATATTTATATTTTGTCATCTTGAAGCCAATTAATTAGTTATCTTCGACATCTCAGAAATTTTTGGAAGACTCCGAAATTAAGTTTTTTTATGGAACATTTCAGATTGAACCAGAGCTAGGTTCAAATAACCTAATGGTAGTGAGTACTATCTATACTGCTTATGACACTGATGATACTCCAGCTTCGGTACCACTCACCAATAATGATGTCAACTCACCTGCTGAAATCAACAACCAATTTGCAAGAATTTCCTATCAAAAAGGTTGTGCGATAATCAGAATGATTCATCATTTGATAGAAGACGATGCTTTTAAACTTGGTCTGCAAACTTATTTAAAGAACAGGTAAGTTATTTTAGCACTACATTATTTAAGGAAAAAAATCAATTTCTGTCTATATTTGAATGAAATTTATAAAATTATAAATTTCGAAATCTCTGGATGAGTAAGGCAAGGAAAATTCTGGATTAATGAGGTATTTAGTTATTGAAAAGTAGTTAATGACATCACGAAGACAAAATCTTTAGCAAAATTTAAAATATTATTGTCTCCGAAAAGGGCCAGATTTTTCATTTTAAAACAACCACATAAAATAGGCACAAATCTAGTTTTTACCGTAATACATCATATTGTTGAAAATGTAATTTACTACATGCAGTAAAATGTAACTTATTTACCATTACTTTTTCATTTTTCCTACAGTGCTTTCGGATCCGGATACCCTCATTTGCTTTATGCTGGTTTCGACCACGGTGCGTCTACATACGATTCATTGAATTTGTATCCTAATGAGACTACAGCCGATGTTATGGGCTCTTGGGTCACACTAGCAGGTCATCCTGTACTGTACGTCAGTGTCGACCATGCCGCCGATACAGTCACATTAACTCAGGTAAAAACTTTACATACTTTGAGGTCATCGCCCCGTACCGTGAGAATGTTGTGCAAACAAAAATACACATGATTTGCACGAAGTGGGTGACACCTTCACATGAACGAACCTAAAATACATGTTTTTTCAATTATGGTTTGCTTTTGGATAAATACGTGGTAGGAGGTTGGACACAACGATATTTACATCCCAATTGAGCAATCCGAAAGTAAGGGAAGTACCTCCACCCTATAGAATACCATGGCTATAGTAACCTTGTGTTGTGTTCCCGGCGGTGAGTAGGGTAGCTCACTGGAGAGTTTTGTGTAGTCAGTGGGAAGACCAAAGGCTTGTCCTGACTTTGCATTCTGCATGGCAACTCTCTGTTCTTATAGGGTCGGCAGCATAGATGTGACTCCCCTGGTATTTCATACGTTCATAGGTCACGGTAACCACTTTTCATTAGGTGGGCCATGTCCATATAGAAAAAGTAGCGTGACCAGCCCCGCTTCTTTTTCTACATTTTTTATTTCTTGGCTGGTTTATTCCTTGCGCAAAGGATTGGTATTGCGATTCAACGTGGCAATGCCACCAGCCTTCTGGCCACCCTCCCGTTTGACGTCGATGAGGAGGAATTCTTTGACGCCTAAACCTGCAGGATTGTTCAGGTATATTCAGTTATTCTTTTTTTTAAATACTAATTTAGATAACTTCCGTGTATATTATGCAAATATTAATATTGTTAAAGTAAATAGATGGCAATTTCAAAAAGAAGTATATTTGTTAGAATTCAGTTACAGTAATATAATCAGTATAACAAATCCGTATTATGTATTACGTAATAAGTTTGGTACATTGACCTGCTTAATTATAATTCTAATTCTTTGTTTCAGAAACGGTTTTACATCGATCGTTCTCACTCATCAAAGGAAATTTATAAAATTCCAATTACTTACACGTCTGGAGTGTCTCCAGACTTTCACAATACTAAACCTGCTTTTATTATGAATACGAAAACGCACAAGTTGACCATAGATAATATAGGTGAACTACACACTTGGATAATTTTCAACGTGCAGGAGACAGGTAAAAGATTTTTATTACAATGAATCTTTTTTAAACCACTTTGGTGACTGACTAGCACACAGCCCATCTGATGGGAAGTGGGTACCGTGGCCTATGGACGTGTGCAATATCAGAACCCCATATTATAGGCACTTGGGAAAACCGCAGAAGGGAGTTCGTTCCACAGCTTGAGTGTGCGTGAGATGAAGTTCTTTTCATACCGCACAGTGCACACCGTCTCAGCTCGCAATGTGTGATGATAAATTCACTGCGTATGGCGAGCGGTACGATGATAGAATGTAGCTATGGGCATCATATCAGAGCTAAAATACTTTCTTTAATTTGTGCTTCATGGCTAATAAATTTTAATACTAGAAATACTATAACTTTTATTCATATTTAAATAGTCATTTCGTTTAATCCCCGTAGTGAGCTTATTTAACTTGAAAATTGTTTAAATATTATTTTATCTAGGTAATAATGCTATTACATAAATTTAATTTACTTTTACTTTTTACAGGATATTATAAAGTAAATTACGATAGGCATTCATGGCAAGTTATTGCTTTGGCTCTGAGAGGAAGTGAACGTAATACGATACATCATCTAAATCGGGCTAAGGTAGATACTTTTTATAATCAACAATCCATTACTTGAGAACATCCAAAATATTAGTATAATTCCATAACATTACATTAACATAAACTCACACCTTTATCCCCGAAGAGGTGGGCAGAGGTGCTAGCACTCACATTTCGCCAGTTTATGTTTAGGTCCCAATATAAATAGGTGGCGAGCCTATTGCCATTAACCAGGCACTTATAAACCTGGTATAAATACACACATAACTTCGAAAAGTCATTGGTGTCTGCCATGGTAAAACCTGGGATCGAACCTGAGACCTCGTCTCAACAGTCCATTACCCATACCACTAGGCTACCGCGATACACTACATCATTACCGCGGTCATTGCATTATAGTTGAATATCCAATCAGCAGTGGAATTTATTGCGCCACATTTTATCCTCTAGCGCCTAAACTTATGAGAAGTAAAAGTGACATCAATAAGATTTAACAGCGTTAAACTATTATACTCAGTAATAAAGAACATTGAACAATTGCCTTAAAACTCTGAAATATTTAACTTATTGATTGAAATTTTAAAGCATTTAGCATGGTAACTATTCAAGTCGATAAAGATAGTTAAACAAATTAATCAGTCCAGGCGGGATTTGAACCCGCGATCTTTCCCTTAAAGGGGGCAGAAGATAGATATATACAAAGGAAGATTTGTATGACTTCAGGCGGGGTTCGGTGGCTCAGCAGTCTGAGCATTCAAGTCGATAAAGATAGGAAAACAAATTAATCAGTCCAGGCGGGATTCGAACCCGCAATCTTTCCCTTAAAGGAGGAAGAAGATAGATATATATCTATCTATACATAGGAAGATTTGTATGACTTCAGGCGGGGTTCGGTGGCTCAGCAGTCTGTGCATTCAAGTCGATAAAGATAGGAAAACAAATTAATCAGTCCAGGCGGGATTCGAACCCGCAATCTTTCCCTTAAAGGAGGAAGAAGATAGATATATACATAGGAAGATTTGTATGACTTCAGGCGGGGTTCGGTGGCTCAGCAGTCTGAGCATTCAAGTCGATAAAGATAGGAAAACAAATTAATCAGTCCAGGCGGGATTTGAACCCATGATCTTTCCCTTAAAGGAGGAAGAAGATAGATATATACATAGAAAGATTTGGATGACTTCAGGCGGGGTTCGGTGGCTCAGCAGTCTGAGCATTCAAGTCGATAAAGATAGGAAAACAAATTAATCAGTCCAGGCGGGATTTGAACCCATGATCTTTCCCTTAAAGGAGGAAGAAGATAGATATATACATGGGAAGATTTGGATGACTTCAGGCGGGGTTCGGTGGCTCAGCAGTCTGTGCATTCAAGTCGATAAAGATAGGAAAACAAATTAATCAGTTCAGGCGGGATTCGAACCCGCAATCTTTCCCTTAAAGGAGGAAGAAGATAGATATATACATAGGAAGATTTGTATGACTTCAGGCGGGGTTCGGTGGCTCAGCAGTCAGAGCATTCCCCCTGTAAGGGAAAAATGGCAGGTTTTAATCCCGTCTGGACTGATTTAAAAAAAAAATCCTTTTTTAATATTTAACTTACAAACATTATCTGGTTTTTCAGCTGGTGAATGACCTTTTTGCTTTTCTATACGCTGATGAAGTTGAATTCTCAGTCCTTCACGACGTTCTCAAGTTTTTGGTCTACGAGGATGAATATTCAGTATGGGTCGCCGCTTTAAAAGGATTCAATAAATTAAGAAACAGTTATATGGGTCATACTGATACCCTACGCATCATAGATGTAAGTTTTTCACATATACGTACATATATTCTCTCCTGTAAATCCCCGGAAGATCAGGTAGAGGTACATTAAAACCTGCAATTTGTCCACGTACGAAGGGGTGAGCTTATTGCCATCAAGCGGACACTTTGTCACGGGAGAACAGCGCCTTGACAGAACAACTTGACTTCTACGATATTCACAGGAAATTAAGGAGTGATCTTATACTACTCATCTGGGACGCAATAAAAAATAAGCTGTGACTTAATTTTATCTATTCTTTTCAGTCATACATGCTTACTTTTACGAGTGCTTATATAGACAGATTTGGGTATGAAGAGAGAGAAACCGATTCTTTCGAAGATGAGAGGAACCGTCAGCAGATTCTGGAGTTCGCTTGCACGTTACGATACAGTAAATGTATAGTAAATGCGTTAACTAAGTTCAAGGCATTAAAAGAAGATGGTGTTGAGTGAGTACATAGTTAAATCTATCTTTTTTTTACGTGCGCAAAATCCCCACGGATGCCTCCCCTACGGAGCCGGTGGAAGCGGTTATGTCGGACTCGAACCGACTAAAACGCACGCCGCCTGTGGGTCGTTTTGGTTGAAGAAGGTGAGGTTGACAGGCATATCCCTCGCACCCCGGCCGATCTAGGGCTATCTCTCACGATCTGGCCGTCTCCTCGGGTGTGTGGGGACTATACAGAGTCCCCAACTCGTCTCCGGGAAACCGGAAAGGCGCTCCGGGCGCGCTGCCGCCGCGGCCTGCTTCTGCCAGGGTGACAGGCGGCTCCACCAGTCACCCCCAGGCCAGTTAAATCTATCTTTTATCTTTAATACTAGAAATTTCAGAACACATTTTAAATATTATAATAAAATAGTAAGCATAAAATGTTACGATGAGATTTTGCTTGCAACTGTTACTCATTTGTGGAAAAGATGATCAATATACATATAAGTCGCAGAACATGAAGTTGAAAAAATATGATAGTGGCACGTCACGTGGCTATTTATTCTTGCGTATTTGATTTATATGTCAAACAATTACTAATAAGTGGACAGTATATTTGACGAAGCATTTGCCTTATTCTCTATTTGACAAATATGGCCAGTATCAAAGACATTCATTGAAGAGCCACACTACTTATTTATATTATAGGTCTCTCATTATCGCTGGTATTGTATTGCATTGTATTGTTGTCAAATTTTAGACAAATTGTTAGTACATAAAGGAAAAAGTCTTCTGTGGAATAAACAATGACGCTGTGTAGTGCATTTCAGTGCAAAAAGAACGGCCCTCGTCGTAGGAAAAAACGGATGCTGTAGATTTAATAAGCAACAAAAACTGAATACCAAATTCGTCTGCTAGAATGTGTGGTGATAATTTCAAACCTGATGATTTTTATGTAGGGAAGGATGTGGGTGTTAGCACCTCTACCTACCTCCCTTCGGGGATATAGGCGTGAGTTTATGTTATGTAATTTGGATTTTTTTTCTTCATCTTTTTTTTTAAATTCGCCACTGTCATCCAAGAGCCCATTTCTATTGATAAAATCACTAACAAAATTATATACTTTCAATGCAATGACAAAATTGACAAGACGTAAGAAACATCGGACTTTCGACTCTAAGACAAGCACTAGCGGAGGTACCGCCATTAGCTTTGCCAAAGCCTCCCCATTGTCAAGCTATTTAGTTTTTTTAATTCTTTACGGCCAGTAGAGTATCAACAAACGCGCAATAACAAACACGTGAAGTGCCCCCACAAAATTTTTGTATTTTCATTTTTATGAAATTTCTATATCTATCAATTTAGATAGAAAAAAATGAACGCCCAAGATGGCGCCTCAATAAGTCCCCCCCGTGGGGTACTGGTTTGCGGACTCGGAGCCTTACACATTCACTTTTTCTAATCAAAATCGTATTTATTACAATTAATTTACATTTAGGAAACAAATACAGTTAGTTACTTTTATTTCTACAGAGTGAGCCGTAGTCTTCGTCCAGTAGTCTACAGGAATGGACTACGCTATGCTACTAATACTTCTGAAGACTATGACTTTTTATGGAACCGTTTGACTACCACAACGATAGCCAGTGAAGTCCCAGTTATTATAGAAGCCCTAGGTCATACTTCAAACAAAAGAAAGCTGAGAAGGTTTGTACCAGCAATAAAACAAATCTATACAATTTGTTGCATCTATATAAAATTAGTTTAATTTATAAATAATTTATAAATCATAATAACATCGTGTTGTGTGCGCGGCGGTAAGTAGGGTAGCCAGAGCTCACTGGAGAGTTTTTGTGCTGTCAGTGGAAAGACCAAAATCATGTCCTGATTTGTCTTTACTGAACTCTCTGTGCTTACTCGCAAGTAAGCGACTAATAGTGATATTTATTTATATATTCATGAACAAACAGCTACAAGCTGATGTGTTCACTCCTAGTGATAAAATGTAATAATCCCTTTATTGTTATTTTTGTTTTTCCTTTTAAGTGTCCGTTATTTTTTAACCACTGAATTTTCTATTCGTAATTATCAAGCCGAATTTTAAATGAGTTTATTGTGGTAACTTGGTACTAACTTAAATTTTGTTATAATATTACCACCATAAAAGTTGTAACAAAGGATTTTACTGGATTGCAGATACGAAATGTAACAGTAATAACTAAAATACTAAACTATATTATTAGAAAAATAACTAGGTAGTTCTGACTAAACGTAAAATTTGTAAGTTATCTACTTTGAATGCGGTTTTAAGTAAAAGTTATGACATCAATGAAACCCTCAATGTAACGAAACCAGAAGAGACATTTTTGACATTTTCTTCAATGTAAAAAACGTTGAGGATAATATTAATTTATAATGGTTCTTTTTCTTGCTCTCTAACCACCCACCTACATTATTTTAAAAATAATTAATTCTATATAATTGTGTTTACAGTTATCTGCTATCAATGACAGTGGAAAATAGCCCCGTAAGGACCCAAGATTTAAACACGCCGTTAACAAGCGTTCTAAGTCACTATGATAATTTGAACATAGTATTGGAGTTCCTGAAAAGAGACTACGCTCAATGGAATTCAATGTTCGTAATCTATATACTCTACTATGCTTAATATTATAAAGCTGAATAGTTGGTTTGTTTGGATGAATATGCTAATCTCACGAAATACTGGTGCGAATGGAACAAAAAAAATTGTTTTGAATAGTCCATTTATTGGGAATATATCGTAAATGTCAACAAATCTGGCAGGTTCTCATACATTATTTAAAAAAATTAAAAATCGGACATATTGCTTAAAGGTGATACGTGATTTCGAAGTATGCCGCAGGTAAAGCCGGGGCGAGTCAGCAAGTGTTGACAGTAAAGTTAATTAATTTTATTAATTGTATCTTTTAAAAAAGGTCCCAGTTGTCAAACGAACATTTATAGCAGTCGTGAGTAGGGTAGCCAGAGCTCACTGGAGAATTTGTGCTGTCAGTGGAAGACTATAGGCTTGTCCTGCTTTGTCTTCTACTGACGGCACAGAAACTCTGTACTTACAGGGTTGACAGCGCGACTGTGACTCCTCGGGTGTTACAAAGGTCCATAGGCCACGGTAACCACTTTCCATCAGGTGGGCCGTGTTGTCGTTACGGGTAGTTGGGTCCCTAAAAATTCCAACAACTGATTTAACTGCAATGCTTCGAAATCGCCTTTGGGTTGTGGAGGTCAGATGGCAGTCCGACTGATATTAACGCTAGGATGAAGAAGAGGATCTTAAATAAGATTATTTTGACTTTTAGATACACTACTATGGATTCGGTCCTCAGCTCAATTGCATCAAATCTTCGCACTAATTGGGACTTCATTAAAGTAAGTGATTTTTACATGAATTATAATAGTGTTATGATACTTTCTTTTATTTCCGTTCGGGAAATCCCCACGGATACAGTCGAACTCGAACCGACTAAAACGCACGACGTTTCTGAGTCGTTTTTGATTGCCGAAGGTGAGGTTAATAGGCATATCCCTCACACCCCGACTGACCCAGGGCCATCTCTCTCGATTTGGCCCTATGCTCGGGTGTGATTACCATGGAGTGCCCTACTCGTCCCCGGAAACGGGGAGGCGCACAGGTCGCGTCGTCGCTTCGAAGTGTTATGATACTTATAAAATCAATTAGGTACTTCAGGCGCAAGAATCGTTAGCTTCTTTTATTTATTTTTTATCGGGCGAATACCCCCCCCCCCTCCCGCTCCCCCGCCAGAGCCAGTGGGAGATGTTATGTCGAACACGAACTACTAAACCGCACGCCGTCTGAGTGTCGTAAGTTACCGTAGGAATATCTCTCGCACCCTAGCCGACCCGGAGCGATCTGTTTTAAGTTGGCCCTCTTCGGGTGTGGGACCACGGAGTCCTCATCCGTTCGCGGCCCGTCACCCAACATTTGGTGTTTTAAATCATTGAACTTACTATCTCGACCCTCGCAAGCTATTCAAGTCATGACCACAGGTGCTGCAACGCATCCGAAACGTGGGCAGAAATAGTAAGTTCCATCCAAACTATTCACACCGCGATAGTTTAAATCTAACATTTGGTGTGTAATACTAAAGATTATGTCACTTCGTAGTTAATTCGGTATAGCAATGAGTCGGTATGGTGTATATTGTTCCTTAGAAATGATCAGGCGCTATGATGGCATATAATAGTATTGAAAAGTTATACAATTTCTACGACTTGATAACTGAATCATCATCATCATTACCTTTATTTAGGTAGACACTATAGTAGTAGAGAAATAAAAATAAGAATAATTTATTTCAATAGGTAGACTACAAATTTCTCCTTGTAACAGTCCTAGACTGTAGGCAAAAGTTAGATGCTATACGATTAAATTAGGTTAAAAGGAGTGCTTACAGTCCGTCAAATCTAAGAAGTACCGTTTGACAGTTCTGACAATTGAATGATAGGGATGGGATGAAAAAATCGATTACTATAATATCCGAACTTTAAGAGATCGATTACTATAATATCCGAATTTTAAGAAATCAATTGTTATAATTAAATAAAAGAAATGTTTAGGATATTTTTTTATTCACTACTAGTACTAGTATCGTCGTCTTCGTCATCATCGTCATTTAAATTAATGACCAGTTGATTGTCCATTACATTATCAAAGTGTACGTCTCTTTCGAAGTCGTTCATTATTATTTTCTTTGTTTTTTGTACTACTTTACTCCAATCTTCCTGTGTAACTTGGGCACATGCTTCCTTTAATAAACCTTCCATTTTCTTGACACTGAAGGGTGGTTTTGTGTTGTGTCTTGCTGCATAACCTGTAAAACAATAATGTAACTATTTGATAGCAGACGAAAACCATTGTTTAAATTATAAATGTTAGAAGTACTCGTGTTATTATTATAATATTATAAAATATTACCTTTAACTTGGGCCCAAATCAGTTCAATGGCATTATATTGGCAATGGTACGGAGGAAGTCGTATGACTTTGTGCCCGTGCTCTTCGGCCAATTGGTCAATTACATATGTCGGTTTTGGTGGTTTATGCAATTTCACTAACTGTAATAATTCAGCTTTTAATAGTGACATGTCGGCATCCACTCCTTTTCTTTGCAGCCATGCCACCAAATCTGCTTTCTTATTGGCTGACGTAGGTGCTTTATCAA
Source organism: Eilema griseolum (assembly GCA_963662185.1). NCBI lineage: Eukaryota > Metazoa > Arthropoda > Insecta > Lepidoptera > Erebidae > Eilema > Eilema griseolum. The sequence goes on from OY759238.1 coordinate 24,796,304, forward strand.
TTTGCACAGAGTGGTATGGGGCATTATCCATTATAATTGTGCTGTTAGGAGGGATATTCTGTAATAAATTTAAGAACCACTCTCGGAACCTTACTGCGTCCATTTCTTCATGATACTCTTTAGTGCTTTTGGATTGGAAAGCTAATAAAGAGTTTTCCACGAAGCCTGTAGACGCTGACCCAGCATGGCATATTATGAGGCGTCCACCTTTTCCTATCGGCACCTTCGAGCACGAAGCTTCAGAATCATTAGTCCATGTTTTCGGCACAGAATGGTTGGAATTTAGCCAAGTTTCGTCCAAAAATATTACATTATCCCAGTTTATAATTTGTTTAACTTCGCGCAGGAATGTTAGTCGCTGCATAATTATGTCATGTCGCTCCATAACAATTTTTCGTTTGTCAACTTTTTTGTATCTGAAGCCAATTCCTGTTATTACCGTTCTCAACGACTCTATGCTTCCCTTATACAGCCCGGCATCTTTTAAAGTTGCACATAACTTTGCCAATGTTGGAAATTCGCCTCTTGTAAAATACCCGTATATATGGTTTCTAATAGCATGACTATCGAATTCATCGATGCCTGTCACAGGTTTATTTCTTTTTCGTTTTTTCGGTGTGTGAAGTACGTTACTGTCACTCCCCGAAGGCCCATATTTTTCACTTAATATTTTGCCAACGGTGCGGCTACCAATACCGAGAGCTTCACCGACGCGATCCCGAACTTGTGTAACTGGCAGTAGAAGTCCACCATTTTGAGATTCACGCTCAAAATACTCGTGTAATTTCACCACCAATTCACGAGCCTGGCTGTTCAAAGTACGTCCTCTTTTCGACATTATTAATAAACACTTGCTTAGTTCGGAGTCCAGTATAAATATTGCCAAGGTAAACGGATAAAGAATGATCAGTCCAGAAAAGTAATAGCCAAGTCACAAATTGTAAAACACAAACGAGAAAGCAAGTACGCGCACAGTCAGCTTCCAAGATGGCGAGAGACTGCTGACGCCGAACCGACCGAGCGGACCGCGTGCGCTTGTAGTTGGCAGTGTTGCCAGAAAAAAAAAATTGTAGAGACTTGGACACCTGCGATTTTGCCTATTGACCTAAAAATAATTAAATTAATTTATTTTAGGGTATCTGTGTATTCAGTGCATTATGCGGTCGCGCAGTAACGTCGTTAATTTATAACATCAGGCAACAACATTTTTGTGAATGGGTTCTACATACCTTATTTTTATTAGTTTTAGACGTAGAAATAAGACTTAGAAGAAAAAATTGTAATTGTAAAATCAATGGATGTGCTTGTTAAAAATTTGTTTATTTCTCTGTAATATGCAAACCCATACTATCATACACAAAAATAAATGTAAAAAACACTATCCCTGACTCCATTTACTATTTCGACAGCGTTAGCGCGAGAAACCCCGACTTATTTGGGCGCGAAAATCAAAAATCGACAAATCGCTTTCGACAACTTTTTAAAGAAGCAAATATATTTGATTTATAAATACGTATTTTTGGTGAATGGGTTTTATCTCATATTTTACGATTACATAACTATTTAGTTATGTAATCGTAATATGTGAGATAAATCCCATTCACATGAAAAAATATTTGTTTGGTTGTCAAGTGTAATTTGTAAATAATACATTCGATTTTTCGTATATGTAAACGATTTTTTTGCATACAAGTGTATCCGAAGAGTCGCAACACTACGTGCAGTGACCTAACTACGTAACTTTGTAATGCGGTCAAGAATATAACTATTAGAAATTATTTACTGTGTAAATATGTGTTATTTTGCTTTGTTTGAAAGTTTTCAATTACATTTAGATATTAAGAATTGTACATTTTTAGATACAATAATGAAATCTTTCTAAATTCATGGTTTTATGAAAAAGGTTATCGAAACTGAATAATGTACGTATGAACAAAGTTGTTTCGGTTTGAAAAATATGAAACGTCAAACGGTACCTCTTAGATTTGATGGACTGTAGACATTAACCTTATAACCTAATTATTTTATAAAATTAATATTTAATTATATAATTTTAAATTAAAAAAAATATAGTATGATGGATATTTAAACATTGTGAATATGTTGAATAAGAAATTTTTTAAAAGATTATGTCAAGTTGCGCGTGCATGCCATATTAATGTATTATTATAAATCCGAAAGTAACTCTGTCTGTCTGTATATTACGCTTTTACGCGGCTGAGCCGATTTTGATGAAATCCATGCGGACGAAACCGCGAGCAACAACTAGTATTATATATTTTAAAACAATAAAATGGCCGCGTGGTTCCCGGCAGAGTAGAATTTGGACCACCCCATCTCTTCCCATGCGGTGTAGTATAAAGGGACTAAGGTATAGGGCTGTTTAACGTCAGACAGATATACACAGTCAAGACTTGAAGCTAAGTCTGAAGTCTCAAGATGAATGGCTTAAGTCAACAATAGTGCCAAAAAGCTGATAATAAGCTCACCCCCTATTACGAGGCACTATATTAAGTGATTGGTCAAATGTGGGTGTTACACATACACAACAAATTACATGTGAACAAAGAGTCAAGTAAAGTCTGTGGCCAAGTGTCTGTAATTTACAAACTACTCAATGAACTAAATATTTCCGTTTTCTCCTCCAGCAGAAATGTGTTATTCTGAAAGGAAACACATGCCACATGTCAATCATTACTACAATATCATGCATGCATTATATTATATAGATAGATAATTCTTTATTGCACACCAATAGATTTACAGTACAACAGGTAGGTAGCATGCATACAGTTTAATGTACAATAGGCGGCCATATCGCTAAAAGCAATTTCTTCCAGACAACCTTGGTATGAACAGTATCGTGATACAGAACATTCTCATTTATAACCCACACGCTCCATTCGTAGAACTCGAGCTTATAAGATTTTGGCAAAATGTTTTCTTTAAAAACATCTCCGACTGGGGAAGTACCTCCGCCCTACAGAATACCGCGGTTATAATAACTTCATGTCATGTTCCCAGCGGTGAGTAGGATAGCCAGAGCTCTCTGGAGAATTTGTGCTGTCAGTGGAATGACTAAAGGCTTGTCCTGCTTTGTCCTCTACACTGATGGCACAGAAACTCTGTGCTTACAGGGTCGGCAGCGCGAGTGTGGCTTCTCTGGTGTTACACACATCAATAGGCCACGATAATCACTTTCCATCAGGTAGAAAATCTCACATCACTTTTTACAAAATAAATTAATTGTTTCCTTCTTTATTTTGCAAAAAAAAACATTTGCAAATTGGCATCTACATATACCACTTGGAAGTGTATACACTAACCTTTTGCTCCAACTGACCCTAATTGATGTACCAGTGACCCAAATGAGTGTTTATCAAACACTACACTCAATAGGTCTACACATTATGGCAGGGTAATGTTGACAGGGGATGTATTGTGTCAACCAGGATTCGCTAATGACATCCGCCATGTATCTATAAGTATTTGTGTACGAACTTGTAAAGGGGGTTGATCTTTACAAGAGTTTTTGTTTTGATCGAAATTCGATTTGTATCGAATTATAGTCTTATGAAAATGATGTAGGATGTGGCATGGGGGTGAACGCGTTCACTATTTAGGAGGTACTTTTTTTATACAACTAAGGTGGCAGATAAGCACACGGGCCACCTGATGGAAAGTGGTTACCGTGGCCTATAGACGTGTGTAACACCGGAGAAGCCACACTCGCGCTTCCGACCCTGTAAGCGCTGAGTTTCTGTGCCGTCAGTATTTGTATTGGTCTGGTCATGACTCGAAAAGTATGTTAAATCGTCGGTCCCGTTTGCCATACCAACATCTATAGCAGTCGTTACTGATAGTCGGAGCCCTAAAAAGTCCAACAACTGTTGATATTACGGTATTCTATTATTAAACATATTTATTATGGTAGTTGCAATCTTAACCACTTAGTTATACAATAACATGTTATAATTTATTGATAGCCTTCCCCATACGAAGTTTGCGCTAAATTTGACCCACGCGCATGTTTTTACTATTGATCATAATATTTATCGTCATCATAGTAATTTATATCCAATTTATGATACATAATCAGATTTTAGTAGTCATAGTACCTAATACTTATATTGCCACATTACGATTTATGATCTTCTGTATTGTAAAATTGTACTTTGAGCATAAACCCATTATAAATGAGTGAAGCGACCCAAATTCAAAGCTATCCCTCAAATGAGATCGATTGTACTTAGAAAGTTTTGATCGTAGATGTTAGTGCATGCATTTGGCAACTGGCCAGTGAAGAAGTTTTGTAATTTTGAAGTTGAAAGTAAATTTCATAATGGTGGATATTGCTTATTACGGATATGGACGAAATGATGAGTTGAAAGTAGTTTCCATGCTTTTTTTTATACCACTTAGGTGGCAGACAAGCACACGGCCCACCTGATGGAAAGTGGTTACCGTGGCCTTTGGGCGTGTGTAACACCAGAGAAGCCACACTCGCGCTGCCGACCCTGTAAGCACAGAGTCTATGTGCCGTCAGTGTAGAGGACAAAGCAGGACAAGCCTTTAGTCATCTCACTGACAGCACAAATTCTCCAGTGAGCTCTAGCTACCCTACTTACCGCTGGTAACACAACACGAAGTTATTATAACAGCGGTATTCTGTAGGGCGGAGGTACTTCGCCAGTCGGACTGCTCAATTGGGCGGAAATACCGCCGTGTCCTACCTCCTTACGTAAAGTCGTTGAAGAATTAGTGTTGCAAAAGTAATACCCAAATATAATAAAGGTGTTGCTATTAGTGTGCACGATAATGTTAAATATAATGATGATAACATAAAAATAAACTAGGAATAATGAACATTCAAATATTGAACATCAGATAATATTATCCTATCATCACAATATATAGCTTAGTATAAAGTATCAAGGACTCGTAAATGCACTTTCACTTTAGTGAGACTGATGTTTTTATTAAAGTATCATCATCAATGCAACTTCCTAAATAGAACAACAAGTTCTGTTCTGTGGTGTCACTAATAAAAAAAATCCGTCTCGAACCAAATGATTTAAAACTTAATTTCTTTGTTACACGGTAGAGAATTGAAATATTCTATCAGCACACGTATTTCCCTCTTCTTACTAACCTATGGTCTTTGAGCGGATCATAAAATAAGTTTCTGTCAAAACTGACGACCGACTTATAGGAGGTAGGTCACGTCGGTATTTCTGCCCAATTGAGCAGTCCGACTGGGGAAGTACCTCCGCCCTACAGAATACCGCGGTCATAATTACTTCATGTTGTGTTCCCAGCGGTGAGTAGGGTAGCCAGAGCTCACTGGAGAATTTGTGCTGTCAGTGGGAAGACTTAAGTCTTGTCCTGCTTTGTCTTCTACAGTAACGGCACAAAAAGTCTGTGCTTACAGGGTCGGCAGCGCGTGTGTGGCTCCTCTGGTGTTACACACGTCCATAGGCCACGGTAACCACTTTCCATCAGGTGGGACGTGTGCTTGTCTGCCATCTAAATGGTATAAAAAAATAGTAAAAGAATATTAGTAACCGAAATTACTAATTTTCCTGCTATCCACTCCAGATAACCTAAATTACTTATGTTAGGTGTGGGTTCACGCCGGCAGTGTAGTGGCTGACTATAACCACTAAGCACTTCTCTCTTCTTTTTTATTATCTAATTTCTAACATAAAAGTGCATCACAACACTATGTCCATGCAATGTTCACATATCATAATTAACCTTGACGACAACGTCACTGTCATCAAGAATAGTTTTATGATGTCCATTATATTTATTAACGGTCTTGTTTTAGCATTGAATAATTCGTTTGCCCTTGTTCGTTTTAATAATGTTATGCAAAGCTGACATGAATTAAAATTGTTGGTAATTTTTAAAACAGTGAAAATGCAAATTTCTTTCTCATACTATTAAAGTAGCAATTTGATTGAATCAATTTTGTTTCAAACTAAATTGAGTCAAACAAAGCGAAAATGTTATTCTTTCTCTCTGCTTAAATCAATCTTTTCTCTTTGTTTTCAAGGTGCTTCATGATTATATTTTGCTGCACAGTGGGGCTGTTAATATTTTGCAATTTAAATCAAGCGAATAAAAAAACAATCTTATTTTCTTGTCTTTAGGCACAGTCGACAAAAGAGATCCTCTAAGCAGGATGTGAAAAAGCATTTGATGAGTGTATGTAGTAAAAAAAATATGTCATATCCGCGGCCTATTCGCTTAGATCTTAAAAACTAATCAATGAATTTTATTGCATATTTCAAGAATAGATATAGTAGTTATTTGTGTAATAAATATGCATTGCGAAGCGGAATCGAAATCCGATGCGTGGGGCCGCAGGCAATAGGTACGAGTAGTTACAGATAAAACGTACATAATAGATATAATTACATAAACGAACAATAAATGCCCAGAAACGTTACTCAAATTGAATAATTTCATTAGAACAAATTTGAGAATGATAGTACATAGTTATTTCATTGACATAACGAGAATTAATTTGTAATGGAGTTAGTAACAATAAAAGGAAACACTTATTTATAATCAAAGCTAATTTTATCATATATGAACATTCATCCTATTGCTACTAATATTACGAAAGCAAACGTTTGTGTGAGGGAGAGAGTTATATTTAGAGCTTCAAAATTTGATGCGATGGAAAAATAACATTCTGTATTGTATTTATTTGAGTAAAATTTTGAACAGATTAAAGACGATTAATTGTAATGCAACACCTGAATCACTTTTTCATGTTTCTTCTGCTTCGAAGTCTATGACACTTACATACAAAGATATCTACAGTCAAGTCTTTTTCCCAGTGGGATAGGCAAAGACTACAGTTTTCCACTTGTCATGATCCTGGCATACATTTTTCGCTTCTTCTACTTTCATAATTGTTTTCATACATGCTCGCCGGTTTCGAGTATTCTTAACATGTCTTTTAAATGCCTTCAATCTGATTGACATAAGTATGTCTACATCAACCCCTACCGGGTTATCCATCCACCCTGCACTTCCGCGGTTTTAGTTTCTCTGTCTATTTTTATGCTGAATTATACTGGTAAATTTTAAGCTTTACCTTCATTATAAAAATAAAAAAAATATTTAAAATATAAAGCATTATTAGATTAGATCATAAGCTTTGAACACAGAATAGCAAAATAGGTCAACTAGCTTTTATGCGAAGGTCGAAGTATGAAACAAATATTTATGTAATTAGCTTTATCATATAACAAAAGTGTTTTCTTTCTATCTCTCTTTTGTTAATCCATTAACAAAAGTGTTATTATGACTTCATTCTTCATCATTAATTTAGATTAATTTCTTTCGCAGTTTGAAATTTTCCTGAAAAAATGCTCTCAATGCACTGAGTCAGCCAACGCTGCTGCAAGGGCATCAATGCAAGTTGCTAAGAAAGCGAAGATTTGGGCTGACAGACACGAAAAAGTCATTTTAGCAACTCTTAAAAGAAACTAAATGGTAAAAATTCAGTTTGATTGAATTATTTCATAGTTTATCTATTTTAGTGTTAGTATAAATATATATATACAATTCATTATCTGTATTATTTTTAATTGTAATAATAAAGCTTGTTATAATATAATAATTACTACACTTTAACTTTTCAATATTACTACGTTGTGTATCGTATACGTTATAATTACAATAACATAGGAAGAGATTCATCTCCACTATTTGTATTACATAAGTACGTCGTACATCTAATACATAAGTAATCTGTATTGTAGATTGACATTAATAAATTATACAACGTGTATACTTATATTAGTACATTATCTGTAACATAAATTGAATCACAATTTAATAATTAGGTCATTTTATTGCCAATTTCTAAGGAGTACTAACAAATATTGAGCCTTTGTTGCTTATAAATAAATAAAATACATTCATTCATTCAAATTTCTGTAAATAAACTTCACGTTTTTCTTTTTTCTTTTTTTATACGACACGTCAAACTTTGCCTCCGTTACTGACGGTAAGCTAAAAGCAAAGTCTCAGAAAAGAGAGTCACCATTACATATATATACCGGGATCCATTTCATTAACATAATATATGTAATCCTTAAATGTTTTGGCACAATGAATTTGGCATACATTTGGCATAATTATATTTGGTCATAATTGATTTTTAGCAGCATATGTACTTAGGAATAATTATATTTAGGTCTAATATTTATATATAATATAATAGTTATAATTTGCACAATGTTTTTAGGCATAGTGTACAGTCTCCTAATAGTATATAATAGTCTTCTTATATTTTATTTATAGTTGTTTGAATCTGAAAAATAAAAAGGTACTTTAACTAGTATTTCCTATATTATATAGTGTCAAAGTAGGTTTAGGTCCCTTTTATGCCTTCATAAAGCTATGCTTATAAATGTTATGCTTAAATATGATCATGCTAATTTTATTCATGATTAAGACCAATTTGCTAAATTGGTTATGGATAAAAAATTATTCATAAATATTTATAAAATTTAAAATATTTTGGCATATCGTAATCTAAATTACCATATGCCAAAATATTTTATTGTATATTTTTCTTATGCAAATGGATAGTGAACTACATATTATACCATGTTATAATGGTGACCCAGCTTGACGGCCTCATCATATGCTTTTTCACATCCCGCTTAATGGACCCGGGACTGTAGGAAGAAGGAAACACGTGAGCTGGTAATTATTGTTAATTTTTTCTGCTCTATTTAATCTATTTCAATCGAATACCAGTTTATCAATACCATTCTTATAAACATGATTCGACTAATACTCTTTTAATATAATTTTTCCACACACAGTTAGCTGATAGGTCATTTTTCTGCTTCTTTTTACTCTGAATTATATATCATCTAAATATACATAACATATCTCTATCGGTCTCCTTATTCAAGGTATTCTTGATTTATTAAAATAATATTTTGTATAGCAGTTAAAAAAGACTAATAATATAAAGAAAATTCACCTACTTATAGAACAATTAGTTAAATATTATTGACATGTAGGTACTTACCTAATAAACTACTGCTTTATTATGTATTTGTATATGAGAAGAGTGTGGTTTTCTGACACAAATATTTTTATACTTAAGATAAGATAAGAGATAAGATAAGATTTATTTCAGATAATCATCCATAATTTATTAGTATGTTGGCCTATAACTATAAAAAGTCAAGTAAAAGAAGTCCTCAATAAATATCTTTTTAAAAGTTTATTGGTGAAAAAGATTATTATTATTATTTATTACTCACAGTTTTGAACGTTACATTTTAATCATATCATGCAGTGAAGCTCATACTGGTTCCAAGTGTATTGAATTTACAAGCTCTCGTGGGTGACAAGTAGCGTAAATAGCTGTTGTGTCCCACGCATCCAGGCTATCAATTGTCCCGTGCGTTACCGTTACTGATGCATTGTTCCATGTAATATACATATAATAGGTTAAGAGTAATGCACATGTAATTGTTGCGTAGGCTTCAAATTATTTAAAAACTAGCACTGCGCCGCGGTTTCACCCGCGTAAATCCTGATCCCATGGGAATATCAGGATAAAAAGTAGCCTATGTTACTCACGAAGAATGTAGCTTTCTAATGAAAATAGAATTATTAAAATCGGTCCAGTACTTTTTGAGTTTATTCGTTACATACAAAAATACAAATCTTTCCTCTTTATAATATTAGTATAGATACACGTTAAAGATCTCACAGATGCGTTTTAAATATTTACATAAAATCTGAGAATGTTTAAGATAAGGGACTAATATTTTTTTTTATTGATAGTCTGATAGTAGATATTCTGTTCAGAAATAAGGATGTATTTCCATTAGTAGGAAATTATTATAAAGTATTAAAAACTATTAAAGAGACATTTATTTAACCCCGTTTGTAAAAGTAAAATGTATATATTTTAAAAGAAATAGACGTAAACTAATTAATAAAGGTGAAATATAGCCACAAACAGAACTATACGGAAATCCAATTAACCTTGATCTGTGACATTATAAAAATTCCCCCCTTATGCCTTATATTTGTGTGGAATGCAAGAGGAATGGTAGTCCAAGTTTTACTGGGCGATAAGTCTGGCGCCGAGCGTCGTTCTATGGAGCGCGTACAGACACTACACTATGAATAGACGCATTTACGCGCGCGATGTGTTCAGACGTTTTCGAACGTAATTGGGCGCGAAATTTAAAATACAGAATCGAACTCGAAAATATTATTTTTAACAAATAGAGAAAAACGGCCAGTGGTTTGATTAAAATCATGGCTAACAAACTATTTAGTGCAATTTTTCTTATATGTATTTCTTTTACGAATGCTATCGATCTTGTGATGGAAGAAGAGTGTTTAAATTATACAGTGTATCCACTACAATATGAACTGAATATATATCCTTATGTGAACGCTGACCGATCTTATTTTGACTGTGAAATAATTATTACTGTAATAGCAAACGCACCTAACGTGAGAGTGATAGAATTGGATGCAAAGGAGTTAACGATTAACCATATAAAAGTTCTTGATGGAAATCGGAACATTATTAGTGGCTCCAGACCTTTAGAATATGACAATGTTCACGGAAAGCTGTATATATATTTGAATGAACCTTTAAGAGTTTATCATGATATCAATAAGCAGTTTTATTCTATTCAAATATCGTATAGAAAAGAAGTGAAAGAAGACAGCAATGGTATATTTTTGGTCAAGTATTACGATGAGCAGGATAAAGATTATAAGTAAGTATTATTTAAATAAAAATGTATTTTGGAACTTTTTTTTGCAAAATATTTTCCTGGTGTTAACAGGATCTGATTTGATAATTATATCAAATAAATGCCATACTAATTACAATTACTTCACAAAATATCAACATAAAAAAAATCCAGTTTCTTTCTAAAATGCCTATTATTTTATTCTAATGTTAAAATTCCCAGAAACTATTAGGTAAGTACTAAATAATTTCTAGGAATTTCAAGTTATCTACTTAGGTATTAGGTTTTAATTAATGAAAATTACATTGTAACAATAATATTGAGAACAACACAAAGGAACGAAAATTAAACATTTCTTCAAAAGTTTGAAACAAATGAAAAATGTTCAGAAAGAAATCTTGTTGATGATATATTATAGTAACGCATTGTTCAAGGCTACGCGTCTTATTTACAAATATTAGTCATTACATACAGCGATGGAGTTATTTTCATTTGTCACTGACCTAAACGACCTATAGCATATAAATACGTAAACACTGTTATACTATCTGGTTTTAATGCAAATCTAGTTTCAAATTACATTATGGCTGTAATGAGATTGAAACTTATTTTTTACCAATAAATATAAGGTTAAGGTTAAGAATTCGAGGAGGTAGGACACGACGGTATTCCCGTCCGAATCGAGCAGTCCGACTGGGGAAGTACCTCCACCCTACAGAATACCACGGCTATAATAACCTCGTGTTGTGTTCCCGTTGGTGAGTAGGGTAGCCAGAGCTCACTGGAGAGTATTTGTGCTGTCAGTGGGAAGAAAAAGCTTGTCCTGATTTTGTGTTCTGCCCTGAGGGCACATAAAATCTCTGTTCTTACAAGGGCGGCAGCACGGATGTGACTCCACTGGTGTTACACACGTTCATAGGTCGGTACCCACTTTCCATCAGGTGGGCTTGTCTGCCACCTAAGGTGTATAAAAAAAAGGTAAACTTCCAAGTACTTTTGTACATACAAAGCTTCTTCAGACTTCACTTCACCGGAGCTAATGATACTGAAGTGAAACACGCATGGCGCTACTTGCGTCAACCATATTGCCGGTGAACCAGGTAGAACGCAGCTGTTGGCTCTCTGACTATATGGTGTAGGAACTCACCAAGGCATACCTCGGGGCATATATCTTAGACCCAAAATGTGCTCTATGCTCACAGTACGTGTTTTAGCGTCTTTTGAGGATACAACGATGGATGAGCTCAATTCCACGAATCATATATAATATCAGAACAATACGCGCGTGGTGGTATAGCCATTTCTGGGAGCATCCGGTAGTCCCCTTACATTCCTCTATGATGGCGTGCAGACTTCCTAGAATAATTAATATATATTAGACAACATTCTACAAAACGCTAGACCTGGACTGGTTAGCTTAGCTTAACAAACTTGTATTATACAAACTAGAATGCAGATAAACATACTGAGATCCTTTTTTTTGTAAATACATTCATATCATACATAAAAACACTCAGACCAATACAAATATATTGAGCGGTAATCGAACCCGCACCTCCTGCAAAGTAGTCGAACGTCTTTCTATGATTTTTTACGTAAACGGTTGTTTTCTAATCTAGTATTTACCAACATTACGCGGCCGGCGCCTCCTTCTGCGAGCAAGTAATGCTCGTGAAGGAGGAGGCGGGGCGGGAGCGGCAGCGGGAGCGACGAAGGATCGCAAGCCAAGCTGCCCGCGTACGAAGGAGCCGCCTGTCACCCTGGCAGAAGCAGGCCGCGGCAGTGGCGTGCCTCGCGCGCCTCCCCGTTTCCGAGGACGAGTTGGGGACTCTGTGGTCCCTACACCCGAGGAGAGGGCCAGATCGTGAGAGATGGCCCTGGGTCTGCCGGGGTGCGAAAGATATGCTTGTCAACCTCACCTTCGGCAACCAAAAACGACCCACAGGTGGCGTGCGTTTTGGCCGGTTCGAGTCCGACATAACTTCTTCCACCGGCTCCGGTGGGGGGGTATCCGTAGGGAATTTGCGCACGTAAAAAATAGTATTAATAAAAAAAAATAAAAAAATATATCTAAATAATCCTGCAGGTTCAGGCGGCAAAGAATTCCTCCCCATCGATGTCAACCGGGAAGGTGGCCAGAAGGCTGGCAGCATTGCCACGTTGAATGGCAATACCAATCCTTTGCGCAAGGAATAAATCAGCCCTCTGGTCACGGGTAGCGTCAATTAAACGTTTAGAAATGTCTCTAAACAAAAGACGGGCACTTGGACCTCATGATCCCAGCGTCTCGACCCCAAACGGCTCAAATATGTAATTACCACTTATTTACATTTCACCATGTTGTATTGTTCTGAGTTTCCGATATTACAGATAGGAAGATAGAGTAATGTGAGTGACTGAGAGTTTTAGTACCTCTCTAACTTTAAAATTGACACTCTTTTTTTACTGCTGAGCTTATTTTACTATTACTTTATTTTACTTATAGTTTCTAGTTTATTTTGGTTACAGTTTCTAGTTTTTAATTTAATTTAGTTGTATTGTATGTATTATAAATAACAGACTTGGAATTTTTTAAACAGTCTGGTTTTTACGTGTAAAATCCAAACATAAAATCGTGTAGTCAGAAAGAAAAGATAAAAAATGTATTATCCAACGTTTAATATAATATAATATATATATATATATATAATATATTATATAATATATATAATATATATATATAATATAATATAATAATATAATAATAGGTAAGGTAAAAAGTAGATAGAAAGCACACATTGAAAGGTACAAGTCTGATTAATATTTATTAATAGAAAGAAAGAAGAAAATGTAGAAAAAGAGAAAGAATAAAAGAATAAAGAAAAAAAAGAAGAAGTAAGAAAATGCGTTTATTTGTATTTACTACATTAATAGACAGTATTATTTATTTTGTATTAAAAGGTAGTAAATACAATTAGTTATATGTTAACAAAACTGACTGGCACTTCTTTTCAAATGTACTAAAAAAATCATACCAAAATGGCAAAAATTACTTACCAACTGACTTCTGATGATTTCTCAAGCATTTACATACAATAATTGGCCTGTTAATATAATCAAACTACAGCCGTTAAAGAACTTACTTACATTCATTATTCTAACCGCGGTTGTTATGACTTCTCACATATAAGTATTAAGATACATATCATTAATCTCACTAACATTATTATAATTCGTTGTTACACATATTGAGAACTCACTTGTACTTTTCCACAGTACTTTTTATTTGTTTTCATGTCATTGAAATCCTTTGAGGAAGCCGCAAGGCGAAACCGTTCAGGTCAATAACAAATAAAAAAGGATGGTATTTAAACGTATATCAAAAAGAGTACATTTTATACGACAAAATAATCCAAATTCACATCAAAAATACTGATTGAGCACCAACAAACTACTGCAAGTAAGTAGTTAGTTAGCAACCAACCAACCAACCAATTATAAAAAAAAATTACCACAAAGACATAAGGCGGGAGCGAAGCGAAGCGGAGCTCCCGCCTTAGTCTTCTAACCTAACCTATCCATTTCGGGGTGGGTGGTGATCATTCTGAACTTAATTAGATGCACTATCAGTATTTTTACTGAACGCGAAAATATTATTAGATAATATTTAATTATATAATTATATATATAATTAAGATATTATTAGATAATATAATATTAGAAAAAAAATAATAGAAAAGTACAAATGAGTTCTCAATATGTGTAACAACATTTTTTTTTATACAACTTTGGTGGCAGACAACCACTCGGCCCACCTGATGGAAAATGGTTACCGTGACCTATGAACGTGTGAACCAGGGGAGTCACACCCGTGCTACCAACTCTGTAAGAACAGCGATTTTCTGTTCTTACAGGGTCTGCAATTCCACCAAGTGCCATCAATCAACAGTACAAATAGTATAATTTCTCAATCATTCAAAAACTTCAAGTCAATGTCTAAATTGTATACGATAAAAAAAAAAAAACTTTTTTTGTATACGATTATTCGTATATAAACTGGCTTTATATCCAGTTTATAAATGTGCTATGTGATTAATAAACTTCCATTTGTATACAAATAATTTGAAAAGGCTTTTTCATTTTTGTGCTTAGTCTGTAATATTATGACGATCTTAGTTTTCTGATTAATAACGAGAACTTAAAATAATGTGTAAATAAGTATGTATTGTTTTTATCCGATATCCATTTTTTTATGTATGTACACAAATTACTCTGCGATTTATGATCAGATTTACGTGATGCTTTCTAACAATAAATCTGTGAATTCAGTATTTTTTCTGTTATCTTTATTTTAGACTTTTCAGTTTTTGAAGTCGGTTTTATTATTTTTTATTTACCTTAGTATTTATTCCTATCATATGGGATGTTTCAAAGAGTAATAAAAAAATGTTTATAGTGTAATATTCACACTGCCTTAAATGTATGCTTATTAAAATTCTCTACTACTGCATTGAAAATTATTTACGCTAATAGGTGTTACTTTTAACTGATTAGAAGTATCATAAGCAAATACCAAACCGATCATGTAATGTACATATGTTTAAAAAATCACGATTCAATCGTTAACACTCTTTTACTAGAATCACTTGCAATGGTAAACTAGCCCAGGTGACTCAACTTTTGTATCTGAGGAATAAGATTCTTCAAGACTATAACTGAAGTAAAATCACACTTTGCAGTGAAGTTTTTTATGATTTGGGTAATACACATATTGAAAACACGTTTGTACTTTTTCCACAGTATTTTTTATTAGACCTGGCGGGTTTCGCATTACGGCATCCTCAAACAATTGTTGGCGGGTTTACAATGACAGCTAAGAACATTCTTCTTATATAGTCTTCTTAAATAAGAAGAATATTCTTAACTTTTTTATACAACTTAGGTGGCAGACAAGCACACAGTCCACCTAATGGAAAGCGGTCACCATGACCTATGGACGTGTGTAACACCAGGGGGGTCACACCCGTGCTGCTAACCTCGTGAGAACAGAGATTTTCTGTTCCGTCAGAGCAGAATACATAATCAGGACTAGCCTTTCCCACTGACAGCACAAAACCTCTCCAGTTAACTGCAAACCTTTGAGGATGCCGTAAGTCAAAACTCGCCAGGTCTAATAAATAATACTACGGAAAAGGTACAAGTGTATTTTCAATATGAGTAACAACAAATTCCACCAAGTACCATACAATCAATTGTATAAATACTCCTCCAAATTTTCTAGGAAATTTCTAGCAAGTTGTGCTAGAAATTTGATTACCTACCTAAATCATAACACACTGTAAGAAGTGTTTGCATCTGCTCGACCCTGCAGCAGTAGAGGTCGTTGTTAGTGCTAAAACATTAAAAATACGCTTTAAACATTCTGATGGCGTAATTCCTGGATCTAATTTTGCACGTAACCTTGTGATGCATTGAATCAGATTCTCAATTAAAAGAATCAGTACCTATTATGTCATAACTTCATGAGACATTGCGGATTTCTGTAATAAAATACGTTTTATTATTATTTATGAAGTTATTTAAATAGATTATTAATATAAACCGCGTAAAAAAACCGCGGTAGCCTAGTGGCATGGGTAATGGATTGCTGAGACGAGGTCTCAGGTTCGATCATAGGTTTACAATGGCACACACCAATAACTTTTCGATGCTTTTCGAAGTTATGTGTGTATTTATCGCAATTTTATAAGTGCCCGGTTAATGGCAATAGGCTCGCCACCTATTACATTGGGACCTAAACATGAACTGGCGAAATGTGGGTGCTAGCATCTCTGCCTACCCCTTCGGGGATATAGGCGTGAGTTTATGTTATGTTATTAATTTAAACAGGTAAAGTTTGTTTGTCTATGACATTGTAGGGAGTAATCTCTGGATCAACTGATAGGATTTTGAAAAATCTTTTACCAATAGAAAGTTTTACAATTTGTGAGTTTCATAGGCATATCATAACGCATATCATAGGAGAGGATAAGCAGCGGGAACGGGATAAAAATTCCATGCGAACAGAGCCACTAGCTACAGCTAGTAAATTATAAGTAAATCTGTTTTGGTTACATAGTATTTGTTCTTAGTTTTGTTTTCAGAATTTAATTTAACTGATCACCTCGTTATGGATAAACATAAATTTAAAAGGGTATTTATGATCCAGGTTGGGGTAAGTTTTTAAAAAGGTAATCAAAACCTTTCATAAAATTTTGGGAAATACTTATAAAGTATATGTAAAGCGTCGGTAGCTTGGTAATTAAGAAGTCGGCCTTAGGATCGATAGGTCTCAGATTTGAATCCTAGCCATTACACTACCGACATGTACCCACTCCTAACACAAGCAATATAGGATACAAGTTAGGAGTGGGTTCGAGGGAATATTACTAATTTCCGTTCTAATTTTCTTTAAAAAAATAAAAAACAATACCTGATCTAGTAAATGTTCTACTAAAAAAAACTAAAATACTATTATACTAATCATTTGTTATGTTTTTAGTTAAAAACATTACCAAAAAATAGTTTGTCTTAAAAAATTGCAACGCGTTTTTTTTTTATACCACTTAGTTGGCAGACAAGCACACGGCCCACCTGATGGGAAGCGGTTACCGTGGCCTATGGACGTATGCAACACCAGGGGTGTCACACTCGCGCTGCTGACCATGAAGAAACCTTCTGATGCCCCTCTTGAAGAACCCCATATTGTAGGCGCTTGGGAAACCGCAGCAGGGAGGTAATTCCACAGCTTGAGTGTGCGTGGGACGAAGTTTCTTTCATACCGCACATTGCGCACCGTCTCAGGTCGCAATGTGTGAGGATGAATTCCCTGCCTATGGCGAGAGGTGTGATGATAGAATGTAGCTACGGGCATCATGTAAAACAATTCATCTGAGCACAAACCATTGTATAGGCGGTAGAACACTAATATAATAATATTCTTTAAAAAAAATAAAAAACAATACCTGAACTAGTAAATGTTCTACAAAAAAAAACTAAAATACTATTATACTAATAATTTGTAAAGTTTTTAGTTAAAAAAATTAACAAATACTATATTTTGTGTCTTAAAAATTTGCAACGCGTTGTCAGACTGTGACTCATTTCCTTTTTATTGGTACAAGTTATAGTAGAAACAATATTGGAAAATAAAGTTTCTTTGTGGGAAAAACAGTGTCTTTGCACATTGTAGGCACTTGTTACATGCGTGTGGCGTAATTATAAAAAAATACTGCTACTTTTTTATTCGGCATAACGATTTCAATGTATTAGTTATTATGCTTCTAACGTGTAATTTTGACGCTGATACAAAGATATTTAATGTTTCAAATATGTACCTATATTTCGACATGTATTCTGCCTTGACATTTCATTAATGTTCCTAACATAATCATCGTCCCCTTCCCAATGGCAGGAGACAGCACTATAATAACCCCGTGTTGTGTTTCCGGCGGTGAGAAGGGTAGCCAGAGCTCATCGGAGAGTTTTTGTGCTGTCAGTGGAAAGACTAAACGCTTGTCCTGAATGTGTCTTCTGCCCTGACAGAACATAAACTCTCTGTTCTTACAAGGTCGGCAACACGTGTGTAACTCACCTAGTGTTGCACACGTTCATAAGTCACGGTAACCACTATCCATCAGGTAAAAATAAAAGTGCGAACCCATTTTTTTTTTTATACCACTTAGTTGGCAGACAAGCACACGGCCCACCTGATGGAAAGTAGTTACCGTGGCCTCTGGACGTCTGTAACACCAGAGGAGTCACAGTCGCGCTGCTAACCCTGTAAGTACAGAGTTTCTGTGCCGTCAGTAAAAGACAAATCAGGACAAGCCTTTAGTCTTCCCACTGACAGCACAAATTTTCCAGTGAGCTCTGGCTACCCTACTCACCGCTGGGAACACAACACGAAGTTATTATAACCGCGGTATTCTGTAGGGCGGAGGTACTTCTCCAGTCGGACTGCTCAATCGGGCGGAAATACCGCCGTGTCCTACCTCCTTGTCCTCCTTGGCCTCCTTACCGTCCATTAGGCACTTCTTCCTGAATTATAACTATTACTGATAAATCCAGATACATTTTACTCTACACGGGTATCGAACCCGTTTCCTCATACGCAGAGCTACACCAAGGCCGTCCACATCTCACATCACGACAATATGAGATTATATAATAGCACTAGGGCTCGTCAACCGTCTATTTGCAAGTCGCTAGTTTTTTATCTTAAAGTATGTTGGCGTAAGGCCACGGACCATATAGGTGTGTGGTCGGCCTTCCTCCCACGTGCATAGTCTGGATCAACTGCAATATGGGCAAAAACCATAAACACACAGTATTATGATAATTACGTTAATGATTTTATTCGTTTAAGTTGCGAGATAAACCAAGATTCATGAAGAAATATCTATTTGATTGTACATTCTTATGAAAAGAATAAAGAAATAGTAGTGTCGTGGTTTCTTAATTTGGATACTCAATGCTTATTACATTATCAAACTTCCTACATTTTAAGATGGGTACTAATCGATGTTACATCAGCTTATCGTAATAATGCCTTTTTCTGTGTGGATGGATAACCTCCACATCACCTAAAACTGCATGTCATCTCGGGTCTCGTATTCTGGAGTGTCTTTTACGTATAGTTTTTAATTAAATTAAAATTTGTTTATTGTCAGACCATCGATCCATAGTGTTAGTAACAATTTGAGTTAAGAACTAATATTAGTAATAAATACAAATGAATAACAACACTCCACTATCTGTGGCACATGTGGAGTGTCATCCAGTGTTGCAACAAGGGGGAGTCCCACCTATCCTTAAACACACTCAGGACACTGTTGGAGCTGCGGCGGAGTCGTGCCAAGGCAGAGGCCGAACGCTTTCTAAAATAGCATAGAAATCGTCTGTGCGGGCCTCTGCAAACATTTCTGATGCACTGCATCTCCGAGACAGCCCCAATAGCATCCTGAATGCGTTATTATACTGAATGCGCAGGTCGTTATATGCCCGTAGAGTGTAACACATCCAGAAGCTGCGCCATATCCTTGTATTGCGCACATTAAAAAAAAGAAAAAAAAATGTAAGGTAACTATATAAGGTATTTCCTTCGCACCCCAGCTGATTGTAACAGTCACTGGGTGATCAAGTTTCACTTTTTTTCGGGAAACTCAATTAAATATAAAAATAAACAACTTTGCAACGTACCGCATGTATAAACACATTTCTCACAATAGGCTATTTGACAAGGCCACCCGATGCTTCCCAGTACTGCTTAATATGTTAGTTTGTTATCATAAAACATTATCATATAACGTAGCCGCGTGATTTCCGGCAGAGTAGAATTTCTGCAACCCCATCTCTTCCCATGGGGTGTATACAAGGGGACTATGGGACAGGGCTGTTTAGCATCAGACAGATATTATATACAGCTCAGACTCAGGCACAGATACAAAGCTCGAGTCAACAATAGTGCCCGGAAGACGGCAATAGGCTCACCACCTATTACGTGGGGCCGAAAACAATGATTGGTGAAATTTAGGTGTTAACTCACCTCTGCCTAACCCTTCGGGAATAAAGGCGTGATGATATGTATGTATGTATGTATGTTATCATAAAATATGCTTTGCAAAATAAGATATCGTCAAGTAAACTGCAACTATGACTTTTCATTATTTTTAATTTCCAAAGTAAGTTAAAATATAAACAATCAAATTCAATCCCAAATTATAACTTTTTAGATTCCTCATTAAATTACAAATTACTTTTATTAAGAGCTATACATATGTAAACGCAACGTAGGCCGAGATAAATGCGAATTTTTCTTGCACTCCATACATTTACACTACTCGCGACTGGTGTGTGACATCACTCGCAAGTACGATATTGTATGGAGAGTTTTCGGGCGGCATGAAAAATTGAATTTTCTAAATCAAATATCTTTAAAAATATTTGTCGTAAGAAAATTTCACTTCAGCAGTTCATTAGATTATTGTAGAGTGGTACCCGGCAGAGTAGAATTTAGACCACCCCATCTCTTCCCATGTGGTGTCGTACATGCATGGCCCGAGTCAACAATAGTGCCCGAAATCCGACAATAGGCTCACCCCCTATTCACGTAAAAGGACCGAATACAATTATTGGTGAAATGTGGGTGATAATTCACCTCTACCTAACCCTCCGGGAATAAAGGCGTGATTATATGTATGTATGTAATTTTTTGAAAATATAAAAATAAATCAAATAGCCTATTAATTGGACAGGATGCACAACCTTGTTTTCCTAACATGACGAAGTGCCAGACCATATTAGTGGTTTAAATGGTATCTAGTACCACTGTACCTATTTGTAGGTTGGTGAGATGGCCAATACTATTTAATCTTAACTATATTTGCGGCACGCTGTGATTGCCGTTTTGACACGACTGGTTTTGCTCGTTTTCACTTTTTTGGTGTGTGACGTTTATTTTCTTCAGTGCCAGTCTGGCCATATTATGTGTCTAATAGTAAGAGTTGTTTATTCGTCTAAAAGTTTGTTGTCCAAAAAAAACCAGTCGTGTCAAAACGGCCATCATAGCGTGTATAAATCAAGTAGAAATAGTCTTAGGTAGGACACGGCGGTATATCCGCCCGATTGAGCAGTCCGACTGGGGAAGTACCTCCGCCCTACAGAATACCGCGGTTATAATAACTTCGTGTTGTGTTCCCAGCGGTGAGTAGGGTAGCCAGAGCTCACTGGAGAATTTGTGCCGTCAGTGGGAAGACTAAAGGCTTGTCCTGATTTGTCTTCTACTGACGGCACAGAAACTCTGTACTTACAGGGTTGGCAGCGCGACTGTGACTCCTCTGGTGTTACAGACGTCCATAGGCCACGGTAACTACTTTCCATCAGGTGGGCCGTGTGCTTGTCTGCCAACTAAGTGGTATAAAAAAAAAAAAAAAAGACTTAGATTTTAAGTTGTATTTTTACTTAACTTGATTAAAAATAATATATGTCCATCTACTGTAGCAACACGAGTTCGTAAGCCATATTGTTTTATTACTACATGCAGAGAGAAACAAAAAGACTGCGTAAAAGCATGGAGTGAGAAAAAGAATGAGTTGATAGCATGTTTGATGAGATGCCTCATCAAGTCACTACTATGAGAAGATAATAATAATGAGAATTGAAAGGTACCCTCGTAGTTAAGCTAGTTGTACAAAGAAAACCATAGAGTCATGGTTTTCTATCATCTACATACTCACATCCTAAACATATTTACTTTAATTACTGAAGCGTCACTGAATAATCAATTACTTTTTTATTGTGCTTCCTAATAAGCGTGTATGCTCTTATAGTCTAATTAACTACAAACATTTTGTCTGGGCATTGTCTCGGTTCGTTAGTCCTACCAAATGGAACGTATACACACAACGCTGCTGTCATGTCAGTGAAACTTGACATTTAATAAAACGGCTATTATTTTATACTCTTGAGACCTTTGAATGCAATTTTTTTGTTTTTTTATTACACGCTCTTATTAGCTTCACTTGTATGTATGTAATCTTTACTCTTTTTACAAAACGCTCCACAATTTCTTTCATAATAATTCATAGTAAATATTCAAAAAAGATGATTACCTACTTATAACCATTTCGCATAGGTAATTATTTAACGATTTTTTTATACCACTTAGGTGGCAGACAAGCACACGGCCCACCTGATGGAAAGTGGTTACCGTGGCCTATGGACGTTTGTAACACCAGTCGCGCTGCCAACCCTGTAAGTACAGAGTTTCTGTGCCGTCAGTGTAGAAGACAAAGCAGGACAAGCCTTTAGTCTTCCCACTGACAGCACAAATTCTCCAGTGAGCTGTGGAACGATCATCACGAACTGAAATTGTTTATGTTTACCTGAGATTTAATGAAGATTTGGCAAAGGGAAAACTCTTGAGTCATCAAACTAACTGTCCAAATTATTTTATAATTTTTAGCGCGTGTCAGCATGTTTTTTAATTTTTTAAACTATTATTTTTTATACCACTTAAGTGGCAGAGAGGCACGTGGCTCACCAGATGAAAAGTGGTTTCCGTGGCCCATGAACGTGTGTAACACCAGAGGAGACACACTCGCGCGACTGACCCTGTAAGCACAGAGAGTTTCTGTGCCGGCATTGAAGAAAACAAAGCAGGACAAGGCTTTGGTCTTCCCACTGACAACACAAACTCTCCAGTGAGCTCTGGTTACCCTATTCACTGCCGGGAACATAACACGAACGGTTTTCTGTAGGGTGGAGGTACTTCACCAGTCGGACTGCTCAATTGGACGGAAATACCGTCTTGTTCTCCTACCAAATTTGGATCGTTGTTTGAATTGATTGTGCAAATTACACTAGTGAGACTGAACGAATCTCAAAGCACAAGGACATAATATATTATATATTATGCTGGAATTATACATAAGCTTATTTCTAGTTTAACATAGAAAGTGTCATGGAAAACAACTTCAAAAATATTAATAAAAAAATGTAGGTCATATAGGTATTTGACAACAATATTATAGTTAAAATGTATTAAGTAAATCTGCATCTTTATATACATAAGCGAAAAATATTCAGATATTTGCACGAAACTAGCCAGATGGTCAAATATTTGTCTTATTTCGCATACGTAATGCAACGGCATGCTACACTGCGCGTATAAAGATTTCCGGCTCAAGTTGACCTTGGCGTATACTTTGTGCAAGTTAGTACGAAATAAACCGCGTCTTATGTGTCTAATGAACCAAATAAGGGCCGCCATTTTGAGACACATTGAACAATATCAGAGCATACGTTCATAAGATATAATAACAGCTATAATTGCAAAAACTTGTAATTGGCCATTTTATGCTATAATTGTTTTTAATCTGTATTCTAGCTGTAAGTTTTTCAGAAAGAATAAAATAAAATAAAACAAAATAAAATACATAAAGTTCGGATACTCTTTTCTTTGTCGGACTATTAAGGCCTGGTATTCATTACCAGTTCACGTGTTTCCTTTTTCCTACAGTCCCGGGTCCTTTAAGCGAGGCGTGAAAAAGCATCTGATGAGGCCGCCATGCTGAGTGCCACCATTGTAACATTACTTAGTGTTTGTAATGGTGACCCTCTTTCCTTAGACTTTGCTTTTAGCTTACCACTAGGCGAGGTGAAGTCAAATTGTTACTTTCGTACCAGCGGGCAATTCATGAGTCTTCACACGCGTGGAATTTTTGAATCCGTTCCCGCAACCCATGGGAACCTATTCCCGGGATTAAAAGTAGCCTATATATCGTTAAAGACTAATTTATACCTGTACCAAATTTCAGCTAGATCCGTTTAGCTGTTAAAGAGTGATTGAAAAACAAACAAACATCATCACAAACTTTCACGTTTCTAATATTTGTAGAATTTAGTAAAAATCGTTTAGTATATCCACTTGGATAGGTACTCGACAAACTGGCAGAATCATTGAGGCAATGATCTCAAATAAATCACATTTATCAAATATATATAGGCATAATAGGCCTGAGTGTTATCTTCTGCTGGAAAAAAACACTGCCTGATTTAAGATAAGTTACGATGAAGCTAACGGTGTTAAAGAACACATGCGTAGTTAAAACTTCTAAATAAATACCTATTTAGTCGAAGTGTGCGTATTCATAAATATTTATATATATACTAGAACTAACTATATGTCGTAATTTCAACACCCACAAGGATTGAAGATTGGCCCATTAATCCTTGTTGAGAAATAGGTGCAGCCCAAGTAAGGAAGAAGATAAAAACGGTAAAAATGAATACATATTCTAATAAGTCAAGACTAATAAAATTAATGTGAGCCAGTGACTACCGAATTTTTTAAACAGGATTCGTAATGAGACCTAAAACTTAGTGTAAAAATATAACTTACAAAGTATAGATTTAAAATCTATGCAATATCATAATTTAATATTATAAAATGTTCGAACGCTTCTAAATTTGCCAGTATTAATTATAAATAAATAAATTGTTTTCGTTTATTGTATATATTATAATAAATTTAATGTACATTATATTTTATTATTCGTTAAATTAATACAATATGTCAAAATGGTACAACAAGCAATGCTTAGACCATGTATTAATCAAATAACCCGCTCTTAATCGCTCCCGGTGCAAAAGTGTCCGTAACATTACATAACATAAATAAATAAATACACACATCAACAAAGTCTTTTTTTTTTTTTTTTTTTTTTACGTGCGCAGAATCCCCACGGATACCCCCCCACCGGAGCCGGTGGAGGAGGTTATGTCGGACTCGAACCAACTAAAACGCACGCCGCCTGTGGGTCGTTTCGGTTGCCGAAGGTGAGGTTGACAGGCATATCCCTCGCACCCCGGCCGACCCAGGGCCATCTCTCACGATCTGGCCCTCTTCTCGGGTGTGGGGACCACAGAGTCCCCAACTCGTCCCCGGAAACGGGGAGGCGCGCCACGCACGCCGCCGCCGCGGCCTGCTTCTGCAAGGGTGACAGGCGGCTTCACCTGTCACCCCCAGGCCGGCGCTCATGGGGGGCGGAGGTCGTTCATCGTCCTCCGACGCCCGAGTTGCCTTCGTGCGCGGGCAGCTTGTCTAGCGATCCTTCGTCGCTCCCGCTGCCACTCCCGCCCCGCCTCCTCCTTCACGAGCATTACTTGCTCGCAGAAGGAGGCGCCGGCCGCCCACGCATCCGCGCAGCGAACCATCGCCGCGAGCAAGGTGGAGAGCGTGAGAACCCTCACTCCCAGGGCCGCCACAAGCTCCCGCCTCGGCGTCTCCCACGCCGGACACTCGGTGAGCGTGTGCGGACCTGAGTCCTCGCTCGCGTCGCAGTGATGGCACTCGGACGTTGGCTCTTTCTGCATCTGACGCAGATACTTTCCGAAGCATCCGTGCTCGGTGATCATCTGCGTCAGACGGTACGAGAGGCTGCCGTGTGGCCTCTCTAGCCACTCCCCCATGATGGGTCTTACCGCCGTTACTACGGCGTGCCCTGCGCTTGGTTGCCCAAGTCGTCTCTCCCATTCTGCCACCATTTCCCTGTGGAGCCGGGATCTCACGGCCCGAATTTCTTCGGGCTCGGGATCGTGACCCCGCTCCCGCGCCGCCCTTCGGAACCTGTATAGCGCCGAAAGGCATCTCGCTTCCAGGATCCATGGTGGCGATCCGGCGAGGAGACTCGCCGCGTTGAATGATATCGTGCGGTACCCCCTTATGATGCGGCACGCCAACTTCCGCTGCGGACGCTGCAGCAGAAGCATGTGCCGATCACTCAGGGTGTCCGCCCACACGGGACACCCGTACAGGGCCATGGACCGCACGACACCCGCGTAGAGTCTCCTGCAGGAGTCATCCGGGCCCCTCAGGTTGGGCAGTAGCCGCGCCAGAGCGTTGGCTGTGCCCGCCAATTTGGGACCCAGACTTCGGAAGTGCTTCCCGAAGTCCCACCGGCCGTCGAGCACGAGCCCCAGATATTTCATCTGGGGCTTGATGCCGATGAGAGTGCCTCCCACTGTGAGACTGGAACCAGGTGGTGGCGTGCGCCGAGGTCCATGAAAGAACATGGCCTCGGATTTATGCAAAGCCACCTCAAGGCCCAGCCGCCGGATCCGTTCCACGACTTGAGCAACCGCGGTCGTGGCCCTCAGGATCGCTTCGCGGTGTGTAGCTCCGCTCGCCGTCACTAGCGTGCCGTCCGCATAGCACGTGACGGCGGCGCCGTCCGCAAGCTCACCGCGAAGCACCCAGTCGTATCCAATGTTCCACAGTAGCGGCCCGAGAACCGATCCCTGTGGAACACCGCACGACATCTCACGCCGACCGACGCCGGTCGCACTTGGGTAGATGACGGCTCTCTCCGTCAGGTACGCCCCGACTATGCGGCGGAGGTAGAGAGGCACACCGTGGTACACGAGTGCCTCCCTGATGCAACTCCAGGGCAAGGTGTTGAACGCGTTGGAGATGTCCAAGGACACCGCCAACGTCACCTCACCCCGGGCAACTGCCTCCTCCGCCAAAGTCCTCACGCGCATGATGGCATCCACGGTGGACCGCCACCGGCGGAAGCCATATTGGGCATCCGCCAGGTCCGGCCCCCTACCAGAGAGGTGCTCGACGAGGCGCTTCGCAATAACTCTTTCAAAGAGCTTGCCCACCTCGTCGAGCAACACAATGGGCCGGTAGCCGGACGGTTCGTCCGCCGGGCGACCCTCCTTTCGGATGAGGACCAGTTTCCCCGTCTTCCACATCTTCGGAAACTGGCCCCGCTCCAAGCATGCGCTGAGGAACCCTCTCAGCCGGGGTTCGAGACCGTCTTCTCCCAGAGCTAGGACCCACGCGCGGCCTGGAATGCCGTCGGGTCCCGGGGCGGTGCTCTTCTTGGCTCTAAGCCTTCGCACCGCCAGCTCCAGTTCTACCCAAGTGACCTCGGGGACTTCGTCGTCAACTACCACACTGGGCGCCACAGGCGACCGAGGTGGCGGAGTCATCTGCGGCGGAACGTGTTCCGCTCGCGCCGGGAACAGGGACTCGACCACTCCACCGAGCAGAGCTGGCTGGAGAACCCGGGTCAACGGCGGGGCCCGGGGGCGCAGCTTTCCTCTTACCATAAGGTAAGGCCGCCCCCATGGGTCCCGCTCCAGCGTCTCCATGAGCTCCTTGTAAGCCGCGGCTTTCGCCCGCTTAATCTCCGCTCGGAGGGCATCTCTGGCCTCCCTGTATCCCACACATCAACAAAGTCTAGGGAACAAGGACATTTCTAGTTTTTATTTAAAAACCCTTTCTTGTAATAGTGAGTGTTTTATATCAATAGAAGGGTATTTTCATACCGTTTTTAATTTTAATAAAAACATTCTCATATCATTTTTTTTTTTTTAAGAAAGAATTGAATAGTGTCAATATTGAGTATTACAACCTTCTATGATTAGGCACAAAAATAACGAGGTAGTAAGAAATACAGTAATTAACTGTACTTTAAAGGTTTTTAATAATCTGTAGGACCTCCTAAAGCATTAGCAACAGCTCGACAACGGCGTGGCATACTTAGTATGAGATTGTCAATCATCGTCTGTGGAATATGGCTCCATACACTGCGAAGGTGTAAAAAAAGTTGTTCTTCAGTGTTCAGATTTTCCAAAGAATCACTGAAAGCTCTTCTCCCAAGCAAATCCCAGGCATGCTCTATGGGATTGAGGTCGGCAGACTGAGCAGGCCATTCCAACGTCGTAATATTGTGCTCGCTTAACGCATTGACCACTACCCTCGCGGTGTGTGACCGTGCATTATCTTGCATGAACATAAAATCTTGACCGAACTGCTGTCGATGAGGGATTACCATGGGGTGTATAACCTCCTGAATGTATTGGTTTGCATTCAAATTGCCCCGTATCCAAACGAGGTCGGTCCTTCCACCAAGGCGAATTCCAGCCCATACCATGATTGTTCCACCTTGGTAAGGATGAACTTCTTGCGGATTCTGGAGACGACTCCGACGTCCAGAAACTCGCCATATACGCACTCTTCTCGAATCAGGATGAAAACCGAAGCGAGATTCGTCGGAAAACAGAACCCGTGCCCATTGATGGTCGGTCCACTGTAAATGTGCGTTAGCCCACAATAAGCGACGACCTCGATTTCCACGTCGAAGCGCTGGAACCCTAAGCGGTCTGCGAGCATGAAGATTGGCTTCGTGTAGTCTTCTCCTGACAGTTTGATCGCTAATAACCACTTGATGCTGAGACTGGAGGCCTGCGACCAACTGACGAGCAGTAATCGTGGGTTGCCGCCTTGCGGAATTTTGCAAGAAACGAAATTGTCGCGGGGTAGTAACCCTATTTCGTCCCCTGTGACGTTCGGCAACATCCCCTGTAGACCTATAGCGTGCCCATAATCTGCAAATTACGCTTGGTTGGGTGTTGACAGCATCCGCTATGTCGCGTTGAGTTCGTCCAGCTTGCAGCATACCAACAGCCCTTAACATCTCTTCGCGACTTAAATGACGACGTGACATGATGACTACAGTCACAAAAATGCACAAACCATACGTAAAAGACGTATTATTGATAATAAACGTTATTTACAATCAAAGAAAATAATTTTTATTTTGCCTCAGAGAAACTGCACAATCAAACACTTTTAAAAGTTTTCCCTCCATATTCGAAAATCATTACTTATTTAAATTTATTTTTAAATTTCGAACAACTCTGTAATCTACTTTATTCTATTTTTATTTATTTGCTGCCAGTTATTTGCAAAACAAGATTTACACGAAAAAAAAAATTGGGGTCGTCTTGTTCCCTAGACTTTGTTGAGGTGTTTATACATAACTTAGTGTGCTACGTATACTCTATCTGCCTATATTAGCGTTTATGTAATCTGACTAACGTAAACTTAGGGTACGATGGAGCTGGCATGGTTATTTTGGCCAAAAGCTCCTAAATAAAAATTTAAAAAAAAATTGAAATAACTTCCAAAATCAATATGTAGTCATAAAAATTTGTACTATTACTGCAGCTGGAGTTACAATTATCTATACAAAAGGTTTTAATGTTTCTTTCTCGATGTCTATATTTGTATTCACATTTGAAAAGTAACGGGGAAATCCACTACTATTCAAATTATTATTATTGCAAGTACTTTAACTGAGCTACTTTAGATTACTCGAAGGCATTTTAAAGGAAGAATATATCAAGAGTACCCGAAACCGGCGAGCATGTATGAAAACAATTATGAAAGTAGAAGAAGCGAAAAATGTATACCAGGATCGTGGCAAGTAGAAATCTATAGTCTCTGCCTACCCCACTGGGTAAAAGACGTGACTGTATGTTTGTATGAGTACTTTCGGTTATTAGATCTAAGATTGTAACCAATGCATCAACTTTTGATCAAAATGAGGGTGTTATGATAAAAGGATATGACTGTATCCATCCAAGAATCTATCACAACATATGTGTACTTTTCTTTTCTCAAGTTTATCTCTTTTCGCAGATATCTCTTCGCCACAAGATTATCTCCAAACAAAGCTAAATATTTCTTCCCGTGCTTCGACAATCCTCGATTTGAAGCGGTATTCAAGTTTAAAGTATTTGTACCGCAGAAAATGAAGAGTTTGCAGACTACTAACACTACTTTATGTATTGCTGAAGAACAGAGAAGAAGCCAGTAAGTTGAAAATAATTGTAATTATGTTTAACACCATTTGATTTTGGAGATCAATTTTTTAGATTTTCTGTCAGTGCCGCGTGGTTCCTGGCAGAGTAGAATTTGGGCCACTACATCTCTTCCCATGCGGTGTCGTACAAGGCGACTAAGCTGTTTAACATCAGACAGATAGTATATTCAGCCCAGACTCAGCCTCAGATGCATGGCTCGAGTCAACAATAGTGCCCGGAATACGGCAATAGGCTCACCCCCATTACGTGGGACCGAATACAATTATTGGTGAAATGCGGGTGTTAATTCACCTCTGCCTAACCCTTCAGAGATATTGGCTTGATTATATGTATGTATGTCATCGTTATTCCTTCAATAATCCCTGATCGGAGAATAATAATGAATCCGTCAGTATATTTGGCGCATAGCGAAAGTGGTTGAATTCTGATTGAGTAAACTTGAAATATTATTATCGCACATTAATAAAATTTTGCCAAAGATTAATTTATAGTAGCATAATAAGGCGCTCATATCTAAGATCTTAGACCATATACAGACACTGCTTTGCTAATAATAGCGTAAAAAAAGCGTTTATGTGTGTAGGCTAATGTAGAGTACGCACCACTTAATAAGTCCCTTGGCCGCGCTTGGCAAAATGAAATGTTGCCAGTATCGACGTTTTATGTTACCAGATATTTTATTATTCAGATATATGTATAGTACTTAGTTGGTCTGCTGAACTTAAGTAATTAAACGAGTGAAAACTTCAGCTCAAGTGTATCAAGAGACAGTCTTTAAGCGTGTTGTGACACAATATAGGTATTTAAACTATCATGGTCACTCACATCAGTATCAAAATGAACGGGATATTTACCATGTTTCGTGGTTTTGAGTTTCCTAGGAAAAAGCTTTTTCTCTGTTCACCGCCACTACTCCAGTTCCTCCGTGATCATGGTGCTTGCAACAGCGCCGAAATATCAGAAACTCAAAACAATGAAACATAGTAAATATCCCGTTTATTTTGATACTGGTGGTGTGAAACAGTTCAGTAATACACTTTTTAATGTGATGAATGTGAATTTAAGTTATTAGCATTCTGAGTTTGACCACGGGACTTGCTTTCTGGCGTTGACTCTATAAGGATGTATACGAGTATAATGTCAACTTTTACCGAAGTCGTAGATATTTTTTATGCCGCATAAAAATTACACTTGTGGCGTCTATAAAGTTTGTAAATATAATCTAAATCTAAGATGATAAAACGAGGACTAAATCACTAAAGAAAAATCTTAGGTATAAATTTCTTTGTGCCACATAGAAGTGCTACTTTTCCAAAACAGTTCATGTTTTCTCTCAGGGACAAGCTAATCGGTAATAGAAAATATTTTCAACTTTCCACTTTTATAGTGTGATGGCGTATTATACCTATAAAGGTGGTGCTCCAGTGCAAGCGATGTGACACGTGATTTTAACAATGTTATTTTCTAATAATAACATTAACAATTCATGAAAAGTAATTTACCGATTCAGAAACTCCGACGAAACAGAAAACACTTTGAAACAGATGGTGTTTCCACCAGTCGAAACATCGCAAATAAAGAAAAAGTACACAAGAAATATAATTTTCCACAATTAATCAAAGTAAATCAGGTGATTGAAATAGAACATTATGAAGATATACTGTGATACTGAGTTGTGATTGATTTTTTTTATATAATAATTATAAATTCATGAGTATTTACTTTTCCAATATTCAATTTAGTAAAAAGCATTATTCAAATATAGCACGCGATAAAATATTGATGATTACTTTAAGTTCGCAATGTAGGATAAAAGCAACGAACTTGGATATGGGAGTACTAATAATAATTATTATTATTAGTATTAGTTACGGAGTTTATTCATACTATTCTTAAAATCTTAACATAATTATTTAAACTCTCTTAGTATTTTTCATTAAGAAATAAATATTTATAAGTCATGTAGCGATCTTTCTCTACATACTGTACGACTGTACTGTACTATAAACGGACATATCATCGACGCTTATACTACAACCATAACCCACACCAGACGGCAATCCTTATAAGGTGTTCGCTCCAAGTGCACTGAGAATTGTGTCAATTATTGTGATAGTGTACTGACCGGCAACACGCGGTGGGAGGTGGGATGCGAGCACGTTTTATAGAGAAATTATTTTGACGAATGCTCATGTGCATGTTATATTTTGTGTGTACATTATGTTATTTGTATAATTACACGGAGAAAGTAAGATTATTTGTATTGAAATAAAACCACGTTTTAATAGATTCTATTTCCATTTACATTTAACCAGTCTCGGCTACCAAATGGCTACCAAATACTAAATAAAAAGGACCAAATTAATCGCCCTAGAATCCGTTAAAAAGTTATCTAATTACTATCAGTGTTGTGGAAGAAATATGGTAATCGCTTCACGGAAAATATTGAAGCTACGCTGCACCGTGATTGATCTTGAAGAGGCGGACCTCGGAGTCCATTGTGAAGCCTGCGATGCGACCGTGGTAAACCCAAGGAGGATGACGACGATGATCGTTTTGTAGTCTTGATGTTCTGTAGAAATGTATTTCTCCTAGGTTATTAGTAAGACCGAGGTCTGTTAGGAAAGTGGTTCCTATTAGTTATAGTAGCTTAGACGACCTTATTGGATAGAAGCAGTCTAAAGTGCCATTTCTAAGTATAATTTAATAATTTAATAATAATTCATGTTATAAAACATTATGGGCTTCATGTTGAGACCTAAAATTACTAACATCTGTAACATACATATGAACGCAAAAAACCTTAACTTTGAATTTTTAGAGATCATAAGAAAGGAAGATATTAAAATTTATGTAGACTGAATGCATATTTATTTTCATAAACAAAGTAGGAAAGGAGAAAAATAAGAGTACAAATATATAGTATGATACCATATTAGGATATGTAGTACCATAAAAATATAGAGCTTCCTTTTATAGAAATATAGGAAGGCAGTATGGTAATCATGGAAAAACTTAAGTAACGGGTCTGTGGTCGAATAAATTTTATGAACTGTAAGTATGTAAGTTATTGAACATAATATAGACTGAGAGGGAAATATCAAAATCTCTATTTACTAACTAATAATACTCAGCAACTCAAACATATTTTAGACTAAGTACTTAATCACCAAAATTACTTTTCCAGCACTAACGACTACCTCATTGTGGACTACGTGCCTTCACCTCAAGTTTGTCTTCATCAAGTTGGTTTCCATCACTCGCGGTTTGCAAGCAAAGAAGCATTTGCTATCAAATCCAACGATACATTCATTTTATGGGCTCCTATAGATGAAATCGAAGATTTCAAGTTCATATTTAAGTACGGAATAACAATTATAAATCTGATACAAGAATATTCCAAAATAAATAGGTCTTTAGTGGAAGGACCAATAAATTTAGTTGCAGTACCTACAATTATATCCGGGTATGAGATTGGTAGCTGGAATCTACTAACTAATGGGTAAGTGAATCAGTTCTTTGAAATCTAAAGAGGCACTAATTTACTAATTGTGTTAGTTTAGATTGAATGTGAAGATTGTTCAAAGATTTTGGCAGTGAATTATTGTGAATATTGTTCTGTTGGATTTATATGAATATTTTTGACTACATCGTTATCTAGGAATACTTGTTAGGGTACCTACTCGGGTATCTCATGTCTCTAATATTTTTACCACTAACATAGGTGTCAGTTATTGTACCACCAATTGTGACCATATAATGGTTTTTGCCCTTTTATATAATAGAGATATAAGGAAACCTCCTAAAAAATCTATTCAAATCTCAGAGTCGATTTAGTCTCAATGTCCTAAATGTCAAAAATTATCACAACTTCAATGTTCGATCTTGGAAACTATAATACGAAAATATAATTTTTGACATTTGGAAGATTAAGATCAGATCGAATTTGAATTTCAAACTAATTTTTACAACGAGGAATAGTCCTCAGAAATAAAGTTCAGAAATCACTGTAGACTGACTTGGCCTACAACCAAAATACAACGTATTATTTATCGATTTTATTTAAAAGTCAATGTCAAGTAAACCATAGAATTTGGAACTAACGCAAATGATAGATTTGCCAAAAATTGGCAAAGCAAAAATATCATAATCAAAACAGTCGTTTCGAAGCAAACGTTTCAGTCTCATAAAACTTGACCTAGATGCTATTTGGGAACTATTTATTTTTCGCGCAAGGCCACGCAATGAATAATACCACTCGCCATCATCAGCTGTTTTAAAACTTCCAGCAACTAATATGCATTGTTTGATTATGTTATTATCGATTTGTTTATTCCGCAAATACGTTGAAGTGTTGAAAAGGCGTATTTAAATTAAAAAGCAAATACTATAAAGTAATTATTTAACAGCTTTCAATATTGTTAAGAATACATTCTGAAAAATATTCTTGAATGTGGTAAAAACTTTTCACAAATTTTATAGTCCCATTAATAAAATTAGTAAAAAGTTTTTAGGCTCAATTACGGCCTCTTCCTCATAAAGGTCTAGACTACTCTTTAAAAATATATATGGTGAGTAGTTACCTCTACTTGTTCTGGAAGGAAAAATTCATAATTTGAATATGAATCATGAAAATTACCACGATAGCACCACAATAGAGAGAGAAATGTTTGTTACCTATAAAAATGTTATTTGTTCAGTTATCGTTAAAGGGATAAAGGAAACAACATTTATTATTTACTTATAAAAATATTATTTAACTTTGCAGGGCTCATCGTATAGTAAGAATCGATCAATTCACCAGCATCAAACAGATAGAAATGATGATATTTGAGTTGGCTCAACAACTGTGCAGAATCTGGTTAGGCAATCCAGGGGAACTACAGAGGACAAGGTGGAGAGAAGAGTGGTTCAAAGAAGGCATGGCTACTTATTTGGCCTACTATTTTGTTACTCAGGTTAGTTATCGGCGTCAACCCTTCCATTTTTTTTCTCAGAATCTCCACTTAAGGAATAATTTGTACGATTTCTTTTCATTCTATTAAAAAGCAAAAATTTTTTTTTTTTATAAAAAAGTAAAAAAAATGTCAATAAATAAAATCAAATAGGTATGATCCGTATGATCTTAAGATCGTGGTTTCGTGATACACCAAATTACATAATTTAACATTTTATATATTTGGTACTGTAAAATGTTATGATTTTTTAACGTCTGAGGTACAAAACATCCGTCACACGATCACTAAAAGCATAAGTGTGATACATTGAGCTATCATTGGGTACTTCCGATGTCGGAGAAACGTTATAAAACACTTCTGTCAGTTACATTGTTGGATTCGAAAGAAACACCTACATACAAAGTCATTGCAAGCTCGTGAAGATCATCTTTCTAGGTCAGCGTGGAAAAAATATGCAGTTTAGATTTACGTGAATTGAGTTGGTAACCACGCAATTGCTGGATAAATTATGATGAATGAAAATTATTTCCAGAAACAGAATAAAACATTCAAGGCAGCAGCTTATTTTGGCTTAGCGTGTAACAGATTTTTCAGTGAGAAGTGTTTCGGTAACTCATGATTGTAAAATAAATATTTAAAAACCCAGACTCAGCCTCAAATGCATGGCTCGAGGCAACAATTCATGGACTGAATTCGTATATATAGGTGAATATGGTTGGTTTCAGAACGGGTTCGGTAGTTTAGTGTCCACTGAGCGGGTTCGAAACCGCCTATCCGGCTACATGTAGATTAATTTGAGGATTTTAATCTACATGTAGCAGCAGATAATTCAAGAAAAAATATAACACATATATAAATTTCATTACAGTACAACCATGGCATCCAACCCATACACCAGCGTCATCTAGGTGCATATGGTCTACAAATGAAACATAAAGCAATGGCCGTGGACTGGCATAAAACAACTCCGGCACTGGGAACTTTCAACTCTTCACTGGCTATAGAGATACCATCTAGATATAAGGAGTTGGTTCAGATGAAGACGGGAGCGATATTGTGGATGCTGGAGAGTTGGGTAGAGTCAGAGAAGTTCCATCAGTCATTGGTGAACTTCATTAATTCTAGGTAAGATCAGATTTAGTTCACGTACCAGCTCAATGGAGAATTTGTGCTGTCAGTGGGAAGGCTAAAGGCTTGTCCTGCTCTGTCTACTACACTGACGGCACAGAAACTCTGTTGTTAAAGGGTTGGCAGCGCGACTGTGAATCCTTTGGTGTTACAAACGTCCATAGTCCATGGTAACCACTTTCCATCATGGTGGGCCGTGTGCTTGTCTTCCACCTAAGTGGTATAAAAAAAAAGATACATTTTGTTAGTAATTTCAATCCAACTTATCCCATAATATTTATCCTATAATATCATATATGATTCTTTGTATGTATGTACCTCTACTATAATCGCGTTCATTCTCGCCAACATTATTGTAATTCATAGAACGCGAGAATTTAAAAGTTTGTATTTAATATCACTATTGAAACCCAAATACAACGTTACTACGATAATTCATGATTCTTAAATAATGGATATTTTTTTTACAGGAGAGGCAAATATATTTCATTACAAGAATTCACTACAGTTTTGGATCGTGATAACATAGAATGTCTGCATCAATTTTTCAACGGCTCTACTGCATCAAGAATTTTGTGGACTTGGCTTCGTCGTCCTGGATACCCAGTAATAAATGTGCAAGTACTAAGAGACAGGACGCCTAATGCTATTCAACTAAAGCAGGTAAATAGTTTTAAAGGTAACCAGTCAATTATTTGTTTGTGTTTGTTACAAATTTTAAAAAAATACACTTTGATAAATGTTACAGAGGCAATTCAGCTTCACAAGGGAAAATCGCGGTGATACCGATTATCTGATTCCTATCTCGTACATAGTTCAAAACAACCAGAACTGCTACAATTGTTACCGGCCACGGTTTACCATCGGTGCACAAGCGTATACTTTTGGAGAAAACTTAAACAATGGATGGATTTTGCTAAATAGACAAAGCTCAGGTATTATTTACTGTTCAATGTTTGAATAAGACTAACTCATAAAATGTTCATTTCTATCACCTTGACCTGACACTGTAGTCTGGAACGTCCTCTGCTAAACATAGACTTTAATACGCAAAGAGCGATCTTGCGCCGTCTCTTTTCAGTTACAGTTTTAAGCTCTCATCAGAATAATAATTGAATGAAATGAATTGTTTGACATGGTGCCCATAGCTACATTCTATCATCGCACCTCTAGCCATAGGCAGGGAATTCATCCTCACATACTGCGACCTGAGACGGTGCGCACTGTGCGGTATGAAAGAAACTGCATCCCACGCACACTCAAGCTGTGGAATGACCTCCCTGCTGCGGTTTTCCCAAACACCTACAATATGGGGTTCTTCAAGAGGGGCATCAGAAGCTTTCTTAATGATCGGCAGCGCGAGTGTGACACCCCTGGTGTTGCATGCGTCCATAGGCCACGGTAACCACTTCCCATCAGGTGGGCCGTGTGCTTGTCTGCCACCTAAGTGGTATAAAAAAATTCGTTGTAGGGTAACATATATAATAATAATATTGTTTATATCAAAGTGATAACAATAAAATAAGTCTATCAGTCATAAAAAGACAAATCATTACAAGAGTTATAACCGCAAGCACTAATAATAAGTTTGTAATGAACTTCTTGAAGTCCTCGGCTTAACATTGAATCTATTTCTGTTTTCTACTCGTAAGCTAATACTGATTCACGGCTATGCAATGCACTGGTGATCTAATACTGTTTTGAACTAATATTAGTACTTTGTTTAGTATTCGATAGTAGACCAACTCTGTATATGCCATGGCGTCACCCAGTTTTTGATATCCTCTCATAGCAATTTCCAAAGTAGGTACTCATCATCTTAGCGTTAGTAACGGTGGAATCAAAAGCATTAGTTTGAAGCTCGGGGATTTGCTCCAACGAGAGCGACTGCTATCTATCCACCTGGATGCGAGAAGAAACCCCGTGTGTGCAAGCTAAAGTGTTACTTTGGCTTGAGCCCTGAAGATCCTAGTGGAGGCCCCAAGAATTAATCATATTATCTTGAAGTATACTTCAAAAACAATGTCTGTTATAATTATTTTCAGGATACTATCGGGTTAATTATGATGCATATACCTGGAAACTCATTGCCAAGACCTTGAAGGAAAACATGTTATCTATTGATGAACTGAACAGAGCTCAGGTAATATTTATTTTATAGTGATTCTCAACACATCCGCAAGATATAAACCAAAGAAATTTGCACATTAAAGATTTTTTTTTAAATCTGGACTCGTCGACTTAGGAGGAACTAAATAACGTCGTTGACGAGACTAATAAATGGAAGATGGGCCCTGATTACTTGTTTTAGATAACAACATTAACGTGGGACTAGCGTAGGTTCAAGTCTCATCCTGAATACTACTATAACAACTTATTGAATATGTGGAATATTAAAATACTCCATGGCTTTCACATAGCAGAATCTAAAGATTATTAACCATCATAATATTGATGCTCCACCCGCACGAATGTCGATATTTGCGACTCGCTATGCCCAGTCTCAACCAATTGTTATCAAACATAGGGCCAATTTAAGTCCGACAAGGGTTTTTGTACAAAAATAGCATCAAAATTCATTTTGTAGTTTTGCGACTATCGCGAATAAACAGACAAGATTTAAAGAAAATGGTTCCGAGTTGTTAATTTAACATAACCCAAGTATTTTTAAGCATCTCACATGGGAGATCTCCCATTATTCATTACCATTACAATTAATTTACAATTTTATAATAATTTGAATTACAGATAGTTAACGATGCTCTAGTTCTCTACGTCGCCGGAGATATAGATGTTCAACTTGCAATGGAAATTCTGGACTACTTAGATAACGAACGTAGTCCGGTAGTATGGGAATCAGTATTGGATGGCTTTGAAAAGTTTATAATCGATGGTGCTGGTTCTAATATGAATAAGTATTTATTCTGGGAGTGGGAGGTAAGTTTTACATTTTTAAGATAAATAGAAAGTGCAGGTTTTGACTGCTTTCTCTTAAATGGCAACCAAGCGCTACCAAGATTTACAGTATCAATTCACGTTTTTATTCAGTAACTGTCAGAGTGCTATTGAATCTAATGTTCATAAAGGATAGCAGTACGTCATTTTTAATGGTTTAATCTATCTCTTCTAAAATTATGAGATTAACCTGTAAATAAGAAACAACTCTCAAGATTTAATCTTGATATCTTTATAGCAATGAACCTCGTGAAAATCTCAACGACCATAACGGTCCACCATTTTTCCGCTACTATATTTATGAAATTCTCTATTTCAGGAGTTTCTAACGAAAAAAGTATCAAAGATTTTCGGACAGCTCATAAAAAGCAAAGACCAGGAGTTTTTAATTAGGTTGTTCAAAAGCAATGTGATAGAACTGGCTTGCTTGCTGAACTACGAGCCGTGCCACGCACACATCCGTACGATGTATGTGGAGGAGCGCAGAGGGAAACATAAGTAAGTATGTTAAGAATTCAAAACTAATTTAGGGGTTCTTCTACACTTTTAAACAGGCACACTACATCTGACTACCAAGGTAAGGCTACCTTGGTAGTCAGATGTTACAAGCCACTTGTGTCATTAAAACATTTCATTCACACTTTGCCATAGGCTTACTACGATCACGTCATTGTAGATTTCTGTCCCTTGCCTTGAGTCAGATCTATGATATAAAAGTTGTATTGCTCATTTTACAAATTTTCTTGCCATTCCATTGGTATGTGATCAAGAACCCAATCTATTAAAAAATCTGTGATAGAAGACCGAATCCTAATATCCTAGTCCTAGCTTTGCATGCAGTCGAAATTAGGGTTCGGATACAAATGAATAAAAGTATACTTTAGCATATAATTTATTCTATATACCACTTAGTTGGCAGACAAGCACACGGCCCACCTGATGGAAAGTGGTTACCGTTACCTATGAACGTCTGTAACACCAGAAGAGTCACAGTCGCGCTGCCAACCCTGTAAGTACAGAGTTTCTGTGCCGTCAGTAGAAGACAAAGCAGGACAAGCCTTTAGTCTTCCCA
Organism: Eilema griseolum; assembly: GCA_963662185.1. Lineage (NCBI taxonomy): Eukaryota > Metazoa > Arthropoda > Insecta > Lepidoptera > Erebidae > Eilema > Eilema griseolum. The sequence goes on from OY759238.1 coordinate 24,836,383, forward strand.
CTGACAGCACAAATTCTCCAGTGAGCTCTGGCTACCCTACTCACCGCTGGGAACACAACACGAAGTTATTATAGCCGCGGTATTCTGTAGGGCGGAGGTACTACTATTAATGTTACATCATTTTTACTTTCCAGCTTCTTCCCTGACTGTCGAATGTCGTATTTCTACATGTTAGCAAATGAGACATTCAGTAACACGTACTCAAGAAAATATAACGCGATTGAACAAGAGGACAAATTCATTGCAGATCATAAAATGTAAGTAAACATTTTCATCTTTCTTTTATCCATGTTCCCTAACTTTATTTAGATTGCTAGAAGGATATTTACCCTGGTACCCTAAACACAAGTATAATTTTAATATGGATACCAGACTTCATCAAACTATGCTGTTAAACTATCATCAAATCGTATTGTAATGTGTTCACTAGATTGTAACTATGGATTAAATGAATTTAGAATTTGAATTTGAATTTGATAATCACTGACTGCATTATAAGCTACTAACTTCAAACTTGAAGGCTGCTAAAGCGTCTTCTAACTTGGGTTTCATTTAAACTTGACTCATAACAATTGCAGTTTTTAAGTAGTATTTTGAATCAAATATCACAAAATCACCTATTTCTTTTTCAGACGAGACAGAAATCGCTTCTTGTACAAGTTACCACTAGGAGGACCTAGTCCTATGCCTATTATGATGTCAACAACCGAAAAGGTAAATCAATTATAAACTCAAGCTGCATTTACTTCTTTTATATCTTAACTTGAACCTTATAAAAAGAACTTGTACGGTAAGTTAATCATCCTCCATCACACATTGCGACCGGAAAGGGTGCGCATAGGCGCAAAGGAACTTCATCCCACACACGCTCAAGCTGTGGAATGAACTCCATGCGGCTGTTTTCCCAAACGACTACCATATGGGATCCTTCAAGAAGGTTGTTTCAGGGTACACCAGTGTAACTCCTCTGGTGTTGTATACGTCCATAGGCCACGGTAACCACTTCCCATCAAGTGGGCCGTGTCTGCCACCTTACTAATCAGAGGGACAATTCTCGCAGATTATTATAACTGTATATATTGCCTATTCGTGTGGTGACGGAGAAAGAATACAAGTATCATCACCCCATCTCATCCGAAGGGTGTCGTAAGAGGCGACTAACGGAACAATACGCAGACGATATCACTGCGAGAGAAGGAAAACTTGAAATAAAACCCTGTACCAACCCTTCTGGCCAGCGTGGAAACAGTAGGCCAAAGCCTCCCAACATTGGCCCAAGAGGCCTAGTCCAGCAGTGGACTGCGAGGGGCTAGTTGTTGTCGTATATTGCCTATCACTTAGCTTCTCTTCTTTTTACCATTTAAAATGTAGATGTACTTATATTTATAGTTCTTTTGATTTAGCAATTGATATAAAAAATTAAAATAATTTTTATATGCTTTTTCTCATTTATTTTTTCAATTGTTTCCAGCCAATTGAGCCAATCGGACCCGAAAAAGTCAAAGGAAACGGTGCATCAACTTTCACTTTCTCCTTTATGATTCTTCTTATTTTAATTCCTGCAATTAACTTTATAAGTTAAGGCAAATATTATATTTGAAATTTATATTTTAAAAGTTACTTCTATATATATTTGTCTTTAACAGACATTTGAAATGTGAAATCTAAACCTGAGTACTGATAGACATTTTTGAAGCGTCAGTAGCTTAGTGGTTAAGGAGTCGGCCTTACGATCAAGAGCTACCGACGCGAACCCACTCCTAACACAAGCAATTTAGCTTAGCTGGAGGGGTTGGAGAGAATATTAGTAATTTCGGTTCTAATATTCTTTTTAAAAAAATACCTATACATAAATTATATAAAAATACGTTATACGATATAATGTAACATTTATTAATCGTTGTCAATCATTACATACAGTCAGCGTCAGAACGATCTTGACTACAAAACCACAAAATTATCTTAATACCTTATTTTTTTACGTGCGCAAAATCCCCACGTATACATCTTCACCGGAGCCGGTGAGAGAGGTTATGTCGGACTCGAACCGACTAAAACGCACGCCACCTGTGGGTCGTTTTGGTTGCCGAAGGTGAGGTTGATAGGCATATCCCTCGCACCCCGGCCGACTCAGGGCCATCTCTCACGATCTGGCCCTCTTCTCGGGTGTGGGGACTACAGAGTCCCCAACTCCTTAATACCTTGTTATTTAGATCAATTCAAAGCAAATCAAAATGTTTTATTGTATTATGTTGTAATACTGCCCGAACTAAAGATGTGTAAATATCAGAACTATGAGTCAACAGAAAGGAGAGAAAATCAAGGCATTAACATGTAATCATTTTGATATAAAGATAATTTTGAGTACTTTGTTCGTCAACATCGATGTGATGCTGGCTGTGCTTTAAAGCCCTATGCTTATAATATAGTACACGATTTTGAGTCTCATTGTCTTTTTAAAACAAATGAGCAATGATCCTATATATGGTGAAGTATGGTATGTATTATAAGGTAGAAATTATGTTATTTGAAAACGGTGTATTCCCATTCAGAAACAGCCAAACGAGTAACACTGATATACAATAATGTTAACGGGAATTAACGCGATCATGCTATAGGTATATACATACCTTTGGTGTGCCTGACGTTTCGACCAGGTCACACCGACCGTGGTCACATGTTGACTTAAAAATACTAAAACCTATACCATGATCGCGTTAATTCCCGTTAACATTATTGTTTATCATAGTTTAAAAGAGTAACACTGTTACTGGTTGGGAAAACATTTCCAACGTGTTACTAGATGCAACGCTTTTTATACTAACGAGTACGTTGTATTGGGACAAAAAGTATACTTATACTTACAAAAAGAGATATAAAAATATACTTTGTTCTCGACTCATTTGCTTTCACTGAATACTGAATGTCCCGTTGCATGTATTGCCAGTGCCGTAACTATCCCTTTTAAAAAATAAGATCTTTGATAACCAATCATTACTTGAAGAATACACTACGAGGAATCCTGATAATGCAAAATGTAGTTTATATCTACCCCGCCAATAAAATTTAAATAATAATCATAATTAACTACTGTAGACGTACATTATATTTTTACATTTAATTTATTACTATTACCATTTTAAATGTAGCAAATTAATTTATATTAACATTTTTGTATTACGTTACTTTTATAATTCGTATTTTTTATAATGATCATATTAAAAATACAAATTTGATAAATCGATTTTAAGAATATTATGCTGAAATTATATAGTACCTACCAGTGTCGCTATAAATTATAATATTAATTAAAAAATAACTACCACAAGCAATCTAACTTAGTTAGAGGGGTTAGAGAGAATATTAGTAATTTTGGTTGCTAATATTCTTTAAAAAAGAAAATATTTGAAAAGTCAATTAATATCTTAAATGGGATTTGCACCCATGGTAAACCGGTACTTGGAGACCTATTTTATTAATGTCTTGATTTTTTTGAATTCACTGTAAAAATGCATGGTAAATGTAAATTTAAATGAAATAGTTAACGGAAGGTCCGAATAAATTTATGCCTGATATGATTCTTAGGACCGTATTCCAGAACTAAACTCAGTCCTGAATCTCGATTTTTATCTGAATCTGTACCGTTGTCTCTATTAATTATAACGTCTGAAATATCTACAGATAAAAAATTCTGCGAATCCTCTGAATATTAAAATTGGCATAACAAAGATTTACTATTGTTAAAATTTGTAATAAACTTGTTAAAGTTTTTAGCATTTGTCATTTGGCTTGTAGGGTAATCTACCTTCATGAGGTTACCGTAGGCTTAAAACTCGATTCGAATGATTATTTTGTTTAATTACATTTTCAAGATACGAGTATCATTAGCAGTAAATGTTTCAAAGTTTATTATTATGAATCTTATGATCTAGATATTAGATTCACATTCCTGTCTTATTTTTTCTTGTAATCACGGTATTATATTAATTATGATTATTAAGTATTTTTTTTAATTCTAGTCATAAATTTTTAAATTAATTTGAACGTTATTGTATTTGTTCTAAATTTTATTATGCACTATATTGCAATTTGTACATACAAAATGATAACTTATAATTAAAATAATAATTATTGCCTTTGAAATCATAGCTGTTATTTTAAGTAGAAATATTTTATTAATAAATGTTTTCAAATGTTTACAGTGATTTATTTGAATTAATTTAATAAAAAATAATATAAAATAAATAATAGCAGTAGCCTAGTGGAACCGCGGTAGCCTAGTGGTATGGGTAATGGACTGCTGAGACGAAGTCTCAGGATCGATCCCAGGTTTTACCATGGCACACACCAATGACTTTTCGATGCGTTTCAAAGTTATGTGTGTATTTATCGCAGGTTTATATGTGCCCGGTTAATGGCAATAGGCTCGCCCACCTATTACATTGGGACCTAAACATAAACTAGCGAAATATGGGTGCTAGCACCTCTGCCTACTCCTTCGGGGATATAGGCGTGAGTTTATGATGTATTTTTTTTATTATACCACTTAGTTGGCAGACAAGCACACGGCCCACCAGATGGGAAGCGGTTACCGTGGCCTATGGACTATGCAACACCAGGGGTGTCACACTCGCGCTGCCGACCATGAAGAAACCTTTTATACAAACAACAAACTATTACTATATTGATTGATTTCTATGCTGTAAAGTTATAATAAACTGATCGCAGGCAGACTGCAATAGTAGGCTACGATCCCAGGGGATATTTTTATTTTGCTTTAGTGTCCTTCCACCTGCGCTGAAGAAGACATCTGTAGGGTAATGGACAATTCAGTGACTGGTTAAAATAAAGGGATATCTTATTCTATCTTATCTAATCGAAAAAGAAGTTCGGTGTATTTTCACTAGATGGCGTTGGATGTATTTATGATGATCTCAATATATTAAACAGTAACAGTACCGTGCTGATAATTAACTCTAAAAGGATGTGAGTTCCTTTCTTGGGAAACTAATACTCATTCAAATGGAGAAATTGAAAAGCAGGTAGTTGCCATCAAGAAGACTAATTGTTGAAATTGAAAAATAGAATAGAATAAAGTCGATCAATGAAAATGATGCTGATGATTTGCATCTTATGCACAGAAAAGCTGTGCTCTAATCACGTACCTTGATTAGAGCACAGCTTTTCTGTGCATAAGATGCATTGATGCATTGGCCTTACGCAAGGCACGGAGCTCTAGGGTCCAGAAAATATCTTTGAAGTGCATGCTCAGCCATAAAAATGACACTCCTTCCTTATCTTTTATTCCTCTTTTGTTATTATCTTCTGTTGTTCAGGTATGCTGGTAAATGATCACAATTCATGATGCACGATTTGATTCACTACTTTAGTAGTAAAATATTACATTATAATTGGTGAACACTTTATCCGAATTTATTCCTTATGCATTTTGTAATATTTGTATAACAATGTAATATCCCGTTTATTTAATAAATGTAAGAAAGATAAGAATGATCACGTGTAAAGAACTCAGGTACTCCACCTAAGTTGTGATATTTGGTTGTGATACCGCAAGAAGAAAAAGTAATCATGCTGTGTCGATGACATATTATATGCCTGACATGTATTTTGATATAAATTTATAGTACATACATACATATAATCAGGCCTTTTTTCCCGAAGGGTTAGGCAGAGGTGAATTAACACCCACATTTCACCAATCATTAAATTCGGTCCTACGTAATAGGGCGTGAGCCTTGATGGTAAGAGAGGGATCTTATATTACTCAACTCCCGTTTCATCAAATGCTGTACTACTATTTATGAAATACCTTTGTCTTTATTCTAGGTATATAAAATTATTTTATTCTACTCAAAAATGTCATTGGATCAACCTTATCTGTTGATTGATAGCTGATAAATGTTGATAACAATGTATCTGATACTGTATCTTCCGCAGAATTATGCTTTGGAATGCTCTCAAAAGATAAACAGATCAGTATTGAGATCACCTCTATTCTCACGATATTTTATCTCGAGTGGTTTGTTTTGATGGAGCTTTACATGCCATTGGGTTTCTTCGCATAGTTTTACTTTATGATTTCTATACGATTCATTATTAGTTTTTTTTTTATTTGTACTAGTTTATAGGGTGACTAATTTATTTTTGATTCATTCAAGTAAATTACTCATTTATATCAGTACTTTTCAATAATTGCTGCATCTCATCGATTCACTTTATAAATAAAACCATTGTAATTTCTTGCAATTATAAAAGAGCAGACTATAGCTTTCATAGATTGGTTATTTTTGGTTATATATTTAAATAGTAATATTGATGTTCATAGGGGTTCACAAATGTGAACTACATAAATAAATATGAAGATTAAGATTACATCATAAACTCTGTCAGCTCATCTAAAAGGTTAATCTGTATTTCGTCTCAGCTATAGTTATGTGGTGACACTGACGCATCTTATCTTTATCAAAAGTAATCTCACATTCTTTGTATTGAAAGTTAGGAAATCAACTGAAACTATAATCTTATCAATTTTCATTTACAGCTATTAACCAGACTTGAACCAATTCGAAGGTTTCGTCATAGCTTGTAACGTTATGCTTAAAAAAATAGTAGATATGCTGGATATATTTCGTGGTGTTTTCATCATCCTCTAAAACATAAAGATTTACATTTTTCGTTTAAAATAAGAAGAATCAAACAAAATGTCAATCTTTCTTAATTAATATCTTGTAACTTTATTTTGCAATATGTACATATTACATTTTAATATTAAGCTTCAGCTATCATTTTTTTTTAAATTTATTGCAATAAACGTGAAACGAGTACAATTAAAACTTTCTATTACTATTTTATTCAATTAAAACAATACTTATATTTATACCAAATTTGAGGTAAGAGGACGTGTTTACCTCAGATTTAGTTTTTTAACCTAAAATTATAGCGTATATTAAAAATATCAATTATGAGTGAAAACGCAGTACAAAAAATAATCATCTTACAGTATAACGAATAAATTTTATACAGTTATTATCCCTATTTTATAAATTAATTTAAATGTAATAAATGTTTCCTATAAAATACCACTTTGTGCAATTCCAATAAAACCTTAAAATTATAACTGCATTAATATAAACCTAATTAATTGTTATTATATATTTTAATTTAACCACTTTGTGCAATTTTATCCAACTACATATCTAGTTAATTGACATAAATTTAACTAACAAAATATAATTTTTGACTTCGCCAAACATTCTTATTACATCACATGTAGCAAGATGTGAGCATTCTGTGTAACTGCCATCCGAATACAAAAAATAATAAACAATCGAAAAAGTAAATGTTCCAGAAATTAAATGAAAACATTTAATCTAATAATATACCCTGAATTAACTTAAATGTATTCGGATGTAAGTCAAATGAAACAGCAGATATTATCAATAATGATAACACCGTGTTTTCTTCTACAATCACTCTTCTCATAGTTATTCCTATAATATTATCTTAATTATAAACATTAATTACACTTATATTTAATTTAATATAATAAATAATGTATTGTAGAGTTCATTTTTTTCTTGAATAATTTATACAACGTAAGAACTAAATTAATAAGTTATAAATTTTACAATGTTAAGTGAACTAAATTTATAGAATTACGTATAATTATACTTTCTAAAAGTACTCAATGGTTCATCAATGCAATCATGATAGACATACACAATGCTGCAAAAGATAGAACCATTGTCGATGCGTCATTTTCATCTATCCATTCATATACCGCCTCTAGGTAGTTATTACTCCACTGAATGTTTTGATTTATCCGACTCAGGACTCGTTGGCTGGTTATTTCCGAATCGCCAAGATTGTTATCCCGTCTCGCTAGCCAGTCTCTGTACTGTAATTAGAAAAAAACATTATTTATAGCACTTTTATTAAGTACTAGCTGTTGTCCGCGGCTAAGGAGGACGTCTGATTCCGTTCACACCGCTAACACTCCCCGTACATAAATAATGTTACTTTCTATTGGTAAAATAATTTTCAAAATCGGTTTTGTAGAATCAGAGATAATTCCTTTACAAGATCACAAACTCACAATATTTACCTCTTTACAATAATAGTGAAGTATAAGTTGTAATTCAATGTATTTTTTTAACTTTGCTGCTTCTCCAAAATATGCGCAGTCATCATCAACACAATCCCTGGTTGCATCTGAGGCTTTCACTTCAAAGCCCAGAGTCTGCTTCCTCTTTCTCTATTTGATCTGATTTTTACGGTTTGTATGATAGTAACTACATTTGACCTTTTAATTTTGGGAGGAAAGTCAGCACTAAAAAAATTAGATTGTCTAGGGCACTGGAAATCTTAGTGGAGTCCCAAAACATCCTGAAGAGGCTATTAAATCTGTCACTTTAGGCTTTCTGTATAGTGTTAAGATGAAAGATAAATTGGCGGAAATAAAAAATAAACCTGTAAAAATCTACTAACCTCTCTAGCTTGGTCATCATCGGCAATGTTATCTGCCATAACATATAAGAGTTCTTCAAACCTCTCGATTCCACCATACCTAAAATCAAAAAATACATAGACTTAAGATTGATTTCGATCGAAAACAACATCATTAATATTAAATAAAGATGCGCGGGTTGAAAAAAGGCTTCATGGTCTTGAAAACTTCAGTTCAAGATAGATAGTAAAAAAAAAAGTTTCAGTTCGACCTTTCAGTTCAGTTGGAACGGCAACGGTATTACATGAGTTGATACCTCCTAGCCCATTTTACTAACGAACGACCAGATTCACAGTGACTCGCCTACGATGAAAGCTCAGGAGTAAAACTGTCTACACTATCTCTCTCTCTCTCTAAAAATATACCTAATGGTTAATAATATATAGTTATTATAAAAATGTTATATCAATACTTACATGTCAATGATTTCAACGGTGTGTGTGGACATAAAATTAATAGCAATAAAGACATTGCTGTAACTGCTTTCGAACACTGCAGTTAATATTTTGTTGCGCTCTTCTACACTGTAAGGGCTATCTTCAGCAATAGTTTGTTGTAGGAGCCTACGAAACAAAAAAACAAATTTAATTTTTCTGTAATAACACAAGGAGTCGATAACTAATATTTACCTTAAATTGTTCCCTCAGACACTTTTTGTTTATACTCTCACTAAGTAAAATATGTTTTGAAGAATAGGAACACAAGATTTAGAATAGATTTTTATTAGTTAATTTTTTGCTCTTGTGAAAATATTAGAATATTCTATCCCTATCTGGACATTACATATATTTGGAATTATTTTTTCGATGTATTATATATATAGTTTTTAAAATAACTTTCTACTTACTCTTCAATATATTCGTCATCTTGTGAGCAAGCTAACGATTCTAAAATTACGATTCTCTCGTAAATGGTAGGCTCTATTTCTAGTCTCTCAAGCAAAGCATCAATGACCTCTTCATCTCCTTCCCTAACCATAGTGCAATATACCGCTGGTCTAATTTCATGAGGAATATTAGGATTACTGAAATTCAAATAAAGAAAACTAATCACTTACTTATCAGTTATACATATTAATACGTTAAAACTACAAGTTTTTAAATGTAATTATAACCTCTACCAGTACCATTCCTGGGACAAAGGTTGGAAATTGCTAATCAGCGGGGTAATGCCGCCAGCGTGATATTCACATTTGCACCAGGTACGATGATAGGTGGGTTAACAGAATAAATAGACAATTACTACACTTATATTTTTGTTTAAGATACAGTGTATATTTTTGACCGATTTTATTAGTTTTTAAGTGAATATTGTTATTACTTACACAACATCGTCATTATTAGGATCATAGAACAGATCTACGGCTGCTGCAATACATGACAGATGATTAGCTTTGCAAGCATGTTCCATTATTAAGCCCCTAGTTAATGTATCCATTACTGGTTCGGACAAATTTGGTTCAGGTTCGAATCCCAGTTCCTCTTCTACAGTAACTACAGTTCTGCGCACCATTCTCTAAAAATAATACACCATACTCATTAACACCTTTCAAATAAAAGTTTCGTTTCATTTCATTTTTTCATTGATTTAAGTTTTATTTAGAAACAGTCAGCACGACCTGATGCTGACTGTTTCTATCTTGACAAACAAAGTACTTCCTTTCCTTCCTCCCTGTCGGCTGATTGTTCTGATATTTTTCTTCTTTGGTTTGGTTTGGTTGATAAGTTCTTTGGTTCGAACCATAATACAATTTAAATCAATAAAACATTTTGTTTTCATCTTAATACCTTGGTATTAGGATCATTTAGAGATTTTGTAGTCAAAATCGATCTGATGTTGACATTCGCGTAAACCTCCAACAGTGCTTATAAGTTTTGCCTTGAAATATAAAATAATAGAATTATAGTAAGTGAGAGTATTTGAATTATACGTACCACATAAATATCTTCATCTAAGTCATCATCATTTTCAATAAGAGCGATGAGACGTTTTCTCAAGAACTCCATATTTCTAACAAATGCTTTCCATACAGCATATTCTGTTTCATGCTCCATTGTTAGGATAACTTGTAATGCGATTTCGTATTCCAATTTTCCACCTCTAGCTAGGTTCATGGAATCGTCAACAAGCTGTAGAAATATTAAAAAATCATAATTATTAGTCATATATATTATAACAACCAATAAAAGCACGGTGTTTGCAGAATTAGCTCAGTCAACGCCAACTTGACTTTATCTCGCCTGATGATAAGCTAAATCAAAGTCTCAGGAAAGAGGGTCACCATTACAGACACTAAGGGCGGGTTGTTTAAGCTTAACTTAACGCACGCGTCAACGTTTAAAATGGCGCTAACGGGTGTTAACTCAGAAATTGAGTTGTTTCACAAAATGGCGGCCTTGACGTATGTTAAAAAGTAACGCTTACGTTAACCAATGCATTGGGCATTGGTTAACGTTAAAATTGACATTAAATTCAGTTTCAAACATAATGGACACTCTTTTATTTTCGCCTTTATTTGAAAATAGTTCAAGCAATGATGAATCAAATTCTGTAGTGAGAAAAAACAAGGTGTGTAAAATTCATATCAATAACTTAGACGTATTGATGATTTTATTGCTAGATATCGAGTATCAAAAGAAGTAGCTCTTTGTTAACACATTAAATCGAAAATGAAATATAGTTTGCTATTGAGTGTACCTACCTGTTATTTTATTACATTGTAATTTTCTTTAATGAATGAGATTGAGTAAATTTATAAGTTAAACAGACCGATAGGTATTATTTCATTAATTTGTATCATGCGCCTGCTTATTTCAGAAATCCAGCAGTAAACCCAATAGATACTAGCTACATTACAGTATGCCGTATTATTCATCGAGTGACAAGAGCGATTGCTAAATTACGACCTCGTTATATAAGCTAGGCACCATGTGATGCCGTCCAATCAAACAATTCCCTCCGAAAATTATGTCAAAAACAATGACAGTTTGACGAAATTGACATTCTGAAGATAAATTTTGCCACATGATAAAACATCTCCCAAGTGTTTTTCAAGGAATCGTAACTGGTTTCTACTGGCAACCTTTTTAACGCTGACAAACGGTTTATTATGCAGTGAAACAACGCTTCATGTTTAACGAATGTTAAACATCGTCTGTAATCGTTTTTATTTGACGTACGTATGTTACGTTAACCAATCCGATGAAACAACCCGCCCTAAGTGTTACAATGGTGGCACTCAGCTTTTACGCCCCGCTTAAAGGCCCCGGTACTGTAGGAAGAAGGAAACACGTGTTCTGGTAATGAATTCCAGGTCTTGGTAGTGCGGTAAAGAAAAGAGTCTCCGAACCGCTTGTAATTTCTTTCTTTGTTGTAATTTCTTTTTTGACGACTATTTTAGTAGACATAAGCAAAATTGAAGAATATACTCTTATAAAATATACAAACAAAACCTGAAAATTGTATGTACTCGTAGAGCATAATAATATATTGTACAATAGATAAATCTGAGATTATATTAAAATTAAATTAAAAATTAAAATTAAATAGAGTTTATTTCAGGCAAATAGCCCATAGTTACATTACATTCATAGTGTAATACATCAAAATTTGTCAGTCATTTCATAATATAATAAAATTCATATTCGTAAATATGATCAAACACCGTGCGAACTATTTCATTGCAAGAGGAGTGCAAACGTTTGTGAAAAGAGGTTTTCAACCCTCTCAACAGCTCCCCCATATTTTTAATACTGTACTCGTCGAACATGCCAGACGCGCTACACCGCCACGGCAGACCGAGCATCACTCTGAGAGCGTTGTTATATTGTACACGAAGAGTGTTGTAGGCACCCTTCGCGTATACAAACACTTATATACAAACTCTAAACCTAGACGCAACAAGTGTCATGTCAATATGGCGTAAAAAATTAGTACTACTTCGGTATAAGTTGACAACATCTCATGACATGCGCACATTGACACTTTTAAGAACAATTTAGCATCAGGTTACTGATACAAAATGCGTTTTTAACCTCGTTTTTTGCGACACATGTGTGTGTGTGGACAATCGTTAAAATTTGCTTTCATACTCACAGTAGCACGATTAAGCGGATGTATTTCTTCTCTCGTCTCAGGATCATCAAGGGCATCAATAATGTTTTCCCAAATATCGTCATTGTAGTTCACGCGATAGTAACCTAGAGAGTAAAAAATGTATATAATAAATAGTAACCCCTAAATTTGTTGAAGCAACTACAAAATCTTATCGCTTGCAAGTTCTGACTAGTTTCGAGTCGTCTTTCAATATGATAATTATGAAAAGTACAGAAGATGGTACAGAAGAAGATATTTAAGCTTAAAAATCGCAATTTTTTGTTCCTCATTTAAATGGTTATATCTGCTATTTTGGTTTAATACATCGTACAGTATCTGTACATGTTATGTGACTTTTTATGCACAATTTGCTTCACACATGTCATGTTATTTTTAGCGTATCAGACGTGTATTAAGTGTTCTCGCATTATCAAAACAAAAGAATTGTTACTAACCTTGTCCCTGAATATTAAACAATATCCAATCATCAGCGCCAAGGTTAACATCAATTGATCTGGTGTTATCAATCACCCATTCCGGTTGATAATCCGAAAAATCGGGGACAACACTGGTTGTAAATGTTATTGGTATGAAATAGCTACCCTCTCGATTCGATCCAAAACTGAAAGGTTCCTAAAAACGTAAGGAAATAATATTAATATTTGACACTTACACCCTTTTTTTTTTATACAACTTAGGTGGCAGGCAAGCACACGGCCCACCTGATGGAAAGTGGTTACCATGACCTATGAACGTGTGTAACACCAGTGGAGTCACATCCGTGCTGCTGACCCTGTAAGAACAGAGATTTTGTGCCGTCAGTGTAGAGGACAAAGCAGGACCAGCCTTTGGTCATCCCACTGACAGCACAAAAACTCTCCAGTGAGCTTTGGCTATCCTACTCACCGCCGGGAACACAACACGAAGTTATTATAACCGCGGTATTCTGTAGGGTGGAGGTACTTCCCCAGTCGGACTGCTCAATTGGGCGGAAATACCGCCGTGTCCTACCTCCTCAAAAAACCTGTTGTTGCTAATTACCTGGAGATTGCTGTTGGGGTTTGTTTCGTTAAAGAAAGTAGCAATTCTTGTAAGCGATATATTCATGTTGCGATTCAAGTGTTAGGACTTAATTCACATCAGTAATGGTCGAATTACTAACCCGCGATCAATGCTGATTACATAGTAGAAAAATGGTGAACAGATGGTAGTATGTAGTACAGCATATTACCCTCAGGTAATAATATTATAACAGAAGTGCTAGATATTGCAATATAAAGCAATACTAAAAAGCAGAGGCTCACTAGGGGATTCATATTATCGGAGCTAATGATAAGGTGGGTATGTTGAACTCAAACAGACTAAGCCTATACTGTGGATTTTGATACGTCTTAAAAATTATATCATTGATACTCCGACCGGCCTTAGCAACCAACATTGGTGACTCCGACTATTATTGGAGATCAAAATACCTGGCTCCAGAAGTTCCCCCTTTTACAGAATATGGTCAGTGGTAATTAGTAGTACAAACAGAAACCTAACCTCATTTATTCTTCTTTCTCCAACTGCCTCATATAATAGTTGTAGTACCTTTTTTTAATATAAGTCATTTATAGGCCAAGGTGACCGCTAAACAATACACGAGCAATATGTGCTCCCCTATTACATGGGACCGAATACAATTATTGGTGAAATGTGGTTGTTAATTCACCTCTGCCTAACCGGGGATAGAGGCGTGATTATATGTATGTACGTATGTATTGTTAAATGAAACTTGCAATTTTTTTTTCCTTTTTTTCGTCACTTACCAGTGTTACTAACACGCCTCCTGGCCTTCGGCTAACATGTAATAGAGGATAGCCAACGATAGTTCTCCAATTTCTTAAATAGTCATCGACATTGTCTACCATGCCATTGCCATTCGCTATCCAATCGCTATTGATTCCAGACACCAGATGAAGGGAACTGATTGGTTGCAGTGAACTGTAAAAGTTTAGAAATACTTTACAGCATTTTATTTATTTCGCAAGTTTTAAACTAGCTTTAACATTAGCTCTTAAAAATATGCATTAAAACGAGGCTTAATAGTACAAAAGAAAACGAAAGAAAATAGTAATTGCGAACGACAACGCAGTACAGTTCTTACTTCTTTATAGTATTTAATAACACATTTGACGTTAATAGATCCTCATTTTGTCTGCGTAAATAAATAGTGACAGGGAATATTTGCATAAGACCTGTATGCAAATATTCCCTTCGCTAAATTAAATTTAAAACCATAACATTACAATCCCTAACAGATTAGAACAGCCGAGTGGTTCCCGGCAGAGCAGAATTTGGATCACCCATCTCTTCCCATGCTGTGTCGTACAAGGCGTCTAAGGCCTATCTAATATATTTAACATCAGACAGATATATACAGCCCAGACTCAGCCTCAGATACATGGTTTGAGTCAAAAATTGTGTCTGGAAGACGGCAATGGGCTCACCCCCTATTACGTGGGACCGAATTTAATGATTGGTGAAATGTGGAAGTTTATTCACCTCTGCCTAACCCTACACGGATAAAGGCGTGATTATATATGTGTATGTATGTAACATTAGAATCTCGACTTCAATGTATATTTAGAAATCTCTTTGTTGTTCAAAATTTTTTTTACAGAACTTAGGTGGCAGACAAGCACACGGCTTACCTGATGGAAAGTGGTTACCGTAACCTATGATTGTGTGCAACACCAGAGGAGTTACGCCCATGCTCCTGGCGGTGTAAGAAGAGAGATTTTCTGTGTCGTCAGTGCAGAAGACACAATCACGATAAGCCTTTATTCTTCCCAGTGAGAACACAAAAATTGTCCAGTGGCTATCCTACTCATCGCCGGAAACACAACACGAGGTTATAATAGCCGTTTTATTGGAGGTACTTCCCCAGTTGAACTGCTCAATTGAAACGGGAACGAGTCTGTTATGATTTTAAAGTGTGACGTATTTTTGATTTATATACCACATATAATATTTGAATGAAGTACAGCTTTAGATGGAAAAGAAGATTATAATACTATTGATTGTATTTAACAAGCTCTCACTTTATATTCAGCAATGATCTGGCTGCACTTCGTATAAAATCTTGGTCTGGGTCTCCAAGAATGATTCGTGTCATTCTCAATATTGCCGGTGCCTTAACTTTAAGAATACGCGAATTTACATGAGTTCTAATCGGTTCTTCATCAAATATTGGTGAATCTGTCTCTAGTGGCTCACTGTCTATATAAGCATCAAGAAGTAAACTCTCTTGAATGACATCAGAGACAAATAAAGCGTCGATGTCTAAAACCGATGGGTTCTCGCCAGTATCGTCTGCTTCATACTGTAAAAATATGTTATTTGTTCATTTTCTTTCATTTATATTTTTATAGTTCAATTAGAAAAAAAAAATCACTCATGTTTTTGGTAAATGAAAATTAATATATTGTTATCATGGACCACCTAGCCAGATGGACGGACGACCTGAAAAAGGTGGTTGGAACAGACTGGATGCGGAAGGCAGAGGATCGGAAAAAATGGCGCACATTTTTTCCGATCCCTCGATATCTAATATCTCGATTTATTCCGAATAATAATAATAATAATAATAATAAATATTCCACGACATTCTACACAACGCTATCTAGACCCATGGTAAGCATAGCTTAACTAGCTTGTGTTATGGAATCTAGACTGCGGATAAACATACTTAGATACTTTTTTTTTGTAAATACATACATATTATACATAGAAACACCCAGACCAATGCAAATATACATATTCATGCATACAAATATTTGCACTGAACGGGAATCGAACCAGCGCCCCCTGCATAGCAGTCGAATGCTCTACCGCTACGCCACGGAGGTCGTCAACTGATTGATTGATTGATTGATATCATGGACCTCTGTAACATTATATTTGGGAAGGACACAGTCGAGAGAGAGACTGATTAGAATTAATTTTTTAAAGTTGCCCGCGTTCATGCTATAGAAGATTAAATCAAAAATTTAGAAGTAATAATTCATATGCTGCTGCTGCTTCTGCAGAGGCTCTCAAGCGGCGCAAATACTCCAATCTCGTCGGAGATTATGAATTTGTGCCGTTTGCAGTCGAGACTTTGGGGTCATGGGGTCCGAGCGCTCGCAATCTCTTCCGTGAGATTACGAAGCGTATGGTCGACGCTTCTCGTGACCAGAAGGCTGCCTTCTTTTTAGGTCAGAGAATAAGCATTGCCATACAACGTGGCAATGCTGCCAGTCTTCTGGGAACGCTACCACAAGAGGCATGCGATGCGGAGGAATTCCACGACGCATTTTAATTTTTCTTAGCTATAAGTTGTGTAATAGTTATTTTAGTTTTATTGTATTTAATATTTATATATTATTTCTTGACATGATTGTAAAATAAATAATTTATCAAATGTCAAATAAATGTATCATGAGCTTATAATTCATATAAAGATAAAATTAAATTACTAACAAAATTAACTTACCAATCTCATCATCTCGTAAGCTGCATACGAAGCTAAACCGGAAATGACCCAATCGTAACCCCAATTCTCAGGAGTTAACACATTACCAAACCACTGCTTCGCCATTGCTTGCGCTATTTCGAAATAAGCTATCTTCCTCTGCTTGATTGCATGATTATTATTTTGCATAAGGATGTAAGGTTCCCTAAAAGTAAGTTGAACATGTGCCATCATTTTCTAGTAAAAATACAAGTAGGTATTATAAATCATGGACTTTTTGAAAAGATTTCGGTTAATTTAGAAATATTTTTCTTCATTAGAAAAAAACTGGTCTTACCATATTCCAATTGTAGAAAGAGAACGCCAATCTGTCGAAACATCAGGTAATGCTACAATATGCAGACTGCCATCTTGATCCGCAATGATATTTCCAAATTCTTTGAGAGTCCATTCATTCAAACGTTGGAAATAAAACGCTATTGCACCTGAGGCCACAATATCTTGGCTCTGCAGACCGCGTCTTGTGTAAAGCAGTACATCTGTAGAGGGTATGTTGATGTTTACAAAGTCGTGGGCCAACATACCAAAAACGTGAGGGGCACCTTGCAGAGCACGGAATTCATTTCTGAAAAGGTTTAAATGTAACATTTAATTTTATCACTTTACGCTTAAATTTTAGGACAGAATAGGCAGAACTATTTGTATAGTTTATTAAAATGAAAAATTTAAAAGTACCACAATAATGTTAGACTGCAATGTTATGAAGGTGCGATTATTTGTATCCCGTTCTCCTTAAGTCCTAATTTGTGAGTTGCCTAAATGATTGCAGTTTACAAAAACATTGGTTTTATAGAGAATAAAAAACTGATCAGTTTTTGAAGACCTTAACTTGCTAATACTAATATTTATTTGGATATACAATTAAATTATTCAATAAGTATGACATTGTGACCCTCAAAGGCACGATGTCATACTTATTGTATTTAGTACTTAATGTACGAGCAGCTGAGTGCTCACTGTTCATATTCACACTCGATCATATTGGAATTTTAAAAATAATACTTGAATACTAAACATTATCGAATGGCCGTATTTAGATATGGCCGAGACGTGATGATTATTTGTACGTGATACGATTATTTATACATTCATGAAGTCCTTAAGAGAGTGAATCAATGAATCCATCTCCATTATCTGTGTTATCATTATACTTCAACTGTAGTAATGGTATTACTACAACTTCTTCTTCTCAGAGCTTACATTGCAAAGGGTAAAGTGGCAAATATGGTAAAAACCCTATCCATTATGTAATAATACTATTTTATTCGTTATCTTCTTAGCTATTCATTTGCTTAAGTGCTCAAATACCTCAAAAGCTTTCTTTATATTGAATAAGACACTGTACTTTTCCAAGGTTTCCTTTCAAACCGTTGAGAAAGCCGTAAGGTAAAACCGGTCAGGTGAAAAATAAAATATAGTAGTAACGTACAAAGCGTCTTATTCAATATATATAGTAGGTTCTAACAATCGTCATCAATTATCAGCATCAACATCTTTCTTTATAGTTATAAACTATGTATACCTACTTATTAGGGGTACCCCACAAAGATTTGAAACGAAATCGGCAAGACAGTATACCAGAAATGCTAATTGACGAACAAGGGACTGTCAAAGGCTTTTCTCTCAGGACTGGGGTACGAAAGTCAAAATAAACCTTCATGAAACGTAGAAAAGAACCCCGAACTTCAGAGTGCAACCTTTGGATGAACCAGGATTTGCACTCGGAAGAGGAAATTCTAGACATTTCAAAGAAATTTGGTGCTCATGATCACTTGTAAACTTGCCCTTTTACAATTTTACTTCTTCATTATTACCTGAGACTTTTTTCAGCTCCGTTGGAGTTGGCTTTCTATTCTATCTAAGATGCTGCTAAGCTTCGATATTTTT
Organism: Eilema griseolum; assembly: GCA_963662185.1. NCBI lineage: Eukaryota > Metazoa > Arthropoda > Insecta > Lepidoptera > Erebidae > Eilema > Eilema griseolum. The sequence goes on from OY759238.1 coordinate 24,855,447, forward strand.
TGTGAAGAGACTGCCATCTGACTTCGACAACCAATTGGCGATATCGAAGTTCTGCCATTAGACGAGTCGGAATTTTAAGGCCTCCAATTACCCGTGACGACTGCCATAGATGTTAGTATATGTCTCTCCGTGTCACGTCCAGACCAATGCAAATACCCATATGCGTGTACATAAATATTTGCACTAAGCGGGGATCGAAACCCGCATCTCCCATGTAATTTATCTTCTGATATCAAAATTTATATGATAGTTACTTACGGACTATTATCCTCCGACCTAGCATTTGTCACGAGATGACTAAAGTCATCCATATCATTAAAGGTAAACCTTATCAAGGAACTTTCGGTAGGCTCGTCCATGCAGGGGAATACGCGTCTTGCGTTTATCGGATGCAGGTTCATTGCCAAGTATGTGCTGAAAGTAAAAAAGTTATATCAAATTTAAAGTAAAACATGAATATTAGACTGATTTTCAGAAGCCATGATAACGGTAGACGAGACTGTGACCATGGTTACTAGAAACACGGCAAAATGTATTTTAACCATTTAAACTGATTATTAGATTTAAATATGTCTACAAATTATGATCTAGATAAAGAAAAAGTACCAAAACACAGGAGATGAACAATTTCTAGGTCCATTTAAGTAATCTCTTTTTAAAATACTGCTGAAAATATATAGATTTAATACCAGCATTTGTCACCTGATTTATGTCAAATCGGTAAAGCCTTGTAGTAATATCATAAGTTTATACATTTTAACGATACTTATTTATAGCATGGAATATGTCTACAATGATTTTTCCGCGCCCTTGTTGTTAAGTTCTTAGAATATAATAATTTTCATGTTTATGTTGGTTTAAAATAAAAAATATAAATTACCCATTTTCATAGGTTCCCTTATGGAAACCACGTCCATTGTTGGAATATTTTCCAGTAAATTCAATAATTACTACATAATTTGTCACTTTATTAGGTGGATTAACTCTTAGCGTATTGCCATTTATATTTGGATTTATTCTAATTGTGTCTGCGTCAGTGAACAATCCAACTCTAACACTATCGATGCTTAAATCTTGTACATGAAATTGAAGTTGATTGTTAATTGTGGCTGTGGTCGTAGTTATATCAATCACAGCACGACCGCTAAAACTATCCCCTTTATCCGTCAATACTATATGATATTTTTCCGCTGATTGACCTGGCCTTATTTGACTCCGGCTTGTAACTTCTGCCGCTTTACTAAATATATTGTTATTAGATGCAATGGAATTATCACTGTTTGTTGCAGTTAGGCCTTCGATTACGAGTGGTACTTCTTGATTGTTAAATTTTGTGTCTGTAGTAATCACAGAAGTTATTTTTTTATCGTATACCGGCAAACACTTTGTGAATATATTTAACAGAACTAAATACAATATGATAGTACACTTCCAATTATATTTAATTCGGGCCATTTTACTAAAGTTGAGATGACCGTTCACTTCACACACTACTGTCTAATACATCGGCGTTGGCAAGCTACATTAGAAGAAAAAGTTGTGAAAATTATTTTAATCATGACCATTTATAGCGATAGGAGGAGATACGATAACGCAAGTTAAATTTAAAGAGATAATGTTGCAGGTAGAATTACGAAATTGGAGAGAATTAAAATGTCAGGGAGTGAAGTTTTCAAGAATGACATGATGATAGCCAGATCTTTATCTTTTTTAAATAAGTCAATGCCCGAACACTAATTGAATACTTCCTGACTTTACTAAGGATAATATTTTTGAGCTCATTTTACTTTACAATTTTAATTAATTATTTAATTTGTTTATTTGGAAGACCAACAGCCATAACAAAGATATAGTGATTGAAATTAATTACATACAGACAATTACAGGTCCTCACTGATATACTGATACAATTCAGACTATAGTCAAAATGCGGACTAAGAAGTTTGTGTTACTTTGATTTATGTCACTTTGACAATTATTGGTAATAATAGTAAATGTTACACAAGTTCTCTTTGTAGGTAAACTTACAAGTGCTGCGTGAATCGTATTGTAATACAATTGAACTTTTTCCAACATGTTTCTTTGACAAAGAAATAAAAAGTAGATTAAAGGCTAATGAATGACTATTAATATTGTTGAAAGAATTCCAGGCTAAGTAACCTCCTGACTATACTTGCGTTAAATATGTCGAAATTATGCTGCGAGTTTGCCGAGTTAATCAGAACACGTTTTCCACAAAAACTAATTTTTTCGATAATTGTAAGGCACAATTAGTACGTACTGGGGTATAAAGCTCACTGGAGAATTCGTGCTATCAGTGGGATGACTAAAGGCTTGTCCTGCTTTGTCCTCTACACTGACGGCATAGAAACTCTGTGCTTACAGGGTCGGCAGCGTGAGTGTGGCTTCTCTGGTGTTACACACGTCTATAGGCCACGGTAACCACTTTCCATCATGTGGACCGTGCGCTTGTCTGCCACCTAAGTGGTATAAAAAAAGCTACGTAGGATTTTAACAGATATTTATTCTCGCAAGAAGTTAGTAATCGACTATATTGCATAGAATTTTCTGTACGAACATTACGTCAGCAATTTTACGCCGATGTGTTAATGGGAGGACGTGGAATCTACTGCACAATTTAAGGTAATCATTGGACTTTAGTGCAATAACACAGGTACGTTTATAATTCCACTATGTTAAATTTTCAATACCTAATATTAAACATTATTAAAGCTATAATAGCTGGTGGTGGCAAGTGCAATTGCTGTGCAAGACCACTGTTCGAAATTCAATTCCCCGAAGAATTTACTTTAACTGACAGAAAATTACAATAATGAAGTTTTATTGTAATTTTCTGTCAGTTATAGTAAATTCCTCGAGAATTGAATTTTGAACACTGGTATTGCACAAATTACAATAAATACTTTATAATTGTAATTCTCTATCAGCAATGGATTGTAGAGGTCAGATGGCAGTCGCTTCGCAGAAAATTTCACAGTTCAGTTGCTTTGCAGTTAGACTGAATAGCCGATCCCAACTGGATTGGAAAAAGATTCAAAGGATTATGATAATTTTCTTATATAAATTTTATTTCTTTTTTTTATACCATTAAGCTGGCTGACAAACACACGGCTCACCTGTTGGAAAGTGGTTACCGTGGCCTATGGACGTGTGCAAAACCAAGGGAGTCACGTTAGGATATCATCAGGTAAACTTTTCCTTCTTCCCTCATATTTATCTCTCACACCTATATCTTTTTTTGTGGTCATTCCCTACCTTTCCATTTACTGATATTCATACTCATCCCACTTTATTAGTCACATGACTAAACTGATACCTTTTCATAGTACGCAAGTTGGAAGGAAGTCGTTTATCTTGTTATTGACAAATGATTTCCTGTCGTAATTTCTTTCATCGATGCCACTTTGTACTTCTTACATATTAGTTCTTTATCTTGTCAATTTTCGTCACACATCACATCCGCCTTAAAGTTGTCATCTGTATTGTATACAATCCAATTTCATTTTTATTGTGTAGTTGCTAGAACAGCTGAGGTGTCTCAACAGTTGTTTCATGAACTTTACTATGTTATTGGTAAGACTTGACTGGGAGCGAGTCTGCTGAGTTTTTTGGTAAAGAAGTCTGATCCCTAGAACACCCACTGAAGAGATAAGGTAGCCATTGGACTTCAATGTATAATGTAGAATACTATGCGGTGCAATATAAAGGTATGTGAAATTTAAATGAACTTTTGTTCAATTTTAATGCTAAATTTAGTAACAACCGCGGTAGCCTAGTGGTATGAGTAATGGACTACTGAGACAAGGACTCCGTTTCGATCCCAGGTTTTACCGTGGTACACACCAATTATTTTTCGATGCTTTTCGAAGTTATGTGTGTATTTATAGCAGGTTTATAAGTGCCCGGTTATTGGCAATAGGCCACCTATTACATTGGGACCTAAACATAAACCGGCGAAATGTGGGTGCTAGCACCTCTGCCTACCCCTTCAGGGATATAGGCGTGAGTTTATGTTATGTTATGTCTTATCTATAGTCTATGTTATCAAAAAACCCACGAGAATTTTAGTCATTCAAGAAATGTCACGCTAACTGAACTACCTAAACATGCTATGTATTAGCTATGCTACGTACATCATCTTCGTACGTTGGCGTGATAGGAGGAGCCCGAGCAGATGCAGGCCCGACGGGCGAAGCGATGCGCCTTTGCAGGGGCAAGATAGGATCACAGTGTTTCCCACATTTCAGGGGTCGACGACCTTATACACTGGCACCTGAAAACCTGAGGCTATGTGCGGTTTTATTCGGGTCGACTCCAATATAACCACCTCCACCGATGCAGTTTTCCGGGTTTTAACGGGGTTTCCTCATATAAAAAGGTAGATACTCTATCTATAAATTTCGTTCTCAAGATTGTTTTTGCCGATTCCGATGCAACTATGCTTATTACAGATATTATTGCTTTCAGTGATAAAACCGCCAATTAAAGATTATGTATAATATTATGTAAGATCTCAACTATTGATACTATCATCCTACTACTGATTTCCCAGTTGCGTTCAAAGTTCGAGGTAAAGGTTATAGTTTTTGGTTGGTATTTAGATTTGAAAGACTACGCCAGAGCCGTTATTTAACAAATGCACCGACATTTAGGTATCCGACATTTCAATAAAATAAAGATTTTTTCGGCATATTTTTATTCATTCATCAAAATCAGCTAAGATGAATGTATATTAATTGAATATATGGTTTAGGGTTGAATGTCTAGCGCTCCTACTTTGTTAATTTAACAGAATAGGTAATTACTGTTACAATATTTTATTACTTTCGTTAGGATATTTTATGCATGATTATTGTTTTAGGACTATACATAACTAACACCATCTAGTGAAGATATACCGAACTTATCAAAATGTTTCACGAAACCTTGCCGTGGTTTAATTTTAGATAATGGACAACGAACCTAAGAAATTAGAATTTTGTACACTTTTTTTAAGAAACCTACATACTGTCACGCCTCTCTCTCTGTGGAGTAAGTAGAGACCACCTGCTTCCATTTGCTGCGATCCTTGCATACATCTTTCTTTATCCTACTTTCATAATTGTCTTCATACATGCTCGCCGATTTTTAGTACTCTTGACAAAGTTTTTTTTTTAAATGACTTCAATTTGAATGACATAATATATGTATGTCTTCGTCGATTGCTACCGGGTTGCCCATTCTTCCTCGCTTCCTACATCTATTTTGTGAATCTCCTTCTTCCACCCCTCTCCACGTGGCCGAAATATATTAACATTCCTTTATCTTAATCACTACATCTTCAACCACATCACAACGTCCAACTCATGCTCTAAATATACTTAAATATTTAATATAAACACGATATACGAATGGTCATATCGCTTGCTTTAAGAAACATTGCCTTTAGTTTTTTTTGATATGATACTGGCGTTTGATATTCAAAGGAACCACCTGATTTCAGAAAATCTTGGTATTGTTATTATGCAATATCTTGCATGTCATATTTTAGTTACAGAACAATTTTTATTTAATTTTGGCCCATTTCTGTCTATTTATCCAAGATGGCGGCAAAAACTATTAAAAGGTGTTGTTCAGATATAAAAAAGAATTATATTTGGTCCGTCAATTGACTGCAAGTCGCTAGATGGTAAAAAGATGCGGTGCAGCACAGAAGATATGGACCACCATTCCAGATACTATTGATCTTAAAATGGTGGTCTCTAACTTGACAGTCTTGTTTGAAACTTTTTCACGCCCCGCTTGATAGCTACGAATATTATCGTGTGGTCAAGGAAGGAGGAGGAGATTGATATTATATTATGGATATAAATTGATGATATCGGATGGGGAGAGCCGGAGATATGGCAATAAATAGCTGAAATTTACATCGTCGCGTGTGGATAGCTCCACACGCGATCCGCATTCCGAGCGGAATGCTAGAAAAATATATTTGATGGCATTGTTAACATACCTGCTCATTTACTACTACTACTACTTGTAAAAGGATTACGAACGAAATTAGAAGAGTGTTATCATAGTATACTTACATCGGAAGCGGATTTAATTGCCATAACAGAAACAGGATGCAATAATTCAATTTACGACACAGAACTAATTCCACTTGGCTACAATATCATTAGATGCGATCGAGCGGACGGACGCAAACAAGGCGGTGCGTGTTTAGTGGCCACACCGGGCGTCGAGATGCGACGAATAGCGATACCGGGGGACGTTAAGTTAGACGATCAACAGTTCGAGCTTGTGGGCGCTACTGTTTACGTACTCAATAGGTTTTTATTTTTTTGTTGTGTTGATTACATTCCGCCAAGTAGCAGCGAAACGGAGTATATGATAATGTTTGGAATAATTGAACAATATTGTAATACGTATAGTGCCGTGTTAGTTATGGGAGATTTTAATTTGTATTCTTGTCCAATAACTGTTAAGAATTATTATGAATATTTTAAGGCCTATTGTGAATTTACTCAGAATAACGAAATAACATATTGCATGGGTCGTAAGCTAGATCTTGTGTTGAGTACGTGGGAAGGGGTACGAGTGAGTGCGGCCGAGTCGCTAGTGGCGGACCCCCTCCACCCGCCGCTGAGGGTGAGCGCTCCGCTGCCGGCGATGGCGAGACACGCGCCGCCTGCACCGTCGGCGTCTGGGCCGGCACCGCACACTGATATTGATACGAATGCGCATTGTGCACCGATGCAATGGAACTTTAATAAGGCAGACTTTCCGTCATTATATAGGTCATTGGCGGCTATAGAATGGACACCGATGTTTAGCATGAATTTAGAATGCAGTTTAGATTTTTTCTATAATACCATCAATTCTATTTTTGATATTTTTGTTCCAAAGAAAGAGAGACAGTATGGACGAGCTAGTTATATATATCCAGAGTGGTACAATGGCGACATCATTCGTGAAATTAAATTAAAGGCCGTTCTTCACAAGCGATATAAATTAACTCGATCTCAAATTAATTATAGACATTTTTCAGAGTGTAGGGCGAGAGTTAAATGTATGATTAGAGAAGCTCACGAAAGGTACCAAGACAGGATCCAAAATAATTTATTAAGAGACCCAAAAGCATTTTGGACCTACATTAGATCTAAACAGGGAAAAGCGAGCTCACGGTACATCACGCTAGACGGGAAAGTTTTGAGTGGACACCAGTGCGCCACAGAATTTGCACGGTATTTCCATTCGGTATACCACACGGAACAGGCGAAACTCGATGTGGAGGCTAGCGTAATAGACGCCGGTGCTAACAACTCAGCGGCACGTGTTCAGCTGGACCGTCTGCGTCTGGGAGACGTGCGTAGTGCTCTGCAACGTCTTAAGCCCAAGAAATCCGCAGGACCCGACGGTATACCACCCTACATATTCAGGGACTGTCGGGGGGTACTTGAAGAGCCGCTACTTCATATATTTAATGCCTCCCTGGCGGCAGCGGAGTTTCCGGAAAGATGGAAAATTACCCGAGTAGTACCAGTGCCGAAGGGAGGTTTGACATCTGAGGTGGAGGGTTATAGACCGGTAGTGGTCCTGTCGACGCCAGCGAAGGTCTTTGAATCCGCTATCCACGACAGCGTTTACACTCAAGTGAGCGAGCAACTGACGGACGCGCAGCATGGCTTCCGGCCAGGTCGGAGTGTAACTAGCAATCTCCTCAGTTACATGGTAGATATCATACCGGTGGTGGATAGTGGGAGACAGGTGGACACCGCTTACTTCGACTTTAAAAAGGCATTTGATCGGGTCCATAATGATATTCTGCTTAAAAAGTTGGCGAGCGTCGGTTTCACCCCGCATCTGCTGCGGATGTTTGCTAGTTACATGAGGGATAGGCAGCAATACGTAGAGTACTCGGGGTATATCTCCGAGCTATATTACACTCGATCTGGTGTAAGTCAAGGGAGCAGCAGCTTGGGTCCTCTGGAGTTCCTACTGATGGTCAATGACTTACCGACGGTCGTAAGCAATGCGAAGTGTCTACTTTTTGCCGATGACTTAAAGGTGTACATGCCCATTGGGAATCAGGAGGACTGTGGGAAGTTGCAGCGGGACATTGACCGGGTGGTAGAGTGAAGTACCAGAAATGGGTTACAATTTAACGCCGCCAAGAGTGTAACTATAACCTTTGGTCGAGCGCGCAACCCCAGACTATACCAGTATAATGTGGGGGGGGAGGCCATGACTAGGGTAAATGAGGTCAGAGACTTAGGTGTCTGTCTTAATGCGGGGCTTACATTTGGGGACCATATAGTTGCGGTGAGTAAGAAAGCTTACAGAAATTAAGGTTTCATATTGCGAAGAGCAAATTATTTTACAAATATAGGAGCGATAATAACATTGTATAATGCGCTAGTGAGAAGCCAGCTGGAAAGCAACGCAGCCGTATGGTCACCATATGAGGCTAAATATAATCTAATGTTGGAGCGGATACAAAACAAATTTATAAGATTTCTATATCTAAGGTTGTATGGTGTGTATCCTTATTATCCGCTAATGTATCCCACCTTATTCATATTGGGAATGGTGGGGTACAATGAACTACGGGTGAGGCGTGAAGTCGCGCTGGTATCGTATATGTTGGCGGTACTGAGGGGTAAGCTACATAACCCAGTAATACTGGGTGCGTTGTGTCTGTGTGTGCCGGACCGGTACGTGTGGCGCCGTCGCCGGCCGCCGCTGCTGGCGGTGCCGCACACGCGCACGAACCTGCAGGCCGAGGCCCCGTTCACTCGGGCCCTTCGCGCCCTCAATATGATATCCGAAATAGTGGACATGTTTACGGGTTCTCTGAGTGAGTTCACAAGGGCATCTTCGTATGTCATTAGTTATAAGTTATAGAATAGTTAGAATTAGTTATAAGTTATAGTTAGTAGAATAGGTTAAGATTTACAATGTACAACTTGCTAACTGCCGCATTGGGGCAACCTGTAATGGTAGTTACATAAGGAAAATAAATAAATAAATAATTTTTTTACAAGATAGCAAAGATAAACCACCCTCTTGCTGTCATCGCGCACTAGCCTATTAAGTGCATGTTAACCTCACTTCGGCAACAAAAAACGACCCACAGGCGGCGTGGGTTTTGGTCGGTTCGAGTCCTACATAACCTCTCCCATCGGCTCCAGTGGGGGGTATCCGTGGGGATTTTGCGCAAGTAAAAAAAGGCCTATTAAGTGTACGAACAGTTGGAACGGCAGTGGCAACAAGAGCTCGTTATGTAATATATTGTTGAAGCAAACATGTCATAATATACAGGTTGTGCTTGTACTGCATGAAAAGCCATGGTACCCAAGTCTGTCAATAGCTTCAGTCCATTTTTTACGTGCGCAAAATCCCCACGGATACCTCCCCACCGGAGCCGGAGGGAGAGGTTATGTCGGACTCGAATCGACTAAAACGCACGCCGCCTGCGGGTCGCTTTGGTTGCCGAAGGTGAGGTTGACAGGCATATCCCTCGCACCCCGGCCGACCCGGGGCCATCTCTGACGATCTGGCCCTCTTCTCGGGTGTGTGGGGACTACAGAGTCCCCAACTCGTTCCCGGTAAACGGGGTGGCGCGCCAGGCGCGCCGCCGCCGCGGCCTGCTTCTGCTAGGGTGACAGGCGGCTCCACCTGTCACCCCCAGGCCGGCGCTCATGGGGGGCGGAGGTCGTTCATCGACCTCTGACGCCCGAGTTGCCTTCGTACGCGGGCAGCTTGGCTTGCGATCCGTCGTCGCTCCCGCTGCCGCTCCCTCCCCACCTCCTCCTTCACGAGCATTACTTGCTCGCAGAAGGAGGCACCGGCCGCCCACGCATCCGCGCAGCGGACCATCGCCGTGAGCAAGGTGGAGAGCTTGAGAACCCTCACTCCCAGGGCCGCTACAAGCTCCCGCCTCGGCGTCTCCCACGCCGGACACTCGGTGAGCGTGTGCGGACCTGAGTCCTCGCTCGCGTCGCAGTGATGGCACTCGGACGTTGGCTTTTTCTCCATCCGACGCAGATACTTGCCGAAGCATCCGTGCTCGGTGATCATCTGCGTCAGAGGGTACGAGAGGCTGCCGTGTGGCCTCTCTAGCCACTCCTCCATGATAACACGTAATCATTAAATGTAGTAACTAGTGCCATCTAGCGTGCAGCAGCTGAACTCAAATATATTATTTCCAACCTGTTAACTCCTCGGCTCAATAACAGGGGGCGTGTTACACCGAACTTATCACTCAAAACAATGATAGCTTTTACTTTCGTCGTTTTTCGTAAATGTTATTATATTTATATGTTTGAAATTCATAGCATTATTGCCATTGTCTAATATTCACCAGAACCCAGATGCTGCCAAATTTCAAACATTGTCATACCACAGGCACTGCAAAAATGCCATAATATAAACGCCATAAAAACGCCACTTTATAATTTACTCCAATGCGGTTTGAGCGGCTGATATTTTTTTTCCTTTAAAACATTGGCTTAACTGTAATTTAGCGAATTTTCAGGCGTATAAAATCTCTGTTTTTTTTTTCATGTCTAAGCGGTCACTGCTGCTTACCCCACCAACCAAGTGGTAGCTGATAAACACGAAAATTCATAATTCACCTTACTTAACCATTGTACGAAATATCATCTTGGAAGGCGATTGGCCATGCGAACCTGTCGCTGGCTTGCGGACAATTACTTTTCTATAGCCCGATAAATTTTCACAATACCCTGAAATTGGTAAGTTGTGGCAACACACAGTAGCTATTTAATAAGAATGGAAAAGAATTCGAATGTCAAATTTCGAATTTCATCAAATAACTCTACACATACCCCAAGACATTATACTTATAGAAAAATTTCAAACTGAAAAATATATTTTGGTAGTCTTGTATAACTACCAAAATATTTTTTTCAGTCAAAACAAAGAGTTTTAAAAATATGTTTTTTTTTAATATTTCCAGAAACCATTAATAGCTCCTTTGTATTGCAATGGTGGCAAACAAGTAAGTCAGTATAAGCATTTACCGTTACGTATGTATACTCGCAGCATGATTTCACAATGAGAAAGTAAAATTATCTCGGTAAAATTTTTAAATTTTATATTGGGAACGAATTTGTTAAAATAAGTGATTGAAAAATGGTTTGTAAATTTTGATGGACAACTTCTATACCTATTGATATACGAATGGTGCAAATTGCTTGAAAAAAGTTGCTTGTAAAAATGTTGTAAAACAGGGTTATTTCAATTTATAACATTCGTGTAAACGTTGTAGAATTATCATATAAATTTTAAAGTAGTCGGATTTGTAAATTGGAGATATTATAAAATATGTGGGTTATGTTAGATTACAGATTGTGAATAGGTTTTTTTTAAATTTCTGTTTGTTCACGATGGGCGTAAAAGCTACTGAACGTATTTTTTTTTATATACCACTTAGGTAGCAGACAAGCGCACGACCCACCTGATGGAAAGTGGTTATCGTGGCATATGGACGTGTGTAATAGCAGAGAAGCCACACTCACGCTGCCGACCCTGTAAGCACAGTGTTTCTGTGCCGTCAGTGTAGAGGACAAAGTAGGACAAGCCTTTAGTCATCCCACTGACAGCACAAATTCTCCAGTGAGTTCTGGCTACCCTACTCACCGCTGGAAACACAACACGAAGTTATTATAACCGCGATATTCTGTAGGGCGGAGGTATTTCCCCAGTCGGACTGCTCAATTGGGCGGAAATACCGCCGTGTCCTACCTCCTACCTTCTACCTCCGTATTTCAATGCAGTTAAAACCGGCGATATTGTCAAAAGTCGCGATAACTGACATCTACGAGGGAGAAACGGCGAATTAATATAAATTCAATTTTTTTTTTTATTAATTGAATTTTTATACTATTTAAATGGCGGACAAGCACACGGCCCACCTGTTGGGAAGTGTTTACCGTGGCCTGTGGACGTGTGCAACACCAGGAGCGTTATACACGCGCTGCCGACCCTAAAGAGATCTCCTAATGCTCTTCTTGAAAAACCCGCACCGTAGGCGCTTGAAAAAACGGCAGCAAGAAGTTTATTCCACAATTTTAATATATACAGTTAAATATAGAAGTTAGTTAAGAAGTTATATATAAAGAAATTTATTAAATGAACTTACTTTTCACCATAATGTCCAGCGTAGAATCCTTTGCCGGGTACTCCAAGAGATCCTTCATACACAAAATGGAATGTATAAACAACAGATGCATGATTCTCGTGAATTTCTATTTCTATAATACCATCATCCACTTCTTCAGCTGTCGTCTCAAAAGTAGTGCCTCCTCCGAGTGAATAACTAACACTTTCAAATTCTAAGCCCTGTGCATAGAATTTTACAGCATCACTTCTTGAATCTGCTGTTAGTTGTACTTGAAGAATAGCTTCTCCAGTGAAGGTCCCTTCATCAATATTAGGTGTCAATTCTATTGCATATGATTGAACTGTCAGTCCATTTCGTAAATGACTTCTCCGAACTTCTTCGTTATCCTGTCTAGCTTCTATATTGAATGGATTTTGTGCAATATCAGTAGACGCATTATTATCTTCAATTTTTACGTTTCTTTCTATATCAATAGGTTTACTAGAAGTTATCACTAGTATTGACAAAAACAAATATATTTTAAAAGTACCCATACTTATAGTACGGTTAGTTGGTAGTGATTTTTCATTTATATTACGCAAAAGCGTAATAAGTCTATCTGTGATGATGGGTAATGGATCACTAAATTATTTTGGAGATTCAGAGCAAATTGGGTGAACGAAAATTTCTTGACGTGCAACAAGAGATAACAGTATTACAATGTAGGACAAAATAATGGCCCACCCAAAACACTATTCGATTATTTTTTATATCCGTTTAGGTAAATACGTCCAGATTTCATTAAAGGGTTTCATTAAAACCCCTTTATTACTTACTACTATTTACTACAGTACTGCTAACATTGGTACTAACATTATATTATTACTCTTTGCGTTAACCTCCGTGACTTTCACCTCGGAGTTTGTGATTGGCTTTTAACTAACTTTACTATTACTAACCTAAGGAAATTATTACCTTTCTTAGGCTATTCCTGTGAGATCTTAACGACCGGTTTAACACGGAAATTAAACCCAGGTCCTCGTGCACATATTTCGTACTTGCTACCGATATATCACTGAAGTAAGAAAATTCTTTATCATGACACTCATAACCAGAATCACTAAGATCTTTGGAGTCAAAGTCAACCTTACTTGCAAGGAGATACTTGTTAATTGACGGACAAGAATTTTGCACAGGTTTTTTTCTCAGAATTTAGGATTTAAACGGCTGTCAGTCCCGTAAAAACTAAGATAAGTCATTGTGAAAAAAGAATAGTTATAGTATAACTATAACAATTTTTTTGTATATTCAACACGGAACACTACAATTAGGTATTTTTTATTTACTTCAATAATAATTATTCTTAAGCTAAGTTTACCACCGCTACTAAACTGCTGGTGGAGAAAAAACGACGCAACAAACTCCACTGCTGCATTTTTTCAAGACGACAATTTCCAGTAGGTAAATAAAAAATAAAAAAAACTGTCCTGTTAATCGGGCCTGCACTGTAAACAGCAGATAATAAATATCATAAACATTTGTTATGATCTGAGATTTCCATCTGATAATCTTATCTATTTACAACTTATAGTTGTCGCTTTATGATTTAGAGTTTTCGACATCTCCTGGGTGAGTACATACTATAGGAAACATGATTTGCCGTTTTCTTTAAGAGTTTGAGAGATATTGTTAAGCTATAGATGGAGTTATTGGTACGAAAATAGAAATAAAATTTAAGTTCTCATATAAATTTATTTTTGCAAAATAATTGTTGGGAAATCATTAGTTAATTTTAATATTTATTGTGTAAATAATCCAATGATCATCATATTTAGTCTAGTCCCGGATGCATCCGGGGCCTTCACTTTGGAGTCTGGACCCCGGAGGTTACGCCGCGGAATCTCTAACTCCTCATTGTTGTCCCAGAAATGACACTCATGCCTGCAACCTTCTTAATACAAATCTGGTGGTTCTCGAAAAAAACTTTGCCGTAGATCATCTACGTCAGCTGGTACGATAAGCTCCCGTGTCATTACCTGTTAGTGTAGTCAGTGCTTTATGCCATCCATTCATGACCCATGTCTTACCGCTGCTAGTACGACGTGTACTAGTAAAATGTGAACCTAGCTTTATATTTAATCTCTGTTTATCAGGTGGACAACCTGGGAAAGGTGACTGGAACAGACTGGATGTGGAGGGTGGAAGATAAAGAGCAATGGTGCACATTGGAAGAGACCTATGTCCAGCAGTGGACTATAATGCTAATGAAAATTGCTTTAGTGATAATATTCTTGATAGGCAGTTCACTGCTGTGAAGAGAGAACTGTAGGGCAAGTGTTCTACCTGTGGACGTTTCCCAGAATTTGAGTTAAAATTTATTTTAAAGAAAAAACGTGTGAATTTAATCATATAAGTATTTATTGCACTGATTAAACACTAGTTAACTCTTACAAATTAGCAGTCTTTGATTAGATAGCTATCACAATATTAGCAAAAATAAGATATTTCAAAAATTACTTATTTTGTCCATGGGTATAACCTACCTATGTACCTCTGGACACCAAAAATGTACCTATGGACGCTTATGTACCAGTGGACAAAGCGTTTTAAAAATATTAGAAATTACAAAAACAACTTCAAAAAGTCAAAAAAATAAATAACTTTTAAAAATCTACATTCCTCGTTTTTTAGAATTATAATACGTATTATATCTCTTCGTCTTCTTTCCTTCCCCTCCCCACTCTTCAGAGCACGCCACTGCCATTGCAGGACAATCTCAATATCCTAGGTATGGATGTTCGCTGCAACCTGAATAACAAAAACTACATCGAAAGCATCATCAAAACAGCCTCACGAAAACTCGGAGTCCTGAACAGAGTGAAACGATTTTTCACGCCGGAGCAGCGGTGTCTTCTATACAAGACACAAATTCGCTCCTGTGTAGAGTACTGCTCGCATCTCTGGGATGGTTCAGCAAAGTACTTACTAGATGCTCTCGACAGGTTGCAGCGACGTGCGGTCCGCATCATTGGGAATCCCGAGATCACGAACACCCTAGAACCTTTACAGCTGCGTAGAGATGTTGCGTCCATGGCTGTATTTTACCGTTTGTACCATGGGGAGTGTTCTGATGAGCTCTTCCAATTAGTCCCACCCTCCCCTTTCCTACACAGGACAACGCGTGCAGGTCTTAGATGTCATCCGCACACGGTGCAAAACATCCGATCAAGAACCAAGCGGTTCGGAGACTCTTTCCTCTGTCGCACCATTAAGGCCTGGAATTCATTACCAGCTCACGTGTTTCCTTCTTCCTACAGTCCCGGGTCCTTTAAGCGAGGCGTGAAAAAGCATATGATAAGGCCGTCAAGCTGAGTGTCACCATTGTCACACGGTAAGTGTAAGTAATGGTGACCCTCTTTTCTGGGACTTTGCCTTCAGCTTACCATCAGGCAAGGCGAAGTCCAATTGACGTGTCCTATATAAAAAAAAAAAATAATAATAATATAATTCTGTACTAGAAACATCTGAATCATCGTCGTCTAATTTAAAGCATCTAATACAAATAAAACTACAGTCATCATCATCATCGGAGTCGAAATTGTCCATGTGAGATTTCGAAACACATTTCTTATGATATCGCCCTTCACAGATAGAACAAGTCAACATATTTTTCTTGTTTTCATATTTTCTACATCCCACACACATGACTATTGATAAATGCTGCTCTTCGAGTACAGAAATGGTTTTATTAGGGGATATTTTTCGCGTGCTAGGGCCAGGTTTAGAAATTAAGTCAATGAGTTCAGGCTTCTTTTTAGGTGCACTCTTCTTCACTATTTTAGCTGCATTTTTTCTTTTCTTTTCTTTTTTTATTAGAGCCTCATTACGAATAGATGTTTTCTCCGGTGTATCAGTTAGTATTCTTGTTTTCCCCTGTTTTCTTCCGCGTTGATTTAATTTTCTCGTTTCCGCCTTATGAAAAGGCCGTATGGTTTCAGGAGTTGGCAGAATAGCAGCATTTTTCAAATTTTCGTTTGGCTCACAACGCCCAGCACATTCAGCTTCAATTTGGTTATTTTCTAGGGATGCGGCAGGAACTTCCACATGTGGCTGTTTTTGATTAGTCGGAATATCGGAGAGAGCTTTTTCCTGAGGGGTATCAAGATTCTCAATTAGTGGTTCTAGATCTGTTTGGTGAACTAGATTATCAGCGGCAGTCGGTTGTGGACGATCAGTAACATATGAACACAGGAAATCTTCGTCATTAAATATGTCCCGATTAACGGGGTATATGCCTGTTGCTTCAAAACTTTTGATTATATTCTTTGGGGTAAATGAAAGTGAATATGCTTCGCCTATGATTTCTGCTACGTCATAAATGGAAATAGGCTTTCCAGGGTGGTTCAACATCCACCTGTCAGCCGCCTTACAATACTGCGACTTAAATGGTCCGAACACACATCTGTCCAGAGCTTGCAACTTGTTCGAGGTATGTGGAGGCAAAGTCAAAAGAACTATTCCGTTATCAGTGGCTTTGTCTATGATTTCAATGGAAATGTGAGATTCGTGGTTGTCCATCGTTAACAGAACAGGACGTTCTTTAGTAGGTTTAGCATGTTTTATAAAATGGTCCAAATATTGTAAGAAAATAGCTTCTGTGCTCCATCCTGATTGATTTGCAGCACCAATTGAACCTGGCGGAGCACCTTTCAGCATGTGATCTTTGAAATATACCCTTGGAAAAATTATTAAAGGTGGAATAGTGTTTCCAACTGCATTTATGCAAGCAATCATAGTATTGTTTGTCCCTCTTTCTCCAGAAGTTAATTTTCCCAACTGCCTAATTTTTTTTGGAGCTAATACTTTTGTAGGCTGATACACCGTTGATACTCCGGTCACATCAACATTATATACTGAATCAGGGGGAAAATTGTGCTTCTTCATAACTTTTTCAAGGTTATCAAAAAAGTTGGAAACATTTGCCCTGTTAAAGCTGGTTGCTCTCGCCAAACTGGTGGATTCCGGCTTTCTTAGTGACAATTCCGTATAGCGCTGTCGAAAACACCTTAACCAGCCTATACCTGCTGTTTTGTGCTCATGCCAGCTAGCTGGAATTCTTTCTTTCTTCTTTGCAATAGCAAATTGGTAGGCAAGGTCCCTGACTTGTTTAGAATCTAAACCCATGTGGAGGTAGGCAGCTTTTTTTAAGTATTCACACAACTGAACCTCTTCGTACTCCTCAAATATCTGCTTCACGTCATTTTTCAAAAGTTCTACAGTCTTACCATTGAGATCATAGTCTTTATTCAGTTGAAAATATTTACAAATTGTAGACTTTGGTAAGTGATATTTTTCAGCAGCCTTACGGTACGAGCAACCATTTCTAATATCTTTCATTGCTTCAGAGAGGGTAACTGGACATATTTTATTTCGTTTCACTCCTGTTTTACTCCGAGGCACTGGAAAATAAAGTATAACGAATTATTTCCCAAAACAAATAAAATGTCTACAGTTACAGTTGTGCGCATATACCTGTGGACAGTCCATATGTACAATCATTCCCTTGTCCACAGGTACAAATATTGAGATATAACCTAAAAATGGTCGTGCCTAGTAAACAATTCGAGAAAAAGGGCTAAACGTTCCATAAATCAACGACAAAATGCTGAATACAATAATGCAATAGCGACACTATACATGCAATATAATTTATCACAGAAAAAAACTTTGGAAATTAACAAAAACACTTACTTTTTGCGCAGAAAAATTTCAACGGCCCACCAAAGCACATCCAAAGGACTAAGCGAAATGGCCGCTAGCCAGTGTTACCATACGTAAAAAAATGTTTACAGATGCGTTCAAATTACGATTAAACGATTTCTAGTTTTTAAAATATTAATAGTGTCCATAGGTAAAGCCGTCCATAGGTACAGCACTTGCCCTACTAAACATACCCTAAGACTCCCCTCCCCCTCACTCATGCAAGACTTGTATTTTGTACCCGATATCCGCTCTCTTTCTTCTTCGTCCACCTCTTAGGAGTCTCTCCTCATCTCTTTCACACACATTGTTAACATTTTTACTAGCATTTGATAGTAATAGGCCCCCAATGGGTGTTGGATAGCTATAAGTAAACAGCATCTCTGCCAAATTTCTAGCTTTATTTTTCATACAATTGATTATTTGATCCAAGCGGCGTACGACCTGTCAATCTATCGACAGAGATAAAACTTGTAAACCCAAAACCTATGTTGAAGTTGAATACGATAAGATATTTGAAGCTGGCGATAAGATAGTGCTTAAATCCACTTCAGCAAAATGGATTTACCCAATTGCATAAATTTTGAACTATGTTATTGTGTTCGGTACGGTTTATCAAATCCTATTGAGTCGATGCTGATAGATTTGTATTGGTCTGACCATGGGTCTGACATTGATAATCGACATGAAGATTATAAAAACTAGTTAAATGTTATTTTTAAACTTTCGCGGTGTGAATTCATAATTATACTAGGTATCGGGACTGCTCGCGAATTATATTTTGGAACTTACTATTTCTGCCGACGTTTCGGATGCGTTGCAGCACCCGTGGTCACGACTTGACTCTGACGTCAGAGTCAAGTCTTGACCAAGAACTAGTGACCAAGAACTAGTGAAATGTTCCTCACTCATATTTATATTTGTGACTATTTTTGTGATCCATTCTATAATATTATAAATGCGAAACCGCAGTAGCTTAGTGGTATGGGTAATGGACTGCTGAGACGAGGTCTCGGGTTCGATCCCAGGTTTTACCATGGCACACACCAATGACTTTTCGATGCTTTTCGAAGTTATGTGTGTATTTATCGCAGTTTTATAAGTGCCCGGTTAATGGCAATAGGCTCGCCACCTATTACATTGGGACCTAAACATAAACTGGCGAAATGTTGGTGCTAGCACCTCTGCCTACCCCTTCGGGGATATAGGTGTGAGTTTATGTTTATGTTATGTTTCTTATTTTATTTATCTAAAGGGACAAAAGTTTGCAGCGTCTGGAAAGTGACCAGGATTGTATTGATCTTAACAACTTTGGAATTAGAAGATGTCGCCACATACCTGCAATGTGACCAACCCAAACATTATTGTGGTGACATTGAGTTTCAAAAGCAGTCATAACGTAAGAAGACGTGGATTACAATTGGTTGAAATAGAAGAGAAAACTGACCTACAATTAGACCAACTGAAATGTATTGACTTCTACGGACGACGAAACGGTTTGTCACATCAAATAAGGGCCATGACAACGGATATATCATAATGTGTTGGGATCGATCTGTCATAAGTGACAGGACTATTGTAGTCAATAAGCCCGATATTGATTAAGCCGTAAAATTGATTAGAGTGACGCGCAATGATTGTCGGTATTACCATTCCACTCAACGAGAATTTTGGTCCGAAATAGAATCATATTGTTACAACAGACGTCGATATCTCGAAAAATAACAATCGAATCTTCAAGAAATAAAAACGCATTGTTAGTGACGAGGTACTCTACCGAATGGCATAGAAAAATCTAGAATCGTCAACACAAAGTCACAACCTACCTACGAGTACCTACACTCTTTTGAATAAAAGCAAACAATAGGTAAATATCGAGAATGAACTCAAAAGGTCAGCGACAGTGGTAAACTTCAAAAGACAGAAGGTATTTACCGCTCGCGAATTTTCTCAATGATTCGACCCTCCTAATTGAGAGGTATAAAAACACGCTCGCATAGCTACACGATGGATTCTGTCTTTGAGACCGAAAGCGAACACAGCGAGCTTAACCGACCGAAGAAGATTATACCTGCGACCTGAGCAACGACTGTGGACTACTGTGAACTACTGAGCAACTGGAACTATTGAAGAGTACTGTGTGTACTAGTGATTTAATTGTCTAGTTTGTGGTGAGCTAATAAATCTCTTCGTTGAGTAAACGGCATTTAATTGTACCCCGTGCACGTAACAATATATTCAACTATAACATTAGGACTAGTACGATCCCACATTGGATGATTGTGATTTTTTTTTTATACCACTTAGTTGGCAGACAAGCACACGGCCCACCTGATGGAAAGTGGTTACCGTGACCTATGGACATCACCACAGCAGAGGAGTCACAGTCGCGCTGCCAACCCGATAATAATCATCGGGCCCTATGACATTGCACGTATTGTGAAGAGTTTCTTCTGTCTACCGTTGAACAGAATTCTACTCTTTTTTACACTTTCTGTATTTCATTTATCCCAAAAAATGAGGCCCGAACATGTCATTGAGGCTCCCACTGTAAATGCAGTCAAGAACATATTAGACAGTGTCTTCCGATCGAAAAATACACACGCATCATCTCAATATCTAGATCCATACTTTGCATAGTTCAACTACCCTGTGTTATGGAATCTAGACTGCGGATAAACATACTTAGACACTTTTTTATAAATACATTTTATACATAGTGAAAACTTAATTAGGTCCAGTGAAATGATATAAACGAAGTACTTCAGGAATAACGGTATTTATTATTATTCACAAACTTTTTCAAGAGTTTTATAGAACAACCGACCCGCACATTCGCACCGAGAATTCAATATGGCGCCACAGCGGCGACCACAGATTATATTTTCAAGTCAATTACAGTTCTTGTTTATGATAAATATTTTACAATGATTACTGAATAAAATAATAATATAAATAAAGATTAATACAATAATAATTATTTACCATAAAATGTATATCAAATACAATTATCATATTAATACTAACAAATCTCTTTAAAGTTGCCATTAGCTTACAATCGGCCATTCTGAATCAGCACGCGTCCCCGCGTGATTTAAACGGTTAATTACATTCCAACCATGAGATTCAATTATTAAGTCTGACTAATTAAATTAAATCAAATTAAATAACTACTCATATTCTGATTTTAGTAAAAGTACTAACATAAAAAAAATAACTTAAATTAAGCAATGTCTCCGAATTTCACAATTTATAATAAAGAAACTAATAACTTTTTGGCTTGGATGAACTTGTCTCATCAGGTTATCGTTCGCCCCAGGAAGCGTCATCAAAAGCTGATATCGCCACAAGCGGCTGGTATCGCCACCAGGCTCTGGTATTGCCGCACAGGACCGGTTTCGCCACAAGGGGCTGGTATCGCCACACAAGGCTGGTAACGCCACAAGGGGCTGGTATCGCCACACAAAGCTGGTAACGCCACTAGAGGCTGGTATCGCCACACGAGGCTGGTATCGCCACAAAGGGCTGGTATCGCCACACAAGGCTGGTAACGCCACTAGGGGCTGGTATCGCCACACGAGGCTGGTGTCGCCACACGAGGCTGGTATCGCCACAAGGGGCTGGTATCGCCACAAGGGGCTGGTATCGCCACAAGGGGCTGGTATCGCCACAAGGGGCTGGTATCGCCACAACGGGCTGGTATCGCCACAAGGGGCTAGTATCGCCACAAGGGGCTGGTATCGCCACAAGGGGCTGGTATATAACACATTAACAACACTAGACACTATAGTATAATTTCCAATTTACAACACATTTATTTTCTACGATATTTAACAACTAAATCACATCAGTATCAGAATAAACGGGATATTTACCATGTTTCATTATTTTGAGTTTCCGATATTTCTGATACTGATGTCAGTGACCATGATAGTTTAAATACCTATAAATCACATCATTTATTTTAATTTCCACAATAACAAGTAAATTATCATTATGGTTTTATTGATATTTTTCCTTGATATAATTATCTATTCAACTAATCATTAATTACTTTACTCAGCTCTAGAGCCGCTACAGTTGGAATCGCTGTTTATAGGATCGTTGGAGAACACTATTTTTTTGTCAACCGCGAAAATTGCTTTATAAGTCGGTTTACCGCTTTTCTTAGTAATTGGAGAATCTTCAATTTCGTACCTATCGTTTTCGAGTACCTGGGTAACCCTATACGGCCCGCTACATCTTGGTAAAAGTTTCTTGGATTGACCGGGCAAAACCTTACTTATTTCCCTCTACGCTTACGAGATCTACAACTTTGTATCTGTGTGCTACTTTACGTCTCTTATCAAAAGTTTCTTTCTGTTTTCTTTGTTGTTCTTTTAATCGTTCACTAACTGTCAATCTCATTTCTTCACGATCCTCATATTCACTCGTCTCAGACACTACTGAATTCATGACGCCACCAGAAACCCCAGTCGGTGCTATACCGAACAACACTTCGGAAGGCGTTCTACCTGTAGCTTTGTTCAAGGTATTATTTAGACCTCACTGAACTTTTGGTATCATAATGTCCCATTCGTTATCAGGCCGATTATTATTGATTGCCGTGAGCGCATCTAGAATAGAACGGTTGTAGCGCTCAATTTGGCCATTGGCCCGAGGAGTTGCTACGACGTTAAGCGTGTGACTAATACTTTTCTCCTTGATGAAACTAGAAAATACACGACTAGTAAAGCTTGTCCCTCTATCCGTGATCAACCTACGCGGAACACCAAAAAGAGAAAAATATTCTTCAAACACATTTATAGTTGTTTTACTTTTACAGTTTTTTTTTTACGGGTTTTATGTAAATAAACTTTATAAAAGAGTCTATAATGGCTAAAATGTAGCAATTTCCCTTTTTACTTTGTGGGAAAGGCCCGCAATGATCAGCATGCAGAATTTCAAACGGTTTATCGGGTTTTGGTATAGGATGCAACATAGCCTGTCTAGGCCCACCTGGTATTTTATTGTGTGCACAATGTAAACAGGATTTACAGTACTTTTTGATGAAACAACGCATATTTTTAAACCAATATACTTTTCGTACCCTGTCGTATTTTTTGTCAAAACTGAAGTGTCCAACGTCATCATGATTACTTTTTACGATTTGCCGTCTCACGGATTTTGGTACGACTCACAGCAGACGGACACTGTCTTCTTTTTTTTTATTACCCGATACAATTTTTCGTTCTTAACAATAAAATTTGTTTTAACTTCAACAATATTGTTGCTTTCTGGGTCCTTTAAAATGTCAACGATCCTCTGCAATTCAGTGTCTGCCTGCAGTACAGTCTGAAGCCACCTCTCATCTTTCACATCAACGGTAATATTAAAGACATGATAGTCGTCATCGCGCGATGGTGGATTTTTGTGCCAACAGAGTTCCTGCTAAGGGCATCTACGTGTGCCATTTTTAGACCTTTTCGATACTCTATGATAAAATCGAACTCCTGCAGCGCGATCCACCATCTAGCGACACGAGGGATCAAGTCCTTCTTAGTCATTGTACTTTTCACTGCGTTACAATCAGTTACAACCTTAAATTCGACACCCAGTACTAGCCATCAACCCATCCGGAGTAACAAACGCTGTGAGATGTTTGCTTCCCTCTGCAACGGGCACCTAGTAATAGCCCGAGGCAAGATCCAGACTTGAAAACAAATTGTTACCACCCAAACAGTCCAATTTGTCCTCTATACGAGGTAAAGGGTATAAATTTGTCCTTCAAAGTTTTTCTGTTAAGAGCACGGTAATCTATGCATAAGCGTTACTGCCCATTCTTTTTGCTCACCAGTAAGACTGGGCTTGCATATGACGACGAACTTACCCTAATTATACCGTTTTTAAGCAGATCATCTATTATTTCCGAGAGTTGTTCTTTTTCCTCGATTATAACGACATGCGGTAAGGATTATAAACTACTGGTGTATCATCTTTTAGTTTAATTTCTATTTCAGTCAAATTAGTTCTACCAAGCTCAGATAGATTTACAGCAAAACAATCCCTGTATTTTCCAAAAGTTGGACTAAACTTTCCATTTCCGACTCAGCCAATTGTGTACCTACATTAATATCTTCTAAGATATCGGGGTCTTGTTGTGTAGTTGTCGCAGTGAATCCAATGTATGCATCATTGATTTCATTATAATCAACTCCCCTGGCTATTGTTTTACCCTTTTCGATGGCGAGATCTAAGTTGCCTAAGTTTGTTATCATAATATAGCCAGAGCTATTTTTAAAATCATAATAATCCCGGCAAAATTAAAAACCTACTGTCACCGCTATCGCGAAACCCAGATGGAACGTACAGAGATCCCGAAAAATCAGTGAATGTTACCACTTCTACCGGTGAAGTAGAACTAGGTTCAACTACAATATCAATGCACGCGTTAATTTTCAATTTAGTTCCATAATCATCAGAACGACTTAGATTGGGTGCTTCATAAAACATTAAGTTATCCGAAGTTTTGTACATCACAATGTTTGGCAACTCAGTAAATGTTTGGCCTATTATGACGTCACATGGCATGTAACGGTCTGATACTACCACAAATTCAATTTCAGCTTGAATTTCATCAACAGATATTGTACCTTTGACCGTCCCTAATGGTTGCACGCTAAAATTGCCAAACCCTCGAAGATTTGGAATGTTTTCACCTGTGTCATATTTGTTATATATTTCCAATGCTAAGCTTTCTTTTAATATAGTACAGTTACTACCTAAATCAATAAATGCCTGTTTCACCGATCCATCGATATTAACGTCTTTATAAAATTTGCCACTATCTATGTGGCTTGATTGTATGCGCATAACATTTTTATCAGGCGGCGCCATAATTTGCAACAGGTTATTATCTTGACCACGGTTTTCTGTCACGTTTGATTTAGTACGACAGTCCATGGCTAAATGACCTACTCTGCGACCGATGTTACATCTTTTCATAGGTTTAGTACACCTTGTCCTAATATGACCTGCCTCACCACAATTGAAGCAAACAATGCCTGATCTTGAGGAGTCCGTACCACTATTGGATGGTTCTTGTTGAGATCCTTATTCTTTAGTATTCATTTTTCGCTTATTTGCCACGTAATTGTCACTCTGTGCTAAAGTCTTCAAATATGAAAACAACTGCTCAGGCTCCTCAAAACGGCATGCATTTGCACTCACCCTAACGAACTTGTCATCAATACCATGTACTAAGCACCCTACAGACTTGCGTCCTGATATTTCACACCTATTTATTAAAATCATCTTTTCAAAGTAATATATATCTAAGGGCTGTCCTATTCCTGTCCTTTCCTTTCCTGTCCTACACCGATATTGCAGCATTCTCTGAAGCATGTCGCCATAATTTTCAGTTGACGGAAAAGCCGATTTCAACTTTTCTGTCCACTGATCCCATGTATACAATAATGAGGGTAGACCTTGATACCATCTTTTGGCAAGACCCGTAAGTTTTGCCAAAGCATAGTGACGAACTTGTGTATCACTTCACAAATATATCTGTGCACACTCATTTACTTTGTATATCCACGATTCAATATTTTGAGAACTGTCGCTTGGATCAAATTCTTGTACCTCATTAACGTGAGTTGAAAATGCATTATGTGCTGGAGCTTGTACCGGATAACTTGTTACTTGCAAGGATTTGGATTCACAAATTGGAGGAGTTCGTGTCGCGGTCCTACAACTCCTTTCAGTATTTTTATGTTTAGAGTGATGACGATACTCTTTATTCTTTTTAGATTGTGATTTATCCGATATATGACGTTTGTAATTTATCCGATATATGACGTTTGTAAGACCTTTCATGCCTGGTCGTCGACGAGGACGACGTATCGACGCTACTTGAATTACGTAACGTAGTAACGTCGACGTTGCTTCGAATTATGCCTTTTACGGGACCTACTCCGTCGATTGGACCCCATGGCTAGCGATTTCAAACAATTCAAAATTTCAAACAAAACAAATTACCTAGGTATCTTACCCTACTTAATCAAAATGAAAATAAAATATATCTTCCTTTTTTAATACGCAAACACAAAGAAAATAAGTGTCCTACCTTGTTTTAGCTAATTACCTTACGTACAAATTGTTTTTTTTTTTTTTGTTTAATTTAATCGACATCAAATTAATACTACCTACTAGGAATTAATTAACATGATAGGTAAATGTATAGTATTCTTGTACACATCAGGCAACGGCGACTAGCCAGCTCTTCATCAAAATAACATGGTTTTATCACTTCCATTTAAGTTCATGACTCATAAGCTTTGCCAGAAAATTTTACCCGCAATCATGTTAAAATCAGTGTCATATTTTTATTAACGTTTCGGAATTAACACACTTCACTATTGTCATGTACGTACACGATCCATCTCGGTACACAAAACACATTTGAAATAAAACGTAACCAATGTCACCGAGAAGATGAAAAAAACTTACTGCTTGGCAGCGAGTCCAGCGCGTGGATTATCCCACTTCTGATTGAAAACTTAATTAGGTCCAGTGAAATGATATAAACGAAGTACTTCAGGAATAACGGTATTTATTATTATTCACAAACTTTTTCAAGAGTTTTATAGAACAACCGACCCGCACATTCGCACCGAGAATTCAATATGGCGCCACAGCGGCGACCACAGATTATATTTTCAAGTCAATTACAGTTCTTGTTTATGATAAATATTTTACAATGATTACTGAATAAAATAATAATATAAATAAAGATTAATACAATAATAATTATTTACCATAAAATGTATATCAAATACAATTATCATATTAATACTAACAAATCTCTTTAAAGTTGCCATTAGCTTACAATAGAAACACCCAGAGCAATGCAAATATACATATTCATGCATACAAATATTTGCACTGAGTGGGAATCGAACGCACGCGACGTCCTCTGCGAAGCAACCGAACGTTCTACCGCTACGCCACTGAGGTCATGCAATTTGTGTGAAGGATAACATTCCTGAAGAATGAGGACAAATTTCCCGACATAACTCGAAGAATAAGCAAGCTTACCTAAGAGGTAATGGACTGACGCGAGCGAGGACTCAGGTCCGCACACGCTCACCGAGTGTCCGGCGTGGGAGACGCCGAGGCGGGAGCTTGTGGCGGCCCTGGGAGTGAGAGTTCTCACGCTCTCCACCTTGCTCGCGGCGATGGTCCGCTGCGCGGATGCGTGGGCGGCCGGCGCCTCCTTCTGCGAGCAAGTAATGCTCGTGAAGGAGGAGGCGGGGCGTGAGCGGCAGCGGGAGCGACGAAGGATCGCAAGCCAAGCTGCCCGCGTACGAAGGCAACTCGGGCATCGGAGGTCGATGAACGACCTCCGCCCCCCATGTGCGCCGGCCTGGGGGTGACAGGTGGAGCCGCCTCTCACCCTGGCAGAAGCAGGCCGCGGCGGTGGCGCGCCTAGCGCGCCTCCCTGTTTCCGGGGTCGAGTTGGGGACTCTGTAGTCCCCACACCCGAGAAGAGGGCCAGATCGCGAGAGATGGCCCTGGGTCGGCCGGGGTGCGAGGGATATGCCTGTCAACCTCACCTTCGGCAACCAAAACGACCCACAGGCGGCGTGCGTTTTAGTCGGTTCGAGTCCGACATAACCTCCTCCACCGGCTCCGGTGGGGAGGTATCCGTGGGGATTTTGCGCACGTAAAAAAAAAAAAAGAGGTAATGGACTGGTAACATCTATAGAAGAACCGATAGACATTGGAGCAAACGAGTCCTGGATTGGAAACCGCGAGGAGGCAAACGGAAGGTGGAACGCCCCCTAGTCAGAAAGTGTGACGACCTGAAAAGGTAGCTGGGAAGAGAACTGGATGCGGAGGATCAAGACCAATGGCGTATATTGGAAAATGCTATGTCCAGCGCGCGTTGGACTACGGTAGGCTAATTGATTGATATATAACACATGACCCTCCTTTTTTGACGTCTCTTCAGCATAAATATAAATCATGTTTTGATTATTGGAATATGCTCTATTTATTGCGATAACATGCCACAAATATGACTTGCTGAAATGAATTATCTAGATACTATTTGTAAATGGCATTAATACGATAATGCTATTTACATAGTTGTCTACCCAGTTCGATTGCTTTTAGATTTTGTTTGCATAATCTGGAGTCTATATTTTGCTTGTCATATACATACATACATATAATCACGCCTTTATCCCCGGATGGTTAGGCAGAAGTGAATTAACACAATTCACCAATAATTTTATTCGGTCCCACGTAATAGGGGGTGAGCCTATTGCCATTAACCGGGCACTTACAAACCAGCGATAAAAATACACATAACTTCGAAAAGCATCGAAAAGTCATTGGTGTGTGCCATGGTAAAACCTGGGATCGAACCCGAGAACTCTTCTCAGTAGTCCATTACCCATACCACTAGCCTACCGCGGTTATTGCTGTTGATAGTCGCTGTCAAAAAAACGGTTCTGGGATGTTGGATGATTTTTTGGTATCAATGAAAAACAGAAAGTGTAAAGTGACAGAAGACATTGAGACCTGAACATAAACTGGCGAAATGTGGGTGCTAGCACCTCTGCCTACCCCTTCGGGGATATGAGCGTGAGTTTACGTCTTTTCTTGGTTGTTTTTTTTATATAAAATACCACCGCCTCACCCCGTGCGTTAATCAGCATGTAGATATGCGTTGCTAGTGCAATTGGCTAGAGCTTTACATCTTATTGGGCCCCTATATACCCAATGTACTTGCACGTCATGTTTCAATATCTCGGACGATAGGTACGTTAAATCTCGAATCCGCATGAAAGATAAAACTATGACAAGACATATATCTTGAAGAATTGCAATCATGGTTACGTAGCAAAATTCAGAATGTACTTTAAGTTCATAATAATAATTCAAACACCGGCTATAAATGTATCTTTTCTAAACTATATGCCAAAGAAATATAAAAATCTCAATAATCTCGATCTTCTTCGAATTTGAATTTGATTTTTTTTTCTAGGCCGATGATTTAATAGTACATAGTACGCATTGGCACGTGATTTGACATACTTACGAGTCATCCATGATAGTATTCAGTAAGGGGTGCCTCAGTTGCCTAGATTAGGCAATCTCAACAGTATTTTATTTACTCTTTATCGCGTTATCATCTTTATTAGGTTTAAGATTTTGACTTTGATTGCACGATCACACATTCTTTCAGCATCGAAGATAAGCATACATTTCTAGATGCAATTTTTGGGTCATGTGTGTGACGTGAAATACCTTTTTAATAGACTTAAAGAAAACCGGAGGTTTTCAATTCGACAGATCGCCTTTTATTAGAATTTCGTACCAAATCTTAAGTGATAATTTTGTGACAGAAGTGATTGCATAACTTTTTGCAATCAGCATTCAGCAACAATATAAATGCGAGTAAAGAAGCTGATCTTATTTGAAGCAAGTTTTTTTTTCAACTAAGGTGGCAGTAAGGATACTGGAAAGTGGTTACCGTGACTTATGGACATGACCAACTCCGTGTAAGTCACGTTGTAGTATTTCATGTCAAAATTTTGAGAGAAATCGATGCAGAAGAATAAAAAATTGAAGCATTTAGTATACTAACTATTCACATCAATTAAGATAAGAAAAGTTGAACAAATGTCGGTAGGGTGGCTCCCACCGTCACCCCAAGGCACATATACAGGAAAACTTGGATGGTTTCAGGTGTGTTTTAAGAAAACCTGCAAGTTTCCCTTATAGATTGTGAACGTTTCAAAAAGTACTGCATCAATTAGTTTAAGATAGAAAAAAAATTATCGGTTAAGGCAGGATATGTCCCGCCTCAATTTTTTTCTATCTTAATCGAATTATTGTATAATCAGTAAAAGCTATATTGACGTATGTATAACTATCAATCTATCAATCAATCAATCAATCAGCCTACCGCAGTCCACTGCTGGACATAGGCCTCTCCCAATGTGCGCCATTTTCTCCGATCCTCCGCCTTCCGCATCCAGTCTGTCCCAGCCACCTTTTTCAGGACGTCCGTCCATCTGGCTAGGGTCGTCCTACCTTTCGTTTACCTTCTCGCGGTCTCCACTCTAGGACTCGTTTGCTCCAACGGCCATCGGTCCTTCGACAAACGTGGCTAGCCCACTGCCACTTCAACTTGCTTATTCTGTGGCCTATGTCGGTAACTTTAGTTTTCTGTCGGATAACCTCGTTCCGAATTCTATCCTTCAGAGAAACTCCAAGCATAGCTAGCTCCATAGGCCGCTGCGCGACTTTTAAGCTATGAACCAGCCCCATTGTAAGTGTCCACGTTTCGGCACCGTAAGTCATAATAGGTAGGACGCACTGTTCAAAGACCTTTGTTTTAAGGCATTGCGATAGGGACATAGGCCTCTCCTAATGCGCGCCATTTCGTCAATCCTCCACCTTCCTTTTTCAGGTCGTCAATCCCCCTGGCCAGGGGGTGTCCTACCTTCAATAACTATCATCACAGAAATAGAATTAATGATTTATTTATTTGAATCTTCCTTATACATAATACAATGGTGACATAAAATAATTGTGGGCTTTATTGGCTATTTTCATTTAGTATGTCCCTGACTGTGACATTAGGAAAACCTGTTATTATGCTATTGTAACTAAACAACAATAGTGGTTGCGCCGAAGTAGAAACTGTATTTTTGACACGGAAACACACTCCTTTTATACCAGTCTCCCCTTCCGCACTAACCATAGATGTAGCTTCCGTCCGCCATTTGTGAAATATAGACACTCAGTCTCGCTTTGAACTAGCCAGCGTAAAGACGGACGGACCGCGCTCGCGTCTCTCAGAAATGTATAATATTTGTTACATTTTTACCGCTTCATAGACCTTTACCGATCGGATTGTGCCTCTCGTGTGTTCCTCAAGCGATCTAGTGATGCTGACGGCAGCTCCTGAGCAAGGAAGAGAAGATCCGTGTACCGGCTGCGATGAAAACACGTGTGTCGTGAAGGTTAGTGCATCCTCTCCTAATTTCTCGGGCTGCATTCACTGCCTGGATCGAATCCGCGGCAGCCCGGCCACCTGTCTTGTTTTGTGTGTAAAGCGTCAATAGAACAGTTAGCTACTTCCCGCAATACAGTCCATTACCGCACGCTGCCAAGCGCCACCATTTTTGGTCCGGATCGAGCCGGATTCTTAGCCGTAGTTCGTATTTTGTTATTATTCTAATGGGAATGAGCGCACCGCACCTAAGTGCCTGGTTATTTTAGTAGAAAACCCCGCATCCAGACACTTAGGATTAGATTTGTTGTCCGTTCGCCGCTGGCTCGCATTGTACCTACCTAATACATAAATAGGTTAGGTATCATATCAACACTTAATCGTAGTTCGCAATTTTCGCATCGCACCTAAGTGCCTGGTTATTTTAGTAGAAAACCCCGCATCCAGACATTTAGGCTTAGATCTTAGGTATACTCAGACACCCTAGTGCATAGGCACAGTGTAATACCTAACGCATTTGGCTTTGTTTTGTTTTTTTCAATTACGTTGTTCTCGGCTCGCGTCGTATTTGCCTAGTACTTGCGTGGGTGGACACGTGGCTGTACCTACCTCGCTCGCATCTCATCCCAATTCATACGAAAGTATTTTAATTTGAATAGATATTACGCAATACTTAATCTCTGAAATAATAGTTGAACCTAGACAGCGACCATCGCGTAGGTACGACCTTGTTGCTATGCGCGTTAGTTCAAGCTTGCACTGGCAGTCATAAGTACCTACCTACCTACGGTTATCGCTCGCGCCGCCTCGCTGCTCTGTACCGCTAAGATTAAGTCATTTCATATTTGTTATTTACCGCACTTTAGTTTGAGATTTAATTGTAAACATGTCCCCAAAGGTTGATAAGACCGGTAAGGTTCAATTGAAACTTTTATACGCTAAAAAAGAAATGATTTACTCTCGCGTACAATCGATCTATGATAATGCACTTAAAACCTCTGATTTGGTCATCAGAGATTCGTTCTTGTGTTCTATAGAAAACTTAGATAGTCTACGCGCGGATTTCGAAACCTTAGTACATGACATCAATGTTTTAGAGTTGAATTTGGATCCCGATTACTCAGTGAGTTATCAAGCCTTGTCGTCGTTTGACGATTTGTATTGTCGTATCAAACGCGTCGCTAGGAGTTTGGAGAAACCGGCTGACCTACCCAACCCCACTCGCGACCGACCTAAGTTGCCACCAATTCAAATACCCGAATTTGATGGTAACATTCGCAATTGGTGTCTATTTATAGATAGTTTTGAGAATACGATAGATAAGAACGATTCGTTGACAGATCACGAAAAATTGCATTATCTCGTTGAAAAATTGACTGGTAAAGCTATAACCGCTTGCGCTGGAATTACGTTTAGTGCCGGGAATTATAATTTAATTTTAAATACTTTGAAAGCTAAGTATGAGGATAAAAGATCGGTAGCTAACGCCTATTTAGATCAGATGTCTGATTTGAAATCTATTACGGCATGTAACGATCAAAACTTAGAGAAATTTCTAGATACTTTCGCGTCAGCTGTTCGCGCCGTAAAGAACTTGAAGATCGATGACCTCTGCGACTTCGTATTTTTGTATATGGGTTTAAAGAAATTAGATTCCGAAACCATTCGTTTGTTTGAGTCGGATCATCGCGGCAGTAAAATTCCTAAGTTCGAAGACTTAGAAAGTTTTGTTCGCGAGCATATAAAGGTATTGCAACGCTCTTCATCGAAACATGAAGGCGCGAAGAAGGTTGTTACTTCTGAACGCAAAATAGATGCCTCATCGAGGTCACCGAGGTCAACCCATACTTATGTTAATACCGCACCAGCACGTGTACAATCATCTGTTTGCTCTTTGTGTAGTACTCATCATTCGCAACTGTACAAGTGTCCTGGTTTCCTAAAATTGTCGCCTAGTGATCGTTATAAATTTGTTCGCGCTAATAATTTTTGTTTTAATTGTCTCGGTACTAAACACCGCGTTGTTTTATGTAATAGTAGAAATAGTTGTCGCAAATGTCAAGCGAGACACCACACTTTGCTTCATTTTGAGAATAGTAATGCCGCATCCAATGTGAGCACGGTTGGCTCGTCGAGCGGTGACACACGGCAGCCTGCGCCGCAGCCGCAGCCCGCGCTCGCGCGCGCTCCGGCCCGCCCGGTGACCGCCGCGGATGACGTCACCTTGTGTTCGTTCTCCGCTAGTGCTGCACTCACTACTGTGTGTCTTGCGACCGCTCGCGTTGTTATTGTTGATGCATTAGGTAAGCCGCGCATTGTTCGAGCGCTGTTAGATGGCGCTTCGCAAAGTAATTTTATTACTCAAGATTGTTGTCGGCGTCTTGGTTTCAATGTTGATAAGCGTTCAACCCGCTCAGTGGTGAAGGGTTTTGGAAGCTTACAGTCAGCTGTTCGTGGCACCGTTAAAACAAGGTTTAGATCTCGTTTTAATAATAATATTTGGTTTGACATGGATTCGCTCGTTATAGATAGAATAGCTGAACAGTTGCCTACCGTCCCGGTTGACACGTCTTTATTAACGAAATTTAAAGACTTGCCTTTAGCAGATGAGACTTACGCTGTTCCTGGAGTCGTCGATATATTGATCGGCGCTTCGATTCTCCCGCACCTCCAGTTATCACGTAAGGTTCAAGGGGGACCGACGTACCCCGCTCCGCACGCACTGGAAACAGTTCTTGGTTTTGTTATAATTGGTTCCGCACCCGCTTCTATAGATAGTTTTAGTCACTCGACTGCTTCGTTCTGTTGCACCGTCGAGCCGCCACTGGAGTCTACCATCCGCAAGTTTTCACTCGGTGGCTCCCGTGTATCCGCTGAAAAACGCTTTCTTTGTTTGGAACGAAAGATGCAGGCGTCCCCAAAGTCGAAGCGGGCCTATGATGAGGTTGTTAATGAATATTTAGATAAAGGTTACATCTCACCTGCGCCTGCGGACACTGGCGGGACCCAGCCTTCGTACATTATCCCGCACCGCGGAGTTATTAGAGAAGATAAGCTTACTACTAAAACTCCGCGTAGTTTTGGATGGCAGTGCTAAGACTAGCACTTCCGTGTCGCTTAATGACATTTTGTATTGTGGTCGGAATCTTTAAGGTAATTTATTTGACATAATTGTAAATTTTCGCATTAATATTAGTAGAATTTTAGCTTTTAGGACTCAACAGTCGCTTTGTGTTGGGCCCACTCTTCGCCCCATCGTTGGGACACATTCGTCGCTAATAGAGTGGCAAAATTCAATCTGAATTGGCGCCACATAATCTCTTTCACGTTGCTGGCACCGACAACCCAGCCGATTGTCTCTCTCGTGGATTGCTTCCTTCGCAAATTTTGGATCACCCGTTGTGGTTTGGTGGACCGTCCTGGATTCATGCCGCGTTAGATGGGTGGCCAGTTAGTCAATTCAATCCCACTACGGTTTCCGAACCACCCGAGGAGAAGAAGCACTCGCTTGTTGTATCGGTCCCACGTGAAGAGACCCTTATTTTGTTGTTGGCTAATCGCGTCTCGTCTTGGTCGAGACTGTTGCGTTGTGTTGTTTGTTCGCCTCTGCCCGCTGCCTAGCCAGCAGTAGGCACGAGCTCCAATCTAGGTTTATATTTTAGTTGTTATTTCCCAAACCTAGATTTAGATTAGACTTTAGATTTGTTTCGCATTTGTCGTTTCGAAGGTAACCCTTCAAGCCGGGGGGAATGGTTGCGCCGAAGTAGAAACTGTATTTTTGACACGGAAACACACTCCTTTTATACCAGTCTCCCCTTCCGCACTAACCATAGATGTAGCTTCCGTCCGCCATTTGTGAAATATAGACACTCAGTCTCGCTTTGAACTAGCCAGCGTAAAGACGGACGGACCGCGCTCGCGTCTCTCAGAAATGTATAATATTTGTTACATTTTTACCGCTTCATAGACCTTTACCGATCGGATTGTGCCTCTCGTGTGTTCCTCAAGCGATCTAGTGATGCTGACGGCAGCTCCTGAGCAAGGAAGAGAAGATCCGTGTACCGGCTGCGATGAAAACACGTGTGTCGTGAAGGTTAGTGCATCCTCTCCTAATTTCTCGGGCTGCATTCACTGCCTGGATCGAATCCGCGGCAGCCCGGCCACCTGTCTTGTTTTGTGTGTAAAGCGTCAATAGAACAGTTAGCTACTTCCCGCAATACAGTCCATTACCGCACGCTGCCAAGCGCCACCAAATAGTATGACTCATATCGCTGATGATCTACAGTATGCAGATACCTAACAAAATTGCTCATCCTAATCTAATCTTGTGAAAAGTATCATTACATGATTTAATTCTCAGATGTCATTAGTCACCTTAGGTACGTGTATGTACTTTGATACGTTAAGGAGATTTATGTGAAACAAAATATAAATTATTAGAAATAAAAACACGGCGGATGTTGAAAAGATTGAAACAAGTTTAATAGCAGGCGGAACCCATTTGCAAAACATAAACCGAAAGAAAGTAATGGGTCCCACCAGCTATCAAACTTATTTCGATCTTTTTTTGGGAATGGAGTCATGATATACAATTTTAAAATTCTCGTGATAAGCCCTTTTATTTGATACCCATATTACAGGTATACCTTTTAAATTATAGCGTATTACAGCGATCATGTTAGTTTTTTTACGCTTCTTGGGTTACCGAGACGAATCTAACGATATAATAATTGAAGAAAGTTTGTAAGATATAAAGTTATAAAGAATATTACAAACATACATACATGATACGCGCGAAAACCATAATCCTTCTTGGCAGTCGGGTAATAAAACAAAAGAAACTGAGATAAGATTATTTAATCACGTGGGTAATGTGATACTTATGATATTCAGAATTCATATTTACATTCAGTGATTGACTATAAGTGTTATTTATATATTGTAATGAGAAAAGAGTCAGGTAACAAAGCACATGCTTGCATGAAGAGTGTAACATATTAAGACAAAAGAAGCTGCAACTAATACATAAAAACACTAAGCTTCATAAAAACTTTAATAAACTTAAGCCACCGACTTTATAATAATTCCAAGCCTCTCAAGATATAAACTGAGAGGCTCTTTCAAATCCATTCTATATGTATTTAAACTATCATGGTCACTCCACTGGAAATACTGATACGCTTAGCAAGAGAACACAATAGAGGGTTGATCGATATATTTATTCCTAAAAACTTTTTCATTGCCAATACTGCAGTTTCTCCGTGATCATGATGCTTGCAACAACGTCGAAATATCGGAATCTCCATATATTATTATATGTCCATCGATTCTATTAAAGTAAAACCACTGTCTTACCAAAGACGCTGCTAAAAATCAATTTAATTTTAGAATTTAAAGCTCTGAAAGGCTAAAACTAAAAGGTTTTTTGTAGAGTAAATGAAAAAAAGGTAATAAAACAACTCATTAAATTTTAGACTTTAATTTCATAAGAATAAAGTCCAAATTTATTGCAATTTTTTGCAGTGTGTGGTATGACATAGGTTTTGCTTTAATAGAATCAAGGGCCTGGTAAATAACTCGATAGTTCTAATAATAAACAATTACTGATACAACAGCTAGTAGTACTTCTGGGGATCTTCCACATGTTGGTAAACATGAAGTTACTGGCATGTAGAGGGTGCACGAGTGTAGTGTAGTGTGCTGTCTGACGACCGTTTAGTCGCGTTTGGTCCAATACGCGTTTGGTCCAATCCACCTAATACGCGGTTAGTCCAATTCGCGATTGGTCCAATTCGCGATTGGTCCAATACGCGATTGGTCCAATACGCGGTTGGTCCAATACGCGGTTGGTCCAATACGCGATTGGTCAAATTCCTGATTGGTCCAATACGCGATTAGTCAAATTTTTGGTTTTATGGTGGTAGGTTAAGGTTAGTTTAAAAGGGGTTTTGTTGTTGGTGTGGCACCAGGATGGCGCTGGTGAAAAAGGTTTTGCGGCATGGGGACTGGTCCGCTTAGGTCATATTGGCAGTTGTATATACGCAGAATCTGTAACTAAAATTATTTATGTATTACACGTTAAAAAAAACTTGGTTAACTACTTAAGTAAAATGTTCCCCCAAAAATATAATTGGTACTTTTTAACATTCTGTATCAGCCATTGTATACTTTACATGAAACAACAACTATTTATTTATTTATTGTGTATGCATTTACCTATATTTCTGTCGTTTAAAGGTAAAATAAAAACTAAAGACAAATCAAAACGAAGTTTATAAACGTTGTTTATTTATTGTACATAGTTTTTAATCATTTCTTTTAATTCATTTTCAGTTCTTATTTTAAATATTTCATAATTTTTTGAACATTACTTTATAAGCATGATTGGGCCCATCGCAAAAACAAAACTTATAGTAGAATTGCCGGTATTGAGGGTAGGTTGAAGAAAACTAAAAAAAGTTGTTGGTTACGTTTGACGTTTGTTTAGTTCATTGAATTTTGCTTTTGTTCGCGTTTATGTATATTTCGAAATTGTCAATATTAATGTAATCTGCTATTTGAAATGAACGAAACAAGTGAAACTTTGGAAATTTCACAAAATAAACGTGGCCGTGATACACTGATTCATAACGGATATCGATATAACCTAAATAAAAACAATAAAACTGGAAGTTCGTTGTGGAGATGTAGCAAAAGAAAAATATGTAGTGCTTCTGTCACCATTGATACAACAAGGAAAACAATTACCAGGAAATCTAAAATAGGACATACGTGTAAACGAAGTAGTGCTTCAAGTGAATCAATGAAGTTATGTACGATACTAAAAAAAGCGGTATGCTGTGATTTTGTAGTTTTTATGTCTCGCGGATCTTATTAAATAAACTAAAGTTCCAAGTTATTGGTTTTATTTCTTTAAACACAATAAGAATAAGAAACACTCATGTAATGGTAGCGGCCATTTTTTTAAAAAGAAGCATTTTAACAGTATGGGGTTGCCAGACATGGCAGTCTTTTTCATTGTTGCCAACACTCCGCCTCAATGAAAATACTAAAAAACTTACTTAATATTTAACAAATGTCTAAACTTCTCTACTTTAATTTTACCCAGGGGTTTCGTGAACAAGTCAGCAACCTGATCATTTGTTCTTACATACTCAATATTTATAATTTTAGAATCTAACTTTTCTCTAACAAATTTTAGTTTGATATCTATGTGCTTTAACTTACTATGAAATTGGCCACTCTTACATAGCTTAATTACAGGCTGATTATCTTCATACATACAGACAGTAACAAATTTTTGTTTAATATCAAAATACAAGTTTCTCAACCAACATGCTTCGCTGGTTGCATTACTTAATGCTACAAACTCTGACTCGGTGGAAGACAATGAAACTGACATCTGTTTTCTTGATGCCCAAGACACCACACACTCAAATATTTTAAATACATAACCACAAGTTGATCTGCGGTCATTCTTATCCCCCGCCCAATCAGAGTCTACAAAGCCAACAATCTCATTACTATTTTCATATTTGTGAAACTCTAACTTTAAGTTAACTGTTCCTTTTACATAGCGCAGGAGATGCTTTAGCGCATTCCATAAATCTTTACTAGCACATGACTGATATCTGCTTAATATACTTATTGCTAAACACAAATCAGGGCGAGTACATAGCATAGCATACATTAATGATCCTATGATCATTCTGCATCTCTTCTCTAGCTCTTCACTCTCAGAACTTTCCCTTTTTAAGGTGCTATGGTCAAAACCCTCCTGCATAGGTGTAGCCACAGCATTGCACTGACTCATATTACATTTTTCAAGTAATTTTTCTAAATATTCGCTTTGACTCAACATAATACAATTTTTATCAATATTTTGACAAATTTTTATGCCTAAAAAATTACTTGCAAGCCCTAAATCTTTCATTTTGAAACATTTATTTAATTTTTCTTTTACATGTACAATCTCCCTATTATTTGTAGATGCAATTAACAAGTCATCGACATACAATAATATATATGTGGTACAATTTTCCTTCCTATTAATATACAAGCAGTATTCATAGTCAGATTGTTTAAATCCTAACTCACACATTACATCATTAAACTTTTTGTTCCAATTTTTTGGAGATTCTTTTAGTCCATACAAAGATTTATTAAGTTTTAAACACTCATCATTTTTAATTTTAACATACTCACAACCTTTAGGTAGACAAATGTACACATCTGAGTTTATATCTCCATTTAAGAAAGCGCTACAAACATCTAGTTGGTACACAGGTAATTTATCCTCATTACATATAGCTAAGAACAACCTAATAGAAGGTAATCTAGCAACAGGACTATACACATCACTCAAAACATTTTGTTGAAAGCCTCTGGCTACTAATCTTGCCTTGTACATCATACCTGTTATATCCGTCTTCCTTTTAAGTACCCATTTGCAGTCTATAGGTTTACATGAAGAAGGCCTAGTTACTATACTCCAAGTGTTGTTTTCTTCAAGTGCATGAATTTCTCTGGCTATTGCTTCCTCCCAAGATTTATGTTCCGCACTTGCAACTGCTTCTTCATAGCTAGGATTCTCCTCACACATTAGACTCATATGGTAATCATTAAACTTCGATGGAAGTTTTCGCTCATCCCTTGATCTCAAGTTGTATCTCCCTTCTCCGATTTCTTCTGTGCTCTCCGCTACTCTGTTCCCATCTTCCTCTATTTCTCTGACTCTTAACTCTCTTTCCTCATCAGCTCTGGTCTCCTCAATAATATTTTTGTCTTCCTCACTTTTCTCAGCCTCTGTGCTCACACACTCTTGTATATTTGTACTTTCCATCATTTTCTCTTCTGTACTTCTCTCACAAAACTCTTCTCTACGTTTTGTTGGTAGAAAGATTATGTCTCTATGTATTTCAACTCTGTTTGAACTGGGTAGGTACACACGATAGCCCTTGGTGCACTCATCATATCCCATGAATATACCAGTCACATTCTTAGGGTCCCATTTCAACCTTTTCTCTTTAGGCACATGAATGGAAACTTTTGTCCCGAACACTTTAAAAATATTCAAATTGCAATCCTTCTTGTTGTAATAGCTCTGATATGGAGTTGTGGCACTGTTGGGACTTGGACCAGTTCGATTCAAAGTGTAAACTGCATTACTAACACCTTCAGCCCAAAAATGTTTATGCATACCTTGTATCATTGCACGAGCAGCCTCCACTAACGTGCGAATCTCTCTCTCAGCACGCCCATTTTGTTGAGGTGTATACGGCACACTTTTTTGATGAATAATACCTTTAGACTCCAAAATTTTTGTAACCTCACTATTTACAAACTCAGTGCCATTGTCAGTTCGTAGTATTTTTATTTTGCATGAAGTCTCACGTTCAGCTCGGGCTATGAACTTTTCTAGGCAACTTTTAACTTCACTCTTCTGTTTCATAAAAAACACAGTACGGTAGCCTGAAAAATCATCTTTCAGTACCAGGAAATATCTATTTCCTCCCAAAGACAGCTGTTCCATTGGACCGCATACATCTCCATGAATAATTTCCAATCTTTCTTTTGCTCTTGATTTGCTCTGCGGATAAGGAAATTTATGTTGTTTCCCGGCCAAACATTTCTCACAACAATAATTCTCACTGTCATCTTCAAAATCAATTTTATTTTTACGTAGAACTCGTTTTATTTGCTCAAAATTCTGATGTGATAGTCTTTCATGCCACACAGAAATTTTTTCTAACCTTTCACTCAATTGACAACTCGATACGTCAAATAAGGAACGTTCAGAAATTTGTGTTCCACTTTCAGCCACTGCTCCCAATATTAGATTTTTATTTGACACAAAGTTCATTTTGTAAAGTTTGTTTTCTCTATTAGCGATAGCCCGAATATCACCATTCTCATCAACAAACTGACACTGCTCACTATTAGAAACAAGATGAAAACCATTGTCTAACACTTGTCCGACTGAGAGCAGATTAAACTTCA
Organism: Eilema griseolum; assembly: GCA_963662185.1. Lineage (NCBI taxonomy): Eukaryota > Metazoa > Arthropoda > Insecta > Lepidoptera > Erebidae > Eilema > Eilema griseolum. The sequence goes on from OY759238.1 coordinate 24,896,345, forward strand.
GCTCTGGCACATATAACACATTAGATAATTTTGTTAACCTATATTTTTTAGAGTCCCATGCATACACAATCACTGTTCCTATACCTTTCACTTCTAACATCTTGCCATTGCCTACCCTTACTCTGGATAAAAAGTCTTTCTCACTTAACTCTCGAAACAGTTCTCTTTTGCTACACATATGTTCACTTGCGCCGGTGTCCAAATACCACACAGACTCAGTTTCATTTTCCCCACTGTCACACATAAATGCATTACTTTCATTTTCATTTTTCTGTTTATTTTCACTATTCATTTGCTTCTTTTTTAGTCTACATTGTTTGGAAATATGGCCCTTCTTTTTGCAGGTAAAACATTCTCTTGTATCTTTTTTCTTACATGAACTTGCATAATGTCCAATATTTCCACAATTGTAACATTTAATTGTATTTGAAGTACTCGCTTGGGGCTTTCTTGATGACAATAATGCCACAGTTTCCTCATTGGAGTTTTGACGCTCCTCTTCAATCAGTAGTCTGGATGTTATCTCACTTAGAGTCTGTTTCTCAAGCGGCACAGACTCCCATGCTGATCTGAAGTGTTTATATTGCTCGGGCAGTGACATCAGTACTTTGGTAATCATCATTTTTTCAGACACTGGCTCTTCTGCTAATTTAAGCTTTGTTTTTATGTCCTCAAGCTTAGAAAAAAACTTAGATAAAGGTTCTCCACTGTCAACACTCATTGTGAAAAACTTCTGTTGTAATAGGTGGACGCTCACAGTTGACTCTCTGTCGTAGACGACTTTCAGTTTTGCCCACATTTCATAAGATGACTGACATGAAAAAATATGAGTCAATGGTTCTTCTTCCATTCTAGTCACCAGTATCTCCTGGGCTTTTGAATCCAATCTCTTCCACTCTAATTGTTGCTTCACAATCGCCTCTGTTGTTCCTTCTGGATATTCTTTTGTGCCCATTACTACGTCTACCACTCCTCGGCTCCTCAAGATAACTTCAGTTTGGAACCTCCACACAGGCCAATTACTCGCTCCGGATAACTTCACGGTGTTGGTGAGTATGTTCGCTTCCATCTCGTCCTCCTTTTGACTTTACTCAGCCAAGCACAACTCAACTCGAAATACTCGACCAATACTCAACGAACGAAGCCGAACGATAACCCACGCCGCGCCGCTAAAAAAAATGGCGTCGCCAAGTCACAAGTTACGAAAACCACTTCGCTCACAGCACCTCGCAACTCTCCTCACTCGCTCAACAACTAGGAACATTGATCTGGGCCCATAACCTGTAGTTTTTATGTCTCGCGGATCTTATTAAATAAACTAAAGTTCCAAGTTATTGGTTTTATTTCTTTAAACACAATAAGAATAAGAAACACTCATGTAATGGTAGCGGCCATTTTTTTAAAAAGAAGCATTTTAACAGTATGGGGTTGCCAGACATGGCAGTCTTTTTCATTGTTGCCAACAGATTTAAGCCCAGTGAAAGAAGAAAGAAACTTGGTGGCACAAATTTGTCTCAAGTTTCGACCGGGTAGGTACCACCGTGCACTATTGCGAAAAACCCTCCATAGCAATTCAATCTCGGTTGGATTGTGTTCAGGGGTCAGCATGTGCATAGCCGGGCAGAGGTGGTGGTTGTCGCAGCACTAGTGGGACCAGTGGGTCTTGGCGTAGTCTAGTGGGGATGGCGCGGGGCGATGCGCCGAACAGGGAGACCTGTAGAAACGGTGGTGCCGCTGGCCGCCCGCGGTATAGTACAGGGGCCCAACTGGGGTTAACCACCTTGGGAGGCTGCCTCACCAGGCCGCGCATAATCCCGATATGGTTCGTCGTGCCGGTTGGTGACCGGATTTGGGAGCCCGGCGACCATACTCGGGGGGGTACGGGGGCCCTTCCGTTCGGCGCGTCGGCTCTCGCCATGCCTCACATTCATAGATAAAACCAATATCCCGCGCTTTGTCACACGGTGCTGCGGCGGCAATCACTTCTTTTTTTCACGCCTTCTCCCACCCAAACTCATGGCAGCGCAATTTATAGAAAAAGGCAACACAGCGGCTCGTCACACTCCCAAAAGCTTGCTATTTGAGGTGGAGTCCACTAACATCTGTGGGCTCCATGCAAACCTCAACGCCGTCCACCAACACCTAGAGACGGCGAAACCTGCCATGTTTTTTCTAACGGAGACGCAAATACACCGCCCTGACGACACGACCTACTTGCTCTACCCTGGCTATGTTCTTGAGGAAAGTTTTCGTGCAAAAGCCGGGGTGTGCGTGTTTGTTAGGGCGGATGTTTGCTGTCGCCGTTTGCGCTGCCTAGAGGACCCATCCTTCTCCGTCCTTTGGGTACACGTAGACCATGGCCCTACGAGTCAGATCTATGTGTGCCTCTACCGTTCCCATACAGGAGATGCTGAGACAACTCGACTCTTTGAATATCTGAGTCAGGCGGCAGATGATGCGCAGGAGCGATTTCCGAATGCCGAAATGGTATTTTTGGGGGATTTTAACGCCCACCACGAGATCTGGTTGGGCTCCTCCAAAACAGACCATGCGGGAAGAGCCGCCCACGCATTTGCTCTGGCGCACGGCCTGACCCAATTGGTGCACGAGGTCACTAGGATACCAAGAAGGTCGGGCCAAGCACCTTCTCTGCTAGACCTTCTGCTGACGAGTGATCCGGACCGGTACAGTGTATCGGTGCGAGCCGCGTTAGGCAACTCTGACCACTGCCTGGTCTGTTCCACGGTGCCTATTATGGCGCCCCCACGACCCGTGCAGGGGAAGCGGCGTCTCTGGCACTACTCGTCAGCGGACTGGGATGGACTTCGTGACTATTTTGCGTCCATCCCGTGGGTTGAGCGCTGCTTTGAAGGTAAGAACCCATCGGATTGTGCTACTGCTGTCGCCGGTGAGATCGGTCTGGGTATGGAATACTATATCTCATACACCGATGTCACCGGTGACCGCGGGGTGCGCCCTTGGTTCGGGCGCGAGTGCGCGGAAGCTGTTGAACAAAAACAGTCTGCGTACCGCGCTTGGGTAAGGGCGCGCGCCACGCGCCATCCCAATCTGGGCCACTTCAAGGCAGCGTACAACAGAGCCACAAAGGTCTGTAGAAGGGCCTATGTCAGAGCGGATGCCCTGCGCATAGCGCGGCTTGGTCAAGAGCTAGTGATGCATCCCACGGGAAGCCGTGGCTACTGGCGACTGGCTAAAGCCGTGCAAGCCAACTTCTGTCAGCCTTCGCTGCCTCCGCTGCGTAACCCTGATGGATCCCTGGCCCATGAGTCGCAAGAGAAGGCAAATCTGCTGGCTAATCTCTTTGCGGCCAACTCCCGAATCGATGATTGTGGTACGCAGCCACCAACACTACCCGACAGTGACCACGCGATGCCTGATATCCATATCAGGCAACGCGATGTCCGTGCAGTGCTGCAATCACTCGATGTCCGGAAAGCCAGTGGTCCGGATGGTATTCCAGCGGTAGTTTTGAAAAAATGTGCAGCGGAGTTGTCTCCAATGCTTACGCGCCTGTACCGGCTATCCTACAGTTCGGGTACAGTGCCTTTGCCTTGGAAAGAGGCGAATGTTCAGCCGATTCCCAAGAAGGGGGATCGCTCGGAGCCAGCCAACTATCGACCCATAGCCGTCACCTCAGTGCTGTGCAAAGTGTTTGAGCACATAATTAACAAACAGCTCATGCGGCACCTAGAGGATCACTCCTTAATTAATGACCGGCAATATGGCTTCAGACCGAAACGGTCAACGGGTGATCTTCTAGCATACGTTACCCATCTTTGGGGTGAGGCTATGGACAAGCACGGCGAGTCACTGGCAATTAGTCTTGACATCGCCAAAGCTTTCGATAGAGTCTGGCACAAATCGCTTCTTTCTAAGCTACCTGCCTTTGGTCTGCCTTCTAGGCTGTGCAACTGGGTTGCTAGCTTCCTGCAGGGGCGCCGTATTCGCGTCCTTTGTGACGGACGAGCTTCAGAGTTTCTGCAGGTTAATGCTGGCGTGCCCCAGGGGTCCGTCTTATCACCCACTCTCTTTCTTCTGCATATCAACGACATGCTGTCTACCGGCAATGTTCATTGTTATGCAGACGATAGCACTTTACATGGGAGTTATCATGGACATCCAGCGGCCAAGCAGTCAGATATCGCAGAGAAAAGGCAGCTTCTTGTCACTGAGCTTGACGGGGTCCTGAATCACATTTCTCAATGGGGCTCTGAGAACCTGGTTGAGTTCAATGCCAAGAAGACGCAGGCATGTGCGTTTACAGCAAAAGTATCTTCTTTCCTTCCCCTCCCCACTCTTCAGAGCACGCCACTGCCGCTGCAGGACAATCTCAATATCCTAGGTATGGATGTTCGCTGTAACCTAAATAACAAAAACTACATCGAAAGCATCATCAAAACAGCCTCACGAAAACTCGGAGTCCTGAACAGAGTGAGACGATTTTTCACGCCGGAGCAGCGGTGTCTTCTATACAAGACACAAATTCGCTCCTGTGTGGAGTACTGCTCGCATCTCTGGGATGGTTCAGCAAAGTACTTACTAGATGCTCTCGACAGGTTGCAGCGACGTGCGATCCGCATCATTGGGAATCCCGAGATCACGAACACCCTAGAACCTTTACAGCTGCGTAGAGATGTTGCGTCCATGGCTGTATTTTACCGTCTGTACCATGGGGAGTGTTCTGATGAGCTCTTCCAATTAGTCCCACCCTCCCCTTTCCTACACAGGACAACGCGTGCAGGTCTTAGATGTCATCCGCACACGGTGCAAAACATCCGATCAAGAACCAAGCGGTTCGGAGACTCTTTCCTCTGTCGCACCATTAAGGCCTGGAATTCATTACCAGCTCACGTGTTTTCTTCTTCCTACAGTCCCGGGTCCTTTAAGCGGGGCGTGAAAAAGCATATGATAAGGCCGTCAAGCTGAGTGTCACCATTGTCACACGGTATGTGTAAGTAATGGTGACCCTCTTTTCTGGGATTTTGCCTTCAGCTTACCATCAGGCAAGGCGAAGTCCAATTGACGTGTCCTATATAAAAAAAAAAAAAAAAAAAAAAAAAATTATGAACAGAAAATCGCGGGTTTGGATCCCAGAACTGTTCCAAAATTTAGGAGTATAAGAGATGCATTATACAGAGCTCGCAAGAAGTATTTAGAAACTGAGTCATTATGTTATAACAGCACTAGAAACCTGACACTACCTGAAGCATTTACAAACAATTTTTTACTGATTGAAGACGGTGAAGACGAAGACAAATTTTTTATATTCGGGACAAGACTAGCTACAAAAATGGTTAAGAAACACCATTGTTACTTTGCGGACGGTACATTCAAATCAGTACCTAAACCGTTCTACCAACTTTACGTGATACATTTGGACTTAAATTCAACTAAAACAAAGACACATATTGTACCTATTTTTTATATTCTGTTAGTCAATAAAACCCAAAAAACATATCAGCGTGTTTTCACAGTATTGAAGGAAAAACTAGGAATTAATATTAAATATTTTAAGTGCGACTATGAGAAGGCGCAAATGAATGCCGCTTCTATCGTCTTTCCTCAAGCGCAAGTAAGTGGATGCTACCACCATTTTAATGACGCCATATGGAGGCAGTCAAAAAAAATTAAATTGAATAAGAGTAGGGAGGGTCGAAATGTAACTAGAAAGACCTCGATAATCCCATTGTTTCCATCTAGTCACATTCCGGATGCTTGGCGAAATATATTAGAAACTGCTCCAGACTGTCGAGAAATGTCCAAATTTCGTAAATATTTTGAAAAAGAGTGGTACCCAAGACTTTCACCGTCCATACTAAGCTGCGCGCATCAGCGCCATAGGACAACCAATGCATTAGAGGGTTGGCATTCACGGCTGAATCGGCGTATCCCCAAAAAACCCAGTTTATTTTTATTTTTATACAAATTGCGGACGGAAAGCAAATATCAAGATGTTAGAATAACACAATCGTTATTCCAATGTGCAAGTGATAAGAGACGAAAACGTGACATTCTTTTTGATAATAAGTATAACAAATTACTCAACAAATTTGAAAATGGATCATTAACAATAAAAACCTTTTTTAACAAACTCGTCTACTTGCGTTTATCATTATATAAAAGTTAATTAAAAAGTTATAGCATGTAAAAAAACATTTTGTATGTTGATTTTCTATAATTATAATAATATTTTTGGCTTGTCCTATGTGGGAATTGAACCCATGAACAGGTTTATATTAGATCCATTGTCATAAAATAATAATATAACAATGGTTCTTTCTCTCTCTCCTTATTGAAATAAGTAAGAAAGAGAAATAATAATAACCTTACTGGTCGAAGTATTATTATGATAAGTAACGTTATGATTGCTTTCAGCAAATTACTTATGTACACGGTGGAAGAAAAAACATTTTGTTTTTTTTTCAGGTTATGTAATTTTGTAAATCATTGTCATTACAATTTCACACCTTTGATTAAAATAATAATATAACAATAGTTTTTTCTTTTATATTATTGATATAATATACAAAGAGAAAACATTTCAAATTATAGCATTTAAGCAAACCTACGGTCATCTAATTCCAAAAAAATTACATTTATCTACTTAAGTGTATTTTTGCTTTTTGATTTGTCTAAAAAATAGAAGAACTGATTAATTATTATATTATTATTAACACCAATGAGAGTGTGACACAAAATATGATTCTTAACGTTTTATAAATAATAACAAAGTATATACCAATATGTCGTTTTATGTAATAAAACCATAAATTAGACCCAAAGCGAATTGTACCAATCGCGAATTGTACCAATCGCGAATTGTACCAATCGCGAATTGTACCATTCGCGAATTGTACCATTCGCGAATTGTACCAATTGCGAATTAGACCAATCGCGAATTGTACCAACCGCGAATTATTCCTGTTTTTTACAATTGTACCAAACGCGTATTGGACCAAACGCGACTAAACGGCAATCATAACGTTACTTATCATAATAATACTTCGACCAGTAAGGTTATTATTATTTCTCTTTCTTACTTATTTCAATAAGGAGAGAGAGAAAGAACCATTGTTATATTATTATTTTATGACAATGGATCTAATATAAACCTGTTCATGGGTTCAATTCCCACATAGGACAAGCCAAAAATATTATTATAATTATAGAAAATCAACATACAAAATGTTTTTTTACATGCTATAACTTTTTAATTAACTTTTATATAATGATAAACGCAAGTAGACGAGTTTGTTAAAAAAGGTTTTTATTGTTAATGATCCATTTTCAAATTTGTTGAGTAATTTGTTATACTTATTATCAAAAAGAATGTCACGTTTTCGTCTCTTATCACTTGCACATTGGAATAACGATTGTGTTATTCTAACATCTTGATATTTGCTTTCCGTCCGCAATTTGTATAAAAATAAAAATAAACTGGGTTTTTTGGGGATACGCCGATTCAGCCGTGAATGCCAACCCTCTAATGCATTGGTTGTCCTATGGCGCTGATGCGCGCAGCTTAGTATGGACGGTGAAAGTCTTGGGTACCACTCTTTTTCAAAATATTTACGAAATTTGGACATTTCTCGACAGTCTGGAGCAGTTTCTAATATATTTCGCCAAGCATCCGGAATGTGACTAGATGGAAACAATGGGATTATCGAGGTCTTTCTAGTTACATTTCGACCCTCCCTACTCTTATTCAATTTAATTTTTTTTGACTGCCTCCATATGGCGTCATTAAAATGGTGGTAGCATCCACTTACTTGCGCTTGAGGAAAGACGATAGAAGCGGCATTCATTTGCGCCTTCTCATAGTCGCACTTAAAATATTTAATATTAATTCCTAGTTTTTCCTTCAATACTGTGAAAACACGCTGATATGTTTTTTGGGTTTTATTGACTAACAGAATATAAAAAATAGGTACAATATGTGTCTTTGTTTTAGTTGAATTTAAGTCCAAATGTATCACGTAAAGTTGGTAGAACGGTTTAGGTACTGATTTGAATGTACCGTCCGCAAAGTAACAATGGTGTTTCTTAACCATTTTTGTAGCTAGTCTTGTCCCGAATATAAAAAATTTGTCTTCGTCTTCACCGTCTTCAATCAGTAAAAAATTGTTTGTAAATGCTTCAGGTAGTGTCAGGTTTCTAGTGCTGTTATAACATAATGACTCAGTTTCTAAATACTTCTTGCGAGCTCTGTATAATGCATCTCTTATACTCCTAAATTTTGGAACAGTTCTGGGATCCAAACCCGCGATTTTCTGTTCATAATTTTTTTTTTTTTTTTTTTTTTTTTTTTATATAGGACACGTCAATTGGACTTCGCCTTGCCTGATGGTAAGCTGAAGGCAAAATCCCAGAAAAGAGGGTCACCATTACTTACACATACCGTGTGACAATGGTGACACTCAGCTTGACGGCCTTATCATATGCTTTTTCACGCCCCGCTTAAAGGACCCGGGACTGTAGGAAGAAGAAAACACGTGAGCTGGTAATGAATTCCAGGCCTTAATGGTGCGACAGAGGAAAGAGTCTCCGAACCGCTTGGTTCTTGATCGGATGTTTTGCACCGTGTGCGGATGACATCTAAGACCTGCACGCGTTGTCCTGTGTAGGAAAGGGGAGGGTGGGACTAATTGGAAGAGCTCATCAGAACACTCCCCATGGTACAGACGGTAAAATACAGCCATGGACGCAACATCTCTACGCAGCTGTAAAGGTTCTAGGGTGTTCGTGATCTCGGGATTCCCAATGATGCGGATCGCACGTCGCTGCAACCTGTCGAGAGCATCTAGTAAGTACTTTGCTGAACCATCCCAGAGATGCGAGCAGTACTCCACACAGGAGCGAATTTGTGTCTTGTATAGAAGACACCGCTGCTCCGGCGTGAAAAATCGTCTCACTCTGTTCAGGACTCCGAGTTTTCGTGAGGCTGTTTTGATGATGCTTTCGATGTAGTTTTTGTTATTTAGGTTACAGCGAACATCCATACCTAGGATATTGAGATTGTCCTGCAGCGGCAGTGGCGTGCTCTGAAGAGTGGGGAGGGGAAGGAAAGAAGATACTTTTGCTGTAAACGCACATGCCTGCGTCTTCTTGGCATTGAACTCAACCAGGTTCTCAGAGCCCCATTGAGAAATGTGATTCAGGACCCCGTCAAGCTCAGTGACAAGAAGCTGCCTTTTCTCTGCGATATCTGACTGCTTGGCCGCTGGATGTCCATGATAACTCCCATGTAAAGTGCTATCGTCTGCATAACAATGAACATTGCCGGTAGACAGCATGTCGTTGATATGCAGAAGAAAGAGAGTGGGTGATAAGACGGACCCCTGGGGCACGCCAGCATTAACCTGCAGAAACTCTGAAGCTCGTCCGTCACAAAGGACGCGAATACGGCGCCCCTGCAGGAAGCTAGCAACCCAGTTGCACAGCCTAGAAGGCAGACCAAAGGCAGGTAGCTTAGAAAGAAGCGATTTGTGCCAGACTCTATCGAAAGCTTTGGCGATGTCAAGACTAATTGCCAGTGACTCGCCGTGCTTGTCCATAGCCTCACCCCAAAGATGGGTAACGTATGCTAGAAGATCACCCGTTGACCGTTTCGGTCTGAAGCCATATTGCCGGTCATTAATTAAGGAGTGATCCTCTAGGTGCCGCATGAGCTGTTTGTTAATTATGTGCTCAAACACTTTGCACAGCACTGAGGTGACGGCTATGGGTCGATAGTTGGCTGGCTCCGAGCGATCCCCCTTCTTGGGAATCGGCTGAACATTCGCCTCTTTCCAAGGCAAAGGCACTGTACCCGAACTGTAGGATAGCCGGTACAGGCGCGTAAGCATTGGAGACAACTCCGCTGCACATTTTTTCAAAACTACCGCTGGAATACCATCCGGACCACTGGCTTTCCGGACATCGAGTGATTGCAGCACTGCACGGACATCGCGTTGCCTGATATGGATATCAGGCATCGCGTGGTCACTGTCGGGTAGTGTTGGTGGCTGCGTACCACAATCATCGATTCGGGAGTTGGCCGCAAAGAGATTAGCCAGCAGATTTGCCTTCTCTTGCGACTCATGGGCCAGGGATCCATCAGGGTTACGCAGCGGAGGCAGCGAAGGCTGACAGAAGTTGGCTTGCACGGCTTTAGCCAGTCGCCAGTAGCCACGGCTTCCCGTGGGATGCATCACTAGCTCTTGACCAAGCCGCGCTATGCGCAGGGCATCCGCTCTGACATAGGCCCTTCTACAGACCTTTGTGGCTCTGTTGTACGCTGCCTTGAAGTGGCCCAGATTGGGATGGCGCGTGGCGCGCGCCCTTACCCAAGCGCGGTACGCAGACTGTTTTTGTTCAACAGCTTCCGCGCACTCGCGCCCGAACCAAGGGCGCACCCCGCGGTCACCGGTGACATCGGTGTATGAGATATAGTATTCCATACCCAGACCGATCTCACCGGCGACAGCAGTAGCACAATCCGATGGGTTCTTACCTTCAAAGCAGCGCTCAACCCACGGGATGGACGCAAAATAGTCACGAAGTCCATCCCAGTCCGCTGACGAGTAGTGCCAGAGACGCCGCTTCCCCTGCACGGGTCGTGGGGGCGCCATAATAGGCACCGTGGAACAGACCAGGCAGTGGTCAGAGTTGCCTAACGCGGCTCGCACCGATACACTGTACCGGTCCGGATCACTCGTCAGCAGAAGGTCTAGCAGAGAAGGTGCTTGGCCCGACCTTCTTGGTATCCTAGTGACCTCGTGCACCAATTGGGTCAGGCCGTGCGCCAGAGCAAATGCGTGGGCGGCTCTTCCCGCATGGTCTGTTTTGGAGGAGCCCAACCAGATCTCGTGGTGGGCGTTAAAATCCCCCAAAAATACCATTTCGGCATTCGGAAATCGCTCCTGCGCATCATCTGCCGCCTGACTCAGATATTCAAAGAGTCGAGTTGTCTCAGCATCTCCTGTATGGGAACGGTAGAGGCACACATAGATCTGACTCGTAGGGCCATGGTCTACGTGTACCCAAAGGACGGAGAAGGATGGGTCCTCTAGGCAGCGCAAACGGCGACAGCAAACATCCGCCCTAACAAACACGCACACCCCGGCTTTTGCACGAAAACTTTCCTCAAGAACATAGCCAGGGTAGAGCAAGTAGGTCGTGTCGTCAGGGCGGTGTATTTGCGTCTCCGTTAGAAAAAACATGGCAGGTTTCGCCGTCTCTAGGTGTTGGTGGACGGCGTTGAGGTTTGCATGGAGCCCACAGATGTTAGTGGACTCCACCTCAAATAGCAAGCTTTTGGGAGTGTGACGAGCCGCTGTGTTGCCTTTTTCTATAAATTGCGCTGCCATGAGTTTGGGTGGGAGAAGGCGTGAAAAAAAGAAGTGATTGCCGCCGCAGCACCGTGTGACAAAGCGCGGGATATTGGTTTTATCTATGAATGTGAGGCATGGCGAGAGCCGACGCGCCGAACGGAAGGGCCCCCGTACCCCCCCGAGTATGGTCGCCGGGCTCCCAAATCCGGTCACCAACCGGCACGACGAACCATATCGGGATTATGCGCGGCCTGGTGAGGCAGCCTCCCAAGGTGGTTAACCCCAGTTGGGCCCCTGTACTATACCGCGGGCGGCCAGCGGCACCACCGTTTCTACAGGTCTCCCTGTTCGGCGCATCGCCCCGCGCCATCCCCACTAGACTACGCCAAGACCCACTGGTCCCACTAGTGCTGCGACAACCACCACCTCTGCCCGGCTATGCACATGCTGACCCCTGAACACAATCCAACCGAGATTGAATTGCTATGGAGGGTTTTTCGCAATAGTGCACGGTGGTACCTACCCGGTCGAAACTTGAGACAAATTTGTGCCACCAAGTTTCTTTCTTCTTTCACTGGGCTTAAATCACAGCATACCGCTTTTTTTAGTATCGTACATAACTTCATTGATTCACTTGAAGCACTACTTCGTTTACACGTATGTCCTATTTTAGATTTCCTGGTAATTGTTTTCCTTGTTGTATCAATGGTGACAGAAGCACTACATATTTTTCTTTTGCTACATCTCCACAACGAACTTCCAGTTTTATTGTTTTTATTTAGGTTATATCGATATCCGTTATGAATCAGTGTATCACGGCCACGTTTATTTTGTGAAATTTCCAAAGTTTCACTTGTTTCGTTCATTTCAAATAGCAGATTACATTAATATTGACAATTTCGAAATATACATAAACGCGAACAAAAGCAAAATTCAATGAACTAAACAAACGTCAAACGTAACCAACAACTTTTTTTAGTTTTCTTCAACCTACCCTCAATACCGGCAATTCTACTATAAGTTTTGTTTTTGCGATGGGCCCAATCATGCTTATAAAGTAATGTTCAAAAAATTATGAAATATTTAAAATAAGAACTGAAAATGAATTAAAAGAAATGATTAAAAACTATGTACAATAAATAAACAACGTTTATAAACTTCGTTTTGATTTGTCTTTAGTTTTTATTTTACCTTTAAACGACAGAAATATAGGTAAATGCATACACAATAAATAAATAAATAGTTGTTGTTTCATGTAAAGTATACAATGGCTGATACAGAATGTTAAAAAGTACCAATTATATTTTTGGGGGAACATTTTACTTAAGTAGTTAACCAAGTTTTTTTTAACGTGTAATACATAAATAATTTTAGTTACAGATTCTGCGTATATACAACTGCCAATATGACCTAAGCGGACCAGTCCCCATGCCGCAAAACCTTTTTCACCAGCGCCATCCTGGTGCCACACCAACAACAAAACCCCTTTTAAACTAACCTTAACCTACCACCATAAAACCAAAAATTTGACTAATCGCGTATTGGACCAATCAGGAATTTGACCAATCGCGTATTGGACCATCCGCGTATTGGACCAACCGCGTATTGGACCAATCGCGTATTGGACCAATCGCGAATTGGACCAATCGCGAATTGGACTAACCGCGTATTAGGTGGATTGGACCAAACGCGTATTGGACCAAACGCGACTAAACGATGATTGCTTTCAGCAAATTACTTATGTACACGGTGGAAGAAAAAACATTTTGTTTTTTTTCAGGTTATGTAATTTTGTAAATCATTGTCATTACAATTTCACACCTTTGATTAAAATAATAATATAACAATAGTTTTTTCTTTTATATTATTGATATAATATACAAAGAGAAAACATTTCAAATTATAGCATTTAAGCAAACCTACGGTCATCTAATTCCAAAAAAATTACATTTATCTACTTAAGTGTATTTTTGCTTTTTGATTTGTCTAAAAAATAGAAGAACTGATTAATTATTATATTATTATTAACACCAATGAGAGTGTGACACAAAATATGATTCTTAACGTTTTATAAATAATAACAAAGTATATACCAATATGTCGTTTTATGTAATAAAACCATAAATTAGACCCAAAGCGAATTGTACCAATCGCGAATTGTACCAATCGCGAATTGTACCAATCGCGAATTGTACCATTCGCGAATTGTACCATTCGCGAATTGTACCAATTGCGAATTAGACCAATCGCGAATTGTACCAACCGCGAATTATTCCTGTTTTTTACAATTGTACCAAACGCGTATTGGACCAAACGCGACTAAACGTGTCTGACACATACTGTTATAAACTAACAAACACTCATTTATTGAAAAATCACAGCTTCAAATGTAGTAACATACAATAACAATTTATTTTACTCTTATACCAAGGCCAATACTAGCTTTTCTTAAAATCAATAAAAATAATGTAATTTTAAATTCTATATTTAGTAATTAAAAATAATAGCGAACATGGAAATCAGAAGAATTAAACTAGATGTTAAAGTTGTCGCGTTACTGCTATAGTTATCTTGAAGCCATGCTTCGACCGTGGCCGCATGTCGGGCTCTCCATGCAATTGAAGCAGCTATATTCTCTTTTATAGCATTAATTGCATCATAATCAGCCGCTGTGAGTATCGAGTGATGACGCCTGATAAGTTCATCCACCTATAACATAGTATTAGATTAGATCAATACGGGCAAAGTTAAAAATTCAAGTCAAGACCTCTTTTTCGCTCAACGGGGCTCATTGCCATCCAACGGGGCAATGCCGCCAGCATTTTGGGCACATTACCAGCCAACATCGATAGGGAGAAATTTTTCGATGCTTAATTTGATCCTTTCGTATCCTATTTGATATTCTTGTAAATATTTGTTTATGACAAGATAAATTATAAGGCAGAACGTAGTTATGTACTATCATGTTGATCATAGCCGCGTGGTTCCCGGCAGAGTAGAATTTGACCAACCTATCTCTTCCCATGCGGTGTCGTACAAGGGGACTAAGGGATAGGGCTGTTTAACATCAGACAGACATATACAACCCAGACTTAGCCTCAGATACATGGGTTGACAACAATAGTACGTACTCCTATTACGTGGAAAGAATTCAGCGATATGAGTGAAATATGAGTTTTAGTTAACCTCTGCTTTACCCTCCGGGAATAAAGGCGTGATTATATGTGTGTATGTATGTATGTTGATCATAATTACTGTAGTGACCTACAATTACAAAATACAAATAGTAATTTTAGTCTTACCCTGTTTGCATGAGCTTGAGTCGTGAGTTTTCCAGCTAAAGCATTCAGAATCTTTGTAACACCATTCAGTGTCTGAACTCTGTGAGTAACAAAAACATTTCAAGTAAATATTAAAAAAAAACATTATAGGTGGAATATATATAAATAAAATATGGTTGAAAAATTACTCACCTTTGTTGAAGTAAATCGAAGTGCTCAACGACTACTTCTAGAGCGGCATTAATGTTCTGCGGACTAGAGTTGATGACTGACATGATAACGCTGCACCTGTCATGGTCTCTCACATTTGAGTTTGCTATAACGGCTTGGTTCAAGTAGCTGTTGGACAGATAAATGAATTGTATTATAAGTTTAGGTTTATTAAATGAAATTTTAAAGCATTTAGTATACCAACTATTCAAATCTATCTATCGAAAGAATTGAAACGGTCCAGGCGGGATTCAAACCCGCGATCATTACCTTACAGGGGAAACGCTCTGACCATTGAGCGTGAAGGTTCTGTAGCTCAGTGGTCGAATCCCACCTGGACACGTTTAAATTTTTTCTATCTTAATCGAGTTTAGGTTCATGTAATTTTGGAACATGATAATTTTCCAGACGTTGACTGTAATGTAGGTGATATATTCCAATTTGTTTACCCAGCTGATTTCATCAGAGGAAATTGGAAAGTCCTCATTTCACCTTCGAATAATTTCATTTACGCTTTATCTCTCAGATGAAAATTGAACAGTTAGGTTTCATTATATACCACTTAGGTAGTAGATAAACACAGGCTCATCTGATGGAAAGTGGCTACTGTGGCTACTGTGGCTAATGGAAGTGTGCAGCACTAGGAGAGTCACACTCGTGCTGCCAACCCTGTAAGAACAGAGTTTATGAGCGGGAGACAAAAGTGAACAACGCTTGGTTCTCCCAATGATAGCACAAGAATTCTCCAGTGAGCTTTGGCTGCCGTACTCTCCGCCGGGAACACAACACGAGGTTATTATAGCCGCGGTATTCTGTAGGGCGGAGGTAGGTTTCAAATAATATTTGTTTACTTATCACAATAGCAATGTAGATAATATTTAGATTTAAAAATACTCACAAATTAAGCCAATATGCATTTGTAGTACATCCCAAAGCGTTCAACAAGATGGCCTGCTGACTGGAGTCTGTTGAACCCAGGAACATATTCCATAGAAAATTGAAGTTCTCCTCATTTCCTCCTCGGAGTGAAGAACAGTAAATCACAGTTTGAACGTCGGGATGTATGTTTTGATCTGAAGTTTACAATTTATTATTTATACACGTTTCTTGTAAACTAGTCAATATCATTCAGCAGTTTAAATAAACATTACAGTTTTTTTTAATGAATACTCCACATCTTTCCACACAACGCTATCTAGACCCATGGTAAGCATAGCTTAACTAGCTTATGTTATGGAGTCTAGAATGCGGATAAACATACTTAGATTATTTTTTTTCATACATATCATACAAAGAAACACCCAGACCAATACATATTCATACAAATATTTGCTTTGAGCGGAAATTGAACCAGCGCCTCCTGCGTATAGGAAGACTAAGATGATGTTGGTTTTGAAGTTATCACAAAGTACCAGAACTTGGTAATTTACCAGTTATTTGATTTCATTATTAGTCTTACTATTTACCCTGATTGAGTTTAAAATATCTCGATTTCTGGCTAATTTTACTGTGTTTTGCGTCTACTTGGGTTTGAGGAAGAGAATATCTGGATCTCAAACTGTTGATAAACACGAACCAATTTCTTTGTTGAAATTAATTTATTTTAATTTCACCTGACTCGCAAATCATTCTCAATTCAATAACGTGAATACAATAAGTCATAAATCACTGTGTAATTAGTTAAAATTAGTCAAGAATACAAGTATTACCACCTTTTCTCATTTGAAGGGTATCGTAAGAGGAGACTAAGTAAGTTTATCACAGCGAGGGAAAGAAAACTCGAAAAAAAAATCTGTACCAAGCCATCAGGCCAGTGTGAATACAGTAGGCCAAAGCCTCCCAACATTGGGAGAGACCTGTGTAGAGCCATGAATTACGGAAGGCTATTTGATAGATTGACAACTAGTCCACTAAATATCTTTCTCGCAGCAGTATTTACCAAGGAGAGTGTATTTAAGTGTGTATTTGAGTCTAAAATTGACTTATTCTGTGAACCTTGACTTGTATAACCTATGATTTGACATTTTGTAATTATATAACTTCTATTATAACTATATAATTTAAGCGAGGAATTATTATTAATTGTATGCTGACATTATTTAAATTTTTATTACCACCTTTCAATATTTGTACTTTTTTTTTTACACCACTTAGTTGGCAGACAAGCACACGGCCCACCTGATGGAAAGTAGTTACCGTGGCCTATGGACGTCTGTAACACCAGAGGAGTCACAGTCGCGCTGCCAACCCTATAAGTACAGAGTTTCTGTGCCGTCAGTAGAAGACAAATCAGGACAAGCCTTTAGTCTTCCCACTGACGGCACAAATTCTCCAGTGAGCTCTGGCTACCCTACTCACCGCTGGGAACACAACACGAAGTTATTATAACCGCGGTATTCTGTAGGGCGGAGGTACTTCCACAGTCGGACTGCTCAATCGGGCGGATATACCGCCGTGTCCTACCTCCTTTTATATACTCTGGAGACAGCAGAATATTATGTACAACCAACGTCGTAACAACTTTTATACAATATTCTTACAAATAAATCAATCGTATCTTATCTTATCTTATCTTATCTTAAAAATATATAGTTCTCAGATTACTAAAAACTTACCACGGTTAGATTGAAGATTCTTCATTATTGTTCCAACCGAGCTAATACAGTCATTGTTACCATGGCGACAGTTGAGGTCTAAGACAATAGGCCTGAGGAATCGTGGGGACTGGCGCGTTGTTTCCCATTCTTCAACTTCAAAGCCCAAGTTAATATACCTCCTCTCAGTTATGTTACGAATGTATCTCTATGTAAAAAAGTCATTATTTTTAAGTATTGATCTGGTTGATATCAACTTCTTACATACCTCAGTATTAATTCATACAATATACAGTATAATACCACAGTTTAACGAGTAATCTTACAATAACTGGTTCGTCTCCTATATTTGTGGAAAATGCCGCTTCCGTCTCTAGACCTTCGCAATTTTGTCAGGGTTGTCACATTAGATTTTATTTATCATCAAATTTTTGCAATATTTATCTATCCCCTATTTAGTATCTTTGTTCTCTCAAGGTACATTAACTCACGCTAATATAAATAACTAGCCGACGCATGCGGTTCCGCTTGCGTGGATATCAGCTATTGCGACTTTTCTAATCAATCAATATCATGATCAAACAAATGTAATATTTTAAGTCTGACCATAACCCTTCAAACTAATAAAACTCCATCAATATCCGTGGAGTTGTTTCAAAAAACTGATATTTTTTTAAGACATTGGAATTTAATGTATTCTTTTCTTAAACATGTGTGTATATACATTATAACGTATAAACACAACTAAATTACAATTTTATAACAATACTAGCTGATACCTTGCGGCTCTACCTTGATATGTAGCCTGCAATCCGATAAATCTCAAAACCATCACATTGATTTTTCGAAAATTGAGTACGTCATTTTTGATCGCTAAATGGATAACGTAAAATCGTTTTGTTTGTTAAAAAATGTGTCAATATATAAAAAAGTGATTACATAAGACAGCCCTGCATCCTAAGTACATGTTAGTACCGAATAATATGTATGGCTTCTCGGTACGGCTCCCCCTCCCCCACCATTCCGCTCACCCCGCACGATTGCTCTGTCTAGACGGCTTTGTCGACAGACTTTATGAAATATGAGTCGTTAGTCTGTAATAGTACTATAGCACAGAACTATTTTACTGTAGATCAAGACTTCAAAAGTCTCTCCAAGGTGAGAGCCTCAGATGGTGCTAGGTTTAATACTAAGATGATGATAATGAATATCTGAATGCGTGAATGAAATTTGAATGATAAAATATCTTACCTGGAATAAAGGATACGCTGTGGTGCCACTTAGTACCAAATCCAGATAAGTTAAGGAAGGGTTCACAGCAGCGAATGGAGCATAGTCTACTTCATAGAACAGGTACCGCGACAGGTCTAAGGTGATATTGTAGTGCTGAAATGTAAAAATTTTTTTTTTACATAACATAACATGAACTCACGCCTATATCCCCGAAGGGGTAGGCAGAGGTGCTAGCACCCAAATTTTGCCAGTTTATGTTTAGGTCCCAATGTAAGTGTAGGTAGGTACCTAATGTAGGTGGCGAGCCTATTGTCATTAACCGGGCATTTATAAACCTGCGATAAATACACACATAACTTCGAAAATAATCGAAAAGTCATTGGTGTGTGCCATGGTAAAACCTGGGATCGAACGCGAGACCTCGTCACAGCAGTCTATTACCTATACCACTAGGCTACCGTGGTTTTTTTTTAATAAAAATTCACTGTACAGTTTAATTGCATGTAAACATGATCGAAGGTCTCTTTCGTACAGATTTTTCTTCCAATCCGTATCAAATCTATCTAACCAAAAATCAATCATTTTTGCCGTAATATATGTAGATTTCTATATATCATAGAATATATGTCAAAATTAATGTATTGTACAGGCGCCGCGCTGTTTCCCGGTGGAGCAGATCCAATCATTTCTGTGCGTGTCGTAGAATGCGACTAATTGATAACGCTGTTTCCATCCATCACCTTTACAAACCATAACAAAGTGCCCACTTGACGGCAATAGGCTCACCCCTTATTACGTGGGCCTGATGTTGACGAAATGTGTGTGCTAATACACCTCTGCCTATCCTATCGGGGATTTACAGGCGTGAGTATGTAGTTACATTTCGCTATTATAACGTAGGAACCATCGATGATAAAATTATACTTACCAAGCGACCACTTCTAGCTAGGTTGAAAGCATCGTCTAGAAGACCAGCTCGGTTTAAAACATTAATCACTGAGCTATCGTTAAATAGTTGCTTTGTTAGTCGTTTCCAATTTTCTTCATCGTAGTTCACTCTATAATAGCCTAAAATACCAAAAAAAAAACTACATAAAAAAATGCACTTATTTTTCATTCGGAATAATATAAAAGAAAATTATGCCTCCCTTCCGGTAGACGTCGATGGGGACGAATTCTTTGACGTCTGAACCTGCAGGATTGCTGAATATACCTAATATTCAGTTTTTTCTTTTTTGAATACTTTAATTTAGATAACTTCCGTATACATTATGTAAATAAAATTATCATTCACATTTATTTAATTGCCTACTATAAACAAAAAGTATTTCTATATAATTTAATTTCTTAATTAATCTATACCCTTTCTATGTCCTTTCTCAAGGTCTTATCTACGCCTATACTAATCAATCAATCAATTAATTAGCCCACCGCGGTCCACTGCTGGACATAGACCTCTCCCAATTTTATCCGATCCTCTGCCTTCCGCATCCAGTCTATCCCAGCCATCTTTTTCAGCTCGTCCTGCTGGCTAGGGGGCGTCCTACCTTCTCACAGTCTCCATTCTAGATCAGTTCAGAGGTTTAGGCGTGAAAACTTAACATAGAGACAGACAAACTGAGTTACTTTTGCATTCATAATACTTAGAATGGATAATATAAGAAAACTCTTACCAATCTGCTGTTTATTGAAGATAAACCAGTCATTGTTATCATCAAAGTCAGAAATGGTGAATCTACTTTCAAATACAGGTGATACCCATTCGACTATTCTGGTGTCAGCGAAATTTGGCCTCGAGGCGGTTGCCCAGTTGAGAGGAATGTACCAGTCGGTTGTCGCGTTCAAAACCCCGTAATTTAGGTAACGTTCCTGGAGAAATTTTAATTGTGATTTAGTTTCCATCGTTTCATATTACAATTGATATTGTTTCTTTTTTGCTTATGGAAACCTGGAAACTTAATGGGTTCCACGTTACCAGAAAATAGTGAGGTGGCTGTGTCTCATTGGAGCCAGTTGCCATAGGTTATACTCTAAGGAGGAAATCCTTAGTAATATTGGTGACCCGGCCTGCGTAGTCAGATATGCAGAAGGGTCTTCAAACTTTTCCGATTTAAAAAGATGCATGTGCACGGCAAATATCCCAAGTAATCTTGCACCCGGTGGAACTTGTGATGATCTTGTTATTTTCCATTAGCTTAATATTCCCTATATCCGCCCTACAGAATACCGCGGTTATAATAACTTCGTGTTGTGTTCCCGGCGATGAGTAGGGTAGCCAGAGCTCACTGGAGAGTTTTTATGCTGTCAGTAGGATGACCAAACCTGCTTTGTCCTCTACACTGACGGCACAGAATCTCTGTTCTTACAGGGTCGGCAGCACGGATGTGACTCCACTGGTGTTACACACGTTCATAGGTCATGGTAACCACTATCCATCAGGTGGGCCGTGTGCTTGCCTGCCACCAAAGTTGTATAAAAAAAAACATTATCTTAATCTCTACTAAACTAACGTATTTCTTATAATCTAATAATATCATCATATTGATTAAGATAGAAAAATTTTGAATCAGTTCAGGTGGGAATCGAACCCGCGATCCTTCCTTACTGGGGTAATGCTCTAACCACTAAGCCACTGAACCTCGCCTGAAGTCATCCAAATCTTCCTATTTATGTTCGTGTTACGGCGACGGTGGGCGCCATCTACCGATACTCATACGAACTATTGGCACCAATTAATGATATTACAATCATTTTAAACATTGAATTTCGATGATGACTCCACCCAAACTATGAAATGAAATTTTAAAGCATTTAGTATGCTATCTATTCAAAGGGTTCAAAGGGGAGGATCGCGGACAACACGTGCAGGCCTTAGATGTGTGGCGATGCCACATGTACCCAGCGCCGCGTACGTACGTAACTACGAATCCTACATCGCGCATGTAAAGTTCTCGCGCTGGTATAGCATATGTACATCGTCCCAACGACAATCGTTGGGCCGCGGCCCGCCAGGCGTGATCACCTTGCCTGGTCGGAGGATCCTCCCTCTGTGTTGGAGGAACATATCACCTCGTTCCTCCACAGATGTCACCCTCACACTGTGCAGAATATACGAGCAAGAACCAAGCTCTTTTCTTTGCCGCACCACCAAGACCTGGAATTTATAACCAGCACACGTGTTTCCTTATTTCTACAGTCCTGGGGCCTTTAAGCCGGGCGTGAAAAAGCATCTGATGAGGCCGCCAAGCTGAGTGCCACCATTGTACACACTTAGTGTCTGTAATGGTGACCCGCTTTCCTGAGACTTTGCCTTTAGCTTACCATCAGGCGAGGTGAAGTCAAGTTGGCGTGTCCCATATAAAAAAAGGAATCCAGTCTGAACTGATGTTTTTTTTTATATCTATCACTCCTCTTTATTTACATCTTACACAACTTACTAAAAGGCTGATATTATTATCGTCCCCATCATCTTAATTTAAATAGTAAAAATACTTATAAAATGCATACAAAACTATGCTAACTATACAATATATACAATAATGGAATGGAGAAAAAGAGGGAGACTGCAACTTTAGGCATCTAAAAATTCCTCCCCATCGATCTCTACTGGTACCGTGCCCAAAAGGCTGGCGGCATTACCACGCTGAATGGTGATGCCAATTCTGAACTGATTAAAATTTTTTCCTATCTTAATCAAGTTAGCATACTAAATACTTTAAAGTTTTATTCAATATCATAATATCAGTACATTCTTCTTCATCCTAGCGAGCCGACCTTGGAGTCCGGGGCCCGCTTCTTCCAATCTAACTGTGAACTTGGCTGAACTTCTATCGCAATATCGAAGCATTTCATTTAGACCAGTTATGAGACTTTTTTGGGCTCCAACTATCCATAGTGACTGCCATAGATGTTCTTATGGCCACCAACCATCATTCTTAAGACATTGAAGCGTCTCAATGTCTTTAGAATGGTCAACCACCAATTCACTGGTCAACAACACACAAAGTAAACAAAAGTACTGACTTGCTTAGTGTTAATTAACCTATGCGTGGGCGGCCGGATGCGTGGGCGGCCGGCGCCTCCTTCTGCGAGCAAGTAATGCTCGTGAAGGAGGAGGCGGGACGGAAGCGGCAGCGGGAGCGATGAAGGATCGCAAGCCAAGCTGCCCGCGTACGAAGGCAACTCGGGCGTCGGAGGTCGATGAACGACCTCCGCCCCTCATGAGCGCCGGCCTGGGGGTGACAGGTGGAGCCGCCTGTCACCCTGGCAGAAGCAGGCCGCGGCGGTGGCGCGCCTAGCACGCTTCCCCGTTTCCGGGGTCGAGTTGGGAACTCTGTAGTCCCCACCCCCGAGACGAGGGCCAGATCGCGAGAGATGGCCCTGGGTCGGCCGGGGTGCGAGGGATATGACTGTCAACCTCACCTTCGGCAACCAAAACGACCCACAGGCGGCGTGCGTTTTAGTCGGTTCGAGTCCGACATAACCTCCTCCACCGGCTCCGGTGGGGAGGTATCCGTGGGGATTTTGCGCACGTAAAAAAAAAAAAGTGTTAATTGACCTTGCAATATGTTAACCTACTTAGCTACCACTTTTAGATCCTCTCCTTATTAACAACGTTAATTATCGTACCTGGGTAATCGTAACTAAACTTCCATATCTGACCATCGATAGTACGGGGAAACCAGCCTGGTTTACCCACGAATCCATGATCGATTTTATGGAAAACGTGGGGCCGGAACTTCCATCGGGCAAGGCTTCTTCTATGTGAGCATATAGATCATCAGGCTCAGCTGTATTGCGAGACCTAAAAAGTACAGTTATTATTGGTTAGCAATATCAACAATTAATATAAAAAAGATTTTTTTTTGTGTCTCATAGTAAGTTATTGCTGTTTTTTTTAATACCACCTTGGTGACAGACAAGCACACGACCCACCTGATGGAAAGTGGTTACCGTGGCCTATGGACGTGTGTAACACCAGAGGAGCCACACTCGCGCCGCCGATCCTGCAAGCACAGACCCCCTGTGCCGTAAGTTCAGAAGACAAACCAGGACAAGCCCCTAGTCCTCCCACTGACAGCACGAATTCCACAGTGAGCTCTTATTCTTACACGCTTTCATAAGGCTGTCTTTCCACCAAAGATGGGGTATGCAGCTATCCAAGTAGGTATGTTTATCAGCATCGCAGCCTCTGTGGCGTGGCGGTAGTGAACGCGACCGCTACGCAGGAGGCGCGGGTTCGATCCCCGCTCAGTGCAAATATTTGTATTCATGAATATCTATATTTGTATATTTGTGTATGTATTCATGAATATCCAGACCAATATAGTATTTATATTGGTCTGGATTTTTCTATGGATAATATGTATGTATTTAAGTATGTTCATAAGCATTATAGATTCCATAACGCAAGCTAGTTAGGCATGCTTAACATGGGTCTAGATAGCGCTGTGTGGAATGTTGTAGAATATTTATTATTATATATTATTTATCAGCATTTAGATCCCATAACACCAGTCAGCTATGCTTACCATGGGTCCTAAAAGCGTTTTTTTTTTTATACCACTTAGTTGGCAGACAAGCACACGGCCCACCTGATGGAAAGTAGTTACCCTGGCCTATGGACGTCTGTAACACCAGAGGAGTCACAGTCGCGCTGCCAACCCTGTAAGTACAGAGTTTCTGTGCCGTCCGTAGAAGACAAATCAGGACAAGCCTTTAGTCTGCCCACTGACGGCACAAATTCTCCAGTGAGCTCTGGCTACCCTACTCACCGCTGGGAATACAACACGAAGTTATTACAACCGCGGTATTCTGTAGGGCGGAGGTACTTCCCCAGTCGGACTGCTCAATCGGGCGGAAATACCGCCGTGTCCTACCTCCTACACGTTGTATATAATGTATATAATATAATGTAGTAAAATATTTAAAATTGAAAATGAAACTTCTATGAAGGCGTGTTTTTAGCTTTTTCTTTATAACATTCTGCCCAATCGAGCTGTCCGACTGGGGAAGTACCTCCGCCCTACAGAATACCGCGGTTACTTCGTGTAGTGTTCCCAGCGGTGAGAAGGGTAGCCAGAGCTCACTGGAGAATTTGTGCTGTCAGTGCGATGACTAAAAGCTTGTCCTACTTTGTCATCTACACTGACAGCACAGAAACTCTGTGCTTACAGGGTCGGCAGCGCTCAGAAGCAGGCCGTGGCGGTGGCGCGCGTGGCGCGCCTCCCTGTTTCCGGGGACGAGTTGGGGACTCTGTAGTCCCCACACCCGAGAAGAGGGCCAGATCGTGAGAGATGGCCCTGGGTCGGCCGGGGTGCGAGGGATATGCCTGTCAACCTCACCTTCGGCAACCAAAGCGACCCACAGGAGGCGTGCGTTTTAGTCGGTTCGAGTCCAACATAACCTCCTCCACCGGCTCCGGTGGGGAGGTATCCGTGGGGATTTTGCGCACATAAAAAAAAAAAAAGGGTCGGCAGCGCGAGTGTGGCTTCTCTGGTATTACATACGTCCATAGGCCACGGTAACCACTTTTCATCAGGTGGGCCGCGCGCTTGTCTGCCACCTAAGTGGTATAGAAAAAAGAAAACATTTTTTTATCGCTTCCAAGACTTCTACGAGTTTAATACGATAAGAAATAAGAAAAGATTTTTGTTTAATTACCTGGCCAGTAAATAAGCATTAATACCCCGCTGGAACGGTATCGGACCGGCAATATAAAATAACATGTGAAGTAGCGCACCAGCTGTATAAATAAAGAGAATATTTTATTAAAATTATGAACTGCGAATGTAAAATCATTAGGAAATTGAATTTGGATTCTAGAACCCCGGGTCCTTTATGCCAGGCGTGAAAAAGCATCTGATGAATCTGCAAACTAAGTGCTACCATTGTAATATGCTACGTGTCTGTAAAGGTGATACTCTTTCCTGAGACTTTGTCTTCAGCATCAGGCGAGATGAAGTCAAAATGACGTATCCCACAAAAACTATTTATTTGTGAAAGCTAAACTTACATTTTTATTACATGCCTTTTTACCTCCGTAGTAGGCAAAAATAGCAGTCCGTAATCTGCTTTAATTCTTACAGATATCAAAAGTTTACTCAATTGTCATTAAAGTATGCTGGCCCAACGGTTTCGAATTCTTCTGATCTGCTGTTTTTCAGTATACCATTAATTTAGTCAGTGTATGTTCCACGAGGTCGATCCTTGGTTGCCTTGCCCATTTACCTGAGCCTTATATATACTTGGTATGTCTCTTACACTAAAGTTATAGTGACAATAAGCAATACATACATATAATCACGCCTTTTCCCCGGAGGGCTAGGCAGAGGTGAATTAACACTCACATTTCACCAATCATTGAATTCGGTCCCACGTAATAGGGTGAGCCTATTGCGGATTGCCGTGTTGCTGTCACTATAATTGTTGACTTGTGCCATGCATGTGAGGCTAAGTCTGCACTGTATATATATGCCTGATGTTAAACAACCCTATCCCTTAGTCACCTTCCAGCCAGTCGCATTGAAAAAGATGATGTGGTTCAAATTTAAATCTACCGGGAACTATGTAGTAATAACTATGGTATTATTAAATACTTAACTTTTGTAGACGTGATTGCGTTGTAATTTCCTAAGATCTCAGCAGGAGTATAAACTGGGTTTGTCACGGGTTTGACACTGAGCATAGCATCCAGTTGAAACACATTTTGTACTTCAAGCAAGAAGTGGTCGGCCATTCCTATATATAGCTGTGTAAATAAAAAAAATATTGTAATATAATGCAGTTTACACACCGGCCGATCCGCCCACATAAGTTAGTCAGCGACTTTACATCTCGTTCAAGAAAAAGCACTTTGTTGTCGGTACGCAATCAGTAACTTCGATTAAGCCTTAGACTATATACAAACTCATAGACACATCTCGACGCACCAAAATGCGGCGTAAAAAGATTTCCTTAAGTACATGTAGACGTTTCATACATCCCATAAATATACAAGAAATAGCGACGAATATGACTAGAACGAGACTTACCCTGCTAGTGCTAAAGAGGCTATAGAAACTTGAAAGCCCATCACTCAACCATAGATACTTCCACGATACAGGAGTAACGTCGTTACCGAACCAAAGGTGTGCGTTCTCATAACTGATGGTCCTGGCTACCTGGTTTCTTGCTGCCGACGTTGTTATGTCTTCTCTGACCAGAAGAGAGTCTTCTCTGTCGAAAAGGAAAAATAAGACAAGAGGTGAAATGGATTATTTCAAATACATTACAGAGGTTAAATTGTAACACGATTTTGTTTAGCAATAGCTTTATTATGCAACAGTGACATGTGAATTACTGTAAAACATTGCATCACATGTGCCAGTATTTATTCCTTCTCGTGATTTGGTTTTGGTGAAAGGGACTACGTCTAAAATAAGAAGAAAAGCTGCGCCTGAGCAGACACTGTAAAACATAATTGATGTGAGTTACTTAAGAATTTGGATGTTAAATTAGGGAGAATATATCTAAACTTCTAAATAATTCGATAATATAATGAAGAATACCTGACGTTGATGAATCTGTGTCGATTTTGCATAAGCTATGCTTTAAATTTATAGACATACATATTACAATAGTTCAAAAAACATACCTGAAAACACTGAAGCCCCAATTCCCTACAGATTCAGGAGCAAAATCAGGCACAGCGATTTTATCCAATTTCGCTATTGGGTAGTGTGCGGGGCGAAATAATCGATTGAGGTAAAACAAACTCAGCTGTGTGAAGTTAAGGGCAACACCAGCACTGTCTTGTGTATCTGGTCTGGAATAGACCTTGAAAGAAACGCCAACTATTTGGGTCTCGTTGTCTTGCAAGCTCATATCATTTTCAATGTAATCTAAATTTGAGACGAGGTATCCTTGCAGGTGAGTTGACATGATAGGTGTGTCTTCAAATTCATGTTTAGTCCAGCCAGGAATATCAATTCTGTAATATACACAAACATAAACATTGAATTTAATTTCGCACACGATCTTAAGGCTAAATGTAATTAAAATTGCTAAAGAAATTGAACCATAGGCATTAATAACTTGGTATTAGAAATTTAAAAGAAGTGATATATTAGGGTGATATTCAAAATTTTGAAAAGGTTGAAAGTGTGTAAATATTTTGTGAACATCTTATACGATATAAAAGCGAAATACCATTCACCGATTAATCACGAAATCTCAGAAACTATAACACCTACAATCTTGAAATTTAGTAGGTAGATTCCTTGTAGAATGTAGACATTCGCTAAAAACTCATTTTACGAAACTTTACCCCTAAGAGGGTAAAACAGGTAACAACATTGAATAAAAAAAAATTGATGAACTTAGATATGTGTCAACTCAAATCTCTTACTGAAGTGAATGGTTTCTGGGTGGCATGTTGGTTCTGACAGTATTATAGTTTGCTGGTGCGTAGATAGTGGTCCTGAAGATGGCTTTGAATCTTGGCTCATCGAAACATGGAAATGCGCTGCGGGCAAACGTAGGCTGGAACTGCGTTGTCAACAGGTGACTAGAATGTGATAATAACATTGTTTGACATTTCTAATTTAGAGCAAAATTTAGGTTGTCGCAGCAGCGTTTAGTTTATAATACTTTTTTGTATACTAATATGTTATTTTTTCAGAGTTTCAGGTTCAGATTTAACTAAATACATTTTACATTCAACAGTAGCAAAAACTTTAGGTAATATTTATTACACACAATTATGAAGATACCTTAAACGGAGAATGTTTATCTTGAAAATATGTAAGCCTAGAACCATATCCATATGGAGAACAAAAGGAGCACCTTCTATATTTTTCTTGAACTTTGAAGGTGACATAAAATATCCTGCAAATCTCCAAGCATTGCAGGATAATTATTCCCTATTATATTAAAAATCCCTAAATGTTACCATTGATTCTTTAATTCTTTATTGTACACAGGAAATCAACAGGTAATCACAAATACTTCTTAGCTTAACTCAGTATTGAGTTTTCTCTCAGTAAACTTTTGTAGGATTAAAAGTGCAACAAAAAGGTAAAAGACAAGTGTACAATAGCAGATAAAATATATATAGTACAGAAATACTAAAAATAAGCATTCCATACATATACAATGCATACAGCAGACATGATCAGACAATAATAATCGATGACGGGTTAATGCTTCTGGGGTACGAAAGTGCGCCAAGCGTATATCACAGTATCCTTACAATACAACGGCTTGAGATAGACCAATACTTTCCATACTATCTCATTTCAAGTGCAAATAAATTCAGTGAATTTTCAGGAAGGTAACAAAGAAATGAAAACTTACTGTGGCATTCCTTGGGACATGTAAGTTCGCACGTAAACACCAAACATATTTGTTGAGTACCGAGATGTATATTTAATATTAATAATGACATGTTCCTGAACTTCCAGCTGCCTTGTTAAGGTAATCCGCAGAAACTGAGTGTCATCAGAGGCCAAAGTGAATCTCTGAACTAAATTAGTCTCTGGTATAGGACGAGTTTCAGAGAAGACTTGTATTGGATCTCCTTCAAAATTCATTCCCATAGCATGCATTACTATTTCAGATGTTTTAGTTTCAGCTGTAGCCTTTATGGAGACTTCACCAGCAAAATTGACAGCATTGCTTGGATCAAGAAAAAGTTTCAAATTATAGAAACTGGGCCTGATATTTCCAGGCAAAAGGTACTGCTCGGCATGATCGATCCTGTTTACGGCAGCAGCATAGAAAGTCGACACCAAAATAACAAGTAGTTGTAGTACATACATATCTGAAACAGTAACAGAGTGGTGATTATATATTCAAATCGATTAACATATAGAAAAAATAGGATCGGTTCAGGCGGTTCTAGGACAAGTGTAGAAGACAAAGCAGGACAAGCCTTTAGTCTTCTCACTGACAGCACAAATTCTCCAGTGAGCTCTGTGGCTACCCTACTCACCGCTAGGAATACAACAGGAAGTTATTATAGTCACGGTAATCTGTAGGGTAGAGGTACTTCCCCAGTTGGACTGCTCAATTGGGCGAAAATGCCGTCCTACCTCCTCGACATTTAGCATAGTTGACTTTTGTAGAACAAAATTAATAATAAATTCAGAATAAATCAGATCTTAGTCATATAGCTTTAATCATACTTGCTTGTAAATAAGATTAGCCTCAGGTATTAGTCATGCCGCTTGTCAAAGTAGTATGACTAATATCTAAAACTCAGCAGATTCACAAAGAAAGATAACTAATGATCGTCTTTAGGTGCTGATATTGGTCTACAATCTACTATTATGTGCGTCAATATTCGTGAACACGATCTAAGTACTATCACGTGAAGTTAATTCTTGTCCAATATTAATCGCACTTTTCTTGCTGCGCCCTCAGAATACGTTGTAGGTAATATTACCTACAACGTATTCTAACTTTCCGTTATAGTTGCAGCACGCTGTGATGACCGTTTTGATACGACTGGTTTTACAGTATTTTTGATGCATTTAATATTGGAAAACGAATTGCTAGACGCATGACTAAAAAAATATCACCATATTTTTTTTAGTCATGCATCTAGCAATTCGTCCACTACACACAGAAGAAATTAAACTTCACACACCAAAAAAGAGAAAACGAGCAAACCCAGTCGTGTCAAAATGGCGATCGTAGTGTGCCGCAACTACATATAGTCAATAAGTACCTACTATACTATTCGACAGCCTCCGTGGCGTGGCTGTAGTGAATGCAGCCGCTACACAGGAGATGCGGGTTCGATCCCCGCTCAGTGCAAATATTTGGGTAAATGAATTAGGAGTATTTGCATTCGTCTGATTGTGAGTCGCGGAGCACATTAAGTTATCGGTCCCAGTTGTCATATCTATGGCAATTATTATGGGTAGTTGAAGCCCTAAAAAGTCCAACAACTCTCTCTCTCTCTCTTATATAAATCATCTTTGGGTTGTGGAGGTCAGAGAGCAGTCACTTCAAGAAATGTATCCAAGTTCAGCCAAATCCGTAGTTAAAAGTTAAAATGGACTCCAGACTCCGAAGTGAAAGCTTCGAATGCAATTTTGATTAACGCTAAGAGGAAGAAGAGATTCCCTAGAATCTTTGCGAGTTAAGAAATAATAACGAAATGTTGTCTCTGCATAAGGTGGGTTTAGCCCAAACGAAAAAAAAGAGCTAAAACTAAAAAAAAGAGCATCCTCTCTTATTTCTTAGCTCACATAGACTCCATGAAATATTCTAAGAATAATCTAAAAGTTGTTACCAGCGGCTCCGCCCTCATGAATGCCGGTTTGCTGCCAAATATAGCCTATAACCTTTCTAAAGGTCTCTTCTACCCTTATACCAAATTTCATTTAAATTGGTTCAGTAGTTTGAAATTTAGACAGACTTACTTTGAAATTTAATTTTATTAGTATGGATACGAATTTGAATTTCAACCAAACGTAAGTTTGTTGACTACCTCCGTGGCGTAGCAGTAGAGCATTCGACTGCTATGCAGGGGGTGCGGGTTCGATTCCCGCTCAGTGCCAATATTTGTATGCATGAATATGTATATTCGCATTGGTCTGGGTGTTTCTATGTATAATATGTATGTATTTACAAAAAAAAGTATTTAAGTATGTTCATCCGCACTCTAGATTCCATAACACAAGCTAGTTAAGCTATGCTTACCATGGGTCTAGACAGCGTTGTGTAGAATGTCATGGAATATTTATTATTATTATAATATACAATACGCTGTAAAAAATATTACTTTGCTCCCTGCAAAGTAATTTTTTTAGGGCGAGGGCGCTACTTTGAATCACGAGTGTAGCGAGGAATTCTGGAATAGAATTCGAAATTGATTCTAGAATCCTTCGCTAAGCTCGTGATTCAGTATAAGCAGTCAGTGAGTATCACATAAGTAATGAGCGCGCTTTTGTTTTTTTTTTAGTTATCACGGGCACACGCGCCGCATTGCGCCCAGCGCATACCAACCAGTAATGCATACAATTGGTGTTCGATTTCTATGAATGGTGTATGTTCCAAAATCAAATCACTTTTCCGCACGCTAAAAAATCCTTAACAGAAAAGAGCTACTGCTTATACTATACTTGCTGCCGCTTATAAAGGAACAAAGTGAGACTTTTCGAATAAAACGATGAAACCGTTGTTTATATATTATGCACGTGTTCATATGTTATTGGCGAAATTGTGGCAATTTAGTAGCAAACATTTTGAAAAAAGAAGAACACAAAATTAAAAAGAAGACTATTTTGTAAAAACTTTTAACTAACCGTCACATAATATTACTTTTATTGCACCAGCTGTAACTTTTATATATTTTAAAATAAAATAAAAATGATACGAAAATATTGCAGTATTTTCTTCATGACTGGACATGACACTTGTTTAATTTTCTACATTTTGCTTGTTACACAATAACAACGTATTTCCGCGCCACACGGCAGAATTTGCTGTACTCAAACCGAAAATATAAATCTAAGTACGTAACCAGATTCTGGAGAAATAAGGTTTGTTTCGATTTGAATTTCATACTTCTATCTATAACACGTCACTGAGACTGCTCATATATGAAAACGTTTCTCCTAGTTTTGTTTAACTTACTGCTAAGCGTAATTCAATTAAATTAAGTTAAACCTAGTACTTTATTACGCCCAGAATAATTTTAAAACTACGAGGAACATAAACAAAACTTAGTCCAAATTTGTGCACACTTACCGAGTATGTTGTCAAGGCCACTGCCATAAACTGACTAAATCAATATCCACACATTATCAATAATTAGATACCACAAAGTAATCTATATCAGAATTTGTTTTTTATACTGTACCTTTGAATACATGTACTTATGATTGAAGTTTTAAAGCATTTAGTATGCTGACTATTCAAATCACGATCTTTCCATTACAGAGGGAATGCATATACTTTACAGTAAATTAGTGTTCGATTTTAGTTAACTTATTATTTAACTAAAATTTCATTATTAATTAACTTTATTAACTATATTGCAAGCTGTATTGGAAACATCACGGGTGTTAGTTAGTCTATTTTTCATTACCTCGCTTCTAAATTTATTCTTCAATCTTCGGTCAAACATTGGTAACCCGTAAAAAGTATTTACTTAAAAAAATACCTATATTGATCCAAATTTTTTTATGAAAACCGCCCGACATACCTATAAGAATTTCAAAAATACTTTTTTGTATATGTTTTGGCTGTATATCACTTTCATTGCTAATATTGTAGTTCTGCCATATTTATGTTCGTATTACAACAGGGACTGACGACTTGATGTGCTTTACGAGGCATGTAACACCCAGATCAATGTAAATAGATCTATACATGCATTATTTGGATGCACTTACAATTAGCGGGAATCAAACCCGCGTAGCAGTCGAATGTATAATTAATTGCTAAGCCATTGATGCTGTCATATACATTTAGGGAAGGTTAGTAATGCAGTAATGTGATAAAAACTTTAAACTGTTGATTAAATAGATATAATGATTAGTAACATGAAATTGATAACACCATGAGGAAAAATTCTTTTATCTTATGAATGTAAACTAAAATATGAAAATTTAAAGATGTACTAAGTTAAAGTCAAAAATAATTTATTCTACATAGACCATTCAATCGGAACTTACAAAACGTCAATAAAAAAGGAAACATGAAAACCTGTTTAGCAAATGGACCACCGCCACACTCCGGCAATAAACTCAGCGGGTATTTTTTTTTGTTTATTTACAAACATACACTTAGTCTACTTAATCTAAATACAAAAAAATACTTGAGTAGCATAGTTGAGCGAATAGCTCCAATTTAAGCTTGTTTATCATCCAAGTATTCTTGGATATTATAATAACCTTTCTGACACAATTTACTTTTAAATTGATCCACAGGTAAATCCCTAATTTGCAATAGTATATGTAGTTGCGAATTAAAATACTTCTCTTACCTTAACTCAGCGCCAATCCATTCATTGAGGGCGCTCTGATGCAATGTAGGCAAGACGGGCGTCGTAGATCACTTTACAACCTCCATCCTTTATGAGCGAAGGTCTGGTGTGAGAGGTGGTGTGCTTGTGAAGCAGGCCGAGGTGGTGGCAAAAGAGCACCTGCCCCAAATCCGGGGCTAGATGGAGACACCATTATTCTCACACCCGAGGGGGCCTTCTGGAAATCAGGTGCGAGAGATTTCTCACCGTCTATCTCTCCTCCGGTAACTGAAGACACAAGACAGCGTGAGTTTTTAGTCGGTTTTGGTCCTACTTAACCACCTCCGCCTGACACCATCATTTGGACACCTGCATCAATGTAAACTACGTTACAGTAACCACGTCACCTTGATCTTGATTCGGACAGCTGACATTGTCTTCAACATCAATGTTGAAACAAGGAAAATCAATATTAAGTTCACTGATTATACAATCTATTTTCTGATAATTTTCGACCAAGCCTTGATAAAGATATACATATACGCGAACTATACAACACACGGTGCATTTAGTAATTTTATTCAAGTGGTTTTGATAATACATATGGTGAGTTTCCTAACCTCTGTTACGGCAAGGATTTAAGATTTTACAATTTTTTACATTGAACCCGTACCTCCTGTGTAGTCGCGTTCAGTACTACAACGCCACAGAAACTCTATATATCAATACCTACATATCTGTAAAGATTTTTTAACAGTACTTGTTAACATAAAATGGTATTACTGTTTCAGATATGTATTTGCTACCACTTCTCATTCTTGTGGAATCTGTCTTTCACGTTGCTTTCGTAAATGGACTTGACAGTTCCGAACAGTATCTTTTGCCTAAAATTATCAGACCGAAGTTATATGATGTACAACTCTTCATTGATCCAGACCAGTCAAGTAATTTGGCCGGTGAAGTCTCAATACAGGCTACAGTTCTTGCGAATACATTGCAAATAGTCATGCACGCTTTAGATATGGAAATTGAACCAGATGACATTCGAGTGGTGCGTGATGAATACCCTAATGATAACTTGTTTGTGAGCTACGAACTGGAAACTGATGATACTCACATTTTGTCAATTAACGTAAATAGGCAATTACAAGCTGAGGAATCCATCACAATAAACATTAAATACAAACCGAATTATGCTGCAAATATGATGGGTCTTTACGTGTCAACTTATCGCTTCGAAAATAGGACACGGTGAGTTTTAATTCCTTTTATCTACAGTAATACCACAGTATTACTATAGATATACAGAGTGGAAGATTTTTACCTGACCGTTAGGGGAAATAATCTAAATACTGAAGATACTCGTAGCTAATTCAACTTTTAGATTTGAAGGATTTCCTTTCATTTAATTTAACATGTTTGTTAGAGACATTTGTTTCCTATGAGTTACTCTATCAATTGATTAATTTTAGTCGGTTCGATTACCGGCAAGCGAATTTTCGAAATCTTTGAATGCAGTTTTGTTTTTTCTTTTATTTAGAGTACTTCCTCTCCAGGTAAGGTCAAAATGAATATTTTGTCCTTCCATCCTGTTTATTAAGGCTGTGCTAATATTCTAAAGCTAAAGAGTTTGTTTGTTTGAACCCGCAAATCTCAGGAGCAACTAGTTAGAAAGTGAAAATTCTCTTTATGTTGAATATTCCGTTTATTGAGGGAAGCTATATATACTGGATGATTGTATAGTCGCATCGAGGAAAGGCTTTGGGCACAGTTTAGCAAAATCGTCTTGAAGTGGTAATGAGGCGAAAAAAACATTATATTTTTTTATATAAACGGACTGTAAGAAAAAGGAAACACGTGAGCTGGTAGTAAATTCCAGGCCTTAATGGTGCAAAGAAAAGAATTCTAATTATATAGATTAACAGAAATCATATTATTCACATTGCATCTACTTTATGCTAACATTAGCCTCCAGTAAAATAAAATTACTCCTAACCTTATTAATAGTTCAAGCTACTCCTAATATACCAATATACAATATGTTACATAATATTACAAAATTATAAATCGAGACTATTCAAGACCTAACTTTCATGGAATTGTACAGATCGTGTGCATAATGGAATAGTTGATAATAATTCAGTGATAACTGACTTTATATTGATAAAATATTACTATACTTGATATTCATCTAAAATCAGAATTTTTGTTTGATAATATTTGAAAGGTATTTCTGTATTAAGTTAATTGATTGATTGATTGATTGATTAATTGATTGCTGTACCGGTAATAATTTATATTTTTAATTCCATTTATATTTTTATATGGAAATAACATCTATTCCTTGTATATCAAAATTACATCATGTGTTATGATATATTACTGTGTAGGTACGATTTGTATGAAATATATACCTATATGTTATTTTTAAGCTATCGTGGTGTGAATTTATAATTATACAACGGTTCGGAACTTTTCGCGATAAAATCATGAAACTTACTATTCTGCCGACGTTTAGGATGCGTTGCAGCATAAATGGTCACGACTTGACTCTAGTAAGTTTCATGATTGAATTGCGAAAAGTCTATAACTCTCACAAAGAGCTTAACAACAAATCAACTTTCGACCTCAAGGTCATTGACATTGTCTTAATTTTTTTTTATACCACTTAATTGGCAGACAAGCACATGGAAAGTGGTTACCGTGGCCTATGGACGTTTGTAACACCAGAGGAATCACAGTCGCGCTGCCAACCCTGTAAGTACAGAGTTTCTGTGCCGTCAGTAGAAGACAAAGCAGGACAAGCGTTTAGTCTTCCCACAGACAGCACAAATTCTCCGGTGAGCTGTTACGTGTATTATCACGTTAACCTAAGACGTTGATCACGAATGTAAAAAAACTTTATACTATGCCATGTCAATAAGGTCGAAAATTGCTTCGTATTAAAGAACTTAGCTGGTTTATATCCCGAGCTTCCTTAACTAGTCTGTGTTATCAAGCAAATGGCTGTATCAGACCAATTTTTCGGATATTATGTGAAAACTGAACATGGTGTCGGCTATCGGATAACGGTTTTAGTCATCCGACACATATATCGGACCGCATAATGTGAAAACGGCTTTAGGGTCAAGGTCTATGTCAATTACCAAATACCTACTAAACACTAAACAGATAATGACTATACTATCATTGTTCAGGAGGTGTATAAAATAAACAGTCATTCATAATTTTTACTGATGTTAATAATCATTCATCATTTTTACTGATGAAGTTCCAAATATCCCGGATTATTTTATTATTTAATACAAGTCCTGCTAAAAACAAACGTACTGTCAGTGAATTGGTTGGTTCTCTAGGTGTTTCTATGTTCACAATTTTATTATTCCTAAGTCTTTCTTTTTTCAAATTTTAATCAATATTATTATGTATATGTAAAACTGTCCAGTGTCTATTTGTTATTAAATATGTGTACTTTTAAATGGTTTTTAGTCTTTTAAGTAGTAATGTCACATAGATTTAATGCTATTTATACAATTGAATTACTCAGAAATATTATATTATGCTTCTTATCGTTTTTTTAACCACATTCTAGACGCCTGGTGACGTCTCAACTGCAGCCAATTTACGCTCGTCGTGTATTCCCATGCTTCGATGAGCCTTCTTTCAAAGCTGTGTTTAGGACCACTATCTATGCACCTGCAGATTATACTGTTGTCAGATCCAACATGCCACGTAGACAGACTTCAATCAAGTAAGCCGTTTCATTTACTAAGTATTTTATATTGTCTGAAGTTTATGCGAATATTATTCATTAAAAATTAATATCTTTTCTTTGTATTTTTCTTACAGAGACGAAGTTATTGGCTGGATCAAACACGAGTTCGAGGACACCCCGCCGATGCCTACTCACCTCAACGGATACCTAGTTTCAAATTTTGGTTATATTGGCAATACGACCTTAGAAAACAATGAGAGCCAAAACTTTCGTGCTGCCGTCAATATCTATTCGAAAGTAGATTCGCAAGCCGGTGCTGCTCTTGCCCTTGATTTTGGTCTAAGAAGCGCAGTTAGTTTAGAAAATTACATTAATGTTCATTATAGTTTACCAAAATTGGATAAAGTTGCTGTGCCTAATTTACCTGTTGGAACTGCGGCCAATTGGGGACTGTCTACTTACAGGTATGTATACTGACTTATATATCTATGTCTATACTAATATTTTAAAGAAGAAAGATTTGTATTTTTGTATGAATTGAATAAACTCAATAACTACGAGACCGAATTCACAATTAGAAAGCTACATTATCAGTGACCAACATGTGCTAAATTATATTTAAAAAAAAATTAAGAATCCTTTCTAAAACTCTAATAACCTAAGGTGTAAAAAATGACCTTCAAAAGTCTTTAAAAGCTATTATTGATAAGACAAAATATGTATAGTAAGAAAAAAAATGTGTGGCTTAAAAAGGTCTAGAATAAAATCCGCAATCGCATATGTCTATCTCTTAAGAATAATTCTTAAATAAATTTATCTTATACAAATTACAAAAAAAATAATGTCTTTTCTGAAGCTATTTTTAACAACACACCTATAAGTCATTATCCAATTAAACACGTTAGATACGTTGTGCATTTGAAGTAGATTATAATTGTTTTTCAAACTATATAATTACAATGAATATTTGATATTATTATCGTAAAATTTAAATTATTATTGTAAAACGTAATAGAAATAAATAATTAATTGATTGCATGAGTGACATATTTCACATTACTATTGTAAATCTTAAATATTATTATTATAAAATTTAATATTTCTACACCAGGGTATGGTAGAATATGTTTGAACAAGTGAAATAACATAAAGACCTCAATGTACCATATTCTTAGAAATAAATTATTATTATTATTATTATTATTATTATTATTATTATTATTATTATTAATGAACAGTTTGAAAGATATCGCAATATACTAATACTATTCAAAATGAAAATAAATGAATTTGACTTTGACTTTGATCATTTGGACTACGGGCAAATCAAATTATCAGTAGCCTTAACAGTTAGACCATTAGCAATTCAAATTATCCGTGGTCCTATCAATTGAATCATGGGTAATTTAAATTGTCCGTAGACCCATTGATAGTATTAATAGCAACATAGTTTACTTGTGATTCGATTAAATTCGGAAAAAAAATGTTTAAAAGGCAAACTCAAACTCATTTCTTGCGACATACAAAGTCAAAATGCTACTCCTCTCATTCACCAATTTATTACACCTGGCTTTTGAAATATAAAGATAAGTTGTCAGATGGCAGTCACTTCACAGAAAATATCGAAGTTCCGTCACATCTTAGTTATTCTAGAAAGCCGACTCCAAACGAATTGGGAAAAGGCTCAGATAAGGATTGTTAAACCTAATCCTTGTTTCATCTACAGTATAATTATTTGTCAAAACTAATTTCTTCCCTAACGTTAATACAGACCTTGTGATGTTCATTGTTTTCTCAACAGGGAAGTGAATATTCTAGCCAGTGATGGAGTAACTACGGCGGCAATGAGACAAAACATAGCCAAGACTATTTCTCATGCAAATATTAATTTATGGATCGGCAATGCGGTCACACCTGCATCTTGGACCTACCTCTGGCTGACCGAAGGTTTTGCTAACTTCTTTGAGTACTTTGGAACTGATCTAGTGAGTTATGTTTCATTATTGTTAGCTTTTTTACGTGCAAAAATCCTCTCAGATACCCCGCCGAAAACCAGCAGGGGTCTTCATGGCAGACTCAAGCCGACCAAAACTGCAGGACGCCTCGAGCCATCAGTTGCTGGGAGTGAGGTAGCTTTGAGGATACTGACTGACCTAGGGCCCGCTACCATTGCTACCAATCCCTTTCTCGCAACTCCGCACTTGGACACGCGAGAGATCCGCGGAACTACAGAACCAAACATGGACACAAACCACCGACTACAGGCAGTCAAAAGTGGTTATGCCATCGGTAAATAAACGACTCACGAAACGTCTCCTAAAACTAGACAGAACAAGTCTAAGAACAATAATGGGGACTATAATAGGCCACTGCCCCCTCCACAAGCACTTATACATCATTGGTGTCACGGACAGTCCCCTTTGCAGGGGATGTTTTGCTGCCGAGGAAACGGCCGCCCACTTAATGTTGGAATACGAGGCAGTAGCCTATGAAAGATCACAAATCCTCGGTACAGTGAGGTCGTTTCGCGAAGCCTGTGAAGCCCCCAGTAAGCTTCTGCGCTTCTGGGCGGAGCTAGGCTGGCTACTCTAGCCAGTACTCTGCACGCACAATGGCCCAAAAGGGAGGCTAAGTACGGACAAGGGAGTCCCTTTCCATTCCATTCCTGATCCAGGGCCATTGAATACCCCTCGGGTGTGGGACTACGGCGACCTTATCTTACCCCA
The DNA here is from genome assembly GCA_963662185.1 of Eilema griseolum. Lineage (NCBI taxonomy): Eukaryota > Metazoa > Arthropoda > Insecta > Lepidoptera > Erebidae > Eilema > Eilema griseolum. The sequence continues at coordinate 24,936,396 of OY759238.1, forward strand.
GAAAAGTGGGGGAGGGGGCATCACGCCGCCGTCTAGACCTGCTTCTGCTAGGGTAATAAGCGGCTTCCCTTGTCACCCACGCTCATATGCTCATGGTAGACGGACACCCGACTCGCCTTCGCTTATCATTGTTAGCTACTCAATTTGTTGTCATTACTATATACAAACATATAACCTTGCCTTTATCTCTAAAGGGTTAGGCAGAGGTGAAGTAACACCCACATTTCACCAATAATTGTATTCGGTCCCACGTAACCTATTGCGCCTATTGCCGTATTCCGGGCACTATTGTTGACTCAAGCCGTGCATCTGAGGCTGAGTCTGGGCTGTATATATCTGTCTGATGTTAAACAGCCCTATCCCTTAGTCGCCTTGTACGACACCACTTGGGAAGAGATGAGGTAGCCCTAATTCTACTCTGCCGGGCACCACGCAGTATACTAATATTAATAGATTATAATATTACTATAGTATTTTATTAATAGATTATAATAGTATAAATAGATAATAAATAACATTAGAATAAATGTAAAGAACGTATATGTTTTTATAAACTACTAGCTGACCCGCCCGGCTTCACTTGTGACATATTTTGAAATCTCGTTCCACCACTTTGCACCAGTAATTTTTTAATGTACACACACACACACACACACGCACAAACTCTGCAGCTTTATTATAGTATAAATTTCCATCACTCACATTTTTTTGTACAGAATATTGGAACCGAAATTAGTAATATTCCTTCTGACCTCTTCAGATAAATCAAATTACTTGTGATAGGAGTGTTCACGTCTGTAGTGTAATGGCCAGGACTCGAAACCGAGACCTTTTGATCGTAAAGCCGATCCCTTAACCACTTAGTTACCGATGCTTATTCTTCAGGTTCAACCAGGATGGCAAATAAATGACCAATTCGTTCTCCAAATGCAAGATGTTTTCCAATATGATGCAATAGACCTCGTCAGGCCCGTGACAAGTCTAGTCTACACACCTGACCAGATCTTCGGAAATTTCAACCCAATTTCTTTTCAAAAGGGTAAAAAATAGATAATACTTTATTCTACACCAAAACATTTCCAGCAGAGACAAATAGGTAGCATATACAGTTTAATGTACGATGGGCGGGTTTTTTTATACCACTTAGGTGGCAGACAAGCACACGACCCACCTGATGGAAAGTGTTTACCGTGGCCTATGGACGTGTGTAACACCAGAGAAGCCACACTCGCACTGGCGACCCTGTAAGCACAGAGTCTCTGTGCCGTCAGTGTAGAGAACAAAGCAGGACAAGCCTTTAGTCATCCCACTGACAGCACAAATTCTCCAGTGAGCTCTGGCTACCCTACTCACCGCTTCACCGATTTCTTCCAGGCAACCTTAAGATAGACAACAAAATCATCACTCTATAGTTAAGTCTTACTAAAGACTACTTGAAACGAGAATGCTCAAGACGGGATTTAAACTCGTGACCAGCCTCTTATAAGGAGAATACTCTAACTAACTAAGCTACATGCAAATGTTTTGAGCATTCGAAATTCTCTTATATGCTGTTCTTTTTCATCCTACCGTTAAACCCAGTAGCATCCGAAGGTTTCACTCGGAGTCTGGGCTTCACTTTTTCCAGTCTAACTGCAGATTTGGCTAAACTTCGATATTTTCCCTGAAGCGACAGCAGCTATCTGATATCCTCAACCCATTGACGATATCGATGCATTTCAGTTAGACTAATTGTTGAAGTTTAAGGGCTCCATCTACTGGTAACGACTGCTAAAGATGTTTTTTTATACAACTTAGGTGGCAGACAAGCACACGGTGCACCTGATGGAAAGTGGTTACCATGACCTATGAACGTGTGTAACACCAGTGGAGTCACATCCGTGCTGCCGACCCTGTAAGAACAGGGAATATGTGCCGTCAGTGTAGAGGACACAGCAGGACAAGCCTTTGGCCATCCCACTGACAGCACAAAAACTCTCCAGTGAGCTCTGGCTACCCTACTCACCGCCGGGAACACAACACGAAGTTATTATAACTGCGGTATTCTGTAGGGCGGAGGTACTTCCCCAGTCGGACTGCTCAATTGGGCGGAAATACCGCCGTGTCCTACCTCCTTATATGGCAACCGGGACGGACGGCTTAGCGTGCTCTCCGAGGCACGACCAGACCAATGCAAATACACATTATATTCATGCATATGAACATTTGTACTGAGCAGGGATTAAACACGCATCTCCTGCGTAGCGGCCGCATTCACCACCGCCACACCACAGAAGCTGCTCTCAAATTTTCCTATTATATACCAACTCTGATCTATAAATAAATATTTTTCTTTTGTTAACAGCTGGATCTCTGATTCGCATGTTATATCACATACTCACACCTCCGGTCTTCAAGCAGGGACTCCATAATTATATAAATGTCATGTAAGTTGAATTTTATTTGCAGGAAATTCATAATCAGAGTACCATCACAAACAGTATACTATAGAAACGCAGCTAGCTTAGTGGTGAAGGAGTTGGCCTTGCGCTCGAGAAGTCCCGTTTTCGAATTCTAGCCATTACAATTTATTGTATGGAAACTGTTGAACGCGCCAAAAAGTGTTTATTTAAAAATAGTAGTCGAATTGAGAACCGCCTCCTTTTTTGAAGTCGGTTAAAAACGAATCCGCAGAGTAAAATTTGAACCACCCCATCTCTTCCCATGCGGTGTCGTACAAGGCAACTAATGGATAGGGCTGTTTAACATCAGACAGATAAATACAGCCCATACTCCACCACAGATGCATGGCTCGGCGAAAACGGCAATAGCCTCATCCCCTATTACGTGGGACCGAATTCAATTATTGGTGAAATGTGGGTGTTAATTCACCTCTACCTAACCCTCCGGGAACAAAGGCGTGGTTATTTGTATGAATGTATGTATGTTAAAATCGAATTTATTCTTTCAGGTCTACCGTCAGTGAACCTGCAATTCCAGCTAATCTATATTTGGAAATGGAGAGAGGCCTAAATTAGTCCAACCACAGTATTGGGCACCCTGTAGCATCTATTATCGAATCGTGGATTCAACAGGGCGGGTTTCCTGTAGTCTCAGTTCGGAGGACAGCGATAAATGAATTTGTAATTAACTCGGTATGACTATTTTTAATTCCAAAATTCTATTCTAATGGTCAATTTTGCAGTATGTCACGGTTAAAACTCAGGTTTTATTCTACCTCATACTCCCAAATGGTATTTTTGTAATATCATTTTCAAGAAAGAATATTGAAATCATGAATAGGTAATCACGTAAATCATGAATTAACGAAGCGACTAATCGACGCTTCCCGTGACCATAAGGGTGGCCTTTACCTCGCTCCAAGAATTGGCATCGCCATTCAGCGTGGTAATGCCGCCAGCCTCTTGGGCACGGTACCAGTAGAGATCGATGGGGAGGAATTTTTCGATGCCTAAAATTACAGTCTCTCTCTTTTTCTCTATCCCATTTTTGTAGATATTGTATAGTTAGCATAGTTTTATACTTATTTGTAAGTAATTGTATATTATAATAGCATATTTTATTTAATGTAATCATATTATGTATCTTATAAATAAATTAAAGTTAAAAGTAAATGTTAAAAAAAAAAAAATAGGTTAAATTATTCACAACCGCGGTAGCCTAGTGGTATGGGAAATGGACTGCTGACATGAGGTCTTGGGTTCGATCCCAGTTTTTATCATGGCACACACCAATGACTTTTCGATGCATTTCGAAGTTATGTGTGTATTTATCGCAGGTTTATAAGGACCTAAACATAAACTAGCGAAATGTGGGTGCTAGCACCTCTGTCTACCCCTTCGGGGATATAGGCGTGAGTTTATGTTATGAGTTTATGTTATATATTTATCACGATAATTGGCGTTCTATTAATAAAATTGAAATCGTAATTGCTTTTGACATATAATTTTATTTTGACAGCCAAATGAATCGAAATCTAATATGTATAAATTAACACTACTGGCTTTCTGGCATATACGTTAGACCGTTAGGTGTGAGTATAATGTATGTTGTACCAAGAGACGTACCAAGAGAGTACGCCATAGTCTCGTACGTTAATCAGAAGGTGCAATGGCTTCCAGGTGAAGTTAACTAATCCCGAAGGTCTCGAGGAGGCTCCATACAATTTTTTTATATTATTAATGCAATAAAATCAATTTCCTTTAATTTTACGCAAATAATTATAATTATTATTTTAACTTGTGGATGGAAAACAGAAACACGCAAACTAACTACAGCTGTCTGTTAATACTGTTGATGGTACTTGATGGATCCTGTTACACATAATGAATAAGACACTTTGTACTTTTCTGATGTATTTTATTGACAAACCTTTGACATTTTCGTGAATCAAAACCGGTCCGGTGAAAAATAAAATACAGTGGAAAAGTACAAAGTGTCTTATTCTATAACTACAGCTGTATTGAAAGTAATGAGAACCAAGATCTTTAATCTAAACTGTCTTTCCATAGGGACGTTACCTCACCTCTAGAGCTACAAACATGGCTAGCAGGTGGTACATTCCTATTACTTGGACAACTGCCCCAAACCCTGACTTCTCAGACACCAGAACTAAGCTTTGGCTGACACTTGAAACTGACACTCTGTCATTCAACATAGATGGATTTTCCGAAAATGATTGGTTCATCTTTAATGTACAGCAGACAGGTAAGGGCTTATAGAACGTTAAATAATTGATGTGTATTATTACATTATTTATATATAAAATTATAATAAATTATTTATAGATAATCTATATAAATAAAAATTTATATTACTACGCGTAAAACTTGTGAACGGATGGAGTTGGGAAAATTTTAATGGGTTCTGTACCTCAAAAGGAAGAAGACGAAACCCTTATAAGATCACTTCGTTATCCATCTGACTGTCTGTCGAGACCATATCCCCGGGAAAACTGTAATAAGGCATTTATATTGCAGAAAAGGGCTATAAGAACAATAGTCCGTATTCCACAGTGGGAATCTTGCAGGGAGCATTTTAAAAATGGTTTTAAGTGATTTTGCAAAACACATAAGGGATTATGAAACGGAAGATGAAAGAGTAACACGTGAAAGCACTCGAAGGAACCATTTCAAGGCTACATTGAATCCGAGAATTAACGTCGTGATACATAGTGCGAAACATCAAGCAATAAAACTATTTAATAGTCTGCCTAATGACTTAAAGCTTGATGTCTATAAAACCTATTCCTTTAAGAAAAAGTTAAAGTCCTTGCTGTTGGAAAAGTGTTACTACACAGTGGAAGAATTTGTGAATGATGACTAAAATGTTTTTGTGATTTAGTCACGTTGTACACTAAAACGTTGTTGTTGACAGTAAAGTTGTAGTTAATTGTACCTAAAATTTTATTTTTATTTTATTTCATTTTGACGTTATAGTGTATTTTCATTGATTGTATGTATTTATTAGTTAAAATTGACATTACAATACAAGCTATGTTTGTTTAGAAAAAAAAAAAAAAAAAAAAATATGTGGACGGATCAAGATGAAATTTATATCGAATACTCAAGTTTGCAACCTCTTACAGCTGTGAAAAAATCAAAACTTCTATGTCAATACAATAAAAAGATATTGACGTTTATGTAACAAAAAAAAAGTCCCTCAATTCAATTTTGTACGGAATCCTCAGTGCGCGAGTTCAACTCGCATTTAGCCGGCTTTTATCGTATGTTCCTTCAAGCACATGGAAAGTTTTAATACAAAAAATATTAATTGAAGGAAAACATTTCCATGTGTCGCGGGAAAGGAAATAGAATTTCTTCATTCCTTTATTCATTCATTCTATTCTGCAACTCTACATAAATTCGAAATACATTCATTATTATATTTTTCAACTCGACTAATGAATTGCCATTTGTCTCGGGGGGCTGAACTCCACGTGGGTGAAGCCGCAAGCATTAGCTAGTGTATAATAAAATGGGTTTGTTATTTTTTTACACAATTTAAATGGCCGACAAGCACGCGACCTATAAACGTGTGCAACACCAGAGGAGTTACACTTGTGCTACCGACCCTATAAGAACAGAGAGTTTCTGTGCTGTCAGTGCAGAAAACACAATCAGGACGAGCCTTTAGTCTTGCCACTGATAGTACAACAACTCTCCAGTGAGCTCCAGCTACCCTACTCACCGATACAAACACGATATTTCAAACAATTTTACTATCTCTTCAGGTTATTATAGAGTCAACTACGATGAAGGAAACTGGAAATCCCTTATAAATGTACTTTCAACCCGTCATTCGGTCATACATAAGGTCAATAGAGCTAGCCTTCTGGATGATGCTTTCAACCTAGCCAGAAGCGGGCGTTTGGTGAGTACTAACAGTATCTACATATCAATTAAAATTATATAATGATTTCAATCCCACAAACATTCATATTTATAATAGTAGAAGTAATTAGTAGGAAATGGATGACAGAAGGCGAAAAAAATATTCTACAACGGTCTACACAGATCTATCTAAACTCGTGTTACCATAGATAGACAGACAGATAGATAGATATATAGATTTTTTTATCTAGTTCACGCCAACTTGACCTTACCTCACCTGATGGTAAGCTAAAGGCAAAGTCTCAGGAAAGAGGGTCACCATTACAGACACTAAGTAATGTTACAATGGTGGTGTATGGTGTGGTGAAAAAATCATCAAAATATCATTTAAAGTATTTTTAATATTGCAGCACTACAATGTCACCTTAGACCTCTCGCGTTACCTGATCAACGAAACGGATTACGTACCATGGGGCGCTGTTAGCCCTTCTTTAAGTTATCTTGACACGATGCTTCATGGATCCCAAGCATACACTTATTTCCAGGTAAACTTTATAATTACGTTCCTGGCGGTCTTTCAACCACTCTACACAAGTGGCAATTCATTGACTGGCGTATTGTAGAAAAAAAAATGATGAATGTATGAGATTTGACGTTTATGACAGTCAGTCACAATATACTTCAAACTCATACATTTGTTATTCTATTAAAAATGTCATATGCCATTTGTCATTACATACCCCTGGGGCATATATGAAAAGACGTAGCAATTATTCGCTTAGAACAGGCCCTATATTCTGCTATTTTGTAAAGTAGTAAAATCACTCACATTTCATTGACAGTGTAAAAATGATATTTAATTTTAAACCTTTATGAGTCATACAGTGGTTTTGCTATAACATCAAATATCAGAATTGAGGCCTAGTTTAAGATAATATGATAAGAACCTATGACCATGGTAAGTGCAAGTAAAAATTTAACCTTTAATTGATTTCGAGGGTGGACCTCGCTTTAAGCTGGGAATACACATGCCCGTAGCTTGCACAGTTAGTGCCAGTTAGCGTACCTATACATATGGCTGTAACTGGCATACATGTAGCTAGCACAATATTTGATTAACTTGCATACCCATTGTAGAAGGGGACGCGGGGGATTGCAAAGCAGGCACGTGTGAACAGACGTGACAGCTACGGGCATGCCAGTAGCTTTTTATCTAACTTTTTATTTAGCTTTTTATTTACCACTTTTTACCTCTCATTAATTTAGCTAAACATTCAATTGCTAGTAACTACACGATTTTGTTTAATTTACTTCGATCGTTATCCATTTTTTGCGCGCAACAATAGGTACGAGTTCTCTCACGAACTGTCCTGTGTATACGCGATGGTTATACTGATATGCAAGGGCACAACTTGCATGCCAGTATGACTTGTAAATGTATCCGCAGTGTGCTAGTTACTCGTACATGCCAGCTACTTTCCAGATTTACAAGTATGTGCATCCTCGCCTTTAGAGCAAGTGAGGTTTCCTCCTGTAAGTCTTTAATTTCACCAAATTAGTTGTGGTCGCCTTTCAAGTTTAAACACGAAGCGGCTGTATCGATATTTTTCGTGAAGCGACTGCCAAATGACCTCCACAACTAGTTGGAGATATCGAAGTTCTTTAGTTAGACTAGTTTTTGAACTTTTTAGGGCTTCAACTACCCGTAACGACTAGTATTGTTGTTTGGCAACCAGGATCGAAGACTTAAGGTTCTACATTGAAACTATATACTCAAGTCTGTAGTGCCTTAAAACTGAATATATTGCAGTTTATGTAGCATGAGTTCTTCCTCCGTTTAAATTTTGTATGGAACCCATAATTTGCGAGCTTCTCACACTTTATCATTGATTTTTGTTTTAGTATTACATCGGTAACATAACTGAGCCATTGTACAAACAGCTCGATTTTACCGCGTCCTCGGATGAAGAGTATTTAACACCTTTTTTGAGGAATACTATTTTGGACCTCAGCTGTCAAGTTGGCAACACTAACTGCACTGACATGGCCAGAACACTGATGCGGAATTTCCGTACGGATCCTGGTAAGATGTAAACTCTAAAAATGCACATGAATGTTCAGCTCGAAACCATCAGATACCTCTGATGCACATCTGATCTATTTCTATGAAAAGAAAAATCACTTAATGGATATAAGGAGATTATGTATATTTCTTTTTCCCAGTATACGTATTTCCTATATATATCGTGGTAGCCTAGTGGTATGGGTAATGGACTGCTGAGACAAGGCCTCGGGTTCGTTCCCAGGTTTAACCTTTTCGAAGTTATGTGTGTATTTATCGCAGGTTTATAAGTGCTCGGTTAATGGTAATAGGCTCGCCACCTATTACATTGGGACCTAAACATAAACGGGTGAAATGTGGGTGCTAGCATCTCTGCCTACCCCTTCGGGGATATTGGCGTGAGTTTATGTTATGATGTTATGTATTTCCTCCTTCCTACAGTCTCGGGTCCTTTGAGCTTAAAGCATCTGATGAGGCCGTCAAGCCATGAGCCACCATTGTAACACTTTTCCTGTTTGTAATCGTGATTCTCGTTACTAAATAATTATGCTTGTTATCAAATAGATGTGACGTCATATTGACGTATATTTAAAAAAAGCATAAGTAAATATTCTATTTTACGTGTGCAATTGGGACATTAATCACAATTCTCCAAGAAGTTCTTATCCTACTCTATTAATATACTAATATGACTCATAAAACATTGACAACAGAAGGTCAACGTATACATACTGATATCCAGTTCCTAGTCTACTGTACTGTGCTCCGAGGAGGAGACCCTGATGCCTTTTTCTTCCTCTGGAACCAATACCTAGCATCGACCGACGCCAGTGAGCAGGCCGTACTACTTAATGCATTTGGATGCACTACAAATACCATCTGGATAAGTTTGTAAGTTTTTTTAAATCACTTGGTTGGCAGACAAGCACACAGACCACCTGACGGAAAGTGGTTACCGTAGCTTATGGACGTGTGCAACACCAAGGGAGTTATACTCGCGCTGCCAACTCTGTAAGCACAAGAGTTGCTGTGCCGTCAGTGTAAAAGACATTTCATTCCATTCTCTTCGTGAACAAAAGGATAAGAATTATAAAAAAAAATGATTGTTTTAAGTATTTTCAATGAAAAAACATTACTATAGGTAGATATAAAAGATCTAATAACATAGCGTTTTGTTGTTCAATAGCTACCTGAGCCAGTCTATTCTACGAATCCCAGACGTGAGAGAACAAGACAGGCATAACGTTATAATATCGGTCATCAATTCGAGCCCAGCTAACGCGGAAGTGGCTTTAGATTACATGATCAGAAACTTCTATTCCATCAAGTTAAGGTAATATAAATCATGACAATTTTTTCAAATGTTTTTTTTTTAATTTATACATTTTATGAAATCACACAACTTTATACTTTATTTTTTTATTTGTCTTTTTTTAATTTGTAGTTTTTCAATGTTCCTTTTTTTTTCAGAGTTCAACCTGTAACTGGCACCATCGAAATCTTCAATGCTCTTGCTAAAAAGCTTACAACCCAAGCTCAGTTGAACAAAGTAAGACTAAAATAATATTAACTCTTTTAGTTTAATTTAGTTTATATATTTGTAAATTGAATTTATTAGTGATTTGTGCACCAGTGATCTGAATTCCGACATTATTTTATAGATTGATGAACTTTGGTCGCGCCATATTTCAATGCTCGGTGTTGGTGATAGGGCTGCAATTGCCGTCATAAGAGACAATATAGAGAGTTCAATTGCCTGGAGGAATCAAAATTCGGCCATAGTCGAAGCCTGGCTTGAGGAAAACTACGGTTATAAATCAGGAGCTTATTATACTCGTACATCCAGTTTAGTTTTACTAATTTCCATATTCGTTACAATTTTGCATCTGTAAATATGGAACTAACAAAACGCAGATTAGCTTTCCTACATTTAAAATCAAGTGTCTATACCTATATATTCTCATAACTGACATTATAACAATTGTATCAAAAGTAAAAAAGTAGATCAATTAATTTGCAATCTACTGCTAGTAGTCCTAGAACAGCTGATTTTTTTTTCTGTTCCGTTTGTCGTAACGTTCTGAGTCGTTGTACTTTTACTTCCTTCCTTCCTTTGTCGACTTAAAATTTTATCTGTCTTGTTAACTCTTATTATTCATTCGGAGCTTCTGAATAAATGCATTATAAAGTTTAAGACTGCACGGCTCAGATGTTTGCCTGTACTATAAAGAGAAAATGAGTTACTGTGATTTCAGAGTTTGGAGTTAAATAACTATGACTTGTGGTCTCGCAAGTTTGTATAGAATATTTACGTACAACAACTAATTGAATATAATCCGTCCTGTTTTGAAAGTACCTACAGCTGCAGTAAACATAAACACCTAACCCACCTTGTAGTATATTTGCATTTTAACCTAACTTGAAATATATCAAGTGAGGTTAAGAGCGTACAAATAGTTATCAATAAAACCTAAGACTACTAGCAAAATTTACATTTAGGGTACTGCAAGGTATCATACTAGGGCCCCTTTTATTTAATATTTTATTTTTATATACAAACAAGTATAATTATTATTTAATGCTTAGTGATGTTATTATTAAAATGTGAATAAAAATGTAAATAATATTATTATGAAGATAATAAGATCAAGTTATATTTTTATGAATAATATTTTTGAGGCTATTTAATATGTATTATTGCTTCTCATTACTTAGTTATAGTTATTAAGTAAATAAATATTGTTATTCATTTAGATGTAATGAGAGTGAATGAAGCGAGAGTAATATGTCAGGATCGTAGCAAATGGAGATCCGTGATCTCTGCCTACCCCTATGGGAGACAGGCGTGATTTTATGTATGTATGTATGTATTTAGATTGAAAACAGCGAGTGCTCAAGTCGGGGTTTAAACCCGCTACCAGACCCATTTAAACCCTTCTAAAGCAATACTGTCTTAAAATAACATTAAATATTACTATCGTTTGAATTCTCCTTTTATTTTTTATTTTTTCTAGAACATAATTATCATATTGGTGCTTGTAAAATAGTAAAGAATAAATTATTAGTTACTTTATATTGTTTTGTTTCATTGATATTTATTCCCATTGTTTGATTTCTTGACTTCTATGAGATCGATTATCTCACAAATTTGCCTATATAATCTCACAAAGCCCCTAAAGAAACTTTTAGCGTATTTGTGCTATAATCAGTCTTTTCCTTCTTTGTCTTAGCTGTTATTCCATTTTATTTGGTGTCAGTTTTCCTATACTGCTGCGCCACACCGTGCGGTTGCGGGTCAACTCTTCATTTGTATTTGTACACGTCAAATCCTTCTTTATGGTTTCTAAACAAGTCCATGGCCTCATTTTTCCTCTTTCTCATTCACCATTCTCCTTGTCATTTGGTCATCATCTTGCCTCACCATCTGATCTCACCGCAAATGTATTTCGCAGAGCTTGTTCTGTATCGAGCAACTTTGAAAGAACCACTAACATAATAATTTTAGATGTTATCTTTTTAGTCACTCTACCCGACGCAGCATTTTCATCATGGAATGGATATGGTACAAAGCAATTTAGGGATAGGGCTGTTTAACATCAGACAGATATATACAGCCCAGACTCAGCCTCAGATATATAGCTTGAATCAACAGTAGTGCCCGGAAGACGGCCGTAGGCTCACAACCTATTACGTGGGACCGAATTCAATGATGTTAATTCCCCTCTGCCTAACCCTCCGGGGATAAACCATATGTATGTATGTAAGTACTTTATTAGCATTTTATCAGCCTTTTATTGAATACTAAATGTACTTCAAATATAATACCAATACAAACATGTGCTCACGCGTATTTCCCTTCAGGGTAGGCAGAGATCATTTGCTTCTATCCTTACACACTTCGTGAGCTTCCTTTATTGTCATTAAACATTTCATACAGGCCATCTTCTAGTGCTTCTAACCTGGACCTCGATTCTGCTTCAACTTTCATACCATAGATACTTCAAAAATTGACTCAATGTCAGACTTAGACTTTATCAATATAGATTTTAAGTTCAATATTTAATGAAAAAGAGTAAATTATTATTTTTTGTGCTCTCTACAAGACTTTACGCCTATGTTTAATAACATAGGCGTAAAGTCTAAAAGCAATTGGCCTTTTTTGTTTTGTCTGTTGGTTGGAGAAGAATAAGGGTTCTGCCCTTTTTACAAATATCACGGATGACAACATTTTGTTATACGGAAGTTGCTCTTGTTTACATAAGATTATTATTTCCGATGTTGTAGATTGATAAATATGAGTGTTATCTATTCTTTAACCAGTTAAATACATTACAGAATAGATATGTGTGTGAGATATGAATAAAATCAGTAAATAACATTGAAAGTAATATATACTAAGTAAAATTTATTTAGTTGTTTATCTAGTGTCTTAAAGTTCATTTCATTTAACGATTTTTTACATTCTTTTATTTAACTTTACTTGTGCCGATGTTTGTCATCAAATCTTGCAAATTAAATTTAAATCACTTCTTCGCTAACCGATTGAGCTGAAATTTTGCATACATGTGTGAATCGCGTGACAATGCAATATTATGATGACATGGTGTGTGTCGCGTGGTTCCCGGTAGAGTAAAATTTGGGACACCCCATCTCTTCCCATGCAGTGTCGTACAATGCGACTTAGCGATATGGCTGTTTAACATCAGACATATATATACAGCCCATACCTCGGCCACAGCAATAGTGCCCCGAATACGGGGGTGCGGGTTGGGTAACCTCCACGTTGGCTTACCTGTTTCTTTTCCCTCTGGACCGCGGTCCTGGGGAACGGAAGCGGGGAGGCTGGTGCACCCTGGACGACGGTTAGTAGACTCTGACTCCAAGGAGAAGGAGCTCTGCTAGCCGTCGACCAATAACCCGACAAGCCCTTTTTAGGGCTAGCTGACCCTGAGGGGGTCGTGGTATGGCGGACCTGCAAGGCCCGCGGGAAGGGATTCGTAGAATCCCTTCCATCCCAAACAGCCCTTTTTAGGGCTAGCCTGTCGCTCCCGGTATCCCTCTGCTTTCAGAGGGGACATGGGGGCGACACAAGGATCCATGGGATCCAGGGACGGGCCGGCCTACTGCTCGCGCAGAGGCTGGCAGGCATTCGTGCCACCGTCGGTGCTGGGAGAGTTGGCTGCTCTCCCGCGTCGCGTAACCTCCAGGATATCGACAACGACCTGAGTGCTAGCCACACTTGGGAAGCCGATATTCTGAAGGCCGCGGGGCTTGCCTTAATTGGCCGGCCCGCGACAAGGAAAAGTCTGAAAAACCCGACAGCGAAGTCGCTTAAAACCTACGGATACCAGGGGACCTCCGTAGTATGTACCCCGCTTCCCGGAATGGCCGTCACCCGGGGAGTGTAATTTTATCGGTTCTACTCGTGGGATTTACATGGAAAATTTATTATTAACCTTAAAACCCAAACCAAGCAGAACAGTCTGCGCGGAGGTCGCGCAGCACCACGACGCGGAGGTCACGTCCCAAGCCACGGTGTCGGAGGAATTCGACACCGCCACGGAGAAGAGTAGGGCGAACAGCCCGGTGGGCCTACAGACCCGGAAATCTGTACGGCGGAAGAGGAGATTCAGGAAGAAGTCTCTTCCTCCTCCTTCACCTCCACCACAGAAGACGGAGTCGGACTTGGAGCTCACCTTGACCGACTCCTCTTCCACTAGCAGCAGTCAAGACGGTGACGTAACGCTGCATCCACCACCGCCGAAGCAGCTAGCGGTCAGCCGCACGCAGCTGCAGCGGGGTGATAGCCTCAGGGCCCCGGAGGATGTGGAGGCGCCGCCGAGTTCCTCCACCTCGGCGGCGTCCTTACCCTTACCTCGCGCCGACATAATGTCGAAGGAGGTAATAGAAGCCCTAGAAGGTTGGGCCGGGGCCCGCACCGATTCTCCAACGCCGGAGGAGCACCGGGTCACGCAGGCGACGACGCGGCTTGTCGAGCTCTTTGACCTCCTGAGGGCGGAGCTAGCCAAACTGCGGATCGACAGGGCTCATTTAGGCAGGAGGCATGTGGAGCTCCTGGAGAACAATGAGCGGATGGCGGCCGAATACCGTAAGGAGATGGGGAGGATGGCGGCCGAACTGGCGAGCCTCCAAGCAGTCGTCGCTGGGCTGCCGGCGGAGCGTGTGACGCGGTCGGCGCGGAGGCGACTGGTGGCGCAGCCAACGCCGCCGACGCGGCCGCTGTTGCCCGTGCGGTCGAGGTCGCCGCTGCGGCCGGAGTCGCTGGCGCAGCCGACGCCGTCGGGGCGGCCTGCGCGGCCGCTGTTGCCCGTGCGGTCGAGGTCGCCGCTGCGGCCGGAGCCGCTGGCGCAGCCGACGCCGTCGGGGCGGCCGGCGCGGCCGCTGTTACCTGTGCGGTCGAGGTCGCCGCTGCGGCCGGAGCCTCTGGCGCCGTCGGAGTCGCCGCAGCCGGAGCTGCCGAAGTCGCCGGCCCGACCAGCCCAGCCGGAGTCGCCGGTGCTGCAGCCGGCTCGGCCTGCGGACCCGTTGGCGCTCTGCATGGCGGCAATAGCTGCCATGGAGAAGCGCCAGGAGGAGGCGCTGGCGGAGCAGCGGGCGTGGCGGGTGGCGCAGGAGGAGCGCACCCGGAGCTGGCTGGAGTCCATAATGGACTCCAGACGCCGACCACCCCTGGCGGCTCCGGCCGGATATGCCGGGGCAGTTAAGAGGGGCCCCACCTGTCCGGTAGTGGCGGGATCCCCGCAGGGGTCGGCCAGCAGCCCGTCCGCTGCGTTTGCCGCCCATGCCGCTCCGCCCGCTCGGGCTGCTCTCGCTGCGGGGGCTGTGAGCCCCCCCCAGGATGCGCAGGTCGCGCGGCCCAGGGGAAGGGGAAAGGGGAAGGGCAAGGAGAAGAAGTCCCCAGCCCTAGCCCCGGCCCCAGCTCTGGCCCAAACTTCGGCGGGTATAGCCGCCACGAGCTCCTCGCCGGAGGGGGGCTGGGAGGTTGCCGGCGCCTCAAAAAAGCGGCGCAAGGCGAACCGAAAGGCAGCCAAAAAGGCCAGGAGGGCTGAGGCTGCTGCGAGGGGAGTGCCGGGGAGGCTGCGCGTCCCCCGCTCAACCGCCGTCGTCCTTACGATGACGGCGGAGGCGGCGGATAGGGGCGTGCAGTACGCCCAGATTGTCACGCAGGCGAGAGCCTGCGTTGACATGAAGGCCCTCGACATGCCGGGCCCTATCCGGGTGAAACCCACTCGGACGGGTGCTCGGCTACTCGAGATCCCAGGTGCTTCGAGCGGTCCCCAGGCTGATGCCCTAGCGGCTAAGCTTAGGGAGACGCTTGACGCAGTCGACGTCCGGGTGTCCAGGCCCAACAAGTGCGCAGAACTGCGCATTTCGGACCTGGACGACTCCATCACGGCAGAGCAAATCCGCCTCACCGTGGCGGAGGCCGGGGGCTGCCCCCTAGATACGGTTAAGGTCGGAGCGATCCGCTTCGGCCGCCGTGGACTGGGGGCGGCAGTTGTCGGCTGCCCCATCGCAGCAGCCAAAAAGGCTGCCGACCGGGGGTTCCTCGCCGTTGGAGGCGTGGTGCGGGTGCAGGTCCGGCTCCTGCAGGCTCGACCGACTAGGTGCTATAGGTGCCTGTCGGTCGGCCACGTGGGGGTGCAGTGCACGGCGGCGGTGACGGTCGGTGACCGCTGCTTCCGCTGTGGCCAACCCGGTCATACGGCCGGTGGTTGCGAAGCTCCGCTGCACTGCTTCAGGTGTGCAGCGGGGGGCAAACCGGCCGACCATAGGGTTGGTAGCAAGGCCTGCACCGGGGGGGAGCCGAAGCCGCAAGGCGGGAGCTCCACCCAGAGTTCGCGGCGGGACGCGGAGATGGTTCCATAATGGATCCCCAGCTCCGCGTCCTGCAGGCGAACGTGGGCCACGGTGCCGATGCTCAGGGTCTTCTGCTCCAGAGCATGGCACAGTGGTCCGTACACGTCGCCGCTGTCGCCGATCCGTACACCCACCGGCACCTGGGGCCTGCCTGGGTGGTCGACCTGGACGGGTCGGCGGCACTGGTGTACAACGCCGCTATGGGTGCCCCCCCCCCCCCTGTTGTCGTGGCAAGGGAGCATGGCATCGTAGCGGCGCGTGTGGGGGAGATTGCGGTCGTGGCCGTCTATTTCACGCCGAGCCTACACCGACGCATAGGGGAGTACCGGCAGTCGCTGGAGCGACTGACCGACGTCGTCAACGCCTGTCATCCTCATCCGGTTCTTGTGCTCGGGGACTTCAACGCCTGGTCTGTGACCTGGGGGTCCCGGCACACGAACCCACGAGGTAGGGCTCTGGAGAGCTGGGCCGCTAATCACGGTTTAGTTCTCCAGAATCGCGGGGCCGAAGCCACGTTCGTGACCGCGGAGCGCAGTTCGATTATCGACCTATCGTTCGCAGGCGCTTCGCTGTCGCACCGTGTGCGGGACTGGCGTGTTGTTGTGGGGGTGGAGACACTGGCGGATCACCGATACGTTCGGTTTGATGTATCCCCCCCCGCGGGTGATGCGCCGGTCATACCGGCCCCACGCGAGCCACGCTGGGTGCTTGGGAGACTGAATCGGGAGGTCCTCCTGGAGGCCGCCATCGTACAGGCCTGGGCCATTGCGCCGGACAGGCCTGTCGATATCGACGATGAGGCGGTGTGGTTCCGGGAGGCCATGACTCGTGTCTGCGATGCGGGTATGCCTAGGGCACCACCCTACAGTCCGAGGCGTCGGGTCCACTGGTGGTCTGCGGAGATCGCGAGGCTACGGCAAGCCTGCGTGATCGCGCACCGCCGGTGGACCAGACTCCGTAGGAGGCGTAGCCGAACCGCAGATACGGAACCCCGAGTGGCGGAGCTTCATGTGGGATACAGGGAGGCCAGAGATGCCCTCCGAGCGGAGATTAAGCGGGCGAAAGCCGCGGCTTATAAGGAGCTCATGGAGACGCTGGAGCGGGACCCATGGGGGCGGCCTTACCTTATGGTAAGAGGAAAGCTGCGCCCCCGGGCCCCGCCGTTGACCCGGGTTCTCCAGCCAGCTCTGCTCGGTGGAGTGGTCGAGTCCCTGTTCTCGGCGCGAGCGGAACACGTTCCGCCGCAGATGACTCCGCCACCTCGGTCGCCTGTGGCGCCCAGTGTGGTAGTTGACGACGAAGTCCCCGAGGTCACTTGGGTAGAACTGGAGCTGGCGGTGCGAAGGCTTAGAGCCAAGAAGAGCACCGCCCCGGGACCCGACGGCATTCCAGGCCGCGCGTGGGTCCTAGCTCTGGGAGAAGACGGTCTCGAACCCCGACTGAGAGGGTTCCTCAGCGCATGCTTGGAGCGGGGCCAGTTTCCGAAGATGTGGAAGACGGGGAAACTGGTCCTCATCCGAAAGGAGGGTCGCCCGGCGGACGAACCGTCCGGCTACCGGCCCATTGTGTTGCTCGACGAGGTGGGCAAGCTCTTTGAAAGAGTTATTGCGAAGCGCCACGTCGAGCACCTCTCTGGTAGGGGGCCGGACCTTGCGGATGCCCAATATGGCTTCCGCCGGTGGCGGTCCACCGTGGATGCCATCATGCGCGTGAGGACTTTGGCGGAGGAAGCAGTTGCCCGGGGTGAGGTGACGTTGGCGGTGTCCTTGGACATCTCCAACGCGTTCAACACCTTGCCCTGGAGTTGCATCAGGGAGGCACTCGTGTACCACGGTGTGCCTCTCTACCTCCGCCGCATAGTCGGGGCGTACCTGACGGAGAGAGCCGTCATCTACCCAAGTGCGACCGGCGTCAGTCGGCGTGAGATGTCGTGCGGTGTTCCACAGGGATCGGTTCTCGGGCCGCTACTGTGGAACATTGGATACGACTGGGTGCTTCGCGGTGAGCTTGCGGACGGCGCCGCCGTCACGTGCTATGCGGACGACACGCTAGTGACGGCGAGCGGGGCTACACACCGCGAAGCGATCCTGAGGGCCACGACCGCGGTTGCTCAAGTCGTGGAACGGATCCGGCGGCTGGGCCTTGAGGTGGCTTTGCATAAATCCGAGGCCATGTTCTTTCATGGACCTCGGCGCACGCCACCACCTGGTTCCAGTCTCACAGTGGGAGGCACTCTCATCGGCATCAAGCCCCAGATGAAATATCTGGGGCTCGTGCTCGACGGCCGGTGGGACTTCGGGAAGCACTTCCGAAGTCTGGGCCCCAAATTGGCGGGCACAGCCAACGCTCTGGCGCGGCTACTGCCCAACCTGAGGGGCCCGGATGACTCCTGCAGGAGACTCTACGCGGGTGTCGTGCGGTCCATGGCCCTGTACGGGTGTCCCGTGTGGGCGGACACCCTGAGTGATCGGCACATGCTTCTGCTGCAGCGTCCGCAGCGGAAGTTGGCGTGCCGCATCATAAGGGGGTACCGCACGATATCATTCAACGCGGCGAGTCTCCTCGCCGGATCGCCACCATGGATCCTGGAAGCGAGATGCCTTTCGGCGCTATACCGGTTCCGAAGGGCGGCGCGGGAGCGGGGTCACGATCCCGAGCCCGAAGAAATTCGGGCCGTGAGATCCCGGCTCCACAGGGAAATGGTGGCGGAATGGGAGAGACGACTTGGGCAACCAAGCGCAGGGCACGCCGTAGTAACGGCGGTAAGACCCATCATGGGGGAGTGGCTAGAGAGGCCACACGGCAGCCTCTCGTACCGTCTGACGCAGATGATCACCGAACACGGGTGCTTCGGAAAGTATCTGCGTCGGATGGAGAAAGAGCCAACGTCCGAGTGCCATCACTGCGACGCGAGCGAGGACTCAGGTCCGCACACGCTCACCGAGTGTCCGGCGTGGGAGACGCCGAGGCGGGAGCTTGTGGCGGCCCTGGGAGTGAGAGTTCTCACGCTCTCCACCTTGCTCGCGGCGATGGTCCGCTGCGCGGATGCGTGGGCGGCCGGCGCCTCCTTCTGCGAGCAAGTAATGCTCGTGAAGGAGGAGGCGGGGCGGGAGCGGCAGCGGGAGCGACGAAGGATCGCAAGACAAGCTGCCCGCGTACGAAGGCAACTCGGGCGTCGGAGGTCGATGAACGACCTCCGCCCCCCATGAGCGCCGGCCTGGGGGTGACAGGTGGAGCCGCCTGTCACCCTGGCAGAAGCAGGCCGCGGCGGTGGCGCGCCTGGCGCGCCTCCCTGTTTCCGGGGTCGAGTTGGGGACTGTAGTCCCCACAACCCGAGAAGAGGGCCAGATCGTGAGAGATGGCCCTGGGTCGGCCGGGGTGCGAGGGATATGCCTGTCAACCTCACCTTCGGCAACCAAAACGACCCACAGGCGGCGTGCGTTTTAGTCGGTTCGAGTCCGACATAACCTCCTCCACCGGCTCCGGTGGGGAGGTATCCGTGGGGATTTTGCGCACGTAAAAAAAAAAAAAAAAAAAAAGTGCCCCGAATACGGCAACAGGCTCACGCTCTATTACGTGGGACTGAATACCACGATTGGATTAATTCACCTCGGCCTAACCCTTCGGGGAGGAAGGCATGGTTATATCTTTTAATCGTATATTGAAAATTATGCGGATAGAAATAGATAAAAGATATTATTAATCATCATAATATAGTGAGTCATACAATATTACAGTCATACAACATTCCAGCTCCAACATCAGATCAGCATATACACTGACGGACTCATAAACTGCATCAAAGTTCAGGTTTACTCTAAAAGGATTTTTTATAATAAGTATGCAAACTTTTTAGATTAAATTATATAAATATGGAAAGACTGGCTCTTAATCTTAAAAAAAAATTAAATTTAAAAATAGAACTGCAGTAAAACAAATGAATATAGCCGGGAAAGAAAATTTACTTGTAGTATCAGATTTGCGTGTTATTTATAGCAAAGTTTTAAATTGATTCTCATTGATTTTTTTTGTTTTGTCAATTGAATTATTGTTACCAGCATAATTGTTGGGTTAGTTTTTTAACACATCGAGAGTTTTTGAACCATAATATGGATACTTCGTCCGAACAAGCGGCACAAATTGTAGCATTGGTGCGGGAGGGCTTGGATCAACGAACGATTGGTAGAAATTTAAATTTAAACCAGTCTACGGTTTCTAGAATATACAGAAGGTTTGTAGAGACAGGTTCTTACAGGAGGAGACGTGGTACAGGCAGAACTCGAGCAACCACAGGTCGTGATGACTGATTTATTGTTATAACTTCCCTGCGAAATCGTTTCCTCACGTCAGTTAACATCAAAACCGAGCTTAATGAAGTGCGTGGAGTAAACGTGTGTGCACGAACAATAAGAAGAAGGTTAAAGGAAGCGGATATCACCCCTTTTAGACCAGCAAATGGTCCAAAGTTGTCTACAGCTCACAGACAAGCTCGCTTAAGATTTGCGCGTCATCACCTGAATTGGACAGAAGAGCAGTGGGCCTCTGTATTGTTCACGGACGAGTGTAGGACATGTTTATATGGTGCAGATGGTCGCAGAAGAGTCTATCGTCGACGTGGGGAGCGATATGCTCAAAGTTGCATTGAGGAGCGTGTTCCTTTTGGAGGCGGTTCATGTATGGTCTGGGGTGGCATATCGATGAACGGGCGAACCGAACTTGTGTTCATAGACATGGTCCGTCAAAACGGTAATAGAGGGGGTTTGACAGCACATCGCTACATAACAGAGATATTAGAAGATCACGTGGTGCCTTACATGGGATTCATAGGCGAAAATTTTACTTTAATGCAGGATAATGCCCGGCCGCATGCAGCTGCACAAGTTCAACATTATTGCGAAGAGGTTGGGATACGTACAATGAATTGGCCAGCACGCAGCCCGGATCTTAATCCCATCGAGCATGTTTGGGACAATTTAAAAAGAGCTGTATATGCGAGAAACCCTTCGCCCACGACAGTGGCAGCACTAAGAACAGCACTTTCAGAAGAATGGGACAATATTCCGCAAGATCTTTTAAAAACCCTTATAAAATCTATGCGGAACCGATTAGAATCCGTAATAAGGGCACGTGGGGGTAATACACCTTATTAAAACACAAATAAACCCTTGCATAAAGTTTGTGTCTATTGTTAAAACCAATTTTTTAATTAAACCAATTTTTCTTAAATTTCTGTTTTTTCTTCAATAAAAGTCTTAAGGTCCTTTCCAGTACATAAACTTAAACTTAAAGATATGACCCTACGCTGTTTTAAAGTTCACGAACCAATCTAGAGGTTTCAATTTAAATCTGCATAGAAAGTATGCATACTTGGTTAAAATATTTATT
This sequence comes from Eilema griseolum, assembly GCA_963662185.1. Lineage (NCBI taxonomy): Eukaryota > Metazoa > Arthropoda > Insecta > Lepidoptera > Erebidae > Eilema > Eilema griseolum. Next base: position 24,958,056 of record OY759238.1, read on the forward strand.
TCAAAGTCGTCTATTACTTTGATGCAGTTTATGAGTCCGTCAGTGTATATATATATATATATATGTATGCTGATCTGATATATATATATATACAGGGTGTATTTTTGAAACGGGGCAGTAAGGGCAAGTAGTTCTTAGAAGACCTTCCCTAACTTTTTGACATATTTTGAACTGCATTCACAGATTTTGTAAAAAACTTACAGTTGGCAAAAAAAAATGCAAAAAGTCCAAAAAATTTTTTTTTATGCCAATCGATTCTATTTCATGTTTATTTATTTATTTATTTATTTATTTATTTATTTATTTATTCCATAAAAATTATACATGTTTACACAGTTTGTCATTGGAAATGTTACAGTAAGCTTAGACAGAATTGTGTCTGGTTTAAGCATCTGCTACTGAACTAGGCTTTTGACCTGTATCTCAGTTAACAGCGCCTCCACCCCACTTTGGATTTACATAACAAACAATACAGCTACATAATTATTTAATACAAAACAGTGTGTGTGTGTGTGTGTGTGTGTGTGTGTGTGTGTGTGTGTGTGTGTGTGTGTGTGTGTGTGTGTGTGTGTGTGTGTGTGTGTGTGTGTGTGTGTGTGTGAGAGAGAGTGTGTGTGTGTGTGTGTGTGTGTTTGTATGCGCAAGAGAGAAAGGTGAGGAGTGTGTGGTGTGAAAATGATACTTCTTCGTAAAACTTGTTTGCTTGGCATAGATTGATAGTATATAATTGCATAAAACTACACTACTCAATTATCCTTATAGTGAGCTCAGTCTCGTCGTATGATAATTTGCTCAGATAGTTGGACACCGTCCCTTTAACACCTGTATTGGTTAACGGGTATATATGTGGGGATCAAAAAACTCTATGAGACCATTTTAGCTTTCAGTACTAGGAAAGACAGAAATCGCCAAAAACGTTTCCCATACATTTCGGCAACAGAAACAGGAAGTGGGTAGAATTGACTGTAAAGTAAATAAAAAGAATTTTTACCCTCAAATTTCGAATTTGATTCGAAAATCTGTGTGTTATACTTAGTTTCAGCTGAGAAACTTCGTATGAGTTATTAATTAAGGATTTTCGCTAAAATGTCTTCTAATCGTGAAAAAATTGACTTATTAGAAGCGTATTTTGTCAATAATCGAAATGCGGGAGCTGCATTAGTGTGGTACTGCAATAAGTATCCGTTGCGGCATATGCCAACAAGAAAGGTTATTACAAATCTTTTGAAAAACCTGGAATTGCAGGGTTCTTTCAAAAGAAAGCGGCAGCCTCGTGTGGACATGGACACGGAGATTGCGGTTCTGACTTATGTCGAAGCATATCCAGAGGTATCGTCCAGGCAAGTCGCCCTTGAAGTAGGTGTATCCCACTCCCTTGTGATAAAGATATGGAAGAAATACGGCTACAAGTGCTATCGATATGGGCGCATAGTTCAAGTGTTACATCCGGGTGATGATGTTCGAAGGCTTACTTTTTGTAGATGGCTAAGAGGAAAAATAAGCAGAGATCATGAATTTTTAAATTACATACTGTGGTCAGACGAAACGAATTTTTCCAATAACGGTATGTACAACAGAAAAAATCACCACTATTGGTCCAAAGAAAATCCACTAAGAGTTACGGCAAGTCATAATCAGGTTCGCTTCTCATTCAACTGTAGGTGTGGTATAATGTCCAATCGAGTCATAATGGTGGAATTTTATGAAGGGAAACTGAATTCTGCCATGTATACTGAAGTCATTTTACACCATCTTGAAAATGAGATGGACGAATGGCTCCTGTCAGAATTGCGAAAAGTTCATTTTCAACAAGATGGTGCTCCGCCACCTTTCACGTTCCAATTTGAGCCGCCTATTCGGTACACAGTGGATAGGTACACATGGTCCAACACAGTGGCCACCTCGTAGCCCCGATCTAACACCACTTGATTTTTTTTTATGGGACTTCGTGAAAAACGAGGTGTATAAGACGACGTACGCCAGTGTTCAAGAGCTCAAGGATGCATTAATGACCATTTTACGTAATATTCATCCCAGAACATTATTAGCCGCCATTCGTTCAGTGCAAAAAAGGATAGACTTATGTATTCGTGAAAATGGAAATCATTTTGAGCAATTTATTTCATAAACCAATTTCTTAAATGTTTAAATAATTTTTTTTATTTAAAAAAGTTCAAAATTTTACCTGACCTATGAGTTTCGAGTTGATTTATCATATTTCCGTACGAAATGTATGGGAAACGTTTTTGGCGATTTCTGTCTTTTCTAGTACTGAAAGCTAAAATGGTCCCATAGAGTTTTTTGATCCCCATATGAAATAGAATCGATTGGCATAAAAAAAAATTTGAACTTTTTCCTTTTTATTTGCTAACTGTGAGTTTTTTACAACATCTGTGAATGCAGTTCAAAATGTCCCAAAAAGTTAGGGAAGGTCTTTTACTGCAACTGCAACGGTTAAGGTACTTGCCCTTACTGCCCCGTTTCAAAAATACACCCTGTACATATATATGCTGATCTGATGTTGGAGCTGGAATGTTGTATGACTGTAATATTGTATGACTCACTATATTATGATGATTAATAATATCTTTTATCTATTTCTATCCGCATAATTTTCAATATACGATTAAAAGATTGAAGCAGTATAAAGATAACTGCGGGATATCTAATTAGGTACACGTTGTCGGTATAAACTTAGTCAGTTTTTGGTAGTGGCAATGATAACATATTGAGTAAGTGTTCATGTTTTTATTTTACTCGTAGTGTTTACAACATTAAAGGTTAAAATATTTAAGAAAGTATTTTTTTCGAGGAACTTTCTAGTTATCTACTTCTTAGTGCCCGGTTAATAGCAATAGGTCCACCCATCTATCGCCATCTATTACATTGGGACCTAAACATAAACTGGGGATATAGGCGTGAGTTTATGTTATGTTTATGTTATGACTTCCATCGTGCCGACGGCACCTCAATTCTCAAATTGTGTTCTCCCAGTGTACTCCCATCTGGGTGGCGTTTTCGGAAGCGCACATGAGTTCCTCAGATGTTCATGTATATAGACTTGAGCACACGTTAATAGGTAGGCCCTCGTCTGTGGAGGAACCCACACCTAGACCAATTTTCTTTGTTTTGGCCAACCTGTGTCCGAAGTCGGTTCAAGGACTCCATACTGATTCAGGACAGAACACGTCCGGGCGGGAGATTCTCCGACAGCGGGGAGATACTGTATCCGAAGCTCCTATATCTACCTCTTGATAAATGGATGTCTTGACATCGGATACGCAGGAAGACAAAGCACCCTCTGCCTAATATACCAGGGTGTCTCCTTGTGTATGTAATAAAGGGTGTTTTAAGGGTGTTCTTACAGAGCGACAAAAATTGTTTGGTATATACCACTACCAGGTCACACAATAGTCCCGTCCGGGAACGGTAAGGCTTTTTATGTTTGTGCTAAAGAAAACTTTAAATAAAAGGAGTAATTCATTTCACATAAAGTAACAATAATGACGTATTATTTCTTCACGCGAGTAAGAAGCTATTATGTATACTTTGTATTAGCGTCATTTTTAAAAGCCGCGATGTTCTTGCATGGCGCGCTCTAATAATAATACGTCATTGGTTACCCATCCCACAGAACAGATAGAATGGATAGAACAGTACCTACTACGCCTATCCATACTAATATTATAAATCTGAAATAATACCGTCTGTCTGTATTTTTAATACCATTTAGGTGACAGACAAGTACACGGTCCACCTGATGGAAAGTGGTTACCATGGCCTATGGACGTGTGCAACATCAGGGGAATCGCACTCGCGCTGCCGACCCTGTAAGCAAAGAGAGTTTCTGTACCGTCAGAAGTCAAAGCAGGACAAGCCTTTGATTTTTCCATTGACAGCATAAAATCTTTACAGTGAACTCTGGTTACCTAACACACCGCTGGGAATGTTTACACGTCCAAAGTACTGAACCGATTAGGATTAAAATTAGTACGGGAGTAGATTAGACCTTGGGAAAGAACATAGGCTATGGTTGGTTACGATAACCGATACCCACGAGCCGGAGCCGCGGACAACGGAAACAGACCAAGTAAAATTTTTAGGTATTACACTCGACAGCCATTGTAACTGGAAAGCGCAGATAAAGAACGTATCCAGCCGCATAAACCGTTTCGTATTTGCACTGAGAAAGACGAGGAGACTGACAGATGAAAGAACGGCGCTAATGGCGTACCATGGGTATGTAGGTTCTCTGCTAAGATATGGAATATTGTTATGGGGCAACTCGACCGAAATAAACAAGGTGTTTGTGTCGTAGAAGAGATGTGTTAGGGCGATTTGTGAAGCAGCCCCACTAGAATCATGTAGGCCAATGTTCAAAAAACTGAAATTATTGACCCTAACGTCCATATACATTTACGAGATTGGTATATTCGTAAAAAACCACGCGTATCTATTCAAAAAAGTATGTGATAATAAAATATATATATATAGAGAAGCTTGTATAAAAATAATAGCTTTTGTATGTGTATTCAGATTTTTAATAAGATACCAAAAGAATTAAGAGAGCTACCTCAACCACGATTTTCTCATTCTTTAAAGAAGTGGCTCACGGATAGATGTTTTTACACAGTGAAAGAATTTATAACACTTAAAAATAAATAATGTAAATAGACTTAATAAAAAATTTAATGAAAGTAATTAGAATATGATGTGACTACTGAAACTAATTACTTATTGAGACAAGCTGTAATACTTTCGAAATATTGTAATATTGTTTACCAAATTCCATAGATTGATGACTGTAAGAACTGATAACACTTCTTGTATCTAATATTGATAACAAATTGCAGCTAAGCATGCTGTGCATTAACATAATATTGTAAGATCCATGCTATCATGTTTAAAGGCAAATAAATTATTCTTATTCTTATTCTTAAATAGCTGATAGATAGATAACTCTTTATTGTACACATATTGTACACCATAAAAAAAAAATTCTTAATTCTTCTTAATTCTTTATTGCTCACAAACAACACTTAACACATACAAACAGTACATTCTACACAAAATGAATATTAAAAAAACTTTAAAATTACATTAAAAATTTATTTATTTTCATAACACACCCTTACCACAAATCCATATCCAGTGGCCCCACAATAGGCAAGCCGGTCCTGTGGGTACCTAATACGATTTACATATAGTTTTTTTTTTACAACACTATATGAACATATATATGAAATATGTACAAAGGCGAGCTTAACTCAATATGAGTTGTCTACCAGCAAACCTTTGAGTAGCAGAGAAGCAGTTAAAGTAATAAGAGGATGTGAAGTGTACATTTTCAGATAAAAGAAGGGTACCTAAACAGGTACATATATATTACATTACACACAAATTAACAGTATGGATACAAATAAACAATACCAACATTGTACAATGGACTTTTTCGCTGTCAGTAATTTGTTCCCGGCAACCTTTGGGTGGACAAAAGAGTACATAAAAGACGAAAGTATATGCAATATTGGGAGAGGTCTATTTCGAGCAGTAGACTGCAATAGACATGATTGATTGATTGATAATGAATAATATGGGTATGTATGATATATGTAACTAGGTGATGCCCGCGGCTTCGCCTGTGTGAAATTTTGATCCCGTTCAGCATATACATTATTTCTGAATATAATCTGTCCCATTACGAAATTCCAGCTTGATCCATTCAGCCGTTAGTGTTATTGATTTTATAACAAACATCCAAATATCTTCACAAATTTTCTCTTTTATAATATTAAACAGGGAGTAGGATAGGAACGTGCGAAAATCCACTCAGATACCCCTTCCCCCCGCACTGGGGGCAGCGGGTGGTATTTTTTTTTATACCACTTAAGTGGCAGACAAGCACACTGCCCACCTGATGGAAAGTGGTTACCGTGGCCTACGGGCGTGTGTAACACCAGAAAAGCCACACTCGCGCTGCCGACCCTGTAAGCATAGAGTTTCTGTGCCGTCAGTGTACAAAGCAAAGCAGGACAAGCCAAGACAAGACAAGACAACACACAGACAGCACAGATTCTCCAGTGAGCTCTGGCTACCCTACTCACCGCTGGGAACACAAGACGAAGTTATTATAGCCGCGGTATTCTGTAGGGCGGATGTACTTCCCCAGTCGGACTGCTCAATTGGGTGGAAATACCGACGTAAACCGCACGGCTGTCTTTGGCCGTCAGTTGCCGGGGGCTAGATTGCCTCTGGCATATCCCTGGCGTACCCCGAATGAGAGCTACAGACGGCACCATCGGGTGGGGGACTACGGCGTCACCATATTTCCCCAGAAAAAGGGGGAGGGGTGCAAATCGCAATTTCACACATGAAAAAACTACTGCAGCATAAAAAAAATCTGTTATAGGTACAACCTTATCACTTACTTCTGATACCGTATCGTTATCAGGAGAATTTTGGTATTCTGAGTGTTATCAGAATCGATATATTGAAGGGCCGAGACAGATTGAATTTATTACACACAACGCCCTACTACCACAGGAAACGCATATTGATTTTTAAACTATTAAAAATTTTAAACTTCGTGTTGTGTTTCCAGCGGTGAGTAGGGTAGCCAGAGCTCACTGGAGAATTTGTGCTGTCAGTGGGAAGAAAAAAGGCTTGTCCTGCTTTGTCTACTACTGACGGCACAGAAACTCTGTACTTACAGGGTTGGCAGCGCGACTGTGACTCCTCTGGTGCTACAAACGTCCATAGGCCACGGTAACCACTTTCCATCAGGTGGGCCGTGTGCTTGTCTGCCAACTAAGTGGTATAAAAAAAAATCAATATCCGTTCAGTAGTTACTCATGTTAATTTTTTGAAAATTGCATTCCACGATCTTTGATCGCTAAATAAATAACATATTCGTACCTAATCAGCAAACCGAAAAACCTCGAAAACGATACCCATATTGATTTTTTTGAAATTTTTGAGTCCGCCATCTTTGATCACTAAGTTAATAGCATATTCTTAATTAACAACTCGGAATTCTCGAAAACGATACCCATGTCGATTTTATTGAAAATTTCAAGTCCAGCATCTTTGATCGCTAAATGGATGGAAACCGCACGACCTTCTTGGGTCATCTGTTGCCGAGGGTGAGGTAACCTCTGGCATAGCCCTAGTACACTCCGACTGACCCAGGGCTATAGAGGGCCCCATCGGGTGTGAGACTACGGCGTCCCCATCTTTCCCCAGAAAAGGGCGGAGGGGCACTAATCAAGCCGCCGTCTAGGCCTGCTTCTGCTAGAGTGACAGGCGGCTCCACCAAATGGATACGTACTCGTAATCGAAATCGAAAAAAGAAGTAATTTTAATAATCAATCAAAGAATGAAGAATCAAAGAATCAATTTCATTAATCATTTTAGGCACACGAAAAGCACATATGAACGTCAACATTTTACAATTATGTCAAGAAATAATATTAAAATACCACAACATCACAAAAAACAACCAGCAAAAAGTCAAAAATAAGTTGTGTTAGTCATATAACTTTACCCCATAACTTTGATATACCTAGTAATACACGATCCAAGGTCCCCCCGACAATGACATCGCTTGAATCAAAATATGTATTACTAGGTATATCAAAGTTATAGGGCTAACTAACACAACTTATTTTCGACTTTTTGGGGATTAATTTTTGTGATGGGGGTTTTTAAAATTTTTATTTAACAATTTTTAAATTGATCTATTCGTCAAGCTCTTTGATTTAATACCCATATTGAAGGAGTTGTGAAATAAAATGTAATTCGCCATGTTGTGGTGACGGCCATCTTGGATTTGAAATTTGTCATATTGTATGCCCTTTGCAACTAGTCAAGCCCTTAGATTCAAGACTTTTGAATACCCATATTGAGGGAGTTTAGAAAAAATATGTACTCCGTCATTTTGTAGCTGCGGCCATCTTGGACAGATTTTTTTTCAAACATATCTAAAACGCTCCCGATTAATATACCATTCAAACAAAAAAATAAATTCAAAGCGGTTCATCCGTTTAGGAGTTACGATGTCACAGACAGACACATACACACACACACACACACACACACACACACACCCACACACACACACACACACACACACACACACACACCCACACACACACACACACACACACACACACACACACACACACACACACACACACACACACACACACACACACACACACACACACACACACACACACACACACACACACATACACACACACAGACACGTCAAACTTATAACACCGTCGTTTTTGCGTTAAAAATATTAAATAACGTAAAAATAAACCATTGAAAAATGATTCTTTCGCTAGTTCGGTAGGTCAGTTCTACTGGGAAGATATCAGCAAGAAACTCCGAGAACTATGTATATTAGAACTAGATTTTCTTTCTTTTTAAATTTGCTTTAGTTTACAATTTATTTTGTGCGAGCAAGTAAGAGACTTATGTTGACCACGCATTAATATCATCAAGATACTCATCTACTTTATAGTAACCTTTATTCATTAAACTTTTTTTCACAAACAAGACACGTCATTAAAAATAGAATAAAATAAAAACGCGATTACAAATTTAATGAGACCGCCCTGAATCGTTAGTACCGAGTAAAATGTATGGCCCTCCGTCTCCCGCCATTCCGCTCACCCCGCACGATTGCTCTGCCTAGACGGCTTCGTCGACAGACTGTATGAATCTTTAGACTGTGTTACTACTGTGACCCTATGCACCCCCCTAGACAAGTGGCAATTCATTAGCTAGTATATTGACGATTCTGACATACCTACCTTGACTAGGTACTGTCACATATACGTCAATTATCATACATTAGTCATTCTATTATACAATAGATTGGTCAACGAATTGTCACTTGCATAGAGGGGGCTGAAGTGGTTATTAAAAAAAAACCACTTTCGCCAAGCATTTACTGATATAATCAGAAAACCTAATAGATGAAAGTATGAACCACTTTATATATTTATATACATATATGTATATAATATATTATGAATAATGATTTCTATGGTCTATTAGCATCTGCCGTTGACCTAAAGGCGCCATGTACACGCAACTCACTCTATACATCTCAAGTCGAGAAACTGGTATTTTAAAATACCTACTTCTGAGTAACTTTACGCTTATTAATATTATCTTGTATTTCAAATAGTTCCTTGTTGGAATTTACAAATTTGGCTACTTCGTAGATAATAACTACAAGGAACAGTTAAAATATTATCAGATTTAAAAACCGGCTTACAAGATTCAGACCATTTCATTTTAAATATAACACGAATGCATTTTTTGTGTGATAATACCGATAATATTAGACATCAATCATGCTAAATAAACTCTTTGACAAGTTCAAGCATAGATTGTATTCACTTTCAACGGGTTCGTTAGATTAATTATTTTAGAAGGGTTTAATAATTGCTGAACTGGTCAGAAAATCCATTACGCACTTTCGACTAGTCACCAGTGACTCGGTCAACAGCGACTTGAATTCAAATTTCAATTCTTTATTTCTCAATATAGTGTAACGTTACGTCTTTTTGACATTCTACTTAAAACTAAAATTAGAGAAGAAACAGCGCAACAAACTGCACTGCAACATTTTTTCGAGACTGTCACTTTCATCAGTTCAAATAGTAGTCTATGCACTTAGTCACTGGTCGCTTCACTGTTCTATTATAGATTTTGAGGGACTGCTAGTCTAGTCGACATTAAAAATGATTGAAATATGATCTACGTATCTATATTGTGTAATATAATTTAATTTATATACACCACGCCAACTTAACAATATTCTGTTATTGTTTCAGAAATGTATCTACTATCCATAATAACTATTTTGGCACCTACGTTATATGTTGCTGCCGATAGTGGAATAAATAATCGCGAACAATATGTTCTGCCTATTGATATCAAGCCTAATTTTTACGATGTGAAACTTTTCCTTGATCCAAACAATGCAATCAATTTTGCTGGTGAAGTATCTATAAAGGCTACAGCGGAAACTGATTTTGTACAAGAAATAGTAATGCATGCTATGAGAATGAATATTGCAGCAAATGCAATTCAAGTCCTCTCTGAAACTCACCCTACACCAGAGATTAATTTGCTTGAGAGATTCACTTTAGCGACTGATGACACTCAGTTTTTGCGGATTACCTTAAGAAGGCAGCTGGAAGTTCAGGAAAACGTTGTTATTAATATTAAATATACATCTCTGTACTCAAGAAATATGTTTGGTGTGTACGTACGAAGCTATATTTCCCGAGGAATGCCACAGTAAGTTTTTTTTAAATTTCTCAAATATCTACATCTTTATGTATCTGTGTAGTGACGGAGAAAGAATTCAAATATAACCACCCATCTCATACGTAGGGTGTCGTAAGAGGTGACTGACAAAAAATTCGCAGACGATGTCACTCTGTTAAAAAAAAACCTGAGGCCCGGCCCGTCTGGCCAGGGTGGAAACAGTAGGCCAAAGCCCCTCAACATTGGGAGTCCGGCAGTGGACTGCGATAGGTTAATTGTCTATTATTGTTAGTACCTATTTTAATCTCTAAAGCGAACCAAACCATTTAATGACGTTATTTTAGTCAACATAGTTAGTTAAGAATAAAATCTCTTTATTGTAGGAATAGTCGATCGTGACTACCAAAGTCTCAAAGGTATGAAATGTAAGTCAAACTGTTTTATCGATTGAAATTGTAGTATCGTCTGAACTAAAGGTGTGTACCAAAAACAGGTAGGGGAAAATGGCCAAGGTATTAAGATCATTTTGAGTAATTTGCTAGTCAAGATCAATCTGATGAAGAATGAAAGAATGAATGAATACACAAAAATACCGTTGATACGATTTAGTGTAGATTGAAATATACAATTGGCGGTCTTATCGGACAAGGCAATCTCTTCGAGACATGGAGAAAATCACTAACGCCATAAAAAACTTCATTCTTTACATAGATTTCAACCTTAGGAGTCATTGGTATCAATAAAAGAAGGCTGTTATGAACAGTCGACAAAGGAAATATTACAATGGTGTTAGTACAACACCATTACATAAAACTTAACATGAAATAGTGCGTTCGTATCTCCTCTGTCGATTGTAATTATTCCGTTCGCATTGAGTTATGTTTGCACGAATTGTGCTTAACTTGACCGTAGTAATATTTGAGAAGAACATGTACTACTTCTGTCGCTACTTGCCATCAAACTGTATTGATTGTTTGGATACATTTTATCTAAATTATGGATTATCTTCAGGTATACGTGTGTTGGTATTATTTAACATCTTTTTTTTACGTGCGAATAAATCCCCATGAATACCTCCCCGCCGGAGCTAGTGAGAGAGGTTATGTCAGACTGAAACCGACTAAAACGCATGGCACTTGTGGGTCATTGTTGGTTGCCGAAGGTGAAGTTGAGAGGCATATCCTTCTCACCCCGGCTGGTTATTATTTAACTTCTATCTTCATTAGTGGTTGACACCAGTTGATTTCGATGTTTGCATTTTGAACCCAGGGTCCATTCTCCTACTCGTCTTTCTACAGTTTTCTATTTGAAGTTGTAGGGGCGCGGCTCATATATAAACCACGACCAAAAATCTGCCGTCTGTTACCAGACGTAAGTTAGGCGATTTGCAATTAGTAAAATAACCTACTTGACACATTCTAGGTACCTCTTGACAACGCAGTTCCAGCCTACATTTGCTCGCAGCGCATTCCCATGCTTCGATGAGCCAAGGTTTAAAGCAATCTTCAGGACCACTATCTATGCACCACCAAACTTCAATGTGGTTTTAAGCAACATGCCACCCAGAAACGATACACTCCAGTAAGAGAATTATGTTTATACTTTATATGTTTTTAAAATGTAGGATATACGTATTTTAAACCGACGAGCTTTCATGAAAATTGCACTGGCAATGGCTGAAGCTCTTGAAATGTGTAAAGACAGAAGCAAATGACGGGCTCTTGTCTTTGCCTAGCCCACTGAGAAGAAGGCTTGAGATATGTATAACTGGTGTGTATAATGTAACCATAATAAATCTCAAATAACATCCGACAACAAATAACTACAAATGGCCAACGAAAGCAAACGTGCAGCGGTCACAGTGTTGCAGATACTGCTGGTTTCGCAGTACGAGAGCGGAGTCTCGTGCGGTGATGCGGGAGGAGGGTTGTTGTCGATACGACTACAACAATTATTTAGAAGAATTTACATACATAATGCGTCATGAAATTCTTCTGCATCATCTTCGGCGCAAGATAATAACCAGCCTTCTGATCACGATCAGCCGCTTTGCAACTTTTTATTTTAGGACATAATAGTTGTTCTTAGTTTTTAATTTATGTATTGCACAAATCTTATTAAATAAAAAAAAACATCTAGAAGAATAATGAAATTTGAACATGCTGCATTTTTTTACAGACTTGATGTTCCTGGCTGGACCAAACATGAATTTCAAGACACCCCTATTATGTCAACTCACCTTCAAGGATACCTCGTCTCAAATTTAGATTACCTTTCAAATTCAAACTCAAATATTGTTGCAATCTTACGCTTTCCGTACAAAGTCTACTCCAGGCCAGATACACAAGACAGTGCTATTTTTGCCCAAGAGTTTGGTCAGATGAGTTTCAATCGCGTAAACCTTCTTTTTAATGCTGTTGATTACCCGGTAAGAAAACTGGATAAAATCGCTGTACCTGACTTTGCTGCTGAAGCTGTTGGTAATTGGGGCTTGTGTATTTACAGGTAGGCCTTTAATTTTATTTACATTTAGGTTGTTCAATTAACTGCACTCCATCTGATGGTAAGCTGGAGTGCCGTCCAAAAAAAGAATGGTCCATTAGGCATTGTGTTCCCTAGAATGGTGTTCCCTGGCTTGACGGCCTCCATAGATTTTTTTTCACACCCCACTTAAAGTACCCAGGACTGTAGGGGATAGGAAACAAATGTGCTGGTAAAGAAATCCAAGACTTTATGGTTATTGTAACAATGGAGATGTTTACATGGTCGTCGGATTCCTACCAATACTGCTTATTTATTTTCTTATGGCTTAGCTTTTTCTCAAAAAATATTCATAAAAAAAGAAGCTATTCCCCAACTAAACAAAAACATCATTATTTAAAAAAATAGACAATCAATAAGGTATTTAAATTTAGGTATAACTTTTTAAATTATTTATTTTATATGACCTTTGTCAAGGTTTAATCAATCTATACCAAATTCATAAAAACCGTGGCATATGGACGTGCTGCCAACCCCATAAGAACAGAGTTTTTATTTATTTTATCTTTCAGTTCCTTGTTATTTTCTATAGGGAAAAGTCTCTCCTGGTTGCTAAAACAACAACGACGGCAGAGAGACACAACGTCGCTAGGACCATCAGTCGTGAGAACGCACTCTTTTGGTTGGGTAACGCTGTTACACCTGCATCTTGGGAATATCTGTGGTTGAGTGAAGGCCTGGCCACTTACTATAGCATTCATATTACTAATTTGGTAAGATTGTCATGAACTTTTGTTTCTTAAATTAGATATTATATTCAACAAGATTATATATGATGGTGCGTGCGCACTTGTTTGTGTGTGCTTGTGTGTGTGTGTGTGTATGTGTGTTTGTGTGTGTGTGTGCATGCGTGCATGCGTGCGTGTGTGTGTGCATGATTATACATGCCTTTAGATAATATATGGTAACTGGATAAAACGACTATAAAACTGATAATATAAGATTTATATTGTTACGACAGACGTCGATATCTCGAAAACTAATAATCGAATCTTCAAGAAATAAAAACACATTGTTAGTGACGAGGTACTCTACAGATTAGCATAGAAAATCTAGAATCGTCAACACAAAGTCACAACCTACCTACGAGTACCTACTCTTTTGAATAAAAACAAACAATAGGTAAATATCGAGCATGTACTCGAAAGGTCAGCGACGGCGGCGAACTTCAAAGAATAGGTATTTATCGCTCGCGAATCTTCTAGATAATTCGACCCTCCTAATTGAAAGGTATAAAAACACGCTCGCATAGCGACGCGATTCATTCTGTCTTTGAGATCGATAACGACTGTGGACTACTGTGAACTACTGAGCGACTGGAACTGTTGAAGAAGTACTGTGTGTACTAGTGATTTAATTGTCTAGTTTGTGGTGAGCTAATAAATCTCTTCGTTGAGTAAACGGCATTTAATTGAACCCCGTGCACGTAACAGTATATTCCGTACATATTTATATGATCCGTAGCACAAGTTTTCTGAACCTAATTCGGACACCAGCTCCTCCCAAAGGACAAATGTATCAAGAGTATCAATCTTGCTTCTATCATGTAACTTTTAGTTTCTTGTGCCTGTATTATTTGTTTTCTTTTTGAGGAGATTATAAAAATGAAATAAATGACCGACTGTACTTTAATGTTCACGAGTGGAAAAAGATGGTAATGTCAGTAATAAAGAAACGTTTTGCCTTAGATAAAGCTAGAAAATGCTAAATATAATATATATCTAGTATTGTCTAGTCTTATCCATTCAATTTTATGACTGTAGACATGTGAGCTACGTCATCATAACCAGTGGTTTAACGTCGAGAAATGGTAATCTTTGGATCCGCAGCGGATATTTACGAATTACTGAATTTAATAGGATTGTGCGTGATTTAGTAATTACTAGCTGAACCGCCCCGGCTTTGCCCGTGATATATTTTGAAATCTCATAAACACATCTTTGAGCCAGTGATTTTTAACTTTTCTAATAATAATCTATGGAACACATGTTGATAACTCACTTGTACTTTTCCACATTACTTTATTGCTTATTACACCTGACCGGTTTCGCCTTACGGCATCCTCAAAGGTTTATAATGACATAATCTATGGAAATCTGCCGGATTTGTTAACATTTATAATCACTGCTCCGTTCCTATAAGTAGTATCCCTTATTTCATCAATAAACGGACTATTCAACACAAAGATATTTTTTAAATTCAAACCAGTAGTTCATGAGATTGGCGCGTTCAAACAAACAAATAAAGAAACTCTTCAGCTTTATAATATTAGTATAGATATGTACAATTTTTATTGGAGCTTTCTTTTTTTAAGTAGGATATATCAATTCGACTTCACTTCGCCTGATGGTTAACTGAAGACAAAGTTTCAGAAATGAGGGTCACTATTAGAGACACCTGCGGTGTTACAATTATGACAGTCAGATTCAGGACAGGCAGTTTGGTGAAAGCTTAATGAAAGATTGAGTTTGAAGATGGAGTCAACCCATTTACGACTTTATTAATTTATCGCAATATATTGACATGTACAGTAAGCTTCAGAGAAAAGGAACCCCCCTTGATAATGACATGAATGTATTAAAGTTTTTTGAAATGTAGTGTAAATGGCGTCTTGGTCTAGTGGTTAAGACTGATGCCTTGTGGATACGGCAAGCAGGTGTTCAAATCCTCAGACACAAAGTTTTTTTCTTATTCTTATAATTATTTTTTTATTCTCTTAAGCACTTTTTGTTAATTATTACTTAAGGAATAAAATTTTATAGTAGGTATGAGGTTTGTAAGAAAATATAGGTTTGTTGCATAAACAATATTTATTTATTTCGTGAATTACATTTCTAGGACTACATTGAGTCCATTTCCAGTTGAGTATACAGTTTTTCTATCTGAGTTAAATTGGGGTTACTTATTTTTAGATTTTACCTAACCTAAATTTATTGACAAAACACAATACCGTTAGTGAAGTATAAAATGTTAAATACTAGATAACTCTAGAAACGTAACTACAATATTTATTTACTTATTTATTTGAAGTTGCAAACATTAATTTTTACACTCTGTATAATCTTCGAATATAAAAGAATGATGAATATAATGAAATGTTATTAGTGCCTGTGAATCACAGAAAGAACCAACATGCTACACTATAACAGTATAGCAATATACATCTTCCTCTTTGATCACATTTTCTGATAAGTAACCCTTTTAACACAACATTAGAAAAATATGTGAGGTCAGATGGTGCATCGTTATCAAATTAGAAGATTACTAAACTTGTAAACAAGAGTAATTTGATTAGGTATTAATAATAGAATATTATTATTATTATGAATGTTAGGACACTTTATACACAGCGTCATCTAGCCCAAAATAAGCACCTAAATGTGATATGGATAATAGACAACCTATATAATACTTATTTTAGATAAATTACACCCAGACACATAACAAATAATCGTGTTCATCACACAAAGATTTGTTCTAGGTAAGAATGGATAATCTGCATTAATAACGTAGCGGATGGCCCTCACTGTCTACTTGAAGACGATGAATTCAATTTCATCCCCGAAACCATATTAAAACATACGGCACTATTTCGCATTAGTTCCCAAGTTCTGTTTACCTCTTTATCTAATTATTTTTTATACTTTATTTCACTGAGTCCCAGTTTAAAACCATCTGACCCCACAAGTTTTCAATAGGATTAAGATCCGGGCTTTTAGCCGGCCACTCAAACACCGTTATATCTTCTTGTGCATTTAGCCAGTCTTGCACAATTCGGGACCGATGCACTGAAGAGTTATCCTGAACCAGGTAAATTTGTCCTTCTGGATATTCGTCCCACACTGAAGGCAGCATTACGTCTTTCAACATTTCAAGGTATCGCTCACTGTTCATGCAGCCACCTATTTCCACTAGCTCGTCTGGGCCCATTGAAGACATCCATTCCCAGTAATCTAAAATAATAAACCTTTTCAAATCTGTTGCAATATGTAAATCAATGTCAGTAGCAATAATAATTAAAAATATATAATATTATATAATATGTATATAATATGTACATAATATGTATATAAAATGTATATAAAATGTATATAATATGTATATAATATGTATATAATATGTATATAATATGTATATAATTATATTTCGGGGTAGAGAATAATAATTTAGAATAAACAAATTTTATGTTAAAGAATATAATCATTTGCTTACCTAATGTTAACCGCCCTCTTGTTCTTAAGTCTATTCTTAAGTCTAATCCATTTTTTTGGGTAGAACCGTTAGCCACTTCTTCTTCTTCTTCTGACTTGAAGCACATTTCGTCGGTAAATATAACAATTTCGTTTTCCCAGTAGAAATTTTAATAACGAGTAGCAAAATTTACTCGGTTGGTGCAATGATCGTCAGTAAGTTGTTACTTTCTGGCTGGCTTATAATTATGGATGTTCGCAGCGTGTAGATGTCGTCGAACAGTGCTCAGCGACAACATTCCAAAAGTTTCAGCACTTGAGCGCGTAGTTTTGAAGGGTGCCAGTGATTGAACCTCCACAATATCACGGTGCCGCTCTGAATCATGAGTGGAAGCAACTGGGCGAGGTCCTTGGCGTTCACATTTCATATCACCCGTCGCTTGTTACTTTCGAATCCATCTACGCACTGTAGATATTTTTCTGTAATGAAAATGATAATAAATAAAAGAAACCAAAAAATTTAACTTGTAAATGAAAATGTAACATGATTAAGCAATAAATAGGCATGTAATATATTTTTATCGTAACTCTTACCGTTATGGCCATATCTCGTGCAATTTTCTTTATGCTTTGTTCTTTGCTCCCAAAGAACAACAATTTTAGTAATGTTGTTAATCGAACCATACTTTCAATTTACTCAAAAATCTGATCAAAAACTTAATTAATTGAATAATATTACGAGGAGGATCAACACCAATGCAAATTACCACGAATTATAAAGTTACCTTCAATCACAGTTTAGTAAATAAGGTAAAGAAGTATTCTAATTGCAACCTTAGCGCGCTGTCACAGATATTATAATACTATAGCCGCAGCAACAAATAAGTTTTTGAAGTAAAACATGACGGTAGTGCAACAAGCTGTATCAAGCGTAATGCTTTGAACTAAACGAGAAATCTATACTAATTTCAACCTTATCCTTTAGTCAATTGAGCAGTTATTATTATCACATATGGTGGATGTTGAAATTTAAACCTTATGGTCTAGAAAATTACACCGTAAGCAACTTTGTTCGATAATAGGAGTAATGTTATTCGTATTTTCACCATCGTAATCAAGTGAACCGATAGCCTAGTGGTTTAAGGCACGGTCTAAGTGAACGGCTGGTGCTGGAGATGCGGGTTCGTATCCTTAAGTTGCACATAAATTAATGTGGCATCTTTTTGTGAGTATATTGTATCTTGATTGAATTGAGCCGAAAGACGAAAAATATCAGAAAATTACAAATATGAACATGCAAATAAAAGGCAGACGAAGCTGCTCGCTCGTTTGCAGCTCAGCGACGATCGCATCACGTGACGTCTTTCGTGAGTCATGTGACGCGGCGATATTCTTTAAGTATTGAGGGGGTCTGTTTTCTCTGACGCTGTGTCTTCTTCACAATTTTAATGACTTTTTTGTTTCATTTTATATTTTGACATTAATTTTGTGACTAATATTTAGAATTTCAATTGACTTATAGGACATGTGCTGAACTAATGTTATTTAATGTTATTATGTTTAATGATTGTATTCGATATATCTGTAATTAAATGTTTGCATGCCATAAAATGGTAAATGTGCCGCACAAAACTATTGGACCTGACATCTTTGTAACCACATTTAAGCAAATAAATGAATTTGAATTTGAAAAGCTTGATGAAAGATTAATGAAAGCTTGATGAAAACTTGATGGCAGTTTGATGGCCTCATCAGATGCATATTAGGGACATAGGACTTGAGATTATAGAAAAAATAGGAAACGCGTGGGTTGGTAAAGAATTCAAAGACTTATAACTTATAACTTGCATTAATTGAAGGCTTGTTTTAAAAATTCTTAGTCATAGTTTAGTTAGTAGTTAGTAGTAATATAGTAGATTAACGGAATTAACACTGGCATTAATTCTAACCTTTGCAGATCCAACATACATGGTCAATGTACGACCTGTTCTTGCTTGAAATGCAGAGTGTATTCCAATTGGATGCTATGCCCAGTGTCAAACCCGTGACACAGCGAGCTTACACTCCTTCTGAGATATTAGGAAACTACAACGAAATCACTTCTGTAAAAGTTAAGTATTTAATACCATCACAGTTAGTACTACATCTAGCAATCACCTCTGCCTATATGGCCAAGAAAATATTCAACTATATCAATAGAATGATTGCAAATGCAGTTGATATATTTTATTAATACTTCTCTCTCTCTCTCTCTCTCTCTCTCTCTTCCCCTTTTTCTTTTGTTTTTTAATACACTTTCTAATTTAGTTGAGCCGATAACTACACCGTATTTTTTTTTTATAAGAATACTGTCCATCCCAAGGTTCCTTGATAGAAATCACTTCAGCGAAAAGGCTGCCCATTGTATATTGAACTGTATATATGCTACCTACTTGTCCTATTGTAAATCTGTGGGTTGTACACCCACAGATTTATCTCTCTATCTAAATATGCGGGAGCGTCTCAAGTCCTATCTACCTCGGTATTGATATGTTTCTACCTACATTTAAAAAAAATACTAACTCGGTATTGATATGTTTCTACCTACATTAACAAAAAAAATACTGCCTCGGTGTTGCCGTACAAAATAAATTCCGGTATATGTAAACCTTATCTGTGATTATACCTGTTAAAGGAAACATACTGTTGATATTTTAATATAACTTTTTTTATTTGCAATTGTCCCCCCCCCCCCCCCCCCCGTGACAACTGAGAAACAAACTTCTCATTTGTCCCCTCTAGCCAACTTTCAAAGGGAACAGTCAGCACAAATTGTCACCCCGGTGACAACTGGGAAGACAATTCCTAGCTGTCACCCCGGAGGACGGAGCCAGAGGGGACTACTGGGAATAATCGAAATTTTTCATTCACTCTACAAGAAACCATTAAATTTTGGACTTTAACAACCAACTCTAAAATTATTATTGTTATTATTTTTGCTCATTAGCATACAGAATAATATGAATACTTTTTCTTTTTTATGCAGCTGCGGCAGTGATTCGTATGTTACATCATATAGTCACACCTGAGGTATTCCGGCGTGGTGTCGTTGCTTATGTACAAAGCAGGTAAGTAAAATAAGATATTTTCTTGTGTTGTCTCATAATATGAAACCTTTTAAAAATAAAATTGATGGCGAATTAAATGAACACAATCATTAATTATCAGCTTATCGTTGTAAAGGCAGCATCAGATCGCTTTTAACTAGCAAAGTACTTACGATTGTTCGTTTGACCAGTAGTGGAGGTAGGACACGACGGTATTCCCGTCCGAATTGAGCAGTCCGACTGGGGAAGTACCTCCACCCTACAGAATACCATGGCTATAATAACCTCGTGTTGTATTTTCGGCGGCGAGTAGGGTAGCCAGAGCTCACTGGAGAGTTTTTGTGCTGTCAGTGGGAAGACCAAAGGCTTGTCCTGATTTTGTGTTCTGCACTGAAGGCACAGAAAATCTCATATCTTACAGGGTCGGCAGCACGAATGTGACTCCACTGGTGTCCACACGTTCATAGGTCACGGTAACCACTTTCCATCAGGTGGGCCGTGTCTGCCACCTAAGTTGTATAAAAAAAATTTTCAAAATATCGATAGTAATCCCGAACTTCAAAAACACCGAAATTTAGATTTGGTGATGGTTTTGGCGGTCAAAAAAAAAGAACCATGAAGGCAAATGCGGGAGTTCCGCTTCGCTTCCACCTTAACCTTCTAAGCTTATCTGTCCAAGTTACATAGCGGTGGGCACTGTGCGATGTAACATGGATAAATTATTATTGTTAGGTTACCTGTGATAATACATGAAGATAAAGGAGCTCCAGGAATAAAAAAACTACCCCATTGTAAAAGTAACTAAAAGAATTAAACCCTGACTCGACTCGACTGGCAAAATACCTAGGTATTCAGACCAATTTGACTACTTTGCATCGATTTGATGCTGACGGTACATGCACGCTGGTGTTGATTTGTGAGAAAAAGTACTCATTTTGAGTACTTGCAAGTCAAGATCCCTCTGATACTGACCGTACATTGGATGGCCTTAACGTTGTAAGCAATTACTTCCAGGTCTTATTCCATTTAAAGTGTATTGTACCTAATCAACAATGCCCTAGTGTAATCGAATAAGATGAATTGCTGCAATTATTTTCAGCCGTATCTAAACAGAATAAGGTTGATATTTCATTTCAACTTACAATGAGCTATTTGATAAGGTCGTTCGATTTTTCCCAATACCGCTTATATCCTAGTTTTTTCTGGAAAAATTTGCCTTGCAAAATGAGATATTTCTTAAGTCAACCGAAACTGACTTTCCATTATTTTTAATTCTCAAAGTAAGTCAAAACATAAACAATCAAATTCATTCCAAATTTTTAACTTTTCAAAGTCCTCATGATTTCCCCCTTCATTAGATTCCTCACTTCTGCGATATTCTCTTCCACATCATACATTTGTACTACACGCAACTGGCACGTGACGTCACTCCCAAGTACGATTTTGTATGGAGCGTTTTCTGCCGACTTGAGAAATTGAATTTTAAAAATGAAGACTTTAAAACTAATTGTCATAAGAAATTTTCTTAACTTTCAAACATAATATAAATAATGGAAATAGCGATTAAATTACAGGAATAACTCATGAATCTGTAAGAAAATTTCGGCAATTTCATAGGTGAAGACCTAATATTATGCTAAATTTTACGACAGTGGTTCGCGCGGTTCCCGGCAGAGTAGACTTTGGACCACCTCATCTCTTCCCATGTGGTGTCGTACACGGCGACTAAGGGATAGGGCTGTTTAATATTGGACAGATAATATACAGCCCAGACTCAGCCTCAGATGCATGGCTCGAGTCAACAATAATGCCCGAAATACGGCAATAGGCTCACCCCCTGTTACGTGGGACCGAATATAATTTTTGGTGAAATGTGGGTGATAATTCACCTCTGCCTAACCTTCCGGGAATAAAGGCGTGATTATATGTATGTATTTTACGACAGTAAAAAAAATATTCAAATACCCTATTTGCTCATAATAACTGTGTTTTCAAGATCGAGCAGAACAGCGGAACCGGCCGATCTATATGCCGCATTACAGAGAGCTTCGCAGGAATTAAATCAAAATATCCTGTACCCCATACAAAGGATCATGGATACGTGGCTTAACCTGCCTGGATACCCAGTACTATCTACGAACAGGATTGGAAACTCTGTTTTTATTGAACAGGTATGATTCTATGAATATTGTAATAACAATAGAACCAGGTGGAGTAGATTAGGGCCACAACATCTCTTTCCACGGGTATCGTAGAAGACGACTAAGGTTAGGGCAGTTCTCCATCCGACAGTAAACATACAGCCCATAACAAAGTGCCCGCTTGAGCTTGACTATTGAGCCTACTGCTATAGTAGGCTCAATAGTTTTGTTTTTTATACTACTTAGATGGCTAACAAGCACATGACCCCATCTGATGGAAAGTGTTTACCGTGACATATGAACGTGTGCAACACCAGGGGAGTCACACCCGTGCTACCGATCCTGTAAGAACAGAGAGTTTTTGTGCGGTCAGTGCAGAGGACACAATCAGGACTAGCATTTAGACTTCTCACTGACAGCACAAAAACTCTCCAGTGAGCGAATAATAGTTAGCAAAATGTGGGTTTAAATACACCCCTGTGACCTCTTCCTACCCCTTTGGGGATTGACAGGCGTGAATATATAAATGGACATATGAATTAATTAGCAATAGTTATTGCACCTTGCTTCGGAGAGCATATTAAGCCGTCAGTCGGGCCCGGTTACCATACAAACATCTATGGCAGCCATTACGGGTAGTTTGAGCCCTAAAAATTAAGACAGTAAAACTAGAGGTTAGAAGGAATATTAGTCATTTTGGTTCTAATATTCTTTTTAAAATAAATTTTAAAAAACAATAGTGAGGCAAGGTATTTGACAAATTTCGAAAACCTTTACATAATTCTTTAGTATAGGTTTCCGCAAGAAAAATAATCAATAGCATTTTACTTACTTTTTTACTATTTATTAGACTGTGACTTTTGTGGCAGACAAGCACACGGCCCACCTGATGGAACTCTGCAATATCATTACACTGCTGAAACCTTCTAATGCCCATTTTGAAGTTCCCAATTTTTCTAATACCCATAATGTAGTCGCTTGGGAAAATCACAGCAGGGAGTTCATTAAACAACTAGTGCGTGCTTGGAATGAAGCTTATTTCATCTTCGCGATGCGTGGGGATGAACTCCTTGGCTATACCGAGTAGTGCAATTTTTATACCTAATATTAAATATAATAAGTTGTGGATAAATTCAGTTTATTATTTGCAGGTACGTTACAAATTAAATGGACCCATGAACATTACAGGCCGTTGGTATATACCCATCAACTGGGCAACGACTTCAAACCCTGACTTCAGTAATACCAGTCCTGTTCAATGGATAGCTCCTTGGGAGACTCTTCAGTTTCATATTCCTCAATTTTCTGCTGGCGATTGGTTCATTTTGAATAAACAACAGACTGGTGAGAATTTTTCAAGACATTTGAACTATTTTATAAATAGGACACGTCAAAGGCAATTTGTCAGGAAAGATCGTCACATAACATGTTACAATGGTGGCACTCTGCTGGACGGCCTCATCAGATGCTTTTTCACGACGTATTTTGTCACATCGGAGTGTGGGGTTCGCTTTCATCTGACTTATAGTTTCTTCCTCGCCATATACCTCTTTCAGGCATTACGTTCTTCATTTCTTGGGCCTTTCTCTGCTCCTAGATCCAATAAGATTGAATTTTCAAATATTGTTTACACACAAATCATGTTCCATGGTTATATGATAGATTATTTGTAAATAGATCTAAATATGTTTTAACTAGCGATTTCCGTTTTCTAACTTCATTCGTCCACCCACAAAAATTATTTTCTGGTGCAAACCTGATTGTATTTTCGGTTCATAAATTAGAATCACTTGTTTTCCGGCAGAGTAGAATTTGGACCGCTTCATATCTTCCCATGCGATGTCGCGACTAAGAGATAGGGCTGTTTAACATCAGACAGATACATTTATTTATTTATTACTTTTAGGAAGGCTTACAGACTAATAACAATAATATGTAGATTACACTGTGTTAAACATATTGCTAATTACAAGCCTACACATATAAATATTTATTTATTACGTTTGCTTGTACAATAATTTAAATAAATAAAAGATACTTAAAATACAATACATATTGCAACAAAAGGAACAGCCAAAATAGTGCCTGGAAGATGTAAATATGCTCACCCCCTATTACGTGGGACCGAATTCAATGATTGGTGAAATGTGGGTGTTAATTCAACTTTGCCTTACCCTCCTGATTAAATGTATGCAAGTATGTATGTATGTTGTGTACGCAACACCGACATACATGTTTTTTGAAATCGTTATTAAATAATCTTTAATAGGTATTTACAATCATGATCACTCACATTAGTATTAAAGTTATCAGGTTCTGAGTTTCCGATATTTCGGCGCTGTTGCAAGCACCGTGATCACGGAGGAACTGCAGTATTGGCGGTGTCGGAAACTCAGAACAATACAACATGATAATTGTCCCGACAACTTTAATACCAATTCTTTAATAAAATATTGAATGAGCATTGTTATTCAGTGTATATTTTCATTGACTTTATTTTAGGTTACTACAGAGTGAACTACGATGAAGGAAACTGGGTAGCCCTAACAAGACAATTATTGAACAATAGTGAAGCCATCAATGTTCTTAATCGAGCTAGTCTTCTAGACGATGCGTTCAACCTAGCCAGAAGCGGTCATTTGGTAAGTATATTTAAGGGGCCTCTGTAGCTTAACAGCAGCTATATATATACCAATGATCCATAAAGTGCTAGTAACCAAAATCTTATCCTGTTGTTAGTAAATACAGATAAATAACAAAAAGAGTATTAAAGCAGGTATGGTCAGAATACGAAGATACTACCCACGTACAGTACACTTGCAAATCTGTGATATAGTATAGTATAGTATGTTACATCGGACTGCCAGCGCTCTCTCGATGTCGAGATTGTGACCCAGAGAGCCGAGTACTTGACTTAAGTGACTCCTGTTAGTGAAGTGTGGCACAGTGAGACTGGTGGCACGTTCTAGTAAAATGCAGGGAGCGCGGGTTCGATTCCTGCTCAGTGCAAATATTTGTATGTATGAATATTTGCATTGGTTTGGGTGTACATGTAACATGTATGTATTTACAAAAAAAAAAACTAAATATATGTTTGTCCGCATTCTAGACACCGTAATAAAAGTTAGATAACGTCGAGTAGAAAGTTTATTTTTAGTATGGAATTTATTAGAAACTTTCACAAAATATATAAATTAATTTCACATTAAACTATTATACAATTATTTCTACAATTTATACATAACTATGCTATTAAAAATATACCAACTTCAAAATTTTATTTCCTCTCGTAACCGGAAAGCAAAATTGCAAGTTATAATCGTGATCGCAAACCAAAAACTTATTTTGCTTTAATTATGCTTCATGTTTTATACCGCTTGCTTTTCCTGTATACTTCACTCATTAGAGCCATTGCGCACTGCCGACTAGTCGCCGGTAACGCATTCTCTCGGCGACTAAAACGTAGACAAACTCACTCGAGCGACTTAATGCGTAGGTCGACCTCTATTTGAGCTAATGAAATAATAGTCGCTCTCGCTACCGAGTCCATGACGTTGTTGACGACTAGTCGGACAGTGCGAAAAGAGCCTTATTGTATATTTCTCAGTGAAAAATTGAAAGCTGATGATGAAATTGAGATGTTTATAATTCGTTAACTGTTATGATCTTTATTTTCAGCACTACAATTACACCTTAAACCTGTCACGTTACCTGATACATGAAGAAGAATACCTTCCGTTTGGTGCTGTCAACCCAGCTTTCACATATCTTGACGTGGTACTTAGTGGCACCAGAGCATATCCTTTATTCCAGGTAACATTCCTGAAATTAGGTACAGTCAGCATCATCTATCTATCTTGACTACAAAGTCTCAAAATTAGTAATAAAATTATCGGAATATTTACCTTGTTGTATTGTTCTGATTTTCCAATATTTCGGAACTGTTGCAAGCAACATGATCACAGAGGAACTGTGAAAATGTTTCTGAGGAGTAAATATATCGATCTACCCTCTTTCGAATTATTTTACTAAGCGTATCTGCAATACCACTAGTTTCACTCTCACTACAAACTCGAACCCGATCTCGATCACGTACAAGACACATGATCTGTATCCGCTCGCGATTGTGTTTTGGCTTGTTTCCGGTTGTTTTTGCAAAGACGGACCAATGGATACCAGACTTCCGGGAGTTGAAACCCATCTTCACGATTGAAATTTTTCATCATCATTCATCAATTGATCACGGTGCTTGCAACAGCACCGAAATATTGGAAACTTAGAACAATTCAACATGGTAAATATTCCGATAACTTTAATACTAATGTGAGTGACCATGATAGTTTAAATATCTAAGTCTCAAATGATCCTAATACCAAGGTTTTAAGTATTATTATATTTATACCAAGGTAATACGTATTATTTTCTTAATACCAAGGTAATAAAGATGAAATCAAACTGTTTTATTGATTTAAATTATATTATCGTCCGAAATGAAGTTGTGTACCAAATATCAGAACAATTAGTCAACGGGAAGGGGGGAAAACCAAGGCATTAAGATAATTTTGAGTACTTTGTTCATACAAGATCAATCTGATGCAAACTGCACTTAATATACAATTATTGTGTATTTGTATTGATTTTATTGATTGTATTTGATTGATAATATATTATAATCAATTATTTGCCTTAAACAAGGTTGATGAAGGAAATATTAATAATTGTTGATCTAAAATTTATTAAAACATTTATCGAGAGTTCTCGGGTTCGAATCCTGGTCATTACACTACAGACGTGAACGCACTCCAAACACAAGCACTTTAGCTTAGAGGGAATATTAGTAATTTCGGTTGCTATAATGTTATATTTAAAAAAATACGTTAATTGTCCCCTTACGGCATCCTTAAAAACCTTTGAAGATACCGTAAGGCAAAACCGGTCGAGTCGAATAACAATTAAAAATAATGTGGAAAAGTACAAGTGAGTTCTCAATATGTGTAACAACAAATTCCACCAAGTGCAAGATTGATGAATCAAGAGTATAAATAATTGTAATTAGGTCAAAATTTCTATTACAAAATAATATTGTAACTTTTAAGTAATATGATTCTATTACTTTTTGTTTCGGAAACTTGAGTAATATTCATCGTCCTTTTTCTTTAGAATTACATCCGCAACTTAACCAGTACCTTGTACCGTCGACTTGACTTTGAGCCACCTTCGTGGGATTCACTGATGATCCATAGATCCTACCTCAGGAATGTTATCTTGGATCTCAACTGCCGTCACGGGAACGAAGACTGTATAAACATAACTGCAACGCTAATGAAGAATCTCCAGACTAACTCTAGTAAGTTAAAAGTAATTCTCAGCCATATAACTGTCTGTTCTTTCATTTCTTAGTATCTCATTTATCTATCTCTGCCTACACCACTGGGAAAGAAGCGGATAAAGAAAAGAAAGAAAAAAGATAAATATTTTATTCAAGCCCCACACAGCGGGCACCCCACCAATTACAAATAGGTAGGCAATACAACAATTAGCTGGTACATTAAATCAAAACAGTAGACACATTACAATTAAACTACGGGTGCAACACTCCACACTTCTTCTCTATCCTTTATTTTTAAAACTCCAACTACTCATAACGATTGTCATTGCTATTTGTACTCATATTCATGCATACAAATCTCTCTCCTGTTGCCGGAGGCTGCCTAGAAACCTACTCCGGTTCACTATTGATTTCGGTCGAATTAAAATTGCCTAATAAAATATTCTCTGCAGGTGAAAGTATAATCCCTGATATTCAAGCGATGGTTTACTGCACTTCTCTCCGCGGAGGTGACCCGGACAACTTTGTTTTCCTTTGGAATATGTACCTGGGTTCTACTGATTTTAGTCATCAGGACATTCTACTCAAAGCTTTAGGATGTACTACAAATACATTTTATCGCAATTTGTAAGTATTCACTTACGTATAAAGTCCATTATGCATTGTTGACTAGTCGTTGGCGACTCGATCAACAGTGACTGTTACTTTCATTTGGTTCCAATAGGTGTCTACGCGCTTTAGTGCATCCATTATTGTATTTCAGAGAGCTTACACACAGTCGTAGATATAAATTTATCGCCTAAAACAAGGAAACAAAAATTAGGCGCCTGAACGTCATAATTAATTGAGAAGGTCACGTCAGTCAGAAAGCAATTTTAGGGATGTAGTTAGTCGATCGACTGTGTTTTTATTATAATAACTAGAAAATGTTATAATCGAAATTGACTACTCGAAAATATATTGTTTTTAAAAATATTGCATTACTGACCGTTTTACTTGACATTTAATTAATTTAAGACTGATTATCTGTCACTCGGGCACTATAAAAGGATTTATCAAAGTGCGTTATTATCTTTTGAATTTAAAAAATACCAAAGCTATATATAGCATTATGACCCACCATCGTTTTATTATAAATTTATAATATGTACATACACCAATTTACTAATTTATTATTCTTTAAAGATAAATCATAAATATTTCACATTAAATCATGATACACAATATTTTTTCATTTATCGATTTATGATTTTTTTAATCGAGTATTTTAACTTTTTCAATATTTAGAATTTTTATGCAATCACTAAACCATTTGTAAAAAATACAATACAAATATAATTATTATGTGGTTTTGATAATAAAAAGACACACATTACCATAAAACCGCAATGTGTTCAAGTCTAGGGTATGGTAATTGATCACTACGGTATTGCCAGAATCATTGTCTCACGATGGTGATATTCCTACTCATATGTGTACATTTATTTATTTATGTATAATTATAAAGATTTAATTCATATATGGTATGTACTGTTTATGAAAGTATTTGTAATTAATCTGTAGTCTAAATGCTGTCAACCTGTCAAAATTCAAAATGGACCTAATGTATCTAAACATACCTATTCTTCAATAATATGCGCCTACCTCGTACTAGCTCTGCACCACCCTATAGTCGACTGGCAGAGAATGCCTACGGTATTAAGTCCGCCAATGTACATCGTGCTTAAAGTATAAATAAAAAAAATACACTCTTGCTTTTCTGAAGGAATTACAGATTTTCTTAATCTAGTTACACGGATTTGTCTTACTGTATAAATAAATAGAATATACATTTATACTGTGCAGTGAGAATAGTGACATACTTGTAACCCACCGTTTTCACAAGGTTTAATACACGTATTTGACAAGTCTCAATATGTCACAGACTTGAACTTGCGTGAACGTAAATTTGTATTAAACTTGTATACAACTTATCCTCTTAGATGCTCCACAATAGTATGAACGTGCCTGTTTTATCTGATATGTACCTAAATATATTAGAATTAAACCGCTTTCCTGAAAAAAAAGGGTCGTCACGTGAATTGCAAATTGCACTCAGATGACGTCAGTTAATGGATCCGCCCGCTGAGTGACGACAGAGCTCGTATAAACAAAAAAACTTGTTGACGTACAGTACCAAGTAGCAATTGCCGTAGAGCGTGTTTTTGGTACTACAGTACCAAATAGCAATTTAGCGGTTATAGGCTATACCATACAGTGTGAACGAAAAATTATTTAAGACAGTCGCAATAAGTATAAGACAAGTAACTTTGTTCTGACAAGTCTTCTACAAGTTTTGTATCAATCAAGTTTGCAACTTGTTTATTGTTGAAAACAAGAGGTAAGTGTAAATTAGCTACAACAAAAATAACAACTCAATTCATTGTCCAACAGTTACTTGAACCAGGCCATAGAACAAAACTCCAATGTAAAAGACCAGGACAGGCACACCGTTATCCTGTCCGTCATCAATTCTAGTCCGGAGAACATTAATGCGGCTCTAGAGGTCGTCGTCCAATACTTCAATGTGCTTCAAGAAAGGTGAGTAATTTGTGGACAGTAACTGTAATTACTTATATTGCACTATAATGCAATGTAGTGGGTTGTGAAGGTCAGGTGGCAGTCACTTCCCAGAAAATATCAAAGTCCAGTCAAACACGTTGTTAGACTGCAAAAAAGGGCGTGGACTCCGAGGTAATAGCTTCGGATGTGACCGGAATTCACTTAGAATTTAATACTTTGCCACACTATTTTATTATTTACCTTTTCAAGTTTCACCTTACGGCTTTAGTTGGCTTAGTGGTTGAGGAGTCGGCTTTACAATCGAGAGGTCCTAGGTTCGAATCCTGGCGATTACTCTACCGACGTGAACCCACTCCTAGCAGAAGCGATTTAGCTAAGTTGAAGTCGTTAGAGGGAATAATAGTAATTTCGGTTGCTAATATATTTTTAAAAAAGGCTGTTCCATAATTATTAAAGGTGGTTTGTTGGTGTTTTATTACTACTATTGTTGGTATTTATACCTATTTGAATGTGCTAATCTCAGGAATTCATTTATTTAAATTTGAAAAGTTATTTTTGTGTTTAATAGTCCGTTTATCGAGAATGGCTAGAAGACACCCGGGGGAGTGCAATAGTAATCATAGATGACAATAAAACCCCCTGATTCCTGATAAATTAACAAAAAAGGGCTTAATCATGGTGTTAGGCAGTGGTGGCCCACATTTTACCAATCATTAAATTCAGTCTCACGTAATCTTCCGGGTACTGTTGTTCGACTCAAGCCATGCCTCTGAGGCTAAATCTGGGCTGTATAAGTCTGTCTGATGTTAAACAGCAATATCCCTTGGTCGCCTTGTACGACACCGCATGGGAAGAGATGGGGTGGTTCAATTTCTAATCTGAGGGCACCACGGGGTTTCACGGTATTCTTAAGTTTACTTCGAAGTATAACACTGGTGAAACCGGAGAGGGCCGAATAATTTATGTACAAAACATTCACACAATTCCAGTTGTATTATTTTTTTATTCACAGAGTTCAGAGTCAGAATGGTGTTACCAATATTCTGAATGCTTTGACTAGGAAACTCACAACTCAAGCTCATGCCAACAGGGTAAGACTATTTAAAAAAAATATTATATTATGTAGCTCGCAGCAGTTATTTTGATCAGCATAAGTGAGACCTTACCACATAGCAAATAGCTGTACCATTTTTATTGTTTACACGTGAAGATTTTAAGGAAGATCTCTGTACCCAGTTTAAACAGAATATCGAAATTATCAAATTTTAATATTCGAGAAAATAATATGTAAAATTTCGCAAAGAGTAAAATATATATTAATACAAAATAATGTACCGGAACATGTTTTGAAATTTAAGAGTCATATTCAGACCAACTCACTCACTGGCTCACTGGAGAGTTTTTGTACTGTCAGTGGGAAGACGGCACTGACGGCACAGAAACTCTTGTGCTTACAGGGTTGGCAGCGCGAGTGTGACTCCCTTGGTGTTGCACACGTCCATAGGCCACGGTAACCACTTTCCATCAGGTGGGCCGTGTGCTTGTCTGCCAACCAAGTGGTATAAAAAAAGACCATTCAGTTTTAAAACTTTCTCAATTTTATTAATAACCCGGGACTGTAGGAAGAAGGAAACACGTGAGCTGGTAATGAATTCCAGGCCATAATGGTGCGACAGAGGAAAGAGTCACCGAACCGCTAGCTTCTTGATAGGATGTTCTGCACCGTGTGCGGGTGACATCTAAGACCTGCATGTGTTGTTCTGTGTAGGAAAGGGGAGGGTGGGACTAATTGGACGAGCTCATCAGAACACTCACCATCATCATCATCATAACAAAAAGCGTGTATTATTTCACAGGTGGATGAACTTGTCAGGCGTCATCACTTGACACTCACAGCGGCTGATTGGGATGCAATTAATGCCATAAGAGAGAATATAGCTGCTTCAATTGAATGGAGGCGTCGACATGCGGTCACAGTAGAAGCATGGCTTCAAGACAACTATGGCAGTAACGCGACCAATCTCACGTCTAGTTTAATCTTTCTGATTTCGATCTTCACTGTTATTTTTAATTAATAAACATTTTTTCATTTCATTTATTTATTTTGTGAATATAAGTAAAGGAGGTAGGACACGGCGGTATATCCGCCCAATTGAGCAGTCCTCCGCCCTACAGAATACCGCGGCTATAATAATTTCGTGTTGTGTTTCCAGCGATGAGTAGGGTAGCCTGAGCTCACTGGAGAATTTGTGCTGTCAGTGGATGACTAAAGGCTTGTCCTACTTTGTCCTCTACACTGACGGTACAGAAACTCTGTACTTACAGGGCCGGCAGCGCGAGTGTGGCTTCTCTGGTGTTACACACGTCCATAGGCTACGGTAACCACTTTCCATTAGGCGGGCCGTGCGCTTGTCTGCCACCTAAGTGGTATAAAAAAAGTAGCTATAGATGTTTACAAGCTGCTTATGCATATAAACCTATAAACCTATAAACCTATATGGCATATAAACTAGCATACGTTCAATACAAATTCTTCATTTCTATACATAGTAAAACAGTTTTTATTGAAGGACCACCTTACTATTTAAATTTAGGCAGGTAGGATACGACGGTGTTTCCGTTCAATTGAACAGTCCGACTGGTAAAGTTCCTCCGCCCTAGCGTTGATCCCAGCCACGTCTGATGCTTTCAACTCGAAGTTAGGCGTCCGCTTTTACCAGTTTTTTTTCTAGTTAAACTTCGATATTTTCCGTGGAACGGATGCCATCTAACTTCCAATGTCTATTGGCAATAACGAAACCTTGCAGTTAGATTAGTTGGTGAACTTTTTAGGATTCCAATTACCTCTGAAGATTGCCGTATGATGTTCGTATAGCAACTGCGAACGACGACTTAACGAGCTCTCCAAGACGCTACCATACATACATACATACATAAAATCACGCCTGTCTCCCATAGGGGTAGGCAGAGATCACGGATCTCCATTTGCTACGATCCTGACATATTACTCTCGCTTCATTCACTCTCATTACATTCTTCATGCATGCTCGTCGGTTTAGAGTACTCCTGACCTGCCCCTTTTCTAAAACTTCCCCGATTTGGTCCAGGTATGTGCGCCTAGGTCTTCCCCTTCCGACGGTACCATCCACACTCGCCTCATACACCTGTTTCGTTAGTCTTCTTTCATTCATTCTCTCAACATGACCAAACCATCTCAACATTCCTCTCTCAATTCTCATCACTACATCTTCTATCACTCCACATCGTTCTCTTATCACGCTATTTCTCACTCTATCTTTCAAGGTCAAGCCACACATACTTCGCAACGCACGCATTTCTACTGCATTCACTCTACTCTGATGCTTTTTCTGCCACACCCAACTTTCACTACCATACATAAGAGTCGGCACCAATACTCCTCCATGTACAGCCAGTCGTGCCCTTTCGGACACTTTCCGGCTGCTCATAAAGTTGTGTAGTGCCCCATTCACTCTATTTCCAGCCATCACTCTCCTTTCAACATCTTCTTCATGCTTTCCATCTCTCGTAAACAATGTTCCCAAATATATGAACTCATTCACTTGTTCCACTTCTTCTCCATCTATACAAATCCTAGACTCTGTCACGCATTCATCTCTTTCAAAAACCATAACTTTTGTCTTACTAACATTCACTTTCATTCCTTTCCTCTCAAAAGCTTCATGCATAGTTGTTACCATCTCCTGCAACTCATCTGCCGATGACGCCAGTAAATCCACTGCAAATAGCCATACTCATGAATACAATAATATGCACTGAGCGGCAATCGAACTCGCCTCCTGCGTAGTAGTCACGTTCACGACCACACCACAGAGGCTGTCCTGTCTCATACAAAATAACTACTACCTACTAACTTTTATAATAAATAAATAAAATAAAAAAGAACCTAATTATTGGTGATGTATCATAACGATTTAGCCAGCTTATGTCAGTGGCCTTGACACCACAATACCTACACTTCATCTGGTGTTCGAAATTCGAATCTCTTATGATTCAACTCGTATCAAGTTTTATTCACAGAAAGTTGTGATTCTTCACGAAGGGCATCAGAAGGTTCTAACAGGGTCAGCAGCATAAGTGTGACGCCCTTGGTGTTGCACACATCCATATACGTCACGGGCTGCAACCCGCCAGGCCTTGCCTGGTTTGGGTAATAAAGACCCATTATAATTTGCCTTTGACAGCCTTGACAGGTAATATTCACGTTGTTTAAGGTATTTCGTTGCCATTGTTAAAACTACTAGTGACATATTGTCTATTGTTGACATTGCCCATCGTAATCATTGACCATCATGTGGGCTGTGTGCTTGGCATCTAAGTTGTATAAAACAGACAGATAGACGGACAACGAAGTGATGATATAAAGGGTCCATTTTTTTCCACTTGAGATACGGAACCATAAAAAAACGCTCTCTTCATAATTAGGAACTTCGGTACTTTCCTATTTTTGATCCTAGGGCAATGGAGAATCATTTAATTACTTTACGGCGTTGTCCATCCTTAGTCGGCATCTGGTCAGATAGCCAGCGCCCCTCCCCACCCCTCTAGTCGATTTAACTTTTTTGTTAAAATTTTATTTAATCATTTTTCAAATCATGTATGGGGTATCTGCCGGATTTGTTGGCATTTATGATTACTGCATCGCTCCTTTGAATCGTAGCTTTTTGATGTATAGCCTAACCCTCCTCGATAAGCGTTTATATACAACACAAAAATATTTTTCAATAAAAACCAATAGTTTCTGAGATTGGCGCTTTTAGTTAAATCAAAATATGCTAGTATAGACAAATCTCTGTACCATCGTCTGTACCATGGTGAGTGTTCTGATGAGCTCTTCCAATTAGTCCCACCCTCACCTTTCCTACAAAGGCCAACACGTGCAGGTCTTAGATGTCATCCGCACACGGTGCAGAACATCCGAACAAAAACCAAGCGGTTCGGTGACTCTTTCCTCTGTCGCACCATTAAGGCCTGGAATTCATTACCAGCTCAAGTGTTGCCTTCTTCCTACAGTCCCGGGCCCTTTAAGCGGGGCGTGAAAAAGCATATGATGAGGCCATCAAGCTGAGTGTCACCATTGTCACACGGTATGTGTAAGTAATGGTGACCCTCTTTTCTGAGACTTTGCCTTCAGCTTACCATCAGGCAAGGCGAAGTCTAATTGACGTATTCTATATAAAAAAAAAAATATTTTGATAATGTAAAAATTAAAAACATTTCTTAATAAAAGTCTTATATTAAAAATATATTGATAATAAATAATTTTACAAAATAGGTACAATATAAGAAATATATAAAAACGTTTTGTCTTAACATAATGGCTCCTAATCTTAGCATAGATAAAAATAACAAAATAATTTAGGTTACTTGTTATGTTGCATATAATGTTATATTAATTTGAAAACTGTACAAAAACATGCCATTCGCTGCCCGCTTCTATCAAATATAACAAAATTGAAATTCACTGTCATAGCCTGGATATATAATTTGAGAGAAGATCAGAGTTATAGCAAGCATCCGTCACTCTCCCAAACTATGGAGATAAGTGCCTACGACAAGCCTTGGGTTGCAAACGAAATGAGGGCGTGCGCGTGCTTTACCTTTACCATTTTTTACTTGAGCAAATATATTAATATTGTCGTCAGTCCGGTGACTTTAATTTATTGCTATTAAATTTTTTTAACATTTATTTCATCATGTTACATGCTTTCCGAATGTATAATTATTAAAATTGTTCGTAAGATTCTTCAACATTAACATTAAATGACAGGACCTTTAAGTAATGTCTGATAATTTTTTAGACATTTAAAAGTCAAAATACTGTAAACACATACTTTGTGAAACTAAAATAACAGTAATCGTTTGGCTGAATTGTTTTATTTTAATTTTCTGACAAAGTGATAATCCTAGCAGGTGGTGGCGACTTAAGTTCAGTACACCCCTGGTGTTGCATACGTCCATAGGCCACGGTAACCACTTCCCATCAGATGGGCAGTGTGCTTGTCTGCTACCTAAGTGGTATAAAAAAAAACTACTATATCTCGTAGGTTATAAAATTGGCAGCTTTCGTCAAGATCAAAGGAGTGCAACTTTTGTACATAGTTCTATTTTATTCTGTCATTATAGTTAGAAAGGTACAAAGTATAAATGCAGAGACATATTAATAACGCACTTATTCTTTTCCATAATATTCATTATTGAACCTGACCTTGAAGGTATACTAGTACAAATGCGGTATCAATATTTGTGATAATAAGTAACTCCACCAAGTGCAATCAATCAGCAGTATAAATAGTATACGAGCAGAGGTAGGTCTTATAAAGTATAGATCGTATGTATCGTAAGTAATGGAAACAAAACTGATGGCAAGTTGTTATCGTGGTCTATGGACTTGTGCAACATCCGAGGGGTCTCAATCGCGCCGCCGACCCTGGTAAGAACCTCCTAATGCCCTAGAACCCCATATCGTAGTCGCTTGGGAAAATCACGGCAGGGAGTTCATTCCACAGCTTAAGCGTGCGGGAGATGAAGTTTCTATCGTACCTAACTGTGCGTACTGTTGCAATGTGTGGGGGTGGATTACCCGCTCGTGGCGAGAGGTACGATGACAGAATGTAGCCGTGGGCTGCATGTCGAACAATTCATTCGAAGACACAAAATTGTACAGGCGGTAAAACAAACAGAGCGAGGCAAATTATAAGAAGACGTGTGTGAGTGACCGACATCAGCCCCTCTTGACAAAGTGGCAATTCGTTAGCAGAACAGAATAAAATAGACTAGTCAATATATGGAACTGACATAATATGTTTACGACTGTCTTGACATCAAAAGACTAAGGTCTTGACATCTAAAGATTCTAATATATTTCATTATTCTATTTTATTCCACCATCGATTGAACTACTTGTCTGCAGGCTGATAGGAGTAATATTATGGTAGTAAATTATATATTGCACCAATCCCAATTATTGGGACAAGAGCAAACATATAATAAAGATACCTATCGTAATTATACAACGGTTCGGAACTTTTAGCGAGTCGTCACTGTGCTGCACGGTGCTGCAATGCATCCGAAACGTTGACAGAAATAGTAAATTCCATGATTTAATCGCCAAAAGTCCCGAATCGTTGTATAATTATGAATTCACAACGCGATGATTTAAAATAAACAAGATATCTATCTATTTAAAAATGTTAAAAATACGGTAATGAGAAGAATGAAACTAGATGTTAGAGCAGCTGCGCTATTCCCATAGTTTTCCTTAAGCCAGGCTTCGACTGTGGCCCCATTTTGATTCCTCCAAGCTATCGACGCAGCTATATTCTCTCTTATAGCAGCAAATGCAGCCTTTTCTCCTGCGGTGAGTCTCACCTCATGACGGCTGTGGAACACTTCCATCTGTCAACAAAAGGATTGCAATATTAGTTTCGTCTGAATATTGATTCATAAGAAAGTTTTGAAGTGAATAATTTGAAGAAGAATGATAAGAAAAAATTATTTAGTAATTTAATAGTAAATTGTACTATTCTATCACAAAGTAAAACAAATAATTTTAACATGTTGAAATTTTCAAAATATTTTTTTACCTTTTAATGATATTGGTGAGCATTAATTTTTCAGTTAAATTTCCAAAGTCGATCTTATCAATGCGTTGAAATATTGACTAAAGAAAATGAACAAATGTACACACCGCATAAAAACCTGTATTTTCAAATGCTATAAGGCAGTTGAAAGGAACATAGTTAATTTATTGATTTTTTAAAGCTTAATTATCCCAACTATTGATTCTCCCTTATCTGAGGAAAAATGCGGACGCTGTAGTGCCACACCCGAGGGGCCTTCTATAACCTGGATCAATATGGGAACTCGAAGGATTTTGTAGAGACTACCCTAACCCAGGCCCGAGACAGCAGTGCGGTTAAAAAAAAGTTATTTAATTAGTTCTTACCCTTTCCCAATGAGTTTGATTCGAGAGCCTCCGGGACAAAGCATTTAGAATATTAGTAGTACCGGTCAGTGCTTGAACGCTGTAAGTAAAAGAAAAAATTAAATAATTATGGAAAAAGACGTTCAACTATGAGTCTACTGGAAATGTATTAGCAGTTCCAGAATAAGCATTCACACACACGTGCGTGTTTCAATCTATCTTAATACCTTTGTGCAAGATAATAAATAAATACATAACAATAAGTTTCTTATTAATGTCACTCACTTTGGTTGTATTTGTTCGAAGTGTTCAATGATGAATTCCAAAGCCGCGCTCGCACCTTCTGGGCTCGAATTGATCACAGATACGAGAATATTGTGCCGGTCTTGATCTCTTACTCTCGAGGCAGGTGCAATTATTTCTTCTAAGAAGCTGTAAGATAATAGAACAAATCGTTATTAGGTATTCTATGTCTATTTTAGGATTTAATTGATTAATTTTGGATTTGAATTCCAAAAGCACTCAAAACAGTTTGCACGATAGGTGAAGGAACTATAAATGTGACCATCGAAACTACCGCTATACTGTGCGGTATGAAAGAAACCCACCCACACTCAGGCTGTGGCATGAACTACCTGCCACGGTTTTCCTATGCGCCTAGAATATGGGGTTCCTCAAAAGGGGCATTAGAAGAATCTTCAGGGTCAGCAGCGCGAGTGTGACGCCCCCGGTGTTCACACGTCCATAGGCCACGGTAACCATTTCCCATCAGGTGGGCCTTGTGCTTGTCTGCCACCTAAGTGGTATAAAAAAAAACCGAATCCTAAAGCATGACGTGGCGATGAACGAGTTTAAGAAAGAGAAAAAAAAGCATTAGTCGAGAGTGAGTGATATGCCGTTGTAAGCGTTGCCGGCGTATTGATCAAATCTGATCGTTGATTGGTTAAATCCCCACGTCACCATTGGTCATCCCAAGGCACGGTACAATGGTTACGGTCGCTCTATACTTCACGAGCTACCTTTCTATCTTTCTACCTCTCATACAAAACGTTTTGAAGTTCGAAAATAGAACTAGATGGCAGGTCCTTACCTCTGCCCATCGTAAAGGAAAAAAGGCGTATGTATCTATTATTTTGATGTTATAACTTATGCTCATATTCACAACGCTACATTTAACGCACAACATGTGACGCTCAATAAGTTCGGTATTACGCTCACTAAGTTCGGTATTACGCTCAATAAGTTCGGTAATACGCTCAATGTGTGTTCGACAATT
Organism: Eilema griseolum; assembly: GCA_963662185.1. Lineage (NCBI taxonomy): Eukaryota > Metazoa > Arthropoda > Insecta > Lepidoptera > Erebidae > Eilema > Eilema griseolum. The sequence continues at coordinate 24,997,440 of OY759238.1, forward strand.
ACTATGCGTGGACAGACAACATAATTCCCTATTTATGTTGTGCAACCTTAAGCAACATGGGCTTAATACTTACATGCTGCGCCGCTCAGGATTTGAAGTACATCCCAAAGCATTCATTATGATGGACTGTTGACTCGAGTCAGCTGTATTTCCGTATAAGTTCCAGAGGAAGTTAAAGTTCTCAGCGCTACCACTACGGAGCGAAGAACAGAACACCATGGTCTGTATATCGGGGTTAATTCCTTGGCCTGTGATAAACAATGTTTTATTAGATGATTATTTGTAAGGGATTGCGCGCACTAGTGACTTTTCACCGGTCACCGTGAGCACAGAATAAATAATGGTGCTAGGTAACTGTCATCGCGTATATCAACCCTAATGAAGATGCGAGCACTTCAGTGTTGACAGTCACCATGACCAAAGTGACTATATTTTTTATATATAGGACACGCAAACTTGACTTCACTTAGCCTGATAGTAAGCTAAAGGCAAAGTCTCAGGAAAGAGCGTGACCATTACAGGCACATAGCATGTTACAATGGTGGGACTCAGCTTGACGGCCTTATCTGATGCTTTTTCGCGCCCCGCTTAAAGTACCCTGGCCTTTAGGAAGAAGGAGACACGTGAGCTGGTAAGGAACTCAATCTAATGGTATGCAAGTTCTAAAATTACGTGCAGTCTGTGGACACTATTGGGAGTATTGAGGTCATGCAATAGTTTCAAACCTTTGCAGTTACATGGAGACATATTCTCTTTGGCAGTAATATACCGCCTCTGCAATAGGCTATTTGATAAAAAAAATTATTATCGAAAATTGACCACTCTATAATCTATACTAATATTATAAAGCTGCAGAGTTTATTTGCTTGTTTGTTTGAACGCGCTAATCTCTGGAACTACTGGTCCGATTTGAATGATTCTTTCAGTGTTGGGTAGTCCATTTATCGAGGAAGGTTTGAGACTATATATCATCACGCTACTACTTAAGGGAGCGGAGCATTGATAATAAATGTTAACAAATCCGGCAATTTTTCATACATATTTTGAAAAGCTTAAACATACGGGCTCAAAAGGATATGAAGCTTCAAAATATACCCCGGGCGAAGCTATTTTTTTAACTATTTGATTCTGAAAATTACATTTTTCGCGGCGCCGCGCCGTTGAAAATGCTCCATATAAAATCGTACTTGCGAGTGACGTCACACGCCAGTCGCGAGTAGTGTATGGAGTGCAAGAGAATTTCTCATTTATCTCGGTCTAAGTTGCGTTTACATAAGTATAGTTCATAACAAAAGTAATTTTTATTATAATAAAGAATAAAAAAAATATAATTTGGGACTGAATTTGATTGTTTATATTTTACTTACTTTGAGAATTAAAAATAATGAAAAGTCTTAGTCCCAGTTTAGTTAGGCAATATTTTATTTTGCAAAGCATATTTTATGATAACAAACTAACATATTAAGCAGTATTGGGCAGAATCGAACGATCTTGTCAAATAGCCTATTGCGAGCGTTTCGGTGAACTCTTTTAATTGTTTCCTAACAGTATGTAGTATACAGGGTTCCTTCTTTCTTTACCCTCGAGTCGTTACTAAAACTACTATATGTAAAAAAGTCAAAAAGCCTGAAACTTACCACTGTTCTGGAATCTCGTCAGTATATCTGCAGCATTGCTAATGCAATCGTCGTTGCCGTGACGGCAGTTGAGGTCTAAGACAATGTTCCTGAGGAACGGTGTTAAATATTCCTCGCCTGCATTAACATTGAAACCGAGTCGACTATACAAAGGCTCAGTTATATTACGAAGGTAATTCTGGAACCAATGAAATCATTATTAACAATACTATTTAGGTAAATAATTCATTTAGGCTCAAATGGCAAAACATAATATATTTGAAATATTGTTGAGCTAATTCATCATTAATATGATGTCAGTGGTTAAAATTAATAAAGCTATAATGTACTCGAGTATTCTCCGGAATATAACCCTTGTATCACCGATTAGCATCATCTTCAAAACTTTCGTTACAACTGATAATGTTATACTTGCCATTGGTACTAATCCTACATATATACATATATTCACGCCTGTAAATCCCCAAAAGATTAGGTAGAAGTGTATTAACACCCAGATTTTGCTAGTTACTCTCAAATTCCCCGTCTTCGACTACATCCGAAATTTTTTCAGTTTTACACCAACCTGCATTTTCGGAGGAATCGTGACTAACCCGATATCGCGATACTCGAGGAATCTTTTACCATCAAACGATTACTTTACGTACTATATATTTACTGTCAAGGGGAAAACAACCATATTCGTCTTCTACGACACCTATGTTTTGTAGTTTTACCATTTTGATTTTACCTATTCAGATCCAATAATTGTCCCATCTTGGCTTCATACAAGACGAAATAAATTAACAGCTTTTTTGTGACCGTAACTATGTTCTAGACGCTTACTATATATCTCGGTGACACACAAATAGCCGAGCAATTAATTGAGTGGATGAGCATTTTAATTTTATATTAATTCGAGAGTGGCAGACGAGTGTGTAATTATTTTAATTTCAATTAAATTTAAAAACAACTTGAAATTGCCTGTAAAATTTTAATCACAGAGTGATTCAAAGAAATAGTTATAAGTTTAAGGTGTCTGTGTGACAACTTACCAACATGAATCAATTACACATAACTTCGAAAAGCCTCAAAAAGTCATTGGTGTGTGCCATGGTAAAACCTGGGATCGAACCCGAGACCTCTTCTTAGCAGTCCATTACCTATACTACTAGGCTACCGCGGATTCCAAATATAGTCAATACCAAGACAAAAACAAAAAAACAAAATAACAAGTAATTTTTTGGATTCATATCATCTGTAATTGTTTATTCATACAAATCCATTCATTCATATCGCGCAATAATCCATCCATACGCACACACGTTTTATGCCTTTTATAAATGAAAAAAAAAATTATATTGCCCTTACCTGGAAATACGGATATACTTCAGTTCCACCGAGTAGCACGTCGAGGTAAGTGAAGGAAGGACTGACAGCGCCCCACGGAATGTAGTCCGTCTCATTGATCAAGTAACGAGACAGATCTAATGCGTATTTGTAGTTCTGTAATATTAAAAGTCCATTAAAACAAAACACCTTACTTGGAGCATTGTGCGTGAATTAACGTCATTTTATACATACATATAATCACGCCTTTATCCCTAACTTAATTCACCTCTGCCTAACGCAGAGGTGAATTTAACACCCACATTTCACCAATAATTGTATTCGGTCCCATGTAATAGGGGCCTATTGTAAGCCTATTGCCGTATTCCGGGCACTATTGTTGACTCGAGTCATGCATCTGAGGCTGAGTCTGGGCTGTATACATCTGTCTGATGTTAAACAGCTCTATCCCTTAGTCGTCTTGTACGACATCGCGTGGGATTTTATAAATATGATTGAAATTAGATGAAAACAATTTTATTACTATTTTCTATTAATTTGCAGTATATTTCTATTTCTTATTTAAAGTACGTATATGTTTATAGAATCATGTATGTTTCACTTACTTGAAGAATCCATGAAAATGCAAAAAATGAAAATGAAAATTATTAAATATTTCCAAAATCATAACTTTTTATGAAGTCTACTAAACTTACCAAGCGACCATTTCTGGCTAGGTTGAAAGCGTCATCCAGAAGATTAGCCCGATTAAGGACATTGATAATCTCATGGTTTATGGTTAGGCAGTTGTTAAGTGCTACCCAGTTTTGTAAATCGTAATTCACTCTGTAATAACCTAAAATCACATAAAAATAGGAATAAAAAATATGTTTTGTCAGTCAAATTTATATTTTGTCATCAAATGTTGGTACTCAAAATTTCAAATCTGTTGACAAATACGGTAAATTTCTCTCTGAGTCTATTTTCAATTTAGTTGGGGTCGGTTTTTTAGTATAAGATGCGGTTGAACTTCGATATTTTCCGTGAAGCGACTGACATCACACCTCTTCAACCAATTGGCAGTATCGAAGTGTAAGTTAGAGTAATTGGACTTTTGAGGGTTCCAACGCTATCAGACCAATGTAAATACCCATATTCATGCACATAAATTTAATATTTGTACTGAGCGGGAATCGAACCCGTAACTTAACTTCTTATGGCATAATTTGATAGTTACTTACGGTCTATTGTCATTCGACGTAGCATTTCTCAAATACGGTGCATATGTCGTCTATTATGGTGGACATGTTGGCAAATATATTGACTAATGTCTGCAGAACATAACACCGCATGTTCCAAGTCACAACGCGTTTTGATATAGGTTAGAAATTTAACTGTACATAAAGATATCGATGGGAATCTCTTCGTGTTAGGTAACTTTTGTGATAAAGGACAAAGAAAAATTAGATTCACGTTTTTAGAATTCAAGTAAAAATTGTATCTCTTACCAGTTTGTTGTATATTGAAGACAAACCAATCAGTCTCTGTCAATCCAGGAATGTCGATTGAACTGGCGCGTCCAGGTACTATCCAATGCATAGGTTTAGTGACATTAAATTGAGGGTCTGTAGAAGTTGCCCAGTTGACGGGGACGTACCAACTATAGGTCGAGTTCAAGGATCTGTCGGTTAAGTAACGTTCCTGTTGGAACAAAAATTGTAGTTTAGTATCCCGATTTTTTACCCTACTATGGCGAAGCAAAAGGAGGATTATGATTTTGATAGGCTATGTATCTATGCATGTAAGTAGGTTTATCTGTTCCCTCATAGCTCCTCAACCACTTATTAGAACAGGGCAAATGAGGTGTTGTAAAAATCATCTTAATCGTCCGCCGGATATAGGCTTTAAAAGGTGTCACTGAATGTAATGTGGCGCCCTGTAACGTATTGTATTAAAGATAAATTTGAGTTAAACATGACGTAACATAAATAAAAAAATAGTTTAAAACTAAAACCCCACTACCGAGAAAGTAGAATAGAATAGAATAGATCTTTATTTGCAAGAACATTGTGATAAGGATTAAGTAAACAAGAAAATATCAAAGATGGCCGTGGTTAAATGCCACTTAAGTCTAACAAAACAATACACTCAAGGGAAATGTGGCATACGAACACAGCTATCCTTGATGTTTTCTTGTTTAACACTTTTTTGAGCGTGATTTTTCAATAGTCGGGATTTAGTTTTAAACTATTTTTTTCCGTCTTTTTTTGTAAGGTATACTTAATAATATTACGTCTTGTAGGTGAAGTTAACTTGGCCTCAAGAGTCTTGATGAGATCCCAAACATCCGGGACCAATCAAATTCTTAAATGGCCACAAATATTGCCTAAGTTTCACTAGAGAACGGCTGTACTGATTTGTCTAACTTCCCCATGATACGTGCATTGTTATGTGAATAGGTATACCTGACGAATTGTTACAGAGTTCGCCCTGTTTGCATTCCTTGTAACTGTGAGTACTGGGAACCCTCCCTGGTTCACCCACGGCTCTAGAATAGTTTTCACGGAATGCGGCAGATCGTGGGAAGATTCATTCAAGGCTCTTTGGAAATGGAAATAGAGATCATCAGGCGCTGCAGCTTTGCGGGACCTGTGGGAGAATGTTCATTCTTATTAAGGAACATATAATGCTTTATGAAAGTCTTTGTGGTGGTAGTGAATGCGGCCGGTACCCAGGAGGCTCATATTTGTATAAATGAATATGGGTATTTGCATTGGTCTGGTCGTGCCTCGGAGAGCATGTTAGGCCCTCGGTCCCAGTTGCCATACGAACATCTATCGTTACGGATAGTTGGAGCCCTAAAAAATTCATAAACTAGTCTTACTGCAATGCTTTGATATTGCTTTTGGGTTGTGGATGTCTTATGACAGTCGCTTCACGGAAAATATCAAAGCCATAAGCCAAATTCGCAGTTAGTCTGGTAAAGGGGACCTCAGACTTCGACTTGAAAGCTTCGAATACGACTAGGATTAACCCTAAGATGTAGACGAAGAATGCTTTATGATAGCGGAAACATAATACCAACGTGAACCGACTTATCTGAAGAGTATAGAGTGAAAATAGTAATTTTGGTTACCAATATAAAAAGATGCCCGGCCCAAACTTATGAGCCAACATTACGGTTAGCCGGTATATGTGCTGGTTAACGGACGAGGCTCTGGCTTAAACTTTCTCAGGAATGGGGGGGGGGGGGGGTCAGATGGAAGTGCGGGCGCGGACGACGAGACTGTCTGTGTTTTGAGAAAAATAATCTTAGTTTTATTTTACTTACATAGCTGTTATATAATAATTAAGTCCTGTTTGGAAGACCTCAGGTGTGAGTATATGTTGTAACATGCGCATCACGGAGCCAGCTGCAAGAAAAAATATCATTCAATTTCAATATACTCGTATGTTCTTGCATCTATCATATCTCGTATGTTTTAATGACAGTTTAGAGGAAGTTTGTAAAATGTGTAAGTAATTTTTTTTCGACAGTAAGGTCTCAGCCTTCGCGAAAAAGGCATAAGAATATTAATTATAGACATAAATATTGAGAGCAAACTTGTACTTCTTGAAGTATTTATTATTGAACCTAACCGGTTTCGTCTTACGGCATCCTCACACGGTACACTCAACCTGACCGGTTTCTTCTTACCGGTCAGGCTGAGTCGGATCGGTCAACAGTATTAACAGTCTTTATAGGAATTTAGCGGAAAATAATTCATAGAATTATGCAGTACCTTCATTACTTTAGAAGCTCCTTACTAAGGGGTAACCGAATTAGTCATAGACCGACCGTGACCCTTGTATCACAAGGTAAAGAAAGAGAAATAAAGTACAAGAGTCTATAGCGGACGAGATACCGCTATGGTGAAAGCGGTATCTCTTGAGGTTCGGTTCGTTATAGGCAATATATTCAACTGTTTCTTAGTCAAAATTGATACCATAATAATGAACATCTTTGTTGAAAACTTCACACCTCGTTCGTCTGTACTTACATTTCTGATAAGCAACAGCGTTGAAAGTTCCTAAGATTTCAGTAGGAGTATAAACTGGATGGGTCATAGCGTTCACGCTGAGTACAGCATCCGATTGGAATACATTCTGCACTCCAAGTAAAAACTGGTCACTCATTCGCCAATCTGGTACAACCTGTAAAAATAGCATTATTGTCAGTAGGTTTGTAGCAGTTACGTAGATAATATTGTAAAAATGTACACTATGGCTAAATAGTTATGTGTCAAAATTCATTGAGTTACTGCCAGCGCACACGGCGGTACTCGCAGCTCTCAGCTTATGCTCTTTCTTTCTCTTTCTTTACTTCGGCCCCCGCCTCACTGCACGCGAACCATGCGAGCAGTACAGCGATCACAGTTGATCTATAGTACGGAATAGAACCCATTGCTCATACACGTAAGTTCTTTTTGCATCAATTCATAGCGTAACGTGAAGTAGTACTTAGATTTGTTACATTATACTGTCCAGATATTAAAAATATTGTAGAAAAATAACATAACATAAACTCACGCCTATATCCCCGAAGGGGTAGGCAGAGGTGCTAGCACCCACATTTCGCCAGTTTATGTTTAGGTCCCAATGTAATAGGTAGCGAGCCTATTGCCATTAACCGGGCACTTATAAGCCTGCGATAAATACACACATAACTTCGAAAAGCATCGAAAAGTCATTGGTGTGTCCCATGGTAAAATCTGGGATTTAACCTGAGACCTCGTCTCTGCTGTCCATTACTCATACCACTAGGATCCCGCGATTGGTAATAATGTTGGATAGCTAATGATAGTAATGACTAACTTACAAAGTCAGTGGCATAGTGGTCAAAGAAAGTAGCAAGACCTTCGCTCAGCCAGAGGTAGGTCCAAGATATGGGTGTGACTTCGTTACCGATCCACAAATGTACGTTCTCATGAGTGATAATTCGCGCTACGTTTTGCTTGGTTGCTGTCGATGTTACTCCGTCTTGAACCAGAAGAGCTACTTCTCTGTTGAGAAAAAATTGAATATTTTAATCGTGTCATTGATATAGACTAGTCACATAACATTTTTAATAATCATATATATTTTATATAGGTATTTAAACTATCATGGTCACTTACATCAGTATCAAGATAAACGGGATATTTACCATGTTTCGATGTTTTGAGTTTACATGGTAAATATCCCGTTTATCTTGATACTGGTATATATTTTATGTGATTTCATGGATTTCCTCTTTTTTAATTTACCATACATGTTAAAGAGATTTGATCTTTATGATTATGACATAAATAGACGGGATGTAATTTATTCAGATTTTAGTCGGTTCGATTACCGAGTATGATAAGTGAGTTTCCGAAAATGTTTAAACACATATTTGTTTCTTTAAAAAAATTAAGGAATATTTCGTTTCATTAAAAGTTTCTACTTCAAATATTCATTTGGCGTACTTTGCCCCCAGGTAGGGTTGAAAATTCCACCATGTAAATAGAAAACTACTATAGAGATAAATATTATTAAATAAATAAATCTCCTCCTTCGCTTCACAGGATCTTTGTACATAAACGTCGAATACTGTTTATAATCGCGAGAGTTTACAATGAAACAAATCTAACGATTGAGTTCAATTTCAATTACTAATTCAGACACCGGCTAATAGACTGTTGAACTCTACTCATAACCATAAACTCAGGCTGGGATAACCTAAAAGGTTATAAACTCAATAGCCATAACTTGAAAGGTTATGTGTCCAAATGCCATAACCTACAAGATTATCTGCGCAATCCATAAGTAACAAGTTATGTGCCTAAAGTTAATCTAAAGGCACAAGTAAGGAACATACCTGTAGATACACAATCCCCAATTCTCCATTGCTCCAGCGGCAAAATCAGGCACAGCGACTTTATCCAGTTTAGGTAAATCGTAATCGAATCCATAGTACTTCTCTAATTCAACCATACTCTCTTGTCCAAACTGCAATGCAAAACCTGTAGTGTCTCGTTTATCTTGCCTAGAGTAGATCTTGAAGGGAAGACGAAAGATTTGGTTCTCGTTTGTATTTTCAACATACTCGAAATTTGAGACAAGAAATCCATGCAGGTATGTAGACATGATTGGGGTATCTTGGAATTCATGTTTTGTCCAGCCGCTAACGCTGGGTCTGTAAAATGATTACAATAACAAATAAATATTTACTGTACCAGTCTACCATAGGGTGTTATCGTATACCTATAATGAGAATAATATTTTTAACACGTTGTGTTGTAGAATTTTAAATATGTAATAAATAATAATAATATCATTTTATTAATGGTAACAGGGCCCAATTTGTTAGTAACAATATTTGTCTTACATCTATGGTTAGCATACAAAATGTCAACAGTATAAAATCAAATCAGGAAATTATTATCAATTTATATTATATTATTGCATTAGATTTGATGTCAGTTAAAAATTATAATTCACAAAATTAAAATATTTCAATTATTAATAAATTACGTATCACAAGTTAATACTACACAAGGTTGCCTGGAAGAAATCGCTTCCAGCGATAAGGCCGCCCATTGTACATTAAACTGTATGTATGCTCACTACAAATTTTACTGTAATCTATTGGTGTACAATAAAGAATTATTTATCTATCTATCTATCTACTAAATGCAATAGTCAATAAAATGTCAATTCATAATAAAATATAACTCAAATATAAGTCAAATAATCAACATAAATCAAATCAAATATAAAACGCACGCCGCCTGTGGGTCGTTTTGGTTGCCGAAGGTGAGGTTGACAGGCATATCCCTCGCACCCCGGCCGACCCAGGGCCATCTCTCACGATCTGGCCCTCTTCTCGGGTGTGGGGACCACAGAGTCCCCAACTCGTCCCCGGAACCATGTAGGGTTTCACTCTACCGGTGATATGCTTCATTATGGGTGAGTCATACCACGCTGCTATTACTCTCAGAATACTGTTGGAGCTGCCGCAGACACGGCTCAACAATGACGCCGATCTTTTTCGCCAGATGGCATGAAACCCATCTACTCTCGCCTCAGTAAACATCGCTGACGCACTGGAAAAGCGCGGCAACCCCAACAGCACCCTAAAGGCATTGTTATATTGAACTCGCAAGGCGTTCAGCGACTTAAGTGCAAAGCTCACCCACAGACTGCCCGTATAGAGGTTCTGGCAGTATGCCTTAAATAAGGTGATTTTAACCTCTTTGCTACAGCGAGCAAACCTGCGGGCCAGCATGTTACACCTCACCGCCAACGCCCTGCGTTCCCTATCTATGTCTACATGATCTCTTAGATCCTCGGTAATATAGTGACCAAGATATTTGAAGACACTCACTCTTTTCAATGTAGCACCATATAAAGTTATGGGTGGGACATGAGCAACTTTTTCACCGGGCACCCCAAAGACCATGCATTCACTCTTGCTTACGTTATATAACAAACCATGACTTTGCGCATACAACTGACAGGTTTGCAGCAGCTTACTCAATGAACCAACCATGGCGCCAGCAGCACCATGTCGTCTGCGTAACTTAAGTTGTTTACACACACGTTGTCAATATGGCATCCTGTACGCTGACCGCTGAGACCAACAATCAATTCATTGATGTACATATTAAACAGTTTTGGTGACGTCAGTCCGCCCTGCCTAACCCCGCACTCCAACCTATACTCCTCTGATATACCATCACCCCATCGAACGCTGTTAAGCTGGTTCATATACCAGAATTGAAATAGTCTGACCATGTCATCTGGCATATCCGCCTCTCGCATCTTGGCCCATAACTTACCGTACGATACAAGATCAAAAGCCTTTGATAGGTCCAAGAAACAAGCCATTATAGGCGTTCTCCTGTCCGTATAATACTATACTGTGTGTTTCAAGCTTAGAATAGCAGTTTCAGTCAGTATAAAATAACATTTAAAAATGATGATATTTTCCATAACCTATGTGCCTGCACTTTTTACGATAATTCTATAGTTATAGATTTAATAGCAATACTTACTTAATAATAGAACAACCGCAGATAAAACCTGGAATTTCGTAATACAGAGATGCATCGTTTTCACATTACGAGGTAAGTCAGGGCTAGAGCCTTTAATCTTTAATTTTATTAGATAGAAGTCTGGCCAACGAAAGATGGTTAAAAAAACGACGGCAGATTTAATAATCACGAGGTAGCAACACTGACTATTACATCGACAAAACGGAGTAGATACTATGATGTATTTTAATTTTTTGTATTAGGTACGCATAAAAACCAGCCTCCTTAACTTGACATGTGTTTATTGTAATTTTTGTTTAAAGTACTTGAAAATAAAGAAATAAATATGTTATGATACAGCATAACGCTAGCAGACTTGCGTGACCAAAAAAAATTGACGTAAACTGTACAATACAAACAATTGTTATTAGACATTCATGAATCAATCAGGACCATTAATGAAAGTTACCTTATATGAACATAAGACTCAATGCCCTATATTTAAAAAATAATTACAGGCCAATTATTTACAAAAAATATATGATAATTATTTAAAATCAATAACAATTTATTAATTATACTATTAGCCAGTTTCAAAAATAATCAGTTCTCTTTGAGAATTATTCGCAGATGATAATATATAACCCTGTAAGCACGGAGAGTTTCTGTGCCGTCAGTGTAGAAGACAAAGCAGGACAAGCCTTTAGTCTTCCCATTGACAGCACAAATTCTCCAGTGAGCTTTGGCTTCCCTACTCACTGCTGGGAACACAACACGAAGTTATTATAGCCGCGGTATTCTGTAGGGCGGAGGTACTTCCCCAGTCGGACTGTTCAATTGAGCGGAAATACCGCCGTGTCGTACCCCCTATATATACCCCTATATATATTTCTTAATTATTGTAAAATGATGTATAATGAATGTATTGTGAATGTATAGTGTTAATTCGTATCGTATTACCAGTGAAGTGTGTGAGTAAAAATAAATAAATAACTGTTAGAACAAATCTCTTACTTGAGTAAATCAGTTCTGGGTGGCATATTGGTTCTTACGACATCGTATCTTAGTATCTGTGGTGTATAGATAGTCATTCTGAAGATAGCCTTGAGAGCTGGCTCGTCGAAGCATGGGAATGCACGGCGAGCATATGTAGGCTGCAGCTGGGAGGTGACTAGGTTGCTGAAATGTACCAAGATCATTGTTTAAAATCTCAGTTTATTGCATGTCTTAACTGTCATAATTGTACCAAATCGAACAGCTAGCACAGCTGTGTCGATTGGTCAAAATAAATATTATGTATAAAATATATGAATAACATTATCCTCGAAGGTACAAGCCAAGGTAAATTTGTTAATTTACACCCATACCTATATATTCTATGTCACGTAAAGGGAGTGAGCTTATTGTTGTATTCCGGGCACTATTGTTGACTCCAGCCATGCATTTGAGGCTCAGTCTGTGCTGTTTATATCTGTCTAATGTTAAACAGCCATATCCTTTAGTTACCTTGCATGACACCGCATGGGAAGAGATGGGGTACCACGCAGTTTTCATATTTAAATAACATATATTACGTCTAATCTATTAATCCGCCCCACACTGTACTAGGTGCAAATGTGCTCATCACGCTGACGACATTGCTCCGTTGGATAGCAATCTTTGCCGCAGATACAGCCAGGATCAGAACAATCTTGACTGCAAAGTCTCAAAATTATCTTAACAGTCAGGGTATTACTATATTTTACAACATTCCACACAACGCTATTTAGACCAATACCAAGCATAAATAAACTAGCTTGTGTTATTGAATCAAAAATGTGATTAAATTTACTCAGATACTGTTATTGTATAATATAATAGAAACACCCAGACCAATGCAATAGATCAATTCACGCATACAAAAGATCAACACAAACTATTTTATTGATTTATATTGTATCGTTATCCGAACTAAAGGTATACTGGAATGAAGTAAATACAGGAATGAAAGCGAGATAACCAACAACAAAAGACTATATGTACAAGTATTAAACCCTGAGTGGTTTTCTAAAACAAGTCGTAAGACTAGGGAAAAAGACGCATTGTTTCGAGTAGGCTCTGGCAATTGTACCAGGTACACAGCCATGAGGTGTTAGAAAAAAATCAAAATAAATAAGAACTAAAGGTATGCATCGAATATCAGAATAATCAGTCAACAGAAAGAGGGAAAACCAAGGCATTAAGATCATTTTGAGAACTTTTTTTTATCAAGATGGATATGATGCTGACTGCTGAAAGAGGTAGTTCTACGAGGCGGAGCTAGAGTCACCAGTGTACCTATATTAAAGTTATAAACATACATTCATATAATCACGCTTTTACTCCGGTAGATTAGACAGAGGTGAATTAACATCCACATTTCACCAATCATTGAATTCGATCCCCCGTAATTTGAGGGTGAGTCTATTGCCGCCTTCCGGGCACTATTATCGACTCTAGCCATGCGTCTGAGGCTGAGTCTGGGCTGTATATATCTGTCTGACGTTAAACAGCCCTATCCCTTAGTCGCCTTGTACGACACCGCATGGGAAGAGATGGGGTGGTCCAAATTCTGCTCTGCCGGGCACCACGCGGCAAATTTGTAATTGAGTTAATAATATATAAGAGATATAAAAACTTACAATGTAACTCCGCTGCCATTAAAATATGATGAAACATATACGCCAAACATGTTCAATGCGTACCGAGATAGGTACCTAATGTTTATAGTGACAGGTTCTAAAGCTTGTAACTCTCTGTTTAGATTAATCCGCAGAAATTGGGTATCATCATTCGACAAGCTGAAGTTTGCTACCAAATTAATATTTGGTTGTGTATCATGAAAAACTCTAACAGCATCTGTGGCAATTACCATTTCTTGTGCGTGCAAAACTATTTCACTAGTTCTATTCGCAGCGTAAACTCTTATAGAAACTTCACCAGTAAAATTTACAGAATTTAATGGATGGAAGAACAGTTGCACATCGTAAAATGTGGGTATAATAGTCCTTGGTAAAAGGTAATTTTCGGCAAGGGTTTCTCCATTTACGACAGCGACGAAAAAGGACGACCCCAATAGGGTAAGTAGTGGTAGTAAATACATATCTGAAACAATAAAATACACTGAATAAAATTTTAAAGCATTTAATATGCTAACTATACAAATCAATTATGTTATAGAAAAAAATAAATCGATTCGGCGGGATTCCTTGTGAAGGAATGATCGCGATCATTCCCTCACAAGGAGTCACAAGGTTCAAATCTCGCCTGAACCGATTCAATTTTTTCTAAATCTTAATCGAAATAAAATGCACTGTTATGTAATTAAAATAAGCTTAGGAGGCAATTGAGCAGTCGTACTGGGGAAGTACCTCCGCCCTAGAGAATACCGTGGCCATAATCACCTCGTGTTGTGTTCCAGGCGGTGAGTAGGGCAGCCAGATCTCACTGGAGGGTTTTTGTGCTGTCAGTGGAAAGACCAAAAGCTAGTCCTGCTTTGTCTTTTACACTGACAACACAGAAACTCTCAATGCTTGCAGGGTTGGCAGCGCGAGTGTGGCTCTCAAGTCAACAAAAACAAGCACCAGGTTCACCTGATAAGAAGGGGTTACCGTGGCCTATGGACGTGTGCAACACCAGGGACCTCACACTCATGCTGTAACTGTGCGTGTGTACACTTAGAACCTTGACTACCGTGGAAGTTAAATCAGTTTTGGGCAGTTGTGATACAAACCAAACACAGTACATTTAGACATATACCATGAAGTTATTTCGGATTTCTTTCGAAAGAACTAAGGCCGAACACATGCACACGGACCTTCTTCGGGCACGATTTCGGAATATAAATAAGTACATATTATATTCTACAAAATTCTACACAATTTTATCTAGACCCATGATAAGCAAAGCTTATCTAGCTTGTGTTATGGAACATTTTTAGATACTTTATTTGTAAATACATATTACATACATATTATACATAGAAATACTCATTGCATAACATAACGTAACATGACATAACATAAACTCACGCCTATATCCCCGACGGGGTGGGCATAGGTGCTAGCACCCACATTTCGCCAGTTTATGTTTAGATCCCAATGTTATAGGTAGCGAGCCTATTGCCTTTAACAAGGCACTTATAAACCTGCGATAAATACATAGGTTACACTAAAAGTTTCCGGAACTGGCCACTTACATAAACAATATTTAAAAATTTATTACAACATTTGAAAATAGAACTCTTTGGCTGTAGAATACAGTTTGTTTCATCTGACTGTCTTTTGTTTTTACCTTGTGGCGCCATTAAAAAAATTGTGTGTCTGCATCAACATGGATTTAACTCGGGAAAATTTTCGTAGTATGATTTTCTACGATTTTAAGTGTAATTTGACGGCTCAACAGAGCATCGCTCGGCTTGAAACAGCTTTTGGCGATGAAGCTCCTTGCAAGACGACTGTTTATAGCTGGTTTGCAGAATTCAAGCGTGGTCGTATCAATCACAGTGACGAATCTCGCGATGGTCGGCCGTCCACCGCTGTGACCAACAAAAACAT
Source organism: Eilema griseolum (assembly GCA_963662185.1). Taxonomy (NCBI): domain Eukaryota; kingdom Metazoa; phylum Arthropoda; class Insecta; order Lepidoptera; family Erebidae; genus Eilema; species Eilema griseolum. The sequence goes on from OY759238.1 coordinate 25,012,995, forward strand.
CGATGCTGTGCGCCGTATGATTGAAACAGACAGGCATGTGACCTACCATGAAATTCGCGCATCCTTAGAAATAGGCATGAGTCAAATACAATCAATCCTACACAAACATTTGGGTGTGAGAAAGCTGTGCTCGCGGTGGATCCCACATAACTTGACCGAGGATCAAAAAACGGACCGCGTCACTTGGTGTAGTGCCATGCTTACCAGATTCAACGAAGGTGCGTCAAATTTGGTGTGGGACATAGTAACAGGTGACGAAACATGGATTTATTGCTACGATTCCAAAACAAAGCAGCAATCGAGCGTATGGGTCTTTCAAGATGAGCCGAAACCAACCAAAGTGGCGCGCGTGAAAAGTGCATCTAAGCGGATGATTGCTTCTTTTTTTAATAAAACTGGACACGTGGCTACTGTTGCTTTAGAAAATCGTCGTACTGTGAATAGTGACTGGTACACGACCATTTGTTTGCCGGAAGTTATTGACGAACTCCGTAAAAATAACCGTAAACGCCGTATCAGCCTGCACCACGACAATGCTAGTTCTCACACGGCCAGACAGACAAACGACTTTTTGAAGGCGAAAAATGTAGAACTCATGAGTCATCCTGCATACAGTCCCGACCTGTCACCTTGTGACTTTTATCTGTTCCCAAAAATTAAGAACCAATTACGCGGCCAACGATTTTTATCACCAGAAGAGGCTGTCGAGGAGTATGAAAAACACGTTTCAGAGGTCACCACAGAGGAGTGGCACAAAAGTTTTCAAAACTGGTTTGATCGAATGAAAAAGTGCATAGACGCCAAGGGAGATTATTTTGAAAAACAATAAATTAATTTTGTATTTTTTCATATTCATTCCGGAAACTTATAGTGCGCCCCACACACATAACTTCGAAAAGCATCGAAAAGTCATTGGTGTGTGCCATGGTAAAACCTGGGATCGAATCCGAGACCTCGTCTCAGCAGTCCATTATCCAGACCACTAGGCTCCCCAAAGCAATGCAAATTTTTGCACGTAGGGGCTCAAATCTAGATTATGCGGTTCATGGCATATGCCAGCAGATGCCAAACTTTCGAGAATAAGATTATTCTCGAAAGTTTGATCGGTTCGTGAAAATAATAGTGATAAGCCTGACTAGAGTATAAAAGAGATGTGGCTATATTAAAAAAAAATATTACTAGTAATATATATAATATAGCAATTAATGCAAAACTCATCAAAATATCTATAGTGACTACACTAACAACAATTATGTTCGTTTTGATAAGGTATCTGAAGTTGACGATAAGATTGCGTAAATCCACTTCAGCAAAGCAGATTTACGTAAATGTATAAATTTTGGTCCATAAATTCGTAATTAGAATGAAACGTCATAATTATGATGACTAATAAGTTATTAGTGACACATAAATGCAAAATAAATTGATATTTTTGGTGAAAATCTCATCCGTAACTATTTGTTTCTTTACTACTCAAAGGTTTGAGAGAACTCACTTTGAGTTAAACTCGCCTTTGTACATTTTCTTTGAAATGTTTTATTTATGATCTCTGTACTGTATGTGGTTCAATAAAGAATTAAATAAATAAAATCTCATCTTCATCCCAGCGTTAAACCCGGTCGCATTCGAAGCTTTCAACTAGGAATTCGGGGTTCCCTTTTTCAATCAAACATCGTGTTTGACTGGACTTCGACGACTGTCATCGGACCTCTGCAACCCATTGGACTTTTTACGACTCCAATTACTTTTTTATGAACTACTAGTATCTGAAATACAGAGAAGTAAGATACCGCTACATACACTGATAGAATGCTCAGCATAGATGGGATGTATAGAGTCCTATAAACCAACATGATCTGTTTACCAGTATACCTGCTACTATAAGAATGAGGTTTTGTTGCAGGCTTTCTTCACGGCAGTTAGGAAGAATAGGAGGAAGGAGGAACCATCTAGATTACTCAAAAGCACAATTTAGAATTTGTGTCACCGATGACGCCTGCAGATTGCTCTATGCTGAATGAAGAATATGCAAGCTGTCGATCGGCTGAACCCTTTGGTGCCTCCAAAGGGTTCGGCTTGGAAGGTTCATTTGATTATTGCATTCTTACTAATCTTTATGACTTCGCTCAGGAGTGGGAAATCGGCATCCTAAGCCAATAGAGACTGAGTATCTTTCATATTTCCAGTCTGTTGTCTTATATGAGAACCAAAAGTGTAAGGTATAATATAAATTCATCCATATTTACTCTTAAGAAATTACTAATCGCAAATTGACGTCTCGAAAATGCGGCAGTGGAGTATGTTACGCCGTTTTTACTCCACTAGCGCCTAAGAAGAGGTGGTAAACTTAGTTAGAAGTATGTTTTTTCAACCACCTAGGTAGCAGACAAACACACGGCTTAACTGATGAAAAGTAATTACTGTGGACTATGGTGTGCAAAACCAAGGGTAATCACAGAGAGTTTCTGTGCCGTTAGTGTAATAGACAAAGCAGGACAAGCTTTTGATCTTCCCACTGACAGCACAAAAACTCTCCAGTGAGCTCTGGCTACCCTACTCTTTATTACAGACACATGAAGTATTATTAACATTACACTTGTATATTATTTTAGAAACAATGAGTTATAATGAAAGGTTTAATGACGGTGAAGGAAGGTTGTGTTAGAAGCAGATGCCAGGCTGTCATCTTAACCTACCCCGAAGGGATCCTGTAAGCGTAATTCTTGTATCTTTGTGGAATCACATAAAGTACCTACTGATTTTTAATTTAGTTACTGTAAATGGGGTGGGGATATATCTTTAGACTATTGTGTTGTGTTCCCGGCGGTGAGTAGGGTAGCCAGACCTCACTAGAGAATTTTTGTGCTGTCAGTGGGAAGACCAAAAGCTTATCGTGCTTCGTCTTTTACACTGACGGCACCAAAACTCTCTGTGCTTACAGGGTTGGCAGCGCGAGTGTGACTCCTTTGGTTTTGCACACGTCCAGAGGCCACGTTAACCACTTTTCATCAGGTGGGCCCTGTGCTTATGCGCCACCTAAGTAGTATAAGAAAATCACTTTTAAACTAGTAGTTTATAATAAATGTTTGCACTTACTGAATGTATTTACAAGGCCACTTCCAAAAATCGACTAAATACAAATTTGTAATTATCGTTTAGGTATATCGTGAAGATCTCTGTAATAATCTATATCAGCGCATTAGTAGAGTATTATAAATTATCGCAAAATTGATAATTGATAATAAATCAAAACCTAAATAAACGTGTTTCTTTCTTTCGAATATAATTTAAGGAGGTAGGACACGGCGGTATATCCGCCCGATTGAGCAGTCCGACTGGGGAAGTACCTCCGCCCTACAGAATACCGCGGTTATAATAACTTCATGTTGTGTTCCCAGCGGTGAGTAGGGTAGCCAGAGCTCACTGGAGAATTTGTGCCGTCAGTGGGAAGACTAAAGGCTTGTCCTGATTTGTCTTCTACTGACGGCACAGAAACTCTGTACTTACAGGGTTGGCAGCGCGACTGTGACTCCTCTGGTGTTACAGACGTCTATAGGCCACGGTAACTACTTTCCATCAGGTGGGCCGTGTGCTTGTCTGCGAACTAAGTGGTATAAAAAAAAAATAATTACCTACATGTTTTTTTAAAAATTTAATACATATTGGGACTGTTCTCCGTCTAACAGTAAACATATAGGCTATGACAAAGTACCTGCTTAACGGCAATAGGCTCAACGTCTATTACGTGGTACCCAAAAAATATAATTGAAGAAAAGTTGGTGTTAATACAATTTTACCTACCTATACGTGCCTCTGTGGCGTAGCGGTAGAACATTTGACTGCTACGCAGGAGGTGTGGGTTCGATTCCCGCTCATTGCAAATATTTTTATGCGAATATGTATACTTGCATTAGTCTGGGTGTTTCTATGTATAATATGTATGTATGTGTGAGTACGTAAACCGCGTGGTTCCCGGCAGAGTAGAAATTGGACCATCGTCAGCGTCGTACAGGGCGACTAAGGGATAGGGCTGTTTATTTATTAATTATACGGGGATTTACAAACGTGAATATAAGTACTGTGCATATCTATTTATTCTAATTTGTTATTGTCATTAAGTGCACGTTAAAGGACACTAGCGTGAATTAAAAACAATAGGCTGATATAATATTGATAAGATGTCCGAAAGCTTAAGTAGCACTTTTATCTATTTTATGGTTTAAGAGATGAATCGTAATTTTGACAAGGAAACACCGTGCGCACGTTTAAAACGATAAGATTGAATTTTCGATAGTACTGTCAATTGATTTACAACTTAATAACACCGGTTTGAAAAAAGAACATAGTTATTGTTAAGACGTAAAGCCTTAGGCTCTTTTCACATTATTTGTTCCGATATCGGTGCCGACATATATATACGATAAAATCGGTCCGATACGTCCATTTGTTCGATAGCACAAACTCCAAAAAAAAAAACTATAAACTCAACCACAGACTCCTTAGTAATCAGCATTGAATATGACTTGACATTTTTTTATTATATTGCTGTTGCGGAGCGAACACAGCGGTGTCAGCTCCGTTATCCAAACCCTCTTATAGTCACGAGAAGAGTTTGTACAAAGAATCTATGGTTAAATACAAGTTAGAGGTCTTGGGTTCGATTTTCGTTGAGTGTAAATAACTATGAGCTTAAATATGTATAGGTAATTAAATTGGTCTGGGTGTTTTATGTATCATGGTGGCACTACACATGGCTATTCGTATTTGCGTATTTGACATATTTGACAAACAATTACCATATGTGGACAGTGTATCTGACAAAACATTTGCCTTATTGCCTATTTGAGAAGAATGACTAATACGTACAATTGAAAAGTTATTAACAGTTTAAACCTTTTAACAGTAGACAAAATGTGAAATTTCACATTATTTGAAGTGAATACTTTTTGTTAAGTAAATTGTTTCTCTATATTTGCATGTTTGCATATAGGTATGTCAAATATTTTGTCAAAGCAACAAACGTTAAACGGTAACGTTAAAAATAATGTTATAGATAAATTTACAACAAAAATGTATTTAAGCATGTATATTCGCATTCACGATCTTATAACACAAACTATGTAAGCTATACTTATTTTGGATCAAGAGAGCACTATGAAAAATGGTGTAAAAAACATACATACATAAAATCATGCCTGTTTCCCATAGGGGTAGTCAGAGATCACGGATCTCCATTTGCTACGATCCTGACATACTACTCTCGCTTCATTCACTCTCATTACATTCTTCATGCATGCTCGTCGGTTTAGAGTACTCCTGACCTGCCCCTTATCTAAAACTTCCCCAATTTGGTCCAGGTATGTGCGCCTAGGTCTTCCTCTTCCGACGGTACCATCCGCACTCGCCTCATAGTTAGTCTTCTTTCATTCATTCTCTCAACATGACCAAACCATCTCAACATTCCTCTCTCAATTCTCATCACTACATCTTCTATCACTCCACATCTTCTATCACAGTGTAAAAAAAAATTAATATAAACTTTTCTTTTTACCTTTTTCTTCTTGTTTCTCCTTTTAAATCGAATATATATGACGTACTTCACACTCTGTACATTTTCACATGCTGTAGGCATTTACATGCCACGGTGATCGCTGAACGTTCCATGGTGAATATAAAAAAAGATAAAACACCGCCGTGTCGATTAGTACTGAACATAATATATGTTATGATAGCATAATACGAACTATGAGTTAGCCTAATGATATTTACTTAGTTTATCTTTCGGGGTGCTTAACTGGTTATATGACAGACTAGCGAAACCACTCTGACTTTGTCCATGACATACTTTAAAAGCCTGTATTGCCCATTTAAGCCATACATATAATCACGCCTTTATTCCCGGAGGGTTAGGCAGAAGTGAATTAAATGCATTAAATGCATATGAGGCTGAGTCTGGGCTGTATACAGGGTGTATTTTTGAAACGGGGCAGTAAGGGCAAGTACCTTAACCGTTGCAGTTACAGCAAAACGTTCTTAGAAGACCTTCCCTAACTTTTTGACATATTTTGAACTGCATTCACAGATTTTGTAACTTTACTTGCTAACTGTAAGTTTTTTACAAAATCTGTGAATGCAGTTCAAAATGTCCCAAAAAGTTAGGGAAGGTCTTTTAAGAACGTTTTGCTGTAACTGCAACGGTTAAGGTACTTGCCCTTACTGCCCCGTTTCAAAAATACACCCTGTATATCTGTCTGATGTTAAACAGCCCCTATCCCTTAGTCGCCTTGTACGACACCGCATGAGAAGAGATGGGGTGGTCCAAATTCTGCTCGGCCGGGAACCACGCGGCTATGGTATATATGGTGTATATATTTATATATATGGTAGGTATATATTTTCCAAAAAATGTACGGGAATCTGCCTAATTTATTAACATTTATTATGATTACTCTGCTGTCTTGGGTAATAGCGTGATGATATATAGTCTATAGCAGTGATGGGCAAAGTTAGGCCAACGCAAGCATTTAATCCGACCCGCCGACGACGGTCCTTTGACATGTATAGTATATGGCCCGCGATAATTATATTTTGGCGGTCCAGAAGTACAAAGTAGATTCTATATTATTAAAATAATAAACGAATAGTCAAAGAATATCAAGGAACAAAGATTTTGCGGGTGTTATCCCAGAATAAATTCTGCCCCTCTAAAATTTCTTACACTTTCTGGCCCCCCATAAAAAAAGTTTTGCTCACCACTGGCCTACGGCCTATTTTTTTTTTTCTTCTATGGCGATCCCAAGTCTACGGCCTTCCTCGTACACAAGTCACAATTGGCAAATATTTTGACGTGTATGTCATACGTTGACAACTGTCATTAACGTCATAAACGTCAAAATACGTGTCAATCTCATTCAAACATCATTCTGTTCTACAATAAGCTGGCAAACAAATTGCCATTTGCCTAGGTGATAGTGGTTCCGGAGATTAGCACGTTCAACTAAACATACAAACCGTTCAGATTCATAATATTAATATAGATAGTAACAAAACTCGTAAATATTAAAAGAGTGCAATATCTGGAGTGGTGTCACAGGCGAGTTTGACGTCATTACTAAACACTAAACAGTACATACGGTACAATATTATGTACATATATAATATAGATATATTATATTGTCATACTATATAATATATGAATATATTTCAATTTTGACAGATATATAACTTGCTTATATGTCTAATCTATATATCATTTTATCCTTCTTCTTTTAAAAATAATTGTACGATACCCTATCATTTCTTTTGCTTCTATCTATCCAGAGGTTGCCTGGAAGAATGCCCACTGCGCATTATAAATATTGTTGATTGTTTTTATCTTATAATACTTCAAAGAATATCTTATCTGTATATATAACCGCGGTAGCCTAGTGGTATAGGTAATGGACTGCTGAGACGAGGCCTCGGGTTTGATCCCAGGTTTTACCATAGCACACACCAATGACTTTTCGATACTTTTCGAAGTTTTGTGTGTATTTATCGCAGGTTTATAAATGCCCGGTTAATGGCAATAGGCCCACCACCTATTACATTGGGACCTAAATATAAACTGGCGAAATCTGGGTGCTAGCACCTCTGCCTACTCTTTCGGGGATATAGGCGTGAGTTTATGTTATGTTATGAATATCTTATCTTACATTCAACAGTACGTTAAAAATTACTGATTGCCGAATACTGATTTTATGAGGCTTTTTGAGGTATGCTTATAATGTTAACAGGGATGAAGGAGAGGGATCAGAAAATACCAGCAGCTGGCTACATCAATTATATTGTAGCCTAGAACCACTACAGCACATATCAGAAGTCAAAATAATTTTACACACACAGTTTCGATTACATTATCTTGACGAAAAAAGTATTTTTTTTTTCATCAAGTTAATAACTTCCAGATATAGGCACCTAATATTTAAAAAAATGTGTTCCTTTCGTCGTAATTCAAACCCGGGTCTTCTTGATCTTAAGGCCAACTCTTTAACCACTAAGCTACCGAGGCTTCACTTCAGCGATGTTAAACATAAAAACATAAACATAAACTCATGCCTATATCCCCGAAGGGGTAGGCAAGGTGCTAGCACTCACATTTTGCCAGTTTAGAATTAATAAGATCGCACAGCGGATTTCAAGAATGCTCTTAGTTCATTTATGCGCTTCGCACGGGAACGATTCAGCACCTTTCAGAAGTCACAAGCAATGTCGAAACGAGTGTAAATTAATTTTAACGAAGTTGTTAAGATTCGCTGCTATTTCGAATTTAGCATGAATTCTGATTCAAGATGATTGCAAGTACTTCTTTTTTTTAAGGTAAATGGTATTTTGGCGCCGCGAGTGATGCTAGGTGACCTAATCTAGGGGTATAATTTTTCGTAGGCATATTTTTATTTAACAATCGGTATTGCGTATTTATTATACATAAATATCAATCAGATCGAAGGCATTTTAAAGAAAGGATAAGTCAAGAGTACCCTATAAGTCAAGAAACAATTTTATTATGAAAGTAGAAGTAACGAAACATGTATGCCAGGATCGTGGCAAGTGGAAAACTACGGTCTCAGCCTACCCCACCGGGAAAAAGCGTAACTATATGTATGCATGTACGTAATATTTTTATTTTGTGAAAACAATAAAATATTATATTTTTACTGTTTCTTTATTCTTTTCAGTAAAACCTAGGACTAGTGCTCTGAAGAACACAAAATTGTCTCACAACAGAATGACTCAGAATGAGAATGACTCATTAGAGCTACGTCGAAAATTACAACAATTTTAATCTACGAAATCTAAAATAATCTAATCTTACGACCAGATTTCGACACCTAATTTATTTCTTCATTGCGAATCACATTATAGGTATGTGTTAATAAAATCTACATTCATAAGTATAATATATTGCAATAAAGAAGATATCCTAACAACATTATAGTTAATTAAAAGCTTTATAATACTTACACACTGGAAAGTGTTTGTGCTGTCAGTGGGAAGACTAAAGGCTTCTCCTGATTGTGTCTTCTACACTGACGGCACAGAAACTCTCCGTTCTTACAGGGTCGGTAACACGGATGTGACTCCTCTGATGTTGCGTATGTTCATAGGTCACGTTAACCACTTTCCATCAAGTGGGCCGTGCTTGTCTGCCACCTAAGTTGTATAAAAAAATATTAATACAAAATTAAATATACCATTGTAAAATCTCTTGTAATACGTGTTTGTATCAAAAAAAATTACTTGAACTTTGTGAGAAAAATCTCGCATAAAACGCCTTCTTGCAGTAATGCACTTCTTGAAGAATGCTTAAAGAAATAAACATTCCTACAGGGCTTTTAGCACGGGTGTAATACCCCTGTTGCACACGTCCATAAGCTATGGTAACCATCTTCCATCTGATAGGCCGTGAAATTCTGTAATAACACCGGGCAGGACACAGAAAAGATAAATAGTACCGACGTGTCCTGGATAAAGCCAAACCTAGTTGCTAGTAAAATATATTTCTCATCATTCAAACAATAAATCTTCATGCCACAAGATGTCTCTATTTCAATAAAAGAACAAAAATCAAATAAAACGTTGACCCAAAAAAACATTTCGTTGGATTAATATTAAATTCACCGCTTTCATAAAACACAATGATGCTTAAAGAAAGAACCGCTTATGTGGGACACAAAGTAATAGTGATATTATGCGCAGTTCCTTCAAAATAATGTGGCTTTGGAAGTACTTAGTTTCACTTTGATATCAGGAAGTGCCATTGAGAAAGGTTTGCAGGTAAATAGGTTTGTGAACACACAGAAATCTTACGTATAGACAATGGTTATGAAAATCAATACATAATATTTGTATATATGTAAATTCTAACCTGCCGTCTAGTATCATTAGGGGAAAGCATCAAGATAATTGAAAATGTATAATTATAGGTCTATCATGTATATCATCTTCATATCCCACCATCTCCTTTCCTACATAGGACAACACGTGCAGGCCTTAGATGTCACCCTCACACTATGCAGAATATACGAGCAAAAACCAAGCGGTTTGGAGACTCCTTTCTTTGCCGCACCACCAAGACCTGGAATTCATTACCAGCACACGTGTTTCCTTCTTTCTACAGTCCCGGGGCCTTTAAGCGGGGCGTGAAAAAGCATCTGATGAGGCCGCCAAGCTGAGTGCCACCATTGTAGCACTTAGTGTCTGTAATGGTGACCCTCTTTCCTGAGACTTTGCCTTTAGCTTACCATCAGGCGAGGTGAGGTCAAGTTGGCGTGTCCTATAAAAAAAAAATCATCAATCAGCCCACCGCAGTCCACTGCTGGACATAGGCCTCTCCCAATGTACACCATTATCTCCGATCCTCCGCCTTCCGCATCCAGTCTATCCCAGCCACATTTTTCAGATCTATCATGTAAAAAGAAAAATTAAATATATAAAAAAACCCCGTCCTAAAAAACTTCCAAAAAGTTAAAAATAAATTGAGTTAGTAACCGTTTAAATTAGATATTACACCTTCCGTTTGCCGATTCACAATCACCTCCGTTGTAATGGCCATTGGTTCTTCCGGAAATTCATTTGATTACCATTTAATCTTGCTCAGTCTGGTTTCTTTGTTAGCAATAAAATACATTTAATTGCGGAAATAAATAAATGGATCAAAAACATAACGAAGGAGTTATTTTTCGATATAAGTGGATAGAGGTGCCCTCTATCACAATAATGTTGGCATTCAATATGTAACACTTCGTGTTATCCTATCGCCATCTAGCGTTCGTTTGTGACAACTTTATGAAATATTACCAAGTACGATGTTCACACGAACGAGGGCGTTGGTTGGGGTGAAATGTTTGCCAAAGTGACATGACCTACCCTGGAGCAGGTGGAAGTCTTCGAACAGACTTCAGACACAAGAAACACGGACCTGCAATGTGAAAGTGAATTTACTCCGCAAACAATGGCGCATCTGTTATCGTATGCTGCATACACTACGTACAAATTATGTACACAGGTGGAACCATGTGAGTCTCCGAGAATGTCATTCAGGTACCAGCATACTGAAAAAAGAAGATTTTAAGAGTTGAAACGTCATCGACATAATAGAAGAAGAGGTCCAGAACACTAAAATCTAAAGTTCTTAGTACTATATATGTCCGGGGTATCATATCATATATCGATGTACCACACCGCATGTGAAGAGCACATGCGGTGTGATACAAGGTGACTAAGGCTATCACTATTGCTGCTGCGGCTGTTTAACATCAGACAGATATATATAGCCCAGACTCCGCCTCGGAATCATGGCTCGAGTTAACAATAATGCCCGGAAAACGGCAATCCGCTTTCCCCCTATTACGTGGGACCGAATACAATGATTAGTGAAATGTGGGTGTTAATTCACCTCTCCCTAACACTCTTCTTTTCGTTTATTTATTTCTCTCACAATGGGTGTATAGTTTCATAGCAATACAAAGGTCTAAATTTAGTGGATGTGATAAATACACATTGTAAGAGCTGGTACTTGTTGAAGGTCTGAAAGACCTGTGTTACAAATCAGCAGACCCCACATTGCAGGTACATTAGGTACTTAGCTTAATTATAGGTACAAAAAGTACACAGGCAATAACGGGTAAACAATGGTAAAAAGATAAAAGATAATAATATAGAGAAACAAAATAATACAATATAAATGGAGATGAAAAGCAGAGTCATAAACGCGTGATTACATGTATGCATATATATACACCATAAAAAATAAATGTGCGTCTTACAAATAAATGATCATTCCTTTTTATGATTGATTTTTCATCTTCTGTTTGATTTTAGAGATCTCTTGAGCACCGGCGTTATAGGGATAGTACTTTTATTGCTCGGATAATAGGCATCTTGCGTTCTTGTGTTCAGTATTTCAATCTATGACAAGCTACTCTTGGGAAATCAGAAACACTTGACGTATAATCTCAGTAACGTAAGATTTCAAATGCTGTAAGGCAATGTACAAATATTATATGGATATCTTACACATTAGAAGATAATTTATTAAGGTATGGAATTCATTATTTCTTACAGTCCCGGGTCCTTTAAGCGGGGCGTGAAAAAGCAACTAAAGAGGCCGCCAAGCTGAGTGTCACCATGGTATATGTAAGTAATGGTGACCCTCTTCTCTGAGACATTGCCTTCAACATACCATCAGCCGAGGTAAATTCTAATTGTTGTGTACTACATAAAAAGTAATAAATAATAAAATAAAAAATAATAACATTATGTGTAAGATTTGAACATACATTTTTTAAATTATTTTTTATCATACAACACACAAACAACATAAATTAACACTTCAAAAACCACAAGGGGTTCAGTATATCATTTATACACACTTTTGAAGAATTCATCATCATTATCTTCCAGATTTTCCTCTCGGCCGACGTACATAATATATAGATACATATTATATTCACACCCGTGAATCCCCGAAGATGTAAGCAGATGTGTTTTTACACCCATATTTCCCAATTCGCAGGACTCAACTGTATACCTGTATCAATAGAGCAGTCCGACTGGGGAAGTACCTCCACAGAACCTACAGAATACTGCAGCCATAACAACCTCGTTTTGTGTTCCCGGCGATAAGTAGAGTAGTCATAGCTTACAGGAGAGTTTTTGTGCTGTCAGTGAGAGGACCAAATACTTATCCTGCTTTGTCTTCAGCACTGACGGTATAGAAACTCTCTGTTTTTACCGGGTCAGCAGCACGATTATGGCTCCCCTGGTTTTGCACAGGCCAAAAGGCCACGGTAACCACAAAGAATCGATCAAAAAATCAATTTCATTTATTCAGTTTAGGCACATAAAGAGCACATATGAATGTCAAAATTTTACAATTATGTATGTCAAGAAATAATATAAAAATATTAAATAATGTAAAAATAAACCATTGGAAAATGATTCTTTCGCTGGTTCGGTAGATTAGTTCTACTGAGAAGATACCAGCAAGAAACTCAGCGAACTATATTAGAACTAGATTATTTTTCTTTTTTAAATTTGTTTTGGTTTACAATTTATTTTGTGCGAGCAAGCAAGAGACTTATGTTGACCACGCATTAACATCATTAAGGTACTCATCCACTTTATAGTAACCTTTACTCATTAAAGTCCTTTTCACTTCTATTTTAAATTCATTTATCGGCACATTAATCAAGTCCTGAGGAATCCTATTAAATATCTTTATGCAGCTACCTACAAACGAATCACCAACCTTGTGAAGCCTAAGTTTTGGTACAACTACTACTGATTAACTAATGTGGTAAACATTCCATTAGATTCGTCTTGTGCTTATTTGTTATCTAAGTTTTATAAAAAAAGCCATTCAAGTGCGAATCGTTCTCACGCGCCGAGGATTCTGTAACTTAAACTACATAAACCGTAATATATGTGTATTTAGAATGCCGTTAGTAAGAAGTTTGATTTTTGCACAGTTTTGAAACGTTACAAACTTGAGTATGTGGTATGAATTTCGTAGTGATCCTATAATGGTTCAGTTTTTTTCCTTTTGAGGTACGGTACCCTAAAAGTAAGCAAACCTCAAACTTAAAATTCCTAGGTTTGTTTGCTTGCCAACCTCAGCTATGGTAACCAACAACGGCCCATAGACGGCGTGCGGTTTTTGTCGGTTCGAGTCCGACATAATCTCCTCCACCGGCACCGACGACAGGGGGGGGGGGGGCGGTATCCGTAGGATTTTTTAAAGACCTCTATCTAAAATTGCATTGAGTAGGTACTGAACTCACTTTTTTTTTATACAACTTAGGTGGCAGACAAGCACACGGCCCACCTGATGGAAAGTGGTTACCATGACCTATGAACGTGTGTAACACCAGTGGAGTCGCATCCGTGCTGCCGACCCTGTAAGAACAGAGATTTTGTGCCGTCAGTGTAGAGGAGAAAACAGGACAAGCCTTTGGTCATTCCACAGACAGCACAAAATTTCTCCAGTGAGCTCTGGGTGTCCTACTCACCGCTGGGAACACAACACGAAGAATTTCACCAACTAAGATATTTGGTCCCACGTTATCGATTGAGCCTATTGCCGTCAAGCAGGTGCTTTGTTTGTTTACTGTCAAATGGAGAACAATTCTACCATTTTGTCGCCTTCTATAGCACACACAGGAAGATATTCCGCTCCTCCAGGAAAAAACACAACACAAAAAATAAATCTCCTCTTATTACTATTCATGAGATTATCCTACACTTTACATAATTCATGTTCAGCTCCTTAGGGTGTCAATACATCTCGTACTAAATCTAATATATAAAGACACCCTATTAACTTGCAAATTGCGTCTGCCCTTATAAAGTTCACTTATCGTGATATTCGTGATAGCCAATTTGTCGAATAATAACGAGAGGATGATAAATAGGCCGTTAGTCGTGTTTGGAGGTTGTTTAATTTACGAATTATATGATAAGGTACAGTCAGCGACATAAATGTCCTCTGTGACACAGTGGTAGAGCATTCGACTGTTAAATGTTAGGTTTTGGGTTCGATACCTAGTCAGTTGCATAGTGTAGCATGCAACAACCTCCATGGCATGACGGTAATGAACCCGGAGGGTTAGACAGAAGTGAATTAACACCCACATTACGCCAATTACTGAATTCGGACCCACGTAATAGACGACAAATATTTGTATGCATGATAATTTTCTTTTAAACCACTTAGGTGACAAGCACGCTGCCCACCTGATGGAAAGTGGTTACCGTGACCTGTGGACGTTTGTAACACCAGAGGAGTCACAGGCGCGCTGCCAACCCTGTAAGTATAGAGTTTCTGTGCCGTCAGTGTAGAAGACAGAGCAATTTTTGTATTGGACTGAGTATTTACATTACTTGGAGTGTCATTCGAACACCAATAGCAGTTCAATACGAGTAGTTGGAGTCCTAAAAAATCCAACAACTGGTCAACTGTATAGTTAATTATCGCCAATGGTTTATGGAGGACAGATGGGAGTCACTTCAAGGAAAATTTCGATCTTCGATCAAACATGCAGACTAGAAAAAGCGAGTTTCGGACTTCGAATTCCGAACTAATCTTCTGATGCAAACGGGATTGACGCAAGGATGAAGCAGAAGATATATGTGTATATTTGTAGTAACCATTCGATAATACCATATTTAAAAAAATAAACAACAGAATTTTCATAGACTTTAATGACAAGCGTGTTTTACAAACGATTTATCACAGTCCATAATAATTAACATCACATGCGTTGTGATTGTGGCATTTTATTGTCCGTTAAATGTAGCTACAGTAGCCGTAGCCTGTTGCGTCGCGTTGTAGCACCGCATAGCCTCTACGGCTCGTAGCCAGTTTTCCAGCGCGTCTCAACCTTCTCGCTCGCGTAGCGCGCCACCGTTCACTCGACTAACCTACTTTCTATACGTTCTATTCGTCAGTTTCAAGTGCATTGTTTTAAATTTCGAACTATATTTTTTTTCAAATGGATAAATGATTTTAAAATATTTATTTAGTGGTTAGTGTCAAATTATGAATTTATCGGAGTTTAATACTATCGGTAAGTGTAATTTGGAAATATTAAAATCGCATTATAAGTTTATGTGTGAAGGTTTAATGATTGATGAATTTTGCTTGGAATTAATGATAGTTTTTTAATATGAATCATAGTGAAGGATTTTTCTTTTTGAATACTTTGAATAAATTATTATAAGTAGAGCCGCAAACATCGATTCATAACATATTTGTTTCTTAACAGAGTACAAATTAATTAAAATACTATGTGTTATTGTAAGTCCCGTACAAAAACGTTAATTTTTGGGAACAAAGAAAAAAATTAAAATTTCACAACTTTAGAAAACTTTTATTGTTTGTAAATAAGATAGTTTTCAGCAATTTAAGTTTTATTACGTGTATTTTTTAATATTTTACTGACAAACTAAGACTTAAGTATGTATATAAATTATACACTTTAAGACATTGCTAGAAGCTTTTAAAACATAATTATGATAGGTCTATAATTTTTTTTTTCAAAATATTTCGTGATTTATTATTATAATAAATGATAAGGAATACCTATTTGCCTTGGTCACGTCATGTTTTATCGACTGGTGACGTGACGAATGTATCGACCTCATTAAACCTTTTAATTTTTTTTACAATCTGAAGAAGTGATAGGAGGTTTTAACGGATTTTTTTTTGACAAAATTGCACAGAAACGGGAAAAATTTGAAACCATTTTTCAATTATTACTGTATTCCACGCAGTTGAAGCTGCGAGTAATAAGAGTAACCTCAGAGAGCTTGTAGGATAGTTGGAATAACTTGATTTATTATTAATTTTATAAACATTTACAATTTACTTGACATTGGCAAATTTGCAGCGCTTTGCTGCAGAAGCCATTAATAAAAGAACATGAACATGTGACTAACAGCATTTTTTTCAATAAAATTATGCATATCTAACACGCAGACTTGAGATAGTTCTGTAAAACATTATAAAAAACAAATTGGTTTATGTTATCTACAGCTTTTTGTCATATTCCCACATCTTCCTTAGCCAATGGAAATATTGTCACTGACAGAGATTTCCCCGCGTTATAAATCCAGTATAACCACACGTACACGCACAGTATAAAATAATCTATCAGAGGCAGTTCAATTGTGAAATACCTATTTAGGTATGCTTTCCAAAAAAAACTTTAGTAAAAAAACTGGCATTCTTCAAAAAGTTCGAAATAGCTTTGAACTGTGTCCTAATGCGTCCAATTTAACAAACATGACGATATGCACTCAGGAGCAATACATACAAAACCAAATTATTTAATAAAAATAATTTAGGAGAATCTGAATGCTTTATAATGTCGGCCACTCCCATTTGAGCTTACTAGAAACGATGACACTTCTTTCATGAATAGAGAGAGATAGAGAGAGGTATCCCTCTTACGTTCGCCCAGAGCGAGCCACTTTTGAAACCCTTTTTAATATTATTATACATTCTGTAGTTAACAGTACCGGATGGTAAAGGCTTGCCCTGCTTTGTCTTCTGCACTCACAGCACAAAAACTTAGAACGTCGGCGGCGCGTGTGTGACTCCCCTGGTATTGCACACGTCCATAGGCCACGGTAACCACTTTCCATCACGTGAGTCGTGTGCTTGTCTGCCACCTAAGTGGTGTAAAAAAGCTATCTTGTAAATTTTTTACGGTGTACAATAAAGAATATCTTATCTTATCTAGGGTGAAGTCTTGAAGTTACGAGCCACCAATCCGAATGGTGACGATAAACATAACGCGTTTAAAAAGTTTCAAAATAAATGATGAACAATATTTTAACGGCATGTATCATAACCATCACCATCACCATCACCATCACCATCACCATCACCATCACCATCACCATCACCATCACCATCACCATCACCATCACCATCACCATCACCACGCCATCACCATCACCATCATCATCATCATCATCATCTTTGCGTTAATCCGAGACCTTACATCCGAATGTGAGGTCGGCCTCTTCTAGCTAAAACGTGACATCGCTGAACTTCGGTATTTACCGTGAAGCTTCCACATCTCGACAACCTATTGGCGACATCGAAGTACTGCGCTTAGACTTGTTGTTGGACTTTTGAGAGCTCCAACTACCCGTAACGACTGCCATAGATGTCTGTTAGTGACCACCAGGACCAACGGCTCAACGTGCTCTCCGAGGTGCGGAATATAATCGCCTGCATCGATATTACTTAAAAAAATAATTATCCATTTACCAAATGTATGATTTCCCGGCAGAGTAGAATATGGGCCATCCTATCTCGTCCCATACGGTGTCTTACAAGGCGACTAAGGGATAGGGCTGTTTAACATCAGGCAGATATATACAGCCCAGACTCAGGTTCATGGCTTGAGCCAACAATAGTGACTGAAAGACGGCTCACCCCCTATTATATTTGTATAGTATTAGTACTATTATTATTTGTATAGTAGGTAGGACACGGCGGTATTCCCGCCCGATTGAGCAATCCGACTGGGGAAGTACCTCCGCCCTACAGAATACTGCGGCTATAATAACTTCGTGTTGTGTTCCCAGCGGTGAGTAGGGTAGCCAGAGCTCACTGGAGAATTTGTGCTGTCAGTGGGAAGACTAAAGGCTTGTCCTGCTTTTTCTTCTACTGACGGCACAGAAACTCTGTACTTACAGGGTTGGCAGCGCGACTGTGACTCCTCTGGTGTTACAGACGTCCAGACGTCCATAGGTCACAGTAACCACTTTCCATCAGGTGGGCCGTGTGCTTGTCTGCCAACTAAGTGGTATTAAAAAAAAAAGAAATACGTGGTACCGAAATCAATGATTGGTGAAATGTGGGTGTTAATTCACCTCTGCCTAACCCTGGCGTGATTATATGTATGTATGTGTAATTATTAATAATGGAGAACACGAAAAGCAATTTTCCAGTAGCCTTTTTTTCCAATAATACGTCTGTAGCAACACTTTTGTAATAACCTACCATTTCATTTTCAACAATATAATAAAAGAAAATCCAAATCAAAAGAACTCGCACTCAGCAATATTATTCGTATTAAATACTATTCTCATATAAAGAACTTCAAGCCTTTGTCGCTGGCATTGTGAGAGCTTGCTAGTGCTTTTTACTGCGGACATGCTTTTAAAATGTAGTATTGTTTAACGAAATACAAGTAAAAACGTTACTAAAAAGTACTATACAAAATTTAAAAATGTCGTTTCTAGGGTACCGTACCCTTACCGTACTGTACCCGTACAAAAATTGAACCGCCCAATTGAGTAGTCCGACTGGGGAAGTACCTCCGCCCTACAGAATACTTCGTGTTGTGTTCCCAGCGGTGAGTAGGGTAGCCAGAGCTCACTGGAGAATTTGTGCTGTCAGTGGGAAGACTAAAGGCTTGTCCTGCTTTGTCTTCTACTGACAGCACAGAAACTCTGTACTTGCAGAGTTGGGAGCGCGACTGTGACTCCTCTGGTGTTACAGACGTCCATAAGTCACGGTAACCACTTTCCATGAGGTGGGCCGTGTGCTTGGCTGCCACCTAAGTGGTATAAAAAGAAAATAAAAAAAACCTAGCTACTAAGACTGCGCAGTTATCACCAAACTATACTTTGTGAAATATTGCTAGACAGTTGAAATTTTCACAGATGACGTTTTTCTGTTGCCGCAATAAAAGGAAATCCGACTGATGCTGAAAAGATCGAAACAAGCTTGATAGTAGGCGGTACTCATTTGGCAATCATATACCGAAAGAGAGAATACCGCCTATCAAACTTATTTCGATCTTTTCAGTATCAGTCGGGTATTTTATTTTTCAAAATTAATATGGGGTCATATTATACCACTTTGAAATCCCCGTGATAACATTTTTAATTTGATTAATCAATTTATTTTTCCACTTTAAATTGTAGCCTATTACAGCGACCATATTTGTTTTTTTTTCGCGTCACCTGTCTAAGAACACTTGGGTTACCGAGACGAATCTAACGATATGTTAATTGCAGAAATGAATTGCGTAGTTTGGAAGATATGAGTTAATAAAGAATATTACAAACATACATACATACATTCAAGATATGGCGCGCAAAACATAAACCTTTCTTGGCAGTAGGGTAAAACAGACATGATGCACTTCATCTCATCTTCATCTGCCCTTCCGTCTGACTCGTACTTGACCAGTTTTTAAATTACTATGTCGGTAAACAAACAGACAGCTTGCCTCATGCTAAGCGGGAACTCATAAAGTTTGCAGTACCAGGTGGCACTCACGTTCCTCTTAAAGCTATTATTTTTCTTTAATATTGCCTTCAAGTAGTAATATTGTGAATTTCTTACGGTTCGTAATAATATTAGAGGACCATCCTTCTTTTATCATGACTTGTACACCTAGCATCTTTTATGTTTTGTTGTTACGAACATTTGCTTTCTTGCTTTTTATGTCGAATTCATCTTTAACATGATGTAGCTGTGTCTACTATCTATAATCTAATTAATTGTACTGATCTAAGGATTTTTTTTTATAATTGTCTATCAAATCCCAATCCATTTAATTTTTCTTTTTGATTTGTTTCTATTCTGTAATTTTTTTTTATACCACTTAGGTGGCAGATAAGCACACGGTTCACCTGATGGAAAGTGGTTACCGTGGCCCATGGGCGTGTGTAACACCAGAGAAGCCACCCTCGCGCTGCCGACCCTGTTAGCACAGAGTCTCTGTGCCGTCAGTGTAGAGGACAAAGCAGGACAAGCCTTTAGTCATCCCACTGACAGCTCAAATTCTCCAGTGAGCTCTGGCTACCCTACTCACCGCTGGGAACACAACACGCAGTTATTATAACCGCGGTATTCTGTAGGGCGACTTCCCCAGTCGGACTGCTCAATTGGGCGGAAATACCGCCGTGTCCTATCTCCTTAAATTCCTTCTGAAATAAAATAATTGACTCATAATCTTTAAATAAATAATTCGTATTCTGGACAATAGTCTCTCTACTATTTAATATATTTTAACTAATGTATAATGTACTGTTATATTTCCTTTAGCATGAAACTAATCTCAAAGTTCTTTGCAAATTCTCAAGCCTACAAAAGTTGATTGTTTGCTTTCCTCTATATCTTCTTTTTCCATTCCAAAAACTCTGAGCGACTCATTCATACTCACACAGTGATTTTCTCTGCAAACATAGTTCTAAATCTCTTTCAAGCCGGCTTTTGTGCTGACCACAAGGAGGTCAGCTTTAGTGCACATTACGGATGATATTAGATCCAGGGGGTAAATTAGAAATTTAGATTGTAGTTATACTTCCCAATTTTTGTAATGCATAGCAGATTCATTTGAATGTTTTACATTTTAAGAGGTGAATCGATTCGGATGATACTTTAAATTTTGGATTGTGAAGTAAACACTTTAAATCTGAAGAGAAAACTCGTGATGCGTGGTTCCTAGCAGAGTAGGATTTGGGCCACCCCATCTCTTCCCATGCGGTGTCGTACATGGCGACTAAAGCCACCTATTACGTAAGACCGAATACAATGATTGGTGAAATGTGGGTGATAATTCACCTCTGACTAACCGTCCGAGGAAAAAGGCGTGATTATATGAATGTATATAGAATACTCGTACCATGCAATGCGCTGGATTGTAAATAAAAGAATAGGAAATGTCATCAAAACGATTAAATTTCATAAATTGTACTGTTTCACAGTTAAATTTAGACTAAGCTGATGAATCAATTCATAGTTTATGTGGTCATATATTTACTCATAAACATTTCTAATCTAAGTTCTTAGTTAACAAACAGCAAAGTAAGCATAAATATTTGAATTTTATGATCAAGATACAAATTATATATTTGCACAAATTTAAAATTGGAATCCCCAAAGAACCGTGGATTTTAATACAAATAGAAAGATTGGAGCCACAGGCGAGTGCTACCAAAGTCATAAATCTAGAATGAAAATTCATTAAAAGTTAGATTGAAATTCAAATTGACGCAAAAGGTTATGTATTGGGTTGCCACAAATATGAAACACCTCACTTATTTCATTTATCCCTCTTACCTAACAGAGTTAATAATGACATTGAAGTTCATCAAAAAGAGTATTAGAAGGTATTTACAAGGTCAGAAGCACAAAAGTGGTGCCTCTTTTTTTATGCCACTTATGTGGCAGACAAGTTTACGGCACACCAGGGTAGTCACACTCGCACTACCAACCTTGTCAGTACACAGAGTTTCTGTGCCGTCAGTGTAGAAGGAAAGGCAGGACAAGCTTCTGGTCTTCCCACTAACAGCTCTGTCTGATGGTGCACATGTTCACAGGCCTTTCCTTGTTATCCCGTCAATTACCCCTTTCCTTTTCTGCCGTAAATTACTCCTTTCCTTGTCTGTATGTGGCAGACAAGTTCACGGCACACCAGGGGAGTCACATTCGTACTACCAACCTTGTCAGTACAGAGAGTTTCTGTGCCGTCAGTGTAGAAGAAAAGGCAGGACAAGCTTCTGGTCTCCCCACTAACAGCTCTGATGTTGCATATGTTTATAAGCCTTTCCTTGTCATCCCGCCAATTACCCCTTTCCTTGTCTGCCCACCTAATTGGTAATAAGTATCATTGCACTGACTATTATATCATATTGAATGCATAAATTAAATGATAGTGAGAACAAAAGGTATGTTCGTATACGCGTTCAAAAATAATGACATCGATTTTATCATTATTGCAATGAAAATGTTTAATATTATTATGGAATTTATGATATGGTGAAGTAGAGTTCATGTCGATGTTCCATTATTATCTATAATGTGGTACCTGTCAAACGTATTTTATAATATTCAAAACTGATATAAATTAAAAAATTAATGCAAAAATAATTTCCTGGTAAAATAAGTCTAAAGGTTTTGAACAGTCTTACAATCTTTTTTTTACACTCGATAATTGTTTTATTTATTTATCAAGTAATAATATATATGCATGTGCAATTACTTATAAAATATATACAAAACTATGCTAACTTTACAATATATACTAAAATGTAATAAATAGGAAATTTTGAGCATCGAAAAATCTAACAACATATTGAATAAGGTACTTGTACTTTTCCGCAATTTATGTGGACAAAACAGTCTTTATCAAAATCATTCTCAGCGTATTTGCAAATAGGTTTGATTGTCAGTACATTAACCACTGTTATATGATTAATCTACTGACAAACGAACAAATGACTCAGAGGCGGGCATTTTACTAATAATAATTTAATTGAAGTTGTATTTATATTATTTCATTTTATTTTATTTGAATTATGTATTTAATTGTAATTTATATTATTTAAAATTCAATTTCTAAGTGTATTTAATTCTCATTGGACATTCAATTTAATTTAATAATTTTATTTTTGTAATGCTTTATGATGAAAATTAATTTAAATTTGTTTTCATGACATTCATTTGTGTACTGTGTCTTATGTGTATTGTATTATAATAATTTAAAAATTAAATAAAATTTCTTGGTGGTAGAAACTTGGTGGCACAAATTTGTCTCAAGTTTCGACCGGGTAGGTACCACCGTGCACTATTGCGAAAAACCCTCCATAGCAATTCAATCTCGGTTGGATTGTGTTCAGGGGTCAGCAAGTGCATAGCCGGGCAGAGGTGGTGGTTGTCGCAGCACTAGTGGGACCAGTGGGTCTTGGCGTAGTCTAGTGGGGATGGCGCGGGGCGATGCGCCGAACAGGGAGACCTGTAGAAACGGTGGTGCCGCTGGCCGCCCGCGGTATAGTACAGGGGCCCAACTGGGGTTAACCACCTTGGGAGGCTGCCTCACCAGGCCGCGCATAATCCCGATATGGTTCGTCGTGCCGGTTGGTGACCGGAATTGGGAGCCCGGCGACCATACTCGGGGGGGTACGGGGGCCCTTCCGTTCGACGCGTCGGCTCTCGCCATGCCTCACATTCATAGATAAAACCAATATCCCGCGCTTTGTCACACGGTGCTGCGGCGGCAATCACCTCTTTTTTCACGCCTTCTCCCACCCAAACTCATGGCAGCGCAATTCAAAGAAATAGGCAACACAGCGGCTCGACACACTCCCAAAAGCTTGCTATTTGAGGTGGAGTCCACTAACATCTGTGGGCTCCATGCAAACCTCAACGCCGTCCACCAACACCTAGAGACGGCGAAACCTGCTATGTTTTTTCTAACGGAGACGCAAATACACCGCCCTGACGACACGACCTACTTGCTCTACCCTGGCTATGTTCTTGAGGAAAGTTTTCGTGCAAAAGCCGGGGTGTGCGTGTTTGTTAGGGCGGATGTTTGCTGTCGCCGTTTGCGCTGCCTAGAGGACCCATCCTTCTCCATCCTTTGGGTACACGTAGACCATGGCCCTACGAGTCAGATCTATGTGTGCCTCTACCGTTCCCATACAGGAGATGCTGAGACAACTCGACTCTTTGAATATCTGAGTCAGGCGGCAGATGATGCGCAGGAGCGATTTCCGAATGCCGAAATGGTATTTTTGGGGGATTTTAACGCCCACCACGAGATCTGGTTAGGCTCCTCCAAAACAGACCATGCGGGAAGAGCCGCCCTCGCATTTGCTCTGACGCACGGCCTGACCCAATTGGTGCACGAGGTCACTAGGATACCAAGAAGGTCGGGCCTAGCACCTTCTCTGCTAGACCTTCTGCTGACGAGTGATCCGGACCGGTACAGTGTATCGGTGCGAGCCGCTTTAGGCAACTCCGACCACTGCCTGGTCTGTTCCACGGTGCCCATTATAGCGCCCCCACGACCCGTGCAGGGGAAGCGGCGTCTCTGGCACTACTCGTCAGCGGACTGGGATGGACTTCGTGACTATTTTGCGTCCATCCCGTGGGTTGAGCGCTGCTTTGAAGATAAGAACCCATCGGATTGTGCTACTGCTGTCGCCGGTGAGATCGGTCTGGGTATGGAATACTATATCTCATACACCGATGTCACCGGTGACCGCGGGGTGCGCCCTTGGTTCGGGCG
This sequence comes from Eilema griseolum, assembly GCA_963662185.1. Taxonomy (NCBI): domain Eukaryota; kingdom Metazoa; phylum Arthropoda; class Insecta; order Lepidoptera; family Erebidae; genus Eilema; species Eilema griseolum. Next base: position 25,037,579 of record OY759238.1, read on the forward strand.
CGAATGCGGAAGCTGTTGAACAAAAACAGTCTGCGTACCGCGCTTGGGTAAGGGCGCGCGCCACGCGCCATCCCAATCTGGGCCACTTCAAGGCGGCGTACAACAGAGCCACAAAGGTCTGCAGAAGGGCCTACGTCAGAGCGGATGCCCTGCGCATAGCGCGGCTTGGTCAACAGCTAGTGATGCATCCCACGGGAAGCCGTGGCTACTGGCGACTGGCTAAAGCCGTGCAAGCCAACTTCTGTCAGCCTTCGCTGCCTCCGCTGCGTAACCCTGATGGATCCCTGGCCCAAGAGCCGCAAGAGAAGGCAAATCTGCTGGCTAATCTCTTTGCGGCCAACTCCCGAATCGATGATTGTGGTACGCAGCCACCAACACTACCCGACAGTGACCACGCGATGCCTGATATCCATATCAGGCAACGCGATGTCCGTGCAGTGCTGCAATCACTCGATGTCCGGAAAGCCAGTGGTCCGGATGGTATTCCAGCGGTAGTTTTGAAAAAATGTGCAGCGGAGTTGTCTCCAATGCTTACGCGCCTGTACCGACTATCCTACAGTTCGGGTACAGTGCCTTTGCCTTGGAAAGAGGCGAATGTTCAGCCGATTCCCAAGAAGGGGGATCGCTCGGAGCCAGCCAACTATCGACCCATAGCCGTTACCTCAGTGCTGTGCAAAGTGTTCGAGCACATAATTAACAAACAGCTCATGCGGCACCTAGAGGATCACTCCTTAATTAATGACCGGCAATATGGCTTCAGACCGAAACGGTCAACGGGTGATCTTCTAGCATACGTTACCCATCTTTGGGGTGAGGCTATGGACAAGCACGGCGAGTCACTGGCAATTAGTCTTGACATCGCCAAAGCTTTCGATAGAGTCTGGCACAAATCGCTTCTTTCCAAGCTACCTGCCTTTGGTCTGCCATCTAGGCTGTGCAACTGGGTTGCTAGCTTCCTGCAGGGGCGCCGTATTCGCGTCCTTTGTGATGGACGAGCTTCGGAGTTTCTGCAGGTTAATGCTGGCGTGCCCCAGGGGTCCGTCCTATCACCCACTCTCTTTCTTCTGCATATCAACATGCTGTCTACCGGCAATGTTCATTGTTATGCAGACGATAGCACTTTGCATGGGAGTTATCATGGACATCCTGCGGCCAAGCAGTCGGATATCGCAGAGAAAAGGCAGCTTCTTGTCACTGAGCTTGACGGGATCCTGAATCACATTTCTCAATGGGGCTCTGAGAACCTGGTTGAGTTCAATGCCAAGAAGACGCAGGCATGTGCGTTTACAGCAAAAGTATCTTCTTTCCTTCCCCTCCCCACTCTTCAGAGCACGCCACTGCCACTGCAGGACAATCTCAATATCCTAGGTATGGATGTTCGCTGCAACCTGAATAACAAAAACTACATCGAAAGTATCATCAAAACAGCCTCACGAAAACTCGGAGTCCTGAACAGAGTGAGACGATTTTTCACGCCGGAGCAGCGGTGTCTTCTATACAAGACACAAATTCGCTCCTGTGTGGAGTACTGCTCGCATCTCTGGGATGGTTCAGCAAAGTACTTACTAGATGCTCTCGACAGGTTGCAGCGACGTGCGGTCCGCATCATTGGGAAACCCGAGATCACGAACACCCTAGAACCTTTACAGCTGCGTAGAGATGTTGCGTCCATGGCTGTATTTTACCGTTTGTACCATGGGGAGTGTTCTGATGAGCTCTTCCAATTAGTCCCACCCTCCCCCTTCCTACACAGGACAACGCGTGCAGGTCTTAGATGTCATCCGCACACGGTGCAAAACATCCGATCAAGAACCAAGCGGTTCGGAGACTCTTTCCTCTGTCGCACCATTAAGGCCTGGAAATCATTACCAGCTCACGTGTTTCCTTCTTCCTACAGTCCCGGGTCCTTTAAGCGGGGCGTGGAAAAGCATATGATGAGGCCGTCAAGCTGAGTGTCACCATTGTCACACGGTATGTGTAAGTAATGGTGACCCTCTTTTCTGGGACTTTGCCTTCAGCTTACCATCAGGCAAGGCGAAGTCCAATTGACGTGTCCTATATAAAAAAAAAAAAAAAAAAATGATAATAGGTGAAATATGAACTTCAATATGTAATGAGTCTCTGATACTTGAAATAAATGAACTTTGATTTGATTTGATTTGATTTGATTAGTAGGTATTAAGATATAAATTGTGGATGAGTACAAGTGCCTTATTCAATATGTGTACCAAGCTTCACCAAGCGCCATCAATCTTCAGTATAATCAATTAAAATCTTACGTTTGTTTGATTGCAAATGATTGAAAAGAACGTGTATCAGTTAGTTGCTTATTATAAATTGTGAATTTTGGGTAAATTATTGGACGGCTACTTTTCGCCTCTTGCCACCGACATGGATTTCACCCTAATACTTTGAAATTGCACTTCAGATGATAAAGTCACCTTTTTAAGCACGAATTTCCTCTCATTCGATATCGATTTGGCAATCCTCTTTTCCCTCTTCTATCAATGTACTTATTGTTTGTAAATCAATTCTAATGAACTGAATATAAAGGAGATCAATGTATCACCTATTTAGTATCACAGAAAAGTTGTAAATACTACAAGCTATACAAGAAGTCAATTAATGGATTTGAATGCGGTCAGAGGAATTCAAAAAAAGATTGTATAATCAGTAACAAGGTGAAAAATACGCTAAACAAGACATGATCAGATTTTTTATATACAAGGTGTCCCGAAACTCGACGTCAACCCGGGACCGGGTGAAAAGGCAAGTCATGCTGGTTGCCAGAAAAAAAAAAAAAAAAATCTAAGTTGCATGATTTTAAAATTACAGGCATTTTAAGAAAAAGTGCAAAATTACACACCCTGTGGCAGTCTTTTTACTCCTGTTGCCACAAATCTTAACTTTTTCCAACAATTTTTTTTGCTTTGTAACCCTGAATAATGCCTCTCTAAACTGTAATACAAATTTGGAAATCAGCTAACTGAGACGGAAAGAGTCACCATATCAAGTGCGAGCAAGACGGGTATAAACTATTTATTCATAGTTTTTATGATAGACAAGCACAGGTGCCAGTGAGTTAAATTTATTCAGTATTGGAATCGGCCCTTCAAATTTACTAAATAAATTTTTTTGCCCACGATAGCAGCAACAACTTACCAAGTATTATACCATTTTGGAATCCTTACTAAATGCGCCAACTTTTGACATAACTTGCCAAGCTCGCGTGGTGCACTTTTTTTTCAATAAAAACTAATAAAAACTAGGTAATGTTGTTATTTTAGTTGTTTTCTAAGAAATAAGTTCTATTGTTATGAAAGATAGAGCAGCTGATTTCCAAATTTGTATTACAGTTTAGAGACGCATTATTCAGGGTTACAAAGCAAAAAAAATTGTTGGAAAAAGTTAAGTTTTGTGGCAACAGGAGTAAAAAGACTGCCACAGGGTGTGTAATTTTGCACTTTTTCTTAAAATGCCTGTAATTTTAAAATCATGCAACTTAGATTTTTTTTTTTTTTCTGGCAACCAGCATGACTTGCCTTTTCACCAGGTCCCGGGTTGACGTCGAGTTTCGGGACACCCTGTACATATATGACACGTCAAATTGACTTCGCCTTGATGGCAAGCCCAAAGTGAAATCTCAGAAACGAGGGTCACCATTATTTACATATACCATGTTACAATGGTGACACTCAGCTTGACAGTTTTATCAAATGCTTTTTCACGCCCCGCTTAAAGGACCCGGGACTGTAGGAAGAAGAAAAAACGTGAGCTGGTAATGACTTCCAGGACTTTATTATACTTTATAGTAATATTAGCTGAATCCCCGTGGCTATGCTCTCGTGGAATTCTGATCCCGATACCCATGGAAACATATTCCAGGGATAAGTGTCCTATGGGATATTTCACTATAACGGATTTTGTTTGTATAACTGATGCAGACATAAATAATACTAAAAATTATATCTATTTTTCCGAAGTGCAACTTTTATATAAAAATATGGATCCAGTCGAGTACTACCTATTCCCAAAATGCCTAAAAACGATTGTCAAAACATCTGTTTCCCGACATGTCTGAATTCACTATGACTTGATTCGCCTGAAACTTAAAATGTCTTCTTCCCACATTATAAGGTGCCCATACTTGGGGACTAAAACTAAACCAATACGCACTCAGAAAAGGCTCATATAAATAATAAAATAAAATATTTTATTGTTCAGAAAATGTACACCGTTACACTATGAAGTTGGATTGTGGAATAAGTGCTATTATGTGAAACTGCTACCTCTAAACTAGACCTTCGCCTGTATTTTTAAAGTCAGTGCCCAACCGTAAATATGTATTAAATGAAATTTTAAAGCATTTTGTATGCTCACTACTCAAATCGAATAAGATAGGAAAAAAAATAAACCAATTCAGGTGGGATTTGAACCCATGATCTTTCCCTTACTTAATGCTCTGACCACTAAGCCACTTCGCCTAAAATCATTCAAATCTTCCTATATATTTCCGTCTTACGGCGATAGTAATAGCAGAATATGTAGTAACCGGCTGCGGACCCAAGTTGGCCGCTGCAGAGAAAACATGACAAAATGGGGCTTTTTTTTTATACCACTAAGTTGGCAGACAAGCACACGGCCCACCTGATGGGAAGCAGTTACCGTGGCCTATGGACGTATGCAACACCAGGGGTGTCACACTCGTGCTGCTCACCATGAAGAAACCTTCTAATGCCCCTCTTGAAGAACCCCATATTGCTTTATCGATCGGTCGCAAGAGTCCTGCGACTGCGGGGCCCAATCTTAAGTCCATGTCACATTTGCTTTCCTGCTTGATGTGCCCCTTCACTTGCACTACCGATGACCTATGTAGGTAGAGCAACGGAGACCATTATATGTCAGACCTAGCCATTGACTCGAAGAAGAAGAAGAAACTAATTCATTTTTTTTCTATCTTAATAAATATGTGGAGGAACGAGGTGTGATGTTCCTCCAACACAAAGGGAGGATCCTCCGACCAGGCAAGGTGATCACGCCTGGCGGGCCGCGGCCCAACGATTGTCGTTGGGACGATGTACATATGCTATACCAGCGCGAGAACTTTACATGCGCGATGTAGGATTCGTAGTTACGTACGTACGCGGCGCTGGGTACATGTGGCATCGCCACATCACTCCCCTCCAGACCGGAGGTTGATTCGCGATGAGTCGGCTGTCTAAGCTCTCTTGATGAGCATGCCATTTCCAGTCTTAAGTAGTTCCGTTTCGTCAGAACTGGACGCCGCTTATTCCGTTAGTGGAACAGTCTTCCTCGCTAGTCCCAGTGAGTCGGGACTACCGCTGGTCCCGAAGACGCGGGACAAGTGCGGTGATGCGGTGCTGCGGTCCTGCAGTGAAATGCCTTGAGTTGGGGCTCGAAGCGTCGAGATGAATCCTCGGTGAGCCGCCAGTGGGGCGAGGTGAGTCCTCGGCAGTGACGGGGCGAATCCTCGATGAAGCGAGGTAAGTCCCCCGTGTATTGGGGCGAATGCTGCGTAATGGCTGAGTGCCACGTAGACGGGAGAGATGTCCTCTTCTTACGTGGACCGTATGTACGTGCACTGTATGCCTTAGATGCAGGTGAGGCCGAAGGGTAACCAGGCTGCAGCGGTCGCTGCATGCTGTGGTATCCTTGTAAGGGCCGAAATTGCTGGATGGCGAAGACTTGATTACCGCTCATGCGGGAGAAGTGAATGGGATGTGACGATGAGAATGCTGATGATATGTTCAGCGAAGGTTACGTGATCAGATCACGTCGGGGTCACCACTGTGGAGGAACGAGGTGTGATGTTCCTCCAACACAAAGGGAGGATCCTCCGACCAGGCAAGGTGATCACGCCTGGCGGGCCGCGGCCCAACGATTGTCGTTGGGACGATGTACATATGCTATACCAGCGCGAGAACTTTACATGCGCGATGTAGGATTCGTAGTTACGTACGTACGCGGCGCTGGGTACATGTGGCATCGCCACAAATAATATAATCAGTAAAGTTCGTAATTAACCCTTTTTCTGGTTTCACTGCAGTCTAAAATTGAGTAAAAAGGCTGATGTAGATAAACCAACAACAACAGAATAGCTCGCTCGTCCTGCACTCCGTCGCCAGCGGCTGCCTGTGACGGTTAGTCGGATTTAATCAAGATGAGATGTGCAGCGGACATTGGATAACGTTTACGAGTTACGACATTTTTAATAACCAAATAATGATTACTCGTAACTGTTTATTTTCGATCCCAATGGTGATAAAAATCATTATATAATAAACATGTATGAATATACTACTACAACTTGCAACCTAACACCAAAGTTTTAAAATCAAGTCTTCTCTCTACTAAGATAGAAAAAAAATGTAATCAGTTCAGGCGTGATTCAAAGGAGATGGATTCGCTTTCATACATTCTTAGGCCTAAATGTAAAAAGTTGAGAGTGGCCTCAAGTGAGAGCTTATATATTATTAAACCATTTTTGAAAAATCTGCAGATTTTGAACATCAGAGAGCAGAGCTATAAGAGATTTAGTAAGTGAGGTTAACCACCTTGCACACTTCTATAATGAAGCCTTCATTACCTCTTAGATGCTCACCATAGTATGAACGTGCCTGTTTTATCTGATATGTCCCTAAATATATTAGAATTAATTCACTTTCTGTAAGCTGGGGAAAATCATTTAAGTTATCATTGTGAACCGAAATTGTTAACTGATTGACTGAAAGTCAGGGAGCTGTCAGTTGTCACAGCACGATGAATACGACTTATACAGTTGATAAACACGAGAATTATTTAATCGATTAACGAAAATCAATTCAGAATTTATTATAATTACACTGTTATTATATTTTTTAAATGTACATTATTGTTATTATTATATTGTTAGTTGTATGTTCACTTTGACTGAAATAATACTACGATGAAAGTGTTTTTATTGACAATATTGTTTGAATCGATCACAGAAATCGATATTGAATCATATTCGTGGAATAAACTTAGTTTTAAGATTTCTCGTCTTCCTGATGTTCAACTGAGTTGTTGTTTTTTAAATTTTGAAATAAAAAAATATATCGCTTTTTTAAGTCATATCTCAACTCATTACAATTTGGCCCAGAAATCCCCGTCTCCTTTGCAATCTTTCCCTTATCCTGTAAGGGAAAGATTTATAGATTTATAGATTTATAGATTGATAAAAAAAATAAAAGATTGCAAAGGAGAGGAGGAATGCTCTGACCGAGACCGGTAAGCTACTGAATCCTATCTTAATAGATTTGAATAGTCAGCATACTAAATTTTTTAAAATTTCAATTAATATAATATATACTCTCTATCTATTTAATTAACTCGATATTTCGTAGCCATAGCTGGGTCGATCTGACAGGACAGTCAGTTATACGATGTTATAAACAATACAGGTGATGCTGTGATGGATATGAAAATCTCGGAATACGAGAAGAATGCGAATATCAAACAATGTAACGTCCATCCTTAATAAGAAACCGAGCCTTATGACGGGTGGCAAAAACATTGCTATTTTGTATACTAATAATTCAGACAGCATAAAGGTTTAAGATTTTTTTTTATACAACTTAGATGGCAGGCAAGCACACGGCCCACCTGATGGAAAGTGGTTACCATGACCTATGAACGTGTGTAGCACCAGTGGAGTCACATCCGTGCTGCCGACCCTGTAAGAACAGAGATTTCGTGCCGTCAGTGTAGAGGACAAAGCAGGACAAGCCTTTGGTCATCCCACTGACAGCACAAAAGCTCTCCAGTGAGCTCTGGCTACCCTACTCACCGCCGGGAACACAACACGAAGTTATTATAACCGCGGTATTCTGTAGGACGGAGGTACTTCCCCAGTCGGACTGCTCAATTGGGCGGAAATACCGCCGTGTCCTACCTCCTCAAAAGCTTGCATAAATTCGTATAGATCTGATAATTGGTGGGAGTCTAAATACACTATAACACATGAAATATAAAAAGTCCCCAGCGATTAAACTAGTGCATTTTTTTTATTCAAGCTCAAAGGTCAAAATTATTGTATTCTCGCATTTTTCTCGTAAATAGCGAGTGCTATCACATAAATACGTTGAACAAAGTTGTAGATTAGTTAATTACAATATTGGTTTAATTCTTTTTTTTTGTGCGGATCGACATTTCAGAGATATCGCGTTTTTTTTAATTGGAAGAAGTCAGGAGTTCTTCAAGAGGGGCATTAGAAGGGTCGGCAGCGCAAGTGTAACGCCCATGGTGTTGCATACGTCCTTAGGCCACGCTAATCACTTCCCATCAAGAGGCCCGTGTGCCTGTCTGCCACCTGAGTGGCATAAAAAATAGCATGATGGGGTGGCCGCAGTAATAAGCGGGCGCTTGTGATGATTCAGAATTATTCAATAGGTAGAGTTGGAAGATATTTTTCAATCTATTACGCTTTAACGAATAAATCACTGAACTGTGTGTGATAAACTTTGGTATTGAGATTAGAGTTTGTGAAAGTATATGTATGGTCATATAACTGACATCCATATGGGTGGAAACGCGGGTTACAGCTAGTATACCTCTAAATATTCAAAATCATTCATAATATTATCTGTATGTTTACAAATTTCAGGAATTATGAATTAAAACCATCGAAGTTACTTGCTGAGTTAAGTTGATCGTATAACAAGAACCTCGGTATGAAAATTAAACATTTCATGTATGACTACGCAAATTTGAATATTTTGAATTCAAACACGAAATTACAGAATACTATGTATGATAACTTAACTTTGAGTAATAATATTAAAACAAATTAACGTTATAAGTCGCGGTAACCACCGTCCCCGTAAGACGAATATATATATAGAAAGATTTGAATGATTCAATCAAGAAGAAGAATCAAAGAATCAATTTCATTTATTCAGTTTAGACACACAAAGAGCACATATGAACGTCAACATTTTACAATTGGATATGTCAAGAAATAATATAAAAATATTAAATAATTTAAAAATAAATCATTGGAAAATGATTCTTTCGCTTCCAAGTGAGGTTCAGAAGCTCTGTAGTCAAAGCATTTCCCCTGTAAGGGCAAGATTGCGGATTCTAACCCCGCCTGCACTGATTCAAAAATTTGCCTGTCTTAACCAATTTGAAAAGTATTTTAGCTCATGAATATAATATACTCACATTACTATTATCCCAGTTGCTTTCATAACTGGTACTGAAGCACGAAGACAGACGAATGCAAAACAACATATTCAATATTCATGCATAACAATATTTGCACTGAACTGAAATCAAATCCGCGCCCACTGCATAGCAGGCAAATGGTGTGCGTTACCTCAGCAAGAAAGTATCTTCTAGACTCATTTAGCGCTACGAGATGCTTTCTTTCTGGGCTAACGTACACAACCAAATTAACTACCACCACGCCACAGAGGCTGTGTGCGTAAAGCATTTTAGCTTATGGATACAATCTTACCACTCGTAGCTACACGACATAGGAGGTTAGACACGACGGTATTTCCGTCCCAATTGAACAGTCCGACTGTGGAAGTACCTCCGCCCTACAGAATACCACGATTATAATAACCTGATGTGTTGTGTTCCCGGCGATGAGTAGTGCAGCCAGAGCTCACTGAAGAGTTTTTGTGCTACCAGTGGGAAGACCAAAGGCTTGTCCTGATTTTGTGTTCTGCACTGACGACACTGAGAATCTTTATTCTTACACGGTCGGCAGCACAGGTGTTACTCCTCTGGCATTACATACGTTCATAGGTCACGGTAACCATTTTCCATCAGATGTGCCGTGTGCTTATCTGATAGATAGATAGATAGATAGATAATTCTTTATTGCACACCAATATTATAAAAAAAAAATTACAGACATAATTAAAGTTACAGTTAAATGCACAATGGGCGGCCTTATCACTTAAAGTGATTTCTTCCAGGCAACCTTAGGATGGACAGGAATTAAAGTATATAAGTGAGTGTTGGTGTAATTTGTCAACATTTATAAAATAGTGTGTTACATGAATAATTACATAGTATACAAATATGAAATATAGATAAATAAAATAATAAGTGAATATGAGAAGACTTCAACGACTACGCTGTAGAGAGATAATGTCTCTTTACCATCGTTTTAAAAATATTTATGGATATATACGAGGTCACACTATTTGTTAGACTAAATCTAAACTTATTTGAGCTAGCCTCACAAAATAGTAACAGATCGCAGCGAGATACGTATCGATTGTGCATACGTAAGACCAATACAGCGTTAATGCACAAAAGCGTATTCCATATGGCTGCAGTGCTATATAATAAATTGCCCAAAGAATTGAAGGAACAAAATTTAATTCTTTTTAAGAAAAAAATGAGAAATTTTCTCGCAGAAAAATGTTATTATAATATTACAGACTACCTAAAATGACCGCTTAATATAATTATTTATTTTGACATCTTAATTTATGACCATACACTATTAAATGAATATTTAAATGACAAAACACTAGATGCTAGGTAAATAATTAAATTCAATCATAACTTTGACATTTCTTATTAGGTATATAAATTGTATTTGACTAATTTAATGATTATTTTGCATGGAGGTGTTTATTATATTTAGCACGGAAATATTGATATCCAATGTTATGAAATTTTTCTATTTTAAATTGCAAATTCTTAGCTTCTAATTTTATAAACAAATATCGTCATAATATGTGTGACGTTATTGCATGCCAATCTGGCTGAAATATGGTGGAACCTAAATGTATTTACTTGTAACCTGTGTACCCATATATCGCAATAAATTGATTTGATTTGATTTGATTTTGATTTGATTTGCCTCTTTAATATTTACTGGCAATGCATTCCATAGGCCAATGGCCTTCACCGTAAAAGATTTGCCATAGTAAACAGTAGAATGCGCTGGCAATCCCAGCGTCAGGTTCCTAGACGGTCTCAAGGATCTCGTGTGTGTGTCATGGAGAAATGTAAAACGTTCTTTAAGATAAGTGGGAGTAATTGGATTAAAGAGAACGTTATATAATAATGCTAAAATATGAGCATTCCTGCGAAGACGAATTGGGAGCCACTTGAGTCTGTTACGGAATTCAGAAACGTGATCATATTTACGTAAGCCGAATATGAATCTAATGCAAAAATTTTGAAGACGCTCAAGCTTATCAAGTTGCTCCTCAGTCAGATCAGAATAGCTGACATCGGCGTAATCTAGTACAGGAAGAAGAAGAGATTCAGCAAACAAAATTTTTGTAGAAATTGGAAGGAAATTTCGTAACCGACGCAAAGCCTCTGCTGATGCAAAGAGTTTCCGACTTGTTTGTTGTAGTTGATGTCTCCAGGAGAGGGTACTGTCAATATAGATACCCAGATTTTTTATATTAGTGTTAATTGGTAAAATAGCTCCTGCAAATTGAACTTGCGGCAATTGTGACCAGTTGATTCTAGAGATCAGCTGCTGACCACCTACTACAATTATTTGTGTTTTTGTTGGATTCACAATAGCTCTAGTTAAGTCACTTGAGGGAGCTTGCGTATAGATTTGCAGGACATCGGCGTAAAGGTGGTAGGATGAAACAAGTTTTTCAGAGATGGTATTTATAAAAATTGCGAAGAGTAAGGGAGATAAAACGCCACCCTGCGGTACGCCAGCTGTAGTACTGCACCAAGAAGAATAAGATGCTTCGATGCGTATACGTTGCCGGCGACCGAACAGGTAACTACGAAACCATTCAATAGCCGTTGGAGATATGTTAATAGAGCTGAGTATACCAAGCAGGATGTGGAAATCTACAGTATTAAAAGCATTACTGAAATCGAGTAAAGATAATAAAGTAAGTCTACCACTATCCATGCCCTTTCTTATATCATCAGTTATCTTAACCAATGCTGTGGTCGTACTGTGTCCGCGTCGGAAACCAGATTGAAATCGGTTGAGAAGTTCATTTTTATTCAGAAAAGAACTAAGTTGAGTATGGACGAGTCGCTCAAAGGCTTTGGAAAGGAATGAAAGGATGGATATCGGACGGTAATCAGTAAACGAGCATGGTTTGGATTTATTTGGTAAAGGAATTATTTGAGCATCTTTCCACGCAGACGGAAAAATGCCGCAGGATAATGAGTGATTAAAGATATGGCAGAGAATGTCCACGATCTCATCAAGAATAGGTAAGATCATATTCCTGCTGACACAATAGTTGCCCACAGCATTGGATGAAATTGCTACTATGCTCTTTTTAACATCACACGCGGTTAATTGATCGAAGCTAAAAGGTGGGTATTTAGGAGTTGGAACAGATGAAAGATGTTGTAATGTATTTGTTTTTATAGGCCCATCAAAATTGGGCGCAGCAGAAAAGTGTACGTTGAGTGAATTTATATCGAAGTCTTTAGGAATAGAATCTGACCGTGATTTTCCAACTCCTAATGTATTAAGAAACTTCCAGATTTTAGCTGGATCTCCATTCTCAACCGAGGTATGAATGTGTTGGCGTTGTGCATTCCTACACACCTTGTTGCAGTGATTTCTAATGGTCACATATTTATCCCAATTCACTTGCGTGGAACGAAACTTATACCTGGTCTTAGCTGCAGCTTTTTTAGATAGAAGATCTTTAATATCCTGGGTAAGCCAGGGTGCAGGCAAATGTTTTAACTTAATGGCTCGCATGGGTGCGTGTATGTCATAAAGTTGTGATATTTTAGACGTTAAGATGTTCACTTTAGTATCGACACAATTTGACATTAAAAGAGTGCCCCAGTCTATCTTGACAACATCCTCATGGAGATTTTTTAAATTAATGGCGTTGAAATTGCGTTGTAATATAATTTTAGGTTTTGGTTTGGGCGGTCGGATTCGGTAAGAAAGATAGATTAAGTCATGATAAGAGAAGGCGTCAGCATTGCACTGGCCATGTTTAGCTACATGATTGGGTGAAAAAACTAAGACCAGATCGAGAAGAGACGGGGTACAGTTAGGAAAATGGTGAGTGGCATTCAGAGGAAGAATGGATAGATTACATGATTCTGCAATGCGCCGTAGGGAGGAAGAACGTGAGTCATTAAGTAGAAGGCAGGTATTAAAATCTCCCATTAAGATGACATGCTCGTAAGAAGGCACAAATGTTTCTAGCATATCTTCAAAAGCCTCAAAATAGTTCAGGCGTTTTGATGGAGAATAGAATGCACCAAGTAAAACTTTTGTATGATTGAGTTTCAGCTCTAGGAGTAAATATTCACCGGAGTTGGATGGCGGTGGTTGTGCCACCTAAGCATACAGCTTAAAAAAACCTTAAGGTGTTTATAATACCCATAGAGACATTTCTTAACATCTAATTGACGCTACCCGTGACCAGAGGGCTGGTTTATTCCATTCGCAAAGGATTGGTATTGTCATTCAACATCGCAATGCCGCCAGCCTTCTGGCCACCTTACCGGTTGACATCGTTGGGGAGAAATCTTTGATTCCTGAACCTGCAGGTTTGTATCGGTATCTATATTCTGTATTGTTTTTATATTTTAATTTAATTTCCATTTACAATATGTAAATAAAATATACAGTGCTACTAATATATGTGAGGCTAATTGGATCGATTATAACCAGAAATATAGTGAAAAAGTACAAAGTGTCTTATTCAATATGTATAACCAGATATTTCACAAAATATTAGCGAAAGATTCAAATATGAAACACGTAAACGTGGGTAGATTTACTGCTCGCTTAGCTCTTCCATCTTTCTTTGAATATTAACGATATCGAGTTGTGTTTCTTTAACATCGTATTTCTGCTGAGAATAACGAATACGAGAAATGAGATTTTTCTGTTTCTAGGGTTCCGTACCTCAAAAGTAAAAGAACGAAACCGTCTGTCCATCTGTCTGTCTGTCAGTCTGTCTGGCTGTCTGTCTGCTAAGACCATTTTCTCAGGAATGTGCGGTTATCGAGTTGAAATTCATACCACATATTCAAGTTTATGACGTCTTCGTACTGTGCATAAATCAAACTTCCAAGTAAAGGCATTTACAATATTTTACGGTTTATGTAGCTTAAGTTACGGAACCCTTGGTGCGCGAGTCTGACTCGCACTTGACCGGCTTTTATATTCTTAAGGTCATTGCATTTTGTGTACTTCAGACAATTTTTTATTAGAGATGATGATTTTTATATTTGCACTAGAAACTTTGAACAACAAAGAGACTAGAATTATCAAATAATATTTGATTAATAACCAACGTTCAATAATGTTATCTATATTAATGATCTAACTCCTGTTGACACCTCCAACATACAACAATCACACTGATAAATCATCTGCAGTGTAGGCAGGCCTCTGCATTTTGTGCTGGTTGTGGCCGGTGGATCGATTGAGCCAACCATTAAAATTCATTATAAGGAAAAACAACCACGGAGACTCTTTCCTTTGTGACACCATTAAAGGACTTTTTGCTCCAACTACCAGTAACTACTGCCATAGATGATGATATAGCAACCGGGGGAACTGAACGTACTCTTTGAGGCACGACCAGACTAATGCAAATACATACATTCATGCATACAAATATTTTCACTGAGCGGGGATCGAACCCGCGTCTCCTGCATAGCAGCCGCGTTCACTACCGCCACGCCACGGAGGCCGTCAAAAAGTTACTAAAGAAGTGTAAAGGACATATTTTCCATTTAAATCGGTACTAGCTTAACATACGGTACATTCTCTTTAATAGCTAATTGGATCGCTCGAATACAGTCCAACTTATCCACTCCAGCTAGCATGTACACTCAACAACAAAAGTTGGTTAACTCAAAAATATTTAAATAAAACCGCTCTTTAACGAATTCTATTCCGATTTATTTGATATTATTTACATTTAGCCTGAGGGATGATATTAAAAAGTGATATTAAACGTACATACATATAATCACGTCTTTATCCCCGGAGGGTTAGGCAGAGGTGAATTAACACCCACATGTCACCAAGCATTGAATTCGACCCGACGTAATAGGGGATGAGCCTATTGCCGTCTTTCGGGCACAATTGTTGGTGGCCCATTCAAGTGCGCACGATGTGCATTGAATGTCTCGTTCTATCTTATTATGTTATATATTTTTATTTGATCCTCTGTACATTGTGTCTCTTGAATAAATATTTTATATTTCTTTCTATTTTTTACATTGGAATGCATCTACCCACAGGACAAAGGTAATATATGAAAGGAACTTCATCCCACGCACACCTAAACTGAGGAATTGATTCCCTGCTGAGGTTTTTCCAAATGATTACAATATTGGGTTCTTTCTTCTTACAGGGGCGGCATCACGAATGTGACTCCCTGGTGTTGCATATGTCCATAAGCCATGGTAACCACTTACCCTCATTTGGGCCGTGTGACTGTCTGCCAACTAAGTGTTATAAAAATAAGAATTTGTTAATCTACTTTTGTCGTCAACTGTACTTAGCTGGAGTCCAAGTATGAATATTGCACGAGTAGGTGAAGCTAACTGCAAGTTATTCCATTAACTCCTGGCACTGCACCCACTGCAAATATAGTTAGCCGTTACCTGCTTTTACTTCGAGAACTTATGCTCGAATGTGTAATGAATCTCAGTTAGATTATTGAGAAACTAATCCCAGAGATAGACTGGTACTGTGATAAGTTTATCAACCTTTTGCTCGGAGTGCCTGCATACTAGTTTGACCGTTGCGGCATTAGAGAACCTGGACCAGTACTACAAAGAGAATGGACTTCGACCTAACCCCTTGAAAACCCAATCGTTTGGAATCGAGAGGCAAATCAACTCCTTAACATCTCGTGTCGAGGAGTCGAGATTGAGCATTGCCCAAAGCCACGTTACCTTGGCGTTACCTTCGACCGTGCTCTTACTCCGCTCCACATGTTATCAGAACAACCGGCCTCGCTCTTTCCTTTTCAGCGGGTGAGTTTCCGTGCCCTGTATGACACCGCTCCGCACATGCGAAGGAGGTAGGTGCCGCCCTAAATGACACTTACCGCATTATAACGGGTTGCCTTAAGCCTACTCCCCTGAACAGATTATATCCACTCGCTGGTATTGCTCCACCAAGCGTACGGTGAATGCGGGGTTGAGAAGAGAAAACAGGAGACACGCAACCACTCTTTCAACATGTCATGCCCAGCTCCCGGCTTAGGAGCAGAAGGAGCTTCCTTTGATGTACTACTTCTGTGGAGGGTCACCTCGAGAGCGTTCGGTACCAGAAGTGGCGCACAGAAAATACACCTCCTTTAGACATTAGAACATTCAGCCTGCTGAGAGCCTGCCACCCGGACATGATCTTAAATGGTCCACCTGGAAGTCCCTAAGTAGGTTGAGGATTCAGGTCAGCTGCTGTAGGGCCAACCGTGTAAAATGGGGTTACTTGGACTTGGGCGGTGGTGGCTATGACTGTGGTGCACCTCTGTAGTCGATGGACCACCACCTGTTGAGCCCACCATAAGCCACGGTAACCACGTTCCATCAGATGAACCATATGCTTGTCTGCCACCTATAATGATATAAAAAAATCAATCTATTAATTTAGCTTAATGCAGTCTACTGCTGGATGTAGGATGCGCAAGGTAGAGAATAGCAATAAACAGTTGTTATCCTCTTCCTCGCGCATCCAATCTATTCCAGCCACTTCTTTCAGGTCATCCGATTTTTTCGACTGTCTGATTGATTTGAAATACAATCAAACACTTTTTAATTGAGCATGTACTTTGTATTTCATTGTAAATATGACATCGTAAAGTGCTAAGTAAGCAGTATATATAAGAACTTTTGTTTTAGTCAATCCATATGCTTAAAGCCCCTTGGGTACCCCTCGTCCCGCGGTGGAGCGATTCGCACCGATTAAAACCGCAATCCCTAAGTAATATGGACCCCGTGACTCTGGTAGCCACTCACATTATTTTTCAAACTTAGGTATATACTTACGATGAAATAATCTTGAGAGTACTAAAGTATTTATCTGAAATTAAAACGCTGTAAAAATTTTCGAACTAGTACCAAGACTGATTATACCTCTGCAAAAGTTTTCTCCTTTCTTACCAATGAACAATACCAGGTAACTTTATGCAAGACGCTAAGAACTTTTCATTTAGCTCTTATAGATTGGAATTATTAAGATCACGAGAATACTGTACCTAGTGCTGGCTTCACAAATCAAGTTTTGCAATACTTTTCTTTTAAACTATACTAATTTCCTAGTAAATTTCCAATAATCTTGTGAGGGCTCGTGTAATTTCGTCGAAACGTCAGGCGATTTACAGTGATAATAGACATCAAAAAAATTATAATTCTTTCCAGGGCAACAGTATACGCATTTTCAACAAGCTCCCTAATGAAAGGGATTTACCTGTGAATAAATTTAAAAATGTGGTTAAAAATGTAGAATAAACAGTGGCAAAAAGGCTATTATAAAATCTAAGAATATATAAACAAGCTTGGAAATGAGCATTATTGTATTTAGACTAAGTAAATATTTGTGAATAGATGAAAAAATATGCTCACTGAATTTCTTGCCCGTGTCTTTTCAGGTTAGGTCCGTATTATATTTGCTAAACCAGTCTTTAATATATTTTTAAATTAAATGTTTTGTAAATTCTATTTTAATGGTCTACACAGAATGAATGATTTTTGACTTTGATCAGCTTGCTTTCTTCGCTTTTCACCTCAGAGTCCGTGGGTCCCAATTAATTTCATTTTTTTTCATATGTGTATATTATAACGTCTTTTACCTAGTATTTATAAACTTTTCTCTACAATAATAAATCAAAGAATTAGTAAAACACTGGAAGAAAATCAGCCTATTGAATAAGCAGGATTTAGGAGAAATTTTTCCACTATAGACCACATACACACTTTGGAACTGATAATTGAAAAATACGAAGAACAACAGAGACCGCTGTATATCATATTCATTGATTACCAGAAAGCCTTTGACACAATCTCACATGAAAGTATATGGAACACGCTAAAAGCTCAAAATGTAAAGCAACAATACATAACGATACTCAAACACCTATATAGTAATTGCTCAAGTAGAGTCAAACTGGAAACCATTGGCCCAAAGTTTCCAGTCAAGAGAGGAGTCAGGCAAGGAGATCCCTTATCCCCAAAAAATTTCATCGCGATATTGGAATCTATCATAAGCAAATTAGACTGGGAAAATTGTGGTTGATATATTCAAGGTAAATACCTAAACCATTTACGATTTGCGGATGACTTGGTTTTATTATCTGAATCGAGCCTACAGTTGCAATATATGATAGATACTCTACATACAGCGAGCTGCAAAGTGGGATTATAAATGAATATCACAAAGACCAAACTCATGACTAACTTCAAAAAATTAAAAGTAACTATCGAAAATGTACCATTAGATTATGTGCATCAGTATATATATTTAGGAAAACAAATTGGATTCCACAGAGAAAGCAATGAGCTGGAAGTAGAGAGAAGAGTGAAACAAACTTGGAAAAAGTATTGGAGTTATAAGGAAATATTTAAAAGCAAAATGCCTATCAAATTGAAGAAAAAAATCATGGACTCGTGTCTCATTCCTTGTCTGACATATGCATGTCAAACATGGAAGTATACTAACAAAGTAAAGAATAAAATAAACACATGTCAGCGAGGAATGGAACGCAGTAAGTTAAGTATCAAGAAAATACAAAAAGTAAACCACGATAAAATACGGTCAAAAACAAAAGCAATGGATGCTCTCAAATACAGCCAAACGTTGAAGTGGAAATGGGCCGGTCATGTAGCTCACCTTAAAGATAGTAGATGGACCAAAAAAGTTACGTCATGGAAAGGCCCACCGGGCAAACGACGTAGAGGAAGACCGTTCACTAGATGGGACGACGATATTAAAAAAATTGCTGGCCCAGAATGGCAACAAATAGCCCAAGACAGAGAGAAATTGAAAGCTTTGGAGGAGGCCTTTACCTAAGGAGGGTTCCAGTACAGTAAAATGCTACTGCCTATGTATATACCTACTTATAATGTGATTTTTTATAAATGAAATCGGTATTGGTTTCTCAATTTTTTAATTCATTTGTTAATTAAGTTTAGGTGAGAAACAACATAATTGTAAGTTAATTTGTTAAACTGGAAATATAAGGCTTTTTTATTTTTATTTTATTTATTATTTTTATATTATAACGTACATCAGATACTATTTATAGGTACCAAAATAAACTAGAATAAATAAATAAAATGTACATACATATTACTTTTCCAATTAAATAATTTAAAGTATATCAAGTCAACAAACGAAAGTAACAAAGTATCCTATTGACAGCAATAGGCTCGTTCCGTACTACATAGAAAGATATAGTTGGTGAAATGTGGGTAATATTCATACAATTTATTCTTGAGGAAAGTTTTCGTGCAAAAGCCGGGGTGTGCGTGTTTGTTAGGGCGGATGTTTGCTGTCGCCGTTTGCGCTGCCTAGAGGACCCATCCTTCTCCGTCCTTTGGGTACACGTAGATCATGGCCCTACGAGTCAGATCTATGTGTGCCTCTACCGTTCCCATAAAGGAGATGCTGAGACAACTCGACTCTTTGAATATCTGAGTCAGGCGGCAGATGATGCGCAGGAGCGATTTCCGAATGCCGAAATGGTATTTTTGGGGGATTTTAACGCCCACCACGAGATCTGGTTGGGCTCCTCCAAAACAGACCATGCGGGAAGAGCCGCCCACGCATTTGCTCTGGCGCACGGCCTGACCCAATTGGTGCACGAGGTCACTAGGATACCAAGAAGGTCGGGCCAAGCACCTTCTCTGCTAGACCTTCTGCTGACGAGTGATCCGGACCGGTACAGTGTATCGGTGCGAGCCGCGTTAGGCAACTCTGACCACTGCCTGGTCTGTTCCACGGTGCCTATTATGGCGCCCCCACGACCCGTGCAGGGGAAGCGGCGTCTCTGGCACTACTCGTCAGCGGACTGGGATGGACTTCGTGACTATTTTGCGTCCATCCCGTGGGTTGAGCGCTGCTTTGAAGGTAAGAACCCATCGGATTGTGCTACTGCTGTCGCCGGTGAGATCGGTCTGGGTATGGAATACTATATCTCATACACCGATGTCACCGGTGACCGCGGGGTGCGCCCTTGGTTCGGGCGCGAGTGCGCGGAAGCTGTTGAACAAAAACAGTCTGCGTACCGCGCTTGGGTAAGGGCGCGCGCCACGCGCCATCCCAATCTGGGCCACTTCAAGGCAGCGTACAACAGAGCCACAAAGGTCTGTAGAAGGGCCTATGTCAGAGCGGATGCCCTGCGCATAGCGCGGCTTGGTCAAGAGCTAGTGATGCATCCCACGGGAAGCCGTGGCTACTGGCGACTGGCTAAAGCCGTGCAAGCCAACTTCTGTCAGCCTTCGCTGCCTCCGCTGCGTAACCCTGATGGATCCCTGGCCCATGAGTCGCAAGAGAAGGCAAATCTGCTGGCTAATCTCTTTGCGGCCAACTCCCGAATCGATGATTGTGGTACGCAGCCACCAACACTACCCGACAGTGACCACGCGATGCCTGATATCCATATCAGGCAACGCGATGTCCGTGCAGTGCTGCAATCACTCGATGTCCGGAAAGCCAGTGGTCCGGATGGTATTCCAGCGGTAGTTTTGAAAAAATGTGCAGCGGAGTTGTCTCCAATGCTTACGCGCCTGTACCGGCTATCCTACAGTTCGGGTACAGTGCCTTTGCCTTGGAAAGAGGCGAATGTTCAGCCGATTCCCAAGAAGGGGGATCGCTCGGAGCCAGCCAACTATCGACCCATAGCCGTCACCTCAGTGCTGTGCAAAGTGTTTGAGCACATAATTAACAAACAGCTCATGCGGCACCTAGAGGATCACTCCTTAATTAATGACCGGCAATATGGCTTCAGACCGAAACGGTCAACGGGTGATCTTCTAGCATACGTTACCCATCTTTGGGGTGAGGCTATGGACAAGCACGGCGAGTCACTGGCAATTAGTCTTGACATCGCCAAAGCTTTCGATAGAGTCTGGCACAAATCGCTTCTTTCTAAGCTACCTGCCTTTGGTCTGCCTTCTAGGCTGTGCAACTGGGTTGCTAGCTTCCTGCAGGGGCGCCGTATTCGCGTCCTTTGTGACGGACGAGCTTCAGAGTTTCTGCAGGTTAATGCTGGCGTGCCCCAGGGGTCCGTCTTATCACCCACTCTCTTTCTTCTGCATATCAACGACATGCTGTCTACCGGCAATGTTCATTGTTATGCAGACGATAGCACTTTACATGGGAGTTATCATGGACATCCAGCGGCCAAGCAGTCAGATATCGCAGAGAAAAGGCAGCTTCTTGTCACTGAGCTTGACGGGGTCCTGAATCACATTTCTCAATGGGGCTCTGAGAACCTGGTTGAGTTCAATGCCAAGAAGACGCAGGCATGTGCGTTTACAGCAAAAGTATCTTCTTTCCTTCCCCTCCCCACTCTTCAGAGCACGCCACTGCCGCTGCAGGACAATCTCAATATCCTAGGTATGGATGTTCGCTGCAACCTAAATAACAAAAACTACATCGAAAGCATCATCAAAACAGCCTCACGAAAACTCGGAGTCCTGAACAGAGTGAGACGATTTTTCACGCCGGAGCAGCGGTGTCTTCTATACAAGACACAAATTCGCTCCTGTGTGGAGTACTGCTCGCATCTCTGGGATGGTTCAGCAAAGTACTTACTAGATGCTCTCGACAGGTTGCAGCGACGTGCGATCCGCATCATTGGGAATCCCGAGATCACGAACACCCTAGAACCTTTACAGCTGCGTAGAGATGTTGCGTCCATGGCTGTATTTTACCGTCTGTACCATGGGGAGTGTTCTGATGAGCTCTTCCAATTAGTCCCACCCTCCCCTTTCCTACACAGGACAACGCGTGCAGGTCTTAGATGTCATCCGCACACGGTGCAAAACATCCGATCAAGAACCAAGCGGTTCGGAGACTCTTTCCTCTGTCGCACCATTAAGGCCTGGAATTCATTACCAGCTCACGTGTTTCCTTCTTCCTACAGTCCCGGGTCCTTTAAGCGGGGCGTGAAAAAGCATATGATAAGGCCGTCAAGCTGAGTGTCACCATTGTCACACGGTATGTGTAAGTAATGGTGACCCTCTTTTCTGGGATTTTGCCTTCAGCTTACCATCAGGCAAGGCGAAGTCCAATTGACGTGTCCTATATAAAAAAAAAAAAAAAAAAAAAAAAAAAAATACAAGCAATTAAGTCCACTTCTAGCACAAGCAATATAGCTTAGCTGGAGTGGTTAGAGGTGCGGTACCTTGAAGGAAACGATCTATCGGTCGCTCTACCGGTTACCTTCTTGTGTATCTCACAAACCGGTGGGCACAAGCCATCGAGAGTCGCGGTGAGGCACTAGCGGTCAGCCTCGATGTAGCGAAGGCCTTCGATCGGGTCTGGCACAAAGGTCTTCTTACGGAGTTGCCATATTATGGACTCCCCGAGGGATTGTGCGAATGGATCTCCAGCTTTTTGTCCAACAGAAGCATCCAAGCCGTCGTCGACGGCAGCTGCTCGGACCGCATGAACATAAACGCTGGTGTCCCACAAGGCTCCGTGTTGTCTCCGACGCTGTTTCTGCTGCATATCAATGACAAACTGTCTGATGGCTCCATTCATTGTTATGCGGACGACAGTACCGGGGACACGTGTTACACGGGCCGTGCAAATATCCCTCAGTCCGAGGTGAAGAAGAGTCGCGAACAACTTGTGTCTGAAATCGAGACTACTCTCTCTGGAGTGTCCGATTGGGGACGACTAAACCTAGTCCAATTCAACCCCACTAAGACACAAGTATGTGTATTCACCGCTAAGAAAACCCTATTCATTGTAGCGCCGCAATTCCTGGGCACACCGCTTACCATCTCCCCGAGTATCGGGATCCTTGGTGTCGATATCTCCAGTGACGTCCAATACCGAAGTCATTTGCAGTACAAGGTTAAGTTGGCATCAAGAAAGCTCGGAATGCTCAACAGGGCGAAGCAGTATTTCACTGCGGGGCAGCAACTCCTTCTTTATAAAGCACAGGTCCGGCCTCACATGGAGTACTGCTGTCACCTTTTGCTGGAGCACCTGCATGCCAGCTTGACCCCTTCGACTCGTTGCAAAGACGGGCATTGAGGCTGGTTGACAATCCCATACTCACAGGTAGAGTGGAACCTCTTAGCCTTAGGAGGGATTTTGCCTCACTGTGTGTGTTCTACCGCCTATACAATGGTTTGTGCTCAGATGAATTGTTTGACATGATGCCCGTAGCTAAATTCTATCATCGCACCTCTCGCCATAGGCAGGGAATTCATCCCCACACATTGCGACCTGAGACGGTACGCACTGTGCGGTATGAAAGAAACTTCATCCCACGCACACTCAAACTGTGGAATGACCTCCCTGCTGCGGTTTTCCCAAGCGCCTACAATATGGGGTTCTTCATGAGGGGCATCAGAAGGTTTCTTCATGGTCGGCAGCGCGAGTGTGACACCCCTGGTGTTGCATACGTCCATAGGCCACGGTAACCGCTTCCCATCAGGTGGGTCGTGTGCTTGTCTGCCAACTAAGTGGTATAAAAAAAAAGGTAATATTAGTAATTTCGATTCTAATATTCATTTTTAGAAAAAAAAGACCTTTGCTTACCTCTTAGGGGACTTAAAGGCGTTAAAGGCATTATAATGTATTATGCAATTGGGTAAAGGATGGTGGCACTGTGCAGTCCCCCTAAACAAGTGGCAATTTCTTGGCCGGCGTAGGGTAGAATAGAATGAAACATATAGATAGATAAATAGATAATGATAGATAGACAGATAAATAGATAATTCTTTATTGTACACCAATAGATTACAGTAGAACTTGTAGGTAGCATGCATACAGTTTAATGTACAATGGGCGGCCTTATCGCTGGAAGCGATTTCTTCCAGGCAACCTTGGGATGGACAGTAGCGTAATAAAGCAAAAGATTTGGTGTAGTTAGCAAATAAACTAGAAACAAAGTGTATTAAAAAAAAAAGAAAGAAAGATATGAGAGAAGTTCAAATAAAGTAAAATAAATATACAACTTTAGCACATAAATGGATATACGAAGTACATACAAATAAGAAGGGAAAATAGTAAGCATAATAATTGTGAGCTGTCACAGTGTTCAAAATGATGGGCCCTCTAAAATCCAACCTCACGTCCTGATCGACCACCTGAATCTCGTGGGGGTGGACACACGGCAACAAATTTACTGGCGTGGCTAACGTGGCTCTGGTGAAATTTCTTGTAAAACTTGAACTTGACATTAATCTCGCCATTAATAATTTTATAAACATTTACAATTTACAGCGATTGTAAATGTTTATAAAATGGCAAAATTACAGCGATTTGCTGAAGAGACCATTAATGAATGAACATTGAACATCAAAATGATGGGTTGTAATTGTCAACGTATGTCAATCCTAACCATTGATAATTCTATTTTATTCTAAAATGTATTGCTACTTGTCTAGTGAGGCATGGATGAAGGGATTCAATGACAGAGTGCCTACTGCCTATTCAACTTAAGTTACACGTTACAAATATATTATGAAGCAGCAATTTCACTGTAGGCCTAATCTCCTTACCCTTCTATTTTTAGACTATGACCGAACTTTGTTTACCCTTTGGAAAGGGGTTGCTGTTATTGCACTATAACATTGGGGTTAAAATCTATAATGCTACATAGCCTTTATATCCTTAAAAGGGCCGACAAAATATATTTACACGCAATCGCAAATAGCATATCAAATATTTGTCTACTTTTTCTTCTTCTTCAACCTAGCGTATACCCGCGTTATGTATATAGTAATAACCGCGGTAGCCTAGTGGTATGGGTAATGAACTGGTAAGACGAGGTCTCGGGTTTGATCCCAGGTATAACCATGGCACACACCAATGACTTTTCAATGCTTTTCGAAGTTGTGTGTGTATTTATGGCAGGTTTATAAGTGCCCGGTTAATGGCAATAGGCTCGCCACCTATTACATTAGGATCTTTACATAAACTGGCGAAATGTGGGTGCTAGCACCTCTGCCTACCCCTTCGGGGATATAGGCGTGAGTTTATGTTATGTTACATTATGTTATCCTAGCGTTAATATCAGTCATATCCGAAGCATTAACCTCGTAGTCTGAAGTCCACTATTTCCAGTCTAACTGCGGATTTGTCTGAAATTCTATAGTTTCTGTTAAGCGACTGCTATCTCATCTCCTTAAACTATTGGAGATATAGAAATATTACTGTTAGACCACTGGATTTTTTAATACTCAATACTCAATACATTTATTGCGTTCCATAATGTAGTACAGTTGTTCAGGTTAAAATTATTGTTACAATTATGGACCTTGTCGGGCACAGCACAATGCAATGTTTCGAGAGAGGTCATAGGTACTTAGTTCTTTAACATTAGATTATATTATTCAGTGCATGTACTGCCACAGATGTTCGTATAGCAACTGGGACCGACGGCTTAACGTGCAATCGGAAACACGACCAGCGGGAACACAACACGAGGTTATTATGGGCTCCGTATTCTGTAAGACACGGTGGTATTCCCGTCCCAATTAAGCACCTCCGCTTAATTGGGACGGGAATACCACCGTGTCTTACCTCCTTTAAATAAGGTAAGGTAGTGTGGCCCCAGTATAACGATGTGATTGCTTACAAACCTTACGGTCGACTAGTCGCGTGATACATCCTACGCTCCGTTTATTTATTGATATGACATATAATAATAATAATAATAATAATAATAATAAAGCTTTATTTAATTTCATGCATAATTACATAATAAACGATAACAATTGATAAATTATTAACCTAAAATAATCAATTACATTTGTTCTACTCAAATGAATTTGATTTCTAATTATAAATTTCATTTTGTAAATAGTTCAATTAATATTTGCTTTTGCATCTAATTATTTAATGCATGAACCCCGTTCGGGTAAAAGCCTCCCCCAAGGAATGCCATCCTTTTTTGTCATTGGCTTTGTCCAGCCAGTTTCCACCAGCGCACGCTACAATTTCGTCGGCCCATCTGGCCTTTGGTCGACCTCTTGATCTGGTGCCTTTTGGCCCAGACCACTTTACTGACCGTAGAGTCCATCTATCGTCCTTATAGCGGGCTACGTGACCCGCCCACTTCCATTTAGCCTTCATTGCAAAAGTTAAGGCATCGCATACTTTCGTCTTCTTTCGAATGTCAGCGTTCTTTACCTTATCCTTCAATTTTATACCTAGGCAACTTCTTTCCATTCTTCTCTGGGTCGTCTGAATTTTATTCCTGGCTTTGAGGTCGAAGGTCCAAGTCTGGCATCCATAGGTGAGGCACGGTAGAAGTCCTGTATCCATGACTATTTTCTTAGTCGCTAGTGGAAGTTGCGATTTTAGTATTTCCTTATGGTGCCAGAACTTGTTACAGGTAATCGCCACTCTTCGGTTAAGTTCTTCGGTGTTTCTTTCCTTACTGAACGAGATTTGTTTTCCTAGGTATATGTAGTGGTTGACAAACTCGAGAGGTGTGTTATTTATTAAGATGGGCGGTGCACTGCGATTAGACATAATTTTAGTTTTTTCCAGATTCATTTCCAAACCAGTTTTTAAACTAGCCTGGTTTAGTTCATTTACCATTTGGTTTAATTGGTGAGGGGTTTTTGAAAATAAAATTATGTCATCGGCAAATCTGAGGTGACTTAGGAAATTCCCATTTATATCAATACCTCGATGGGACCATGGCAGCTCTCCCATTACATGCTGTAAGACGGCTATGAATAATTTTGGTGAGATCGGGTCTCCTTGCCGGACACCTCTCTCTATGTTGATTTCTTCTCCTATTCTGTCTAGCTTGACTCTACTTGTGCTGTTAGAATAAATATTTTTTAGGATATTTATATACTTCTCATTTGTGTGCAGTGCTTTCAGCGATTCCCAGATGCTCTCATGTGAAATTGAATCAAAAGCTTTTTTGTAGTCGATGAAAGCTAAATACAGAGGTTCATTAAATTCTGAATATTTTTCTATCACCTGATCAACCACTTGTATATGATCCATCGTACTGAAACCGCTTCGGAAACCAGCTTGTTCGATTGGTTGGTGAGCGTCGATGACTGGGGCTATCCTTTCAAGTAGACAGGAGGCGAAAAGTTTATAGAAACAAGGCATTAGGCTTATAGGACGGTAGTTGCCTATATCAGCTGGGTCGCCTTTTTTATATAGTAGTATAATTTCCGATGTCATCCATTGATGTGGTACAGCTTCTTCACCAAGTATTTTATTCCATAGAATAGTGATTGGTGTCAGTAGTAGAGTCTTCGCAACCTTGATACATTCGTTGGTGATTCCATCCGGTCCTGGGCTTTTCTCTGACTTAAGTTTCATTATATGTTTCAATATTTCATTTTCTGTAAACTGGTGTATTGGAGAAGTATCTGTGTAGCTATAGGAAACCATGTTTTGATTTTGTGTGTCTGATTGTCTGTATAGATTAGCGTAGAATTCAGTTGCAGCATTTATGATTTCTGTGCGAGATTTGCATTTGCTGTTGCCAGACTTGAGAAAAGGAACCCATGTTTTAGCTTGATTTAACTCTCTATAAGCTTTTTTGGCAGATCTAGTATTATTGAGGTGTCTTTGTATGGTTGTTGTTCTGTAGGTATCGTAGCACCTTTTTATTTCTTTATTGGTAAGTTTATACAAAGTTTTCAGTTTTTCTTTGTCTGCTACACTTAATTTGGGCTTATTTTGTAGTGCGCTTCTTTCTTTCATGAGTTCTAGAGCATTTGCAGATAGGATTTTGTTCTTATGTGTTCCTTTTATGTTTTTTAGACTTATCTTGATGTAATGTATGATTTGTTGGTAGTATTCCTCCACATTATAGTTGTTTTGATTCTTTATAAGTTCAGGTATGAAGCTATAGAGGTTTGTAAGGTACATTTCCTGCTCCGCTAAAGTTTTTAGCTTAGTGGATGTACTAGAGAAATTACGCCTACTTTTCTTTGTTGAATTTAGGCGTATTGTTGCTCTTAGTAGTCTATGGTCCGATCCAAAAGAGAAAGATGATAGTACTTCATATTTAGAGATCATGTGATGTTTTGTGGCCATGATATAATCAATTTCATTTCTTGTATTTTTATCAGGAGAGATCCATGTCCAGCGGTTTTTTGGTTTTAATTTGAACATTGTATTCATGACTTTTAGGTTGTACTCTTGCGCATATTGAATTAGTCTCGTGCCTCGAGCGCTTCTGATGCCGTAACCATACTCTCCTGTGGCGGGACGTTCGTACTTTTCTGGAATTCCAATTTGAGCATTATAGTCGCCTATAGAAAATACGTACTCAGTAGATATGGAATCATGAGCCTTCGCTAAGTCCTCATAAAACTTGTCTATTTCTTCTTGTGATGAGTTTTCAGTGGGGGCGTACGCTTGAATTTTTTTTTTTTTTTTTTTTTTTTTATATAGGACACGCCAACTTGACCTCACCTCGCCTGATGGTAAGCTAAAGGCAAAGTCTCAGGAAAGAGGGTCACCATTACAGACACTAGGTGCTACAATGGTGGCACTCAGCTTGGCGGCCTCATCAGATGCTTTTTCACGCCCCGCTTAAAGGCCCCGGGACTGTAGGAAGAAGGAAACACGTGTGCTGGTAATGAATTCCAGGTCTTGGTGGTGCGGCAAAGAAAAGAGTCTCCGAACCGCTTGGTTCTTGCTCGTATATTCTGCACAGTGTGAGGGTGACATCTAAGGCCTGCACGTGTTGTCCTATGTAGGAAAGGAGATGGTGGGATTAGTTGGAAGAGCTCGTCAGAACACTCACCGTGGTAGAGACGGTAAAATACAGCCAAGGAAGCAATATCTCTACGCATCTGCAAAGGCTCGAGGGTGTTCGTGACCTCAGGGTTCCCAATAATTCGGACCGCGCGTCGCTGCAACCTGTCGAGAGCATCTAGTAGGTATTTCGCGGAGCCATCCCAGAGATGCGAGCAGTATTCCACGCAGGAGCGAATTTGTGTCTTATAGAGAAGACACCGCTGCTCCGGCGTGAAAAAACGTCTCACTTTGTTTAAGAGTCCGAGTTTCCGCGAGGCTGTTTTGATGATGCTCTCGATGTAATTTCTGTTATTCAGTTTGCAGCGAATATCCATGCCTAGGATATAGAGATTGTCCTGCAGTGGAAGTGGCGTGCTCTGAAGAGTGGGAAGGGGAAGGAAAGAAGATACCTTTGCTGTGAACGCACAAGCCTGCGTCTTCTTGGCATTGAACTCGACCATGTTCTCGGAGCCCCATTGAGAAATGTGATTCAAGATCCGGTCCAGTTCAGTGACAAGAAGCTGTCTTTTTTCCACGATATCAGACTGTTTGGCCGCAGGTTGTCCGTGATAACTCCCGTGTAAGGTGCTATCGTCTGCATAGCAATGTATGCTGCCGGTGGACAGCATGTCGTTGATATGCAGAAGAAAGAGAGTGGGAGATAATACAGACCCCTGCGGTACGCCAGCATTTATTTGCAAGAACTCCGAAGCCCGTCCATCACAGAGGACGCGGATACGGCGCTCCTGCAGGAAACTAGCAATCCAGTTGCACAGTCTAGGAGGCAGACCAAAGGCTGGTAGCTTGGAGAGAAGCGATTTGTGCCAGACTCTATCGAAAGCTTTGGCGATATCAAGACTAATTGCCAGTGACTCGCCGTGCTTGTCCATAGCCTCACCCCAAAGATGGGTAACGTATGCTAGAAGATCACCCGTTGACCGTTTCGGCCTGAAGCCATATTGCCGGTCATTAATTAAGGAGTGATCCTCTAGGTGACGCATGAGCTGTTTGTTAATGATGTGCTCGAAGACCTTGCACAGCACTGAGGTGACGGCTATGGGTCGATAGTTGGCTGGCTCTGAGCGATCCCCCTTCTTGGGGATCGGCTGTACATTCGCCTCTTTCCAAGCCGAAGGCACTGTACCCGAGCTGTAGGACAGTCGGTACAGCCGCGTAAGCATCGGAGACAACTCCGCTGCACATTTTTGTAAGACCACCGCTGGAATACCATCCGGGCCACTGGCTTTCCGGACATCGAGTGATTGAAGCACCGCACGAACATCGCATTGCCTGATACGTATTTCAGGCATTACGTGGTCACCATTGGGTAGTGTCGGCGGCTGTATACCGCAATCATCGACTCGGGAATTGGCCGCAAAGAGATTTACTAGCATATTGGCTTTCTCTTGCGGTCCATGGGCCAGGGATCCATCAGGGTAGCGCAGCGGTGGCAGCGAAGGCTGACAGAAGTTGGCCTGCACGGCTTTGGCCAGTCGCCAGTATCCACGGCTGCCCGTGGGATGTGCCACTAGCTCTTGACCAAGCCGCGCAATGCGCAGGGCATCCGCTTTGACGTAAGCCCTCTTGCAGACCTTTGTGGCTCTGTTGTACGCCGCCTTGAAGTGGCTCACATTGGGATCGTGCGTGGCACGCGCCCTTACCCAAGCGCGATACGCGGACTGCTTTTGATCAACAGCCCTCGCACACTCGCGCCCGAACCAAGGGCGCACTCCTCGGGCACCGGTGACATCAGTGTAAGGAATATAGTATTCCATACCCAGACCGATCTCACCGGCAACAGCAGTAGCACAATCCGAGGGTTTCTTACCTTCAAAGCAGCGTTCAACCCACGGGATGGACGCAAAATAGTTGCGCAGCCCATCCCAATCTGCTGACGAGTAGTGCCAGAGACGCCGCTTCCCCTGCACGGGTCTTGAAGGCGCTATAATTGGCACCTTGGAGCAGACCAGACAGTGGTCGGAATTGCCTAAAGCGGCTTGTATCGAAACACTGTACAGGTCTGGGTGACTCGTCAGCAGAAGGTCTAGCAGAGAGGGTGCTAGGCCCGACCTTCTTGGTATTCTAGTGACCTCGTGTACCAATTGGGTCAGGCCATGCGCCAGAGCAAATGCATGGGCGGCTCTTCCCGCATGGTCTGTTTTGGAGGAGCCCAACCAGGTTTCGTGGTGGGCGTTAAAGTCCCCCAAAAATACCACTTCGGCGTTCGGAAACCGTTCCTGCGCATCATCTGCCGCCTGACTCAGATATTCAAAGAGTCGAGTTGTCTCAGCATCTCCTGTATGGGAACGGTAGAGGCACACATAGATCTGACTCGTAGAGCCATGGTCTACGTGTACCCATAGGGTTGAAAAGGATGGGTCCTCAAGGCAGCGCAAACGGCGACAACAAACATCCGCCCTAACAAACACGCACACCCCGGCTTTTGCACGGAAATTTTCCTCGATAACATAGCCGGGGTAAAGCAAGTAGGTCGTGTCATCAGGGCGGCCTATTTGTGTCTCCGTGAGAAAGAGCATATCTGGTTTCGCCGTCTCAAGGTGTTGGTGGACGGCGTTGAGGTTCGCATGGAGTCCACAGATGTTAGTGGACTCCACCTCAAATAGCGAGCTTGTGGGAGTCTGTAGAGCCGCTGTGTTGCCCAATACTCTTAAATGCGCTGCCATGATGAAAAGGAGAAAAGGGCGTGAAAAAAAGAGGTGATTGTCGTCGCAGCACCGCGTGACAAAGTGCGGGATATTGGTTTTGTCTATGATTATGAGGCATGGCGTGAGCCGACACGCCGTACGGAAGGGCCCCCGTACCCCCCCGAATATGGTCGCCTGGCCCCCACTTCCGGTCACCAACCGGCACGACGAGCCATACCGGGATTATGCGCGGTCTGGTGAGGCAGCCTTCCAGGGTGGTTAGTCCCAGTTGGGCCTCTGTACTATACCGC
Source organism: Eilema griseolum (assembly GCA_963662185.1). Taxonomy (NCBI): domain Eukaryota; kingdom Metazoa; phylum Arthropoda; class Insecta; order Lepidoptera; family Erebidae; genus Eilema; species Eilema griseolum. Next base: position 25,069,444 of record OY759238.1, read on the forward strand.
GGGCGGCCAGCGGCACCACCGTTTCTACGGGTCTCCCTGACCGGCGCGTCGCCCCGCACCATCCTCACTAGACTACGCCAAGACCCACTGGTCCCACTAGTGCTGCGACCACCATCACCCCTACCCGGCTATGCATTTGCTGATCCCTGAACGCAATCCAACCGAAATTGAATTACTATGAAGGGTTTTTCGCAATATTGCACGGTGGTACCAACCCGGTCGAAATTTGTGACAAATTTGTGCCGTCAAATCTCTACCACCAGTAAAATGAATTACTGCAAAACACAGGTTTTGCATTTTAATTTCCAGTATACACACTCTTTCAGATATTCCAGTAAATTTTATGATCTTATCTTTGTGTTTCTTCCTTACTAGAAAACCTACTCCATATAGTCCTTTTGTTTGGCCTATGTAGTAGAAGATGTATTCATCGTCTTCGATTGTCTTTTCTCCTAGGCGGCGAACTTCGCTCAAACCTATTATATCATGTTTAATATCATCTAGTGCAGCTTTAAGCTCAATATATTTTTGATCAGAAGATAATGATCTTACGTTGAGTGTGCAAATATAAACGGTATTTTTCATTTTAATAGTTGTTTTTAGGGGGTTTTGGTCGAACTCTCCCGCGGTGACCAGCCGTGCTGGGAGATTACAGTATTGAGGAGGGTCTGATTTTGATTGCTATGCTGTGTTGTGGTCTGATGTCTTCGATTGGCGTTGAGGTGATTCTGTTTGGGCGAGAATTAGTTTGGGTTTTTGTATTATATAGTTCTTCATGTCCCCTTTATTTTTCTTAGGTGATTGTTTACTAGTCTGTTGAACGATTTGGTTGTCAGGGTGGAGCGTTTCTAGGGACTCTGATAGATTTCTATTGCTTGACTGTTTTTGTGGGGGTTTCTTATTGCTCAGTATAATAATTTTGTCATATTTTATAAAAGCGGTGTTTCCTGCATCTTTTTCTTTCTGTAGTTGGACTTGTAGTTCTTTACGTTTAATTAAGACTTCGATTGGGTAGTCTTCTTTTAAATAATAGGAAGTATTTTGAAGATTATGTCTGCTTTTTTGTATTTTTAGTTTGAAACCTAAAGTATTGAATGTTGTTACTATCGGTCGGACTTTTTCACCCTTTTTCCCCAACCTTCTAACAGCTTCTATGTTATAAGTGTCGCATGAAATTTTTATGTATGTATTTATTATGTTTATTATCATTTTTTCCAGTTCATGGTACGACTTTTCTGTCTCTTCTACGCCAAAAAAGATCAGATTTTTGCGTCTACACTGTCTTTCCAGGTTATTTATTTTATTTGATTGTTCTTCTATTTTTTCCTCCAAAAGCTTGTTTTTCAGTTCTAAGCTATTGAACTTCTCGTTGAGGCTGTTGATTATTGTACCTTTAATATCTTCTTTCATTTCTAGCATGTCTTGTTTTTGTTGTTTTATATCTTGTTGCATGCTAATTAACATATTTTTTATTTCATCCATATTTAGTTAAACTTCGCTTAGCGCCCTCTTTGGGAACAGGTAAGTACTTCTTAGTAATGGCGATCGAGTTGTCTAAGCGTATTAAGGATATCAAAGTGCGCGTTGAACAAGCACCCGGCTAGAACGTTCTGATAGATTGTAATAGATGGCGCTGGTAGGTACTTTGATCGATGATTTAGGTACGGAGATATTATTATGATTACTTAGCACTTTTGAGGTTATAGTTCCTGATGTTTTAGGTTTACGCACTGTTTTAATGTTATTCAAGTTCCAGTTTTTTCGTACACATGCTGCACTAATATTTTTGCACTTTAATAATGATATGTTCTTGGTATCTTGGCAGTATTGTATAGCCCTATTTCCCTTCTTATCAGATGTACTATCTACTTTGTATATCTATTTATGTACTAAAGTTGTATATTTATTTTACTTTATTTGAACTTCTCTCTATATCTTTCTTTTTTTTTGTTTTTAATACACTTTGTTTCTAGTTTATTTGCTGCACCAAATCTTTTGCTTTTATTACATCACTGTTTATTCCAAGGTTGCCCGGAAGAAATCGATTCCAGTGATAAGGCCGCCCATTGTACATTAACTGTATGCATGCTTCTTATAAGTTCTACTGTAATCTATTGGTGTACAATAAAGAATTATCTATCAATCTGTCTATCTATAGAACAAGACATTCGCTTGTTCGCGTGTTCTGTCAAATAATATCTACTTGACTGACAAATCCGAAAACAAGCATTGTCAATTTACTTGTGTGTGTAAAGGAAGTAGTGGGACCCTGCCTTTAATCTTACACGTAGGCAAGCTCTACAAAGTTACTACGCAGTGATGATGATGATGATTTTTACTATTATAAATTAATATTCTATGGAAGGACGACCTCATCAAAGTCAGCGTTGGATGCGGGCTGCTTTAGATCGGTCATTCTGGAAGTCTATGGGTTAGGCCTATATTCAACAGTGGAGCCACAGCTGATATGATAGGACACGGAGGTATTCCCGTCTGATTTGAGTAATCCGACTGGGGAAGTACCTCCGCCCTACAGAATATCACGGCTATAATAACCTAGTGTTGTGTTCCCGGCGGTAAATAGGGTAGCCAAAGCTCACTGGAGAGTTTGTGTTGTCAGTGGGAAGACGAAAGGCTTATCCTGATTTTGTGTCCTGCACTGCAGGCACATAAAATCTCTGTTCTTACAGGGTCAGCAGCACGGATGTAACTCCACTAGTGTTACAAATGTTAATAGGTCACGGTAACCACTTTCCATCAGGTGGGCCGTGTGCTTGTCTGCCATCTAAGTTGTATAAAAAACAAAATATGATGAAATTAATATTCTATACAGGTTATCTAGTTGCATTTATACCGTTATACGTCGAGTAAAATGTTTTGCAGTCTGCCCACAAAGGATTACACTTACCAACTTTAGCTTTAAAACATTTGAAAAAGCTCAAAGAAAGTATTGAAGTGCAACCTTTTAATATGTAGATCCATTTTGTAAAACCAGACAGCGGTGGTTCGACTTTAAAATATTTTTAAACTTACATTATTAGTGATTCTAAAATTTATGAGTTTTTGATACCAAAGGTACCTAAGAACTCACTTAATATGTTTATCAAAGGTTGTTGTATACTGAACAGCTTTACTCCGTCAGTATTAAAATAAACGGGATATTTACCATGTTTCATTATTTTGAGTTTCCGATATTTCGGCGCTGTTGCAAGTGTCGTGAACGTGATCGAGATCGGGTTCGAGTTTGTAGTGAGAGTGAAACCAATAGTAGTGCAGATACGCGTAGTAAAAGAACTCGAAAGAGGGTAGATCGAAATAATTACGCCTAGGAAAAAAAATATCTCGGTTCACCGCCTCTACCCCAGTTCCTCCGTGATCATGGTGCTTGCAACAGCGCCGAAATATCGGAAACTCAGAACAATGAAACATGGTAAATATCCCGTTTATTTTGATACTGATGTGAGTGACCGTGATAGTTTAAATAGCTTTACTCCGTATTTTCATACAGCGACTTAGGTTTGTAAATATAAGTATTTACACTAACTTCCACTCGCCATGTTTTGTGCTATTGTCGAAAGTTTAAGCCAAATTTACACTTCAAAATTTATGTGCTTATGACGGGTTAGGCTTTATTTACCCAAAGTTTTATTTAGAATCACCAACGAATTAAAAAAAAAAACTAACTGCTGTCTAAAATATCAAAACTAGTTTGCTTGTCATAAACCGAAAGGAACTTAATGGGTACCGCCTGCTATCAAACTTTTTTTTTATCTTTTAGATAACAGTCGGGCTTCTTTTATTTTTTTGATAATTTTTTTTTATACAACTTAGGTGGCACACAAGCACACGGCTGAAAAGTGGTTACCGTGACCTGTGAACGTGTGTAACACCAGTGGAGTCACATCCGTGCTGCCGACCCTGTAAGAACAGAGATTTTAAGTGCCCTCAGTGCAGAACACAAAATCAGGACAAGCCTTTGGTCTTCCCATTGACATCACAAAAACTCTCCAGTGAGAGTTATTAAAAAATTATAGTCGTGGTATTCTGTAGGGTGGAGGTATTTCCCCAGTCGGACTGCTAAATAAATTATTTATTTTATTTTAAACTTTTGAGTAATCTGACACATATATTATTTTGTAATTGGCCCGCCAGGAGTGATCACCTTGCCTGGTCGTAGGATCCTCCCTTTGTGTTGGAGGAATATATCACATCGTTCCTCCACAATGGCAATAGGCTCGCCACCTATTACATTGGGACCTAAACATAAACTGGCGAAATGTGGGCGCTAGCACCTCTGCCTACCCCTTCGGGGATATATAGGCGTGAGTTTATGTTATGTTATCTAATTCCTATCATTTTGATACTCGATAAATTTTGGTGATATTTTTACAACACGCATTTTGGCACCAAAAGACCATCGTATACTTTCTATTGACAATTTATGTACCCTGTGACACTTAGAAGATAAATACTTTTCAATTGAGACCCAATTCATCGAAATCCGTCAAGCCGTTAGGTCTGAAGGGGGGAACAAAGAAAACTATATTCACAACATACTTTTTTTACGTGCGCAGAATCCCCATGCATACCCCCCACCGGAGACGGTGGAAGAGGTTATGTCGGACTCGAACTGACCAAAACGCACGCCGCCTGTGGGTTGTTTTTGGTTGCCGTAGGTGAGGTTGACAGGCATATCCCTCGCACTCCGGCCGACCCAGGGCCATCTCTTACGATCTGGCCCTCTTCTCGGGTGGGGTGTGGGGACCACAGAGTCTCCAACTCGTGCCCGGAAGTATAGATACATACTTACGCACGTAAGGCATTACTCTTGCTATTTTTGTTACCATCTCTTGAGCATAATTCAGACGGGTGCCGCAGCTTCGATGTATCTGTAAGTAAATATATACACAATTGAACACAATTATTTCGTTTCCCACGATCATTTACACAACCGTAGCTGCATATCGCTAACATTTTGTTGATCTAGAAAACTAGAACACCAATAAATGTTTGAAATATTATATTAGGCACATCTGGCCACTTGTGATCAGATCACCTTAATTAATACCGATCTCTTAATACTTATTAAGGCTGGAATATTATAATAGAATATATTAGCAGGAGAAGAGGATAAAAAGAGATTAAAAAGATAAGGTCACTGACCGATGAGGAAACATGAGTCTCTTGTTCGTTCGCACAAAATAAATTGTAAACTAAAGCAAATTAAAACAAATATATAATCTAGTTCTAATATAGTTCTCTGAGTTTCTTGCTGGTATCTTCTCAGTAGAAGTAACCTACCGAACCAGCGAAAGAATCATTTTCCAATGGTTTATTTTTACATTATTTAATATTTAATATCATTTCTTAACATATTAGTAAAACGCATAATCAAGCTGTGGAAGGACCTCCCTGCTGCGGTTTTCCCAAGCGCCTACAATATGAGGTTCTTCAAGAGGGGCATCAGAAGGTTTCTCCGTGGTCATCAGCGCGAGTGTAACACCCCTGGTGTTGCATACGTCCATAGGTCACGGTAACCACTTCCCATCGGGTCGACCTTGTGCTTGTTTGTCACCTAAGTAGTATAAAAAAAAACGTTCATATGTGCTCTTTGTGTGCCTAAACTGAATAAATGAAATTGATTCTTTGATTGAGAGAGTAATTGTTAAGTAAATAAGTGAAAATTAAAAAAGAGGCAACACGCATAAGGCGAGCTTATTACATACTTAATGTGTGGTACGGTTAAGGCATGAATTATACAGAAACAGCAATAGGCATAACATTAGTTAAAGAAGTAAATGAGCAGACGGTGAGAATACGATTATGTACCATTATGCAGGCTGACTTTATTGTGATAGCAGGTCTTGTAACCGGGAAACTTCCCCTGGCTACTCCACCGGTTCGCCCAGGTAAGAGCTGAGGAACTGAGACTCGAGAATACCTCAGGGCGCCTTTTACATCAGAGAACAGTGTGTGTGCGTGTTCCAGATACCCTCAATGAAACGACCTTGGATGGTACATACATATATTTGACCAGAAAAAATACACAGAATTTACAAATTGTTACTTAGGGAGGTACTACAGAATTCAATCAGAGGAACACAGAATTTACAAATTGTTACTTAGGTAGGTACTACAGAATTCAATCAGAGGAACACAGAATTTACAAATTGTTACTTAGGTAGGTACTACGGCATTCAAACAGAGGAATTTATACGTGACCTTTTCGGTGGATCTTCACGGATCGTCAGCCCAGGTTGTCGGCTTGCGTAGCGGGACCTGTTCACCGCTTCCCGCACTGCCACTCGAGTCCCAAGACCAGGAACTCCGATCGCTGCTCACCGCCTCCCGCACTGCGCCACGAGTCCCAAGCCAAGGAACTCCGGATCTTTATGCGAGTACCGCACTTTGCGGATGGGTCAAGTAATCTCCTCCAAAGGTACCAGCAGACCCCAGAGAAGTTCAGAATAGGCTGCCAATTATCCCTCGGATAATATAGCAAAATGTAGGTAGGTACAGAGAATCTTTAAGCAAGAAAAAACAACAGAGATTTACGACCTTCGTCGTACGTAACTCCGTGAGATCTGATCTTTTTTTCCCACCAGGAGAGGCCTATTTATAGTCTTCTCCATGGAAGATTCTAGCAAAAATCAAATTTTCACCAATCAACAACACGTAACACTCAAAACAAAACTTCTACCTCATATCAATACTTTCTTTTTGACAGATGACAGTTGTAGTTCGCACTAACACCGCATCAATAATTTAAATTATGCTATAAAAGTATTATGTAACAATTAAGTGATTTAATTCCATAAAAATCACACAATTATCTAATGATAAGAATATACTAAAATGCTAATTAACACTAGCATTATTTCTAGCGACATCTATCGTCAACTTAGAGAAACAAACACCACAACACAACAGGTGATCAATGAAGATTCACGGCAATCCTTTTAGATGTCGCCACAGGCACATCCCAAACATATTGCAACTATAAATTGTGTTACTTAATAAAGAATATTAACGCACAAACATTCCGGCGTTACACCATCCCCCAACTCCGATAGTATTACTTGCGGACAAGTTACGCAAGGAATACACACAGAATATAACAAAACAAAAGTCTGACCAACAACAAGACATAGTATTTCGAAGTACAAAACAAAAAAAGATTCACAGTAATCAGGTCTAACTAGAGGTAACAACTGACACCGACTCTCTTACTACAAGTCGAAATGCCCTAAGCAACTAGAACAAAAGATCCCTTATCTGCTATAGTCATATGATTGCATATGCAACCCTACTATAGAGAAAGTGCTGATGAGGAACGAATACTCGATGAGGTGTACATAATACATGATAGTTCGTCCCATTCGAGGACGCTCAATCCTATATATCAACATAATAACTTCACCGAGTCGCGGTATTAAAATAGAAATATCCAGTGCTACGAAAAGGTAATAGCGCTGACGCAAGGCAGAGAGGATACCGCAGGTTGCTTCTCATCAGAGTACTTCAGAATGTCTTTAATGTGATATTCGCCCAAATCTTTCCCATCTAAATCAGCCAACCTATACACTAAAGAAGAACGTTTAGAAGTTACTACACACTTCGTAAACTTAGGAGCTAACTTAGCGGTAAAATGTTTGGCCTTGTTAGACAAATAATGTGTACGTTTATAAACAATTTGACCAACCTTAAGCTCGACATGCCTTTTTCTAAAATTGTAATACTTCTCATTACGCTGGTGAGATGAAATCAAATGCTTCCTCACCTGATCGTAAATGCGTTGCATTTCTTTTAGTTTAGCACCGAAGGCTGCGGGTTCATCCACGGAGACTAAGTCCGGATGACAAGTAATGTCAGATTGTCTATATAGAACTCCATCACCTATGAATTCCCTACCATGCACCAAGAAATATGGAGAAAACCGAGTGGCTTCGCTTACTGCAGTGTTTATAGCGCACTGCAGTTCAACAAGATGTTCATCCCACTTCTTGTGCTGAGTTTTCACATAACATGAGATGGCTTGAACGATATTTCGAATTGCTCGTTCCGCTTGATTGGTCTGAGCATGGTATCGGGGGCTATAGTATATATTAGGTACATTATATTTGGCCAACAGGTCTTTAAATTGTTTGCTCACAAACTGAGGACCGTTATCAATATAAATAGTCTTGCAAACTCCATGGACTAGAAATACATTTTTCTCAATGAATCTCGCCACTGCAGCGCCTGTTGCGACCCTAATAGGACACAACATGACATATTTGCTAAAATAATCAGAGACAACGATAAGATGAATATTTCTATTGCTTGACACTGGAAAAGGTCCAAGCAGATCACATGAAATTGCTTCAAAAGGTTTAGATACGCGCTTTGGGCTACCCATTAACCCAGGACGAGAGGTGTTTACAGGCTTGTACTGCTTACAAACCTCACAATTACCTACATATTCTTTGACACCATTATACATTTTCGGCCAGTAGTAGTTCAAAGACAACCTCTTATGCGTTTTCCAAACACCTCCATGGGCACTAAGCGTGTCATCGTGGTATTTGGTGAGAAGTGCTAGTCTGTCTTCTTGGGGTACCACCAACTTCCAATCAAAATCTGAAGTCAAAGAATATTTGTTTTTAGAAAATCTATATAGCAAGTTATCACGGATATCAAAATTAGGGTAATGCCTTGGGTTCTTACGCACGCATTCCATGGTGTGAATATACCACGGATCACTAGTGGAGCTCGCGTCAATGGAATCGATTTTTATGCGAGACAGAGCGTCAGGTACTACATGATCTTTTCCCTTACTGTGTTCTATGTTGAAATCAAACTGACTGAGTCGCATACTCCAACGCGCTAAACGTCCTGTAGGATTCTTGAGCTTGTGAAACCACAGTAGGGAAGCATGATCAGTGACAACAGTGCACTTTTGTCCTTCCACATACTGTCTAAACTGTTCCAGTGCAAAAATCATGGCCAGAAGCTCACGCTCGGTAGTGCTGTAGTTCACTTCGTTCTTATTTAAAGAGCGACTACAATAAGCGATGGGGTGTTCCACGTCATCGTGTGTTTGGGTCAGTACAGCAGCAACAGAGTAAGCTGACGCGTCACTTAGTATGCGGAAAGGCAAAGAATAATTCGGCATTTTTAATATAGGAGCAGAGACCAAAGCTGACTTGAGAAGGTTAAAAGCCTCCTCAGCTTCAGATGTCCAAACGAAATTAACCTTTTTAGCGGTTAATTTACATAGGGGTTTACTAATCTTAGAAAAATTATTAACAAAACGACGATACCATCCGGCCATACCTAGGAAACGTTTTACATCCTTCGAGTTACAAGGAGTAGGATAGTTGAGGATAACCTCGACCTTGCCTGGATCAGTTCGCAATCCATGCCTATCTACATAGTAACCAAGATATTTCAGTTCGCTTCGACAAAAGTGTGATTTCTTCATATTAATCGTTAGGCCCGCATCCTTGAGTCGCTGATAGATTCTATTTAAGAGATCCACATGCTCCTCGAAGGTGCTGGCCACACAGATTATGTCATCCTGGAAGCAAAACACTCTGTTGTCGAACTCGGGACCGAATAGGCGGTCCATCAGTCGTTGCATCGTACTCGAGGCTCCGACAAGACCAAAGCACATCACATTATACTGGAACAAACCCCGTCTCGGCACCGTGAATGCAGTCTTCTCAGCAGACAGGGAAGAGTCGAACGGGATTTGCCAATATGCTGCACTTAAATCTATAGAGGACAAATATTTAGCATTATTCAGATGGTCTAAAATTTGATTGATGTACGGTAAGGGATAAGCATCGCTTTTCGAGACCGAATTTAGCTTACGTGAGTCCAAGCACAGTCTTAGATCACCATTCGCCTTTTCCACCATAACCACAGGTGAATTCCACGCAGATTGTGATGGAGACACCACTCCCATCTCCAACATCCGGTCCAACTCCGCCTCCAGGGCCTTCTGTTTGAGAGGTGAGAGCGGGTAATACCGTTGTTTGATCGGCTTGCTGTCACCCGTGTCTATGACGTGATGCACAAGCGTCGTTCGACCTAAGCCCACCTTATCCGTATTTAAAGAATCAAATTTTTCAATGATCCCGTTCATTACACACCTCTGATTCTCGGTCAGGTTGTTGTAATCCTCGAGACCACTGTGAAGAGACAAAGATTCAATAGGACAGTTTTCATTAAAATTATTCATATTAATTTTTTGGGAAATTAATTTATTACTTAATTGAAATTGTTGCCAGAAATTAACACCAAATATCATTGACGTTGATATTTCTGGTACAACATAAAACTTAACTACTCTGATAACAGAGTTGTATTCTAAGGGCAAAGAGATACAACCCAGACATTTCAAGTGGGAACTGTCTGCAGTTGTGATACTAAAGTTTGGGTTGACACTTTCCAGTTCAAACCCTAAATCTAAGAAGATACAGTGCGCACCCTTTCCTAACACAGAGCAGGAGGCACCAGAATCAAGAAGACCTAGAACATTTAAATTTAAAACCTTAACAACTAAGTACGGTCTAACATCGTTATCCCGTTTAGTAAACAGGACCTTATCAGAGTAAGAATCAAACACTGAGCTCGGATCAGACATGCCTGACGATTTATTAATAAGGCCCTGGCCTACGCGTTTTTTGACTTCGTCGTGCATTGGGGGCAGTCAGGTGTCTTTACTCCTTTGGCACCACAACGAAAACACACCAACTCCCTCGACTTTGAGCAGTTGTAAGCCGTGTGATCGCTGCCTCCACACCGAAAGCATTTGCGTTCGTGCGAGACCGGCGAGCCGTTCACCGCGGAGACCTGCTTGGTAGCTTTTGGTGTGCTCTTGACTTTCTGTGAATGTAAGTCAGAGGAGATCTCACATTTATCCAAGACTGGCTCATGGAACGCCTCAGCCCTAGCACGTGCAAGTTCTAAACGCTTACCTAACCTTTTCAGATCATCAATAGCGTTGACTTCATGAAGGGCGAGTTCCTTCATGTAGTCAGGTCTTATGTTATGCATAAGGATGTCCAGTTGTTCCTCACTGGGCATTTTACAAGACAGTCTAGAGAACATGGCCTGCATTGTAGAGATGTAGTTCACTAAGGACTCAGTACGGGCTTGGGTACGTTGCCTAATCTCATTCCGTAAACGATAATCATAATCGGGAATATCAAAGGCGTCTCGTAACTCATTTAATAAATCTTCATACGACATAAAGTTGGCTTTATTGGTGCGGAACCAGGACAAAGCTGGTCCGTCCAATAGGTCTGAGAAAGCCAGGAGAACCTTTGATTTAGAGACTTCCCTTGCACACCTCAGTTCTTCCAATCTCTCAATGAAGACGCGTACACAAGAAGAACCATCATATTTTAAATTAAAAGAATTTAAATTAAGGGGTCGTTCCCTATAAACAAAGTTATCGTTAGTCGAATTAATGTTTTGCGAGCTACCCCGCATCGAGCGTTCCTTTCTCACTACAGGTGAAGTATACTCAACATGGTCGCGAGAGGGGCGATCATCATTATCTGACACCTCAGATTCTGAGTCACTATTCGATTCAGCAACAGACAAAATCTTAACTAGTCTGTTACGAATACCTACAAGTTCAGAACAATCTAATCCACAACGAGCAAGCCTAGTTAAAAGATAGTTCGCCCTAACAGCAGCCCTAATGCGACTATTACGATCAGCATCAAAGTCACCTGACGATAGCAAATCCTCGAGTTCCTTGACTTTTGGCTCGCAGACAGTACGTTCGCTTGCAGCATCGGTGGACTTAACGGTGCTTGACTTCAGACTCCCACGGCGAACTAGCCGGTATGCCGTCCGTAATTCGTTACGCAAGCCGACAACCGTAGCCTCAGGATCCGCTGAAATGCCCATATAAGACAACTCATTAGACAGCTCATCTTTTCTTAAGTATTTAACATATTGGTGCATTTTTGCCATGTTATAAGAATTTAACTTTACAAGTATAGGTATGGAAAATAATTTTACAATAAAATTCAACTAACGACTAAACAATTTTCCGTTATTTAACGGATGTTCACAAAAGTATATTCCCAGAGGGTATCAAATTGAACTACTAAATTGACAAAAAATTTTTTTTTGCTAGGTACAAAAAACGTGAAGTAGGTAGGTAATGTAATTTACCTCCTTCTATACTATTTCAAAAATAAAATTTTAACGAAGAACAATTATTAATAGCGGGTAGGTATTATGTACCGCCCTGCAGGCTATTACTAAAAAGTAATAATACAAAGAAATTACACAGAGATCCAAATACTTGAACCGTTTGTGTAGGTACAAGCTCTTAGGTAGTTACCAACGATATAATAAAAAAGAGAGAATTTAATTAAATGTAAGGTAGGTAGCAGGTATAAGTACCGGCTTCCAGATCGTTCCGAAATTCACAAAAAATAAAAAAATTGGTGATTCTAAATTAAAATTATACAAAGTTATACCTATATGGTTATCGGCACTTCACAGAAAATGCCGACAAGTTGAACAATGCTAAATTCTGGAAAAACAGATGTTATTAAATTTGATCAAACATATGCATGAAATTAATTTTAGTTTAAGTAGGGACAAACTAAGTAGGGACCAACCAAAGACCAAGAGATAATCAGAGGGGGAAAAAAAAGAAAAAAAGAAAAAAAATGGGTATGCCGAAAATATATATATTTTTGAAAATGTTGCAGCTAAATAAATTTAGAAAAAGAATTTGGACCCGTTTCCTTGCTATTTGATGTAAATTGCAAGGAAATGAATTACGTGCTTAGCCGCACAAGCACTACCAATTAGCGTCTTGGAGAGTATCAGACGGATAGTAGGTTCGATTTCATTAAAGGCGTCTTTCTACGGACACACAGTAAGCAAAGAGAAATCGCAGTTAGTGACCTGAGATTTCTAGACCTGCCCCACGTTGGGCGCCAATTTTGTAACCGGGAAACTTCCCCTGGCTACTCCACCGGTTCGCCCAGGTAAGAGCTGAGGAACTGAGACTCGAGAATACCTCAGGGCGCCTTTTACATCAGAGAACAGTGTGTGTGCGTGTTCCAGATACCCTCAATGAAACGACCTTGGATGGTACATACATATATTTGACCAGAAAAAATACACAGAATTTACAAATTGTTACTTAGGGAGGTACTACAGAATTCAATCAGAGGAACACAGAATTTACAAATTGTTACTTAGGTAGGTACTACAGAATTCAATCAGAGGAACACAGAATTTACAAATTGTTACTTAGGTAGGTACTACGGCATTCAAACAGAGGAATTTATACGTGACCTTTTCGGTGGATCTTCACGGATCGTCAGCCCAGGTTGTCGGCTTGCGTAGCGGGACCTGTTCACCGCTTCCCGCACTGCCACTCGAGTCCCAAGACCAGGAACTCCGATCGCTGCTCACCGCCTCCCGCACTGCGCCACGAGTCCCAAGCCAAGGAACTCCGGATCTTTATGCGAGTACCGCACTTTGCGGATGGGTCAAGTAATCTCCTCCAAAGGTACCAGCAGACCCCAGAGAAGTTCAGAATAGGCTGCCAATTATCCCTCGGATAATATAGCAAAATGTAGGTAGGTACAGAGAATCTTTAAGCAAGAAAAAACAACAGAGATTTACGACCTTCGTCGTACGTAACTCCGTGAGATCTGATCTTTTTTTCCCACCAGGAGAGGCCTATTTATAGTCTTCTCCATGGAAGATTCTAGCAATAATCAAATTTTCACCAATCAACAACACGTAACACTCAAAACAAAACTTCTACCTCATATCAATACTTTCTTTTTGACAGATGACAGTTGTAGTTCGCACTAACACCGCATCAATAATTTAAATTATGCTATAAAAGTATTATGTAACAATTAAGTGATTTAATTCCATAAAAATCACACAATTATCTAATGATAAGAATATACTAAAATGCTAATTAACACTAGCATTATTTCTAGCGACATCTATCGTCAACTTAGAGAAACAAACACCACAACACAACAGGTGATCAATGAAGATTCACGGCAATCCTTTTAGATGTCGCCACAGGCACATCCCAAACATATTGCAACTATAAATTGTGTTACTTAATAAAGAATATTAACGCACAAACATTCCGGCGTTACAGTCTCACCTTCTCGCGAAGTAGAACAGGTGAGCAATAAGTACGCCTTTCTAGTGTAATCTACAAAACATAGTTTTTTTTTTAATATACCTCATAAAAAATTAAATTTAAAACTAAAACCCGACTACTGAAAAATCACGAACTAAAAAGTATTAAACAAAAAATATCAAAGAGAATAGCCGTGGCCGAATGCCACTTTATCCTTGATCGGTTATTAAATGTAAAAAAAAAATTTCATAAACGACCCTTTTTTTTTTTTTAGGTAGGTAAACGACCCTCTCAGCGGGTGGAATTGTAATCTTGAGTTTTTGCACGTTATGTGGTCACGTTGATCAGTGTGAATCACGGAAACGCACAAAACTCCAATTAAAACGATTTTGGCAACTAATAATCAATAGGATTTTTATAATATTGTTTCATGTCTTCCGAGCGTTGTATCGGTAGCTTAGTGGTTAAAGAGTCGGCTTTACGATTGCGAACTCTCTTGTTTCTTCTGGCCGTTAATACTGCTGTAAACCCTGTCCTAACACGTGAGCCGATTCTGGTTGTACTCTACCGGTCTGCAAATTTTCAGCTAACATTCAGTCGCAGAATATACATATATATAATCACGCTTTTACTCTCGGAGGGGATGCAAAGGCAGAGGTTGAATTAACACCGATATTTCACCAATCATAATATTCGGTCCCACGCTCACCCCCTTTGTCTTTGCCGTTTTCTGGGCACTATTGTTGACTCGAGCCATGGCTTAGTCTGGGTTGTATATGTCTGTCTGATGTTAAACAGCCCTATCCCTTAGTCGCTATGTACGACACCGCAGGGGAAGAGATCGGGTGGTCCAAATTCTACTCTTCCGGAAACCACTCATCGCAGAACACATAAATTTAATAATTCATTAGGTTATTGTGTGGCTGCTGAATTGAATAGTATCTATTCAATTCGCCAATTTCGCATGAATCCGTAACAAATACCTATTCAGACTTTCGCATTCATGATAGAGGGTAGTATAATTAATTAGGTTAGGGTTAATACTGACTGAAATATTTGACGTTACACTTTTTTTTTTAATGTGCGCAAAATCCCCACAGATTCCCCCACCACCTTAATCGGTGGGGGAGGTTATTTCGGACTTGATCCGACTAAAACGCATGCTGACTGTGTGCCGGAAGTGAGATCATATGAGACATATCCCTCGTAGCCCGGGCGGACGAACCCCCATCTCATCCCCGGGGATAGAAAGGCGCACATCGCGCACCGCTGCCAATGTTACTCTTGACTCTAAAATTAAAATAATTTTATAGGTAGGTATGTAGCGGACGTCATTCTTACATCTAAGTAAGAATAGTCGATCCTCCGCCTATTTCATCTCATCTCATATCGTGGTGACGGAGAAAGAATACAAGTATCACCACCCCATCTCATCCGAAGGGTGTCGTAAGAGGCGACTCATGGAAACATACGCAAACCATATCACTGCGAGAGAAGGAAAACTCGAAATAAAACCCTGTACCAAGCCGTCTGTCCAGCGTGGAAACAGTAGGCCAAAGCCTCCCAACATGGGGAGAGGCCTAGTCCAGCAGTGGACTGCGATGGGCTAGTTGATTGATTGATCATATCTTAACCTTTCATTCTTCTGGACTACGATAGAAGTACCTTACCTACTTCTGATCTACCGTAAGCTACTTCTACAGGTACATTATGACAGTTGTAGTCTAGTGTTGGAGTGACTCAAATCGATAGTGAAAATAATCGATTCAGGTGACCGACGATTAATTACTTTAATATTATATTCTCGGCAGAGTAGAACTGGGACCACCACATCTCTTCCCATGCGGTTTCGTGCAAGGCGACTAAGGGACAGCTGTTTAACATCATACAGATATATAGCCCAGACTCAGCCTCCGATGCAAGGCTTGAGTGAACAATAGTGCCCGGAAGACGAGAGTAGACTCACCCCCTACTACGTGGGACCGAATTCAATGATTGGTGAAATGTGGGTATTAATTCACTTCTGCCTAACCCTCCGGGGATGAAGTCGCGATTATATGTATGTTATATATGTTTTTTTTTATTTTTATATATAGGACACGCCAACTTGACCTCACCTCGCCTGATGGTAAGCTAAAGGCAAAGTCTCAGGAAAGAGGGTCACCATTACAGACACTAAGTGCTACAATGGTGGCACTCAGCTTGGCGGCCTCATCAGATGCTTTTTCACGCCCCGCTTAAAGGCCCCGGGACTGTAGGAAGAAGGAAACACGTGTGCTGGTAATGAATTCCAGGTCTTGGTGGTGCGGCAAAGAAAAGAGTCTCCGAACCGCTTGGTTCTTGCTCGTATATTCTGCACAGTGTGAGGGTGACATCTAAGGCCTGCACGTGTTGTCCTATGTAGGAAAGGAGATGGTGGGATTAGTTGGAAAAGCTCGTCAGAACACTCACCGTGGTAGAGACGGTAAAATACAGCCAAGGAAGCAATATCTCTACGCATCTGCAAAGGCTCGAGGGTGTTCGTGACCTCAGGGTTCCCAATAATTCGGACCGCGCGTCGCTGCAACCTGTCGAGAGCATCTAGTAGGTATTTCGCGGAGCCATCCCAGAGATGCGAGCAGTATTTCACGCAGGAGCGAATTTGTGTCTTATAGAGAAGACACCGCTGCTCTGGCGTGAAAAAACGTCTCACTTTGTTTAGGAGTCCGAGTTTCCGCGAGGCTGTTTTGATGATGCTCTCGATGTAATTTCTGTTATTCAGTTTGCAGCGAATATCCATGCCTAGGATATTGAGATTGTCCTGCAGTGGCAGTGGCGTGCTCTGAAGAGTGGGAAGGGGAAGGAAAGAAGATACCTTTGCTGTGAACGCACAAGCCTGCGTCTTCTTGGCATTGAACTCGACCATGTTCTCAGAGCCCCATTGAGAAATGTGATTCAAAATCCGGTCCAGTTCAGTGACAAGAAGCTGTCTTTTTTCCACGATATCAGACTGTTTGGCCGCAGGTTGTCCGTGATAACTCCCATGTAAGTTGCTATCGTCTGCATAGCAATGTATGCTGCCGGTGGACAGCATGTCGTTGATATGCAGAAGAAAGAGAGCGGGAGATAATACAGACCCCTGCGGTACGCCAGCATTTATTTGCAAGAACTCCGAAGCCCGTCCATCACAGAGGACGCGGATACGGCGCTCCCGCAGGAAACTAGCAATCCAGTTGCACTGTCTTGGAGGCAGACCAAAGGCTGGTAGCTTGGAGAGAAGCGATTTGTGCCAGACTCTATCGAAAGCTTTGGCGATATCAAGACTAATTGCCAGTGACTCGCCGTGCTTGTCCATAGCCTCACCCCAAAGATGGGTAACGTATGCTAGAAGATCACCCGTTGACCGTTTCGGCCTGAAGCCATATTGCCGGTCATTAATTAAGGAGTGATCCTCTAGGTGACGCATGAGCTGTTTGTTAATGATGTGCTCGAAGACCTTGCACAGCACTGAGGTGACGGCTATGGGTCGATAGTTGGCTGGCTCTGAGCGATCCCCCTTCTTGGGGATCGCCTGTACATTCGCCTCTTTCCAAGCCGAAGGCACTGTACCCGAGCTGTAGGACAGTCGGTACAGCCGCGTAAGCATCGGAGACAACTCCGCTGCACATTTATGTAAGACCACCGCTGGAATACCATCCGGGCCACTGGCTTTCCGGACATCGAGTGATTGAAGCACCGCACGGACATCGCATTGCCTGATACGTATTTCAGGCATTACGTGGTCACCATTGGGTAGTGTCGGCGGCTGTATACCGCAATCATGGACTCGGGAATTGGCCGCAAAGAGATTTACTAGCATATTGGCTTTCTCTTGCGGTCCATGGGCCAGGGATCCATCAGGGTAGCGCAGCGGTGGCAGCGAAGGCTGACAGAAGTTGGCCTGCACGGCTTTGGCCAGTCGCCGGTATCCACGACTGCCCGTGGAATGTGCCACTAGCTCTTGACCAAGCCGTGCAATGCGCAGGGCATCCGCTCTGACGTAAGCCCTCTTGCAGACCTTTGTGGCTCTGTTGTACGCCGCTTTGAAGTGGCCCACATTGGGATCGTGCGTGGCACGCGCCCTTACCCAAGCGCGATACGCGGACTGTTTTTGATCAACAGCCCTCGCACACTCGCGCCCGAACCAAGGGCGCACTCCTCGGGCACCGGTGACATCAGTGTACGGGATATAGTATTCCGTACCCAGACCGATCTCACCGGCAACAGCAGTAGCACAATCTGAGGGTTTCTTACCTTCAAAGCAGCGTTCAACCCACGGGATGGACGCAAAATAGTTGCGCAGCCCATCCCAATCTGCTGACGAGTAGTGCCAGAGACGCCGCTTCCCCTGCACGGGTCGTGAGGGCGCTATAATTGGCACCTTGGAGCAGACCAGACAGTGGTCGGAATTGCCTAAAGCGGCTTGTACCGAAACACTGTACAGGTCTGGGTGACTCGTCAGCAGAAGGTCTAGCAGAGAGGGTGCTAGGCCCGACCTTCTTGGTATTCTAGTGACCTCGTGTACCAATTGGGTCAGGCCATGCGCCAGAGCAAATGCGTGGGCGGCTCTTCCCGCATGGTCTGTTTTGGAGGAGCCCAACCAGGTTTCGTGGTGGGCGTTAAAGTCCCCCAAAAATACCACTTCGGCGTTCGGAAACCGTTCCTGCGCATCATCTGCCGCCTGACTCAGATATTTAAAGAGTCGAGTTGTCTCAGCATCTCCTGTAAGGGAACGGTAGAGGCACACATAGATCTGACTCGTAGAGCCATGGTCTACGTGTACCCATAGGTTGGGTTGAAAAGGATGGGTCCTCAAGGCAGCGCAAACGGCGACAACAAACATCCGCCCTAACAAACACGCACACCCCGGCTTTTGCACGGAAATTTTCCTCGATAACATAGCCGGGGTAAAGCAAGTAGGTCGTGTCATCAGGGCGGCCTATTTGTGTCTCCATGAGAAAGAGCATATCTGGTTTCGCCGTCTCAAGGTGTTGGTGGACGGCGTTGAGGTTCGCATGGAGTCCACAGATGTTAGTGGACTCCACCTCAAATAGCGAGCTTGTGGGAGTTTGAAGAGCCGCTGTGTTGCCCAATACTCTTAAATGCGCTGCCATGATGAAAAGAAGAAAAGTTCGTGAAAAAAAGAGGTGATTGTCGTCGCAGCACCGCGTGACAAAGTGCGGGATATTGGTTTTGTCTATGATTATGAGGCATGGCGTGAGCCGACACGCCGTACGGAAGTACCCCCCCGAATATGGTCGCCGGGCCCCCACTTCCGGTCACCAACCGGTACGACGAGCCATACCGGGATTATGCGCGGTCTGGTGAGGCAGCCTTCCAGGGTGGTTAGTCCCAGTTGGGCCTCTGTACTATACCGCGGGCGGCCAGCGGCACCACCGTTTCTACGGGTCTCCCTGACCGACGCGTCGCCCTGCACCATCCTCACTAGACTACGCCAAGACCCACTGGTCCCACTAGTGCTGCGACCACCATCACCTCTACCCGGCTATGCATTTGCTGATCCCTGAACGCAATCCAACCGAAATTGAATTACTATGAAGGGTTTTTCGCAATATTGCACGGTGGTACCAACCCGGTCGAAATTTGTGACAAATTTGTGCCGTCAAATCTCTACCACCTCTATCACCTCTATATTTTTATTGATATTAGGATTAGTATACGTGTCAGGGCTAATGAAAAACTAAACTGGGCATTAATAATTATTATTTATTCACTTTCTGGGCTACTTTCGTTTTCACTATCGTAGATAAAAAGCAATAACAATTCCTTGTCCCTAGTATGCAATATGGCAAAAGTAACATTTCTGCAACATAAAAAGGTAAAAGCATTCAAAAGTTACATTCCGGCATCACTGACCAAAAACGTAACGAGTAGAGATATTCTCCATACGGTTAACACTTATCAACCAAAGATACAACCAGCTACAACACTAAAATTATAAATCGTATCTTTTTTGCAAGGTCCGGCAGAAATACAGAATTACGTCATATTTAAATTACTTGCACATGTGTACATGTTTACAAATTATTTAACTTAGATTATAATAGTGTGTTATGTTTCGTTCCAATCATGCCAAGTTACCTTCTATGACTTACGCCATCTGACATAATGCACCTATTCAATTCTTTCAACTGTAGGTACTATTATAAAAGGTTTATCCGAAACAAAATTCCATCGAAGCCATATAGATACGTACAATTCTCTCGTCCACTTTCCGTTATCCGGATTTAAATGAGATTTGAATTACTCGTGCCAGATTAATTCAATAGGCTTTATCATTATACATCAAATAAGTACATACATACATATATATATATATAGTATATATATAAATATATAACACGCCTTTATTTCTGAAGTGTCAGGCGGAGGTGAATTAATTATTATAATATAAAATCAAAATGTACGTCAATCATAATATAATAAATAGTTATATTTTGATTGACGTACATTTTGACTCCATCACAAGGCATATTTTAAGCCGCCTGTTGGATGTATATATTTATATACTTTTGTTGTATTCTTTAATACTTTTTATACATATAATATATATATTTTATTATAATATTTTTCTCAGTACGTGAACCACAGCCAAAACAAATTAAAAAAATAGATTTTGTAACTCTAAAACGTCATATCAAGAAGCATAACAAAAATACATAATATTGAGCCTTCAAGCCACCAATCAACATTTATCGAACACACTGGACCTTAGAAGCTCTCTTGGGTCTTAAAAGATCTTTCGGGTAACAAACTTTTGCAACGACGAGGGATCAAGTGTATCAGGAGATTTGTTTCCTGCCCTAAGGCTGATAAAGAAGCAACATTCATACGAACTCAATCTTACCTCGATTTTGTATGATTTCTTTTTTATATAACGTGCATAGGAGGTAGGATACGGCGGTATATCCGCCCAATTGAGCAGTCCGACTGAGGAAGTACCTCCACCCAACAGAATATCGCGGTTATAATAACTTTGTATTGTGTTCCCAGTGGTGAGTAGGGTAGCCAGAGCTCACTGGAGAATTTGTGCTGTCAGTGGGATGACTAAAGGCTTGTCCTGCTTTGTCCTCTACACTGACGGCACAGAAACTCTGTGCTTACAGGGTCGGCAGAGCGAGTGTGGCTTCTCTAGTGTTCTCTAGTGTGCGCTTGTCTGCCACCTAAGTGGTATAAAAAAAATGCGGTTTTTTTCCTAGAACTTTTTTCATAGCCATGTAAAATGTTACTAATCTGTTCTAACTCCACGCAGGGTAAAAGCTTCTTCTTCATCTTTGTGTTAATCCCAGTCGCATCCGAATGTTCCACCTCGGAGTCTGGGGTCCGCTTTACCAGTCTAACTGCAGTTTTGGCTAAACTTCGATATTTTACGTGAAGCAATTGCCATCTGACCTCCATAACTCAATGGCAATATCGAAAGCATTTCGATGACTATCAAAAACAAAAATATTTTTACAGGAGATTTCAGAACTAAACAAAAGACCATAATGGTTCGCTGTGTATTTCAAATATTTTTTGTTACTATTTTATCTGTTGATTTTGATGCAATTAATTTGAAGTCTGGGGTTCCAGTCTAAAGACGCGGTTGGGTTTCAATATTGTCTGTGAAGCGCCTGTCATCTAACCTCCACAAACTATTGGCTATATTGAAGTATAGCTGTTAGACCAGTTATCTGACTATTAAGGACTTCAATATAGAAGAGTAACGTGATAATCTAGCAGTAAATGTAAATAGTTGTCGATCTTGACCTTTATATCACTTTGTGACCTAATTGCATTTGGATTCTAAATTTGAATTGAATAATTCTCAAAGTACCCACTTAAGCTGTAAAATACTTTTCATCCGTATAAGTAGTCGCAGAATGGTCAAAGTATAGAATGAAAAAAGTGATCCCACTCCTAACATTACGTGCTTAACTTAGAGGGGTTAACAAAATCCTTTTCAATTTTTTGTTAAACAAAGTAAAAGTCGTAGAATTGGGAACAAGGAGAGGGCTATGTCCAGCAGTGGACTACAGTAGGCCAATTGATTGATTGATTTAAAGTAAAATTAGCGTTATTAATTACGTAGTTTTAAGATTTCTAATAAGTGAAATTGTAACCAGAGTGAAATTTGAACGAAATCGAATAAATTTATTCTGATTCCAAATATCTTCAAATATTTGCAGCGGAAGTACAGAATAGTTTTTAGATTAAAATTGTTTTCTTAGCTTTACTCTAAATGGCCAGTCCAATCAAAATAAGTTTCTTCTTTGGAACCCGCTGGATTACGCAGAAACACCAGCTTGTTCCTATACATACTTCGAGGATTTCCTTTGTAAATACGTCTCGGGATGAGCTTAATGTCGGGCAAGAGTGCACGATGGATGGTAATGGATTCACCCCCTATAGCGTGGGACTGAGTACATGTGGTGACATAGGACAGTATTTTTTTAGTCGAAAACAGGAGAAATCTAAACATAAAAATCGATAGCAAAGTAAAGAAAGAATGTTTGGGTTTACAACGTGGGCAGTCGGTCAAACTATCTATATTTCCGGCAGATTCTCATAAATTATTTGAAAATGAATAAACTGCGGCTTAAAAGTATACTTATGTATGCTTTGAAGAATGTTATAGAAGAACCCGGGGTCGACTAGGTATTATTATAACGTTAAATTGAGTCGAAAAAAGAGAAGTCTTTAAATTTGTCAATAAATTCTTTACCATAAGGTTTATTGTTATTGAATACCTACTTAAAGTTTAATATTTGTCGTTCTAAGGAGGTAGGAACTATTGACATATTTGTACCCATTCATTAGTTGTCATTGCATTCTCGTAAGTCATTACCTCCCCTCAACATGGGCTACCGTTGGTTACGCCCAGTCGCGTGTGTTGAACTCGTTCGTCCACTCAAAAACTGCCACGCTATTGCATTGTGGCGCCTATACATCAATGCTGGAACGGCTTTGTTCACTAAATCGAAGGACTAAAGAGATCGACCCCCTTACGAGTTGGTTTCATGTTCGAGATAAGTGGTTTTAGGTTAGATTTATTATGCGCGTTTCAAGACAATTTACCCTTTTTTATCTTGGATGAAAAATTGTAATGTATGACATGGGATATTCACTATGGTTATGTAGAATTGACATATTCTGCCCAAAGTCACAGAACAGATAATAGTACTAGCGTACCAAAGTGAATTAACCCTCAGTGCTGCTTTGATCGTGACTCACTTATCTTATACCCGTAAGGTATAGTTATATCAACAACCTTGCGGTGGATAACATCTAAACTGGATAGTTATATAGATAGTATAGTTATCTGTGACTAAGTGACAAGGACAACACTTCTTCACGAGAGGCTTTCAGTTAGATAGTCTATCTAACTGAAATCAATTTACCTCGTCTAAATTTAGCAATGATATGATCTTACCAATTATTGTCAGCGCCATCTAGTCTAAACTTGTTGAACATCAAAACTAATAGTTTTGAAACTGGGCTATCAGGCATAAATCACTTTACCTAGTTAGAGAAACCTCACACCGTTAACATTGGAGTGGTAGGTAGTAATGAACAAAATAAAGCTACTAACAAAACATTGAAAACAAAAGCAAACTCATTTTAAGTTCAAACATCGTTAACGACAGCAAATACTGTTAACGAGTTCAAATTACTTAAAAGCAAATCAAACTGGCTTCAGTGAAATCTTAGAACAATTGAAAATTAAGCTCCTGACATTAATTACGCAGTCTATTCTATATTACGTAGAATCAGATGCAAAGCTTGTGATTCGACATCAGTTTACTATTGAATCACAGGGTTATATAGGTCATTATTGTACTTGAATTTCATATGAGGCATTAGGAATAAATGGGTAAACAATTATATAAATTTGAAAGACATCAAATATTAAAACTATTACCAATATAAGGAGTGCATACATACATATATATAATTATAAACGGAGGGTTAGGCAGAGGTGAATTAACTCCCACATTTCACCAATCATTGTATTTGGTTCCATGTAAGAGGGGGTGAGCTTGTTGCAGTTTTCTGGGCACTCATGTTTACTCGAGCCATACATCTGAGGCGGAGTCTGAGCAGTAATATCTGTATGATGTTAAACAGCCCTATCACATAATCGCCTTGTACTACATCGCATGGGAAGAGAAGGGGTGGTGCAAATCTACTCGGGCAGAAACCACGCAGATTATATTAAGCAAATAGCGGGATTTAAGAAGTAAGTTGCCAAAAAACCTATATATTTCCACTCGATAGATATTTAAACTATCATGGTCACTTATATTATTTATATCAGTGGTAGTGTTGTTATGCGTAGCAAATGAACTCATAAGAGGGTAGATCAATATATTCACTCATAAAACTTTTTCACCGTTAAGAACCAGATCCTCTGTGATCATGGTGCTTGAATAGCACCGAAACAATGGAAACTCAAAACAATATATAGTAAATATCCAGATACTCTTATCTCTAATAGTAATATTTCCACTCGGTGTATAAATTCAAATATTTATTACATAATATTTTTGTCTAATAATGTAAGCAACAGAACCAAGGCCCCTTTTTTATCGTGCGTAAAATCCCCCCGGATACCCCCCACTAGAGCTGGTGGAAGTGGTTTTGTCAGACTCAATCCGACTAAAACGCACGACGACTGAGGATCGTAAGTTGACGGAGGTGAGATTGCCGGAGGCATATGTTTCGCACCCCGGCCGACCCATCTCTTTCAAGTTGGCCGTCTTCGGGTGTGGGGACCACGGAGTCCTCATCCTATCCCCGGGCATGGGGTGGCGCACAACTCGCGCCTCCGACGCGGCCTGCTAGGGTAACAGGCGGCTCCACCCGTCACACCCAGGCCTGCATTCATGGGAGACCTGTGATCTCCGACGCCCGAAAAGCCTTTGCGAACCAATGTAGGCCCCGAGAATATAAGAGAAAATGGTCCGTTATGTTTATATGTACAAAATGTTGAGCTATCCAAGCGTTCGGAAAAAATAATCCTGTTTTTGTGGTACTATAAATGTGAAACCATTTACAGCGAATATAAACGTTGATGGCAAACATCAGCGACCTTTATAACTACGAATAAAAATGCTATTGCGTACAGCCAAAAAACAAAGTTACGTAAACCAAGATTTCAATTTATAGTCGGACATAAAATTGAAGTTGGTGTGGCAGGTGCTGCGTACAGATGAAATGTTACCGAGCTCTGCATCGTTTGAAATGCAAATATGTCAGCCTGGGTACTGCTTGGCGGATAAAAATAATTGCAGTAGGTATGTTAAGTGATTGAGCAGAAAAATCTTCGTTCAATACTTGCCAATAAATTGAAATAGAACTATCCAATTGTTTAGGGTTTAACTTTAAATAGTACATTATTAGTTAGGTGCGTGTCTTGTCTTTCTTTCCTATTTATTTCTGCTTATTAGCCCGAACTCTAGTCTATCACTGTAATAAACTTTATAACAATTGACTCAGACACTTTTTCTGCATTTGTAATTTTAAGTTTATTTATTTATTAAATATATACTTTATTGTACGTCAATTACAGTTTTTTTTTATACCACTTAGTTGGCAGACAAGCACACGACCCACCTGATGGGAAGCGGTTACCGTGGCCTATGGACGCATGCAACACCAGGGGTGTCACACTCGCACTGCCGACCATGAAGAAACCTTCTGATGCCCCTCTTGAAGAACCCCATATTGTAGGCGCTTGGGAAAACCGCAGCAATATTCATGATACAGAAATTGAGAAGACAAGAGCGGCAGGCGGCCTTATCCCTTTACGCAATGTCTTCTAGGCAATCTTTGGATGGAAATGTATGTTGGTTGGAGTGTTTGAGCGTTTTTGCGTTTAATTAAATAGTTATATTCTACACATACATAAAAAAGTATATTTTTAGATTAGTACCAAGTTCAGATTAAAACGGATTGAGAAGATTTTTTGATGAACACTTGAGCTGCTTTTTACGTACTGTTGTGACATGATACTTTTACTGCCACGTTAATAATTGCAGGTTTAATTCCTGCTAACTGTAAATATTTCTACGTATAACATTATGGTCCTTTTACATTGATCTAGATGGTTCTATATTTTTATATAACTTAGGTGGTAGACAAGCGCACGACCCACCTGTTGAAAGTGGTTATCGTAGAATCACACTCGTGCTGCCTGTAAGAACAGAGAGTTTCTGTGCTGTCAATGCAGAAGGCACAATCAGGACAAGCTTTTGATTTTCCCACTGACAGCACAATAACTCTCCAGTAAGCTCTGGCTACCCTACTCACCGCCGGGAATACAATAAGAGGTTATTATAACCACGGTATTCTACAGCGCGGATGTAATTCTCCAGTCGGACTGCTCAATTGAGACGGGAATACCGTCGTGTCCTCCCTCCTCCGAATGATGTATATTTATCCACATTCAAGACTTAGTTTAGGTATAGATGGGGAGGATATTTGCTGTGCTTAGTGTATAGAGTGTGATCGTTACACCTATACTCTATTATACAAGGTAAGCGAGCAGTGTCTTGCGTAATAACGACACTGGTGTACCTACATGCATTACATACTGCAACCTATTTCTCTAATGGACCGGTGCATCTTGGTGAGCTCACAGGAAGCGATAAGATCGCTTCACATCTCTCTGTGTGCGATCCGCAACAAACTATATACTCGTATACGTATATTGCCTGTATGTTCTTATTTCTGTCAATTAAATGCTTATTTAGAAATGTTTGCCATTCATTTAGTTAGTAGATATTTGGGTGTGGACAAAATTGGGAAAGAGAACAGAATTAAAGACCATTTATCAGTTATATAGAATTTGTTTTTTTTTTTCAATTATCTCCAGAATACTGTCACTGTGAGTACCACTTGGTACTTTTTTCAGGGGGAATATACTTATAACTTTTTTTCAATTTATATCATAACAAAAACTGCTGGTTATATAATTATCATCAGTTTTCTAACACAAATGAGCCTATTCAGAGAAGTTCCACTCTTTCAGTTAATATCAATGCATGTTGGATGCTATTTATCAAGATTTAACTTTATAGTTTCTATTAGTTGGTAACAGTACCTCACTTCCATAGTCCTTAGGCTATATTCAAACTTTGTACCTATACCCAAAAAGTGTAATTTCAACGCGGCGTATAAAACAATCACTACTTTAGTATAAGTTGACATATAAATACACACATCCCATGACATGCACATGTTGACAGTTTATAGAACAATACTGACATCAGCTCACTCACACCAAACTTATTTACTACGCCGTTTTGTGCCATGAGTTTTGTTAACAGGCTGTGTCTGTATAGTACATGATCTAAGCTATAAACATTAGTTTTTATTTGTCAGCGCTAAAATCTGCGGGTTATGAAGTCGCAAGAATCGATCAGTCTACGCAGCGGTTGACCGCAGTTTGTATGTCTATGGCACTTACGTGCTTCCTGAAGCACGTCATTCAGTTAACTCCATCGGTACACACGAACATGGTTATCTTTCCCTACGTACCGTATATTCATACGTTGAGGGCCTGATTCATTAAATAAGGACAAATTCGCGTACAATTAAAGTGGATCCACACTTACTTATGCTTCTTAATTCTTTATTGCACACAAACAGTACAGAGGTCAAACACAAAATAAATATAAATGAAATATGTACAAAGTATGCACGTCATATTTGTTATTACCCTTATTGTGTGTACGGTTCATTTGTTTCAAACAATCAGATAGCCAATTGCAACGCACTATGGGACATTAACCTGTCCCAATGTGCGTTATTGCTTCCAATCCTCCGCCTTCCTCATCTAATCTGTTCCTGACACATTTTTCAGGTTTTATTTTATCTAGGACACGTCAACTTGACTTCACCTCGCCAGATGGTAAGCTAAAGGCAAAATCTCAGGAAAGACGGTCAACATTACAGACACTAAGTAATGTTACAATGGTGGTACTCAGCTTGGCAGCCTCATTAGATGCTTGTCCACACCCCGCTTAAATGTACTGTACTGTAGGAAGAAGGAAACACGTGAGCTGGTGATGAATTCCAGGTCTATGTAGTGCGGCAAAGAAAAGAGTCTCCAAACCGCTTGGTTCTTGCTCGTATATTCTGCACAGTGTGAGGGTTACTTAAATGCCCTGCACGTGTTATCCTGTGTAGGAAAGTAGAGGGTGGGATTAGTTGGAAGAGCTCATCAGAACACTCACTATGGTAGAGACAGTGAAATACAACCAAGGAAGCAACATCTCTACGCATCTGCAAAGGCTCGAGGGAGTTCGTAATCTCTGAATTCCCAATAATGCGGATCGCGCATCGCGGCAACCTATCGAGAGCATCTAGTAGGTATTTCGCGGAGCCATCCCAGAGGTGCCAGCTAGGGGCTTTCCACTTTCTGTTTTCATCACTTATTTAATAATATAATAATAACCTTTATTGACACAGAATTGACACAAAATTGAACAGAATTGACACAAAATTGACATAAAAAGTTCGCAACTGGTACCTTAGCTAGGATAAGTAGTAGCCTGTATTAAAGATGTATTAAAAATTTATGTTTGCTTTATTCGCCGACATAATACATAAGCGCTAAGCAAGAAACAAATGACAAACATTTGAGCGAGTACAACCTAATTGCATAACAAATAAGCTGAAGCACGGAGGCCAGGCGGGCTTCCAGGCCAACAGGGTTATAGGGACAACTGGTGACTTTCATCCGGAGCGTTTCTGGTGCAAAGGCTGGCCATCGCATTTGTGGACACTTTTACGCCGGGATCGGCCAGGGCCGGGTTATTTGACAAATAAGTTATTTGTTATGCGGTTAAAAATATTTGTAACATTAATAGTGAAATCTGTCACAATACCTACGCACGCCTAAAGACAATTTTCCCAAGAACATCCAGGTGTATATAAAATTGACTGCAGCTGTGGGAGCTCCTACATTGATCAAGCCAGACATACTGTCTCTTGCCGGATCAGGGCAGTCAAAAACAACAAGCCATAGAAATCGACTATAGCACAGCAGCTTTTATAGGAAGGGCTATATCACTGGATTGAGTTACACAACCCCCAGATTCGCTCGACAGAACACCACTATATACCCAGAATGGTCAAAGAAGCAATCGAAATTAAAATATACAAGAACTTTAACCGGGAAGATGGATTTCAACTGTCGTGTATCTGGCATCCAGTGATCTGTATGTTCACAAAACCTGAGCAAACCTAATTTTAAAAACCTGTGTGTCGATCAAGTGAGTTGTGTCGTGAACGTGATCGAGTCAGTGCGAGAATGCGGACAGTAGTAGTGGCGATGCGCATAACAAACGAGTGCGGAAGAGGGTAGACCGATATGGTATATAAAACCAATAACAACTAACTCGGCGGACGTCAGTACACCGTGATCATGGCGCTTGTAAATGCGCCGAAATATCGGTTACTCAGGAAGAACTAACAATAAAGATTGTGAATAACCCGGCGGGTTATACACTATTAATGCGAATGATCATGTCAATCATACATTATTTGTATCATATTTGAAAAAACAAACATTTCAAAGAATTGATTAGGTACATTACTGTCGAGTTGGGGACTCTGTAGTCCCCACACCCGAAAAGAGGGCCAGATCGTTAGAGATGGCCCTGGGTCGGCCGGGGTGCGAGGGATATGCCTGTCAACCTCACCTTCCGCAACCAAAACGACCCACAGGCGGCGTGCGTTTTAGTCGGTTCGAGTCCGACATAACCTCCTCCACCGGCTCCGGTGGCGAGGTATCCGGGGGATTTTGCGCACGTAAAAAAAAAAATACATTACTCTCGTAAAATTTGCATATAAAATGTAAATGAGTACAATGTGTTTACTGCAACAGATACGATTGTAATAAACAGAATATTGAAACTCGATTAGCATATAAATTGGAAACGGTATCTAAATTAATAGGAACAGATAATAAGCACAGATAAACGGCGTTTAATATTCTGTGTTCAGCAATAGGTCGGATTTCACCAGTGATAACAACGGCAGACAAGTCAAACAAAACTTTGTTGTAAACTTTGTTACTGTTTTACTGAATTAATTTAATTGGGTAAACGTGAGCTCTCAGTTTTTGTTGAGATTCGATTTCCGTTCAGTACAAATGTCCATTTATATTGGTCTATTGTATGTGTATAGTAAGTGTATATTTACATATAAAATGTAGGTGCCAAATTTCGAGACGAGGTCTCGGGTTCGATCCCAGGTTTTTCCATGGCACACACCAATGACTTTTCGATGCTTTTCGAAGTTATGTGTGTATTTATCGCAGGTTTATAAGTACCCGATTTATGGCAATAGGCTCGCCACCTATTACATTGGGACCTAAGCATAAACTGGTGAAATGTGGGTGCTAGCACCTCTGCCTACTCCTTCGGGGATATAGGCGTGAGTGTATGTTATGTCATGCCTAAGCTTCTTTATTCGCATTTCAGAACTCATAACACAATACTTACTTTGAGTCTGAATAGCGTTGTATAAAATTTCACTAGAATTTTTTTACGTTTATTGAGTGTTTGTTATCAGTTTATCGTTACCAAAATTACAAACACTCCTGTATCCTTGTCAGGCGCCAAAAGGCATTGAAATTTAAAACACAGTCTTCAAAGCGTTAATACAGGCGTTAATTAACCATTCTGGTTTAGGCGGGCGGTTTAAGCTAAGTAAATGTGCCTATATTATGCTATGATTTGAACAATGTTTTTTTTTTATACACGTCAATTAGACTTTGCTTTGCCTGCTGGTAAGCTGAAAGCAAAGTCTCAGAAAAGAGGGTCGCCATTACTTACATATATCATGTGACAATGGTGACATTCAGCTTGACAGCCATGCTTTTTCACGCCCCGCTTAAAGGACTCGGGACTGTAGGAAGAAGGAAACACGTGAGTTGGTAATGAATTCCAGGCCTTAATTGTACTACAAAAGAAAGAGTCACTGAACCGCTTGGTTCTTGATCGAATATTCTGCTTCGTGTGCAGGTGTCATCTAAGCCGTGCACGTATTGTGCTGTGTTGGAAAGGGGAGGGTGGGACTAATTGGAAGAGCTCATTAAAACATTCACCATGGTACAGACGGTAAAATACTGTGAATAACGCAACATCTCTACGCATATGCAAAGGCTCTAAGGTGTTCGTGACCTCGGGATTCCCAATGATGCGGACCGCGCGTCGTCGCTGTTACCTGTCGAGAGCATCTAGTAAGTACTTCGCTGAGTCATCCCAGAGATGCGAGCAGTATTCCGCAGAACCGGCGAGAAAAACCGTCTCACTCTGTTCAGGACTCCTAGTTTACGCGAGGCTGTTTTGATGATACTCTCGATGTAGTTTTTGTTATTTACGTTGCAGCGTACAAAGACACAATTTTAAATATAATGGAACAGCTTACCGTAATATTTATTATATCGATCGACAAAAGTAAATAGAGCTAGCTGTCGAAGCTAATTAATGTATTGTGACACAAAAACAATGATAATATAACGTGTGACTTATCATAACCATCGATATTCATAAACACTGGAACGTGGTCGTTAAAAAAATACGAACATGTTTCCTAAAGTGACATTTCGTGTCACAATTTTGTTTATGCTGTCATTTGCTATTTTCTGTTCGAATTAGTTTTAGTCATATTTACGTAATGATAACATCATATCGGTGACTAAATTATTAGTAACATACGCACCAATCTGATAGTTTATACAAACTGTATAGGAACAGTCATATCCACTATAACGTAACCTACTAAATATTTACTACTTGGTTAAAAGTTTACAAACAAACATACATATAATCACGTCTTTATCCCCGGAGGGTTAGGCAGAAGTGAATTAACACCAACACTTCACCAATCATTAAATTCGATCCCACGTAATAGGGGGTGAGCTTATTGCCGTCTTCCGGGTACTAATGTTTACTCAAGCCATGCATGTGAGACTGATTCTGGGCTATATATATATATATATCTGTCTGATGTTAAGCAGCCATATCCCTTGGTCTCCTTGTACGACACCGCATGGGAAGAAATGGGGTGGTCCAAATTCTACTCTGCCGGGAATTCTGGTATCCATAAAATGTATACATTGATAGTTTAAAGTCAATATTGATATTATCTTACTCACAAATAACACATATTTTGAACTGTCTTTTGCGATGCACTTTTTTATATACCACTTCGGCAAGCATACGTTCCACCTGACAGAAAGTGGTTACCGTGGCCTATGAACGTGTGCAACACAAAAGGAGTCACACTCGCGCTGCCAACTTTTATCACACTGTGTCTCCATAATACTTACATTCATAGTCACCAATATAGGAGGCTCTGACCAAGTATCTGCCTACTACAAATAACAAGGGCCTTCAATATGGGGTTCTTCAAGAAGATAAGAAGGTTTCTTCAGGGTCAGCAGTGCGAGAGTAACCCCTGTGGTGTCGCATACGTCCATGGTAACCATTTCCCATCAGGTGGTATATATATCCCTTTATAGGAGTTAGGACACGGCGATATCTCCGCCCAATTGAGCAGTCCGACTGGGGGAGTCCTCCGCCCTACAGAATACCGCGGTTATAATAACTTCGTGTTGTGTTCCTAGCGGTGAGTAGGGTAGCCAGAGCTTACTGGAGAATTTGTGCTGTCAGGGGGATGACTAAAGACTTGTCCTGCTTTGTTCTCTGCACTGACGGCAGAGACTCTGTGCTTACAAGGTCGGCAGCGCGAGTGTGGCTTCTCTGGTGTTACACACGTCCATAGGACAAGGTAACCACTTTCAGTCAAGTTGGCTGTGCGCTTGTCTGCCACCTAAGTGATGTAAAAAAAATAGGTGGGCCATGTGATTGTCTGCCACCTAGGTGGTATAAAAAAGTACCTTCCGCCCCTACGTTCATTTATAACGTACCTACCTACTAACCTATGATTAAAGACATTATCAGTCAAAATGTTCGTAGGCCATTTGGATTGGTTAGTATTTGATGTAGATATTTGGTCGAACCCTACTACTATATCTGAATGTGTTTTACCAGTTTTACTCCTATCGTTATCATTTGAGTTGTTCTGAGTGTTCTGGTCAACTTCTTTTTATTACCCGTCTCGCTCATTTTCATTGTTTTTAGGGAGCGGTATAACGACGTACATTATGGCATTTATATCCGAATTACTCAGATTTTAACGGCTATATTTATAATTGTGAGAAAATGGTATAAAGAAATACTGTTTTACCCTAAGGGTACACCATGCCGAATGTCTAATTTACATTACATTAACAGCTGGTACATACTATTAGAACGTTTCGAACGATCGAACAAATTTGACAGGTGAATTCGGGATGAGATTTCAATTGCGCATGCTCAAGCGTGACGTCACCAAATTTAGCGCATGCACAATGGAAATCTCACCACGAATTCTACTGTCAAATCCGTTTGACCGTTCGAATAGTTCTTACAGCATGTGCCTGCAGCTTAGGATTGTATGATTATCATCATAAATTCAGACCTAGAATATCTACTGCAGAATATAAATCTAACCCAACTACAATTTTCACTAATAGATAAGTTAATTTGAATGGTAGAGAACCCTAGCAATAAAGTCATAACAAAGATGACAGCAAGGACCAGAACAGCAAGCAACAGGACGGCAAGAAGGTGCTTGAGTTTAGCATTTTTCAAACCCAGAAATTGATGTACCATGTTGCTGGTGTTGACTATGTAGATCTATTGTGTAGTTCTCTATTTTTTTCTTCCATAAGGTTTGTGCAATACGTGTTTTTGTTTACAATGTTTTACCTACGCAGCGACTATAAGTGAAAACTTGTTATTGGCTTTCTATTACCTAATCCAACGCTATTTATGTTTTTATGCTGTAAGTTTTCCATGTTCTAAATAAATAAATAAATAAAGAAAATTATAGAAGGGGAGCAAGGTGATATGGCTAATTTAAAAAGTGCTCATTTGGTTTAAGTGGCATTATGTTTATTCTTGTTAACTAATCATAATTTTTGAGACATCCACTTAGCCCTACTCAAGTTCCACCCAAAATGCATTAATTATCCAAACACTCTCAAATGTTAAACATTAAACTCGGTTTCAGATTATCCCAAGTCATCAAAAAATAATGAAAGGGATAATGAATGTGTCACAAGCATTGTCATTACGAAAGAAATCGATGAGAAAGTCTGCAATGAGTTCATTACTTTAATAAAGCGGCTTGATGATAACACTGGGTTTTTAATGATAACTGTGACTGGCGCATTTTAATGATTAATTATAGCTAATGAGGTCGTCTGATAGTGAATGAATGAAGCGTTTCTTTGTTAAGGAAGGCCAGGTTGTATGTCTGTAATTCAGTAATGAATAGTTTCTCACCATAGTTTTTTTGTACGAACTATTTCCGTTTCAGGAGAAAGAGCTAATAATAATTCGTGTCATTAAAATACCAATTCACTTCCTAAATACAAGTGGAATTAATGTCACAGGCATTTTCTAACAGTCGACCTTATAAGTAGTGCAAGGAATGATAACGAAGATGCATTTTGAGAGTAAAAAAGATGACAATGTAAAACTGTAAAGTAGATGCGCACAATTATATAACGGATGGGGACTTTTCGCGATTATATCATGGAACTTACTATTTTTGCCGACTTTTCGGATGCGTTTCAGCAATCGACTGCCACAATAAAAGAAGTAAGCAGAAGAAATTAAAACAAAGATAACATGAAATCATATTTAACACAGTAGAAATTGAGATGACTGAAAATTATGAGTATCTAATGGTATTTTTAAACTATCGCGGTGTGAACTCATAATTATATACCGGTTCGGGACTTTTCGCGATTATATCATGGAACTTACTATTTTTACTAAATTTTCGGATGCGTTTCAGCAATCGACTGCCACAATAAAAGAAGTAAGCAGAAGAAACTAAAACAAAGATAACATGAAATCATATTTAACACAGTAGAAAATGAGATGACTGAAAATTATGAGTATCTAATGGTATTTTTAAACTATCGCGGTGTGAACTCATAATTATATACCGGTTCGGGACTTTTCACGATTATATCATGGAACTTACTATTTTTACTAAATTTTCGGATGCGTTTCAGCAATCGACTGCCACAATAAAAGAAGTAAGCAGAAGAAACTAAAACAAAGATAACATGAAATCATATTTAATACAGTAGAAAATGAGATGACTGAAAATTATGAGTATCTAATGGTATTTTTAAACTATCGCGGTGTGAACTCATAATTATATACCGGTTCGGGACTTTTCGCGATTATATCATGGAACTTACTATTTTTGCAGACTTTTCGGATGCGTTTCACCACTCGTGGTAATGACTAGTAAGTTTCATTATTTAATCGCGTAAAGTCCCGAACCTTTATATAATTATGAGTTCACACCGCGATAGTTTAAAAATAACATTAGATACTCATAATTTTCAGTCATCTCATTTTCTACTGTGTTAAATATGATTTCATGTTATCTTTGTTTTAATTTCTTCTGCTTACTTCTTTTATTTTGGCCGTCGATTTTAGTATATAATTACATTTCTAGTCTTCTTTCTAAAGAACTTAGCAATATAACCCTGTAATTGTTCCAATAAAGTCAGTGGCATACAACGTTACACATTTAACAAAGAATAATCTATCGATGCATACATAGTTCGCGCAGTGGTCTAACGAGCCGACCTTCGAGCCCTTTTATTCGACCCACCACGGTTGAATTCACCTTCACACTGCGTAGGGAACAATGAAAATATAAATAACCTGTATAAACCTTATTCTGATATTGGTTTTATTAGCAAAGGTATGAAAGCTAAATAATCGTTTACCGGAGATATGAGAATAATGAATAGGACAAAAGGGTTGCCTATTAACATGGTTATGGAATTGTACAAATTCCAAAAATGATTTCATTCTTCATTATAAGACGACGAAACATTAGTACTTTGAATAATATTAATTAATCTTTACAAAAGTAAAAACGAACTTCGACGATCCTGAATAATAATAATGTTATTGAGTAGCAATGCGTGGGATTCTAATTTATTTATTTTTATTTATGTTTTTATAAATTTGTTAGGTCTACTTTTTTTTTTTTTTTATATAGGACACGTCAATTGGACTTCGCCTTGCCTGATGGTAAGCTGAAGGTAAAGTCCCAGAAAAGAGGGTCACCATTACTTACACATACCGTGTGACAATGGTGACACTCAGCTTGACGGCCTCATCATATGCTTTTTCACGCCCCGCTTAAAGGACCCGGGACTGTAGGAAGAAGGAAACACGTGAGCTGGTAATGAATTCCAGGCCTTAATGGTGCGACAGAGGAAAGAGTCTCCGAACCGCTTGGTTCTTGATCGGATGTTTTGCACCGTGTGCGGATGACATCTAAGACCTGCACGTGTTGTCCTGTGTAGGAAAGGGGAGGGTGGGACTAATTGGAAGAGCTCATCAGAACACTCCTCATGGTACAGACGGTAAAATACCGCCATGGAAGCAACATCTCTACGCAGCTGTAAAGGTTCT
The DNA here is from genome assembly GCA_963662185.1 of Eilema griseolum. Lineage (NCBI taxonomy): Eukaryota > Metazoa > Arthropoda > Insecta > Lepidoptera > Erebidae > Eilema > Eilema griseolum. The sequence continues at coordinate 25,106,176 of OY759238.1, forward strand.
AGGGTGTTCGTGATCTCGGGATTCCCAATGATGCGGACCGCACGTCGCTGCAACCTGTCGAGAGCATCTAGTAAGTACTTTGCTGAACCATCCCAGAGATGCGAGCAGTACTCCACACAGGAGCGAATTTGTGTCTTGTATAGAAGACACCGCTGCTCCGGCGTGAAAAATCGTCTCACTCTGTTCAGGACTCCGAGTTTTCGTGAGGCTGTTTTGATGATGCTTTCGATGTAGTTTTTGTTATTCAGGTTGCAGCGAACATCCATACCTAGGATATTGAGATTGTCCTGCAGTGGCAGTGGCGTGCTCTGTAGAGTGGGGAGGGGAAGAAAAGAAGATACTTTTGCTGTAAACGCACATGCCTGCGTCTTCTTGGCATTGAACTCAACCAGGTTCTCAGAGCCCCATTGAGAAATGTGATTCAGGATCCCGTCAAGCTCAGTGACAAGAAGCTGCCTTTTCTCTGCGATATCTGCCTGCTTGGCCGCAGGATGTCCATGATAACTCCCATGTAAAGTACTATCGTCTGCATAACAATGAACATTGCCGGTAGACAGCATGTCGTTGATATGCAGAAGAAAGAGAGTGGGTGATAAGACGGACCCCTGGGGCACGCCAGCATTTACCTGCAGAAACTCCGAAGCTCGTCCGTCACAAAGGACGCGAATACGGCGCCCCTGCAGGAAGCTAGCAACCCAGTTGCACAGCCTAGAAGGCAGACCAAAGGCAGGTAGCTTGGAAAGAAGCGATTTGTGCCAGACTCTATCGAAAGCTTTGGCGATGTCAAGACTAATTGCCAGTGACTCGCCGTGCTTGTCCATAGCCTCACCCCAAAGATGGGTAACGTATGCTAGAAGATCACCCGTTGACCGTTTCGGTCTGAAGCCATATTGCCGGTCATTAATTAAGGAGTGTTCCCTAGGTGCCGCATGAGCTGTTTGTTAATTATGTGCTCGAACACTTTGCACAGCACTGAGGTGACGGCTATGGGTCGATAGTTGGCTGGCTCCGAGCGATCCCCCTTCTTGGGAATCGGCTGAACATTCGCCTCTTTCCAAGGCAAAGGCACTGTACCCGAACTGTAGGATAGCCGGTACAGGCGCGTAAGCATTGGAGACAACTCCGCTGCACATTTTTTCAAAACTACCGCTGGAATACCATCCGGACCACTGGCTTTCCGGACATCGAGTGATTGCAGCACTGCACGGACATCGCGTTGCCTGATATGGATATCAGGCATCGCGTGGTCACTGTCGGGTAGTGTTGGTGGCTGCGTACCACAATCATCGATTCGGGAGTTGGCCGCAAAGAGATTTGCCAGCAGATTTGCCTTCTCTTGCGGCTCATGGGACAGGGATCCATCAGGGTTACGCAGCGGAGGCAGCGAAGGCTGACAGAAGTTGGCTTGCACGGCTTTAGCCAGTCGCCAGTAGCCACGGCTTCCCGTGGGATGCATCACTAGCTCTTGACCAAGCCGCGCTATGCGCAGGGCATCCGCTCTGACGTAGGCCCTTCTACAGACCTTTGTGGCTCTGTTGTACGCCGCCTTGAAGTGGCCCAGATTGGGATGGCGCGTGGCGCGCGCCCTTACCCAAGCGCGGTACGCGGACTGTTTTTGTTCAACAGCTTCCGCGCACTCGCGCCCGAACCAAGGGCGCACCCCGCGGTCACCGGTGATATCGGTGTATGAGATATAGTATTCCATACCCAGACCGATCTCACCGGCGACAGCAGTAGCACAATCCGATGGGTTCTTACCTTCAAAGCAGCGCTCAACCCACGGGATGGACGCAAAATAGTCACGAAGTCCATCCCAATCCGCTGACGAGTAGTGCCAGAGACGCCGCTTCCCCTGCACGGGTCGTGGGGGCGCTATAATAGGCACCGTGGAACAGACCAGGCAGTGGTCGGAGTTGCCTAAAGCGGCTCGCACCGATACACTGTACCGGTCCGGATCACTCGTCAGCAGAAGGTCTAGCAGAGAAGGTGCTAGGCCCGACCTTCTTGGTATCCTAGTGACCTCGTGCACCAATTGGGTCAGGCCGTGCGCCAGAGCAAATGCGTGGGCGGCTCTTCCCGCATGGTCTGTTTTGGAGGAGCCCAACCAGATCTCGTGGTGGGCGTTAAAGTCCCCCAAAAATACCATTTCGGCATTCGGAAATCGCTCCTGCGCATCATCTGCCGCCTGACTCAGATATTCAAAGAGTCGAGTCTACCAACAATGTTTGACATCAAATCATACAATAACAGCATACAAAGAATGACAAAGAGAAACTTATTCTAAACTAAAATAATATACCTAATAAAGACTTAATAAAACTAAACAAAATTAATAAAAATATGAAAAAAAATGGGAAAAGGAAAATAAACAAGTTTACGTGCACTTAACTAAGAGACAAACTAAATATCTATATTTCTAACTAAATAACTCTAATAATACTTCAAATATGTTTTTGTTTAGGCTGGGTATCAAAGTGAAAGTCAATCCTGCCACTGAGACTGTTCACAACTCAAGACAGTCTCGCGTATGGAGAATTGGAACCTAAAACTGTTCTTCTTCATCTATTTCATTTTACCAAATGATACTCGTACATTGTAAAAGTAAATATTAAAACTACTAGTCGCTTTGGATTATGTTTATAAATATATTTTTTGCCTCAATTACTGATGAATACCGTTAATCACACTGAATTTTGATAAAAATGGGACATACCTGAAAGTCTTAATGACCCTCTACAATAAAGCTAAAGATTTTTCCGAGTAGATTTTATTTCGAAATTATCAGTTCATCATTCTTTTGTTTATCCTTCTTCTACGCGTGCAAAACATCTATGCATTTCTTTCTCTATCTTAGTCACTAAGTATTCTGTCATATTATAACCTAATTATGATATTTTAAAATGGTTTCAATAATTCACTTCGTCATTAAAACTTGAAATCGATAAATTGGCATTCGATAAGTCTGAAATAGGAATGAAAAGGCGATTCTTAGTGACCTTTTAATCTATATTATACAACTTAGCAAAATGTTAATGAGCCTAAATTGCCTGCTGCCCTAAAAGGTGAGATTGTGATCCAAAACGTCATAACTGCTTGCTCAACACATTTGAATATCAACCTTGGACTTTATAGGTTATTCATTAAGTTGTAAGCTCTCACTCTGCTCGTATTATAATATATGCCAGGTCGAACGATAAACATAAATAGTAATTTTGTTTCCAGATTGGTCCAAATCCAGATAAAATGAATGGTTTGATTGTCAGTACATGAACCATTGTTATATGTTAAAGTACGGACAAAAAACAAATGACTCAGAAGCAGGCATTTTATTAATAATAATTTTACTGTAGTTGTATTTATTTTATTTAAAATTATTGGTACCTATTATTTAATTTAAATTATAAATATAAAATAAAAAAAATAAAAAGTGTTATGTGAATTATTATTTATTATTAATTTCATTTCATAATATTATTTTGTGCCATATAGTTATGCCACATAGTTTTTTTTTATGTTAGCACAAGCGAACATTGTGTTCACTATGAACTATAACTACCTCATTATGGGTGCGGTACTAAAATAAAAAACCTTTCATTTTATAACGTCATATAACTAATTTGACGGCTGTTTAACTTTTATATTAGCCTGCATTTAACTTCTCGACTTGGCAGGTTCGTGGCTGGAGCAGTACAACTTTTAAAATTAAGTGAGTATGCGAAGTTTAATAAGTTGAAATGATTACGTGATTTTTAATGAAGAATGGACTAAATTACTACGCTTTATACGTTGATTTCGTATTTGTAATCAAATATACAATACATATAATGTGATTAGACATGTTTGTACTGAAATATGTATTACTGACTAATACTTGCGCTTAAAAATGAGGATGTTGGTTATCACGATTTTTAATCCTGTCACCAGTTCTATTCAATCAAACATGCGGCTCTTTTTTTTAAATCTAACTCTAACTTTTTTTTAAATTTTAATTTTTTTAAAGATTTTAAATCTAACCAAGACCTTTTTTTAAAAACTCCACTGCATACATAACGTTTTTAAAACATACAGATATGATGTATTAGGATATATTCGGTAGAATGCTTGAAGTAGTCAATTTCCAGTCCAATGAGTGAATCAATGAGCCAATGAGTGCGCATGCCTATGTTCGTTACACCGTTTTGTCCCAGCTCAGTGCAAATATTTGTATGCATGAATATAGGTATTTGCATTGGTCTGATTGTGCCTGGAAGAGTACGTTAAGCCGTCAGTCCCGGTTGCTATCGGTCCCGGTCCAACAAAAATCCAACAACTGCTGTAGCTGCAATGCTTCGATATTGTATTTAGGTTGTGGAGATCAGATGGCAGTACCTTCTCGGAAAATATCGAAGTGTAGCCAAAAACGCAGTTACACTGGTAAAGCGAACCCCAGACTCCAAGGTGAAAACTTCCCCGGCGTGGGAGACGCCGAGGCGGGAGCTTGTGGCGGCCCTGGGAGTGAGGGTTCTCACGCTCTCCACCTTGCTCGCGGCGATGGTTCGCTGCGCGGATGCGTGGGCGGCCGGCGCCTCCTTCTGCGAGCAAGTAATGCTCGTGAAGGAGGAGGCGGGGCGGGAGCGGCAGCGGGAGCGACGAAGGATCGCAAGACAAGCTGCCCGCGTACGAAGGCAACTCGGGCGTCGGAGGTCGATGAACGACCTCCGCCCCCCATGAGCGCCGGCCTGGGGGTGACAGGTGGAGCCGCCTATCACCCTGGCAGAAGCAGGCCGCGGCGGTGGCGCGCGTGACGCGCCTCCCCGTTTCCGGGGACGAGTTGGGGACTCTGTAGTCCCCACACCCGAGAAGAGGGCCAGATCGTGAGAGATGGCCCTGGGTCGGCCGGGGTGCGAGGGATATGCCTGTCAACCTCACCTTCGGCAACCAAAGCGACTTACAGGCGGCGTGCGTTTTAGTCGGTTCGAGTGGTGGTTCCCCGGTGGGGAGGTATCCGTGGGGATTTTGCGCACGTAAAAAAAAAAAAAAAAAAAGGTGAAAACTTCGAATGCAACTGAGATTTAACACTAAGAGGAAGAAGGGAAGCAGGGTTTTTAACATTACTAAGTCAGCAAACAAACTGGCGGGCCAATTGATGTTAAGTGGTTACTTGCGTCTACAAATGGTTACAGTATAAAACTCACCATACTATTTACAATACTTACCTAATTATCATAAATTTATTAGCTCGGCAACTATTGTTAAAATCGGTTCTGCTGTTCTATCGTGAAAAATTAAGAAAATGAATAATGTAAACGTAATCCACCCGTAATATCTGCTGCTGGTTTAAGATGACCAGATCAGCTTAATCAGCCCATGGAAAATCCGGTCCCATATCCACCCTAATCCAATAGAAACGATATGGCTTCATGGTTTGTAAAAATACTATATGATCAAAAACACGACTACATCTATATGTAACATCACATTTGCGACACGAAGTGAAGCAAACAAATGTATATATCAGAAGAGATACGGCACAACAGGAATTCCTGTTTGAATTTGGGGTCACCTGATTACGGGAGTCACTTTACCCTAACACGTTGTAAGTGTAGTGGCAATGTTGATAGTTTTGCAATTTATTTTTCATGGAAAAAACATACCACAGCTTGTTTCAGTAAAGTATGAGTGATAATAACATGGTATACACTTTATGATGGTATTGGGAATGTTGTTTGTAGTAGCGCCCAACGTGGGTTGAATGGTAATCAACCAGTGTAGTGGCAATGTTGATAGTTTTGCAATTTATTTTTAATGGAAAAAACATACCACAGCTTGTTTCAATAAAGTATGAGTGATAATAACATGGTATACACTTTATGATGGTATTGGGAACGTTGTTTGTAGTAGCGCCCAACGTGGGTTGATTGCCATGTTGGGCGCCAAATCGAATAATATTTTATCCATATATGAAGTGGTTTTTAAAAGAGTAATAAGCCTGTACCTACCTCAATGCATTTCTGCATCACCCTAAGGTAGACTGTCAGATAATGCCTTTGGCATTAAGTCCGCCTTTGTACAATAAACTGTGCATAAAGTTAAAATAAATAAATAAATAAGTTATCTTGTTTGATCTAACACCAAGGCCCTACAAACGCCATACAAAAAATAGTGAGTTGAGCTAAGCTCTGTTACTCTTCAAAAACGGATTTTATTTAAAGTAGACTGTCGTTATTTTATATAAATTTAAAACAAAAACCCGACTACTGAAAAATCACGCTTAAAAAAGTATTAACCAAGAAAAATCAAGAATAGTCGTGCTCGATTTGCTATAGTAAGTGGCATGCGACTACGACTATTCGGGATTTTTTCTTGTTGCCGTGTTTAGTATTATCTGAAAGGGAAAGCAACGACTATAATTTATATATAATTGTAATTAGCACATTACAAACATCTATAATTTTTTGCCGTTGCTTACCCCAACATTATATAAATAAAAAATAAGTTTAAAACTAAAACCCGACTACTACCACGCTTTACAAAGTATTAAACAAGAAAATATCAAGAATCGCCGTGATCGTATGCAACTTAGTCTAACAAAACAATACATTCTAGGGAAAAGTGGCATACTACCACGGCTATCCTTGATATTTTCTTGTTTAATACTTTTTAAGGCGTGGTTTTTTTAGAAGTCGGGTTTTTACCCCTGAAATAGATTCCAATAAGTCAATGAGAGTAATGACTTATGTATATTAAAAATAAATAAAATGTCATGGATCCTGTAAGCAAACGGGAGCATTGTTTCACGCAAATAGAGCTACGAGCAAGATATAGTAATAAAATAAATCAATAAAGAATTTGAACATCCATTTGAACATCATTGAATTTAATCCCGAGATCACGAACACCCTAGAACCTTTACAGCTGCGTAGAGATGTTGCGTCCATGGCTGTATTTTACCGTCTGTACCATGGGGAGTGTTCTGATGAGCTCTTCCAATTAGTCCCACCCTCCCCTTTCCTACACAGGACAACACGTGCAGGTCTTAGATGTCATCCGCACACGGTGCAAAACATCCGATCAAGAACCAAGCGGTTCGGAGACTCTTTCCTCTGTCGCACCATTAAGGCCTGGAATTCATTACCAGCTCACGTGTTTCCTTCTTCCTACAGTCCCGGGTCCTTTAAGCGGGGCGTGAAAAAGCATATGATAAGGCCGTCAAGCTGAGTGTCACCATTGTCACACGGTATGTGTAAGTAATGGTGACCCTCTTTTCTGGGACTTTGCCTTCAGCTTACCATCAGGCAAGGCGAAGTCCAATTGACGTGCCCTATATAATAAAAAAAAAAAAAAGAACAACAAGACCGCCATTTATGTTCAGTTTAACATCAATCTCCTTTATGAAAAATATAAATTAATTATGTTTATTAGATCACATTATATTAATAACATAAAGCAAACCTTCTTCATAAATAGAATCTTGTTCATTAAAATAAACATAATTCTAGTATGGTCCAACGATCAAACCAACCGTTTCCTTTTCAGATGATATAAGGCTGTGATCGCATGGGCGACGACGCCGGCGTTCCGGGCCGCCGGTGGACGGGCGCCCGTTTGGCATGCGCCTTATCTACCACGGTGAGATTTGAATAGAGCGACAGTGAGTGGGGTACATAATAGCTATTCAATGCAATGTTTATGTTGCAAGTAGGTTGTATTATCTAAGGTCGTTTGTAGACGGGGGAATGAATGTTTGGTTCCTTAGATGTTAGAATGTTTTTGTGTTGGTGTTGTGTTCTATATTTTAATAGGTATTGTAGTAAGATAGGACACAAGGGTATCTCAATTTACTCAAATGATACCAAGGGATGATGCTAGTTCTTAATAAACTACCGTGATTGGAATAATATGGGTTTTCTTTATTCTTGTTTAGATGTCCCTTGAACTTAAGATTTTTAGGAAGTCATTACTTTACTTGTAGTTTTATTCCAGATACAAGATTGAGGATCGGCTGCCGGGACCCAACTCAACCAGGACAATAATAACGTAGTATAAAGTACAAGACTTAAATATGAATTCCACGGAGACCAGCCTCGATGTGAACAGGTCGACGCCAATCTATACGATCGGTACCAGCTTTATAACACAATGGTAACTATTAAAGTTTAGTGATTAATAGCACTTTTGACAATATACTTCACAAACATCTTATCATTTTGATTATTAGCATAGCTCATTTGCATCCAGAGTACTCTGCACGCACAATGGCGAAAAAAAGGAGGCTAAGTGTGGACAAAAGAGTCCCTTTCCATTCCATTCCATTTGCATCCAGATTTTGTATTTTGATGATTAGGCAACTGAAGCGTCGTAGGTCGATGAATGACCTCTACCCCTATGAGCGTGGGCCTGGGGGTAACGGGTGGAGCTGCCGGTCACTCTAGCAGAAGCTGGCCGCCTCGGCGGTGCGCGTTGCGCATCTCTCCGTTTCCGGGGAGGAGTTGGGGACTCTGTGGTCCCCACTACCGAGGAGGACCAGATCGAGAGCGATGGCTTTGGGTCAGCCAGGACGCGAGGGATATGCCTGCCAACCTCACCTTCGGCAAAACAATGACCCACAGGCACCGTGCGTTTTAGTCGATTTGAGTCCGACATATAACCTCTCCCACCGGCTCCGTATCTGTGGCGATTTTTCACAAGTAAAAAAAAATAAAAAAAGAGAGGCTGATGACGCTGATGATACTGCTAATAATGTTTAAAACGACCGTAAATCTGGGACCTTATCTTTTATATACGCCCTATTTTCCCATCTTTGAATCTTGAATTGCCAAATTGATAACAAAAAACGTACGCTCTATTTTCATTCAATTATTTTGATAGGCACACAAAAATATTATAACAATTTTGACAGCATAGTTATTATTAATTCATGTTTCATATTTCTATCGGCTGCAGTTAGCACATAATCTATTTCACGCCTCTCCAAAAATGCAAATTCTAGTGATGTGAATTGGGTCATCTCATTTATGCTGTTGCACGTAAGTGTGATGTGCTTCGGCGTGTCCCCTGACAGGGTAGTTTCAACACGTCTTAAGATTGACACAGCGTTTAATCCGCTCTAGGAATATACCGTAATATAATATCTGACTATACATACATTTCATAATGTGATTGTTCTATGGCACCTATATAACCTTGAAGGAATAAAGAAGCTTATGAAATCCACGTTTTACCAATTTTATTATATAGCTCCACGTGAAGTTACGGTAACGTTTCTAAATTACAATCTATTAATAACATTTAGTTTAAACAATTATTAAAAATGTTTTAAACTAAATGGTTTTAACTTTATTATTTGAAATTGTGATGTCATCCAAACTAAATTTGTACTCAGTATTAGATCATTCAGTTATCAGGAAGGACATAATATTTCAATGGCTAAATTTGACCCAGTTAGCAGACCAAACTAAATAAAACTGTTTTAAAACTTTACAGGTAACATTTTATCCATCCTACAAATTTAACTAGAAGGTGAAATGTGAATGCTAGCACCTCTGCCTACCCTTCGGGGATATAGGTGTGAGTTTATGTTATGTAGTTTAGGTTATATGCAGATAAGTAAACTGGAATTGGACCAGCCTTCAATATGCTCAATAACGTTTCAACAAAGGTCAAGTTTTCTGATTCGACGCAGATAATGATTTTGAGTGTAGATATTCATTCCGTTCGTAAATTTTCCTTATAAGATCTCCGACATGAGAATTATTGTCAAGGGTTGTCAAAGGCTTTTGTGACGAGATAAAGATTATCAATCTCATTCGAATCACGTTTCGAGGTCCGTTCTATTAAAGGGTTTAGTTCAAGCCGGGAGGGTTTATGAAAACGCACATAAAAGATTTCACGAAAACACAAAAACTCCGAGTAGTTTTGATGGAACATGCCCGGCATAGTGTTGCAGATTTTGCTACATTTTTTGTGGGGATTTACAAGGACTTAATGTATTACGTCAGAATTTTCCTTTTTGTGTGGTCTTTCACAGTTTTGTGACTTTTTTGCGAAATAAAGCAACGATATTATATTTCCAAATGTGTGTACAGAAAATACAACCTACAATATTTTGTTTCATAATACAGACGCTGATACTGATTATTTGCTATCTGACCACTATTCTGCAATAGGAGAAAGTCAACCTGATATTTTTAAAAGTAGCTATGTGGGATACCTGACTTTTTTTCCAGAAGTAATTAATGATATTTTCTGCCTCTGGGTAATGTGCTGATTTTCGCTTGATTTTAATGTCCTTTGTTACTATTGTGAACATAACAACGCATAAAAAAGATATTTTATACAAATTCCAATAAAAATTCTTACGGTCCCGCCATTTCTCTCATTCTTGCTAAATGCGTTGAATTTAAAATTTTACGGTCTACAATGCTAGTGAGCACTGCACTAAATTCAACTTTACATGAATAATATAAAGGAAAACAGGCACTCTGGGCTCCAACAAACGAATATGTAACTACACGGAGGTAGGTCACAGATGCAAAATTTTATTTTGCGGGTGTCGTATGCAGTTGCATTAGAGGAGAAAAAGGTATGAATGGAAATGACGGTAGTCAAATGGTTTAGGCGTCAAACTGTCACAGGTTGCAGATCTGAACCTCAGACACTATCGATATGAACCCATTCCAAATAAAATCAATTTAACTGAAGTAATGTCAGTTCTAATTTCGATTAACTCTAATTCTTAAATAAAATGAACTTATACATTATGTATTATTTACCTTTAAATAAACTCAAAAAGACAAAGATATTTTACAATTACATCAGATTTCAAAATAATTTGTGATTTAATTGTCCATCTTTTCTCAGCAGTAAAATTTTATCAGTAAGAAAAACATTCTCCTAATTTTCACTTCCAAAAATTTTACAGCCTCGCTCAACATAATTTATACGAAACAAAATTTTATCTTGGATTGATGTTTTTACGGAAGCGACAAAGTGAAATATCGGCCCTTAATTGATACAAAGTTTAATTTCATTCAATCAAGCTTGTTTGTATAGGAAAGTCATATTTATTCATTTTATTATTTTTATGTTATTTGAAGCAATATTACTCATAATAATTTCGAACAATAGATTTTTATTTTTATGTACGTTCTATGCTAAACTATACTAAGTACACCATTAGGCTTCTTTCGTTCGTTTCAACTAGTAGCTTACAGTGGTACCACCGATTTAAACAATCTCAATGTGAGAAAGGAGTAGATCAGTCTAGCAGACTGGTATGCTGCAAATTGACAAACTTCTCCAAAATTTGAGAACTAAAACATTCAGGGCGCGCCGTAGTAGCGGCGGTAAAACCCATCATGGGGGAGTGGCTAGAGAGGCCACACGGCAGCCTCTCGTACCGTCTGACGGAGATGACCACCGAACACGGGTGCTTCGCGAAGTATCTGCGTCGGATGGAGAAAGAGCCAACGTTCGAGTGCCATCACTGCGACGCGAGCGAGGAGTCAGGGCCGTACATACTCACCTAGTGTCCGGCGTGGGAGATGCAGAGGCTGGAGCTGGAGCCCTGGGAGTTAGAGTTCTCACGCTCTCCTCGCTCGTGGCGATGGTCTGCGGCCGGCGCCTCCTTCTGTGAGCAAGTAATGCTCGTAAAGTAGGAGGCGGGGCGGGAGCGGCAGCGAGAGCGACGAAGGATCGCAAGCCAAGCTGCCCGCGTACGAAGGCAACTCGAGTGTCGGAGGTCAATGAACGAGCTCCGCCCCTCATGATCGCAGGCCTGGGGGTGACAGGTGGAGCCGCCTGTCACCCTGGCAGAAGCAAGCCGCGCGGTGGCGCCTCGCGCGCCTCCCCGTTTCCGGGGACGAGTTGGGGACTCTGTAGTCCCCACAACCGAGGAGAGAGCCAGATCGTGAGAGATGGTCCTGGGTCGGCCGGGGTGCGAGGGATATGCCTGTCAACCTCACCTTCGACAACCAAAACGACCCACAGGCGGCGTGCGTTTTAGTCGGTTTGAGTCCGACATAACCTCTTCCACCGGCTCCGGTGGGGAGGAATCCGTGGGGATTCTGCGCACGTAAAAAAAAAAAGTAGCTTATAGTGGTACCACCGATTTAAACAATCAGGAGTTCAGTCAGTCTAGCAGGCTAGTATGGTGAAAATTGACAACTCCAAAATTCGAGAACTAAAACAAATCTAACTAAGGTAACACAGACAATACATTCTCTTTATAATAAAATGCACTTTCTTCATACAAATTTGGTAAACAAGTAGCGCTGATAAAAAGTGACTACTATATTTATAAATGGTTACAATAACAGAGAATTCTACCCTTTTCCCTAAGGAGCATTGCTCTGCGTTACAATTCCAATGTCTCGATTTAATTTTCCGATTTCTCTTTTTCTACAATCTCAACAATCACGATATAATATATTTAGAATATAATGATGTATGGATGGGATTGATTTTTTTTACCGTGATGTTTATTATTGACATCAATATGTGTCAATACCTATTCTATTCTACAGGCGCCTTTTGTCTAGAGAAGCAATTATTTATTTGTTTCTTCGTCTCCAGGAAAATTCAGAAAATGAGACAGCGCACGTGCCTTACGACTACGGGTGGATACTCAGAGTGCCAGGGCGAGTACTTGAACAATAACGGTACAAATATCAGTGATTTGTACCTCTTCAACAATACCTTCCAGAACATTCTTGCTGCTAATGGAGAATTGGTGAGTTTAAAATGTTCTATTGATATCCATATTGAGAACACACTTGTGTTTTTTTTACAGTGATTATTATTGGATCTGACTGGTTTCATCTTACGGCTTTCTCAAAGGTTTACAGTGACAGTTAATAACATGGCAACTCAGTATATGATACATTATAATCTACACCATTCGATAACTTCTAAATTGGTCATCTGTAAATTGCAGATATTTATATGACTTGCGTTGGTTATGTTTACTATACTGAACAAAAACACTTCTCTGTATAAATGCGATGGACTATATGCCGCTTTTTTGTTCAAAAGTGTTGGTCACACTTTATTTTTTTCCGTTTGTTTGATCGTAATCGTGGCTGAGTAGAACCTCAAATACGAGTAAAAGTCGGATTAACCGAAGTCCGAGGCGAACCGTAGGCAAGTATGTTATATAGATACAATATATCATGTGCACACAAGTCCATATACAGTATGTAGACAGCCTTTAAAAGGACGCGGTCGAGGCGGATTAGGTATATCCGCCATTGTTGTGTATCAATAAAGAGATAAGTACACAATTTGTTTATGCTTACGGCAATCTCCGATGAATAGTGCCTTTTAATAAAAAGTTTGATGTTGATGGAAAGAAATGGAAGGTGAGAAGAGAGGCCTATACTCGGAAAGAGGTCCTTAATAAACAACTAGAAACATATTAATAATAAATTAAAATAGTGATAAACTCATAAATTAACAATGTGTTATTGAATTAATATAGAAAGAAAGCAACGGATCTTCGTTATAATAGAATTCGCGTACGCGCTTTTAATAAGGTTTGCGATAAACATTGTTCGTGAAGTGAGCACGAAATAATCGCGTCATTAAAATCGTTCACTAAACGCGTTTGCTTTTAAAATAAGTAAATATACTACTTTTCATACTATTGTTAATCTATACTATTTTAGATATTTAAAGAAATACTTGGGTTATGTTTATGATTCTGAATTCCATGTTCTTGTCTGTCCAAATATTTAAACTATCATAGTCACTCAGATTCGTTCTATAATGCGTTCAGGCCTGTACCCGGTACGAAGGTACCCATAACACTGGCCGCTTTACCTCTTTTGATGGCTATTATGACCAGCCTTTGTACCAGGTATGACTATGTATTACAGGATATATAGGACGAATATTTATATGCCAATCAATTAATCAATCTAATTATCATTGCAGTCCACTGCTGGGCACAGGCCTCTCCCAATGTGCGCTATTGCCCTCAAACCTCTGCCTTTCGAGCCAGTTCGTCCCTGCCATCTGTTTCAAGTCGTCAGTCCATCTGACTAGCAAGCCCAGTATACCGTTTGCTTCACCAAAAAAAAAATTACGTCCATTTGTTCAAAATATGTTACTGTTTTGAAAATAATATCGATGCGCTCTAAAAGTAAAATGAAAAGCCTTTACAAAAAAATATAAATAAATCTTTGCCATATTTCAGGTAATTTCAGAATACTCCTTTTATAAATAATCATGTCTTTACTTACAGAATACAGCTTTCAATGTCCTTTGACAGTTTTTCTATATCAAAGTTGTGTCCATTCAAAGAATTTTGTAAGACTTTTTTGAGTAACCCATTTTATGAATAGAAAAGTATAAATTAAATTACCATGTCCAGAGTCTTTCAGTAAGTAAATGGGTTTTGTCAATAAAGGGTATTTCTATACTAGCAGGCTGCTTGTTAGAGGGATTCGCCTACTCAAAATTTCCTTTGGTTTTGTCTTTTATGTCCTACATGGAAACGACAGTGACCTGAGCTCCAAACCCGTAGAGCAAATCTACCAAAGAACTTCGTCCATTCATTAACAGTTTGCATATCGCAAAAGAAAATCAACCTGTAAGACATCGTATAGCATTTACTATTATGAAAAATATTCTGTTGTACATTGCCCATTGTACATTGAACTGTATAGATGCTACCTACTTGTCCTACTGTAAATCTGTTGGTGTATAATAAAGAATTATCTATCTATCTATCTCGTTTATTTGTAAATATCCCGTTTATTCTGATACTGATGTCAGTGACCATGATAGTTTAAATACCTATATCTATCTATCTGTTCAATAAAGGTAATTTTTGATTCATCTAGTTTTTCTCTATCTTTTTTCCTTTCAAATCAACGTTCAGCCTATCGTATACGTTACTTATTAACACCATTGATAAAGTGATCTACTGCTAATCCAGCCTTGCGTGTCTATTGTGGGTTAGTCGACGTTATAAATATTCAAGAATATCACGATACAAAAATAACAAGCTGGTTTTCTCCCAATGTTTCTTCGCCGATAAGCTAGTATTAATTATTTTTTTATACGCACATGAATTACGAGATATCGAAGGGGCATGGCAGGTGGTGTAAGATACAGGAGATACTAAACTAGGTTAGACCAAATGATCATCATTACTTTTTCTTTTATATGCCCAAAATCCCCACGTATATCCCTCCCGCTGGAGCCGGTGGGAGAGGTTATGTCGGACTCGAACCGACTAAAAGGTACGCCGTCTGTGGGTCGTTGTTGATTACCAGAGGTGAGGTTGCCAGGCATACTTCTCGCACCTCGTCACTATCATTACTATGAGCGACGATGTACAATCTTAGTTTTATTCACTCATCACGATTTAATTTGTGAGGAATTGGGATGAAATTTTAAAGCATTTACTGGTACTTATTGATTAAAATAGGAAACATTGAATCGGTTCAGGCACCAGGTATATATATAAGAATGTTTGGATGACGAAAAATTTCCCCTATAAGGGAAATATCGTGGGTTCGAATTCTGCCTGGACCGATACAATTTTTCCTACCTTAATCAAAGTGAAGAATATTCATGCACGCACGGAGTGACTATCGATGACCTCTCAATCCTAAGAGGAAATCTTGCGTCAGAGCCTCCTCCGACAATCATCAGGCTTGTAGGTGAGGTAATTTTAATGAATGTAAATTTATTTCTAAATTAATTCAAACTTCCAAAGTGTTGCCAGTAATGACGTAGATTTTGTAATCTTAATTATATTTTTATACTCTAACGCCTTTGAGATAAAAAAAGGATGAACTGGCCCAATATTGGGGACTATTCATTAACTTTAATTACGCTAATATTGGATGGCAAAGCTTTGCCGATAAGATCCAAAGTGTTAATGAATAGCCAACTTTCTTATTGTGTTGTATTGAACTGAGGGATTGACAATAGATACCCAGATGGGCAGTGGTGGATAAAAACTTTTGTTTAATTTTATTTTCACAATATAGATAGAAAAAAAGAAAGAAGAATTATAGAAAAAAAGAAAGCGTGTCTTTTATACTACAACTAGTTAATGCTCGCCGTTGGAATTAAAGTTTCGCTCCCTTGAGAACTTATTCCAGGAATTAAAAGTAGCCTATGCATTATTCCCACCATAATCAGAATCCCAGTACGTGCAGAATATAAACTACCTCTCAGTGTATGCTATCTGCTGTCTGCGGCTATGATTGTGCAAGCAGATAGCACTGGTTTACAAAAACCACCATCTCTTGCGCGTCTTTTAGTATACAATATGTGTGTTTCTTATACGAAATGATTTTATCAGGGACTCCTTATAGACCTGATAGCTATGGGTGCTCCTGATCTCTTCTTTTTTAAATCATCATCATCATCATCATGTCAGCCACACATAGTCCACTGCTGAACATAGGCCTCTCCCACAGACGTCCAGAATGGCCGATGTAAAGCAGCCCGCATCCAGTGCTTCCCGGCGACCTTCATGAGGTCGTCCTTCCACCTGGCCGTTGGGCGTCCTACGCTACGTTTGCCCGTACGCGGTCGCCATTCCATAACTTTCTTGCTCCATCGACCATCTGTTCTGCGCGCTATGTGTCCCGCCCATTGCCACTTCAACGAGCTAATCCGCTGGGCTACATCGGTTACTTTTGTTCTCCTACGGATATCATCGTTTCTGACGCGATCACGTAAGGAAATACCGAGCATAGCCCTCTCCATAGCTTTGAGCTTTTTCAGGAGACCTATAGTGAGGGACCACGTTTCAGATCCGTAAGTCATCACTGGTAACACACATTGGTTACAGACTTTCGTCTTCAGGCACTGAGGGATGTCGGACGAGAGACATCTCATCATCAATCAGCCGAGTCGGATTTGTCGATGTACCTCGTCCTCGAAGCTGGAATTTCCTACGTGGATCAGTTGACCCAAGTAGACGTACTCGTCAACATCCCCTAAGATTGAGTCCCCAACATGCACCGGTATAGGCGCAACATGGACATTTGAGATAACCTTTGTCTTGTCCATATTCATCTTAAGGCCCACCTGTTGGGATACTCTATTGAGGTCTTCGAGCATAGTGTTTAAATCTTCCAGCGACTCTGCCATAATGACAATATCATCGGCAAACCGAAGGTGAGTGATGTACTGGCCGTATATGTTGGTGCCACGCCCTTTCCAGTTCAGTAGCTTGAAGACGTCTTCCAAGACGGTGGTAAACAGTTTCGAAGAGATAACATCTCCCTGTCTAACGCCCCTTTTAAGTGGGTTTGGCTTTGTGCTCTGTTCCTGTACTCGGACCGACATAGTGGCATTCTGGTATAAACACTTCAACACTTCGATATACTGGTGATCTATCCGGCATCGCCGGAGAGACAGTAGCACGGCCCATATTTCGATCGAATCGAAGGCTTTATCATAGTCCACGAATCCTAAGCAGAGGGGCCGGTTATACTCTTTAGTCTTCTGTATAACCTGCCGCAGCGTGTGGATGTGGTCTATGGTACTGTGGCCTTTTCGGAATCCGGCTTGTTCGGGTGGTTGGAAGTCATCAAGCCTGTTGGCGAGACGGTTCGTAATAACCCTCGAAAACAGCTTGTAAATGTGGCTCAGGAGCGTGATGGACCTATAATTCTTCAACAACGTATTATCGCCTTTCTTGAAGAAGAGGACCACCACGCCCTCGTTCCACGCTTCCGGCGTTGTGCCGTCGTGAAGGATGGAATTAAAGAGCCCCTGAAGTACCCTTAGTACCGGCGTTCCGCCTGCTTTCAGAAGCTCTGCTGTAACTCCGTCCTCACCCGCCACTTTGTTATTCTTCAGCTGTTTGAGGGCCATCCTAATCTCGTATAGGCTGATGTCCGGGATGTCTTCGGTATGATGTATTGTCGGGTAAGCTTGGCTCTTGGATCTCTAACCATGTCAGCGGACTGTTTAGCAGATGTATATAGCTGCCCATAAAACCTTTCGACCTCCCTAAGTACCTCTACCGTTGTCTTTGCTATGCTGCCATCCTCCGTCTTCAGCTTCGTCAACCGGCTTTGTCCAACGGACGTATTCCTCGCACACACTTTGGAGCCTTGGTTTCGCTCTATCGTCTCGTTAATATTTTTAGTGTTATAGGACCGAATGTCGTGTCGCAAGGATTTCTGTATGCGTCTGTTGAGCTGCCTATATGCCTCAGCATCGACAGAGGTCTGTAGCGGCATAGATCGACGTTTGGTCATGAGATCAAGGGTCTGGGTCGAGATCTTCTGAGGTTTTTGTTTATGGCGAGACCCAAAGAATTTAGATCCCACCGTTTGGACAGCTTTTACCAGCGCGTTGTTTACCTCGTGCACTGAAACGCGATCCTGCAGACAGTCGAAACGATTGGATAGTTCAAGTTGAAAGCTCTCGAAGTCCTGGACATCGGCGTGTGACGGTCTAAGTGTTGACTTCATCAGACGTGACCTTTCTAGTGATCGCTACCAGTTTTTACACGCCTGATCACAGAGATATCATTGAATATTTGCCATTTTATCGTCAAGATGTAGTCAATCTCATATGCCATGTAAGCGGGGCTCAGCCAGGTCCACTTTTTCTGGAGTGGCTTTTTGAAGAAAGAGTTCATCGCGAAGAGACCCTCCTTCTCCACAAAGTTCACCAGCATGTGGCCCCGGTCATTTTGCTGCCAATATCCAAAAGGCCCCACTCTCAACTTCCCATCGCCTCGTCTGCCCAGCCTCGCGTTGAAGTCCATAACAACAGTGCAATAGGTTTTGGAAGCATGTATGGCCCTACTTATGTCCTCATACACTTCCTCGACCTCTTCATCGGAGTATGACTTGGTGGGCATGTATACCTGGATGACCTTCAACAAGTATCTTTTGGATACTCTGAGTATCAGGCATACCACCCGACTCGAGATACTTTCGATGGATATGATGTTGTTAATAGGGGACCTGTGGACGAGGAACCCGACACCATGCAGTGACTTTCTGTCACCCTCCCGGTGGTAGAGAAGGTGGCCGGATTTTAGGGTTGTCGTGCCTTCCCCCGCTCTTCGTACTTCGGACAACCCTACAATGTCCCAGTGCTACCTACTCATTTCTTCTTCCACCTCGAGCAGCTTCTCGTCAGTCCTCATCGTGCTAACGTTGTGCGTTACCAGGGCCATTTTCCGTTTGGGGTGGTAGCCGAATCTCTATGCCGGGGATTCTTCGCACCCCCTGCCCCGCCGTTACCATGACCGCTACCGGAGCCAGAAATAGCGGGGCTGCCGGGGACTAGGGGCCTGGTCTTTTTCTCTGTGTCCATTTTTAGGTTTTGCCATAGTCGCCACGCTTGACAAACGGGTTGGCGAGCGCGGTATTAAGTTAGGATATATCACAAAGGACGCCGCTGCCCATCCTTTGGTGTTCTCTTAGTCGCCTCTTACGACATCCACGAGAAGAAATGGAGTGGTCCTATTCTGTGCCGGAAGCCACACAGACAAGATCTCTTCTTTTTTTAAATAACGACAATATTTGAATTGAAAATGTAGAAAATACTTTAATTACATTCGAACTACATTAAAAATGTATATCATTTTCACATTAGTTTTTTTTTTTCATATTAGTATTAGCAAAGTTTTACACTGAAACGTTACTCAATTTTATAAATATCTACCTTTTTATTTCAATAGCTTATTAATAGGTGCTTATTAACAAATTCCTCGTAACATTTTTCTGAAAATATGTTTTGAAAAGAACAATGGCAGTCAGAAATTGAACCTTTGAAGCAAGAGGCACTCAATTTTCCAAGTTATTTACTTGCGTTTGCAACATTCTCGGAAATAGCTTCCTATTCTATTCGAGGAGTACAAAGTAAAGAGTATTACCAGACGCTTTCGCTATCGATACCGTTCTATAATGGTACAATATTATTCTAACTCTCAATTGTTATTACAGTTATTTAAACTTGATTTTTTAAATATTCTCAGCGTAGGTAGAGAATAATCAAATTCTTGTGTTGTAGAATGATGATAATTATGGTGATTTTTTTGCATTTGCACTTTTTTTGTTGTAAGAAATATCAAAACTCTTTTCTGTTTGTTGTAAAAAAAGTCAAATATCATGATCTCACCGTCAAACTGATAGCATCTAAAGTTTGTACGTAGAAGCCCGACCCCGTCTTTCCATGGATTGACATTTATACCAGACCTTCAGTAGTCTCGAATAAGTATAACATACCTACTGGTGCTTGACATTGATATTAAGTAAGTGGGTGGTACTTTCACAGTCATTATATATACTTAGAGTAGATGAGTATCTTGATGCTGTAATTGCGTGGTCAACCTAAGTCTCTTGCTTGTTCGTACAACATATAAATTATTGTAAACGAAACCATATTTAAAATGAAAGATAACATAGTTCTCTGAGTTTCTAGCTGGTATCTTCTCAGCAGAACTAACCTACTGAACCAGCGAAGGAATCATTTTCCAATGGTTTATTTATATTACTGTGCTGTGGAATGACCTCCCTGCTGCGGTTTTCCCAAGCGCCTACAATATGGGTTCTTCAAGAGGGGCATCAGAAGGTTTCTTCATGGTCGGCAGCGCGAGTGTGACACCCCTGGTGTTGCATACGTCCATAGGCCACGGTAACCGCTTCCCATCAGGTGGGCCGTGTGCTTGTCTGCCAACTTAGTGGTATAAAAAAAAAACTTATTATTTAATAATATTTCTATTTATTCTATCTAGGCGGTAGCGGTAGCACACACCAATGACTTTTCGATGCTTTTCGAAGTTACATGTGTATTTATCGCAGGTTTATAAGTGCCCGGTTAATGGCAATAGACTCGCCACCTATTACATTAGGACCTAAACATAAACTGGCAAAATGTGGCTGCTAGCACCTCTGCCTACCCCCTTCAGGGATGACGTTCATATGTGCTCTATTATGTGACTAAACTGAATAAATGAAATTGATTCTTTGATTCTTCGATGATTAAATCCATCTACAACATTTGTTAAGATTTCCTTAAAAGCAAAGTAAAATTTCCTGAGCAAGTCATGTCTTGGCGATAGTTTATTTAGCACCGACGTCTAAGTTTCCGCTAACTAAAGGTAAGTTGCAGTTTCAGCGTCCTGACTTTTTGCAAGTGCGATAATGTAAATTTATTTATTATTACGTATATTCGTATCTTCATACTTTAGTATGGGTATGATAAATGCTATCTTACTTCTACATGACTCTATACATACGTACATACAGTCATCATTTTTCCAGGGTAGGCAGAGAATACAGTTTTCCACTTGCCACGACTCTGGTTTACATCTTTTGTTTCTTTTACTTTCATAATTGTTTTCAAACATGCTCACCGGTTTCGGGTGCGCCTGACATGTCCTTTCTTTAAAATGTCGTCCATTTGATTGACATGCGTATGTCTACGTCGACCCCTACCGGGTTGTCCATTCACCCTCGCTTCATAAATTTCTTTAGTCAGTCTTCTTCCATCCACCCTCTCCATGTATCCTAACCATCTAAGTATCCGGTGCTATACCTGGTTATGTATAGTGTTTCTCTACTAAATGTCACTCTTAATAATGCACCTACTAATTTATCACTGCTCCACCTTTGGTTGACTGGTAGTGAATATCATCAGAATGCCATAAGTCCACCTATGTATTTGTGCAAAAATTTCAATGAATAAATAAATCAGTTGCAAGTTTTTCTTTATATAGAAATAATAATAATAATAATAATAATAAATATTCCACGACATTCTACATAACGCTATCTAGACCCATGGTAACCATAGCTTAACTTGCTTGTGTTATGGAATCTAGAATGCGGATAAACATACTTAGATACTTTTTTTTTTTGTAAATACATGCATATTATACATAGAAACACCCAGACCAATGCAAATATACATATTCATGCATACAAATATTTGCACTGAGCGGGAATCGAACCCGCGCCCCCTGCATAGCAGCGGAATGCTCTACCGCTACGCCACGGAGGTCGTCAAATAGAAATATATTTTTGGTAAATTTGGTTGTCTAGAAGAGATCGCAGTCCGCGATAAGACCGCCCATTTGTACCTACTACTATGACTATATGAAACATTTCACATTTTCGGTTCGCCAACGACATCGTCATAGTAGCGGAATCGTTGGAACAACTGGGCGAAATGCTGCATAGCCTAGATGGAGCTTCTCGACGCGTCGGTCTCGGTATAAACTTGGATAAAACCAAAATTATGTTCAACGAACATGTTGCACCGAGACTGATTGCCATCGAAGGGGCGACGCTCGAAGTTGTTCAAAAATATATCTACCTGTGGCAGATTATCCAGTTCGATAAAAACAACTTCGAGAAAGAACTAGCCAGAAGGATCCAACTGGGTTAGGCAGCATTTCGCAAACTACGTCGAGTCTTCTCTTCACCCCTACCGCAATGCCTCAAAACAAAGATTTTTGAACAGTGCGTACTACCTGTTATGACTTACGGTGCCGAAACGTGGAAACTTACAGTGGGCTGGTCTATAGCTTAAAAGTCACGCAGCGGGCTATGGAGCGAGCTATGCTTGGAGTTTCTCTGAAGGACAGAATTCGGAATGAGGTTATCCGACAGAGAACTAAAGTTACCGACATAGGCCACAGAATAAGCAAGTTGAAGTGGCAGTGGGCTGGCCACGTTTGCCGAAGGACCGATGGCCGTTGGAGCAAACGATTCCTAGAATGGAGACCGCGAGAAGGTAAACGAAAGGTAGGACGCCCCTTAGCCAGATGGACGGACGACCTGAAAATTAAATTAAAATTAAATTAAAATTCATTTATTGTCAGACCATCGATCCATAGTGTTAGTAACAATTTAACTTAAGAACTAATGTTAGTAATAAATACAAATGAATAACAACACTCCACTATCTGTGGCACGTGTGGAGTGTCATCCAGTGTTGTAACAAGGGGGAGTCCCATCTATCCTTAAACACACTCAGGAGACCGTTGGAGCTGCGGCGGAGTCGTGCCAAGGCAGAGGCCGAACGCTTTCTAATAATAGCATAGAAATCGTCTGTGCGGGCCTCTGCAAACATTCCTGATGCACTGCATCTCCGAGACAGCCCCAACAGCATCCTGAATGCGTTATTATACTGAATGCGCAGGTCGTTATATGCCCGTAGAGTGTAACACATCCACAAGCTGCACGTGTAGAAGGACGTGCAGAAGGCTTTAAAGAGAGTCACTTTGACTGTGTTCGAACAACGTGCAAACCTCCGGACAACCATGTTACACCTGATAGCCAGCGACCTACGCTCCCTTTCAACGTCTAAATCATCCCTGAGCCCGTCCGTGACCCAGTGGCCCAAGTACTTGAAAGACTTTACCCAGTTCAATCTAACTCTACCAAGCAAGACCTCCGGCACATCTGTATGCTTTAGTGGACCTGACCTAAACATAAGGAGCTCACTTTTCTTTACATTATACTTGAGCCCATGAGAAACAGCATATGCTTCACACAAGGCTATTAGCTTCCTGAGGCCGCCAATCGATGGACTCAGCAGCGCCATGTCGTCAGCATAACTCACATTATTCATGCTAACCCCATCAATGTGACAACCGACACGTGCGCTGCTGAGCTCACCGATCAAACGGTTTATGTATAAGTTGAACAGACGGGGGGAGCTTAGCCCTCCCTGCCTCACTCCACACTCCAACCCATACACATCAGACCGGGCCTCAGCCCATCTTACACTATTTTCCTGGTTATTATACCAGTATCGAAACAAAGACACTACATCATCTGGCACCGTTGTATCTGTCCGAAGTTTACTCCACAGTACCTCGTAGGATACCAGATCGAATGCCTTCGACAGATCCAGAAAACAGGCAAATACAGGTGTTTTTCTACTCGTATAATATTGAACAGTTTGCTTGAGACACAGAATTGCACTCTCCGTGGACAAACCTGGCCTGAAACCAAATTGAGCATCATGGAGTTCAATGTGTTCGGCCAGCTGTTTATCAAGCAGACTGTCCAAGACTTTGGCAACTATTGTGGCCAGTGAAATTGGCCTGTAGTTAGAAATGTCGGAGGCATCCCCTGTCTTGTCCTTGATAATAGGAACTACCACAGTGTACATGAGATCCCGTGGCAGGTAGTGATGGTTAAGACACAGATTAAGCAGCAAAGAAAGAACACTGTATAACTGATGCCCTGCATATTTTAGGTGTTCAACACTCAGGTCATCATGGCCCGGCGATTTGCCTTTTGTCATTTTATTTATTGCTGTGGCAATTTGCTTAGCTGTGAATCTTATAGACTCATCACCCCTCATTCCACTCTGAACATCAACCACCTTCTGCTCAGCCCTCAAAGGTGACTCGACCTTAAAGTGTCGAACAAAAAGATTGGCTATACCTTTTGGGTCATTTTGACCCGCAACACTCACAGGAAGGCTCGGCCTCAGATTTAATTTATTTGTGGCTTTCCAAAATTTTGCAAACTGTTTTTTTGAGTGATGATCTGCCAAAATATCTAATTTAATTTGTTGTTGATTGTTTTGAACAGATTTTAATTTTGATTTAAAAGTTTTTCTGGAACTACACATTGCCTCAAACAATGCACCACCAGCTGGTGCACCCTGCCATAGCCAGTTTTTATAGTGCAATCGAGCCTCCCTATGAGCACTGCTTACAAATTTATTCCAGCCAGTGATATATTTGTGTCTTTTGATATTGTCTGCACCAATATAGGTAGATACAGCACCCTCCTGAAGAACTGATATTATGTCAGAGTACAACTTATCAATTTCAATTAAGTGATTAGCATTATTACACATTTTTTGAGAACATTCTAAACATTCTGGTAATTTAATTGCATTTAATTTATTATTACAAAATTCATTGTAGTTTTTGATTTGCTCAGCATTTCTTTCTCCCCATCTAATCTTATTACTAATGAAATTTTGCACAGGTTGTTTTTTATTTATCTTAGTTAGATTGCACTCAAACAAAACAGGATAATGATCTGAAGGATACATCCCATAAGATACAGTCACATTAGCAATTAAATTTTTGGCTGCACTAGATATTAAGCAATGATCTAGCCAGCGCAATGAACCACTGGCTTGACAAACAAATGTATGTGTGTTCTCTGGAAGCAACTCATAGTCAATACAGGACCAAATCTGTTCATTACATACCGAAAAAGGTGGCTGGGATAGACTGGATGCGGAAGGCGGAGGATCGGAGAAAATGGCGTACATTGGGAGAGGCCTATGTCCAGCAGTGGACTGCGGTGGGCTGATTGATTGATTGATTGATTTCGCCATGGAAGCAATCTATGCAAAAAGAAAAATTGTAAGGTTGTTACTCGATCAATAATGTCACGACGTGGTTCTTCTGTTTTTGCAAACATCCTTACGTAACATTCTATTAGACAGACTACTTGTTTGTCACCACAGTGACAACTTCGTAGTATTTATTATGCAACGGTAACTTGTTTCCGCGCATATACCTGTTTTACTATCTTTTCGTACAAAACAAATGGTAATCCTACAAACACCTCACTTTATTGTCCTACATTACCATACACCACACTAAAACAGCAACGTATAAACACGCTTGTAGGCGGCCATGACAGAGTCGTCGATAATGCCAATCGATTAGCTGTCTGCACCGGTGAACAATATCCCACCTGAGTTACTTTTGAATCTAAGAACTTGGAAGGACGAATCTGGGTGCTTTGATCACTGTTGCGCACACCTTGTTGAGGGAATGGGCCGAAATATTCACAGCTGTAGAGAGTAATAAATAATCTCATTTACGTATTACACTAATTACATTTTGGAGGCAAACCAACCTCACCCGCAATCTCCTACACACCTGCTTATTAACGGTTAAAAACGCCGACTTACCTTTTTTTTATACCACTTAGGTGGCAGACAAGCACACGGCCCACCTGATGGAAAGTGGTTACCGTGGCCTATGGACGTTTGTAACATCAGAGGAGTCACAGTCGCGCTGCCAACCCTGTAAATACAGAGATTCTGTGCCGTCAGTAGAAGACAAAGCAGAACAAGCCTTCAGTCTTCCACTGAAAGCACAAATTTTCCAAACCCTACTCACCGCTGGGAACACAACACGAAGTTATTATAGCCGCGGTATTCTGTAGGGCGGTGGTACTTCCCCAGTCGGACTGCTGGATTGGGCTCCATAACCCATGGAGGTCTTTGGAAAATAACTCTTTGTTATCAATATTAAGATTTCCCACGAGGCATGATTCTGCACACACCGTGGCAAACCGTGCTATCGCGCATTAAGAATATCTTATTTTTAAAGCAATTAGTATGCCAACAATTCAAATAAATTTAGATTGGAATGTAGCTCAGTTGGTTAGAGAATTCCCCCTGTTAGCACGTTTTTCCAATCTAAAACGATTTTATTTATTGTTCTTACAATCAATTTTGTTCTAGCAACCTGTTCTTCCACCGTTTCCTCTGTGGCTGGCCTGCATTTTTGCAACCTGTCTCGTCCTGGTGATTCTACTAACAGTCAGCGGGAACGTGTTGGTGCTCCTGGCATTCTTAGTGGACAGGACTATCAGGCAACCCAGCAATTACTTCATCGCTTCACTTGCTGCTACGGATCTGTTGATTGGTGAGGAGATTAGTATTAATAATTTGTATCAAAAATACATCGACCTACATAGGATAGTTACATGGAATTATGAACTGCGGCATGTTAAGAATTTCTAAACGGTAAAAAAGAAGTTTACGTTAAGACTTCGCTGTCATGTCAAGAGATTTCGCAGAAATATCTAAACCCGATGAATAGGTCGGGCAAGAAGATTAAATGCGAATACCAATCAATCATGCTTACATCCAAAGCTTGGAGACTGGGGCCTGAGGTCAGCCCTTATCATAATTAGATTTTGTTGAAATTTATTTTAAAATATTTCAAACTCTTAATTTCTTAATAAAATTTAGAATATTCTCCGTTGTTTTCTAATAATCACAATTAAACCTTATCACCAAAGATTGTAACTAATACAAGACATTATAATAAACACAAGTACCCTTTAATATTTTGAAATCTGATAATGATGAAATAGTTACTTAGAGAAATGTTTGCTATTGTTTGCAGGTACTCTATCGCTGCCATTCTACACAGACTACGTTTTAAAGGGCTATTGGCATTTAGGACCCTTGCTCTGTGACCTTTGGCTGTCTGTCGATTATACCGTATGTCTCGTCTCGCAATACACTGTTCTCCTTATTACAGTAGATAGATTCTGCAGTGTCAAAATCGCGGCTAGATACAGAGCATGGCGGACAAAAAATAGAGTCATTTGGATGGTAACAGTGACTTGGATTATACCAGCTCTACTTTTCTTCACTACAATATTTGGTTGGGAACATTTCGTGGGATTTAGAGATTTACAAGAGGGTGAATGCGCAGTACAGTTTTTGAAAGATCCAATTTTTAATACAGCTTTAATCATAGGTTACTATTGGACTACTCTATTTGTTTTAATTGTTTTATATGCTGGTATTTTTAAAACTGCATATGACATGCAGAAGAAGAGTGAAGCTAAACAGAGAAAAATGCAATCAATGGTGGCTTTGAGTGCTGGAGTGATGCAAGGAATGGCTGGTCGTGCAGCTGGTATGGCAAATTTATCTAAAGTGACAATATCTAGTGAAGACCAAATCAAAGTTTCGGAAGCGGTTCGCAAAGAATCTGCTACAAAGGGGGCACTTGCTGCACCATTGCTAACTTTAGGAGGCTCAACTGACTCAAATTCTAGTCAAAAGTCTTCAGCTCATAAAAGTAGTGCTACAGTCACTGGTACTTCAACTACTAATGAATCTGATGGAGATAAGAAAGAAGATCAAGTAGAAGCAGAAAGGTCTAGTAGTCCAGCATTTGATTCGGATGAAGAAAGTACAACACAGACAAATATCAAAAAGCGGCCCTCAGTTGCCAATTTAGTAATGCAGACTGGTGCCATGCAATTGTTAAATAACATGCGCTTAAATGGAGGAATGTTAATCAAAACAGACTTGACAAAACAATCACCAACAATGAAACATGACGCTGACAAACCAAAAACATCTTTATCACAAATTTCAGAAAAAAGTCTACTTGATACTGATAATCCTGATACGCAAAGTAACGATAACACCTCTGCACATACACTGCAACAATCTGCCGCTTGTTTCATATCCCCCTTGTCATCAGGTATAGCCACACCGTCCGAACAAAGAGAAGTAACTACAACAATTGCTCAAAGAATTATTCCACCTCCTTCCGAATTTCGTTGCAGCCCAGCTGTATCCGAAAGTCCACCATCACAATCAGAATCATCACGAACTAGAACAGTGAGGCTTGTAAAAGGTGATGGTACCTCTTACGATGTCTTAGTAGGAATGGATGGTGCAGACTTAAGGTACATGGATGAGAGCTCAGTTATTTTAGCTTCCCCGACTTATGAAAGTCCACCTTCTTCAGTCACCTTTGCCACGGCAACTGAGCCATCGTCACCGCCAACATTAAATTCCGGCAATGTAACTAATGTAACTAATACATCACTATTACAAGCAGCTTTGATACGAGCTACCGCTGAAGCTAAAGTGATAGCACCGAAAACAAATTTCTCGCCTCCACCCCCAGTCAAAGTAAACACTGAGGTAAGTTTAGCAACCGGAGAATGCTCTAAACCTGTAATTACACTCGTATCATCGTCTTCGAATAACAATGAGCCACAACCGTCAAAACCGACAGAAATAAAAGTCTCTCCATTAAAACTAAATCCGGCAATAAGTCCCGCGGTTGAGAACAGCGAAATATCAAGTACCGTTGTAACTGGGTCAGTCCGCGGTGATTCCAAGAAAGAGTTTGTAAAAAACATAGGAAAAAAATTAAAAGTTAAACGTTCAAAGCGAGACGGCTTGTTCCAAAGCATCGGTCGGCAGAAATCTAAATCAGAAAATCGTGCTAGAAAGGCGTTCAGAACTATCTCTTTTATATTAGGGGCGTTCGTTGTTTGTTGGACTCCATACCACGTACTTGCTTTGGTGGAAGGTTTTTGTACGGATCCCCCATGTATTAATAAACACTTATACATGTTTTCTTACTTTTTATGTTATGCTAATAGCCCTATCAATCCCTTCTGCTACGCGCTGGCCAATCAGCAATTCAAGAAGACTTTCACGAGACTCCTCCGGGGGGATTTTCACATCACCTAGTCCATGTATGTCGGTCACCGTAACGCGTAAATACAGCGCTCAATTGAGTCTTTACGGTCCATGGCCACATTACGCGCACAATTTTCATTGAAAAATTGTTTATTACGATAAGACAATACCAGTTTATAGTGACTTCGTTGAAAGCTTTCAATGTATAGAAATGAAATCGTGTAGATTACTTGTATTAAATGTATAGCGATTTTAGCTTTTTAAAAGCAAGTCTATGATATTATGTAAGTAGTTTTATAGGTATATTCAATTATTTGAAAGTTCAGAACTGACAATAAAATGTTAGATCATGTATATAAAATAGAAAAAAAGTCTCTTCATAATTCTAAGTAATAATAATATATAAATTAATTGCTTCAATAAATGTCTAAGACATTGTGTTATAATAAATGTTTGTAGATGTATAATGTACGATTAGTTTCATTATTATATTAAATTAAATTAAAGTTATGATAGTATTGTGTGACAATGGGTTAGTTTGTCTTGTAGATGAGAGTTTTATTGTTTTGAGTAATAATTTCATTTGTTAAGAAAATAAATTATTATATTGATTTTAATATTAACTTACTCATGGTCACACACGTCACCATACGCTTCAAAGCTTTCAGCCGCGAGCCCAGCTAAAGTTTTCTAGCGTTGGTAATAGTCAATTAAAATAGTGTTTATATATTGACAGTACGGGCCTAAACCGTTATAGTATTAACTTAGTTTTTGAAGTTATCTATATATGCGATATGAGTGACGACGTCAAGAAGTAAGCCATAGGAGGCAACTGATCAGATTTTGTAAAGTAGGTATAATAATAGTATTTTGTTGTTACGACTATTAAGAATAGTATAATTGATGTTTTTAATTTTATAAGTGTACATATCATTAATATTATAATTATATTCGGCAAAATCTGATACTTTTTGAAATAGATCAAATGAATAGTTACCAAATTATGTATTTTAGGCGCTTAAATAAACTTACTGTAACTTATTACAACATTGTTATGATTAATTAATTATATTATTGCAAAATAAATGAAAGACAAAAGTGAAATAAAATTAGTTAAGAATTTTGAAAAGTAATAATAGACGAGTAAT
Source organism: Eilema griseolum (assembly GCA_963662185.1). Classification (NCBI taxonomy): domain Eukaryota; kingdom Metazoa; phylum Arthropoda; class Insecta; order Lepidoptera; family Erebidae; genus Eilema; species Eilema griseolum. The sequence continues at coordinate 25,136,478 of OY759238.1, forward strand.
AGCCAGTACAGATGTTTAGTTTTCAATGACTATTGATGTGTATATTGATGTGTATAAGTATAATGTACCGACTTACGCGGACAATGTAGTTTTATTAATGTTAATTAATTTTATATTTCCTTATGATTTGACACAAGTCAATAATTAATCATATAATATTTAATTTTGTACATACCTACGTTTGTCAACGGCAGTTAACTCGAAAGGATTAACAGAAGTGTACACCTATACCTCATTACGTTTCGATTGCGGACAATAGGAAGCAAGCAAATCAATGACTTCTGACGTTCAATTTATAATTTAATATTGTCTATATTTAGATATAAATGTTTAACAAAATAAATAAAAATGTTAAAATATTATATAAATGTTTTCCAAGTAATTTGTGATTTATTATTATTGAGAACCGATAATAAACACAATATTACTTCACTATTCATGATAATTTGCCATAGTACTGTTATTTTCTTGTTATACTGTTGTAAATAATTATTAATTGAAAGTATTGCAATAGATAATAAACAGCATAACATTTATGTAATAAATAATTAGTATTCTCGCCTTAGTACAGTGTCAATAACTACTATATAAAAATGTAAATAGGCTTTGTATACTGTCTGTTCGTTTTATGTCGGAAAATGAAAATTTGAAGTGAATAAAAATGAAATTTCAAGCCCTCGTTTCATTTAAAAATAATGCCTACTAACAAAACAGACGTACATTTTTAAACACGTAATTTCGGTCGCTGCAGTCGATTTCATAGAAAAGTTTTGTTTGCAGACAACTCATTTTGCTTCGTCGTATGAATCAAACAGGATTTTTCTATGAAAACAATTGTTGCAGAAATTACGTGCCTCAAAACACAAAAAAATACGTATAACTTTACCCTTGAAGGTTTGAAAGAAAGAAAGAAAATGTATTTACTTCATAAAAATGTTACACTATCTCAGCAATATAACAGTAACCAAAATATGATAACAAATTAAAAAGATAAAACATTCATAAGTTGATAAAAGCTATCAAAGCGATTGCGTGACGATATTACCTTCACATAAAGCATTAATTTTCAATATACTGTTGTACACATCGGAATGTTTTCCAAGAATTGCAACGAACTAATTCTCCATGCTTCATCGCATACACACGTTAGTGAATTCGATAAATTGTCTAAACCCATCGTAGAACATTGATTTCGATTCGTAGAAGCTAGAGAATCCTTGAATAAAATTGTTCTATTATAGACTACAAAGCCTATTACAGAAATAGCTCTGTGAAATGACCCGATGTGACTTTAAAATAGGATATCAAAAAATACTTAGCTATATTATATGTTGTCACTTTTGAGTCATACAGGTATACAGACCTACAGAATACCGCGGCTATAATCATTTCGTGTTGTGTTCCCAGCGGTGAGTAGGGTAGCCAGAGCTTACTGAAGAATGTGTGCTGTCAGTGGGAAGACTAAGACTAAAGGCTTGTCCTGCTTTGTCTTCTACACTGACTTTCCATCAGGTGGGCCGTGTGCTTGTCTGCCACCTAAGTGGTATAAAAAAATACAGGTGAATGCCACATGGGAGAAGTAAATTTGTCAGATGTTTGAGTGAAGACGAAAATATGGGTATTAATACACCTCTATCTACCCTTTCCAGATAAATACAGGCGTGACTATTATTCGCAAATAATTTCATTTAATTACTTTTTACGGCTTCTAGTTTAGAAATAACTAAAAGACCCATCAAAATACAGAAGGTCACTGTGTTCAATAGTCTGTTGCAATCCGAATGGGGAAGTACGTCCTACGGAATACCGCGACCATAATAACTTCGTGTTGTGTTCCCGGTGGTGAATAGGGCAGCCAGAGCTCACTGAAGAATTTTGTGCTGTTTGTAGGTAGACCAAAAACTTGTTCTGCTTTGTCTTTTTTTTTTTTTTTTTTTTTTATATAGGACACGCCAACTTGACCTCACCTCGCCTGATGGTAAGCTAAAGGCAAAGTCTCAGGAAAGAGGGTCACCATTACAGACACTAAGTGCTACAATGGTGGCACTCAGCTTGGCGGCCTCATCAGATGCTTTTTCACGCCCCGCTTAAAGGCCCCGGGACTGTAGGAAGAAGGAAACACGTGTACTGGTAATGAATTCCAGGTCTTGGTGGTGCGGCAAAGAAAAGAGTCTCCGAACCGCTTGGTTCTTGCTCGTATATTCTGCACAGTGTGAGGGTGACATCTAAGGCCTGCACGTGTTGTCCTATGTAGGAAAGGAGATGGTGGGATTAGTTGGAAGAGCTCGTCAGAACACTCACCGTGGTAGAGACGGTAAAATACAGCCAAGGAAGCAATATCTCTACGCATCTGCAAAGGCTCGAGGGTGTTCGTGACCTCAGGGTTCCCAATAATTCGGACCGCGCGTCGCTGCAACCTGTCGAGAGCATCTAGTAGGTATTTCGCGGAGCCATCCCAGAGATGCGAGCAGTATTCCACGCAGGAGCGAATTTGTGTCTTATAGAGAAGACACCGCTGCTCCGGCGTGAAAAAACGTCTCACTTTGTTTAGGAGTCCGAGTTTCCGCGAGGCTGTTTTGATGATGCTCTCGATGTAATTGCTGTTATTCAGTTTGCAGCGAATATCCATGCCTAGGATATAGAGATTGTCCTGCAGTGGAAGTGGCGTGCTCTGAAGAGTGGGAAGGGGAAGGAAAGAAGATACCTTTGCTGTGAACGCACAAGCCTGCGTCTTCTTGGCATTGAACTCGACCATGTTCTCGGAGCCCCATTGAGAAATGTGATTCAAGATCCGGTCCAGTTCAGTGACAAGAAGCTGTCTTTTTTCCACGATATCAGACTGTTTGGCCGCAGGTTGTCCGTGATAACTCCCGTGTAAGGTGCTATCGTCTGCATAGCAATGTATGCTGCCGGTGGACAGCATGTCGTTGATATGCAGAAGAAAGAGAGTGGGAGATAATACAGACCCCTGCGGTACGCCAGCATTTATTTGCAAGAACTCCGAAGCCCGTCCATCACAGAGGACGCGGATACGGCGCTCCCGCAGGAAACTAGCAATCCAGTTGCACAGTCTAGGAGGCAGACCAAAGGCTGGTAGCTTGGAGAGAAGCGATTTGTGCCAGACTCTATCGAAAGCTTTGGCGATATCAAGACTAATTGCCAGTGACTCGCCGTGCTTGTCCATAGCCTCACCCCAAAGATGGGTAAGGTATGCTAGAAGATCACCCGTTGACCGTTTCGGCCTGAAACCATATTGCCGGTCATTAATTAAGGAGTGATCCTCTAGGTGACGCATGAGCTGTTTGTTAATGATGTGCTCGAAGACCTTGCACAGCACTGAGGTGACGGCTATGGGTCGATAGTTGGCTGGCTCTGAGCGATTCCCCTTCTTGGGGATCGGCTGTACATTCGCCTCTTTCCAAGCCGAAGGCACTGTACCCGAGCTGTAGGACAGTCGGTACAGCCGCGTAAGCATCGGAGACAACTCCGCTGCACATTTTTGTAAGACCACCGCTGGAATACCATCCGGGCCACTGGCTTTCCGGACATCGAGTGATTGAAGCACCGCACGAACATCGCATTGCCTGATACGTATTTCAGGCATTACGTGGTCACCATTGGGTAGTGTCGGCGGCTGTATACCGCAATCATCGACTCGGGAATTGGCCGCAAAGAGATTTACTAGCATATTGGCTTTCTCTTGCGGTCCATGGGCCAGGGATCCATCAGGGTAGCGCAGCGGTGGCAGCGAAGGCTGACAGAAGTTGGCCTGCACGGCTTTGGCCAGTCGCCAGTATCCACGGCTGCCCGTGGGATGTGCCACTAGCTCTTGACCAAGCCGCGCAATGCGCAGGGCATCCGCTCTGACGTAAGCCCTCTTGCAGACCTTTGTGGCTCTGTTGTACGCCGCCTTGAAGTGGCTCACATTGGGATCGTGCGTGGCACGCGCCCTTACCCAAGCGCGATACGCGGACTGCTTTTGATCAACAGCCCTCGCACACTCGCGCCCGAACCAAGGGCGCACTCCTCGGGCACCGGTGACATCAGTGTACGGGATATAGTATTCCATACCCAGACCGATCTCACCGGCAACAGCAGTAGCACAATCCGAGGGTTTCTTACCTTCAAAGCAGCGTTCAACCCACGGGATGGACGCAAAATAGTTGCGCAGCCCATCCCAATCTGCTGACGAGTAGTGCCAGAGACGCCGCTTCCCCTGCACGGGTCGTGAAGGCGCTATAATTGGCACCTTGGAGCAGACCAGACAGTGGTCGGAATTGCCTAAAGCGGCTTGTACCGAAACACTGTACAGGTCTGGGTGACTCGTCAGCAGAAGGTCTAGCAGAGAGGGTGCTAGGCCCGACCTTCTTGGTATTCTAGTGACCTCGTGTACCAATTGGGTCAGGCCATGCGCCAGAGCAAATGCATGGGCGGCTCTTCCCGCATGGTCTGTTTTGGAGGAGCCCAACCAGGTTTCGTGGTGGGCGTTAAAGTCCCCCAAAAATACCACTTCGGCGTTCGGAAACCGTTCCTGCGCATCATCTGCTGCCTGACTCAGATATTCAAAGAGTCGAGTTGTCTCAGCATCTCCTGTATGGGAACGGTAGAGGCACACATAGATCTGACTCGTAGAGCCATGGTCTACGTGTACCCATAGGGTTGAAAAGGATGGGTCCTCAAGGCAGCGCAAACGGCGACAACAAACATCCGCCCTAACAAACACGCACACCCCGGCTTTTGCACGGAAATTTTCTTCGATAACATAGCCGGGGTAAAGCAAGTAGGTCGTGTCATCAGGGCGGCCTATCTGTGTCTCCGTGAGAAAGAGCATATCTGGTTTCGCCGTCTCAAGGTGTTGGTGGACGGCGTTGAGGTTCGCATGGAGTCCACAGATGTTAGTGGACTCCACCTCAAATAGCTAGCTTGTGGGAGTTTGCAGAGCCGCTGTGTTGCCCAATACTCTTAAATGCGCTGCCATGATGAAAAGGAGAAAAGGGCGTGAAAAAAAGAGGTGATTGTCGTCGCAGCACCGCGTGACAAAGTGCGGGATATTGGTTTTGTCTATGATTATGAGGCATGGCGTGAGCCGACACGCCGTACGGAAGGGCCCCCGTACCTCCCCGAATATGGTCGCCTGGCCCCCACTTCCGGTCACCAACCGGCACGACGAGCCATACCGGGATTATGCGCGGTCTGGTGAGGCAGCCTTCCAGGGTGGTTAGTCCCAGTTGGGCCTCTGTACTATACCGCGGGCGGCCAGCGGCACCACCGTTTCTACGGGTCTCCCTGACCGGCGCGTCGCCCCGCACCATCCTCACTAGACTACGCCAAGACCCACTGGTCCCACTAGTGCTGCGACCACCATCACCCCTACCCGGCTATGCATTTGCTGATCCCTGAACGCAATCCAACCGAAATTGAATTACTATGAAGGGTTTTTCGCAATATTGCACGGTGGTACCAACCCGGTCGAAATTTGTGACAAATTTGTGCCGTCAAATCTCTACCACCAGTAAAAGTCTTCTACACTGACGGCACAGAAACTTTATTCTTACAGGATCAGCAGCACGATTGCTACTCCTCTGGTGTTGCACACGTCCATAGGCCACGGTAACCACTTTCCATCAGGTGAGCCGTGTGGTTTTCTGCCACCTAAGTGGTATAAAAAATACCCTTATAGTTTAATTACTACCTACATTTGCTAGCGTTGAGTCCGAAAAAGCTAAAATTCTACTATTATTAATGCGAAAATTTACAATTATGTCAAACAAATTACCTTGAAGATTCTGACCACAATACAAAATGTCATTAAGCGACACGGAAGTGCCAGTCTTAGCACTGCCATCCAAAACTACGCGGAGTTCAGTAGCAAGCTTATCCTCCCTAATAACTCCGTGGCGCGGGACAATGTACGAAGGCTGGGTCTCGTCAGTGTCCGCAGGCGCAGGTGAGATGTAACCTTTATCTAAATATTCGTTAACAACCTCATCATAGGCCTGCTCCAACTTTGGAGACGCCTGCATCTTTCGTTCTAAACAAAGAAAGCGTTTTTCAGCGGATACACGGGAGTCACCGAGCGAAAAAATATCTCCCTTGAAAGGGAGCGCGACAACATAACGACCCTGCTCATCACGAGTAGTCGTGCGACAATAAATCTCCTCAGCCATCTTGTCATCAGGGCTTAGGATAGGTGGGACATCGACCTCTTCAATTTCCCAAAACTTGCGGATGGTAGACTCCAGTGGCGGCTCGACGGTGCAACAGAACGAAGCAGTCGAGTGACTAAAACTATCTATAGAAGCGGGTGCGGAACCAATTATAACAAAACCTAGAACTGTTTCCAGTGCGTGCGGAGCGGGGTACGTCGGTCCCCCTTGAACCTTACGTGATAACTGGAGGTGCGGGAGAATCGAAGCGCCGCGTCATACTCAACGCACTTGCATAAGCGATTTAAAGTCGGCATTCAAAGCAAAAAATAACTTTACTTACTTATTGAAGAAATAACTCGTGTCGTTCTCTCCAATTCAATTTCAATCAGAAATTTTAGTTTCAATTTGAATTTGTATGCGAGAACTTCTCCATTCTCACTCAAACAGGAAATCTTCTTAAACAGGAAATCTCTGACATAATTATAAATAATTATATGAATCTTCATTAATGTGAGCAACTTAATTAAATCCTGTTGCAGTCCGTTGGGAACATATTTGACGTTAAGTTCGGAAATGCGCATGAGGCTTAAATAGATCCGTATGAGTTTGTAAATGGGGTTAAGTGCAGTGAATTCGATTAATTTGATAATTCGATCGAGAAAAGGTAATAGATTTTCTGCTGTTTTGTATTTTAAAGGACACTGTTGTGCCCTCAGATTAGATTTTTTAGTCAATCTTTTCAAAGTTCAAAGTGAATTAAATCTTTTGAGGCAGTGGTAGACCCACATTTTAGTAAGAGTTTTGACAAGCGATTTTTATTTATAATCGATCATTAAAACTTTTTGTCCTGTAACTTTTTTGATTCAATTTCCAAGTTTGGTATATTTTGAAAGTAGTCTGAAAGATATTTGATATAATTTTATATTTCGTCAGTATCTTTCTAACCAGATACTGACGAAAAATGTTGAGAATGGACATAAAAATATATTTCAATAAAACCAAATGGTATCAATTTGCAAATGGTAGCAGACATTTAGTAAATCGTTGGGAACCATCAGCGTAATTGAGGAAACATATCTTCATTTCAACTTAATGAGATTGAGTTCCATTTAAAAATAATATTATTTTGCAACCAAAATTTTTAGTTTCTTAATATCATTACGCTATGTGCTTGTATTACATACGGGTTGACTGTCAAGTAACAATTGGGTACTTAACTACAAAGTCCAATCAATTATTTTTATAAAACGTCATAGCGGTATGAATTATTTTATGAATTGTTCAAATTAGGTACAGGTTCGACCCCACATGAAGTACTGTTGTCACCTTTTTGCCGGAGAGTCTGCTTTTCAGCCTGACGCCTTCGACTCGGATAAAAGACGGGCGTTGAGGCTCGTCAATAATACTCGCAGAGCATGTGGAATCACTCAGCTTTAGGAGAGACTTTACCTCGCTGTGTGTGTTCTATCGCCACACACATTCTATAATCGCAGCACTTGTCATAGGCAGGGAATTCATCCTCACACATTACGACCGGAAACAGTGCGCACTGTGCGGTATGAAATGAACTTCATCTCACGCACGCTCAAGCTGTGGAATGAACTCCCTGATGTGGTTTTTCTAAACGACTACCAAATGGGGTTTGTCAAGAAGGACATTAGAAGGTCCCTTCAGAATCAGCAGCACGAGTTCAGCTCCCCTAGTGTTACATACGTTCATAGGCCGTGAGCTTCTCTGCCACCGAAGTGGCACATTAAAAATAATAAAGGTGATGCAGATTATCAGATCATCAAGAACCAGTAACAAAGCACACAGGCAAAAACAACACTTATACAAGATTGTACAAAATTACACAGTAATTTGTCTCACTAGGTGACAGTATCGTGACTGAGACTATTATGGTGGAGACAAAAATAAACGAAGGTCTATCTAAGGTTACATTTGTATTGACTATGAAAGCTGAAGAAGTAGAATTATGATTTGATTTTATGATTGTATTTTGGACTCTTAACTTTTTACTGTCTATAATTTAGACTATTATATATAAACACCTCAACAAAGTCTAGGCAACAAGATGACCCCAATTATTTTTTTTCGTGTAAATCTTGTTTTGCAAATAACTGGCAGCAAATAAATAAAAATAGAATAAAGTAGATTACAGAGTTGTTCGAAATTTAAAAATAAATTTAAATAAGTAATGATTTTCGAATATGGAGGGAAAACTTTTAAAAGTGTTTGATTGTGCAGTTTCTCTGAGGCAAAATAAAAATTATTTTTTTTGATTGTAAATAACGTTTATTATCAATAATACGTCTTTTACGTATGGTTTGTGCATTTTTGTGACTGTAGTCATCATGTCACGTCGTCATTTAAGTCGCGAAGAGATGTTAAGGGCTGTTGGTATGCTGCAAGCTGGACGAACTCAACGCGACGTAGCGGATGCTGTCAACACCCAACCAAGCGTAATTTGCAGATTATGGGCACGCTACAGGTCTACAGGGGATGTTGCCGAACGTCACAGGGGACGAAATAGGGTTACTACCCCGCAACAAGATCGTTTCTTGCAAAATTCCGCAAGGCGGCAACCCACGATTACTGCTCGTCAGTTGGTCGCAGGCCTCCAGTCTCAGCATCAAGTGGTTATAAGCGATCAAACTGTCAGAACAAGACTACACGAAGCCAATCTTTATGCTCGCACACCGCTTAGGGTTCCAGCTCTTCGACGTGGAAATCGAGGTCGTCGCTTATTGTGGGCTAACGCACATTTACAGTGGACCGACCATCAATGGGCACGGGTTCTGTTTTCCGACGAATCTTGCTTCGGTTTTCATCCTGATTCGAGAAGAGTGCGTATATGGCGAGTTCCTGGACGTCGGAGTCGTCTCCAGAATCCGCAAGAAGTTCATCCTTACCAAGGTGGAACAATCATGGTATGGGCTGGAATTCGCCTTGGTGGAAGGACCGACCTCGTTTGGATACGGGGCAATTTGAATGCAAACCAATACATTCAGGAGGTTATACACCCCATGGTAATCCCTCATCGACAGCAGTTCGGTCAAGATTTTATGTTCATGCAAGATAATGCACGGTCACACACCGCGAGGGTAGTGGTCAATACGTTAAGCGAGCACAATATGACGACGTTGGAATGGCCTGCTCAGTCTGCCGACCTCAATCCCATAGAGCATGCCTGGGATTTGCTTGGGAGAAGAGCTTTCAGTGATTCTTTGGAAAATCTGAACACTGAAGAACAACTTTTTTTACACCTTCGCAGTGTATGGAGCCATATTCCACAGACGATGATTGACAATCTCATACTAAGTATGCCACGCCGTTGTCGAGCTGTTGCTAATGCTTTAGAAGGTCCTACAGATGATTAAAAACGTTTAAAGTACGGTTAATTACTGTATTTCTTACTACCTCGTTATTTTTGTGCCTAATCATAGAAGGTTGTAATACTCAATATTGGCACTATTCAATTCTTTCTTAAAAAAAAAAAAAATTGGTATGAAAATGTTTTTATTAAAATTAAAATTAATAACGGTATAAAAATACCCTTCTATTGATATAAAACACTCACTATTACAAGAAAGGGTTTTTAAATAAAAACTAGAAATGTCCTTGTTCCCTAGACTTTGTTGATGTGTGTATTATAGAGGGACATTTATTTTATGACATGTAGTATATATGACATGACTCCGTTGACCCTTCTGATTTGTGCTAGGAGAAACAGCTCTACTAATTATTTTAAGTCCTGTCCTTACCAATATAGTCAATAAATAAAATTAAAAAGGGCAGTCTACATTCTTAAAGTATTCTATCTAAATTCTATCTAAAATTTAAAAAGTTGCTATAATCATTATTAATTGATAAATGCTATTATACACTAGATGAATTTCTAAAATATAATTCAATATAAGTATTTTTTTTACTTTTTCCATTCTTTTTATTAAAATTTAGACCGTATGTTTCAATATTTTTTTTATAAATAGAACACGTCGATTAGACTTCGCCATGCCTGATTGTAAGCTGAAGGCAAAGTCTCAGAAAAGAGGGTCACCATTACCACATACCGTGTGACAATGGTGACACTCAGCTTGACGGTCTCATTAGACAATTTATAAGACATTGTCTCAATTTCGTTTCTTTTTTTTAATACTATTGCATGTTTGTTTTATGAATTTATTCTATTGCATTATAGTGAAATTTATAATATTACGTCATTATGATAATTAACTAAGTAGCAGTTAAATTAATTTCTATGCACGACTGGCAAAACATAGCCTAATAAGATCTCTGTGTACCTATGTTTTACAAATAAAGACATTCTGTTCTAAACAAAAGTGTATATTACTTTATTTGTTGTCCAGCTGTTTATCACGCGTATAATGCGCCCCATTCTACACTATCAATAATGCAATTGGGCCACATAATATTTTTGCAGTGCGGGTGGTTAGTATTTTAAAAGTAGGACAAATTGTTTAGAGCCTCATTTAAAACAGGCCAAGAGAGTCGTCATAACAGTACGACAATAGTATTGACAGTGACGTGCGGGTCGTAACAAAGAGGCGGAAGCGTATGCGTGTATTGCTTATTTGTGAATTTTCCTTAAGCACATGGATTTGTGGTTACAGAAAACGGTTCGAATGCAAGTTTCGTATAAAACCAGATTGAGGGGCAAACTTAACAATTTTAACAGTGTTATTGGAAATCAATACTCCAACATACATACTGTTGGAAAACTGGAGTCGGATGTTGTCAGTAGAGTTTTTTTCACAGCTATAATGCATTGCAGATCTAAGAATTTGAAATAATTTTCAATGTATTATCTACACGCAACCTAAGGAAAATGTTTCAAAATACTCAGTCAACGACGAATTTATTCATCCGACTCGAAGGACCAATGTTTAGAACGAGACAACGGTATAGTGATAATTTACCGTTTAGCACAAACTTTGTGAATTTAAAATAAAAAATAAGTAGATTAAAAGTAATTAGACGTTTATTCGCTCTGTTACTATAGTGAAAAGTGAATCAACTGCGCATGTCATCTTCGCTCTTGCAAATAGGTAACGATAATAATACAATTAATGAACTAATGCGGATTGCTCAGTGAAGATTGGTAGGCGTTAACACTAAAAGGGTTCCCTATTTTCGTAAAAAGCCTCCCTAAAAATACTATACTAAATTTCACAATAAAATCGCTGCCTCTTATAACTTAAAAGCTTTGCTGTCAACTCAAACAGTACAGAGATGGGAGAGGTATTATAAACGACCAGCTCGCTTCAATTTGTTTTGCTATTGTATGGTTTATATTTAGTTCTGTATCGCAGCAATCTGTGACTATATTGCATATTTGCAGTTTGTTTTGCTGTGACTTTAATGTACAAAGTTTAGCACAATGCTATTCGCGCTGAGACCTTGAAATATTGCGACTGGGGAAATACTTTTCTTCTTTACAAGATTGCGACTAAAGTATGCATGAATTAATTTATTGTTACGTTTGTTGTTTGTATAGGAGTGGCTGCAGTTTTTTGTTACTCGTTTTATTAAGTCTGCTGTGCTGCTCCTGGCCGGTGGTAAGTATATATGATGCTGGCATATTGCAGGGTTGAGTAATACTAGCAAGGTCAGTTTTAGGCGGTTTACATAATGCCCCGTGTCCCACGGTGTAGCGTGGGAGTACGTATTATTGTGATGGAAAAACGGCGAAGTTAGTCGAAGCGAAGTTTATTTGTTTTGTAGGAACTTTTTATAAAAACACATTTTTTATAAAATATTCCTACAAGATTGTTTACCTTTAATAATAATAACGTCTTTATTGTAAACCAATTACACATTACACTAGAATATGTGATACAAGTTCCGTGGCACGTACAGATGGCGGCCTTATCGCTCTGCGGCAATTTCTTACAGGTATTCATAGGAAGGAGATAAGAAAATAGGAGAAGAATATTTTAGGGCAGTTAGGTGTACATAGAGAATATATAAAGAAAATAAAACACAAAACTTTAGTTAAATATCTTTTTTTTTTACGTGCGCAAGATTCCCACGAATACCTCTCCACCGGAGCCAGTGAGAGAGGTTATGTCGGACTCAAACCGACTAAAACGCACGCCGCCTGTGGGTCGTTTTGGTTGCCGAAGGTGAGGTTGACAGGCATATCCCTCGCACTCCGGCCGACCCAGGGTAGTTAAGTACCTAACCCAATGGAGTGTAGAAACGGTCTTGAAGACTTCAAGTAGTCACACTAAAATAGTTTATAGTTATACTCAAAAAATAATAACTATAGCATATATCTGATAATTTTATTTATATTCACCCCGCTTTGTACATTTCATAATGAAGTTATTTACATAATTGCAACGTATTTTTAAAATATAATACTGAGGCGGTTGTAATATATTCGAGGTTTTATAAAATTGAACCTCCTTTCACGAATGATTGCGCAAAACATCAGAAAAGTAGAAAAAACAGGAAAAAAACGTAATGAGGCACTATTACGAGGGTAAAGGGCTTCAAGAATGGGTAAAATGTTTTATAAAGTAAAATTATTATAAAACAAAGCATATTACGTAAATGTTACATTTACTATCGTCCTTTTAAAATAATAGGTTATAAAACCACTCAACGATGAACCACCAAGAAAATGATGCTATAAAATATGCCATAATTTTACTACAAAAACCACTTTTGTTTTGTGACCAACGAAGCAAAGAAGCAAAGTGGGCAATTAACGTGAGTTATAAAAAATCTTTAATAAGGGAATTATTAATTCTACACAGAAAATAATGATATGGAAAAAAGTGTTCTTATGAAATAACATAGAAATCAATTCTCCGAATTACAAAATATGATGTCATTACAATAATTGGTCCTTTTTCCTTGAAATCGTGATCGTTTTTGAAGTTTAATTTCATTTTGACAGCGAATCGAATCGAAATCGAATTTTTTTAAATCAGGAGATGCCGAGGCGGGACCTGATGGCGGCCCTGGGAGTGAGAGTTCTCACGCTCACCACCTTGCTCGCGGCGATAGTTAGCTGCACGGATTTGTGGGTGACCGGTGCCTCCTTCTGTGACCAAGTAATGCTCGTGAAGGAGAGAGCGGAGAGGGAGCTGCAGCGGCAGCGGCGGGACAGTCAGACCTCCCATAAGCGCAGGCCTGGGGGTGACGGGTGGAGCCGCCCATCACCTTAGCAGAAGCAGGCCGTGGCGGCGACCCCCGTTTTCGGGGACGAGTTGGAGACTCCGTGGTCCCAAGTCCAAGGAGATCCAGATCGAGCGAGATGACCCTAGGTCAGCCGTGGTGTGAGAGATATACCTGCTAACCTCACCCCTCGCAACCAACAACGACCCACAGACGCCGTGCGTTTTAGTTGGTTCGAGTCCAACATAACGTCTCCCACCGCCTCCAGCGGGAGGGCTATCAATGGGGATTTCTCGCACGTAAAAACTAAGGTTTAAATTCCCTTGCCAAGTTTAACAAACGATCGTTCACCACTGATTGCGTATCACAATGTTCTTTGTGTGATCTGAATATTCTACAACAATGTAAACACAAGAATATGCCTAAAGCCTGAGATTCAACTGCTTTTATTACAAGGTCGGCAGACAAAGGACTTATTTTAGTTTGTATACCTTTTACTCATATTATCAGAACTTAAGATACAACACCATTTCGCCACCTTATTACTGTGATATACAATATTCAGGCATAACTCCTCTCATTGCGGCATTTGGTCGCTACTATTATAAAGACGGCCTTCCACAGTTAGTGATTCTGCAGAAGGAAACGATTATGCATACACCGATGCTTCACATATTTACTAAATGAAAAATAAAATTACAGTTAACTATATATTATATTTGATTACTCTGTATATTCCTGTATTGGACAAATAGTTACTTAAATAATAACAATAATATATGATCAAACGAACTTCTAAGTGAAGTTCGATCAATATTATATGAGTCGCTTCATTCGAAGATATAATTACCCAAAACCCACCCATAGATAATAGTTCTAGTTTAGGATAATTTGGCTTTATTTTATAAGCGCCTTTCAACAGGCGTTTGACAGAGATATCAGAGGTGATTTTTTCGCCTAGAAGGAGGCACAGTGCCGAGCGGTGACTATTAAGAGTTCCATATGAGCACCCTTTGTTAAACTGCTCGGTTAAAAAAGATAATACTAACGTAATATTATCATGAAATACATCCTCGTTATGGGCTGAACAAAATTGCCGCCACTGATTTAGTGTTACACTGTACTGCTTAATGGTGTTGTCGGACAAAGACGCCAGCATTAGATGCAATGATGGACTCGGGACGCCTCGGCACGTGAACGCCGCCCGCAGAGCTTCGCGGCACCCAGGGTAAGGTTGGTGTGCAGGGGGTGATGTTCCCTGAAATTAGATTGTAACAGAGACTTACTGGGATTGAAAAAATGTATCCTAGATGCTAGTATATCTTCTAGCAACGGGAACCATGGTTGAGATGGCCAATAGGGGAAAACTAAGATTCCTGTTGCTTCGTCATCGATGATTTTTCGTAAGCATTTCAAAATTAAACAAAATGGTGGGAAAGCGTAAAAATAATGAGAACTCCAATTAATTGTAAACGCATCTACGGCAAGAGCGTCCGGGTCTTGTTTCCAAGACATGAATACGTCACATTTGGTGTTGCTACGAGAGGCAAAGAGGTCTATTTCTGGGATTACAAAATATTGTACTATTTCCAAATATTCATCGTTTGAGAGATCCCATTCGGTATCTGGGTTTACTTTCCTAGATTCTGTATCAGCGCGATTTTCTTTGGTATTGACATATGAAACGAATAACCAAATATTGCGCCTCTCGCACCACTGCCAGATGTTTCTTGCTAAATTATTTAAATAGGGAAATTGAATTCCTCCCATTCTATTTATATAGCTTAACGCTGTGGTGTTATCAATGCGAAGCAATATTGTACAGTTAGATTCATGGTTTGCGAAACTTTTTAGTCCTAGAAATGCTGCTTGCAATTCTAGGTAATTAATATGGTAATTTTTTTCTTCTGACTTCCATTGACCGTTAATTTTCCTATCACTACAGACGGCGCCCAACCTGTTAGAGAAGCATCTGTAAATATTTCATATGTGTAAACAACCTTCTTTAGGCAACGAGAAGTCACAAAAATGTTTTCACTCCACCAATTAAGATCGTTCAAAATAACGTTAGATAATTTAATTTTAGCGTTATAATTGTTGTTATGTTCTTGTAAGGCGAGGAACTTTTCTCTTTCCACAATTTTTGTATACAAGAATCCATATTTAGATGCAGGGCATGCTGCAATGAGGACACCAATTAATTTTGCGAGTTCCCGAATGGTACATCGTGGTAGCTTTTTAAATTTGCCCACTAACTGTGCAATATTGTTGCGTTTTTCTAAAGGTAGAGACATGGTTAGTTCTTTTGTATTATATATAAAACCTAAAAATTTCTTAGTTTGGTCAGGTTGTAATGAACTTTTGTCGTAATTAATGACAAACCCTAGGCTGTTCAATAAGTATAATGTTAATTTTACGTTATTTATGCAGTCATCAAGATAATTTCCTATACACAATATATCATCTAAGAATGCGACTGATTTGTGACCCTGACTTCTGAGGTAAGTTAGAACTTCCTTCATAATTTTGGTAAATACTAGGTGCTACCGATAAGCCATAGTACATTGCAGTAAATTCATAGGTGATTGGTGCCCGTGAATTTTTAGCATGAAATTCGATCCTTAGATATTTCCGGTCTGTTGGGGCAATTGGTACTGATAGGTAGGCCTCCTTCATATCAATGGTGGCCAAAAACCCACCTAGAGGAATTAATTTGGACGCCGTCCTATAATCTTCCATTTTAAAATGTGTAACTGAAATAAAACTATTTAAAGATTTAAGGTTCAGTATGAATCTTTTTCCACCATTTGATTTAGGAGCTAAAAATATCTTGGATATAAATTGGTCATTACTTGGAGTACAAGGTTTTACCGCTCCTAACTGTACAAGATTTTTGATAGCAGTGGACATTTCGCGAATGTCTTCGTCATTTAATTTCGAGCAGGGCACTATCGCTTGGGATACTTGATCCCGAAAAGGAGTTGTATAACCTTGTCTAATCCATGACAAAACGACACTATTATTAGTTATATTCTGCCAAACATTATAAAAATAAGTTAGCTTGCCAGCATGTACCTGTACTATTGCTGTGTGTTGGCAGGGTTCTTGGACTGGTTGGAGCTCCTCGAGGGCCTTTGAGTAATTGAAGCTGGATACCTTGGGCACCTTCATGTCGTCCCGTCCAGTTTCCCTGGTGTGCGGGGCGGTTGGTGGAAGGCTGGGGTTTTTGAGTGGTTGCTTTTCGTATTTGAAAGCCTTGCCTCTGTATAGCTTTACAAGCTTTTATTTTTTCGCCCAAGGAAATACCAAATAGGGTGTCGTCTCGTTCAATATCCTGAACGGCATGGAGAATGTTTTTCTCTATGCTTGGTATAATGAGTTTAACTCTATCTTTTGTAAATGAGTTGTGTAAATCAGACAATAAACGACAACCGTCACTCAAGTACTTCAGCGCTTGAGTCTTATTATCGGATTTCAGCAAAGAGTCCATACCTCTGTTTATTGCAGTCGTACCTGCGCCGAGTGTTTGTTGGAGGCTAGAGAGTTTTTTGTCGCGGCCTCTAACAGTCTCTGAGACGGCAGCTGACATCTCCGCATTCAGTTTAGGCGCTTGTAAGAGAGTACAGTTCACTGGAATGATGTACTCCTTAGTAAGATTATCTTTATCAATCCTTGGTAATCCTTTTTTCAAAAGTGGGGTCCATAAACTAGCTAGGCTATCGTGAATACGTTCACCAAAGTCCGGCGTGTCTGAAGTAGATGCGCCAAGAGCCATGAGCAGATCAGGGTCTAGTTCTGGTTCCGGTGGGGGTTCCGTGGTAGGAACGTTCGTAATTTGCACGTTTTCCAATGGTTCTACGTGCTCTGAAGCCGTGGTGCCTAACAGTAGCGGTTCCGCTAAGGGCGTCTGAGTAAATACCTCATCTGGTCGGTTATCGAGCACAGTCGTTGATGGTGCTGGTGATCCATCGAATATATCTGTATCTGGTACGGCACGAATCATTCCTAGAAAGGAAAGCGGCTATGAGATAATTTGAATTATAAAATATAATAAAATTATTCTTGTGGGTATTTCGAAACTATAATTTAAAAGTTTCACCAGCATTAATGGCTCATTATTATGACAAAGTATGTAACAACGGCATTTATCATTATTTCGTGGGTAACTCGCAGTTACCCCCGATCTCGGAATAGACTCACAGTCGATCCCGATTGAGTAGGTATGTACACTACATGTTGTATGTTCGCAGGTAACTCGCAGTTAGCCACGTTATTGCAATTGACTCGCAGTCAATCCCGATTGAGTACACTTCATATTGTATGTTCGTAGGTAACACGTAGTTATCCACGTTATCGCAATTGACTCGCAGTCAATCCCGATTGAGTTGACTTCATGTTGTACTTTCGCAGATAACTCGCAGTTATCCATGTTATCGTAATTGACTCGTAGTCAATCTCGATATGATATTTTAAGTCGCCAGCTTACCTTCAACATTTTCGTCGTCAGATGAATCCAATGGTTGTCTTATTCGACGTCGTCTATTCTCCTGTTCTTCTATTTTCCTAATTTTGCGTTTATAACGTTGTAATTTCTCCAATGCACTACGTTTCGGCATTTTGGAGATGCGTGTGTGCCTGTTGCCGCACGATAAAAGAATGACGAGTGATTGACCAAGAGTAGTAGGGTTGTCATTCGATGAATAAAATCGAATCGTTTTTTGATAATCGAGAATCTCTAAAGAACGTGCGATGTTGCCAGTAAGTTAAAAGGACTACCTAATTATATATCTATAATAATATCTGAAGAATGAAGCGACGAAATATAATAATAATAAAAATAATAAACGTCTTTATTGTACGCCAATTACTCATTACACTACAATATGAGATACAAGTTCCGTGACACGTACATAAGGGAAATACAACGGAAAGTAAAATATTTACATACATTTTTACATGCATTATATTTCATTATGAAGTGCGAATAAATCCGAGAGCCAACAGTTTCTGTTCAGTTTAAAGTTGACATAGTCCGATGTATACTTATGTAAATTAACAGAATTTTATATCTCTAATATTAAAAAAGTTTGCGATTTCCCATTCAGAAAATACTATATTTTCCATGTTGCACCTGTTGTTGTACCCTGTAGAAAGATTGATGTCTGTGGCAACTCAGACAAATTCCTATTAATGTTCCGAATTCACCGTTATGTAACAGATTAACTCACACCGTTGAAATGAATTCATGCGAAATAAGTAGTTATCCATGATCATCTGCGACGTGTGGTCACATTTGCCGAATCCCCCACTATGGGGAGGCGTCTTTAGTTATCATTTCGAAAGTTTATGTGTGTATGAAGGGAGAATTGTCCTTATGTAGTACTAAATTACACGACATAGCTTATTGTTTGCGAAATGAACACGTGGAACTGGCGTTGACACTGTAAAGTTATATCATAGTAGGTTAAAGTACAAAACGATACAAATATGAATGTTTCGGATTATTTTTATTTATTATACTGAGAATATTGGCAATGAAATTTTTTTTTCTGTTTATTCAATATGACAAAAAATTAATAAACAAAATGTATTAAAAATCAGACGTGCTTGAATGCAAATATGTTTTATAGATACCAAAATTTTCCTTACAATGATAATGGTAAAATTTTGGTACCTGACTGTGCGCATGCACTTGTTCTAGAGTTTCTAAAATAGATGCTTTTATCAGCACACGAATCCATAGTCTATTGTGCCCGTGAGCAACAGGACGAAATGTTCCTTTGACGATGCGATGTATGATAATGATGTACGATGAAAAATTGGTACTTGCTATACCTAGGTGGCGGTGATTAGGTGACGAAATCTTTGTAGATTTTAATTTTTGTGAGATATGTATATTATCTTAAACTACTTTCTTAATTAGGTTCCCTACAATATGCGGTCTTCCCATGCACTTACAAAATGGGGTTCTTCAAAAGGGGCATTAGGAGGTTTCTTCAGGGTCGGCAGC
Source organism: Eilema griseolum (assembly GCA_963662185.1). Lineage (NCBI taxonomy): Eukaryota > Metazoa > Arthropoda > Insecta > Lepidoptera > Erebidae > Eilema > Eilema griseolum. The sequence goes on from OY759238.1 coordinate 25,155,786, forward strand.
TCGAGTGTGACGTCACTGGTGTTGCCAAGTCCATAGGCCACGGTAACCACTTCCCATCAGGTGGGCCGTGTGGTTGTCTGCCACCTAAGTGGTATAAACAAATAAAAAATATTATAATTGGTAGAAATTGAACTTCTGTATCATCATTATCATATGGCGTGTGCTCATAAGCACAGTACCATTGTTCAAAATACACTTTCTCATGCTTAGAAAAGATAATTAAACATAGCTTTGTGAATGGTATTCAAAGATATAACAAGTGCTTAAAATCTGATTTTATTCTGCAGGGTAGGCAGACTCTCGCAATAGTCCCAGTCTCATTCTAGATTTTCATCTCAAAGTATAAGGTCTACCACTCCACTTCGCACATTCTGGGGTATTGGTGATAGTACTTACTACTTACCTTTTATCATTGACACGCATGTTATCAACGACGCCAAGTCAACATCTCTTGAGTTTACCGCTCATCAGGTGGAGACAGCATGACCAGATATTCCATCCTACGTAACTTACCTGTTACCGCAAAACATGCCCCCAAATGAAGGCAACTCTCCTGCATTTTATCCGCTATGTCTGATACATGAAGACTACCGCAGATGTGAAAGTTTTTTACGCGATGCCTACATTCACATTTTTTATATACCACTTAGGTGGCAAACGAGCATACGGCCCACCTGATGGAAAGTGGTCACCGTGGCCTATGGACGCGTGCAAAACCAAGAGAGTAACACTCGCGCTGCCAACTCTGCAAGCACAGAGAGTTTCTGTGCCGTCAGTGTAAAAGACAAAGCCGGACAAGCTATTCCACTGAGCTCTGGCTGCCCTACTCACTGCCGGGAACACAACACGAGGGTATTAAGGGCGTGGAATTCTGTAGGGCGGAGGTACTTCCCCAGTCGGACTGCTCAATTGGACGGAAATACCGTCGTATCCTACCTCCTACAAGAACATAACAAGAACATACATATTGAACATAACATTAGTATTAGTTATTAATAACTATAATTTAAAACAGAGCGAGCATACTTGAAGCGTAATATGAAGTCACGCATTAAACCCATATAAATCTACGTACCGTTTAGGTTTTAGGCAGTCATAGAATAAACCTATCATAAATAACACGTGTATCTAATTTCTCGCTCCAGCTACTCTGATCCGTACAGGAGTATTTCTCTTGTCCAGCGTATCAGAGTTTGGGAATCCCTATCTAATGACGTACTAAACCCTTTGACATTATTAGAATAAAAGATATCAATAATGTAGGGATGTATTGTTTTTGACAACGTCGTTACCTTAGCTTCGCTAAAGTAATTGATTCTCGTTCCATATAAATTCCATATTGAACCACATTTAATACAAACAAAAATACACATTATTTAATACAAAAAAAACGCTAAATATTGTTCCATTACTTTGATGTCAAACACAGGTTTCATCCGCTGTTGTCACATTAAACCATTTTCAACTTTAATTGATGGAAATAGGGCTTTTAACAGTTTGTATATATAATTGTGTGTCGTCATTGCAATTAATGCATATTCGTGTAAAAACATTTTGCTATTGCAATTGTTTGTCTCAATAAGCTCCTGCTATCCACAGTGCACACAAATTGTACATATTTGCTGCTGACTGCTGACTGCTGCTGAGATGCGTCGCTTCACGGAAACTCCGAGGTAATAAAACGGTAGAGATAGGTTGCGAATTGTGTAACGATAGAAGCAGTTGGTGGCCGTGAGCATATGTATATACTATAACTAATGTCGGTTATCGCGATTTTTGTTATATATGTCATATCGAACCGAATCAGAATTCGTTCAATAGTTTTTTTTTTTTTATACCACTTAGTTGGCAGACAAGCACACGGCCCACCTGATGGAAAGTACTTACCGTGGCCTATGGACGTCTATAACACCAGAGAGTCACAGTCGCGCTGCCAACCCTGTAAGTACGAGTTTCTGTACCGTCAGTAAAAGACAAATCAGGACAAGCCTTTAGTCTTCCCACTGACAGCACAAATTCTCCAGTGAGCTCTGGCTACCCTACTCACCGCTAGGAACACAACACGAAGTTATTATAACCGCGGTATTCTGTAGGGCGGAGGTACTTCCCCAGTCGGACTGCTCAATCGGGCGGAAATACCGCCGTGTCCTACCTCCTTTGTGCAAATAGTTTTTGCTTCCACCGCGAATAAACAGAAAGATTTAAAAAAAATATATTTAGTACCGTTAATATAATATTACATAACCTAAAATTTTAATATATTCTTAATGTCCAGTCTACAACACGACAACCCTACAATTTTATTTACTATTTATATACCATTTTTTTTCCTGTAAGTCACAGGAACGAGGTCAGAATCACAGGCGCGCAGAGCTGCAATCAACAGCTACTTGAAAATATCAATTAATCTATCGAAGTCAACTGCTGAACATAGGCCTCTCACAATGTTAGAAGGCTTTGGCGTACTGTTTCCATGCTGGCCAGACGAGTTGGTACAGGGGTTTATTTCGAGGTTTTCTTCTCTCGCAGTGATATCGTTTTTTCGCCTCTTACGACAATGAGATGAGGTGGTGATACTTGACACCCTTCGGATGAGATGAGTTGACGACACTTGTATACTTTCTCCGCCACAGATTGACCACTTCTATATTTTTTTTATCGTGCCACAAATCTTCCCCGGATACCCACCCCACCCTCTCCACCAGAGTCGGTTATATCCGACTCAAAGCGACTACTTCTACGACGACATCTTCTTTCCTTCCCCTCCCCACTCTTCAGAGCACGCCACTGCCGCTGCAGGACAATCTCAATATCCTAGGTATGGATGTTCGCTGCAACCTGAATAACAAAAACTACATCGAAAGCATCATCAAAACAGCCTCACGAAAACTCGGAGTCCTGAACAGAGTGAGACGATTTTTCACGCCGGAGCAGCGGTGTCTTCTATACAAGACACAAATTCGCTCCTGTGTGGAGTACTGCTCGCATCTCTGGGATGGTTCAGCAAAGTACTTACTAGATGCTCTCGACAGGTTGCAGCGACGTGCGATCCGCATCATTGGGAATCCCGAGATCACGAACACCCTAGAACCTTTACAGCTGCGTAGAGATGTTGCGTCCATGGCTGTATTTTACCGTCTGTACCATGGGGAGTGTTCTGATGAGCTCTTCCAATTAGTCCCACCCTCCCCTTTCCTACACAGGACAACGCGTGCAGGTCTTAGATGTCATCCGCACACGGTGCAAAACATCCGATCAAGAACCAAGCGGTTCGGAGACTCTTTCCTCTGTCGCACCATTAAGGCCTGGAATTCATTACCAGCTCACGTGTTTCCTTCTTCCTACAGTCCCGGGTCCTTTAAGCGGGGCGTGAAAAAGCATATGATAAGGCCGTCAAGCTGAGTGTCACCATTGTCACACGGTATGTGTAAGTAATGGTGACCCTCTTTTCTGGGATTTTGCCTTCAGCTTACCATCAGGCAAGGCGAAGTCCAATTGACGTGTCCTATATAAAAAAAAAAAAAAAAAAAAAAAAAAAAACGGATTGCCCACTTGAGTATAAACAAAAAGTTTTTTTTTATCAATTCTTGCAGCGAAGAAACACTAAAAGCATTAATATTGAAACATGCGGAAGCTTTCCCGTCCGCTGCAGTCGGACGTCGATTATGGTAATAAAGCTATTAAATTGCAAATGTTCTACGTGGCCGATTTATAACTTTGGCTGGAACACAGGGCTGAGGGAAACCCATTGATGGCACGAGATGACGGTTATCGAGATTTTCATTATGGTGTCGATAAAGTTCGTTAGTGGGAAAATTGGCTGAGAGAAGCATCTCTCAGCCAATTTTCACAGTAACGAACTTTGCGTAATCATAGAATTACAAAGCCACAGAAGACACACATATTGATAACTCACTTGTACCTTTCCACATTACTTTTATTATTTATTTGACTTGACCGGTTTCGCCTTACGGCATCCTCAAAGGTTTTGCCTTACGGCATCCTCAAAGGTTTTGAAAAGTACAAGTGAGTTATCAATATGTGTAACAACATTATAAAATTTTGTTTAAAGCTGTAAAAAGTTTTGCAATTTCTACTAAATGATAGGTATAATTCTACACTGGGGGTGACAGGTGAAGCCGCCTGTCACCCTTGCAGAAGCAGGCCGCGGCGGCGGCGCGCGTGGCGCGCCTCCCCGTTTCCGGGGACGAGTTGGGGACTCTGTGGTCCCCACACCCGAGAAGAGGGCCAGATCGTGAGAGATGGCCCTGGGTCGGCCGGGGTGCGAGGGATATGCCTGTCAACCTCACCTTTGGCAACCGAAACGACCCACAGGCGGCGTGCGTTTTAGTCGGTTCGAGTCCGACATAACCTTCTCCACCGGGTCCGGTGGGGAGGTATCCGTGGGGATTTTGCGCACGTAAAAAAAAAAAAAAAAAAAAAAGGTATAATTCTACAATGTTCTACAACATTCCACACAATGTTATTTAGTCCCATGGCAAGCTTAGCTTAACTAGGTTGTGTTATGGAATCTAGAATGCGTATAAACGTACTTAGATACGATACAAATATTTGCACTGACCGAGAATCCTCCAGTGTAGCAGTTGAATTTTCTACCGCTACACCACAGAGGTCGAGGTATTAATGCGAAAGTTTGAGAAAATGTATGAGTATGACGGATAAAAAAAATCTGCTTGAAATTAACAGTGAGCTATATTTTTTTTTAGCTTTATTATTTTTGTCAATAAATGAATTTTTATTTATTTATTTCAATCCGACTCATTCAAATTTTACATTTACTTTTTTTTGGCAGATATCTAGTTTTTATTCCAGGAATAGGTTTTTATTGGCTGTAAACGGGATCTACGTTTCACGTGCTTGAAGTCGCAAATTTCAGCTAGACATTAATTAAAAAAAATCTGTACACATTATAGAAATTTTCTATCATACATACATATAATCTCGTATTTATCTCCGGAAGGTTAGGCAGAGATGAATTAACACCCATTATTCGGTCCCACGTAATAGGAGGTTTGCTTATTGCCGTCTTCCGGGCACTATTGGTGACTCGAGTCATGCATCTGAGGCTGAGTCTGGGCTGTATGTATCAGCATGATGTTAAACAGCACTAACTCTTAGTTACCTTGTACGACATTGCACGGGAAGAGATGGAGTGGTCCGAATTCTACTCTGCCGGGAACATAGAAATAAATATGAATATAAATACCTATTTATAATATTTTTGTATGACATGCTAGCTTGTCTTCGTAGAAGTTGATACTCTCGTCTCACGGATGGTGGAATTCGTATTCTGATCGTGTCAACTTCTCTTTTATACCACTTAGGTGACAGACAAGCACACAGCGCACCTCATGCTAAGTGTTTACCATGGCCAATGGACGTGTGTAACACCATGGCAGACATACTCGTACTGCTGACCCTGAAAGAACCTTCTAATGCCTTTTTAAAGTACCCCAAATTGTGGTTTATCTAAACCTAAAAACATAAAAAAAAAATCAATTACCTCTATTTATTGCGTGCCCACTCTTGTATTCCTATGGGCACATCCAAAAGCACCGTTTTGTTGTTTACGGGCCATATAACGGTACTTAGTGTTCTTAGGACGTTTTCAATGGTTTCAAGGCATTTACTATGAAAGAAAAAAGTAACTGAACTATTAATAGATATTGCACATAAATACATATAATCACGCCTTTATCGCTGGAGGGTTAGGCAGAGGTGAATAAACACCCACATTTTATCAATCATTGAATTCGGTCCCACGTAATAGGGGTTGAGCCTATTACCGTCTTTCAGGCACTATTGTTGACTCAAGCCATGCATCTGAGGCTGAATCTGGGCTGTATATATCAGTCTGATGTTAAACAGCCCCATCCCTTAGTCGCTTAATACGACACCGCATGGGAAGACATGGGGTTGTCCAAATTCTACTCTGCCGGGAACCACACACAAAAGAGACTATAATAATAAATGGACTAATTATAACTAGGAGAAAACATTTACAATTGAAATTAAATTTACTGAGCACTTAATTAAATTTCCGGCTGAGTAATTTAGACCACCCTATCTCTTCCCCTATGATGTCGTATAAGGCGACTAATCAGACAGATATATACAGCTGAGTCTGGCTCAGCCCCAGATGCACCTCTGCCCAACCCTCCAGGGCTAAATGCGTGATTATATGTACGTGTTAAGTTTCTTTATTTGCATTATATTAATCGAATAATCTAAGAACTCCCATAGAGCAAGGGAGGGTAGGCTTCTGAAAACTCGGGCAAACTGCAAATAATTAAATGAATCGCGATAGAATCTATTAAAAAACAGTTTTATTTCAATGATGATCTCTTTTCGGTATTACTATCTATTCAATCTGCATACACATTATGTCTTTCAAGTTGCTAAACTACCGACAAAGCTTAAGTGCAAGGTTTTGAGGACAGACAGAAGTCACTCTCGGCAAAACTGACATTTCAATCAAAAGCAATAAATATACCTCAGACTCAAAAGTGTAAACTTTGAACGCTATTGAGAAATCGTTATGAGTAAGATGATAATAATATTCAACATTTATTGAACCTAAAAAAAGACAACAAAAGCTGAACTAAACCTCTCAACAGTTTCAACATCCGATGTAGATGAATCTTGCTCGCTGATTACTTAAGTACTGCTGCCGTTAAACTAAAAATGCAAGCAAGCAACTTGAGCAACTGTTGCAAGGCGAGAGCAACAGGAGCAACAAAGAGAAATAGTTGGGAAACAATACGCGCTGTTGTCGGCGAGAAATGAATTAAATACAGCACGCTAGTCTGAAATGAAACGTACTCTACTGATTGAGAATGAGGTACCTGGCTTTGCGTAAGTATGATTATTAACATGACATAAACTCACGCCTATATCCCCGAAGGGGTAGGCAGAGGTGCTAGCACCCATATATCGCCAGTTTATCTTTAGGTCCCAATGTAATAGGTGGAGAGCCAATTGCCATTTAACGGGCACTTATAAACCTGCAATAAATACACAAATAACATAAGTCATTGATGTGTGCCATGGTAAAACCTGGAATCGTACCCGAGACCTCGTCTCAGCAGTCCATTACCCATACCACTAGGCTACCGCGGTTTCCTTATGTATGATTATTATTTTGTATCATTTTACGATTCGGGCTGCAGAGAGTGCAGAGGCTGGCCATCGCAATCTAGTGTGGAAACGCAGCAAGTATGATGGGCACCTTTGCACCGGGACCGATCAGGGGAGTGTTATTCGATTAGTCCAAAAAAAGTATATATTAAATTAATTTATAAGATTTGTAATGTTTTAGGTATTAAATAAATTTGATTTTACAATTTAATATAAGTAATCAATCCCTCTAAGTGTTTGAGAGCACACCAAGATATTCAAGTCCTAAGACATTCTCACCTAAAAACCTTTCTAATTGACGAATAAGGCTCTGGTACGAGCTTCATTTCTAGGTTGAAAGTCGCTTCAATAAAATCCTACAATATAAACCAATCTGTAAATAATGGTGGAGTATGAAAATGGATTTCCTGAGTGCAAAAGGTTGCCACCTTGCAATAGAAGATAAAATAACCATGAATACCTCTAGTTAAGTTTCAGTTTCCGGAATTTTCACTCAACAATGTCAGATATGATATGTATTTATATGTAAATTTTCTTTTTATTAATTTCACATTTCAAGATTACATAAAAGACATGATAATACAACATTTCTTAAAACCACGAAGGTTTGTGATGGATGCCGTAGGTTAGTCCTTAAAAGTAGATTGACATAATTTAATAACTGTACCAGTTCGTGCCAATAGCGGTAGAGACTCTGGGGAGTTGGGGCAAGGAAGCTAAAAGCCTTATTAAAGAAATCGGACAGAGGCTCACCGAGACGACCAGTGACACTCGTTCCGGGTCGTTCCTGGTCCAAAGGCTGTCCATTGCCATCCAACGTGGCAACGCAGCAAGTGTTATGGGCACTTTTGCACCGGGAGCGATCAGGGGCGGGATATTTTGATTAGTAGTTTTGAAATAAATGTATTATAAATTTAATAATTACTTAGGTAGAATAATAATTGAAGGTAAGTGTATGTCTTTATGTATGTATGTAAATATATATTCTTTATTCTGTATATACGAGTATATTACTTTTTATATCAAACTATGTATGTCTATGATGATTTTATGTGTATGTATATGTAATGCCTTTAGTTAGGGGTATACCTTCTGTATACCTACGCACATGATTAATTTTTATTTTAATGTACACAAAACTATGCCTATCATTGGATTGTAATTCATATATGAAATCCCGGGTTTGCTGGAAGACAGGTTAACCTTGAGTTAAACTCGCCTTTGTACATAATAATTCACTTATTTGTATAAATGCCTTGTAAGTGTATAATAAAGAATAAAATAAATAAAAACTAAACTTTTTCTGAAAAACGGTTTGTTTCTTACGAATGTTGTTAATCTTCAATTTTGTTGATATGCGTATCAGCAAAATTGAAGATTAACAACATTTGAATTGAAATAATTTTATTTAATTACGTATTCAGGTACCTTATTTTGTTGTACAATAGTGAGTACTTGCAGTAGGCCTACCACGTCAATCTCCACTGGTATATTTTCCGCAAAGAGGCTCTTTTTTGTTTAGTGACTCAACAAGCAAATACTACGCTATATTTTAAACTACTACAGAATATTTGGATAAAAAGGAAACAGGTTACACATAGTCAGAGAAGTAATTACATTTATCAAACAAAATACTTGTGTCTTTTTCACTGATCTTAAAGGGTTAGCAGCACGGGTATGACTCCCCTGGTAATGCACACGTTACCACGTGATGGAAAGTGGTCACGGTAACCACTTTTCATCAGGTGGGCCGTGTGCTTGTCTACCACCTAAATTTTATAACAAAAAATACTTAACACATTTGGTGTTTGATTCGCATTGTAATTTCCCTTTAATCATAAGCCACAGGCCTTCAGTGGCCCGGGGTGAGGTAGCCTCTGGTATATCACTTGCTCACCCCGACTAACCCGGGGCCATAGAATGTCCTCTCGTGTGTGGGACTACGGCGTCCCCATCTTTCCCTAGAAAAGGGGGGGGGCACACATCGCGCCCCCGTCTCGGCCTGCTTCTTCTAGGGTAACAGGCGGCACCACCCATCACCCGCAAGCCCGTGCTCATGGAGGACGGAGGTCGTTCAACCCCCGACGCCCGAGTCGCCTTCGCGCATTGCAAGCTATGCGTAACGGGAGAGACCTAAGTTTCCTACGGCCCCGCTCTCCCGCCTCCTTTTCGAGCATCACTTCCTCGCAGAAGAAGGCGGTGACAGCATACGCACTCGCGCTTGCAGCATCACTGTGAGCAACATTCCGGGTGAAGACGTGCGACACCCCACTATAATAATAGTTTAGCATCTTAGGATATAAGACGTAGTCAGTAATTGTAAAAATCAATAAGAGTCGATATACATCTATATAAATATGTTATAAGAGTGAATAAATCGATCAACCAACCAATAATAACTACATACACAGTCAAAGTCAAAGTCATTTATCACAGTCATTTATTGCGAAATGCGACAGCAAGCAAATACATCACCGACGTCGTGGGTGATGTATTTGTACACTCAGTAGCGCCTCCTATCGCGAAATACACGACGAATATACGACACCTTCCAGGCACCAATGGAATGAAAAAGCAAATGAAATACCTCAATCAGCAGATATGGAGTAGTGGTGGCAGTCGCGGGTTCGGTTTCCGCTCTGCAAATATACGTGTGCATAAATAAGAATATTTGCATTGGTCTGGGTGTTTCTTTGTGTAATATGAATGTATTTTCAAAAATAAAATGTATTTACATTTTTATCCGCATTCTTAAATCCATATCACAAGTATGTAAAGCTCAGTAAGCCCCACAGGCTCAGAAGATTGATACACCCAATAACTTAACTCAATATTTTTATGTGCAAAGATGTAAATTGATGTGTTTTTTTTAATTAATGATTCATAAATGAAAATTGTGTCCATCTGATAACGAGCCTCGTGGACCATTTTGTATTTCATCACAACCTTTTGTTCGTCAGGCATCATTCATCCGAGTCGTTGCGTTGTCGAGCCGTCGTTATGCCGGCGTTGTTAGCAAAGTACTGTTAAATAGAAGTTTTGTTTGTATTTTTTTTATATAGGACACGTCAATTAGACTTTGCCTCGCCTGATGGGAAGCTGAAGTCGGTGCCTCAGAAAAGAGGATCTCCATTACATACATATACCATATTACAATGGTGACACTCATTGACAAAACAGTATGTAAATTCGTTGCAGTAAATTATTATTATTTACCCTATGCAAAATTTTGAATGTAGATTTGAACGACCGAGCCTGGCTCCAAGCATCCCTCCTGGTGCGCTGGGGTGGACTCGGTGTTCGTAAAATTTCCGATGTAAGTTTACCAGCGTTTTTAGTTTCGATTCATGGCACAGAGGAATTAACCAGGAAAATCTTGATACCCAGACTGGTTTATTTCTTAGTGCCAGGCAAAGCCGAAGCTATAAATGCTTGGAATAATGTTTTGCCCAAACACTGTTATGCCCACCAACCTAGGCTACCAGAGACATTGGGATGAGCCGCTTTGCAGCATATTACGACAACAGTTACTTAATACGTCCTCTAATGTTGCAGAGCGTGCTCGCCTTCTAGCTGTGGGAGAGTGGGAATTTGGTGTGTGGCTTCAGGTCCTTCCGTCGTCCAACATTGGCACCATGTTGGACGACACGACTTTTAGAATTGCAGCCTGTCTTCGTTTGGGTGCTACCTGTGTTTTTCCTCATCGATGTCACTGTGGTGAGGCAATCGATAGCCTTGGGCATCACGGCCTATCATGCGGCATGAGCGCAGACCGCATGTCACGTCAGGCACATTTAAATGACATTATCCGCCGGGCTCTTGTCACCGCTGGTATTCCAGCCATACTTGAACCAGGTGGTTTGGTGCGCAACGATGGCAAGAGACCGGACGCTATGTCTTTGGTGCCTTGGAAGATGGGTAAGCCTTTGGTGTGGGACGCAACATGCGTCGACACCCTTGCCCCTTCCCATCTTCCAAATACGACGGATGGCGCTTGTGCTGTTGCGGCATCTGCGGAGACCCTCAAACGGCGAAAATATGATAACATTACAAACAATTACATATTTGAGCCGTTTGGTGTTGAAACGCTGGGTTCGTGGGGTCCGAGCGCACGGTCGCTATACAAAGAAATAGCAAAACGACTGGTCGATGCTTCACGTGACCAAAGGTCTGGCCTCTTTTTCGCTCAACGGATTGGCATTGCCATCCAACGGGGCAATGCCGCCAGCCTTTTGGGCACATTACCAGTCGACATCGATGGGGAGGAATTTTTCGATGCTCTACTTGATCCTTTTGTATCCTATTTTATATTCTTGTAAATATTAGTTTATATCGTATAATCTGCATCCTATCAAAAATAATCCAATAAATATAATATATCACAGCGTCATCCAGAATCAAACTAAGCAAAGCCTGTAATATAATAATAATAATAATATATTACAACATTCTACACAACGCTATCTAGACCCACGGTAAGCATAGTTTAACTAGCTTGTGTTATGGAATCTAGAATACGGATAAACATACTTAAATACTTTTTTTTTGTAAATACATACATATTATACATAGAAACACCCAGACCAATGCAAATACCCATATTCATGCATACAAATATTTGCACTGAGCGGGGATCGAACCCGCGCCTCCTGTGTAGCAGTCGTGTTCACTACCGCCACGCCACAGAGGCTGTCAATATGAGTCTAGAAAATGGATAAACACACTTTCATTAAAAAAAAATATCATTTAGTCCGTGTGAAAAGCTTTAGCGTAGCGGTAGAACGTTGGACTGCTAAACATGGGGGCGCGGGTTCATTTCTCGCTCAGTGCAAATATTTGTATGCATTATGTATATCAGCATAGGTCTAGGTGTTCCTATATATAATATGTATGTATTTACAAAAAAAGTATCTAAGTATGTTTATCCACATTCTAGATTCCATAACACAAGCTAGTTAAGTTCTGTTTACCATGGGTCTTGATAACGTTGTGTGGAATATTGCAGAATATTTATTATTATTATTACTATCATCAACTTAAACACAAAACGTTACAAGATTAAGGGCAGAAACCTATACTATATATGTTATTTCATCCGCGCATCTTGAGATGCTGCTATGACAGTGTTAATCTGTTCGTTTTAATTGGCAACCATGACTCTGTTCACCTAATTAATACACCTTATCTTATCACATCTGCTACTGCGGTTATAGAATGAATTATATTAAGCAGTTAATTGAGATTGCAATAATATTTTGGATAATTGAAGTTTTTTTTATATTAAATTAAATTAAATTATTCTTATTTTAATATTCCATTTTACTTCAACTCACCTGATAGTAAACTGAAGGCAAAATCAGTCACAATCACTGTAGGAAGAAGGAAACACATTTTGAATTGAATTGAATTTCTCCTTTTTTTGTTTCTATTCTCCAACCACAATTTGAAATATTTAATACTTTGTTATTTATGTAATTATAGTTGTAGGGTATTCTATGCCTAACGTTTTTTAATTTGGTTATAAAGTTAAATACAATCAGTAATATTTCTTTCACAAATACACCAGTAGCATGTAAGTACAGTAGCGTATATTATGCAAAAATATTAAGTAAACCACTTTTTTCACTAACTGTACCTCATTTAAAGCAAGTAAAGAATTTGAATAAAATGTGAACCGTAGCTGATTAATATGTTTTCACGTGTATCGTAAATCACTAACAATCATACTACCTCCTGATGGCTATTTGATTGATCCCACACTCATGCATTGATAAAGAAACCACTTTACAAGTAAAAATACTCGTAGCAGCTACGAGTACTGCTACGGCGGAGATTGATTGATCTACGACGTAGATAGAGTACACGCTACGACGTACTGTACTGGTAATCTTAATTTTATAATAATACTAGATGTTGCGCGTGGATCTGCCCGTGTAAGTATCTGAATCCGTTCCTGTAACCCAACGGAACTAATTCCACTCAATTTAAACCAGTTCCAATCAACGGTTTCAGCGTTATTGAGTAACAACATTATGACAGGTAAACGCATTAAAGATGCTAGTACAATCCTGTACACCCAAACAAAACAAAAACCCTAGTTACTAAAACTTTATTTCATTTATTTTAAACCTATTTATATTTATTAGTTTCTTTGAACAACATCCGAAAATAGACTGTCGTGCGGTTTATCTATTCTACATCATCGAATGCCACTCAATCTCAAAATATAGGCTTAATTTGCTGTTTAGAAAAGCTGTAACTCACGGTGACTGCACGCGTGGAAAAATATTATAAACAGTCGCCTTGCCTCGCCTCGCCGCATCTCGTTTCGCCTCGCCGCATCTCGCCTCGTCTCCGACAGTGATGTGTTGATGGCTGTGAGATTCATTTCCGTGTCGTTGTTCCAACCGCATACTCGTACATTGTTTTAAACGGGTGTGAGTTTTGTGTCCGTGATATAAACGGATGTAATCCTTCACAACTGAGAGGGTTTGTATAAAACTCACTGTCGTGCCAGTGAATGCGTACGGATGACGTCATGGAGTAAAACCTCAATATGTGTGTGTATTATGTATTTCTATATACTCGTAACTATTAAACTTAATTTTATTAAGTTTAATAGTTATATAGAGATAAAGAACTTGACTAAAGTTTAATTATATACCACGGCCATATTAACCTCGTGTTGTGTTCCCGGCGGTGAGCTCAGTGGAGAGTTTTTTGCAGTCAGTGGGAAGACCAAAGGCTTTTCCTACTTTTGTGTTCTGCACTGAAGGCACAGAAAATCTCTGTTCTTACAGGGTCGGCAGCACGGGTGTGACTCCACTGGTGTTACACATGTCCATAGTTCACGGTAACTACTTTCCATCGGGTGCCTTGTCTGCCACCTATGTTGTATAAAAAAAATAGGGTGAAAGTACTTCCCCAGTCGGACTGCTCGATATTCGACAATATCATATAAATTTTGGTTCACTTGGACTTTTTTTTTGGGTGGTTTGTGGGTCGTTTTGGTTGCCGAAGGTGAGGTTGACAGGCATATCCCTCGCACCCCGGCCGACTCAGGGCCATTTCTCACGATCTGGCCCTCTTCTCGGGTGTGGGGACAACAGAGTCCCCAACTCGACCCCGGAAACGGGGAGGCGCGCCAGGTACGCCACCGCCGCGGCCTGCTTCTGCCAGGGTGACAGGCGGCTCCACCTGTCACCCCCAGGCCGGCGCGATTCACTTGGTCTTAGAAGAACAGAAATATAACAGGCATGTACATAGCAATGTATGTCATTACTTCAGATTTGCGCTACTTCGTAGAAAACTTTCTAAAGTCAAACCTATAGATAATAGGAAGTCAAAGGCACTCGTATCGATTATAGCGGCGTGTTCGCGTGCAGTTACAGCTGAATAAGTTCGCGTGTCGAACACGTTAGGACGCGTTCATATTGAACGCGCTAAACTTTCTAGTAGCGCCTTAGTAATCTTATGTAATCTTTTTCTTTTATATAGGACACGCCAACTTGACCTCACCTCGCCTGATGGTAAGCTAAAGGTAAAGCCTCAGGAAAGAGGGTCACCATTACATACACTAAGTGTCACAATGGTGGCACTCAGCTTGGCGGCCTCATCAGATGCTTTTTCACGCCCCACTTAAAGGCCCCGGGACTGTAGGAAGAAGGAAACACGTGTGCTGGTAATGAGTTCCAGGTGTTGGTGGAGCGGCAAAGAAAAGAGTCTCCGAACCGTTTGGTTCCTGCTCGTATATTCTGCACAGTGTGAGGGTGACATCTAAGGCCTGCACGTGTTGTCCTATGTAGGAAAGAAGATGGTGGGATTAGTTGGAAGAGCTCATCAGAACATTCATCATGGTAGAGACGGTTAAAATACAGCCAAGGAAGCAATACCTCCACGCATCTGCAAAGCCTCGAGGATGTTCGTGACCTCAGGGTTCCCAATAATTCGGATCCCGCGTCGTTGCAACCTGTCGAGAGCATCTAGTAGGTATTTCACGGAGGCATCCCAGAGATGCGAGCAGTATTCCGCGCAGGAGCGAATTTGTGTCTTATAGAGAAGACACCGCTGCTCCGGCGTGAAAAAACGTCTCACTTTGTTCAGGAGTTCCGCGAGGCTGTTTTGATGATGCTCTCGTTGTAATTTCTGTTATTCAGTTTGCAGCGAATATCCATGCCTAGGATTTTGAGATTGTCCTGCAGTGGCAGTGGCGTACACGGCAGCCTCTCGTGCCTTCTGACGCAGATGATCACCGAGCACGGATGCTTCGGAAAGTATCTGCGTCGGATGCAGAAAGAGCCAACGTCCGAGTGCCATCACTGCGACGCGAGCGAGGACTCAGGTCCGCACACGCTCACCGAGTGTCCGGCGTGGGAGACGCCGAGGCGGGAGCTTGTGGCGGCCCTGGGAGTGAGGGTTCTCACGCTCTCCACCTTGCTCGCGGCGATGGTTTGCTGCGCGAATGCGTGGGCGGCCGGCGCCTCCTTCTGCGAGCAAGTAATGCTCGTGAAGGAGGAGGCGGGGCGGGAGCGGCAGCGGGAGCGACGAAGGATCGCAAGACAAGCTGCCCGCGTACGAAGGCAACTCGGGCGTCGGAGGTCGTTGAACGACCTCCGCCCCCCATGAGCGCCGGCCTGGGGGTGACAGGTGAAGCCGCCTGTCACCCTGGCAGAAGCAGGCCGCGGCGGTGGCGCGCGTGGCGCGCCTCCCCGTTTCCGGGGACGAGTTGGGGACTCTGTAGTCCCCACACCCGAGAAGAGGGCCAGATCGTGAGAGATGGCCCTGGGTCGGCCGGGGTCCGAGGGATATGCCTGTCAACCTCACCTTCGGCAACCAAAACGACCCACAGGCGGCGTGCGTTTTAGTCGGTTCGAGTCCGACATAACCTCCTCCACCGGCTCCGGTGGGGAAGTATCCGTGGGGATTTTGCGCACGAAAAAAAAAAAAAAAAAAGTGGCAGTGGCGTGCGCTGAAGAGTGGGAAGGGGAAGGAAAGAAGATACCTTTGGTGTGAACGCACAAGCCTGCGTCTTCTTGGCATTGAACTCGACCAGGTTCTCGGAGCCCCATTGAGAAATGTGATTCAAGATCCGGTCCAGCTCAGTGACAAGCACAGCAGTGACAAGAATAATATTTATTTCAATGAGGGTAAACTATGTTACTGGCCCCGGATTTGCATGAGGTGAGAGTCTCAGAGCGTTTTCCCATTATCCGATCCGATATCGGTGTTGGCTCTGATATCTGACATCCGATAGCCGATAGGAAGTATAACGTATGAAATATATATCTGTCTTTAATATTTTCTGGCCCGATATCGGATATCGAAGCTGACACCGGTATGTTCACCCGATAACGGATATCAATGTCAATCAGTCACCCCAACAGCAAAATAATAATAAAAAGACAAATATCATGATATATTCAATGGAAGTTGGGCTCATGGCAAATTTTTTTGAGTGTGTGCTATCGAGCAAATGGACGTATTCTTGATGTACATATTATACATACATACATATAATAACGCCTTCATCCCTGGAGGGTTAGGCAGCGGTGAATTAACACCCACATTTCACCAATAATTGTATTCGGTCCTACGTAATAGGGGGTGAGAATATTAGCGTATTCCGGACACTATTGTTAACTCCAGCCATGTATCAGAGACTGAATCTGGTCTGTATATATCTGTCTGATGTTAAACGGCCCTATCTCTTAGTCGCCTTCTACGATACCGCATGGGAAGAGATGGGGTGGCCCTAATTCTACTCTACCGGAAACCACGCGGCAAATTCTTGATGTATCGGACAGATTTCATTGGATATTTGTGAAAACAGCACATGGTGTCGGTTATCGGATTTTGACTATCGTCGTCCGCAAACGATATCGGACATGATAATGTGAAAACGGTCTCAGATTTAACTGAAACCAACTCTAAGATGAAGACGTAGGCTATTTTTAGTCGATAGAATCTTCGCATAGCAGAGGAGTGTAGCAAAGAGTAGTAGACCTCAAGTTCCGAAGTGCGAACTTTAAATGCAGAAAATTGTATCAATATGAGAAAAAAATAAACTAAGAGTTTTTTCAAGTTCTTGTGAAGAAAAACTATAATCAGAACGAATTATTCGCTATTGGACCCGAATAACACCGTTGGACCCTTCACGTAAATACCTATAAACCATAAAGTGAGAAAAAATTATTCCTATCGCGTAAATGGTACGGCAGCACTCAATATGAACAAACAACATCAGCAGTTTAATCGGCAGGCGTTGTTTGTTATAATAATATTATACCAACGCAGGTTTTCTTTGAGGGTATGCGAGATCAGATAGCAGATTCTTTTATACCACTTAAGTGGTAGACAAGCACACAGCCACCTGATAGCAAGTCAAAGGAAAATCAAAGGAGTCATACTCGCGCTGCTAACCCTGTAAGCACAGAAAGTTTCTGTGCTGTCAATGTAAAAGACATATCAGGACAAGCTTTTGGTCTTCCCACTGACAGCACAAAAACTCTCCAGTGAGCTTTGGCTACCGTACTCACCGCGGGGACACAACGCGAGGTTATTATGGCCGCGGTATTCTACAGGGCGGAGGTACTTCCCCAGTCGAACTGCTCAATTGGTCGGAAATACCGTCATGTTCTACCTCCTCTGAAAGTTGTATCCATAATAGTGAAACTTAATATGGAAAGAGAACCAGCGAGAAGCAACGAGGTGGACCGCTAATATGATGATAGTCTCATACACGCTTCATTCATTTCAAGACTAACACTGTTATCAAAACAACCAGTACTTCAAGAATCATTGTACAGATTAAAAAGCACTTCGCCTTGGTTTAATTAGAATGCTAGCCATCGAGCGTGTACGGAGGCAATTTGATCTAATGCTGTCATCAGTGAGTAGTGAGGCGTTTCGAACTGTTCCTAAAGGTCACGAGCTATAAAACAAGCTTGGAATTTATCGATGCATGATTGGTCACGCTATCTTCAACTTTAAAATGTAAAGCTGAGGGCATTATATACTCAATATTTATTAACAATTCTAGATATATTTTTTTATATCACTTAGGTGGCAGACAAGCACACGGCCCATCTGATGGGAAGTGGCTACCGTGGCCTATGGACGCATGCAAAACCAGGGGCGCTACACTCGCGCTGCCGACCCTGTGTTAAAATTTAAACCGGTGATCTTGTATGAAAAGTGTATTGAGAGTACAGAAAGGTTGTAAGCTCATTTAGCAAGTAAGCTAGGGTCTCGATGAAGTCCCACCTCTTACATGATCTTCCAGGAGCGACTGCCGTTTGACTTTTGTGTCTGAGAGGAAAGCCTGCGTCATAGTATCACCCATTTTTAAACAGTTGCAGCGACTTTCCGAGGTTGCCTTGGATCTCTATGACGTTAGTAGGGTTTTGTATACCCTATATAAATTGCGTACGAATACGGTGTGCATTGTGCAGTATGAAAGAAATTTCATCGCACGCACGCTCAAGCTGTGGAATGAACTCCCTACTGCAGTTTTCTCAAACGAATGAAATAAGGAATTCTTCAAGAAGCATTGGAAGGTTTCTTCAGTGTAACGACTCTGGTGTTGATTACATCCATAGACCATGGTAACCACTTTCCATCAGGTGACCAAGCTGTTTGAACACACTTTCCTTTGCCGCACCACCAAAACCTGGAATTCATTACCAGCTCACGTGTTTCGTTCTTTCTACAGTCCCGGGGCCTTTAAGCGGGGCGTGAAAAAGCATCTAATGAGGCCGCCAAGCTGAGTGCCATTGTAACATACTATGTGTCTGTAATGAATATATAATAATTTTTTCCTAAGATTTTGCCGTTAGCTTACCATCAGGTGAGGTGAAGTCGTATTGACGTTTCCTAGATTAAAAAAAGTGGGCCGTGTGCTTGTGTGCATCCACCTAAATGGTATAAAAATATAAATAATAATAATACAGATTAATAGAAAAGAATGTATATGGATTTCGTATGTATTATAATATGTATGTATAATATAACACATAAAATAACATAAACTCACGCCTATATCCCCGAAGGGGTAGGCAGAGTTGCTAGCACCCACATTTCGCCAGTTTTATGTTTAGGTCCCAATGTAATAGGTGGCGAGCCTATTGCCATTAACCGGGCACTTTTAAAACTGCGATAAGTACACACATAACTTCGAAAAGCATCGAAAAGTCATAGGTGTGTACCATGGTAAACCTGGGATCGAACCCTAGACCTCGTCTCAGCAGTCCATTGCCCATACCACTGGGCTACCGCGGTTTATGTATAATGTATGTATTATTATTGTGTACATAGATAATATATCACAAATTAGAACATCATCATTGTAGTAAATAGATTATTATTTTGCCTGCACCTCAATGTATCTCTGCTTCACCCTAAGGTTGACTGTTAGATAATGCCTTTGGCATTAAGTCCATCTTTGTACAATGTTACTGTGTATAAAGGCAAATAAATAAATAAAATAATAGAAATAAAAATATTGACTGTAGGTGAAATGATTCAAAAATCATAATAATAACAATAAATTATAATCGTAATTAGAAAGAAAGAAAGAAAGAAAGATCCGTTTACTAATATTCCCACTAACCCCTCCAGCTAAGCTAAATTGCTTATATTAAGAATGGGTTCCCGTCGGTGTAGTAATGACCAGGATTCGAATCCGGGACCTCTCGATCGTAAGGCCGACTTCTTAATCACTAATCTAACGACGCGTTATTTCAAAATAGATACTGATTGTGCATCTAATTAAGTTCAGAATGATCACCACCCACCCCAAAATGGATAGGTTAGGTTAGAAGACTAAGGCGGGAGCGAAGCGAAGCGGAGCTCCCACCTTATGTCTTTGTGGTAATTTTTTTTATAATTGGTTGGTTGGTTGGTTGCTAACTAACTACTTACTTGCAGTAGTTTGTTGGTGCTCAATCAGTATTTTTGATGTGAATTTGGATTATTTTGTCGTACAAAATGTACTCTTTTTGATATACGTTTAAATACCATCCTTTCAAAATATTCGATGCAACAAACACGGCATAGTAGCTTGAATGTCTTTAAACTTAATTCACTGTCTATCACCGCGCGACAGCGTCTTAAAATTGACTTTGCCACCGTAACAAGAATTGAATAACTCGGCACAAGCATGGCGTCGAAATGAGATTCAACCGAGTACATTTTAACACGATAAAGTAAATATTTTCCTATATTTTCCTTGATGGGAACAGAGCAAAGTGTTGAAGTAGGTTCATGTCTGCATTTGATATGTTGACTCTTATCTAACTCGGTGTAAGAGTACTTGGGATGTTTTTCTTTCCAGATACTTTGTATTAGCACCTCAATTGCTTTTTTTATTGTAAATGACAACTTTTTTTTACGTGCGAAAAATACCTCCTTACCGGAGATGGTGGGAGAGGTTAAATCGGACTCGAACCGACTAAAATACACGACGCCTGTGTCATTGTTGATTGCCGAAAGTGACGTTGACAGGCATATCCTTCTATTGAGAAGCATATCAAAAGGAGGTAGGACACGGCGGTATTTCTGTCCAATTGAGTAGTCGGACTGGGGAAGTACCTCCGCCTACAGAATACCGCGGCCATAATAACTTCGTGTTGTGTTCCCAGCAGTGAGTAGGGTAGCGAGAGCTCAATGGAGAGTTGGTACTGTCAGTGGGAAGACTAAAGGCTTGCCCTGCTTTGTCTTCTACACTGACGGCACAGAAACTCTGTGCTAACAGAGTCGGCAGCGCAAGTGTGCCACGGTAACCACTTTCCATCAGGAGGGCCATGGGCTTGTCTGCCATCTAAGTCGTAAAAACAAATATCCCTCGCAATGAGTACTTATTCTTTATTTTTTTTATTGCTGATATATGATTTAACGTCTATCTGCTCTTTGGTACTATAGGTTGTTACAAATATTAAGAGAATTTTCGACATACATACATGTGTTTTAAATTTTTAGTCACAAGATAAGATAAGATAAGATTCATTTATTTGTAAGAATATTGTATAAAAGTTATTACATAGTTGGTTGTACATAATATTCTGCTGCCTCCAGCGTACAAATATTGAAAAGTAGTAAAACAAATCTAAATAATGTCAGCATACAATTAATAATAATTCCTCGTTTAAATGATGTAGTCATAATAGAAGTTATATAATTACAAAATGTCAAATCATAGGTTATACAAGTTTAAGGTTCAAGGTTCACAGAATAAGTCAATTTTAGACTCAAACGTTCGCTTAGGAAGTTTTTCGTGGAATAATAACAGATATAGTTTAGATTCGATATAGTTGTTTATAATGGGCAAAATGGCGTCCGTCACTATTTCTGAGGTTATTTTTGTGCTGTTTTTTAGATTTAACTTCTGTAAAAAAATAAGTTAACTATTGTAAACTTGAAAAAATCTTTGATCCTTTTTTTAACGTGCGGAAATCTATTTGTATACCCCCCGCTGAGGCCAGCGGGTGGTTATGTTGGGCTCAAACCGACTAAAACCGCTCGGGCGTCTTGGGCCATCTGGTATTATTAACTAGATACAAAGATTGTTCATAAATAGCTTCCTAATATTTTTTATATACTCATGAGTGAAAAATTAATCATGTTGAGAGCTGTATGTACATAAGTCTGCTTCCAACAGTTGTATAAAGTTACAAAGGAAGTAATGAGCTCATGTTCTTTGTGAAAATAAAAAAGAGTACACGAAGTAGGCCCTGTTTGTTGCTAGTATTCTAATCTTTGCAGATTTTTATCATTATTATTGTAACGGGAACTACCGGGGTAATCCCACGATACTTATAGCTGTGATCGTCTATTTACCTAATCTTTAAACCCCGACCCAATATCTATCATTCATTACTTTAATAATCCTGACACTACAGTTTAAATCGTTATTCTAACTTAGTTTTTATCTGTTCGGAATAGTGCGATGATAAGACTGTGGATTTATATTTTATTCAAATGAAATATATATTAGATTCAATATAGGTCTTTGATAGTTTGAACTTTGTGGCATCTTTTTCAGCTGTACCTATATTATAGGCCTTTAATGTCGAAGATATCATATATGATTTGTTATATGTGATCCGGATCAATAAAATATCTCAAGCCCCGAAGAGCGAGAATATGAATCTCAAGCCCCGAAGAGCGAGATTATGATCAATTCCGAAGAACTGATAGCGTTGATCAAAAGATCAAGACTCTCCTCCACTTCGTCACAGTTAATTTAATTCAGTTTGTAAAACCTCCACTAAACTCCACTGTATACTGTAATCCTTCAGTTTTCGGCTTCTGGTTCCAGTATAAAATGTAGTAGCCCTTTAACGCCTCACGAATCTCATGAACGATGCCAAAACAATTAGAATAATGATTGAATGTGATATAATATTATTTCAACAATGAAAAGAGATATTATGCCTTCACGGCTGTAATGGCTGTCATTTACTAATGAATACATAATTAATTTAATAAGTTTTGGCAGGTTTATGGACCGCTACACTTTACAAACTGCTCTGATTGGAATTTTATTGATATCTTCAATCAGAGTTGCTCTAATACTGTATCAAAATGATCCAGGAGCCACAAAATTGAATCCTAACAGTTGGAAATAAATGTATGACTTTACTATTTTAGGCCTCAGTATGGTATAAATAATGAGATCTAGTATAATATATGAATTACTAATGTAATTCTAATAGGACATAAATAGTTCACTTTAGCACGTATGCTGTAAAATAAGATCTCATTAAATGAAGTCTTTCGCATTAATAATTCAACTGCAAATTCTTTCCAGCTACATTCAAATGTGGAAATAACAAACCCCAACTCAATCTCTATACAAGTTGTGTATTATACCTAACCAAGATATAATTTACGAATACCATGTGTAATGTTCCCAACAGTTATTATATCAACACAAAGATAACGTAACAGATTCACTTCAAACTTAAGGTACAGTGCACACCTATAATTCTTATAGAATTCCTACAATCTATGTCTGTAGCAACAGAAAAACTAACTAGACCTAGCTAGGAGCCCTAGTGTTTACCTTAGGTCTATTAAGACTTACCAACCTTAATAGGTGAGTTAGAAGTTATGTGTATGTGTGTGTTGTGAATTGTGTAAATCAACAATGTGAACTAGCTAAGGTAATGGGAAGTGATTTCGTTTAGACTCTCCTACAACGAAACCACGGAAACCTAGGTGACCAGGATAAGGTATTGAGACGCTTTCGAAGGCCAGTCTCAGCCCCGAAATTTAAAGCAATCTTTACCTACAAGAACTTATCAACACTACGTCTCAAGGATGTTTGGTATTTGTATGTATTGGAATAGGTATATAAATAATTAGGAACCTTCCGAAATAATTCAGAAAGCGCGTTGTTCCGACACAGTTTCCGCACACCAAACTTTTGCCACTTTCTCACAAATTACACTGGCGTAATACGGCTAGAATAATTTAATGAAACCGTTGCATGGTCTGTGCGCTTCTACTAATCGAACCAAACTCTGTCCCCCGCAAATCAGCCGATTTCCTTTTATACCAGTGTGGACTCCGCGCGGGAGCGGGGACGCTTGCGTCCTTTTTTTATCAAAGGATTTTTTTTACAATGTCAACAAAGGAATTCAGTGCAAGTTAATTTTAAGCTCATGTTTACATTCAGATATAACATGCTTTCATGCAATATAATCAATTATGATTATATTCTACAGAATATCAATCATGCAAAACAATAGTAGGTATATGATATACTAAACCAAATATACAGTAGGTAACTAAATAATAAACCAATAGTAAACCAGCTGGTCATGCACGTATGTATAAACATACTGTATTTGCGCTTTCGTCGTGAAGAGTGAGCTCTTATTTTTTTTTTTTATAGAATTCTATTGTGATGTAATTTTGTAATGCTTTGTGCCAATTATTAGATTAATCCGAAGATTAATCATTCCATGGAGTCAAACTCGCATGAACCTACAAATATGTGTAGCGTAACACGACGCCTTAATTATAATCAAAATCCACCATCTTTATCATGATACTATTCCATATCAAATATGATTACATTCTCAATATATTGTTATATGTAATATTACACTCGTTCACGTAAATAATATTAGCATCATAACAGTCTTTTGTATACATGTGTTTAAAAATAGAATATCCCAAGAATTCGATTTAGCCATCGTTCCCATAGCGTTCAAGTGGACGCTCTAACAAAAAAAATATAGTTTATGACCGGCCGACCTCTCTTTAGAATAATACGTATTTTAGTTAAGAGAAAGAAAAAATTAACACAAGTGTCTTGCCACATGCATAAAAAAATATACCAAGGTTTCGTATTCTGTAGTTATGCTTCAAATATGAGTTTTAAAATGATAAAATAATCTATATTCTAAATATACGATTATGTTCCATTTCATTATTTGTTTTACATTCACACATAACCGCGGTAGCCTAGTGGTATGGGTAATGGACTGCTGAGACGAGGTCTCGGGTTCGATCCCAGGTTTTACCATGGCACACACCAATAACTTTTCGATGCTTTTCGAAGTTATGTGTGTATTTATCGCAGGTTTATAAGTGCCCGGTTAATGGCAATAGGCTCGCCTTGTCGTCGTTCGTCTTGGGACCTAAACATAAACTGGGGAAATGTGGGTGCTAGCATCTCTGCCTACCCCTTCGGGGATATAGGCGTGAGTTTATGTAATGTATGTATGTAACATACACACATCATCAGGTGGACCGTGTGCTTGTCTGCCAACTAAATGGTATAAAAAAAATTTAAAAAAAAATTAGCTGATCTAGGGTCTAACTATAGAATTTCAATATTCGCAAATGGGTTGTGAATGCGTGTACAGTTGATGAAAATATCGAAGTTTAGCCACTTTGTAGTTAGACTGGAAAAGTGGATCCCGGACACCGGAAAGGCAAAAGTCTCGGATGCAACCATGACTAACGCAAGAATGAAGAAGTTTTTGATTTTTGTTTGTGCAATAGTCGCGTCTCAGCCGATCCCGTCATGATTGTGATTAGAAGCACTGCTGTACATGGCTAAATGCAATTTCTTCCGTCCGTACCTCATATACGTCCGAAGTTTCATGTGTTTCATGGTAGACATCAGGTTAGTCAATTCTCCTTTTATAGTAGAGGAATATCACAGTAGTGTTACAAACACGTTTTTTTTTTTTTTTTTTATACCACTTAGTTGGCAGACAAGCACACGGCCCACCTGATGGAAAGTGGTTACCGTGACCTATGGACGTCTGTAACACCAGAGGAGTCACAGTCGCGCTGCCAACCCTGTAAGTACAGAGTTTCTGTGCCGTAAGCAGAAGACAAAGCAGGACAAGCCTTTAGTCTTCCCACTGACAGCACAAATTCTCCAGTGAGCTCTGGCTACCCTACTCACCGCTGGGAACACAACACGAAGTTATTATAACCGCGGTATTCTGTAGGGCGGAGGTACTACCCCAGTCGGACTGCTCAATCGGGCGGAAATACCGCCGTGTCCTACCTCCTTGAATAATACTTACTCCTTGAATAGTCGTTGAATAGTACTTTTTAATGTGAAACAACATTCTGTGTGTCCTGCATTTTTTACCGAACATTCGCAACACGCGGGCACTTTGCACTTTTGAAGTTGATTTTAATATTCAGTTTTATACTTATAGTTATATGTATAAAACGATATGATCTACATACGAGAAAAGCTACATAAAACAACTTTCCGAGTTTTTGTAATCTCCCAAATTGACTTAAAATATTTCGTTATTCGCTTAGTCGTCTTACGCTTACGAGGAGAGAGGGAGTAGTTCTATCTAGTCCACTAACCAACACGACATCTAAAATCAAAATCATATTAAAATAAGCAAATATTCTAAGCACACAACAAAATTAGCTTACAAAGAATCGCTGTTGCTCAAAGCCCAAGATTACGTACGAGGTGCTCCTGAGCTGGCACCTTATCACCAGATCGTTATTGCCTCGTGTTCCACACCGTTTCGATCCTGAAGGTCGCGCATTATACTTTATAAGCGAATATATCGAGCAATTTTGGTGTTACACCGTCAAATATATTGCAATTTATGGCTGATACGGTTTACAGAATGTCATCCTTGTTTGTTACGCTTTTTAACAGACCTCGGCACATAAACTAAAAATACCCTCAAACGGCGCAAGTATAGTAATATAAATGGTAATTACATATTTGAGCCGTTTGGGGTCGAGACGCTGGGATCATGGGGTCCAAGTGCCCGTCTTTTCTTTAGAGATATTTCTAAACGTTTAATTGACGCTACCCGTGACCAGAGGGCTGGTTTATTCCTTGCGCAAAGGATTGGTATTGCCATTCAACGTGGCAACGCCGCCAGCCTTCTGACCACCTTTCTGATTGACATCGATGGGGAGGAATTCTTTGACGCCTGAATCTGCAGGAGTATTTAGATATATATTCTGTTTTTTTTATATATTTTAATTTAGATAACTTCCGTGTATATTATGTAAATATTAAATATACCTAAAAATGTTATATACATATATGGTAATGTGGTTAGTAGTTTTTTGTATTTAGAAAGAAAGAAAGAAAGAAAGAAAGCATTTATTCAAGAACACATAATGTACAGAGGATCAAATAAATATATTTAAACATAATAATATGGTGGACATGTTTGACTTTGTATAATAATGTTTACGGGACTGAACGTGATCGTGGTATAGGTACATACATACTTTGGTTTGCCTGACGTTTCCACCAGGTTACACCAGCCGTGGTACCAGGCTGACTGTATCAGTGTTTGTCTTTCTTTTATTATTGTTTTAAGTGTAGACTTTATCTAAATATGTAAGAAGGATGCAATAGGCTACATTTAATATGCAATATAACGTAGCTCACGAACACACGAACGAAGTAACATCAATATAACGGATGTTAAGGACCTACCACACGCACAAGCTTCACCACAGTTGTATCTTCGCAGATCAGTTTTTTTTTTTTTTACGTGCGCAAACTCCCCACGCATACCTCCCCACCGGAGCCGGTGGAGGAGGTTATGTCGGACTCGAACCGACTAAAACGCACGCCACCTGTGGGTCGCTTTGGTTGCCGAAGGTGAGGTTGACAGGCATATCCCTCGCACCCCGGCCGACCCATAGCCATCTCTCACGATCTGGCCCTCTTCTCGGGTGTGAGGACTACAGAGTCCCCAACTCGTCCCCGGAAACGGGGAGGCGCGCCACCGCCGCGGCCTGCTTCTGCCAGGGTGACAGGCGGCTCCACCTGTCACTCCCAGGTCGGCACTCATGGGGGGCGCAGATCAGTTGGTGCATGGAACACCGTGCCTTAACAGTATCAGTTATTTCTGCTCTCGTATCGAATGTGACATCAAATAAAAGAGGAGAAATTTCTGGGTAGGAGAGCGGACCCTGGACTCCAAAATGAAACCCTTTGATGCAATACGTTATTGTGGGCATATTTTAAAAAAGAATATGAAAAAACTTGAAAAAAATATAATCGTGGTAAAAACTTGCAATAAATACTTCAGGAGACTTAGGACTCTGAGACGGTTTTATAGGTCACTGAACAAAATGATGCTTACAGATCGGTGCCGAGATATTCTTCAAGACGAGGGAGTCATTTCACAGCCTATTGAATCTTGCAAGATTGATATAGCAGTAGATTCATTAAAATGTTTTTTTTTTGGAAAGTTTTGGAAAGAAGGATTTTACACACTTATATAAAGTGTGGAAAATCCTTCTATCAGGCGAGCGTCAATCCGAGATTTATGATGTACCTTTAGTACCTATACAGAATTCGATTTGGTATGCTTTTATGATTACGGCAGTTTAAAATTAGTTAATATTTATTAAGTGTGAAATGGCGTTGGGATGGTACTCGCTCCTATAAAAACCGTTTATGCCAAACCAAAGGAAAAGAGAACTTCTGAAGCTTCGTGTTGTGTTCCCAGAGGTGAATAAGGTAGTCAAAGCTCACTGGAGAATTCGTGCTGTCAGTGGGAAGACTTAAAGCTTGTCCTGCTTTGTCTTCTACACTGACGGCGAGGCAAAACTGTGATTACAAGGTCAGCAGCGGGAGTGTGGACCTCTGGTGTTACACACGTCCATAGGCTACGGTAACCACTTTCCATCAGGTGGGCCATGTGCTTGCCTGCCACCTAAGTGGAATAAAAGAAAAAAAAATGATGCAACCGTTCCCGGTTGCATTATTATTATTTTTTTATTCCACTTATTATTTACACACTTACACACTTATATATTCCATTTTAACGACAGGATTTGAACATTTATGTTTAAAAAGTGTATTAATCCAATTTATTTTCTATGGTACGATATACGGAATAAACGAGACGATACTAACAAAGCTATGCTATATCAAAATGCTTTGGCACAACAATCAAACACTGCTACGCAAATGAAACTGATAGCCTTGTATGTCAGTCCCTCTCCTAAATGTAGCTACCACTAGTGGCATGTAAACTGAATGTGCTCGCTAGTGTACAAACCTATTACCACAAAACAAATGAATGAAATATATCCACACGAGTAGGTACACTGTGAGGTTAGAAGTTAGCACCTTTTTCAGTACGTTTTTTAAAATTCCATGCTTTACTATTAATATAACTTGACTAGTAAGATAAATGTTAAAAAACTAAATATTATTTTTTTAAATTTATAATTAATAATACACTCGAGAGCAATGAATCCGGGTCACTTAAAGAATCCTAAAAATCTCGGAAACTAAAAATGCTAGGTTAATGCAATAAATTGTATTTAATAGACAATGTAATACTCCTTAAATGAAGGTATTAAAACTTCTTAGTTATTGTAAAGTTATATCATAAAAAAATCAAATTTGAAAAAGGGCCACTTTCGAAGATGGAACTACGAAATTACAGCATTTGGTGTTGCTTTTGTTTGTAATCTGTCATTTATGTGGGTACATAAACCATGTTGATAGTGCTCTATATTCATTAATCAAGCTGAAATTATGTCGCTTACGCCTGAAGAATGCACCAGAATACTTACAATGCTGGAAACCGGCCGGAGTCAGCGCGATACAGCCAGGACTGTCGGTGTGTCGCTGTCAACAGTACAAAGAGTTCTCCGACGTTACGAAGAAACTGGTTCTAACCTACGCAGACCAGGAACGGGCAGAACCAGGTGTACCACAGCACGAGAAGACCGATACTTGGTGAACACCATGCTTCGAAATCGCTTTCTCACAGGAACTGAACTCACCAATCAGTTTCGACGCCTCGGAGGAAGTAACCCAAGTGCATGGACAGTAAGACGTCGGCTTGCTGAATCTAACTTAAAACCCCTTAGACCTGCAAACGGCCCTAAACTGGAGCGTGGGCATCGTATTTCGAGACTAAGTTATGCCCAGAGCCACGTAAATTGGAGTATTGAAGATTGGTCAAAAGTTATGTTCTCCGACGAATCAAAATTTATGCTCTACAAGCACGATGGAAGACACAGAGTGTATCGAAGACCAGGGGAAAGATTCAAGCAAGCATGCATCGAAGAAAAAGTAGCCTACGGTGGTGGGTCTGTACTTGTGTGGGCCGGAATTTCTTCTGAAAGTCGCACAGAGCTGGTGATCATAGAAAACGGCTCTTTAACTAGCGTAAGATATGTGGAAGAAATCCTCAATGATCACGTTGGTCCATTTATGGTCAATTTAGGTGAGGATGCTATATTTATGCATGACAATGCCAGACCTCATACAGGTAGGATTGTGAATGACTACCTTCAAGAGATGAACATTACTCGTATGGAGTGGCCAGCGCGCAGCCCGGATATCAACCCGATCGAGCATGCTTGGAACGAGCTAGGCAGATGCGTAAAACAACGAAACCCTCCCCCAATCACGCTTCGTGAGCTCAAAATTGCTCTCACAGAGGAATGGGAGAATATTCCCCAAAATCGTATAAGGAACTTGGTGTACAGCATGCCAAACCGCGTAAACGCAGTAATGGAAGCACGAGGAGGCAATACGAAGTATTAAAATTCAAGAAAATCGTAATAAAGTTCAAAAATTTCATGTTTCCTATTTTTGTTTTAAGGAGAGATCAGCAGTTTTTTTCTTTATGTAATTTTGTGTTAATAAAATGTATGGTGACTCATATTTTTTTTACTTTCATTTAAGGAGTATTACATTGTCTATTAAATACAATTTATTGCATTAACCTATCATTTTTAGTTTCCGAGATTTTTAACATTCTTTAAGTGACCCGGATTCATTGCTCTCGAGTGTAGTTTAGCCAGTAATGTTTTCGTCAAACCACCTACAATATACATACATAAAAACACATCTGTTTGCCATAGGGTTAGGCAGATATCACGGATCTCTATTTGCTACAATCATGACATACTGGTCTCGCTTCATTCACTCTCATTACATTCTTCATGTATGCTCGTCGGTTTAGGGTACTCCTGATATGTCCCTTTTCTAAAACTTCCTCGATTTGTATGAGCGAACCTACAATATGTTATTGAAAATATTAAATACATACATACATATAATCACGCCTTTATCCCCGGAGGGTTAGGCAGAGGTTAACACCCACATATTCGGTCCCACGTAATAGGGGGTGAGCCTATTGCCGTATTCATGGCGCTATTGTTGACTCGAGCCATGCATCTGAGGCTGAGTCTGGACTGTATATATCTGGTATATATCTGATGTTAAACAACCCTATCCCTTAGTCGCCTTGTACGACACCGCACGGGAAGAGAAGGGATGGCCCAAATTCTACTCTACCGGGAACCACGCGGCTAATAAACTGATGTGTAAAAGTCGTTTCTAATCGTCTCTTCTACTAAATCTTGTATTTAAATTTTTGTGAGGTTATTGGATTAGCATTGCCATCCAACGCCGCCAGTCTATTCAGCATGTTACCAGCCGACATCGGTGGTTGCGCCGATGTGGAAGCTGTATTTTTGACGCGGAAACACACTCCTTCTATACCCGTCTCCCCTCCCGCACTAACCATAGTATAGTACTAGAGATAGTTCCGTCCGCCATTTGTGATATATAGACACTCAGTCCCGCTTTGAAATAGCCAGCGTAAAGGCGGACCGCGAGCGCGTCTCTCAGAAATGAATAATATTTGTTGCATTTTAACCGCTTCATAGACCTTTACCGATCGGATTGTGCCTCTCGTGTGTCCCTCAAGTGATTTAGTGATGTGGACGGCAGCTCCTGAGCAAGGAAGAGAAGATTCGTGTACCGGCTGCGATGCAAAACACGTGGTGTCGTGAAGGTTAGTGCATCCTCTCCTAATTTCTCGGGTTGCAGTCATTGCCTGGATCACATCCGCGGCAACCCGGTCACCTGTCTTGTTTGTGTGTAAAGCGTCAATGGAACAGTTATCTACATCCCCGCAATACAGTCCACTACCGCACGTGGCCACGCGCCACCATTTTTTGGTCCTGATCGAACCGGATTTTAGCCGTAGTTCGCAGTTTTGTTATTATTCTAATGGGAATAAGCGCACCGCACCTAAATGCCTGGTTATTTTAGTAGAAAACCCCGCATCCAGACATTTAGGATTAGATTTGTTGTCCGTTCGCCGCTGGCTCGCATAGTACCTACCTAGTATATACATAGGTTAGGTATCATATCAACACTTAATCGTAGTTCGCAATTTTCGCACCGCGCCTAAATACCTAGTTATTTTAGTAGAAAACCCCGCATCTAGGCATTTGGCTTAGATCTTAGGTATACTAGACACCCTAGTGCATAGGCACAGTGTAATACCTAACGCATTTGGCTTTGTTTTATTTTTTTCAATTACGTTGTTCGCTCGCCGCTGGCTCGAGTCGTATTTGCCTGGTACCTGCGTGGGTAGACACGTGGTTGTACCTCATTCCAATTCATACGAAAGTATTTTAATTTGAATAGATATTACGCAATACTTAATCTCTGAAATAATAGTTAAACCTAGACAGCGGTCTGGCTTGCGTAAGTACGATCTGGCTGTTGCCGGGCGCGTTTTGTTCAAGCGTGCATTCACAGTTGTAAATACCTACCTACCTGCCGAGTATCGCTCGCGCCGCCTCGCTGCTCTGTACCGCTAAGATTAAGTCATTTCATATTTGTTGTTTACCGCACTTTAGTTTGAGATTTAATTGTAAACATGTCCCCAAAGGTTGATAAGACCGGTAAGGTTCAATTGAAACTTTTATACGCTAAAAAAGAAATGATTTACTCTCGCGTACAATCGATTTATGATAATGCACTTAAAACCTCTGATTTGGTCATCAGAGATTCGTTCTTGTGTTCTATAGAAAACTTAGATAGTCTACGCGCGGATTTCGAAACCTTAGTACATGACATCAACGTTTTAGAGTTGAATTTGGATCCCGATTACTCAGTGAGTTATCAAGCCTTGTCGTCGTTTGACGATTTGTATTGTCGTATCAAACGCGTCGCTAGGAGTTTGGAGAAACCGGCTGACCTACCCAACCCCACTCGCGACCGACCTAAGTTGCCACCAATCCAAATACCCGAATTTGATGGTAACATTCGCAATTGGTGTCTATTTATAGATAGTTTTGAGAATACAATAGATAAGAACGATTCGTTGACAGATCACGAAAAATTGCATTATCTCGTTGAAAAATTGACTGGTAAAGCTATAACCGTTTGCGCTGGAATTACGTTTAGTGCCGAGAATTATAATTTAATTTTAAATACTTTGAAAGCTAGGTATGAGGATAAAAGATCGGTAGCTAACGCCTATTTAGATCAGATGTTTGATTTGAAATCTATTACGGCATGTAACGATCAAAACTTAGAGAAATTTCTAGATACTTTCGCGTCAGCTGTTCGCGCCGTAAAGAACCTAAAGATCGATGACCTCTGCGACTTCGTATTTTTGTATATGGGTTTAAGGAAATTAGATTCCGAAACCATTCGTTTGTTTGAGTCGGATCATCGCGGCAATAAAATTCCTAAGTTCGAAGACTTAGAAAGTTTTGTTCGCGAGCATATAAAAGTATTGCAACGCTCTTCATCGAAACATGAAGGCGCGAAGATAGTTGTTGATTCTGCACGCAAAGTAGATGCGTCATCGAAGTCACTGAGGTCAACTCATACTTATGTTAGTACCGCACCAGCACATGTACAATCACCTGTTTGCTCTTTGTGTAGCACTCATCATTCGCAACTGTACAGGTGTCCTGGTTTTCTAAAATTGTCGCCTAGTGATCGTTATAAATTTGTTCGCGCTAATAATTTTTGTTTTAATTGTCTCGGTACTAAACACCGCGTTGTTTTATGTAATAGTAGAAATAGTTGTCGCAAATGTCAAGCGAGACACCACACTTTGCTTCATTTTGAGAATAGTAATGCCGCATCCAATGTGAGCACGGTTGGCTCGTCGAGCGGTGACACACGGCGGCCTGCGCCGCAGCCGCAGCCCGCGCTCGCGCGCGCTCCGGCCCGCCCGGTGACCGCCGCGGATGACGTCACCTTGTGTTCGTTCTCCGCTAATGCTGCACTCACTACTGTGTGTCTTGCGACCGCTCGCGTTGTTATTGTTGATGCATTAGGTAAGCCGCGCATTGTTCGAGCGCTGTTAGATAGCGCTTCGCAAAGTAATTTTATTACTCAAGATTGTTGTCGGCGTCTTGGTTTCAATGTTGATAAGCGTTCAACCCGCTCAGTGGTGAAGGGTTTTGGAAGCTTACAGTCAGCTGTTCGTGGCACCGTTAAAACAAGGTTTAGATCTCGTTTTAATAATAATATTTGGTTTGACATGGATTCGCTCGTTATAGATAGAATAGCTGAACAGTTGCCTACCGTCCCGGTTGACACGTCTTTATTAACGAAATTTAAAGACTTGCCTTTAGCAGATGAGACTTACGCTGTTCCTGGAGTCGTCGATATATTGATCGGCGCTTCGATTCTCCCGCACCTCCAGTTATCACGTAAGGTTCAAGGGGGACCGACGTACCCCGCTCCGCACGCACTGGAAACAGTTCTTGGTTTTGTTATAATTGGTTCCGCACCCGCTTCTATAGATAGTTTTAGTCACTCGACTGCTTCGTTCTGTTGCACCGTCGAGCCGCCACTGGAGTCTACCATCCGCAAGTTTTCGCTCGGTGGCTCCCGTGTATCCGCTGAAAAACGCTTTCTTTGTTTGGAACGAAAGATGCAGGCGTCCCCAAAGTCGAAGCGGGCCTATGATGAGGTTGTTAACGAATATTTAGATAAAGGTTACATCTCACCTGCGCCTGCGGACACTGGCGGGACCCAGCCTTCGTACATTATCCCGCACCGCGGAGTTATTAGAGAAGATAAGCTTACTACTAAAACTCCGCGTAGTTTGGATGGCAGTGCTAAGACTAGCACTTCCGTGTCGCTTAATGACATTTTGTATTGTGGTCGGAATCTTTAAGGTAATTTATTTGACATAATTGTAAACTTTCGCATTAATATTAGTAAAATTTTAGCTTTTAGGACTCAACAGTCGCTTTGTGTTGGGCCCACTCTTCGCCCCATCGTTGGGACACATTCGTCGCTAATAGAGTGGCAAAAATTCAATCTGAATTAGCGCCACATAATCTCTTTCACGTTGCTGGCACCGACAACCCAGCCGGTTGTCTCTCTCGTGGATTGCTTCCTTCGCAAATTTTAGATCACCCGTTATGGTTTAGTGGACCGTCCTGGATTCATGCCGCGTTAGATAAGTGGCCAGTTAGTCAATTCAATCCCACTACGGTTTCCGAACCACCCGAGGAGAAGAAGCACTCGCTTGTTGTATCGGTCCCACGTGAAGAGACCCTTATTTTGTTGTTGGCTAATCGCGTCTCGTCTTGGTCGAGACTGTTGCGTTGTGTTGTTTGTTCGCCTCTGCCCTCTGCCTAGCCAGCAGTAGGCACGAGCTCCAATCTAGGTTATATTTTAGTTGTTATTTCCCAAACCTAGATTTAGATTAGACTTTAGATTTGTTTCGCATTTGTCGTTTCGAAGGTAACCCTTCAAGCCGGGGGGAATGGTTGCGCCGATGTGGAAGCTGTATTTTTGACGCGGAAACACACTCCTTCTATACCCGTCTCCCCTCCCGCACTAACCATAGTATAGTACTAGAGATAGTTCCGTCCGCCATTTGTGATATATAGACACTCAGTCCCGCTTTGAACTAGCCAGCGTAAAGGCGGACCGCGAGCGCGTCTCTCAGAAATGAATAATATTTGTTGCATTTTAACCGCTTCATAGACCTTTACCGATCGGATTGTGCCTCTCGTGTGTCCCTCAAGTGATTTAGTGATGTGGACGGCAGCTCCTGAGCAAGGAAGAGAAGATCCGTGTACCGGCTGCGATGCAAAACACGTGGTGTCGTGAAGGTTAGTGCATCCTCTCCTAATTTCTCGGGTTGCAGTCATTGCCTGGATCACATCCGCGGCAACCCGGTCACCTGTCTTGTTTGTGTGTAAAGCGTCAATGGAACAGTTATCTACATCCCCGCAATACAGTCCACTACCGCACGTGGCCACGCGCCACCAATCGGTGAGGATACATTTTTTGCAAATTTTTACGTGCCTACTTTTACTCCTTTTTACAAACTGAATTGGGCTCATAAATAGTAGTGGTAGAATTTATTAAAGTACTCAAGTGAACATTTTTTATTAAACCAACAAGTTATGCAATAAATATTTGCAATTAAACAAAAAGTTAACCTAAGTTAATAGTATAAAAATATTTTCCACAAATAAAAAGTCTACAATTTTAAAATATGCAATATTAAAATATTTCATTTTAATTGGTATCATTTAAAAATCGCAGGTGAGTATTTGGAGTGTACCTATCGTAACTATAAAATAAAAATAGCACATAAAGCGGCTGGTCGTTTAGATACAAACTGTAAACAAATTGCATATGCGATTTCATAGCTTCAGAGTGCTTTATCATTTATTCAAAAATATATTTTTGTTGCGACGCTTTCGCGTTATCGGCACCCGTTCCCAACATATCACGGCATCCGTTATTAGCAACGTGACATCGATACGGCATCGTTGAGCTTAAAACGCTCATCGTAATTTTCAACTAAACGTTACTTGGAATAAATAGTGATGTGATAAAGCTCGATGTACATTTTGATGCAACACAACTAATTTTATGATTATGAGTTTGTGCCAATTGGAGTCGAAACGTTTGGGCCGTGGGGTCCGAGCACCCGCAATCTCTTCAGGGAGATTGCGAAGCGTATGGTCGACGCTTCTCGTGACCAGAGGGCTGGCCCCTTCTTAGGTCAGAGAATAAGCATTGCCATACAACGCTACAATGCTGCCAGTCTTCTGGGAACGCTACCACAAGATGCATGCGATTTTAACTTTTGTTTTATTTAATTATTATTTTTTATAAATGTCAATATTAGTATTAGGTTTTTTTTGTATATTTTATGTGTCAAATAATTGACGATAATTCTTTGTAAAACTAAATGTTCGACTTTGAATGAAAAAAAAATCTGTCATATTTTTATATGCAAATTTAATAGTTCTACGTAGGTGCCGTGGCATAAATCTGCCTTGTTCAGGAAAATGAGCATTGGATCAAATGCATCTTCACATTTTCTTCAATGGCCGTTAGATATCTGTCATAATAATATGAGCTTTAATGTTATATCATACTCACGCGCATGAAAGACGAAGTTATTCATGTGGTGACGAAAAAGAATATAAGTATCACCACCCCATCTCATTCGAAGAGTTTCGTAAGAAACAATTAATGGAAAAAAACTCAGACGATATCAACGTTAGAGAGAGGAAAAACTTGAAATGAAACCCTGTACCAACCCGTCTGCCCGTCTTGGAAACAGTAGATCAAAGCCTTTTTTATACCACTTAGGTTCCAGACAAGCACAAGGCCCATCTGATGGAAAGTGGTTTCCGTGGCACGTCCATAGTAAACATCAAGAGAGTCACACTTGCGCTGCCAACTCTGTAAGCACATAGAGTTTCTGTGCTGTCAGTGTAAAAGACAAAACAGGACAAGCTTTTGATCATCCCTCCAGCGAGCTCTGGCTACCCTACTCACCACCGGGAGCATAACACGAAGTTATTATGGCCGCGATATTCTGTAGGACGGAGGTACTTTCCCAGTCGGACTGCTCAATTGGGCGGAAATATCGTCATCCGAGTCCAGCAGTGGACTGCGATAGGCTAACTGATGAAGATTGAATAACATTATGGTGATCTGGCACACATCTTCTGCAGGATGAAACCTGGTAGAGTACCTTTCTCATATAGCTACTATAACACTTTGCGTCCATTCAACTTGTAAAAGATGCATTTTCTGTAAGGTCATTGTAGCATCTCAGAGTGTACCTTCACTGTCTCTCAAATGATCAAACTCAAATATCATCTAACTCAATGCAGCATTACAGCGACTCAAACAGAAATCTTTAAGCTTAATTCCATAACAGCTATGTGGAATATGTTCAAGTTAGTAGCTCGCCCTTTGTGCCCAGGATCAAAGGATCCAGCCGGGGCGGCGAGGATTAATATAACCTAACTGAATAGTATATGTGAGCTACGTGTTGCTAGAAGTGGTTTTATCAATGTGTGTTTCGATATTTGAATACCGTGAGTGATAAATGTCATGTCGTACCGACCGGTCCCAGGTAGGATAGGCCTATTAAAAATATGGTACCTCGTGGGTCTTGCCCTGTCACCTCCACTGGCCCTGGTAGATCGCGCCTAGAAGGGCCAGTATGATGTCATAGAAAAGTTATCGGTGAAATCTTGTAAATGGCCTTCAACACGTTATTTGAATCCACTATACTACTGCTATTTTTTTGCTGTAAGTAATAAAATAAAATAAATATATATACGGGTATATAACGACCTGCGCATTCAGTATAATAACGCATTCAGGATGCTGTTGGGGCTGTCTCGGAGATGCAGTGCAGCAATTTCTATGCTATTATTAGAAAGCGTTCGGCCTCTGCCTTGGCACAACTCTGCCGCAGCTCCAACAGTCTCCTGAGTGTGTTTAAGGACAGATGGGACTCCCCCTTGTTGCAGCACTGGATGACACTCCACACGTGTCACAGATAGTGGAGTGTTGTTATTTATTTGTATTTATTACTAACATTAGTTCTTAAGTTAAATTGTTACTAACACTATGGATGGATGGTCTGATAATAAATGAATTTTAATTTTAATTTAATTTAATAAATAAAAATAAAATAAATGACATGGATGTCAATAGTATCACTGCCAGACATACCGCCAGGGATGCGAAAGACCGTTTGTGGAGGATTAAAAGTCCGAAAGTGAATCCCGGTCTCAAAAGTTAAAAGCCTATGCAACCGGGACTAATTGCTAAGATAACCATGAACAATTGCAATAGAGTATGCCGCTTCCAGTATTTTTATATCAGTAATATTATATTGAATTCAACGTCTAATCTACGAAGATCGGATTATGACACTTAAATGGGGGTCTTTTCACAACCACGTCTGCTTCGAAATAAAGATTAATATAAGAATTTTTAGATTTTCTTACTAACACCTAACATAAGACTCATAATTGGGTTTTTACTGTCTCTTTTGATACTGGATTCCCTAATATAAGAGACAGGGTTTAGTAATGAAATTGTGTAGTTTTATAATAAAATTAAGTCTTTTTTTTCAGTTTATAATTGTGTTAAACCGCCTATTAGTAAATGTTAAGCGCTATTATCTGTAGTTACTAAGAAATATTTTATAGAACCAATATGGTCATTATTATTACAAAACGAATTGCGGTCAATGCAGTTGCCTGCAAATTATCAATTTTAAAAGCTTAGTTATATATTAAAGAGTCAGGCTGATGATTATTACACCTGATGAATGGCCTGGAGTACCCTCACTTGTACTGACTAAGCCTAGTCAATCAACTCATCAATTACCCCACTAACCTCCCCATCCTCAAAGATTATCAAACCTCTCCAGTGTACATCTAGGTATATTCAATGATGTATATAAAGTATAGATACGATATGCAGGAACATCGTGATTTTCAAAAATGGCGCATGCATAAAGTTTAAAAAGAAATATTACGTCATTATTATTCATTTATATGATATATTAATAAATAAATAAATTATAGATAGATAGATAAATAGATAGATAATTCTTTATTGTACACCAACAGATTTACAGTAGGACAAGTAGGTAGATAATATATCTACACAATGGGCAGTGTTATTACTATATTATTATTTATGTAACTAATATTAGTTTTAATACGAATTTATTATTAATGAAGTATTTTTTTGCGTAGCAGAGTATCGCTTCTGTGATTGGAGCATAAAATGATGACTTTCGTCACAACTTTTTGTCGCTATTTTAGAGAACAAACAAAATATATAGAATAACTTTTAAACTATCGTGTTCCATGATATACAACAATGTTACCCGGAATAAACCAAAGGTATGTATGTACCTACAGCAAAATAGCGTTACTTCCCGTTAACATTATTATATACATTTCTATAGTTTATAATATATCATGGGGTATAGTATAATAACTATGTGTGCGTGTGTTATTATATGGTTATGTAAAAAAGGTGCAGGCGCTCATTTAATGTAATCAGAGTATCTTTTTTCAAGCATCTGATGAGGCCGCCAAGCTGAGTGCCATTGTAACACTTAGTGTCTGTAATGGTAACCCTCTTTCCTGAGACTTTGCCTTTAGCTTACCATCAGGCGAGGTGAAGTCAAGTTGGCGTGTACTATATAAAAAAAATGTAAATTTGTCATTTTCGTCAATTCGAAGTATCATCTTTAAATGAAATCGATAATCTGATTTTATCCAAACTTAACCACTAATAAGATTAGGGTCTTATTTTGACTTACTATTTTATCAGTTCCTATTTTAAAGGCTTTTATTTTACTCCTTATGACAATGATTATTATAAAATAACGTTATGTACTTATTCTCAAGTTATACTAAAAAGAACTATACTGTGTAAAAATTACTACTACTTAAAAGGAGAGCTACTTACTTAAAAAATATTAGTATGTACAGTCCAGTGGTTTAACTCATACATTTTAATTTTTTTTAATACAAATACGCCAGGTATTCCTGGAGGTAGGACACAACAGTATTCTACCCGAATTGAACAGTCCGACTGGGGAAGTACCTCTACCGTACAGAATACCACGGCTATAATAACCTGTTGTATTCCCATCGGTGAGTAGGGTAGCCCGAGCTCACTTGATAGCTTTTGTGCTGTCAGTAGGAAGACTACATGCTTGTCCTGATTGTTTCTTCTGAACTGACGGCACAGAAACTCTCTGTTCGAACAGGGTCGGTAACACGGGTGTAACTCCCCTGGTGTTGCACACGTTCATAGGTCATGGTAACCACTTTCCATCAGGGTGACCTTGTCTGCCACCATTAAGTTGTATAAAAAAAAGATTTTTTCAAATAATCATTTTCATTTATATATATAATAATGCGCAAGCTGATAAATTATGTGGTAGTCTTTAATATATTTGATGATTCAACATAACATAAGCCATATTACATTCATATCCCAGTTTGTAGACCAACCAATGTCTGTGAATTGTATACCCGGGCTATAAATCGTGCCTAGTTTTGGACAGGGAATTAATTAATCAACTCAAACTAAGATGTTGGGGTTGCGCATTCTAGAAGGTTTGGTCATTAATCCAGTGAGTACCGGCTGCTCGCTATGCTAAACTTATTAGAAATACGCTATGCTAGACACAGTAGAAATAAAGATTGTATATTTTGAATTAAATTTTAAAACATTTAATATGCTTACTATTCAAATCGTTTAAGATAAAAAAGCTTGAACCGGTTCAAACGGGATTAGAATCCGCAATCTTTCCTTTGTTTGTTTTGTTTGCGTGGGCGGAGTAATCAAAAATCAATGTTTAAAAATGATTGTAATATCATTCATTGGTGCCTATAGTTTGTATGAGTATCGGTAGATGGCTCACACCGTGGCCGCAAAACGGATATGAGTTGAGGTTCGGTAGCTTAGTGGTTAGAGTATTCCCCTTGTAAGGCAAAGATCGCGGGTTTGAATCTTAATCGATTTGAAGATTGTAACTTCTTTAATAGTTCTGCAACAGTGGAACGAATTTATTATTAAGGAGGAGGAGACTGTGTTGCATTCAATGCCTATTATAAGGCTATGTATGATAGTTTTTATTTTAGTTGCCAATAAACCTCGTAAACACAAGACGTATTTATTGTTATTCATTGACTCAGTATCCAAATGCAAAGTGAACCTTAACTACACCAACAGACTGGTTCTACTATGCAACTCACTTGTAACATAAACTCACGCCTAAATCCCCGAAGGGGTAGGCAGAGGTGCTATATAGTACCCACATTTCCCCAGTTTATGTTTAGGTCCCAATGTAATGGGTGGCGAGCCAATTGCCATTAACCGGGCACTTATAAACCTGCGATAAATACACACATAACTTCGAAAAACATCGAAAAGTCATTGGTGTGTGCCATGGTAAAACCTGGGATCGAACCCGAGACCTCATCTCAGCAGTCCATTACCCATACCACTAGCTGTAATGAAATAGGTGGCCTCGCCGTGCAATGGAAGGGGAGGAAGCCATGCTTCGAGATAGATAGAATGATAACGAAGTGATTGTATAAGGTTATCATATTTTTCTTGTGAGATAACCCTAAAAATATGCCGATAAAGAAATTTGTTAACTATATTATTTTCCCAAAATATTCTTTAAGAGAAAAAAAAAAAGTACTTCGACCCACCTATAAAAACAAAATAGGTAATAAAGTACCGATTTAAAATCTTGCTAAGCAGAAATTGTGTTATCAACTTTATTACCTCTTATAAATTAATAACCTGAGCGAAATTCAGGAATTTCCCCTTTGTTTCTTAAAAGATTTCGTTTTTTTAATAGACATTGATGAGTTTTACTGTTATAGCCTAAAAACTGGCTACTGTTTACGACTATCATGTTACTCTTCCCGCGACTGAAAACGCTGAACACAGTACAATAACAAAATAACACATAATAAATCGCCGCAAAATCCGTTAAATATAGTATTACATCGCGCAAAATATCGAAAACACGACGATTGTTTCTTCACACAAAACTTAACATCAATTTGGGAACCCTTTTCTCTTGTTCACACCATTACTTTGAACGACTACTGGGTTTCCCCGTACCTAAATAGAGTACTAAAAAAATGGCCGACTGTCTGTAAATCCAAGTGTCCTACATAATTCAATTTTAGCACTAGTGCCGCAGCTTAGGCAGAATGCTACAGACAAAGGCGAAAGGTATCTTTTTTATACCTTAATAAAATTTTAGCACCCTGTCGGATTTGCATGAAACTTGCTAAGTTTTATTTTTGATTGAATAAAAGATTGTATGCAAAGTTATTTTCATATAATAATGATGAAATAATACTCTTGCTAGAAAGAAGTCTTTGTAAAGGTTTCTTTTAAAGAGCGGTGAGTCCTTGGTGATATGAAATTATATAAAAATAACACTGCGTCTTCTTAATGAAGTTTCGTATATTCTAGAAATTAAATCGTTTAATTTTTTAACATAACATAACATAACATAAACTCACGCCTATATCCCCGAAGGGGTAGACAGAGGTGCTAGCACCCACATTTCGCCAGTTTATGTTTAGGTCCCAATGTAATAGGTGGCGAGCCTATTGCCATTAACCGGGCACTTATAAACCTGCGATAAATACACACATAACTTCGAAAAGCATCGAAAAGTCATTGGTGTGTGCCATGGTAAAACCTGGGATCGAACCCGAGACCTCATCTCAGCAGTCCATTACCCACACCACTAGGCTACTAGCTACTACTATTCTTTTAAATAAACACCTATACTTTTTACAAAGATTTAAACCAAGTAACATTCACATAGCACTACCTATTTTCGTCAAAATGGCATTTTTGATGGCAGTATTTTAGATCGGAAGAAGTCAACATCTAGTATGGGACATGAACCCACCTGAGCATACTTAGACACTTCCTGCATATTCCAGATATTCCGGCAGATACATGTATTATTGTTACCATCATAATTACGTTTACCTACATAATATTATTTAAAATTTAAACCCTGTGTCCCTGTGTCCACTCGTCTACTAACTCGCGAAGTACGCATATTACGAAAAACTGATGACTTTCGCTCCAGGTCGTACCTGGTGCAAAAGCTAGCCATTGCAATCCAGTACAGAAATGGTGCTAGTATTCTGGACTTCTTTGCACCAGACTCTACCCTAGGCGAGTTATTTACATGACTAAAGGTCGGCTGACTAATTGTAAATTAATAAATAAAGTAATTTTTATGACTTGAAAACATATCATAAATAAAAAAATATTAAATAATGATTTCATTGTAATAGTACCAACAAAAACCAAAAAAGAACACCGCGGTAGCTTAGTGATATGGATAATGGACTGCTGAGACGACACACACCAATGACTTTTCGATGATTTTGAAGTTATGTGTGTATTTACCACTGGTTTATA
Source organism: Eilema griseolum (assembly GCA_963662185.1). NCBI lineage: Eukaryota > Metazoa > Arthropoda > Insecta > Lepidoptera > Erebidae > Eilema > Eilema griseolum. The sequence continues at coordinate 25,199,488 of OY759238.1, forward strand.
AGTGCCCGGTTAATGACAATAGGCTCGCCACCTATTACATTGGGGACCTATACATAAACTGGCAAAATGTGGGTTCTAGCACCTGTACCTACCCCTTCGGGGATATAGTTTATGTTATGTAGTACCAACAAAAACGTTTCCGAAAGCTCTCAAACTCTTAACCCTATTGATATATTGTTATGACGTTGATAGTTAAACCGCTTTTACGGATCCATTACAGCAGCGGTCGGCCGCTAACATAATAACGCATCGACTAACTGAATAACATGAAACAAACAACATTTTGTTTGCGGTGCATTACTAACTCAGTTATCGAGTTCTGGCGAACCCTGTTTGTGTAGGCTGTGTTTTATCAGTTTAGGCTCTTGCAACAAATTGATCCAGGGAGTCGATATTGTTGGAAATTTTAGAGCTTATGAATTTAAATTGTGTGTAGCGAGTGCTCAGTCCCTGACAATACGTTTTAAAAATGGAATTGAGCAATGTTTGAATTTGACAAACGTTGACAACTCACGTACAATAAGCATAATTCAAATATTGACCAGCAAAGTGCTCAACATACATTTAATCACGCCTTTATCCCCGGAGGGTAAGGCAGAGGAGAATTGACACCCACATTTCAACATTCATTGAATTCAGTCCCACGTAATAGGAGGAGAGTATTTAAATTAAATTAAATTAAAATTCATTTATTGTCAGACCATCGATCCATAGTGTTAGTAACAATTTAACTTAAGAACTAATGTTAGTAATAAATACAAATGAATAACAACACTCCACTATCTGTGGCACGTGTGGAGTGTCATCCAGTGTTGTAACAAGGGGGAGTCCCATCTATCCTTAAACACACTCAGGAGACTGTTGGAGCTGCGGCGGAGTCGTGCCAAGGCAGAGGCCGAACGCTTTCTAATAATAGCATAGAAATCGTCTGTGCGGGCCTCTGCAAACATTCCTGATGCACTGCATCTCCGAGACAGCCCCAACAGCATCCTGAATGCGTTATTATACTGAATGCGCAGGTCGTTATATGCCCGTAGAGTGTAACACATCCACAAGCTGCACGTGTAGAAGGACGTGCAGAAGGCTTTAAAGAGAGTCACTTTGACTGTGTTCGAACAACGTGCAAACCTCCGGACAACCATGTTACACCTGATAGCCAGCGACCTACGCTCCCTTTCAACGTCTAAATCATCCCTGAGCCCGTCCGTGACCCAGTGGCCCAAGTACTTGAAAGACTTTACCCAGTTCAATCTAACTCCACCAAGCAAGACCTCCGGCACATCTGTATGCTTTAGTGGACCTGACCTAAACATAAGGAGCTCACTTTTCTTTACATTATACTTGAGCCCATGAGAAACAGCATATGCTTCACACAAGGCTATTAGCTTCCTGAGGCCGCCAATCGATGGACTCAGCAGCGCCATGTCGTCAGCATAACTCACATTATTCATGCTAACCCCATCAATGTGACAACCGACACGTGCGCTGCTGAGCTCACCGATCAAACGGTTTATGTATAAGTTGAACAGACGGGGGGAGCTTAGCCCTCCCTGCCTCACTCCACACTCCAACCCATACACATCAGACCGGGCCTCAGCCCATCTTACACTATTTTCCTGGTTATTATACCAGTATCGAAACAAAGACACTACATCATCTGGCACCGTTGTATCTGTCCGAAGTTTACTCCACAGTACCTCGTAGGATACCAGATCGAATGCCTTCGACAGATCCAGAAAACAGGCAAATACAGGTGTTTTTCTACTCGTATAATATTGAACAGTTTGCTTGAGACACAGAATTGCACTCTCTGTGGACAAACCTGGCCTGAAACCAAATTGAGCATCATGGAGTTCAATGTGTTCGGCCAGCTGTTTATCAAGCAGACTGTCCAAGACTTTGGCAACTATTGTGGCCAGTGAAATTGGCCTGTAGTTAGAAATGTCGGAGGCATCCCCTGTCTTGTCCTTGATAATAGGAACTACCACAGTGTACATGAGATCCCGTGGCAGGTAGTGATGGTTAAGACACAGATTAAGCAGCAAAGAAAGAACACTGTATAACTGATGCCCTGCATATTTTAGGTGTTCAACACTCAGGTCATCATGGCCCGGCGATTTGCCTTTTGTCATTTTATTTATTGCTGTGGCAATTTGCTTAGCTGTGAATCTTATAGACTCATCACCCCTCATTCCACTCTGAACATCAACCACCTTCTGCTCAGCCCTCAAAGGTGACTCGACCTTAAAGTGTCGAACAAAAAGATTGGCTATACCTTTTGGGTCATTTTGACCCGCAACACTCACAGGAAGGCTCGGCCTCAGATTTAATTTATTTGTGGCTTTCCAAAATTTTGCAAACTGTTTTTTTGAGTGATGATCTGCCAAAATATCTAATTTAATTTGTTGTTGATTGTTTTGAACAGATTTTAATTTTGATTTAAAAGTTTTTCTGGAACTACACATTGCCTCAAACAATGCACCACCGGCTGGTGCACCCTGCCATAGCCAGTTTTTATAGTGCAATCGAGCCTCCCTATGAGCACTGCTTACAAATTTATTCCAGCCAGTGATATATTTGTGTCTTTTGATATTGTCTGCACCAATATAGGTAGATACAGCACCCTCCTGAAGAACTGATATTATGTCAGAGTACAACTTATCAATTTCAATTAAGTGATTAGCATTATTACACATTTTTTGAGAACATTCTAAACATTCTGGTAATTTAATTGCATTTAATTTATTATTACAAAATTCATTGTAGTTTTTGATTTGCTCAGCATTTCTTTCTCCCCATCTAATCTTATTACTAATGAAATTTTGCACAGGTTGTTTTTTATTTATCTTAGTTAGATTGCACTCAAACAAAACAGGATAATGATCTGAAGGATACATCCCATAAGATACAGTCACATTAGCAATTAAATTTTTGGCTGCACTAGATATTAAGCAATGATCTAGCCAGCGCAATGAACCACTGGCTTGACAAACAAATGTATGTGTGTTCTCTGGAAGCAACTCATAGTCAACACAGGACCAAATCTGTTCATTACATACCGAGATAAGTTCAGAAAAGAAGCGCGTTCCCGGATGAGCATTAAAATCACCCATTATCACAACACATTCAACGTTGCAGCTCTCCACCACAGCCACTATTTCACTCAAGCATTCAGTAAATGCAACCAAACTTTCACTCTTGCCATCGTCAAAGGGAGTGTAGACAGAAAACAACAACATGGAACGGTTCTCATATTCCACCTCTATTGCTACTAGACGATCGCTTTTGCACTTCACAATAGACACCGACGAAAATAAAGTCTTTCTCCACAATAGTGCCACTCCTCCATATGGTCTACCTGCTATCACCTTCACAGAGGTATCAATGGCTGACTTTCCAGTGTAGGCAAAACTATCATCCAGGTTACCCAAGACAGCTAGGTCATGTGGCCATATCCAGGTCTCTTGTAGTGCCACAATATCTGCCTTTTTACATATATCTCTCACACTATCCATAGATCTATGCACACCTTTACAATTGAAACTGGCTAGCGTTATATTATTCATTGTTTACCGGTTTTTTGTTTACAACACGTTCAGATTCGTTAGTCTTTTTAAAGAATATGTATTTTCTGAAACGAATACCCTCCGGCCAAAGACTATCATCCAAAAATGAATCCAGCCTGTGTCTCGAAACAAATACTTTGAAGGCGTTGTAGGGTCTTTCAGTTTTCATGCTGATCCTCTCCATTTCCACCGACACTCCCGTCTTAGTTTTGATGTATTCACGGATGTCTGATTCCGACGTCTGTTTATCCACATTTGAAATAAATAGTGGAACACTTGAATCCGCTGCCTTGAAACTTCCCGTATAAGACGACTGAGCCGTACCCATCTTACCGGCAAAACGATTTCTATGTTTTCTATTCTGTACATAAATCCACTGCTCATCCATTTCTTTATTTATCTTCCATTCACCTTTGCTTACAACCTCCGCCATAGTTTGTTGTTTTTGTTTACTTGGACTGACAGAAGTGTCAGAATTGTCATTCCTGTCAGCGACAGCAACGTTTCTTTCCAACAAAGTTGAGTTCACACGTGAGAGCGAGACGGCACAATTTGTATCCGTATTCGAGGGACAGAGAGAACGATACCGCATCGAGTTGTTCGCTTCAATCACGCTGTGATCAACTGAGCGAGCCTGCACAGCAGACTCGCATCTCGTTTGGATCGGCGACGACGACGGCGACATCTGCGCAGGCGAGTGACTCTGACTAGGTGACGTCTCAGAAACATGTGACAAACCTATGGGTCCACTATCTAACATGTACCCTCCTCTTCTCACATTAATATTTGAATGTAGTAACGAAATAGGAGTATTTACTACATTTACATCACTTTTTCGCCTACTATCTAATTCACTTCTCGTCACATAATTAGATTTTATTTCTTTTATTTCTTCACGTAAACATAACAGGTCTTTTAATAACTTTGTAACATCGACATGGTCGAAACAAATCGGTGGCAATTTCTCCAGATTGTAGGCAACAAATATTGGTATTTGATTTGGTTCAGTTGTCTTGAGCACCATTATCATATCATCAATATCCTTTTCTTTTTTCTGCTTCCGTCTTGATATTTGCTTTCTTTTTGTCTTTACAGACGCAAACAACAACTTTTTTGCGATATCAATGTCTTCCTCAGAAAAGGCCGACACACAGATTCTTACTAAACTTTCATTGTCTATTATATCAAGTTTATTTTGAATAAATGCTAGCACTTCGGATATAACTATATTACAGTTTACACATTTAAGGGTATTCACACTATCTGACATTTTGACTATTTAAATCTACAACGATCGCGACCGCTCAGGTGTGCGCATGCGGGGCCAGATGTAATAATAAAATAAATGTGCCAGATGTAATAATAAAAAAAAATTGATTTTATTTCTCTGTTTTCCTATCATTGGTTTACTCTTGAATGGAGCAAGTTAAATGTGACAAAGTAAGTGTGTAATCTCCTATTTAAAAGAAATGGAAATAAAATTGGTTTGTAAGTACATTACCATAAAAGTTCGGGCGCCTTGGAGATACACATGCCTAGGATAATCAGCGGAGATTGGAAACTTTTAATCTGCCGGAGGTGAGCTAAATGAAACCAAACGGTGAGGTTTAAGGTTTTATTGTCCACTCCAGTGTGCATTTTGCTGCCTTCCGGGCATTATTGTTGATTGGAGAATTTGTGCTGTCAGAGGAAAGACTAAAGGCGTGTCCTGCTTTGTCTTCTACTGACGGCACAGAAACTCTGTATTTACAGGGTTGGCAGCGCGACTGTGACTCTCTGGTGTTACAGACGTCCATAGGCCACGGTAACTACTTTCCATCAGGTGGGCCGTGTGCTTGTCTGCCAACTAAGTGGTATAAAAAAAAATTCAAGTCATGCATCTGAGGATGAGTCTGGGCTGTATATATATGTCTGATGTTAAACAACCCTATCCCTTAGTCGCCTTATACAATACCGCATGGGAAGAGATGGGGTGGTCCAAATTCTACTCTGCCGGGAACCAAGTACTCAAAATAGTCTCAATACCTCGATATTAAGATAATTACGAGTACTATTTATCTTTGCATCGATCTGGTGCTAACTGTATATACACGGTGGTTTTGATGTGTGAGAAAAGGTTGGGAATCCTGAGGTCACGAACACCCTAGAGCCTTTGCAGATGCGTAGAGATCTTGCATCCTTGGCAATATTTTACCGTCTATAGCATGTTGTGTGTACCGTCTGTACCATGTGTTCTGATGATCTCTTCTAATTAGTCCCACCCTCCCTTTTCCTTCACATGACAACACGTGCAGGGCTTAGATGTCACCAGCATATGGTGCCGAATATCCAATTAAAAACCAAGGGGTCGCACCATTAAGGCCTGAAATTCAATACCAGATCACGTGTTTCCTTCTTCCTACAGTCCCGGGTCCTTCAAGCGTGGCGTGAAAAAGCATATAACGAGACCGTCAAGTTGAGTGTCACTATTAACATGATATATATATATATATATAACATGTTTATATATATATATATAACATGTTAATAGTGACACTCAACTTGACGGCCTCGTTATATGCTTTTTCACGCCACGCTTGAAGGACCCGGGACTGTATATATATAATGGTGACCTTCTTTTTTGAGACATTACCTTCAGCTTACTGTCAGGCGAGGCAAAGTCTGATTGAGGTGTCCTATAAAAAAAAAGTTCGATCTTCTGCTCACTCTGCATACATCATTCTATCTTACAATACACGGACAAACGAATTGTCACTTTTCTAGGGTGGCAGTTTATTCGATAGCGTTTTTTCAACATAATGTTTAATGGGGTTGTGCAAAAGGTACTTTTTGCTGCGATGACTAACAATCTCTGGGATGGCTCCGCGAAATACCTATTAGATGCTCTCATACAGGTTGCAGCGACGCGCGGTCTGAATTATTGGGAACCCTGAGGTCACGAACACCCTCGAGCCTTTGCAGATGCGTAGAGATATTGCTTCCTTGGCTGTATTTTACCGTCTCTACCACGGTGAGTGTTCTGACGAGCTCTTCCAACTAATCCCACCATCTCCTTTCCTACATAGGACAACACGTGCAGGTCTTAGATGTCACCCTCACACTGTGCAGAATATACGAGCAAGAACCAAGCGGTTCGGAGACTATTTTCTTTGCCGCACCACCAAGACCTGGAATTCATTACAAGCACACGTGTTTCCTTCTTCCTACAGTCCCGGGGCCTTTAAGCGGGGCGTGAAAAAGCATCTGATGAGGCCGACAAGCTGAGTGCCACCATTGTAGCACTTAGTGTCTGCAATGGTGACCCTCTTTCCTGAGACTTTGCCTTTAGCTTACCATCAGGCGAGGTGAGGTCAAGTTAGCGTGTCCTATATATATAAAAATAAAAATAAATATTTATTTTATTATTACTCTAAGACAGTTTTTATTTTACGTGCCAAAAATCTTCTCTGGTGGCCGGAGCCGATGGGAGAGGTTATGTTGGACTCGAATCAACTAAGACGCACGACGCCTGTGGGTCGATTTTGGTTGCCAAAGGCGAGGTTTACAGGCATATCCCTCGCACCCTGGCCTACCCAGGGCCATCTCTTACGATCTGGCCCTCGCCTCAGGTGTGAGGGCCACAGAGTTCACGGGGAGGCGAGCATGGCGCGCCGCATAGTGTTGTCTAGGCTCAAGAAAGTAGTAAAGTATTGTCAATTATAATAGTTCCAGAATGAAGATTAACATACTAAAGTATATACTTTTCTCTAAAAAATATATGGAATTACTTATAAAATTTATACAAAACTATGCTAACTATACAATATATACAAAAATCATATAGGGAAAAGAGGAAGATTGCAACTTTAGGCATCGACGGCATTCCTCCCCATCAATCTTCAATGTATTTTTACTACCTTTTAATATTCTCATAGCAACAGTACATTTTTCCGCTATTTCAGTATCATTAATATCAAAGTACTTCGATAGAAGATTGATCTTTCACCATAAAAATGGCACCCATAATATTTATTGGTACAAATATGGCGTACAAGGTGTGTTAATATACTTTATCTCGGAGCCTCGGGTGAGACATTAATGAAATAATCGATAGTAGGCCATGCAGCCTTTCGTAAAGGTTCGGTTACAGACACAGATGCTTAGTATACGATTTTATAATGTTGTAATTTAATGATGAGAGAGGATGAGAGAGGAATGTTGAGATGGTTTGGTCATGTTGAGAGAATGAATCAAAGAAGACTAACGAAACAGGTGTATGAGGCGAGTGTGGATGGTACCGTCGGAAGGGGAAGACCTAGGCGCACATACCTGGACCAAATCGGGGAAGTTTTAGAAAAGGGGCAGGTCAGGAGTGCTCTGAACCGACGAGCATGCACGAAATAGGTAATGAGAGTGAACGAAGCGAGAGTAGTATGTCAGGATCGTAGCAAGTGGAGATCCGTGATCTCTTCCTACCCCTATGGGAAACAGGCGTGATTTTATGTATGTATGTATGTAATTTAATGATATAACTTTTTTGTTGTACTATCCACATTTTATTATGAAGTTCCTGCAACATAAAGAGAGGATCCTTCGATCAGAGCTCCGATTCTGCTAGTTTTATGTCATAGCATAGATGTTATGCTTTGTTGTTGCACCACTGACACTGTAAAAAGACATAAAATTTTAAACTTTATGATCATAGGATTAAATTCCAAAATTAAATGAAAAAGAGTTCTTTACATATTTTCATTCACTTTACAAGATGCGATATAATTTTAGACTCTAACAACATGGCAGTAAAATCTAAAAGTGCTAGAATCGGGGCCCAGGTAACGTAATGTTGTATATATATATATATATATATATACATATTTTATCCAAAACATAAATTTCATTTTTCAGTTCAGCGTAGACTCTAGACGGCATTATGCAGGTGAGTGATTGTACACATCACTTCCATCCATGATTTTTAATCATTAAACCACAATAATTTCATTCCAAAGTACAAAAAGTGTCACTAATATAAGATATTAATACACAGCTAAATTAAAAAAAAAAAATGTTTTCCGGTTCCGGCGATCGCATCGTAAACACACACGTCAAAGTGCTCCGCGAACTTAAATCATTTACAGTGCAAAAAGTGAGAAATAAAGAGTGCTACGTCGAAAATACAATAGTGTGAACATTGAAGAACGAAGTGGAAAACTATCACAGTGCAACTAACACTCATTTGTATTAAAAAGTGCAAATAACGCAATCAATAATTAGAGACTATATACAGTGCTGTCAAAAATAGCTTCAATCTACCCTACATAATACACAACATCGCAGTGACAACTACTGACATTTTCCATTGACATAACAGGGTTACCAGTCATATAATTTTATTCTACCTATAATTCAGTGTCGCAAGTAAAAAAAAAAAAAAAAAAAAATACATAAAAATAAAAATGGATAAAAGTATGGAACTGCTATTATCGAAATTAGAAGAAAAGCTAAATAAACAAGCCATAATTATAACAAATGCAGTGACACAAAGTGTTATGGTAGCGTTAGATGAAAAAATGAAGATACTAACAGAAGAAAATACATTCCTAAAGACAAAAGTTGCTACACTCGAACAGAAAATATTCAACTTTGAAAAAGAGAAACGTAAATATAACTTGGTCTTTTTCGGAATTGAGGAGAGAGGAAAACCTGAAGCCGAACTAGTTGATTACCTCAAGGATACCATTCTAGACACAGGAACACACTTGGATAGCCAAGAAATCTGCAACTTGTATAGAATAGGTCAGAGCACCGAGACAAAAGACCGCCCTGTGGTTATCACAATTTCATCTATGTGGAAAAAACACTTAATATTGAAAAATAGGTCTAAACTACCCCCAGGTGTAAATGTCAAAGAAGACTATCCCAGAGATGTCCTGGAAAAGAGGAAGCAGCTACAGGGAAAGGTTGAAGAGGAAAGGAAGAAAGGAAATTTCGCCTACATAAAGTACGACAGATTGATAGTGAAAATGCCGACAGATGTAACTCGAGACAAAAGGAGAAGGGAGGAGTCAGGCTCACCCAACCTATCTACGCAGAAGAGAGCCAACACAAAAAACAACCCATCGTCATCATCTGCCAAACATACGGTCAAAGAAAACATAAGACCTATTCTGAAATTTGTTGAGCGCGGCAGGCCAGCTTCTATGTCTGAAACACCAAAAAACTAAATAACATAGCCAGCCGGGATCGAATAAACAATACAAAAAATACAACGAAAACTATACCAACTTACATAGAATGCACCCCAAGCCGGCTGGTCACCGTGGGGGAAGATGACCATTACCCTCCAATCAACATACCCCAACAACAATACCACACACCCCAGAGAGTAACAAACTACCAGAGCAATAATTTAACAAACATAGACCACTCCGAAACCACAAGCTCGCATAAAATTCTGCCAACAAACCAAGCTCTGAATTGCAACAACTTGCAGGACAATGTTATCTACATTGCGACGTACAATACACTGACGTTAAGAACTAATGACAGTCTGCTTGAACTTGTAGAGGCACTCGAAAATATAAACTGGACAATCGTTGGCTTGAGTGAAGTACGGCGCCAGGGCGAAAAAATTGAAGACCATGGTAAATTTATTTTCTACTACAAAGGTGAAACGCCTGGCAGCTATGGCGTTGGCTTCCTCGTAAAAAAAGAAAAAAGATACGACATTCAGGAATTCATTGGTATCTCGGAACGCATTGCAGTACTGAATCTGGTAATACCACCTAAAAACGAAACATGGTCCATAGTTCAAGTTTATTCACCAACTGAAAAATCAAGTGAAATGGAAATAAACTCGTTTTACCAAAGTCTAAACGCGACAATAAAAAGCCACTGTCACAAAAACATCATAGTAATGGGAGACTACAATGCACAACTCGGAAAAAGAAGACCAGGAGAAAACATTATACTAGGACCATACTACAGTGGCATAAAAAGGACACGGAATGGAAGGAAACTATTAGAGCTAGCGTACGAAAACAACCTGAGGATATTAAATACGGATTTTAATAATCGTCCCAAAAACAGATGGACCTGGACATCACCTAATGGATTAGTTAAGAACGAGATCGACTATATCCTTACAAACAAACGGAGTCTTTTTAACGACTGTAGGGTCATTAATACTATTAACTTCAATAGCAATCACAGGATGGTTAGAGCGAAACTAAACTTAGGTAAAAAAAGGCAAAGACACTTCAAGGCAAACACCCACCTAGATGAAGCCCCATCACACATAACTACCAATTTCGCCAACTTATTACAAAATTTTAATGAATTTACAAAAGGAAGAGATACACAGGAGAAATTCAACCACTTTTATCAACTGATTGACAACCATAACGTACCTACAAAGTCAGAAAGGAAAGACCAGCTATCAGATACATCCAAAAACCTATTACACCAAAGAGCCACATTATTAGCTACAACTAACAAAACAAAGGAGGATAGGCAGGCAATAGCGAAATTGAGTAAAGAAATTAAAGCCAATATGAGGAAAGACAGAAAATATCTAAGACTTAAAACCTTCGAAGAACACATTGTAAGAACAGGAGGGATTAAGAAGGCCATAAAAGAATTAACATATGTGAGAGAATGGATTCCTAAAATATTGAATAAAACAGGGAAAAGTACAAACAAAAGACCTGAAATCATTACTATTGCTACAGAATTCTATACTCAACTCTACTCGAATCAGATAATAATGGAACCAACTGACCTAACAGGCGACTCCGACGTGGTTGATATATTACCCAGAGAAATCGAGGTCGCTATTGGAAGCCAGAAGAAAGACAAAGCTCCAGGACCTGACAAGATTAGTAATGAGTTCTTACTACAATATAAGCACTATATTGTTCCAGTACTTACCCCAATGTTTAACGATATTCTAAAGAATGAAGTGGTTCCAACGCAGTGGACGAAATCAACCATAATATTGATACATAAAAAAGGGGATATTAATGATATCAACAACTACCGACCCATCAGCCTTCTATCGAATGTGTATAAGGTGTTTGCCAAAGTGCTACTGAACCGTCTAACAACACAACTAGACGAAAACCAACCGAGAGAACAAGCGGGATTCAGACATGGCTACTCAACCCTTGACCACATACATACTGTAAAACAGATCGTCGAAAAAAGCAAAGAGTATAACACTCCTTTTTACTTTGGATTTGTAGACTATTGCAAGGCATTTGACTCACTGGAACACGGAAAGATCTGGAGTGCATTGAAGAACCAAGGAGTGGATAACAAGTACATAAGAATCATAAAAAACCTTTATGAAAGCTCTACAGCAAAAGTGAAATTGGAAAGAGAAGGGCAAGAAATAAAAATAAAAAGAGGAGTACGACAAGGAGACCCACTATCGCCCAAGCTGTTCTCGGCGGTGCTCGAAGAGGTCTTCCGGAAACTGAATTGGGATAATAATGGCCTCAACATAAATGGAAGAAAACTTACACATCTCAGATTTGCAGATGACCTAATCATATTTGCTAACACCAGAGAGGAACTCCAAGGCATGCTCACAAATTTAGACACAGAAAGTCAAAAGGTGGGGTTAGGCATGAACTTTCAAAAAACAAAAGCCATGACCAACAGTATAAAAGAGTCTTTAACAATTAATAATCATCAAATATTGTTTGTGGAGGAATACAATTACTTAGGTCAGACCATTTCATTCAATGATCTCACAACCAAAGAACTCGACACAAGAATTGGAAACGCTTGGAAGAGATACTGGTCATTGAAGGAGATTATGAAGAACAGAGAAATTAGCATACAGATGAAGTCCAAACTGTTCAACACCTGTGTAATGCCCATACTAACCTATGGTTGCCAAACCTGGGCCACCACAAAAGCACAATGCTCTAAGCTGAAATCATGTCAGAAGGCAATGGAGAGAAGCATGTTAAGTTTGAGACTATCAGACAGAGTAAAACACACACAAATAAGAGCAAAAACTAAATTAGAATGTGTATCATTTAAAACTAAAAAATTGAAGTGGAGATGGACAGGTCACACAATTCGAGGAATAGATAAATGGAGCAAAGAGATTATGTACTGGTACCCAAGGGATGGAAAAAGGAATAGAGGCCACCAGTTCAAGAGGTGGGAGGATGAGGTGAAAGCCACGGCAGGACCCACCTGGACCAGGCTGGCAAGAGATAGAGAGGGGTGGAAGGCGTTGGAGGAGGCCTTTGCCAACAGGCAAACAGATATCAACAACTAAATTATATACTTAGACTTAGTTTGAAACAGTACATGTAGACACATCTGAGAATAAAGGCTTATTATTATTATTATAAATTAAAAAAAAAACTAGTTCTAGTAATAAGTCCTGCATCACACTATTGGTGTTTACACAATTTTATAGTAATGTAAAATGCTATGTTCCTGAAATAAATAAGAAGAATCCTATCCAGATCTGAGTTCATTATTCTATTTTGCTCAACAGGTAGTAGCCAAGTGAACTCGTTAGAACTAAAGTTGTAGATCGAGACAAATACAGTGTCAATTTAAACCGAGGCATCTTGACGACATTTAAAGTCGGAGTTTTGCCGTTTATAAGTTTGTTTCAAGTTGTTCATGTTTACACTGTAACTGATATGAAAAGTAGTGCAACAAAATTCTTCTCATTTTATTGACATATTTTACTCACCCAATCCCAGCAGGTTTACTAACTCCGTTTTTAAGAAACTTGTGCAGAAAATTATAAAAATAATAGCAAGAACACACCCTATCTCGTCCCGTGGGTGTTGTGGCGACTAAGGGATAAAGCTGTTCTCCATCTGAGAGTAAACATACAGCATACGACAAAGTTGCGGGAGCGGCAGCGGGAGTGGCAGCGGGAGCGGCAGCGGGAGCGGCAGCGGGAGCGGCAGCGGGAGCGGCAGCGGGAGCGGCAGCAGGAGCGGCAGCGGGAGCGACGAAGGATCGCAAGCCAAGCTGCCCGCGTACGAAGGCAATTCGGGCGTCGGAGGTCGATGAACGACCTCCGCCCCCCATGAGCGCAGGCCTGGGGGTGACTGGTGTTGCCGCCTGTCACCCTGGCAGAAGCAGGCCGCGGTGGCGGCGCGCCTGGCGCGTCTCCCCGTTTTCCGGGGACGAGTTGGGGACTGTAGTCCCCACACACCCGAGGATAGGGCCAGATCGGTAGAGATGGCCCTGGGTCGGCCGGAGTGCGAGGGATATGCCTGTCAACCTCACCTTCGGCAACCAAAACGACCCACAGGCGGCGTGCGTTTTAGTCGGTTCGAATTCGACATAACCTCCTCCACCGGCTCCGGTGGGGAGATATCCGTGGGGATTTTGCGCACTTAAAAAGAAAAAAAAGCATACGACAAAGTGCCCGCTTGACAGCAATAGGCTCTCGTCTATTAAGTAGGATATAAATACACCTTTGACTATCCTTTCGGCAAAGCGGACACAAGTAGCTGCTTTATAAATGTAACAGGAAAATTGTCGCCAAAATCTATTTATCATGGATCAAGAATACACAGGCTTGCAATTTCATCCCCACTAAAGTACAAACCTGCTTTAACAGCAAACATAGGATTATAATGATCTCGAGCTCGAATTACCTTAAAGAATGCAAAGTCACGGAGTGTGTTTGCCTAACACAGTTTCATGTAGTCTAGCAGGGTGGGATAATTTTGATACTCGTATATGATTAGATGTACTCGTATCTACATAGGTAGGTACATATTATATGTTCTAACCTAGCATACACAAAACCTCATAGAAATATTCATCATCATAAAATCACGCCTATATCCCAGGAGGGTTAGGCAGGAGTGAGTAAAATCCCTAATTTCATAAATGAGCCTATTGCCGTATTCCAGGCACTAATGTTGACTCGAGCCATTCATCTGAGGCTGATTCTGAGGTGTGTATATCTGTCTAGTGTTAAACAGCAGACTCCCTTAGTCGCCTTGTACAACACGGCATGGGAAGAGATAGGGTGACCCAAATTCTACTCTGACGGGAATATTATGTTCGAAATCTTCCTCTGAATCAACTTTCATAGATGTAACTATGAATATTTGTCCAAGCTAAATCCACACTCTACACAGACTATTAGCTTGCATTAGTGTATCTACATCGATAGTGTAATGGCCGGGGTCGGAACTCATGACTATATACTTTAATTTGCAATATATTAATTTCAAATCTTACCGCTGCTGGTAAAATTTATTTATAAAAGTTTATTCTATCCTCTCCTTATATTACCTTTAAACCCTGCCATTTTTTATTTCATTTACATGTAACAAAATTCACATTAACTTCTTTTTCGAGTCAAACTGATCTTCTCACACACAGCTCATAATTCAATAGCAAACAATAAGAGAAGTATTTTTTAACGAAAAAAATATGAACCCACTTCTAGAAAAAAATGCTCTGAAAAGTAAAAAATAATAGCAGATATATCTTAAAAGATAAAAATTCACGTAGGACTTTATTTGAAGTTCGAAATTCGTAATCCGCCCACATATTACGGAGCTATGTGCGTACAAACATATAAAAAAACATCCGAATTGAGAACCTCCTGCTTTCTTTCGGTTAAAAAATATACAGACTTGTTTATACACTCACACCGTCAAAAAGTTCCAACAAAAATCTTTATTACATCTTCAAAAACAAAATTGCTGAACATCAACGCAAAGATTTTAGTATCAAATCAGAGCATTCATAGCCCATAAAGAAACATATGAACATATCTACGTTATAAACCTCCTTCTCTATAAAACTCTAAATATATACCTTTATCTAAATTTACTATACATCCTTACATATAAAATTTTATAAGGTGTGTATACACAAGAAGTGCTCTGATAAAACCGTGGTTAGAAATGTGAATATTCTTGTTTTGTCGTTACTGTCGTGAGTCCTCGGTATAAATGCCAAGGTAGAAATAAATGATAAGTATTAAATGTTGAGATATTTTTTACTGAAAAGATAAACAAAATGTCCATGATGATAATTCTGAATGTACATGTTAGCCTGCCACGACAGAGTACCAATATATTTTTTAATATCGGTTTTAAGTAGCGGGGGCCCCCTGACGCCATCGAAGATCTTTGGGCTTAAAGCGGGTACCAGTTTGCATATGAAGTTTCATCTGCAAGCTAATGCGCCTACTAATTAATCGCAGCTGGCTTTTTTCGAAGACAGTGATTCAGTTGGCAGTTGTCCATTAAAACTCATCAAAAAAACATTTATTTGTCTTTTACACTGACGGCACAGAAACTCTCAATGCTTGCAGGGTTGGCAGTGCAAATGTGACTCTCTTGTCTTCCACCTCTGCAATCTTCTTGGTCTGCCACCTAAGTGGTATAAAAAATATAAAATAGATTATTTACACACACTCTGACCACTATCATCACAGGCGACCCTTAATACGAGAGTGTCGTAATCTAATATTAACAACCTAAGGGCCCACCCGTCAACACCTGTCCGTGTAGTGAAGGATAAAGAATACAAATATCGCCACCCCATCTCATCCGATGGATGTCGTAAGAAGCGACTTACGGATAAATACGCTGGCGATATCACTGCGAGAGAAGGAAAACTCGAAATAAAACCCTGTACTAACCCCGTACCAGCGTGGATACAGTAAAAAAAAGTATTGCCCAAAAACACACTCCCACACTGGGCAAGCTCGTCCTGTGTGTGCCAAATACGTTACTACATTAATGGTTATACATTGTTGTTCGGTGTTTAAGTTGCTATTGTTATTTACAGTAGACGTTTATTAATACACTATTGTATAGTGCTGGGGTAGCCTAGTGGTATGGGTAGTGGTATGGGGCCGAGGTCTCGGGTTCGATCCCAGGTTTTACATGGCGCACACCAATGACTTTTCGATGCTTTTCGATTCGGTTAATAGCAATAGGCTCGCCACCTATTACATTGGGACCTAAACACAAACTGGCGAAATGTAGGTGCTAGCACCTCTGTCTACCCCTTCGGGAATATAGGCATGAGTTTATGTGTATAGTGTCACAGTTTGCCAATTTATTCTTGATATAAATAAATAAATAAACAATTACAAAATGAAATTATTATTAAGTTATTATTATAGAGTGGTGGATATATAGTGTGGTGTGGTATTGTGTGGTTTGGTGCGGTGTAGTGCGGTGCAGTGGAGTGTAGTACAGTGTAGTGTAATGTAGTGATTGATATTGTGTTCCGTTATGTTGATCTTATGTGCCAAAAATACGTTCTCGAAGAAGAGTGCGTGGTTTGCAAACCAAGTAAGTAGGTCAAAGCCTCGCTACATTGGAAAAGGATTATGTCCAGCAGTGAATTACGATAGGCTAATTGATTGATTTAAGGGCCTATATAACCCATATTAGCTGCGTGGTTTCCAGCACAGTAGAATTTGAACCACCCCATCTATACCTGTGCGGTGTCTTACAAGGCAACAGAGGGATAGGGCTGTATAACATCAGATAGATATTTATAGGATGTAAGACACGACGGTATTTCCGTGAAATTGGTGAAAATTGGTGAAATGTGAGTATTAAATCACCTCTGCCTATCCCTTCGAGGATAAAGGCGTGATCGTATGTATATATATATATATATATATATGTGTATACTAGCTGACCCACCCCAGCTTCGCCCGGGGTATATTTTGAAGCTTCATATCCCTTTGAGCCCGTATGTTTGTCTTCAAAATATGTATGAAAAATTGCCGGATTTGTTAACATTTATTATCAACGCTCCGCTCCCTTAAGTAGCAGCGTGATGATATATAGCCTAAAACCTTCCTCGATAAATGGACTACCCAACACTGAAAGAATCATTCAAATCGGACCAGTAGTTCCAGAGATTAGCGCGTTCAAACAAACAAACAAACAAACAAACTCTGCAGCTTTATAATATTAAGTATAGATATATAGTCACTATATCAACATAGAAACATTCACAATGCAATCACTACATATAGGCATATAACATAATAAAAACTCACGCCTATATCCCCGAAGGAGTAGGCAGAGGTGCTAGCACCTACATTTCGCCAGTTTATGTTTAGGTCCCAATGACAAAGGTGGCGAGCCTATTGCCATTAATCGGGCACTTATAAACCTGCAAAAAAATATAGGTATATGTGTAACATAAAGGAAAAGATTAAATAAAATCGACTCACACATTGGTTTTGATTGTATGTACATTTACATAATACAATTCAGACAATTTCTTGTCAACAGTCGACCAAAAAGATATGAAACCTGTCGATCTATCCAAATGTTATTACGTGAATGTCTACCGGTACAATAATATCCTATTTACGAACGAACCTTTACCACACATCTAAACCAGCATAGTGTAAATATACAAACAAACTCAATTCAAAGAATCCTCTTCAAAATAAAATATTCTACATTTACCGCTCGCGCCTGATACACTCGAAATATTTTATTATTACAGATAAAGTTACCCTATCACAATTTTATTCTATTCAAATTCGCAAACGACTTACAGTAGGCGTGCCACAGACTGATGAAAAAAATCGAATTGAATTTGAAATAGGTTTGAATGGTCACTTACCCGAGGCTTCTACTCCAAATACAAATACATAATAATAAACTAGTCATTTCCTTTCGGTTGACTTTATATATATATTAGATATTATCGTGTTAAAATATTTATAGAATAAGAATTAGAATCGTTTATTTAAAAACAAAATAATTGACATTTAGTTTCACTTAAATCTATAGTAAATTAGTTACAGAGATAAAACAGAATTTACCAATTATAAAGTGAAAAGAGAACTTTAGCTATCAACCCCACACTAGATCAAGCCTGTGGAGTTTTTAAATATTTTTTTTTATTTATACCACTACGGTGGCAGACACGTACAAGGCCCACCTGAGAGGAAGCGGTTACCTTGGGCTATGGACGTATATATATTAAGTAAAAGTAAAATTGTTTTTTCAACTAAAATGTTTAATTTTTTTTTATACAACTAAGGTACCAGACAAGCACACGGCCCACCTGATGGAAAGTGGTTACCGTGACCTATGAACGTGTGTAACACCAGTGGAGTCAAACCGTGTACGAACAGAGACTTTATGTGACCTCAGTGTAGAATACAAAATCAGGACAAGCCTTTGGTCTTCCCACAGACAGCACAAAAACTCTCCAGTGAGCTCTGACTATTTCCGGTGGTGAGTAGGGCTCACCACCGGAAACACCACACAAATATAATATATTTGTGAAATGATGATAAGGCATAATTAAATTTTTCCGGCTAAATATATTGTTTGATGAGTGAGTTTATTAAAAAATAATTTGTTGAATGATAAGTTTATCAAGTATAGTTTTGTCAAACGTTGTCATATTAAAATTTGTTATTTATTTTTTGTAATTCTCACGTCGGAAGGCAGCAACTATCGGAAAAGTGACATCCTTCTTTAGAAAAGTAGTCGAAATGGACTATCTGGACTTGACTCTAGCTTCTTAACATCTAGTACGGTATAGTTTAGTTAATTTACGAACCGTATTAAAAAAAAACAATGATCACACCAGAGGCTCCAAAGTGCAAAATGATGATGAAGTTAATAAAAGTTTACCTACAAACTGCAACATCTCAATCACCAACTTCATCATTATGGCACAAATTTCAGTTTTTATTGGCACAAATTTTTTATTTATTTATATTTCTAAATAGTCCCTGGCATATATCTTAACTACTGCGGTAGCCTTCTGGCTACCGCAGTAGTTAGAAGGTTAGTAGTTAGTAGAAGGTATGGGTATTGGACTGTACACACCAATGACTTTTTGATGCTTTTCAAAGCTATGTGTGTATTTATCGCAGGTTTATAAGTGCCCGGTTAATGGCAATAGGCTCGCCACCTATTACATTGGGACCTAAACATAAACTGGTGAAATGTGGGTGCTAAATGAGGTGTGGGTGTGAAAAATTGATTAAATTCATACAGTAATTTGTTCAGTAACCTTCTCGTAATAAACCGACGTCACTATAACATTTAATATTTTCAAGACTTATCGTTTTCAGCCATTAAAATTGTGCAAAAAGAAGTGTTTTAATCTGTAATTTTAAAGCAGGTCAAAGCAATTTCAGCAATTAGCAACAAGTAGGTACTTTGTTTGCACGAACATTTAAGAAACGGGGAAAATAATAAACACGAGTAATTCATAGTTAAATTACGACGTTAACTGTTCTCGCATTTTGTGAACCGGTATACCGCTATTCACAATAAAAACAACCTTATTTCTCACAGAATAAAGTGTGTTTTTGTAAGATCTAATTTTCTTTGTTGTATACTTTGTCCACGATTGCGGTGTGCGGTGAGCCTTACACCTCAAAACACGTGTGTGTTTAATTACACGTTTGTTTTAGAAATACAATACGAAAAATAAGACATTTACATAACAGACAGGATTACATTACAATAAGATTGCAGTAATATACCAATATGAAAAAGATAAGGGTTATTTGTGAGTTTTTGTGAGTGGGAAATTAAGGTGAGAAATTTCCAATTTTCTAATGACTCCCCTATCCTTTTTCAATAATGCAAAGAGCATAGAAACGACGAGATATATATATTAGATATATCTCGTCCATCTCGTCCATCTCGTCCATCTCGTCCATCTCGTCCATCTCGTCCATCTCGTCCATCTCGTCCATCTCGTCCATCTCGTCCATCTCGTCCACCTCGCCCATCTCGCCCATCTCGTCCATCTCGTCCATCTCGTCCATCTCGTCCATCTCGTCCATCTCGTCCATCTCGTCCATCTCGTCCGTCTCGTCTTTTGAACAAGTTTTAACAACAAATAGTATTCTGCATTTACAAATGACATTTAAAGTAAAAGAGGCCACATTTCTACACATTATTCAACACGTCTGTACAGTCTTTCTAACGGTCAAAATGAAACAACGTGATCTCGCACACGACAAACATTTGCACAGCATGCAGAAATCAATTCAGTTTCGGTGTATGAACATTCGACACAAAGTGATTCGTGATTCTGGAACAGACAGTGTTGAACACTATATGTTGCTTCAACATCGATCAGCAATGTTATGTTGTAATACAGTGCGCAATAAGAGAACAAATTATTCCCGTATTGATCATTTCATTTTAATACTTTAAGTAGATTCCTTTACAAAATACTTGCACAGGATTGATTTTAACTAAAAATCTATCAATAGCTGCCCTCCTATAGAGTGGCAGCTCGTTGGATCGTAGAAAACATACATACATATAATCACGCCTTTATTCCTGGAGGGTTAGGCGGTGGTGAATTAACACCTACATTTCACCAATAATTGTATTCGGTCTCACGTAATAGGGGGTGAGCCTATTGCCGTATTCCGGGTACTATTGTTGACTCGAGCCATGCATCTGAGGTTGAATCTGGGCTGTATATATATATGTCTATAGCAGTCTTTCCCTTAGTCGCCTTGTACAATACTGCATGGGAATAGATGGGGTAACCCTAATTCTACTCTGCCGGAAACTACGCAGCGGATCGTAGAATAGAAAAACGAATGTATGGGATTTGATATGACATGCGTTGATAACTGCCATATACGAGAAAGGCTGAGCACCTTATATTTATAACTAGCTGACCCACCCCAGCTTCGCCCGGGGTATATTTTGAAGCTTCATATCCCTTTGAGCCCGTATGTTTTAGTCTTCAAAATATGTATGAAAAATTGCCGGATTTGTTAACATTTATTATCAACGCTCCGCTCCCTTAAGTAGTAGCGTGGTGATATATAGCCTAAAACCTTTGGTGGCGCGATTTGGCCACGTGCGCTAGTGGACTGTATTGCGGAGAAGCAGCTAACTGTTCCATTGACGCTTTACACACAAAAAGACAGGTGATCAGGTTGCCGCGGACGTGATCCAGGCAATGAATGCAACCCGAGAAATTAGGAGAGGATGCACTAACCTTCACGACACCACGTGTTTTTCATCGCAGCCGGTACACGGATCTTCTCTTCCTTGCTCAGGAGCTGCCGCCAGCATCACTAAATCACTTGAGGGACACACGAGAGGCACAATCCGATCGGTAAAGGTCTATGAAGCGGTAAAAATGCAACAAATATTATTCATTTCTGAGAGACGCGCGCGCGGGTCCGCCTTTACGCTGGCTAGTTCAAAGCGGGAGTGAATGTCTATATCTCACAAATGGCGGACGGAAGCTATATCTAGTACTATTCTATGGTTAGTGCGGGAGGGGAGACGGGTATAAAAGGAGTGTGTTTCCGCGTCAAAAAATACAGTTTCTACATCGGCGCAACCATTCCCCCCGGCTTGAAGGGTTACCTTCGAAACGCAAAATGTGGAACAAATCTAATGTCTAATCTAAATCTAGGTTTGTGAAATAACAACTAAAATATAAACATAGATTGGAACTCGTGCCTACTGCTGGCTAGGCAGAGGGCAGAGGCGAACAACCGGGCGCAGATACGATCCGGTTGCAGTTTTAACCCGTACAACACGAGTTATCCCGCGGGCATCGGGAAAAATTTCCTCTACTACTCCCAGAGGCCAATGTAAAGGAGGCGCATTCTCAGTCATAAGGACTACCACCGTACCTACAGTAATTGGGTTGGATGGAGTATTCCATTTTTGACGTGACTGCAGCGTGTGCAAATAATCGGTTCTCCAACGATTCCAAAACGATTGGACCAACTTATCCAAAAGAGCGTGACGAGTTAGAAGGTGCATTCTATCGTCATCAACATCTATTGCGGGCAAATATTTTAGAGGAGTCGTATTCAAGAAGTGAGCTGGCGTCAGAGCTAATGGCTCTGACGGATCGCTAGATAGAGTCCGACACAGCGGACGCGTGTTCATCACTGCCTCTACTTGAGCGAGTACGGTACTCAACTCCTCGAACGAGAGAATCTGCTCGCCTATGACGCGAAACAGATGCGACTTAAGGCTTTTAATATTCGCTTCCCAATTACCACCAAAATGACTAGCTGCAGGCGTGTTAAAGTACCATTCAATGCGATTTTCGGCTAAGATGTGAGCGAATTCACTTTGGTAGTACTTAGACCGTAAGAACGTGTGCAATTCCGAGATACTACGTCGGGCCCCTACATAGTTTGTACCGTTGTCCGAATACATGCGCTTAACCGGACCCCGACGCGACAAAAAACGTTTAAAAGCGGACATAAAATTTTGCGTACTTAAATCACCGGTCAACTCTATATGAACCGCGCGAGTTGTCATACAAATGAACAAACAAACGTAAGCTTTCGTGGAGCGAATGCCACGACCACGAGCAATGGTGACTTTGAAAGGCCCAGCAAAGTCTGTGCCGGTGTGTACGAAAGGTTTTGCGGATTGAACAACACGACAAGAGCGATGATCGGCCATTTCAGGTGCGATAAAACGCGGGCGGAGCTTAAAACAAGGTACACATCTGTGTACTCTAGCGCGAATCAAATTACGAGCGGAAATTATCCAGTATTTCTGTCTCAAAATAGACATCAACAAATCGGGACCAGCGTGACAATTCACCTTATGATGATAATCTACTAACAAATCTAATACGTGGTCCTTACGCGGGAGAACTACTGGATGCCTTTGTTCAAATCCTAAACTTGAATTTCTCAAACGACCACCTACTCGAATGAGTCCATCCTCCAAAAATGGTTTCAAGTGTCGGAAAGAACGACTACAAGGTTTGTTAAATTCTAAATTTTTAAATTCAGAAGCAAAATAACCTTTCTGCAACTCGCGAAGTATGACCAATTCAGCCTTATCTAAATCAGCGGCGGTTATATGACCGCGTGTAGATAAAATTCTCAAAAATCGGCCCACATAAACAACACAACGCAACAGTCTCGACCAAGACGAGACGCGACTAGCCAACAACAAAATAAGGGACTCTTCACGCGGGACCGATACAACAAGCGAGTGCTTCTTTTCCTCGGGTGGTTCGGAAACCGTAGTGGGATTGAATTGACTAACTGGCCACTTATCTAACGCGGCATGAATCCAGAACGGTCCACTAAACCACAACGGGTGATCCAAAATTTGCGAAGGAAGCAATCCACGAGAGAGACAATCGGCTGGGTTGTCGGTGCCAGCAACGTGAAAGAGATTTTGTGGCGCTAATTCCGATTGAATTTTTGCCACTCTATTAGCGACGAATGTGTCCCAACGATGGGGCGAAGAGTGGGCCCAACACAAAGCGACTGTTGAGTCCGAAAAAGCTAAAATTCTACTAATATTAATGCGACTACTACAAGCATTGGCGATAGAGGTGATCAATCTAACTAACAATAGTAAAGCGCATAGCTCGAGGCGTGCCAGAGAGACGACCTTACGGGGAGAGACCTTTGATTTCGCGCTTATAAGGCTAATTGAAACCTTACCTACATTCGAGACATGAAAGTAGACTACTCCTCCATACGCCCTCTCACTAGCGTCCGCGAAGCCTACTACCGTAACAACACTATGTTGCGATATACCTACATGACGCGGAATTTGTATTTGGTCAAGTACAGAAAGTTCTTTTCTAAAGCGAGCCCACAACTTAGCAATGTTGTCGGGCGCGGTGTCGTCCCAATCACAATTGGAAAGCCAAAGCTCTTTTATAAGTAGTTTGGCGTACAAAACGACAGGAGCTACGAATCCCATTACGTCCCATATCCGTGCCACACACGACAGGATAATGCGTTTAGTACAAGTTTGCGGGGTCGAACTAATTTTCAAACTAAACGTATCAGATGCGGGCGACCAGCTTAAACCAAGCACCTTGTGCGTATCACTTTCATCGAATTCCTTAACCGAAGACAATCGGTGCGACGGTGGAATCGACTCTAACGCAGTTTGCGAGTTGCTCGTCCATTTCACGAGATCAAATTGACCAGCCTTCATGAGACTTATAACTTGAGCGGCCGTCTCGACAGCCTCTGCCTCGCCATCTACACTATACACGAAGTCATCCATGTATAAGCCAGTCTCAATGGTGGCTCTCGCTTTCGGAAATGCATCGCCCTCGTCAGCGGCCAACTGCTTGACGGTGCGAAGTGCGTGAAAAGGGCTAGATTTAAGCCCGAAGCAAACACGATTAAACTCGTAAACCATTAAAGGTTCTTGCGGTGAAAATCTATACAAAAATCGTTGAAACCTACGATCGGATTTGCGCACTTCAAGGCACAAAAACATTTGTCGAATATCTGCAGAGAGTGCAACAGCGAATAAGCGAAAATTTACAATTATGTCAAATAAATTACCTTGAAGATTTTGACCACAATACAAAATGTCATTAAGCGACACGGAAGTGCTAGTCTTAGCACTGCCATCTAAAACTACGCGGAGTTTAGTAGTAAGCTTATCTTCTCTAATAACTCCGTGGTGCGGGATAACGTACGAAGGCTGGGTCTCGTCAGTGTCCGCAGGCGCAGGTGAGATGTAACCTTTATCTAAATATTCGTTAACAACCTCATCATAGGCTTGCTTTAACTTTGGAGACGCCTGCATCTTTCGTTCTAAACAAAGAAAGCGTCTTTCAGCGGATGCACGGGAGTCACCGAGCGAAAAAATATCTCCCTTGAAAGGGAGCGCGACAACATAACGACCCTGCTCATCACGAGTAGTCGTGCGACAATAAATCTCCTCAGCCATCTTGTCGTCAGGGCTTAGGATAGGTGGGACATTGACCTCTTCAATTTCCCAAAACTTGCGGATGGTAGACTCCAGTGGCGGCTCGACGGTGCAACAGAACGAAGCAGTCGAGTGACTAAAACTATCTATTGAAGCGGGTGCGGAACCAATTACAACAAAACCAAGAACTGTTTCCAGTGCGTGCGGAGCGGGGTACGTCGGTTCCCCTTGAATCTTACGTGATAACTGGAGGTGCGGGAGAATCGAAGCGCCGATCAATATATCGACGACTCCAGGAACAGCGTAAGTCTCATCAGCTAAAGGCAAGTCTTTAAATTTCGTTAATAAAGACGTGTCAACTGGGACGGTAGGCAACTGTTCAGTTATTTTATCTGTTACGAGCGAATCCATGTCAAACCAAATATTATTATTAAAACGAGATCCAAACCTTGTTTTAACGGTGCCATGAACAGCTGACTGCAAACCCCCAAGACCTTTCACCACTGAATGGGTTGAACGCTTATCAACATTGAAACCAAGACGTTGACAACAATCTTGAGTAATAAAATTACTTTGCGAAGCGCCATCTAATAGCGCTCGAACAAGGTGCGGTTTACCTAATGTATCAACAATAACAACGCGAGCGGTCGCGAGACACACAGTAGTGAGTGCAGCACCAGCGGAGAACGAACACAAGGTGACGTCATCCGCAGCGGTCACCGGGCGGGCCGGAGCGCGCGCGGGCGCGGGGTGCGGCTGCGGCGCAGGCTGCCGTGTGTCACCGCTCGACGGGCCAACTGTACTCACATTGGATGCGGCATTACTATTTTCAAAATGAAGCAAAGTGTGGTGTCTCGCTTGACATTTGCGACAACCATTTCCACTATTACATAAAACAACGCGGTGTTTAGTACCGAGACAATTAAAACAAAAATTATTAGCGCGAACAAATTTATAACGATCACTAGGCGACAATTTTAGGAAACCAGGACACTTGTACAGTTGCGAATGATGAGTACTACACAAAGAGCAAACAGGTGATTGTACACGTGCTGGTGCGGTATTAACATAAGTATGGGTTGACCTCGGTGACCTCGATGAGGCATCTATTTTGCGTTCAGAAGTAACAACCTTCTTCGCGCCTTCATGTTTCGATGAAGAGCGTTGCAATACCTTTATATGCTCGCGAACAAAACTTTCTAAGTCTTCGAACTTAGGAATTTTACTGCCGCGATGATCCGACTCAAACAAACGAATGGTTTCGGAATCTAATTTCTTTAAACCCATATACAAAAATACGAAGTCGCAGAGGTCATCGATCTTTAGGTTCTTTACGGCGCGAACAGCTGACGCGAAAGTATCTAGAAATTTCTCTAAGTTTTGATCGTTACATGCCGTAATAGATTTCAAATCAGACATCTGATCTAAATAGGCGTTAGCTACCGATCTTTTATCCTCATACTTAGCTTTCAAAGTATTTAAAATTAAATTATAATTCTCGGCACTAAACGTAATTCCAGCGCAAACGGTTATAGCTTTACCAGTCAATTTTTCAACGAGATAATGCAATTTTTCGTGATCTGTCAACGAATCGTTCTTATCTATTGTATTCTCAAAACTATCTATAAATAGACACCAATTGCGAATGTTACCATCAAATTCGGGTATTTGAATTGGTGGCAACTTAGGTCGGTCGCGAGTGGGGTTGGGTCGGTCAGACGGTTTCTCCAAACTCCTAGCGACGCGCTTGATACGACAATACAAATCGTCAAACGACGACAAGGCTTGATAACTCACTGAGTAATCGGGATCCAAATTCAACTCTAAAACGTTGATGTCATGTACTAAGGTTTCGAAATCCGCGCGTAGACTATCTAAGTTTTCTATAGAACACAAGAACGAATCTCTGATGACCAAATCAGAGGTTTTAAGTGCATTATCATAAATCGATTGTACGCGAGAGTAAATCATTTCTTTTTTAGCGTATAAAAGTTTCAATTGAACCTTACCGGTCTTATCAACCTTTGGGGACATGTTTACAATTAAATCTCAAACTAAAGTGCGGTAAACAACAAATATGAAATGACTTAATCTTAGCGGTACAGAGCAGCGAGGCGGCGCGAGCGATACTCGGCAGGTAGGTAGGTATTTACAACTGTGAATGCACGCTTGAACAAAACGCGCCCGGCAACAGCCAGATCGTACTTACGCAAGCCAGACCGCTGTCTAGGTTCAACTATTATTTCAGAGATTAAGTATTGCGTAATATCTATTCAAATTAAAATACTTTCGTATGAATTGGAATGAGGTACAACCACGTGTCTACCCACGCAGGTACCAGGCAAATACGACGCGAGCCAGCGGCGAGCGAACAACGTAATTGAAAAAAATAAAACAAAGCCAAATGCGTTAGGTATTACACTGTGCCTATGCACTAGGGTGTCTAGTATACCTAAGATCTAAGCCTAAATACCTAGATGCGGGGTTTTCTACTAAAATAATTAGGTATTTAGGCGCGGTGCGAAAATTGCGAACTACGACTAAGTGTTGATACGCTACCTAACCTATTTATGTATTAGGTAGGTACAATGCGAGCCAGCGGCGAACGGACAACAAATTCTAAGCCTAAATGTCTGGATGCGGGGTTTTCTACTAAAATAACCAGGCATTTAGGTGCGGTGCGCTTATTCCCATTAGAATAATAACAAAATACGAACTACGGCTAAGAATCCGGCTCGAAGGACCATAGAATGGTGGCGCGATTTGGCCACGTGCGCTAGTAGACTGTATTGCGGAGAAGTAGCTAACTGTTCCATTGACGCTTTACACACAAACAAGACAGGTGACCGGGCTGCCGCGGATGTGATCTAGGCAATGAATGCAGCCCGAGAAATTAGGAGAGGATGCACTAACCTTCACGACACCACGTGTTTTCATCGCAGGCGGTACACGGATCTTCTCTTCCTTGCTCAGGAGCTGCCGTCCACATCACTAAATCACTTGAGGGACACACGAGAGGCACAATCCGATCGGTAAAGGTCTATGAAGCGGTTAAAATGCAACAAATATTATTCATTTCTGAGAGACGCGCTCGCGGTCCGCCTTTACGCTGGCTAGTTCAAAGCGGGAGTGAATGTCTATATCTCACAAATGGCGGACGGAAGCTATATCTAGTACTATTCTATGGTTAGTGCGGGAGGGGAGACGGGTATAAAAGGAGTGTGTTTCCGCGTCAAAAAATACAGTTTCTACATCGGCGCAACCAACCTTCCTCGATAAATGGACTACCCAACGCTGAAAGAATCATTCAAATCGGACCAGTAGTTCCAGAGATTAGCGCGTTCAAACAAACAAACAAACAAACTCTGCAGCTTTATAATATTAAGTATAGATTTAAGCTTTGTTTCCGGTGGCATTCAAGCTTTACACTTCGGATCCTGGTTGCCGCTTACTTCTTCTCCTCCGTTTATACGGACTTATACCCCTCTTTTACGAGAGCGACTGCTGCCTGACCACCACGAGGGGGGTAGGGTTTGCCAAGAGGAACGTCTGTGCCCAAACCTTGTTTAACAATATGAATCGGATTGCCAACCTTGCTACCCTTGTCAATTATAACCAATTTAAACTAATAGGCGATGTACATTTTTTATACCAAGTGGTGTGCTTGTCTGCCGCCTAAGTAGGTAGTAGACAAGCATACGGCCCACCTGATGGGAAGTGGTTACCGAAGCCTATGGACGTATGCAACAACTGGGGCTTTACACTCGCGCTCCTGACCCGGAAGAAACCTTCTAATGCGGTTCTTGAAGAAGCCCATATTTCACTGCACGGCAGAATGGCCATACATGGACTTTTTACCATTTTAAATTCGGTCCATGATCTACTGCATGACCTATCATATATACTTAGTCGCTCTCTGGATCAACGGACGTAGGTCAGTTTAATATGATTCCGCTCAATTGTCGTGTCACCAGATTCTGGTTTGTCATATTAATCGCGCAACTGGCAGTCCGCCAGTATCTGGTTAGTAACCGGATGATTTAAAATGCTTCAAAGTAAAATATAAAACTATACCCATCTTGTTCTAACTTATAAGAATGAAATAGAGTATAGACAAAGGTAGCATTATCAACAGTAAAACACACACCATTTCTTAGAAATTTCATAAGTATTAGAGTCGATATATGGCTCTTAGTCGGATCATTTCTCCGTCGTGAACTATTGTTTTCAAAGTATTCTTTTATATTGCTTTAAACAAGTGTTTGTGAAAAACTGAAGATTTTAAGATGGATAGGTAAGTAATGAACATTTTTTAAGTTAGAGATTGTATCATTGTATGTTTTTTTTACTCTAAATACTAATTTCACCTAACATGGTCAGTCATACTGCACAATAGCGGCTATCTATTTTCATTTATAATTAAATAAAATCGTAATAACTATAACTGTAATACAACATATATTATTTCTAGTTTAATTAAGATGTGTTAACTAGTGCTAAAACTGTAAATATTTAAATATAATTTACGTATTAATAAAATTAAATAGACACAACATATCAGCGACCAGTATCTGGCTCTACGCCATTCGGCGTTGCTATGTTCAAGGTCATCTAATCAGCTTATTTTTTGGTCGTACGATTAGTATGGATAAGGCTTATGCAGATGTCGATTTAGTTAGCTTAAGTTTTTTGGAGTGGCGCTTGATTTTGTTCTGCAATTTTATACAGGGTGTATTTGAACATCATGATAGCCCTTATTATATCCATTTTAGAAAAACACTCTCCTTCTGTTGTCGCGCCTGCAGTTATTGAAGACAGAATTTATGTAGTTCACAAACACCATCTAGACGAATACCCGTTTCTGCCAGGAAAAAACGGCAGGCTACGACGCCATTGTGCTTTGTGCAAAAAACGGGTGCAAACATTTTGCGTAGGATGCAAAAAAGCTGTTTGTATGACGCCTTGCTTTGTGAATATACATAAGCCGCCACTATCAAGTAATAATTGATATGGCCTTTCTTTTTTTCATACCACTTAGGTGGCAGACAAGCACACGGCTCACCTGATGGGAAGTAGTTACCAAGGCCTATGGACGTGTGCAACACCAGGGGAGACACACTCGCGCTGCCAACCCGAAGAAGCGCGCTTTCACAAATAGAATATTTTCATTTCGCCTCACTTTTCTATATTTTTTAATATTTTATATTGAATAAAGATATTGAATTTGAATAACATATTTTTATATAAAATTACATTTATAACCACAATAAAATGTTGTGAAATAATAAATGCATACTATACTGGGCCCACCGAAACACTATTATTTGCAGGACGTAGGACACTACGGCATTTCCGTCCAATTGAGCAGTCCGACTGGGGAAGTGCCTCCACCCTACAGAATACCACAGCCATAATAACGTCGTGTTGTGTTCCTGGCGGTGAGTAGGGTAGCCAGAGCTCACTGGAGACTTTTTGTACTGTCAGTGGTAAGACCAAAAGTTTGTCCTGCTTTGTCTTTTACACTGACGGCACAGAAACTCTTGTGCTTACAGTGTTGGCAGTTTGATTATGACTCCATTGGTGTTGCGTCCATAGGCCACGGTAACCACTTTCCATCAGGTGGGCCGTGTGTTTGTCTGCCAACCAAGTGGTATAAAAAAACACGCAAAAACTAATAAAACAAACTGTACACTCATAGCTGCTAATAACGCAATCTCGAATAACCACCAAGCGTGAGAACTCGTTAACAAAAACACTCACTCACGCTAAATCATCATGATACACAGAAGCACAGTAACAAATTAGCTTGGCATGTGTAAAAATATCATAATCATCTTGTCTTAATCAACAGACACGAAACTAGTGATCAAGTTTAGAAATAAGACTAATAATCTAGGGATCAAATTCGGAAGGGGTATTGGATGAGATGATCTAGAGAGCTTTTAGAGAGGTTATAATAACTTCGTGTTGTGTTCCCAGCGGTGAGTAGGGTAGTCAGAGCTCACTGGAGAATTTGTGCTGTCAGTGGGATGACTAAAGGCTTGTACTGCTTTGTCCTCTGCACTGACGGCATTGAGACTCTGTGCTTACAGGGTCGGCAGTTCGAGTGTGGCTTCTCTGTTGTTACACACGTCCATAGGCCACGGTAACCGCTTTCCATCAGGTGAGCCGTGTGTTTGTCCTGCCACCTATAAAAAAAAAGTTAATTTGGAAGGGGAATAGATGAGTCAAAGGGCAAAAGAGATCAGTCTCTCAATCAATCATTTTCAGAAGATAGGTGATCTAGGGATCAAAAGTAAAGTTAAGTAAATAATTTATTGCTCGAAACACGCTAGGTTATATTTCGTAAATTATTTTGCATACAAATTTATCAATATAAAATATCACAAAAAATATGTTAGAATTGAAACATAACATAACATAAACTCACGCCTATATCCCCGAAGGGGTAGGCAGTGGTGCTAGCACCCACATTTCGCCAGTTTATGTTTAGGTCCCAATGTAATAGGTGGCAAGCCTATTGCCAATAACCGGGCACTATTAAACCTGCGATAAATACACACATAACTTCGAAAAGCATCGAAAAGTCATTGGTGTGTGCCACGGTAAAACCTGGGACCGAACCAGAGCTAGGCTACCACGGTTAGAATTGAAATAAAATTTCAATTGGCATATAAATAAAATGTCTGTTAATGTCAATTACACATAACACACGCAGAGCGGTTTCTCCGTACAGAGCGGAATAGGTGAGGTGAAATCGGTCAGGTGTAATAATAAAAAATACTGTGAAAAAGTACAAGTGAATTCGCAAAATGTGTAACAACAAATTCCACCAAGTGCCATCAATCAACAGTATATATAGTCAATATTTAGTGTCAAGAATGCATGTAAGAATTAATTGTAATAAAATAATAATAATGTAATACCATCATTAATCATACAAACAATAATTATCTCCTATAATAATTACACGCAAAAATTACTATTTATATGCCATTTATACCCAAACAATCATCATATATCCTTTTTTTTTTTTTACGTGCGCAAAATCCCCACGGATACCTCCCCACCGGAGCCGGTGGAGGAGGTTATGTGGGACTCGAACCGACTAAAACGCACGCCGCCTGTGGGTCGCTTTGGTTGCCGAAGGTGAGGTTGACAGGCATATCCCTCGCACCCCGGCCGACCCAGGGCCATCTCTCACGATCTGGCCCTCTTTTCGGGTGTGGGGACTACAGAGTCCCCAACTCGTCCCCGGAAACGGGGAGGCGCGCCACGCGCGCCACCGCCGCGGCCTGCTTCTGCCAGGGTGACAGGTGGCTCCACCTGTCACCCCCAGGCCGGCGCTCATGGGGGGCGGAGGTCGTTCATCGACCTCCGACGCCCGAGTTGCCTTCGTACGCGGGCAGCTTGTCTCGCGATCCTTCGTCGCTCCCGCTGCATCATATATCCTCAAGAAACTCCTTGATATAATAACACTTTACAATAAACCAATTCAAAATTATTTATACATTGAAAAATACATTATAGTTCCATGTAGAACTTTAAAAATATCTATCTATTACCACTAACAAATTAACCTCTGTATCATTTATGACCCCTTGCAGGCTAAATCTCTAATTCACTATGACCCCCTTTGAATGTGATCTCTGAATCATCTACTATCCTTTAGGAATTTGATCCCTAGATAATCAATCAATCAATCCCAAGATTATCTATAATCTCTTGCTAACTAGATCTCTAGATCGTCTTTAACCCTTTCCCAACTAAATCTCTAGGCCATTAATGACCCTTCCAAATTCTTCAAACATAACATGACTTCTGCCGTCTAGATGTAAAACTTCTCTCCATCAAAATAAGTCATATTATTTGACAGACAAATTTTATAACTACACACCCATTAGAGAGCTTTCTTCTTTTTAATACACATTTTATTTAGTTTAGCCGATTACTACACCAAATCTTATGTTTCTATAATTTTACTGTCCATCCCAAAGTTGCCTGGCAGAAATCGCTTCAGCGATAAGGCCGCAAATTGTACATTAAACTGTGTACATGCTACCTACTTATCCTATTGTAAATCTGTTGGTGTACAATTAAGAATTATTTGTCTATCTACACACATCAACAAAGTCTAGGGAACAACGACATTTTTAGTTTTTATTTAAAAACCCTTTCTTGTAATAGTGAGTGTTTTATATCAATAGAAGGGTATTTTTATACCGTTTTTAATTTTAATTTTAATAAAAACATTCTCATATCAATTTTTTTTTTTTTAAGAAAGAATTGAATAGTGCCAATTTTGAGTATTACAACCTTCTATATTTAGGCACAAAAATAACGAGGTAGTAAGAAATACAGTAATTAACCGTACTTTAAACGTTTTTAATAATCTGTAGGACCTCCTAAAGCATTAGCAACAGCTCGACAACGGCGTGGCATACTTAGTATGACATTGTCAATCATCGTCTGTGGAATATGGCTCCATACACTGCGAAGGTGTAAAAAAAGTTGTTCCTCAGTGTTCAGATTTTCCAAAGAATCACTGAAAGCTCTTCTCCCAAGCAAATCCCAGGCATGCTCTATGGGATTGAGGTCGGCAGACTGAGCAGGCCATTCCAACGTCGTAATATTGGGCTCGCTTAACGCATTGACCACTACCCTCGCGGTGTGTGACCGTGCATTATCTTGCATGAACATAAAATCTTGACCGAACTGCTGTCGATGAGAGATTACCATGGGGTGTATAACCTCCTGAATGTATTGGTTTGCATTCAAATTGCCCCGTATCCAAACGAGGTCGGTCCTTCCACCAAGGCGAATTCCAGCCCATACCATGATTGTTCCACCTTGGTAAGGATGAACTTCTTGCGGATTCTGGAGACGACTCCAACGTCCAGGAACTCGCCATATACGCACTCTTCTCGAATCAGGATGAAAACCGAAGCGAGATTAGTCGGAAAACAGAACCCGTGCCCATTGATGGTCGGTCCACTGTAAATGTGCGTTAGCCCACAATAAGCGACGACCTCGATTTCCACGTCGAAGAGCTGGAACCCTAAGCGGTCTGCGAGCATGAAGATTGGCTTCGTGTAGTCTTCTCCTGACAGTTTGATCGCTAATAACCACTTGATGCCGAGACTGGAGGCCTGCGACCAACTGACGAGCAGTAATCGTGGGTTGCCGCCTTGCGGAATTTTGCAAGAAATGATCTTGTCGCGGGGTAGTAACCCTATTTCGTCCCCTGTGACGTTCGGCAACATCCCCTGTAGACCTGTAGCGTGCCCATAATCTGCAAATTACGCTTGGTTGGGTGTTGACAGCATCCGCTACGTCGCGTTGAGTTCGTCCAGCTTGCAGCATACCAACAGCCCTTAACATCTCTTCGCGACTTAAATGACGACGTGACATGATGACTACAGTCACAAAAATGCACAAACCATACGTAAAAGACGTATTATTGATAATAAACGTTATTTACAATCAAAGAAAATAATTTTTATTTTGCCTCAGAGAAACTGCACAATCAAACACTTTTAAAAGGTTTCCCTCCATATTCGAAAATCATTACTTATTTAAATTTATTTTTAAATTTCGAACAACTCTGTAATCTACTTTATTCTATTTTTATTTATTTGCTGCCAGTTATTTGCAAAACAAGATTTACACGAAAAAAAAAATTGGGATCATCTTGTTCCCTAGACTTTGTTGAGGTGTTTATCTATCTAGAGAGCTAACCTCCAACGTATTTAAGAAAGAACTAACTACCAAGGTAACCAACTTCCCAGGGTAACTGTATATGCTTTTTGAAGAAGCACCCTAATAAAATTAGGGATTTACCTGTGAATAAATTTAAAAATGTAGTTAAGAGTAAATTGTGCAAGAAAGAATCTAAGAATAAGTAAATGTTTTATACATACATTAGTGATTGTATGCATACATACATACATACATAAAATGTAATATAAATATAATAAAATAAA
This sequence comes from Eilema griseolum, assembly GCA_963662185.1. Taxonomy (NCBI): domain Eukaryota; kingdom Metazoa; phylum Arthropoda; class Insecta; order Lepidoptera; family Erebidae; genus Eilema; species Eilema griseolum. The sequence goes on from OY759238.1 coordinate 25,234,684, forward strand.
TTACCTGTAGAAACGGTGGTGCCGCTGGCCGCCCGCGGTATAGTACAGGGGCCCAACTGGGGTTAACCACCTTGGGAGGCTGCCTCACCAGGCCGCGCATAATCCCGATATGGTTCGTCGTGCCGGTTGGTGACCGGATTTGGGAGCCCGGCGACCATACTCGGGGGGGTACGGGGGCCCTTCCGTTCGGCGCGTCGGCTCTCGCCATGCCTCACATTCATAGATAAAACCAATATCCCGCGCTTTGTCACACGGTGCTGCGGCGGCAATCACTTCTTTTTTCACGCCTTCTCCCACCCAAACTCATGGCAGCGCAATTCACAGAAAAAGGCAACACAGCGGCTCGTCACACTCCCAAAAGCTTGCTATTTGAGGTGGAGTCCACAAACATCTGTGGGCTCCATGCAAACCTCAACGCCGTCCACCAACACCTAGAGACGGCGAAACCTGCCATGTTTTTTCTAACGGAGACGCAAATACACCGCCCTGACGACACGACCTACTTGCTCTACCCTGGCTATGTTCTTGAGGAAAGTTTTCGTGCAAAAGCCGGGGTGTGCGTGTTTGTTAGGGCGGATGTTTGCTGTCGCCGTTTGCGCTGCCTAGAGGACCCATCCTTCTCCGTCCTTTGGGTACACGTAGACCATGGCCCTACGAGTCAGATCTATGTGTGCCTCTACCGTTCCCATACAGGAGATGCTGAGACAACTCGACTCTTTGAATATCTGAGTCAGGCGGCAGATGATGCGCAGGAGCGATTTCCGAATGCCGAAATGGTATTTTTGGGGGATTTTAACGCCCACCACGAGATCTGGTTGGGCTCCTCCAAAACAGACCATGCGGGAAGAGCCGCCCACGCATTTGCTCTGGCGCACGGCCTGACCCAATTGGTGCACGAGGTCACTAGGATACCAAGAAGGTCGGGCCAAGCACCTTCTCTGCTAGACCTTCTGCTGACGAGTGATCCGGACCGGTACAGTGTATCGGTGCGAGCCGCGTTAGGCAACTCTGACCACTGCCTGGTCTGTTCCACGGTGCCTATTATGGCGCCTCCACGACCAGTGCGGGGGAAGCGGCGTCTCTGGCACTACTCGTCAGCGGACTGGGATGGACTTCGTGACTATTTTGCGTCCATCCCGTGGGTTGAGCGCTGCTTTGAAGGTAAGAACCCATCGGATTGTGCTACTGCTGTCGCCGGTGAGATCGGTCTGGGTATGGAATACTATATCTCATACACCGATGTCACCGGTGACCGCGGGGTGCGCCCTTGGTTCGGGCGCGAGTGCGCGGAAGCTGTTGAACAAAAACAGTCTGCGTACCGCGCTTGGGTAAGGGCGCGCGCCACGCGCCATCCCAATCTGGGCCACTTCAAGGCGGCGTACAACAGAGCCACAAAGGTCTGTAGAAGGGCCTATGTCAGAGCGGATGCCCTGCGCATAGCGCGGCTTGGTCAAGAGCTAGTGATGCATCCCACGGGAAGCCGTGGCTACTGGCGACTGGCTAAAGCCGTGCAAGCCAACTTCTGTCAGCCTTCGCTGCCTCCGCTGCGTAACCCTGATGGATCCCTGGCCCATGAGCCGCAAGAGAAGGCAAATCTGCTGGCTAATCTCTTTGCGGCCAACTCCCGAATCGATGATTGTGGTACCCAGCCACCAACACTACCCGACAGTGACCACGCGATGCCTGATATCCATATCAGGCAAAGCGATGTCCGTGCAGTGCTGCAATCACTCGATGTCCGGAAAGCCAGTGGTCCGGATGGTATTCCAGCGGTAGTTTTGAAAAAATGTGCAGCGGAGTTGTCTCCAATGCTTACGCGCCTGTACCGGCTATCCTACAGTTCGGGTACAGTGCCTTTGCCTTGGAAAGAGGCGAATGTTCAGCCGATTCCCAAGAAGGGGGATCGCTCGGAGCCAGCCAACTATCGACCCATAGCCGTCACCTCAGTGCTGTGCAAAGTGTTCGAGCACATAATTAACAAACAGCTCATGCGGCACCTAGAGGATCACTCCTTAATTAATGACCGGCAATATGGCTTCAGACCGAAACGGTCAACGGGTGATCTTCTAGCATACGTTACCCATCTTTGGGGTGAGGCTATGGACAAGCACGGCGAGTCACTGGCAATTAGTCTTGACATCGCCAAAGCTTTCGATAGAGTCTGGCACAAATCGCTTCTTTCTAAGCTACCTGCCTTTGGTCTGCCTTCTAGGCTGTGCAACTGGGTTGCTAGCTTCCTGCAGGGGCGCCGTATTCGCGTCCTTTGTGACGGACGAGCTTCGGAGTTTCTGCAGGTTAATGCTGGCGTGCCCCAGGGGTCCGTCTTATCACCCACTCTCTTTCTTCTGCATATCAACGACATGCTGTCTACCGGCAATGTTCATTGTTATGCAGACGATAGCACTTTACATGGGAGTTATCATGGACATCCAGCGGCCAAGCAGTCAGATATCGCGGAGAAAAGGCAGATTCTTGTCACTGAGCTTGACGGGGTCCTGAATCACATTTCTCAATGGGGCTCTGAGAACCTGGTTGAGTTCAATGCCAAGAAGACGCAGGCATGTGCGTTTACAGCAAAAGTATCTTCTTTCCTTCCCCTCCCCACTCTTCAGAGCACGCCACTGCCGCTGCAGGACAATCTCAATATCCTAGGTATGGATGTTCGCTGCAACCTGAATAACAAAAACTACATCGAAAGCATCATCAAAACAGCCTCACGAAAACTCGGAGTCCTGAACAGAGTGAGACGATTTTTCACGCCGGAGCAGCGGTGTCTTCTATACAAGACACAAATTCGCTCCTGTGTGGAGTACTGCTCGCATCTCTGGGACGGTTCAGCAAAGTACTTACTAGATGCTCTCGACAGGTTGCAGCGACGTGCGATCCGCATCATTGGGAATCCCGAGATCACGAACACCCTAGAACCTTTACAGCTGCGTAGAGATGTTGCGTCCATGGCTGTATTTTACCGTCTGTACCATGGGGAGTGTTCTGATGAGCTCTTCCAATTAGTCCCACCCTCCCCTTTCCTACACAGGACAACGCGTGCAGGTCTTAGATGTCATCCGCACACGGTGCAAAACATCCGATCAAGAACCAAGCGGTTCGGAGACTCTTTCCTCTGTCGCACCATTAAGGCCTGGAATTCATTACCAGCTCACGTGTTTCCTTCTTCCTACAGTCCCGGGTCCTTTAAGCGGGGCGTGAAAAAGCATATGATAAGGCCGTCAAGCTGAGTGTCACCATTGTCACACGGTATGTGTAAGTAATGGTGACCCTCTTTTCTGGGATTTTGCCTTCAGCTTACCATCAGGCAAGGCGAGGTCCAATTGACGTGTCCTATATAAAAAAAAAAAAAAAAAAAAAAAAAAAAAAAATGTATACATATATGCCTATATGTATGTATGCAACATATAAATAAAAAATAAAACTTATATGCATATTAACAGACATACATTTAAATATATATAAATACTAATAAATACATAATATGCTAGATAGCACTATAAACTAAAGTTAAGTAATTGAAATTTATAACTGTAGATTTCATTGAATTCCTTTTATTTTATAGATATTATATTTCAGAGATATTATACTTATGATTGACCCTACCGATTAATGCCATAAAAGCTCGGATTTATAGATAGTAGGATAACTGTGTAACTAAAGCTCATTCGGCTTGTTCAACTATATTTCTCTTCATCTTCGACAAGCGTCCATTCCGAAATTCGACAACACTGACGGCCTACGCAGTTACATTGTTATGCTCCTCACAGCGAATACTGTTGAAGGTGGGATATTGTTGGTACAGGTGCACCACAGTCAGAGCCCCAATCCTATGCATCCAAGTAGTCCTATTATGGTATAATGTAATATCTATCGTTTCAAATTTACGCTATATGTTTTATCTAACCAACTCTAAATCTATGTTTAGCACCTAATTTAGTCCCTATTAAGGTACGAGTGTACCAGGATAGCAGTAATCAGAGCCGGTGCGCAAATGATATCACTAATGCGATTGTGAGTGCACTCAGCTTGATCAGTCTCGCGTGATTGTAGTGTAACACACTTTGTTGCTGCATGGAGCCTATTACGCTGAAAAATGATGACAATGTACTGCTATCTATTGTGTAGCCTTTCGTAATCAAAGCTATAAAAGAGGTAATGTCGTCGAGAGAAGTGCACTGTAGAAGCCCCGTTCAAATTGCATAGGTATTTCAGAATGGGAAGGTATCTTTAATGTAAAGAGCTCAAACGAAATAAAATTGGTAGGTGTTCTTACATTTATAATGGTGAGAAAGGACTCTAAAGTTTGGTATATAAATATACGCTAAACATTTCATATACAAACTCATATACCCCTACAAATTATTATACAAGGACAACCTTTTGAAATCAGCTGTTGGATGTCAACAAGGAGACCCTCTTGGACCGGTAATTTTCAGTTTAGCTATTCAGCCCATTATTCGGCGGTTAAATTCTAAATTTAATGTATGGTACCTGGACGATGGGACTCTAGGGGGAAATGTGGAGACAGTTTTACAAGATTTGGCATTTATTAAAAATGAATTTAGATTAATTGGTTTAGAACTAAATGACAGCAAATGCGAGATTTTTTTAAACGACGTTTCGGACAAAATTTCTACTATTTCTAAATTCAATTCCATAGCTCCCACTATCAAAATTTTAGAAAAAGACTCTTTACGTCTCCTCGGGTCCCCAATCCTAGAAGATGCCTACACCTCATATAAAGAGGAAAAAATTCAAAATTTTAGTGACATTTCGGATCGCCTACTCAAAATTAATATACACTCGACTTTCACTATTCTTCGGTATTGCCTATTCGTTCCAAAATTCACCCATGCCCTACGATCGACGCCATTTTTTAAACATATAACAATTTTGAAAAAATGGATGAAATTATAGAAAATACCCTCACCAAAATTTTAAATGTGGCCTTGGATGACCGAGCTTTACTACAAGCGACTCTACCGATTCGCTTGGGTGGGCTCGGTATTCGCAAAATTTCAGATGTCAGCTTACCAGCGTTCCTGTCTTCAGTCCACAGTACGGAATTAACTAGGTAAATCCTTGCACCTACACTAGTTAATTCTGAAGTATTGTGTAAGACTGATGCAGTGAACGCTTGGAAAATTGCATGTCCAAACACCGATCTCCCAAGGAATCTTTTCTCACAGCGTCAGTGGGACGGGCCGCTCTGCAGCTTAGTTGGAAAAAAATTACTAAATACATGTTCCAATGCTGCTGAGCGTGCCCGTTTACTGGCGGTTAGAGTGTGGGAATCGGGTCTTTGGCTACAAGCTCTTCCGTCATCTAACGTAGGGACTATGTTAGATGACACTACCTTCCGCATCGCAACTTGTCTCCGTTTAGGTGCGCCATGTGTTTGTCCGCATCAATGCCGTTGTGAAGAAGCCGTTGACAAATTCGGACACCATGGTCTGTCGTGCTGCAGGAGCGCTGGGCGAATTCCACGGCACGCCAGCCTCAACGACATAATCCGCCGTGCTCTTGTCACCGCCGGTGTACCAGCTGTACTAAAACCAAACGGTTTGGCACGTGACGATGGCAAGAGACCGGATGGCATATCGTTAATGCCATGGAAGATGGGTAGGACTCTGGTGTGGGACGCCACATGCGTTGATACCATTGCTCCTACCCATATAACTAGCACGGCTGGCTGTGCTGGTGCTGCTGCTGCTTCTGCAGAGGCTCTCAAGCGGCGCAAATACTCCAATCTCCTCGGAGATTATGAATTTGTGCCGTTTGAAGTCGAGACTTTGGGGTCATGGGGTCCGAGCGTTCGCAACCTCTTCCGTGAGATTGCGAAGCGTATGGTTGACGCTTCTCGTGACCAGAAGGCTGTCTTCTTTTTAGGTCAGAGAATAAGCATTGTCAAACAACGTGGCAATGCTGCCAGTCTTCTGGGAACGCTACCACAAGAGGCATGCGATGCGGAGGAATTCTACGACGCATTTTAATTGTTCTTAGCTATAATTTGTATTACAGTTATTTTATTTTTGTTGTATTTAATATTTATAAATTATTTCTTGATTTGTTTATTAATAAAATTAAAAAAAAATTCATATAAATCAATTTATAATCTAAGATAATATACATAGCGCTATATAGACCCAGAGAAACATAGTTTCACTTACCCGTGTTATGGTTTCTAGAGTGTTAATATAAATATACTAATCACACTAAATAGATACTATTTATGTTTATGTAAAAATAAATTATATAGGGTGTATTTTTGAAACGGGGCAGTAAGGGCAAGTACCTTAACCGTTGCAGTTACAGCAAAACGTTCTTAAAAGACCTTCCCTAACTTTTTGGGACATTTTGAACTGCATTCACAGATTTTGTAAAAAACTTACAGTTAGCAAAAAAAATGCAAAAAGTTCAATTTTTTTTTTATGCCAATCGATTCTATTTCATGTGGGGATCAAAAAACTCTATGGGACCATTTTAGCTTTCAGTACTAGAAAAGACAGAAATCGCCAAAAACGTTTCCCATACATTTCGTACGGAAATATGATAAATCAACTCGAAACTCATAGGTCAGGTAAAATTTTGAACTTTTTTAAATAAAAAAAATCATTTAAACATTTAAGAAATTGGTTTATGAAATAAATTGCTCAAAATGATTTCCATTTTCACGAATACATAAGTCTATCCTTTTTTGCACTGAACGAATGGCGGCTAATAATGTTCTGGGATGAATATTACGTAAAATGGTCAAAACGTAAAACGTCGTCTTATACACCTCGTTTTTCACGAAGCCCCATAAAAAAAATCAAGTGGTGTTAGATCGGGGCTACGAGGTGGCCACTGTGTTGGACCATGTGTACCTATCCACTGTGTACCGAATAGGCGGCTCAAATTGGAACGTGAAAGGTGACTGTTATGTGGCGGAGCACCATCTTGTTGAAAATGAATTTTTCGCAATTCCGACAGGGGCCATTCGTCCATCTCGTTTTCAAGATGGTGTAAAATGACTTCATTATACATGGCAGAATTCAGTTTCCCTTCATAAAATTCCACCATTATGACTCGTTTAGACATTATACCACACCAACAGTTGAATGAGAAGCGAACCTGATTATGACTTGCCGTAACTCTTAGTGGATTTTCTTTGGACCAATAGTGGTGATTTTTTCTGTTGTACATACCGTTATTGGAAAAATTCGTTTCGTCTGAACACAGTATGTAATTTAAAAATTCATGATCTCTGCTTATTTTTCCTCTTAGCCATCTGCAAAAAGTAAGCCTTCGAACATCATCACCCGGATGTAACACTTGGACTATGCGCCCATATCGATAGCACTTGTAGCCGTATTTCTTCCATATCTTTATCACAAGGCAGTGGGATAGACCTACTTCAAGGGCGACTTGCCTGGACGATACCTCTGGATATGCTTCGACATAAGTCAGAACCGCAATCTCCGTGTCCATGTCCACACGAGGCTGCCGCTTTCTTTTGAAAAAACCCTGCAATTCCAGGTTTTTCAATAGATTTGTAATAACCTTTCTTGTTGGCACATGCCGCAACGGATACTTATTGCGGTACCACACTAATGCAGCTCCCGCATTTCGATTATTGACAAAATACGCTTCCAATAAGTCAATTTTTTCACGATTAGAAGACATTTTAGCGAAAATTCGAAATTTGAGGGTAAAAATTCTTTTTATTTACTTTACAGTCAATTCTACCCACTTCCTGGCCATAACAAAAAGTTAGACCATCGTAGAAATTTGTTTCTGTTGCCGAAATGTATGCGAAACGTTTTTGGCGATTTCTGTCTTTCCTAGTACTGAAAGCTAAAATGGTCTCATAGAGTTTTTTGATCCCCACATGAAATAGAATCGATTGGCATAAAAAAAAATTTTTGGACTTTTAGCATTTTTTTTGCCAACTGTAAGTTTTATACAAAATCTGTGAATGTAGTTCAAAATATGTCAAAAAGTTAGGGAAGGTCTTCTAAGAACGTTTTGCTGTAACTGGAACGGTTAAGGTACTTGCCCTCACTGCCCCGTTTCAAAAATACACCCTGTATAATTTATGTCACCTTACTACTGGTTAAATAATATGTAAATTTTTAATTTTTTCAATGTTATAAACTGTATTTTTTACTTACATATACTGTACAAATCTCAAATCTCGTGTATAGATTTGTATTATTATTTTTTTACTATTACCTTAGTTTAATAAATACATATACAAATCAATACAATCCACAGTACCGAAGAATTAACTAGGAAAATCCTTGCACCTACACTAGTTAATTCTGAAGTATTGTGTAAGACTGATGCAGTGAACGCTTGGAAAATTGCATGTCCAAACACCGATCTCCCAAGGAACCTCTTCTCACAGCGTCAGTGGGACGGGCCGCTCTGCAGCTTAGTTGGAAAAAAATTACTAAATACATGTTCCAATGCTGCTGAGCGTGCCCGTTTACTGGCGGTTGGAGTGTGGGAATCGGGTCTTTGGCTACAAGCTCTTCCGTCATCTAACGTAGGGACTATGTTAGATGACACTACCTTCCGCATCGCAACTTGTCTCCGTTTAGGCGCGCCGTGTGTTTCTCCGCATCAATGCCGCTGTGGAGAAGCCGTTGACAGACTCGGACACCATGGTCTGTCGTGCTGCAGGAGCGCAGGGCGAATTCCACGGCACGCCAGCCTCAATGACATAATCCGCCGTGCTCTTGTCACCGCCGGTGTACCAGCTGTACTAGAACCAAACGGTTTGGCGCGTGACGATGGCAAGAGACCGGATGGCATGTCGTTAATGCCATGGAAGATGGGTAGGACTCTGGTGTGGGACGCCACATGCGTTGATACCATGGCTCCTACCCATATAACTAGCACGGCTGGCTGTGCTGGAGCTGCTGCTGCTTCTGCAGAGGCTCTCAAGCGGCGCAAATACTCCAATCTCATCGGAGATTATGAATTTGTGCCGTTTGGAGTCGAGACTTTGGGGTCATGGGGTCCGAGCGCTCGCAACCTCTTCCGTGAGATTGCGAAGCGTATGGTTGACGCTTCTCGTGACCAGAAGGCTGGCCTCTTTTTAGGTCAGAGAATAAGCATTGCCATACAACGTGGCAATGCTGCCAGTCTTCTGGGAACGCTGCCACAAGAGGCATGCGATGCGGAGGAATTCTACGACGCATTTTAATTGTTCTTAGCTATAAGTTGTATAATAGTTATTTTATTTTTATTGTATTTAATATTTATAAATTATTTAATATTATTTCTGTATAGATTACTTAGAATTGAGATATTGTTTCTATTTTATATTCCATGTCAAATATGTATAAAATAATACGTTATTGAAATTTAAAACTAAAATTATTATTACATAGCTACTAACATACACTAAAATAAAATAAACATAAAAATTACATACATACTCGTAATGCGTCATGAAATTCCTCCGCATCATCACCGACCGGTAACGTACCCAGAAGGCTGGCAGCATTGCCACATATGTCAAAATTAATAATAATCGAATAACCCTGATCGCTGCCGGTGCAATGGTGCCTATCACACTTGCTGTGTTTCCACGCTGGATTGTGATGGCCAGCCTCTGCACCAGAAACGATACGGAGCAAGAATCACCTGTAGCCTCTATGAGGCTCTGCCCAATCACCCTTACAAGGCTTTTGGCCACTTTGCCCCAGCTCCCCAGGGTCTCCACCACAACTGGTACAAAATGGTAAAGCGGTTCCAAATTTGCGTACTTGAGTCTCTTCCTTGAGCTTGAGCCGGCGTCATACGCAGCGGCCGACGGGGAGTGAATGGTTTGACTAAGTTGGCTAGCAGCTACAGCCCTGCCACAAGTCGCGTCCCACAGCAAGCACTTGCCGTTCTTCCAGGGCACGATAGTCAGCCCATCCGGTCTCTTACTGTCCGACTTGCTCAGACCTGGGGATTCAAATACGCACTATACTTATTTGATAATATAATGATAATAATATAATGGATTATTATTTTGCCTGCACCTACCTCAATGTATCTTTGCATCACCCTAAGGTTGACTGTTAGGTAATGCCTTAAAGATAAAGACCTTTGGCATTAAGTCCGCTTTTGTACAAAGTTATTGTGCATAAAGTTGAATGAATTAAAAAAAAATATATGTGACCTACATGCTCCTTATAATTTTAACATACATAATTTATTACTTATGCCTCAGCCCGCATAGGACTAAGCAGACGTTTACCTATAGATAGCTATATTTTACGATCCCGTGAATAAGCAGCAACCCCACTTACGAATACTAAGACAGTTGATTGTCTCGTCGTAGTTCGTCGTAGTAGTCGTAGTTTGGCTATTCCCAGGCTGAATTGAACTTAAAGCGGCTTAACCGCCATCAAATCAGTCTCACCCCAATCACTAACAAAGTTTGGATCCGTTCTGTTACAGTATGATTAAATAATCAACATTTGGACGAGAAATACTAGTTGAAACTACTGTTTACCTTAGTTCAACCATAGAAACCAACTAAATCGGGGGCTGCATCTAAAACTTTGAACATTTTATTACCATTTAGATGGTAGTCACTCGGTCAACCTAATGTAAAGTGGTTACCGTAGCGAGCGAAACTTGGTTATGGGATTCTTCAATAAGGGCATTAGAAAGTTCCTACTGGGTTGGCAGCACGGTGTGACGCATCTGGTGTTGCAAATGTCCATAGGTCACGGTAACCACTTCCCATCAGGTAGCCGTATGCTTATCTGCCACCTAAGCGATATAAGAAATGGTCCTTTTATTGAATCCTAACATGTAAGAGAAACTTTACCTTTCTTTCAAAATCTTAACACTTAAAGTTTAATATGAATAACATATAACAGACTGCGAAGATAGGGCCAAAGGGTTACTTCAGTAACTTTATAAAGGGCTGGCAAAACTAATTGAATATAAAATTTTACGAGCAACGAGTTTCAGACTTCAAAGGTACAGGAATAGAACTTTGTTCATACAAACTTTCTTCAAATACTTCATTTTGAATATGTGAACACTTTGAAATTCGTAATAGTATAAGAGGGGGCGACACCAAACCTAGTTCCAACAGATTAGGTACCGGATAATTATAATATGTATATCGTTAGATGCATCTCTAATTGGAGAACACGAAATAGCTATGCTGCAAGGCTAAAAATCTAGTAGTGATACCTAAAATCCATCCAGGGGAGGCTTTTGATTTAATATTGTTTTAATTTTGATTTAATTTTGATTTTAATTGATTTGTTTTTGTTTTGGATTTGTTTGGATTTTGTTTTTGTGATGTTTTATTTGGTTTTGATTTAATTTAATCTGGATTGAATTTTGAATTGAACAGTTATAACTAATTATTATATTTGTTAATAGAATTTTATCATAAGTATTTTTTGATGGTATTGCAGTTGATTAAGGAACAAAATTCTTAAAATCTTTTGGTAGATATTGGTAGACTACTTAAAATGAATAAAATTATAAGGTAACCAAACCAACTGCTATACCATATTATATGATTGTTATTCAATGTTTGGATATGTATTATGTATTGTATAAATGAGCTGTAGTCTGAAATACGGATATTAAGTTATCTAGTTCAGACACAGATGTTCTATGGAATGAGATATTTGATTGAATATGATAAATGTGTAATGTGTAATGTAATTTGTAATAATCAATGTAATTGAAATAAATAAAATAAAAATAAAATAAATAAATTTTGCAAAAAGAAAAATCGGTATCTAATATGATAAGACTACCAAAAAAAATCAGGTTTATCTAATGAACATATTGTTCATTAGATAAACCTGATTTTTTCTGGTCTTACGAAATGAAGTTTTGGTATCACTACCAGAGTAAGAAATTGCCTGTAAGAAATTGCCGCAGAGCGACACGGCCGCCATCTGTACGTACCACAAAACTTGTATCTCATATTGTAATGTAATATGTCATTGGTGTACAATAAAGACGTTCTTGAGACTATGGAGTCCTGGGCCTTTGGAAGGCGTGTGTCGGGCCGAAGCCAAGACGTATAAGCCCTTTTATGAGAATTTAATATGCTAGGAATACACACACATGGCGGATATCATCCCCAAGCGCACAATATGATACACCGGGAGATGGTCCCCGCCAGGTGCGAAGACTATTGCTGTGACTATTACTATTTCGTGTTCTCCAATTAAAGACGCGTCTAATGATATACATATCAACTGTAAATCTGATCACATTAAAATGTTTGTTATCGGCTCTAGTACAATAATAATTATTTGACGAAAGTGGATTTTCTTTTTTCACACCTTTAGTACCGTGTACCTGCCGAAGCCACCACGACCCAAACCTCATAATGGGCCATCGTTCTTACCTGTGTTAGGAGCATACGCTAACAAACTTTCAGCTTTTATAAAACGAGGAAGGTCTGGCGTTCACGGGCTCTTGGTCCATAAGACTTTATAAAGAAAGTAAGGCTAGGTGAGTGAAATTAAGTATCCGTGCATGCTCTTTGAAGATTTTACAAATTCCTGTGTTTTGTTTGTGTCTTTAATCTTTTGGGTTTTGTACACAAAGTTTGCCAGTAAAACTATACTATTTCCAATAGCTTTACAGGAAATATCGAAGATGCTTCACTATATCAATGAAAATTTTAGAAGGTCAGAGAATACAGTAACTGCAAAATGTTAGTTATTGTATCATAATAACCGCGGTAGCCTAGTGGTATGTATAATGGACTGCTGAGACGAGGTTTTGGGTTCGATCCCAGGTTTTACCATAGCACACACCAATGACTTTTCGATACTTTTCGAAGTTATGTGTGTATTTATCGCAGGTTTATAACTGCCCTGTTAGTGGCAATGGGCTCGCCACCTATTACATTGGGACCTAAACATAAACTGGCGCAATGTGGGTGCTAGCACCCTTGCCTACCCCTTCGGGGATATAGGCGTGAGTTTATGAGTTTATGTTATGCAAAATGTTAATAAATGTAAACAAAGTCGAAAAATAAATTAACTATCTTAGTATAATTACATATAATATGACAACGTAGCAACTCTGAGGATATCGGTGTAATCCCCAAGTACGTAATCCTCTTTGCGGCGTCTCTGCACGTTTTGTAGCCAACATGACACTTTCTCATTGATACGTAATTCCTTTGTCAGCGTTTGGTTGGTTTTATTTATGAGCACACTTTTTGAGTACATTGAACTGTAGTCTAGAACGACTCGCAGTCTTCAATCTTAAGTTATTTGAGGACATTGTAAAGACACACATAAATGAAACTATCAACGTCACTAAGCTAGCTATTACAAAATACATACATATAATCACGCCTTTATCCCCGGAGGGTTAGGCAGAGGTGAATTAACACCCACATTTCACCAATCATTGAATTCGGTCCCACGTAATAGGGAGTGAGCCTATTGCTGCCTTCCGGGCACTATTTTTGACTCAAGCCATACGTCTGAGGCTGAGTCTAGACTGTATGTATCTGTCTGATGTTAAAGAGCCTTATCCCTTAGTCGCCTAGAAAAGATGGGGTGGTTCAAACTCTACTCTGCCGGGAACCACGCGGCACATAATCATGTTCATGTATAATAATGAATAAAATAAAATAAATTAAAAGTTATATATGTCAAATGTTAAAACTAGATTTAGGATTAATGCTATTAACTCATTCCAGCAGAGTATGTGAAAGAAACCACCAAGATATAGTAACATACTAAAATGTAGATTTACCATAGTTCAAGTAAAAAAAAAATCATTCTATTTCATACATTTTTTTATGTGCTCAAAATCCCCATGGATATCCCCTAGCGCCAGAGCCGGTAGGGAAGGTTATGTCGGACTTAAACCGACTAAAACGCACGCCGTCTGTGGGTCGTTGCCAGTTGCCAGAGTTGAGCTTGGCAGACATATTCCTCGTACCCAGCTGACCCAGGGCCTAACTCATACCCTGTATGCCAGACATAGGTTCCCATGGGTTGCGGCAACGAGAACAGAAATTTTAGACGGGCGAAGTCACAGGCATCAGCTAGTTTCTGATATTAGTAAGAACATTAGTGGGACAGGATAGACATAATTAATTGTCTAACAGATCAAGAGTCCAAATAAATCAACAGAATATTATTATTACACATATTGAAAATACGCTTGTACTTCTTCCATACTATTTATTATTAAACTTGACCTGTTTCGTCTTATGGAACCCTCAAAGATTTACTATGACATTTAATAACGTTATTTTTAAACACTACGACACTCAGCCATATTTCATATGAAATCACATAAATACTGTGAAAAAGTACTAATGTGTTCTCAATATGCGTAATAATGAATTCCACAAAGTGCCATCAATCATTAGTATAAATAGAATATTATTATAATTAACGTTATCTAAAATTTGAAGTTTTATCCAAAATTACATCGCAGCAGGAGGGGTTTCTTGATTCAAACAGACTAGAGGCAAAGTTTGCCGAACTCGAGCCAATGAATCGTTTTGTGATATTAGACTCAATCAAAGTTTTCCCCAATCAACTTCCTAGATGATGAATTTGGGAACCTTTACGATTGAATGATTTTTGGCTTACTGTATTTTAGATCGTGGATTTGCTTGTTTATTTTCCTATATTGTCTTCTGCACTGACGACACAGAAACTCTCACGTGTGTGACTTTCTTAGTATTGCACACGTCCATAGGCCACGGTAACACTAGTCTAATTAACGTATCCTATATAAAATAAATCAATAGGTACCTATACAAATCGATTAAGTTATAGAAAGAAATGAATCAGTTCAGGCGGAATTCAAACCCACGATCTTTCCCTTACAGGGGGAACGCTCTGACCACTGAGCTACCGAACCTTCGCCCGATACCATCCAAATTCTTCTATACATATATCCGTCTTATGGCGACGATTACCTTTCTAACCCGTGGTACACCCATGGTAATACCTTGTCTTATTCTTCTTCACTTCTGTTCTCTAAATGCTATACTAGATACAAATATTAAATAGTTGTAATATAGTGTACCCCGCAATCTACCCTGATTACTGGCAGTATAGTCCATAAACTGGTTGTCTGGAAGAGATCGCAGATCGCGATAAGACCGCCCATTGTATAACTTTCTAAAATGTATGTATCCATTGTATGTGTCCTATGTTTGGTGTGCAATAAAGAGTATTATTATTATTATAATACAATAATAAATACAATGTACGCAGGTTTGTTAGTGAGGTTCAGAGATCCCAAAGATGTTTTAAGCCCTATATTCCCAAACATACTCTTAATTTATTACAACATTCAAACAGACATTACAAAATTAATATCTGATTTATATCCCTGTAGTAATCATAGTCGCAAAATTCGACAGAACGCAATTCATTACCTCGTACTGTTAGGATGTTACGCCTGTTAATTAACCGGGCCATTGAACTGAACACTCTATTCCAATTCCATATTATAAGATACTACCTTGATGGTATAATATAGCGGCTCACCTTGTATTCAGTGCGACTGAAAAACGGTTGAAATACATAATACCATAACATAAACTCACGCCTATATCCCCGTAGGGGTAGACAGAGGTGCTAGTACAAACATTTTTCCAGTTTATGTTTAGGTCCCAATGTATGATTGAAGAGAATAAGTGGCGAGCCTATTGCCATTAACCGGGCACTTATAAATCTGCGATAAATACACATATAACTTCGAAAAGCATCGAATAGTCATTGGTGTGTGTCATGGTAAAATTGGGATCGAACCCGAGACCTCGTCTCAGCAGTTCATTACCCATACCACTAGGCTACTGCAATTAAATACTGCTGTTGAAATATGATTTTTATATACTTGTGGGAGGATCAGAATATGTTTGAATAGGACACATATATGTTTGAAGGTAGCCTTTCATGAATTTATTCCCAGGGGGAACCAATGCCAGGGCTGCTAGTTCTATCCCACTCGTTCCTCCTATTTTTTTGGCTTAATATTATAAATGTGAATGAGCAGTCTCCATAGTCGGACTACCTGTGCATGTACCTCCGCCTCACAGAACAGAATACAGCGCCCTACAGAATACGGCGGTGACTAGGGTAGCCAGAGCTCACTGAAGTGTCTTTGTGCTGTCAGTGGGAAGACCAAAGGCTTGTCCTGCTTTGTCTTCTGCACTGATAGCACAGAAACTCTCTGTACTTGCAGAGTCGGCAGCGCGTGTGTAATTCCTCTGGTGTTGCACAAGTTCATAGGCCGCGGTAACAAAATGAAATAAAACTATAAAAAAGTGAAATTAAACCTGAACAATTGTATGATTAATTAATTATTAAATTTAAACCAAATAAAATAAATAAAGTCAGTATAGAATATAACTTTCATAATAATATTCATAATAAAACATCAAATATAAGAAATTATACCTATAACTGCTTGCAGCCGATATAAAAACCTAAGCATATCGTAACCGAACGAGCGTGAAGATAAGCTTACACAAATCAGTTTGGCAGCCGTCCAAGCGTTCGGACGAGCAGGTAGATGGCTTCAAAATCAGATTGATATGCACGGAGCAATTTCAATTAGGTACGCAAATCGAAACGCTTAGGTATGTCACAAATGGTTAGCAGGGACTACTATTTGGTATGGAATAATATTTTGTGTTTACGCTTATTTTGCTGTGTTAGCAGAAATGTGGGTCAAAATACACTTGTGTTCCTATTGGTAGTAAAACTGTTTCATAGTCAGTTGAAGTAAAAACTTTAGGTGTGTCGGATGCTTCTTTAGATGGGAATAAATTAAATTTTAACAAAAAACTTAAACTGACTTCAAGAAACAAAGGAGAGGCTCTGAAAAGCAAAAATAAATGAACTTACTGATCTGTTAGAATCGGTGCCTAGTCTGAGAGACCATATTTCAGTTGATTGCATCATAGTAATTCAGGCACAGTAAACAAAGTAGGCCTCGACTTTTTCGACAGATCAGTAAATCTGTTTATACATATATTATATTTTTCGCTTTTCAGAGCTTCTATTTTATTTCTTGAAGTCTGTTCATTTATTTTTTTGTTAGACATTTAGATTACTTTTTTCCTTATAAGTAAGCTATAAGTTTGCAAATGATCCCTCTTCCATCGTTTGCTTAGATTATTATCAACAGTTTAACATCCTAAGAAAACTATTTTCAGAGGTAAATACTCAAATTAAATTATGTAAAGCAACAGAAACAGTAGCTTTGCCTATATTTTGAGGATTTCTCTAGATCCCGTTATCCGCCTCTCTGAATCCCGTGATTCGATTCTGACATCTTGTAACATTTAGGTATATGTTGTAATATATATAATGTTCGTAAAGCATGAAATTCGTTGTTTCGTATAACAACACAACATATATATAGATAGATAGATAATTCTTTATTGCACACCAATATTATAAAAGATTTACAGACATAATTAAAGTTACAGTTAAATGCACAATGGGCATCCTTATCACTAAAAGTGATTTCTTCCAGGCAACCTTAGGATGGACAGGAATTAAAGTATATAAGTGAGTGTTGGTGTAATATGTCAACATTTATAAAATAGTGTGCTACATGAATAATTCCATAGTATACAAATATGAAATATAGATAAATAAAATAATATGTGAATATGAGAAGACTTCAACGACTACACTGTAGAGAGATAATGGCTCTTTACCATTGTTTTAAAAATATTTATGAATTGTGCCTTTTTAATATTTACTGGCAATGCATTCCATAGGCCAATGGCCTTCGCCGTAAAAGATTTGCCATAGTAAGCAGTATAATGCGCTGGCAATCCCCGCGTCAGGCTCCTAGACGGTCTCAAGGATCTCGTGTGTGTGTCATGGAGAAATGTAAAACGTTCTTTAAGATAAGTGGGAGTAGTTGGATTAAAGAGAACGTTATATGATAATGCGAAAATATGAGCATTCCTGCGAAGACGAATTGGGAGCCACTTGAGTCTGTAACGGAATTCAGAAATGTGATCATATTTACGTAAGCTGAATATGAATCTAATGCAAAAAATTTGAAGACGCTCAAGCTTATCAAGTTGCTCCTCAGTCAGATCAGGATAGCTGACATCGACGTAATCGTAAGTACGTATATTAATTCGTTAATGCTGTAAAGAATCACTATTAGGTTGTATTTTATTAATTTTCCCTGTACTTGCTGTTATTTTAATAGAAAACGCCTAGGCAAGTCCGATAAAATCACATTGATGCTGCTGATTGCTAATACAAATTATGCAGGCGTAATTTTGAGGATTTCTCTGGATTTCTGCAGGATCTCAGCATCAGATCCCACATTTCACCAATAATTGTATTCCGTCTCGCGTAATAGGGGGTGAGCCTATTGCCGTATTGTTGACTCGAGCCATGCATCTGAGGCTGAGTATGGGCTGTATATATCTGTCTGATGTTAAACATACCTTGTTTATTAAATAAATAAAAGACTAAAGCCGAAATTTAACCAGTAATTAGTCACTTAGTTAGTCTTTTTTATTATTATGCATCAACTTTATTGTTATACGTAGTAGAATCCTAATCAATTTCAAATGATGTATTAGTTAGTCTAGATTTTTTTTTAATTTGTGTCTTTATTAAAAGTCGTTACAAGATAGTTTACCTATAGTTAAGTACCTACCCGAATAGAGTAAAGTTAATATTCTTCACCAGACAACAACCAAACCTCGTCAGCAATTGACTAACAATGTTTCACTGTGCAATTGTAGCAGCCTGTAAATAAATACGAAGCTTAGAAAAGTCATAAACTTACAATAAAAGAACCTTTTGTGGATCGAAATTAATCTCCCATTAGGTGATTGTTAAAGGCAAACAATCATCTTAATGGCACAAAGAGGGCTTAGTTTGTTTTGCGCGAACAACAACTTTGCTAAAAACGACACGCAGTAATAAGTGAGCCCTTCTTATCATGGCTCGAACATGTTTGCCCAATGTAATTCCCTGGCTCATAATATTGAGTTGGTTATATGAATTACGAACTATATGAAACAATATGGAATACAATAATAATTACGAAAAGTTTAGTTGATTGTGGTACTTACCGTTCATTGAAATAGTAGGTACTTACCAGGCAATAGCTAGTATCTAATATTTTGATATTTCCGCCCAATTGAGCAGTCCGACTGGGGAAGTACCTCCGCCCTACAGAATACCGCGGCCATAATAACTTCGTATTATGTTCCCAGCGGTGAGTAGAGAAGCCAGAGCTCACTGGAGAATTTGTTCTGTCAGTTGGAAGACTAAAAGCTTGTCTTGCTTCTTTGTCTTCTACACAGACGGCCCAGGGTCGGCAGCGCGAATGTGGCTCCTCTGGTGTTAGAAACGTCCATAGGCCACGGTAACCACTTTCCATCAAGTGGGCCGTGTGCTTGTCTGCCACCTAAGTGGTATATAAAAAAAAACCTATTCTTTGTTCAATGCAAACTTATTTCCTTTAATACGTAACATTTGCATAGGTAAATTTGTATAAACTTTGTTGGGGCCGTCCCGAGCCGATGAAAATAGATCCTCGCAAATATCAATAGTGGTTATGTTAGACAATTGAGGCCCTTTCACACTGAACGATAGAATTATCTTTTTATTTTATATACTATACTATTTATATAGTCGGGTTTGTAAGGGCAGGTACCACAATCGATATAGTTACAGCAAAACGTACTTGTATTCATAACTTTTAAGATATTCTGAACTGCATTCACAGATTTTGACAAAATCGTACAGTCAGCAAGAAAAATGATAAATATCGTATATAATAATAAAAACTATGACAAGTATCCCTCTGGGGCATCTATTCCAGTTTTTCCCTGTGACGTATGTGTATTCCATCTTGCCTGCAAGTCAGTTACTAGGTATACCGGCTAATATACGAGTTTGACTTGGGCCCGTAGACCTAGAGGGACTCTCATATGCCTTACAGTCACAGCAATGAGCAGCAATTAAGCCTTGACATCAGTTCATGTCTGGTAACCCATCCCAACCAGACCAACATCTAGACCAGGAGTAGCGAATCTTTATGCATCAACGTGTCATTAAAAAAAAGTTATATGAAGCCCTAGAAAGACCATCAAATAAGTTTGACTCTCAAATAATAAGTTCACACTACCACAAACTCAGACTAAAAAAGTAACACAAACGGAACGCATGTTACGTGTTAGCCTCCAGCGCGAGGCATTCTTTGAATACTTTAAGTACTCTTTCCTTTATTTTATTAATTCTAGTGTTTATTAATTCATTCATTATTAGCAATATAAGCTTACAGTTTGCAAAAAGCGCTTATATGTTGTCAGTTCCAAAAAAAAATTACATTACACAATATACATATTACATAGATAATATTAATTAAATAAGTAAATGGCACATTCCTCGAAATTATTCAATTATTTTAGGCATACAAGTAGGTGCTATAAATTGCACAAATATTTTGTGATACTCGTACTAATGACACTTTGCTTATAGTGGAATAAGCGCGTATCCGATTTTGGATTCTTTTTAAAAAGTCATTTAGGTTTTGAACAGCTCTATAATAATAATAATAATAATAAATCATTTAATTCGAACAAAGAAGTCCATAATAATAATTAATTATACTATTCGAATTGTTTGATGCATGAGACCATTATTAAAATAAAAATAAAAAATAGATCTAATTCAATATAACAGCGCAACAACGACCAATGTGATATAATTATTTATTTTATTTTCACTACATTAAGCAAACAGCAATGGTTAATGTAGTGACAGTCAAACCTCTCAGCCATCATCCTCAGGATAGTGTTGGAGCTGGCACGGACCCTGCGCACCAGGGATGCGCACCGTTTCCGCATCGTTGCATAGAAGCAATCAATCCGTGATTCAGCAAACATCCCCGACGCACTGCAGTACCGAGGCAGCCCCAACAATACCCTGAAGGCATTGTTGTATTGAATTCGTAGGGCGCTGTACTGCTTCTGAGTATAGTCAGCCCACAGGGCGCAAGAGTAGAAATTGGTGCAATACGCTCTGAAAAGAGTTATTTTTACTTGCCTCGAGCACCGCGCAAACCTGCGAGCTATCATACTTGCTCTAACAGACAACGCCCTACGTTCCCGCTCTATATCCGTATCGTCTTTCAGGTCAGAGGTTACCAGATGCCCAAGGTATTTGAAAGTGTCAACCCTTTTCAGCGAGATATTATTCAATTTTATGCTAGGGATATTATCTGGACACTTACCCCTGGCCCGAAAAGCCATACACTCACTTTTCTTAGTGTTATAGACCAGGCCATGACTGAGAGCATATTCCTCACAAATGCCGAGCAGCTTAGTCAGACCACAGACCGAGGCGCTCAGCAGCACCATGTCGTCTGCATAGCTAATGTTGTTCACACAAACTCCACCAACGTGACATCCGACATGCGTGCTGCTCAGCCTCTCGATGAGTGCATTTACATAAAGGTTGAAGAGCGTTGGTGAAGTCAACCCCCCTTGCCTCACCCCGCACTCCAACCTGTATGGTTCAGACAGCGTCCCCGCCCATCGAACTACGTTTACCTGATTCCTGTACCAGTATTTGAGGATACGAATGCATTCGCTTGGCAGGGATGTGTTGCTAAGTTTATCCCAAAGGATATCATAGGAAACCAGGTCAAACGCTTTCGAAAGGTCGAGGAAGCAAGCATATACTGGTGTATTACGAGTGGTATAGTACTTAACAGTCTGCTTCAAGCACAGAATAGTTGTCTCAGTAGAGAGTCCCGACTTGAAACCGAATTGATTGTCCTGTATCTCGAGACAGGCACTCATCAGTGTGTTAAGCAGACTGTCAAGCACCTTAGACAGAATTGTAGCTAGAGAGATGGGTCTATAGTTGTTGACGTCGCCTACATCACCTGTTTTATTTTTCACAATCGGTACCACCACGGTCCGCATCATAGCTGGAGGTAAATATGAATGTCCTATACATAGGGTATAGAACATCGCTAGAACTCTTGGAAGATGGACGCCAGCATATTTAAGATGCTCGATACTCAGGTCGTCGTGGCCAGGAGACTTGCCTCCCATCATGGTCGTGATAACTTTTCTAACATCTTTAGCTGTAAACCTTATACTGAGCTCCTGTCCACGAGCCACACCTTCAAGTCCTGACCGTGATGGACCCAAGGGAGATTGTACCGTGAAATGGCTTTTGAACATTTCAGCTATTTTTTCAGGATCAGTTATGCCACCAACACTCACAGGTAAGCCCGACCTTCTGTTTATCTTATTCGTGGACTTCCAAAAACCACGAAAATCATGTTTGGCGTGCTGCGTTGCCAGAATGTCCATTTTAAGTTGATCCCTGTTATTTTGACACCACTTTAAACGGCATTTAAAAATTTTACGGCTTTCTTGCATCTCACTCCAAACACGACCCGACTTCGGTCTGCCATATCTAATCCATGACTGGAACTTAGCCCTGGCCTCCCGGTGAGCATCACCGACATATCTATTCCAACCTACCACAGGTTTCTTACGTGTATTATAATTACTACCAGAGTAACTGTCATTAGCTGCTTGGCCTAAGATTTCTACAATATCGTCATACATTTTGTCAATAATATACTTATGTTCCACATTATCGCAAGAGAAATCACAGCAGTTACTTAAATCGTTCGGGAAATCTATTACTTTCAATCGTTCATTACATAACACATTATATAGTGTGATTTGTTCATGTGTTCTCTCACCCCAACGTATTTTATTACACAGGTCAATCCTATTACATGTCATTTTAGGTTTAATACTATTTAAATTACAACATATAAACAAAGGAAAGTGATCCGACCACATGACGTCATACTTAATGTCTACATTAACGATAGTATGCATAGCCGACTGCGAAGCTAGACAGTGGTCTAACCAGCGTCTAGACCCGTTCGCTTCACTTATAAAACTATGAGTGCCAGATGAGAGTCCGAGTAACTCAACATCGGCACATATCCACTCAGCCTCCGCACAAAAATCTTTCAGCTCATTAAAAAATAACTGGCCCGGGTGAGCGTTAAAGTCTCCGAGCAAATACACCGTCTCAATATGTTCGTTATTAATAATAGCACTTACCAAGCTAAGACAATCCGTAAATTCCGGTAGGTTCGCATGACAATCAGTAGGCATATAAACACTGAACACTAAGAACGACCTTTGCCCTACCTCCACTTTAATGGCACAGACGCGAGGGTTGTCACACTGCACTATGGACACATTCTGCAGGACGCTCTTCTTCCATAATATAGCCACTCCACCATACGGCCGGCCTACAAGCATGCCCGCCGTCGTATCCACAGCTGACGTCCCCACATAACCATAGTCATGATCAATGTCACTTAGAAAACGTATATCACTCGGTAGTAGCCATGTTTCTTGCAGGGCAATTACGTCAGCAGTATGACACAATTGCCTGATACAGTCTACCGATCGCTTGACACTTTTACAATTGAAGCTAACCAATGTGTACAAGTTATCTTTATCCATCTGCTACATTCTCAGACCGGATTCGTCGCGGCGACACCTCGACGTTCGTTATCTTATGCTCTTTGGTTATTTTGTGCTTGAAATTTACAAATCGCCTGAATATGATCCCTTGAGGCCATAGACTGCTATCAAGAAATAATGACGTTTTGCTTTCCGATATAAAGAACTTAAAGGCGTTGTATTCCCTTTCATACTTAACAGATATCTTCTCTAACAAAATACGTTCCTTCGTTTTATTGTATACATAATCTGTTATATCTTTTTCTGTGGCATCTTTATGTATTCTCGATATGAAAATAGGTATCTTTCTATCCGCCGCTTTAAATTTTCCCTCGTTGTCTCGACAAATTCCCGCTGAACCCGTATAGCGATATTTCATAGGTTTCTTACGATAATTCACTACCTGCCAGTCGTTATGATTATTATTTACATTATGTACTGTAGCAGTCGACGCGACTTCATTCTCGTTATTAGAATGCGGCGATGACGTCATGGTTATTGTCTTAACACTCAACGCAGACCCAGACGGCCTTGTGCTATTAGTACCGCCATCTGCAACCGGTTTTACATCAGCCGGCCGTTGAGAAACAGCTGATACTTGGCGATGATTATTTTCAACTACCTCCAATATATCTCTAAATTGTATTTGAGTAGTTGCGTTTTCCTGTTGCTCACACAAGTTACTATTACTTTTTTCCAGCGATAAATGATCGACATGTGAAAGCCCTACAGGCCCACTATCTAACATCCAAGCGCCTCGTCGTTTGTTTACATTTTCCGCGTTCGGCGGCAAGGAGTCATATTTCATTTGCAATAATTCTGTTTTTAATTGCTCGAGCTGACTTTGTGAAACACTTGTAGACTTAAGATTCTTCAATTCTTCTTGAACTAGGAGTAAATCCTTAAGCAGCTTCGTGCAGTCCAGGTGATCAAACAGCACCGGAGGGAGACGTTCTAGTTCCCTGGCAACATAGATCGGAAATAGATCCGGTTCCTTCGATTTAAAAACCTGCACTATATCAGCTAGGTCCCGTTCTTCCTTGCCCCTGTTTCTACGTTTAACGTTAATCCCAGGCACCGACTCGAACAGCAATACTTTAGATTTTTCTATTTCTTCTTTAGAGAATGACGATGTACAGACTCGAACTAATGTATCCTCATCTATCACTGACACTTTGTTCTGTATATACGCTAGCATTTCGTTAATTACGATATTACAAGATGCACACTTTACTACGTTTGCCATTACGTTTCAATAACTACGATACGCGATGCGCGTCGTTCCGATCCGAGTAATACGTCCACACAGGGGGGGTGCGCGGACGCGACATGACATAAATAGGGCTACTCCATGCAAGAAAGCGCCAAGCTAGTGGGCAAATCAAGAGTTGGTGCTGTAGTCGTCCAGCGCCACGCATGTGCCTGTCCGGCACATAGAAGTGAAAACACTCAGCACCGACGGATTATCTACTTTAAAATTTAACAAAAAATAATAGTGCATCACGTAATAGTATTACTATATGTGGTTTCACTCACTAGTTCTATGCGTTCCATCTATGTTATTATTTTAGTCTGAGACTCAAAAACATACAGGGCACCACCACACAATAATATTTTGCTTCGCATCTATACCAACGATAACGAAATAATCATATTTATATCCAGTGTGATAGAACCCTTATATTCGAAATGAATACAAATATAGTTTTGGACGTGGGTTACGTGACACCTCCGTATGTTTAATTTGGAACAAAAGATATTGACCCGATATGTCTCTGTTGCTGTGCAAGTATTATTTGGGCTCAGAATAACCTAATACTGTGAGATTACTTCCTAATAAATCGTGTGGAAGGGTACTGGTATTCTATTTTCTTTAATAACGACACGTTTATTTGGAATTTTGACACTTGCAGTTTCTGAATCGTGTTACACATTTATTACTGAAGTAGCGGCTTGCAACATTTTTACTCGACTACGGCGAAGCCAAAGGAGGGTTATGATTTTGACAGGCTATGTATGTGTGTATGTAGGTTCATCTGTTCCGTCATAGCTCCTCAACTACTTATTAGAACTTGACAAATGAGGTATTTTTAGAATCGTCTTGATTGTCCACAGGTTATAGATTATATAACGTGTCACTGAATCTAAAGTGGCGCCCTCTAGCGGCCATAAAGTACTATGTTAAAAAATAAATTTGAGATTAATATGCTGTGTTTGATATCAAATGAAAGAGCTTTTAATTATTACATTTCAAATATATATAAATTATACCCATTGCTTGCCCCAAATTAATATAAATAAAAAAAAAAATTTAAAACCCACTTTGAGTAACGAAACAATACATTCTATGGATAAGTGGCATACGACCACGGCTACTCTTGATATTTTCTTCTTTGCCTAAATTAAATGCTTTTTAAAGCGTAATTTTTCAATTGTCAGGTTTTAGTTTAAAATTATTATTTTTTATACAATTATGGCATGCGCGTCGTGTAATCGTTCATTGCTATAGAATACAGGAATCCCTCAGTGATCACCTTAAGACAAATATTTAAAATATTCTATAGTGTGGTAAGTAGTTGACTTTTGCTAGTATTTTACAAATTTGATATAATAGTTTAGATTTTTACTGTGTGAAATTACTTTTATTCCTCTATTTTGCCGTTTTATTATATAATTAATTACAAACAAAGACTCAATCCTAATTTCTATTAACATATTTTTAAGTGGTACGAGTATATTGTTACTAACAAGATATGGAAGATTTGTTGGAAGTTCGAAATAAATATAATATATTTTTTTATTTTATTTTAGTAGTGGATTGTTTCATTAAGAACTAACGTGGTACTTATCGGCAGATGGAGCTGATGCGTGCTTTGTTGACTGGAGTTCAAACCTTAGTCGCTCATAGTTTTATTTCAATATGTTATCGCGTGAACGTTCAACATCATCACGTGAGTGTTAATATTTACGTAGAATGAGTTTAAAAATATTTGAAATTTTATTGCGTTCTGCTTTCCTTTGGGTTTAAGTAATTAAATAACTGGATAAATTGAAGACGCATTAATGCTTTTCCATTATATTTTATTCTTGAACTGAAAGCCGACATTCTCATAAATTGACATGTATTAGTAAGAACTATCTACTTTATATATCTATTTGTATGTCAGTATTTATGTTGATAATACTTTGTGTAAAGCCGTATATTAATTTTATTTTACTTACACTTTTCTCTCTTTCTTTTGTTTTTAATACACTATCTATTTAAGTTTAGTCGGTAACTACACCATATCTTTTGTTTTTATAACAGTCCATCCCAAGGTTGCCTGGAAAAAATCGCTTCAGCGGCCCATTATACATTGAACTGTATACATGCTACCTAAACCTATAAGAATATAAATTTAACGTGAAGTTCAATAATAAAATACTATGGAAAAGTACAATTATGAATTCAATATCTGAAAGCTAGCGCTAGTGGAGAAGAAAAAGCCCAACATACTCCACTGCCGCATTTTCAAGACGTCAATTTCCAATTAGTATTTTCTTAGGACTAAATATGGATGAATTTGCATTAGTCTCGTATCCAGATCAATAAAAAGTATATAAAAACCTTATAATAAGGTAATAATTCACCTAAGTAAAGTACAAAAAGTCGCGTTCCTTGTACATAAAATATTATGCCATAATTACAGCATTTTAAGAAGGACCTACACACTGATTAAGCCAGAAATTTTTGTCTTTCAGGTAATCGTCTGTCTTATGGTATGCTTTTTTACACATGGTGGTCTTTATAAATATTCTAAATTTATTGTCAGGCATTTATTGTAAGGACCGATTCAGTAAAAATTTAGGAAAAGTTATTATAGAAAATCGACAACCATACAACAACTTTTCGTTAAAAGTAGCCCGGATCTAATTCCTTAATGCCTAGAAACTTTGTATTGCATTATATTTATTGTCTGACCATTACAGCTAACAGCTACCACTAAGCTAATAAAGATGAATTCCCTGACTATTGCGAATGGTGCGATGAAAGATCATGTCAAACAATTTGTCTGAGCACAAACTATTGTATAGGCGGTAGAATACATACAGCGAAGCAAAGTCCCTCCTAAAGCGGAGAGGTTCCACATCACCTGCGAGTATGGGATTGTCGACCAGCCTTAATGCGCGTCTTAGCACCGAGTCGAAGGGGCAAGTCCAGTATTCTGAAAAAAAATTGCTAATTCAATCTTACGCAATTATTTTTTCCGAATACTGGACTATTTTTGATAGATAGTCACGATCACATCCGAGGTCTTTAATTCTGACACTTTTATTTAGGCATATTTTTATTTGAGCTCTGAAGCTCTTATTACACCCTACTAGAAGATTCTCAGAAACGTTGAACGCCTTTTTCAGATTTATCTCCTTTGATATCGATAATATAATAGTTGTAGTAATCAAACTATATTATCCATATTTGCCTCTTATCCTGGAGAGTGAACTACTTTAGTGATAAATGAGTGCCACCATTGTAACATTACGGAGTGTACCTTTTTTCCTGAGACTTTGCCTTTAGCTTACTTGTCGAGCTTTAGAGAAGTCAAGTTGGCATGTCCTAGATAAAAAAAATCATATCAAAATTACATACATACAATCACGCCTTTATCTCTGGAGGGTTAGGCAGAGGTGAAATAACACCCACATTTCACCAATAATTGTATTCGGTCCGACGTAATAGGGGGTGAGCCTATTGCCTTATTCCGAGCACTATTGTTGTCTCTAGCCATGCATCTGAGACTGAGTCTGGGCTGTTTAATATATCTGTCTGGTGTTAAAATGTTAAGCCCTATCCCTTAGTTGCCTTGTACGACACCGCATGGGAAGAGATGGGGAGGCCCTAATTCTACTCTGCCGGAAACCACGCTTGTACGTTTGTAGAAGTTTATGATTGTACATACATATAATCATACATTTAACGCACGCCTTTATCCCATAATAGTTATCAAATACAGTATAGACTTTTTTTTTTTTTACGTGCGCAAAATCCCCACGGATCCCTTCCCACCGGAGCCGGTGGAGGAGGTTATGTCGGACTCGAACCGACTAAAACGCACGCCGCCTGTGGGTCGCTTTGGTTGCCGAAGGTGAGATTGACAGGCATATCCCTCGCACCCCGGCCGACCCAGGGCCATCTCTCACGATCTGGCCCTCTTCTCGGGTGTTGGGGACTACAGAGTCCCCAACTCGTCCCCGGAAACGGGGAGGCGCGCCACGCGTGCGACCGCCGCGTCCTGCTTCTGCCAGGGTGACAGGCGGCTCCACCTGTCACCCCCAGGCCAGTACAGTATAGACTATAGACATTCAAATTTGTGAACAAGCCCAACTTTTAGGTACTCTAATTGCGTTAAAACGCACTCGATTAAACATCAAGTTACGGTACAACTTAGTCGTTTGCGAGTTTATTATCCGAAATCATTGAGCTACATTTGATGAAACATATCTTTATATGAGTTTGTGGATCATTGATTTGTGTATTTGAAAGTGAAAGATTGTATAAATCAGTAAAGGAACATTGTTTGTTGATATCAAATTATTCAACAGGAATTCTTCGTAATAACATTTTTTAATTAAGAATCATACACTGCAATGCTTTAAAAATAACATTAACAATACGGATACACCGCGGTAGACTAGTGGTATGGGTAATGGACTGCTAAGGCGAGGTCTCGGGTTCGATCCCATGTTTTACCATGGCACACACCAATAATTTTTCGATGCTTTTCGAAGTTATGTGTGTATTCATCGCAGGTTTATATTAGTGCCTGGTTAATGGCAATGGGCTCGCCACCTATTACATGTGGGTGCTAGTACCTCTGCCTACCCTTTCGGGGACATAGGCGTGAGTTTATGTTAAGTTATGTTATGTTACAATACTGATGTTTTAAAAATAACATTAACATTATCTGTATTATTTCCATAATGTACATGGGAGTTATCTAAATTAAGATATAAAAACATTTAAAGCAGAATATACCTAAACGATCCTGCAGGTTCAGGCATCAAACAATTCCTGAAGTGATTTCACTAAAATATCTTTTTTTTATACCACTTGGTTGGCAGAAAAGCACACGGCCCACCTGATTATTAATGTTATTAATGTTATCTGTATTATTAATGTTATTTTTAAACTTTCGCGGTGTGAATTCACAATCGCGATGAAATCATGGAACTTACCATTTTGGCCGACGTTTCAGATGCATTGCAACACCCGTGGTCACGGCTTAACTCAGCGATGTCTCATGATCCGTTCCGAATCGTTATATAATTATCAGATTTTGTTATCTATACTAATATTATGTCGGCCTCTGTGGCGTAGCAGTTTAACGTTCGACTGCTACGCAGGAGGCGCGGGTTCGATTCGATTAGATCAGTGCAAATATTTGTATACATAAATATGTATATTTGCATTGGTCTGGGAGTTTCTATGTATGATATATTTACAAAAAAAGTAGTATCTGAGTATATTTATCCGCATAGATTGCATAACACAAACTAGTTAAGCTATGCTTACTTTGAGTCTAGAGAGAGTTGTGTATCTATATATAAGTATATATATGTCCTGTAATAAGTCCCGAGAATGTACACATAGTCTATTTGCCATACATCCGCCCCTGCTACACATACACTCATGGGTTGCAAAATCAGGATCGAAACACAACGTGGGCACAATCCACGAGAAGCAGGTAGTGCTTTTAGAGTTCACTTATCACTGTTTAATTTTATTCATGCGTAATTCTAGATAAACACTAAAATTTATCGTTATCTACTTTACTTTAACTCACAGTGAACTGGCGTGCAAATGTTTAACTTGTTTGAATATCGTTTATCTTCGCATTTAGTTCACTATCACATATAGTTGCGTGAGAGTTGTTTGATATACTGCCATGTGCCAGACAATCTCTCCAACTTTGTAGAAAGCTTTACTTTATATAATGTTGACTTCTTAGTCTGATTGTATTCCAATTCTGTTTTGAATACCCAAGCATGCAAATGTAATTTAATGAAAGAAGAATTAAATAGAGCCTAAGCGAATATTTGCATGCCATTGAATGGTAGATGTGCTGAACTGTATCTAATCTTACTTAACACCATGTATATTTTTTTTTTTTTTAGATTTATTTTTATAAAACTTAGGTGGCTGACAGGCACAAGGCCCAACTGATAGAAAGTGGTTACCGTGATATATATATGCAACACAAGAGGAGTAGCACCTGAGCTGCCGACCCTGTAAGAACAGATAGTTTCTGTGCCGTTAAAGCAGATGACACAATCAAGAGAAGCCCTTAGTCTTCCCACTGACAGTATAAAAACTCTCCAGCGCCGCCGGGAACACAACACGAGATAATTATAGCCCTGGTATTCTGTAGGGCAGAGGTACTTTCCCAGTCGGACAGCTTAATTAGGACAGAAATACTGTCGTGTCCTACTTCCTTTTACCTCCTTTTCCATTCTTTTCTCTCCTTTTCCATCCTGTTCCCTCCTTTTCCCTATTTTGCCCTCCTGAAATAGTTTTAATTAGATGTTGGTATCTGTTTAGTATTAATAATGAATGCTGAGCGAGTTCGAACACAGCCCAGAATACCCCTAATTATATTTAACTATTTGTTGTACGCTGCTTCGCCCGCGTGGATTTTTGGAATCCATGAAGCGGGTAACAAAATGTCTGGTAATGTTGTATTTCATGGTCGGCAGCGCGAGTGTGACACCCCTGGTGTTGCATACGTCCATAGGCCACGGTAACCGCTTCTCATCAGGTGGGCCGTGTGCTTGTCTACCAACTAATTGGTATAAAAAAAAATACATCACTGTTTCATTTGGATGGTACATGTTTATTATTGTCTAACATGTACCAATCTAAATTAAATAAAAAATCAAATCATTGCCTATACTATGTAAATCAGACATCCGACTATTTACACAGAGTAATAAATCGACTGTAATCTAAAATGATTCCCATGGACCTATTCACATAGTCTAAGCGCTCACGGCAGCACACATACCCGACACCATATAATCATGACCGTGCTGTGTCGAATGGAGTTATCTGAATCTTAGGCTGAAAAATATAGAAAAAAAATTTCTTCGTCTTTGCTTGACAGTCAACTAAATACATACTACATACCTTACGATTGGCCACCGCATCCACGACCAAGGCGGTGACTTCCGATCCGCCTCGTTCCTGGGGCAAAGGTTGGCTATTACGATTCAGCGGGGGACGCGGCCAGCATCATGGGCACCTTTGCGCCGGGAACGATGCGGAGTGGGTTGTTTGATGCGACATGATAAATTATTTTATCATTACGATATTAGAACGTTTTTTTTTCATTGGTACAACAGATTTCACTTTATCTACTTCCATAAGTGTTTAACGGCTTCTCAGCCGTCACTTTTGATTTATCCCAATTTAGATTTTTTATTTCGCAGTCTCATTGCTTATAATGCCTTCAAAAATTTCATTACTGATCAGGAAGTCAGTGAAGACCAAAGGCTTATCCTGATTTTGTGTTCTGTACTGACGGCACAGAAACTCACTGTCCTTACACGGTCGGCAGCACGGGTGTGACTCTCCTAGTGTTACACACGTTCATAATTCACAGAAACCACTTTCTATTAGGCAGGCTGTTTGCTTGTCTGACACCTAAGTTGTATCAAAAAAATAGATCTATATTTCAATAGAGGAAAACTTCCACCAACTCTTCGTCTATAATCAACCTATATTCTTGTGGCGTACGTATTAAAGTCACCACTTTACGAGTGCGTCAATATAGGCTGGTGGCGCGATTGGCCACGTGCGCTAGTGGACTGTATTGCGGGGAAGTAGCTAACTGTTCCATTGACGCTTTACACACAAACAAGACAGGTGACCGGGCTGCCGCGGATGTGATCTAGGCAATGAATGCAGCCCGAGAAATTAGGAGAGGATGCACTAACCTTCACGACACCACGTGTTTTCATCGCAGGCGGTACACGGATCTTCTCTTCCTTGCTCAGGAGCTGCCGTCCACATCACTAAATCACTTGAGGGACACACGAGAGGCACAATCCGATCGGTAAAGGTCTATGAAGCGGTTAAAATGCAACAAATATTATTCATTTCTGAGATACGCGCTCGCGGTCCGCCTTTACGCTGGCTAGTTCAAAGCGGGACTGAGTGTCTATATATCACAAATGGCGGACGGAAGCTATATCTAGTACTATTCTATGGTTAGTGCGGGAGGGGAGCTGGGTATAGAAGGAGTGTGTTTCCGCGTCAAGAAATACAGCTTCTACATCGGCGCAACCATTCCCCCCGGCTTGAAGGGTTACCTTCGAAACGACAAATGCGAAACAAATCTAAAGTCTAATCTAAATCTAGGTTTGGGAAATAACAACTAAAATATAAACCTAGATTGGAGCTCGTGCCTACCGCTGGCTAGGCAGAGGGCAGAGGCGAACAAACAACACAACGCAACAGTCTCGACCAAGACGAGACGCGATTAGCCAACAACAAAATAAGGGTCTCTTCACGTGGGACCGATACAACAAGCGAGTGCTTCTTCTCCTCGGGTGGTTCGGAAACCGTAGTGGGATTGAATTGACTAACTGGCCACCCATCTAACGCGGCATGAATCCAGGACGGTCCACCAAACCACAACGGGTGATCCAAAATTTGCGAAGGAAGCAATCCACGAGAGAGACAATCGGCTGGGTTGTCGGTGCCAGCAACGTGAAAGAGATTATGTGGCGCCAATTCAGATTGAATTTTTGCCACTCTATTAGCGACGAATGTGTCCCAACGATGGGGCGAAGAGTGGGCCCAACACAAAGCGACTGTTGAGTCCTAAAAGCTAAAATTCTACTAATATTAATGCGAAAATTTACAATTATGTCAAATAAATTACTTTAAAGATTCCGACCACAATACAAAATGTCATTAAGCGACACGGAAGTGCTAGTCTTAGCACTGCCATCCAAAACTACGCGGAGTTTTAGTAGTAAGCTTATCTTCTCTAATAACTCCGCGGTGCGGGATAATGTACGAAGACTGGGTCCCGCCAGTGTCCGCAGGCGCAGGTGAGATGTAACCTTTATCTAAATATTCGTTAACAACCTCATCATAGGCCCGCTTCGACCTTGGGGACGCCTGCATCTTTCGTTCCAAACAAAGAAAGCGTTTTTCAGCGGATACACGGGAGCCACCGAGCGAAACCTTGCGGATGGTAGACTCCAGTGGCGGCTCGACGGTGCAACAGAACGAAGCAGTCGAGTGACTAAAACTATCTATAGAAGCGGGTGCGGAACCAATTATAACAAAACCAAGAACTGTTTCCAGTGCGTGCGGAGCGGGGTACGTCGGTCCCCCTTGAACCTTACGCGATAACTGGAGGTGCGGGAGAATCGAAGCGCCGATCAATATATCGACGACTCCAGGAACAGCGTAAGTCTCATCTGCTAAAGGCAAGTCTTTAAATTTCGTTAATAAAGACGTGTCAACCGGGACGGTAGGCAACTGTTCAGCTATTCTATCTATAACGAGCGAATCCATGTCAAACCAAATATTATTATTAAAACGAGATCTAAACCTTGTTTTAACGGTGCCACGAATAGCTGACTGTAAGCCTCCAAAACCCTTCACCACTGAGCGGGTTGAACGCTTATCAACATTGAAACCAAGACGCCGACAACAATCTTGAGTAATAAAATTACTTTGCGAAGCGCCATCTAACAGCGCTCGAACAATGCGCGGCTTACCTAATGCATCAACAATAACAACGCGAGCGGTCGCAAGACACACAGTAGTGAGTGCAGCACTAGCGGAGAACGAACACAAGGTGACGTCATCCGTGGTCACCGGGCGGGCCGGAGCGCGCGCGAGCGCGGGCTGCGGTGTGTCACCGCTCGACGAGCCAACTGTGCTCACATTGGATGCGGCATTACTATTCTCAAAATGAAGTAAAGTGTGGTGTCTCGCTTGACATTTGCGACAACTATTTCTACTATTACATAAAACAACGCGGTGTTTAGTACCGAGACAATTAAAACAAAGGTTATTAGCGCGAACAAATTTATAACGATCACTAGGCGACAATTTTAGAAAACCAGGACACTTGTACAGTTGCGAATGATGAGTACTACACAAAGAGCAAACAGGTGATTGTACATGTGCTGGTGCGGTACTAACATAAGTATGAGTTGACCTCAGTGACTTCGATGACGCATCTATTTTGCGTGCAGAACCAACAACTATCTTCGCGCCTTCATGTTTCGATGAAGAGCGTTGCAATACCTTTATATGCTCGCGAACAAAACTTTCTAAGTCTTCGCGAACTTAGGAATTTTATTGCCGCGATGATCTGACTCAAACAAACGAATGGTTTCGGAATCTAATTTCTTTAAACCCATATACAAAAATACGAAGTCGCAGAGGTCATCGATCTTTAGGTTCTTTACGGCGCGAACAGCTGACGCGAAAGTATCTAGAAATTTCTCTAAGTTTTGATCGTTACATGCCGTAATAGATTTCAAATCAAACATCTGATCTAAATAGGCGTTAGCTACCGATCTTTTATCCTCATACCTAGCTTTCAAAGTATTTAAAATTAAATTATAATTCTCGGCACTAAACGTAATTCCAGCGCAAACGGTTATAGCTTTACCAGTCAATTTTTCAACGAGATAATGCAATTTTTCGTGATCTGTCAACGAAACGTTCTTATCTATTGTATTCTCAAAACTATCTATAAATAGACGCCAATTGCGAATGTTACCATCAAATTCGGGTATTTGAATTGGTGGCAACTTAGGTCGGTCGCGAGTGGGGTTGGGTAGGTCAGCCGGTTTCTCCAAACTCCTAGCGACGCGTTTGATACGACAATACAAATCGTCAAACGACGACAAGGCTTGATAACTCACTGAGTAATCGGGATCCAAATTCAACTCTAAAACGTTGATGTCATGTACTAAGGTTTCGAAATCCGCGCGTAGACTATCTAAGTTTTCTATAGAACACAAGAACGAATCTTTAATGGCCAAATCAGAGGTTTTAAGTGCATTATCATAAATCGATTGTACGCGAGAGTAAATCATTTCTTTTTTAGCGTATAAAAGTTTCAATTGAACCTTACCGGTCTTATCAACCTTTGGGGACATGTTTACAATTAAATCTCAAACTAAAGTGCGGTAAACAACAAATATGAAATGACTCAATCTTAGCGGTACAGAGCAGCGACGCGGCGCGAGCGATACTCGGCAGGTAGGTAGGTACAACCACGTGTCTACCCACGTAGGTATTAGGTAAATACGATGCGAGCTAGCGGCGAGCGAACAACGTAATTGAAAAAAATAAAACAAAGCCAAATGCGTTAGGTATTACACTGTGCCTATGCACTAGGGTGTCTAGTATACCTAAGATCTAAGCCTAAATGCCTAGATGCGGGGTTTTCTACTAAAATAACTAGGTATTTAGGCGCGGTGCGAAAATTGCGAACTACGACTAAGTGTTGATACGATACCTAACCTATGTATGTATTAGGTAGGTACAATGCGAGCCAGCGGCGAACGGACAACAAATTCTAAGCCTAAATGTCTGGATGCGGGGTTTTCTACTAAAATAACCAGGCATTTAGGTGCGGTGCGCTTATTCCCATTAGAATAATAACAAAATACGAACTACGGCTAAGAATCCGGTTCGATCAGGACCAAAAAGAATGGTGGCGCAATTGGCCACGTGCGCTAGTGGACTGTATTGCGGGGAAGTAGCTAACTGTTCCATTGACGCTTTACACACAAACAAGACAGGTGACCGGGCTGCCGCGGATGTGATCTAGGCAATGAATGCAGCCCGAGAAATTAGGAGAGGATGCACTAACCTTCACGACACCACGTGTTTTCATCGCAGGCGGTACACGGATCTTCTCTTCCTTGCTCAGGAGCTGCCGTCCACATCACTAAATCACTTGAGGGACACACGAGAGGCACAATCCGATCGGTAAAGGTCTATGAAGCGGTTAAAATGCAACAAATATTATTCATTTCTGAGAGACGCGCTCGCGGTCCGCCTTTACGCTGGCTAGTTCAAAGCGGGACTGAGTGTCTATATATCACAAATGGCGGACAGAAGCTATATCTAGTACTATTCTATGGTTAGTGCGGGAGGGGAGCTGGGTATAGAAGGAGTGTGTTTCCGCGTCAAGAAATACAGCTTCTACATCGGCGCAACCATAGGCTGTCAATAAGATTTATTTGTTTAGGCTCCCAATAAATCTGCAAGTTCGATACGACGCACATCCCCTGAATTATTTTCTTGATACACTATTAGATATAACTTCCGATTAAATTCACTTCGAATTTTTCGGACTTGCCACAGTTTCTTTTAAGTGCGATGTAGAAAAACATTTATTTATGGTTTATTGTAGTTTATACCCGCGGTAGCCTAGTGGTATGGGTAATGGACTGCTGAGATGAGGTCTCGGGTTCGGTCCCAGGTTTTACCATGACACACACCAATGACTTTTCGATGCTTTTCGAAGTTATGTGTGTATTTATCACAGGTTTACAAGTGCCCGGTTAATGGCAATAGGCTCGCCACCTATTACATTCGGACCTAAACATAAACTGATAAAATGTGGGTGCTAGCACTTCGGATATATAGGCGTGAGTTTATGTTATGTTATGTTTACAGTTTATTGTAGACATGAATGACATTTAAACAAAAAGATGACATGTTATGTGCAAAGGAAGCTTAACTCAAAGTTGATTTCTCTTCCAGCAAACCCGGGAGTGTACAGAGGAATGGCAATACGAGAGGCTAAGTCTATTGCACATGAAAGTGTAGTCATCTGCTGAGGCCGTCAAGGTAGGGGCTGACATTTTATGGTTGGTGTCTGGCGTCCTCTGTTCTTCGGACTACACCTCACCTTACCGAAGAACTGTTTCGTGTCGATTTTGCACAACTGAAAATGCCAGCTCTTTAGATGATGAGGTTTTACGCCATGAACGAACATTTAAACAAACATATACCTAATCGGATAACTCATTTGGTAGAGTTCTGGACTAGATTTAAAAAGATTTATTAAGTTGGCATAAAAATCCTCATTGACCACATAAACGATGTGGTCCACGTTTTCATACCACTTAGCTAGCAGACAAGCATACGGCCCACCTGACGGAAAGTGGTTATCGTGGCGTTTGACCGTGTGCAATACCAGGGGTGACACATACGTGCTGCCAACCCGGTAAAAACAGAGTTTCTATGCCGTCAGTGCAGAAGACAAAACAGGACAAGCCTTTAGTCTTCCCACTGTCAGCACGAAACTCTCCAGAGAGCGCTGGCTGCCATATTCACCGCCGGGAACACAACACGAGGTTATTATGGTCGCGGTATTCTTTAGAGCGGAGGTACTTTCCCAGTCGAACTGCTCAATTAGGACGGAAATACTGTCGTGTCCTATAACTTAGAGCATCAAGGCAAATAACACCCATCGTCCACGAAGGTCCTAACCTTCCTTGAAAATTTCTGCCTACCACTAATGAAGGTGAATTACCTCTTTGTGCACTTTTTTTTTATACCACTTAAGTGGCAGAGATGCACACGGCCCACCAAAGCAAAGTGGTTACCGTGGCCTATGGACGTGTGCAAAACCAAGAGAGTCACACTCGCGCTGCCAACCCTGTAAGCACAGAGAGTTTCTGTGCCTTCAGCGTAAAAGACGTAACAGGACGAGCTCTTGGACTTCCCACTGACAGCACAAAAACTCTCT
This sequence comes from Eilema griseolum, assembly GCA_963662185.1. NCBI lineage: Eukaryota > Metazoa > Arthropoda > Insecta > Lepidoptera > Erebidae > Eilema > Eilema griseolum. The sequence continues at coordinate 25,272,994 of OY759238.1, forward strand.
AGTGAGATCTGGCCACCTCACCGCCGGGAACACAACACAAGGTTATTATGGCTGCGGTAATCTATAGGCACGAGTATATATTTGTATATAAGTGTGGAATATTGGGACATAAGCCTCTCTAAATCGAAATTATTAGAGTGGAGCTTCAAATGGCAAAGCAATGGTCTATAAGCCATTATACTGTGGATTTATATTTTATTCAAATGAGATATAAATTAGATTCAATATAGGTCTTTGATAGTTTGAACTTTGTGGCATCTTTTTTCAGCTGTATATTTTATATAGGCCTTAATGTCGAAGATATCATATATGATTTGTGATATGTGATCCGGATCAATTAAATGTCTCAAGCCCCGAAGACCGAGACTAAGAATCTCAAGCCCCGAAGAGCGAGCTTATGAATCTCAAGCCCCGAAGAGCGAGATTATGATCAATTCCGAAGAACTGATAGCGTTGATCAAAAGGTCAAGCTCTCCTCCACTTCGTCACAATTAATTTAATTCAGTTTGTAAAACCTCCACTAAACTCCACTACATGGAGTATTACAGTATTGTAATCCTTCAGTTTTCGGCTTCTGGTTCCAGTATAAAATGTAGTAGCCCTTTAACGCCTCACGAATCTCATGAACGATGCCAAAACAATTGGAATAATGATTGAATGTGATATAATATTATTTCAACAATAATTTATTATGCCTTCACGGCTGTAATGGCTGTCATTTACTAATGAATATATAATTAATTTGATAGGTTTTGGCAGGTTTATGGACCGCTACACTTTACAAACTGCTCTGATTGGTAATAATATGGTATCTTCAATCAGAGTTGCTCTAATACTGTATCAAAATGATCCAGGAGCCACAGAATTGAATCCTAACAGTTGGTTATAAATGTATGACTTTACTATTTTAGGCCTCAGTATGGTATAAATAATGAGATCTAGTATAATATATGAATTACTAATGTAATTCTAATAGGACATAAATAGTTCACTTTAGCACGTATGCTGTAAAATAAGATCTCACTAAATGAAGCCTTTCGCATTAATAATTCAACTGCAAATTCTTTCCAGCTACATTCAAATGTGGAAATAACAAACCCCAACTCAATCTCTATACAAGTTGTGTATTATACCTAACCAAGATATAATTTACGAATACCATGTGTAATGTTCCCAACAGTTATTATATCAACACAAAGATAACGTACCTAACAGATTCACTTCAAACTTAAGGTACAGTGCACACCTATAATTCTTATAGAATTCCTACAATCTATGTCTGTAGCAACAGAAAAACTAACTAGACCTAGCTAGGAGCCCTAGTGTTTACCTTAGGTCTATTAAGACTTACCAACCTTAATAGGTGAGTTAGAAGTTATGTGTATGTGTGTGTTGTGAATTGTGTAAATCAACAATGTGAACTAGCTAAGGTAATGGGAAGTGATTTCGTTTAGACTCTCCTACAACGAAACCACGGAAACCTAGGTGACCAGGATAAGGTATTGAGACGCTTTCGAAGGCCAGTCTCAGCCCCGAAATTTAAAGCAATCTTTACCTACAAGAACTTATCAACACTACGTCTCAAGGATGTTTGGTATTTGTGTATATTGGAATAGGTATATAAATAATTAGGAACCTTCTGAAATAATTCAGAAAGCGCGTTGTACCGACACAGTTTCCGCACACCGAACTTTTGCCACTTTCTCACAAATTACACTGGCGTAATACGGCTAGAATAATTTAATGAAACCGTTGCATGGTCTGTGCGCTTCTACTAATCGAACCAAACTCTGTGTCCCCCGCAAATCAGCCGATTTCCTTTTATACCAGTGTGAACTCCACGCGGGAGCGGGGACGCTTGGGTCCTTTTTTTATCATAGAATTTTTTTACAATGTCAACAAAGGAATTCAGTGCAAGTTAATTTTAAGCTCATGTTTACATTCAGATATAACATGCCTTCATGCAATATAATCAATTATGATTATATTCTACAGAATATCAATCATGCAAAACAATAGTATATAAAATACAGTAAATCAAATATACAGTAAGTAACTAAATAGTAAACCAGCTGGTCATGCACGTATGTATAAACATACTGTATTTGCGCTTTCGTCGTGAAGATGAGTTTTTTTTTTTTTTTATAGAATTCTATTTTGACGAAATTTTGTAATGCTTTGTGCCAATTATTAGATTAATCCGAAGATTAATCATTCCATGGAGTCAAACTCGCATGAACCTACAAATATGTGTGGCGTAACACGACGCCTTAATTATAATCAAAATCCACCATCTTTATCAAGATACTATTCCATATCAAATATGATTACATTCTCAATGTATTGTTATAATATGTAATATTGCACTCGTTCACGTAAATAATATTAGCATCATAACAGTCTTATGCATACATGTGTTTAAAAATAGAATATCCCAAGAATTCGATTTAGCCATCGTTCCCATAGCGTTCAAGTGGACGCTCTAACAAAAAAATATAGTTTATGACCGACCTCTCTTTAGAATAATACGCATTTTAGTTAAGAGAAAGAAAAAAATATGCCATGGTTTCGTATTGTGTAGTTATGCTTCAAATATGAGTTTTAAAATGATAAAATAATCTATATTCTAAATATACGATTATGTTCCATTTCATTACAATATGTATGAGTACAGCATGTCTAGCCGCAATCTGCAGCATGCAAATTTTTCAGTCTTCACAAATCGAACAATTATTATATTATAATACTAAACATCACAGTCATCCATCATTGCACTTACATTACATTTATTATAAAATTATATTAAATTAAATTATGGAATAAGTTGTAACATTATAAATTATCTACTAATATTCATATTATCACAATACAATAGGTATAATTAATATTAGGTATATTTATCTATTATCACAACTACATTACCGATTGAGCTTATCCCATAGAATTTGGTAACTACAAAGTAACATAGTAATGTCAACAATATAATTATTAAACCCATGACTACTTCTACTATACCCTACTACTATCTAGTTTTACTTGTTACTCAGTCATTAATTTATTCTATTTAATTTTTATCTGTCATTAACTCTTGCATTATGTAAAAACATGTATCTATTAGCCACTTTTTTAAGGCATGTGTAAAGCGTGAAACTGGTAACTCTCTTATATCTTTTGGTATTTTATTAAAAACTTGGATACACATGCAGAAACTATTCTTTTTATATAAACTAGTCGACATCATCCACCTTTCAATGCCTCTTTTGAAGAACCCCATATTGTAGGCACATGGGCAAACTGCAGCAGGAAGTTCATGCCACAGCTACTCTAGTTGTGGCATGAACTTCCTGCTGCATGCGTGCGTGCCTGCGTGCGTGGGATAAAGTTACTTTACCTAGTTAGGCAGAGGTGAATTAACACCCACATTTCACCAATAATTGTATTCGGTCCGACGTAATAGGGGGTGAGCCTATTGCCTTATTCCGAGCACTATTGTTGTCTCTAGCCATGCATCTGAGACTGAGTCTGGGCTGTTTAATATATCTGTCTGGTGTTAAAATGTTAAGCCCTATCCCTTAGTTGCCTTGTACGACACCGCATGGGAAGAGATGGGGAGGCCCTAATTCTACTCTGCCGGAAACCACGCTTGTACGTTTGTAGAAGTTTATGATTGTACATACATATAATCATACATTTAACGCACGCCTTTATCCCATAATAGTTATCAAATACAGTATAGACTTTTTTTTTTTTTTACGTGCGCAAAATCCCCACGGATACCTTCCCACCGGAGCCGGTGGAGGAGGTTATGTCGGACTCGAACCGACTAAAACGCACGCCGCCTGTGGGTCGCTTTGGTTGCCGAAGGTGAGATTGACAGGCATATCCCTCGCACCCCGGCCGACCCAGGGCCATCTCTCACGATCTGGCCCTCTTCTCGGGTGTTGGGGACTACGGAGTCCCCCAACTCGTCCCCAGAAACGGGGAGGCGCGCCACGCGCGCGACCGCTGCGGCCTGCTTCTGCCAGGGTGACAGGCGGCTCCACCTGTCACCCCCAGGCCAGTACAGTATAGACTATAGACATTCAAATTTGTGAACAAGCCCAACTTTTAGGTACTCTAATTGCGTTAAAACGCACTCGATTAAACATCAAGTTACGGTACAACTTAGTCGTTTGCGAGTTTATTATCCGAAATCATTGAGCTACATTTGATGAAACATATCTTTATATGAGTTTGTGGATCATTGATTTGTGTATTTGAGAGTGAAAGATTGTATAAATCAGTAAAGGAACATTGTTTGTTGATATCAAATTATTCAACAGGAATTCTTCGTAATAACATTTTTTATTTAACAATCATACACTGCAATGGTTTAAAAATAACATTAACAATACGGATACACCGCGGTAGACTAGTGGTATGGGTAATGGACTGCTAAGGCGAGGTCTCGGGTTCGATCCCATGTTTTACCATGGCACACACCAATAATTTTTCGATGCTTTTCGAAGTTATGTGTGTATTCATCGCAGGTTTATAAGTGCCTGGTTAATGGCAATGGGCTCGCCACCTATTACATGTGGGTGCTAGTACCTCTGCTTACCCTTTCGAGGATATAGGCGTGAGTGAGAAAAGCACACGGCCCACCTGATTATTAATGTTATTAATGTTACCTGTATTATTAATGTTATTTTTAAACTATCGGGGTGTGAATTCACAATCGCGATGAATCATGGAACTTACCATTTTGGCCGACGTTTCAGATGCATTGCAACACCCGTGGTCACGGCTTAACTCAGCGATGTCTCATGATCCGTTCCGAATCGTTATATAATTATCAGATTTTGTTATCTATACTAATATTATGTCGGCCTCTGTGGCGTAGCAGTTTAACGTTCGACTGCTACGCAGGAGGCGCGGGTTCGATTCGATTAGATCAGTGCAAATATTTGTATACATAAATATGTATATTTGCATTGGTCTGGGAGTTTCTATGTATGATATATTTACAAAAAAAGTAGTATCTGAGTATATTTATCCGCATAGATTGCATAACACAAACTAGTTAAGCTATGCTTACTTTGAGTCTAGAGAGAGTTGTGTATCTATATATATATTGTCCTGTAATAAGTCCCGAGAATGTACACATAGTCTATTTGCCATACATCCGCCCCTGTTACACATACACTCATGGGTTGCAAAATCGGGATCGAAACACAACGTGGGCACAATCCACGAGAAGCAGGTAGTGCTTTTAGAGTTCACTTATCACTGTTTAATTTTATTCATGCGTAATTCTAGATAAACACTAAAGTTTATCGTTATCTACTTTACTTTAACTCACAGTGAACTGGCGTGCAAATGTTTAACTTGTTTGAATATCGTTTATCTTCGCATTTAGTTCACTATCACATATAGTTGCGTGAGAGTTGTTTGAGATACTGCCATGTGCCAGACAATCTCTCCAACTTTGTAGAAAACTTTACTTTATATAATGTTGACTTTAGATTTTTTTTAAAACTTAGATGGCTGACAAGCACACGGCCCAACTGATAGAAAGTGGTTACCGTGATATATATATGCAACACCAGAGGAGTAGCACCTGAGCTGCCGACCCTGTAAGAACCGAGAGTTTCTGTGCCGTTAAAGCAGATGACACAATCAGGAGAAGCCCTTAGTCTTCCCACTGACAGTATAAAAACTCTCCAGCGCCGCCGGGAACACAACACGAGATAATTATAGCCCTGGTATTCTGTAGGGCAGAGGTACTTTCCCAGTCGGACAGCTTAATTAGGACGGAAATACCGTCGTGTCCAACTTCCTTTACCTCCTTTTCCATTCTTTTCTCTCCTTTTCCATCCTGTTCCCTCCTTTTCCCTATTTTGCCCTCCTGAAATAGTTTTAATTATATGTTGGTATCTGTTTAGTATTAATAATGAATGCTGAGCGAGTTCGAACACAGCCCAGAATACCCCTAATTATATTTAACTATTTGTTGCACGCTGCTTCGCCCGCGTGGATTTTTGGAATCCATGAAGCGGGTAACAAAATGTCTGGTAATGTTGTATTTCATGGTCGGCAGCGCGAGTGTGACACCCCTGGTGTTGCATACGTCCATAGGCCACGGTAACCGCTTCTCATCAGGTGGGCCGTGTGCTTGTCTACCAACTAATTGGTATAAAAAAAATACATCACTGTTTCATTTGGACGGTACATGTTTATTATTGTCTAACATGTACCAATCTAAATTAAATAAAAAATCAAATCATTGCCTATACTATGTAAATCAGACATCCGACTATTTACACAGAGTAATAAATCGACTGTAATCTAAAATTATTCCCGTGGACCAATTCACATAGTCTAAGCGCTCACGGCAGCACACACACCCGACACCATATAATCATGACCGTGCTGTGTCGAATGGAGTTATCTGAATCTTAGGCTGAAAAATATAGAAAAAAAATTTCTTCGTCTTTGCTTGACAGTCAACTAAATACATACTACATACCTTACGATTGGCCACCGCATCCACGACCAAGGCGGTGACTTCCGATCCGCCTCGTTCCTGGGGCAAAGGTTGGCTATTACGATTCAGCGGGGCAACGCGGCCAGCATCATGAGCACCTTTGCGCCGGGAACGATGCGGAGTTGGTTGTTTGATGCGACATGATAAATTATTTTATCATTACGATAGTAGAACGTTTTTTTTTTCATTGGTACAACATATTTCACTTTGTCTACTTCCATAAGTGTTTAGCGGCTTCTCAGCAGTCACTTTTAATTTATCCCAATTTAGATTTTTTATTTCGCAGTCTCATTGCTTATAATGTGTTCAAAAATTCCATTACTGATCAGGAAGTCAGTGAAAAGATCAAAGGCTTATCCTGATTTGTGTTCTACACTGACGGCACAGAAACTCACTGTTCCTACAGGGTCAGCAGCACGGGTGTCCTAGTGTTACACACGCTCATAGATTACAGAAACCACTTTCTATTAGGCAGGCTGTGTGCTTGTCTGACACCTAAGTTGTATAAAAAAAAAATCGATCTATATTTCAATAGAGGAAAACTTCCACCAACTCTTCGTCTATAATCAACCTATATTCTTGTGGCGTACGTATTAAAGTCACCACTTTACGAGTGCGTCAATATAGGCTGTCAATAAGATTTATTTGTTTAGGCTCCCAATAAATCTGCAAGTTCGATAGGACGCACATCCCCTGAATTATTTTCTTGATACACTATTAGATATAACTTCCGATTAAATTCACTTCGATTTTTTCGGACTTGCCACAGTTTCTTTTAAGTGCGGTTTAAAAAAACATTTATTTATAGTTTATTGTAGTTTATACCAGCGGTAGCTTAGTGGTATGGGTAATGGACTGCTGAGATGAGGTCTCGGGTTCGGTCCCAGGTTTTACCATGACACACACCAATGACTTTTCGATGTTTTTGGAAGTTATGTGTGTATTTATCGCAGGTTTACAAGTGCCCGGTTAATGGCAATAGGCTCGCCACCTATTACATTGGGACCTAAACATAAACTGACGAAATGTGGGTGCCAGCACTTCGGATATATAGGCGTGGTTTATGTTATGTTATGTTTATAGTTTATTGAGATTTATAGTTTATATGAGATGTTATGTGCAAAGGAAGCTTAACTCAAAGTTGAGTTCTCTTCCACCAAACCCGGGGGTGTACAGAGGAATGGCAATACGAGAGGCTAAGTTTAGTGCACATGAAAGTGTAGTCATCTGCTAAGGCCGTCAAGGTAGGGACTGACATTTTATGGTTGGTGTCTGTAATGGCGGCCACTGTTCTTCGGACTACACCTCACCTTACCGAATAACGGTTTCGTGTCGATTTTGCACAACTGAAAATGCCAGCTCTAGAGATACATGAAATTTTACGCCATGGACAAACATTTAAACAAACATATACCTAATCGGATAACTCATTTGGCAGAGTACTGGACCAGATTGAAAAATCCTCATTGACCACATAAACGATGTGGTCCACTTTTTTATACCACTTAGCTAGCAGACAAGCATACGGCCCACCTGACGGAAAGTGATTATCGTGGCGTTTGACCGTGTGCAACACCAGAAGTGACACATACGTGCTGCCGACCCGGTAAAAACAGAGTTTCTGTGTCGTCAGTGCAGAAGACAAAACAGGACAAGCCTTTAGTCTTTCCACTGTCAGCACGAAACTCTCCAGAGAGCGCTGGCTACCATATTCACCGACGGGAACACAACACGAGGTTATTATGGTCGTGGTATTCTGTAGAGCGGAGGTACTTTCCCAGTCGAACTGCTCAATTAGGACGGAAATACTGTCGTGTCCTATGACTTAGAGCATCAAGGCAAATAACACCCATCCTAGTCCACGAAGGTCCTAACCTTCCTTGAAAATTTCTGCATACCACTAATGAAGGTGAATTACCTCTTTGTGCACTTTTTTTTTATACCACTTAAGTGGCAGAGATGCACACGGCCCACCTGATGCAAAGTGGTTTTTTTTTTTTTTTTTTTACGTGCGCAAAATCCCCTCGTATACCTCCCCACCGGAGCCGGTGGAGGAGGTTATGTCGGACACGAACCGACTAAAACGCACGCCGCCTGTGGGTCGTTTTGGTTGCCGAAGGTGAGGTTGACAGGCATATCCCTCGCACCCCGGCCGACCCAGGGCCATCTCTCACGATCTGGCCCTCTTCTCGGGTGTGGGGACTACAGAGGCCCAACTCGTCCCCGGAAACGGGGAGGCGCGCCACGCGCGCCACCGCCGCGGCCTGCTTCTGCCAGGGTGACAGGTGGCTTCACCTGTCACCCCCAGGCCGGCGCTCATGGGGGGCGGAGGTCGTTCATCGACCTCCGACGCCCGAGTTGCCTTCGTACGCGGGCAGCTTGTCTTGCGATCCTTCGTCGCTCTCGCTGCCGCTCCCGCCCCGCCTCCTCCTTCACGAGCATTACTTGCTCGCAGAAGGAGGCGCTGGCCGCCCACGCATCCGCGCAGCGAACCATCGCCGCGAGCAAGGTGGAGAGCGTGAGAACCCTCACTCCCAGGGCCGCCACAAGCTCCCGTCTCGGCGTCTCCCACGCCGGACACTCGGTGAGCGTGTGCGAACCTGAGTCCTCGCTCGCGTCGCAGTGATGGCACTCGGACGTTGGCTCTTTCTGCATCCGACGCAGATACTTTCCGAAGCATCCGTGCTCGGTGATCATCTGCGTCAGACGGTACGAGAGGCTGCCGTGTGGCCTCTCTAGCCACTCCCCCATGATGGGTCTTACCGCCGTTACTACGGCGTGCCCTGCGCCTGGTTGCCCAAGTCGTATCTCCCATTCCGCCACTATTTCCCTGTGGAGCCGGGATCTCACGGCCCGAATTTCTTCGGGCTCGGGATCGTGACCCCGCTCCCGCGCCGCCCTTCGGAACCGGTATAGCGCCGAAAGGCATCTCGCTTCCAGGATCCATGGTGGCGATCCGGCGAGGAGACTCGCCGCGTTGAATGATATCGTGCGGTACCCCCTTATGATACGGCACGCCAACTTCCGCTGCGGACGCTGCAGCAGAAGCATGTGCCGATCACTCAGGGTGTCCGCTCACACGGGACATGGACCGCACGACACCCGCGTAGAGTCTCCTGCAGGAGTCCTCCGGGCCCCTCAGGTTGGGCAGTAGCCGCGCCAGAGCGTTGGCTGTGCCCGCCAATTTGGGGCCCAGACTTCGGAAGTGCTTCCCGAAGTCCCACCGGCCGTCGAGCACGAGCCCCAGATATTTCATCTGGGGCTTGATGCCGATGAGAGTGCCTCCCACTGTGAGACTGGAACCAGGTGGTGGCGTGCGCCGAGGTCCATGAAAGAACATGGCCTCGGATTTATGCAAAGCCACCTCAAGGCCCAGCCGCCGGATCCGTTCCACGACTTGAGCAACCGCGGTCGTGGCCCACAGGATCGCTTCGCGGTGTGTAGCCCCGCTCGCCGTCACTAGCGTGTCGTCCGCATAGCACGTGACGGCGGCGCTGTCCGCAAGCTCACCGCGAAGCACCCAGTCGTATCCAATGTTCCACAGTAGCGGCCCGAGAACCGATCCCTGTGGAACACCGCACGACATCTCACGCCGACCGACGCCGGTCGCACTTGGGTAGATGACGGCTCTCTCCGTCAGGTACGCCCCGACTATGCGGCGGAGGTAGAGAGGCACACCGTGGTACACGAGTGCCTCCCTGATGCAACTCCAGGGCAAGGTGTTGAACGCGTTGGAGATGTCCAAGGACACCGCCAACGTCACCTCACCCCGGGCAACTGCCTCCTCCGCCAAAGTCCTCACGCGCATGATGCAAAGTGGTTACAGTGGCCTATGAACGTGTGCAAAACCAAGAGAGTCACACTCGCGCTGCCAACCCTGTAAGCACAGAGAGTTTCTGTGCCTTCAGCGTAAAAGACGTAACAGGACGAGCTCTTGGACTTCCCACTGACAGCACAAAAACTCTCTAGTGAGATCTGGCCACCTCACCGCCGGGAACACAACACAAGGTTATTATGGCTGCGGTAATCTATAGGCAGGAGTATATATTTGTATATAGGTGCGGAATATTGGGACATAAGCCTCTCTAAATCGAAATTATTAGAGTGGAGCTTCAAATGGCAAAGCAAAGGTCTATAAGCCATTATTACCGCTTTCATCATGTGAGCCGTAGGCTAGTTTGCTATCTTGTTTATATAAAAAATGCACTATATTTCACAATGCAATCAAACACAAACGAGTACATATAATCGCGCCTTTATCCCCGGAGGGTTAGGCAGAGGTGAGTTAACACCCATATTTCACCAATCATTGAATTCGATCCCACGTAATAAGGAGTGAGCCTATTGCCATCTTCCGGGCACTATTGTTGACTCTGGCTAGAGTCAACAATAATGCCAGGTGCACGCATCTGAGTTGTTATTTCATATCTGGTTATTTCATGTTTTATTAAACTAATATTTGTTAGGAGCTAGGACACGACAGTATTCCCGTCCGAGTTGAGCAGTCAAACTGGGGAAGTACCTCCACCCTACAGAATACCACAGCTATAATAACCTCGTGTTGTGTTCCCGGTGGTGAGTAGGGTAGCCAGAGTTCACTGGAGAGTTTTTGTGCTGTCAGTGGGAAGACCAAAGGCTTGTCCTGATTTTGTTTTCTGCACTGAGGGCACAGAAAATCTCTTGTCTTACAGGGTCGGCAGCACGGATGTGACTCCACTGGTGTTACACACTTTTATAGGTCACGGTAACCACTTTCCATCAGGTGGGCCGTGTGCATGTCTGCCACCTAAGTTGACTAAAAAGAAAAAATATTTGGAATCATTAAATTTTGTTTTTAACACAGTAATTGCCATCTGACGTCGGAGCTTTTTCAGACAGTATTTTTTTAATATCGCCTATAAATTAATTATTTTTATAGATAAAAGTTTTATGAGTGTATTTCTTTTGTACCATTAGTTTTCTGATTAATTGCTCAATGTATTTAAGAGCATAAAGCATTGAGAATATTACTTCAAAATTCAGTACTTCGTCAAAATTGATGTCTTTTATCTAAACAAAACATTTCGGGAACACAGATTAAAAGACAGGTGTGCCTAATTCCCAAACTTGGCTTGTAATCACAAGTCAAGTTGGTGAATTGCAAAGATAATTGAGGACAGCGAATGATGTAACAGAGGCATCCTTGATTATATAAATTTAAATCGGAAAATTACAACAGTTAGGACTGAATTCACAACAGTTCCCTTCTAAGAACAATACTCTACCAATTGAGCTACATAAATACGTCTTACATTGGGCATACTTTTATTAGTATAGATCTAAGTCCATTTTATTTTTATTGTATTTAATATTTATAAATTATTTAATATTATTTCTGTATAGATTACTTAGAATTGAGATATTGTTTCTATTTTATATTCCATGTCAAATAAGAATTAAATACAAAATATCATATAAAAAAAAAGTCCAATACTTGAATCTATACTAATAATAAAGCAGAAGAGTTTTTCTGTTTGTTTATTAGAACGCCTTATTCTCTGGAACTATTTGCGCTACATGTAAAATTATTATTGCATTTTTTCTTTTTTTTTAAATTTCAGAAGGTTTTTCATGGTTGGCAGCGAGAGTATAACACCTCTGGTGTTGCATACGTCCATAGGCCACGGTAACCACTTCCCATCAGGTGGGCCGTGTGCTTGTCTGCCACCTAAGTGGTATAAAAAAATTGATAGCCCAGTTTTCGAGGTCAGTTAGGAACAATACGCTATGGAACGCCTTAGAAACCACATAATGAGAACAAAAGCTGAATGTGGCAGGTGAGAAACATTTGATGGGGTGAAGTAGATAGTTGAGCTAGATTCAAAATTAAGAATAAAAATTATTCGTAAAGAACACAGTAAAATAGAATGTAGATAACGTGCAGGATTTTTTTTTATACCACTTAGGGGACAGATAAGCACACGGCCCACCTGATAGTAAGTGGTTACCGTGGACTATGGACATATGCAACACCAATAAAGTCACACTCGCCAACCCTGTAAGCATTGGGAGTTTCTGTGTCGTCAGTGTAAACAACAAAGCAGGACAAGCTTTTGGTCTTCCCACTGACAGCACAATACTCTCCAGCGAGCTCTGGTTACCCTACTCACCTAAAATATCAGCAAATTACTATTTATACATCATATAACCTAATTAGTCTTCTGGGAACGCTACCACAAGAGGCGTGCGATGCGGAGGAATTCCACGACACATTAAATTTTTTTTTTTTTTTTATACCACTAAGTTGGCAGACAAGCACACGGCCCACCTGATGGGAAGCGGTTACCGTGGCCTATGGACGTATGCAACACCAGGGGTGTCACACTCGTGCTGCCGACCATGAAGAAACCTTCTGATGCCCCTCTTGAAGAACCCCATATTGAAGGCGCTTGGGAAAACCGCAACTGTTTTATTTTATCTTCAATTTTTATTAATGTATATATTAAAATAGATTTAATTAAATATGATATATCTAAAGTCAGTAAAATATAATAATAATACATACATACATACATATAATCACGCCTTTATCCCCGGAGGGTTAGGCAGAGGTGAATTAACGCCCACATTTCACCAATCATTGAATTCAGTTCCACGTAATAGGGGGTGAGCCTATTACCGCCTTCCGGGCACTATTTTTGACTCGAGCAATGCATTTAAAGCTGAGTCTGGACTGTATATATCTGTCTGGTGATAAACAGCCTTATCCCTTAGTTGCCTTGCACGACACCGCTATAATAATACCTATTCGTTATACTAAATGAAAGTGCTATTTAACACCTATTGGTTTCACAGCTTACTTTGCACCACGTCCATTTAAATTGCAAGACCTTGCTTGTTTTGTCTTAGACAAGTTAGAGGATTCCGAAGTCACTAAGTGCATAGCCGTGTAACGTGTCTTGCAATAGTTGTAAATGAATTTATTCACATGTCAACAACTGTCTTTTGTACTGTCCACAGTGTTGGAATTAACTTGGTATACTGCCATGACTACAAGATTTGTACCTTATCATGATCTTCAAGGTTTGAGGCAACCTTACGGGCACCTACCAACAGACATATAGACTTTTAGACTTATAGATGGCAGTCACTTTGAATTCTAACGTCAAAAATGCTAGAAACTTTCCTTGATAAACTATGCCAGCTCATAAACAGTGACCGATAGCCAGAACTGTTTTGGTTATGATTTACCTTTGTTTTTTTTATACCACTTAAGTGGCAGACAAGCACACGGCCCACCTGATAGAAAGTGGTTACCGTGGCCTATGTACGTATGCAACACCAGGGGTGTTACACTCGCGCTGCCGACCATGAAGAAACCTTCTGATGCACCTCTTGAAGAACCCCATATTGTAGGTGCTTGGGAAAACCGCAGCAGGCAGGTCATTCCATATCTTAAGTGTGCATGAGATGAAGTTTCTTTCATACCGCACAGTGCGCACCGTCTCAGTTCGCAATGTGTGAGGATGAATTCCCTGCCTATGGCGAGAGGTACAATGATAGAATGTAGTTGTGGGCATTATGTCAAACAATTCACCTGGGCACAAACCATTGAATAGGCGGTAGAACACACATAGCGAGGCAAAGTCCCTCCTAAGGCCAAGAGGTTCCACACTACCTGTGAGTATAGGATTGTCAACCAGCCTCAACGCCCGTCTTTGAACCGAGTCGAAGGGGTCAAGCTGGTATGCAGGCGCTCCAGCAAAAAGGTGACAGCAGTACTCCATGTGAGGCCGGAGTCATGTGTCTTATAAAGGAGTTGCGGCCCCGCAGTGAAGTACTGAAAGGTAAAAAGAGATTCTGTGCCTCCAGTGTAGAAGACAAAGCAAGGCGTTCTACCCCCACAGACAAGTTGGGGTTGTTTGACTGGCTGGCGCGGTGGGCGGAAGGGCCCCCAGTCCCCTCCCAGATACACACTGGATACACAGGCTGCTGGTTCACAATTTTTCATTTAACTATAAAATTTTAAGCTACTTTACTTTTAATCCATACTTAATACTGGTGGTAGAAACTTGGTGGCACAAATTTGTCTCAAGTTTCGACCGGGTAGGTACCACCGTGCACTATTGCGAAAAACCCTCCATAGCAATTCAATCTCGGTTGGATTGTGTTCAGGGGTCAGCATGTGCATAGCCGGGCAGAGGTGGTGGTTGTCGCAGCACTAGTGGGACCAGTGGGTCTTGGCGTAGTCTAGTGGGGATGGCGCGGGGCGATGCGCCGAACAGGGAGACCTGTAGAAACGGTGGTGCCGCTGGCCGCCCGCGGTATAGTACAGGGGCCCAACTGGGGTTAACCACCTTGGGAGGCTGCCTCACCAGGCCGCGCATAATCCCGATATGGTTCGTCGTGCCGGTTGGTGACCGGATTTGGGAGCCCGGCGACCATACTCGGGGGGGTACGGGGGCCCTTCCGTTCGGCGCGTCGGCTCTCGCCATGCCTCACATTCATAGATGAAACCAATATCCCGCGCTTTGTCACACGGTGCTGCGGCGGCAATCACTTCTTTTTTCACGCCTTCTCCCACCCAAACTCATGGCAGCGCAATTCACAGAAAAAGGCAACACAGCGGCTCGTCACACTCCCAAAAGCTTGCTATTTGAGGTGGAGTCCACTAACATCTGTGGGCTCCATGCAAACCTCAACGCCGTCCACCAACACCTAGAGACGGCGAAACCTGCCATGTTTTTTCTAACGGAGACGCAAATACACCGCCCTGACGACACGACCTACTTGCTCTACCCTGGCTATGTTCTTGAGGAAAGTTTTCGTGCAAAAGCCGGGGTGTGCGTGTTTGTTAGGGCGGATGTTTGCTGTCGCCGTTTGCGCTGCCTAGAGGACCCATCCTTCTCCGTCCTTTGGGTACACGTAGACCATGGCCCTACGAGTCAGGTCTATGTGTGCCTCTACCGTTCCCATACAGGAGATGCTGAGACAACTCGACTCTTTGAATATCTGAGTCAGGCGGCAGATGATGCGCAGGAGCGATTTCCGAATGCCGAAATGGTATTTTTGGGGGATTTTAACGCCCACCACGAGATCTGGTTGGGCTCCTCCAAAACAGACCATGCGGGAAGAGCCGCCCACGCATTTGCTCTGGCGCACGGCCTGACCCAATTGGTGCACGAGGTCACTAGGATACCAAAAAGGTCGGGCCAAGCACCTTCTCTGCTAGACCTTCTGCTGACGAGTGATCCGGACCGGTACAGTGTATCGGTGCGAGCCGCGTTAGGCAACTCTGACCACTGCCTGGTCTGTTCCACGGTGCCTATTATGGCGCCTCCACGACCAGTGCGGGGGAAGCGGCGTCTCTGGCACTACTCGTCAGCGGACTGGGATGGACTTCGTGACTATTTTGCGTCCATCCCGTGGGTTGAGCGCTGCTTTGAAGGTAAGAACCCATCGGATTGTGCTACTGCTGTCGCCGGTGAGATCGGTCTGGGTATGGAATACTATATCTCATACACCGATGTCACCGGTGACCGCGGGGTGCGCCCTTGGTTCGGGCGCGAGTGCGCGGAAGCTGTTGAACAAAAACAGTCTGCGTACCGCGCTTGGGTAAGGGCGCGCGCCACGCGCCATCCCAATCTGGGCCACTTCAAGGCGGCGTACAACAGAGCCACAAAGGTCTGTAGAAGGGCCTATGTCAGAGCGGATGCCCTGCGCATAGCGCGGCTTGGTCAAGAGCTAGTGATGCATCCCACGGGAAGCCGTGGCTACTGGCGACTGGCTAAAGCCGTGCAAGCCAACTTCTGTCAGCCTTCGCTGCCTCCGCTGCGTAACCCTGATGGATCCCTGGCCCATGAGCCGCAAGAGAAGGCAAATCTGCTGGCTAATTTCTTTGCGGCCAACTCCCGAATCGATGATTGTGGTACCCAGCCACCAACACTACCCGACAGTGACCACGCGATGCCTGATATCCATATCAGGCAACGCGATGTCCGTGCAGTGCTGCAATCACTCGATGTCCGGAAAGCCAGTGGTCCGGATGGAATTCCAGCGGTAGTTTTGAAAAAATGTGCAGCGGAGTTGTCTCCAATGCTTACGCGCCTGTACCGGCTATCCTACAGTTCGGGTACAGTGCCTTTGCCTTGGAAAGAGGCGAATGTTCAGCCGATTCCCAAGAAGGGGGATCGCTCGGAGCCAGCCAACTATCGACCCATAGCCGTCACCTCAGTGCTGTGCAAAGTGTTCGAGCACATAATTAACAAACAGCTCATGCGGCACCTAGAGGATCACTCCTTAATTAATGACCGGCAATATGGCTTCAGACCGAAACGGTCAACGGGTGATCTTCTAGCATACGTTACCCATCTTTGGGGTGAGGCTATGGACAAGCACGGCGAGTCACTGGCAATTAGTCTTGACATCGCCAAAGCTTTCGATAGAGTCTGGCACAAATCGCTTCTTTCTAAGCTACCTGCCTTTGGTCTGCCTTCTGGGCTGTGCAACTGGGTTGCTAGCTTCCTGCAGGGGCGCCGTATTCGCGTCCTTTGTGACGGACGAGCTTCGGAGTTTCTGCAGGTTAATGCTGGCGTGCCCCAGGGGTCCGTCTTATCACCCACTCTCTTTCTTCTGCATATCAACGACATGCTGTCTACCGGCAATGTTCATTGTTATGCAGACGATAGCACTTTACATGGGAGTTATCATGGACATCCAGCGGCCAAGCAGTCAGATATCGCAGAGAAAAGGCAGCTTCTTGTCACTGAGCTTGACGGGGTCCTGAATCACATTTCTCAATGGGGCTCTGAGAACCTGGTTGAGTTCAATGCCAAGAAGACGCAGGCATGTGCGTTTACAGCAAAAGTATCTTCTTTCCTTCCCCTCCCCACTCTTCAGAGCACGCCACTGCCGCTGCAGGACAATCTCAATATCCTAGGTATGGATGTTCGCTGCAACCTGAATAACAAAAACTACATCGAAAGCATCATCAAAACAGCCTCACGAAAACTCGGAGTCCTGAACAGAGTGAGACGATTTTTCACGCCGGAGCAGCGGTGTCTTCTATACAAGACACAAATTCGCTCCTGTGTGGAGTACTGCTCGCATCTCTGGGATGGTTCAGCAAAGTACTTACTAGATGCTCTCGACAGGTTGCAGCGACGTGCGATCCGCATCATTGGGAATCCCGAGATCACGAACACCCTAGAACCTTTACAGCTGCGTAGAGATGTTGCGTCCATGGCTGTATTTTACCGTCTGTACCATGGGGAGTGTTCTGATGAGCTCTTCCAATTAGTCCCACCCTCCCCTTTCCTACACAGGACAACGCGTGCAGGTCTTAGATGTCATCCGCACACGGTGCAAAACATCCGATCAAGAACCAAGCGGTTCGGAGACTCTTTCCTCTGTCGCACCATTAAGGCCTGGAATTCATTACCAGCTCACGTGTTTCCTTCTTCCTACAGTCCCGGGTCCTTTAAGCGGGGCGTGAAAAAGCATATGATAAGGCCGTCAAGCTGAGTGTCACCATTGTCACACGGTATGTGTATGTAATGGTGACCCTCTTTTCTGGGATTTTGCCTTCAGCTTACCATCAGGCAAGGCGAAGTCCAATTGACGTGTCCTATATAAAAAAAAAAAAAAAAAAAAATATTATAAATGCGAAAGTAACTCGTACAGCCTGCGGGCGGCCAGCGGATAGCCGGACGGCAACGGATTTTCTTAATATAATTATGGCCAGAGTCGATAAACGTTTGCCCGTTGCGGCTCTTTATATGGATATGACGAAGGCATTCGACTATGTAGACCACAAAATTCTCATTGATAAATTAAATTCATACGGCATTAGGGGAAACTTATCTAGTCTGCTCGAATCATATTTAACAAATCGTCAACAGATCACTATAATTAACAGGATAAGTTGTAAACCTAACACTGAACATCATTACCAGTCAGACGTGAGAAATATAGCTTACGGTGTGCCGCAGGGGAGTACATTGGGGCCGTTGCTGTTTAACGTTTACATCAATGACTTTCCGTCAGCGACAACATTTCCCATGGTAATGTTTGCTGATGACGCTACGGTTGTATTTGACAAACCTAATATAGATGTAATTGAATCGGAAATGAATGACAGTATTGGCTCTCTTGTTGCTTGGCTTGAGGCGCAAAACTTAAAAATTAACATTGGGAAAACGACTATAATGAACTTTGGTAGAAACATAGACGAAGACCTACATCTAAATGTTAAATATAATGGTGCAAAAGTGAATGAGGCTATAGTAACAAAATTTCTTGGGTTATAAATAGAAAACACATTGCAATGGAAAGAACAGATCGGAAAAGTATGTGGAAAATTAAATCAACACGCATACGCCTTATGCATGTTAAACAAATCTGCAAATCAAGATACTGTACTCACAGCATACCATGGGTTTGTTGCGTCCACTTTAAGGTACGGTATTATATTCTGGGGGAATGCAGTAGGCAAAGAATTGGTTTATAAGGCACAAAAACGCTGTATCAGAGCAATATGCAACTTACACACCACTGATACATGTAAGCCACATTTTATAAGTTTAAAATTATTAACAATGCCGTCCATGTACATTCTCGAAAGGTGCATGTTTGTTAGACGGAACTGGTCAAAATTTTCACCAGTAAGTAGTAACCGTAGAGCAGGTAAACTCCACGTGGTAGCGTCTAAGACAACAATGTATAAGAATAGTGTCTTCTGCATGGCACCTACAATCTATAATAAACTGCCTAAATCTATAAGTTCCATTGACATTTTACAAGAGTTTAAAAATAAATTGCTCACATTATTATTAGAGAAAGCCTATTATTCGATCAATGAGTATCTAAACGAGAAATTTTAATGATTTTATTGTTATATATTATTATTGGTTTATAAGATTTATTAAATTGACATTGACAATAGATTATAATTATTGTATATGTATATGACAGTAAAATGTATTGTTTGAGCGTTATGAGCAATGTATTACTATGAGCAGTAAGGACTAATCTTGTAATCGATATCTACTAACCATAACTGTAAGTACCAATACTAATCATGATAACATTTAATTTTAATTTGTACGCCATGTAAGTGGCAGGACATAGTGCACCTATATTTATTATTTTAAGATCTTTGTAAAACCTATGTTCCACAATTTAATGAATAAATAAATAAATAAACCGTTTCACCGAGTCTCCCTGACCACCGCGCCAACATTTCACGCTCCCACCAGTCAGTGGGGTCAATTTAAGCCTTTGGTCTTCCCACTGACAGCACAGAGCCTCTCCAGTGAGCTCTGGCTACACTACTTACTGCCGGGAACACAACACAAGGTTATTATAGCCGGGATATTCTGTAGGGCGGAGGTACTTACCCAGACGGACTGCTCAATTTTGGACAGGAGATACCGTCATGTCCTACCTCCTTGGTTTCCATTATTGTTTTATAAAAAGGTTCATTATGAGACTAACAACACAACAAGTGCTAAGAAAGTTTTTTCATTGATTGTACAGTGTACATCACTAAAAGGGTAATGTGTATAGAGAGGTAGCTAAATGAACTTATGCTATACAGGGTGCAAAAATAAAAGTTTGAGTGTGGATTATATATTTTTAACGAGAATACTCTGCAAGGCTTTTCAGTTCTGCGTTTGCATGATTTTTATGCACTCCTATTTTTAGTTAACATTAATATTTTTAAGTTTACGAAGCTTGAAAATGTTGTGATGATATAACAGAATACTCGAAAGCAGTAATGTACTAAGCTCGCAGTCAGTCTAAATTAATTATAGTAGTAGTGTTTCGTCAATGGTATGAGAATTTTATATTGTGTACATACATACATATATTATAATCCGCCTTCATCCCCGAAGGGTTAGGAAGAGGTGAATTAACACCCACATTTCACCAATCATTGTTTTCAGCCCTACGTAATAAGGAGTGAGCCTATTGTCTTCTTGCGGGCACTATTGTGAATCGAACCATGTATCTGTGCCTGAGACTGAGCTGTATATATCTGTCTGATGTACGAGTAAATAGTAAACAAATTGTGCTGCTAAGACAACTCGTAGCACTCGTAGCACCAGTAGCGTAGCTCTTTCATGACCAGAAAACTTTGGTAGCAAATTTGATAGCAAAGTACAATCAAACGAGCTATTATTTAAAACCTTACTTATTGAAATCCGTCCAACTGTTAGGTCTACAGAGAGGAACAAGAATAACTGTATACCTACATATCTATATTATTACGTGCCTAAAACATAACGAAAGGAATCTTACGAAAGTTCAATCAGTCATTGGTGTTGTTTCATCACTGCAATCAAAAGTCTAAATTTACCAAATAAAATGCTATAACGAAAACAAAATCGCGGTCAAATGGTCAGTTTATATAACGAAAAAGAAATTGTATTATATCATCACAACATTTATACATAACATCTAAATATAGTACATGTATACATCACTTATTCAAGAACCGAAACAGTACTCTGAATGAAGGTGCCGACGGAAATTACAGTCAGGTAAGCCGCAGCTATTATTTCAAACGTCTATGGAGACGCTTTTGTGTCGGGAGGCGGCAGGGAGATAACGGGGCCATTGTCATAGGCTGACTTCGACTAGAATGGTGTTTGAATAGTGTTAATATTGTATATGTTCTGTACATCTGGTACTAAAGATAATGACTTAAAAAAAAGTAATGCTTAAACAGCTAGCGGTCGCACTGCGAATACTGGTTGAAAGGCAGGTTGAAAAGATAAGGTAGTAAGGTAGTACGTAAATTAGATAAATTTTAATCGTACTCTCAAGAGTGTAAAAAATCAATCAGTTTGTAGCAGGTATTAATAAGTACGGAACCTGCGCACAGAGCATCGGAGATGGTAGCTCCGCTCTCCTGCAGCGAAAATGCTGCCGCGTCAGGTAAATTTCGGTCAAGGCAAAGAGTGACCTTGTAGAGCTACATGGAGATATTTCACGTGTCCCTCTGACTAGCAGAGGGCATAGTGGATTGAAGGCAAGAGGCTGGTTCTGAATGCAAGCTTAGGGGTGAATGGAAGACCGCCGGTCATTCATAAAAAATATGGTTGTGTCATCTAAGTTTATTTGTCTGCATAAAAAAAAACTGTCAAAATTATGATTTTAAAATTTTACTAATGATTCAAGAATTTCCATCTTGTGGCCGTGTGCTTGTCTACCCCTTCAGTGGTATAAAAAATTGACAATAATGAAGTCAAATATTCACGCCTGTAAATCCTTGAAAGAGTAGACGATGTATCAACACCCACTGTCCCCAACTATGCTTTTCGATCCCACGTACTGGGCACTTTTTCATGACCTGTATATTTACTGTCGAATGGAGAACAGTCCTATTCCTTAGTCAGCTTACACGACACCTACGTGAAGAGATGAGGTGCTTCTATTCTACTCCATTGTTTCTTTCACTACTGTTTTCATACAAAAATCACGTTATAAGTCAAAACGCGATGCTCTATCGCGTCGTTAAATTTAAATCGATAGTGAATATCGAGCAAACTGAACGTCGCATGACGAGGAAGTATACACAAGGTCTTTAGTTGAAGGTCGAAGCAACCAATGCAATTGCTAAGTATGTATAAAACATTATCGAAATAAACGCAAGGCCTCAGAGAACCCAATTGTTGGCAGATGGTGGCCTACATTATTTTGAATTCATTTGTTTTTTAGCGTGATTCTTGAATAAAAATAGCTATACTTTAATCGACTTCTAAAAGGAAGAACTATTACTGTTATAAAATTCTTTAAGAAGGCTATTAGAAGATTGTTACAGGGTCGGCAGCAAGAATGTGGTTCCCCTTTTGTTGTACACGTACATAGATCACGGATACTACTTTCCATCAGGTATACTGATGTATCACATTTACCCTATGAGTTTCGCTTCAAACAAAAATGTTAAATTTAAAAGATTTATATACTCGTATATAACAGGAAAAGTAGTGGTAGAAAGGCCAGCTTGAAAAATAAAGTCCCAACTAACAGAAGACTCGAATAACATTTCTGGTGTTACAAGAGTTTACAGAATCATCGTGACCGCTTAGTGTTAAGAGACCATCCACTTTTTCATAGAAAATCAATCAATCAATTAGCCCATCGCAGTTTACTGCTGGACTAGGCCTCTCCCAATGTTGGGACCCTTTTTTTTTTTTTTTTTTTTTACGTGCGCAAAATCCCCACGGATACCTCCCCACCGGAGCCGGTGGAGGAGGTTATGTCGGACTCGAACCGACTAAAACGCACGCCGCCTGTGGGTCGTTTTGGTTGCCGAAGGTGAGGTTGACAGGCATATCCCTCGCACCCCGGCCGACCCAGGGCCATCTCTCACGATCTGGCCCTCTTCTCGGGTGTGGGGACTACAGAGTCCCCAACTCGACCCCGGAAACGGGGAGGCGCGCCAGGCGCGCCACCGCCGCGGCCTGCTTCTGCCAGGGTGACAGGCGGCTCCACCAGTCACCCCCAGGCCGGATGTTGGGACCCTTTGAGCTACTGTTTCTACACTAGCCAGACGGGTTGGTACAAGATTTTATTTCAGGGTTTTCTTCTCTCGCATTGATTTCGTCTGCCTATTTTTTCGTTAGACGTTCCGTTCTTCCTTTAGACACCCTTCAGATCAGATCAGTTGGGGTGGTGATACTTGTATTCTTTCCCCATCGCCACACAGATATATTAAAACTTATAGTAAAAACAATTAATATTTTTCAGTTTAATACAACACAGGAAACTCCATGTGGAACATTTGCGGTTTTAATACAATATGAAATTAATTGAAAACGCTACAGTAATTAACAATTATTGCGGTGATTGTGTACACCTGTCTCTCTACCAGTGGTTCTCAAACAGAGGTTGTGAAACCCTCGTGCATAGTTACAGTATGTATTTTTAGGGAGTCCATAGGTAAGAACTCAATCTTCTCCAAATTACGGTACCTTGTAACTGCCTGAAACATAATTATTCTCACCATCAGTTTATCTAATAAATGATAAAAATATTGGTATTTGTGTTTGTATACATTGCATTTTACGTTAGGGATGCGACCTCCGTGTCGTAGCGGTAGAGCATTCGATTCCCGCTCAGTGTAAATATTTGTATGGATGAATATGTATATTTGCATTGGTCTGGGTGTTTCTATTATAATATGTAGGTTTATCCGCATTCTAGATCCCATAACACAAGGTAGTTCTTAATGCTTACCATGGGTCTAGATAGCGTTGTGTAGAATGTCGTGGAATATTTATTTATTTACTACTAACGTAATCAACTAGAAAATGCAGAAATAACAAAATCAAGATAAAAATGTTTCCAATACGTTATATCTTTCTAATCAATGTAACTAAATCTATTTTTTTTCTAATTACTGCTGGAGTTACATACAGATAATATCGTGAAAAAGTACCTTGGTACACGTTGAATATTTTTTTAATGTTGAGAACCCTTGTTCAACATAATAAATATTGCTAGGTTGGTTGTGGACTGCTTAAGAGCCTGTGTAAATAGTTAGCTATACGTGCCTACATTTTGTTACTTTTGGAGCAAATAGGATATATAATTCTAGTACAATAATATTTATAACTATAAATTAAAATCTAAGTTATGTACAATTTTATTTAGATTATTGTGTTACAACTAGGCCATCGCAGTCCACTGATGGACTAGGCCTCTCCCAATATTGGGAAGCTTTGGCCTACTGTTTCCACGCTGGCCAGACGGGTTGGTACAGACACGACACCCTTGGAATGAGATGGGGCGGTGATGCCTGTATTCTTTCTCTGTCACCGTACGAATGTATTAACTTAATCTAATATAAAATATATTCGGATCTGTCTAAACGGCGGACCACGTGCAACGTAACTGCACGATACTAGAACTAATTATTGTTTTCTACAACTTTAAGGTAAAGTAAACATCAAATTGGCAGTACCTCCACCGAACAAGAGCCTGTGGATGACAGGTGGACTCGCCTGTCACCCCCACAGAATCAAGCCGCGGCGGTAGCGCCTCTCCGTCTCCCCACACCCGAGGAGGGCCAGATCTAGAGTGATGACCCTGGGTCGGCCGAGGTGCAAGGGATATGTCTAGCAATCTCACCTTCGGCATCCAACAATGACCCACTGGCGCTGAGCGTTTTAGTCGGTTCGACTCCGACTCTTCCACCGGCTTTGACGGGGGGCATCCGTGGGGATATTTCGCAAGTAAAATAAAAAAGGTGTTCAAATTTGAAATTAGAATGTTACATACTACATTTAGTCAGTAGTATAAAGTATATAATGATTATATACTTTATGCCACTGACTAACTAACTTTTAAGGCAAGTTCTACAGTGTAGCCGCCACCTTTAAGTCGAGCACTCCAGTTTCATTAGAACTTCGTTGGAAGAACAACGGTGCGATATAAATGACTAAAGGAGCCTCTCAGCGCCCATCCATCACTTGTGCTTTACCGATATTTCTAGTGCAAGCAATTTATTAGTTACGTTCTATTGCTCATTTTACTGAACTACTCGGGGAAAATGTTTTAGAGTTTTGTGAGCGGTTTCGTATTTTAGAGGTAACAGTACATGAAGCTCGTGTAGTGTATAAACATAGAGATTTTGGTACTTTGTACATATTTCAAAAGTTCTTTAACCATTAAATATTATGTTTATTATTTTTACCCGACTGCCAATAAGGGTTATGTTTTTGTCGCGTTGTATGTATTTGTAATATTATGTCTTACCTCATATCTTCCAAAATATCAAATCAATCAATCAGACCACCGCAGTCCACTGCTGGACATAGGCCTCTCCCAATGTGCGCCATTTTCTCCGATCCTCCGCCTTCCGCATCCAGTCCTGGGACACAGCCACCTTTTTCAGGTCGTCCGTCCATCTGGCTAAGGGGAGGTCCTACCTTTCGTTTACCTTCACGCGGTCTCCACTCTAGGACTCGTTTGCTCCAACGGCCATCGGTCCTTCGGCAAACGTGGCCAGCCCACTGCCATTTCAACTTGGTCTATGTCGGTAACTTTAGTTCTCTGTCGGATAACCTCGTTCCGAATTCTATCCTTCAGAGAACCTCCAAGCATAGCTCGCTCCATAGCCCGCTGCGCGACTTTTAAGCTATGGACCAGCCCCACTGTAAGTGTCCACGTTACGTCACCGTAAGTCAAAACAGGTAGGACGCACTGTTCAAAGACCTTTATTTTGAGGCATTGCGGTAGGGGCGAAGAGAAGACTCGACGTAGTTTGCGAAATGCTACCCAACCCAGTTGGATCCTTCTGGCTAGTTCTTTCTCGAAGTTGTTTTTACCGAGCTGGATAACCTGCCCCAGGTAGATATATTTTTGAACAACTTCGAGCGTCGCCCCTTCGATGGCAATCGGTCTCGGTGCAATATGTTCGTTAAACATAATTTTGGTTTTATCCAAGTTTACACCGAGGCCGACGCGTCGAGAAGTCGAGAAGCTCCATCTAGGCTATGCAGCATTTCGCCCAGTTGTTCCAACGATTCCGCTACTATGACGATGTCGTCGGCGAACCGAAGATGTGAGATGTACTCACCGTTAATGTTTATACCCCGCCCAGTCCAATCCAGAGTTTTGAAGACGTCCTCCAGTGCGTTGGTGAATAGTTTGGGGGATATAACATCTCCCTGTCTCACTCCACGCTGGAGGCTAATAGATTTCATCTTCTGGTCTTGGAGCTGGACGGACATTGTGGTAGTGTCATACAAGCATCTCAGCACCTCGATGTATCGCCAATCGACACGACACCGCTGCAGGGCATCCAGAACTGCCCAGGTTTCGATGGAGTCGAAGGCTTTTTCGTAGTCCACAAACGTCATACATAGCGGCCGATTGTATTCTTGGGCCTTTTCTACAATCTGCCGAACAGTATGGATATGGTCCACGGTGCTATAACCGTTTAGAAACCCGGCTTGCTCCGATGGTTGGAACTCTTCGAGCTTACCCGCTAGACGATTTGTTACGACTCTCGAGAACAGCTTGTAGACATGACTCAGGAGTGAGATGGGCCTATAGTTCTTAGCAGGGTCTTATCTCCTTTTTTGAAAAACAGTATCACCGCACTTCCGCTCACAAAATCCCCACGGATATCTCCTCTATGTCGGACTCGAACCGAATAAAACGCACGCCGCCTGTGGGTCGTTTTGGTTACCGAAGGTGAGGTTGACAGGCATATCCCTCGCACCCCGGCCGATACAGAGCCATCTCTCACGATCTGGTCCTCTTCTCGGGTGTAGGGACTACACAGTCCCCAACTCGTCCCCGGAAACGGGGAGGCGCGCCAGGCGCGCCACCGCCGCGGCCTGCTTCTGCCAGGGTGACAGGCGGCTGTCACCCCCAGGCTGGCGCTCATGGGGAGCGGAGGTCGTTCATCGACCTCCGACGCCCGTGTTGCCTTTGTATGATAACAGGCGGTATCCATTAATTTTCTTTCGGTTTATGATTAGAAAATATGTACCGCCTGCTATCAAACTTGTTTCAATTTTTTCAGTAAGTATCGATATTTTTTTATTTATAATAATATTTTTTTAAATATTAGAATGTCACCATTGTAACATGATACATATATGTATTGGTGACCCTCTTTCCTAATACTTTGCCTTCAGCTCACTATCAAGCGAGATAAAGTCTAATTGACGTGTCATAGAAAAAAAACTTTATTTATTTCTGAGTAAAATCTTCTATTTTTGTTCCAATATTCCCACTGGATCAGGAATTACGTGGGTAAAATTATCGGGCGTTGCTATCTCATATTGAAATAAGAAGGAAGTGCCTAATTGATAGTAATTGGCTCGCCCTCTTACCTAACACTGAACAACATAACGTAATGTGAGTGTTCTAACATTCTCTACCTAACCCTTAATAATAAAACAGATGTGATAATATTATAACTTCATTATAAAATCCCCTTTATTTATTCAAAAGTGTTTATTTCACAAAGAAGCAGTGTTAATAAATCATCCCGTTATGACATCATCCCAACAGACTTCGTTTAAATTGATAAAGGGATGTTGTAAGTACATTGCTAAAATGAAAATGTACCTTTTTGCAATTTTGATGTATAAAAGATGTCTTCAGCCCACAAGTAATCACTTATTACGAGGGGAGCCGTATACGTATTTGTCAAGTGTTAGAAAACGCTCGCGAGACGACCTGTCAAGTAGATTAACAGGTGTTCACGAACTCAATCGTTTTATATAAGTAGGTACTTACTATTTGTATAATTTAATATTCGTGTACTTCAGCGATTTCCTGATGTGAGATGAGTCTATACGACTTCACTTCGTCTAATGGTAAGGTAATATTTGGAATGAACTGGTACGAACAATAAATATTTCAACTTTTTATTTATTTATTAAGGTTCACCAAGAATTATTTATTTACATATAAAAATAAATAAACTAAATTTATGTCAAGATTACAGATCATAATGTAACAATATAGGAAAACTCCGCTTGTGAATATATACAAAAGAAATTAAAAGTTAGTTCACAATTCATACACAAAATGAGAACACTACAGATTTTCCGGAATTTTAAAGAGTTCTGATGGATAGCTGTGCTTCTTAGGTTATTAACAGATCAAAAATATTAGAAAACTTGTTGGCCTTGTAGCTGGAAATATCATAATGATGAACAAAATACCAAGTCCTACAATGAAAAAATGGTCGGCTTGACAACCTTATTATATATCATAAGTGATGGAATCACATTATGTCGGTAACATTTCTCATCAAAGATGTCACTTTTGTAGTTATGTGCATTTCAATTCCTACACATGGCTGTATTTTACCGTCTGAACCATGGTGAGTGTTCTGATGAGCTCTTCCAACTAATCCCACCCTCTCCTTTCCTTCATAGGACAAACGTGCAGGGCTTAGATGTCACCCTCATACTGAGCTGAATATACGAGCAAGATCCAAGCGGTTTGGAGACTCTTTTCTTTGCCGCACCACAAAGACCTGAAATTCATTACCTGCTCACGTGTTTCCTTCTCCCTATAGTCCCGGGTTCATTAAGCGGGGCATGAAGAAGCATCTGATGAGGCCGCCAAGCTGAGTGCCACTATTGTAGCATTACTTTGTGTGTGTAATGGTGACCCTCTTTCCTGAGACTTTGCCTTAAGCTTACCATCAGACGAGATGAAGTCAAATTGAAGTGTCCTAGATAAAATAAAATTGGGTAACGGTTAACATTTTAGTGGGACATGGTAAATTAACTGTAACATTGTAGAGAGAATGTACTGTATACAGTAATAAGTAATATATAGATACATACATACCTACCATAAGGTAGATAATATATGTACAGTATAGATATAGGTACTTACATTCTTGTTCTTCTTGTCAATGGCAACAATTAAAAAAGCTAAATACGCCCAGCCCAAAATTTGGCAACATTGACCGCACCTTCCGTCGCTTCATTAGGTCAGCAATTGTGCAGGTGTAGAAGCACAGTGGGCACGACAGAAGGTGGTCCATCGACTGCAGAGGTGCACCACAGTCACAGCCACCACCCCCAGTTTAAGTAACCCCATTTTACCCGGTTTGCCCTACAGCAGCCGATCTGTAAGGTACATATCGTATACATAGTTTTAATAAAATTCACTAAAGTACCTTAAAATGTACTATTAAAGTAAACGGGATATTTATCACGTTTTTTTTTATTTTTATATAGGACACGTCAATTGGACTTCGCCTTGCCTGATGGTAAGCTGAAGGCAAAGTCCCAGAAAAGAGGGTCACCATTACTTACACATACCGTGTGACAATGGTGACACTCAGCTTGACGGCCTCATCATATGCTTTTTCACGCCCCGCTTAAAGGACCCGGGACTGTAGGAAGAAGGAAACACGTGAGCTGGTAATGAATTCCAGGCCTTAATGGTGCGACAGAGGAAAGAGTCTCCGAACCGCTTGGTTCTTGATCGGATGTTTTGCACCGTGTGCGGATGACATCTAAGACCTGCACGCGTTGTCCTGTGTAGGAAAGGGGAGGGTGGGACTAATTGGAAGAGCTCATCAGAACACTCCCCATGGTACAAACGGTAAAATACAGCCATGGACGCAACATCTCTACGCAGCTGTAAAGGTTCTAGGGTGTTCGTGATCTCGGGATTCCCAATGATGCGGACCGCACGTCGCTGCAACCTGTCGAGAGCATCTAGTAAGTACTTTGCTGAACCATCCCAGAGATGCGAGCAGTACTCCACACAGGAGCGAATTTGTGTCTTGTATAGAAGACACCGCTGCTCCGGCGTGAAAAACCGTCTCACTCTGTTCAGGACTCCGAGTTTTCGTGAGGCTGTTTTGATGATACTTTCGATGTAGTTTTTGTTATTCAGGTTGCAGCGAACATCCATACCTAGGATATTGAGATTGTCCTGCAGTGGCAGTGGCGTGCTCTGAAGAGTGGGGAGGGGAAGGAAAGAAGATACTTTTGCTGTAAACGCACATGCCTGTGTCTTCTTGGCATTGAACTCAACCAGGTTCTCAGAGCCCCATTGAGAAATGTGATTCAGGATCCCGTCAAGCTCAGTGACAAGAAGCTGCCTTTTCTCTGCGATATCCGACTGCTTGGCCGCAGGATGTCCATGATAACTCCCATGCAAAGTGCTATCGTCTGCATAACAATGAACATTGCCGGTAGACAGCATGTCGTTGATATGCAGAAGAAAGAGAGTGGGTGATAGGACGGACCCCTGGGGCACGCCAGCATTAACCTGCAGAAACTCCGAAGCTCGTCCGTCACAAAGGACGCGAATACGGCGCCCCTGCAGGAAGCTAGCAACCCAGTTGCACAGCCCAGAAGGCAGACCAAAGGCAGGTAGCTTGGAAAGAAGCGAATTGTGCCAGACTCTATCGAAAGCTTTGGCGATGTCAAGACTAATTGCCAGTGACTCACCGTGCTTGTCCATAGCCTCACCCCAAAGATGGGTAACGTATGCTAGAAGATCACCCGTTGACCGTTTCGGTCTGAAGCCATATTGCCGGTCATTAATTAAGGAGTGATCCTCTAGGTTCCGCATGAGCTGTTTGTTAATAATGTGCTCGAACACTTTGCACAGCACTGAGGTGACGGCTATGGATCGATAGTTGGCTGGCTCCGAGCGATCCCCCTTCTTGGGAATCGGCTGAACATTCGCCTCTTTCCAAGGCAAAGGCACTGTACCCGAACTGTAGGATAGCCGGTACAGGCGCGTAAGCATTGGAGACAACTCCGCTGCACATTTTTTCAAAACTACCGCTGGAATACCATCCGGACCACTGGCTTTCCGGACATCGAGTGATTGCAGCACTGCACGGACATCGCGTTGCCTGATATGGATATCAGGCATCGCGTGGTCACTGTCGGGTAGTGTTGGTGGCTGCGTACCACAATCATCGATTCGGGAGTTGGCCGCAAAGAGATTAGCCAGCAGATTTGCCTTCTCTTGCTGCTCATGGGCCAGGGATCCATCAGGGTTACGCAGCGGAGGCAGCGAAGGCTGACAGAAGTTGGCTTGCACGGCTTTAGCCAGTCGCCAGTAGCCACGGCTTCCCGTGGGATGCATCACTATCTCTTGACCAAGCCGCGCTATGCGCAGGGCATCCGCTCTGACGTAGGCCCTTCTGCAGACCTTTGTGGCTCTGTTGTACGCCGCCTTGAAGTGGCCCAGATTGGGATGGCGCGTGGCGCGCGCCCTTACCCAAGCGCGGTATGCAGACTGTTTTTGTTCAACAGCTTCCGCACACTCGCGCCCGAACCAAGGGCGCACCCCGCGGTCACCGGTGACATCGGTGTATGAGATATAGTATTCCATACCCAGACCGATCTCACCGGCGACAGCAGTAGCACAATCCGATGGGTTCTTACCTTCAAAGCAGCGCTCAACCCACGGGATGGACGCAAAATAGTCACGAAGTCCATCCCAGTCCGCTGACGAGTAGTGCCAGAGACGCCGCTTCCCCTGCACGAGTCGTGGGGGCGCTATAATGGGCACCGTGGAACAGACCAGGCAGTGGTCGGAGTTGCCTAAAGCGGCTCGCACCGATACACTGTACCGGTCCGGATCACTCGTCAGCAGAAGGTCTAGCAGAGAAGGTGCTAGGCCCGACCTTCTTGGTATCCTAGTGACCTCGTGCACCAATTGGGTCAGGCCGTGCGCCAGAGCAAACGCGTGGGCGGCTCTTCCCGCATGGTCTGTTTTGGAGGAGCCCAACCAGATCTCGTGGTGGGCGTTAAAATCCCCCAAAAACACCATTTCGGCATTCGGAAATCGCTCCTGCGCATCATCTGCCGCCTGACTCAGATATTCAAAGAGTCGAGTTGTCTCAGCATCTCCTGTATGGGAACGGTAGAGGCACACATAGATCTGACTCGTAGGGCCATGGTCTACGTGTACCCAAAGGATGGAGAAGGATGGGTCCTCTAGGCAGCGCAAACGGCGACAGCAAACATCCGCCCTAACAAACACGCACACCCCGGCTTTTGCACGAAAACTTTCCTCAAGAACATAGCCAGGGTAGAGCAAGTAGGTCGTGTCGTCAGGGCGGTGTATTTGCGTCTCCGTTAGAAAAAACATGGCAGGTTTCGCCGTCTCTAGGTGATGGTGGACGGCGTTGAGGTTTGCATGGAGCCCACAGATGTTAGTGGACTCCACCTCAAATAGCAAGCTTTTGGGAGTGTGTCGAGCCGCTGTGTTGCCTATTTCTTTGAAATGCGCTGCCATGAGTTTGGGTGGGAGAAGGCGTGAAAAAAGAGGTGATTGCCGCCGCAGCACCGTGTGACAAAGCGCGGGATATTGGTTTTATCTATGAATGTGAGGCATGGCGAGAGCCGACGCGCCGAACGGAAGGGCCCCCGTACCCCCCCGAGTATGGTCGCCGGGCTCCCAATTCCGGTCACCAACCGGCACGACGAACCATATCGGGATTATGCGCGGCCTGGTGAGGCAGCCTCCCAAGGTGGTTAACCCCAGTTGGGCCCCTGTACTATACCGCGGGCGGCCAGCGGCACCACCGTTTCTACAGGTCTCCCTGTTCGGCGCATCGCCCCGCGCCATCCCCACTAGACTACGCCAAGACCCACTGGTCCCACTAGTGCTGCGACAATCACCACCTCTGCCCGGCTATGCACTTGCTGACCCCTGAACACAATCCAACCGAGATTGAATTGCTATGGAGGGTTTTTCGCAATAGTGCACGGTGGTACCTACCCGGTCGAAACTTGAGACAAATTTGTGCCACCAAGTTTCTACCATTCCTGAGAAAATAAAGAGATTTCTATGCTCTTTTTTCTCTCTATTTCTCTCTCGGTCGCACTACCAACATTAAACTACCGCTACGGTACTTTCTCTGATTTACCTACTTCCCTTCCCTCATAACGGTACAAAAATCGTAAAAAAAATATAACAGCCTTTTTATCACTATTCCGCGCATTTATGAATACGAAAAAGTTTGTCTTTTCACAAACACACAATGAATATGTTTTATGGTAGAAGGAACTAGACATTCAGCCACACCGAAATATTAGAAGGAGTAAGTGAGGATTTGTGTTTTCAAACATAGAAGCTAACGATAGAAATGATAAAAATAACAGCACGATAAAATATCTTTGTCTCGAAATCGTGACCAAAGATTTCGTAATAACGATTTGGTTTACTGATTGTAAGTATCTAATAAATATTAATCTATTCAATTCCGATTTTAATGAAAATAAAATTATACTGTCTGAAGTTTACGCGAAGGTCACTCAATGATTTAAAAATCACTTCACTAATAAAAAATAAATCGCGATTGAATCCATTGTGTATAAATATATATATACATATATACAGGATGTATTTTTGAAACGGGGCAGTAAGGGCAAGTACCTTAACCGTTGCAGTTACAGCAAAACGTTCTTAAAAGACCTTCCCTAACTTTTTGGGACATTTTGAACTGCATTCACAGATTTTGTAAAAAACTTACAGTTAGCAAAAAAAATGCAAAAAGTTCAATTTTTTTTTTTTATGCCAATCGATTCTATTTCATGTGGGGATCAAAAAACTCTATGAGACCCTTTTAGCTTTCAGTACTAGAAAAGACAGAAATCGCCAAAAACGTTTCCCATATTTTTCGTACGGAAATATGATAAATCAACTCGAAACTCATAGGTCAGGTAAAATTTTGAACTTTTTTAAATAAAAAATCATTTAAACATTTAAAAAATTGGTTTATGAAATAAATTGCTCAAAATGATTTCCATTTTCACGAATACATAAGTCTATCCTTTTTTGCACTGAACGAATGGCGGCTAATAATGTTCTGGGATGAATATTACGTAAAATAGTCATTAATGCATCCTTGAGCTCTTGAACACTGGCGTACGTCGTCTTTTACACCTCGTTTTTCACGAAGCCTCATAAAAAAAATCAAGTGGTGTTAGATCGGGGCTACGAGGTGGCCACTGTGTTGGACCATGTGTACCTATCCACTGTGTACCGAATAGGCGGCTCAAATTGGAAGTTGAAAGGTGACTGTTATGTGGCGGAGCACCATCTTGTTGAAAATGAACTTTTTTTGGCCATTCGTCCATCTCGTTTTCAAGATGGTGTAAAATGACTTCATTATACATGGCAGAATTCAGTTTCCCTTCATAAAATTCCACCATTATGACTCGATTGGACATTATACCACACCAACAGTTGAATGAGAAGCGAACCTGATTGTGACTTGCCGTAACTCTTAGTGGATTTTCTTTGGACCAACAGTGGTGATTTTTTCTGTTGTACATACCGTTATTGGAAAAATTCGTTTCGTCTGACCACAGTATGTAATTTAAAAATTCATGATCTCTGCTTATTTTTCCTCTTAGCCATCTGCAAAAAGTAAGCCTTCGAACATCATCACCCGGATGTAACACTTGAACTATGCGCTCATATCGATAGCACGTGTAGCCGTATTTCTTCCATATCTTTATCACAAGGGAGTGGGATACACCTACTTCAAGGGCGACTTGCCTGGACGATACCTCTGGATATGCTTCGACATAAGTCAGAACCGCAATCTCCGTGTCCATGTCCACACGAGGCTGCCGCTTTCTTTTGAAAGAACCCTGCAATTCCAGGTTTTTCAAAAGATTTGTAATAACCTTTCTTGTTGGCACATGCCGCAACGGATACTTATTGCGGTACCACACTAATGCAGCTCCCGCATTTCGATTATTGACAAAATACGCTTCTAATAAGTCAATTTTTTCACGATTAGAAGACATTTTAGCGAAAATCCTTAATTAATAACTCATACGAAGTTTCTCAGCTGAAACTAAGTATAACACACAGATTTTCGAATCAAATTCGAAATTTGAGGGTAAAAATTCTTTTTATTTACTTTACAGTCAATTCTACCCACTTCCTGGCCATAACAAAAAGTTAGACCATCATAGAAATTTGTTTCTGTTGCCGAAATGTATGGGAAACGTTTTTGGCGATTTCTGTCTTTCCTAGTACTGAAAGCTAAAATGGTCTCATAGAGTTTTTTGATCCCCACATGAAATAGAATCGATTGTCATAAAAAAAAAATTATTGGAATTTTTGCAATTTTTTTTTGCCAACTGTAAGTTTTTTACAAAATCTGTGAATGCAGTTCAAAATATGTCAAAAAGTTAGGGAAGGTCTTCTAAGAACGTTTTGCTGTAACTGCAACGGTTAAGGTACTTGCCCTTACTGCCCCGTTTCAAAAATACACCTGTATATATATATGTATTAAAGAATTTACTTTTACCTATAATAGTAACGTTGTTTGTAAAATAATGTTTTGTCTTACGTTTTTGGTTAAATTCTAAAGTGGTTTTATATCAATGAAAAAAAAAAAATATTTAAAACGTTCTTAGATTAGGTAAAATATAATTCCCGTTTTTCTATTAGGCACTTTTTGTGGTGTATATATTTTTTTTTTTTTTTTTTATACCACTAAGTTGGCAGACAAGCACACGGCCCACCTGATGGGAAGCGGTTACCGTGGCCTATGGACGTATGCAACACCAGGGGTGTCACACTCGTGCTGCCGACCATGAAGAAACCTTCTGATGCCCCTCTTGAAGAACCCCATATTGTAGGCGCTTGGGAAAACCGCAGCAGGGAGGTCATTCCACAGCTTGAGTGTGCGTGGGATGAAGTTTTTTTCATACCGCACAGTGCGTACCGTCTCAGGTCGCAATGTGTGGGGATGAATTCCCTGCCTATGGCGAGAGGTGCGATGATAGAATGAAGCTACGGGCATCATGTCAAACAATTCATCTGAGCACAAACCATTGTATAGGCGATTGAACACACACAGTGAGGCAAAATCCCTCCTAAGGCTAAGAGGTTCCACTCTACCTGTGAGTATGGGATTGTCAACCAGCCTCAATGCCCGTCTTTGCAACGAGTCGAAGGGGTCAAGCAGGTATGCAGGTGCTCCAGCAAAAAGGTGACAGCAGTACTCCATGTGAGGCCGGACCTGTGCCTTATAAAGAAGGAGTTGCTGCCCCGCAGTGAAGTACTGCTTCGCCCTGTTGAGCATTCCGAGTTTTTTTGATGCCAACTTAACCTTGTCCTGCAAATGACTTCGGTATTGGACGTCGCTGGAGATATCGACACCAAGGATCCCGATACTCGAGGAGATGGTAAGCGGTGTGCCCAGGAATTGCGGCGCTACAATGAATGGGGTTTTCTTAGCGGTGAATACACATACTTGTGTCTTAGTGGGGTTGAATTGGACTAGGTTTAGTCGTCCCCAATCGGATACTCCAGAGAGAGTAGTCTCGATTTTAGACACAAGTTGTTCGCGACTCTTCTCCACCTCGGACTGAGGGATATTTGCACGGCCCGTGTAACACGTGTCCCCGGTACTGTCGTCGGCATAACAATGAATGGAGCCATCAGACAGCATGTCATTGATATGCAGCAGAAACAGCGTCGGAGACAACACGGAGCCTTGTGGGACACCAGCGTTTATGTTCATGCGGTCCGAGCAGCTGCCGTCGACGACAGCTTGGATGCTTCTGTTGGACAAAAAGCTGGCGATCCATTCGCAAAGTCCCTCGGGGAGTCCATAGTACGGCAACTTCGCAAGAAGACCTTTGTGCCAGACCCGATCGAAGGCCTTTGCTATATCGAGGCTGACCGCTAGTGCCTCACCCCGACTCTCGATGGCTTGCGACCACCGGTTTGTGAGATACACAAGAAGGTCACCGGTTGAGCGACGGTGGCGAAAGCCGTACTGTCGGTCGCTCAGTAGATCGTTTCCTTCAAGGTATCTCAGGAGCTGTGTGTTAATGACACGCTCCATAACCTTCGAGAGTAGGGAGGTTATAGCGATAGGCCTGTAATTGGTCGGATCTGTCCTGTCGCCTTTCTTAGGTACAGGGTGCACGAATGCGGTCTTCCACGAGGCTGGGACCTGCCGCGCGGAGTAGGAGAGTGCAAAAAGGCGTGTAAGTACAGGGCACAGCTCAGGGGCGCAGTGTTTAAGCACCATCGCCGGTATCCCATCCGGCCCACTCGACTTCCGAACATCTAGGGACTTAAGCTCACGCCGGACCGCCCGTTGCGTGATTTTAACTTCAGACATGGAAGCACCACAGCTGGGAATTATGGGTGGTTCGGCGTCCCCGTCGTTCATAGTCGAGTTTGACGCAAAGAGATTACCCAACAGATCGGCTTTCTCCTTAGCGCCATGGGCCAGACTACCATCGGATTTTTGCAGCGGTGGAAGGCAAGACTGGCAGAAGTTTCCCTCGGCAGCTTTGGCGAGCGACCAAAATGCACGACTGCCAGATGGGTAGCGCGCAAGCCGCTCGCCAATTCTGCCGATGAACTCAAACTTAGCCCTGGCCGTAGCTTTTTTACTAGACCTCGAGGCGGCATTCAACTTTCGCTTCACTTCAGTGATATTAGGATCTTTATTGGCTAAAGCCGTGGTCCAAGCCCTGTATGCAGATTGCTTGTGGTCTCTTGCTTCTCTGCAGGGCCTATTAAACCAAGGGCGTTTGCTCTCTCCTGTTGCGATCCAGCGGTTCGGAATATAGCATTCCATACCCGCTAGGATCGCATCAGCTACTGCTGTTGCACAGGAGCTGGGATCATTTGAAGTGAAGCAAAGCTGCCTCCACGGGTACGACGCGAAGAATTCTCGCAGTCCATCCCAGTCTGCCGACTTGTAGTGCCAGACATGCCGCCATTGAGGTGGCCGCGGTGGTTCAGGCCGCGTGAGAGTCACTTGCGCCCGAACGAGGCTGTGGTCCGAAGTACCAAGTGGTGCTTCCACAGTTACTGAGTATTCGTCCGGGCGTGAAGTCAGCAGAAGGTCCAGTATAGAGCTTCTATGGGTCTCTATTTCTGGTGTTCTAGTAATAGAATGCACCAGTTGAGAGAATCCGTAGCTCAGTGCAAAGTCATGAGCAGCCCTTCCCGCAAAATCAGTTCTAGGAGACCCCAGCCACTCTACGTGGTGAGCGTTGAAGTCCCCCAAGAATACTAAATCTGCGGTAGGGTATTGCTCAATTACCTTGTCCGCAGACCGCTGCAGATGCTCAAACAATTGAGCTGTACCCAAGTCACCGCTATGAGACCTGTAGAGGCACGCAAAGATACGGGTGTGGCCACCGTGATCCGTACGTACCCAAAGAGTTGACAGGTCCCTGTCTTCAAGGCCTTGAAGACGGCGGCAGCAAATATCATCCCGGACGTACAAGCATACCCCGGCGCGACTCAGGAAGTTATGCTCGAGTTTGTACCCCGGGTACATTAAGTAGGCTGTATCGGCCGGGCATGATATTTGCGTCTCCGTCAGAAAAAACAAGGTGGGCTGCGCGGTCTCTAAATGTAGATGGACCGCGTTGAGTTTGGTGTGTAGGCCCCTGATGTTACAGAAATCCACATGTATTGTGGATGATGGTACCGCTGTAGTAACCTTATTCTTATTTTTTCCTTTCATGACCTATGTGGGGGGTGGGGGGGAGGAAGGTATAGAGAGTTTCTGTGCTCCCAGTGCAGAAGACAAAGCTAGGCTTCGTACCACCACTGACAAGCTGGGGTTGTGTGAGTGGCTGGCGCGGCGGGCGGAAGGGCCCCCGGTCCCCTCCCAAATACTGTAGCCGAGTCCACTCCGGTTTCCTCCTCCGGCACGACTACAGCATTGGGCACTTTACACAGGCTGCTGGTTCAGCCTCCTGGGGCGGAGATTAAGTGATCCCCAGGTTCGGGAACCGTACAACCTGCGGGCGGCCAGCGGATAACCGTTTCACCGGGTCTCCCTGACCGCCGCGCCAACATTTCACGCCCCTACAAGTCAGTGGTGTCAATTTAAGCCTACGGTCTATCCACTGACAGCACAAAACCTCTCCAGTGAGCTCTGGCTACCCTACTCACCACCGGGAACACAACACAAGGTTATTATAACCGCGGTATTCTGTAGGGCGGAGGTACTTCCCCAGACGGACTGCTCAATTTGAGACGGGAGATACCGTCGTGTCCTACCTCCATTAAAATATTGTTACTTTCCGTGAAATGATCATGATTGTTACTTTGTAAAACCATGCATTTATGACACAAATGTAATATAATATTATAAAATGACAAAAGGAATTTCGTTTGACAGCGGCGTGGCGGTAGTGAACGCATAGCGGCCGCGAAGAAGAAACAAGAAAAAAAAAATTCGGGATTTTATGTTTTTTCTAAATTTAATTTACATAGAATTAAAATCATTCTTATTGGATTGTTTAGCGATTTACTTATTATTATTTAACCTGACAAACACGGTAAAAAGTGATTTTATTTTAATGAGTGATACTCAGGGGCTCTTCTTAATGAATAGTTTCTTTAAGAAAAAACCCCACAGGAAGTGGACTTGGCAACGTCGGGACTCTGTGATAAGAAACGAGATAGACTTTTTGATAACGGACAGTAAGCACATATTTAGAGACGTCTCTGTGATCAACAAGTTTAAAACCGGAAGCGATCACAGACTTGTCCGAGGCTCTCTAAATATTAACATCAAGGCTGAAAGATTCCGAATGATACGGTCTACTCTCCGACCTACGCCACTCCAAGTCACTCTAGGGTCCGAAAAGTTCCGATTGGAACTTCAAAATCGTTTCGCAACACTGGAAACCACAAACGGCATTGACGAGAAAACCGACACAGTGGTCAAAACATTACAGGAAGTGTCTCGAAAGTTCTTTCCCGGGAAACGCAAACAGCGAGAGTCCAAGCTCTCTCCTGAGACTCTCGAACTTATGAGAAAGAGACGTGAGAAGTCATCCACACCGTCGTCTTCGTCAGATGAGAGAGCCTTAAACCGACAAATTAAAAAGCTGATTAGACGCGACCTCCGACGCTACAACACCCATATCGTCCAGGAGGCGATTGAGCGAAATAGGAGGTCGAAAGTGTTCGCTCAGCAGTTGGGGAGGCCCCATCTGACGAAACTTAAAACTGCGGATGGTAAAATGACTGCCTCAAGGTTCGAGATTCTCGATGAGATCCAAAAATTCTATGGACAGCTATATGCATCACGGACGAGTAAACCTACGGGACACAGCGATGAAGACCACAGAGCCCCACTTACGCGCCATTACACCGAGGAGATACCCGATATCGAGCAGTGCGAGTTGGAGGCGGCTCTCAGACAACTGAAAAACAACAGGTGCCCAGGTGATGACGGTATTACTACTGAGCTCCTGAAAGCAGGCGGAACTCCAATCCTGAAAGAGCTAGCAGGCCTCTTTAATTCCGTCATCCTACAAGGTCTAACACCTAGGGCATGGAGCGGGAGTGCGGTGATACTGTTCTTCAAAAAAGGAGATAAGACCTTGCTGAAGAACTACAGGCCCATCTCACTCCTGAGTCATGTCTACAAGCTGTTCTCGAGAGTCGTCACAAATCGTCTTGCGGGTAAGCTCGACGAGTTCCAACCACCGGAGCAAGCCGGGTTTCGAAAAGGTTATAGCACCGTGGACCACATCCATACTGTTCGGCAGATTGTAGAAAAGGCCAAGAATACAATCAGCCGCTGTGTATGGCGTTTGTGGATTACGAAAAAGCCTTCGACTCCATCGAAACCTGGGCAGTTCTGGATGCCCTACAGCGGTGTCGTGTCGATTGGCGATACATCGAGGTGCTGAGATGCTTGTATGACACTGCCACAATGTCCGTCCAGCTCCAAGACCAGAAGACGAAACCTATTAGCCTCCAACGTGGAGTGAGACAGGGAGATGTTATATCCCCCAAACTATTCACCAACGCGTTGGAGGACGTCTTCAAAACTCTGGATTGGACTGGGCAGGGTATAAACATTAACGGTGAGTACATCTCACATCTTCGGTTCGCCGACGACATCGTCATAGTAGCGGAATCGTTGGAACAACTGGGCGGAATGCTGCATAGCCTAGATGGAGCTTCTCGACGCGTCGGCCTTGGTGTAAACTTGGATAAAACCAAAATTATGTTCAACGAACATGTTGCACCGAGACCGATTGCCATCGAAGGGGCGACACTCGAAGTTGTTCAAAAATATGTCTACCTGGGGCAGGTTATCCAGCTCGGTAAAAACAACTTCGAGAAAGAACTAGCCAGAAGGATCCAACTGGGTTGGGCAGCATTTCGCAAACTACGTCGAGTTTTCTCTTCACCCCTACCGCAATGCCTCAAAACAAAGGTCTTTGAACAGTGCGTCCTACCTGTTATGACTTACGGTGCCGAAACGTGGACACTTACAGTGGGGCTGGTCCATAGCTTAAAAGTCGCGCAGCGGGCTATGGAGCGAGCTATGCTTGGAGTTTCTCTGAAGGATAAAATTCGGAACGAGGTTATTCGACAGAGAACCAAAGTTACCGACATAGGCCACAGAATAAGCAAGTTAAAGTGGCAGTGGGCTGGCTACGTTTGCCGAAGGACCGATGGCCGTTGGAGCAAACGAGTCCTAGAGTGGAGACCGCGAGAAGGTAAACGAAAGGTAGGACGCCCCCTAGCCAGATGGACTGACGACCTGAAAAAGGTGGCTGGGACAGACTGGATGCGGAAGGCGGAGGATCGGAGAAAATGGCGCACATTGGGAGAGGCCTATGTCCAGCAGTGGACTGCAGTGGGCTGATTGATTGATTGATTGATTGAGTGATACTCGCGTGATATTTCGAAATATTTATATCCGAAACAGATTGCCAAAAACTCTTCTATCTTTATAACTTCTAGCATTTTGATTATTTTAGCAAAGTAAACAAAGATGGCGAACTGAACACAAAGGGAAAATTCCACGGCGAATTCCTTGGTACAAATACCGCGTCGTCTCGGCTTCTCCACGTCCGGCTTTTGTTATATCTTCTATATCGTTTATTTTTAATACCAGGGCTTGCAATCCACTGCAATTGCAAAGTCTCGGTGAGTTTATATTACAGAAAATTTTGCTAACCTCTACTTTTAGTTGGTTTGGCAGCACACAAGGATGAGATTTTTTATGCGATAATTAGAAAAAGAACTTATTTAAATGACAATAAAATTGAAATTTCAGTAGCAAGATTATGTCATCTACTTTGGTCCCTACCATGATCATCCTTCAGTGGGAAATGAGGGTAATTATATTTTATTTAGGAATTTTAATGGTCAATTAGAGGATTACTCCAGATAACGAGACGGGTAGATATTTTTGATTCATAAAGATGTTTATCTAAAGGCACTGATGAAAAGTGAGTGAGTGTGATAACATTATGATCTGATTAAAAAAATCTTACAAATATCGTGATTATATTTTACAACAGTCTTAATCAGTGGTGGGCAAACTTTCTGAATGGTGGGCCGTAATGTTTAAGAAATTCATAGCAGGACCATAATTATAGGAAAAATGCATTTTTATTTCTCGCACTCTGCTGACCCAGGGTCATCTCTTTTGAGCCGGCTTTTTTCATCCGACCATTATATTACATGCATACCATACATATCTACATTCACACCTATCCCCGAAGGGGTAGGCA
Organism: Eilema griseolum; assembly: GCA_963662185.1. Taxonomy (NCBI): domain Eukaryota; kingdom Metazoa; phylum Arthropoda; class Insecta; order Lepidoptera; family Erebidae; genus Eilema; species Eilema griseolum. The sequence continues at coordinate 25,315,519 of OY759238.1, forward strand.
GATGTGCTACCCACATCTCGCCAGTTTATGTTTAGGTCCCAATGTAATCAGGTGGCGAGCCTATTGCCATTAATCGGGCACTTATAAACCTGCGATAAATACATCGAAAAGTCATTGGTGTGTGCCATGGTAAAACCTGGAATCGAACCCGAGACCTCGTCTCAGCAGTCCATTAACCATACCACTAGCCTACCGCGGTTATATTAAATTAAATTAACCATTAAAATGTTAAAATCAACAATTTAACTTTTATACACGCCTACCAGGGCCCTACCCTGGTAGGCGTTTGCCACCACATTTTCAATTCAATTGAATTCAATTCAATTCATTTATTTGCTTCGTTACATATTCGAAACAAATAAATGAATTGAATTGAAGCTAGTGAATACAGCATATTCTGCCCCGTAGAGCGTGCATATTTTAATGTCATTATCTTTACAAGCATAGTGTTTCAAAATTATATTATATACAAAATTATTAATATATTCGATTTTCTTATCATTTTATTTTCAATGTCAATATTACAGGCATAATGTCAAACAATAAATTATTCAGTTGTAAGTTTTAATGTCAGCAGGTACTTAAGCATGACGTCAAATATAATGTCGAATGCTGGTTCGAATTGTGACGAAGTAACTTTCAGTTCAGTTTATATCGATCAATTGATAACAAAATATACAATCGGTAGGTCAATATTTGTCCCGCAGCCACTTTACCATGCTTCTTTACGCCCGCTCCCGCGACTCGCAATCCGATCGTGAACTACGCGGCTAGCCTATTTGGCTGCCTATGCGTTAATTATTTTAATGAGTAGAATCTACTTTATACTTCTAGATCGTCAAAATGCCGAAGCTGTATACTTCGCCCATTACTAGTCTAGAGGAATATTAAAATTTAATGATGAGTGAGATGAAGAAAGTTTCATCAAAAAAGGGTGGTCTACAACTTGCTGTAATAAACATAAAGACAATTAGCATCAACGATATAATTCATATGAAATTAAGAAAAGCTCATAAGCTCATTATTTTGATATTATGGATACTTCAATTTATATTGATTAAAGGTTAAACTTACGAAAGAATATACACAAAATTTATCGTGCACGTGATAGGAATAATTGAAGGGCTCTTTATCAAAGTTGGTACAAAGTTTGGGGAAGATTTTGTCAATCTCATAACGCGTGGAAACTCGATGAACATTTTTTGTTCCTGTAATAGGAAACTAAAAAATAGAAGAACTTTAGGGAGAGTTTGTTATCTAATTTGAAAATGGAACAGAGTGTTGTCAGTAGATCGTTTTGTTGTTATTTTTATAAACTTTTTAAGCTTGCTTGGTCCGGCCAAAGGACGTCAATTTTTATGAATTTTATTTTTACTTTACTTTTTTTTTATTTTTTTTATACCACTTAGGTGGCAGACAAGCACACGGCCCACCTGATCGAAAGTGGTTATCGTGACCTATGGACGTGTGTAACACTAGAGGAGCCACACTCGCGCTGCCGACCCTGTAAGCTAAGAGAGTTTTTGTGCCGTCAGTGCAAAAGAAAAAGCAGGACAAGCTTTTGGTCTTCCCACTGACAGCATAAATTCTCCAGTGAGCTCTTACCCTACTCACAGCCGGGAACACAACACAAAGTTATTATGGCCGCGGTATTCTGTAGGGTGGAGATACTTCCCTAGTCGGACCACACAATTTAACGGAAATACCGTCGTGTCCTACCTCCTCGTATTCTTACTATACTTTATTTGGATAAACCATCCACTAGCTGATACCATTAACCAGGGCATTAAGGCAAGACTGAGTTTAGACATTTTTGTATGGTACCTTGATGTTTATTTCCAAAATTTATCTGGTCGATTAAGTCCATAATACATACATACATATAATCACGCCTTTATCCCCGGAGGGTTAGGCAGAGGTGAATTAACACCCACATTTCACCAATCCTTAAATTCGGTCCCATGTAATTTTTGGGCAATATTGTTAACTCAAGCCATGGCTCTGATGCTGAATCTGAACTGTACATACCTGTTTTATGTTAAACAGCCCTATCCCTTAGTCATCTTGTACGACACCGCATGGAAAGAGATGGGGTGGTCCAAATTTTACTCTACCGGGAACGACGAGGTCCATAACCTCTCTGGCTAATGAATAGCTGCTTCAGCGAATGTTAATGAAGCACTGCATAAAAAGTATAGCCACATGTGTACACTGTTGTATGTTTGACGACCTCCGTGGCGTAGCGGTAGAGCATTCCACTGCTATGCAGGGGGCGCGGGTTCGATTCCCGCTCAGTGCAAATATTTGTATGCATGAATATGTATATTTGCATTGGTCTGGGTGTTTCTATGTATAATATGTATGTATTTACAAAAAAAAAGTATCTAAGTATGTTTATCCGTATTCTAGATCCCATAACACAAGCTAGTTAAGCTATGCTTACCATGGGTCTAGATAGCGTTGTGTAGAATGTCGTGGAATATTTATTTATTTATTTATATCACTTATTGAAATAAAACTACGGCTGCTGAAAAGCTACCGATTTTTTTTATACCACTTATGTAGTAGACAAGCTGACGGCTTACCTGGTGGAAAGTGGTTACCGTGGCTAATAGACGTGTGCAAAACCAAGAGAGACACACTTGCGCTGCCAACTCTCTAATTATAGATAGTTTCTGTGTGCCAGCGTAAAATATAGTTTAGATACTAAAATAATTATAAACAACTCGCAATAGGATCCGTTAGAAATAGTTTTATTTCAATCATAAATAATAATTTTAAATTTAATTAATACAAAGTGCTCGCTCAAATATCATAGTTGTCGAAATGTGATCGTTAATACATCTCTGCTTACCCCCTCGGCTATGCACAGGCGTATAATGTATATATTGTTTGTTAATCAGATCTTTGTTGTAATTTAAGACGTAAATATACCCTCAAAGTGTAGCGGTACTCCCATAAAGAGGTAACGACCCTATAGACCCTACCTGGGCTTATTTTTATTATTATTACAGGGTATTATAACATTACACCTCATCTTGTAAGCGGAGCAGACAACGCTGATAGTTAGAGAATATGCTTTTTTATATAGAACTCGCCTGATGGTAAGCTGAAAGCGTAGTCACAGAAAAGAGCGTCACCATTTTTTATATAAACACCTCAACAAAGTCTAGGGAACAAGATGACCCCAATTTTTTTTTTTCGTGTAAATCTTGTTTTGCAAATAACTGGCAGCAAATAAATAAAAATAGAATAAAGTAGATTACAGAGTTGTTCGAAATTTAAAAATAAATTTAAATAAGTAATGATTTTCGAATATGGAGGGAAAACTTTTAAAAGTGTTTGATTGTGCAGTTTCTCTGAGGCAAAATAAAATTTTTTTTTTTTGATTGTAAATAACGTTTATTATCAATAATACGTCTTTTACGTATGGTTTGTGCATTTTTGTGACTGTAGTCATCATGTCACGTCGTCATTTAAGTCGCGAAGAGATGTTAAGGGCTGTTGGTATGCTGCAAGCTGGACGAACTCAACGCGACGTAGCGGATGCTGTCAACACCCAACCAAGCGTAATTTGCAGATTATGGGCACGCTACAGGTCTACAGGGGATGTTGCCGAACGTCACAGGGGACGAAATAGGGTTACTACCCCGCGACAAGATCGTTTCTTGCAAAATTCCGCAAGGCGGCAACCCACGATTACTGCTCGTCAGTTGGTCGCAGGCCTCCAGTCTCAGCATCAAGTGGTTATTAGCGATCAAACTGTCAGAAGAAGACTACACGAAGCCAATCTTTATGCTCGCAGACCGCTTAGGGTTCCAGCTCTTCGACGTGGAAATCGAGGTCGTCGCTTATTGTGGGCTAACGCACATTTACAGTGGACCGACCATCAATGGGCACGGGTTCTGTTTTCCGACGAATCTTGCTTCAGTTTTCATCCTGATTCGAGAAGAGTGCGTATATGGCGAGTTCCTGGACGTCGGAGTCGTCTCCAGAATCCGCAAGAAGTTCATCCTTACCAAGGTGGAACAATCATGGTATGGGCTGGAATTCGCCTTGGTGGAAGGACCGACCTCGTTTGGATACGAGGCAATTTGAATGCAAACCAATACATTCAGGAGGTTATACACCCCATGGTAATCCCTCATCGACAGCAGTTCGGTCAAGATTTTATGTTCATGCAAGATAATGCACGGTCACACACCGCGAGGGTAGTGGTCAATGCGTTAAGCGAGCACAATATGACGACGTTGGAATAGCCTGCTCAGTCTGCCGACCTCAATCCCATAGAGCATGCCTGGGATTTGCTTGGGAGAAGAGCTTTCAGTGATTCTTTGGAAAATCTGAACACTGAAGAACAACTTTTTTTACACCTTCGCAGTGTATGGAGCCATATTCCACAGACGATGATTGACAATCTCATACTAAGTATGCCACGCCGTTGTCGAGCTGTTGCTAATGCTTTAGGAGGTCCTACAGATTATTAAAAACGTTTAAAGTACGGTTAATTACTGTATTTCTTACTACCTCGTTATTTTTGTGCCTAATCATAGAAGGTTGTAATACTCAATATTGGAACTATTCAATTCTTTTTAAAAAAAAAAAAATTTGGTATGAAAATGTTTTTATTAAAATTAAAATTAAAAACGGTATAAAAATACCCTTCTATTGATATAAAACACTCACTATTACAAGAAAGGGTTTTTAAATAAAAACTAGAAATGTCCTTGTTCCCTAGACTTTGTTGATGTGTGTATATACCATGTTAAAATGATGACACTCAGCTTGAACACCTTCTCATATGCCTTTTCAGGCCCCGCTTAAAGGACCCAAAACTGAAGGAAGAATCATGGTATATGTACATACATACCTTTGATTTGTCTGACGTTTTAACCAGGTTACACCGGCCGTGGTCACAGTCAACCCAGCGATACTGGGTGCTTTGTATCTGTGTGTGCCAGACCGTTACGAGTGGCACCGTCACTATCCTGCAGACCGAGGCCCCGTTCACTCGGGCCCTTCGCGCCCTCAATATGATAGCTGAAATAGTGGACATGTTTGCGGGTTCTCTGAGTGAGTTCACAAGGGCATCTTTATTAGTACATCGTGCATGAAGTAAAAATAAATAAATACAATTTAAAATGTTAAAATTGTTCTACTACTCACAAGTGGTAAAAAATCGACATTTCCATCGAGAGCTGCTGGTTTGAATACTGGCCATTATACTGCCTACGTGAATCCACTCTCAGCGCAAGCAAGTGAGAGGTTCAATATTAGTATTCTTAACTGTTTGTTTAAAGAGAGGAAAATAAAACCAATCTCCTCCGAGTCTATTTACAAGTGAGCAATATTTTGAATAATCTTATACGGTTTATATTATGGCTGCGTGGTTCCCAGCAGAGTATTTTTGGTCCACCTCATCTCTTCCCATGTGGTGTCGTACAAGGCGACTCAGGGATACTGCTGTTTAACATCAGACAGATATATACAGCCCAGACTCAGCCTCAGATGCATGGCTTGAGTCAACAATAGTGCCCGAAAGACGGCAATGGATTCACTCCCTATTCCGTGAGACCGAATTAAATGATTGGTGAAATGTGGCTGTTAATTCACCTCTGCCTAACCTTCCGGGGATAAACTCGTGATTATTTATACCCACTATCCCAACCCCTAAAGAATCGCCTGTGCCAGAACTTAATCCATCCGCAGCAGATTTACTGGATTTGCACCCTAATATTATTCCTTCTTTGAAGTGGATATACTGTATAGTTATAGCTTGTATCTCATCTTTGCAGTAGATAAAAAGCCTCTAGTCAGCGGAGTAGGAGCGAAGGAGACTCGAAAACCGCGCCGCTCGCGAGCAAGAGGCGGCTCGGGTGTCCGAAGTCACAAAATGACTCCCGTCCCCCATGAGTGCGGGCCTGGGGGTGACGGGTGGAGCCGCCTGTCACCCTAGCAGAAGCTGGCCGCGGTGGCGGTGCGCGTTGCGCGCCTCCCCGTTCCCGGGGATGCGATAGGGACTCCGTGGTCCCCACACCTGACGAGGGCCGTCTCATAGGAGACGGTCCTGGGCTGGCCGGAGTGCGAGGGATGTGTCTCAGATAATCTCCCCCCCCCCCCTACCCCCGGTAACCTGCGGTCCACACAGCCGGCGTGCGTTTTAGTTGGTTTAAGTCGGACATAACCTCCCGCATCAGCCGCGATGGTGGGGGTCTCCGTAGGGATTCTGCGCACGTTAAAAAAAAGCCTCTAAATTATAAATAGCTTACCGAAGCCTAATAAATCTTGATAAAATATGCATTGGAAACTCATAAAGCAAACATTTATTCATCGCTGTTTAACTTTTGTTGTCTCGGATCCGTTTACAGAACAGCATCAATCATTGTCGTCGACTCGTCTTTGGTTTGCATAAAAGTACGGAGGAATGTTGGGGTATTTGGGGCTACTATAAAACATCTGAAACTGCGGGTCCGCTTGAAGTAGAAATGAAAGAAGTAGCATGTAGGCATGGCCCAAATTTCTTCAGTGGGTATCAAGAAATCCTTGACTAGCCATCTCCAAGTCGTAGATGTTCCAGAACCAGCCGGGGTGCATCATTAGAATTGCCTTAAAAGACCACCCTACATATATGAAATACGAGACATAATGCAGATTTAGTCCGTTTGAGTCACGAAAAAGGAATTCGGTTTTAGAAGCGTCGGTAGCTTAGTGAAGCATTGGTAGCTTAGTGGTTAAGGAACCTTAAGATCGAGAGATACTGGTATCGAATCCTATCCATTACACTACCGTCGTGAACCCGCTTCTAGCACAAGCAATTTAGCTTAGTTGGAGGGGTCAGAGGGAACTTTAGTAATTTCCGTTATTAATATTCATTATAAAAAGAACGAAATAAAGTGTTTTTTTTAATTGAAGTGTCGCGTACTGTATTAGGACCCGATTACGGGATAAATGTGCTCTGATTGCCCGAAACTTCGATACGCAGTTGTGTTTCATGGTAGACCTTCAGATTTCTTGAGATTGGATGTCGCTCTGGCTTTACGTCAAGTGGATTAGATGACAGATGGAATGTCATCAAGATGAAATGCTGCGACTATTCGAGGTGACAGATTTGATTTCAGGATAAACATTTTATTTTCTATTGCATTATGGACCGTCGTTGTGAAATAAGGGATGGATTTTCGTTATTGAGAAAATATATGTATATAAATTTTGCCTATATTTTTTTTATACCATTTAAGTGACAGACAAGCACACGGCCCACCTGAGGGAAAGCGGTTAACGTGGCCTATGGACGTTTGTAACACCAGGGGAGTCGCAGTCGCGCTGCCAACCCTGTAAGTACAGAGTTTCTGTGCCGTCAGTGTAGAAGACAAAGCAGGACAAGCCTTTAGTCTGCCCACTGACAGCACAAATTCTCCAGTAAGCTCTGGCTACCCTACTCACCGCTGCTACTATATTATTTAACGAAAAAATTAATTGGTATGACCCAAAATGAAATTCCACTAATAGTATAAAGCTGAAAGTATGTAGGTATAGATATTTGTTACTCACTCAAACAATGCAGGCAAATGGCAAATGGTTCAACAGATTTGCCTGAAATTTGATTCAGGAATAGATTATTTTCTCGAATAGCACATACTTTACTCCTATTATAATCACTGGAATAAGTTCCCATGACTTGACATGAGCTGTGCCGCGGGCAACATCCAAATAATTGTTTTAATTTAAGTTTGCATCCTGTGTCGTGCTGTATTTTAATTTTATTTACTCTTCTAGGTGTGAATAATACCTATATATCATACATATTCTCCTGTACGCAATTCTATAAGAACCGCATTGAAACTCAAATCGAGACCATTCCGCATAACAAAAAAATATTTTGCATTTACATAAAAATCTCATAACACTTTAAATCAAACAAAAGGGGAAGCACGCTCCAAAACCAACTTTGAGGATAAGGCTCAAAGTTTAATTTTGTTTGAAAAGTTGCCTCTTTATCGTAGCGCGGGTACAGTAATCGGATACTTCTCATATCTTTTCAAAGAACGAGGGACATTAAGCAACCCTTTTTAATATATTCATTTTCCGTCTACCCTCAAATCGTTTGCATGTTAGGACGAGATAACCCTTAAACCTGTTTGACTAATTTGTGCTTGCAACTTTGAATTAAAAGTGGGGCGGGTGTAAAAGACCCTACAAACAACTTTGAGGTTCAAGCTAACCTCTCTATATACGTGCTTTATTTACGTGCGAATAAGTTCCCATGGATCCCTTCCCGCCCGAGCTGGTGGTGAAACGCATGGCGCCTGTGGCCGAAGGTGAGGTTGACAGGCATATTCCTCGCAACCCCGGCTGACCCAGGGCCATCTCTTTCGATCTGGCCCTCCTCAGGTGTGGGGACCACAGGGTTCCCAAACCTCTCTATACCCTATAATCTATAATCCCTTTATACATATATGATTCTTACCAAGTACTACAATGTCTTCGGAATGAAGAATAATGTTTCTTGAAAATGAGGGTAAACATCTTCGTGGGTACTCATTAAAACTACGTAGATGACAATGTAAAAGGAACCCCTTAAAACAGTTTCTTCCAAAGCCGAGTGGAACAGATGGCGCGAACATGTAATAGAAGCCCCCACTATGCGTTCAAGAACAAACTAGGCAGTGTCTTCAGATCGAAGGATACACACGCATAAGCTCAATGAGCTTCTAGTGTGATTAACAAATAATACATAACATAGCATATTATGGTTGCCTGTAAGAAATTGCCGCAGAGCAATAAGGCCGCCAACTGTACGTACCACAAAACTTAATTAATCTTATATTGTAATGTAATATGTTATTGGTGTTCAATAAAGACGTTACTATTATTATTATTATTATTAAACTCACGCCTATATCCCCGAAGGCACCCACATTTCGCCAGTTTATGTTAAGGTCCCAAAGTAATGGGTGGCGAGCCTATTGCCATTAACCAGGCACTTATAAACCTGCGATAAATACACACAAACTTCGAAAAGCATCGAAAAGTCATTGGTGTGTACCATGGTAAAACCTGGGATCGTACCCAAGACCTCGTCTCAGCAGTCCATTACCCATATCACTAGGCTACCGCGGTTACAGTCCACTAGGCTATCGTGGTTACAGTACAAATAATAATAATAATAAATTAACGAGGCTCTAGCGTAGGTTTTGTGGATTGGTGGGTCATATGGCAATTGCTTCTGGAAAATTTAATATTCCAATTTAAAAATGGGGGCAATCCCTTGGATTTATAATTATTAAACGGTTTTATTTAGCTCACCCCGTTTGTTTTTTTATTTATTTATTATTTATTCTTGGGTCAAATTTAGTAATTCAAATTTCACCCTCTTCCTGTCAACCGATTAATCTGAAATTTTGTATACACTTTGGAGTTTGGTGACAATACAATTATGTTTATTCATTATCATTATAAATTCAAGATGGCCGCCGCTACAAAATGGCGGATAATTTATGTTTTATTAATCCCATCAATATGGGTATCAAATGAAAGGGCTTAACAAGCAGAATACAATATACTATAAAAAATTGAAATCCAAGATGGCGGCCGCTGCAAAATGGCGGATAACGTAGGTTTCATCAATCCCATCAATATGGGTATCAAATGAAAGTGCTCAACCAGTAGAATACAATGTACTATATAAAATTAAAATCCAAGATGGCGGCCTCTACAAAATGGCGGATAACTTAGGTTTTATCAATGACATCAACATGGGTATCAAATGAAAGGTCTCAACAAGTAGAATACAATTTACTATGCAAAATTGAAATCTAAGATGGCCGCCGCTTGGAAGCGGACTGCAATAAACTAACGGGCAAGAAACCTTGCAATAATGAAGCACTAAATGAATTAAACAGAATGCGAAATAAAAACTAAAAACTAGAAAATAAAAATAGGTAAAAAAACTTTTTAAGTTAAACGGTTTTATGTTAAACATACATTGCAATGTTTAAGATAAATGTACTAAAAACCAAAAAATAATAAAATAGATACAGTCGTGGGAATTATAAACATATGCATAGACTAGACTAAAATAAAACCGTGGGGCACGTCAATTGTCTCTCTTTTATTTACATGGAGTGTATAACTATTGGAATTTCCATGAGCAAGAAAATAGTAAGTAATTTCCTCACCGTCTGCGGGCCAACTGCCTAACGACGAATTAAACGATTCTTCTATCGCACATTAAGTCGATAATTTGTAGACAATTGACGTGCCCCACGGTTTTATTTTAGTCTAGTCTAGGCATATGTTTATAATTCCCACGACTGTATCTATTTTATTATTTTTTGGTTTTTAGTACATTTATCTTAAACATTGCAATGTATGTTTAACATAAAACCGTTTAACTTTAAAAGTTTTTTTATCTATTTTTATTTAAACTTTGAACGCAATCACAACGACTCATGTATCATTGCGTCGCAGAATTTGATCCTTAACAGCGGCACTATTGGATGGTGTAATTAAAAAGTGTTTTTTTTTTCAAAATCAACGGGTTCGATTTCCAGCTAGGATTCCTGGATTTTCAAAAATCTAATGATGATATTTTAAGTTACATCAAAATCGGGCTCGTAACTCCTTTGAGCATTTTCCCTATTCATTATAGTTTTGGATTTTGTCATCCATGCCCTTTTCAAAAATTCACACAGTTTACTTATGTACGCAATTTTACTTATCAGAACTCTGTTATTGGTTAGATAAATAAAAATTATAACTGGCTACAGACTAGGTACCTAATCAACTATTAGATTTATGTCATTACATTTCATTTCATGGTTCCAAAGCCGAGGTGAATAGCATAATTTTCTGAAGCTGTCTTAAACCCTGCAATATGCCGGCGGAAAGTTATAAGGCGGCCTACTTGCAAGTCTTGCAACTGAGATTCTAGTTAGGATCTGGATTAAATCGATCTCAGAAGCACCTATTAATAACTAGTGTTAAAGGTTTGATAAACCAGGACAAATGTATATGCGCGTAAATGAAGATGCGTGTAAATACTGAAGCAAAAAAATTGAGATAATTCACTTCAAACTTCAGAACGAATACCATCTTTAATCTCCTTGGCTATAATCATCGCTGCTGAAAATCAAAATGTAAATAAAAAAATAAAATATAGTTAATCGCGATTTTTTTATACCACTTAGGTAGCAGACAAGCACACGCCCCCCCTGATGCGAAGTGGTTACCGTTGCCTATGGTCGTGTGCAACACCAGGGGCGTTACACTCGCGCTGCCGACCCTGAAGATCTCTCTAGACCTTCTAATGCCCCTCTTGAAGAATATTGTAGGCGCTTGGGGAAATCGGGAGGGAGTTCATTCTGCAGCTTGAGTATGCAGGGGGAGCATTTGCTAAAATACGTAGTTTTATTTCACTAAAATAACTAGATAGTTGCCTGCAAGAATTGCCGCAGAGCGATAATGGCCACCATCTGTACGTACCACAAAACTTTTTGTAATGTAATATGTTATTGGTGTACAATAAAGAAGGTTATAATTATTTTATATAGTATAAGATATAGGTTTATCATAAATATATAAGGTATACCTCGATTACGGTGGTACGATCCGTCATCGAAGAATGGCTGGAGAGGCACCATGGTAGCTTGTAAGCCCCGTACCCTCCGGTGAATTTGTTCACTATAAAAATAAATTCTCAGGACTGGAAAAGACAAAATCTTGATATTTTCTTCCCAGTAATATGTTCCTATAAATCGGAACGGAAAATTATAGATACAGCCGAGACTTAATTCCGAGAAATAAGGTAACTAAATGCTCCCAAAGCATACATTTCACAGTATCATTTATTTTTCCTGTACACAGTTTATCATTTACATATGTACTATCACAGCTGCTATATTGATTCCCAGGAGATTTTGGTCTCACGCATCCTATCTAGCGATAATTGCAATGGAATCAGTTATTAGCTACCGTTGTTAAATGTGCGAAAGATACGCAAGATACATACATACAAATAACCACGCCTTTATTCCCGGAGGGTTAGGCAGAGGTAAATTAACACCCACATTTCACCCATCATTGAATTCGGTCCCACGTAATAGGGGGTGAGACTATTGCCGTCTTCTGGGCACTATTGTTGACTCAAGCCATGCATCTGAGGCTGAGTCTGGGCTGTATATATCTGTCTGATGTTAAACAGCCCTATCCTTTAATCACCTTGTACGACTCCGCATGGAAAGAGATTCCCATCTCTGGTGGTCCGAATTCTACTTTACCGGGACTACGCGGCTAGATTAATATCGTTCTAATTACAGACTGTTCCTAACTTAGCTGTTAATATAGAATTAATACAGTAGAATTAGCTGAGTTAAGGGGCAAACCTAGAAAAACATCTTAGTCATAATTTACTTTCGGAATTCATTGGGAGATGGGAATACCACACAATCCAAATGTAGAGTGCTACTGATCTCCCTCAACAAATTCTGAACGAAAATTGCTACTAGGCTTTACCTGCGTCAAAAGAAACAGACAAAGATTCAACATCTTTTGGGGTATAAATGTAAAAAATTCGTTCCTAGGAAACAATTAAGAGGACGAGAATTGTACAAAATTTAAACATTAAATACCTTTTTCGGGTAATGTTAAAAATAAATGACTTTCAGTAAACAAAATTGCCTTCAATTTCAAGATGGCGGACAACATAAGCAACCGAATACCACGCAAAACTAAATTTAGACTGCCAGTGACCTGCTTCAACGAATTCCAAAAGAAAATTACTACTAGGAATTTTTTCTTTATCAAATCCTACTCCGTATCTCTCTTGTGTTAGATATATTCAATGTCTCTTAGATATTTGGTGAAGAATATGATTCCATATATGCTGCTTATAAAAAAAAAGAAGAAAAAAATCCGATTGCTCTCTCTCTCTAAAAGATCGAAACAAGTTTGAAAGCAGATGGTACCCATTAACATTCATAAACCAACAGAAAATAAAATTATTGTTTACTACCTGCTATCAAACTTAGTCAGGTTCTTTTATTTTTAATAATTTATACTAAATCAAAATAAAACCATCGTAACTAAAAACAATCTACTAAAACACGACATAAGTCAATAGGTCTGCGTCAACGTAAATACACAGTACAAGGTTAAATTATGGTAATACATGAACGAAATATAATGGTATCTATAATATATGAGCGTTCGTCATGCTCATGTGTATAAATCACTAATAGAACATAGTAACCATTGCTCACTGTCAATGTTAGGTCAGATAGAACAATGATAATGTAATAGTAGGGATGATGACAAGGTCATCCGACTCTATCCATTATTGCTTGATCGCTTTTGCTGAAAATATATGCCTTGTAAAATAAAATAATACTAACAATACTGAAACTATGCCTTTTTATTATTTTTAGTCCCCAAAGTAGGTCAAAAACAATCAACATAACATAAACTCACGCCTATATCTCCGAAGGGGTAGGCAGAGGTGCTAGCACCCACATTCCGCCAGTTTATGTTTAAGTCCTAATGTAATAGGTGGCGAGCCTATTGCCATTAACCGGGCACTTATAAACCTGCGATAAATACACACATAACTTCGAAAAGCATCGAAAAGTAATTGGTGTGTGCCATGGTGAATCCTGGGATCGAACCCGATACCTCGTCTCAGCAGTCCATTACCCATACCACTAGGCTACAATCCAATTGAGTCCAAATTAATAAATTTTTAGATTACTTATTAAATTTCAAATGACTTTTATTACGAACTATAAAAGTGTTAACACAACGCAAACCGAGATAAATGCGATATTCTCATGCGCTCTATGCATTTTGTACTGCGTGACGAAGGCGTCACACCTTTGTAACGATTTTGTATAGAGCGTTTTCGGGCGGATCGAGAAATTGAATTTTCAAACTCAAATATCTTTAAAAATATTTGTTGTAATAAAATTTCACTTTAGCAGTTCATTATATTATTATAAACTAGACATTTTTCGAGAGAAAAAAAATTGTCATCATTCATGTTCATAATGTTTTTTTTTATACCACTTAGTTGGCACACGGCCCACCTGATGGAAAGTGGTTACCGTGGCCTATGGACGTTTGTAACACCAGAGGAGTCACAGTCGCGCTGCCAACCCTGTAAGTACAGAGTTTCTGTGCCGTCAGTAGAAGAGGACAAGCCTTTTGTCTTCCCACTGACAGCACAAATTCTCCTGTGAGCTCTGGCTAACCCACTCACCGCCGGGAACACAACACGAAGTTATTATAGCCGCGGTATTCTGTAAGGCGGAGGTACTTCCCCAGTCGGACTGTTCAATTGGGCGGAAATACCGCCGTGTCCTACTTCCTTCATCTTTCTTTTCGTGCAAAAATCTCCACAGTTACGAGTCTCTTCTTTTTCTTTCTACGTACGAGTTACGAGGCCATTGAGTGTGGTTACATCGGATTCGGGTATCAATCCTACCCTCGCAACCCGACTGACCCAGAATCATCTACAATTTTAAGATGACCCCCTCGGGTATGGAAAGCACGGTGTCTATTTTTTTTTATACCACTTAGTTGGCAGACAAGCTCACGGCCCACCTGATGGGAAGCGGTTACCGTGGCCTATGGACGTATGCAACACCAGGGGTGTCACACTCGCGCTGCCGACCATGAGGAAACCTTCTGATGCCCCTCTTGATTTCCCAGACAACGCTCGGAGAATCAGCACACTGGCCTGTTTTCCATTTTGCCCTCTGCTAGTTGGAGGGACATGCGGAAATACTTTCTTCGAGGATTTGCAGGTGTGGCATATATATGTGTGTATATAAGAAACCAGAGAGACGTGAATTCACCTTGTGAATTCATAATTATACAAGGTATTGGGACTTCTCGCGAATTAAATCATGGAACTTAATATATCTGCCGACGTCTCGGATACATTCCCCGCATACCTCTCGAGGCTCAAAGACTAGTCAAGTCGTGACCACGACTTGACAGCAACGCATCCGAAACGTCGGCAGAAATAGTAAGTTCCATGATTTAATTCGCGAGAAGTCCCGATACCTTGTATAATTGTGAAGTCACCTTGTTATATCTCCACGGTGCCCTCTAGTGATCGGACAATGTCAAGAGAATGTTATTTTACTTCGCGTTCGCCTAACTTAATATGCCTGGCATCCAGCAGCCTCCAGACTGTCGGATCATTAATCGAATATCGCAACTAATCTCATTATGGTTGAAGTCTACCAGTCTGATAACCCAACTGAATTTCAACCTTATTGCGATAGGCGTATAAACTACAATCAATAAATTTCGTAAATGTTTAATTATATTCTATCTTGCGGTTATCGAAAAGCAGTGAACTTTCAGTCCAATGGTTTGTGGTAGTTCGATATTGATTCTTGCTTTGCTTTGCTTGCCATTTACGAGAATTAAAAAATGTTACGCACAGATTCATTATTGAAATAACAATATTATATTATGTCATTATTTGCAACGACATCAAGCGTTCCTGATTCACCTTGCAACATAAATTCGTTTTTTTTATTTCAATTCATTATTTCATTGCAATATATTTCAGCCCGATTATCATGCAATAACGTCATACATAATTATAACGAGAATTTAATCACTACATTTTAATTTGAAATTACGAATTTGCAATTCAATATAAAAGATAAAATACTTCATGACCAAAATATATTAGTGTCAGTATTATCGTGCTAAACATAAAAATCACCTTCCTATAAAATATAACATTGAATTACTCAAATCCTTACTAATATTATAAATGTGAAAGTAACTCTGTCTGTCTGTCTGTCTGTCTGTCTGTCTGTTACGCTTTCACGCCTAAACCACTGAACCGATTTTGCTGAAATTTGGTACAGGGGTATATTAGATCTTGGGAAAGGACATAGGCTATGTTTTGTCGCGATAACCGACATCTACGCGGGCGGAGCCGCGGGCAAAAGCTAGTCATTTATACATCTAATAAAAAATATAAAAGCTATTTTAATTTTCAATTGCATTGTAATAATACTCGTTCTGAATAAATATTGATTGAATTTAAAAAAAAAAGCTATGATTGCATTAATAATTTACTTAGTGTTTTATACATACACACCTAGTGTTTTGTCATTTAAGTAATCTTTTATCGTGTAATCACATTTGCTTAATAAAATATTCTTAATTTCTTTTTTAAAAACACTTAAATCAGCAACCTCCATAATTTTTTCGGCAATTTATTGTAATTTCGTGGAGCTATCTACATAAAAATCTACTATCCATTAAAGTACTCTTGTTTGGTGGTATACATAAGGTTAATGTTTTTCTTCTTAATTATTGAAATTATAATTATTATGTCATTATTTGCAACAATATTAAGTGTTCCTAATTCACCTTGCAAAATTTGAAGTAAAGAAACATTGCAAGTAAAATTAAGGGATTTTTTAATTGAATAAGTCAATTCTTTTTGAAATTGAGCAGGTATAACATTGTCCATGCATAGTTTAACAAGAGCATTGTATTTGGCTTGTGCTATCGGTAGACGTGAATGGTAGCACGACATTAGAGGTACCCTAAAATGAATTAAGTCAATAATAATGATAATTAAATATTATACAACATCTAGACCCATGGTAAGCATAGATTAACTAGCTGTGTTATAGAATCTAGAATGTCGACAAACATAATAATATATACTTAGATAGGTACTTTTTTCTTTGTAAACATACATATCACACATGGAAACACCCAGACCAATACATATTCATGCATACAAATATTTGATCTGAGCGGGAATCGAACCTACGCCCCCTGCGTAGCAGTTGATCATTCTACCGCTACGCCACAGAGGCCGTTAGTAATGTCGGTTACTATTTTTTTTTTTACCAAAAAAATCTTTCCACTTAAATCCCGAAGGTGTGAAACTCCCAGAATAAAATTCAGACCCAACCGTATTCAGTTTCACATATTTTCGTTGCCTTAAATCAATAAAAGGAAATGCGGGCGGTGTGTTTGTCAATTAAAAGAGGGTACGAAGCTTGCAAATATTTGTCATGTTCGCGTGTTGACTCTTGCCTACGTGCGCGCCGGCCGCTAATGGCTGCCTGGTCTTTTACATACTCGTGTTAACGCATAATACTGGGGTTGGTGAGATGGGTGGGGTAGTTTTTAGGGTTTGAAGTGCTTCGGACCCCGAGACAATCTCGCTGGGAAGTTAGTACATCTTTATTTTACGTACGGAAAATCCCCACGGGTACCACTATCAGAACCGGTGGGAGAGGTTATGTCGGACTAGAACCTACGACGCTTGTGGGTTGTTTTTAGTTACCGAAGGTTAGGTTTATATACATATCCCTCGCCACACCGGCCGACCCAGGACCATATATTTCGACCTGGACCTCTAATCAAGTGTGGGGACCACAGAGTCCCCAACTCGTCCTCGCAATCGGGGAAGCGCGCAAGGCGCACCGCCGCCGCGGCCCGCTTCTGCTAGGATGACAGACGGCTCCACCCGTCACCCCCAGGCCTGCGCTCATAGAGGGCGAAGGTCATTCATTGACCTCCGTCGCTCGAGTTGCCTCAGTACGCGGGCAGCTTGGCTTGCGATCCTGAAAGTTGATACATCTGCAAAATATCGGATGCAAGCTTTTCTTTCCTATCAAATGGAAAAGAATTAGTAAGTGAACTCCGCGATTCAAGGTATAAGGGAACAACGCTAAGATGATGACGAAAGACTAAGGATGAGGAATACTTATGGGTGCGAGGGTTATGCCTCCACCAACTTCACCTCTAACAACCTACGACCCTCAGACGGTGTGCGTTTTAGTCGGTTCAAGTCTGACATAACTTCCCTCTGGGTGGCTCTGGCGTGGGGTATACGTGAAGATTTTTAGCACGAAGAATGAATAGCACTAAAACGCCATCCTGTAATCACGGCCGGTGTAACCTGGTCGAAACATCAAGCAGTTCAAAGAGAAAGTTACTAGATAAGATTTGATAAAAAATTTAATTATTTTTTATTCCTACAGAAAATTGCTACTGGTAAGTAACAATTTTTTTTCGAAATTCTTTGAGATTAGCATTCCAAATTTTGTTTTGCGTGGTATTCGATTCGTTGCGTTCTCTATCATGTTGAATTTAAAGGTGAATTTTATTTGCCGAATAAGTCGTTTTTTTTTAATTTTACACGAAATATGGTAGTTACCAAGTTGTTTAGAATTATGTTTGGAGATCCGAAATACGATTTTTCTGAAAATAAAATTTCACCCTTAAATTCAAAATGCCGGAGAACACAATGAATCGAACTCACAGTCTGAATTTTGATTTGCGTATGCAGGCAAATCAAAATTCAGACTGTCAGTGACCTCCCTCAACGAATTCCGAAAGAAAATTTCTGCTAGGATTTTTTTCTAGGTTTGCCCGTTAGGTAATTCATCTAATTTTAATGTACTATATAGCAACAAAAGTTTATACGCCTCTACGGCTTGAAAGTCGCATTTGAAATATTAGAAATATTTGAACTTTTCTTCATATTGTTACATTAAATTGATTCACCTTAATGAAATATGAAGATAAATTCAAATGTACCCGAAAACTTTTATAAAACGGTGAATACGTTCAAATAAAGGTACATTTCAGTCTCGAAGGATTTATGGCAGTTTGAAATGTATATACTGGTGGGGTGAACAAGTGCGATGGGTTCAATCAAACATGGATGCAATACCCTGATTTAATTTAATACAAACCAATTGTGTTACGATGATATGGTGAAGTGTAAGCATTGCTCTGGGGTGCTTGGTCCAGAAATCACTTTCTAGTAGGCGAAACGTGTGCTTGTTTGTCACTTAAGTGGGGTAAAAAAACTACCTCTTAGAGGGCAGGTAGGACTACACCTAGAAAGAACGGTACACTACCTATCTTTTTTAGATACACAGATAAATAATAACATAGGTACGAGCGTGGAACGTATTCTAATGCTTAGGGCGCCCAACCCGACTGGTTTTTTGCGACATTAAAATATCATTAAGACCCAACGAAGCCCACATACATTACAGTAATAACAAATTGATATTTCTTTATTTATTACCAGAGGTTTATAAAGTTAAAAGGCAATTTTGAGTTCCACAGCGAAAGTTTCTGTGAGTAGGTCATGTTTTATAGGTTATGCTTTTCTAGGTCGTGCTAGTACCAAGAGGCAAGTTTGGCCAGGGAACTCGAGAGGGTGTTACTGTGATATTACTGTCAACCAATCAATTAGCCTGGCGAAGTCAACTGCTGGGCACAGACTTCTTCCAGAATGCGCTATTGCTCACGATCCTCCTCCGCATCCAGTCTATCCCTGCCAGCTTTTTAAGGTACTCAAATCATCTAGCTGATGGATATTCCACCTTCTTTTGCCTTCTCGCGGTTCCTCTAGGACTCGCTTGCTCCAACGATAGAAGATAGTATTTTTTATACCACTTAAGTGGCAGACAAGCACACGACCCACCTGATAGAAAGTGGTTATCGTGGTCTATAAACGTGTGCAACATTAGAGGAGTCACACTCGTGCTGCCGACCCTTTAGGCATAGAGTGTTTCTGTGCCGTCAGTGTAGAAGACAAAGCAGGACAAGCCTTTGGTCTTCCCACTGATAGTACAAAAAATCTTCTGTGAGTTCTAGTTCTGTAGGGTGGAGGTACTTCCCCAGTCGGATTGCTCAATTGGATGGGAATACCGTCGTGTCCTACTTCTTTTGAATTATTGACATGGAAATTTACTGTCAATTCATTTTGATTCATATAAGTGAGTTGATAAATTAATGATAAATAAAATATTCTGTATTATTTTTATTTAATTTTATTTTTGTTCATATTTGGTATTGTCCCTTTAACCTAAAGGTGTGAGAAATTGTTAAACTACCACTGTAATTATGGAATTCCAATGTTCTGAAATAAAAATTGAACTAAATGTAAATTAAGTATATACAGTAATTATTTAAATAGAAGGAATCATGTAGATAGAAGTTACTGACATGACGTCAGCCTAGGCTCCAGCTGGCCATAGCCAAGCTGCCATATTGGCTTTTCCCGCTGATTACAGCCGGTCACGCCAAATTGCCAATACGCCTCCCTGGGATTTGTCAATAGGCGCCATAACCCGCCATTTTTTCGTAATCGTTGGTTTGCGATTACAGTTTTTATTATTGCGATTTTTTAAGTATACTATTTTTTGTTGCATCATCTATTTCATAGAATAAAGACACCAAAATCTAGATTTCCGTATAGTAAAATGACATGTTACTATAGCATCTACAGGACTCATATACTCTTGTCATTTTTAGACGTTCATGCTGAAATTTTTATCCACAGTTTCGTCTTTCCTTATGTATATATTATTTATTATTACACACACCTTACACTATCATTACAGAAAAGTCCTTGGGGGCGTTGTGTGGAAGGTGCAGGAGTGGGAGGCGGCGGCGCCCGAGCCAGTTCGACGCTCACGGTCAGTGGCGGGTGGTGGCGGTCTACGGGTTTCAGGCCCTCGTCCGCTTCACTCACGCGCACCTCGTCGCGCGCACTTAGTACGAGGTCCAGCTGCCTACCGTTACAGTTGGGCACCATGTTGCACTGAATGAATTCACAGAAAGCTTTAAAATATTCAAAATAATTACAAACATTTTCACTACATGAATAAAGATTAAAATCCCCTAATATATACTGCACAATACGTTAGTAAAAAACGGTTCTATAAATAAACTGTGGCACAGATAAGTTCGAACTTGTGATTGTCTATGTCCACACCGTCCGGAACCGGCACCCGACGCAATTCATACCGCGGCGTGGCCATTAGAAGCACGCCGCCCTGCTTTCGCCCGTCTGCTCGATCACATCGCACTATTTGGTACCCAGGGAGCACAAATTCTGTGTTATGAATTGATTCATGAAGACTCATTTCTGTGATGAAGAATAAATCAGCCTCAGAAGATTGAATGAATGATAAGAATCGTACCATCTTTGTTCTTAGTCGACTCACGTTCTGATACAGTATACTGATGTTCCTATTGGGTTTGTAGTTGGATTGGTTTGTTTGTTCGACGAAAAAAAATCCACTCACTGAATTCCACATTCAATGGCCACACCTGCGGATCGTATAACTGGTCGTAGTTAGCTTCCGTAACCCCTATCTTAAACGACAGTAATCCCGATCGGTTTTGGGTTTCAACTTTTCAATTATTATTTCCGTGTCATTTTGCAATACATTTTGTACATATTTTTTCAACATATCTTCCGTTGTGTTTTTCTTCAGTCTCCATACATGTAGAAACTTTTTACGTTCCACAGCTCTTAACAAATCAGATGACGCTTTACCCCCTTTCCTAACTGAGTTAACCCTCTTGCTCTTTTTTACTTCTATCCATGTGTTGTCAATAATTGTGGTTTCTACTGGTTTACTAGCCACATTCGCGTAGCTACTTGAGGGTGGCGACTGTCGTTGGGCTGTCTGTGTTCTCAGCGCCGGGTTCTTGTGCTGGTGGGCAAACGTCTTGGCAGCCTCCGCTGAGGTCCTAGTAGTAATTGCGGTTTTTGAAACATGGCCAGTTAGTTGTTGGGACTCTTGGGAGGCATCAGAGTTGGTATTGGTATCTAAGCTGCTGTTGTATATTATTTTATCTTTACTAATCTGCTTTAAGATTTTAATTTCATATTCATAGGAAATACATTTTTTATTTACTCATCTTTACAGTATCCTTAATTTCTGCTATAATTTTTGTCTCAAAAGCACTTAATTTTTCAATTATAATTCTATTGACTTTTTCTACGACACCCACCAAATCATTCGCATCATCATTTGTTAGTATTTCCTTTCAAAACGTTGTCTTCAAATGATAGATTCCTATCTATTAGGCTATCAATGAACCCCGCGCGAAGACTCCGTACTGGAGTGTCGTCTGTTACTCTAATACGCTGGGTTACGTTGATACAAGAATCACACTTAAAATTGCGCTTCATTTGTGTCTGCTCGTCTTTAGAAGCTCCCGGGGTGATATTCACACATCCATAATGGTATCCTAACTTGCATCCACTACATTTGAGCAGGTCTCCTGCGACAGTTTTTTTACAGCATATGGTACAGTTCATTTTTCAGTTATTTTTTCAAGTCCGTACTTCAAAATACTGTGTGACAGAGACAAAGATAGACTATTCTCACAAGTGCGAAAGAGCGCGGCACGTGGTGCACCGCATCGCGCCACCCTCGCACAGTTTAGATTGTCACTGATTGTTTACACTAATGAATCCAGTTAAAAAACAGCCAAAACACAATAATTATTGCTGTTCTTCACTTTTTAGCCGTAGAATGACAACAAGAATTCACTTTAGTAACATATTCACAACTATTTAGTACTTTTTTTTCACTTAATCTATTAAATAACCCGGAGCGTCACCACTCACGTCGGCAATTCGGCGGATAATATATATTTTCTTTATTATATTTTCTTATTCTTCTATTCCGTCTATTCTCAGACTATTGACTCATTTTATATCGGGCCAGCATGCCTTCCTTAATGATGAGAAATAAAAAGTTATGATTACTCCAGAATCTCTTTTTCTTAAAATTGAATACACATAGGCAGCGCAAATGTGACTCCTTTGGTGTTGCACACGTCCATAGGCCACGGTAACCACTTTCATCAGGTCGGCCGTGTACTGGTCTGCCAACGCAGTGCTATAAAAAAAAATTACCTAATCCAGAACCTGACCGGTTTCACCTTACTGCATTTTCAAAGGCTTACATTGAAAGTATATTCAATTTGATACAATAGTGTATTATTCAATTCAATAGTGATTCAATAGTGTAGTAGTGATAAGTTCCACCTAGTGTCATCGATCAACATGATAAAGAGTCTCTTTTTTTCACTTTTACATAAATATGAAATTACCAAAACGACAGATTCAGAAGTCTAGATTACTCTACGATTACAACTAATCAGAAAGTGATTAAAGAAATCTTGAGGTTGTAAAAGTAAATAATCTTAGTTGATGGCACCTCTTGAATATCGCTTTACTTAATAAAGAAAGTCTTCAAACTAACATCATCTTGCTTTTTCTTTGAATTGTTTTTCTTAGCTAAATTCTAATTAATATAATATAGCTTACCGATATTAAGTTACTAATACAAGAAAGAAATACTAAAAATGCCTTCGCTTTTTGTAGTACACCCGCGGCAGTACAATTTTTTCTAGAATATTTAGTACGTCAACTTTAGCATAACATAAGTCCAATTAAAGTAGCAAGAGAACTAAAGTAAGTTTAATAAAATAATTGTTATATTTAGATAAGAAATAAAAAAATGACTTTAAAATAAAAGACAAACTTGACTACTGAAAAATCACGTTCTAAAAAGTATTAAACAAGAAAATATCAAGTGACATGCGACCATGGCTCTCGTGGTTTTTTTTTTTATACCACTTAGGTGGCAGACATGCACACGGCCCACCTTATGGAAAGTGGTTACCGTGGCCTATGGACGTGTGTAACACCAGAGAAGCCACACTCGCGCTGCCGACCCTGTAAGCACAGAGTTTCTGTGCCGTCAGTGTAGAGGACAAAGCAGGACAAGCCTTTAGTCTTCCCACTGACAGCACAAATTCTCCAGTGAGCTCTGGGAACACAACACGAAATTATTATAGCCGCGGTATTCTGTAGGGCGGAGGTACTTCCTCAGTGGGACTGCTCAATTGGGCGGCAATACCGCCGTGTCCTACCTCCTACAAATTGTTATAATTAGATAAAAAATAAAAAAATAACTTTAAAATAAAAACCAGGATTGACTACTGAAAAATCACGTTCTTAAAAGTGTTAAACAAGAAAATATCAAGGATAGCTGTGGTCTACTATTCCCTAGAATGTATTTGTCGGTTGACCTTATTTAAAATTGAATTAATTTTGTCCCATTACCAGCTCACGTGTTTCCTTCTTCCTACAGTCCCGGGTCCTTTAAGCGGGGCGTGAAAAACCATATGATGAGGCCGTCAAGCTGAGTGTCACCATTGTCACACGGTATGTGTAAGTAATGGTGACCCTCTTTTCTGGAACTTTGCCTTCAGCTTACCATCAGGCAAGACGAAGTCCAATTGACGTGTCCTATATAAAAAAAAACCCCATTTTTGTACGCAACCCTCAGTTCGCGTGTCTGACTCGCAATTCAACGATTTTGTTTTTACATTGATCGTCTAGATTCCAGACCAATAAAAGTAGGGGAGGCAAGTGAGGTAAAAATCAAATTAAAAACAAAATCAGTTTGTTGCAAAAGAACTGCAGTATGGAAATAAGGTTACACCGTACTGTTTCGTACGTGTAATTCAAGTGCGAAATTCGCACAATGTTACTGCGAAAATCTAGACAAACTGTAATTAGGAAATACACATATCTTGGATTATGACATTTTTTACCCAAAAAATAAATCACGAGTAAAATAGCAGTACAGAGCTAGTATTGTACAATTTCTCTTACATCACATATTATTGGCCCGTTAAGGCCATCTTGTGCTTAGAAGTTCTATCGTTGAACGTTTTGTGCTCCGACAAGCCGTCGGGAACGAAACATTACAAGAACTCATAAATCCCTGGCGCATAATTCTACTTGACAATGAGTTTTAAGAGCAGCAATATGCGGTGAATTTCAGTTAGTTAACATATAAGATCGAACTGGCGTATAAGTAAAACCAACTTAAATGTGTCGTTTAATACGAACGATCGTGGTTATGGTACGGTTGATCAAGCCGAATAAGGCTCCTGGAAATTGGTTTACTTGTAGTTTTACGACTTCTACGCAATCATTTTGAGATTATTCATGACATCTGTCGCTCATTGTTTTCATAAAAGAAAGGTAGATGAGCTGTGGTTTAATATAAACGTCATCTAATTAAAAGTTTGTCAAGAAAACAACCTTTTTTTTTAAATTTTGAAATAAAATTTAATTTATAAATAAAACATAACATAAACTTACATAACATAAACTCACGCCTATATCCCCAAAGGGGCAGGCAGAGGCGCAAGCACCCACATTTCGCCAGTTTATGTTTAGGTCTCAATAGGTGGCGAGCCAATTGCCATTAACCGGGCACTTATAAACCTGCGATAAATACACACAATTTGCGTAAAGTAAAATAATTTGCGTTATATACCCAATTTCTTAAACCTGCTACTAATCTTACGAACATTAAAAATGAAAGTTTGTTATTCAATCACGCTCTAATGCTCAACCCAGCCAGATCCGATCAACTGTCAGTTTTTGCATGATTTAACAAATCTACAATCATCTTCACCAATTTTAATAATATGAATAAGGTAGAATATAAAAACAAACTCATTGGGGTTCAAATCTACGCGGAATTAAACACAAGTTCAATGGAAATTACTATTACAACTCATTATTACAATAATGTTACTTAAATTTAATGAAATAAAACCATTTCTGTATTTAAAGAGTCATAATCAAGTACAGAAATAATCTTAATAACTGCAAATGTACTCCCGGAGCGGTTTCATGACTGGATGAAAGATTTCCATTACATTAATCCCGCGAACGACTCAAATTTGGATTCAGCACTAAAGTGCGACTACCGTGATTTCGCCCGACTCGTTATTACTTATATTTAAATATTACTAGCGACCAGACCTGGCTACATTTTTACATAACATAACATAAACTCACGCCTATATCCCCGAAGGAGTAGGCAGAGGTGCTAGCACCCACATTTCACCAGTTTATGTTTAGGTCCCAATGTAATAGTTGGCGAGCCTATTGCCATTAACCGGGCACTTATAAACCTGCAATAAATACACACATAACTTCGAAAAGCATCGAAAAGTCATTGGTGTGTGCCATGGTAAAACCAGGGATCGAACCCGAGACCTCGTCTCAGCAGTCCATTACCCATACCACTAGGCTACTTTTTTAAATATGTAATATCTTCGAAACCTCAAAAATAACAGTATTTCTCCACTATTTAATGGATGTTATTATACATATAAACTTTCCTCTTCAATCACCCTATCTATTAAAAAACCGCATTAAATTTAGCGTAGTTATAAAGATTTAAGCATACATAGGGATATAGGGACAGAGAAAGCGACTTTGTTTTATACTATGTAGTAACTATTACTATTATCGAAGCGAACAGGTACGAGTACATAACTCCACCACCTATTTATTTATTTATTTATTTATACTTTATGCACGATGTACATTGGCGGACTTAATGCCGTAGGCATTCTCTGCCAGTCTACCATAGGGTGGTGCAGAGCTAGTACGAGGTAGGCGCATATTAAGAAGAGATGCGTTTGGTTCTATAAGGACTATAGATTAGCTATATTCTTACCTATCGCTAAGAACTAAAGTGGCATAAACGTCTTAATATAAATATTACAAGAAGAAGGTAGGACACGACGGTATTTCCTTCCAAATGAGCAGTCCAACTGGGGAAGTACCTCCGCCCTACAGAATACCGCGGCCATAATGACCTCGTGTTGTGTTTTCGGCGGTGAGTAGGGTAGCCAGAGCTCACGGTAGAGTTTTTGTACTGTCAGTGGGAAGAACAAAGCAGGACAGTTTTGTCTTTTACACTGACGGCACAGAAACTCTTGTGCTTACAAGGTTGGCAGCGCGAGTGGGACTCAGTTGGTGTTGCACATGTCCATAGGTCACGGTAACCACTTTCCATCAGGTGGGCCGTGTGCATGTCTGCCAATCAAGTGGTGTAAAAAATATGTTTTATTTATTTTTGAAACTGATTATAGTGACGTATGTAGAAGAGAATTTAATCTACCCAAAATGATTGTACATAGATAGCTCAACACTTAGAAGCAAGCACTGCTACAAGTTCAAATACCGTTCTGGATATTACGTTGTCTTTTTTGAAGCAAAACTATTTACAAAAATTTTTTTAATTTTTGTATAGTGAAAAATACAACTCAAAATAACATGATCTACTGACCCTGAACCCAAAAACCTAATAGGACCAGAGATTGCGTCTAATGTAATAAACAGAAATTAGACTGTTCGGGAAATTCAAGTATTAGACAACATTAAGTATGATAGTGGATGAAATATTTTCTATGATGGGTAAAAATCTACATAGTATGAAATCCACGACCTGTACGCAGCAGCTATAGAAAAGTAAACTACAGTAGTAAACTTAAAAACTCATAGTAGTCATGTTCTAAAATCAGTTAACAGAATTCTTATTTAACGTAAAGAGCTCAAGTATTTACTTCTCTGCATTCAATGGTAAAATGCTCGTGCTCTCATTTCAGTAAGAATGTTTCTATTCAAAAATTTATTGTATTCAGTAACTTTGTAAACCTGAGTTTATTTTCTATTACTTAATGTCTGAGTTTTAAAGTGGAGTAAGATTTTTTCTATCTACGTAAGAAACAAGCACGGAGTCTGCCTGATTGCAAACTATTACCCCAATCTGAACCTTTTGGAAATCATTGTGACATACATACAACCAGTTACACTACACCTCTTTCCCAATAGGGTAGGGCCCTGGCATACATCTTCCGCTTCTTCTACTGTTATAATTGTTTTCATACATTGTTATCATCATATTATAACAAGTTTCATATTATTCATAAATATGTACAATGAAGTACGGTAAATGTCCTCAACATTTGCAAAATTTGCAGTTTCCAGGCTGCTCATTCATTTGCTACAGGACTGTGGTACAGTCTCTACCTATTATTATACAATGCCTGCATTCAACTTCAGAGGTACACCTTAATTGATAAGCGAAATAAATAATAGATACAATCAAATTTAGCACTACACAGAGACAAATTAATTTCTCTTCTTTTAATTTCCTTTTCAAAATTACGAGAAAAAGGTTTTTCAACAATAAAACGTACAAAATTCTTACAAAACCATATGTAACTAGAACTTTATAAAAAATACAATTACCATACATATTACACATAGAATAACTCAGGCCAATTCAAGTATACATTACACATGGATACACATATTTGCACTGAGCTAATATCGAACCTCTAACTAAACAATCAAACGCTCTAGCACGAAGCCAAAAACAATTAAAATACTTTACATTGCTACCCTTGACATCACATAAGTCAGGATCTCCCAACTTGTACCATATCCAACTTTAATACTATGGTGGTAGACGTCACCGCAACCACAGCATCCAAAGTTGGGCTGCAAATATTTTCATGAATCTCTTACTTGTCCAACTTTCAGCCTGAACAGATTTTTATACTGTAAAAGCTTTCAACATGATTTTTTTATGAACAAACCTTTGACATCAGAAATTATTTCGGAACATCAAAATTTCGGGCAAGCTTTTGGCTTATATTGACAATGTTTTTCTTCGACCCCTCTTTCTGAATCTGCTATACGAAGAGATGTCCACTTTGTTAACAATAACGAGAACCTAGGTTACTAAAACTTTGTACCATAAAAATTGACCAAAAAGTCATGGTATTTATTTATTTAGAGTCTGGGGGTCTCAATTTTCTCCAGTCTAATTGCAATGCGGCTGAACTTCGATATTTTCTATGAAGTGACTTCTCCCTACCCATCTTACTTCCACAATTTCCTTACTTTAGATACCACAAATTACTTCCTTTCCTATCTTTTCAACTCTTTTTCAATTCACTTCTGAGAGCCGTGAGTTTGTTTAACTCACCGCGTATTATTGAGCTACATATTACCTGTCATATCATAATGAATTGCTTAGGCCACTTGTCTTCGAATTTTTTAAAGACAAACTTGGTTCATTTCGTCAACCAACGAAAAAACAGCAAAGTACTTTTTACTAAATACATTTCCAAAAGTAGGTATCATTCGTATACTTTGTGTTTCTATTTGTGGTTTGTTAACACAATAACCTTTGTGGTTAAGAGGCTTATGACTTAAATTTCTGAAGTTAGTAGGGTTGTGTTTTGATATTCGGAAGTTTTTTTATATCACAGAGTATATAAGAAAGCGTTTTTATGCTATAGGTTTATTAAAATCCACATTGCATTAATCTGCTTGCAAAAATACAAGTTTATGGCCCTGTGTCTTTATTCAGTGCTTTTTGGTCGATATTTTAAATTATGACTACTAAATGTTGCACGCAGCAAATGTTGGATCCCGTTTCCACAATTCATAGGAACCCATTCCCAGGATAGCTTATCTGTTTTTCCAGATAGTATCATTCCCTATACCAAATTTCAGTCAGATCGTTTCAGCTGATTGATGATTGAATAACAAACATCCAAACATCTTTTTGTTTTTTATATAACTTAGGTGGCAGACAAGCACATGTCCCACTATGGAAAGTGGTTACCGTGACCCATAAACGTGTGCAGCACCAGGGGAGTTACACGCGTGCTACCAACCCTGTAAGAACATAGAGATTCTGTGTAAGTGTAGAAGAAACAATCAGGAAAAGCCTTTGGTCTTCCCACTGACAGCACAAAATTACAGCACATTTATAAGGTTAGTAGGATTTACATGAAAATTATGTCAATAAACATCTAACTACCTCTCTGCATCTTCTCTTATAAAGGCGGTATGACTCAACAAGAAAACTCCACCATTATCATTCCTAATTTGAAATTCTGAAAACAAGAAGCAACCCTAACCTTGCTGTGACCTTGAAACGTCGACACGCGACGTAAGCTGTTCGGGATTTCTCCAATGTCACCAAATACCTATCGAACAACGTTGTGACAAGGTTTTATTTTGTGTGAATATTGGCAATGTGTAATTGTGCATCTATAGAAGAAACATTTACTACTGGCTGACTATTTATACTTGGTGGAATTTACTGTTACACACATTGAAATCACACTTGTACCTTTTCCACAGTAATATTGTGGAAAAAGCAAGTATGGTTTCAATATGTGTAACCATTGTAACTATGATACAAAGTACTCGAAAATTATGGAGGGTAGTTTTATCCATACTTCCATACTGGTAGTATAAATGTGAAAGTTTTTACGCTTAAACAACTGAACCGATTTTGATTATTTTATTTACATGATGTTTAACATGATGAATCTGGATCTTATTATTTAATACCTAGTCAAAATATTATGCAGTAATTGACATTGTAATATACTTGACATTTATTTTGATAATTAATTATCATTTTGAATTAGTTATTATGTTAATGAACAGTACCTACAATTAAAATTTACCTTGACATAATTTTATTATTATTGATATATATCTCCTGACTTTTCTTTGACATATTAATTTTGTTTCTTTCATTTAGAAGATCTTTGGTAACATTTATAATTGACATATTTATATTTGCATTATATTGCGTTGGTTGTTGTAAATTTTCATTAGCATTTTTTTTTTAATTAACACATTTCTTTGACCTTGTAATAATTAATAATAGGTACTTACATAAAAAAAACACAATGTATTCAAGCACCAAGGTAGGCCGCTGAGGACTTATAAATGTACTAAACGCCATTGTAATAGCTTAAAATGATCAGTAATAAATGATTTTGATAATATTGATTTTGAATTGGACATATGTAGGCTATGTTAAATCGCGATCACCGACATCGCCGAAGGCAAGAGTTAGTCAATGGTACATATGATGCCTAAATGAATGTTTGACTCGAGAGGAACTGCACTTTCAGCTCTTTTAGTATAACAATCGCACCTCGCAGTGGCATAATTTAGACAGTTATTTATCTGGAAAATCACAGTACTAAATTCAAATATTATTCCTCAAATAGTTTTACCGACAACTGTATTTCTCTTCACACGAAATTATACCCACAGCCTAATAAACCAACCAATATTGAGGTGTTTAATGTAGACAAGCAATGTCCTTATTGAGTCGGAACTCCCCATCCAAGGTTCCAATCACCGTGTTGATTGCGACTTAAGTGCCAGTTCATCTCGACATGTTGCGGTTATTATGTTACTATGCGGTAGTCGACTGTTAAAAGCTAAAAGAGCATAAACGACGTAGATAATTTAAGGAAAAAACAACTTAATAGAGAAGAAAGAAAAGTGTTTAGTTCTAGAAACAAGAATTAGCAAAACCCACTATACTCTTTGTACCCTATATGCACAGTAGTCGATTTTTGGATCTCTTTGGACAAAAGCTTGGGGTATTGCGATTGTGAAGGAGTGCAAATTCACCGATCATAGGTGATATCAAACCAATCTTTCTTAACCCTATTCAAAGGAATCCCAATGTTAAACATGTTTTATATATCTTCTATCTATTATTTTAAGCGTTTTTACAACATGGCCTGTGAAAATTTAGACTAAAAGCCTACAAATTGAACCTCAAATAAAATATTTGTACATGTTTCAATATTACTTGACAAGAAAGTCGCTGCAGAGCCAGAGCGCTATGAAATGCATCTCACAGTGAATATACTTATTTCCACTTATTCAAATATACGGATAACACAAAACAGGATAAGCATTACAAAAATAGCTACAACTCGTGCGAATTAACATGGCACCTGGCTCGAAAACAATCCTCTTCTCGCATCCTCGCACGACACCCGGCTCTCGTATTTCTAGACCAGCAGCATCCACAATACTTTTATCATAACACGTTTGCCTTAGTTTGAGTTTCATAGTTTTTTTACTATCAAATTTTATTTGAGATTTATTATTCTTACTTTTGGGAAGCCGAGTTTCATATTAATTATTTATAACTCTCGTAGTGAAGGGGTGCAGGCCCTAACAACATCCTTGCCGCACAAGTTATAATCATCTGCAAGTCGTTGCACTTGCTAAACTACGGTCGAGAATCCGGAGTAGGCTTCTCTCTTCTACTACTACTTCTTCATCTTAGCGTTAATCCTATCGCATCTGAAGCTTTATCACCTCGAAATCTAGGGTTCGCTTTACCGGTCTAACTGTGGGTTTGACTGTGTTTCGAACCCACGATCTTTCCCCTACACCGGGAATGCCATTTTCACTGTTACCACTGAACCTTCGTCTGAAGTCATCCAAATTTTTCTGTATACTATCTGTCTTGCAGCGACAGTGGGAGACAGCTACCTATGCTGTAGGACCAATACTGAAGGAACTATCGGATCCAATGAATGATGTTACTATCATTTAAAACATTGATTTTAGATTTTGGAATCCCGCCTTTTTTATACCACTTAGGTGGCAGGACAAGAGCACGGCCCACCTAATGGAAAGTGGTTACCGTGGCCTATGGACGTGTGTAACACCAGAGAAGCCACACTCGCGCTGCCGACCCTGTAAGCACAGAGTTTCTGTGCCGTCAGTGTAGAGGACAAAGCAGGACAAGCCTTTAGTCATCCCACTGTGCACAAATTCTCCAGTGAGCCGCCTAAATCTATTCAATTTTTTCTATCTTAATCGATTTGAATAGATAGCATACTATTTAAAATGTCAGTCAAATACGACTCCTTTTTTGTAAGTACATAAATAAATAAATAAATATTCCACGACATTCTACACAACGCTATCTAGACCCATGGTCATTATTTACGTTATGGAATCTAGAATGCGGATAAACATACTTAGATACTTTTTATTTGTAAATACATACATATTATACATAGAAACACCCAGACCAATGCAAATATACATATTCATGCATACAAATATTTGCACTGAGCGGGAATCGAACCCGCACCATCTGCATAGCAGTCGAATGCTCTACCACTACGCCACGGAGGTCGTCAAATATAAAATATTATACATGAATGAAAATGAGTAAAATTAAAATATTATCATCTACTACTCTTGCGGTGATTTGGTCCCCAGCAAACAAAAAAAAAAAAATCACATCATAGTGAGTTCTCCTTGTGAAATCCATATAAGCTCACGGTTGCAAAGCCAGGTCATCAAAAAACATCATGCTCCCTTTAGCTTCATTACTTACAAAATGTACAGCGCGTCTCATCCACGTTTTATTATTCCAAGCACACGAACGAATCAGCCCAGCCTCGCATGTATGCACGCTGCGAATATTGAGTGGATTCCCGTGTACTATTCATGTATGATAAATTTATAAATATTCCTTTTTATTTATGGTAATATTCTATTTTTGAAATTGTGGTGGAGTTCGCATCATTGTGAGCCCCGAAGTCCTTAGTGACCCTTGAGCCCTTATCGAATCTACCATCTTTATTTTGGCGAGTGTTTCGATGAATTTTTTTAGTTAATTCCTTCCTATCCTTTCCTATTCAGAACAATACGGTTTAAAAATACATTTTGTCTTTTCCGTACTAATAATGTTTGAACTTTTGCTAACTCACATGTTTCCATCTGCCTACAATGCTTGGTTTTTTAAGGATGCCGTGAAAAATCGCAATAACCTTCCTAATAATGTGCAAATTAAATATCATGCAAATAAAATTTACTAACTAGTTTGATTTTGCCTGTAAGAATAATTGCGATTAGAATAAAGTAAACTAGGTTTATACGTTTTACATAAAGGCATTCCTTCTAATGGTGGCACTTCACACGGCTATTTGTTTGTTGGTTTTTTGTTCTATGGCAATTCCAAAGATTCCTCTAACAACTCAGCAAATGTTTATAAAATTAGTAATGGTGAGACGCCAATGTCAACTTTTTCAAGAAATCGGATTCGTACCTATTTGTGTATGCTATTAGACGTTTTTACCAGGAGGTAGGACACGACGGTATTCCCGTTCCAATTGAGAAGAATAGCTAGAGCTCACTGGAGAGTTTTTGTGCTGTCCGTGGGAAGACTAAAGTTGATTGTTTCTTCTGCACTGACGGCACAGAAACTCTCTGTTCTTACAGGGTCGGTAGCACGGGTGTAACTCCCCTGGTGTGACACACGTTCATTGGTCACGGTAACCTCTTTTCATCAGGTGGCCGTGTACTCTACCACCTAAGTTGTATAAAAAAGACGTTTGTTGTATTTGGCAAAATATTTAACGTACATGCAAATACAATTTATTTCACAAAAAATATTCACTTCAAAGAGTTGTTACATGCAAATGGTCACATTTTGTCTGTAGCTATTAAAAATACTAAAACTTTACGTATTTAATATGACCCTCTGTCAAATACGCCATAAGACCAATGCTTTATCAAATACACTCTACACATGGTTTTTTTTTCTTTTTACGTGCGCAAAATCCCCACGGATACCTCCCCACCGGAGCCGGTGGAAGAGGTTATGTCGGACTCGAACCGACTAAAACGCACGCCGCCTGTGGGTCGCTTTGGTTGCCGAAGGTGAGGTTGACAGGCATATCCCTCGCACCCCGGCCGACCCAGGGCCATCTCTCACGATCTGGCCCTCTTTTCGGGTGTGAGGACTACAGAGTCCCCAACTCGTCCCCGGTAACGGAGAGGTGCGCCAGGCGCTCCACCGCCGCGGCCTGCTTCTGCTAGGGTGACAGGCGGCTCCACCTGTCACCCCCAGGCCGGCGCTCATGGGGGGCGGAGGTCGTTCATCGACCTGTGCGGACCTGAGTCCTCGCTCGCGTCGCAGTGATGGCACTCGGACGTTGGCTCTTTCTTCATCCGACGCAGATACTTTCCGAAGCATCCGTGCTCGGTGATCATCTGCGTCAGACGGTACGAGAGGCTGCCGTGTGGCCTCTCTAGCCACTCCCCCATGATGGGTCTTACCGCCGCTACTACGGCGCGCCCTGCGCCTGGTCGCCCAAGTCATAACTCCCATTCCGCCTGTGGAGCCGGGATCTCACGGCCCGAATTTCTTCGGGCTCGGGATCGTGACCCCGCTCCCGCACCGCCTTTCGGAACCGGTATAGCACCGAAAGGGATCTGGTTTCAAGGATCCGTGGTGGCGATCCGGCGAGGAGACTCGCCGCGTTGAAAGATATATCTACACATGGTAATTGTTTGACAAATATGTCAAAAACACAAAATCAAATAGCATTGTGAAGTACCACCATAAAACAAAGAGTTAAGTACGTTGTGATTAATACGTTGGTGAAATCCATAAATCAATTAACATAACATAAACTCACGCGTATATCCCCGATGGGGTAGGCAGAGGTGCTAGCACCCACATTTCGTCTATGTTTAGGTCCCAATGTAATAGGTGGCGAGCGTACTGCTAACCGGGCACTTTTAAACCTGCGATAAATATACACATAACTTCGAAAAGCATCAAAAAGTCATTGGTGTGTGCCATGGAAAATCTGGGATCGAACCCGAGACCTCGTCTCAGTGGTACATTACCTATACCACTAGGCTACCGCGGTCATCAATTAAAATCAACTAAAACATTCATTATTTAACAAAACTAACAATAACATTGTACCGACGCGTGTAATCTATCTGTTAGTAGTTAGCATCACCAGTTCAATGGAGCACTCCATTTACTAAACCAAAAAACCTTTATTCACGTCGGACATTTTAAAGTCTCAAACGAAACCACTGTACATACAGCCAAGCGAAACTCAACCTTATAGCGATAGTTATAGAAGTTGCATAAGGTATGTGTTTTTTTATCTTTGAAGCTGGGAGTGAGATTGCATTCTGTTCATACTTCGTTCATCTCGAGGTCGTGGGCCGAAGCTAAACGCGGCGGTACTGCAAGCCACGGGCGGATATCAGCAATTTCCTTTGGAGGCAGTACTTTAGGAAGGTCTGTATCCTGTTTAATATTCTGTTATAGAAGCAACGCCGTAACGTTGTTAGAAACCTCGCTCCGGTTATGACCAAGTTTTATATTCGCTTCAAATCAAATAATGTAGGCAACTTCTCCATAAAAGGCTAACTTCCATCTTTATACTATTAAATAATTTGAAATTGGAAATGTTCATTGGCATAACATAACATGACATAAAGTCATGCCTATATCCCCGAAGGGGTATGCAGAGGTGCTAGCACCCACATTTCGCCAGTTTATGTTCAGGTCCCAATGTAATAGGTGGCAAGCATATTGCGGTTAACCGGGCACTTATAATCCTGCGATGAATACACACATAACTTCGAAAAGCATCGAAAAGTCATTGGTGTGTGCCATGGTAAAATATGCCCTAAGTGAATTAATTCATTACGCTGAATCAACAATCTTATTCCGTACATAACCTTCGCCTAAACGTGATAATATCTCGCTATCAGCTTGTAACTTCCAACTCTCCTCCTTCCACTCCACAGAGGTACGTTGGATCATATGAATACGAAAAGAGGCCCTTCATTCAGTCGACAAGAAGAGGCTCGTTACGCATCTCCGGCTCAAATGGAAACTTTTATACCGCTGCACCCAGATCCCGCAGGAGCTCCAACATGTTTGACGAAGCCCTATTGTGTTCAGACGCGAGTTTTGATTCAGTCTTCATGATGATGGGACTTATCTGTATGTTTCTGAGAATAGTGTTTGACATATTATTACATTTGTTAAAGGACTAACGACCTGAAAAAGTAAGTACCAGATATATGCTGTAAATCTTGGTTTAACTGGATGTACCATATAACTCACAGTAAACTGAAGTGATAACGATAAGATAAACAACTTTATCCGGGTTTTACACCACCCGTCGTTTGTGGTCACCGTCATCACTTCAGTTTGCTACGAATTATATTGGTACCTACAGTCAACCAAAAATCTGTGCCAGTCTACACCAGTCTACACCAGTCTCCACCAGTCTACACCGGTCTCCACCAGTCTACACAGGTCTACACCGGTCTACACCGGTCTACACCGTTCTACACCGTTCTACACTGTTCTACACCGGTCTACACCGGTCTACACCGGTCTACATCGGTCTACATCGGTCTACACCGGTCTACACCGGTCTACACCTGTCTACACCTGTCTACACCAGTCTACACCGGTCTACACCGGTCTACACCGGCCTACACCGGTCTACACCGGTCTACACCAGTCTACATCAGTCTACACCAGTCTACAACAGTCTACAACAGTCTACAGCAGTCTACAACAGTCTACAACAGTCTACAACAGTCTACAACAGTCTACAACAGTCTACAACAGTCTTCACCAGTCTATACCAGATACAGTATAGACTGAATGCAGAAGGCAGAGGACCAATGTGAAAGAACGATGTCGAGCAGTGGACAATATTGACTTTGCTTGATTTATCAATCAATCAAATAAGTAGTAATAATTAAAGTAATAATAATTTAACATGGTATATGTATGTAATAAATAATAAAGTCTCAGAAAAGAGAGTCATTCTTTTCTGAGGCTTCACCTTCAGTTTACCATCAGGTGAGGCGAAGTTTAACTGACATGTCCTGGAAAAAAATCCCTTTTATTCTTTTTTCTATAATATTATTCTACATTCCATTTCTTTCGTGCTCCATGAAAATATCTCTTTAACATTTGAGCACTTTGCGCTATTCCTTACAGATTTGGCAATTACACACACACTTGAAATATTAACCCTGTATGTATATATAAATAGCTTGTATACAATAAACAGTCACAATTTATCCCAAAAATAAAATTTAAACATATATTCACTTCACCCTGTTTCCAATCGAATAAAATCATCGAGACGGAACGGGGTTGGTATTCGAGAGAAGCTTGCCTACAAAGAAAATGAAGAGTATTTAATATATCCGACTCAATGAACACGTGCAAATACGGTCCTATACTTTTTAACAAACGGAAATCTAAATACAGCTTTTGGAGGTGCATTCATATACAAGTATAGAGAGATGAATGCTTCACAAACTATTAATATATACATACATATAATCACGCCTTTATCCGTGGAGGGTTAGGCAGAGGTGAATTAACACCCACGTTGAATTCAGTCCCACGCCATAAGGAGAGTATATAGCCGTCTTCCGGGCACTATTGTTGACTCAAGCCGTGCATCTGAGGTTGAGTCTAGGTTGAGTCCTTAATTAATGACCGGCAATATGGCTTCAGGCCGAAACGGTCAACGGGTGATCTTCTAGCATACGTTGCCCATCTTTGGGGTGAGGCTATGGACAAGCACGGCGAGTCACTGGCAATTAGTCTTGATATCGCCAAAGCTTTCGATAGAGTCTGGCACAAACGCTTCTCTCCAAGCTACCAGCCTTTGGTCTGCCTCCTAGACTGTGCAACTGGATTGCTAGTTTCCTGCGGGAGCGCCGTATCCGCGTCCTCTGTGATGGACGGGCTTCGGAGTTCTTGCAAATAAATGCTGGCGTACCGCAGGGGTCTGTATTATCTCCCGCTCTCTTTCTTCTGCATATCAACGACATGCTGTCCACCGGCAGCATACATTGCTATGCAGACGATAGCACCTTACACGGGAGTTATCACGGACAACCTGCGGCCAAACAGTTTGATATCATGGAAAAAAGACAGCTTCTTGTCACTGAACTGGACCGGATCTTGAATCACATTTCTCAATGGGGCTCTGAGAACATGGTCGAGTTCAATGCCAAGAAGACGCAGGCTTGTGCGTTCACAGCAAAGGTATCTTTCCTTCCTATTCTTTCCTTCCCCTTCCCACTCTTCAGAGCACGCCACTGCCACTGCAGGACAATCTCAATATCCTAGGCATGGATATTCGCTGCAAACTGAATAACAGAAATTACATCGAGAGCATCATCAAAACAGCCTCGCGGAAACTCGGACTCCTAAACAAAGTGAGACGTTTTTTCACGCCGGAGCAGCGGTGTCTTCTCTATAAGACACAAATTCGCTCCTGCGTGGAATACTGCTCGCATCTCTGGGATGGCTCGACTAGATGCTCTCGACAGGTTGCAGCGACGCGCGGTCCGAAATATTGGGAACCCTGAGGTCACGAACACCCTCGAGCCTTTGCAGATGCGTAGAGATATTGCTTCCTTGGCTGTATTTTACCGTCTCTACCACGGTTAGTGTTCTGACGAGCTCTTTCAACTAATCCCACCATCTCCTTTCCTACATAGGACAACACGTGCAGGCCTTAGATGTCACCCTCACACTGTGCAGAATATACGAGCAAGAACCAAGCGGTTCGGAGACTCTTTTCTTTGCCGCACCACCAAGACCTGGAATTCATTACCAGCACACGTGTTTCCTTATTCCTACAGTCCCGGGGCCTTTAAGCGGGGCGTGAAAAAGCATCTGATGAGGCCGCCAAGCTGAGTGCCACCATTGTAGCATTTAGTGTCTGTAATGGTGACCCTCTTTCCTGAGACTTTGCCTTTAGCTTGCCATCAGGCGAGGTGAGGTCAAGTTGGCGTGTCCTATATATAAAAAAATAAAAAAATATACTTATATATCTGTCTGATGTTAAACAGTCCTATCCCTTAGTCGCCTTGTACGACACTACATGGGAAGAGATGAGGTGGTCCAAATTATGCTCTCCCGGGAACCAATCAATTAATAAACAGAGTTTAGTTACTGACATATATCTTGACCCCAAATTGCAAAATAAACGAGGTGTTAGCGTGCATCGATTGATTTGATATTAATTAATTGATTGAGATTTGACTACTTCCGCTACCGTAGTCCGTGCTATCCTCAAAAATCAAGATTGCCTATAGCTATAGATTGATTACATTTAGTCCTAAGGCTACACAATGGCCCATGATCGCTCACGGCAAGCCATCACTATCGCGTACAGACAGTAATGGCATAAGGTGCCAGACGACTTCACACTTTGCATTGTATGAAGCCCCAAGAAAGTTCTTCGAGGTCCTAATTAATCAAACCTGCATGGCGGTAGAGCTGCTGATTGATAGGCGGAATTCTGGCGCAGGTTAACGATAAAGTGCACGCTTTGGATGCAACCAGGATTGGCGCTCAGATGATGATCAGCGTATTTCTCATTTTGGTGTTTGGTGCCTTTTTTTGGATTTCAACTTTATGAGATAAAGGAACTTCTCATTTGCCTAAAAATGTTAGCTACAAGAAAAAGGCGGGTGTTCTGAAGCCATTGAATTTAAAAGTACTCATATATTAGGTACCGGGTGCAGTTAGCGTACAAAAATATCCTGGATATTTTCTGGGTCTACTACATAACATGTAGAATATTACATGAAAATAAAGAAATACAATATAAATCGTTTAATTCAATGCCTGACATTGCCCATAGAAACTTAGTAACAAAAGAACTTAAGAACTATGTTTTTTTTTTTTTTTTTTTTTATATACGACACGCCAACTTGACCTCACCTCGCCTGATGTTAAGCTAAAGGCAAAGTCTCAGGAAAGAGGGTCACCATTACAGACACTAAGTGCTACAATGGTGGCACTCAGCTTGGCGGCCTCATCAGATGCTTTTTCACGCCCCGCTTAAAGGCCCCGGGACTGTAGGAAGAAGGAAACACGTGTGCTGGTAATGAATTCCAGGTCTTGGTGGTGCGGCAAAGAAAAGAGTCTCCGAACCGCTTGGTTCTTGCTCGTATATTCTGCACAGTGTGAGGGTGACATCTAAGGCCTGCACGTGTTGTCCTATGTAGGAAAGGAGATGGTGGGATTAGTTGGAAGAGCTCGTCAGAACACTCACCGTGGTAGAGACGGTAAAATACAGCCAAGGAAGCAATATCTCTACGCATCTGCAAAGGCTCGAGGGTGTTCGTGACCTCAGGGTTCCCAATAATTCGGACCGCGCGTCGCTGCAACCTGTCGAGAGCATCTAGTAGGTATTTCGCGGAGCCATCCCAGAGATGCGAGCAGTATTCCACGCAGGAGCGAATTTGTGTCTTATAGAGAAGACACCGCTGCTCCGGCGTGAAAAAACGTCTCACTTTGTTTAGGAGTCCGAGTTTCCGCGAGGCTGTTTTGATGATGCTCTCGATGTAATTTCTGTTATTCAGTTTGCAGCGAATATCCATGCCTAGGATATAGAGATTGTCCTGCAGTGGAAGTGGCGTGCTCTGAAGAGTGGGAAGGGGAAGGAAAGAAGATACCTTTGCTGTGAACGCACAAGCCTGCGTCTTCTTGGCATTGAACTCGACCATGTTCTCGGAGCCCCATTGAGAAATGTGATTCAAGATCCGGTCCAGTTCAGTAACAAGAAGCTGTCTTTTTTCCACGATATCAGACTGTTTGGCCGCAGGTTGTCCGTGATAACTCCCGTGTACGGTGCTATCGTCTGCATAGCAATGTATGCTGCCGGTGGACAGCATGTCGTTGATATGCAGAAGAAAGAGAGTGGGAGATAATACAGACCCCTGCGGTACGCCAGCATTTATTTGCAAGAACTCCGAAGCCCGTCCATCACAGAGGACGCGGATACGGCGCTCCTGCAGGAAACTAGCAATCCAGTTGCACAGTCTAGGAGGCAGACCAAAGGCTGGTAGCTTGGAGAGAAGCGATTTGTGCCAGACTCTATCGAAAGCTTTGGCGATATCAAGACTAATTGCCAGTGACTCGCCGTGCTTGTCCATAGCCTCACCCCAAAGATGGGTAACGTATGCTAGAAGATCACCCGTTGACCGTTTCGGCCTGAAGCCATATTGCCGGTCATTAATTAAGGAGTGATCCTCTAGGTGACGCATGAGCTGTTTGTTAATGATGTGCTCGAAGACCTTGCACAGCACTGAGGTGACGGCTATGGGTCGATAGTTGGCTGGCTCTGAGCGATCCCCCTTCTTGGGGATCGGCTGTACATTCGCCTCTTTCCAAGCCGAAGGCACTGTACCCGAGCTGTAGGACAGTCGGTACAGCCGCGTAAGCATCGGAGACAACTCCGCTGCACATTTCTGTAAGACCACCGCTGGAATACCATCCGGGCCACTGGCTTTCCGGACATCGAGTGATTGAAGCACCGCACGAACATCGCATTGCCTGATACGTATTTCAGGCATTACGTGGTCACCATTGGGTAGTGTCGGCGGCTGTATACCGCAATCATCGACTCGGGAATTGGCCGCAAAGAGATTTACTAGCATATTGGCTTTCTCTTGCGGTCCATGGGCCAGGGATCCATCTGGGTAACGCAGCGGTGGCAGCGAAGGCTGACAGAAGTTGGCCTGCACGGCTTTGGCCAGTCGCCAGTATCCACGGCTGCCCGTGGGATGTGCCACTAGCTCTTGACCAAGCCGCGCAATGCGCAGGGCATCCGCTTTGACGTAAGCCCTCTTGCAGACCTTTGTGGCTCTGTTGTACGCCGCCTTGAAGTGGCTCACATTGGGATCGTGCGTGGCACGCGCCCTTACCCAAGCGCGATACGCGGACTGCTTTTGATCAACAGCCCCCGCACACTCGCGCCCGAACCAAGGGCGCACTCCTCGGGCACCGGTGACATCAGTGTACGGAATATAGTATTCCATACCCAGACCGATCTCACCGGCAACAGCAGTAGCACAATCCGAGGGTTTCTTACCTTCAAAGCAGCGTTCAACCCACGGGATGGACGCAAAATAGTTGCGCAGCCCATCCCAATCTGCTGACGAGTAGTGCCAGAGACGCCGCTTCCCCTGTACGGGTCGTGAAGGAGCTATAATTGGCACCTTGGAGCAGACCAGACAGTGGTCGGAATTGCCTAAAGCGGCTTGTACCGAAACACTGTACAGGTCTGGGTGACTCGTCAGCAGAAGGTCTAGCAGAGAGGGTGCTAGGCCCGACCTTCTTGGTATTCTAGTGACCTCGTGTACCAATTGGGTCAGGCCATGCGCCAGAGCAAATGCATGGGCGGCTCTTCCCGCATGGTCTGTTTTGGAGGAGCCCAACCAGGTTTCGTGGTGGGCGTTAAAGTCCCCCAAAAATACCACTTCGGCGTTCGGAAACCGTTCCTGCGCATCATCTGCCGCCTGACTCAGATATTCAAAGAGTCGATTTGTCTCAGCATCTCCTGTATGGGAACGGTAGAGGCACACATAGATCTGACTCGTAGAGCCATGGTCTACGTGTACCCATAGGGTTGAAAAGGATGGGTCCTCAAGGCAGCGCAAACGGCGACAACAAACATCCGCCCTAACAAACACGCACACCCCGGCTTTTGCACGGAAATTTTCCTCGATAACATAGCCGGGGTAAAGCAAGTAGGTCGTGTCATCAGGGCGGCCTATTTGTGTCTCCGTGAGAAAGAGCATATCTGGTTTCGCCGTCTCAAGGTGTTGGTGGACGGCGTTGAGGTTCGCATGGAGTCCACAGATGTTAGTGGACTCCACCTCAAATAGCGAGCTTGTGGGAGTCTGTAGAGCCGCTGTGTTGCCCAATACTCTTAAATGCGCTGCCATGATGAAAAGGAGAAAAGGGCGTGAAAAAAAGAGGTGATTGTCGTCGCAGCACCGCGTGACAAAGTGCGGGATATTGGTTTTGTCTATGATTATGAGGCATGGCGTGAGCCGACACGCCGTACGGAAGGGCCCCCGTACCCCCCCGAATATGGTCGCCTGGCCCCCACTTCCGGTCACCAACCGGCACGACGAGCCATACCGGGATTATGCGCGGTCTGGTGAGGCAGCCTTCCAGGGTGGTTAGTCCCAGTTGGGCCTCTGTACTATACCGCGGGCGGCCAGCGGCACCACCGTTTCTACGGGTCTCCCTGACCGGCGCGTCGCCCCGCACCATCCTCACTAGACTACGCCAAGACCCACTGGTCCCACTAGTGCTGCGACCACCATCACCCCTACCCGGCTATGCATTTGCTGATCCCTGAACGCAATCCAACCGAAATTGAATTACTATGAAGGGTTTTTCGCAATATTGCACGGTGGTACCAACCCGGTCGAAATTTGTGACAAATTTGTGCCGTCAAATCTCTACCACCAGTAAGATAAGATAAGAGAATGTTAGTAGTAAAACTGTTATTATAAAAACAGGAACCCTAATTACACACATGGGCATAATTAATGCAGAAATAATATGAAAGACACACTCTTTATCAAGATGAAGCTGTGTCCACCGCTGCATAATCGCACTGCCCACATGAAACCTTGCTGCAACACTGCAGACGGCTGTTGAAGCTGCACCGCACACGCTTGATTAGGGTTACAATGCGGTTACTTATAATGGATGCAAGGCTATCAACACTCTGTGAACATCCCTGAAGCACTACAATAACGGCACAGTCCCATCAGCATCCTGAACGCATTGTTATATTGAGTGCGCAGAGCCCTGTACGTCCTCTGGGTGTAGCTTGTCCACAGGCTGCACGTGTACAGTAGGTTTTAAAAAGTGCAATTTTAACCTGTGCAGTACATCGTGCAAATCTCCAAGGAAGCATGTTGGTCCTAACGCACAGGGCCCTCCACTCCTGTACTATGTCCATAACATCCCTGAGCGACTCGGTCACCCAGTGGCCCAAGTAATTAAAACTTTAACTTTATATAAGAATTGCACATCACATCACACACAAAGCCAATTGCTCATCTCATCAAGATGATGATGATTATTTTTTATTTATAAGACAATCTATTTTTTCGCGGAAAGGTCCATGTATAACAGGAAGATCATTATAAATATGACTAAAGTGAAAACCATAGCCGGAACCGTAGCAAACGGCTTTCCACT
This sequence comes from Eilema griseolum, assembly GCA_963662185.1. Lineage (NCBI taxonomy): Eukaryota > Metazoa > Arthropoda > Insecta > Lepidoptera > Erebidae > Eilema > Eilema griseolum. The sequence goes on from OY759238.1 coordinate 25,359,897, forward strand.
GGCTGTCTGGCCGTCTTATCTCTGTCTACCCTAATGGGGAAAAAGGCGTGAAGCATCTAACCAGATATTCGATATTAATGTTAATTATTATAATCCATAGTTTCACATTGAAAAAAGAAAGCTACAAAATTTAGCTAACCATATTATTTCTATTTTTTTTAGCATGTAGTAGTGCTGCACACAGCACTATCGGTCCCCATATTATCACTAAGTTTATATGACGTTACATTCTGAGCTACGCAGAAGCGTCGCAGCAATGTTGCGAAGTACTGCTGCGCTAAAATAAATGCAGAAACAACAACATATCACCACGAACAGCGCAACACTGATGTATAGTACTGCTGCGTGCTTCAGAGTTCGGTATCATACCTTTATTCGCCCTATGTTCACATTCATTACTATGTGATTTTCCGTTTGACATTTCAAACCACGTTTTCAATATCGTACTATAAAGACTAGACATTTATACTCTTAATATATTCTAACATCTAAAGCGAAAATAACAAACAAACTCGCAGCAATAATTCCAGTAGGTTGGCTGGTAATGAGATTTCAGTCGGGACTCAAGCGCTTCGAGTGGCTTAATTGACTCTCAGCCTAATGGCTGGCCTGCACCTGCCGGCGATTTAATGCCAGACCAAAAAATAACGGAGTTTTACAGTTAGTCATAAAAAATACGGATTGAATTTAAATAGGGTAACATTTTTCAATACGATTTATAGAAAGAAAGTTTCTTTTTTATCGCAAGAAACTTGGAATAATTTACAGGGATAATGGAAGTTTATTAAGTAGTTTAGTTCGCGCTCGTGGCCAGGTGCGCTTATTGTTCGGTAAAAGATAAGTTAAGCTACCTAGGAGCGGTTATATATTGGATGGGTGCTCGCTTGGTGGTATCTGAAAGATTATACGCTTTGGAGGGCAAGTTTAAAGTCAGTCCCAACTGTCAATAGTTGTTAGTTCAAAACGGAGGCCTATATGGGCCTATATGTCCAGAAATTCTTGATAGGGCTTCAAAAATCCACTTAGTGTCAACTCAGAATTTTGTAATTTATTTAGTAGACGATAAGACGCCTACATATTATATGGAACTAATAATATAACTGATGAAAAGGTGGTGTATAATAGCTTCGTGGTTTCCAGCAGAGTAGAATTTGGACCACCCCATCTCTGCCCATGCGGTGTCGTACAAGGCGACCAAGGGATAGGGTTGTTTAACATAGAACAGATATATACAGCCCTAACTCCGTCTCAGATGCATCGCTCGAGTCAACAATATTAGTGCCCGGAAAACGGCAATAGGCTCACTCTCTATTATGTGGGACTGAATACAATAATAGATAGATAGATAGATAGATAATTCTTTATTGCACACCAACCGATTTACAATAGGACAAGTAGGTAGCATGTATACAGTTTAATGTACAATGGGCGGCCTTATCGCTGAAGTGATTTCTTCCAGGCAACCTTGGGATGGACAGTAATGTTTTAAAAACAAAAGATATGATGTAGTTATCGGTTAAACTAAATAAAATGTGTATTAAAAAGAAGAAAGATAGAGAGAGAGACAATGATTGGTGAAATGTGCATGTTAATTCACCTCTGCCTAACTTTCCGGGGATAAAAGCGTGATTATATGTTGTATAGGCACATTGGCATACAACATACATACATACTACAAAAAATAGTCTACATTGTGTGTATTTCCAGTAGTTCGGGAACGGTTTGGTAAATATCCGCGCATTGTGTGAGTAGGTAGGTACTTAATGCTGTTTCATTCATCAAAATAATTCTGCAAATACCATTCGTAGGGAGCGTACAGATTGATTGGCCGCAGAGTACGAAGTGGGCAAGTGGTGTTTATCGTACACTTGATAGTAGATATCAAGTGTACGCATGTGAGGTAATGTATCCATACCAATATTATATATGCGAAATTCAACAGCAATTCTGTGTGTCTATCTGTCCATAGGTTTTTTTTACGTGCGAAAGGTCCCTACGGATACAACTCCCCCCCACCCGTTGGAGTGTGTGAGAGAGGTTATGTCGAATTATTAAATTCAGTCCCACCTAATAGAGGTTGAGCTTATTACCGTCATTTGGGCATTATTGTTGACTCAAGCCATGCATCTGAGGCTGAGTCTGGGCTGTACTTAAACAGTCCTATCCCTTAGTCGTCTTTTACTGGTATTTTATGGTATCGTCGTATTTTACTGGTGGTAGAAACTTGGTGGCACAAATTTGTCTCAAGTTTCGACCGGGTAGGTACCACCGTGCACTATTGCGAAAAACCCTCCATAGCAATTCAATCTCGGTTGGATTGTGTTCAGGGGTCAGCAAGTGCATAGCCGGGCAGAGGTGGTGGTTGTCGCAGCACTAGTGGGACCAGTGTGTCTTGGCGTAGTCTAGTGGGGATGGCGCGGGGCGATGCGCCGAACAGGGAGACCTGTAGAAACGGTGGTGCCGCTGGCCGCCCGCGGTATAGTACAGGGGCCCAACTGGGGTTAACCACCTTGGGAGGCTGCCTCACCAGGCCGCGCATAATCCCGATATGGTTCGTCGTGCCGGTTGGTGACCGGATTTGGGAGCCCGGCGACCATACTCGGGGGGGTACGGGGGCCCTTCCGTTCGGCGCGTCGGCTCTCGCCATGCCTCACATTCATAGATAAAACCAATATCCCGCGCTTTGTCACACGGTGCTGCGGCGGCAATCACTTCTTTTTTTCACGCCTTCTCCCACCCAAACTCATGGCAGCGCAATTTATAGAAAAAGGCAACACAGCGGCTCGTCACACTCCCAAAAGCTTGCTATTTGAGGTGGAGTCCACTAACATCTGTGGGCTCCATGCAAACCTCAACGCCGTCCACCAACACCTAGAGACGGCGAAACCTGCCATGTTTTTTCTAACGGAGACGCAAATACACCGCCCTGACGACACGACCTACTTGCTCTACCCTGGCTATGTTCTTGAGGAAAGTTTTCGTGCAAAAGCCGGGGTGTGCGTGTTTGTTAGGGCGGATGTTTGCTGTCGCCGTTTGCGCTGCCTAGAGGACCCATCCTTCTCCGTCCTTTGGGTACACGTAGACCATGGCCCTACGAGTCAGATCTATGTGTGCCTCTACCGTTCCCATACAGGAGATGCTGAGACAACTCGACTCTTTGAATATCTGAGTCAGGCGGCAGATGATGCGCAGGAGCGATTTCCGAATGCCGAAATGGTATTTTTGGGGGATTTTAACGCCCACCACGAGATCTGGTTGGGCTCCTCCAAAACAGACCATGGGGGAAGAGCCGCCCACGCATTTGCTCTGGCGCACGGCCTGACCCAATTGGTGCACGAGGTCACTAGGATACCAAGAAGGTCGGGCCAAGCACCTTCTCTGCTAGACCTTCTGCTGACGAGTGATCCGGACCGGTACAGTGTATCGGTGCGAGCCGCGTTAGGCAACTCTGACCACTGCCTGGTCTGTTCCACGGTGCCTATTATGGCGCCCCCACGACCCGTGCAGGGGAAGCGGCGTCTCTGGCACTACTCGTCAGCGGACTGGGATGGACTTCGTGACTATTTTGCGTCCATCCCGTGGGTTGAGCGCTGCTTTGAAGGTAAGAACCCATCGGATTGTGCTACTGCTTTCGCCGGTGAGATCGGTCTGGGTATGGAATACTATATCTCATACACCGATGTCACCGGTGACCGCGGGGTGCGCCCTTGGTTCGGGCGCGAGTGCGCGGAAGCTGTTGAACAAAAACAGTCTGCGTACCGCGCTTGGGTAAGGGCGCGCGCCACGCGCCATCCCAATCTGGGCCACTTCAAGGCAGCGTACAACAGAGCCACAAAGGTCTGTAGAAGGGCCTATGTCAGAGCGGATGCCCTGCGCATAGCGCGGCTTGGTCAAGAGCTAGTGATGCATCCCACGGGAAGCCGTGGCTACTGGCGACTGGCTAAAGCCGTGCAAGCCAACTTCTGTCAGCCTTCGCTGCCTCCGCTGCGTAACCCTGATGGATCCCTGGCCCATGAGTCGCAAGAGAAGGCAAATCTGCTGGCTAATCTCTTTGCGGCCAACTCCCGAATCGATGATTGTGGTACGCAGCCACCAACACTACCCGACAGTGACCACGCGATGCCTGATATCCATATCAGGCAACGCGATGTCCATGCAATGCTGCAATCACTCGATGTCCGGAAAGCCAGTGGTCCGGATGGTATTCCAGCGGTAGTTTTGAAAAAATGTGCAGCGGAGTTGTCTCCAATGCTTACGCGCCTGTACCGGCTATCCTACAGTTCGGGTACAGTGCCTTTGCCTTGGAAAGAGGCGAATGTTCAGCCGATTCCCAAGAAGGGGGATCGCTCGGAGCCAGCCAACTATCGACCCATAGCCGTCACCTCAGTGCTGTGCAAAGTGTTTGAGCACATAATTAACAAACAGCTCATGCGGCACCTAGAGGATCACTCCTTAATTAATGACCGGCAATATGGCTTCAGACCGAAACGGTCAACGGGTGATCTTCTAGCATACGTTACCCATCTTTGGGGTGAGGCTATGGACAAGCACGGCGAGTCACTGGCAATTAGTCTTGACATCGCCAAAGCTTTCGATAGAGTCTGGCACAAATCGCTTCTTTCTAAGCTACCTGCCTTTGGTCTGCCTTCTAGGCTGTGCAACTGGGTTGCTAGCTTCCTGCAGGGGCGCCGTATTCGCGTCCTTTGTGACGGACGAGCTTCAGAGTTTCTGCAGGTTAATGCTGGCGTGCCCCAGGGGTCCGTCTTATCACCCACTCTCTTTCTTCTGCATATCAACGACATGCTGTCTACCGGCAATGTTCATTGTTATGCAGACGATAGCACTTTACATGGGAGTTATCATGGACATCCAGCGGCCAAGCAGTCAGATATCGCAGAGAAAAGGCAGCTTCTTGTCACTGAGCTTGACGGGATCCTGAATCACATTTCTCAATGGGGCTCTGAGAACCTGGTTGAGTTCAATGCCAAGAAGACGCAGGCATGTGCGTTTACAGCAAAAGTATCTTCTTTCCTTCCCCTCCCCACTCTTCAGAGCACGCCACTGCCGCTGCAGGACAATCTCAATATCCTAGGTATGGATGTTCGCTGCAACCTAAATAACAAAAACTACATCGAAAGCATCATCAAAACAGCCTCACGAAAACTCGGAGTCCTGAACAGAGTGAGACGATTTTTCACGCCGGAGCAGCGGTGTCTTCTATACAAGACACAAATTCGCTCCTGTGTGGAGTACTGCTCGCATCTCTGGGATGGTTCAGCAAAGTACTTACTAGATGCTCTCGACAGGTTGCAGCGACGTGCGATCCGCATCATTGGGAATCCCGAGATCACGAACACCCTAGAACCTTTACAGCTGCGTAGAGATGTTGCGTCCATGGCTGTATTTTACCGTCTGTACCATGGGGAGTGTTCTGATGAGCTCTTCCAATTAGTCCCACCCTCCCCTTTCCTACACAGGACAACGCGTGCAGGTCTTAGATGTCATCCGCACACGGTGCAAAACATCCGATCAAGAACCAAGCGGTTCGGAGACTCTTTCCTCTGTCGCACCATTAAGGCCTGGAATTCATTACCAGCTCACGTGTTTCCTTCTTCCTACAGTCCCGGGTCCTTTAAGCGGGGCGTGAAAAAGCATATGATAAGGCCGTCAAGCTGAGTGTCACCATTGTCACACGGTATGTGTAAGTAATGGTGACCCTCTTTTCTGGGATTTTGCCTTCAGCTTACCATCAGGCAAGGCGAAGTCCAATTGACGTGTCCTATATAAAAAAAAAAAAAAAAAAAAAAAAAAGTCTTGTCCGACACCGCATGGTAAGAGATGGGGTGATCCAAATTCTACTCTGCTGGGAATCACGCTACATATTTTTATCACACAATGTCACAAGATATCCCGAATAAACCAATCTTGGAATAAAAACAAAAGACAATAACATTGGTCCGTCCCATGGTCCGTCCGTTTTGAAGCCAGTCCATCTGACAGTCACGTAGATATCGCCGTTAAACTAATAACACCATTCGTTTCTCGACGTGAGTCCGGGGCTAAAACAAAATGCGGTTGGCTTGAAACCATAGGCCGAGTAATTTTGTATTTGGTAGGACATTGTTGAATGTATTTTTATAAATTCGGCAATGCCTATCTGGTGTACAAGAGCTATGAGAGAAGGGAGAGATTTGTGCCATGAATTTTTTTTTAAATGTATATGTTTACTAATTTTTGTTTTTTTTTCCTATAAGGTTCATCCTAGAATACATCTGAGCCTGTACCCGGTATGAAGGTACTCATAACGCTGGCCGCATTGATTGCTAGCTGCATATATTATTTGTAAATATATATTTTTATTATTATTTGTATTTTTAAGTACACATGGGGATATATTTATGGGTGAGAGTATTTACTGTAAATCAGGAATGAATATATCTGCGTATTATGTACCACTCAATCCTGCAGCTATAGTCACCATACCACCAATAGAGTTAATACTTTACGAGATCGCGTCCTAGACATTTGACTTTTTTGAATTCTGTATACGAACAAAGAAACTAGTATATGTATACCTAAGTCTGTATATAGCCAAGATAACGAAGTAAACACGGTTCATCTCTCACGAATATCAATGCGAGTGTTTAACTAAATTCTGTAGGCAGCTAATCGCAACTCCGCGTCGGCGGTTAACTTAATATGTTAAATGAAGCTAACTCTCATTTCGCAGGAGCTTTGTACAATCGCTAGGCTAGCTACACACGAGAGATTATGTTGGAGAACTTTTTAGACAAACGTGCTGACGTAGGTGACAACTCACGAGATGGCACAATGGCCTAATTCTAATTAACTTTTTCAAATAGTTCTAGCAACCGAAAATTACTAGTATTTCCGTTAAACCCTCCAGTTAAAATAAAATTGCTTGAGTTAGGAGTGGGTTTACATCGGTAGTGTGATGGGCAGGTTTCGAACCCGGGACACATCCCGGCTCTTTAACCACTCCACGTGACACATACATTTTTAACGCTTTAAATAATGACAATAACTTGAAAAAGCACAGCAGCAGCAATTCACATCTGCCTAACACTCCGGAGATAAAAGTGTAATTATATGTATGTATGTTTATTTTATCATATTTGTATTGTATATACACATTGCAACCTGAGACGGTGTGCACTGTGCGGTATGAAAGAAACTTCATCCCACGCACACTCAAGCTGTGGAATGACCTCTCTGCTGCGGTTTTCCCAAGCGCCTACAATATGGGGTTCCTCAAGAGGGGCATCAGAAGGTTTCTTCATGGTCGGCAGCACGAGTGTGACACCCCTGGTGTTGCATACGTCCATAGGCCACGGTAACCGCTTCCCATCAGGTGGGCCGTGTGCTTGTCTGCCAACTTAGTGGTATAAATATATATATATATATACAGGGTGTATTTTTGAAACGGGGCAGTAAGGGCAAGTACCTTAACCGTTGCAGTTACAGCAAAACGTTCTTAAAAGACCTTCCCTAACTTTTTGGGACATTTTGAACTGCATTCACAGATTTTGTAAAAAACTTACAGTTAGCAAAAAAAATGCAAAAAGTTCAAAATTTTTTTTTTATGCCAATCGATTCTATTTCATGTGGGGATAAAAAAACTTTATGGGACCATTTTAGCTTTCAGTACTAGAAAAGACAGAAGTCGCCAAAAACGTTTCCCATACATTTCGTACGGAAATATGATAAATCAACTCGAAACTCATAGATCAGGTAAAATTTTGAACTTTTTTAAATAAAAAAAATCATTTAAACATTTAAGAAATTGGTTTATGAAATAAATTGCTCAAAATGATTTCCATTTTCACGAATACATAAGTCTATCCTTTTTTGCACTGAACGAATGGCGGCTAATAATGTTCTGGGATGAATATTACGTAAAATGGTCATTAATGCATCCTTGAGCTCTTGAACACTGGCGTACGTCGTCTTATACAACTCGTTTTTCACGAAGCCCCATAAAAAAAATCAAGAGGTGTTAGATCGGGGCTACGAGGTGGCCACTGTGTTGGACCATGTGTACCTATCCACTGTGTACCGAATAGGCGGCTCAAATTGGAACGCGAAAGGTGACTGTTATGTGGCGGAGCACCATCTTGTTGAAAATGAACTTTTCACAATTCCGACAGGGGCCATTCGTCCATCTCGTTTTCAAGATGGTGTAAAATGACTTCATTATACATGGCAGAATTCAGTTTCCCTTCATAAAATCCCACCATTATGACTCGATTGGACATTATACCACACCAACAGTTGAATGAGAAGCGAACCTGATTATGACTTGCCGTAACTCTTAGTGGATTTTCTTTGGACCAATAGTGGTGATTTTTTCTGTTGTACATACCGTTATTGGAAAAATTCGTTTCGTCTGACCACAGTATGTAATTTAAAAATTCATGATCTCTGCTTATTTTTCCTCTTAGCCATCTGCAAAAAGTAAGCCTTCGAACATCATCACCCGGATGTAACACTTGAACTATGCGCCCATATCGATAGCACTTGTAGCCGTATTTCTTCCATATCTTTATCACAAGGGAGTGGGATACACCTACTTCAAGGGCGACTTGCCTGGACGATACCTCTGGATATGCTTCGACATAAGTCAGAACCGCAATCTCCGTGTCCATGTCCACACGAGGCTGCCGCTTTCTTTTGAAAGAACCCTGCAATTCCAGGTTTTTCAAAAGATTTGTAATAACCTTTCTTGTTGGCACATGCCGCAACGGATACTTATTGCGGTACCGCACTAATGCAGCTCCCGCATTTCGATTATTGACAAAATACGCTTCTAATAAGTCAATTTTTTCACGATTAGAAGACATTTTAGCGAAAATCCTTAATTAATAACTCATACGAAGTTTCTCAGCTGAAACTAAGTATAACACACAGATTTTTCGAATCAAATTCGAAATTTGAGGGTAAAAATTCTTTTTATTTACTTTACAGTCAATTCTACCCACTTCCTGGCCATAACAAAAAGTTAGACCATCGTAGAAATTTGTTTCTGTTGCCGAAATGTATGGGAAACGTTTTTGGCGATTTCTGTCTTTCCTAGTACTGAAAGCTAAAATGGTCTCATAGACTTTTTTGATCCCCACATGAAATAGAATCGATTGACATAAAAAAAAAAAATTGGACTTTTTTGCATTTTTTTTGCCAACTGTAAGTTTTTTACAAAATCTGTGAATGCAGTTCAAAATATGTCAAAAAGTTAGGGAAGGTCTTCTAAGAACGTTTTGCTGTAACTGCAACGGTTAAGGTACTTGCCCTTACTGCCCCGTTTCAAAAATACACCCTGTATATCTACGTATGTGCATGTGTATCTGTGTAAATAAAAATTCTTCGTGATATTTGTACACCGCTTAACTGCATGACTCCAATGCACAGTATCCATTGTCACAGATTGTCTGTAAGAAATCGCGTCTAGCAATAAAAACGCCATTTGTACTAAGTACTATTTTTTGTAAAACTAACTTTTTTGTGTATATTGTTTATGGTGCACAATAGAGAATATTGTATTGTATTGTAATTAAATTAAAATTACCAGCTCTCACTAAATGTCGGAGGTCGACGAATGACCTCGGCCCCCCCATGAGCGCAGGCCTGGGGGTGACGGGAGTAGCCGCCTGTCACCCTGGCAGAAGCAGGCCGCGGCGTGGCGCGCGTTGAGCAACTACCCGGATGAATTTGGGGACTCTGTGATTCCCACATCCGAGGAGGGCCAGATCTAGAGCGATGGCCCTGGGTCGGCCGGGATGCGAGAGTTATGCCTGTCAACCTCACTTTCGGCAACCAAAATCGACCCAGATACGCCGTGCGTTTTAGTCGGTTTGAGTCCGACATAACCTTTCCCACCGGCACGGATACCCGTGGGGAATTTTCGCACGTCAAAAAAGAAAAGGTCTCAATAATTTCCTTTGTGTTAATTCATTACCTCAGTACCAAGTTCCCGAATCAAATAATAAAATTAATAATTTGTTGACTAACCAAACAACCAGTGTAGCGCAAATAACAAATTGAGTTTCGCGAAACGTAGCTCATTTGACAAGGGCTAAGAACAGCTATTTGTCATCAAATAGAATTCCCTTCGAGGCGTTTGACATACTGAGTATTTGATTAGTTCTTTTATATTCAATTGCAAACGGGTTTACTTGACGATTGTACTTTAGTGCTATATTTTATAACGTGTGTATGGGCATTCACCTAGATGCTAATCTCACCGTCTAAATGGTACATTTATAGTACGTAGGATTTCCTTTCGGAAATAGGGGTCACACACTGCAGTGGCTCTAGTGTAGAGTAAATAAACCGAACATAAAATGGAAAACAATCCTGGTCTCTATGGGTTTCAGACCTCAGATGCTACCTTGATTATTTCAAGCAAGAACATATTCCAGGCAGAATCATGCAAAGCGACATACTTATTGATGCAAATGTTTTAGGTGCATCATAATTGATCTCGCTACCACTGCTGTAGCATTCAAACGCTTTATAAATGCGCCCCTTTTTGTACTACTATCTAATTTTTCTAAGAATTTTGTAGTTTAAAGTACACATATCTACTCATGTGTATAATTATAACCTAACCATCTGGTTAAATTTGCCACTTAATTTAGTCAATTTAATCAATGCCCGCGTTGATGGTCGACTTAGGTATTCAATCAACTGTCTAATCTATCTAGATGGCAGCGACATTTACAATGTATCCTGAAAAACCGGATTATAAATTCTCCGTATCGACGACACTAAAAATACACTACAAATTAACCCTATCCCCAAAACACGTCAACAAAAAGCCGGACCGAAATAGCCATGTTGTTAACCCAGGTAAAAAAACATTGACCGTTTAGCAGCCCGTCACTTCAGCAGCCATGTTAGCTCGTGACGTAATTTAGACGGCTTTGTAATGCAAATTTGGGGTCAACGGGTACTCTGTGTTCCTTGCAGCGAAATTGGCGGTTGGTCTGACCACCAGCTTGCAATTATTGGACAATTAAGTTGAAACGTATTACGTTGATTGCTGGTAGGGGAACTGTTGCTAACAATTTAGTAGTGTTGGAAATTCAGATATTTTATTTGTACTCTTTGAAGACCTGAAGACCTGGAATTCATTACCAGCTCATGTGTCTCCTTCTTCCTACGGTCCCGGATCCTTTCAGCGCGGCGTGAAAAAGCATATGATAAGGCCGTCAAGCTAAGTGCCACCATTGTAACATGGTACATGTATGTAATGGCGAACCTTTTTTATGAAACTTTCTTTCAGCTTACCAGCGGGCGAGGTGGCGTTCAATTGACGTGTCCTAAATAAATAAACAACAGGGTTAATTTACAAGCTTTTTCGAATGAGGTATCCTTGGGGCATCTCTATCAAAATCTTCAGAGCTCGCTGTCGTTTCTGGAAAATCCAAAATATCAACCAATAATGAGACTACTTTAGAGGCATCTGGGAAAATATAACCACTACCAACTTGGGATCCAATCATTCATTTTTTTAATACCTCTAAGGTGGCAGATAAGCATACAGCTGACCTGAAAGAGAGTGGTTACCGCGGCCTATGGATGTGTGCAATACCAGGGGCGCCACACACATGCTGCCGACCTTGTAAGAACAGGGGTTCTGTGCCGTCAGTGCAGAAGACTAAACAGGACAAGCCTTTGATTTCCCCACTGACAGCACAAAAACTCTCCAGTGAGCTGTGGCTACCCTACTCACCGTCGAGAATACAACACGAAGTTATTATTGCCGCGGTATTCTGTAGGGCGAAGGTACTTCCTCAGTCGGACTGTTCAATAGGGTAGTTTCCTGAGTAATCGAATTCTTACCAATACTACTTAATATCTTAGTATCTTTAAATATGCATATTAAACTATGATATTGCCTAACTAAACAAAAAACTAAGACTTTTCATTATTTTTAATTCCCAAAATAGGTCAAAATATAATCGAAGTAAAGCAAAATTTACAACATTTTAGATTCCTTCTTAAATCAATCTTATTATGCCTGTATACGTACAAACGCGACGAAGACTGAGATAATTGTGATATTCTCTTACACTACATACATTTTCACTACGCGCCAGCGCGCTGTAACGTCACCACGTGCCACGAGTTTGTATGGAGCGTTTTCGGGCGGCTCGCGAAATTGAATTTTTAAAATCAAATATCTTTAAAACTATTTGTCCGAAGCAAGTTTACTTTTACAGTTCATTATATTATTGTAAAATGTACTAGGTAAATGTATTAGTGTAAAATGTTGTATGTTACAAAATGTATTGTTTACGATACTAAAAAAAATTGGACACAACCCTATTCTTACCTCCTCCAAGTGAATTCATTTAATGAAACTTAAAAAAAAACAAATTGTAGGTTGATTTTCTGACACTGTAACTTCGTTACATACTTCATACTATAAGACAAGTACTTCCTTTGGCTGATGAAAAGCCAGCAAAACGTCGGGTGTCAGTGTAAATATTAAAAGGAGTTTTTTAATTAGCCTTTAAATCCCCGGAGGGGTAGGCATTACCTCTAACACTTACATTTTACCAACTATGATTTTCAGTACCACGTAATACGGGGGCGTAGCTATTGCCGTCCAGCGGGCACTTTATCATAGGCTACATGGCTACTGTCAGATGGAGAACAGCTCTATCCCTTAATCGCTTAAATAATCGTGATAGAATCCGTTAAACTATTGTAATTAAAAAAACCTATCATAACAAACAAACAAAGAAAATCGAATTGATAACCTCCTTTTTATGAAGTCGGTTAAAAAAGAGCGTAATCACGGAATACTGAACATGATTTCCTTTTCCATAAACGTAATAAATACGTATATTTAATTATATATATCAAACGCGATGATACTTTACTCGTTAATTAATAACCGAGCCTGTGTAATTTAGCCCTAATTGTAAACTCAGGCAGACATTGATTTATTATAGGCGCAAATGAGAACACCCCTTTCTGGTCCTACTTACAGTTAATATTTAGGGAATACTGGCATAAGCTAGTATTCCCTTAATATTAGGTGGATGGGGTTCTTGCGACTTTTAGTCATATCTAGCAGACAGGCAGACAAACAGAAAAGAATTCTAAAAAAAAATGTGTTTAGTATCGTTCAATAACATAGTTCAGATATTTCTTCTAAATATACATATATCATGCCTTTATCCCAGGAAGGTTAGACAGAGGTGAATTAACACCCACGTTTCATCAATCACTGAATTCGGTCCCACAATAGGGGGTGAGCCTATTGCCGTCTTCCGGGCACAGTTGTTGACTCGAGCCATGCATCTGAGGCTGAGTCTGGACTGTATATATCTGTTTGATGTTAAACAGCCCTATCCCTTAGTCACCTTGTAGGACACCGCATGACTACCCGCCATCATCATCTCTTCAGATGGGGTGGTCCAAATTCTACTCCCCAAACAATTTTTTTATTTTTTTTATTACATTTTTGAGAAAACCGTGGTAGCCTAGTGGTATGGGTGATGAACTGCTGAGACGAGGTCTCGGGTTCGATACCGGGTTTTACCATGGCACACACCAATGACTTTTCGATGCTTTTCGAAGTTATGTGTCTATTTATTTCAGGTAATGGCAATAGGCTTGCCACGTATTACATTGGGACCTAAACATAAACTGGTGAAATGTGGGTGCTAGCACCTCTGCCCACCCCTTTGGAGATATAGGCGTGAGTTTATGTTATGTTATGCTATTTTTTAAAGTGTTTTTTTGGAGTTCCAACTACCCTATCTAACATGTATGTAACCATCGTATGTATCCTATATTTAGTGTGCAATAAAGAGTATTTATCTTATCTTATCTTATCTTATTTTACCCGTAAAAAATGAATAAAAAATAGCTGTTTGTATGGCAACCGGGACCGATGGCCATTTTTTTTTATATAGGACACGTCAATTAGACTTCGCCTTGCCTGATGGTAAGCTGAAGGCAAAGTCCCAGAAAAGAGGGTCACCATTACTTACACATACCGTGTGACAATGGTGACACTCAGCTTGACGGCCTCATCATATGCTTTTTCACGCCCCGCTTAAAGGACCCGGGACTTTAGGAAGAAGGAAACACGTGAGCTGGTAATGAATTCCAGGCCTTAATGGTGCGACAGAGGAAAGAGTCTCCGAACCGCTTGGTTCTTGATCGGATGTTTTGCACCGTGTGCGGATGACATCTAAGACCTGCACGTGTTAGGAAAGGGGAGGGTGGGACTAATTGGAAGAGCTCATCAGAACACTCCCCATGGTAAAGACGGTAAAATACAGCCATGGACGCAACATCTCTACGCATCTGTAAAGGTTCTAGGGTGTTCGTGACCTCGGGATTCCCAATGATGCGGACCGCACGTCGCTGCAACTGTCGAGAGCATCTAGTAAATACTTTACTGAACCATCCCAGAGATGCGAGCAGTATTCCACCCAGGTTATACGTGCTTATCTGAGACACGGTGGGGTGCTTCGAAGAGCTCAATCTGTTAAGAACCTATCCATCCTAAAACTAAATTAATGTTATGAAAAGTTTAAGAGCGGTGGTGATTTTGTCTTTGACTGTACATCATATGCTATACTGTACATGGATGCCTGGTAGAGCAATAAGTCCACCACTTGTTATACCACAAAACTGTACCAAATTGTATCTTTCTGTGTCTATTATTTGTGTACATACAATAAAGAGAACTATTGTTTCTCGGTTTCATGATTCTCGGGTCTATGGAGTCCCGGGCCTTTGGAAGGCGTGTGTCGGGCTGAAGCCAAGACGTAGGGGCCCTTTTATGAGAATTTAATATGCTAGGAATACATTGTTATTATTATCATCTTATATAACCGCATTTTATCAAATAAATTAATTAGAGTTTGCTAAGGGTTATATTTATTAGTTTAGCACTTGAGTCAACACATTTACGCACTAAAGTTATAGAACTAATATGTTTGAGATTGCTAAAGTAAAATCGAATGTACAGTGGGCTGCAGAAGTTTGTATACAATCTGAAAATAAAATTTAATGAAGTGATCTCACACGCCATCTAGTAAGTAAGTAATACTCTGGTAAACACAAATGGTATTAACTGTCCATAAATGCATTTCTTTATTTCTTTTTTGATTTCTTCTAACTGTATGTAAAAGGTGAATTTTAGTGTAGGGAGACAGCGTTTGTGCAAACGTATGCAATTTTCAATAGAGGCACGTAATGAGCGAGCGCTAGAGAGCGCTCTAGTTACTCCTATAACGTACAAAAGCAACAACAAGCTCCCTGAAGAAATTAGGGATTTACCCGTAGATAAATTTAAAAATATACTTAAACGTAAATTGTGCCAGAAAGGCTATTATAAAATCCAAGAATACTTGGATGATAAACAAACTTAGAAATGAGCTGTTCGCTCAACTATGCTACTCAAGTAAATTTTTGTATTTAGATTAAGTAGACTATGTCTATGTTTGTAAATAGACCAAAAAAAATGCCCGCTGAGTTTCTTGCCGGAGTCTTCTCAGATCGGGGCCGCGTTTCCAACCGGTTGTCCATTTACTAAACTGATTTTCATGTTCCTTTTTTATTGACGTTTTGTAAGTGTCGATTAAATGGTCTATGCAGAATAAATTATTTTTTCACTTTGACTTTGACCAGTGGGGACATAGATTGCGCGTGGCAAACCTTAAACTGAACACGCTACTTCATCTTATATACACACGACGACATATCAACTTAATTAATTGTGAAATGAAGAATTTACTCGTCAAATGTCTTCTCTATGCTGATGATCAGGTTTTACTTGCGTCATCGGCAGATGAGTTGCAGGAGATGGTAACAACTATGCATGAAGCTTTTGAGAGGAAAGGAATGAAAGTGAATGTTAGTAAGACAAAAGTTATGGTTTTTGAAAGAGATGAATGTGTGACAGAGTGTAGGATTTGTATAGATGGAGAAAAAGTGGAACAAGTGAATGAGTTCATATATTTGGGAACATTGTTTACGAGAGGTGGAAATCATGAAGAAGATGTTGAAAGGAGAGTGATGGCTGGAAATAGAGTGAATGGGGCACTTCACAACTTTATGAGCAGCCGGAAAGTGTCCGAAAAGGCACGACTGGCTGTACATGGTGGAGTATTGGTGCCGACTCTTATGTATGGTAGTGAAAGTTGGGTGTGGCAGAAAAAGCATCAGAGTAGAGAGAATGCAGTAGAAATGCGTGCGTTGCGAAGTATGTGTGGCTTGACCTTGAAAGATAGAGTGAGAAATAGCGTGATAAGAGAACGATGTGGAGTGATAGAAGATGTAGTGATGAGAATTGAGAGAGGAATGTTGAGATGGTTTGGTCATGTTGAGAGAATGAATGAAAGAAGACTAACGAAACAGGTGTATGAGGCGAGTGTGGATGGTACCGTCGGAAAGGGGAAGACCAAGGCGCACATATCTGGACCAAATCGGGGAAGTTTTAGAAAAGGGGCAGGTCAGGAGTACTCTAAACCAACGAGCATGCATGAAGAATGTAATGAGAGTGAATGAAGCGAGAGTAGTATGTCAGGATCGTAGCAAATGGAGATCCGTGATCTCTGCCTACCCCTATGGGAGACAGGCGTGATTTTATGTATGTATGTATGTATGTTAATTATGAAAACAAAGCATCTATATTTCATTCTTTTAAATTAGATTTAGGAACTCAAAGGATTATAATATTTAGCTGTCCAGGGACTTCTGCAGCCCTCTGTACCTATTAGCTAAACTAAAGTCATTATAATAAAATAAAGTATTAAACTTCTGTGTTATATGTGTTATGTATTAAAGGTAGACCGAATACTCTCATAAGCAGTCGTAATCAAACGGGATCCGTGCAATAACTAATACCACCGTAGCTTTACCGCATTAGAAAGGTCATTAACATAAAAAAATACGTCAAAGTTAAACAATTCCACCGGTGGGACATTAGAACAGCTGTAATTACGTTAATGCTGATTCAGAAATTAGGTCCTAATATTCCAACCACGGAACCAGTAAGGAAATGTTGATTTTGGATACGAAAGGAATATTTATTTTTGGCACGTCCTGAATATAATTAATATTTTTGGTTTATTTATGAGTCAATGGTGTATCGTTATTTTTCATTACCGAACTCGATGTTTTTAAAACATATTTTGAATACTAGTTGCGACAATGTTAGGTTTTTCATCAAGGGGTTAACCATTTTTGTTCAAAATTTATTTATTTATTTATCACATACAAAATAATTAAAACATAAATACACGAAACAAACTCGCGATCATGTCGCATCAAACAACCCACTCCGCATCGTTCCCGGCGCAAAGGTGCCCATGATGCTGGCCGCGTTGCCCCGTTGAATCGCAATAGCCAACCTTTGCCCCAGGAACGATCCGGATCGGAAGTCACCGCCTTGGTCGTGGATGCGGCGGCCAATTTCCGCGATCAACCTCTTCGTGTCCGACCCCCAACTGCCCATTGTCTCCACCGCTATGGCACAAAATGATATTGTGGCTCCATTGATATTTTACACTTTTAATTAATTAAATACTTATTTAATATTATTATTATACTATATCTTCTTCCTCTTAGCGTTAATCCCAGTCGCATCTAAAGCTTTCACCTCGGAGTCTAGTGTCCCTTTTACCAGTCTAACTGCGGATTTGGCTAAACTTCGATATTTTTCATGAAGCGAATGCCATTTGACCTCCACAATCCAAAGGCGATATCGAAGCATTGCAACTAGACCAGTTGTTGGACTTTTTAGAGCTCCAACTACCCGTAACGACTGCCATAGATGTTGGTATAGCAACCAGGACTGACGGCTTAATGTGTTCTTCGAGGCATACAAATATTTACACTGAGCGGAGATCGAACATTGACACGGAGGCTGTCAAAACGGTCCTATTACAGGCGATTAGAAAAGAGCCCTTAGATGTGAGTTTCTATTGCCAGATTCATTCCACATATGCTTTAGCTATTGCCTGGCAATAAATATAAATGTAGAAGCAATTGTCTTGATATTCATTAGTGGTACTTAGTGACCTACATGAAGAAAGATATTTAGATTTGGTTCTGGTATGTTCGCCGTGTATTTAACAATAATATTATCTTAAGTAATAAAAAACAAACAATTAAAATACCACCTCTATCTTACTTTATTAATCTTTGACGTGACGTAACCAAGGTCGAAACGAACAAATAACTGGATTTTGCAGCCACCTGATTTTATTTCTATAACACTAATTAAGGTACAGAAATATGTTAACATTTGGTACTCATAGCTTCTTAATTAGGAGATTTTACATGTGGTATAGAAGACATCTGAAAAGAAATGTCTGATTAAAAAAAAATATCTAAAATAATAGCATTAGAATTCTCTTCCCATGCGATGTCGTGTAAGGCGACTCTTTGACATCATACAGATATATACAGCTCAGACTCAGCCTTTTTTTTATTATGCGCATAAGCCCCACAGTTTTCCCTACCACCGGAGCCAATGGGGCAGGTTATATCGGACTTGAACTTGGTTGCTGTTAGTGAGATTGTTTGAAACATATCCTTCGCACCCCGGCCGGTCCAGGACCATCTCTAATGAGACGGCCTTTTTCAGGTGGGGGGACCACGAAGTCCCCAAGCCCAGACTCAGCCTCAGATGCATGGCTTGAGTCAACAATAGTGCCTGATACCGATATCGGACTATGTAGGTAAGTGGAAGTAGGACACGACGAAGTTCTACTGGGGAAGTACCTCCGCCCTACAGAATACCGCGGCCATAATAACCTTGTGTTGTGTTCCCGGCGGTAAGTAGGGTAGCCAGAGCTTACTGAAGAGTTTTTGAAAGACCAAAAGCTTGTTCTGCTTTGTCTTTTACACTGACACTGACGGCACAGAAACTCTTAATGCTTATAGGGTTGGCAGCGCGCTTGTAACTCTCTCGATTTTGCACGCGTCCATAGGCCACGGTAACCACTTTCCAACAGGTGGGCCGTGTACTTGTCTGTCACCTAAGTGGTATGAAAAAACGATAATGTGATAACGGCCTTAGTTTCACTAAGTTTACAAAACTTTTTCACGGAATTATAGGAAGAAGGAAACAGGTATGTGAATAAAATATTCCAGTTGGATTTGAATATAATAAGCCTAATAATTATGTGAGAAACATACCCCATTCCTCCGCATATCTTTCACTACAATTGATTTAAAAATGAATATTAAATATATCTGCCTACAACTCTATAAGTATATTCACGTCTTTCACCCTTCAGGGTGTAATCCAGGACTCAAGTACGCGTGTTCAATATGTATGTGTCAGAAAGACTCAAGAGTGTCTCACATTATAGACGTACTCTGACAATTTATTGTAAATTTATTCGTACAAGTAAAGACTTTTAATTAGTTTCAAATGTCTATACAAGAATTATAAAGCTGAAGAGTTAGTTTGTTTGTTCGAACGCGTAAATCTCAGGTACTTCCGGTTAGAATTGAAAAATCTTTTATTGTTGAATAGTCTATTTATCGACGCAGGTTATTATAGGCTGTATAACATCACGCTACTACAAAAAGAAGCAGAGCAGTGATCATAATGTCAACAAATCCGGCAGATTTCTCTTCATCTATTGAAGAATAAAGATTTGTACTTTTGTATTCGAATTTTACCATTACAGACATTACGGACAGCTGCAGGCCAGGCGAAGTCAAGTTAACATAACATAACATAAACTCACGCCTATATCCCCGAAAGGGTAGGCAGAGGTGCTAACACCCACATTTTCTGTTATGTTTAGGTCCCAATGTAATAGTAGGCGAGCCTATTGCCATTAACCGGGCACTTATAAACCTGCGATAAATACACACATAACTTCGAAAAGCATCGAAAAGTCATTGGTGTGTGCCATAGTAAAACCTGGCATCGAACCCGAGACCTCATCTCAGTAGTCCATTACCCATACCACTAGGCTACCGCGGTCTTCAAGTCAAGAAGTCAAGTTGACGTGACCTATTTAAAAAAAATGCACAGCCGGCGCAACTGTCCACTTATTTGAAGCCATCGCAGCAATATCGATTTCGTATTATTCGGCAATATATCCACTCAACTGTTTTATTTTATCCGATCACAAAAAAACAGCCAATCTAAAATTTTCCAAACAAACTGCACTGTTAGTAGCAACATAACAGTACGAACACACCAAAAATACAGATTGCCAATGAAAAACTGACAGCTAACAATTGATGGAAGTCAGTGGAATTAGTTACATTCCATTCCTGGAACGCGAGTGAATTCAATTTCCATTGCAGTTTCGTATGAATTTTATTTATATATATATAGAAAGTTAAAATTTCATTCCATATCTTAAATTAATTTAGTGGACTGTGATATTACTAATTGATTGATGAATTTAAATATGCATGCAGCATTTATGCAGATTGGCAAGTTACTGTAATTCAATTGAAGTAGGTATGCCGTATTTACAGCACTTTCCATTTAAATTTTTTTTTAACAAATCTCATGTTATTTTTTTTTTATATCGAACACGTCAATTAGACTTCGCCTTGCCTGATGGTAAGCTGAAGGCAAAGTCCCAGAAAAGAGGGTCACCATTACTTACACGTACCGTGTGACAATGGTGACACTCAGCTTGACGGCCTCATCATATGCTTTTTCACGCCCCGCTTAAAGGACCCGGGACTGTAGGAAGAAGGAAACACGTGAGCTGGTAATGAATTCCAGGCCTTAATGATGCGACAGGGGAAAGAGTCTCCGAACCGCTTGGTTCTTCATCGGATGAAAAACGTTATTTATGCGTTACGCGGAAGATAGCGTTTTATCTTGATGTGTACAATTATTTTTTAATAGTTCCGCTTATGGTGAGTCTCCATTTGTAGATGTTTTAATATGTATTTAAAAATATAATACAAGAGATGTTTACTTTAATAAAAAGAAATAATAATAATAGGATAGAGTGATAGGATGATGCCGTAAGACGAAACCGGTCAGGTTTAATAACTAAGGGCGCGCCGTAGTAGCGGCGGTAAGACCCATCATGGGGGAGTGGCTAGAGAGGCCACACTGCATCCTCTCGTACCGTCTGACGGAGATGATCACAGAGCACGGGTGCTTCGGAAAGTATCTGCGTCGAATGGAGAAAGAGCCAACGTCCGAGTGCCATCACTGCGACGCGAGCGAGGACTCAGGTCCGCACACGCTCACCGAGTGTCCGGCGTGGGAGACGCCGAGGCGGGAGCTTGTGGCGGCCGTGGGAGTGAGGGTTCTCACGCTCTCCACCTTGCTCGCAGCAATGGTCCGCTGCGCGGATGCGTGGGCGGCCGGCGCTTCTTTCTGCGAGCAAGTAATGCTCGTGAAGGAGGAGGCGGGGCGGGAGCGGCAGCGGGAGCGACGACGGATCGCAAGCCAAGCTGCCCGCGTACGAAGGCAACTCGGGCGTCGGAGGTCGATGAACGACCTCCGCCCCCCATGAGCGCCGGCCTGGGGGTGACAGGTGGAGCCGCCTGTCACCCTAGCAGAAGCAGGCCGCGGCGGCGGCGCCTCCCCGTTTACCGGGAACGAGGTTACCGGGGACTCTGTAGTCCTCCCCACACACCCGAGAAGAGGGCCGGATCGTGAGAGATGGCCCTGGGTCGGCCGGGGTGCGAGGGATATGCCTGTCAACCTCACCTTCGGCAACCAAAGCGACCCACAGGCGGCGTGCGTTTTAGTCGGTTCGAGTCCGACATAACCTCTCCCACCGGCTCCGGTGGGGAGGTATCCGTGGGGATTTTGCGCACGTAAAAAAAAAGGTCTAATAACTATTAAATATAATGTGAAAAAGTACAAGTGAGTTCTCAATATGTGTAACAACAAATTCCACCAAGTGCCATCAATCGACAGTATAAATAGAATAATATTAAATATTCTACACGTCGCTATATAGATTCATGTCATACTTGGATACTTATTTTAGTAAATACATACATATTATATAAGTACATAGAAACACCCAGACCAATGCATATATACATATTCATGCATACAAATATTTACACTGAGCGGGAATCGAACCCGTGCCCCCTCTGTAGCATGAAAGTTTTACCACTACATCATAGAAGCCACAAATTTTGCGAGCACTGTCATTTTTAGATTATCTCATCGGTATAATTTTAATTGTGATATATTTCTAAGAATAAATGTGCTCCTTGCGACGACGACGCAATACAAAACCGCAAATGAAGCCTAACCCTTAAGCGGCAAAATAGCCTCAGTGAGATGGACAATAGTCAATATTAGGGCGATTTGACAGGTAACCGCAGAACTATTCGAGTAATGTCCAGTAAATCCATTATCTGCGTCTTGGCTACCCTTGGCTTTCGATTTGTCTTACCATGGAGCGCTGTCTAACCTCTCAACAAGAAGAAAACCTGTGTCAGATCTTTGTTCATTTATCACGTGTCCTTGCAAGCAGGGAAATTTACTTGGAACCGGTAGATCTTGGTTGCCTAAGCCTATACACCCTTAACTTCCAATACCTACGAAATTTCAACAGATTCAACTGTCGAGTGATCCACTTAGTAATTCAGTTGACCAAGTAATATCCTGATGTAAGATTGCCACAGAGGCAACTCCCGTCGCCGTTGGTAATTTTCCAATTTAAATTTATAAGAAAAAAATCGTTCATTTTATCAACAGATCAAATTTTGTACAAGTCGTGCATGAAATGAACGAATGAAATGAGGAAATGACATTGATGTGATTTGATTTATGATGGAAAGCTTCAGATATTTTGTAGCTGTATAAAATTTTTCGATCAGATCGAGAACGTTCTAAGGAAAAACCAGGTCAAATGTGCTTACAATTGTGGAGATGTATGGACTTCCTAGATCTACGGGATCCACATTCAAGACGATACGCTTTCTGATTGACAAACTTGGTTGGCTCAAGCTTACCTCCTGGGCTGGTTGGTCAGAAGGTGGTTACTTCCATAAACTATTTTGGCGTTCTGGTGAATAACAAGAAGAGTAGGTAATAGAATTTAAAGGCCACCGCGACTCCGTGTCTTATCCGCGCCATATCTTTTCAGTATAGTTTCTATATGATATACCCCAAGGGCTCAAAATATTTAAATTTGACTGAAGATAAAATGGCCATAGGTACCATGACATTTTGATTTGTATTCTGGAATGTATAAATATAAATAATTCGACAGTATGAAAATTTCTAGAAGTAAGATATCAGATTATTATTTAGTATTTTGTTCCTGATTTAGCTTTTAAATTGCATGCCTATTATGGTGGAATATGGCGAAACTACATATATACCTAATGAATGTAACATCTTATGTAACCCATATTTGCAAAGAATAAAGATAAAGATATATTTATTTGTAGAAACATGTGTACAGATGATGTTACAAAGTATATTACAATGCATTGCGAGTTTCAACACGTTCTGTCAAGGAGACGTACAAATATGAGTATTCGTGAACTTCATGTATGAGCACGAGAAATATATTCCCAATCATATGTTACTCATTCTTAACAAGGTTAAATTTATCATTATCTGTCAATAAAGAATATAATTAAATTATTTAATGTCAGTATAAAGAAATATATTTAGTCAAAGAGATATTATTACAAATCAGAAACAGATTGATGTCAAATAAATACTACATAATTTTATGTCAGAATCCCAAATAAACTGATGTCAAAATCTTATAATTATTTAAGTATGTCAAAATGCTGTATGTCAATAAAGAGTTAATAAAAAACAAAATGTAATCAATATATGTCCTGATCACTAATAAAATCTCTTATTGTGTAGTAGCACTTTCGAATTAGTAGCGTTTTTATTTTGTGCTTAAACATATCTGTATTCATATCTTTGTAGTAAAAGGAATACAAATTCTTGTTCATGTGGTGATGGAGAAAGAATACAAGTATTACCACCCCATCTCATCCGACCGGTGACCGGAAAAATACGCAGACGACATCACTGCGAGAGAAGGAAAACTCGAAATAAAGCCCTGTACCAACCCGTCTGGTCAGCGTGGAAACAGTAGGCCAAGCCCTCCTAACATTGGGAGAGGCCTATGTCCAACAGTGAACTGCGATGGGCTAATTGATTCATTGAAGTACAATTGTGAGTCCTTAAAAACAAACGAATGGACCACCACACAAAGGTGAGCCTGCACAATTAATACTAACTGGTCCCGCCCGTCTGACGCAAACATTCATAAATAAGCATAGAATCGATACTCAGCGGTTCAGCCAAGTTAAATGAGTTGAGCACCGCGAACTCGACCGTGAGCAACTTGCTCAGCGCTGGGCGCTCACTGCTTGCTTGCAAATTCATTTAGAATTTCTTTTTCATCAAGTCAATTATTGATTTAGGGAATAATAAAGTGAGACTTTACTGCCTAATTTCTTTCAAATATGAAATATTTAGAATGTAAAATATAACTGTAAAGTAACATTATAGAAAACTATTAGTTAGCAGTTTTTGAAATGATTTTAATATTATCTGATTTTTTTATTAATTTTTTAACTTTTTTTATATAGGACACGTCAATTAGACTTCAACTTGCCTGATAGTATACTGAATGCAAGGACTCAGAAAATATGGTCACCATTACTTACATGTACTATGTTACAATAGTGACACTTAGCTTGACGGCCTCATCATATGCTTTTCACGTCCCGCTTATAGAACCCAAGGCTGTAGGAAGAAGTAATAATTCATCGACATATGGAATATTATTATTATACAAGACTAAATCTCGGCACTTACCTAATTTTCTTATATTCTCATACTTGTATACTTTAAATATTTCTCTAATATTATAAAGTGAATGTCTAATTATCTGTCTGCTACGCTTTCACAACTCAGTGAACCGCTATCGATTAAATTTGATACAGAGATAGGTTAGACCTTGTGGAAGGACGTAAGGCTATGTTTGGTCGCGTTAAGCAACATGCCACAGGCGGAACCGCGGCCACTGCTAGTATCCTATAACTCTATAACTTCTTAGTTTGTCGGCAGCATAGTGTGACGTCCCTGGTTTTGTAGACGCCCATTGTTTGTGGTATCCGCTTCCCATCAAGCGGGCCATGTATGCATAAGGTCTACCTTATGGGATGGGTCTGCCACCTTAGTAGTGTAACAAATATCCCCATAGCGATAAGCCTGAGTGTATACGTAAGTACGAGTATACGCTCATACTGCGCGGGCCTGGAGGTGACGGGTGAAGCTGCCTGTCACTGCCTGAAGCAGGCTGCAGCAGCGGTGCGCCATGCGCGCCTCCCCCCCGTCTCTGATAATCTCACCTCCAGCAACCTGCAGCCCACACAGAAGGCGTGCGTTTTAGTCGGTTCAAGTCCGATATAACCTCCCCCACCGGCGTCAGTGGTGGGGGGGTATCCGTGGGGGTTTTGCGCACAATAAAAAAAAACATACACTCATACTTACAGTTCACCAACTACTTGAGTTTTTTTATTCCTACATGCATGTTTTATGTATGTAGCGATAAATTCTACCCACATCAATGTGTGTTTTTTTGGTAAAATGGTTTTTGTTTTCTCAGGGGTCCCTTTAGTTCCATATAAAGGAGAAGAGGATGCTTCCGTACTCTTCACTCCGTACGGTTCGGTGTTAGTTGCATCTACATAAGTAACTAATTTTAAAAAGTTTAAGGAGTTGAGGTTACGATTGAGATGTCCAGAGTTCGAATCTTGACCATTTCGCTGCCGACATGAAACTACCTAAAAGGAGTAATTTAGCTAACCTTTAAAGGTTAGAGTTTTAGTAATTCCGGTGTATTCTTTTTTTAAAAAGCAGTCGTTTCCTGTTCTAACTTCAACTATAATTACCTTTTTATTCTTTTTTTTTATACAACTTAGTTGACAGATAAGCACACGGACCACCCGATGGAAAGTGGTTACCGTGACCTATGAACGTGTGTAACACCAGTGGAGTCACATCCGTGCTGCCGACCTTATAAGAAATTTCACTTGCCTTTTCTTATAACTGAAAAGAATACCGCGGCTATAATAACCTCGCATTGTGTTCCCGGCGGTGAGTAGGATAGCCAGAGCTCACTGGAGAGTTTTTATGCTGTCAGTGGGAAGACTAAAGGTTTGTCGTAATTGTGTCTTCTGCACTAACGGCACAGAAATTCTCCGTTCTTAAAGGCTCGTTAGCACGGGTGTGACTGCCCTGGTGTTACACACGTTCATAGGCCACGGAAACCACTTCCCCTCAGGTGGACCGTGTGTTTATCTGCCACCTAAGTTGTATTAAAAAAAAACATGCGCCTTAAAAGGACAGTCGGGTAAAACAAGCCTATTAACGGCTACAAAACCCGTAAGACAATAACAGTATAACATGTATAAAAGCTTTGGAAATTAACTCATTTCCTAAACTCCCATACCGTGATATTTATGCCCTTATACACTTTGAATATGAAAGGAAATTGAATCAACAGAGTTATGATTAGGTAATAATGGACGGTCACATCCGTGGCGTGGCGGTAGAAAACTCGGCCGCGACGCAGGAAGCGCAGGTTCGATCCCCGCTCAGTGCAAATACTTGTATGAATAAATATGGATATTTGCATTGGTCTGGTTGTGCCTCGGAGAGCACATTAAGCCGTCTGTCCCAGTTGTCATACCGACATCTATGGCAGTCGTTACAGGTAGTTCAACAAAATAAACTGGTCTAACTGCAATGCTTCGATATCGCCTTTGGATTGTGGAAGTCAGATGGCAGTCGCTTCACGGATAATATCGAAGATCCCCAGTTAGACTGGTGAAGTGGATTCCAGACTCTGAGGTGAAAACTTCGGATGCGACTGGGGGACTCTTTTTTTTCATCCCAGCGGATGAAGAAGGACAATAATGGGCGACCATCGTGCCCTGGTCGGAGGATCTTCCCTTTATATTAAAGGAACATCATATATCCACCTCCACAGTGCTTTGTAGGACCACGACTTAGATATAGAAATGTTCTCCATCAGTAAACCAACAGCCCATTAACAAGTGGCGTCCACACAGTGGTATAAAAAAATAGTCACCCCTTATTACGTTGTACCGAAAATCATAGTTAGTAAAATGTGGGTGTTAAGTCAATACAACTCTTTTTGCCTTTTTTTGCATCAATGGCACTATAGTAGTGAATGTTAGTGATATGCAAAACGCATGAGATCACCGGTTCAATTCGGTCGCAGCCAAAGCTTGCACTTCCGCACTTTTTTTCCTTCTTTAATGGCCTTCTTTCTACTGACTTTACTTGGATCTTACCATAAAGCGGGATAAAGTCAAATTGACGTGCCATAACATAAAAAGAATATTAGTTATTTATAAACTTGTTCTAACTATCTTCGTACTACCGTCGGTAGTGCAATGGACAAGATTCAAATGCAAAACCTCTTTTTTTTTTTTTTTTTACGTGCGCAAAATCCCCGCGGATACCTCCCCACCGGACCCGGTGGAGGAGGTTATGTCGGACTCGAACCGACTAAAACGCACGCCGCCTGTGGGTCGTTTCGGTTGCCGAAGGTGAGGTTGACAGGCATATCCCTCGCACCCCGGCCGACCCAGGGCCATCTCTCACGATCTGGCCCTCTTCTCGGGTGTGGGGACCACAGAGTCCCCAACTCGTCCCCGGAAACGGGGAGGCGCGCCACGCGCGCCGCCGCCGCGGCCTGCTTCTGCAAGGGTGACAGGCGGCTTCACCTGTCACCCCCAGGCCGGCGCTCATGGGGGGCGGAGGTCGTTCATCGACCTCCGACGCCCGAGTTGCCTTCGTGCGCGGGCAGCTTGTCTAGCGATCCTTCGTCGCTCTCGCTGCCGCTCCCGCCCCGCCTCCTCCTTCACGAGCATTACTTGCTCGCAGAAGGAGGCGCCGGCCGCCCACGCATCCGCGCAGCGAACCATCGCCGCGAGCAAGGTGGAGAGCGTGAGAACCCTCACTCCCAGGGCCGCCACAAGCTCCCGCCTCGGCGTCTCCCACGCCGGACACTCGGTGAGCGTGTGCGGACCTGAGTCCTCGCTCGCGTCGCAGTGATGGCACTCGGACGTTGGCTCTTTCTGCATCCGACGCAGATACTTTCCGAAGCATCCGTGCTCGGTGATCATCTGCGTCAGACGGTACGAGAGGCTGCCGTGTGGCCTCTCTAGCCACTCCCCCAATGCAAAACCTCTAGACAGTGAGGTCGATACCTTAGCTACTAAGCTCCCGACGCTTCTAATTTCCATAATTTAGTATATACCTAATTGCAAGTGTGTTCATAATATGTGTAATCATAAATTCCACCAAGTGCCCTCAATCAACAGATAAATAGTCTCCAGTAATTTACACTACTTCTAAATAAATTCAATTATTAAATTTTGACATTAATGTACACAACATTTTGCCTCTCATTGGTTTGCAATTCCTCTGTGCACTCCCGGGTTTGCTGGTAGTAGGTAGTAGGTAACTCAACATTGAGTTAAGCTCGCCTTTGTACATAACATTTCAATTCGTTGAATATAGAACTATTTGTAAATGTACAATAAACAATAAATAAATAAAACTAATTACTTCGATAGTAGAAGCACTCGCAATCATCTTTCAAAAATAAAACTACGTTCCAGCTGCGCCGTGAAAATTTACAATCCAAACATTTTGTAAAGCAATCGTAGCATGAGGCCTCTCCACGTTTACCCGATTGCCTTTACACCGGCGAGCGAGTGAGGGTACACGAACCAAAATAACGTGAACCTGCCCTACATACCAGAGGAGCGTTTGTTGTGCCTCCAAGTGTTAGACGACTAGCGTGTCAATATATTTAATGTTTTATCACCAAAATTATTCTGTTCACATCTTTTCTGAGAACAACCATTATAAACTGTAAACGTGCGGATTTATCTTCTCGACCTCACTTTTTCTTTCAACTTAATTCCAAAATTTTCATGTTTAAAAAACCATTTTTTATACCACTTAGGTGACAGACAAACACACAGATACCTGATGGAAAGTGGTCACCGTGGCCTATGGACGCGTGCAAAACCAAGAGAGTCACACTCGCGCTACCAACCCTGCAAGCATTGAGAGTATCTGTGACAGTACAAAACTCCACTGAGCTCTGGCTACCCTACTCACCGTTGGGAACACAACACGAGTTTATTATGGTCGCGGTATTCTGTAGGGCGGAGGTACTTCCCCAGTCGGACTGCTCAATTGGACGGAAATACCGTCGTGTCTTATTTCCTACATAAGCAAGTGCCTCAATACAGCCATATCAATGGCTGTCTCGCTCAGCATCGCATATCTGTAGCATCAGGAGTTGAATATCTAGGAGCAGTAGGTAATAACCAAATAATCACAGCTAACTAGTTGGGTGTTAGACGCCAGAAATCTTGCGGCTCACTGGACAACAGAGACAGCGGTCTGGCAGAAATGTTTTGAAACTTGTAACTTATTCTTTTTTTAGTTGAAGACTGTCAATTGACGGCATGACTGAATGGTATAGCTTACGTTTAGTAAATAGTTAGACTTTATACATAATTGGTCCAGGTAGGGTAGCCAGAGCTCACTGGAGAATTTGTGCCGTCAGTGGGGTGACTAAAGACTTGTCCTGCTTTGTCCTCTACACTAACGGCACAGAAACTCTGTGCTTACAGGGGCGGCAGCGCGAGTGTGGCTTCTCTGGTGTTACACACGTCCATAGGCCACGGTAACCACTTTCCATCAGGTGGGCCGTGCGCTTGTCTGCCACCTAAGTGGTATAAAAAAAAACTTATATTACTTATATGTATTCATTCTGTTTAAAATTCTATGTCATTGAACCACACACCTGTTATAACTGGACCACTCGCAAAAAAATGAGTACGGAGTAGTGATTAATAAAAAATAAAAAAGTGATATTCCATCTACATCGATTAGCCTGCATGGGGCCCATGACATTGTTCTATAGACCATTTTAAAAGCACTTCGTTCGACAGATGTTATCATTAGCTAGGTACTAATAAGGTTAATTTTATATTTATACTTTTATAATATTATCACACACACTTTAATGGTATTGTACGTCATACTTTGAAATAATTATATCTACTTTTAATTATATTTTTGTTTATTTGTCTGTCCTTCTGCCTTACCGGTGGAAACCCACGCGGATGAAATAGGGATTCCCAATGGACTACCATGGATATGATATAAACATAACATAAACTCACGCCTATATCCGCGAAGGGGTAGGCAGAGGGGCTAGCACCCACATTTCGCCAGTTTATGTTTAGGTGCCAATGTAATAAGTGACGAGCCTATTGCCATTAACCGGGCACTTGTAAACCTGCGATAAATACACACATAACTTCGAAAAGCATCGAAAAGTCATTGGTGTGTGCCATGGTAAAACCTGGGATCGAACCCGAGACCTCGTCTCAGCAGTCCATTGCCCAAACCACTAGGCTACCGCGGCTGATATATGATCTTAATTCCAAAGTTTTAAGAGAAGGTAGGTAAGGTAGAACATCGCCTGCTACACAGGAGGCGCGGGTTCAATTTCCGCTCAGTGCAAATATTTGTATGCATGAACATGTTTTGTTTTATTTGCATTAGTCTAGGTGTTTTTATTTATGATATGTATGTATTTACAAGAAAAGTATCAAAGTATGTTTATCCTCATTCTATAACACAATTTAATTAAGCTATGCACATCATGGGTCTATATTTTTATTATTATATAGGACACGTCAATTGGACTTCGCCTTGCCTGATGGTAAGCTGAAGGCAAAGTCCCATAAAAGAGGGTCACCATTACTTACACATACCGTGTGACAATGGTGACACTCAGCTTGACGGCCTCATCATATGCTTTTTCACGCCCCGCTTAAAGGACCCGGGACTGTAGGAAGAAGGAAACACGTGAGCTGGTAATGAATTCCAGGCCTTAATGGTGCGACAGAGGAAAGAGTCTCCGAACCGCTTGGTTCTTGATCGGATGTTTTGCACCGTGTGCGGATGACATCTAAGACCTGCACGCGTTGTCCTGTGTAGGAAAGGGGAGGGTGGGACTAATTGGAAGAGCTCATCAGAACACTCCCCATGGTACAAACGGTAAAATACAGCCATGGACGCAACATCTCTACGCAGCTGTAAAGGTTCTAGGGTGTTCGTGATCTCGGGATTCCCAATGATGCGGACCGCACGTCGCTGCAACCTGTCGAGAGCATCTAGTAAGTACTTTGCTGAACCATCCCAGAGATGCGAGCAGTACTCCACACAGGAGCGAATTTGTGTCTTGTATAGAAGACACCGCTGCTCCGGCGTGAAAAATCGTCTCACTCTGTTCAGGACTCCGAGTTTTCGTGAGGCTGTTTTGATGATACTTTCGATGTAGTTTTTGTTATTCAGGTTGCAGCGAACATCCATACCTAGGATATTGAGATTGTCCTGCAGTGGCAGTGGCGTGCTCTGAAGAGTGGGGAGGGGAAGGAAAGAAGATACTTTTGCTGTAAACGCACATGCCTGCGTCTTCTTGGCATTGAACTCAACCAGGTTCTCAGAGCCCCATTGAGAAATGTGATTCAGGATCCCGTCAAGCTCAGTGACAAGAAGCTGCCTTTTCTCCGCGATATCCGACTGCTTGGCCGCAGGATGTCCATGATAACTCCCATGCAAAGTGCTATCGTCTGCATAACAATGAACATTGCCGGTAGACAGCATGTCGTTGATATGCAGAAGAAAGAGAGTGGGTGATAAGACGGACCCCTGGGGCACGCCAGCATTAACCTGCAGAAACTCCGAAGCTCGTCCGTCACAAAGGACGCGAATACGGCGCCCCTGCAGGAAGCTAGCAACCCAGTTGCACAGCCTAGAAGGCAGACCAAAGGCAGGTAGCTTGGAAAGAAGCGATTTGTGCCAGACTCTATCGAAAGCTTTGGCGATGTCAAGACTAATTGCCAGTGACTCGCCGTGCTTGTCCATAGCCTCACCCCAAAGATGGGTAACGTATGCTAGAAGATCACCCGTTGACCGTTTCGGTCTGAAGCCATATTGCCGGTCATTAATTAAGGAGTGATCCTCTAGGTGCCGCATGAGCTGTTTGTTGATTATGTGCTCGAACACTTTGCACAGCACTGAGGTGACGGCTATGGGTCGATAGTTGGCTGGCTCCGAGCGATCCCCCTTCTTGGGAATCGGCTGAACATTCGCCTCTTTCCAAGGCAAAGGCACTGTACCCGAACTGTAGGATAGCCGGTACAGGCGCGTAAGCATTGGAGACAACTCCGCTGCACATTTTTTCAAGACTACCGCTGGAATACCATCCGGACCACTGGCTTTCCGGACATCGAGTGATTGCAGCACTGCACGGACATCGCGTTGCCTGATATGGATATCAGGCATCGCGTGGTCACT
The DNA here is from genome assembly GCA_963662185.1 of Eilema griseolum. Lineage (NCBI taxonomy): Eukaryota > Metazoa > Arthropoda > Insecta > Lepidoptera > Erebidae > Eilema > Eilema griseolum. Next base: position 25,392,316 of record OY759238.1, read on the forward strand.
GTCGGGTAGTGTTGGTGGCTGCGTACCACAATCATCGATTCGGGAGTTGGCCGCAAAGAGATTAGCCAGCAGATTTGCCTTCTCTTGCGGCTCATGGGCCAGGGATCCATCAGGGTTACGCAGCGGAGGCAGCGAAGGCTGACAGAAGTTGGCTTGCACGGCTTTAGCCAGTCGCCAGTAGCCACGGCTTCCCGTGGGATGCATCACTAGCTCTTGACCAAGCCGCGCTATGCGCAGGGCATCCGCTCTGACGTAGGCCCTTCTGCAGACCTTTGTGGCTCTGTTGTACGCCGCCTTGAAGTGGCCCAGATTGGGATGGCGCGTGGCGCGCGCCCTTACCCAAGCGCGGTACGCAGACTGTTTTTGTTCAACAGCTTCCGCACACTCGCGCCCGAACCAAGGGCGCACCCCGCGGTCACCGGTGACATCGGTGTATGAGATATAGTATTCCATACCCAGACCGATCTCACCGGCGACAGCAGTAGCACAATCCGATGGGTTCTTACCTTCAAAGCAGCGCTCAACCCACGGGATGGACGCAAAATAGTCACGAAGTCCATCCCAGTCCGCTGACGAGTAGTGCCAGAGACGCCGCTTCCCCTGCACGGGTCGTGGGGGCGCTATAATGGGCACCGTGGAACAGACCAGACAGTGGTCGGAGTTGCCTAAAGCGGCTCGCACCGATACACTGTACCGGTCCGGATCACTCGTCAGCAGAAGGTCTAGCAGAGAAGGTGCTAGGCCCGACCTTCTTGGTATCCTAGTGACCTCGTGCACCAATTGGGTCAGGCCGTGCGCCAGAGCAAATGCGTGGGCGGCTCTTCCCGCATGGTCTGTTTTGGAGGAGCCCAACCAGATCTCGTGGTGGGCGTTAAAATCCCCCAAAAACACCATTTCGGCATTCGGAAATCGCTCCTGCGCATCATCTGCCGCCTGACTCAGATATTCAAAGAGTCGAGTTGTCTCAGCATCTCCTGTATGGGAACGGTAGAGGCACACATAGATCTGACTCGTAGGGCCATGGTCTACGTGTACCCAAAGGATGGAGAAGGATGGGTCCTCTAGGCAGCGCAAACGGCGACAGCAAACATCCGCCCTAACAAACACGCACACCCCGGCTTTTGCACGAAAACTTTCCTCAAGAACATAGCCAGGGTAGAGCAAGTAGGTCGTGTCGTCAGGGCGGTGTATTTGCGTCTCCGTTAGAAAAAACATGGCAGGTTTCGCCGTCTCTAGGTGTTGGTGGACGGCGTTGAGGTTTGCATGGAGCCCACAGATGTTAGTGGACTCCACCTCAAATAGCAAGCTTTTGGGAGTGTGTCGAGCCGCTGTGTTGCCTATTTCCTTCAATTGCGCTGCCATGAGTTTGGGTGGGAGAAGGCGTGAAAAAAGAGGTGATTGCCGCCGCAGCACCGTGTGACAAAGCGCGGGATATTGGTTTTATCTATGAATGTGAGGCATGGCGAGAGCCGACGCGCCGAACGGAAGGGCCCCCGTACCCCCCCGAGTATGGTCGCCAGGCTCCCAATTCCGGTCACCAACCGGCACGACGAACCATATCGGGATTATGCGCGGCCTGGTGAGGCAGCCTCCCAAGGTGGTTAACCCCAGTTGGGCCCCTGTACTATACCGCGGGCGGCCAGCGGCACCACCGTTTCTACAGGTCTCCCTGTTCGGCGCATCGCCCCGCGCCATCCCCACTAGACTACGCCAAGACCCACTGGTCCCACTAGTGCTGCGACAACCACCACCTCTGCCCGGCTATGCACTTGCTGACCCCTGAACACAATCCAACCGAGATTGAATTGCTATGGAGGGTTTTTCGCAATAGTGCACGGTGGTACCTACCCGGTCGAAACTTGAGACAAATTTGTGCCACCAAGTTTCTACCACCAGTAAAATAGCCTTGTGTGGAATGTTGTGGAATATTTATTTATTTATTATTTAACGGTTCAAATTATATTATCTTCTGAACTAAAGGTGTGTACCAAATATCAAAACAATTACTCAACAGGAAGAGGGGAATACCAAGGTATTAAGATCATTTTGAGTACTTCGTTCGACTGTAACTATTTTTTTTATTTTTATTTTTGTCTACCTGATGTTTATTTATATAGCATCAGAACTCTATTCTCTCTACTCTAGAGGCTGCCAAGCTGAGTGCCACCATTGTAACATTACTCAGTGTCTGTAATGGTGACCCTCTTACCTGAGACTTTGCCTTTAGCTTACCATAAGGCGAGGTGAAGTCAAATTGGCGTGTCCTAGATAAAAAAAAATGCAAAATAAACGACAAAATTATACAGCATGAGTTTTTGTATGCGATGTACGTAAATAAGTCGCAAGTCGATTGCTTCCTAATTCGCTCCAGTGCCGCTGCCAGGCCACTCCGCCCGCCGGCGCTCGCGCTCAATTTAACACAAAATATGAAAATAACGCGCCTAATAGGGTAATTGACTGACAAATTGAATCCATTTTCTTTTAACATCAAACAGTACTGACGAGAAATGATAAAGTAAGTGGGTTGAGAATCAAAAAATTATGAAAAAAACTTTTTTCTTTCAGATTTTGAAAGTAAATTTTATGTGATTAAGTTGGCGAAAAAGTGTACGATCTACCAAATGGTAAGCGATTGCTGATACTTATAGACGCTGGCAACTTTAGAAAATGTCAATTACGTGATATATTGCATTTGGAATTCTTTTTACGTCTGCCACATAAGTTGTTTAAAAAAACCTGATGGAAAATGGTTATCGTGACCTATGAACACCCGTGCTGCCGACCCTTTAAGAACAGAGATTTTCTGTGCCGTCAGTGTAGAACACAAAATCAGGACAAGCCTTTGGTCTTCCCACTGACAGCACAAAAACTGTCCAGTGAGTTCTGGTTAACCTACTCACCGCCGGGAACACAACACGAGATTAAATGGAACTAGGTTAGAGTTGGTAACTAAACTCAGGCGATTGGTACCAAGGCAAGGGTGTCAATCAATCTATTCAATCAATTAACCCATCGCAGTTCACTGCTGTACATAGGCCTCTCCCAAAAACAAGACTCTGGCCTATGATTTCCACGCTAGCCAGATGGGTAGGTTTAGAGTTTTATTTTAAGTTTTAATTATCTCGCAGTGATAGCGTCTGCATTTTTTCCGTTAGTCACCTCTTACGACACCCGTCGGATGAGATAAAGTGGTGATACTTGTATTCTCTATCAGTATACTTGTGCCAAAGGTGTACCATGTACCTATTTACCACGACGAGACCATAGGTCCATGATGACAAACTCCTATGTCGGCACATCCCGTGGATTTAGTCGGTTCAATACTAGCTTTTATTTACAAAGCCCCGTCCTAGATTTCCACTTTATCCGATGTAAATTCATAGTAAAAGTTAGTATACTAATTACTTTCTTCGAAATTTAATTTCTACATCTATACAAATAACTAAACTTGAAGTGTCTGTTAGTAACATTAAAATATTATGCTTATAACAAAAATCAGTTTTTTGTTTGTATGTCTGTTTTACGGGTGTTTGTACAATCCACGGTTGTCCACCCACGAATATGTTTTTGATTTTAACGCAGAAGTTTATCCGTTTTTCAACGGCGAAACTAAAAATCTGTGTCGAAGTCCACTCGGACGAAGTCGCAGGCACAGCTAGTTCAGATAAAATTCTCTTAGATACCATAAAAGAGATAATGCGGTCTAAACGTTTGGACGGCGGGTGTACCTAGTTTAATAGATATTTTTTTATTAAAAGAGGTACACTGAATTCTATTAACGGTACATTAAGGTGCACTTAAGGCACTACCATCCTATAGAACATCAGCAGAATTCTGATCGGTACACCCGCGGTCCAAATGCTCACGATAATAAAAATAGACAGTTGGAAGCAAAGCAAGCTTCCGTTCCTTCGTTGTAAATAAAACACCACGCCAGAAAATAAATGCGGACGCTTAACGGCTTGTATTGGGAATAAACTCGAGAGACGGTTACGAGTATTCACTTCGCTATAAAAATAGAACTGAAAGACTTTTTACCGGACAAGGAGCTGGAGAATTGAAATATTTAGGAAGGTATCACGCCTGTCATCATTATCTGGGTATTGTTTTAGGTTAAATCCTAAATAGGCGTGACTGCATGTATGTACATCCGACTTACTCCTTCTCCTTCTCATGGTATGGCTTATACAGTTTTATGGTTATACCATTGCATGAAAGGGCCTCCCCGTGGTGCCACTGGAAGCAGCTAGACCCAGATAACGCACGGTTCTGGGTGGAGCGAAAGAGGATCGCAAGCCAAGCTGCCCGCGTACTGAAGCAACTGGAGCGTCAGAGGTCGATGAATGACCTGCGCCCCTCATGTGCGCAAGTCTGGGGTGACGGGTGGAACCGCCTGTCACCCTGGCAGAAGCAGGCCGCGGCGGCTGTGCGCCTTGCGCGCCTCCCCGTTTCCAGGGACGTGTAGTGTCTGTGGTCCCCACACCCGAGGAGAGGGCTAGATTGAGAGAGATGACTCTGGATTGACGGAGGTGCGAGGGATATACCTGTCAACCTTACCTTCAGCAACCAAAAACAACCCACAGGCGTCTCTCCCAACGGCTCCGGTGGTGGGAGAGTCCGCGGGGATTTTACGCATGTAAAAAAAAATGATCCTGGCTAACCAATCCTCTCACCACAATGACCCGATCATTTTCTGGCGATGGTTATCCCTCAACAACAGCAAGGAGCGACAGTGGTCTAACCTTCCAACCCTTTTTTTTCCTTGCGGGAAACCTGCATTAAAACCTCTTCTATCAAACCGCTTCAGTGGTCTAACCTTCCAATCCTTATTTTTTCCTTGCGGGAAGCCTGCATTGAAACCTCTTCTATCAAACCGCTGATACACCTACATCCAGATAACATTATTGAAATCATAATTTTTCAATACTTTGGTGTTATTATACATACCTACCTGGCTTTTTATAACTCCGTATTCCATAACCGACGACCTCCGTGGCGTAGCGGTAGAGCATTCGACTGCAATGCAGGGGGCGCGGGTTCGATTCCCGCTCAGTGCAAATATTTGTATGCATGTATATGTATATTTGCATTGGTCTGGGTGTTTCTATGTATAATATGTATGTATTTACAAAAAAAAAAGTATCTAAGTATGTTTATCCGCATTCTAGATCCCATAACACAAGCTAGTTAAGCTATGCTTACCATGGGTCTAGATAGCGTTGTGTAGAATGTCGTGGAATATTTATTTTATTATTATTTATAATAAAGGGTGATATTTTCTTAACTGTTTTATATCCTGTTTTAAATTCTGTACCCCAGTGTGTATTAGTACAAAGACTTATTAATATGAATTCAATTTGTTAGGTATATCACTCAATTGCGAACTCAATATATCTGATAATCCAGATTTATGTTAACCGATTTACGTTCAATTTAAAAGAATGAATCTGTTCGATCTCGTTAGATTTAAAGGGCAGGTAATCGTTCCGAGTGATAAAATAGGGATGAGTTTGTAATCGAGGGATCTTTAAGTACTAAGTTGACTTTTAAAAATCCCTCTGTGGTCGGTCAGTAGTGCTAGTGTGACTTCCTTGGCCGTAACCACTTTCCATCAGGAAGGCCGTGTGCTTGTCTGCCACTTAAGTGGTATAAAAAAAATGTAAAAGGAACCGTTCCAGTATTACGTAAGCTATAAAAGGGACTTTGCATTGCTTATTGTTGATGAATGATGTTATCTTTTGAAATAAAATAAGCTTTAATGACGCTTGATAAGATCAGCTGCCCAGCTGCCCTGACTCCCAGTGAAAATCCTATTATAATCGGTGCAGCCGTTTAAGAGTTCGTCAAAGATTTTAGACAAATTGTATGTGTTATGTTTTGTTTTAAGTAATGTGTTATAAATGTAAAACAGTTGTTAAAAGATGCAGAGAGTGTAGATGCGTATTTCCGGCAATGGGCTCCCGGTACCAAAATGTCAATACCTAAATAATATGATTTCTGTCAACATTTTCGTATAAAATAATAAACACTGAACCAAATAACGAACTAAACACTTAAAAAATATTGCACATTGTGCATAGTGGTTGTCAGTATCACATTTCTCATTAAAAACAGCAGTATAAAGCGGGCCATCCACGAGCCGGCCGGCCGGCAATAATCACGACAATAGTATCGCATTGTGCTCGGCTCGGGTTTGTAACAATGCGTCCTACTGCTCAGTCGCTTTTGTTTTTTATTCGTTATATCATGCGGTTGTTACAGAAATAGTGAAGGATCTTTATTAATTTAATGGCAATAGGCTCGCCACCTAAACATAAATTGGCGAAATGTGGGTGCTAGCACCTCTGCCTACCCCTTCGGGGATATAAGCGTGAGTTTATGTTATGTATATGTATTAATTTACTAATAGTTCGCTTCTGAGACTGTGATTATGACTAAAATCAGATTTGACCAGTATAAAACAAACTACAGGGCCCAGGCCAACCTCCCCTGTTAGTATGTTGTACATGGCAAATAATGGACGAGGCTCTGGCACAGATTTTGCTCTCAGGGTTGAGTGCTCAAACGGCTGTCGCTCGGGAAAAACACTGATACACCAGTGAAAGACAATACATATCCTCCGAGCTCAAGTTTTCACTTTGGATGCCACTGGGAAATCACTTTTACAACGAAGGTGAGTTACAGGAATAAAAGAAAAAGGATGACTAATAATAATAATAATAAATGATAAATAAATTTATAAATATACTAGCTGATGCCCATGACTTCGTCCGCGTAGATTTTGTTTAAAAATACCGTCTACAATGGTATTTTGGTAATTTCAAAAACGACCACTTCCATCTGATGCACAAATTACTGCAATGGTGCAACCGATGAGGATGTTCACTAATGTTTGCTTCTGACAATGTGTTATCCCAGTATTGGTCTCCATCAAGCAGGTGACGTGCCCGGCAAGCTGCTTGGTAGGTAGGGTATACAATGTCATCAGTTCGAGCTCAGTGAAGGAAGTAGGACCCCGAACAACATGCAGAAGCAATTGCAGTTAAAAGCATTCTGAATTATTTGGGTGTACAGTATAAATTCTGCCAATTACATGCTCTTCAAATATACCTGGATGACTTCCTAAATCTTTGCCACGTCTCCTGCGATTAAAACAACCATGTTGTTTGTTATAGGTATAAAATGTTGGAACCTCGTTGTATAAAAGTTATTGTGTAAAAGTATCTGTTTGGCATAGCTGAAAAAATGCGAGCAGGGTGGTTTGTCTCGGGTTTTCTAAACGCTCCATCATGATGTCGGGATTGAAGTAGTCTCTTTGTCCTCCTTTAAGATGGACGTCAAGGTGAATAACCGGTGGATGTCTTTCGTGTATTGGGAAACTTAAGAAACGCCAAACGGCCTCAGAAGATCTAACATATCGGCCAGATTGATATGTTGTAATTTCATCGTTGTTATTGTTATTTGTGAGCCCCACTGTTGCTTGATCGCTACCCTTATTCACATATTTACAAATGTATTTGATGAATTCGACGCTGTTGCACATTTCTATGTTAATATGTGCTTGAAATGTTCTTGATAATACCGATGAATATGGTACTACCCATCTATTATCCAAAACTATTTCTTGTCCGTGCAACTTTACTTTAGCTGTAAAACCACCTTGTACAGGTGATCGTCTACGATACCGTGGATACCCGTTTACCCCCGATATTGTATACTCTGTTAGTGCTCAAGAGTACTTTTTAGAGCAATGTCCATCTTGCATACAGGACGAACTCCTGTTAAAAGAGCAGAATGGTCCATGAACTATGTGAGTCTTTACAATTTCAAACAGTAAAGGATCTTCATTTTGATTTGGAAATTCGAAAACACAATAGTATGTGAGCGTGTGGCAAGTCTCGTTTTTGCTACTCGACGCTATCCATATAACAAAGGATACAAAAAGTTTTTTTAGTGATTAATTCAATCATTAGCTTTAGTTTAAGGTGAAAAACTCGGGTTATTATGTCGTGCCTGTCGTAAGATGCCTGACCAGGAAAAAGTTCTTGTGAAATTTCAATCCACTTTGGGCTAGTTGTAAAAGTAATATGAAAGTCAGGTCGATCATACTTACGTACGAACATTACAAAAGGCGTCTTGCGTACGTTCATGCATATAACGTGGACCTCCGATGAAGCTTGACGGTAAGATAACCAACCGCCCCATGTCCTCCACGTTGCTATCTTGTTGCGTTGCGTCCCGCAGGTGCGTGTATTCCTCAGCACGCAACGTTGTCTGGTTAGCCCGTATGTAAACTAACTCTTCTGTTTCTATTTTAGCATACATGTCCACGATAAATTGTGAAAAAAATCCTCGAAGTCATTGCAAAAAATTAAAAGAATTCTGTCGTATTTTTTCAGTTCGTTTATCAGGTTCGTTGGTGACTGTTTGTCAGCTCTTTTTTTTATCTTATATGTATATGTATACAGCCCAGACTCAGTCTCAGATGCATGACTCCAGTTAACAATACATACATACATATAATCACGCCTCAATCCTCGGAGGATTAGGCAGAGGTGAATTATCACCCACTTTACACCAATAATTGTAATCGGTCCTTTCGTCTGAATTAATTCATTGCCCACCTGCGCGTGATTCTGATCCCGTTCCCATCGAGACTCAACTCCAAATTGTAGAATCTATAGTCCTCGAACCAATCAATCAATAGTACGTATTCGTACGTTTTTCCTTCTAGTAAAATACAATGGAAAGCAATTCTCTATTTTTATCCAACCCAAACTAATCGGAGTCAAGTGTGACCTACATCTTCACACTTCACCGAGGCTCAAAATTAATGAATGCGATTTGCTGACACAGAGTATTAATATTACGTCAGTTAGACGATAGATATTTTATCAAAATCACATTAGAAATTTATCAACTCAACCTGCTTGCATCTGGCCCCTCATTTTCACCTAAATATAAAACATGTATTCGACAAGTTGCAACAAGTCACAGGCTTCAGTGTGAACACAATGTGTTTTATACTTGTTTTTTTTTTTTTTTACAACTTGTAGGCTATACATACTATATGAACAAAAAGTATCTGAGACACGAACTCAATACATGTATAAAACAAGTATTGTGTTTTGACTAGACTTCTACAAGTCTTAAGGAAGTTTTCTATCAAACAAGTTTACAACTTTTTTCTTGATGAAAACGAGGGGTGAGGATTTTATCTCAGAATCAAAGGTCCGCCTTCCAATATTTGGTTTGGCTTATTTCTGCTATTACGGGAGCGATCCTCTCAATTCCGAAAAGGATGTCATGTCATGTGGTCCCACCAGTTTCACCGACTGGTTTTATTACATCAATAATGTAAGGGTTGCTTTCCTCTGTAGTCCCAAAACTTGCGCCAGGACCTCTCTGTTGATCTATAGATACACCATTGCCTCGATTCCGCTAATTACATAATGGTAGTTACATAAGGAAAATAAATGAATAAAAATAAATAAAAAAATTATGTCATGTCAAAACCACTCTCATGCCATGGACACTGCAAAAAATGACATTAGACATCCTTGTCAAATACGTATAAATATGTATGAGTACCTTTGCTATTATTATAAATCTATTATTATTCTCTATACACACCGTGACTTAAGTTCGCTTTTAAAGTGAATGAAAAATTTAATGAACTTTATTTTTATTTTTATTTTGGGCTTGAAGCGTATTAACTCTAAAACTTAATAACTTTTTGCACTTTCAGCGACATGAAAGTAGTTTTATTATTACATAAACTTAATAAAATCGGGACCCAGCTAGCAGGTGAGATAGACTTGGTGAGATATCCATATCATCTCCTATGATGGACGCCATACGTTTGTGGGATGTCAAGAACATTATCCCACAAAACTATGGTGTCCGTTATACTGTGTTAAATCGTAATGTTATTGCATCTTTTAACAGTAAATTAACATGAAATGACCTGATGGTCTCAGTGACATAAATAAATACACTTTCTCATAGACCCTTTAGAAAGACTAGTAATTCTTTTTTTATACCACTTATGTGTCACACCATTTTTGAAGAACCCCATATTGTAGTTGCTGGGGAAAATCACAGCAGAGACATCATTGCACAGCTTGAGTGTGCGTGGGATGTGTGCCTTTCATACCGCACAGTCAAAAATCTTATTTTTGGAAGAACACACAGATATTTTTTTCTATAATATACAACCCTCCTTCGTACGGTTCTTTCAGTGAGCGTGAAAAGCCACCTGATGAGGCCATGAACCTGAGGGGCATCAATATAGCATTGGTTGTATCTGCAACAAAAAAACCATGGTAGCCTAGTGGTATGGGTAATGGACTGCTGAGACGAGGTCTCGGGTTCGATCCCAGGTTTTACCATGGCACACACCAATGACTTTTCGATGCTTTTCGAAGTTATGTGTGTATTTATCGCAGGTTTATAAGTGCCCGGTTAATGGCAATAGGCTCGCCACCTATTACATTGGGACCTAAACATAAACTGGCAAAATGTGGGTGCTAGCACCTCTGCTACCCCTTCAGGGATGTCGGCGTGAGTTTATGAGTTATGTATCTGCAATGGTGACCTCCATTCTTTAGACTCTATCATAACTTCAGGCTTCGTGAAGTCATATCATATTGACGTATTAATTAAAAAATATAATACAAATTATAAGATTAGCCCTTTGTTAAAACTACCTACACTGTGGTTGCAGAGGGAAGCGTACTGCCAATTAAGAATTGATTAAGAATGCAGACAGCCGAGACTTATAGATGATTTAGTTTGTTTATTTACTCATTTAAGCCACCGTCTTCAATACGAAGCCTAATTCACTTTTCCTAATCGATTTTACTATAACTTTTGGTATTTTAAATAAGTGCAGACGCAAATCAAGCATGGTGTGCAGCACAGAGGACAGAGTATGAGTGTGCACCAATTTGAGTAACGCGATATCCGTAACGTAACGGGGTAGACGCAGGTTCGATTCCTACTGAGTGCAAATATTTGTATGCATGAATTATGATTTACAATAGTCTTGTATTTGCATTGCATTGCTCGAGTCAACAATAGTACCCGGAAGACGGCAATAGGCTCACCCCCTATTACGTGGGACTGAATTCAATGATTGGTGAAATGTGGGTGTTAATTCACCTCTGCCTAACCCTGCGGAGATAAAGGCGTGATTATATATGTATGTAAGTAGAACTCATAACTAGTATAAGCTATGCTTTTTTTGGATCTAGATGAGAATGGGCCAGAATATTTATTTTTATTGCACGCCACGTCACGCTCGTTGTTGAGGCAGTCTTATCGGTGTTAGCAAGCATGACGCTAAAATATATAAAAAAATAACTTCACAGGTAAGGGCGTAATAAAATAAACTCCAACAAAAGCCTGTATCAACACATTTTCTAAGATTATATCAGTCTGTATACTTTCGACCGCCATTCATCATGTTCGTACAAAAAAATTCTTTGTTACAACACATTAGGTTTTCTTACCCGCCGCACCTAATGCTGGAGGTAATTGAGGCTACATGATATATGAACTCGATCCATTTCTCACTCCGACTGTACCGCATTGATTTGTCTAAAATATTTTTAGTAAAAGAAAAAAGGTTTTATTATAATTGACTGCACATATAGCCTAAAACTTTACCAGCTTTATTCAACTTTATCTGTTCGATGTTCTCCTATGTTTTACATAACATAAACTTACGCCTACATCCCCGAAGAGGTTAGCAGAGGCGCTAGCACCCACATTTCGCCAGTTTATGTTTAGGTCCCAATGGTGACAAGCCTATTGCCATTAACCGGGCACTTATAAACCTGCGATAAATACACACATAACTTCGAAAAGCATCGATAAGTCATTGGTGTGTGCCATGGAAAAACCTGGGATAGAACCCGAAACATCGTCTCAGCAGTCCATTACCCATACCACTAAGCTACTGCGGTTATTTTCCTTTTAATTGGGACTACAAATCATACTTGGCGAAATGTGGAGTAAATTTACCTCTGCTTACCTCTTCGGTACTCACAATTAAATTATCTTAATACTATATTGTAAGCATCGGTAGCTTAGTGGTTAAGGAGTCGGCCTTACGATCGAGAGGTCCCGGGTTGGAGTCCTGGTCATTACACTACCGACGTGAACCCACTCCTGGTACAAGCAGTTTAGTTGGAGGGGTTAGAGGGAATATTAGTAATTGCGGTTACCAATATTCTTAAAAAAAAAATATATATATATATATATATATATATATATACTTATACCATTTGTCAACTGTTCATAGATATTGTTTCAAAATTTCATTAAATCCTTCCATGGCTGTGAAGCATTAACAACTTACATACACAGGCTGTTTGAGCCCTCGTTGCGCCATTCATCTGTGAATAAACTCAGTTGTCCAGCGCAGTCGGAGTTAATGGAAAAAGCCGATATTTAAATTTACTCACTGCGACCAAAATAAATAATAGGATTGTCACAATCCACAAATGAAAGAGACTTACTTTTACGTGATACCATCTGTTTCGATAAAAATTAAAATATCGTGTACATTAATTTGAAAATTTCTTTAGGCACATTGGATTAACTTTTTTTTATCACATACAAAATAATTAAAACACAAATACACACTCGCGATTATGTCGTGTCAAACAACCCACTCCGCATCGTTCCCGGCGCAAAGGTGCCCATGATGCTGGCCGCGTTGCCCCGCTGAATCGCAATAGCCAACCTTTGCCCCAGGAACGAGCCGGATCGGAAGTCACCCCCCTGGTCGTGGATGCGGCGGATTTTTTTATATAGAACACGTTAATTAGACTTTGCCTTGCCTGATGGTATGCTGAAGGCAAAGTCTCAGAAAAGAGGGGCACCATTACTTACACATACCATGTGACAATGGTGACACTCAGCTTGACGGTCTCATTATATGCTTTTCACGCCCAGCTTAAAGGACCCGGGACTGTAGGATTATTCGTGCATGTTAACAATAAATGTCCAATACCACCACTCATCATCGCACCACTCGCCCTAAACATTCATCCTCACACATTGCGACTGGAAACGGTGTGCACTGTGCCCCATGAAAGGAACTTCATCCCACGCACGCTCAAGCTGTGGAATGAACTCCCTGCTGTGATTTTCAAAAGCGACTATAATATGGGGTCCTTCAAGAAGGGCATTAGAAGGATTTTTCAGGGTCGGCAGTACGAGTGTAACTCCTCTGGTGTTACATACGTCCATATACCACAATAACCAATTGCCACTTGAGTAGTATAAAAAATATATGACTTTTTCAGAGGAGAAAGGCCATTGAACTCGTGAAACCGTCAGCGATATCCCTTATGATAGATTGTAACAATTCACATGTATGAGTTTCACATTCCCTATATAAGTCGGTTCAGAGACTCTTTTCTTTGCCGCACCACCAAGACCCGGAATTCTTTACCAGCTCAAAAGGTTCCTTCTTCCTACAGTCCCGGGTCCTTAAAAGCGGGGCGTGAAAAGCATCTGATGAGGCCGCCAAGCTGAGTGCCACCATTGTAACATTACTTAGTGTCTGTAATGGTGACCCTCTTTCTTGAGACTTTGCCTTTAGCTTACCATAAGGCGAGGGAAAATCAAGTTGGCGTGTCCTAGATAAAAATATAAAAAAGTATGTCATATATTGGCAAAGTTTTCACTTCTTTGTATGTTAATCAATCAGTCAATTAGCCTATTGCCGCACGGCGGTGGCGGACGTTGCGCGTCTCCCCATTTCCGGGGACGAGTTGGGGACTCTGTGGCTCCCACATCCGAAGAGGGCCAGATCGAGAGAGATCAAAGAACCAAAGAATTAATTTCATTTATTTAGTTTAGGCACACAAAGAGCACATATGAACGTCAAAATTTTACAATTATGTGAAGAAATAATATAAAAATATTAAGAAATGTAAAAATAAACCAATGTAAAATGATTCTTTCAGTGGTTCGGTAGGTTAGTTCTACTGAGAAGATACCAGCAAGAAACTCAATCAAACTATATTAGAACTAGATTATCTTTTTTTAAATGTGCTTTAGTTTACAATTTATTTTGTGCGAGCAAGCTAGAGACTTATGTTGACCGCGCATTTACATCATCAAGATACTCATCTATTTTATAGAAACCTTTATTCATTAAAGATGGCCTTAGGTTGGCCGGGGTGCGAAGGATATCCCTGTCAACCCCACCTTCGGCAACTAAAAACGACCACAGGCGCCTCTTAGTCGGTTCGAGTCCGACATAGCCTCTCCCACCGCCGTGGGGATTTTACGCACGTAAAAAAAAGTCCATTGTAGTCCACTACTGAACATATACCTGTCTCAATGTGCGCCATTGCTCTCAATTCAGTCTGTCCAGTCCAGCCACCTTTTTTCAGGTTGTCAGTCTATCTGGTTAAGTATGTCTTAAAGTCTATGTATGTATGTATGTATGTTTATTTACCTACGTTACTGTTAGTCATTTTTCTCTTTTTCACGATGTACGTCACGTCAAGTCTGCCAAGGTACTAATTAAATTCTTTTGCAGCCCTTACCTCAGCGCCATGTAATGAGTGCGAGCTACGAGCTGTAATTGGCGTATAGGACCAATTTGCACGTCACACGGCACTCAGCTGCACTGACATGGTAATTTTATACAACGCCATCTCTCGCACTCTAGGGAAATCTAGGTCGATAACGTTTACAAAGTTTTGTTAGTACAAATAAGCGAACTGACTTTTATAACCTCCTATTGCGAAGTAGGTATCAACCCCTCTTTTTTTACGTGCGCAAAATCCTCACGGTTACTCCCCCTACCGGAGCCGGTGGGAAATGTTATGTCGGATTCGAACCGACACGCACGACGCCTGTGGGTCGTTTTTGGTTGCCGAAGGTGATGTTAACAGGCATATCCCTCGCACCCAGGCCAACCCTGGGCCATTTCTCTCGAAGGTATCAACCACCTCTAGATAAGTAGTAATTCGTTTGATGGCGTTTTGATTTTGGCGTGATTGACACGTATTTTTACCCGATTACGGCGAAGCAAAAGGAGGGTTATGATTTTGATAGGCTGTTTATGTATGTAGGGTCACCTGTTCCCTCATAGCTCCACAACAACTTATTAGAACTGGAAATATGAGGTATCGTTAGAAACGTCTTGGTCGTCCGCTGGTTATAGCCTATATGACGTATCACTGAATCTAATTTCATTCCCTCTACATACATATATATACATATAATCACGCCTTTATCCCCGAAGGGTTAGGCAAAGGTGAATTAACACCCACTTTTCACCAATCATTGTTTTCGGTCCCACGTAATAGGGGGTGAACATATTTCCGTCCGGGCACTATTGTTGACTCGAGTCATGTATCTGTGCCTGAGTCTTTGCTGTATATATCTATCTGATGTTAAACAACCCTATTCTTTAGTCGCCTTATATGACACCGCATGGGAGGAGTTGGGGTGTCCCAAATTCTACTCTGCCAGGAAACACTCCTTTATTCATCCCCCAAAGTAAGGCGACCGCGCTTGAACTCGCTATGCCAACGGTAGATGGTTGCTTTTGAAGGTCCTTTATCCATAAAAGCAATTTAAAATCGAGCAAATGCCTTATCAGGTTTTAAGCCACATTTAAAATCGTAAAAAATCATCGCACGAAAATATTCTCGATGCAAATCCATTTTTAAATGAGGCACGATAATTTTATTTGGCTCTCAAAAAAATTTAGAGGGAAGTTCAAAATTAGAACAGTGATATTTTTACAGTGGTGTGATCTGATAATACAACAGTTCGCCATGCAACTGATTGTGTTCACAATAAACGATGGAGCGTGGGACCTATAGATCGACCAACGATGGAGCGAAACAACCCTCGACAATCACCTTGAGACATTTAACGTAAATAAAACTGAAGTCCTAACACGCCACTACGCTATACCTGTAATTTTGTTCCACTGTAATCCGATTTATTTCTCCACATTTCAAATAAATCTCGCTTAACTTTATAATTTCAGTTAAAGCCAATTCAAAATAATAATTTCTACTAAAGCTCCACGTATTTGTGAGAATAAACTGTTTTCAGATTCCTTAGTACGACGTTAGGCTGAAAACACACTGTAACATTATTGTATCGTTTCGTTTCGAGGATATGAGAGAGATTTGAGATTTGATTGAGAATTTGAGTGATTTAGATAAGAATGTACTGACACACATTTTAAACAAACATTATGTATATTTCTAAAAGAAGACATGGGTGTATTAACATACACACTTCACCAATTATGTTTTTTAAAAATTATGTTTGCGCTTTCAATATGGGGTGAGCCCATTGCTATCACTCACAACTATTGCGCGGTCATTGAAGAAAGAAAGATGCTCCTCAACACACAAACATACCAGGTAACTTCAACACAAAATACACCTTTTATAAATACCGTGGAAGAAGAACCAGTGTATCAGAATAAACGGGATATTTACCATGTTTCACTATTTTGAGTTTCCGATATTTCGGCGCTGTTGCAAGCACCATGATCACGGAGGAACTGGAGTAGTGGCGGTGAACAAAGAAAAAGTTTTTTCTTCTAGGAGTAATTATATCGATCTACCCTCTTTCGAGTTCTTTTACTACGCGTATCTGCACTACTATTGGTTTCACACTCACTACAAACTCGAGCCCGATCTCGATCACGTTCACGACATACGATGCTCACTGTATCCACTCGCGATTTTGTTTTAGCTTGTTCCCGGTTGTTTTTGCAAAGACGGACCACTGAATGCCAGACGTTCGGCAGTTGAAACCCATCCTCACGATTGAAATTTTTATACTTTTTTATTTCAATTGCTTCCCTTACCAGTCTTGGTATATAGTGGCGTTCTGTCGAAAGCATCTGAGGGTTATGTAGCTCGATCCAGTGGTTCGTACCGGACTCCAATAAATGTTGAGCGATTGCAGATTTATGCGGTTCATTGTAAATATCCCGTTTATTCTGATACTGATGTCAGTGACCATGATAGTTTAAATACCTATAAGAACAAGTGTGTTCTTAAGATGTGTAAAAAATACACCCTTTTATAAATATAGAACGGACCGTTTATGTATAACGTAAGCACTAAAGGGGGGAGGAGGGGTCTTTGCATTTTGATGACATGGGGATTGATTACGTAAGCAGTACCTAGTTATTTACTTTTTCACACATAATATAGCATGCATTATACATAGATTACCCTAAAAACAAATATGAAAAGAAATATGCATATTGATATCAATATTTACTTAAGCATAAGAGTATTGTGTTCATTTGCTGACAAGCTGGAGGGGGGTTAAATAATTGTAATGAATCGGCTTACGTAATACTTGAACGACCCCAAAGACAACAAAAAACATTTAAGCAACTGTTTATATTTACTTTCTTCCTTATCTGTAATCGCAATGGAGAATGCATATGTCGGCACAGATACATAACATGCGGAGGTCAGATGGCAATCACTTCACGCAAAATATCTAAGTTCAACTGGAAGTAGCGGATCCCAGACTTCTTGTTAAGGCCTCTGATGCGACCGGGTTAACGTAAGAATGAGGAGGGATCTGCAATTATTTGTTGATGCCAGAATCGCTGAAAGTATCTAGCAATTGTATAAATACTAGTGCGCATACTGCCTTACAAGATATTGAAAACGTGAAGCGCAAGAAATTACTGAGCAGATTACGTTCAAGATCATATATTCTCTATTTTGAGATTAGAGAGATAGGAGAAATTAAGTCAACTAAGATATTCTGTTAGTATTAGTGAAACAAAATTATTAGACGACACTGAAATCTTATAAGAAATAGCTTATACTCGTAGTTGCCACATTGAAGTAGCAGCTTGAAACCCCATACACAGCAACGAACATGGGACAGAAAATGGACTTTTTTTTTAACTATCGCAGTGTTAACGTCGGTAGAAATAGTAAGTTCCATGATTTCAACGCGTAATGTCCCGAACCTTAATATAAATCAGAAAATCCTTGTTAGTGACTCACTTTATGTTTATACATCTTTGCTTACCCTTTTGTGGATTTAAAGGTATGATTTTTTTTTTTTTTTTTTATATAGTACACGTCAATTGGACTTCGCCTTGCCTGATGGTAAGCTGAAGGCAAAGTCCCAGAAAAGAGGGTCACCATTACTTACACATACCGTGTGACAATGGTGACACTCAGCTTGACGGCCTCATCATATGCTTTTTCACGCCCCGCTTAAAGGACCCGGGACTGTAGGAAGAAGGAAACACGTGAGCTGGTAATGAATTCCAGGCCTTAATGGTGCGACAGAGGAAAGAGTCTCCGAACCGCTTGGTTCTTGATCGGATGTTTTGCACCGTGTGCGGATGACATCTAAGACCTGCACGCGTTGTCCTGTGTAGGAAAGGGGAGGGTGGGACTAATTGGAAGAGCTCATCAGAACACTCCCCATGGTACAAACGGTAAAATACAGCCATGGACGCAACATCTCTACGCAGCTGTAAAGGTTCTAGGGTGTTCGTGATCTCGGGATTCCCAATGATGCGGACCGCACGTCGCTGCAACCTGTCTAGAGCATCTAGTAAGTACTTTGCTGAACCATCCCAGAGATGCGAGCAGTACTCCACACAGGAGCGAATTTGTGTCTTGTATAGAAGACACCGCTGCTCCGGCGTGAAAAACCGTCTCACTCTGTTCAGGACTCCGAGTTTTCGTGAGGCTGTTTTGATGATACTTTCGATGTAGTTTTTGTTATTCAGGTTGCAGCGAACATCCATACCTAGGATATTGAGATTGTCCTGCAGTGGCAGTGGCGTGCTCTGAAGAGTGGGAAGGGGAAGGAAAGAAGATACTTTTGCTGTAAACGCACATGCCTGCGTCTTCTTGGCATTGAACTCAACCAGGTTCTCAGAGCCCCATTGAGAAATGTGATTCAGGATCCCGTCAAGCTCAGTGACAAGAAGCTGCCTTTTCTCCGCGATATCCGACTGCTTGGCCGCAGGATGTCCATGATAACTCCCATGCAAAGTGCTATCGTCTGCATAACAATGAACATTGCCGGTAGACAGCATGTCGTTGATATGCAGAAGAAAGAGAGTGGGTGATAAGACGGACCCCTGGGGCACGCCAGCATTAACCTGCAGAAACTCCGAAGCTCGTCCGTCACAAAGGACGCGAATACGGCGCCCCTGCAGGAAGCTAGCAACCCAGTTGCACAGCCTAGAAGGCAGACCAAAGGCAGGTAGCTTGGAAAGAAGCGATTTGTGCCAGACTCTATCGAAAGCTTTGGCGATGTCAAGACTAATTGCCAGTGACTCGCCGTGCTTGTCCATAGCCTCACCCCAAAGATGGGTAACGTATGCTAGAAGATCACCCGTTGACCGTTTCGGTCTGAAGCCATATTGCCGGTCATTAATTAAGGAGTGATCCTCTAGGTGCCGCATGAGCTGTTTGTTGATTATGTGCTCGAACACTTTGCACAGCACTGAGGTGACGGCTATGGGTCGATAGTTGGCTGGCTCCGAGCGATCCCCCTTCTTGGGAATCGGCTGAACATTCGCCTCTTTCCAAGGCAAAGGCACTGTACCCGAACTGTAGGATAGCCGGTACAGGCGCGTAAGCATTGGAGACAACTCCGCTGCACATTTTTTCAAGACTACCGCTGGAATACCATCCGGACCACTGGCTTTCCGGACATCGAGTGATTGCAGCACTGCACGGACATCGCGTTGCCTGATATGGATAACAGGCATCGCGTGGTCACTGTCGGGTAGTGTTGGTGGCTGCGTACCACAATCATCGATTCGGGAGTTGGCTGCAAAGAGATTAGCCAGCAGATTTGCCTTCTCTTGCGGCTCATGGGCCAGGGATCCATCAGGGTTACGCAGCGGAGGCAGCGAAGGCTGACAGAAGTTGGCTTGCACGGCTTTAGCCAGTCGCCAGTAGCCACGGCTTCCCGTGGGATGCATCACTAGCTCTTGACCAAGCCGCGCTATGCGCAGGGCATCCGCTCTGACGTAGGCCCTTCTGCAGACCTTTGTGGCTCTGTTGTACGCCGCCTTGAAGTGGCCCAGATTGGGATGGCGCGTGGCGCGCGCCCTTACCCAAGCGCGGTACGCAGACTGTTTTTGTTCAACAGCTACCGCACACTCGCGCCCGAACCAAGGGCGCACCCCGCGGTCACCGGTGACATCGGTGTATGAGATATAGTATTCCATACCCAGACCGATCTCACCGGCGACAGCAGTAGCACAATCCGATGGGTTCTTACCTTCAAAGCAGCGCTCAACCCACGGGATGGACGCAAAATAGTCACGAAGTCCATCCCAGTCCGCTGACCAGTAGTGCCAGAGACGCCGCTTCCCCTGCACGGGTCGTGGGGGCGCTATAATGGGCACCGTGGAACAGACCAGACAGTGGTCGGAGTTGCCTAAAGCGGCTCGCACCGATACACTGTACCGGTCCGGATCACTCGTCAGCAGAAGGTCTAGCAGAGAAGGTGCTAGGCCCGACCTTCTTGGTATCCTAGTGACCTAAATATATAAATATATGTAATAAATATATGTAAATACATATGAATATATGTATGTACACAACAAGGTATTAAGATAAGATAAGATAATTTTTTAAAGTACACCAACAAATTACATACATAGTACATGTACTGACAACATTATGAAATATATACAAATGGCGGCCTTATCGCTACAAGTGATCTCTTTCAGGCTGAAAAAATAAAAAGTAAATAGATCGAACCCTTAAAATGGGGGTAGCCGTTTTCTACCCTTATTTTTCTACCCCCAAGTTAAGAAAATTAATAATAAAATCCGTTAAAATTTAATTCATTTCAAAAACTGCTAACAAATAATTTTCTACAATGTTACTTTACAGTTATATTCAACATTCTAAATATATTTGAGAGAAATTAGACAGTAAAGACTCGCTTTATTATTCCTAGAATCGACCCGGAAGTTGGAATCGTGCAGCGTGCTGATTACTGCCAAACACAAGAGCGTCGCACTAAGCCAGATTTCTGCAGAGAATACACTGAATGCTTCCCAAAAGTTTTACTCAGTATTTTGCGACTTAAGACTGTATATATAAAGGGGAGGACTGTAATGGAATCAAGCTGATTTGTGAGGATTTCCAAATTACAATCACAGCGGAGTATACAGATTGTATTTTTAAAACGGGGCAGAAAGGGTACCTTAGCCATTGTAGTTATAGAAAAATGATCTTAGGAGACCTTCCCTACCTATTTGAAATATTTTGAACTGCATTCACAGATTTTGGCAAAATCGTACAGTCAGCCAAAAAAATGGTAAAACTCCAAAAAAGACATTTTTTTTTGTCCCAATTGATCCCATTTCGTGTAGGGATTAAAAGACTCTAATGGACCATTTAAGTTTAGAGTACTAAGTAAGATAGAAATCACCAAAAACGTTTCCCATACATTTCAACGAGAGGATAAAATTTCTACAATGGACAAGCTTTTTGCTTTGGGTAGGATTGACAGAAAACTAAATAAAAATAATTTTCAACTACAAATTTCGAATTTGTTGCTAATATCTTTATCATTCTTAGTGTGAGCTGAGTATTGGTTATTTTTTATGTATTTCTGGTAATATATCTTCTAATCGTGAAAAATTTAACTTAATAAAAGCATATTTTGTCAATAACTGAAATGCGGAAGCTGCATTAGTGTAGTAGGTACCGTAATAAATGTCCATCGCTAATCGCACGGGTGGTGGAGGCCAGATGACAGTCGCTTCACTAACAACATCGAAGTTCAGTCGTTTCATACTCAGTAAGACTAAATGGACACCAAACAAGTAGGTCGGCGAATGAAATGTGCACAGTCCATAATAAAAATAAATGTTACTAATATAACATAATAGAAATAATAATCTCTTAGCACGGCTGGATGTGCTGGTGCTGCTGCTGCTTCTGCAGAGGCTCTCAAGCGGCGTAAATACTCAAATCTCATCACAGATTATCAATTTGTACCATTTGGAGTCGAAACTTTGGGGTCTTGGGGTCCGAGTGCGAAGCGTATGGTTGACACTTCTCGTGACCAGAAAGCTGGCCACTTTTTAGATCAGAGAAAAAGCATTACCATTCAACGTGGCATTGCTGCCAGTCTTCTGGGAACTCTACCACAAGAGGCATGCGATGCGGAGGAATTCCACGACGCATTTTAATTACATTTAGCTATAAGTTGTATAATACTCATAGTTCTTGTGTTATTGTAATAAAAATAAATGTACGTAATAGCTAAGACATAGTTTATTGATTATGTTCCACAATGGAGGCAGGGTCTGGTCTCTGGCAGGTGAGGGCTCCACATCGGTTGGCACAACACTTCAGCTTGCGCGAACAGTCGGAGTCGCTCGTACATGTGTGGGTACATACCCACGGACCTCGCGGAAATTCGGGGCAGCTACCAGGTTTCACTGTAAAATAAAAGTAATTGAAAAGTCATGAATGCAGTCTTTAAAGCTCTTTTTTAATAGTCTGTTCATTTGAATGCACTCCGAATGATTTTCGGTTTGGGCGAGGTCTAAAAAATGGCCAATATTCCAGATGCTATTTGTTCTAAAATGGAGGTCTTCGTGTTACTTTACACCACAACAAGTAATAAGTTAACAAAGTTTCGCAACAAGTGAGCGAACAATCACTATTTTTAATTATTAGAAATATGATAAATATTCAAAAATAAAATTAAAATATTTTATTTTAGACAATAATGGCCCGTATCTTGTTAGTAATTATTCTTACATCTATGTTAATAATATATTTTATTTTATCCTATAGTTATATATTATTTTTGTTCCTGGGCACTTGATAGATTCATCACGCCACATGTAGCTTGGTGAATCTAACAAAGGCATAAATAATAATAAAAAAAACTTATATTTTAGACAACAAAGGCCTATAGGTAAGCGAGACGTTTTTTCACGCAGGAGCAGCGTTGTCTTCTCTATAAGACACAAATTCGCTCCTGCGTGGAATACTGCTCGCATCTCTGGGATGGTTCCGCGAAATACCTACTAGATGCTCACGACAGGTTGCAGAGACGCGCGTTCCTAATTATTGGGAATCATGAGGTCACGAACACCCTCGAGTCTTTGCGATGCGTAGAGACATTGATTTATTGAAATCGCGATAGAATCGGTTGAAAACAGGTTTTGTTCAAAAAATTACTTACCATAGTCAACGAAGTGCCGTTCCGTCATCGGATCAACGCACATGGCACCCCCACACGCTGTGGCACAACACAGTTGCTTCCCTTCACAAGGTATCTCCGGCCCACAAGCAGGGTCGCAGATATCCACTGGCAGCGTTGGCGGGCAGGAGCCTCTCTTACGAGGCGTCTCACCGCATGCTAGAGCTGCTAAGACTAGCACTGGAACGGAAAACAGAAATACTTGATTAGGTTCTTACTAATTTGGAACCCCTTGGCTCTACTAATGTATATTGTCTGTGATAAAAGTAGTAAAATTTCCATCCTACTCCTATATTTCATCTCCTCCTATGGGGACACCTGCTTCCCACACCTGAGAGGGCCATCTTAAAAAATTAAATGGCCCAGGGTCAACCGAAGTGTGAGAAAAATGCTTTACCTATTGGGTAACCTGACACTACTGGTATTGAGACCCAAAACAGCGGTTTTAGTCGGCAGGATTCTGACATTAACACTCTCAATGATCGATGGGCGTGGTATCCGAGGAGAATACGCACGATAAAATAGAATTCACAGATCGCTCCTTTCTTAAAGGCAGTCAAAAAGCATTTTTTTTTATTATACCACTTAGGTAGCAGACAAACACACGGCCCACCTGATGGAAAGTGGTTACCGTGGCTTATGGACGTGAGCAATACCAAGGGAGACACACTGGCGCTGACAACCCTGTAAGCACAGAGAGTTTTTGTGCCATCAGTGTAGAAGACGAAGCAGGACAAGCTTTAGCTCTAGTGAGCTTGAATAAAAGATTAAAGTATACAAAAGTATTTATATTTCTTAAATGACTGCCAATGCAAGATTTACAATAATCTCAGCAGTCATGAATTTCTAATGAACTGATTCCAAGTCAAATTAAATATTTCTGTGGAGAGAGTGCCGGCGCATTAATTATTAATAAGTTTGTTTACGAGCTCCTCATTGATATTTTAAAGACAAATGTCAGTATACAATCGTCTTGGCTTCTGAAAACATCTAGGAGTGGTACTTACCACATTTAGCATCGTCAAAACACTATAAATATTGATATCTGAATAAATTTTGGGATTTAAAAGCGATTTATTTATAAAGTCGCGGTAGGGTAAAGGACTGCTGAGACGAGGTCTCGGGTTCGATCCCAGGTTTTACCATGGCACACACCAATGACTTTTCGATGCTTTTAGAAGTTATGTGTGTATTTATCGCAGGTTTATAAGTGCCCGGTTAATGGCAATAGGCTCGCCACCTATTACATTGAGACCTTTTTTTTTTTTTTTACGTGCGCAAAATCCCCACGGATACCTCCTCACTGGAGCCGGTGGAGGAGGTTATGTCGGACTCGAACCGACTAAAACGCACGCCGCCTGTGGGTCGCTTTGGTTGCCGAAGGTGAGGTTGACAGGCATATCCCTCGCACCCCGGCCGACCCAGGGCCATCTCTCACGATCTGGCCCTCTTCTCGGGTCCTTCTCGTCCCCGGAAACGGGGAGGCGCGCCACGCGCGCCACCGCCGCGGCCTGCTTCTGCCAGGGTGACAGGTGGCCCCACCTGTCACCCCCAGGCCGGCGCTCATGGGGGGCGGAGGTCGTTCATTGACCTACGACGCCCGAGTTGCATTCGTGCGCGGGCAGCTTGTCTTGCGATCCTTCGTCGCTCCCGCTGCCGCTCCCGCCCCGCCTCCTCCTTCACGAGCATTACTTGCTCGCAGAAGAAGGCGCCGGCCGCCCACGCATCCGCGCAGCGAACCTTCGCCGTGAGCAAGGTGGAGAGCGTGAGAACCCTCACTCCCAGGGCCGCCACTAGCTCCCGCCTCGGCGTCTCCCACGCCGGACACTCGGTGAGCGTGTGCGGACCTGAGTCCTCGCTCGCGTCGCAGTGATGGCACTCGGACGTTGGCTCTTTCTGCATCCGACGCAGATACTTTCCGAAGCATCCGTGCTCGGTGATCATCTGCGTCAGACGGTACGAGAGGCTGCCGTGTGACCTCTCTAGCCACTCCCCCATGATGGGTCTTACCGCCGCTACTACGGCGTGTCCTGCGCCTGGTCTATTACATTGAGACCTAAACATAAACTGGCGCAATGTGGGTGCTAGCACCTCTGCCTACCCCTGAAGGGATATAGGCTCACGCCTATATGTTATCTGTAAAGACCTAAGGAACTACTAATACTGCTTATTACTAATAGAATACTAGGTCATCACAACAACATTCTGTTGTTGGTACCTGTGCCATTCGCGGTAATTATATTCGTCATCGACGCCGACATTGATAAACACTAACCAATTAATCTCCTTTTCCTTATATTTCTGTCTACTTCTGTTTTTTTTTTTCATACCACATAGTTGGCAGACAAGCACACGGCCCACGACTTACTTACACATAGACATAGTTAGTTTGTTTAATCAAATAAGTAAAAAACTTTAGTTATGTTTGAAGAGTATTGGTGATATCATCTTTGTAAAGTAACAAAACAGGATTTACTCGAGACAAGACTTTTAATATACAACACATACCATAACACATAACATAACATAAATTCACGCCTATATCCCCAAAGGGGTAAGCAGAGGTTCTAGCACCCACATTTCACCAGTTTATGTTTAGGTACCAATGTGGTGGCGAGCCTATTGCCATTAACCTGGCACTTATAAACCTGCGATAAATACACACATAACTTCGAAAAGCATTTTACCATTAGTGTATTCCATGGTAAAATCTGGGATCGAACCAAAGACTTCGGCTCAGCAGTCCATTACCCATACCACTAGGCTATTACTATTTATTTGACCTATTATTAGTTATAGGTATTAAAGTAATTCATATACCCTTTTTTTTTTTACGTGCGCAACATCCCCACGGATACCTCCCCACGGATACCTCCCCACCGGAGCCGGTGGAAGAGGTTATGTCGGACTCGAACCGACTAAAACGCACGCCGCCTGTGGGTCGTTTTGGTTGCCGAAGGAGAGGTTGACAGGCATATCCCTCGCACCCCGGCCGACCCAGGGCCATCTCTCACGATCTGGCCCTCTTCTCGGGTGTGGGGACTACAGAGTCCCCAACTCGTCCCCGGAAACGGGGAGGCGCGCCACCGCCGCGGCATTCATATACCCTATACTTACTAATTTATTCAGTTTACTATAGATATCTCTTCCTTGTTTAGGCAAGGAACATAAGTTATTCGAGGGTGGGACTTTTAAAAAGGATTCGATTTAAGAATATTTGTGGCTTACCCAGCTACATACTTTGGAATACACACTACACAGCGTCATCTAGATGTTAACTAGGTTAAAACATCTAGATTAAATGTATATAATTAATAATAATTATGAACTAATAAGCCCGCGGTCAATCGAAAGTAAATTTAATAATTTATAAAGAAAAATATAAATTATTATTTCGCTGAACTGCTTACCAATTGAAATACAAAGAACAAGATAAGCAATCTCCCTGTCAAGGCAGAGATCATGTACAGAAAGTACCTACATAACA
Source organism: Eilema griseolum (assembly GCA_963662185.1). Classification (NCBI taxonomy): domain Eukaryota; kingdom Metazoa; phylum Arthropoda; class Insecta; order Lepidoptera; family Erebidae; genus Eilema; species Eilema griseolum. Next base: position 25,419,047 of record OY759238.1, read on the forward strand.
TATATAAACAATAAATAAGATGAAAATAAACAGACGATTTATAAAACTTAAAATTTCTTAAGATTTGAGTACCTAATCTTATAGGATTTCAGAAGATACACCTACAACTGAATACTGACCAGAAATAGGTTTTTTTTATACCACTTAGGTGGCAGACAAGCACACGGCCCACGTGATGGAAAGTGGTTACCGTGGCCTATGAACGTTTGTAACACCAGAGGAGTCACAGTCGCGCTGCCAACCCTGTAAGTAAAGAGTTTCTGTGCCGTCAGTAGAAGACAAAGCAGGACAAGCCTTTCACTGACAGCACAAAGCACCTGGCTACCCTACTCACCGCTGGGAACACAACACGAAGTTATTATAGCTGCGATATTCTGTAGGGCGGTGGTACTTCCCCAGTCGGACTGCTCAATTGGGAGGAAATACCGCCGTGTCCTACCTCCTTATAAACGTGATATTTGAACAATACCCACTGCTAGTGCACTCCAACATCTATGTATTTATGCACAAAAAAAATGTTTCAGGGCAATAACTGGACATTCTGGACTGAAACGTACACTTATCACGCACTGACATTCATAATTTCATTTTACTTTAATTAACTTTTTAATATATCCTAATTTTGTTTAATATAATAACATGTAATTGATATATTGACTGTTTAAAAATGTATAATTATTATTTTCGTATGCCTTTAGGCGGCGTATGGAAGAGCATATGGTTTAATGTACCTAACACCTTTGTAACGACTATGTTAAACGAAATAAAATAGATTATTGATGAAAACAACACACCGAAAATTTAAAATATCGACAGCTTCGACATACCTCTAACTTTTTCATCTCAAATACCGTGCCTTCTTCATAAATCGAACATGGGGTAATTCCATTAGCACTTGTGCCCTTAAGCACATTTCCTCCGCAGTTCCATGTGAACAAGTCATTAAGTGTAATAAACTCACCAATTAAGCACACACAACGCCGCATTTCGTGACACACACCAAGTGCTCCGCTGGTTTGTAAATTCTAGCTGAGTCTAATAATCGCGGGACAAGCGTGCACAAATAAATATACACACTGTCGGAATGAATGGCCAACCAAACGAGAATTACAACAAGTACGAATACTTGAAAGTTTTATTTTTTATACCACTTAGTTGGCAGACAAGCACACGGCCCACCTGATGGAAAGTAGTTACCGTGGCCTATGGACGTCTGTAACACCAGAGGAGTCACAGTCGCGCTGCCAACCCTGTAAGTACAGAGTTTCTGTGCCGTCAGTAGAAGACAAAGCAGGACAAGCCTTTAGTCTTCCCACTGACAGCACAAATTCTCCAGTGAGCTCTGGCTACCCTACTCACAGCTGGGAACACAACACGAAGTTATTATAACCGCGGTATTCTGAAGGGCGGAGTCTTTCCTTTATTGTCTACTCTATCCCACGCACGCTCAAGCTGTGGAATGAACTCCCTGCTGCGGTTTTCCAAAGCGACTAAAATATGAGGTCCTTCAAGAAGGGCATTAGATTTTTTAGGGTCGGCAGCACGAATGTAACTCTTCTGGCGTTGCATACGTCCCTAGGGGCCGTGTGCTTGTAGTATTAAAAAAAACTATTATTTACGACTTACTATGCTAAACTTTTAGGTAAAATCCAACAAATCTTGTCTGATGTTATTCAGAGTTACAACTTAACCGGACAGAAGTCTCAACGATAATATTGATATGTGTACCTAGCTATATTTGTATATTAAATTTATTTTATATACATATGTGTATATATTTATGTTTACGAATAATTATTCTGATTTGTTTTATATATATGATAAGTAGGTATCTGCACTGTTTATGTTTAAGTACCAAAGTATATGTAATTAATCTTTAGTCCTTATAGAGCCAAACGTATCTCTTATTAATATGCGTCTACCTCATACTAGCTCTACACCACCCTATGGTAGACTGGCAAAGAACACCTACGGCATTAAGCCCGTCAATGTACATCGTGCATAAAGCATACATAAATAAATAAGTCTGGGTCAGACCGTGTCCACAGTCCCATGAGCAAAGTAATTCTTCAATCACTAAGTAAGTCAGCACTTACATCATAAGTAACAGCTTCCACCGTCGGCAGCATGAGTTTGACTACCCTGATGTTGCTCATACGCCACGGTAACCACTTTCTATAAACCTATTTTATACCTAAGCTGTATAAAAAAAGTCAATGCCTCTCTTAAAAGAAGGAAGCAAGACAGTCTTCCGCCGCCCGTAATGTCTATTCAGTTAAGATCGATTTATGTCGGTTTATATTTAGTTCAATTACTAATAATCCTCTAACGCTAACCCTTACAGCTAAGCTAAATTGCTTATGTTAGGAGTGAGTTCACATCGACAGAGTAATGACCAGGATTTGAATCCGGAAACACTTTCGGGTCGACTTCTTGACAACTAAGCTTATACCGTAATTGGTTATATGTATTACAAGTTCGACACTTTTAAGAACAATGTGTGAGTGTCAATGTCGCAGTGATAACTTTGACGTCGGCGTCGTCGGAACCGTGACATTGTGCTTATTAAATTTATCATCGCAAGAATATATAGAATTATTACTCAAACAATTGGATAAGGAAAATACGAATCGTTCGTTTGTAATACCAATATTTGGTAGTTTATTAATGTTTCTGTTTTATACGATTGTCATAAGAATACTTTTTTCTAAGACACGTATGACAACATTTGCAATTCACGGTCAAACTATATCTAATAGTGCTTAAGGGGTCGTCCCATCATGACCTGACATGACATCGCGTTGTGTTCCCAGCGGTGAGTAGGGTAGCCAGAGCTCACTGGAGAATTTGAGCTGTCAGTGGGATGACTAAAGGCTTGTCCTGCTTTGTCTTCTACTGACGGCACAGAAACTCTGTACTTACAGGGTTGACAGCGCGACTGTCTGGCCACAGACGTCCATAGGTCAGGGTAACCACTTTCCATCAGGTGAGCCGTGTGCTTGTCTGCCAACTAAGTGGTATAAAAAAATGACCTTTGGCGCCAAGCCAAACTCACCTGTAAGTTGATAAAGCTGCTGATTGACCTAACTTTGATGAAAGCTTTCCTCGCGAGGTTGAGATTTGAGATGGCAGTTACTTACATTAATAAATAAATTATTACTTAAATATTCTACAACATTGTACTACACGCTTAACTAGCTTGTGTTATGGAATCTAGAATGTGGATAATCATACTTGGATATTTTGATATAGAAACACCCAGACCAATGCTGGTATAAACCAAATCAAAAAAAGGATCCCAGGAAGATGAAAGCATCGGATACAACCGAGAACAACCCTAAGATAATTTACCTAATGTCCATTCATTCATTCACTCATTCATTCGTTCAATCATTTTCCAAATCACATACCTACAAGCTGGTACCGAATTCGATATGAGGTAGTATGTGATTGATTGGACCTATATGGACAAACTTGGAGCAATGAATGGACAAACTTTGATAACTATCCACGAATATATAACATCATATATATCTATATATATATATATACGTATAAGGCATGAACTTCAACTTCAACCATTCAAATTTCAACCTTCAATTCTACCAATTACAGCTCAGACTCAACTGATTTGTTCATCTGAATTCATGGTTATTACATGTTCCGGATTCTGGTTTAATCTCGCCTTCAGACTGAAAGTTGGATGGTTTGTATTACTGTACTAATATTTGGATCTTATGAATAAATAAACAAATATAGACACTCAAAGATATGATCAATGATTTCTAAAAATACACATAATCACGTCTTTATCCTCGAAGTTTAAGGAAGAGGTGAATTAACACTCATTTCACCAATCATTGTATTCTCTCCCACGTAATAGGGGGTGAGCCTATTGCCGTTTTCCGGGCGCTATTCATGACTCGAGCCATGCATCTGAGGCGGAGTCTGACCTGTATATATCTGTATGATGTTAAACTGCCCTATCCCTTAGTCATACACCGCATGGGAAGAGATGGGGTGGTCCAAAATTTACTCTACCGAAAACCACGCGGTTGCATGCATACAATGCATGCAATGATGAAGAGAATTCAAAGTAATTGCTTGCCCCTCATATCGGCAAAATTAAATAATAATCTTCTACACGCTCTTATACACAACCATTTGCGATTTCGAGGTGGACAACCCTTTCACTTCGTCTGCCCATTCATTAATAAAACATAGCTCTAACACTAAGTATACTGTTGATTAATGGCACATGGTGAAATTTGTTGTAACACATATTAAGTACACACTTGTGCTTTTTCCACAGTTATTTTTATTAGACCTAACCGGTTTCGCCTTCTTTCATACATCATAACATTCTTCTATAAAACTTCTTCTATAAACGGTCGCAATGTTTAAAAAAAGAATATTCTTAACTGTTGTTGTGAATCTTTGATAATGCCGTAAGGCGAAACCGGTCAGGTCTAATCTATACTAATATTATAAAGAGGAAAGATTTGTATTTTTGTATGTAACAAATAAACTCAAAAGTACTGGATCGATTTTAATCATTTTCATTAGAAAGCTACATTCTTCATGAGTAACATAGGCTACTTTTTATCCCGATATTCCCATGGGATCAGGATTTACGCGGGAGAAACCGCGGTGTGGTGCTAGTAATAGATACAGTGGAAAAGTACAAGTTTAGTGTGTTCTTAATATGTATATCTCTAAGGCCTTCCAAGTTTTTGTTGGTAGGAGAGATTTAAATCTGCAATTGATGTCAGTCAGTCAAGGCAATATTTAGAAAAAACTGTTTGAATGATTTAACTGTCTGAACCTTTAGGTTATCACCAAAACCCTTGATGCTGTTATGAATCATTTCCTAGAATCTTCAATGTGATAAACGTTATTATCAAGACAAAGGTCAACAATTGATATTTAAATGAGGATTTATGAGTTTATAGAGCGTTCATCACGCTTTTACATAGATAAGAGTAATTTAGCTACAAAGCTTGAATGAATGAAGACTCAAGTTGCACACAAGTAGCAAGGACCAAAGAGGATATGGTAAGGAATAGAGTAACAACTAGGTTAACATAAAAGGAGTAATAGTTGCTGCATGCTATGGTGGCCTTTTTAACACGACTGGTTTTGCTCGTTTTCTCTTTTATGGTGCGCTTAATATTGGACAACGATCTGTTAGACGAATAACTAAAGAAAAATATGGCGTGATAGGCACGGAAGAAAATAAACTTCACACACCAAAAAAGAAAAAACGAGCAAAACCAGTCGTGTCAAAACGGCCATCATTATAAGGGCTAAATAATTTGGATTGAAACTACAATCCATGGAGACTGTCAAACTGTGAATTTCATAACTTTATTGAATACCTATCTAGTATTTTCAGCTCCTGTGCCTTACATAACAGCATGTTGCATATCTGCGTAAAAGATTTTATAGCTCACAGTTTCCTAATTTATTTAAATTTATTGGGTTGATGAACAAGATGCAATAACTAACGACCGGTGTGATCGTTAGTTTTTGCCAAGTCAAAGTACCTTACGATGGAAAGGTCTTGGGTTCGAATCCTGACCATTACACTACCGATGTGAACCCACTCCTAACACAAGTAATTTAGTTCAGCTGGAGGGGTTAAAGGGAATATTAGTAATTTCTATTCTAATATTCTTTTAAAAGAAATTTTATTACTGAGCGTAATTTTTTTAATATCTTCACATTCCATACTTCCGATTACGATAAAACTGCGCCAACTTCAGTGTAAAGGTAAACAGTACTTATTGGTAAAGAATCAATTTCATTTACTCAGATTAGTTATATAAAGAGTACATATGAACGACAAAATTTGACAATTATGTCAAGAAATTATGTAAAAACCATTAGAAAATGATTCTTTCGCAAGTTCGATATCCACACACTGCAAATGTATGTGTATTGGTCGAAGTCTCTGTATAATATTATGTTTTAATTTGACAGTTTGTGATAAAATAACAACACCATCATCTCTCTTCTTTGTATCTCTCTTTATTAATATTTATTTGATCACTGGAATATACAGTTTCAATAGTAGCTGCAATATAATTTGAAGCCATTCTTATATTATCTGGAACCATTATAAAATGATTCGTTACACTCTAAATAGTTATGCTTATAATACAATACAATAATTAGTTCAACAACTAATAGTAAAGAATATTCCAAACTTTAAGAAATATCATAAAATAAAACCAGTCTTATACATAAACAATATTAAAACAAAATGTACAATAAAAACAATTAATTAAAACTCGAAGAACTCATTGTCCTTGCCGATATTTTCAGCAAGATATTTGTCAAGCCAAGTTTCGATGACTGGAAGGTTTGCAGACGACCATGATACTTCTTCTCTTATATTCCTCATGGACTTCTCAATAATATGCTCCGCAGATCCGAACTCGCCTTGGTGCATTAGGTACAAGTGAGAGACCAGGTCAAGACCTTCCCCAGTCGTGAATTCTGATGTGGCTGCAGTTATAAGGTTGTCCCAGATATTGGTTCGACTTGAATACCTGTGGTAATAAATTTCTAAAATTAATAATAGCGTCTAGGGCATCGATAGCAGTAGCTATGTTTGTATTGCAACAGCTGTGTGTGAATTTCTCTGGTCAAGTTTTTTATATACCACTTAGGTGGCAGACAAGCGCATGGCCCACCTGATGGAAAGTGGTTACCGTGGCCTATGTCGTGTGTAACACCAGAGAAGCCACACTTTTGCTGCCGACCCTGTAAGCACAGAGTCTCTGCGCCGTCAGTGTAGACGACAAAGCAGGACGAGCCTTTAGTCATACCACTGACAGCATAAATTCTCCAGTGAGCTCTGGCTACCCTACTCACCGCTGGGAACACAACACGAAGTTATTATATCCGCGGTATTCTGTAGGTCGGAGGTACTTCCTCAGTCGGACTGCTCAATTGGGCGGAAAATAAAATATGGACGGAAGGTAAAATAAAAACTAATTCTTAGCATACAAAATGTTAACGGAAATTAACGCAATCATGGTGTAGGTACATACATACCATTGATTTACTATACATACTATAAAGGCAAAATAACAACACGTTGGTACCCAAGGGAAGGCAAAAGGAAAAGAGGCAAACAACAAAAAAGATGGGACGACGATATAAGGCAAGTTGCAGGTACAACATGGAGTAGAGTAGCCATAGCTCTCTCAGAATGGAGTAGGTTGGAGGAGGCCTTTGCCAATTGGCAAACGGACTTACAAAAAATAAAGAAGCATCAAATAGTCGAATATACTTAATTTCGAAAAAAAAAAACAGTGCAGTGGTTTTTTAAAACTTAATTGTATATTTTGTCCGAATTTTATTCTTATTATTTTTGTAATATATTTTTATAATAATTGGCTTTATTATTATTATTATTATTATTACTATAAAGGCATGTATGTACCATATGGGAATTGACGCAATCATAGTCTAGGTTAACATTATTGTATACGAGTATCGTGGAACGCGATAGTTCAAATGTATTAATTCTTAGCAGTAGCTTTACAAATACTACGCATTTTATAGTTAAAATCTCGCTCATATACCCTGGCAGAAGGCGGCGGGCGCGGCGGTGCGCCTTGCGCGCTACCCCGTTTCCGGGTACGAGTTGGGGACTTTGTGGTGTGCCCACACCCGAGGAGAGGGCCAAATCGAGAGAGATGACCCTGGGTCGTTCGGAATGCGAGGGATATGCTTGTTAACCTCACGTTCCGTAATCAAAAACGACCCACAGAAGTCGTGCGTTTTAGTCGGTTCGAGTTAAAGTATCGCTCTTGTTACATAAGATCGAAAACATACAAGGCGAAATGTTGATATTAGGTAAAAATTGCCAGTCTATTCCACACAATAAAATAGGATACATAATAAACCATTAGACGTCAGCTTATAACAAAAGAATAAAGACTCAAGTGACATTGGTATTAATGCACCGGCAACAATTTTGTCTTTAAAACTTGATAATTTACTGACATTTTAGAACATTAATCAAATCAAGTTGGCAATGCACAGTCATCTACTTGTCAGAGTTGGACAGTTCAATAACACGCAACTTCCACGCCATCGACAGCCTTATGAGGTTTCTGACCTTCAAATGCCTATCAATGAAACTACAGGTATTCTTCAATGCGGTAAGTTTTATGTCACGTGCACAAGTCTGTGACACGAGACAATGAAGACAAAATGACGCGGTGTACCAATTCTGCGAGCAAATTCAATGAGATATACCTATCATTTAATTTTATATTTGATATGTAATTTTTATATTTTCATACACACATATAATCAAGTCTTTATCACCGAGGTTTAGGCATAGGTGAATTAACACCCACATTTCACAAAACATTATATTCGGTCCTACGTAATGGAGGGTTATCCTATTGCAGTCTTCCGGGCACTATTTTTGACTCGAGCCATGCATCTGAGCCTCTGAGTCCGAGGTGTATATATCAGTTTGGTGTTAAACAGCCCTATCCCTTAGTCGAAATGTACGACACCACACGGGAAGAGATGGGTTGGCCCAAATACTACTCTGCCGTGAACATTAAATGATTAAATTATAAATATTTTGACTGTGATTAATTAGTCACACACCACAAAAACGATCATATTGTGACAGACACATCTCAACTATTTTAACTACTCTGTACAAAATCTGGACAAGTTTAAATTAATGTAACTTTTTTTTTTTTTTTTTTACGTGCGCTAAATCCCCCCGGATACCTCCCCACCGGAGCTGGTGGAGGAGGTTATGTCGGACTCGAACCGACTAAAACGCACGCCGCCTGTGGGTCGTTTTGGTTGCCGAAGGTGAGGTTGACAGGCATATCCCTCGCACCCCGGCCGACCCAGGGCCATCTCTCACGATCTGAAATTAATGTAACTTATGTTTTAAAGGGATTGTTGTTTGAAGTCTGGTTATAATTATTTATTATTTTTATTCGTGCTGCTCTCAGCATTGCTTTTTTTGAAGTTACACAAATTTTCTTATTCCTAAGTAAAAGCAACCTAGCAGTGCACTGATCTGATAAAAATTGATTTGAAGAAAAACCAATTTTAATTTTAGAACCCTGACATTGTTTTCGATATCACCTGATGTACATAAGTCCATTACTTACATATCTTTCAATTCATCCCAATTATTATTCAAGAAATAGAATAGCGTCGTATATCCTGCTGAGGAACCAGTCAACATGCTGAATATTAAGAACATGTCTGTTTCAGTGAAATTTCCATTGACTTCTAGCATTGTCACGTTCAGAATCCTGATAATCTTTTCTTGAGTTAATGGGCATCCAGCTAAAGTCTTCAAGAGGAAGGTACGTTCGCTTGGTTTTCTGGATGATGGGAAGTTGATGACTCGGTGTAATCCAAATTCCCATTCCTTATCGGTGCCCCATCTGAATACTGGACAGACATACTGGTTGCCAAGACTGCAAAAAGGTATGATATAGTTCAGTCCAAGCTATAATTTAGTTTACACGACAAATTATCCTAGTTCTAGCAATATCACAGACATATATTCAGAAAGATATCCTGTCCTTTGTTTGGTATGCAATAAAGAGTATCTATCTATCTATAATAAAATTATTATTGCATTGTTTCGAATAAAAAATAACGTGATGCAGCTAGCAAAATCATATTTATACACACTTTAAACATTCAAAAAAATTAATACAAATATTAAAAGCACCGCATATCCTGCAACAACTAAACTTAAAGGGACTTTTGAAAACATCTAATTTTAATTACAGTACACCCTAAAGCCTCGAAACTCATTAGGGTGTCCCAAAATGATGCTTTACTTATTTTATTACGGTACGGGACGGTTCAGAGACAAAAAGGAAGAAAAGATTCATGTGACCAAATTATGAATTTGGACTCAATGTAGAACCAGTCGTAAAAAACTCACGGAGAATACTGAATCAACAGAATCGCATACATCATGGGTCTCAAAAAGAGGTTTATTTTGGGGTTGTCGAGTTCCCTTTCACAATATCGACCGACTCGATAAAGGGTCGTATTCAAAGTTAATTGGTCTATTTGTATCTTCCAATATTAGGATCGGTATTTCGAGGATTATGAATAAGTGCAACTAGAGTGGAACCATCAATATGGCTTAAATATTGTAGTATGCTTACACTGGATTGTTTTGTAATTTAAAATGTATAGATTCAATAGTTGCCTGTAAGATGTTGCTTTTAGTAATAAGGTCACCATTTCATATCATACTTATATATTTTTGCACATTATGATTAATTTTATACAGGATACGTCAATTAGACTTCAGCTCGCCTGATCGTAATCTAAAGGCGAAATTTTAGGAAAGATTGGTACCATAAAGTTTATTTCTATTTTTAATCTTTATTTACGGAGCTTAGCCCCAGCTTGGCTATGTCGCTCTTATTTCTATTTAATTCTTAAATATGTCGATATATATTGCTTATTGCTATGTGCATAAATTCTAGATTAATATTGCTCAAGAGAATTGGAACAATGAAATATCTTAACTTGTACTTATCAGCTTTATTCAAAGAAAACTTCCCTTAAAAAATCGAGCATGAAAAGTCCCAGCTATTCTACTTTACAATACTTACGGATTGCCTTCATCAGGGTTCTTGGCCTGCATCCATTTGCGGTATTGTTCCTGAGCTTCCTTGACACAGGGTTTGTATCCAGCCTTACAGAGGAACGACTTTGTAACTGAACGAAGGTTCTTCTTCCAAGATTCATCATCCTCTTTCACGTCTTTAGCTAGTTCTTCGTATAGAGGACTTAGTAGGATTCTAACGTAGGCCTATAAGAATTTTGGTGATAAGTTTATGATGTAGGGATTTTATGCAAATCACGATAACTTCTTCTAATACTCAATCAATTAGATATGTTTTTACTGATGTAAACGCTACATAGCCATATTACTATCCTTCCTTACCCTTCAGGTCGATACGAGTAACTGCAGTTTTTTTTTAAATCGTTTATTTCTTTTTAAATAATACATAAATTTGTGTTCATGTTGAGTGAAGGAGGTATAAAACTTGAAGGTGATTTACTTTTCATTTCGATAGATTATGTAGAAATTCAATTCTAGACACAAGATGAAATATTTTCTTAACATCACGTGATACTCGACAAATAAATTTCTGACGCGAAAATAGTATCATATTGATCTGAACTGAAATTGCTACTCTTATTTGGATCTTTCACATCATTATTCGTAGTGTGACATGGATATTGTAGTATTCATCTTATTATAACTAACGAGGAGGTTCTAGTAGCTCTAGTAGATATTTATACGATACATCTAGAATTACGTAGGTATAAAGATTTTTGTTGCTATGATCAGATTCACAAATAAATTGGAGATTCCCGTCTCAGATGTGACCTCAACTCAGATAAATACAAGTCAGATTCGAAATTAAAAGTTAGTTATTTTAAACATAATAATAACATTCGAAAAGAATTTAAATAACTCTAATTAGTTATTATTTGAATAATAAGGGAATTGAAATTGGATTGGATGAAAAACTAACGCTTAAGATTTTATGAATAACAAGAACAGAATTTTTATCATGTACCTACGCGTAATCAAGGAAGTAGATATAAACCTACACTGTAGTAAATATATATATCAATGCCTTAAGGGTGTTTTTAAAAGTGTATACTTATTTTATTTTCCGTGAGTACGTGTTTTATTCTTGAAATTATCTTACCTGGAACTTATTTTGTAAACATTGGCAAATTTGCCTTCCGAGATGATCGATCATTGTAAACACTGGATCCCATACCAAGTGATGTCTTTCGTTCTTCAAGAATAGTGTCATATTGAAGGCAGTGGCGAAGGACAGTTCACCAGCGTAAGCTAGGTTCCAAGCATCATGGAGAAGTTTCGCTCTAGTCAGTTCAGGCATCTGCTGCCGCTTGTCACTTTGAAGGAAGTTTGACAGCAGTATCCAGTTCTCCTGATCGTAGTTTACTGGATATGGAGCTGGAAAGAAATATCTATTATTATAAAAGTAGATCTCAGTAATAAAGTATGCTTTTTTAATATGCGGATATCCACTTGGCTACCCCTCGGTCGGGGCCAGCGGGGTGGTTATGTCGGACTCGAACCGACCAAAACCGCACGGCCGTCTTGGGCCATCAATTGCCAGGTATGAGGTAGCCTCTGGCATATCCTTCGCCCACCCCAGCTAACCCCGAGAGAGAAGGCCCCATCGAGTGTGGGACTAAGACGTCCCCCATCTTTCCCGTCTCGGTAATAAAGTATGCCTAATGAAAACGTATATGTAAGAAATGGGGACATAAACTCACGCATATATATCCCTTCGGGTATATAGGCGTGAGTTTATGTTATGTTATGTGTTCTTGATATTACATGCAAATAATCAAATAATCGTTTTAAAGTTTAAAACCTATTGATTAAAACGTAGTTCATTTTTTTTATCCAACTTAGATGGCAGACAAGCACACGGCCATCTGATGGAAAGTGGGTACCGTGGCCTATAGCCGTGTTCAACACCAGGGGAGTCACACTCACGCTGCCGTCCTTATAAGCACAAAAAGAGTTTCTGTCCCGTCTGTGTAGAAGACAATGCAGTACAAGATTTTGGTCTTCCCACTGACAGCACAAAAGCTCTCCAGAGAGCTTTGGCTACCCTACTCGCCGCCGGGAACACAACATGATGTTATTATGGCTGCGGTATTCTGTAAGGCCTCCGCCCTAGTCGAACTTCCCTACTTCCCTAGGCTGCTCAAATGGATGGCAACACTGTCGTGTCCTACCTCTATAAAATCATCCAATACACCTCCAGATTAAAAGCAAAAACGCAATCTCTACTACCATATTTTAAGTTTGATATACTAACGAGTAATATTCAACACTAATGACCAATACTTTTTCATATATTGGCCAGTACAATACACGCAAACCACATAATGAAAATCAGCTAATCACGAACATAATCAGCAGAATTTACAGGCAATGGTTAAATACACTCACTCTCGAGGCTATTGTATAACTATTCAAAACCCAATTATTATAAAGCTTCTAGCAGGGGTCAATATGTTATTACCATTGTGTTATTCGTATAACTAAGTAAATTTAAATAGGTCTTAGAAACTACTAGACTATACCTTATTCCACAAACTTGTATTTATTTTATGTCTTTATACATATAATCACGCCTTTACCCCTGGAGGGTTAGGCAGAGGCGAATTGACAACCACATTTCACCAATAATTGTAGTCGGTCCCACGTAATGGTTGAGCCTATTGCCGTATTAGGGGCACTATTGTTGACTCGAGCCATGCATCTGAGGCTGAGTCTGGGCTGCATATATCTGTCTGATGTTAAACAGCCCTATCCCTTAGTCACCTTGTACGAGACCGCATAGGAAGAGATGGCCCTAATTCTACTCTGCCGGAAACCACGCGGCAACGTGTCTTTATGTCTTTATGTTGGACATTATAAAGATTATGTCGAGAATTTAACTTGGACCTCTTCAATATCAATGTTGCCCATTTAAAACACGCTCTAGCGAATAGGTTCTTTGGTGAGAGTTAATCCTAATCCTACCTACTGTTTCTTTACCCGCTATGCCATGGAGGTCAATATTATCTTATATATAAAATTCTCGTGTCACGGTGTTCGAACTTGAACTACTCCGAAACGGCTTCACCGATTCTCATGAAATTTTGTGAGCATATTGAGTAGGTCTGAGAATCGGCCAACATCTATTTTTCATCCCCCTAAATGTTAAGGGTAGTCCACCCCTAATTTTTATTTTTTATTTTTTAGGCAAAATTTTTTGTTTTTATTTTTTTATGACACAGCATACAAAAATACATACAACCCTAAATTTTCAACCCTCTACTATCATCCCCTATTTTTCTATAGCGATTTTTATCTTTCGATTATTAGTAAATCCCCGCACAGTTACATTAGTAAATAAGTTATTTTTGTTGAAATAAAAATACATGGCATAACAACGTTTGCTGGGTCAGCTAGTAATATATATAGATTAATATATTGACCTCCGTGGCGTAGCGGTGCAAATATTTGTATGCATGAATATGTTTATTTGCATTGGTCTGGGTGTTACTATGTATAATATGTATGTATTTACATAAAAAAGTATTTAAGTATGTTTATCCGCATTCTAGATCCCATAACACAAGCTAGTTAAGCTATGCTTACCAAGGGTCTAAATAGCGTTGTCTAGAATGTTGTGGACTGTTTATTTATGTAAACATCATTGTTACTTGTGGAAACTTGTTAATGGCCTTCAGCTATTTATTAGTTAAGACTATGAACTGTACACTAGCTGTAAGTTTTCCAAATATAATAAAATAAAAAATTAAATATCATATTTAACATGATCATGTATCTTTATTGGACTGTCTTCTGCTCTTGAAATCTTTTTTCGACAAGAGTTAATTTTTAGACAAGCTGTTGCCCGTTTCTCCACCCACGTGGATGTCGGTTATCGCAACCAAATATTGCCTATGTCATTTCTCAAGATCTTATCTACCTTTATATCCAAATTCATTAAAATCGATTCAATGGTTTAGGCGTAAAAGTGTAACTTACAGACTAACAAACAGACAGAGTTACTTTTGCTATAGATAATTTTAGTACCGATATTTTTTTTATTATTTATTAGTATAATAAATAAAAGAATATAATAAAAAATCATCGGAACAATTTAAAGTGCTATTATTTTAACCATATAAGAATTCAAGTCTAAAGTCAAAGTCATTTATTTTCAATCTTGAACAATGATATTGTTTCTTATTGCCGTTAATACTAATTCTACATAAGCTAAGTTTACCACCGCTTCCAGGGCGCTGATGGAAAAGAAATGGCGCAACAAACTCCACTGCGACATTTAGCGGTAAGAATAATAAACCTTTGAGTTATTGAATAATTCAAAGACAGAAGTACTGAAACTCATCAATCATCATTTCATATTGCGTGAAAGCCAGAGCTCAATTTGTATAAAACAGATACGTCAGTACTATCAATATTCCTTGTCATTATTGATATGTTAACAATACAACTTTGACTTACCATCAGGCAAGGGAAAGTCTAATTGAAGTGACCTATATAATTTTTTTTTCTCAAAACGTAAGTACTTACTTCGCGCTTGATGAGAAACTTTTAGCTTTTGTATCGAAATTTGACAGGTCGTTCACATAATATGTCTCCAACAACAAACAAATCATAAAATTT
Source organism: Eilema griseolum (assembly GCA_963662185.1). Lineage (NCBI taxonomy): Eukaryota > Metazoa > Arthropoda > Insecta > Lepidoptera > Erebidae > Eilema > Eilema griseolum. The sequence continues at coordinate 25,434,324 of OY759238.1, forward strand.
CAATAAACTAAGGAGTACTATAAAATTTAAGACGTATATTAAACATGTTCAGTGAAGCGCGAGACTGCAATTAACTCAAGATCGTATCATAAGTCAAGATTACAACACAAAGATATGCAAATAATAAGCCAGCCTATTCTTCAGGCCCTTTCAGACAAAGAAATGGAATGAATATATTAATGTGGATTTTAGAGCATCTCTTCAATGCTTCTTCATGAGCAGAATCTATTAGTAATTGCACCATTTTACAACATTTGCATATTTTATATCATATTAGCATTAACTTACAGACGGGTAGGAGTAATGCAAATTGTGAGTCATGCAAAATTTTTACTTTTTAATATTGACTTTCGTAAAAGTTCAATACAGCCTCACATAAACTCAGAGTCCCGAACAGAGTGAGATGCTTTTTCACACCGAAGCAGCGTAGTCTTCTCTACAAGATACAAATTCGCTCGTGGAAAACTGCTCGCGTCTCTGGGATGGCTCCGCAAAGTACCTACTAGATGCTATTGGAAATTCTGAGGTCACAAACACCCTCGAACCTTTGTAGATGCGTAGCGATGTTGATTCCTTGGTAGTCTTGGCAGACCGTCTCTATCACGGTAAATGTTCTGAGGAACTCTTCCAATTAGTCCCACCCTCTACTACACAGGACAACACGTCTCCTCTACTACGCAGGACAACACGCACAGAGCTTATATGTCACCCGTACACGGTGTAGATTATCCAATCAAGAACCAAGCGGTTCGGAGACTCTTTCCTTTTCCGCACTATTAAGACATGAAACGCCTTTTCAGCTCACATGTTTTCTTCTTCCTATCGAGTCCTTTAAGCGGGGGTAGAAAAGCATCTGATGAGACCGTCAAACTGAGTGCCACCATGCTACGTGTCTGTAATGGTAACCCTCTTTTCGGAGACTTTGCCCTTGGCTTACCATCAGGCGAGATGTACATACTAAATCTCATAATAAAGTTACAGAACAGAAAATAGTATAGAGTCTTACGTCACACCAAATATTAAATAGTAGAATTTTTTCGCACAAACTTACCAATTTCCTCAGGATTCACAATGATAAACTTGTCTTTTTCAGGCATGTTGCCAATCTTCAGCTCCTGCCTATCCTTCATCCATGAGGCTGTGTTGGTATTCTTTAAGTTCAGGGTATCTTCTTGAATAATTACGATCGGTACCCACCACGACATTTTAGCTGCTTCAGGCACATCATGCGGCCTTTCACGCAGATATACTTTCTGTCAACGAAATGAAGGAAAATGTGATATTAATTAAAGTGGGAGATATTTTTTTGACGAGGTTATTGAAAATCAAAATTCGAATCGACAAAATGAACCTCACTTAGACCGATATGAACCCACTCCTGATACATACATTTTAGGTGCCTTGAAAGCCTAAATGATAATATTAAATACTATTGTAAAGTAGTGTAGTATTTATATTTATAAAAGATTGTCATCTGCCACGACTATTTTAACCCGAATGTGGCGAAGTAAAAGGAGGGATATGATTTTGACAGGCTATGTATGTATGTTTGTAGGTTCGTACAAATGGGGTATCGTTAAACGCATCTTAGTCGTCCGCTGGTTCTAGCCTATGTAACGTTTCACTGAATACATGGCGGCCTCTAGCGGTCTTCAAGTACTGTGTTAAAAAAATAAAATTGTGATAAATATGTCGTGTTTGGTATCAACTGAAAGGACTTAATTAGCACATTTAAAATATGTATAAATTATACCTATTGCTTGCTCGGAAATAATATAATTAAAAAAAATAAGTTTACAACCAAAACCCGACTACTAAAAAATCACGCTCTAAAAAGTACAAGTACAAGAAAATATCAGGGCGAACCGTGGTCGTGTGCGGGTTTTAGTTTTAAACGTAATTATTTATAGATAATATTTTCGCGTTCAGTAAAAATACTGATTGTGCATCTAATTAAGTTCAGAATGATCACCACCCACCCCGAAATGGATAGGTTAGGTTAGAAGACTAAGGCGGGAGCGAAGCGAAGCGGAGCTCCCGCCTTATGTCTTTGTGGTAATTTTTTTTATAATTGGTTGGTTGGTTGGTTGCTAACTAACTACTTACTTGCAGTAGTTTGTTGGTGCTCAATCAGTATTTTTGATGTGAATTTGGATTATTTTGTCGTACAAAATGTACTCTTTTTGATATACGTTTAAATAACATCCATTATTTATTTAACTTCTAAAAAGGAAGAGGTTCTCAATTCGAATATTTAAGAAAATAATAATTCACTTGCATTGTTACGTTTACCGCCATCTAGTGCGGGACAACAAAATTAGCAATGGACTTGAATACCTTAGAGGCATAGTCCACAGAACAGAACTTCTCTGTTCCATGCATAGTCCCTTGTGTTGCACACGTTTAACAAAGTACCTGATACAAACGCTAGTTGTTCAATGGTGTTTATTAAAAAAATATTATAGCATTGTAAACTTCAAACAGCTTGTCAATATTTTCTCAAAGAAATGCATCACGCAGCAGGATGCGGGATAGCGTGTACTTATATTGCTTCTAGGGCTATTGGTATCAATCACGCAGAGAGGTGCGCGGCGACGGAACCACGCATCTGGTTGGAGGAGTGCAGATCTGCATCATCGTGCAGAATTGTACCCACTAACACAAGCTATGAAACTTATTTCTAGACTCCGTGTTACTGTAGGTAACTACTGAATAATTTATTCTAATTTCTTTTATTTGTTTTGGGTGAGATATAGATATTTTTATTGTGCCGTCAGCGCAGAACACAAAATTCCTGATTTTGTGTTCTGCGCTGACGGCACAGAAACTCTCCAGGGAGCTCTAACTAACTACCCTACTCACCGTCGGGAACACAACACGAGGTTATTATAGCCGTGGTATTCTGTATGGTGGAGGTACTTCCCCAGTCGGACTGCTCCATTGAGACGGAAATACCGGACCTCCTACATGACCATCTGTTTACCAATTTATCATACATACTTGGGTTACAACTGCAGTCTTGCTGTCGTATTGTCTTTGAACATTAATGAGAGGCAGTCTGTCCTTACTAATCCAGCTCTTTGCCACTGTCTTGATATCAATCTCTTTCGGAATCTTGTTATCTTCCAACGCAGCAGTGTTCAGTGCATTCCAGATATCATCACCCGAAAAGGTTTTGAATTTACTGTGAAGGCGAGATGCAATACAATATGGTACTAATTACTTTGAATGGTAGATATTGCATAACTTATGTGTATAATGGAGGAGTCAATATCGGTCAATATCCATTATCATCAAAGAAAACAAAGAGAACGAAGAGGGTTGTAGTCTCCGGCATTTCCATCAACTGAATGAAATAAAGTGCCCTGAGATTGACATTAATAATGTAAAACTATGTAATATAATGTAAAATTGTGCGAAAGAGGGTAGACCGATATAATACACCGTGATCATGGCTCTTGTAATAGCGTCGAAATATCGATTACTCGGAAAAAAACAATAAACATCATAAATATCCCTGCGAGTTTTACACTATTAAAGTTATCCTGGTCTTGTCCCGGTTGAGTTAGTTCATGTATAGTGGGAACAAAAAGCTGTAAGCACAATTAGATTTACTAAGGAAGTCTAACTTACCGAGCTTCTAGGAATCTTGTCAATCCCTTCTTGAAAGTCTCGTCTCCGAGTGTGTAGTTAAACATACGGAACAGCAGCTCAATCTTCGTGCAAGCGGTCTCTTGCTTCATGCCAGTGATGCGAGAATGGGGATAACGCTTGCTAAACTCGTAGTATAGTGAGTACAGAACTGTTAGTGGCCATTTGCCTTCCATTTCAGATCCGTTGTTTATCTGGGGAACATTTTATACATACAGGTAAAATAAATCCTGTGCGCTGACGTCCCCATATTACAATTTTTATATAAGATTGATTCTAGATGATACCTTAAACGCTGTAGCAGCAGCTACATAACCAACGAGAGCCTTGTTAAGATGAGCGTCGGACCACCAAGCTGGGGTTGTCAACGCACCAAGCCATTGATACGAAAGTTCCTGAGCGAGTTGAAGATAACCGCGGCTGCTCAGATCACTTTCCCTGAAAAGGAATATGTTGAAATTAGACGCATTAGGCTCCATGAGGTTAAAAAGGCACTGGTTACCAATGAATGTGTTTTAATATTATTATAATTTTTTAATATAATTTTGAAGATGTCAATTTTAATTTTGACGATTTACCTGAACACAATAAGACCCCAGTTATCAGCCGGCTTCACTCCTTGATAATTGGGCAAAGCAACAATATCCAGACGCTTCAGAGGTAAAGGAACTCGCCAGAACTGAGCGAGCTCTTTGAACACACGATTCAGTTTATCATTAACGCCTTCTAGTGCTTCAAGGTACTCTGGGCGACCCCATACTCTCATTTCTACGAAAATAACAGCAAATATCAAGCCCCGATAGCTGGAGTAGATATTATAACAATATGTTAGAGTGTGCGTGGAATTAACTTACCGATTTCATTACCAATTTCATCCTTATATATAATAGATTCACCTAATTGCTTCAAATCTGCGATCACAAAGCCCAGTGTGAATGTAGACATAGGAGGAGTCTTCTCAAAATGGTCACATACCGCGTCTGGTTCATCAGGGCTGTAAGAAACAAACTTTGAAACAAACCTGAAACGAGCACTGTTAACTAGTAGTTAGTCAGATTGTGTTCCATGATCTTTGGGAATCACTTTAGGGGTATCTTTAAGAAACAAATTCAACCTGTCACCAACATTGATGTAAGGATTACAATAAAATGTCCCGTGAATTTAAGACTTTGAGTTTATGGCATAATATACAAAACACACATGTCATGCACCCTGAATACATTACACGCCTTTCATTCAACAATTATGTTAAAACAGCATTTAGAAAAATTACACACAATTCAAATAATATAATGCAGCTTTAAAGAAAGACCAAAAATAAAAGCAGCAGCAAAACATAATTTCAGACAACATATCGTTTGTTGACAGAGCTAGTGTTATACCTATAGTTATTTATTGTTTTCTGCTTTTATGAAAAGGATAATTGTTCAGCTAATTTCTTTTATAGTTTTAATCATTATACTTAACTCTTTGGTCATTCCTCTTAACTCTATTCAGAAAAAGACAAAATGTTAACCACTAATTAAAGAAAATTTCAACATTAACTCAAAGGCCTCTCACTAATGAGGCAGGTAGAAAACACTTTACCAATTAAGCTTTCGTTTAAATTCTGTGATCAAAGATAAGATTGATGATTTATGATTGATGCTATTGTTTCTAAACAATTCATTTTACTTACCTACTTCTATTAATTTACTCAAAAAGACTACTCACATGTTTTCAGTTCTTGCTACAGGTACGTTGCTTAGAGCTATCATGTTTCTAGGCCTCACCAAACTGAGTTCGAAGGGTGTCTTGTACCCAGGCTCGTCGAAGCATGGGAACATGCGACGTGCATTATTAGGACGAAACTGCGTAGCAGCTACTACCCTATATAAATATAAAAAGGTAAGTGAACGAAATTCTGCATTAAATCTTCATTTTCCGTTATTTGGTTCAAATTAATCTGTATTTAGTTACTGTCAAACATTTTTAACTTACCTCTCTACTTCTTGATCGGTCATATAAGTAGTTTTAAAGAAAGCTTCAGTTGACCCAGTTTCCATGTTTCCTTTGAAACTGAATTTCAAAACTCCGGTTGAACCTTTTGGAATTGTTCTCTCAAGGTACAACGTCGCTATGGGCTTTTTAGGATCCATACTTTGTCTATTTATTGTAATTTTTCGAGACTCCTTACTAAAAATCAAGACAGTGTAACTGAAAGGGCCACTTACAAATATTTAATATTCTGGAATATTCATTCATGAAATTCGGCTACTCAAGATGTCTCACAAACACCCGTCCATAGAAATATTGTTATTAAAATCACTGCTACAGGTAACAATGTAAATAAGTATATCTTATCTATTAATACTGAATTAAAATAGCCTAGTGGTATGGGTAATGGACTGCTGAGACGAGGTCTCGGGTTCGATCCCAGGTTTTACCATGGCACACACCAATGATTTTTCGATGCTTTTCGAAGTTATGTGTGTATTTATCGCAGGGTTATAAGTGCCAGGGTAATGGCAATAGGCTCGCCACCTATTACATTGGGACTTAAACATAAACTGGCTAAATGTTGGTGCTAGCACCTCTGCCTACCCCTTCGGGGAATTAGGCGTGAGTTTATGTATGTATGTAAAATAGCGTCATTTTTCACCTTATCTTCCAACAAAATATAATACTCACGTGTCATCAGGAAAATGAGCACTAACTTCAGACTCCAAGATCTCAAGTTCGTGTGCACAATGTACATTAAGTTCATCACCGTCTTTTAGCCAGGTAATGTTGATAGCCACGTGTCCTTTGAAAAAAGCATCTTCGAGATAAGGCTCTAGGTATAGCCGATAGCCTGTCGGCTCCACGACTTTATCCAGGCGCGTCTCCATTGCAAGTCCGTGGGCATTGTTCAGATCTATACTCCGTGCTCTAATTATGTGGATTGGGACCTGCCGTACAAATTTATATTATTTGTTTATACAGATAATACCTACATTTTTATCTAGCATCTCCGAGTATAAACCATTGTAAAATAAAATCAGACAGAAAAGAACAGGAACACCTGAATATTTTTTTCTGTGACTTGCGAAAGTGTAAACAATAAGCCGCGAGCTCCTTCTAGTTCAACATAATAGAATTCTGTAACTTCATAGAATTATCGTCTGGATAGCTGCTAAAGTAAATATTTAATTTAGTCTTAACAGATTCTTTAAAGATGTGTTCATCATCTAGCGTATCCACTTTATAATGTTAAACCTAAAGTTAATAACGGTCATCTAAGTCATCAGTAAAAAACTTTTTCCAGAAAATGAAGTAAGTGACTACGTAGCTCAGGTTTACTCTTTTATTCCTCCTTACCATGATTTGGTTGGAGGTGTGGAGTGGCGTATGATTGCGCAACGTGGCGCACAATTGGCTCTTTGATTGTCGTGACGTATCTATGCGCAATGGACCATTGTATGAACAACTACTAGATAATGGCCTACAATTGCGCATTGCAGAGTATGGCCAAGAATGAGCCATGATGTAGAACTGCCTTTACAATTCTAACCCACTAATTTACCTATATCGTTACATGCACCTAGTTTGTTCACGCACACATTTACGGGTAGTACTAACATTACTAATTATGGACCATAATTAATGAGCGATTGGCCAATATTTGTTTGGCGGCTGACCGATGTTGATGACGTCAGTTCTATGTTTGGAATGCATCTTGCTGGAAAAAGGTTACTAATATGGATTTTAGGATTAAGTATTTTCAGGTTCATCATCTCAATCTTGAGATTTGATCTAGATGGAAGTATTATTTTTAACCAACATAAAAAGTACTATATTCGAGCAGACTGGTGATCTTGAGTCCATTTGCGTAAAGTAATCCGTTCTCTCGACCCATAGGAACCTGGGCACGCCGTAGTAACGGCGGTAAGACCCATCATGGGGGAGTGGCTAGAGAGGCCACACGGCAGCCTCTCGTACCGTCTGACGCAGATGATCACCGAGCACGGATGCTTCATGCTTCGGAAAGTATCTGCGTCGGATGCAGAAAGAGCCAACGTCCGAGTGCCATCACTGCGACGCGAGCGAGGACTCAGGTCCGCACACGCTCACCGAGTGTCCGGCGTGGGAGACGCCGAGGCGGGAGCTTGTGGCGGCCCTGGGAGTGAGGGTTCTCACGCTCTCCACCTTGCTCGCGGCGATGGTTCGCTGCGCGGATGCGTGGGCGGCCGGCGTCCCTTTTGCGAGCAAGTAATGCTCGTGAAGGAGGAGGCGGGGCGGGAGCGGCAGCGGGAGCGACGAAGGATCGCAAGACAAGCTGCCCGCGTACGAAGGCAACTCGGGCGTCGGAGGTCGATGAACGACCTCCGCCCCCCATGAGCGCCGGCCTGGGGGTGACAGGTGAAGCCGCCTGTCACCCTGGCAGAAGCAGGCCGCGGCGGTGGCGCGCGTGGCGCGCCTCCCCGTTTCCGGGGACGAGTTGGGGACTCTGTAGTCCCCACACCCGAGAAGAGGGCCAGATCGTGAGAGGTGGCCCTGGGTCGGCCGGGGTGCGAGGGATATGCCTGTCAACCTCACCTTCGGCAACCAAAACGACCAACAGGCGGCGTGCGTTTTAGTCGGTTCGAGTCTGACATAACCTCCTCCACCGGCTCCGGTGGGGAGGTATCCGTGGGGATTTTGCGCACGTAAAAAAAAAAAAAAAAAAAAACCCATAGGAACCTATGCGCTGTTCTAAAATACTAATTATGGCTGTGTAAAATATTTATAACTCCTTCACCTTTCCTCACAAAATTTCATATTTATGAAATTCATAGGATATGAATTTATTAGTAGCTATATATTGTAATAGTCTTGGATGGGACGTAAAAAAATCTCCTTCCGTAATATTTTAGTCTCTAACACATAAAGTAAGGCTCAACTTTATTTCATTTTGCAGACGTGTCCTCAAATGCACAGAATTTATTACGAACTGATATATAAGTTTCTTGGAAGGAATTTTATAAACCAACAAATAGATTACATTTTCCAAAAAAAGCCGAGTCGACATTGAAAGGAATAAAAGGACGAAAAGGTTCATGGATACAAAGAAGGCTTAGAAACTACCTATGTACTCGTAAATACTGTATAAAATGGGCACATAGTATTTGAAGGCCACATCAATTCTAAACCAAATGGCTAAAGGAAATCAAGTTACTCCGCAATTTATTGGTTGATTTAGAAAATACTTGACATAGCTAGTAAGAAACTACGTGAAATAGAACTGGTTTTGTCCCTCTTCTAGATCATCTTTTGATGAATATTGTGAAATATAACAATGATAAATAAGAGGCCATAATAACTACCATGGTTTGAACTAAAGATCTATAAAGGCAATGTGAGGTAAAAACATGTTATGCCGAATAAATTATGGAGAACAAAGAGAAATATATAAGAAGAGCGGATCTTAGGCTCCGTGGTAAACTTTCAATGAAATCAAGATTGACACTGGAATGAAATTATTCTTTCTTCTTTAAAAACATACACGTGTGTAATGAAATAGTCAATAAAAGCAATCTGAAAACGCGAGCAGGATATGATTTTACAAACCTTGTCCGGAGGCAATGAGCTCGCCATTCGGAGGCTCAGGCACATGATGAGAAGAAGACGGCTGAACATTATTATGTCTTTGGCCGTGTATCAGACCTAAAAATAACGTAGGGTTAGTACAAAATGGAAGTGAAAAGTAACTAAGATAAAATTAATATATAACTTAATGAGTGCTCAGAAACGCGAGCGTCCTTCAAGTTATCGTTAGAGAGGAATTCTTTGACGTCTGAACCTGCAGGTTTGTGCATATTATTGTTATATATTTTATATTATTGCTTATTTAGATAATAGACATTACAATTACGATATTCAGTTACAGGCGGGGTTCAGGGGTTTCGGGCGAAGATTCTGTAGCCTAGTGGTCAGAGGGTTCGAATTCCACCTGAACCGGTATTTTTTTTTTCTATATCTTAATCGATTTCAATAGTTAGCATACTATGTAAATGCCTTAAAAAAATATTTAATACATAAATTATAACCTGTGATATAACTTTATTTTAATTTATAGGTGTACAAGTCATTCCCGTTTCCGGGGACGAGTTGGGGACTCTGTAGTCCCCACACCCGAGAAGAGGGCCAGATCGTGAGAGATGGCCCTGAGTCGGCCGGGGTGCGAGGGATATGCCTGCCAACCTCACCTTCGGCAACCAAAACGACTGCGTGCGTTTTAGTCGGTTCGAGTCCAACATAACCTCCTCCATCGGCTCCGGTGGGGAGGTATCCGTGGGGATTTGGCGCACGTAAAAAAAAAGGTTTACAAGTCATTGTTGCCCAGGGGCTCATGTGGGGACCAAAGGTGACCTTGCATTTAATGTGTGTACCATTTCGTACGGTTTGTTATGTCAAAGCTTACGAAATGTAGCACAATGCCAGATTGATTTCTTTTTAATTCCCTTCCTTCTCTTTCCCTTCCTTTACCTCTCTCATGTTTTAATCCATTGTAAGCATAATTAAACGTCTATTATAAAATATTTTTAGTATAATTTGGACTAATTTCAATTACATATAACTAGCTGCATATGGTTGCAGTTTTCTTTAGATTTGGGGACTACCAGGGCTACTATGTGAACAGGGATGTCCCCTTAACAATATTTAAAGAGTAAAACATTATACTACATTTGTTTCGTGATATTCACATCATTATCATTTTTGCACACATCCTTATTATAGATGTAAAAAAATGAGTGCAAAAGAAATTATAGGTAATTAATGTTTGCTAAAGTGTGCCTTATTACGATATTCTGAATATAATACTATGAAGCACTCCACACATTTCTTTGCCTTTCAAAATTCATTTAAAATTTATTTAAAATTCATTACTAATAAAATAATAATAATAAAATTGTCATAACATGCGTGTATGACACCCCTGAAAATAAATAATAAATCACGTATAAACCACTGACTGTGACTATTCCTATTGAGAGTACGTTCTTGTATGAATATGTTACTGGTCTACAATAGAACCTATCATAACTGATATTTAAAAAATAGAACCATACGCCACAATACATTCTAAATTTAAATAATTTAAAAGGAAAACCAAGGACAAATAAAAAAGAAACAAATCACAAAAGAGTTTACATACCTTTGTGATGGGTTCAAGTCGAGGTCCAGATTGCCACTGGCGGGCGCGAACGGTGTCAGACCCTCTCAATTGTCGCCAGGATATGCCTCATTTGCAATGACGAGCGACTGTTGTGAACCTCTTAAATCGTTATATGCTAATATTATTTACGTTTCAGATTGTGCCGACAGCGACAATTCCTTTTCAATGATGCTATCACACACTATCCTTGATAGCGTAAGTTATTGTTTTGAGTTGAAGAAACGCAGAAGGATAGTATTCGATGATAGTGTGTAGCAATACAATGTACTAAATCTTACTATCAGAGACACGGTAAATTTGAATTAAAATGCAGTTTTTGCCGGTGTGCCACAATACTATACAGTTTTTCAGCATAACTGACATCGCGATTGGCTAATATTTTATATTGACATGTCTGCACTATTATAAAAACTAATCAGTTTCCCGCAACTCCTTCCGCGTGCAATTCTGATTTTGATATCCATAACCCACAGAAATCAATCCAGAGGATAACAGTGTATGGGATCAAACTCTAACCTTGTGCCAAAATTTAACCAAATCCATGTTGCTGTTCTACCGTGATTGGGTAACAAACATACATCTATCCATCTTATTATCCAGCCGTATATATATATATATATATATATATTCATTAGTGCATTCGTCCATCCATCCAACTGGTAAAATGCCACTGTCTGTTACTTCATATTCATAGTACCTATTTATTACCTACTATTTTTTTACAGTCCATTTCCATTTTTCCACTTGTCTCTTAATCATGATCTCAGTGTCAAATTCTTGAATCAGGCATATTGGCTGTCCAACAAAATGTACGGAGTCAAGTCTCATATGGTTTGGCTCCGATGATGGACTACCCAGGTTGATAATGGAACTCCTTAACGATTAACATTATGATTGTCTCGTTTGAGTTATTGGAGGGATATTATTAATTCTACAGCTACTTAAGGATCCCAGCAGTATGTAATATTCTCAAGTTAAGTCAAATCACTGTTCGTCATACAAGTCGCTTGGTTGATGGGCTCATTCGAATTCGCTTATCAGTAAATTAGTGTTACGTTCACTAAAAAGGGAAAACAACGGACTTCTTGAAAGAAAAATGCACTGAAAAATAAACAATAATAATTGCAGATATACCTCAAAAGATAAAAATACACAAAAGACTTTTGTTGTAGTCGGTGGACATCCATGCCTAAGTCTGATCGTATCAAACTTAAGCATGTAGGATATCTCCATAATCACAGTCCCACCATATCACCAATGAAATTTGTAAGTGTGTGTAAAGTCTTGTGCAAGACAGCAAGGCAATTCAAACGGGCAGATATGTCGGGATTAACGCAATTGCCAGCCGTCTACACCCATATTCTACCTTGGTCAATGTCCCGCTGCATCTTGCCGCAATCTTCCTGATTCCCAATGGGCATGTACATCTTTAGGTCATCGGCAAACAATAGCATAACTTCGCATTGCTTACGACTGTCGGCAAGTCATTGACCCAAGTTGCTGCTTTAACTTGCACCAGATCGTGTATAATATAGCTCCGAGATGTACTCCGAGTACTCTACGTATTACTGCCTAACCCTCATATATCTGGTGTTTGCCAGGATTTTTATCCGCAGTAGATACAGGGTGAAACCAACGCTCGGCAACTATTCAAGCAGATAGCAGGTCGTTATGGACTCGATCAAACGCCTTTTTAAAGTCGAAGTAAGCGGCGACGACCTGTCTCCCACTATCCACCACCAGTATGATATCTACTATGTAACTGAGGAGATTGCTAGTTACACTCCGACCTGGCCGGAAGTCATGCTGCGCGTCCGTCAGTTGCTCGCTCACTTGAGTGTAAACGCTGTCGAGGATAGCGGATTCACCTATTGTTAATCGTTAAGGAGTTCTATTATCAACCTGTGCAGTCCAAATCTAGAGCATTCCATTTATGGTGTACATCACTAAAAAGTTCTGTTGTCTTTCTTTGTAGTCCAAGTCTGAACAAATTCAGAATGTCCTTGACCACGGTGATGCACCTACCGTGGTACAGGATGGTCATAAATATAACAATGACTGGCTCATTTCATATTTTCTGTTTGATTTTGAGGAGATTTCTTAATAACAGTCCTTGTAAATCAGATCTTTACGAAAATAAATGGGACCAATTTGAAATAAACTCAATCCGTTTACAAATGACGGACCTATGCCCGTACAATCTTCCAAAACCGAACAGAAAACCTCCTCCTTTCTAGAACTCAGTTAGATACATGTGTCCTGTTTTTAATAATCCAGCATTCTTTCAGCGAAGAAAAAAGTCCCAAGTCATTCTCTATCTCGAACAAAGAAAAAACCATTTTGTTCATTATCAAGAACATCTTTAGTTTAGTTGTTTTTAAACTAAATATTTCTCAATGTTGTGCAACACCCACGTGCTACGAAATATTATCAAAATCAATCACTATGAATTGTATCAAGTGTACCATATTGTACTATTTCTCTGTACTAACATAAAATACTCGGATAACCCTCCACATCTGTTGTTGATTTAGTAGAACAATAGATTTATTTGTGAACACAGTGTCACGAACCGGTGACCTTGTCACGCTAACAACCACACCTCGGGAAATTGCTTAAAGCAAATCCTGACGTTGCTCATAATTTGTTGCAGAGTATTGTGTTTCGTTAGACTTAGTGGCTTAATGTTTGCGTGACTTCGTGAAGTCTTGGGTATGATGAATGAATTCTCAGTGACCTAATCTGGCTTTGCTCAATGATTGAAAATCACGCTTGATCTTACTTATGTTATAAATGTGAAAGTTTATGAATGCTGTTGTTGGATATTATTTGAAATTTGTTGTGTTGGATATTTATTTGAATCTCTCAAACGGTTGAACAGATGTGGTTGTGGTACAGGAATCCTATTCCTATCCTACTAATATTATAAATGAGAAAGTTTGTGTAGATTTTTATTCTTCCATCACGCTCTAACGGTCTAACGGATCTAACTAAAATTTGGTACAAGTATATATAGTAGGGAATAACAGATTAGCTAATTTTCATTTCAAGTATCACCACTCCATGTCATTCGAAGGGTATCGTAAGAGGCGACTAATGAAAAAATACGCTAAGGCGATTCTCACACTGCACTGCGCACTGCGGCGAGGCGCGGAAAACCGCGGCCATGCGCGTGGTCGCGGGAAAACAGATCTGCCTCCGCGTGCAGATTTGCCTGCTATTACGCGCGGTGCCGCGGTTTAGGTATAGTCCAAGAGAGCTGTGACATTTTGCCATGCTATTCGCGAGGGATTTTTAAAATTTGCACCTGACTTGATAAACTATACCTATATCATTTTATAGGACGGTGCCCAGTTGCATCGGTATTCTAGAATGACACACCGGATTTTCATACAAATAATTTTGCTTTTAAACACATTATTATGATTTTATATAAATATATATTATGATGCATTATTATTGATTTTCACACCACACTTTTCCGTACCAAACCGTGAGACGCGGAGCAGTGTGAGAATCGCTTAAATACGCATGGGAGAGAAGGAAAACATACATACATACATTTAATCACGCCTTTATCCCTGGAGGGTTAGGCAGAGGTGGATTAACACCCACATTTCATCAATAGTTGTATTTGGTCCCACGTAATAGGGGGTTATCCTATTGCCGCATTCCGGGCTCTATTGTTGACTCAAGCCATGCATCTGAGGTTGAGTCTGGGCTGTATATATCTGTCTGATGTTAAGCAGCCCTATCCCTTAGTCGCCTTGTACGTCACCACATGGGAAGAGATGGGGTGGCACTAATTCTACTCTGCCGGAAACCACAAGGAAAACTTGAATTAAAACCCTGTACCAACCCGTCTAGTCAGCGTGGAAACAGTAGGCCACAGCCTCCCAACATTGGGAGAGGTCTATATCCAGCGGTGAACTACAATGGGCTAATTGATTGATGATTGTTGATTTTAGAAATAAATTCCCATAGGATGTGGAAACGGATCAGAATCCCGCGCCGGCGAGCAAAGACTTAATTCAGGCGCAAAGTGATTTAAACATTCATTATTGTTGCTCTATCACATCATCATCAGCAACCTATAAATCAGCAAACTGTTAGTTTAGTGGTACTCAATCCTTACTCAAATACAAGACTAATTTGATGCAAATGTTTGGTAAAGTCGGTTCTTACACCAAATTTATTTGACACGGTTGTAAAGGTAAATTAATGGTCGAGCAATAAAATTAGTCTCAAATTATATTCAAGCTTGCTGGAAAGTCCTATTGCGCTTATTATGCCTACATACTCACATATATATAATCACGTCTTTATCCCCGGAAGGTGAGGCAGAGGTGAATTAACACCATTTCGCCAATAATAAGCCTATTGCCGTATTCCGGGCACTATTGGTGACTCGAGCCATGCATCTGAGGCTAAGTCTGGGCTGTATAAATCGGTAAGATGTTAAACAGTCCTATCCCTTTGTCGCCTAGTATGACACTGCATGAAAAGAGATGGTGTGGCCCAAATTCTACTCGGCCGGAAATCACGCGGCCTATACGTATGAAGTTGTATATCAGAAATATGGTATAATCGATGGCATCGATACTTTAAAAATGATATTAAAAGCCTTGAGAACCGGCGCTACAATCGTGCAATTTTTTCTATAGATATTATGCATAAAACTGTGCAAAAAGATCCTTACGAATTACTAGATGCACGAAATGACATTGTGTAATAGCACCACGATCACTTCAGAATTGTAACAAGCTACGAAGATATCAAATGGAACTCTCTCTATATTATATACATACAGGCAGACGAGAATTAACACCCACATTGCACTAATTATTAAATTCGGTCCCACGTAATAGGGTATGAGCTTATTGCCGTAATTCGGGCACAATTGTTGACTCAAGCCATGCATCTGCGGCTGAGTCTGGGTTGTATATATCTTTATATTAATTTATACTTATTTTATTACACATATACTTTATATTATAAAGCTGAAGTTTGTTTGTTTGGTTGAAGCGCTTAATCTCAGGAACTACCTACTGGTACGAATTGAAAACATATTTTTGTGTTGAATATTTGTTAATCGTAGAAGATTATAGGTTATCATCACGCAACTACTCATGGGAACGGAACAGTACCTAATCATAAAGGTCAATAATTCCGGCAGATTCCTAGGTACATTATTTGATTTTTTTACGAGGTTTCGAAGTATCCATGGCATGAGTTCACATAACAAGTGTACGTTTTCAGTAACCTGTTTAACCTGTTAGCATGTATTCACAGGTGGGAAATTATGTATAAAATGCTAAAACAATGGCTGCACTTGAATAAATATTGTAGTATCTCACTGTCTGTTACACAACTTCGGTTATCGAAGCATTACTTAGGGTAGGCAGAGGTGCTAGTACCCACATTTCACCAGTTTATGTTTAGATCTCAATGTAATAGGTGGCGAGCCTATTGCCATTAACCGGGCACTTATAAACCTGCGATAAATACACACATAACTTCGAAAAGCTTCTATAAGTCATTGGTGTGTGCCATTGTAAAACCTGGGATCGAACCCGAGACCTCGTCTGAGCAGTCTATTACCCATAACACTTGGCTACCGCAGTTAGAGGCTACCGCATTTAGTTATCACGCCCCGCTTAAAGGACCTGGGACTGTAGGAAAAAGGAAACAAGTGAGCTGGTAATGAATTCCAGGTCTTGGTGGTGCGTCTGTACCCTGTACCCACATTGTGGACACTTGGAAAAGCAGCAGTGAGATCATTGCGTGCGCAGAATGAAGATCTTTTCACACCTCACTGTACGTACTATGTCCGATTGCAACATGTGAAGATGAATTCCTTGTATGTAGTGTACCATTCGATGTAGCGAATAATGAGAGAATGCAGCCGTGAGCATTACATTTTTTAAATACCACGTAGGTGATAGACAAGCATACGGCCCACCTCATGGAAAGTGGTAACCGTGACCTATTGACGTGTGCAACACCAGAGGCGTCACACTCGTGCTGTCTACCCTGTAAGAACCTTCTAATACCCTTCTTGAACACGGCGGTATTTCCGCCCAATTGAGCAGTCCGACTGGGTAAGTACTTCCGCCTTACAGAATACCGTGGCCATAATGACTTCGTGTTGTGTTCCCAGCGGTGAGTAGGGTGAGATGACTGGAGAGTTTGTGCTGTCAGTGGGATGACTAAAGGCTTGTACTGGTTTGTCTTCTGCACTGGCGGCACAGAAACTCTGTGCTTACAGGGTCGGCAGCGCGAGTGTGATACCGCTGGTGTTTCACACGTTAACCACTTTCCATCAGGTGGGTCGTATGCTTGTCTACCACCTAAGTATGATATAAGCTATAAAAAAGAATCACAAGGAGTTCGCTCCACAGCTTACGCGTGCGCAGAATTAAATTCCATTCACTCACTCACGGTGCGCACTGCGTCCGGTTGCAACGTGTGAGGAAATAAAATTTGATTTGATGAATGAATGAATGATTGTGACCGGTGTTTTTTTTTAGGCAGTGTAGAAGACAAAGCAGGACAAGCCTTTAGTCTTCATACTGACAGCACAATTTCACCAGTGTGAGCTCTGGCTACCCTACTCACCGCTGTGAACACAACACGAAGTTATTATAGCCACGGTATTCTGTACTTCCCCAATCGGATTGCTCAATTGGGCGGAAATACTGCCGTATCCTACCTCTTAATATATAGATAAAATGTAGCCATGGGTGTCGAATAATTCTGCTAATACCATAGTATGAGTATTTATGATAATAGATTTAAACAGGAAAGTCTCAGACGATACACTAACCACATGGCCGCAATAGTGTCCAAATATTTACTTGACTGAGTCATCATACTCATAGCGGTTTTCCAGTTACGATCAAAGTCTACATCTTGGAGTCTGAGATCCGCTTATTGTTTTTGATCGACTTTTGTGACTGCCGCCTGACCTGTGAACCTCTCGTGGAAGTTCCGAACCCGTTTAGCCGGTGTAAGGACTTGCAAGTGCAGTTATCATCATCCTCTGAGTCATTTTCCCAACTCAATTGAGAGTTGGGGCTGGTTTTCCAGTCGGCTGAACTTCGACATTTTCGGTAGCGACTGACATACTCACTGATATGATAGATACCACATACTCATTGATATTAGTTCTGTAGTTAGACTACTTATTCTGGTGTTGCACACGTCCATAAGCCACGGTAACCACTTCCCATCAGGTGTGCCGTTTGCTTGTCTGCCACCTAAATGGTATGAAAAAAACTTTGTTGTCAGTCGACCTCTACTGAATATATGAATTAAGAATAAATGAAGGAATGTATGGATGTATGAATGAATGAATATAGCTTTATTGTACACCGATAATCAACACAAAATAAATATCAACAAAGTTCACAATGGTAGGTACAAATGGGCGGTCTTATCGCGGAATGCGATCTCTTCCAGACATCCTTTAGATGGACTGGTATCTTTGGAATAGCAGGCTAGAAGTGGTGTACTTACTACATTAAAATATGTACATTCAGCCAATGTTACACGCTATATACATTCCTTTACAGAATATGCCTAGAAAAAAAAATGTTTTGTTGTTCAAGTAGCGATCTCAAATCGATAAGATTCTTTTTTATGACGTACAGTAAGTCTAGATATACATAGGCGAACCAAAAACGATCATAATTAACACTAATGAGGGAATTCTCGGTCTTTCAACAATAGCGTACACGTCATAATCATGTGGCTTCAATAACACCTCATGCAATGTTGTTACGCGGCATATCTAACATGTGTTTTGGCTCATAGCCAGATACAGTGTAATCACCGGATACCTACCACTTTGTTATAATAATGGTTTGAGATTTAGGATTAACTACAAAACTTGAACTATTTTTGTGGAAATCCCCACAAATCCGAATAAAACGCACGGCGTCTCGGGTCTCAATTACCGGTGTGGAAGGTTACACAATAAGGTATTTCCCTCACACCCCGATTTACATATCCGTCCAATTGAGCAGTCCGACTGGGGAAGTACCTCCGCCTTACAGAATACCGCGGTTATAATAACTTCGTGTTGTGTTCCCAGCGGTGAATAGGGTAGCCAGAGCTCACTGGAGAATTTGTGCTGTCAATGGGAAGACTAAAGGCTTGTCCTGCTTTGTCCTCTACACTGACGGCACAGAAGCTCTGTGATTACAGGGTCGGCTGCGCGAGGGTGGCTGCTCTGGTGTTGCACGCCTCCATGGGCCACGGTAGTCGCTTTCTTTTTAGAATAAAGTTTGGATGTTTAACTTTCATAAACTTTTTTTTTATACCACTTAATTGACAGACAAGCACACGGCCTACCTGACGGAAAGTGGTTACCGTGGCCTATGAACGTTTTTAACACCAGAGGAGTCACACTCGCGCTGTCAACCCTGTAATTACAAAGTTTCTGTGCCACAGTATAGAAGACAAAGCAGGGCAAGCCTTTAGTCTTCCCACTGACAGCACAAATTCTCCATTGAGCTCTGGCTACCCAACTCACCGTTGCGAACACAACACGAAGTTATTATGGCCGCGGTATTCTGTAGGTAAACTAACAGAAATGAAATAAAATAACAGACAAAGCTTGTAAATTTCATTTAATTTCATTTCAATCATTTAGAGGCAGTCATTCAAGACGTGGTCATTAAGATGATAAGTGACTACTTCACCAGCAAGGGCAGAGATGCAATTGTTATCGCGTTAGATGTTAACTAGGTATTCAAAATAAACGGGATATTTACCATGTTTCATTGTTTTCAGTTTCCGATATTTCGGCGCTGTAAATATCCCGTTTATTTTGATACTGATGTGAGTGACCATGATAGTTTAAATACCTATAAGTAGGTATTGTTCTCAACTCAAATATCATACTGACGACATGCAAAATACTTGGCACTCTTTGCTTATGATTTATTTATTACTTTTGATTAAATTTATAGCCGCGGTAGCCTAGTGGTATGGGTAATGGACTGCTGAGACGAGGTCTCGAGTTCGATCCCAGATTTTACCATGGCACACACCAATGACTTATCGATGCTTTTCGAAGTTATGTGTGTATTTATCGCAGATTTATAAGTGCCCGGTTAATGGCAATAGGCTCGCCCCCTGTTGCATTGGGACCTAAACATAAACTGGCGAAATGTGGGTGCTAGCACCTCTGCCTACCCCTTCGGGGATATAGGCGTGAGTTTATGTTATGTTATCTATTCAATTTATTGACATGTAGTAATAACTGACATCTGTATCTGAATTCACTATTTTAATTATTTGATATTATATACTGACATACTTGTAGTGCTTGATTAATTTTTGAATAATGCAGTTGATATAATACTTGCACGTTGGGTATTTAGTATCTGTAAACCACATGTGGTAGGATATAGCGTACGTAATACTCGTATACCTTATAAGACCTTTATAACTAACCTATGATCTACAGATAGGATAAGGAGGTAGGACACAGCGGTATTTCCGCCCAATTGAGCAGTCCGATTGGAGAAGTACCTCCGCCCTACAGAATACCGTGGCTATAATAACTTCATGTTGTGTTCCCAGCGGTTAGTAGGGTAACCAGAGCTCGCTGGAGAATTTGTGCTGTCAGTGGAAGACTAAATGTCCGTCCTGCTTTGTCTTCTACTGACGGCACAGAAACTCTGTACTTACAGGGTTGGCAGTGTGACTGTAACTCCTCTGGTGTTACAAACGTCCATAGACCATGGTAACCACTGTGGGCTTGTCTGCCACCTAAGTGGTTTTAAAAAAAAAATAATTATATTTTATGATTATGACTATCCTATTGTAATAAAATACATTTCTTATAGTTTCGTAGTAAAAAAAAACAAATAAACTTTTATACTGTTCTGTACTGACGGCACATAAACTCTGTTCTTACAGGGTCGGTAGCACAGGTGTGACTCCCCTGATGTTACACACGTTCATAGGTCACAGTAACCACTTTCCATCGAGTGGGCCGTGTACTTGTCTGTCACCCAATTTGCATTAAAAAAAGAATGAAGCGACTGGCGTTTTGTTGTAAAATCACTGTCATAAACAATTCAACGTATTCTAGTCTAATAACCGGGTATTAACTTGTCTACACCCGTTTATTATGTACCCAGACCCGTCACCAGATTGCAGCAGGTATTTTTAGTACCACGTTAGGTACCGCACTAATTGTTACTTCTCATATCACTACTTGGAGTTTGCGTCATAACTCGAACATATTTATTTCTAAATACTTCACGCTAATACATTTAACTACAAAAACATAGGACGACATATTGTTACACTTTTTTTTTTACAGGCGCAAAATCCCCGCGGATACCTCCCCACCGGAGCCGGTGGAAGAGGTTATGTCGGACTCGAACCGACTAAAACGCACGCCGCCTGTGGGTCGCTTTAGTTGCCGAAGGTGAGGTTGACAGGCATATCCCTCGCACCCCGGCCGACTCAGGGTCATCTCTTACGATCTGGCCCTCTTCTCGGGTGTGGGGACTACATAGTCCCCAACTCGTCCCCGGCCGCGGCCTGCTTCTGCCAGGGTGACAGACGGCTCCACCTGTCACTGTCACTGGCCTGCGCTAATGGGGGGCGGAGGTCGCTAATCGACCTCCGACGCCCGAGTTGCCTTCGTACGCAGGCAGCTTGACTTGCGATCCTCATATTGTTACACTAACATTTCGTTGGATTTATCTTGTAACTTTTTCCAGACAGGTATTATCAGACTTATAGGATGAGCCCATAAAGCATTTACCTCTCACCCCTATTGACCCAGAGTAATCTACAGTTTGATAATACCTACCTAGAACAAAAGTATTTCATAAAATAATAGGTATATCATAACATTAACATAAACTCATGCCTATATCCCCGAAGGGGTAGGCTGAGGTGCTAGCACCCACATTTCGCCAGTTTATGTTTAAGTCCCAAGGTAATAGGTGGCGAGCCTATTGCCATTAACCGGGCACCTATAAACCTGCGATAAATACACACATAACTTCGAAAAGCATCGAAAAGTCATCGGCGTGTGCCATGGTAAAACCTGGGATCGAACCCGAGACCTCGTCTCAGCAGTCCATTACCCATACCACTAGGCTTTATAAATAAATCGCTTTTAAATCCCAAAATTTATTCAGATATCAATATTTATAGTGTTTTGACGATGCTAAATGTGGTAAGTACCACTCCTAGATGTTTTCAGAAGCCAAGACGATTGTATACTGACATTTTGTCTTTAAAATATCAATGAGGAGCTCGTAAACAAACTTATTAATAATGAATGCGCCGGCACTCTCTCCACAGAAAGCCTAATGCCATTAACCGGGCACTTATAAACCTGCGATAAATACATAACTTCGAAAAGTATCGAAAAGTCATTGGTGTGTGCCATGGTAAACCTGGGATCGAACCCAAGACCTCGTCTCAGCAGTCCATTACCCATACCACTAGGTTACCGCCTAGTGGTAGCAATAGGCTAGCACTAGGCGCGATAAGCTAGCACTAGGCGCGATAGGTATATCATTCAATTAAAATTCGATTATGAATCAATTTCATAATCTAATTGAATTAATAATTACGAAATGTAGTGATAGCAATTATGTAATAATGTGGTGATAGGTAGGCACTTGAGCACTATTACTACAGGTAGACAGATAAGTCGTAATGGATATTTATTACCACATACCATCTGCACGTACGTTTAATTTATAATATCACTTGATCGAAGAATAAAGGGTCTGGACTCTGGATAGAAACGGAAATCGTCCTAAGTATTAAAGGATATCTGTACTACTTCTGTTACTATTGAGTTGGCAGCTATAAATACCAATTCTGGGATTTTCTGCTTAAATTTAGAAGACAATTTTTTTTTTTATAAAATTGTAGGTATAGGCTGTTTGGTAAGAGGTCTTTTTAAGAGGATTTTTGTTGAACACGTAAAACTTTCTTCGAGGCAGTTCGGAGCAATTGTAGTTTTAGGAGATTTTGACTTTAGCTTGAATAAATATTTCTAGGAATTGGCAATACTGTTGGAAGTCCCAGAACTCACTTATTTATTGACTTTGTTTTAGAAACTAACTAACACACCTCTGAATATCCCTTCGAGGATTTACACGCGTGAATATATGTTAAGATGTAAACACGATAAAAACTTTAATACAAAAATATTAAAAACAGTTTAAAATAATCTAAACGTTTATCTCGACGACAACATAAGAAAAAACAAATTATCTACAATCAAGGAAACTCGAAAAAAGATGGAAGATTACTCATAGAATTTCAACCACACAGCAAAGAGTTTCCTCTTACGGATGTAATAAAAAAATTAGCGTAGTTGTCTACGCACTACTGATTCAAGTTAACCGATAACATTCGTCATTTCCTTTCTTAGAACACTTAAAGAAAAGTGCGTCGCTACGTATTTGTCTTTGGTTATACGGAAAGAAGGCATTCCAGCCAGTCATTTGGCAAAGCAACATTTTGCCATTCTACGAAATATAAATTCCAGAGGAAGTGGGCTTAAACCACGTTTAGCGTGGAAAATATTGTCACCAACAATGATGTTCTAAGAACGATAGATACGTCATGTAGGAACATCGCGGCTTTAAAAAATGGTGCTTCAAACACTAAGCATAAAAAGATAGCAAGGGATATGCCTGTCAACCTCACCTTCGGCAACCAAAACGACCCACAGGCGGCGTGCGTTTTAGTCGGTTCGAGTCCGACATAACCTCCTCCACCGGCTCCGGTGGGGAGGTATCCGTGGGGATTTTGCGCACGCAAAAAAAGCATAAAAAGATATAGCTACTTACTTGCGAGAAATAATATGAAATAATATGTCATTATTATTCATTTATATGAATCAATCAATCAATTAGACCACCGCAGTCCACGGTTGGACATAGTCCTCTCCCAATGTGCGCCATTTTTTTCGATCCTCCGCCTTCTGCATCCAGTCTGTCCCAGCCACCTTTTTCAGGTCGTCCGTCCATCTGGCTAGGAGGCGTCCTACCTTTTGTTTACCTTCTCGCGGTCTCCACTCTAGGACTCGTTTGCTCCAACGGCCATCAGTCCTTCGACAAACATTTATATGAATAATAAAATATATTATTATTTAAATCAATAATAACGTTATTATTACGTTTTTTTTTATTAAATTACGTACTTATATTTTTTTTAACGTTCGTCACCGTCGAATATAATATATATAATAGGAAACTACAAGAAATATACCAACGGCGGCGTTTTGTGATTGTGACCGGTGGCCCTAAGACCCATAGGTATATGACACTCAATAGGACGAATCATAGATAATGTTTGCCCATAAATAATCACTATCCCTTCTGCCTGTAGGGTCAGACGGTGTAATAATCACCGGAAGTTAGTAGTCAAAGAGAATAAAACCACTTGCCAGAGGACCAAATCACGCCGGGATCTTTCTCGGTTTTTTTAAGGAGAATATTTGCTATAGGTATTTAAACTATCATGGTCACTCACATCAGTATCAAAATAAACGGGATATTTCGCCGAAATATCGGAAACTCAAAACAATGAAACATGGTAAATATCCCGTTTATTTTGATACTGAGAATATTCGTTACCGAAATTAGTAATATTCCTCCAAATCCCGTGGAGATTGCTGAGCTAAACTTGTGTGTGAGTTCACGTCGATAATTCATTACAGTTTCGATGTGAACACAATCCTACCAAGATTTGGTAGGATTCAAACCCGGGACCTACCATCGATCGCAAGAGTTATTTCAACTACATACTTAGCACCAGATAGGTACCTTTTCAGATTGAAACGTGTAGGTACACTGTACTTACTCAAAATGTTAAAAAAACAGCTATTGAAAACTTGTTGAATAACATAACATAACATAAACTCACGCCTATATCCCCGATGGGGTAGGCAGAGGTGCTAGTACCCACATTTCGCCAGTTTATGTTTAGGTCCCAATGTAATAGGTGGCGAGCCTATTGCCATTAACCGGGCACTTATAAACCTGCGATAACTTGTTGAATACGTTATAAATATAGGTACATATAATCTTTTTTCAGAACTAATAATCTAAACGCACTTCGTTACAATGAAATGAGTAGATTTTGTTATGTTTACATCTTCAGTAGTTCAGTAGACGAAACTACAGCGGCTACAAGGTCAGTCGTGGCTACTTTTCTTTCATTGGCCAATGAAAAAGAGCTCGTGCGGTAAAATAAGAAACTATATTGACACAGCCGTGTATTGAAACGCAGGTAAACGAGAGGCCATTTTATACTGGCTTGTTGGCGCGTAAATTGCGCTTGCTGTAGATTCTGTAGAAACATACATAACGCCATAGATTGGAGTCGCGCGCACCGCTCGCACTCGATCGGTTTGAATTTCGAATTTCATTTTTTTTTAATTGTGACTAAATTCCAATCAAACCTTTATAAATAGTTAAGTGAACTGTGTTTTTTTGGAACATTTTCAAATTGGAAATTGGCGGTAAGTTTAACTTTTTAATTCTGTATTTAAGTTTATGATTTTGAATATTTGTATTTCTGTAAACTGAGATTATTTTATAAATATTAGCTCGTATTGTATAGCAGAGTACTGTGTGTTGACAATTAGCGTCCGATCACGAACCATGTGCTCACAAACCAGATGCCTATAATATTGTGATAGTTTTATAGATACCACGTATGTTCCTACATTTGTTAGTAAACTTGTATGCAGATATTTTTAACTTTTGTGTTCATTCAACTAGTAATATTAAAAATTAAAATAATTAAGCAAATTGAAAAATAAATCTACCTACAAAACAATGCAAAGTTTTGAAGTTACGCGCTTAGGTCATTTACTCAAAGATTTATAATATATGGTAATGTTATTCTATTTAAAATTTATAATTACTTTTATGTTTTTACTTCTGTATTAAGAGCTGGAATTTTGTATTTACTTATCTACTTGTTAGATTAACCTTACCTTACAGGTTTAGCAATTTTATTTTATTTTTAAATTAAGTTTTACATTATGAGAAGGCACATTTGTTACATTCAATACATCGAAAGTAAAAATACAAAAATACAAACATACATACATACCTATAATCACGCCTTTATCCCCAGGGTTAGGCAGAGGTGAATTAACACCCACATTTCACCAATCATTGAATTCGGTCCTATATAATAGGGGGTGAGCCCATTGCCGTCTTCCGAGCACTGTTGTTGACTCGAGACTCAAGCCATGCATCTCAGGCTGAGTCTGGGTTGTATATCTGTCTGATGTTAAACAGCCCTATCCCTTAGTCGCCTTGTACGACTCCACAGAGGAAGAGATGTGGTGGTTCAAATTCTACTCATCCGGAATCTAGTCTAGTCTAGTCTAGTCTACCTCTGTACCAAATTTTATTAAGATAGATTCAGTGGCTTAGGTGTGGCGTAACAGACAAACAGACTGCCAGCAGATAGTCAACCTCACCTGCTCCTGCAAGCCGATTTAGTTTTATTTCACACTTTTTACCTAAGGATATAATATAATATTTTTGTTTTTTTTTTTTATAATAAATATATAATTTATTATTCGTCAAATTAATACTATATGTAAAAATTGTACAACATGCAATGCTTGGTCCATGTACTAATCAAATAATCCGCCCAAAACACTTGCTGCGTTACCACGTTGGATGACTTTGAACCAGGAACGACCCGGAACGAGTGTCACCGGTCGCCTTGATGAGCCTCTGTCCGATTTCTTTAATAAGGCTTTTAGCTTACTTGCCCCAACTCCCCAGAGTCTTCACCTCTATTGGCACCGCTATTGAAATATAATAAATTAAGTATTAATAATCGCGGTAGCCTAGTGGTATGGGTAATGGACTGCTGAGACGAGGTCTCAGGTTCGATCCCAGGTTATACCATGGCACACACCAATGATTTTTCGATACTTTTCGAAGTTATGTGTGTATTTATCGCAGGTTTATAAGTGCCCGGTTAATGGCAATAGGCTCGCCACCTATTACATTGGGACCTAAACATAAACTGGCGAAATGTGGGTGCTAGCACCTCTGGCTACCCCTTAGGGGATATAGGCGTGAGTTTATGTTATGTTATGTTATTAATAAAACGTCATTGTTAAGTAATCTCATATTACGTAGCACCGAACACGTAGATGATAAAATGTTACAATACAATCGACTGACCCTTCAGAGATAAAGGTCTCAATCAATAAATATCGCCGTCCACTGCTGGACATAGACCTCTCCCAATGTTGGAAGACTTTGGCCGTTTCCACCCTGGTCAGACTGGTTGGTACAGGGTTTTATTTCGAGTTTTTCTTCTCTCGTAGTGATATCATCTGTATATTTTTCCGTTAGTCACCTCTTACGACAAAGAATCAATCAAAGAATCAATTTCATTTATTCAGTTTAGGCACACAAAGAGCACATATGAACGTCAAAATTTTACAATTAGGTATGTCAAGAAATAATATAATTTTTTTTTTTTATACCACTTAGTTGGCAGACAAGCACACGGCCCACCTGATGGAAAGTAGTTACCGTGGCCTATGGACGTCTGTAACACCAGAGGAGTCACAGTCGCGCTGCCAACCCTGTAAGTACAGAGTTTCTGTGCTGTCAGTAGAAGACAAATCAGGACAAGCCTTTAGTCTTCCCACTGACGGCACTAATTCTCCAGTGAGCTCTGGCTACCCTACTCTCCGCTGGGAACACAGCACGAAGTTATTATAACCGCGGTATTCTGTAGGGTGGAGGTACTTCCCCAGTCCATTAAATAATGTAAAAATGAACCGTTGGAAAATCATTCTTTCGCTGGTTTGGTAGGTTAGTTCCACTGAGAAGATACCTTTTGTATGAGATGGGGTGGTGGTGTTACTTGTATTCTTTCTCCGTCACCACACTATTGGATTTCTAGTGAGGGACAAAGGTACACAATATAAAATCATTTTACTTAGAACAATATTTGTATTTCCTTCTATGGCCTTATTGATTCCGATCTGTTAGCGTATTTGTATTTATCATTCGTATGTGCCTGCTAAACATTTTGAATAAGATATATTATCGTAATTTATAGTCATTGTCACTGCACTATTCTAACAGACAAACACACAAGCTGACAATAGTGTATATATCTAATGAGTTACTATTCATACATACATATAATCACGCCTTTATCCCCGGAGAGTAAGGCAGTGGTGAATTTCCACCCACATTTCACCAATCATTGTATTCGGTCCCACGCAATAGGTGGTGAGCCTATTGGCGTAATCTGGGCACTATTATTGACTCAAACCGTGCATCCGAGGCTGAGTCTGGTCTGTATATATACGTCTGATGGTAAACAAGCCTATCCCTTAGTCGCCTTGTACGACACCGCATGGAAAGAGATGGGTTGGCCCAAATTCTACTCTGCCGGAAGTCACGCGGCTCTCTTCAACGAGTGATATTTATAAATTAAAAAATAATATATAGGCAGGTACTTCACCTATGAAACTCAAAGCTAGGCTACGTGGAATTCTGATCCCGTTCCCCCAATCTGAGAATACTGTAGGGACACTGTAGTGTGAAAGATGCAATGTCAGCGAATTCGTGAGCAAGCGTGAAGTACGTGTGAACCGAGTCAGTTTCTGCGCGCTGTTCGGTCCGAGAGGTTAGCTTGGGGGACTTTTACGTAATAAACGATAAGTGTGTATCAAGGTCACCCAAGTCTTTTATTCGCCGGTAACTCCCAATACAACTGGACCCCGTAGGGCGCAGAATACCTAAAATACTATCCAGGGATAAAAGAACAGAAAATTTATCCCTTTACCAAACTTTAGCTCGGTTTGTTCAGCCGTTTGAACGTGATTTACTTAAAAATCCAAAAAAAACCTCTTATACACAAACTTAATTAAAATTAAAGAGCTCACTAGAGAGTATTTATGCTATCAGTGGGAAGACCAAAAGCTTGTCTTGCTTTGTCAATTACACTGACGGCACAGAAACTCCCAGTGCTTACAGGATTGGCAGCGCAAGTGTGACTCCCTTAGTTTTGCACTTGTACACAGGCCACGGTAACCACTTTCCATCAGGTGGGCCGTGTGGTTGTCTGCAACCTAAGTAGTTATAAAACAATGAACACAGAAAAAAGAAGCACCTAAATCGTCATCCGTTTGGTAATTTATTTTAATTTTAGAGAAGACAGCTATGTACAAATGATAGATAACATTAGCATTCTGATATCAAAATATTAAAACTATTACTGACGTTTAATTACAAATTATTTTATGACGTCATTGTTTTATCGCTCCACTACTGGTCTGGTGACATTATCAGATGTAACGTCATCGACTTAACCGCAGAAAAGATGAAGTAACGTAATGAGATGGACGAGATAACAGTACTATTGAATAATGCCTTTCCTTCTCAAGTATAATTATATTCTACAGGCTCCTAAAATAGAGGAATAACTAGTTTAAGGTCGGGTCTCAGCAGATCGGACGGGAAGCGACCAGTTGGGCTAACTTTGGTGCCGTGGAAAACGGCAGGTGCCTGTTGTGGGATGCCAATTGCGTCAGCACTGTCGCGGCTTCGCACCTGAGTCGCTCCGTCCTGGGTCGGCGGCTGAGGACGCGGCGACCAGAAAAGAAATGAAATACGCCGCAATGGAGCCACAATATTATTTTGTGCCCATTGCGGTGGAGACTATGGGCAGTTGGGGGTTGGAGGCGAAGGGCTTAATAGCTGAGATTGGCCGCCGTATCCACGAACAAGGCGGTGACTCCCGCTCTGGCTCGTTTCTGGGGCAGAGGATGGCCATCGCGATTCAGCGAGGCAACGTTGCCAGTGTCATGGGCACCTTTGCGCCGGGAACTATACGGGGCGGGTTATTTGATTTGACATAACAATTGACAAAATCTATGATTGCAGATAATGGTTTAAGGGACTGAGGCTTTATTATTGTATTTATTTATTTGGCCATATATTGTATTTGGTTCTGGCAGAGTAAAATTTGGACCCCCATCTCTTCCCATGCGGTGTCGTACAAGGCGACTAAGGGATTGGGCTTAAAGTCAGACAGATATATACAGCCCAGACTCAGCCTCAGATGTATGGCTTGAGTCAATAATAGTGCCCGAAGGACGGCAATTGGCTCACCCCCTATTACGTGGGACGGAAATCAATGATTGGTGAAATGTGGGTCTTAATTCATATCTGCCTAACCCTCCGGGGATAAAGGCGTGATTAAATGAATGTATGTATGTATTTTATTAAACCTCCAAAAAGGAACATAATATATTCCCCAATTCAATATATCAAGTTAACCTTATCAACATTATCTTAGGGTTGTGGCCAGTTACATCCGAGGCTTTTACCTTGGGGCCTGAGGTCCACTTACTTATTTGTTTCCTTTTGGTTTGGTTTCTACGGCTTTTATCAGGGAGGGATTGGCATCCTCCAAAAGTAAAATTTACATCAGAGTCTCTTCCGTCGTTCAGTAGGAGTACTGGCTTACAGTTGATGTTGACGTGAGCGCCGAAAATCTTGGTGTAGACCCAAACACCTTATTTAAAATAATGTATTCATGCCTAATGCTTTTTACCCGACTATGACGAAACCAAAGGAGGGTAATGATTTTGACGGGCTATGTATGTATGTAAGTATGTATGTATGTAAGGATGCATACTACAACTACTTCCCTCATAGCTCCTGAACTACTTATTACAACTAAACAAATGAGGTAACATTAGAAGCGCCTTTGTCGTCTGCTATATGACGTATCACTGAATCTAATGTAGCGTCCTCTAGCGATCATAAAGTACATACATACATATAATCACGCCTTTATACCCGGAGGATTAGGCAGAGGTGAATTAACACCCACATTTTACCAATAATTGAATTCAGTCCCACATAATAGGGGGTGAGCCTATTGCCGTCTTCCGGGTACTAGGTATTGTCGACTCGAGCAATGCATCTAAAGCTGAGTCTGGACTGTATATATGTGTCTGGTTTTAAACAGCCCTATCCCTTAGTCGCCTTGTACGACACCGCATGGGAAGTGATGGGGTGGCCCAAATTCTACTCTGCCGGGAACCACGCGGCTGTACTTTGTTACTGTATTAAAAAATTCGACGAAGGATCGCAAGCCAAGCTGCCCGCGTACCAAGGCTACTCGGGCGTCATAGGTCGATGAACGACCTCCGCCCCCCATGAGCGCTGGCCTGGGGGTGACAGGTGGAGCCGCCTGTCACCCTGGCAGAAGCAGGCCGCGGTGGCGGCGCGCCTCCCCGTTTCCGGTGACGAGTTGGGGACTCTGTAGTCCCCACAACTGAGAAGAGGGCCAGATCGCGAGAGATGGCCCTGGGTCGGCCGGGGTGCGAGGGATATGCCTGTCAACCTCACCTTCGGCAACCAAAACGACCCACAGGCGGCGTGCGTTTTAGTCGGTTCGAGTCCGACATAACCTCTCCCACCGGCTCCGATGGAGAGGTATCCGGGAGGATTTTGCGCACGTACAAAAAAAGCCACTTAGTCTAACAAAACAATACATCCTAGGAAAAAGTGGGATACGACCACGGCTAACCTTGATATCTTCATGTTTAATACCTTTTAAAGCGTGATTTTACAGTAGTCAGGTTTTACTTTTAAACTTATTTTTTATACATGTCCCGAGCTAACTGACTGAAGAGCCTAAACAGGCTAAGTTTTGCTATTGCTTAGCAATTGCATTGCATCGCATCTACACAAGAAAATTATAATAAATGCATCTGACAGCCCTCGCTTATTACGTGAGCCGAAGGAAGTAGATTGTTGGCTGATGAAGTACATGACGTCATTTGACCACTGGCTTCGTCTTTCTTAATCGTGTGCAACATGATCCGGTGCTTGCAATTGTGCTCAATATCTCGTAATAGTTCAAAAGGGCTCTGTCAAATATACAGGGTGTATTTTTGAAACGGGGCAGTAAGGGCAAGTACCTTAACCGTTGCAGTTACAGCAAAACGTTCTTAAAAAACCTTCCCTAACTTTTTGGGACATTTTGAACTGCATTCACAGATTTTGTAAAAAACTTACAGTTAGCAAAAAAAATGCAAAAAGTTCAATTTTTTTTTTTTATGCCAATCGATTCTATTTCATGTGGGGATCAAAAAACTCTATGGGACCATTTTAGCTTTCAGTACTAGAAAAGACAGAAATCGCCAAAAACGTTTCCCATACATTTCGTACGGAAATATGATAAATCAACTCGAAACTCATAGGTCAGGTAAAATTTTGAACTTTTTTAAATAAAAAAAATCATTTAAACATTTAAGATGAAATAAATTGCTCAAAATGATTTCCATTTTCACGAATACATAAGTCTATCCTTTTTTGCACTGAACGAATGGCGGCTAATAATGCTCTGGGATGAATATTACGTAAAATGGTCATTAATGCATCCTTGACCTCTTGAACACTGGCGTACGTCGTCTTATACACCTCGTTTTTCACGAAGCCCCATAAAAAAAAATCAAGTGGTGTTAGATCGGGGCTACGAGGTGGCCACTGTGTTGGACCATGTGTACCTATCCACTGTGTACCGAATAGGCGGCTCAAATTGGAACGTGAAAGGTGACTGTTAGGTGGCGGAGCACCATCTTGTTGAAAATTAACTTTTCGCAATTCCGACAGGGGCCATTCGTCCATCTCGTTTTCAAGATGGTGTAAAATGACTTCATTATACATGGCAGAATTCAGTTTCCCTTCATAAAATTCCACCATTATGACTAGATTGGACATTATACCACACCAACAGTTGAATGAGAAGCGAACCTGATTATGACTTGCCGTAACTCTTAGTGGATTTTCTTTGGACCAATAGTGGTGATTTTTTCTGTTGTACATACCGTTATTGGAAAAATTCGTTTCGTCTGACCACAGTATGTAATTTAAAAATTCATGATCTCTGCTTATTTTTCCTCTTAGCCATCTGCAAAAAGTAAGCCTTCGAACATCATCACCCGGATGTACTTGCCTGGACGATACCTCTGGATATGCTTCGACATAAGTCAGAACCGCAATCTCCGTGTCCATGTCCACACGAGGCTGCCGCTTTCTTTTGAAAGAACCCTGCAATTCTAGGTTTTCAAAAGATTTGTAATAACCTTTCTTGTTAGCACATGCCGCAACGGATACTTATTGCGGTACCACACTAATGCAGCTCCCGCATTTCGTTTATTGACAAAATACGCTTCTAATAAGTCAATTTTTTCACGATTAGAAGACATTTTAGCGAAAATCCTTAATTAATAACTCATACGAAGTTTCTCAGCTGAAACTAAGTATAACACACAGATTTTCGAATCAAATTCGAAATTTGAGGGTAAAAATTCTTTTTATTTACTTTACAGTCAATTCTACCCACTTCCTGGCTATAACAAAAAGTTAGACCATCGTAGAAATTTGTTTCTGTTGTCGAAATGTATGGGAAACGTTTTTGGCGATTTCTGTCTTTCCTAGTAGGTACTGAAAGCTAAAATGGTCTCATAGAGTTTTTTGATCCCCACATGAAATAGAATCGATTGGCATAAAAAAAAAATTTTTGGACTTTTTGCATTCTTTTTGCCAACTGTAAGTTTTTTACAAAATCTGTGAATGCAGTTCAAAATACTCGTATGTCAAAAAGTTAGGGAAGGTTTTTTAAGAACGTTTTGCTGTAACTGCAACGGTTAAGGTACTTGCCCTTACTGCCCCGTTTCAAAAATACACCCTGTATTTCTTTTACCTTCGATTAAATTGAAAGGTACATATTTATTCATGCCTGTAAACCCCGACGGAGTACTTAGCATTTTTTTATACCACTTAGTTGACAGACAAGCACACGGCCCACCTGATAGGAAGCGGGTACCGTGACCGATCAACGTATGCAACACCAAGGGTGTCACACTCGCGCTGCCGACCATGAAGAAGCATACTTGTACTACCCACATTTCGCCAATTTGTGATCCCACGTTATTGCAGCTAAGCGGTATGTTTAGTCCTGCGTTAGACCTGATCACATCCAAAGTCTTCACCTCGAAGCCCAGGGTCCGCATAAGAGAGAAACGAGTAGGTAATTGGTTCTGAAATCAAA
Organism: Eilema griseolum; assembly: GCA_963662185.1. Lineage (NCBI taxonomy): Eukaryota > Metazoa > Arthropoda > Insecta > Lepidoptera > Erebidae > Eilema > Eilema griseolum. Next base: position 25,468,282 of record OY759238.1, read on the forward strand.
AACATTAAATGAACGTCATGGTCAATTCTTCTACATTATTATACAAACAGATTTGCTAGATAATCAGCCAGATTTACAAGACAAACAGCCTGTCTTGCAAGACAAACAGTCAGATTCGCAAGGTTCAGAATTCGAGAATACTTTCACGAGTTCACTTTCAATCATTTTCCGTGTCCGATAAGAATTTTAAATGACTTCATTATCGTTAGACAATGGTTAATGGCTACACCGACCTCATAACAATAAACCTCTTATTGACTTCACTGATTAACAAATACATGGTTATAAGTATTCTTCGGCCTTGTTAGTCCTGGGAGGTTAAGCCGATACTCCAAGGTCTTGGTTACTGATAGCACGTAGTACTATTATTTACTCTCTTGCGATTTATTCTGTACTATTAGCATTGATCAGTATTACTATTCGAATTGGGAACTTTTCTTTCAATTCTGTTCCGTCAAACGCTGCTAGAGGTGTGATCGTGGTCATGTGTCGTTTTATAAGTTGATTGCGGCTTTTGCGGAATTTCTCGAACTATCTAAGTAAGAAAATACTTCATCTTATCTTCATCTTATCTCGTACGAATAAATTTCATTTCAATTCGATCCGTTCCGTTTCGTTTCAAGCATTATTCAAAGCATATTGGAGTATTGAATTATCCTACATTATAAAGCTAGATAGTAGTAACTAAAGTTACCTACCTATATACATCTTTCTCATAAAAGTACTTTTTACCCGACTTCGACGAAGACAAAGGTGGGTTATAATTTCCCCAGGCTATCCCTCATAGGTCCTCAACTACTTATTAGAACTGGACAAATGAGGTAGGTATCGCTAGAAGCGTTTTGGTCGTCCGCTGAACCACATAGTCTGACAAGACAATACATTCTAGGGAAAAGTGACACACGACCACGGCTATCTTAGACATTATCTTCTTTAATACTTTTTAGAGGCAGAACCGAATTGATACCCACATTTCACCAATCATTGTTCTCAACCGCAAGTAATAGGGGGTGAGCCTATTATTATTATTATTTTAACAGGCAGGCAGTCGAAGCAACTGATAATGCCCGTATCCTGCTTATGCCCACTAGTGTTTATTTTTTTTGGTTAAGGTGTTGGTCTAGTCTATTTTTAAATTGGTTTATGTTCTGGGCTGTCACAACATCATGTGGTAGCTTATTCCACTCTCTCACTACCCTATTACTTATAAAGTTTTTGTGTGGATTGTTATTCGAGAAGCTGGTGGATAGTCTTAGGTGGTGGCCTCTGAGGTGGTTATTATTGTTTTATTGTTATTGTTGCCGTTGTTGCCGTCTTCCTGGTACTATTGTTGGCTCGATCCTTGTATCAGAGCCTGAGTCTGAGCTATATATGTATATTTGTCTGATGTTAAACAGCCCTATCCCTTAGTCGCCTTGTACGACACCGCATGCGAAAAGATGAAGTGGCCCAAATTCTACTCTGTCGGGAACCACACGGCCATGCCGGGAACCACGCGGTTAGTTACCCTATATTCAATTAACGTCTTGACTCGCTCCGCGAAGCCTGTGAAGCCCCGAGTAAGATTTTGCGTTTCTGGGCGGAGCTAGGTTGGCTACCCTAACACGCACAATGGCCCAGGAGGAGACTAAGGTGTCCAACCAAAACTTCAGTCATTTCAAAAGGCACAGTCACCGTCAATGTTAGTTAAACACACTCTGAGATTACGACCACCTGAGCTTGAAAAATAAAATATATCTTCTTGTTGCTGGACATAGTGATCTATCAACGTACAGTCCAAACCACTGAACGGATCGGGCTGAAATTTGGCCTTTGGTTGTGACAAAGGAGTCCCTTTCCTTTTTATTACTACATATTCGTAAAAAAACTTAAATTACAACACTTGAAATTGCATGTCTGACGCATTGTGCAGCTGCAGTGAGCTGCACTTAATTAATTTGCACCGTACCATATGAATCACGTGCAACGTAAGAAACGAACGTGAACCTATTTTATTATGAGTACATTCCAAAACGGTTCCAAACGAAGCTGAGTGTGACCGATTCGACTTAAACTTTCATGCTCCATTCAATAAATCAACTAGCCCATTGCAGTCCACGGCTGGACGTAGGCCTCTTACAATGTTGGGAGGCTTTAGCCTATAACATACATACATACAAACATATAATCACGCAAAGTCCTCTGTCTAACCCTTCAGGGATAAAGGTCCCTGAAGGATTAGGCAGAAGTGAATTTGGTCTATAATATAGCATGAATTATCCTTGTGGTGATGGATAAAGAATACAAGAATCACTACCCCGTCTCATCCGAAGGTGACGTGAGAGGCGACTAACGGAAGAATACACAGACGATATCACTGCGAGAGAAGGAAAACTTGAAATAAAACTCTGTGTCAACACGTATGGCCATCGTGGAAGCACTAGGCCAAAGTCTCCCAGCGTTGAGAGAGGCCTAGGTATGTCCAGCAGCGGACTGCGATGGACAAATTTATTTATTGATTGATAAAGCAGTCCCATTATCTACCTACTTTTATAGTTCGACCAATAAAAGTAATGCTTTAGTTTTATACACGTAGCTACGTATTGCTACAAATACAAATTAGTATGTAGGTATCAATCAAAAAGCGTATTGCAGTCCACTGCAGGACATAGGCCTCTCCCAGTGTTGGGAGGCTTTAACCTACTATTTCCACACTAGCCAGAAGAAGAAGAAGCGACTAATCGACGCTTCCCGTGACCATAAGGCTGGCCTTTACCTCGCCCAAAGAATTGGCATCGCCATTCAGCGTGGTAATGCCGCCAGCCTCTTGGGCACAGTACCAGTAGAGATCGATGGGGAGGAATTTTTCGATGCCTAAAATTACAGTCTCCCTCTTTTTTTCTATTCCATTTTTGTATATAGTGTATAGTTAGCATAGTTTTATATTAATTTGTAAGTAATTGTATATTATAATAGAATATTTTAACCTAAACTGATTAAAAGTACACTAGCCAGACGGGTTGCTACAGGGTTTTATTTCAAATTTTCCTTCTCTCGCAGTGATATCGTCTGCGTATTTTGCCGTTGGTCGCCTCTTACGACTCTCGAATGAGACGGGGTAGTGATTCTTGTATTCTTTCTCCGTCACCACACGTATGTAGGTACACATATAACCAAACCTTCATAACATCAAACATTCACTTTGAAATATCGTTTTTTATTTTGGAAAATACCCATGAAATTTAAAACTAATTTATGATTGGTGTTGAATTATATCTTTGGCGCGTATCCATCGGAATAACACATTAAAATAATCTATCACAAGCTACTCTACTTATTTATTATTTTATCTATTTAAAACAAAGGAAACGAATATCGATGAATATACTTACTTACCAAAATATAAATCTACAAATACGTATTTTCGCCAGTAGTAATATTTATTTTAAATCACTTTGAGTGAGGAGGTAGGACACGGCGGTATTTCCGGTAAAGAGGTAGGAAACGGCGGTATTTCCGCCCAATTGAGCAGTCCGACTTTGGAAGTACCTCCAGAATACCGCGGCTATAATAACTTCGTGTTGTGTTCCCAGCGGTGAGTAGGGTAGCCAGAGCTCACTGGAGAATTTGTGCTGTCAGTGGGAAGACTAAAGGCCTTGCTTTGTCTTCTACACTGACGGCACAGGAACTGTACACTTACAGGGTTGGCAGCGCAACTGTGACTCCTCTGGTGTTACAAACGTCCATAGGCCACTGTAACCACTTTCCAAGGTGGGCCGTGTGCTTGTCTGCCACCTAAGTGGTATAAAAAAGTATTTAAGTACGTCTATCGACAATCTAGATCCTATAACACAAGCAGGTTAAACTATACTTAGTATGGGTCTAGATAGTTGTAGAATATTTATTTTATTAGCCACTTCCTATGGACGTGTGCAATACCAAAGGTGTCACACTCGCGCTGTCAACCCTGTAAGCACAATAGCTTCTGAGCCGTCAGTGTAAAAGACAAAGCAAGACAAGCTTTTGGTCTTTCCACTGACAGTACAAAAAGTCTCCAGTGAACTCTGGCTACCCTACTCACCGCAGGGAACACAACACGAGGTTATTATAGTCGCGGTGTTCTGTAGGGCGGAGGTACTTTACATAAAAACACCCAAACATACTTTCAAAAAATATATTGATACATACAAAAATATGCACTGAGCGGGAATCGAACCCACGCCCCCTACGTAGCAGTCGAATGTTCTACAGAGGTCATGCCATGCCATGGTGAACAATGTAATACTGTGTAATACATATAACTTTCTCTACTAGCAGGGCGCTATGTAACAAATTACAACATTACATTTTGCCGTGTACCACCACCAGTGTATTTGCATACTGACTGTTGGCACTAATAAAATTACGTAGGTAATCACAAACCTAAAAATGTATAATGTTAGCTATTAATGATTCTATTAGCTATAAATTTCATTATAACACAATTGTATTGTTGTACGGATTTCATAAATCGTAATCATTTGGTACGTGTTGAATAAACACAATTATATTCACTGGTGAAATCTGACATTTAAATAATTGTTTCCTAATTCCATTTGCAAAGTAATAAACCCTCTTATTCCGACTGACGAACCGTAACACAAACACGCACGTCTAACTGCAGAATTTTGATATCACTGGTTGGTTGTTGAGGTCATATGACAATCGTTTCACGAAAAAGAAAGTTCAGACCCATCGCAGTGGGTTCCCATCTGGCAGAAACTTAATACTCCGAAATTACTGACTGACTTTTAAATTATGCCTCAGACCCCGTGACTCGCTGAAAGAAGTTTTCAAAGAAATTAATATTTTAACAGTTGCTTCTCAATACATTCATGATAATAGCTTATATGTATGAAAAACCCTAAATCTTTTCGAATAACTATCTGTATGAATAATGTACACAATTTTGATACGAGAAACAAAAATAAACTAGTTGTACCAAAACTTAGGCTTCACAAGGTTGGGCGATTCATTTGTAGGCAGCTGCATAAAAATAGTTAGTAAAATTCCTCAGGATTTGATTAATATACCAATAAATAAATATAATATATAAAGTAGATGAGTATCTTAATGATGTAAATGCGTGGTCAACATAAGTCTCTTGCTTGCTCGCACAAAATAAATTGTAAACTAAAGCAAATTTAAAAAAGTAAAATAATCTAGTTCTAATATAGATCGCTGAGTTTCTTGCTAGTATCTTCTCAGTAGAACAAACTTACCGAACCAGCGAAAGAATCATTTTCCAATAGTTTATTTTTACATTATTTAATATTTTATATTATTACTTGACATACCTAATTGTAAAATTTTGACGTTCATATGTGCTCTTTATGTGCCTAAACTGAAAAAATGAAATTGATTCTTTGATTCTTGAATAACAAGAAACTGATACAAATTTGTATATTACTTGAGAATTCCGCCAGTTAGCGCCAATCTATCGATGATCTGATAATTAAATTCACAATTTTGCTTTCTTTAAATACATATATCTAAATAAATATAATAAATAGATTTTCTCCTTCTATCATGGGGGAGTGGCTAGAGAGGCTACATGGCAGCCTTTTTTACAGTTTGATGTACATTATCACCGAGCACGGGTGCTTCGGACAGTATCTGCAACATCGGATGGACAAAAGGGCCAACGACCGAGTGCCATCATTGCGACGCGAGTGAGGACTCGGGCGGCACACGCTGACTGAGTGTCCGGCGTGGGAGACGCTTAGACGGGAGCTGGTGGCGGCCAGTGGAACCGTAGGGATCTTTCGCACAATATAAAAAATAGACTTTCCCCTTTTTCACCTTATTTAACGTCATGTAAAATCATCTTTCAAGGCCGTCATGGTAGGGACCACTATTTTGAGTTTCTCAGCATCTGGATTTCATTCTAGCTTCTTATCAACCTATACAAAAATTTAAATCGAAGTCTAGTAGAAAAATAAGTTCAAGTGCAACTTCAACTCCTGTACAGCATAACTCAACTTTCATGAAAGCTAACAAGTCTATTAATCTACCTGAAAATCCCTCCCAGAGCCGCCACAGGCTCGCGCCTCGGCATCTCTTATAATAATAAATTATCTATAAACTCTGATCGTATTATGCGACATCAAATCACGTCGGAGAAGGAAAAAAGGAGAATTGTGATACTAGCGAATCAGCAGGGTCAAGCTATACAAAAAACGCTTCAGCATCTTGTTGGCCCTCAGACGAACGTCAGCTGTTATTGGAAACCAGGTGCAAGAATGTGTGATGTTTTAGATTCCATACAAAGTGATGTTAACACTTTAACGAGTAATGACTTTCTAGTTATAATGGGTGGGACGAATGACACTAATCCTTGTGAGCTGCAAACACACCTTAATTGTTTTCTTATGCGTAATAAATTTGTCAATGTTCTGCTGTGCTAGATACCTCATAATAGATCTCTAAATGAATCAAAAATAAATTATCTATTGAAATTCATAAGCCGCCAGTATAACAAAAGCACAATTGTTGACATGAACTATATAGCAATTTTACCTCAAAAAAATAGACGGGATAAAAATGTAAGTAGTTATACCTATACTGCAAGAAATTGTAAGATTTGACTATACAATAAAGCAACGGTATAATGCAACTAAGCTATCACAGAGCATAAAGCAGCAACTGATGGTAGAACAAAGTACGCAGACTGACGACATGCATGAACCAAATGGTGTGTGCGTTAACAGTAACCAAGACATTGATGAATGTACTGTGCCATTGGAACCTCTTTTTCGTGTACAATAGAATCACAATTATTTTACATCAAAACATAAATGGATTAATGAGTAAATCAGGTGTGTTTTCAGTACAGTTAGAAAACTTAAGTACTAAGGGTAATCTCATTGATGTATTATGTTTTTGGGAACACAACATGTTGGCCTCAGATGTTCATTTGCTATCCATTCCTAATTTTAGTTTAGCTACCTTCTATGCAAGGGGTGTGAGGCGCGGAGGCACCTGTGTTATGGTAAGGAATGGACTGAGATATAAATCTATTGCAAATGTACCGCCCTGTAGTGTATCGGGTATAACTGAATGCAGTGAGATAGAACTCGTAGATCATAACATCATACTCTTATGTATTTATAGACCTCCACAAAGAGAAAATATAAGAAATAGCTTTAATGTATTCCTTGATGTGATATATCGAGTTTATACATTGTTTCCATTTAATAGTAACAAAAAGATGATATTATGTGGGGATTTTAACGTTGACATTTTGAAGAAAACAATTTATAATCAGCAATTTATTCAAGTACTTCAAGGGTTCAACTTAAAATGCGAAATAAAAGTACCTACTCCCTACCTACCCCAGTATTTCCTGATAAATTAAAAACGACAGTAATAAAACCTCTTTTCAAAAAAGGTGACGTGGAAGATGTATCTTGTTATAGACCAATAGCTCTAGTCCCAATCTTTTCAAAAATATTTGTGAGAGTCTATTATGACAGTGTAAACAATTTCTTCGAAACAAATCATCTTTTCGCTGATCAACAAAAGGGATTTAGAAAAAATAGTTACATTGATGCAGCCATATATCACTTTTTGAGTGTGGTAATGGCCAGAGTTGATAAACGTTTACCTGTGGCAGCTCTCTATATGGATTTGACGAAAGCGTTTGACTATGTGGATCACAAAATTCTTATGAACAAGTTGAATGTATACGGAATTAGGGGAAACGTATCTAGTTTAATTGAATCATTCCTAACAAATCGGCAACAATTGACCATAATTAATAGAATAAGCTATAAATCCAATACTGACCATCAATATCAATCGGATATAACAAAAATTGTTTACGTAGTCCCGCAGGGAAGTACGTTAGGGCCATTATTATTTAACATTTATATCAATGACTTCCCCTCAGCTACAACATCTTCAATGGTAATGTTTGCTGATGACACTACGGTTGTATATGATAACCCTAATCTCGATCTAATTTAACATGAAATTAATAGCAGTGTTAATTCTATGTCAACTTGGCTTAAATCGCAAACCTTAAAATTTAATACTGAAAAAACAACGATAATGAATTTTGGAAGAAATATAAATTTTATTCATTACAATACCTACATGAAACTGCAATTACAAAATTTTTTGAGCTTCAAATAGAAAGCACGTTAGAGTGGAAGGAACAAATATCCAAAATATGCGGGAAATTAAATCAGCATGCATATGCCTTACATATGCTAAATAAATCCGCAAACAAAGATACCGTTCTTACAGCATATCATGGACTAGTTGCGTCCACCTTAAGATACGGGATTATATTCTGGGGGAATGCAGTAGGTAAAGAATTAGTATTTAAGGCACAGAAACGGTGCATTACAGAAATTTGTAACCTGCACACTACCGACACTTGTAAGCCACATTTCTTAAGACTGAAATTGTTGACGTTGCCATCTATGTACATTCTTGAGATGTGTATGTTTGTAAAACGAAATTGGTCGAAATTTTCACAAGTGACTAGTAGTCGCAGATTAGGTACATTACATGTGGTAGCGTGTAAAACAACTATGTATCAGAAAAGTGTGTTCTGCATGGCACCTACAAGTCTATTAGCTCGGCTCAAGATATACAAGAATTTAAAAACAAACTATGCACACTACTGATGGAAAAAGCATACTAATCTATTAATGAGTACATGTATGAGAAATGTTAATATCCTCCTGTTATTGTTAAGCTTTGTTTATTTTAAGATTGACATTATTTTTAGATCGGCATTAGAATCTCCTATTATATTTTTATTATTATTCATGACATTATTGAAATATTAATATTTTGCTGTTATTGTTGAAATGCTTCATAATAATTTTGACATTATTTCACGTTGACATTCAAATCTCTTATTATACTATTGTTATTAATGACATTATGATAATATTAATATTTTTACTCTTATTGTTGACGTTCATTATTTTAAAATTGACATTTTACGTCGGCGATCAAATATCGTATTACATTAAATTAGACGAGTTAACAGTATGTATAAAGGTTATTAACAATCATGAATTTTGGTATAAATAAATCGATATTAAATTAATGATACATGTACTTACTAACCATATTCTTAGTAAATACACTAACCATATTTTAAATTTAATTTGTACACCATGTCAAATGGTAGGACATAGTGCACTGATATTTCACAAATAATCAATAAATGAAATGAAATGAAATTATCTTAGCAGTGTCAAAGTCAAAATCAATAATCAATTATTCTGCAAATACCATTCAATCGGCACTTACAAAACGTCAATACAAAAAGAAATTTGAAGAGCTACTTTAGCAAATGTACCACACCAGTTTGAAACGCGGCCCCGACCTAAGTCAACTCCGGCAAGAAACTCAGAGGGCATTTTTTTGGTCTATCTACAAACATATATATACTTGGTCTACTTAGTCTAAATACAATAATTTTCTTGAGTAGCATAGTTGAGCGAATATTTCCAAACTTGTTTATCATCAAAGTATTCTTGGATTTTATAAAAACCTTTCTGGCACAATTTACTTTTAACTACATTTTTAGTCATTTTAGACATACTAAACTAGGCTGTATTAAAGAAAAATATAGGACCTTATTGGCCCAGTTTTTTTTTTTTATATTGGACACGTCAATTGGACTTCGCCTTGCCTGATGGTAAGCTGAAGGCAAAGTCCCAGAAAAGAGGGTCACCATTACTTACACATACCGTGTGACAATGGTGACACTCAGCTTGACGGCCTCATCATATGCTTTTTCACGCCCCGCTTAAAGGACCCGGGACTGTAGGAAGAAGGAAATGTTGTTGTGCTATGCGAAGTATGCTCCGACTGCCCAAAACCATTCCTTGCTTACAATTTCCCCAACTTCCATTCAACATTCCAATATTGAAATATCAGAAGTCCAATTGACGTGTCCTATATAAAAAAAAAAAAAAATCACACGAATGAAACAGGTGATTTCATACGAAGTAAGTTCAGCATAGAGTGATTTAACGTTATCGTGCGCTCGCGTATTGGACACGCCGCCGATACACCGATACCATTAGCCATACCTAACGCTATGTGTTATATACCTACTGCTGGATATTAACAAAACATTGCAGTACACTATAATAGGATTATGCATATATCATAATCCGTACTTACCTCAAAAGAAAGAAAAGAAAAAGCATTTATTCAAGAACACACAACGTACAGAGGATCAGATATATGTATGAACATAATAAGGTAACATAATAAGGATAGACTCACTGCACATCGTGCGCACCCAAATGGGCCACCATCTCAGCATGAATGCCCCGCACACCAGGGTATGCGAAGCGCTGGTTTTCAGATGGCGCCGCTAGTGGCTCCGACGCCACGCAAAGCGAGTCAGTGACGCATCACAACACAAACAACAGATATTATCAAAAATGGCAATACAAAAAAGAAAGGAAAGATAAAATAATAAGGAAGGATATAAGTGTAGGCATCAAGATGAAATTTTTACCACATAGGTATTCAAATCTATTATCTCTGAAACTGCAAAAATCAAACTACTAAGTCAATGCAATCAAAATATATTTCGGTTTATGTAGCTTCTTTGTCTTTCTACTTCCTCTAATATTACAAATTTATGTAAAAGTTTATGAAAATGAAGAAGAAGAATGACTGAACAGATGGTTGAAATTAGGTACAGGGATGGATTATAGTCTGGAATAACACATAGGCTAGTTTTTATCCAGGAAATGAGTTCCCATGGGTAGCAAGAATAGGATTGAAAATTCCCATGAGTGAAGCCGCAGGCATCAGCTAGTTGGAAAGAGATTCAACTAGAATATTTTTTATAGATATAGAGTGGGCTAGTCATCAAACTGGTGCAGTCTGAGCAGTGTACAAGCATTTTGCGATTTTCCCTGTTCCTATTTTAGTCCACGTTCAATTTTATCGATCAAAAGTCGACTGAGGAGTTGGGATTGAAAGATTCTGTTCACGATAAGCATTATCACATCACTAAATTATTCGTATGACGTCATTGGAAATAGCTAAAACACGTTCGAGTTTCGAACTAAATATTCTTTTAATAAAAACAAAAAAATAGTCTGTGGTTTTTGTCTGACAGTTCTTCATTCCAAATTTAAAAATGTTGTTTTTTTATATGGAAACCTTCACACATAGGCATATAATAACCATCGGTATATAACCTATTGAATGGATGTCCTGGTCACTTTAGAATAATAGTGCCCCTATGAGTAAACTAATACAGAGGACTATTTTATTAAAAGCTTAGTCATAGAGTGCCACTCGACATTCTGTTCCCATCTGATGACATGTTGCATGCGTCCTATGTAACCTTTGATCGTCTATATAAGGGATATTTTTAAGACGATAGATACTGTGCTACCATTAACTTAACCGTTATAGTTACAGCAAAACGTACCTAAGAGACCATCCATAACATTTCAAATTATTTTTATCAGCAACGGTATTCATGTATTTGGAAACAATCGTACAGTGGATTACGTGGGACTGAAAATCATTGTTGGTGCAATGTGGATGTTAGTACACCTCTGACTACCCTTCAGGGATTTATAGACGTGAATATATCTATGTATGTATTCGTACAGTGAAGCATAAAAATACTGAAAAAAAATATTTTGTACCATACATATATATAATCACACCTCCATTCTCGAAGGGTTAGGCAGTGAATTAACACCCATATTTCACCAATCATTGTTTTCGGTCCCACGTAATAGAGGATGAGTCTGTTGCCGTCTTCCGGGCACGATTGTTGACTCGAGCCATATATCTGTGCCTGAGACTGAGCTGTATATTGTTTTTTTTTATACCACTTAGGTGGCAGACAAGCACACAGCCCACCTGCTGGAAAGTGGTTACCATGGCCTATGGACGTTTGTAACACTAGAGGAGTCACAGTCGCGCTGCCAACCCTGTAAGTACAGAGTTTCTGTACCGTCAGTGTAGAAGACACAGCAGGACAAGCCTTTAGTTTTCCCACTGACAGCACAAACTCTCCAGTGAGCTTTGGCTACCCTTCTCACCGCTGGGAACACAACACGAAGTTATTATAGCCGCGGTATTCTGTAGGGCGGAGGTACTTCCCCAGTCGGACTGCTCAATTGGGCGAAAATACCACCTTGTCCTACCTCCCTAATCCCTAATACATACATATAATCACGCCACCATCCACGAAGGGTTAGGCAGAGGTGAATTAATACCCACAATTCACCAATCATTGTTTTCGGTCTCACGTAATAGGCCTGTTGCCGTCTTCCGGGCACTATTGTTGACTCGAGGCTCTGTGCCTAAGACTGAGCTGTATATATCTGTCTGATGATAAACAGCCCTATCCCTTAGTCGCCTTGTACGAGACCGCGTGGGAAGAGATGGGGAGGCCCCAATTCTACTCTTCTGGGAACTACGTACCACGTACCAACCATCCTATTTCATAAAGCATCGACTGGGACACTTTATGAAATAAGACGGGAACCGTTTCAAGTACTAGAAGTGACGGAAATCACGGTCAATCATGATTCTCTGTATAATAAATGTTATTGTTCTACTTGCATAAAACCTTCGTGGATTTAGAAAAAGTCATGAGAGCCATTAGGACACGGTGCGTTACTAATGCCCACAAATAATCAGTAATCCATTGAAGGTCAGATTCAATGAAACGCTGCAAGTTTACTTATATTTATAACGTAATATATACTGTACCTATTATCCAACAATTATACGAGTGTTCAACCATTTACACATTCATAAATATCATTGTTCAAAAGAAGAAATCATGATGAGAAGAAGCTAGATCATCTGGAGTCGTTTCTGTTTTAGACATTTTCATTAAACTAAAATCTGATTTTAGTAATTTAGGAAAGAAAAGACTAATAGAATTTGCTTCAAAGTCAACACTTGAAGCAAATTCAGTTATTGTTTTGTTTCCTTAATTGTCAAAAACTGCATGACGTAATGATATTAGCAAAACAAAAACTGTTTTAAAGAATCAAATAATCAATTTCATTTATTCAGTTTAGGCACATAAAAAGCAAATATGAACGTTAAAATTTTACAATTATGTATGTCAAGAAATAATATAAAAATATTAAATAATGTAAAAATAAACCATTGGAAAATGATTCTTTCGCTGGTTCGGTAGATTAGTTCTACTGAGAAGATACCAGCAAGAAACTCAGCGAACTACATTAGAGCTAGATTATTTTTCTTTTTTAAATTTGTTTTGGTTTACAATTTATTTTGTGCGAGCAAGCAAGAGACTTGTGTTGACCACGCATTAACATCATTAAGGTACTCATCCACTTTATAGTAACCTTTACTCATTAAAGGTTTTTCACTTTTAATTTATTTATTGGCATATTAATCTCTCAATTTCGTATCTGCCTTCCTACTCATATAATCCAGACAAAATAAAAATTTGTGCTTGTATAAAATCGAATAGAGAAAATTGGTGGGGTCTTAAAATATCAAATGTTCCCTTCGATTGGACATATGCATTTATTTTTATTCAAGGTCAAGGTTAAAATTATTGTGTACTCGAATTTTTCTCATAAACAGCAAGTGCTATCGTAAAAGTATGTCGGACAAAGTTGTAGATCATGTAATTACATACGAAATTATTCTCATACTTTTTTGTACAGATCACTATTTTTATACCACTTAAGTGGCCGACAAGCACACGGCCCACCTGATGGAAAGTGATTACCGTGGCCTATGGACGTGTGCAAAACCGAGGGAGTCACACTCGCGCTGCCGATTCTGAAGAAACCCTCTAATGCTCCTTTTGAAGAACCCCATATTGTAGGCACATGAGAAAACCGCAGCAGGGAATTCATTGCATAGTTTGAGTGTGCGAGGAATAAATAGTTTCTTTTGGCGCACTGTCTCAGGAAGCAATTTGTGGGGATGAATTCCCTGCCTATTACGAGCAGTGCGATGATAGAATGTTGCTGTGGGGTGTTACGCCTGTACAGGAATATTTCGAAATTCATTGACACATTTATCATTCATTTATATATTTTCTTTATGTTCCAAATTCGAAATTCAAAATTTCGACCACTGACAACAACTGAAAAATTCGAAAAATTAATTACAAATTTTACTTCCTTATTTTTCACAGACATATCATTCTCCTGTTGAAATTCCATGGGAAACCAAATAATTATCTTAAAAAATATTTTTTTATAATATCATCTACCTACTACAGCTACAAAATGTTCTGTGAAGTTTGTCTTTCGCAATATACAATTTTTGTTCCATTTCAGAATTATACATAGAATTCATTGCCGACAGATAGGTAGTAATAACAGCTTAATATGCTAACCTCTATAGGTACATCACAAAACCGTTCTGAGATAACCTATGAATATATACCTTCCTATTTATATTTCTAACATGTACTTTAAAGATAACGACCATTGTCATTGAAACTAACCACAGATAATATTCATTTTTTGAATTGTGAATAAAATGCAAAGCTGAACGAATCCTGACGTTTAGCACAGACAATAGACGCATTATATTTGTCAGGCATTGATAATACATCTATCGTATAGACGGACAACTTTTCTGACATGATGTGTTCGTGTCTTCCTAAGATCTTTTTCTTACTGTTTGATGTTTTTCTCTGTATTGTTGGTCATTTGTTATGTTGCTCAAGTTCAGTTTTGCTATTTATGTCCATATTTCGAACTAGCCTTTGCCCGGAACCTTGTCCAATAGGTCTACGTGGCCTTGGCGTGTTGTAAAGCGTTCGTTTCCGGGAAAGAAAGAGGGATAAAGCTGTATAGAGTCTTTACGAGTAGTTCGATCTTCAACCGTAATGATTCTCGGTGGTGTGAAATCATTCACTCCATCTTTTCCTGTTGGTGTTGAAGGTGGAATGGATAGGAAAGTTGAAGGATAGGGCTATTCTCTAAACGGCAGTTTTAATACTCTTCAGAAACAAACAGCTGCTGCAGCCCATGGCAAAATGCCCTTTTAACCGGCAATAGGCTCACCTCCTATTACGAGGAACCGAAAATCATAGCTAAATGTGGGTGGTCAATTTACCCCTTTAGGGATTTATAGACATGTGTAAATGTATGTAGGTCGATCTCTGGGTCTCAACCGGAACACGAGCTCTTCAATACAACAGTGGAGTTGCAGAGTAATGGCAGACTCAATCCAAGTTGTCCGTCTATTTATAAACAAGACTATGGTATATAGATATCAAGAGCCACGTCACTTCATTCCATGAACAAACAGACAGACAGACATCTATTTATATTGCTCATTATGTACACAAGTAACTCTGTCTGAGCTTCATTTGGAAAAGAGATATATATATTTATATGATCACGAGTATGGATGAGTGAATCACTGCGATCGATGACAGTGCTATGATCACAGACTAATAAGAGATACTAGCTATGATAATGATAGCAGATGGCCTAATGATTTTAACAGTTGTAGTTTGTTTATTATTGTTTCTTTGTCTATGGTCGACTTGACGTAAACGAGATCTACGAAGTGGCGTAGCAGCTCAAATTCGATTACAGGGTCCAGGGTCAAATGATTCTATTGGCATTTATAGATGATGTGATACCTATACTTTACTATATAATTTTATTATAAAGTGATAGTCTACAAATTGGAGATATTAAAAAAATACACACATCAACAAAGTCTAGGGAACAAGGACATTTTTTCTAGTTTTTATTTAAAAACCCTTTCTTGTAATAGTGAGTGTTTTATATCAATAGAAGGGTATTTTATACCGTTTTTAATTTTAATTTTAATAAAAACATTCTCATATATATTTTTTTTTGTAAGCAAGTATTGAATAGTGCCAATATTGAGTATTACAACCTTCTATGATTAGGCACAAAAATAACGAGGTAGTAAGAAATACAGTAATTAACCGTAATTTAAACGTTTTTAATAATCTGTAGGACCTCCTAAAGCATTAGCAACAGCTCGACAACGGCGTGGCATACTTAGTATGAGATTGTCAATCATCGTCTGTGGAAAATGGCTCCATACACTGCGAAGGTGTAAAAAAAGTTGTTCTTCAGTGTTCAGATTTTCCAAAGAATCACTGAAAGCTCTTCTCCCAAGCAAATCCCAGGCATGCTCTATGGGATTGAGGTCGGCAGACTGAGCAGGCCATTCCAACGTCGTAATATTGTGCTCGCTTAACGCATTGACCACTACCCTCGCGGTGTGTGACCGTGCATTATCTTGCATGAACATAAAATCTTGACCGAACTGCTGTCGATGAGGGATTACCATGGGGTGTATAACCTCCTGAATGTATTGGTTTGCATTCAAATTGCCCCGTATCCAAACGAGGTCGGTCCTTCCACCAAGGCGAATTCCAGCCCATACCATGATTGTTCCACCTTGGTAAGGATGAACTTTAAGCGGGGCGTGAAAAAGCATATGATAAGGCCGTCAAGCTGAGTGTCACCATTGTCACACGGTATGTGTAAGTAATGGTGACCCTCTTTTCTGGGATTTTGCCTTCAGCTTACCATCAGGCAAGGCGAAGTCCAATTGACGTGTCCTATATAAAAAAAAAAAAAAAAAACTTCTTGCGGATTCTGGAGACGACTCCGACGTCCAGGAACTCGCCATATACGCACTCTTCTCGAATCAGGATGAAAACTGAAGCGAGATTCGTCGGAAAAAAGAACCCGTGCCCATTGATGGTCGGTCCACTGTAAATTTGCGTTAGCCCACAATAAGCGACGACCTCGATTTCCACGTCAAGAGCTGGAACCCTAAGCGATCTGCGAGAATGAAGATTGGCTTCGTGTAGTCTTCTCCTGACAGTTTGATTTTTTTTTTGCTAATAACCACTTGATGCTGAGACTGGAGGCCTGCGACCAACTGACGAGCAGTAATCGTGGGTTGCCGCCTTGCGGAATTTTGCAAGAAACGATCTTGTTGCGGGGTAGTAACCCTATTTTCCTCCCCTGTGACGTTCGGCAACATCGCCTGTAGACCTGTAGCGTGCCCATAATCTGCAAATTACGCTTGGTTGGGTGTTGACAGCATCCGCTACGTCGCGTTGAGTTCGTCCAGCTTGCAGCATACCAACAGCCCTTAACATCTCTTCGCGACTTAAATGACGACGTGACATGATGACTACAGTCACAAAAATGCACAAACCATACGAAAAAAACGTATTATTGATAATAAACGTTATTTACAATCAAAGAAAATAATTTTTATTTTGCCTCAGAGAAACTGCACAATCAAACACTTTTAAAAGGTTTCCCTCCATATTCGAAAATCATTACTTATTTAAATTTATTTTTAAATTTCGAACAACTCTGTAATCTACTTTATTCTATTTTTATTTATTTGCTGCCAGTTATTTGCAAAACAAGATTTACACGAAAAAAAAATTGGGGTCATCTTGTTCCCTAGACTTTGTTGAGGTGTTTACTTAGGTTATATTAAATTAACGATACTGAACACGATATTTTTTTAATTCTTGCTCATTTGTTTGCGATGGATGCAAAATCTACTGAACAGATTTTAATCCGTTTTTTTTTGTTTGATAAGTCTTGGTCAGCAAGCCAACTTCTGTCAGCCTTCGCTGCCTCCGCTGCGTAACCCTGATGGATCCCTGGCCCATGAGCCGCAAGAGAAGGCAAATCTGCTGGCTAATCTCTTTGCGGCCAACTCCCGAATCGATGATTGTGGTACGCAGCCACCAACACTACCCGACAGTGACCACGCGATGCCTGATATCCATATCAGGCAACGCGATGTCCGTGCAGTGCTGCAATCACTCGATGTCCGGAAAGCCAGTGGTCCGGATGGTATTCCAGCGGTAGTTTTGAAAAAATGTGCAGCGGAGTTGTCTCCAATGCTTACGCGCCTGTACCGGCTATCCTACAGTTCGGGTACAGTGCCTTTGCCTTGGAAAGAGGCGAATGTTCAGCCGATTCCCAAGAAGGGGGATCGCTCGGAGCCAGCCAACTATCGACCCATAGCCGTCACCTCAGTGCTGTGCAAAGTGTTCGAGCACATAATTAACAAACAGCTCATGCGGCACCTAGAGGATCACTCCTTAATTAATGACCGGCAATATGGCTTCAGACCGAAACGGTCAACGGGTGATCTTCTAGCATACGTTACCCATCTTTGGGGTGAGGCTATGGACAAGCACGGCGAGTCACTGGCAATTAGTCTTGACATCGCCAAAGCTTTCGATAGAGTCTGGCACAAATCGCTTCTTTCCAAGCTACCTGCCTTTGGTCTGCCTTCTAGGCTGTGCAACTGGGTTGCTAGCTTCCTGCAGGGGCGCCGTATTCGCGTCCTTTGTGACGGACGAGCTTCGGAGTTTCTGCAGGTTAATGCTGGCGTGCCCCAGGGGTCCGTCCTATCACCCACTCTCTTTCTTCTGCATATCAACGACATGCTGTCTACCGGCAATGTTCATTGTTATACAGACGATAGCACTTTGCATGGAAGTTATCATGGACATCCTGCGGCCAAGCAGTCGGATATCGCAGAGAAAAGGCAGCTTCTTGTCACTGAGCTTGACGGGATCCTGAATCACATTTCTCAATGGGGCTCTAAGAACCTGGTTGAGTTCAATGCCAAGAAGACGCAGGCATGTGCGTTTACAGCAAAAGTATCTTCTTTCCTTCCCCTCCCCACTCTTCAGAGCACGCCACTGCCACTGCAGGACAATCTCAATATCCTAGGTATGGATGTTCGCTGCAACCTGAATAACAAAAACTACATCGAAAGTATCATCAAAACAGCCTCACGAAAACTCGGAGTCCTGAACAGAGTGAGACGGTTTTTCACGCCGGAGCAGCGGTGTCTTCTATACAAGACACAAATTCGCTCCTGTGTGGAGTACTGCTCGCATCTCTGGGATGGTTCAAAGTACTTACTAGATGCTCTCGACAGGTTGCAGTGACGTGCGGTCCGCATCATTGGGAATCCCGAGATCACGAACACCCTAGAACCTTTACAGCTGCGTAGAGATGTTGCGTCCATGGCTGTATTTTACCGTTTGTACCATGGGGAGTGTTCTGATGAGCTCTTCCAATTAGTTCCACCCTCCCCTTTCCTACACAGGACAACGCGTGCAGGTCTTAGATGTCATCCGCACACGGTGCAAAACATCCGATCAAGAACCAAGCGGTTCGGAGACTCTTTCCTCTGTCGCACCATTAAGGCCTGGAATTCATTACCAGCTCACGTGTTTCCTTCTTCCTACAGTCCCGGGTCCTTTAAGCGGGGCGTGAAATAGCATATGATGAGGCCGTCAAGCTGAGTGTCACCATTGTCACACGGTATGTGTAAGTAATGGTGACCCTCTTTTCTGGGACTTTGCCTTCAGCTTACCATCAGGCAAGGCGAAGTCCAATTGACGTGTCCTATATAAAAAAAAAAAAAAAAAAAGACTTTTAAAATCTAACGTTTGCTTGATCGCAATCGGTTGAGCAGAACCGGAGATATGACCAAAAGTTGTGATAACGAACATAACAGGCTAGTAAAATAAAATATATAATAGTTATTTTGGTTTCAAATGGTTGTCAATTCGTATATTAAATGTGTCATGGGTTTTAAAATATGAGATTAGGTGCATATATTGAGCATGAATTCGCTATGACTAATAATATTGTTATCTATCTAGGATAGTAAGTATCTACTCGTTACGTGATTCTAGTGCATTCATTTACATTAATGAGTTGATAAACCAATGTAGGTGATACATACCTACTATTGTACCAACTACGTTTATGTGGGTCTCGACATGAATGGTAATGCTAAGGTCAAAGTTTGGCTTGTAGGCTGATAAGTACTGATGACACAAAAAAGGTTAAAACATTAATAATAGTAGTATGATTGAGAGATTGTAGCCTAATTGATGAACGTCGAAAATAAGGGCAGAGTTTCCATTACGGAATATAATTTTTAAATTTTGAGTAATGAGATTGCACGAGTAGGTATAGAAGACGAGCAATACAATGGGCCCAGCAATGCTCCCTTGAGGTACACCGTGACTATGGGAAGATGTGCGGTTTATAATCCTCTATCTTTACCGTTTGGTCTACATTAAATCAATCACAGCCTCAAAGAGATCGCGTGATGGGTTTTTTGTAGGTCTATGTAGTCTGTTGGCACATGCGCTATATTCCTACACTCACTAAACCCACATTTGTACAAGATGTTTGCCGGTATTCGTATTCATAATATTACCAGCTATAAAATAAACTATCGAAGACAATAATAGAGAGTTGAATCTTTATAAAGTATCTATGTAATTATCTAGGTACAGTGAATCTTGTTCAAAATAGGTTAAAAGGAATTACAGAATCTATTCCTTATCTATATTTAATTTCGATTAAGATAGAAAAAAACGGTTGAATTGGTCCAGGCGGGATTCGAACCCGCGATTTTTCCTTTACAGGCGGAACGCTCTGACCACAAAGCCACCGAACATTCGCCAGAAACTATCCAAAATCTTCTTTACAGACATCCGTCTTAAGGCTACTGTTTCATTTACTCGTAATATCTATATCTTGCCCATTCCCACGTTTCAAATTATAAAAACAGTCATAAAATATCATAACATCAGATAAAGAACCTACCCAACTGCAAAATCCTCGCATTGTGTTCGACGCAGACTGATAAGAATGTCTACCAAAGAGGTCAACGGTGTGTCAAAAATATGCCAGAACAACTAGTAAAAACTCTTCTTGACATTCTCACTCGCTAGAGATACAGAATCATGAACACTTTTGGTGTTGACAGTATATATAGGTATATATGCCATTATTGATATTTTAATACATGTAATACCTGTGGGACACCGTGTCCTAGTTTTATAGGACCTAGGTATCGCGTGATAACTGTAGGTACTTCAAAACCAAACTCTATTTGAATACACCTACAAATAATTCCTAAACTTAATTAAATGGATATACCTACCGACCTTATTCCATAGTTTTTAATGAGCCCAAGGTTGAAATACCCACATAATGAAATTAATCAAGTCGATTTCGATACTTACGTTTTGCTTTTTAATTTTGTTGAAATAAGACTACAACTTTTGTTATTAGTAATAATACTTCAAATTGCGCTTCTATTTCATTAGCCACTGTTCATTCGTACCTATACCTAATTAGTCGATAGGTATGTGGAAAATACGCCCTTAGCTTCATTTTATACATAACCTAATTTATTTAATTTCTATAATCGTTTGATAACATTCTTTTTATTTTTCAGAATGCATTAAAAACATGACACTTTCAAATAGTCGTCAACAATTTCTGCCTTATGAAACCCAAACACCAGAAGATATCCACTATGGAAGAAAAGGCGGAATTTTCGTGTCTAACTGCATTTGTGCTACTTTCATAATTTTCGCAATAATTATAGCAATTATTGTCGGTGTAATTGTGCACTTTATCACATATTTCAAGGTAAGTTGTTTGTTAGTTATTTGCAGGATTTACGTCATGTTTGTATTATCAATGTTACCTAAACGTTTTTTAAATATGCTCACGGTTCAACTCGATATTACCTAATCGACAATTTATTTCTATGAAAATTATCTCAATTTCAAGTTAGTTAATTTCATATCTTGTAATAATATTCGTTATCACATTCAATTAAAAGTTGACTTCTGGATATTTTTGTCAAACATATCAATTCCGCAGTTTTATACAATCGCCCGCCGTTTGCGGTTGATAAAAAACTATTCTGGCGGACTTATAAAGCCCTATGTAATAAAGTGACCTTTGCCAGTTGTACCTTTGAGTAGAAAAAAAAGTAATGTCAAAATGACAATCGATTTTGAAGTGGATTGTGCGTTGTGCGACGATGCGCTAATATTATTTATTTAAAATCTTCAGACACTTATTACCCATAATGATAAAATAATCGTTAGTAGTAGTTTAAGTGATACCAAAGATTTTATTTATTTCTTGCATTTTATATCCTGTGATAATATATATTTCTTTACGATGTTGTTAAGATTATTTTTAGTTATTATTTTATTTAATGGACTAATCGTTAGAGGAGAAAAACCTGTAAGTATCTAAATGATAAAATAACTGTTACTTATCAAATGTGTGAAGAGCATTAGAGGAAAAAGATCATTTCTAGAATACAACAATCAAAAGATCCCTTCACACGTTATTCATTTAATTAGTTATTAAAGTAATGAAATGCCTTAAAATTCTTATATTTTTTAATATTCAATCTTCTAATGCTAGTTGTGAAAATATAGTACACACATGACTTTAGGATAAAAACTAAAATAAATAACTTTCAAATTGGTATATTGCAATCCTCTTTTAATTTTGGTATGTATACCATAAGGCGCAGGGCCATTTGTAATGATAATGAGTCAGTTGAGTCTACATAATATTACTTTTATTTATCACATATGCATAGCCATATAGGGTATAAATAAATTATGACAAATGTGAATTCACATTTCTTATTTTAAGAACCTTTAATTTGGTTGATACATTATTTATTAATCATGTCAATTTTACACAATGTTTGGTACATTTCATTTTCTATGTAACAATATTATAGTTAAACATACATACATATATATATTAACACCCACATTTCACCAATAATTGTATTCGGTCCCACATAATAGGAGGTGAACCAAAAGGGAGGCTAAGTGCGACAAGGAAGTCCCTTTCCATTCCATTCCAATAGGGGGTGAGCCTATTGCTGTACTCTGGGCACTATTGTTGCATCTGTGGCTGAGTCTGGGCTGTATATATCTGTCTGATGTTAAACAGCCCTATCCCTTAGTCGCCTTGTATGACACCGCATGGAAAGAGATAGGGTGGCCCAAATTCTACTTGCGGCTAGCAACAAACATAAACATAACATAAAATCACACCTATATCCCTGAAGGGGTATTATAGTTGAATACAAAATATACCAGTTCCAACTTCCTACAAATAGAATGAAACATACTGTACTTACTATGTGTATGTAAATGATTAACAAATAAAAAAGAAATCTGTGTATTTAAATTTTTCTATTTATGTAAAAAATTCTTTAATGTTTCAGCTGTCTCAAAAAACTGTAGATTTTTGGGATGAAACGGAGCCATTTGGACAAACTGGGAGTCCGTCACCGGACCTGCGACTCCCTTCACATATAGTGCCAAGTTTTTATAGATTAAAATTAAAAACAGACTTAGATAACTCCACATTTTCTGGTGACGTATTTATAACAATACGGTCAAGCAGACAATCCAGAGAGATAATATTACACGCAAAAAATATCAGTATTAATAGCAATGCTAAGCTGACAGAACAAATATATGAAAAAGTTGACACACTACATACAAAAGCTAAGCGGGAGGTAGGTGAAGAAGCGGTAATAGTACAACAAAATGTTACTACAGATGCCCCCGTAACAACCCCGGCAACAACAAATGAGACTGATGGTTCTACTACGGAGGTACCTAGTGTTGATAACAGTACAGACAGCAATGTAACAGAGACCACCACCACTACAATATTAACATCGCAGCCTCCAGCACAGCCCGTTGATACTGAAATAACGCACAGTGCTGTACGTAGCATAAAAATAGCCTCAATCATAGAAGGTTCTGGTGACAGAATTATCATCATGTTGGAATCCCCAATGAAAAGTGAAGTTGACTATATTCTGCAGTTATCCTTCAACGGTCTCATCTCAAACTCGTTGACTGGATTTTATAAGAGCTCTTATAAAAATAGTCAAGGTGAAGTCAAGTAAGTCTTATTACCTATTATTTTCATCAGTAGCAGAATAATTAGGATGCTTTTTTTATATACCACTTAGGTGGCAAACAAGCGCACGGCCCACCCGATGGAAAGTGGTTACCGTGGCCTATAGACGTGTGTAACACCAGAGAAGCCACCCTCGCGCTGCAGACTCTGTAAGCACAGAGTTTCTGGGCCGTCGTGTCGTGTAGAGGACAAAGCAGGACAAGCCCACTCCCACTGACAGCACAAATTCTCCAGTGAGCTCTGGCTACCCTACTCACCGCTGGGAACACAACACGAAGTTATTATAACCGCGGTATTCTGTAGGGCGGAGGTACTTCCCCAGTCGAACTGCTCAATTGGGCGGAAATACCGCCGTGTCCTACCTCCTGTTTACCATGTTACATTGTTTTGAGTTTCCGATAATTCGGCGCTGTTGCAAGCACCGTGATCACGGAGGAACTGGAGTATTGGCGGTGAACAGAGAAACTTAAAACAATGCAGCATGGTAAATAACCTGATTATTTTGTGGACTGACCATGATAGTTTAAATACTTATTATTTTCATCTTTTGTTTGTATATTTCTCACAGTAGAGACAATATAGGTATGAGCCATACTATCTGAGAAGTTGTACAGTCTCCCTCTTACACCTCAGCATCCAAAGTCCAGAGATGGCTTGCGATTCAAGTTGGTCCGAGTCCAACATAACCACTCCTGATGACCAACTGGGATGATATATGAGGAGATTCCCGAATGAGATAAAAATGAGGTTGTAAATACTTTGATATGTTTTCTTTTGTAAATACATATACATATTGTACATAGAAAACCCAGACTAATGCAAATAGACAAATGTAAAACTACTACAACATAATTCAGCTGATAGCCTTGCTATAATCATGCCTTTATCCCTGGAGGGTTAGGCAGAGGTGAATTAACACCCACATTTTACCAATAATTGTAGCCTATTGCCGTATTCTGGGCACTATTGTTCACTCGAGCCATGCATCTGAGGCTGTCTGGGCTGTATATATCTATCTAATGTTAAACAGCCCTATCCCTTAGTCGCCTTGTACGACACCGCATGGGAAGAGATGGGGTGGCCCTGATTCTACTCTGCCGGAAACCACGCGGCAATATCATCATAACATAAACTCACGCCTATATCCCCGAAAGGGTAGGCAGAGGTGCTAGCACCCACATTTTGCCAGTTTATGTTTAGGTCAGAATGTAATAGGTGGCGAGCCTATTGCCATTAACCGGGCACTTATAAACCTGCGATAAATACACACATAACTTCGAAAAGCATTGAAAAGTCATTGGTGTGTGCCATTTTAAAACCTGGGATCGAGACCTCGTCTCAGCAGTCCATTACCCATACCACTAGGCTAGTGCAGTATGATCAAAGCATTGAATATAGGTAAAAGGCAAGTAGCAATACTTATTATAGTTATGTCATATCTGTCTTTGAATGATAGATTTTATTATTTTTTTAAATTACCTAATCAGTTTGTTCAATCAGTGTTTTAATACTATAGTTCCATCTTCATTCCAATACAATAGGAAATATTTCATATCAGTAACCAATAAATCTGTTGTAATATACCCATTTTATCTAACTAACGGCATAAACATGCATGAAATGTAACAAATTTATTATCTACACACACTTTTAATTATATAAATAATTGCACTGACTATTTCACTCGCTTTTATTGTTTCAATGCTCCCTTCCAAAGCGTAGGTATCAGGTTTCTAAACCAGCGGGCTTCTGGGGTGCGCGGTAAGGCAATTCAGCAACACTGGATGGACTAGGCACCCGCAGCGACTGCGGGCCACCTGTCACCATTTTTCCCATTTTTTCTGTTTATCTAATTGAGATCCCATTCAATCTAACAACCCGTAGCAGTTTCCATCTAATTTTGTCTATCATATCGAACCAGGAACTCGAATCGAATCTATGTTATCTTTCAGAAACCTAGGGGTCACACAGTTCGAGCCTACGTCAGCGCGGTCGGCGTTTCCTTGTTTTGACGAACCGGCGTTCAAGGCCAAGTTCGAAATCAGCATCGCGCACCGCGAGAATCTCACTGCACTTTCTAATATGAAGGTCTTGACGCAGGAGCCCATGTAAGTGCTAAATTCCATGTTTTGATAATTTTTTAATAGTAATCAGTTGGGCTATAGAGAACCGTATTTATTTATTTATTGGGACGTTAAAAAGATGGAAATTGCCCTGATAATAATATAATTTCAATGCAATTGCTTCTTTTTACTATGCATTTAGGGTACAACTGGCAATTATGTCGAAATCCATCCAACTAAAATCTCACCATGTCTCCGACATATCGCAAAGAAGATAATTGTTTTCTTTTGGAGAGGAGTATTTACCAGCCTCTGTTAAATCCTGCATGCCAGGATCCCTATACAGGAAAGTAAACCCAGGGAAACTTGCGCAATTTATGCTATCTTTTCGGGTTAAAAGCTTCTGATCTTCTTTTTCTACTGGCGGGTTTCTGCCCCACAGCGCCATAGATATTCCATAACCTTCCATAGCCGGTTAAATTTAGAGGTAGGCTGTGTATATCAGGCTAAATTCACTCGTATTATTATTAATTTATTTGTTTTCAGTCCTGAAACACCAGGCTGGCAATGGACCCATTTCGATCGCTCCGTCAGCATGTCAACTTACCTAGTCGCCTACGTAATATCAGATTTTAAGTTCTTAGAGACCAGCTACACTAGCAAAACCAATGTCACAATACCCGTCAAGGTGTGGACCAGACCAGAACTGATTTCGAAAGCAAAATATGCCTTGACCATCGCACCGAAACTGTTGACTTATTATGAAGATGTTTTCGGACTACCCTACGAATTGGATAAAATGGATCTGATTGCTATTCCTGATTTCTCCAGTGGCGCTATGGAAAATTGGGGGCTGGTAACATTTAGGTAAGTTAATGTTTACACTAGTAAACCTTTTCATATAACCTTTTTCTATTCGGGTAAATCAATGAGAGTGAAAAAGAGAAAGGGAAGCGACAGACGCTCTCTTTCGCTAGCAACAGATTTACATACCGGTTTCTATGCATAATATAAATGTACTAGCCGTTAACTGCGGCTGTGTGCTTCATCAGAAGTTCCGATAGAATCCAAACAGTCATGACGCGCTATATACACACATTTTTGATGTCCTCATTTTTTCCATATACCCTCATAATACAATATTGACAACTTATCATAATTGTGGCGATTGATAAAAATTTCGTGATCCATTGCTGCACACGGTTCTCCCTCACAAAATTGTTCCCACGTATCAAAACATTTCATGGCAAAGCTGGTAACATAAACAATAAAACATTCACATGGGATCCAATTTTCTTTCCTGATCCACATTTTTCGCATTTCATTCCAAGCCTTCTGTTGATAAAACATTCGCAGCGGCTGTAACTAAGGCGGTACCTACATTTTAACAATAGTGTACTGTTTATAGAGTTAGAATGTAAACTAAACCCACGATGCGTGTCTCATCCAATTTCCACGGATCCATATGTAGTTGACGATATTCTAGCATTCCAATATATATTTTTATCGATTCAAGACTTATAAAGATCGCATTACATTAAAACGATAATTTTGTTTTTAGCATTGTATTGCAAACCTACTTTAAAAAAAATGGAAACTCAATTCTTTTTTCGTTTTAAGCTTCCGTGTCATTTTTATACGAAATCCTCTCGAACTCGGACCGACTAACACCGCACACGTCATCTAGGATCATCAGATGCTGGAGTGTACGATTGCCTAAAACATGTTCCTCGCACCCCGACTGATCCAAGGCCACGGTTTCGTAATCATTATTTAAGATAGAAAGGTTTCTTAAAAGTATTCATTTTTAAATTCAAAATGAATTGCATTGAGATGAACGTAAGATGCTTAAATAGTTTTTAATGGTTTGTCTTTTTCAAATGCGGCATTGTACGAGACTTAAAATTGTGACGCAATTCCAAATCGTTAAGAAGCAATTGGTTTTAGATAAAGGCGCCGTTATCTCCGTAGATAACTATTGTTGTGTTTTTGAGGTTCATTGAATAGGTGGTTTCACACGTGATTGTTAGTGTTACGGCTTCCGAGCCCCAAGCAGGAAAATGAAGATGAAATATTTTGCCTGCACCCACCTCAATGCATCTCTGTATCACCCTAAGGTAGACTGTCAGATAATGCCTTCGGCATTACGTCCGCCTTTGTACAATAAACTGTGCATAAAACTGGTCTAACTGCAACGATTCGATATCGCCTTTGGGTCGTAGAGGTCAGATGGCAGTAGCTTCACAGAAAATACCGAAGTTCAGCCAAATCCGCAGTCAGACTGTCACTGGAGAGTTTATCTATCAGTGCGACAACCAAAGATTGTTCTGCTTTGTATTCTACACTGCCGGCACAGAAACTCTTAGTGCTTACAAAGTCGTCAGCGCGAGTGTGACTCCTCTGGTGTTGCACATGTCCATAGGCCACGATAACCACTTGCCGTGTGCTTGTCTGCCACCTAAGTATTATAAAAATATAAAAATGTTAGGCCGCGTGGTTCCCGGCAGAGTAGAATTTGGGCCACCCCATCTCTTCCCATGCGATGTCGTACAAGGCGACTAAGGGACTTAGCCTCAGATGCGGGGCTCGAGTCAAATATAGTGTCCGATATACGGCAATAGGCTCACCACCGTGGTACACCACGTGGGACCGAATACAGTTATTGGTGAAATGTGGGTGTTGATTTACCTCTGCCTAACCCTCCGGGGATAAAGTCGTGATTTTATGTATGTATGTAAAAAAGTTAGACTGGAAGAGGACCCCAGACTCCAAGATAAAAGCTTCGGATGTCACTGGGATTACCGCTAGGATGATGAAGATATATCTATCCCCCCCCCCCCCCCCTCAGAGAAACGACGCTGCTGTTCGACGAGGCGGAGAGCGTGCCGCGCGACAAGCAGAACGTGGCCATCGACGTGGCGCACGAGCTGGCGCACCAGTGGTTCGGCAACCTCGTCACCATGCGCTGGTGGACCGACCTGTGGCTCAACGAGGGGTTCGCCACCTACATCGAGTACGTCGGCGTTCACCATGTGAGTGCTAGCTTTTTATATTCAGCCTGGTGGTTGGTGAGGAGCCCAGAAGTCAGAAGAATTCCAGAAGATACTGACAGTCCCAAAATGGTAGTCTCTAACTGGACGGTTGGACTGAGTTCAATCTATGGAATAATAGGCCGCCACCTCTCTGTATTTGCTATGTGTGTACAAACACACACTATGAGGAAATAACACATACTCCGTTGGTTCCATGGTTATATCGGACTTACACCAACTAAAATCGTGAAATGGCCACTGGCATATTCCTCACTCTCCATCTGACCTAGAGCCCCCTCCTGATGGACCCTTGGGTGTGAGTCCACGGTCTCCCCATCTTGCTTGGATAGGGGAAAGGCTCCACCTGTCACCCCCAAAGTCAAGCTTACCAGTACCTCTTCCATTGTGTAACAGGTGTATCGATTAACATGTTGGCTGGACCCTAAAAATCTTGGTAATCAAATTCCCACACTTAGCAAAGGGATATTTCATACCCAAATATCTATAGCTGTAACGTTTCGTGGTCAGATCGCACCAGAATGGGACATGTTCGAAACGTTCTCCCGCGACAAGATGGACCTGCTCCGCTCGGACGCGCTCAAGAACACGTCGCCGGTGTCCCGCCAGGTGCTGGACGCGGCCGAGATCGAGCAGAAGTTCGACGAGATCTCGTACACGAAGGGTGCCAACCTCATTCGCATGCTCAACCACACCATCAGCGAAGACCTGTTCCATAAGGGACTGGTCATTTACTTGAATGATTGGTGAGTTGGTTTTTTTTAACGAAATTACAAGTGTTCCCTCCTGGTGATAGGAGCAGGTTCGCGTCAGTAGTACCAATGGCCGGATTTCGAACTCAGGACTTCTCGATCGTCCGATTTCGTACCCTGACTGAACATGTCATTGATGTCATTGAACAAGTGAAATGGAAGAGAGTGGAATTGACAATAGATATAGAGTTTGTCATTTAATATCTCAATAATACGCATATAATTACTACTCATTTCTCATCACATTTGTAATATTTTCAGGAAATACTCAAACGCCGAAGAGACTGATTTATGGAGGTCCATGTCTAAGGCGACTAAATCCGACCCTTCGCTCAAAGACCTGTCCGTGGTAGACTTTATGAACACTTGGACCAAACAGGCTGGCTACCCCGTCGTCAATGTCAACAGGAATTATGAGACTGGCAACATTGAATTTGAACAGGTATTGCCATCTTATTATTTTCCACTAGCTTATGCCCACGGTTCCGCCCGCGTGGAATCTTAATCCCGTTCCAGCATCTTTCCATCCAAAGCTAGCCTGGGAGAATTCGCTTTTAGCGATAAGGCCGCCCATTATTCATTATAATTATTGTTAAATTGTTATCTTATAATACTTTTATGGTATACATTTAAGAATATCTTATCTTATGGGAGCCTATTCCCGCTATAAAAATTAGCCTGTGTTCTTTCATACTGTAATCTATCCCTGTGCCAAAATACAGCCAGATATATTAAGCCCTTAGTGCATAATTGAATAACAAACATTCTCACATTTTTATTATAAGTAGAATACTTTGGTTTTGAATATAATTTAAGCTTTGTTTCTCTATAAGCTTCTTTCTCTTCCAGAGACTATTCACCACAGCCAAGGACCCTTACCAGAAGATGGTGGACCAGCTATGGCACATCCCCATTAGCTACACCATGGTGGACGCTCCGGGGGAGGAGTGGAGCACCAAGCCGAGGACCTGGCTCAAAGGAAGGGTTTCTGTCGTCAACGTGCCTATGAACGCTACTCAAGCGCTGTACGTCAATGTTGGAGCTATAGGTGAGAATATATTGGTCTGTTGCGGGCAAACACAGAGAGGAGGTTGGTGTTGAAATGAGATTGTTCTATAGAAGAACCTGTGATACTTTGCCGAGGTGTAGTGAAGAGGGACTAGATCTCGCCGGCCGGGATGTGAGGAATATGTCTCATATAATATCTCGTCTGGCAACCTGCGGCCGACACAGTGGGTGTGCGTTTTAGTCGGTTCAAGTCCGACATACCATTCCCCACCGGCCCCGGTGGTGGGGGTATCCGTGAGGATTTTGCGCACATTAAAAGAAAGGGGATCCCGAACAATAAACAATATCTTATTATTACTCCAAGACATCTGCCAAACTGCACAGCAGTTTGTTGGCAGTTGCAACTCCCGTAAATACTCGTTTTTCTTCTTTCATACCTACAACTAAAACATAAAAATCTCGATTTTCCTTTTACCGGTAAATAGCAAAACTACTTCTGTACCGGATTTTGACAGTCGGTACTTGAAATTGTGCTGAATTAGGGCAAGTGTATTTAAATTGAGCTTTTACATAGTTCGAGGATAGGGGGTAAGGTACAATGTGCAATTAATAGCGAGCGTTTATCGCATCATATTCCATTGATTTGATTGGTAGAAAAGAAAAGTGATGCCAGCTCACAAAATTTAAATGGCATGGCGTGAACAACTTCATTTATTTCGATGTTTTTACGTAGTATAACTATATATCACTAGCTGTCACTATATGTAACACGGACATACTAAGATGCAAATTATCGCTATCTAGAAATTATATTTGAATATACTAAGGCTAAGAGAGTATAGCCGTGTGGGTCCCCGGCAAAGTAGAATTTGGGCCACCCCATATCTTCCCACGCGGTGTCGTACATGGGGACTAACGGATAGTGCTGTTTAACATCAGACAGATAAATACAGCCCAGACTCAGCCACAGATACAAGTTTCGAGTCGAAAATAGTGCCTGGAAGGCGGCAATACGTTCACCCCCTATTACGTGGGGCTGAAAACAATGATTGGTGAAATGTGGGCCTGCCTAACCCTTCGGGGATAAATGCGTGATTATATGTATGTATATTTGTTAGGAATACACATGACGATCGCCGATAGTACATTTAAACCACGCCTAATGTAATGACGTCATAGCGGGCTCGAAAGCAGTATAGTTTTTGTGACGTCATTGGACTCAAGATATTTGCCGGTAACTTTTGCACAGTTACTTACACTGCCTCCTCTCTGCGTTTGCTTACTCATTGGTAGCGACCTCTTCCTTAACTCTAATGACTTCCGCAGGCTACTACCGCGTAAACTACGACCAGACCAACTGGCGCCTGCTCAACCAGGCCGTCCAATCCGGCTCGCTCAGTTCTCCCATCATTAAGGCCCAACTGTTAGATGATGCCTTCAACCTGGCCAAGGTGGGCTCACTGGACTATAGCCTGGCCTTAGGACTCACGACCTGCGTGAGGTCTGGTGAACCCTCCAAACTGCTGTGGGACCAACTACTCAATAATATGGCCTTTTTGAGATATAATTTGAGGTCTACGTCGGGATTTTTGTACTTCCAGGTATGTATACATATGCTTTCTCCTTCAAGGGTAGGCAGTGAGCTGCCCACCATCTGTGAAGCCAAACTATGTTAACTATGTAACCTACTCTAGTTTAAGTTGCACATGTTTTTTATTTTTCTATTTTGTGTTTATAAAAGAAATGTACAAATTATTACACCTCTCAGACTGAGTTTTTAGACTCCTTAGCCACTGATGAATCATAATAGGTCCGGTTGAAAACCAGCGCTAGACAGCTGTCTAGCAAATGCTAAACCGAATCCTTTTCGGCTGACGCGTGAGGTACACAAATAATGAACTGTATTTTTATTATTAAGCTATTGTTTTTTACATACCTAAACGTCGATGAATAAATTTTCTTTTCTTTCTTTCTTTCAAACTATCTATTTGAGATAACGGCAGAGCATTCGTCTATTAAGCTATAGGTTAAGGGTTCGATTCCCGCATAATAGTTTTTTTTTTTTTTTCAAAATAAGTTTTTTAAGTGTATTTATTCGCATTTTAAAACCCATATAAGAGTGGTTCAAAATCCTAATGGATGGCATACATTTAACTTCTGGTGTCATTATTATATCTTTCAAACCAATAGCTACTACTACGAGTTTTCGGGTTCGATTCCTGGTCAGTACAAAATTAGTAATTTCTATTTAAGAAATGTATTATAATTATTGTTCTATATTACAGGACTACATGCGAATCATCTTAGCTAAACAGTTAGAAATCGTGAACTACGGGCTGGACAAACCCAAAGACGACAACGAGGCCTTCCTCATCGAGAATCTGGTGATGTGGGAGTGCTACGTGGAGTCACCCAGGTGCCTCAAATGGGCCCGGGAACAGTTCGACAACTGGACACAGCAGGCTGATGTTAATAATAACCCGTGAGTATTTTACCCCATTGTCCCGTTAGCACTTTACCCCATTATCCTATCAGTATTTTGCCCTATTACCCCATCAGTACTTTGCCCCTTTACCCCATTAGTACTTTGGCTTATTAACCCATCAATACTTTGCCCCGTTGCCCCATCAGTACTTTGGCTTATTAACCCATCAGTACTTTGCACCATTACCCCCAATAGTACTTTGCCTCATAATATTATCAGTACTTTTTTATTCCTTTATTACACAACACAAATTATATATACACACATCAACAAAGTCTAGGGAACAAGGACATTTCTAGTTTTTATTTAAAAACCCTTTCTTGTAATAGTGAGTGTTTTATATCAATAGAAGGGTATTTTTATACCGTTTTTAATTTTAATAAAAACATTTTCATACCAATTTTTTTTTTTAAGAAAGAATTGAATAGTGCCAATATTGAGTATTACAACCTTCTATGATTAGGCACAAAAATAACGAGGTAGTAAGAAATACAGTAATTAACCGTACTTTAAACGTTTTTAATAATCTGTAGGACCTCCTAAAGCATTACCAACAGCTCGACAACGGCGTGGCATACTTAGTATGAGATTGTCAATCATCGTCTGTGGAATATGGCTCCATACACTGCGAAGGTGTAAAAAAAGTTGTTCTTCAGTGTTCAGATATTCCAAAGAATCACTGAAAGCTCTTCTCCCAAGCAAATCCCAGGCATGCTCTATGGGATTGAGGTCGGCAGACTGAGCAGGCCATTCCAACGTCGTCATATTGTGCTCGCTTAACGCATTGACCACTACACTCGCGTTGTGTGACCGTGCATTATCTTGCATGAACATAAAATTTTGACCGAACTGCTGTCGATGAGGGATTACCATGGGGTGTATAACCTCCTGAATGTATAGGTTTGCATTCAAATTGGCCCGTATCCAAACGAGGTCGGTCCTTCCACCAAGGCGAATTCCAGCCCATACCATGATTGTTCCACCTTGGTAAGTGGAAGCGCAATTCTCGCCACGTGAGCTAGTGGACTGTATTTCGCGGGGGGTGAAGTTAACTGTTCCATTGACGCTTTACACAACAAACAAGACAGGTGATCGGGTTGCCGCGGATGTGGTTTAGGCAATGAATGCAACCCGAGAAATTAGGAGAGGATGCACTAACCTTCACGGGGCCACGTGCCGTCGCAGCCGGTGCACCGATCTTCTCTTCCTGGCTCAGGAGCTGCTGCCCACATCACTAAATCACTTGAGGGACACACGAGAGGCACAATCCGATCGGTAAAGGTCTATGAAAGCGGTTAAAATCCAACAAACATTATTAATTTCTGAGAGACGCGAGCGCCGCCGGCCATTGTTTATTAGTTCAAAGTGCGAAGATGACGATGCGGCTACTTTGACCATTGGCGGGCGAAAACTATTGCTATCTTTCACTTAGAAGTAGTGCGGGAGGGAGATGGGTACAGGGAGCGCGCGTTCAGCGTCAACGATTGAGACGATTCAAATTTACTACTACTGGCGCCACCAGTAAGGATGAACTTCTTGCGGATTCTGGAGACGACTCCGACGTCCAGGAACTCGCCATATACGCACTCTTCTCGAATCAGGATGAAAACCGAAGCGAGATTCGTCGGAAAACAGAACCCGTGCCCATTGATGGTCGGTCCACTGTAAATGTGCATTAGCCCACAATAAGCGACGACCTCGATTTCCACGTCGAAGAGCTGGAACCCTAAGCGGTCTGCGAGCATAAAGATTGGCTTCGTGTAGTCTTCTTCTGACAGTTTGATCGCTAATAACCACTTGATGCTGAGACTGGAGGCCTGCGACCAACTGACGAGCAGTAATCGTGGGTTGCCGCCTTGCGGAATTATGCAAGAAACGATCTTGTCGCGGGGTAGTAACCCTATTTCGTCCCCTGTGACGTTCGGCAACATCCCCTGTAGACCTGTAGCGTAATAATCATCCCATAATCTGCAAATTACGCTTGGTTGGGTGTTGACAGCATCCGCTACGTCGCGTTGAGTTCGTCCAGCTTGCAGCATACCAACAGCCCTTAACATCTCTTCGCGACTTAAATGACGACGTGACATGATGACTAGTCACAAAAATGCACAAACCATACGTAAAAGACGTATTATTGATAATAAACGTTATTTACAATCAAAAAAAATAATTTTTATTTTGCCTCAGAGAAACTGCACAATCAAACACTTTTAAAAGTTTTCCCTCCATATTCGAAAATCATTACTTATTTAAATTTATTTTTAAATTTCGAACAACTCTGTAATCTACTTTATTCTATTTTTATTTATTTGCTGCCAGTTATTTGCAAAACAAGATTTACACGAAAAAAAATAATTGGGGGTGTTTATATTAATACTTGATCCTGCAAAACTGTTTACACAGTTTGACTGCAGAATCAGGCGAGTCTCTCATTACATTTTACATTAATGTTATTTTCAACCTTAAATTTTGCAAATTTTACTTTTACTTTGTTGAAAGTTACCCCATTACCCCATCAGTGGAAAGCTTCAGAAGCCTGCCTTCTCCTGATTAGTTTATCTTAGATTTTGCGGGGTTACAGCCATATGACAGCCTTGAAGAAAAGTGCACAAAAACAGAACTTCTTGGGCCTGCCTCTCTTACCCCCTCATTTCCTAGTACATCTATAAAACAGTCAATTTATTCCAGCATCTCAAGTTACCTCCGTTCCCTGCGTACTCCGACCCCGCGGAGGCGCCATTACGAGACAATAACCCCCACATTTCGTAGTACATCTATAAAACAGTCAATTTATTCCAGCATCCCAAGTTACCTCCGTTCCCTGCGTACTCCGACCCCGCGGAGGCGCCATTACGAGACAATAACCCCCACATTTCGTAGTACATCTATAAAACAGTCAATTTATTCCAGCATCCCGAGTTACCTCCGTTCCCTGCGTACTCCGACCCCGCGGAGGCGCCATTACAAGACAATAACCCCCACATTTCGTAGTACATCTATAAAACAGTCAATTTATTCCAGCATCCCGAGTTACCTCCGTTCCCTGGTTTACAACATGGCGCTAAGGCACGGCGGACGGGCTGAGTTTGAGTTCTTATGGAATGTGTTCCAGAACTCCACAGACCCTACGGTCAAGACCCTGATCATCAACAACCTGCCTAGCGTCAGAGACGAGTCCTTGATTAGATTGTAAGTACTAGATTTTAAGTTTAAATTTTAGAAAAAAATAAATTTCATTTGAACCTGATTATTATTAGCCTGGCGGTAGTAAACGCGACTGCTATTCAGGGGACGTGGGTTCGATTCCCGCTCATTGCAAATATTTATATGTATGAGTACCTATGTCTTTGCTTAGGTCTGTGTACTTCCCCGTACCTCGGAGAGCACGCTAAGTCGTCGGTCTCGGTTTTTCACACAAACTGTTATGGCAGTCGTTACAGACTGTTGGAGCCCTAGAAAGTCGTAATAACTGGTCTAGGTGCAATGCTTTGATATCGCCAATTGGTCGAGGAGGTCAGATGACAGTCGCTTCACGGAAAATGTTGAAGTTCAGCCAAACATGCAGTTAAACCGAAAAATGCGGATACTGGACTCTGAGTTTAAAGCTTCGGATGTCGTTTTATGTCGTAAAATCAACGAATATGATTAATGGCTGTGTATTTTTTTTTATACCACTTAGGTGGCAGACAAACACACGGCCCACCTGATGGAAAGTGGTTACCGTGGCCTATGGACGTGTGTAACATAAGAAGAATCACACTCGCGCTTCCGACCCTGTAAGCACAGATCTTCTGTGCCGTCAGTGTAGAACACAAAGCATATTTTCTTTATATACTTATAACATTTGTGTTTACCCCCCCCCCCCCCCCCCAGGCTGCTGGAGCGCAGCGTGGGCTCGCTGCCGAAGCAGTACGCGGCGGCGGCGTGGTCGGTGGAGCCGCCGCTGGGCACGCGCGTGGCGCAGGCCTTCCTGCTGGAGCACTTCGAGCGCGTGCACGCCACCTTCAGCGACCTCGACGCCTTCATGTTCCCCGCCGTCGTCAGCGGCGCCTTCGGGTTCATCTCCACAGAGGAGGAGCTCGGAACGGTACGACACGCTTGATCAGTCGATCGACATCGACGGCAATAGGATTGAAAGTCATAGCTGGTGAAATACATACATATATGCACGCCTTTATCCCCGTAAGGTTAGGCGAGAATGAATTAACACCCACATTTCACCATTAATTCGGTCCCACGTAATAGGGGGTTAGCCTATTGCCGTATTCCGGATGCTATTGTTGAATCATGCATCTGAGGCTGTATATATCTGTCTGATGTTAAACAGCAGCTGGTGAAATGTGAATATTAGTACACCTCTGTCTACCCCTACGAGGACTTACAGGTGATAATACGTATATCTGTATGTGTGTTGGTTTATTTTTTTTATATTTATATTTTTTATTTGTGTGATATACCCAAATGTGTACCTATGCAGGTAAGAGAGATTAGGTAATAAATGTGATTGCTTATTGTAGAAAATCAAAGTTTATTTATACTTACTGCTCTAATATCTATTTATTTTGAGAAACCATTATTTGGTTTTACAATTTTTTTCTCTAATTTAAATTTGGAACCTTTCTTCCAGTTAAAATCGTTCGCATTGAAACACAAACAAAAGCTGCTACCGATGGCGCAAGTGCTGCAGAAGCTGGTGGACACCGCCACCTTCAGGATCGAGTGGCTCCGGAGACACGCGCCCGGCATCACGCAGTGGCTGCGGGACTACGTCAATGGTAACTACCTATTATTATTATCAACGGTTGAGAGGCTAAAAGGGTGGAACCTACATTGACAGTTCACAAGAAAATCGCTTTTCTATAAAGTGTTTATGATGTCATTTGGGTTCTTTTTCCTTTGATGCTATGTCCTTTGCACATAATAAAGTGGATTCCACTTCTTGTTATAATCCTAGTGAAGAATCATTGAAATTGATAACATTGACAATGTTGGCCTTGTAATGTGGTAGAAAAATACGCCATCGGGTGGAGGAGAGGCGTACAACCAGAGCCCGAACATAGGAAAGTTATAGAGCATGAGTTATAATTCGGGCCTAGGCCACCAGTGGAAGT
The DNA here is from genome assembly GCA_963662185.1 of Eilema griseolum. Lineage (NCBI taxonomy): Eukaryota > Metazoa > Arthropoda > Insecta > Lepidoptera > Erebidae > Eilema > Eilema griseolum. The sequence continues at coordinate 25,506,564 of OY759238.1, forward strand.
TTCTATTTTAATCTTCACATAGGGGGGTAACCATTAATCATGTGAGGCTCAACAGGGGGTTCGGAAAAAATCTCGAAATATAAAATAGAGGGAAGGTAGGGGGTATAGTGATATATCACGTGTACAATTTTTCTAAATTAATAATTATTTAAATTTTTCGTAAGCTGACACCTCACTATGTATCACCATGGGAGAAGTTAAAAAATTGCTTAAAAAAACATCACAAGATTAATGGACAGGCCTTTAGTAATCAAAGTTGAGGGCCAAAGCTACCAAAGGGCAGGATCCCACCATATAGTATGGTCACACCGGGTAACTGTAATATATAACATAAAATCGGAACTATTTCATTTTCTTTAGCAGAAAATTCAAACGCAACTTCGACTGTGCTGCCGCCAGTCAGCAACGGAACGTCGACGACATCTGACGTCACGAGCAGTGACGTCACGAACAATGACGTCACGACTCAAATGCCGGTGAACGCCACTGCCTTACCGACACCACTACCGGACACTAAAGTATAACGTATGTTTCATTGCCTTCATATAATTATTATGAACTAGCTATTGCCCGCTTCTCCCCCCGCGTTGAACTTTTTAACCTGTTTCCGCAATCGATAGGATCTTATTCCCGGAATAAAACTGAAGCCTTTGTGTTACTCCATACTATAATCTGTCCCTATACCGAATTTTAGCCAGATCCATTCAATCGTTAGAGCGTGGTTAAATTACAAACATCCAAACATCTTCATAAACCTTTACGAATGCCTTAATGAATTAATGACATCTGTCGTATATAATCTGTGGTATGTGACCGCAGACTAACCATAGATGCGTTCGTTTGTATTTTTTGAAGTTGGGCAGAGTATTCCCCTAGTATGATAAAACCGATGGGATTCTTGTCCCGCCAATACACATTGAACAATGCAAAGATTTAACATTTTTAAGCCATTTACAAATTTATTCGGTGTTATTTTTTACAGAACGTTGGCGACCATAAAGTAAGGACCAATAACATTGTCGATGTTATTTGACAGCTGTCAAGCCTAGAAGAAAAATGGCGGCAAAGGGTTGCCAGGCGAGAAATTTTTATTAAAATTGCTGTAGTAAATTATTTTTTGAACTGTATTTGAAGTGTAACATAATATTTTAAGTTCCTTTAGTTAGATTGTGTAGATATAATGTTGAGACCTAAGAAGCGAGCTAGTCGCCAATCACAAACTCACGTGTATGTACTATATTTAAAAATGTTATCTAAACAGATAAACCATCCAGAGGGATCATGAAATATACATCCGAAACTTCGACTTCGCACGAAAGGCGTAACATTTACGTACCCTGTAGTTAGTTTGAGTGTCTTTCGGTATTTTGTCTAGACGGTGTTCGGGAGAAATAACAAGATAAATGCCTTCCATAGTACCAATGCCCGAAATTTCGAATACGTGTTACATGGAATTCCTAAACTGCCATAAAATTTTAAAATTAATCACAAAATTTTCTCAATAGTACCCGATTGAATATGGTTGTTCTTTTTCTTTTCTTCCATGTACAAGAGAGATGGATAATGTCGATGATGAACATAATGTGGTACTGTAGTAGTGCCGTTGTCATCTGAATTGTGTGGTCTTACCTCTTTTTATTAGCTGTCTCGCTCGCTCTTATTGTTGATAGTAATCCTCATAACAATGTGCAGTGTGATGTTTATGGCTGAAGGACTCAGATGCTTACGGCTGTACTATAGATTCCACGACGTACTTAGTATCTTTGTGGTAATTATTTTCACACATTGGTACAGGTCGAATTCTCATACTGTTATAATATTACTTTACTATGTAAGCTGTACAGTGTGTTAGAGATTTGATTGATTGATAATATAATTTGATTAGAATATTAACGATACTTTATTGCTTTATATCGATGATTGAAAGTTGCAAGTGCAAAAATCTATGTCGCTTACTATGTTTAGGCTATCAACCTTCGATATAATATTGTAATTAATTTTGTAAAAATGTATTTTTAAAAAGTCTACTATTTTGCTATAAATCTATATATTTCTACACCTGGAGTATAAAAAAATGTTTTTACAAGAAGTGCCCATAACTTCAGAAGTGTTTATTTTGTTTGTTTACTAATGTCGCTAAAACTTCGCTTATTAGAACTGGTTGTGGCGCAATGTGGCAAACTATGGCACGTTGTGGCACAAGCTATAAGCTACGGGGCACTTCCACACATTTTTATATTCCATGTTTCTACACTTGATTGCTTATTATTTGTTAGCATTTTTAAATGTATATTTCTTATAATTGCCAAATTAATGGAGCCAAAGCTATAAATTATTGTCACAAAATAATTATTAGAAATATATAAAAATTTCGGAAAAATAATTGTACTTATTATGTTATATGAAATTCCAAAATTTTATGTGTTACCATGTTATAAAAATCACGTTTTCCTTAGTAATATTTAAGTTTGATATTAATAATGATATGTGTGGCCATAATGTAATTTTAGATCTTTATTTAGACATAAATTGTATACGAAGTACGCACAAAGTGATATGTATCAGTTATAGCCTGACACTGGCAGCACTGGTGCCAACAAAAAAATGGTGTAGCAATATGAAATAAAATAAAAAAAAACAATCATTCTATTAAGACACACGCAGTGTCCATGAATATACTTAATATTATTGTGAAATGCATCTTGCTACCAACGCTAACAAGATTCATTTTCCAATAATATAAGATGAAGCCAAATGAGCACAATATATTTGTGAGTTGTGTAATTTCTTCTGTATTCAGTTTCATAGAAAAATAGTTTTGATTCATACGGTGACGCAAAATGTTATAATCTATTTATTGTCTGCAAACAGAAGTTTTCTATGAAATCAAACTCAGCCACCAAAATAACGCAACTCACAATTAAAAAATTATGCTCGTTTAGCTTCAGCCTTACGAGCGTAATTTTGTACATGCTAATAGAGATATTATTTTACATCGGAAATCTAGAATAAAATTATCTGGAGGCATATTTTGTATTAAATCAAGAGGGACTGTTGTTAAATCTTGTTATGCGGAGTGTTCACTGGCATCTCCGCAATTTCTCGCAGATGTCTATTTCCACTGACTGCAATAACACATACTCTGTATGCAAGTCGTTTAAAACCGTGAAAGTATTTACCAGTGGACACTCTGCATTAGCATAGAAATTTGCCAAAGCACTAAGCAAACACAGAGAGGAGGTGGCCTTAGTGGTAGGCCACGGCAGGAGAAGAAGTAGGCGTGGCCTTGGTGTACTGTCGGCATTCGTCCTGTGCGCTCGTAGCCTCTTGTATCCGAATATAAGTCTATGCAAGAAGGTAAGTACATTGTGTCTGAGTACGTCCTTACTACATTTGGCGACATCTAGTGTGGGATAGTTATACTACGGCATAAATCAAAGTGAGTAGCTATTGACCAGTAGATGGATATTAAAGAAACAAGCGTTATCTAACCCCCTCTACACTAGTCCCTCACTCCCGCAAAGTGTCTCGCATTCTTTCATAGGAAAATCTAATTTCAGCATACAGATAATCATGTCTCATTTCCGAAGGCAAAGACAACATCTTTCCACTACGGTCCTGGCAATCGTTTTTCGCTTCTTCTACTTTCATTATTGTTTTCATAGCACACCGATTACGGGTATTTTAATTACAACACCTCCTCTCTGTATTTGTTATTTACACAACCGATAGCTGCGAGGCACTTTTCTTGTTTTACTTGTTGCACTTTATCATTTGGAGAAAAAATATTATTAGAGGCAGTTCAATTATCAAATGGTTCTTTACATTCCTTTTTTGTCATTTGTATTTATTGGATACAGTTGGCAACAAAATACGGAAATTGTGCAATTTACTGTTTTTAGAATTTTTAAGGTGCAATTTTATTGTAGTATAAGAACTACACACAAATATTTTGTAACGAAAAAATAAAAGTGCGTACATGTAATTGTATATACGGACTTGAATGTTGCCAGCTATCTAAAAAACTGTTCGATGGATACAGATGCTATTTTCTGTAATTATTGGAACTTTCATCAGCGATGGTTCTTATATTGGTGTTCTAATATTAACTCACCAGAGATGTCACAGTAAACATTTTTCGCATTACCTTCGTTGGTTATTCAATGTGTTTCTATCTTTTTACAATGTATTGAGACCTTTTTCCAAACTTGTATGAGATTTGTTTGCTGACTGTAGCCAATTCATATAATTGTTCCTGTTCATTGTTGGAAATTTGTCGAATTTAGAAAATTTTATGTGTTATATTTGTCGTAAAGTTTATTATAAGTGTTTGCATGTGGATGCTTCATGTTGAATAAATCATATAAATATTATAAATTATTTTATTTACCCCATCTCTCTGCATTGGGGCCCAAGAGGCATAAGCCATTTACCCCATCTCTTTGCGTTGGGGCCCAACAAGCATAAGCCATTTACCCCATCTCTCTGCGTCATTATCCCAAGAGGCATAAGCCATTTACCCCATCTCTCTGCGTCATCATCCCAAGTGGCATAAGCCAAATCGAACCTATTTTATATATAAGTGCATTTAAATAATTTGCTTCTCAATAAACCATTGTGACGTCATTATACAGTATGGGGCGGTGCTGGAAAAATTCACCTACTAGATGTAAAAAGAGCAGTAGTTTTAAAAAGTTAGTTTGTCCTTACTCTTCATATATAGAGGAATTATATAAAATATACGATGTTTTGACAGTAAGACAACTATTTATCTTATCCACGTTACTCAAACAGCACTCTTCATTTGAATATGACCCTGAATTCATTAAAAAGAAGCGGTCTAAACATTGGGTTTGCCTACCCGTGAAACAGTGAAACACGAGTTTCGCTGGTATAATAAAACTAATAAAAAACTCACTATTTGGCCTCTTACAGAACATAAATGCAAAGAGGTTGTATCAAATTGTCTAAAGTCGCTAAGCTATGATGATACAAAACAATACATCTGCTAGATATAGTCATATAACCATCCAAATACATTCAAGCACATACACACTCAAACACACACATACACTTACATTAAAACCTAATAATGAGCATGTTTAGACAGTAGATATTTACATATACATAATTACATATATTATTATTTCTTACTCCATAAGGTACTTACCTGATACCACATGTACAGAGGCTGGAGAGCCTGGGAATCTGTCATACAGGATACAGGGAAGCCTAGTACAGATACCAGTCTCTCACATAGATAAACTTGATATAAAGTGTACCTAATTTAATTGTTGTTCTTGTAATATTTTATGTGAGAGAACAAATAAATGATATTATGATGATGATATATTATATTCAAATTTTTTTTTATAATAGGTAAGGTGGTTCAGCGGTGAGTAGGGTAGCCAGAGCCACTGGAGAATTCGTGCTGTCAGTGGGAAGACTAAACGCTTGTCTTGCTTTGACTTCTATTCTACACTGACGGCACAGTAACTCTGTGCATACAGGGTTGGCAGCGCGAGTGTAGCGTGAGTGTAGTGTGACACCCCTGGTGCTACATACGTCCATAGGCCACGGTAACCACTTTCCATCAGGTGGACCGTGTGCTTGTCTGCTACCTAAGTGGTATACAAAAAAAATACAAAACAGTCGCACATTTCTTTCTTAATTTAACTTAACTATCCAGTTAAGAGCAAGGCTTAAAGTCACTCCCCCCCCCCCCCCCCTACGGTACTGTATACATTAGGTACAAACAATTCCACCACGAACCCGACTCCTTGGTTGCATGATGCACACGTGTTTCTTTCTTTGTGCTATAATCCAGAGTTATGAGGTAAATCATCTATTGATAACATAGTGTAGAGTGTAGATGAATATATTTATTATCTGTGTCTTCATAATTCGTAGCGTACCTGGTGGTTAGGGTTGGCAAAAATAAGAAATAATTTTTATATCTACTAACAGTAGATAATTAAGTACAGATAAATACATACTAATATGAATAATTTTTGATAGGCGATATTTGTTGCCAGCCCTCTTAGTTTTTCGCCCTCCGCAATCGTACCTACTGATATTCCCTCCCTATCGCGTGTAATGGCAGCCCCGCGCGAAAATCAATAATTTGCTTGTAAACAAGCCATAGCCAAATGTAGGACAAACAATTCTTGTTGAAACCATTTTTTATACAGCACTCTTATTGTTTCGTGTAATAATTTTAAAACTGGCTGTATTATTTGTTTTAAAGTGACTGTAGTTTGTTAAAAAAAATAAAATGGATAACGCAAATGTAGGATATTCTTATCATTTGCCCTCGGGTGGTTGGAACTACAAAATTCGTAATACACTGTCGCAGTTTAGTGATTTGTTCAGCGAATTTAATAAATATATCGCCCCAGCATATCACCATGATCGATGTGAAAGGTAATTATTATTTTACCCATAATTATTTTTATTATTATTTTCCGCATTTTGCGTGTTATCTTTTTCATAGAGAGACTTTGACATAGCTGTAACGTGCTAATGAAAAATGTTTTTTTTTTTATTTACAGGTCGGTTCCTATGAGGATTTATTCAATGCACAAAGGAGAGTTCGTGATGGTATTTATTGCGTTTTTCGCATTATTTGGATTGGGGGTGTTTATAGGACTGGCAGGTATATATTCTGTAGTTTATGTAGCTTCTTAATATAATACTAAATTTGTGGAGATGCTTATGTAAATTCATAGTAACGTAGTAACTTAATGTGAGTTACCTTGTAGTGTAGATAGGTACTGTAGTTTTTAAATAACCACGTAGATAAATAAAGTCAACGCCAATTAGAAATAAGGTGAGGAGACAAACGCCAATATACCTACAGAAAAACTACACTAAGAAAGAGAATAAATTTTATTTCTGTAGGTCGACTACAAATTTCTCTTTATAACAGTGCTAGATTAGAGATGATAAATAATAATAACTTCGTATTGTGTTCCCGGCGGTGAGTAGGGTAGCCAGAGCTCACTGGAGTGTTTTTGTGCTGTCAGTGGAAAGACGAAAAGCTTGTCCTGCTTTGTCTTTGACGGGACAGAAATTCTCAATGCTTGCAGGGTTGGCAGCGCGAGTGTGTCTCTCTTGGTTTTGCACGCGTCCATAGGCCACGGTGACCACTTTCCATCAGGTGGGCTGACTGCTTGTCTGCCACCTAAGTGGTATAAAAAAAAGTTACAATAAGATTATAAGGTGTGCTTAGGCATTCATATTCATACAAGGATTACAAGGTGAAACCCTGTATCACAAATGCCCACAACTTCCTACAGATCTGTGCAGTGTGACATTGGTTGTATGATTACCTATTAGTTGCATGGAATATGTTTAGATTTTAACTATTTGAAATACAATCAATTTATTGGAAAAATAATAACAAAATACCAAATAATAAAGTAAATGAGTGAGCGAATGTGTGTGTAGGCGAGTATTAGTGACTCTATTTGGTTAGGTACATAACTAAACATAAACAATCTTAATGAGTCTATTTAGTAAATGTTATTATTTAAAAACACAGTTTTGAAACTCGTTTTAAAGACTAAATACCTAAATTGAACAACTAGTTAGTCAGTTGGTCTAGTTTATTAGTTTAATATGTGTTTTTATATAAAGTCACCACAAGATTGTTAACTGTTAGTTGAGTAGGTACCTAACCGAAAGGAATATAGACTTAATTACGATTCTCAATCTCGATCTCTTGTACTTGTACCCTTGTACGCCTCTAGCGCGCGTCTAGCTCGCATCAAGTTCGCCTTTTCTGTATAAGTGAACTCTCACCTGAAAATTATTTGTGTAGGAGTTATGACCGATGACCACTGCTGTGATCATTCGATGAACACAGCAGTGGTCATCACCTACGAATGAGGTACTTATCTATTTTTCGCTGACTTTTAGAAGTCATAACAAATTCGCGTGCGCCAAACTCTTTAGCCAAGTAGTTAGTAAATGTAATAGCAATAATAACAACTTCCTCCGGCATTAATAGCAACATATTAAGCAGGTTACAAAATTCCTTATTAGTTTTTTTACGATTTTATAGAAGATAAATCAAAGGTTTGCTAGAATCAATTTGTTCCTAGTAACGTGCATGACTAAAAAATGACGTCAGCTTAGCGCTGCTATGGCGCCAATGACCTCAGCGGCCTCAGCCAGGTCGACGGATAACGTAAACGAGGGAGATAAGTACGATCGGATATGTGCGCAGGTGGAGGCATTTTTTTTTTTTTGGAACTCTCATCTCACTAAGTATCTTCCTACTTAGGTACTTAAAATCAACTATAGGTTGGAGATACCAAAAAAAAGGTCATGTGATTGTCATGCGTCCATAAAAATTGTCTAAATTGTATAAATCTATATGTAGAAAAATTGTCATAAACAAAAGAGTAAGTATGTCGGTGCCTCCACACAATCCTGAAGCGGGAAATGAATATAGATGCGGTTTATAGGTCTATATTGTCTATAGTCACAATTGACTTATTCCCACCAATATTTATAGGCGGGAAAAAAGATAACTACTTGGCAGGCCGTTTATACGTACCGTCGCGAAGTAGTATACCTACAAAATGGTAACACATTTCGTAATTAACTTCCCCCACATAATTTCAAACAATCATCTACATACGACGGTGATGACGCTTAAAACAAAAGGTTATTGTCTACCGGTGTAGTTATTGGCGGGAAAGCAACGAGCCAACGACCCAGATCATCACGTCAGCAAAATGACATCTGATAAACACGTTTAAAACAACGTTATACCTACAATAAATTTGTATGAAAATCTGCCTTCGCCATTAATTTTTTATGGTTACGTAAAAGGGTTTTTTTTATACCACTTAGGTGGTAGACAAGCACACGGCCCACCTGATGTGGTTACTGTGGCCTATGGACGTGTGCAATACCAGTGGCGTTACACTCGCGTTGCCGACCCTAAATATGTCGGTTACCAGGCTGTATCTCCTGTACCGTAATATCTAGACAGTTGAAATTTTCTAGCTGTGTATAACAGAAATAATGGTATAGAATCCTTCGTGGGCAAGTCCGATTCGCAGTTGCCCGTTCTTTTTTTAATTTTTATTTTTAAAGCACTTATCTCTTGTACCAAATGCATTTTAGGCCCATCACCGACAATGACGACGTCAATGACTGCGTCAAGTGTGCTGACGAACTCAAGCAGCATGTACCAGGGCCCATATCAGCTACACAGTCCCGCGCTGGGCACTCGGGCGCAGCAGCTGTGGCTCTTCGCGGAGATACTCACGAATAATGATGATGGTATGTACCTGTATGGTTCCCGGCAGAATAGAATTTGGACCACACTATCTCTTCCCATGCGGTGTTGTTCAAGGCGATTTAGGGATAGGGCTGTTTAACATTAGACAGATATATACAGTCCGGACTCAGCCTCAGATGCATGGCTCGAGTCAATAATAATGCCAGGAATAAGGCAATAGGCTCACCCCGTATTACGTGGGACCGAATTCAATAATTGCTGAAATTTGGATGTTAATTCCCCTTTGCCTAACCCTCCGGGGATAAAGGCGTGATTATATATATGTATGCACCTACACCACAGAGTAGTAGAGTAGTGGTTAAGCCTTGTGATAGAGAGGTCACATGTCCGAGTGCCGGCTATTACACTAGAACACACTCCTGACACAAGCAGTTAAGCTTACCTACGTTATCCGTTACCTATTGGTAATTTCATTTACTAGGTTGTACTCGTTTTAAGTATGTACTTAAAAAAAGAGTACCTTATTCATGCATACAATATTTGCACAAAGCGGGAATCGAAACCGTGAATCTCTGACTCTGATTACTAAGTCGAACGTTCTACCGTTACACCACACACAAGTTTTACTATTTTTTTTTGGTTCATGGACTGGATCTTATTTGAGACTATATAAAGAACTACGAGTCTGTATAAGATCTACAGATATACCATAGCGGGCCTGCTGTGCAACTCTCTAACCATACAGTTGTGTAATTCTCTAAGCATACAGCCTCAAGCGCTGCACGCGACAGCCTTAATAAAGATTGTCATTGGTAGGACCGAGTGACGTCACTGGAGACGGACCAATGAAACTCTCTATTAAGGTTGGTTGTAGTGCTGCACTCTACGCTGAATGCTTAGAGAATTGCAAAACAGCATCGAGCGCTGCGAGCACAGCCTTAATAAAGATTGTCATTGGTAGGACCAGGTGACGTCACTGGAGATGGACCAATGAGACTCTCTATTAAGGTTGGTTCTAGTGCTGCACTCGACGCTGAATGCTTAGAGAATTGCAAAACAGTATCGAGCGCTGCGAGCGATAGTCTTAATAGAGATTGTCATTGGTAGGACCGAGTGACGTCACTGGAGACGGACCAATGAAACTCTCTATTTGCTGCACTCAACGCTGAACGCTTAGAGAATTGCAAAACGGCATCGAGCACAGCGCTGCGAGTGACAGTCATAATAGAGATGTCACTGGAGACGGACCAATGAAACTCTCTATTAAGGTTGTTTGTAGTGCTGCACTCGACGCTGAACGCTTAGAGAATTGCAAAACGGCATCGAGCACAGCGCTGCGAGCGACAGTCATAATAGAGATGTCACTGGAGACGGACCAATGAAAATCTCTATCAAGATCGGTCGTAGTGCTGCGCTCGATGCTGAATGCTTATATAGCAAATCGCATTACTGCGACGATTACCTCACTATATTTTATTATAATTTTACAGAGGAAATATTCGACAAACGCTTCCAAATAAGTATTTCAATAGAGGGCGTGCTGGCTGACCACAGCACTACCGACATTATTGGTGATAACGAAGCTCCTAACAGGTAATAAATCAACTATTGGATTAATCTATGGTAATGCTATAATGTGACCGCGAGCCCCGTACCGTCCCCATGATGATGAGCGAGTGAGATATCGCCGCCAACGCTCAATACAGTATCTCTTTTTTTTTAAACAACAGACGAGCACACGGCCCACCTGATTGAATGTGGTTACCTTGACCTATGGGCGTGTGCAATATCAAGGGACTCACACTCGTGCTGTCGTAAGAATAGAGAGTTTCTGTTCTTACGGCTCGCTCTTAGCTATAGTTCGTTCGCGATAAGAATGCAGTAAGTCATCGTTGTCCTTCGACTTAGCTCCGCCCCCTAACCAATCAAATCTTGTGAAATTATAAGGTCAAGTTCACAATGTCCAGTTGAAGACATTGCTTCGAACGCAACGGTTGTGTCCTGTCATTTGTTTTAACTGATTTAAATTTTTTAAAATGAATACCTCACCAATTCGTAAAAATAAAAGTGGTTCGTTAATTTGTAGTGGAGACAGAAAAGTAATTTACAATGTTTTTAAGTATTTTAAACAGTGTGATTTACATGTCACTGTTGACAACTTAGTACAAAAAACGTCAGCTGCCTGCGGTGTGTCCGAGAGAACAGTTTATAACATTCTTAGTGAAAAAAAGGAAAACAATACATTGAAATCGCCAGTGAAAAAAAGGGCCCGGAAGTCTATTGTTGATAAATTCGATGAATTAGACAAATGTGCAATAAGGAGAAAAGTACACTCAATATATTTTAATAATGAATACCCGATATTAAATAAAATTATGACAATGTGTGAAGCTGATGAAGATGTTCCAACGTTTAAACGTACCACACTTCATAAAATAATGCATGAGCTGGGATTTGAATTTAATAAACAGGATAATAGAACATTATTGATGGAAAGAGAAGACATTGTTTTGTGGCGGCGTAAATATCTCAGGCAAATCAAAGAACACAGAAAAGCAAATAAAACCATATACTTTCTTGACGAAACATAGGTAAACGCCAGACATGTTAAATCAAAAGCATGGTTGGATACAACTATAAAAAACAAGAGACATGCTTTTCAAGACGGTTTGTCTACCGGTCCAAGAGTACCTACTGGAAAGGGAAAAAGGTTAATTGTTTTACACATTGGTAGCGACAAAGGATTTGTGGAAGGAGGTCTATTAGTTTTTGAGTCAAAATCAACAAAAGATTATCATGAGGAGATGGACGGTGACAGATTCCTTGAGTAGTTCGAAAACATAGTGCCTAAGCTAGAACCAGGGAGCATTGTTGTCATAAACAACGCTCACTATCATTCTGTCAAACACGAGAAATTACCAACAACCTCTTGGAATAAACAACAAATAATAGACTGGCTAAAAAGCAAAGGGATACTCATGGACATGAGTTATTTAAAAAAAGAATTGTTGAAGAAAGCCGCAGAAATCGTCCCCCAATATGATAAATATTTGATTGATGAAATGGCTAGAAGTAATGGCATTGAAATTGTCCGTTTACCTCCATACCACTGCAAACTGAACCCCATTGAGTTGGTGTGGGCCCAAATAAAAAAATATATTGCAGCAAACAATACAACTTTTAAGCTTACTGACGTAAAAAATATATTTTATGACGCAATTACCTTAGTAGACGCTGATCGATGGAAGAAATGCTGCGAACATGTCGCACAAGAAGAAAATATCATGTGGGATTTAGATGACGTCATGGAAATCGCTGCAGAAAATTCTTTTATCATAAATACTAACGAGGATAGTAGTGATAGTGATTAAAATATGATATTTTACTAATTTTTTATTTACTTATATAAATTTATGAGATTTAACATTTTTAAATATACTTTTTTTGAATTTTAACACCACTGTGAATACACCCTATGCACTGATGACTCACTGCATTCTTAACGCGAACGAACTATAATAATCTTTCATTCTCCTCCCCCTTTCCCCCTCGCCATGCAGCGCGTATCATGGAAGCGGGAACTCGCGGTCACACTATGATCAAATCATTAATAGATATTGGGAAATTAATTCGTTTATTCCACTATCATCCGAGCTCGCATTTTAAAATCCATGGCCCACTCGTCTATTTTACCTCCTTAGTTTTTACAGAAGCCACTGCCGCCATCTGACCACTCTAAACTTGAAAGGTAGCCTCGCACTAGAGCCTCGTCAACTTGAATGATTCCAAAATTAATTGAGACATCATAAGAAATCCAATGACCTCCAAGGTTACTCAATTGATCCTCATACCCGGCAGCTCTGCACCCGAACAGGGCCAGCTCGAAGGAAATGGTCCTGGATCGGCCGAGGTGCGAAAGAAATGCTTCCGACAATCTCTCCTCCAGCAATCTACGACCCATAGACTGTGTGCGTTATAGTGAGCCACTCCTTAGGGCGGGGGGGCATATCTGTGATTTTGCAAACGTTTAAAAAATGTTACTCAAATGAATAATTCCTATGTATTACTCTGTTGCAGAACACAGCACTTAAAGTGCAAGAAACGTGCCTGCGAGGAGGTTCTCATAATGCACCTCGGTGTACTGGAGTACACGCATTATGTACTCAACATCAACTTCTACGGACTTCAGGAGTTCCACAAACGATATTATATTAGAGAAGTTATATTCTATGTTAGTATCAATATTCTTTATTTATTAATTAGCCTTCATACATATAATGCCACGGGCATTTTCTACCAGTCAACCAAATGTGGTGCAGAGAATGACTCATTGGGTGCATTCTTGAAAGCAACAATAAACAGTAAATTAATAATCTTAGAAACACTATGCACTTATTTAAGTAGTAAGTAGATACATACCTTCTACTCTAAGGTAAATATTATGGCTACTATACTAATAAATACTACTACTATAGTAATTTACTACAGCGGGCTGTACTACTCACTTATTAATATTGAAATATACATAACTATTTTTAACACATAAAAAGTATCCAAATAGGCACAAAAAAGGGTAGGAAGTGTTAACATAGTTATTAATGAAAAAGAAAATAGAAAATAATGTTTCATTTTTGGTGATATTAATTTTATTTTAGTTAAAATATTTTTTTATTGTAAAAAAGACGTAGAAAAAATGAAGTATTAATTTGAATATTTTGCTTTTCAGTTCAAGACATACAACCCAGCTTTCACTCAGTTGGAACTGTGGTTTAGATTTATATTTGTTATAACATCATTTGCTGTAACGGTGAGTACTCAATTAATACTAACTCATTCATGCCTACAAGTGTTTTAGTAAAAATGGAAAACCAAAACCTTAAGGACATTTTTTGTATGAACTAATCGAAACATAGTAATCGTGCTCGATTCATGACAAAACATCTTTATACATAATAAGAACTCGGTTCATACACGGAGTCTCCTTCAGTGTTGTGATCCTAAAAAATTCATACAAAAAATGCCCTTTAGATAATTATTATGACACTGAGATCTGCGTGTGAGTTTAGAGGACTTACTTTCATTTACATTAATCGTTATTATTAACTAAAACTATTATTCCACTTTATTCGTCTTCTGAATATATAAATAATATTTTTTTTCAATATCCCTATAACTGCCATGGTATTTCTGTACTGTAGCATGAATTTTTATGAGAAACAAAGTGAAGGAATAAGTGTGATGACTGTTACAGGTAGATATGTGTACAGTTAATTCACTTTTTGGTTTCAGTTCACGTTTTTTTACTCGTTAAGAAGATACCACCTCGCGGATTGGTCCATCGAGCAGAAGTGGATCAGTTGTTTATTGCCGTCACTCCTCATGTCGAATGGTTCGTACAGATATTTACTACAAACTAGTAATAATTGTCCATTCCTCGTCGTCGAAATTGTACAGTAATCAGTGATGGAAATTTTAGGAAAATTGAATCAATTTGGGAGAAATTTAATTTCCAATTTTTCTTTCATTGGTAACAACAAGCCCGTCTATTATAACTACTAAAAAAATCGTCAGAGAAATAATCGCAGCCGAAGTTTTCGTTTAGCGTAAATTTTAACATGTTTAGATCATCAATATTTAGATACTGATGTGAAATAATGATATTGCGCCTATGACGTGACTTCACGTATCTGATTGTTCCATAGTGAAAGGAGGTGAATCATAAAAATATAGAAGGACTAGCAATCTTGAATCAAGGCTTTTTGCTTGGACTGAGATCCTCTACAAATCTATAACATCTATTGACTCTTTATTACAAGATTATTAGACTGCTCTCCTTAAAACTGTATAACTGGATAGCTATAGCCAACTTTATTCCTACTTCTCTCCTTATTTAAAGACTCGAATGGCTATTAATTAAAGTTCCACTGTGGTGCATTTAGATCCCACTTTTAGAATGTAAATTAGGTAGAAGACAACATAAAACAGCGTTTATTTTCAATTTGTTTTTTCAGATCCAATGTACCCGTTGCGACTATTTCCCGGGAATTACTTTGCGACTATGATGAGTGATGTATCTACTATACTGTTCCTCGCTGCGATGCTACTGTCATGGGTCGGACAGTACCATGGCCTTCGACAGGTGGGTTCAGTTCCTCATTGTATTCTCTCTGATATACCAGTGAATCTAAAAATAATCTATCATTAAATATCCTGAATTAGATAAATACTAAGACATGTAATAGTAAACCATTATGATTATTTTTCATTTAAAAATAAATAAGTAACGTAATTCGTAATATTCTAAAAAAAAAAATGTATTGACAGCAATATATTAGCAAACGTAGACCATAATCCCGGAAATGTCCATATAAGCATCAACATTTCGTTACAAGTAAAATAAATAATGTCCTATTCAAACACATTAAATTAAATCTAATGATCCATTTTGTCGGTCCTAGCTTTTTATGCCTATAATATAAGATTTTTTACGACAATAATTATGTAGATAGCAATACAATAAACAATATCAGGCAACGCGATGTCCGTGCAGTGCTGCAATCACTCGATGTCCGGAAAGCCAGTGGTCCGGATGGTATTCCAGCGGTAGTTTTGAAAAAATGTGCAGCGGAGTTGTCTCCAATGCTTACGCGCCTGTACCGGCTATCCTACAGTTCGGGTATAGTGCCTTTGCCTTGGAAAGAGGCGAATGTTCAGCCGATTCCCAAGAAGGGGGATCGCTCGGAGCCAGCCAACTATCGACCCATAGCCGTCACCTCAGTGCTGTGCAAAGTGTTTGAGCACATAATTAACAAACAGCTCATGCGGCACCTAGAGGATCACTCCTTAATTAATGACCGGCAATATGGCTTCAGACCGAAACGGTCAACGGGTGATCTTCTAGCATACGTTACCCATCTTTGGGGTGAGGCTATGGACAAGCACGGCGAGTCACTGGCAATTAGTCTTGACATCGCCAAAGCTTTCGATAGAGTCTGGCACAAATCGCTTCTTTCTAAGCTACCTGCCTTTGGTCTGCCTTCTAGGCTGTGCAACTGGGTTGCTAGCTTCCTGCAGGGGCGCCGTATTCGCGTCCTTTGTGACGGACGAGCTTCGGAGTTTCTGCAGGTTAATGCTGGCGTGCCCCAGGGGTCCGTCTTATCACCCACTCTCTTTCTTCTGCATATCAACGACATGCTGTCTACCGGCAATGTTCATTGTTATGCAGACGATAGCACTTTACATGGGAGTTATCATGGACATCCAGCGGCCAAGCAGTCAGATATCGCAGAGAAAAGGCAGCTTCTTGTCACTGAGCTTGACGGGGTCCTGAATCACATTTCTCAATGGGGCTCTGAGAACCTGGTTGAGTTCAATGCCAAGAAGACGCAGGCATGTGCGTTTACAGCAAAAGTATCTTCTTTCCTTCCCCTCCCCACTCTTCAGAGCACGCCACTGCCGCTGCAGGACAATCTCAATATCCTAGGTATGGATGTACGCTGCAACCTGAATAACAAAAACTACATCGAAAGCATCATCAAAACAGCCTCACGAAAACTCGGAGTCCTGAACAGAGTGAGACGATTTTTCACGCCGGAGCAGCGGTGTCTTCTATACAAGACACAAATTCGCTCCTGTGTGGAGTACTGCTCGCATCTCTGGGATGGTTCAGCAAAGTACTTACTAGATGCTCTCGACAGGTTGCAGCGACGTGC
Source organism: Eilema griseolum (assembly GCA_963662185.1). Lineage (NCBI taxonomy): Eukaryota > Metazoa > Arthropoda > Insecta > Lepidoptera > Erebidae > Eilema > Eilema griseolum. The sequence continues at coordinate 25,523,532 of OY759238.1, forward strand.
GATCCGCATCATTGGGAATCCCGAGATCACGAACACCCTAGAATCTTTACAGCTGCGTAGAGATGTTGCGTCCATGGCTGTATTTTACCGTCTGTACCATGGGGAGTGTTCTGATGAGCTCTTCCAATTAGTCCCACCCTCCCCTTTCCTACACAGGACAACGCGTGCAGGTCTTAGATGTCATCCGCACACGGTGCAAAACATCCGATCAAGAACCAAGCGGTTCGGAGACTCTTTCCTCTGTCGCACCATTAAGGCCTGGAATTCATTACCAGCTCACGTGTTTCCTTCTTCCTACAGTCCCGGGTCCTTTAAGCGGGGCGTGAAAAAGCATATGATAAGGCCGTCAAGCTGAGTGTCACCATTGTCACACGGTATGTGTAAGTAATGGTGACCCTCTTTTCTGGGATTTTGCCTTCAGCTTACCATCAGGCAAGGCGAAGTCCAATTGACGTGTCCTATATAAAAAAAAAAAAAAAAAAAAAAAAAAAACATGAGTTTCTATTTAAATCTGTTAGGTATATTATGTAAAATACCTAGATATTTTATAAATAGATAGAGACACGTACAAAATATATATTCACGCATATTTGCAATGTTTGCACTTACCGGGCATTGAACACGTGACCTCTGACTTAGCAGTGGAGTTCTACCGCTACGCCACAGAGGTTGTCAATTGCGGTTTTGTAAAGGACAAACAAACACAAGTGAACACAATATTAGACGCTTTAGTTGTGTAATGTGAAATGCAGATGTTGATGAAGTTTTAGGGTATAGGCGTCAGAATCAATAATTTTAAATGTCAGTAAATTTAAATAAGTACTGGTTTTAAGAGTTTGTCAATTTTAAGACATCCTTTACAAGTAATATAAAGTTCAGTACTTATCTCTAGTACAAAGGTAATAAAGATTAATGTATATAGTTTGAATAATGAAGGAATATTAGGTATTAAAGAATCAAAGAATCAATTTCATTCGTTCAGTCTAGGCACATGAACGACAAAATTTTACAATTATGTCAAGAATTATTATAAATATATAAAATAATGTAAAAATGAACCATTGGAAAATGATTCTTTCGCTGGTTCGGTAGGTTAGTTCTACTGAGAAGATACCAGCAAGAAACTCAGAGACCTAAAATTAGAACTAGATTATCTTTCTTTGTTAAATTTGCTTTAGTTTACAATTCATTTTGTGCGAGCAAGCAATAGACTTATGTTGACCACGCATTTACATCATACTCATCTACTTTATAGTAACCTTTATTTCTATTTATTCTATTTTAAATTAATTTAGTGGCATGTTAATCAAATCCTGAGGAATTTTTTAAAATATTTTTATACAGCTGCCTAAAAGCCATTTTTGTGCCTATCGATGCTATGAAATCTCCATGAGGATACCATTAGAACCCGTTTCATACAAAAAATGTCCTTTAGTTATTAATTTTATCACTGGGCATTTTTTGTATGAATTGTTCATATGAGTCATAATTTTGGGTGGCCTTTCAGTCGATCCGACAATATCATTAGAAAAACTAAAAATTGTGACAGTTTACTTACCTTTCTTTCGTTAATATAACTTGTTTTTTTTTCAGAATGACAGAAGTTACACATCATTCTACTTGACGAAATATTTTTTGGTGGCACTAGTGTCTGCACCGGCATGGGTCCTCACGTATTGGCAAAAGATTGTCAGTGTCTCTGACCCCACCTATAACTATATGCTAAACCCGACCTACCCCGTAAGTATTCTCCAACGTATTCTCTCATAATTTTGTAGTAGAACTATTGGTTCTTACAACATGGGTACCAGAATCATGGAATGTTAAATGATTGAAGAAGAGTTAAGAGGTGTGTGCTTAACCTTGTGATGTGATTAATCCTTTCTTTTTGTAATTTTGTGAAATCTGTTAAATCGTACTCAAACCGACCAAAATCGCACGGCGCTATCAGTTGCCGAGGGTGAAGTAGCCTCTGGCAAATCCCTCGCGCTGGCCCTCAATTCTACGAAAACAAAACCATACCACAGACACTGTAAAAAAAATATTTCCATACGCTTAAAGTCCGTAAAAAATTAAATGAAAAGAGTTTCATTACACTTTTTCGTTCACTCTGCAAAAAGGCTTTTAATTTAGACTGTAATGCATTGCTTTAAAGTCCAAAATCAAATGGACTTTTAGCAGTGTCCGTGGTATGACATTGGTTTTGCCCTGATGTGGTGCACCCTGAACAACGGAAGCGGAAATGCTTTTTCCCTCAGTGGAGGTGTTATCCTTATTTAGCATCATCTTCATTCATCATAGGACCTCGGATCGTTACGATAACGTGTCGGGTCGGACTGTTTTACCAGTTAGGACTCTTCCGATAATTTCCGTTAAAATATAACCATGCATTAGATAATTGAAATTATACATATCTATTGTAACAGGATAGGGAAGGGATTATTAAAAATACCAGTTACATTCAACCACTTTATTAGAGTAGGTACCAACCTAAATATTAATACTGCACAATGTTTTTACACACAATTCTTCACATCAAATGTTCGCGCTATCTGCACTCCGTAATCAAAACTAATTGTCTGGCCAAGATTACAGCCACATTCCGCTTTTATACCTAAGCGCCGCGAATCCGCCGCTGAGGCAACAGCCCGAAGTTACAGTAAAAAATATTAGAAACTATACCAACAAAAGAAACCTTACCTGCCTTATACTAAAGCTCCAATTTGTTTGCGACCTCTTAATATTATTAGCCCCTTCTTTTATGTTTTGTGGCGATTAGTTCATAGCGAGGCTTAGTAAAAAGAAAAAAAAATCTTTTTTATAATATTATTACTATCCTTTCCATTGTGATTTTTATAACCAAACGGTTTTAACTACTCTATGAAGTTAACAATACCTAAAGAGAATGCTCTACATCGAAAAAAACAGAAGCAAGACGATCTTAGCTAAACTCTTACTTCCTCTTTCTTTATTTTTCCAAATCCAAAGCCGCGTAAGTATTTTGTGAAAAGTTTAGTGTAATTTAGCTACTTACCTACTTCCATTTCCACAAAAGTAACGTACAACCTTTCAAAAGAATTTGTACCTTCTTTCTTTCAATAGAAAAAAGTAAAAAAAAACCTTGCAATAGAATTTATAAAAAAAACGCCGTTCGACAAAGATTCCAAGTTCCAAGGCAATATTATCTCGTCCTGTTAGGGCGTGCATGACCAAACTCAACAATCTGCGTCTGCGCAGCTGCAGTGATTCTCTAGAGGCGGATACAACACAGCGTTGTTTCATCTCTTTTTTGTCGATACGAAAGAGCGAGAAAGGAACAATGCATGTAATGCAACACTGTATAACAAATGCAGTATTATATTAAGCTTTCTGAATCAGATTCAACGTGAATTCAATGTGCAGGGTTAAGAAATAGTTTTATTCAATTTATGGTGATTGTTCATGGTTAAGTACCTGCTGGGTATATGACAATTGAGTTCCATACGAATATAAGTTAGGTACTTGTTAGCAATTTTAAGGGTTTATTTTTTGCACAAAATATTTTTGAATATTGTCGACAGTCTCCGTGACGCGGCGGTAGCGAATGTGACCGCTACGCAGGAGGTGCGGGTTCGAGCCCCGCTCAGTGCAAATATTTGTATGAATGAATATATGTATTTGTATTGGTCTGGTCGTGCCTCGGAGAGCACGTTAAGCCTACGTTACGGGTAGTTGGAGCCTTTAAAAAAATGTACAATAACTGGTCTGGTTGTGGAGGTCAGATGACAGTCGCTTCACGGAAAATATCAAAGTTTAGCCAAGTCCGCAGTTAGACTGGTAAAGCGGACCCCAGACTCTGATATCAAAGCTTCGGATGCGACTAGGATTAACGCTAAGAGGAAGAGAAGAGACTTTTGAAGAGTAAGTAGTTACGAAACTAGTCATATTCTGACTGTGATGACATTTTCCACAGAGTCATAATAGTATATGACAAAAGGGTGTTTTGGTCGTGGATTCTTGCAAAATAACCCTATTTCATTACTTAACCTTAACCCTACAAAAATGTTAAGCTAAATCTATTATATATGTTGGCAACATTGCTGTTTCTGCCGCAAGAGAAGGCAAATCTGCTGGCTAATCTCTTTGCGGCCAACTCCCGAATCGATGATTGTGCTACGCAGCCACCGACACTACCCGACAGTGACCACGCGATGCCTGATATCCATATCAGGCAACGCGATGTCCGTGCAGTGCTGCAATCACTCGATGTCCGGAAAGCCAGTGGTCCGGATGGTATTCCAGCGGTAGTTTTGCAAAAATATGCAGCGGAGTTGTCTCCAATGCTTACGCGCCTGTACCGGCTGTCCTACAGTCCGGGTACAGTGCCTTTGCCTTGGAAAGAGGCGAATGTTCAGCCGATTCCCAAGAAGGGGGATCGCTCGGAGCCAGCCAACTATCGACCCATAGCCGTCACCTCAGTGCTGTGCAAAGTGTTTGAGCACATAATTAACAAACAGCTCATGCGGCACCTAGAGGATCACGCCTTAATTAATGACCGGCAATATGGCTTTAGGCCGAAACGGTCAACGGGTGATCTTCTAGCATACGTTACCCATCTTTGGGGTGAGGCTATGGACAAGCACGGCGAGTCACTGGCAATTAGTCTTGACATCGCCAAAGCTTTCGATAGAGTCTGGCACAAATCGCTTCTTTCCAAGCTACCTGCCTTCGGTCTGCCTTCTAGGCTGTGCAACTGGGTTGCTAGCTTCCTGCAGGGGCGCCGTATTCGCGTCCTTTGTGACGGACGAGCTTCGGAGTTTCTGCAGGTAAATGCTGGCGTGCCCCAGGGGTCCGTCTTATCACCCACTCCCTTTCTTCTGCATATCAACGACATGCTGTCTACCGGCAATGTTCATTGTTATGCAGACGATAGCACTTTACATGGGAGTTATCATGGACATCCTGCGGACAAGCAGTCAGATATCGCAGAGAAAAGGCAGCTTCTTGTCACTGAGCTTGACGGGATCCTGAATCAAATTTCTCAATGGGGCTCTGACAACCTGGTTGAGTTCAATGACAAGAAGACGCAAGCATGTGCGTTTACAGCAAAAGTATCTTCTTTCCTTCCCCTCCCCACTCTTCAGAGCACGCCACTGCCACTGCAGGACAATCTCAATATCCTAGGTATGGATGTTCGCTGCAACCTGAATAACAAAAATTACATCGAAAGTATCATCAAAACAACCTCACGAAAACTCGGAGTCCTGAACAAAGTGAGACGATTTTTCACGCCGGAGCAATGGTGTCTTCTATACAAGACACAAATTCGCTCCTGTGTGGAATACTGCTCGCATCTCTGGGATGGTTCAGCAAAGTACTTACTAGATGCTCTCGACAGGTTGCAGCGACGTGCGGTCCGCATCATTGGGAATCCCGAGGTCACGAACACCCTAGAACCTTTACAGATGCGTAGAGATGTTGCATCCATGGCTGTATTTTACCGTCTGTACCATGGAGAGTGTTCTGATGAGCTCTTCCAATTAGTCCCACCCTCCCCTTTCTACACAGGACAACACGTGCAGGTCTTAGATGTCATCCGTACACGGTGCAAAACATCCGATCAAGAACCAAGCGGTTCGGAGACTCTTTCCTCTGTCGTGCGATATTAAGACTTGGAATTCATTACCAGCTCACGTGTTTCCTTCTTCCTACAGTCCCGGGTCCTTTAAGCGGGGCGTGAAAAAGCATATGATGAGGCCGTCAAGCTGAGTGTCACCATTGTCACACGGTATGTGTAAGTAATGGTGACCCTCTTTTCTAGGACTTTGCCTTCAGCTTACCATCAGGCAAAGCTAAGTCTAATTGACGTGTCCTATATAAAAAAAAAAAAAAAGGTTCACAGAAAAGTACACAAAACTAAAATGCCCATCATAGTTAGCCCAAGTCTCAAAGGATCCAGGAAGGCCTAAGACGATGACCAAGGATAGTTATATCGGACTTGAGCCTACTAAACCCGCATTATAAGGTGACCCTGGAGCATTAACGGTTTTTAGATGGCCTTATACTACCCCGGAAAGATGGGCGCTTCCCACTGTTACACAAACCAGCTTCCGTTGGGGTGACCGGTGGCTGTTAGCTGTCATGATTGTGTATGGTGTATAGCTTCAATATTGAAACCCCTTCGAACTTAACTTCCAAATTCGCACCTGAGCTAAGTTATGCTACCTCGTTTTCACTTGTTTTTAATATTATAGAATAGAATAGATAGATCTTTATTTGCTAGAACATTGTGATAAGGATGTTACAAATTGTGTCTTATAACCTAGGTACATCATGTTCTGCCTATGTTATGTTTATGGATTTTATGTTTTAAATATTGTAATTCATTTCACTTTCAGTTCGTGAAAGGGCTGTTCTTCTGTGCAATCACGATGTACTTCCTGTATTTAGTGGTTTTAATAATAAAAGCTTACAGCGATTTGAGGAATATGCCGTTTTTTGGTGAGTTTACCTTTTTTTTTATACTACTTAGGTGGCAGACAAGCGCACGGCCCACCTGATGGAAAGTGGTTACCGTGGCCTATGGACGTGTGTAGCACCAGAGAAGCCACACTCGCGCTCGGATACTCCAGAGAGAGTAGTCTCGATTTCAGACACAAGTTGCTCGCGGCTCTTCTCCGCCTCGGACTGAGGGACATTTGCACGGCCCGTGTAACACGTGTCTCCGGTACTGTCATCCGCATAACAATGAATGGAGCCATCAGACAGCATGTCATTGATATGCAGCAGAAACAGCGTCGGAGACAACACAGAGCCTTGTGGGACACCAGCGGTTATGTTCATGCGGTCCGAGCAGCTGCCGTCGACGACGGCTTGGATGCTTCTGTTGGACAAAAAGCTGGAGATCCATTCGCACAGTCCCTCGGGGAGTCCATAATATGGCAACTTTGCAAGAAGACCTTTGTGCCAGACCCGATCAAAGGCCTTCGCTATATCGAGGCTGACCGCTAGTGCCTCACCCCAACTCTCGATGGCCTGCGCCCACTGGTTTGTGAGATACACAAGAAGGTCACCGGTAGAGCGACGGTGGCGAAAGCCGTACTGTCGGTCGCTCAGTAGATCGTTTCCCTCAAGGTATCTCAGGAGCTGTGTATTAATAACACGCTCCATTACCTTCGAGAGAAGGGAGGTGATAGCGATAGGCCTGTAATTGGTCGGATCTGTCCTGTCACCTTTCTTAGGCACAGGGTGCACGAATGCGGTCTTCCACGAGGTCGGGACCCGCCTTGCGGAGTATGAGAGTGCGAAAAGACGTGTAAGTACAGGGCACAGCTCGGGGGCACAGTGTTTAAGCACCATCGCCGGTATACCGTCCGGCCCACTCGACTCCGAACATCTAGGGACTTAAGCTCGCACCGGACCACCCGTTGCGTGATTTTAACTTCAGTCATGGAAGCACCACAGCTGGGGATTATGGGTGGTTCGGCGTTCCCGTCGTTCATAATCGAGTTTGACGCAAAGAGATTACCCAACAGATCGGCTTTCTCCTTAGCACCATGGGCCAGACTACCATCGGATTTTTGCAGCGGTGGAAGGCATGACTAGCAGAAGTTTCCTTCGGCAGCTTTGGCGAGCGACCAAAATGCACGACTGCCAGATGGGTAGCGCGCAAGCCGCTCGCCAATTCTGCCGATGAACTCAAACTTAGCCCTGGCCGTAGCTTTTTTGCTAGACCTCGAGGCGGCATTCAACTTTCGTTATGTTTACTGGTGGGTATCAAAATCAACTTCACCTCCTTACCAAAATTTATCATAGCAGTAATTTATCATCCCTTTACAATATTATTTATATCCCATACCCACATTTCAGATATCCGACTCCGTTGTCTATCAATAGTGGTGGGCACAGTGATTTTCATCATGACTCTACTGTCGATACAAGGGTGGGGGGTAGCAGCTTTGCAGGACCACTGGGCCAGCCAACCGAAAATACATTACGACACTTCAGCACCGTTTATGGCGATGATGGGACTGTTTAACTTCAAAATATATATACTGGCCTATTTGTTTTCGCCTGGAGGAGGAGCTATTCATGGTGAGACACAAAAATTACACATATCTCGCATCTTAATACCAAATTTTGCCATAGAATGTAGAGTGGGCATTGCAAGCCACTGTGGCTTGCAATGCTCTCTCTCACTCTACATTCTATGGCAAAAATTTTTTTAACGTGCGGAAGTACTCGGATACCACCGCCGAGGCCAACGGGGTGGTTATGTCGGACTCGAACCGACTAAAACCGCACGGCCATCTTCTTGGACCATCTGTTGCCGTGGGTGAGGTAGCCTCTGACATATCCCTCGCGCATCCCGACTGATGCCACTGTGGCCTGACCGATAGTGAACGCGACTACTAAACAGGAGGTGAGGTTCTATTCCCGCTCAGTGCAAATATTTGTATACATGAATATGATATTTGGATCTGTCTTGTCGTGCCTGGAAGACCATCAATCCCGGTTGTCATAACATCATCTATGGCAGCTATTACGGGTAATTAGAGACCACAAAAGTCTGAGTAGTTTAATTTCAAAACTTCGATTCGATATTGCCAATTAGTTGTGAAGATCATATGGCAAAGGCTCAGAGAAAGATGTCCGACCTGAGTATTGAAGCGAGGCGTAATGTAACATGTTACACAGCGAGTGTCAAAAGTGAGCGATGACACTCGTATCTAGATTTTCCATACACTCGCTGCTTCTCTGCAAATGTTACATTACGCTGAGTAACGGTACGCTTAATGCAGCGATCCTACTTTCAAAATGTTTTCTCACCGTTTCACATAGATATGTTTCGCTAATCTCCACAACACAGCATCAATTTAGAAAGATATTGTGTAACACACTTTTGAAACGATTGATTTGAGATTGGCTTTCACAAATAAATAAATATAAATTCTAATAGTTCGTAGATCGTAATAGTGTTTTGTGTTCGTCATTGACTATGACCATCTGAACACCTGCCTGAGTCGAAAGCTTAGACTAAACCCACACGCATATGTAGGTACTGTAACTCCTGTACTTACACAAGAAACAACAACATGTGTATAAAAACACCGCAAAGTTACATAATGACACTCGAGTAGTCTCAGAGAACGTTAAACTGTCTTGGAACCCTCAAAAATTAATCAGAAGTCATGACATATAAATTTGTCAGAAGCACTTAAATGCAGTGTGACAAACAGTTTTAACTTCCGGGGACGAGTTGGGGACTATGTGGTCCCCACACCCGAGGAGACGGCCAGATCGAAAAAGATGGCCATGAGTCGGCCGAGGTGCGAGGAATATGCCTGTTAACCTCACCTTCGGCAACCAAAAACGACCCCTAGGCGTCGTGCGTTTTAGTCGGTTCGAGTCCGACATAATCTCTCCCACCGGTTCCGGTGGTCGGGGAATCCGTGGGGATTTTCCGCTCGTTAAAAAAACGATGTTAACTACTCTATAAAGGTGTTAAACTGTCAATCCGTTGAGTGATAGAGAGAACGCTCTAGAAAATTACTTTCTCTTTCTTTCTCACTCTATAAAATCGATCTCTTTTCTCACTCTTTTGCGCAATGAGTGACGTGTCAAATCAAAAGTCCACGTATTGTTCACCCTTACCGAGTTCATGCACGGTCGGTTTCCGGTGTCGGCTGCACGCTGTGAGTGCAGCCATTGTCTTTGTTACAACATGGCGACGCAGCGCTCCGTCGTTTTCTTAAATTACACACCCACCGATAGCTGCCTACAGATTACATTCCAACTGCGCGGTGACTGCATCCCACGACTTTATTATTCGTCAACACAAACTGCTTGATTTGATATAAGTTTAGATAACTACTTATATACATGAGAAACCCAGTTTCGGGCCTAATAATTCTAATATTCCAAACTTAACCACTGGCTTTAGTAATTAAAAATTCTTACTAAAAAATAATGTAAAACTTAGCCAATCTTCGTTCGACTAATTTCTCTCCTGCATCAGGAACATGCAAGTTCATTAAAAAGCACCAAATATTTTTAATTTCAATTTCTTTATTTCTCAAAATAGTGCTACGCAATTACATCTATTTGGTGTCATTTTACATAAACAAGTTTACCACCGCTTCCAAGGCTAAGTTGGTTTCTTCTTATTTTCTTATTGATGGCTGCTCCAGCGAACCGCCGCAATTTTGCCCATGTCAAAGTACCCAAATATCTTTAAAATTATTAAAGGCGAGACGCCAACGTCAAGTCTTTCAAGTTTCTTAGCAGTCCTTTAGAATGTTTGTTGATGATGACGATGTCGATGAGTTGATGATGACGATTAATGAGATGATTGCTCAGTAAAGTTGTGGGGACTTTACTAGAAGCTCCCTACGAAGATTAGGAACCAACACGAAAAGTCACAATTCACTGTAATACCTATGCCATTTTCCTACACTTGTGTTGTGTACGTTGTCAAAGACGTTATATCATTTATATCTATCTAAAAATCCAATTTCGGAAAATAAAATAATACCGCGATTCTTCGTGTTGACGCCAAAACTCCTAAGTAGGTTTTACTTCACACCAATGTTTCCCTCTTACCTTTCTTTAAAACTGTGAATCTCTCGTTACAGAAACAACGATAACGAAAGACAACCCGGCATTCTCAATGATCAACGATTCGGACGAGGAAGTTATTTACGGGTCGGACGAGGAGAGCCGTCGCCCACTCAACTCCCATCATAGAATCACTGACGAAGATAATATATGAATAATCAACTATCGGACCTACTTATTTTCCCTAAATGTAATTTTTTCTTGTTATAAAATTCTAAGAATGTCCAGTATGCGTTTTATTTCATAATACATATTTGATGTTCAATTTAAAATCCTTGACAAGTTATTTCACGACAAACTAAAATGCCAATCGTAGTAGGTACTGCAGCCGCATGCGGTAAGAACGTTTTGAAGGATCGAACAGTCTCGACAACTGAAACCGCGGTGAGATTTCAATATCACATACCTACCTACTATAAGTTCGTTCGATTATTTAAAACGATCTTCCAGCATGTGCCTGCCGATCGGCTTTCAGTAGTGGAAATTATCGTGTACAAAAACACGTTCAACTAAACTGAGTTCCCACGTTTTCCTTATTTGATTCATTCGACAACTCTCATTTGTCTGAAGTCCGGGTCTACAAAATAACATTTAAAGTTGGCCTGTAACATTATCTAAGAATAACAATAAAAAAGGGGCTGTTCTTACGAAAGGCCGAAACCAAAGCTTACATTTCACAGTGAACCATCTGCTGGGGACGCGCCCGCTCACAAAGCCACAACCTTTGTCTAAAAGTGTTTTTTTTTTCACTCCGTGCGAGTGAATGCGGCAACAACGGGACGAGGCGAAGGGCGCGCCTTTTACATCGGCCGGGTGGAACTGATGAGTCACTACTCGACTAGTTTCACTGCCGCTTCATTCGTTGCTCGAGTCCGCGTTCGAAATTCAAAAATCAGAAGTCAGTCGATCCACAACCATAGCACCAGCCTCACGTATTACGAAATAAGATTCAAACCTACTTATATTATATTTATTAATGTACCTGCATACATACATGAATAGAGTTTAGTTATTTATTATGTATATCTTATCCCTCAGTATAATGTCCAATAATGTCTGCAGGTACTTAATCTGTATAATCAGAGTTACCATGACGTTTAAAAGCGTTTGTGTTCCGGGCGTAAAAGAGGGATGGAGCTATTTACACAGTGTAAGTCGTAGAGGGGTAAGTGCACAGATGTGCAATGTGCAGTTCTAATAGGTGGTTCCACACAACACCGATAAATAGACGCGCTTTTGTTGAGAAATCTTAAAACTGTAGTTTTTAACGCACGCACCCAGCGATATATCGGTGAGATTTGAATGGTACAGAATGATAATAATGATTTCTCGTAACGTTTGCCATTCATAATAAAATATAAATTAAAAAAAAATATATAAAGTCGATTGTCTTTTTTTATACAACTTACGTGACAGACAAGCACACGGCCCACCTGATGGAAAGTGGTTACCGTGACCTATGAACGTATGTAAAACCAGTGGAGTAACATCCGTGCTGCCGAACCTGTAAGAACAGAGATTTTATGTGCCCTCTGTGCAGAACACAAAATCAGGACAAGCCTTTGGTCTTCCCACTGACAGCACAAAGACTCTCCAGTGAGCTCTGGCTACCCTACTCACCACCGGGAACACAATACGAGGTTATTATAGCGGTGGTATTCTATAGGATGGAGGTACTTCCCCAGTCGGACTGCTCAATTCGGACGGGAATACCGTCGTGTCCTACCTCCTCGTTCCATTTAAATTTAAATATACCTACTAGGTACGCAGCCCATTAATTGTAATCTAATTGACATTGACTCAAAAATTTGATATTCATTAATGGTCCTTAGTTGAGTGATCAAACCAATATTGTTAAGTATTTTATAACATTTCCTACTCAAAAGGTACATAAGCAACAATATTGTGAAATAATAACCTGTAGGTATTTGCTGACATCGTAAATACATATTTAAATAGTGATATCTACCTTCTATCAGCGTGTTGGCCTGGTCCAGTTAGTGAAACACTCACCCACATAATGTTACATTGTATCTATACAAAGTAGGCAGATACGCTGTATATAAGAGATTATGTGCAGTGCGATCCATTAGGCCGGCATCGATTAACCACTGGCACTGCTAAAAATCCATTGAATTTTAGACGTTACGACTTTACAATGCCGATAAAGTTCAAAATTAAAAGGAATTTTGCAAAGCGAATGAAATAATGAAATGAAATTCTTTTAATTTTATTTTGAACTTTTAGAGCATAGAAATAAGGTCTAAATTTAATTTCATTTTTGCAGTGTCTGGTATAGCTGGACCTCGATTCTAATAAAGGAAAACCACTCCTTTATTATAAGCCAGGTCCAGTTCTGTCATCTAAGCAAAAGTACCGTGCGACGTAAACCATCCTTCATCATACGATTCCGGATCTATTCTCCTACTGATTTCCATATTTGGTTTTGAAGCAGTCTAACTCCGCAACACAGAAATATCATCCATTAATCAGCAGACGTACCGGCTAAGAGTTAAGGTTAGCCTCAGCCCCGAAGTCCTTGTTGGCGTCCATACCCAGGACACTTGGGACTAGCATTGAGATCTAATTGACAAGAGATCATCATAATCCATATATGCCTTGGTAGTTCACCAAGGTCCCGATTCTCGAGGAAGGTCGTATCGAGAGAGATGACCCTGGGTCAGCCGGGGTGCGAGGGATATGCCTGTCAACCTCACCTTCGGCAACCAACTTTGACCCACGGCCGCCGTGCGTTTTAATCGGTTCGAGTCCGACATAACCTCTTGCATCGGCTCCGGCAGGATTGTATCCGTGGGGATTTTTCGCATGTGAAAAATTCCACGATTCTGTTCATTTTATCTATATTAATAATCTACACTAATATTATAAAGAGGAAAGATTTGTATTTTTGTATGTAACGATACCATAAACCATAAACCATAAACTCAAAAAGTACTGGACCGATTTTAATAATTCTTTATTCATTAGAAAGCTACATTCTTTGTGAGTAACATATGCTACTTTTTACCCGATATTCCCATGGGATCAGGATTTACGCGGGTGAAACCGCGGTGCGGTGCTAGTCTATACTAATATTATAAAGCTGCAGAGTTTGTTTGTTTGTTTGTTTGAACGCGCTAATCTCTGGAACTACTGGTCCGATTTGAATGATTCTTTCAGTGTTAGGGTAGTCCATTTATCGAGGAAGGCTATAGGCTTCATTTTTTGTTTTCAAAATTAGTGATCCGTAATAAAATTGCTATTTTGTAACACAAGGTGTAAAATCGAAAACCTATTATTGCGTGCGCTTCAAAAACTATTGACAATAGAACAAAATGATGGAACACAAAATCGGTTAATCACAATAACCGATTTTGTGTTCAAAATAATTATTAAATCGTCTGAAGAAAAAAAACTACGTTAAATATGTATCGTAATATTAATCTTTATCGAAATTAAGCATTATGTTATCAAGAGTATTTATGTAAAAGTAAAATTATATTATATTTATATATTATATTTATATTATTATATTTATTTCGTTAAAAGTTATCACGTGTGTAAGATGTTAAGAGTTGGTAGTTAATGAGTTATGGGCCATAGAGTTTTTTATCAACATAAAATCCTGTAATAATCTTTTTCGAAATATATTTGTTGATGATTGTAAGAATAAGATCTTTGAAGAGTATAATAAATACATTTCTAAAATTAACACATTACAAATAGACAAAATAATTAAAACATAAATACACGACACAAACTCGCGATCATGTCGCGTCAAACAACCCACTCCGCATCATTCCCGGCGCAAAGGTGCCCATGATGCGGGCCGCGTTGCCCCGCTGAATCGCAATAGCCAACCTTTGCCCCAGGAACGAGCCGGAACGGATGTCACCGCCATGGTCGTGGATGCGGCGGCCAATAATATAAAAATTATAAAATAAAAAAAACTAGACTATCATAATAGATTTCTAAAATAACTCGGGAAATACTGATCTGATATGAAAACTGTTTAAATGTTCAATAGTCCATTTATTGAAGGAGGCTATAATATAGGCAATATATTATCTCTATATTTGTAAGGAAATGAGAAAAACGCGGGTGAAACCGCGGGGCACGGCTAGTGTCATAATAAAACCATTGTCGTACCACGGACACTGCCAACAATGCCATATAATTTTAGAGTTTACCGCTTTGCTGTTAGAATCTAAAATTAAAAGACGTCTTGTAGAGTGACTGAAAATTTGTAATGAACTCTTTTTTCATTTAATTCTGGACTTTATGGCTTATGAATAAAGTTTAAAATTTAATGTCATTGTTTGCTATGTCGGTGGTATAACAGTGGTTTTGCTATGACATAAAATTAGCAGAATCGGGGGCAAAGTAAGAAAAATACATATTCCATAGTATGAATAGTTATTGTAGGCTTAAATTCTTTGGGGGAAACCACGCAATCTTGCTTTATCTTACTTTCCAATGACCAAATGATGTAAGGTTTTCGTGTCATGCGACCATTTGGCTATAAAAGAAGAATAGGATAACACAAGATTGCATGGTTTCCCTCAAGAATTCAGCTGTCAATTCTCTAAGCATACGGCGTTAAGCACAGCGCTACCACAGCCTCCATAGAGACTGTCATTGGTGATCTGCAGTGACGTCACCCAATCCGACCAATGCTAATCTCTGTCAAGGCGGTGTGCTCGACACTGTGTGCTTAGAGAATTGCACAGCAGACCTGCAGTGACACCACTGTCAACTTTATAAAGGACTGATCCTCCACTAGGGAAACACCTATTAAAGGTACAGTAAAGTTCCAAAAAACAGTATTACTTTTTAACGAGACATCTCTATACCAAGAATGACACAATCCCTATTTGACTTCTTTCGAAGTTGAAGAAAAAGCATTATTCATTGAACAGGAGGATTGGCTCTAGATTAGACTTCAGACTACTATCAACTT
Source organism: Eilema griseolum (assembly GCA_963662185.1). Taxonomy (NCBI): domain Eukaryota; kingdom Metazoa; phylum Arthropoda; class Insecta; order Lepidoptera; family Erebidae; genus Eilema; species Eilema griseolum. Next base: position 25,539,088 of record OY759238.1, read on the forward strand.
GTTTGGAAGCAGTAACTGGCCTATCTGCTTAGTAGAAAATGTAGGTACCTACTTTTTATTTTAAGATATCGCTGGATATAGCATAATGAGGCCCCTTGCCACTTTATCGTTTTTCTAAATTACACGAAGTGATAAGCAACCGATGTTTTCTTTAGTATCATATCAGCTCTGAGATAACATAATATTCAGATTGGTATGGACAACACTTCTCAACATTTACAGAGGTCAGCACAAAAATGCGTTTGGCGTGTTAGCTGTTATCAAGTACGGGGAAACGATGCCCCACTTCCGTACGCCCCTATTTCGAGAACAATCGATTGCTCGTTTCGTTTACAAAGGCTACTACCGACTGGGGACCATCTGGGGACCAACACGACAGGGACAACATTCATTAGGTATAATCGTTTCTTTTTTTAATTTTAACTTTGTCTGATCCCTCTTTTATTATTACAGAGAAGTTCCTGCTTAGGCCAAACTTTGTCCGAGTTCGACAGTAGTCCACGTTCAGATTTTCTCAATTGCTCGATTAATATACGGGTCTATATGAATAGCACATGGCACATTGTAGAATGGTCATGGGTCAATTATGGCCAAAACCTGCTGAGGATCGCGTGGGAGCCCATCAAGAGACTGAAGGATCTTGTGGTTTTCCTTGGATGACATCAACATAGCTAAAACAACAATACATAGCTAAAAACTTTGCACAAATATTGAAATCAAATTTCCGGTAGTCACCAGATACAGCTAGGTTACAGGAGCCGTGTCTGGTGAGTACTGGTAACTGATAAAGGAGGGAACTTCCTGGTAAGAGCTTCACAACATGACATGGTAGTAGGATAGGCACGCTATTAGTGCTATCAGTGCGCATTTGCCTAATCACGATCCGTAGGTCACCAGCCGCTAGAGATCAATGTCACTTGTGTTTGGCCAAAAGCACGCTAATAGCAATAAATCTGATTTCCAGACTCCTACCATACGCATTGGTTCGATTTCGCTATTAGTGAATGGGTTGAGTTGGTGCTAGGATAAATCAGGTTGGCAATTAATATATATAAGGGTATGTAGTATCAGTGTCTGAACTTCAATTTTACATAATGGGATAATGCCATATAGTGAATGTTATAATGATTAGTGAATGTTATAATGATTAGTGAATATTACAATGATTGGTGAATATTACAATGTTTGGTGAATGTTACAATGATTAGTAGATGTAACAATGACTGGTGAAAGTTACAATGACTGGCAAATGTTACCATCGCTGGTGAATGTTCCCATGACTAAACAATGCTACAATGAGTGATCAACGTTACAATTACTGTTTAATATTACAACCAATGTGAATGTTACAAGGTTTGATGAATGTATCAATGACCGGTGAATTTTACAATGATTGGTGAATGTTACAATGTTTGATTAATGTTTCAATGACCCGTGAATATTACAATGATAGGGAAATGTTACAATGTTCGGTTTATTTATTAATGACTGATGATTGTTACAATGATTGGTAAATGTTACAATGATTGGCGAATGTTACAATTACTGCTGAATATTACAATGATTGGTAAATGTAGCAGTGACTCGTGACTGTGAGTGTTTAACGATACAGTAACCAGAGAATATTAAAATGACTGGTGAAAATTGCAATGATTGGTGAATGTTATACTGATTAGTGAATATTACAGTGATTGGTGAAGATTACAATGATTGGCGAAGGTTACAATGATAGGTAGATGTAATAATGACTGGTGAAAGTTACAATGACTGGCATATGTTACCATCGCTGGTGAATGTTCCAATGACTAAAAATTTTTACAATGAGTGATCAACGTTACAATTACTGGTTAATATTACAACCATTGGTGAATGTTACAATGTTTGATGAATGTAATAATGACCGGTGAATATTACAATGATTGGTGAATGTTACATTGTTTGGTTCATTTGTCAAGGACAATGTTTGATGAATGTATTAATGACCGGTGAATATTACAATGATTGGTGAATGTTATAATGATTGTTTAATGTTAAAATGATTGGTGAATGTTACAATTACTGCTGAATGTTATAATGATTGGTGAATGTTACAATGACTGGTGAAAGTTACAATGACTGGCAAATGTTACCATCGCTGGTGAATGTTCCCATGACTATACAATGTTACAATGAGTGATCAACGTTACAATTTACTGGTTAATATTAGAACCAATGTGAATGTTACAATGTTTGATGAATGTAATAATGACCGGTGAATATTACAATGATTGGTGAATGTTACATTGTTTGGTTCATTTGTCAAGGACAATGTTTGATGAATGTATTAATGACCGGTGAATATTACCATGATTGGTGAATGTTATAATGATTGTTTAATGTTACAATGATTGGTGAATGTTACAATTACTGCTGAATGTTATAATGATTGGTGAATGTTACAATGACTGGTGAAAGTTACAATGACTGGCAAATGTTACCATCACTGGTGAATGTTCCCATGACTAAACAATGTTACAATGAGTGATCAACGTTACAATTACTGGTTAATATTACAACCATTGGTGAATGTTACAATGTTTGATGAATGTAATAATGACCGGTGAATATTACAATTATTGGTGAAAGTTACATTGTTTGGTTCATTTGTCAAGGACAATGTTTGATGAATGTATTAATGACCGGTGAATATTACAATGATTGGTAAATGTTATAATGATTGTTTAATGTTACAATGATTGGTGAATGTTACAATTACTGCTGAATGTTATAATGATTGGTGAATGTTACAATGACTGGTGAAAGTTACAATGACTGGCAAATGTTATAATGATTGGTGAATGTTACAATGACTGGTGAAAGTTACAATGACTGGCAAATGTTATCATCGCTGGTGAATGTTCCCATGACTAAACAATGTTACAATGAGTGATCAACGTTACAATTACTAATTAATATTACAACCATTGGTGAATGTTACAATGTTTGATGAATGTAATAATGACCGGTGAATATTACAATGATTGGTGAATGTTACATTGTTTAGTTCATTTGTCAAGGACAATGTTTGATGAATGTATTAATGACCGGTGAATATTACAATGATTGGTGAATGTTATAATGATTGTTTAATGTTACAATGATTGGTGAATGTTACAATTACTGCTGAATGTTATAATGATTGGTGAATGTTACAATGACTGGTGAAAGTTACAATGACTGACAAATGTTATAATGATTGGTGAATGTTACAATGACTGGTGAAAGTTACAATGACTGGCAAATGTTATCATCGCTGGTGAATGTTCCCATGACTAAACAATGTTACAATGAGTGATTAACGTTACAATTACTAATTAATATTACAACCATTGGTGAATGTTACAATGTTTGATGAATGTAATAATGACCGGTGAATATTACAATGATTGGTGAATGTTACATTGTTTGGTTCATTTGTCAAGGACAATGTTTGATGAATGTATTAATGACCGGTGAATATTACAATGATTGGTGAATGTTATAATGATTGTTTAATGTTACAATGATTGGTGAATGTTACAATTACTGCTGAATGTTATAATGATTGGTGAATGTTACAATGACTGGTGAAAGTTACAATGACTGGCAAATGTTACCATCGCTGGTGAATGTTCCCATGACTATACAATGTTACAATGAGTGATCAACGTTACAATTACTGGTTAATATTAGAACCAATGTGAATGTTACAAGGTTTGATGAATGTATCAATGACTGGTGAATTTTACAATGATTGGTGAATGTTACAATGTTTGATTAATGTTTCAATGACCCGTGAATATTACAATGATAGGGAAATGTTACAATGTTCGGTTTATTTATTAATGACTGATGATTGTTACAATGATTGGTAAATGTTACAATGATTGGCGAATGTTACAATTACTGCTGAATATTACAATGATTGGTAAATGTAGCAGTGACTCGTGACTGTGAGTGTTTAACGATACAGTAACCAGAGAATATTAAAATGACTGGTGAAAATTGCAATGATTGGTGAATGTTATACTGATTAGTGAATATTACAGTGATTGGTGAAGATTACAATGATTGGCGAAGGTTACAATGATAGGTAGATGTAATAATGACTGGTGAAAGTTACAATGACTGGCATATGTTACCATCGCTGGTGAATGTTCCAATGACTAAAAATTTTTACAATGAGTGATCAACGTTACAATTACTGGTTAATATTACAACCATTGGTGAATGTTACAATGTTTGATGAATGTAATAATGACCGGTGAATATTACAATGATTGGTGAATGTTACATTGTTTGGTTCATTTGTCAAGGACAATGTTTGATGAATGTATTAATGACCGGTGAATATTACAATGATTGGTGAATGTTATAATGATTGTTTAATGTTACAATGATTGGTGAATGTTACAATTACTGCTGAATGTTATAATGATTGGTGAATGTTACAATGACTGGTGAAAGTTACAATGACTGGCAAATGTTACCATCGCTGGTGAATGTTCCCATGACTATACAATGTTACAATGAGTGATCAACGTTACAATTACTGGTTAATATTAGAACCAATGTGAATGTTACAATGTTTGATGAATGTAATAATGACCGGTGAATATTACAATGATTGGTGAATGTTACATTGTTTGGTTCATTTGTCAAGGACAATGTTTGATGAATGTATTAATGACCGGTGAATATTACCATGATTGGTGAATGTTATAATGATTGTTTAATGTTACAATGATTGGTGAATGTTACAATTACTGCTGAATGTTATAATGATTGGTGAATGTTACAATGACTGGTGAAAGTTACAATGACTGGCAAATGTTACCATCACTGGTGAATGTTCCCATGACTAAACAATGTTACAATGAGTGATCAACGTTACAATTACTGGTTAATATTACAACCAATGTGAATGTTACCAGGTTTGATGAATGTATCAATGACTGGTGAATTTTACAATGATTGGTGAATGTTACAAAGTTTGATTAATGTTTCAATGACCCGTGAATATTACAATGATAGGGAAATGTTACAATGTTCGGTTTATTTATTAATGACTGATGATTGTTACAACGATTGGTATTATAATTGTTATAATGATTGTTTAATGTTACAATGATTGGTGAATGTTACAATTACTGCTGAATGTTATAATGATTGGTGAATGTTACAATGACTGGTGAAAGTTACAATGACTGGCAAATGTTATAATGATTGGTGAATGTTACAATGACTGGTGAAAGTTACAATGACTAGCAAATGTTATCATCGCTGGTGAATGTTCCCATGACTAAACAATGTTACAATGAGTGATCAACGTTACAATTACTAATTAATATTACAACCATTGGTGAATGTTACAATGTTTGATGAATGTAATAATGACCGGGGAATATTACAATGATTGGTGAATGTTACATTGTTTGGTTCATTTGTCAAGGACAATGTTTGATGAATGTATTAATGACCGGTGAATATTACAATGATTGGTGAATGTTATAATGATTGTTTAATGTTACAATGATTGGTGAATGTTACAATTACTGCTGAATGTTATAATGATTGGTGAATGTTACAATGACTGGTGAAAGTTACAATGACTGGCAAATGTTACCATCGCTGGTGAATGTTCCCATGACTATACAATGTTACAATGACTAAAAATTTTTACAATGAGTGATCAACGTTACAATTACTGGTTAATATTACAACCATTGGTGAATGTTACAATGTTTGATGAATGTAATAATGACCGGTGAATATTACAATTATTGGTGAAAGTTACATTGTTTGGTTCATTTGTCAAGGACAATGTTTGATGAATGTATTAATGACCGGTGAATATTACAATGATTGGTGAATGTTATAATGATTGTTTAATGTTACAATGATTGGTGAATGTTACAATTACTGCTGAATGTTATAATGATTGGTGAATGTTACAATGACTGGTGAAAGTTACAATGACTGGCAAATGTTACCATCGCTGGTGAATGTTCCCATGACTATACAATGTTACAATGAGTGATCAACGTTACAATTACTGGTTAATATTAGAACCAATGTGAATGTTACAAGGTTTGATGAATGTATCAATGACTGGTGAATTTTACAATGATTGGTGAATGTTACAATGTTTGATTAATGTTTCAATGACCCGTGAATATTACAATGATAGGGAAATGTTACAATGTTCGGTTTATTTATTAATGACTGATGATTGTTACAATGATTGGTAAATGTTACAATGATTGGCGAATGTTACAATTACTGCTGAATATTACAATGATTGGTAAATGTAGCAGTGACTCGTGACTGTGAGTGTTTAACGATACAGTAACCAGAGAATATTAAAATGACTGGTGAAAATTGCAATGATTGGTGAATGTTATACTGATTAGTGAATATTACAGTGATTGGTGAAGATTACAATGATTGGCGAAAGTTACAATGATAGGTAGATGTAATAATGACTGGTGAAAGTTACAATGACTGGCTTTTATTACCATCGCTGGTGAATGTTCCAATGACTAAAAATTTTTACAATGAGTGATCAACGTTACAATTACTGGTTAATATTACAACCATTGGTGAATGTTACAATGTTTGATGAATGTAATAATGACCGGTGAATATTACAATGATTGGTGAATGTTACATTGTTTGGTTCATTTGTCAAGGACAATGTTTGATGAATGTATTAATGACCGGTGAATATTACAATGATTGGTGAATGTTATAATGATTGTTTAATGTTACAATGATTGGTGAATGTTACAATTACTGCTGAATGTTATAATGATTGGTGAATGTTACAATGACTGGTGAAAGTTACAATGACTGGCAAATGTTACCATCGCTGGTGAATGTTCCCATGACTATACAATGTTACAATGAGTGATCAACGTTACAATTACTGGTTAATATTAGAACCAATGTGAATGTTACAATGTTTGATGAATGTAATAATGACCGGTGAATATCACAATGATTGGTGAATGTTACATTGTTTGGTTCATTTGTCAAGGACAATGTTTGATGAATGTATTAATGACCGGTGAATATTACAATGATTGGTGAATGTTATAATGATTGTTTAATGTTACAATGATTGGTGAATGTTACAATTACTGCTGAATGTTATAATGATTGGTGAATGTTACAATGACTGGTGAAAGTTACAATGACTGGCAAATGTTACCATCACTGGTGAATGTTCCCATGACTAAACAATGTTACAATGAGTGATCAACGTTACAATTACTGGTTAATATTACAACCAATGTGAATGTTACCAGGTTTGATGAATGTATCAATGACTGGTGAATTTTACAATGATTGGTGAATGTTACAATGTTTGATTAATTTTTCAATGACCCGTGAATATTACAATGATAGGGAAATGTTACAATGTTCGGTTTATTTATTAATGACTGATGATTGTTACAACGATTGGTATTATAATTGTTATAATGATTGTTTAATGTTACAATGATTGGTGAATGTTACAATTACTGCTGAATGTTACAATGATTGGCGAATGTTACAATTACTGCTGAATATTACAATGATTGGTAAATGTAGCAGTGACCCGTGACTCTGAGTGTTTAACGATACAGTAACCAGAGAATATTAAAATGACTGGTGAATATTAAAATGATTGGTGAATGTTATACTGATTAGTGAATATTACAATGATTGGTGAAGGTTACAATGATAGGTAGATGTAATGACTGGTGAAAGTTACAATGACTGGCATATGTTACCATCGCTGGTGAATGTTCCAATGACTAAACAATTTTACAATGAGTGATCAACGTTACAATTACTGGTTAATATTACAACCATTGGTGAATGTTACAATGTTTGATGAATGTAATAATGACCGGTGAATATTACAATGATTGGTGAATGTTACATTGCATGGTTCATTTGTCAAGGACAATGTTTGATGAATGTATTAATGACCGGTGAATATTACAATGATTGGTGAATGTTATAATTATTGTTTAATGTTACGATGACTGGTGAATGTTACAATTACTGCTGAATGTTATAATGATTGGTGAATGTTACAATAACTGGTGAAAGTTACAATGACTGGCAAATGTTACCATTGCTGGTGAATGTTCCAATGACTAAACAATTTTACAATGAGTGATCAACGTTACAATTACTGGTTAATATTACAACCATTGCTGAATGTTACAATGATTGGTGAATATTACAATGATTGGTGAATGTTACAATGATTGGTGAAAGTTACAATGTTTGGTTAATTTATCAAGGACTGATGATTGTTACAATGATTGGTGAATGTTACAATTACTGCTGAATGTTACAATTCTTTGTGAATGTTACAATGATTGATGAATGTTACAATTATTTGTGAATGTTGCAATGATTAATGAACGTGACAATGATAGGTGAACGTAACAGTTACTGGTGAGCGTTATGATGACCGGTGAATGATACAGTAACTGGTGAGGAGAATAAAATATGGATCTAGATTGCAGTGCCGGTGAACATAATAAGCTTTAGATGTGTCCAATGAATGTTTCAGGCAACGATGAAATTGAATGTCAAAGTAATTACGTCGTCCGCTTATGATTTCATATTATTATGCTTTTCTATCTATGCATCGTAAATTTACGTAACTATACCGTATTCTATAGAGGCCGATTTCAATACCTAATCTATACAGTAATCGTAGCCAGCTCGGTTAGTGCAGCGTGCAACCTTCATTTAGATTTTTACAATTATATAATTTGTAGCAGATATTATTAGTATTTCCATTAACCCCTCTAACTTACATTAAGAGTGGGTTCACGTCGATATCAGTAGTGTAATGCCTAAAATTTGAACTCGGGACCTCTCAATTTTAAATAGACTCCTTCACCACTAAATAACCAACGCTCGCTTATGATAAACGATCATTATGATCATCATCTTGGATGCTGTAATCAGTCCTGAAACTAGAAGGACATAATGTTTCTCTTTTACTAGAGCGAAACATTGATACATAATTGTGGTTGATAAGCTTTCCTTCACTTCACATAACAATGGAAAATAACAAAAAGCAGCTTACGAAACATCGTCCGGAACTTGGCAGCATGAAACAAAACAATGCGTTACACTTCATCACTGTAGGACTTCAGTAAATGCCAAAAATTGTCAAAATCATACTTGGCGATGCCGTAAAATGGCCAATTATGCTTATATTGGCTTGAATGAACAGTGTCGTTGGTGTAACGTTGATACAATTTTTTTACGTGGTAAAATACCCAGAGATAACCACCGCTCCCCCCTCCTCCGGCCGTCAGCCGGACCCGGTGGGAGAAGTTATATCGGACTCGAACCAACTAAAATTCACGACGTCTATGCGTCCATGTTGGTTGCCTGAGTTAAGGTTGGCAGGCATATCCCTCGCACCCTAGCCGAGCCCTCCTCGGGTGTTGGTACCACGGAGTCCCCAACTCACACGTGGAAAACCAGCCTGCGGTGAAAATTATCGCCCTCCTCCCAACCATTTTTTTTTGTGTGGGCATTTTCACTTTAGATGACACCTATCTGAAATTTTAGGATTTAATTTTTTTTATTAACTACGTCTGCATTAACTATTGATATAGATTTAAAAACTATCCTATTTTGTATTTTTTATAAAAGTTCACGTAATATATTCATATTTTTTGCAATAATTGATATTTATGTGAAACGGGTGACCAATAATTGTCCGCTTTGTAACGAAAATGATCTTCACATAAAAATGATATAAGCCATTAACGAGACTGAACAATTAACTATTTGTTAAATTTAGAGCCCATAGAAAGATAATAACTCTAAATATTATGTTAACTATTGAATTTGAAATTTCTATCATAACATTTCATTCTGTTTTGTAACATTTTGTACCAAATAAAGTTTTATTTTTAACGTCACAGTTTTAGTTTTTAAGGTACGTTATTGATTTTTACTGTTAGAAAAAGATTTGAATTTCTTTTTTATCTATAACAAAGATATTCTTTAGTTTTTGTGAGCATTTCAGAAAAATCTACAGAAATCAAGTAAAAAAAAATGGGACAGTTACAAAATAGACAAAAATGTTACAAAACAGAAATTATAAGGCATAGTCTTAAATGTACCAATAAATATGAAAAGGGACAATTAAACACAATTTTGTTTATATGAACTATCAGGTAAGTTTATTAAAAACCTTTGGATGTCATTGCAAACAAGACACTCAAAGGAAATCAAGATTCATCCAGTGGTTTATAAAATTTAAAAAGAACAATGCAAGTAGGTAGTAAATACCTTAAGAAATAATAACAATGTCTTTTTACCAGGCTGAGAGTTATTTATCAACTTTTTCAAAATCTGTTTGTCTACACGTTTTTCACATTGTGCTTAAGTCCGCCGTAATGTCAGTTCCAATATCTCTTCCCTGGCTTTTTGTTTGTCAAGTAGGTCTTGCTGATTATTTATTATTATTGAAGTAGATTTTTTAAGGCGACTGTATCTTTTTCTCAGTCTTACGACGCATTTATTATTGAATTAGAATTTTTTTTTAAAGCTATTTTATATTTACGACTTAAAATTTGGTATTTTTGTTGAATGTTCCTTAAATGTTTACTTATACTAAGATTTTCTTTTAATCGATTTGTAGAAGGTGAAACTGCAGGGGTTTTTTTTACGTGCGCAAAATCCCCACGGATACCTCCCCACCGGAGCCGGTGGAGGAGGTTATGTCGGACTCGAACCGACTAAAACGCACGCCGCCTGTGGGTCGTTTTGGTTGCCGAAGGTGAGGTTGACAGGCATATCCCTCGCAAACTGCAGGGTTTGTATTAATTGAGGTTCCGGCAGTAGCATTTACTTGATTACATTTTTAAGCACGTTGTTTTCTTTTCTCCTCTCTCCAAGTTTGACGTTTTGTATTTTTTTCTATTTCACTCATCTCAGCAACTTTTTTTTTTTAGTTTTAATTCGATCTAAATTTTTTTTTCTTATTTCTTCGGCTTTTTCTGGATTGTTTTTTTAATTTTTCTCTATACCTTCTAACCCCTTCTGCTGATGTTAACGCCATTGTTGCCTAAAAATTAAAAAGTGAAACTACTTAGTAAGTTTCGAATTAAACTAACCATCTAGGACCTAAGCACTCGTCAATACGAAACAAACGAGTCCAAACTCGATGGGATTGCGTTGTTTCACTACTGAGTAATATGACCATCTTCCGGCTCAATCATCAGACCCTGGTTACAACTAGTACCAAAGTACTCATCAACACGAATCAAATGAGTCCAAATACGATGCATATTGTTGTTTAAATTCTGAGTTCCTATGGCCACCGCCCTGTTCCATCATCGGAACAGCTCCGTGTCAATAAATTTGCATTGTCATCCAATTCACACATGCTTGCAAAATTTCAGCTCAATCGGTAACCGATAAGTAGATTAAATTTAACTTACAAGATTTGGTTACAGACAGACACCGAGACAGGTCAAACTAAATAAAAGCTTCAAGTAAAAAAATGCAAGATTATTAAAACAAATAACCCTCTTTTAAGCTTCAACGCAGTCGGTTAGTATTAATTTGCCTTTGTGCATTAGCCTTTACGTGTCCGTTTTGTAACGTTTTTAGTCCGCATATTGTAACGTTACAAAACAGACGTTACAAAATTGCGACCGTTAGAAATATTTAAAGAAAAAAATACCAATTATAACGAATAATCCTTTCATGTTTAATGTTTATCGCATGGAATACAGTCCAATGCATGCATTAAATATAACAGATATTATGATTAAACCCTAAAAAATAAGAATAAAGACGTTACTTACCAGACAAACACCGACGCTAAATTTGAAGCACAAACACGTCAACCTTCACAAAATATTTTTTGACACTGATTTCAAAATGGCTGATTCCCTATAATAATCGTAATGCCCGAAATTGCCAGATTAATAAAAAATATCACTTTTTGGTAAAAAATTGAATGAATAATTGCCGTTACAAAACCGGAAATGTCCGGAATGCAAAAAAGTGGGGGACAAGATAAAAAATAATATTATAAATAAATAATAATAAAAACTAATACACAAAATGAGATAAAGTAACAACTAGCTTTCTTTTATATGCATTGCAATCATCGCTACATAATCTATCATATAAAAAATCATTAAAAACTCAATCCAAAGTTGACAGTTTACAAATGGGACAGTATGAAACTGAAAATTCTTGAAATTTCAAATATGTTTTATTTATAAATTAACTGTTCTATATTTATGTTAATAACAAATAGAGGTAGCCTGTTTCATATATTTTCAACGTGTCTTTAATTTATTACCAAAACAATTTTTTAAATATTTATAAAAAATGCTAATTCCAAGGGACAGCTCCAAAACAGCAATGTGTCATTTAAAGTGAAAATGCCCGTGTGTATAGCGGGAACCGAAGATCGGATACCGGGGGATGGGGGGGTATCAAGTCATAAGTTAACCTCTGACTCGAAGCGACTAAAACCGCATGAATCACACGCCATCTCAGGTCTTCAGATACCGGAGTCTCGCTCGCTCGCTCGAAAATAGGCAATCTCGACCCAGGGCCATCGCCGGTTACGAGATATAATTACCACGGAACACAAAATAAAGAATACGCCTGAGGCCTCGTTACTAAGGTTTCAGTGTCATGTCCTCCCTAGGAGAGACATCAGAAGTTCTTCAGAACCCTGGAACCATAGCCAGTAGCGGTATACCACAATGCGCTATCCACATATCCAGGGGAAAAGATGGGGACGCCGCAGATCTGCGGACACTGAAACCTTAGTAACAAGGCCTTATGAGTACTCTTTATTTTGTGTTCCGTGGTAATTATGTAGATACTTAACCTTACTATACCAATGTCAAGTAGTGTAACACCCGCGCACTGGAAGACCAAAATTGATGATGACGGAGTTCATTGATTCGTATCCTACGTTACATCGTATCCTACGTTACATCGTATCCTACTGTATCCATGAACAAATTGTGTGTGCTGTGTGCGAGAGAGTTAAAGCTCATTTCATCAATGACTGAAACCAATTGGAAGTTGACTGCGTCTATGTATGATTTGACATTGAAATGGTCACTTAATCGTCTGGTTAAACGGGTCTATACATTTTATACTATTGAAATCAGACCTATATAGGTATTTCGTTTCATTAGTTACTTAGCTATGTAGTACAAATTCCATAGTACTTTTGTTTGTGCGTGTATTTCTATTCCACTAAGACAACAACTAAACTAGGATGAAGAAGAACAGTTAGGCGAAATTAACTAAATTGGACAAACACTGCGCCAAAGTTCCTTAAATAAAACTTCACTAATATTAATTACTAGCCCGAATAAGAATACGAAGTATGAAAGTATTTATGCGATGCTATTGGAAACGAATCAAACGCCTCTCGGAATTCCATCGCGACTGTCAGCTTCCTGTGTCCAGCATAATAATGAAGTCAATAAAAACAACTACAGGACGAAAATACTTGTGACAGAAATGAAAAATATTTATTTATCTACCCGGTGATATTACGATAGTAAAATTACGTTTAAGATAACTGAAACTTCGGAAATAGGACGTGACGATGAAATGAGTAAGGTACAAACATTATGCGTAAAATGCCTTTGACCCACCAACCAAATTACAGGCTGCATCCTAAATAATATTTCTTTCATTAGACTACATGAACATGCTGTTCATGTAGTCTAATGAAAACAGTCGTAATGTGAACAACAACAGATAAACCAATGCCTATAGATAGACTCGGTTATGAGGAAACTGCCAACTGACGATAATTTCCAATATTATGTCATCAGGGCAAAATGTATAAAAATTTAATACTTTAATATAAACACACCAATGTAATAAATTCAATTAATGAATTTACCACGCGTCACTCGGGTAATACGTGACTGATATAATTGACCAACTCGTACTATGGGATGTCAGCGCTTGTGAAATGCGCAAACGCGCAGTAAATAAACAAATTTTGTTTTTGGAAATCTACCACAACATTAGTAGCGTACAAAATGAATCACTGATGATCCACTGGTACTTCTTAATATATCCGCCATTTTGTAGCTCAATAAACAAAATGGCACCTAAAACTGACTTGGCGCGAAAATGCAACGCGCTATACATAAGTGTAATTTTTTATCTGTACAAATCTACCACAGCATTACTGGTGCATAAAATGAATCACTGACGACTAACTGGTAGTTCGAACACGTTCTCCAATTTGTAGCTCAATAAACAACCATTTTGTAGATCAATAATCAAAAATGGCGCCAAATCTGAGTGCGCGTGAAAATGCAACAAATATTGCGAGATATGAACGCTTACAAAATATCCAAACTCACAATTAAAATACATCAGTGTTATTTTTATCATTATCATTATATTATCTGTGGTAGTACACAACCACAACATTACTGGCGCATAAAATGATTTACTAATGGGTGACTAACTGGGAGTTCGAACACGTTCGCCATTTTGTAGGTGAATAAACAAAATGGCGCCTAATCTGAGTGTGTGTGAAAATATCATGTGCGTCGTAAGACGTCAGTTTTACGAAATGCCCAAACGCACAACAAATTATGCTAGTTTTATTTTTTGCTGTAGAAATCTACCACTCTGGTGCACAAAATAAATCACTGAAAATGACGATTAACAGGTAGGTCGAACACATCCGCCGTTTTACAGCTCAATAGACAATCATGGCACCTAATCGTGCAAAAATGCAACGCACATTTTGAGATATCAATTTATAGAAAATACCCAAACCCACAATAAATATACATCAATGTTATTTTTGTCTGTAGAAAACTATCACATTACTGCTACACATAGGCGGTGACGACTGACTGGTAACTCGAACACGTTCGCCATTTTGTAGCTCAATAAACAAAATGGTGACTAATAGGAGTGCGCGCGAAAATATCATGTGCGTTGTAAGATGTTGACGCTTACGAAATGCTCAAACCCACGACAAATATGACAGACAGGTTATTTTTGTCAGGAAAAAACTACCACACTCGACTAATTAGCAATTTGAACACGTCCATCACTTTATAGATCCTTAAAAAATGGAGCCTAATCAGAGTGCCTGCGAAAATGCAACGCACATGGTGAAATATCAACGCTTAGGAATTGCACAATAAATGTACATAATTATGAGTGAGATTTCTTTAACTACCACAACATTAGTCCCGCATAAAATGAATCACTATCTATAACGACTAACTGGTAGCTCAACCACGTTCGCCATTTTGAGCTCAATAAACAAAATGGCGCCTAATCTGAGTGCATGCGACTAAATAACGCACATTGTGAGATGTCAGTGCTTACGAAATGCCGAAACGCACAAATAATATCGTGTTATTTCTCTCTATAGAACATTACCACACTCTTAGTGATGCACAAAATGAATCATCGACTGGTAGCTCAAACACATCCGCCATTTTGTACATCAGTAAACAAAATAGCGCCTAATCTGAGTGCGTACGTAGTCAGTGTTTACAAACTGCCCAAACGAACAACAAATACGACATAAGTGATATTTTTCATCAGTAGTACCAAACCACAACATTATTGGTGGATAAAATAAATTACTGATGACTGATTGGCAGTTCGAACACGTGTACCATTTTGTAGCTCAATAAACAAAAATGGAGCCTAGTTGGAGTGAAAATGCAAAACAAATAAAGATACAATTTTAGTCTGTAGAAATCTACCACTCCATTAATGCTAACGTCCGCCATTTTGTAGAACACTAAACAAAATGGCGCCTAATCTGAGTGTGCGCAAAAATGAAACTAATTTACTTTTTACTTTAAAACTTTTAATCATGAAGGAATAATAAATAATATTTAGCAATGGACCTAGTCATAAATTATAAATTACAACCAATTAATCTATGGATATAGTCTGTAAGTTGTTCAAAGTATGTGCTATGAGAATAACAGGGTGGGGCTGGAGTATAGCAGTGGCAAGGGGGCGCTGCCTGGCTCCACAAGGCTCTGCAGGGAGCGATTGTGGCGTGGCTGCTGTGCGCCGCAGCACTGCACCCCCTCGCATCACACATGTAATACCAGCCCGTGGGTCACAGTTCTCATTAACACTAGGAGTCTCATCATCGGAACACAGGTCTATCACTTCACAGTCATTATCTACACGCTTCAATGGGTCTAACATTTTCATCTCTACATCTGCAGGTTGGTCACTCTCGAATCCATCCACATACACTATATCCTTATCCACAAAGGACTGACGTTTGCTCTCAGCTTCCTTTCTCAGGTCCTCAATGTATTGCTCTATACTTTCTAATGACATCCTCTCTACCTTGACAGAGACTGGTCTACATTTCAAAGATAAAATCTGCCCATTTATATCAAGTATTTTTTTATTCCTCTGGTGTGGAAATATGTGCTTTCTTTGCCAATAGTCAATGGGTCTTCTGTACCTTACAGGAAATTGCTGATTCTTACCTTTAAAATTATATTGTTTACTACTACTTACAGGGTTTGTGGTGCAACAGTACCGTTCAATTCTCTCCCGGGAATAGCTCATGTCTCGCTGTACATTTGGTTTAACATTTCGAATGTAAGCCAGGGATGAGAAAGGATATGGAGGCCCTCGGTCAATATTAGCAACAGTTCTTAAATTTTTAGGTTTTGTATCATAGTCAACACTTGAAGATGAGGATGCTTCTAGCTTTTGTCCTAGTGGTTGCAACTTTAAAGCTGCTAGAAACTCAGGCAATGCTGGAGTTGCTCCCATAGCTGGGATGTTGTCATTATTACATAGCCTCTCATGTGCGGTCAATAAATCTATATCATCAAAGTGGCTATCACAATTATCACACAAGTATATATCTGCAGGTTTCAGTGGCACTTCCTCTACACTATTATGCCTAGAGCTGACTTTGTCATAATACAGATTCTCATTCCTGAATGTCACTAGAAGTCTACTGTTGGGTCTGTAATACAGAGATGTGGTGTGATCTCTATTGTCGACATACCTGAGCCTATTGCGGGGATACCTGGCCAGCTGAGCTGAGAACACCAATAGAAAAGCGCTCTTGTGGTACTCATAGCATTTCTTCACTAAATTCTTCAGCTTCATTTCCCAATCCTTAGGCACTTCGATGGGCCTGACGAACGGGTGTGAAAACCCGACGTCTTTAGGCCACCACGGTGGCTGACGGATATCTTTCGCGGTATCGTGCCCCCAGGAACATGTCACCATGAACGTTATGAACTTCTCCAACTCAGGAGCTGTGATCAGCGACAGCGCTGTCGGGTTGCCGTTGGCAAATAGAAGCGGCAGATTGGCAATCATGGCTCCCGCTGTCGCTATGGTCATCGAAACCTCAGGCAGGCCAGCGCTTGCGATGTCGTCGAGTTTAGGTTCACAATAACGGTTAATATGATGCAGGCCATTTTAGAATGCGTATTAGGGTTTATCACTCAAACGAATCGACACAAATGTTGAAATACTTCGCACAGCATTACAAAAGAGTTTTTTGCAACCAAATTCACAGATTCGTGCAGAGGTGAGAGCGTTCACTAAATAAAAAGAGAAAGATCCATAGATCTACAGGGCACAGACTTCATAGATCTTTGTTACGCTGTATTCTGTGTACTCAACTGCGCGGCGCGGCGCCCAAACACAAGCGAAAGCGAACGAGGCGCAAACCCGCGCGAAGACGCGACACGCGACGCAAAGCGATTATCGAGACGAGAACGAGAATAAAAAAAATGTTGAAATAGCGCGTAACGTGAACGGCACGATCCGTGTGGCAGTGATGTGATGCGTCTATGTGTACTTTGGAAATTCTATCGTTTTCATTGGTTATTTTGAAACTTGATTTAATATGTATTTACTAATTACAATGAAGTACTAATTTTAATATTGCGTAATTTTAGTCACTTATTAAACTTATTTTGCTAAACATTTTGAGATATGATGATAAAGTTTAAAAATAATAATATCGGCTTGAGAGTGCAATAAATTACTTACTTACTTACAATAAAAAAAATCTTAAGAGTTAAATATAGACTTTTTATAGTAAGAATGTTTAATTCTTTTAAATTTACTGAAATGCATTAAGATAAGACTTATTTAAAATATAATTAAAGCCCTCCACATAATGCTCCTAACGAGAGGTCTGGAATGCAGGGATGCTGTTTATTGATATGGTAGGTAAATGACAAGACAAGCCTTTGCCTCTGTTCATCAATATGGACCCCGGAGTCCGAGATGAAGGTCTCAGAACGAGACTAACACAAAGATCATAAATTAAACAGTTTAATCGAGTCAAAATCGAGTCAAGAGAATATAATAAGACCGTCTGACGCAAGACGCTTGTCGAAATCATTACTATTTTTTTTATTATTACAGAGTGACATTATAATTAGTAATATTTCGTGTAAAACTTGCTAATTATAAATGTCACTGTCAATGAGTCTTACTGTCAATCTGGTGGCTGTCAATATAGTCATTAATGTCACAAATTCGGATATAATGAATGAGTGTTATTGCGATCTGTGATATTATTAAATTTATCACATTTCTTTGAAAAACTTTAAACGTTAGCAAATTCTCATCAACTTTAAACTCAATGGTACAATTTTGTTTATAAATTGAATTAAAATTGTATTGATAAAATGTATTGATCCAATTTTTAACGAAATGGTAAGTACAATTTTTAAAAAAATTGACTTTTTGTAAACGAATAAAACATTGAAATAATTTATGCACAGGAACATAATAACAGTGCTGATAGTACTCCAAATTCGCCATCCAAGAGTTACCAAGAAGTGACGGATTATCTGTAAGTCTAACTTGTAATCAAAACTCGAAAAAGTTTTTTTCTTTGTTCAAGGTGTTCTGTTTTAAATACCTATTGTTTTGGGTATATATGATTATAATAATTATGCTAATACAATATTGTATATGTGGTTCAAATTAGAAGCATACTATTAGTCATCAAATACAATTACTCACTTTGTATAAAATAACAATAGCACCTTTTTAAACATACAATAAAGAGTCTTCTTTTTATAAAACTAATTAATGACGTTTAATAGAGACACTCATATTACAATTAAATATATAATTTGGTGCATTTGACCAGTAATAATTCCATGATTAGAGCAGGTGCAAGGATTGCTTCACCCTATTATAGATAGGTGGTCACCAATCTTTGAAAATCTTTTATAGCTTATTTACTTACCACAATAATGTGATAAACCATCTTTACATATATCTGTGAGTTTTATCTGTTGCAGATTATAATAATAATTAGAGGGTAATAGACAATCATAATACAAGATTATGATTTATCTTAGAATCTGATGTCACTATCTCCTATTTATGTTTATAGCTGTGTGTTTATTATCTAGATAACATAACATAAACTCACGCCTATATCCCCGAAGGGGTAGGCAGAGGTGCTAGCACCCACATTTCACTAGTTTATGTTTAGGTCCATTGCCATTAACCGACCACTTGTAAACCTGCGATAAATACACACATAACTTCGAAAAGCATTGAAAAGTCATTGATGTGTGACATGGTAAAACCTGGGATCGAACCCGAGACCTTATCTCAGCAGTCCATTACCCATACCACTAGACTAGCGCGGTTTTTTATTATTTTATATTATCTAGATTAATGTATTTAGAAATCTAAATTATTCTCAGGTTGGAACTACCTACATGGAGTGTTGACAATCTGAAAGCTATAGCTGTACAGCAAAGACTGCCTCGGCCAAGGAGTTTAGCTTGGGGCATCCTACTAAATGCTCTACCTCCACCAAATACAGATATCGTTGCAAGGTAATGGACGATAAACTATACTATTATGTTATTGTAAAGTGGTCTGTCTCTGGCCCTTTAACCCATTTCCTGCCGGCTTCCCAATAGGTTCCAAGTGGCATAACAAACTAGATTGAGGCAAGTATTTATTATGTTGCTTCTCTATTGAAAATTTTTAGCTTTCGCCACTGGTATCGGTACTTTGGAGATTTAAAAAAAAAGTTAGATTCAAGTCATAGTAACAATTCTAAACCCAAAAATCATTTTTTAAAATTTTTGTTTGTCTGCAATGGATGCAAAAACTATAGTTGCATGCAGTTTTATTTTAAAGGTCTTGGTCGGTTTTAAAATCTCACATTTGTTTGATTAAAATAAATTGAGTAGAACTGTAGATTATTTGATTACTAATAATATTACAAACATACACATAATATAAAGTCAGCATCTTATGAAATGTAATGAATAAACTTTGTTGCAATATGTGCAATATTGCAACAAAGTTTCCAACACAAATAAAATGTTGATTACAACTGAACTGTATCTACAGTGAGGCAATAAAAAATGTATAATTTTTTGTTTCAGTCTGTTCATTTAATGCAAACTTAAGTTAATGAATCAATCTCAAATGTTATTGATGGTGCTTTTATGTACTGCGAAAAATTCCCTCGGATACCCCCCCTCTGGTGGCAGAGGTTTAATTCAGACTCGAACCAACTAAAACACATTGTGTCTGGGGGTCTTTATTAGTTGCCGAAGGTTAGGCTGGCAGGTATATTCCTCGCACACTGGCCAACCCAGGGCCATCTCTCTCGATCTGGCCCTCTTCAGGTGTGGTGACCACAGATTCTTCAACTCGTCCTCGGATATGGAAAGGCGCGCGAAGCGTGTCGCCGCCGCCGCGGCTGCGGCCTGCTTCTGCTAGAGTGCCGCCCCCCATTCCATCCCAGGTCATTCAGCGACCTTCGAAGCTCGAGTTGCCTCAGTTCGCGGGCAACGCAGTTTGTGATTCTCTTTCGATTCCGCTACCGCTCCCCTTACTTCTTTTGTAAGACTGAAATATGTCACTATTTCCAACTAATATCCTTAAACAACAAAAAATAATTTGATATTATTTCAGTTTACGGTCACATCGGAATTTTTATAATGACTTGAAGGAAAAGCTGTCCATGGACCCTAGAGCTGTCATAGGCGATGACCCACTCTCTCAGAATGAAGAGGTAAGACTTGCTAAAAAAAAATGAGACCTGTCTCTAAGATTTTTGACTATCTAATATTAAAATCTCATGTTGTCTAGAGCGACGTGAACGAGGCCCCGCGAAGCTAGTTAACTTCCTCTATTTTAGTGCAATATCTAATGTAGTTCAGTAGTGTACTCTATGGATAATAATCAATACATTCGGCGACAGATCCACCATTTTGATTACCAACATTCCCTTTGTAATTTGCAGAGCGTATGGAAACAACATTTCTGTGATAATGAGCTGAAAACTTTGATACTGCAAGATGTGGTCCGGACATTCCCTGAGGAGGTATACTTCAGGGAACAGGAGGTTCAAGATATGATGGTATGTACGTGCAGGCGAGTTACACCCCCATGACATTAAAACACACAAAACCCCTTTTTTTTTTTCTGCGCTGCCGCGCCGTTGCTAGAGTGCCCACTTGACGGCTATATCCTCTCGCCCACTATTACATCATATTTGGCGAAATGTGAATACACGTCTGCTTACGCCTTCGAGGATTTACAGGTATGAGCGGTGAGTATATGGAGTTTATAAGAGCAATTCAGAACCTTAGAACCACGTATGCAGTGTGTGTGCCATTTTTTTTTAACGCCGAATTATTTTAAAAGATGGCATTTAATTTGGAATTCAAATCGCATTTAATTTGCATCTTTTAAGCAGCAAAGGTGTACTTTTCGCGCTGCACAGGTCAAAATAATAGAGAAGAACTATTGATCACATTTCAGGTCCGCATACTATTCTTCTGGGCGCGGTCTCATTCCAACGTAGGCTACAGGCAGGGCATGCACGAGATACTAGCTCCGTTATTGTTCGAGCTGAATCTGGACAGAACTTTTGCACCTACTGATTTAGAGTAAGTTCATTTAAAAAATACTTGCTACTATCACAATTTACAAGATGGGGACACCATGGTTCCCAAACCCGAAGGGTTATCTCGAAATCAGAGATGGGGTCAGCCCAGGTACGAGGGACTTCGCAATCAGAATATCTGAGCCGGCGTGCGGCTTTAGTCGGGTTGAGTACGATGTAACCGCCAAGCGGCGGGAGGTATAAAAAAAAGCAAAATTCTTACTCTAATTATCAATAATAATTTTATTAATGATCAAGCATTTGTAATGATGATTATGATTATGATTATGATCAATGTTCTATTGTTTCAGTGACAAGTTGAAATATATCTTACAAGAAGACTGCTTAGAACACGACAGCTTGTAAGTACACAAATATTTAAAATACAGTTTTCTTGAGTACATAGAGATGAAATATATCCACACTACCGAAACTACCTTTTCGAGGTAAATCTTCTTTATATATACTTGACTTGGGGAGTAAGTGACGAGAGCATTACGAAAAGTGTGATCGAGCGAGGCGAACGGAAGTTGACGAACACCCTCGAGCCTTTGCAGATGCGTAGAGATATTGCTTCCTTGGCTGTATTTTACCGTCTCTACCACGGTGAGTGTTCTGACGAGCTCTTCCAACTAATCCCACCATCTCCTTTCCTACATAGGACAACACGTGCAGGCCTTAGATGTCACCCTCACACTGTGCAGAATATACGAGCAAGAACCAAGCGGTTCGGAGACTCTTTTCTTTGCCGCACCACCAAGACCTGGAATTCATTACCAGCACACGTGTTTCCTTCTTCCTACAGTCCCGGGGCCTTTAAGCGGGGCGTAAAAAGCATCTGATGAGGCCGCCAAGCTGAGTGCCACCATTGTAGCACTTAGTGTCTGTAATGGTGACCCTCTTTCCTGAGACTTTGCCTTTAGCTTACCATCAGGCGAGGTGAGGTCATGTTGGCGTGTCCTATATAAAAAAAAAAAAAGATGGAGATATAACTTCTTAAAAATAGAAAAAGAGAAAGTGTTACGTTTCGTGTATTACTGTAGGATTAAGACAGAGAGAGATGCGAGCATACATTTTCTTTCTCCCTCTCTTTCATAGCCAGTTATGTTTCGTATATCTAAGACACAGCAGACCTATCAAGTCTTACTTCAGTAGTGTGGTTTAAAGCAAGCTCGTTTTTTTTTTCAAGCATGCTGTTCAGCGCAATAATGAAAGGTTTGGAGAAGTTCTACACGACGGGAGACATCGTGCCGACCTCGTGTGGGAGGCTACCAACATCTAAAATCGCTCACGTAAGTATACTGTTTCTTTACATTATGGACAAACTGAGGTCATAACGGATAAGACGCACTGGTGAAAGACCTTTGTTTTCAGGCAGTGCGGTAGAAGAGAACACCTGACATAGTTTGCGAATACTGACCAACCTAATTGGATCCTTCTGGTTAGTTCTTTTTCGAAGTTGTTTTTGCCGAGTCGGAAAACCAGACCCAGGTAGACATAATTTTGAACAACTTCGAGGGTCGCCCCTTCGACAGCAATCGGTCACGGTGCAACATGTTCGCTTAATATAACCTTGATTTTATCCAAGTCTACACCGAGGCTGAGGCATCGAAAAACGCCATTTAGGCTGTGCAGCATTTCGCCCAGTTGTTCCAGCTACTCCGCAACTATTCATAATCTGCTAGTTCATAACCTAAAAGTCTTGCAGCGGGCTATGGAACGAACTATGCTTGAAGTTTCTCTGAAGGATAACATTCGAAACGAGGACATCCGACAAAGAACTAAAGTTACCGATATAGCTCGCAGAATGAGCAAGCAACGTTTGTCGAAGGACTGATGGCTGTTGGGGCAAATTAGGCCTAGAGTGGAGACTGCGAGGAGACATACGGAAGGTAGGACTGACGGCCTGAAAAAGGTGGCTGAGACAGACTAAGGCAGATGATCGGATGAAATCGCGCACATTTGGTGGGCGCGTATTCTAAAACGACGCTTCTCGATTTATCTGAGTACAGATTGTATAGATAGATTTGACCGATCGTCTCACAATCTGTTCTCAGATAAATCGAGATTCCGAACTGAATACCATTAGAGAATACGAGCGTTAAATTCACTTGAATCATACAAAAAAATTGTCCTGGACCCTTATTCTACATGACAATAAGTCAAACGCAGTCGCAACGTGAGTTTGACGGTGGGTTTCAACGTGTTAACATAGAAGATAGAACTAGAAAAGACAGGTCAAGAATACCCGAAACCGGCGAGCATGTATAAAAACAATTATTTCAAGGGTTTCCTTTCATTTAATTTACCATGATCGTTAGAGAGATTTGATCCTTATGATAGACCTTCCTTTTTACGTGCGCAAAATCCCCACGGATAATATATATAATATAATAATAAAATAAAATAATGTTATTTATTTTATTATTTATCTAATTTTAAGAATTTACATGTTTTTTTTAATATACAACTTAGGTGGCAGACAAGCACACGGCCCACCTGATGGAACGTGGTTACCGTGGCCTATGGACGTTTGTAACACCAGAGGAGTCACAGTCGCGCTGCCAACCCTGTAAGTACAGAGTTTCTGTGCCGTCAGTGTAGAAGAAAAAGCAGGACAAGCCTTTAGTCATCCCACTGATAGCACAAATTCTCCAGTGAGCTCTGGCTACCCTACTCACCGCTGGGAACACAACACGAAGTTATTATAAATACGTGATTATATGTATGTATGTTTATATTAGTCTTGTGATATAAAAATGATTTTGTTACAGAATCCCAACGAGGTGGTGAGATACCTAGAAAAGGTCCGCGAGGAGTACCTGGTGCCGTTAGACCTGGAACTAGCCACGCATTTACAGCAGTGCAATGTGTCTATGGAGTTATTCGGAATGTGAGCAATCTATTTGTTTCATTTAAAACAAATTGTGCTATATGGAGAGCACATTAAAAGTCAATTTCCACTGAATAAGCAGCGACTGGCAGTGGCTTTTTGAGGCAAAATATTGCAAATCTCGCTAACTATTCAAAAGGAAGAAAGAAGGAAAAATTTAATGCTCAGATGGGATTTGTCGCCACAAGGTGCTTGTGGCGACAAATTATAGGAGAATGCTCAAAACATAGCTGTGACTCAGTGGTCAGAGAATTCTCCCTGTAAGAGACTGGTCACTTTTTCTTATCTAAATCCTTTTGAATTTCATCTACGTGACAAAAAACTTCAAAGTCAAAGTTTATATTTCTGTTTATATAAAGAAGTCTTACCTTTGAATGAAATTTTGGAGCATTTATTATGCTAATGCTTCCAGCGATAAGGCCGCCCATTGTACAGTCAGAGCTCATAAGTGCATTAGCACAACAAGGCTCAAAATGGTGTGGCGTGCGGCTGCCGCGCGCCGGGCGTTTACATATGTGTGTGTGTGTGTGTGTGTGTGTGTAATGTCGCAATGCAATACGACGCGACATGTCGTAGCGTAGACTAGGACAACAAAATATGAGTAGTTCGTGCTAGACAAAGATAACGATATATTTTTGTGTTATAGGTGTTTATGTTTTCATTACTGTATTATTCTTTACAACTGCTGTGAGTCATTAGATAGTATAACAGTAATTCGCCAACCTTAGTAAATTAGCTGATAGCTAAGTGGCAGAAGCAAGATACTATTGATTCACTGCGATTAGAGATACTTGTGGTTCGATTCCAGTCTATAACGATTTTTTATATTTATGACAAAAATATAATTTTATATATTGATAAAGTAATTTTGCATGAAGTTGGTTATTATTATTAGTTATTATTTATGTGATTAATTATGGGGTTATGAAAAGAACTGACACAAAATGTTTGATTCGTAAATTAATATATTTCATTTTTACTATCTACCAACCTGCTCATTGTAAATTTTATTGAGGTCTATAGCTTAAGTATTCGTTTTCTCAAGGAAAAGAGGATTGAAACTTAACCTCAATCTTACAATCTTAAACTAACTTGTCCTATAGCCAGCACGTCCCCTTTTCACCAAATTCACAAAAACTACTTCTTACTTAACTGAGCTATTGAATATATTTTTTGTAATAAATGGAAAGATCATTAAGTAAAGTTTACTTACTTGTAAGTTATGTAACAAAAGTATTCTTTCTTTACAGATTTAATATTTAGAACAACAAGATTACCTTTTTCCAAATACCTAATTAAGTATAATTAGTATTGTAGGCGGACAAAATATTAATAATTAATAATAGTTTTTGTGCTAACAATTATTAATATTTTGTATGTCCTCCGATGTTCTCAATACAGCTGAGTAGACGTCGGCGCATGGATCCCACAACATTCTTGCAAATATCTGTCCCACGTAAATTGTCCCATCTTTGGACCATTATACCCCATATATTTTCTATTGGGTTTAAATCAGGGGATCGTGCTGACCAAGGAATAACGTTGACCTCTGCATGTTCCCTAAGCCATTCGAGAACTATGACGCCACAGTGTATAGGACAATTGTCGTGCACAAAACTAAAGTTATTTAATTCATCTCGGGGGAAAAACATTGCGCACTAATTAAAACGTCCACATAACTGCTGCTGTTTGCTCGCGGTAGAATAAACTCTAGTTCGCCTGGTCCTTGCGCGCTGATCCATCCCCACATATTAACACTTATTCTACCTGACTCCGTGTTAGCAACAATGTTACTGTCAGACCAGCGTGTATTGTTCCTACGCCACAACTGCATCCCTCCCTTCTGACAGGACTTAAAAGTTTTTTCGTCCGAGAATATGGTCGTTTCCCAGTTAAAATCAAGGTATTCCCGGGCAAAATGTAACCTTTCGTCTTTATGCCGTTGCGTTAAAAACGGTTTGATTGCTGGCGTCCGGTGATGCAGGCCTTCGGCATGGAGTACGCGACGAACAGTCATCAATGAAGTGTCAAACTCATTGGCCCATCGTCGTGTGGTTTCATACTCTGCCACCATATAGCTCCGCTGGTTGTGGTTAATCAACGGCGGCCTTCCACTTCTTGCACGAACCTTCAGGCTACCCTCGTCCTCAAACCTCTTCACCCAACGGCTCACAGTATTCCTCTAAAAAGAACGTTTTTACACATTAATGGTTATTAACATATTTAAAACACCAGACCTATTTGAATAATTATCCTACTAATATTAT
Source organism: Eilema griseolum (assembly GCA_963662185.1). Classification (NCBI taxonomy): domain Eukaryota; kingdom Metazoa; phylum Arthropoda; class Insecta; order Lepidoptera; family Erebidae; genus Eilema; species Eilema griseolum. The sequence goes on from OY759238.1 coordinate 25,566,221, forward strand.
AAATGTGAAAGTTTGTGAGTATGGATGTTTGGATGTTTGTTACTCTTTCACGCAAAAACTACTGAATAGAATTTTAATGAAACTTTACAATAATATAGCTTATACCACAGAATAACACATAGGCCATGTTTGGTCGCGATAACCGATATCCACGCGGGCGGGGCCACGGGCAACAGCTAGTATGATATAAAAATGAAATGCCACAATAATATACTTACGGATAAGCCAGTTTCATTTGCTATTTCACTTATATTTAACCCATTTATATGTTAAGCCACAATATTAGCTTTGACTTCCATACTAATATTACTTGTAGACATGTTAAAATTAATATTGAATCGAATCACGGGAATAACAAGACTCATAACTAAGTCCACCAACCAACAACGTTATTTTATTTTCTCTAAGCCAGAAATTATTACATTTTATTTCAAATCTACCTTCATACTTTTTATGTTGATCTTTGCTAAAGTTTATCATATAATAAATTCTACTTAAGAAACATAGTTTACTCATCAACCTGATATTAATTTAAATAAAATGAAACACAAAAAGTGTAATTATACACAGATTGTAGGATTTGAACCATCAACCTTTGAATTGCCGTAAACCTCATGCTAGAACCACTCGGTCACAGGTTACTTAAGCTGTATAAACGAAATGATCGATAATATTCCTACGGAAGAACAATTTATGCGTGTGTGTAAATTGTCTTAAAAGAAAAAGGTCACAAGGAGCGCTAGAATGTTGACGCTATAATTACGTAGGATTGCTACTGCACTTTTGAGTTCTACTGTACATTAAACTGTATACTGCTAACTACAAATTTTACTGTAATCTATTGGTGTACAATAAAGAATTATCTATCTATCTAACTATTCAAATCGATTAAGATAGAAAAAAAGAATCGCTTCACATCCCCCTTCATTATTATATGCTTCTCTGCTACTCAAAGGTTTGCTGGGAGAGAACTCATTTTGAGTTAAGCTCGCCTTTGTACATTTTCTTTGATAAGTTTTATTTATGATCTCTGTACTGTGTGTGTGCAATAAAGAATAAAATAAATAAATAAAATAAATCGGCTCAGGCGGGATTAGAACCCGCGATCTTTCCCTTACCGGAGGAATGTTCTAACCACTGAATAACTGAGCCTCGCCTGAAGTCATCCAATGTTTTTCTAAATGTATGTCTTGCTGCGACGACCGTGGGAGCCATCTACCGATACTCGTGCGAACTATTGGAACTAATGAATGATTTTACAAGCCTTACCTTACTTTTATGTAGTCGTTTAAGAATAGGAATCGTCTCTAGATGTTGGGTGTTAAAAGTCAGAACTATTTATTTCCTTACCAGCCGCTGGCTTCGCCTACTGTTCGGGCGGGAGTTCCCCCGCGCCGAGATCCCCAACCTGTGGAGCTTCCTGTTCTCTGACGGGCCAATGTTCCCCAACTTGCAGTTCGTAATCATCGCTATGCTCATCTCTATGAGGAACACATGTGAGTATACAATATATTCACCACGACAAGGTCATACCCGTCAATGATTTATTTTTAAAATATAACTCACAAGGGGGTTAGGAGATTTAAGTCATGTCTTTAGGATGTCATAAACAAACGCAAAGAACCATCATATCATATTGTAGTATTTTACATTATGTCTTTACGACAGCAAATACAAAGAGGAGGTGTAGTAATTTGATTTCTCAATGGAAGAACTGAAGAAATAAAATAGTGGACGTGTTCTAACCTTTCTTCATCAAACCCTCACACCCCGCAAAGGGGCACATTGCGGGGGGTGACGCCCACTATTTCATTTATATCTACTGGTCAACAATAAAATTACTCACTGTTATTCTCAATGTTATGTATTCATCGCAAGTTTATAAATGCCCGGTTATTGGCAATAGTCTCGCCACCTATTACATTGGGACCTAAACATAAACTGGCGAAATGTAGGTGCTAGCACCTCTGCCTACCCCTTCGGGGATATAGGCGTGAGTTTATGTTATGTATGTTTATTCTATGTCGATCATATTTAGTTTCATTACGCCACTAAATGTAACAGAGGCGTACTTAAAGTGTAACAAATAAATTTATAATCATTAACTTAAACATCACCTGAAACCACCGGGGCAAGACGGGTTTCGAAAAGGCACCGTGGACCACATCCATACTGTTCGGCAGATTGTAGAAAAGGCTGAATAATACAATCAGCCGCTGTGTATGGCGTTTGTGAACTACGAAAAAGCTTTCGACTCCATCGAAACCTGGGCAGTTCTGGATGCCCTGCAGTGGTGTCGTGTCGACTGGCGATACATCGAGGTGCTGAGATGCTTGTATGACACTGCCACAATGTCCGTCCAGGTCCAAGACCAGAAGACGAAACCTATTAGCCTCCAGCGTGGAGTGAGACAGGGGGATGTTATATCCCCCAAAGTATTCACCAACGCACTTGAGGACGTCTCGCTCTGTCCACATTTAAAAATAAAACAATCTGGTTTTAAACTATTTTTATTAGACATTTTGTATTTAAATACCAGACCGCTATATGTCAGTATTAACCATTGATTTGAAGAAGAAGACACAATTTTTTTATATATATAGGACACGCCAATTTGACTTGACATCTCCTGATACTTAGCTAAAGGCATAGTCTCAGTAAAGAGGGTCACCATTACATACATATACCATGTTACAATGGGGACGACACTCAGCTTGACGACCTCATCAGATGCTTTTTCATGCTCTTCTTATTGGATCTAGGACTGTAGGAAGAAGGCACGTGAGCTGGTATAGATGATAACATTTCACAGAATTGTCGTTATAAATGAAACGCATCTACACTTAGGAACGTTCACTTTATTATTGTTCACATTAATCAATCAACCTTAGATCTCAAGATGTGCTAAGTCAGATTATCCTAAAAAGGCCTGGTTACACATAGACATACTCGTAACGATACTTACATACTCTACATGACCAGTAAAGTGTTTGTTGTTCTGTGGCGTGTGTCGCCGCGGCAGTGCTGGACCCGGACCCGGGCGTGATCCTGTCGGCGCTGATGCGGCCGGTGTGCCTGTGCGTGGGCTACGTGTGCGCGCTGGCGCTGCACCTGCGCGAGCCGCGGGAGCACCCGCGCCCGCCCACCCCGCACCGCCCCGCGGTTACACACAAGTGAGTTCTCTCTCAATATCTCAATTACTTTAATACCAAGGTACACTTGGTATTAAAGTAATTGAGACATTTACCATGTGGAATTGTACTGAATTTCCGATATTTTGGCGCTATTGCAAGCACCATGATCACGGAGTGACTCGAATATTGGCGGTGAACAGAGAAAAAAGTTTTAGGAGATATCGATCTACCCTCTTTCGAGTTCTTTCGGTTTCACTATCACTACGAACTCGAACCCGTTCTCGATCACGTTCACGACACAGGATGCTTACTGTATCCACTCACGATTTTATTTTGGCTTGTTCCTCGTTTTTTTTTTTTGACACAGAATTGACACAAAATAGTTTTGATTACATGGTATACCAAATTATCTTATGTTGCCTGACGATAAAATGAAACAAGAATCAGTATAGCAATGTCATATGACTCTTTTTCCCAAACCAGGCAGAGATACTATCTGCATTTTAGCAAAGTTACAGTGAAATTTATAACATTATTTAATTACATTAATAAAATGAAGCAAACAAAACAAGTAAAAACTAGCCATGTACAAGTCGACGTGTACAGTTTCTACTATAAAAGTGTCCAGATTATGCCGTACGTATAACATTAGCCAAGCAAGTAGCTTGGACATGTTCAACAGTTTTTTTTTATACATAAAAAGTTCGCAACTGGTACCTTAGCTAGGATACATAGTAGCCTGTATTAAAGATACCAGTTTTGATCGGGCTGAATTTGTAGTGAGAGTGAAACCTCTGGTAGTGCAGATATGCGTAGTAAAAGAACTCGAAAGAGGGTAGATCAATATTATTTACTCCAAAAAACTTTTTTTCACTGTTCACCGCCAATACTCCAGTTCCTCCGTGATCATGGTGCTTGTAACAGCGCCGAAATATCTGAAACTCTGTACAATTCAACATGGTAAATATCCCGATTACTTTAATACTAATGTGAGTGACCATGATAGTTTAAATACCTATAGAGTGTTTGTACCTACTTTTTTGTCGGATATCACCACGGGTACCTGGATCATCGGTCTGAGGGAATGGTTATGTAGCACTATGTTTTACGAGTCCCATTTTTCGGACACCCCATTTTTATTGTAAAATTTTATAGATATTATCATTATTACATGATTTTTAATCCCTAAATCGCTAGTACATCTAGATTTTGAGATTTTTTTTTTGAAAATGGTCATTTTCTTGTCCTAGCCATGATACTCGTAAGTCATGTTCAGATTCAGCCTGCTTCTTGGGGGACCTTACTAAAAGTCATAGTTTTATTGGAAACAGATTTATACTCATTTTATGGTTTTTAGTTTTTATCACTTTTCTCGAAACTTCCATCGTTTCGGGGGAAGTTATTCACACCAAAATCTATTATCATTATACCCTCTCCCCCACACCACGTAAATTTCACATCCCGATTCCATAGAAGTCAGAAGATAAATCAAATTAACTAGTTTTTTTTAGGGTGGTCTAAACGGGGATCTAAAATATATAATTCAAGTGATTATATTGTTACGTGCACGGGGTACAATTAAATGCCGTTTACTCAACGAAGACATTTATTAGCTCACCACAAACTAGACAATTTAATCACTAGTACACACAGTACTCTTCAACAGTTCCAGTCGCTCAGTAGTTCACAGTAGTCCACAGTCGTTGCTCAGGTCGCAGGTATAATCTTCTTCGGTCGCTTAAGCTCGCTGTGTTCGTTATCGATCTCAAAGACAGAATGAATGGTGTCGCTATGCGAGCGTGTTTTTATACTTCTCAATTAGGAGGGTCGAATCATCTAGAAAATACGCGAGCGATAACTACCTACTCTCTTTTGAAGTTTGCCGCCATCGCTGACCTTTCGAGTTCATTTTCGATATTTACCTATTGTTTGTTTTTATTCAAGAGAGTAGGTACTCGTAGGTAGGTTGTGACTTTGTGTTGACGATTCTAGATTTTTCTATGCCAATCGGTAAAGTACCTCGTCACTAACAATGCGTTTTTATTTCTAGAAGATTCGATTATTAGTTTTCGAGATATCGACGGCGGTCGTAACAATATTATCTAAACACCTCAACAAAGTCTAGGGAACAAGATGACCCCAATTATTTTTTTTCGTGTAAATCTTGTTTTGCAAATAACTGGCAGCAAATAAATAAAAATAGAATAAAGTAGATTACAGAGTTGTTCGAAATTTAAAAATAAATTTAAATAAGTAATGATTTTCGAATATGGAGGGAAAACTTTTAAGTGTTTGATTGTGCAGTTTCTCTGAGGCAAAATAAAAATTATTTTTTTTGATTGTAAATAACGTTTATTATCAATAATACGTCTTTTACGTATGGTTTGTGCATTTTTGTGACTGTAGTCATCATGTCACGTCGTCATTTAAGTCGCGAAGAGATGTTAAGGGCTGTTGGTATGCTGCAAGCTGGACGAACTCAACGCGACGTAGCGGATGCTGTCAACACCCAACCAAGCGTAATTTGCAGATTATGGGCACGCTACAGGTCTACAGGGGATGTTGCCGAACGTCACAGGGGACGAAATAGGGTTACTACCCCGCGACAAGATCGTTTCTTGCAAAATTCCGCAAGGCGGCAACCCACGATTACTGCTCGTCAGTTGGTCGCAGGCCTCCAGTCTCAGCATCAAGTGGTTATTAGCGATCAAACTGTCAGAAGAAGACTACACGAAGCCAATCTTTATGCTCGCAGACCGCTTAGGGTTCCAGCTCTTCGACGTGGAAATCGAGGTCGTCGCTTATTGTGGGCTAACGCACATTTACAGTGGACCGACCATCAATGGGCACGGGTTCTGTTTTCCGACGAATCTTGCTTCGGTTTTCATCCTGATTCGAGAAGAGTGCGTATATGGCGAGTTCCTGGACGTTGGAGTCGTCTCCAGAATCCGCAAGAAGTTCATCCTTACCAAGGTGGAACAATCATGGTATGGGCTGGAATTCGCCTTGGTGGAAGGACCGACCTCGTTTGGATACGGGGCAATTTGAATGCAAACCAATACATTCAGGAGGTTATACACCCCATGGTAATCCCTCATCGACAGCAGTTCGGTCAAGATTTTATGTTCATGCAAGATAATGCACGGTCACACACCGCGAGGGTAGTGGTCAATGCGTTAAGCGAGCACAATATGACGACGTTGGAATGGCCTGCTCAGTCTGCCGACCTCAATCCCATAGAGCATGCCTGGGATTTGCTTGGGAGAAGAGCTTTCAGTGATTCTTTGGAAAATCTGAACACTGAAGAACAACTTTTTTTATACCTTCGCAGTGTATGAAGCCATATTCCACAGACGATGATTGACAATCTCATACTAAGTATGCCACGCCGTTATCGAGCTGTTGCTAATGCTTTAGGAGGTCCTACAGATTATTAAAAACGTTTAAAGTACGGTTAATTACTGTATTTCTTACTACCTCGTTATTTTTGTGCCTAATCATAGAAGGTTGTAATACTCAATATTGGCACTATTCAATTCTTTCTTAAAAAAAAAAAAAATTTGGTAAGAAAATGTTTTTATTAAAATTTAAATTAAAAACGGTATAAAAATACCCTTCTATTGATATAAAACACTCACTATTACAAGAAAGGGTTTTTTAAATAAAAACTAGAAATGTCCTTGTTCCCTAGACTTTGTTGATGTGTGTATTAGATTTTACAATAAAAACGGGATGGATGCAAAAAATGGGTCTCATAAAACATAATGTGTCGGACTCAATTGTCGGGGTAAAAGGCGACCCAATAAAGTAATTACGTCGCATTCCAGTTTTGAGTGTTTTTCATTGTTATAAAAAAGAATTTGTTCGAAAACTAATTTAGCTGATATCGAGTAGAAGCCGAGACTTGAGTAGAGCTGAGGCTGTTGGCATTGAATTTATAAGTTATGATTTTATGAACTTCCTTACATTTAATTAACCATGTTTGTTTGAGAGATTTGATTCTTATGATTTATCCTATCGATTGATGCTATAAAAATTACAGGATTATTTCGGATTTTAGTGGGTTCGAGTCCCGGGAGAGCCAAGCTACTTTTCGAAAATGTTTGAATGCAGTTTTGTTTATTTTAAAAAATAAATGAAATGTCACCTTTAAGTAAAATTAGCCAACTTGAGGATTTAAGTTAGTTTCCCACCAGGGTCCAACTTATTTTTCCACCCTGTATGTACATATATTTGAAAATAATCATCAAATTATGACTGACTACACTTGTCTGCTAATTACGATAATTTCCCCACACCACCAGTAATTCGGCGGAGAACAAAGCTCAACAGTGGCACATCGAGCAGTCGGCCTCGGACGTGAACACGATGGCGCCACACGAGTTGGACTCGGGCTCGGAGGGCGTAGCGGAGGGCGCTGACGTGGCCAGGGAACTGGCTGCCCTCGCTCTGCTGAGGGCGCAGCTGCCCGCCGCGGCCACGGCGCTGGCCAGGGCTCTGCCAAGGCCACCACCCGATGTTCAGCAACCGCTGCAGCAAATATTGCACGTAAGTGATTAGCCATAACAGAACTAAAGTTTATCGATGTTTATGAAATTTAAGATCTTCATCGATAAATATTTTTTGCCAACAGTTAGCAGCCCTCCTGCAGTGCCGCAACCACGCCCTTATAGACGTGGAAACAGCCTTAGAGGCTGCTGAAGGTCAAACCAATGACAAGGTTGGCAAACGTCTGTTAATCCCTGTGACAATGATGAACAAACGCGCAGGCAAACAAGTGATAAAACCGGTTGTGAAAAAAGTAAAGGAAGTGCAACTAAAAGTGTTCCACCAGGGGGAGTGCACGGCGAGTGACCTCCCGTGCTTAGACCCGCTTAGACTCCGGACAGAGTGACTAAGAACTAAACTCATGTTGTACAGTTACTATCATTAATGATAAGTTAGGGTTGGTTGTCACACAGCCGGAAGTTCCTGTCACGTTAGGGTTGCTTGCTTTTTTTTTTTATACAACTCAGGTGGCAGACAAGCACACGGCCCCCCTAAAGTGGTTACCATGACCTATGAATGTGTGTAATACCAGGGGAGTCACACCCTTGCTGCCGACCCTGTAAGAACAGAGATTTTCTGTGCCGTCAGTACAAAACACAAAGTCTTTCCACTGACAGCACAATAACTCTCCAGTGAGCTCTGGCTATATTCACCGACGGGAGCACAACACGAGGTTATTATAGCCGTAGTATTCTGTAGGGTGGAGGTACTTCCCCAGTCGGACTGCTCAATTGGTAAGGCAATACCGTCGTGTCCTACCTCTTATAAAAACATAGTCGTATTGTTAATTAAGAAAGAAACAAAATTGAAGGAACATTGTTGATATTGCGGTGATTTTCTAATTTTTGATACGCGATCCAAAATCAAAATCATGTCTGTCTAAAAAAATAGTAACGATACATTTTTTGGTAATAATATTATGTAATGCAATCACGAAAACACAACAATAGCCGAAATACGAAATATCGTTAACATTTGTTTGCATACTTTTAAAAATAACGCGAGCAGCTGTGTGAAACCAAACCCTGGCAAGTGTATAAATAATTAATAATTGAATACTTTGTAATGTTTATGAAAATCCCACAAATTAAAACAGTCTAGTATATAAAAGATATAAATGAGTACAAACATCAATGAAAAGATAAAAACCTTCGACCCTTACCACCGTTTGACCTGGATTCGAATATCGAGCCTCTGTGGTTTAATGAAATAATTTTCTCTTGCCACGATTTACAAATTACGTTTACAGACATAGTTGAAATATATCGTACTTTATAATATTTTTAGATCAGTCCACAGTGCTCTAAAAGATGATATGTTTGAATTGTATAATAGTCTTTTAACTTCATTTTTATATTTATCGACATATATATATATAGTTATAACATAACATAAATTCATGCCAATATCCCCGAAGGTGTAGACAGAGGTGCCAGCATCCACGTTTCGCCAGTTTTATGTTTAGGTCCCAATGTAATAGGTGGCGAGCCTATTGCCATTAACCGGGCACTTATAAACCTGGGATAAATACACACATGACGTCGAAAAGCATTGAAAAGTCATTAGTGTGTGCCATGGTAAATCCTGGGATCGAACCCGAGACCTCGTCTCAGCAGTCTATTACCCATTACCACTTATTACTTTTATTAATTATGTAGTAATTTTGTGGAGTCTACTATCACACAATGCTATAGACTAATGCAAAATCAAAGTCTACTAAATTCTACTAAACTACTAAAAAGTTCTACTAAAATGCGACATCAATACACATATAATTTTTTACTGTTATATACTGTTATAGATTAAGAAAGCGCATAAAATCATTTTAGATCTTAATTTATATTATACTAGCTTTTGCCCGCGGCTCCGCCCGCGTAGATGTCGGTTATCGCGACAAAACATAGCCTATGTCCTTTCCCAAGATCTAATATACCCCTGTACCAAATTTCAGCAAAATCGGTTCAGTGGTTTAGGCGTGAAAGCGTAACAGACAGACAGACAGACAGACAGAGTTACTTTCACATTTATAATATTAGTAAGGATGTTAAAGCAAAATTGTGTAAATGGTTAAAGAACATTAGAAATTATTAATGAATATGTGTATGTATATTAAAACTAGATGTGTAACATTAAACAAAATATAACACAAACATGTTAAAGAATGTTGTGTATAATCTAAAATTAAAAATTGACACTTTAATTAATCTGTTCAATAATAAATTATTTATTCGGATTGGGTGCACAATGGTGCTAATTTGTACTGAAATGATTCACGACCGACTAAGAAAATGTCTGTGGATTTTATTCCTTTTTAATTTTCTTAAATAAGAACTGTGCAATTATGAGGTTAAGTTGCCTTAAGGGTAATTTTCTTAATATATTTTTTTTATACCACTTAGTCGGCAGATAAGCACACGGCCCACCTGGAAGCGGTTACCGTGGCCTATGGACGTATGCAACACCAGGGGTGTCACACTCGCGCTGCCGACCATGAAGAAACCTTCTGATGCACCTCTTGAAGAACCCCATATAGTAGGCGCTTGAGAAAACCGCAGCAGGGAGGTCATTCCACTATATCATTTACGCTTGAAAGAAGATTTCCCTTATATGTCGATCATGTTTTGTTTTATCATTATATATAAAAATAGCGCCTACAATATGGGGTTCTTCAAGAGGGGCATCAGAAGGTTTCTTCATGGTCGGCAGCGCGAGTGTGACGCCCCTGGTGTTGCATACGACCATAGGCCACGGTAACCGCTTCCCATCAGATGGGCCGTGTGCTTGTCTGCCAACTAAGTGGTATAAAAAAAAGTAGTTCTAATTACGTAATAGGGTACTCGTATGAATTTTAAAAATTATTTTAATATAAGAAACTCATTGAATTATTATTTTGCTCATATCAGTTTTATTTTACGAATTTATATTAGGTGTATTGTAAGAAATTACCGCCATTTTTTTTAGTAACGTTCCTGTTCATTCCTTAAAGGGATAACCAGAAGTGTACCTCAGCTGGCTTGTGTAGTAACTAAGTACGTCTTATAAGTCGAATTTTCCATCCATCCGATCCAGAAGAGAGGGATAAAACTATATATGGTGCATACCGCTATCCCTCTCTCTCTCTCTGAATGGTGACCGAATTGCGCGCCTTATAGCATAGTAGGCCCACTGTGAACATTTTGCTTGCTATCATTCTGTCCCAACGTAATATGAGGACATTACAATTCGGAGATGTGACTGGATTGAACATATAAATTTTATCATTAGCATTGCACAAAGTACATATATACATACAAACATATAATCACGCCTTTATCCCCGGAGAGTTAGGCATAGGTGAATTAACACCCACATTTCACCAATCATTGAATTCGGTCCCACGTAATAGGGTGTGAGCCTATTGCCGTCTCCCGCGCACTATTGTTGACTCGAGCCATGCATCTGAGGCTGAGTCTGGGCTGTATATAGCTGTCTGATGTTAAACAGCCCTATCCCTTAGTCGCCTTGTACGACACCGTATGGGGTGACTCAAATTCTACTCTGCCGAGAAAAACGCGTCTTACACAAAATACTGGTAAATTTAGTAAAATATATATAACACGAATATCGATTATAGTTCAATGTAAAACAAGTTAATATTTATGTATAAATACAGTATTGAAGCTCCAGTATTTAATCTTTTCAAATCGTATTATACATGTTACCACTAGTAGATTACAGGATTTGCTAAATAATGTAATAATATAAAATATAGAATAGCTATACATGGGTATTAACCACGGAATATAAGGCCAAGAAGCCCTTAAACGTAGTTACTGTTAAAATTACTGACGTCACTCTCAAACATATTGTGACTAATTTCGTCATACTGAACAGTGTTGTGACGAGTTACGTCACACTGAACAGTGTTGTGACGAGTTACGTCACACTGAACACTGTTGTGACGAGTTACGTCACACTGAACAGTGTTGTGACGAGTTACATCACACTGAACAGTGTTGTGACGAGTTACGTCACACTGAACGGTGTTGTGATACGTTATAATTTTATCATAAAACATACCTAAAAAAATATTTAATATCTTTATTATATTATGAACACAGATATTGTGGCATACGAAGCGATAGCTGTGGGAAACCTTTTCTTCGTTTCATATTCTGTGGTAATTACCGCTATTACGTGCATTTACGTTCATATTCGTAAGGTAAATAAAATTTGTACACATCATACAGCAGTTCAACGATTTAGGTGTTGAACTACACACACAAATTTGGTCACATTTAACTTATTTAATATCATTGAGTTAATATGGCAACCTATATTTCTATTGCGAAGTGAATGATATTAGCAATATGAAGAAAATTACATGACCTGTAGTACCTCTCATTCAAAAACATTCGTATACTGAGGTCACACTGACGGAAAATGCCGATAATTATCGTGTTAATGGGTGTGTAAAGTAGCCACGAATGAAAGCGATAATTTGACAAGGGCTTTTACAATATCGTTGGACGTTTAGGCGATAACTCAGGCATTAAAAAAAACTTTAAAAAATACTCCAACAAAACAATATATTCTATAGAAAACTGATATACGACCACTTTTCAATCGTTCAAGTGTGGCCTTGTGACGTACGTTGTGACATTTAAGGGGGCCGCAGTCCAAAGCAGCATTTGCTGCACACAGCAAATTACCAAGAAAAATGCTTCTTTACATCCACTGTCAATGAGGAGGTACAGGGAAAAGTAATCTCAGACGGCACCACTTTCGCTGGTGCTTGTCTTAGAGGCTATAATCCTATGTTTCTTACATCAGACTGTCAGAGGTGCTTTTCATTCTTTTTGTTGACATTTGCATTGAGATTATATAACAAAATTTATCAATAAAAATGTGCTGAGCATGACAGTGATGAATTTAAAAATAGTTGAAGTAAAGTTGAGATCATCTGGTTTGAAATGGTCGCTACATACTATAGCAGATGAATATGCTATCCAGTTATTGATGTACAGGGCTTTAATCTATAGCGTTCGTAAATTTTTATCAGTAGGGAAATGATGAGGACCTTTCTTTTTACACTGAAATGCACTAAACAGCGTCATTGTTTATTCTACAGAAGACTTTTTCCTTTATTTACTAACAAATTGTATGAATTTTGACAGTAGGTAATACAATACCAATTCGACCCATCGGGATAAATAAGTAGTTTATCGCCTCATTGTATTGTAATTTACGGCACCAAAGCAGCATTTGCTGTGGGCTTTGGCCCTCCTTACTGCGACTCACAAATGATAAAGGCTGCAATATAGGAGTATATGCAATAAATGTCCTGTTTATCTTACTGAAGGATAATTTTTGTGTGACCTCATAAATTGTTATTTTATTTAGATAGTTGCTTAGTTTGGCAGATTTTCAATTGAATGTAATTGATGCTTTTTTATTGATAAACTGCTAGGGTTACCAGTGGGTTTTATATTCAAAATATGATTATTTGGCAAACAGTCGGTAATAAATGCCTGACAATGGCGCCCCCACTGAATCCGGTTAAGTGGGGTAGGTCCAAGAAATCCTGACTTAATGTCTTGGAGGGTGTCATGCGTACCAATGGTCTCACTATCATGGACGCCCAAGATTGTACAAAGTGGATAGGGAAAAGCCGGAAGGCGGACCCTGAGTTCGGAGGTCACCTTAGCTAAAAATGCAATCAGGAAAATAAATCTCTATGAAGATGATGAATGTGATTATTTGACATAGTTCCTACCATGTACTAGATTTTGTTTTTGAACATTGTTGCCCATAGAAGTTCACATGCACTTAGGAGGAACCACACTTCGTTATGTATTATGTGTTATTCGCTTAACACTTAACACTGTGCAGAATATATGAGCAAGAGCCAAACGGTTCGGAGACTCTTTTTTTGCCGCACCACCAAGACCTGGAATTCATTACCAGCACACGTGTTTCCTTCTTCCTACAGTCCATGGGCCTTTAAGCGGGGCGTGAAAAAGCATCTGATGAGGCCGCCAAACTGAGTGCCACCATTGTAACACTTAATGTCTGTAATGGTGACCCTCTTTCCTGAGACTTTCCCTTTAGCTTACCATCAGGCGAGGTGAAGTCAAGTTGGCGTGTTCTATATAATAAAAAAAAAAATTTGGCTGCATATGGCAAAGTTGGGGTCATTCGTCTATATTTGCTTGAAAACCAAACGCGTGTCCGTTCATACATTTGGACCATGGATAGTAGGTAATTTACTTGCTCATATGACAAATTATTGGACACTTAGTTGCATAACAAATTATACACAACGAAGTGTGAGTGTGTGACATCTCAACATAATGTGACAAATCCGCTGATAGTAAATCTTCACATTAAGTTTACTTAACTGTTTTGAATATACTCTAGTGTTAATTATGCAATATCATTTAAAATGTATAGGTAATGAAGTAGTAGTATAGTTAAGTAAGCTGTTACCACATTTGTATTGAAAATGTATGTATTGTATCTGTAAGGGATGCATGAATACGCGCTGCGCAGACGAGGACCGCATAAAGAACACGGTTGATACCGCATGTACAGTTGACAAAGGTAATACGGTCCCACTTTTTCATATGTAGTTGTATGTAAAGGTACGGTGCAAGGTGCAACCGGATCTCTTTTGTCGATTGTACGTCTGTGCAGCGCTCTAGTAATACGTGGGGCGCACTATAAGTTTCCGGAATGAATATGAAAAAATACTATTAAAGGTACAAAATTAATTTATTGTTTTTCAAAATAATCTCCCTTGGCGTCTATGCACTTTTTCATTCGATCAATCCAGTTTTGAAAACTTTTGTGCCACTCCTCTGTGGTGACCTCTGAAACGTGTTTTTCATACTCCTCGACAGCCTCTTCTGGTGATGAAAATCGTTGGCCGCGTAATTGGTTCTTAATTTTTGGGAACAGATAAAAGTCACAAGGTGCCAGGTCGGGACTGTATGCAGGATGACTCATGAGTTCTACATTTTTCGCCTTCAAAAAGTCGTTTGTCTGTCTGGCCGTGTGAGAACTAGCATTGTCGTGGTGCAGGATGATGCGGCGTTTACGGTTATTTTTACGGAGTTCGTCAATAACTTCCGGCAAACAAATGGTCGTGTACCAGTCACTATTCACAGTACGACGATTTTCTAAAGCAACAGTAGCCACGTGTCCAGTTTTATTAAAAAAAGAAGCAATCATCCGCTTAGATGCACTTTTCACGCGCGCCACTTTGGTTGGTTTCGGCTCATCTTGAAAGACCCATACGCTCGATTGCTGCTTTGTTTTGGGATCGTAGCAATAAATCCATGTTTCGTCACCTGTTACTATGTCCCACACCAAATTTGACGCACCTTCGTTGAATCTGGTAAGCATGCCACTGCACCAAGTGACGCGGTCCGTTTTTTGATCCTCGGTCAAGTTATGTGGGATCCACCGCGAGCACAGCTTTCTCACACCCAAATGTTTGTGTAGGATTGATTGTATTTGACTCATGCCTATTTCTAAGGATGCGCGAATTTCATGGTAGGTCACATGCCTGTCTGTTTCAATCATACGGCGCACAGCATCGATGTTTTTGTTGGTCACAGTGGTGGACGGCCGACCATCGCGAGATTCGTCACTGAGATTGATACGACCACGCTTGAATTCTGCAAACCAGCTATAAACAGTCGTCTTGCATGGAGCTTCATCGCCAAAAGCTGTTTCAAGCCGAGCGATGCTCTGTTGAGCCGTCAAATTACACTTAAAATCGTAGAAAATCATACTACGAAAATTTTCCCGAGTTAAATCCATGTTGATGCAGACACACAATTTTTTAAATGGCGCCACAAGCCACAAGGTAAAAACAAAAGACAGTCAGATGAAACAAACTGTATTCTACAGCCAAAGAGTTCTATTTTCAAATGTTGTAATAAATTTTTAAATATTGTTTATGTAAGTGGCCAGTTCCGGAAACTTTTAGTGTAACCTATGTAATTACTTATACTGGTGGTCTACCATGACGTTCTATAAACGATCATGTTTTAGGCCGCGTTCCATAGAGAGAGGTGGGTATATCTATACACGCTATATAGCTCCAGCCATCTTCCTCTGGATCACCGCCCAAAATACGATCTCTAATGATTCATTGTAGGTCCACTGTTGGTAATTGGGGCAGGTTTGTTCAGTAAAACTTCAAAGATTTGAACGTGACTCAATCACACAGACGCGTTATGTATTACGACGCAACTGCGATGACACACGGCTGCGGTAATAACGCACGCAGTTGTTTGAAGGAAGGAGACGCATTATACGCTTTAATCAGAGCTGAAAGAGACGCGTTATCGCACGCGTCTCTTTCAGCTTATCGATCAATTTTATAACGCACCTGTGTGGTTCATGCTTTAATCTGAACTCATATTGGCCAAATGTTTGCTCCAATGAGTAGTATATTTTTTCTATTTGTGATAGTTGAATGCTTTTATTAAATTATATATAATGTTGAAACAAAATGTTGGCTGTTAAGTGATTGATTTATCGTAAAATAGAATTCAATGTAAGAGTAAGTTGTACTGTATATTTGCTGTTTAGATGTAAGCCAAAGATATTATGAATATATATTAAACAATTGGAATTGAAATTGAATAAAGTATATTTTTTGTCTAATTTGCATTTTTAATTATTGGGGAGCATCTCTTGATAAGCAATACTTGCGTCGACACATTTTTTGGTAGATCAGTCAATAGGAACGAGACGAGACTACTCTAAAACCCGTAATCGGTTGGATCGGATTTATCCGCTCTGAACCACCTACCAAGTTCGGTGGTTCGGTGGTCTGGTTCGACGTACCGGTACGCAACAGACGGCCGGATTTGTCTGTGTGGCCTGGTGTTCTCTTCTCCTGCGATATCTCTTGCTCCACGTCGCAGGAGGTAATTAAGGTGGTGGGTATAGGATTATGTGAGACTAACCGATTTCAAGGACTACTAAGAACAGATAAACGATTTTCGACCTTAATTAAATTGTAACGGAAATAAACAAATGGCAACATTGACTGGTGACGTGTTGGTGCGGAGAGGTGGGAGCGATGGAGGGGCGAGCCGAGGAGAGGAGAGGTGTAGTGTGGAGTCTATAAAAGGGGTGTGATTTGGTGTCTCGGGGCATTATTATTGGAAAAATCAACTGTTTATGTTTAATAAAAGTAAAAAGTATTATTGTGTTAACGGGTATTTATTTCACTTCCAACAACGTCGTAACAATCAGAAGTGGGATTTACTGAACTTGGCAGAAGACAACGCAAGATGAAGAGGTTCCAGGACAGGTCTAGCTGTTCTGAAAACAGCAAAAGGAGCAGAAGTAATAATTCTCACGTAAGTGGAAATAATAATTCTCCTTCATGCTCAGCAAAAGACATAATAAAAAAGAAAGTAGAAGCTGCTGTAGAAAGATGTTTAAATAATGACGATAATATATTACATAATCGTATGGCCAGAATACAGAATACTGCTAAATTAGTTCCCGATTTTGATCCGGATAATCGTGATTTAAATATAAAAAGTTGGATTAAGAAAATTGAGCAGTTAGGCTCAATTTACCACTGGAACGACGAAACTAAATCATTTATATTACAATCAAAATTACAAGGTCAAGCTAGACGATGGTTTGATAGATTAGAGTCTTACGATTATTCGTGGGTAGAATGGAAATCAATGGTCATAAGGGCGTTTCCGCGCTATATTGACTACGCGTCCCTATTAGATGAACTAATTGATCGAAAAAAAACTCTCAACGGAAACAATGACTAAGTATTTTCAGGAGAAATTGGCCATGTGTTATAGATGTCAACTTAGCGATCAAGCTTCTGTGTCGTGTATCGTTCGGGGACTGCCGACCGAATTACGTGCGAACGCACTAGCGTTTCAATGCTCTACTCCAGATGAGCTGTATGAGGGTTTCTTGTCCGCTTTTGATTCCTATCAAACTAATGCGTTGAAAATCCAAAACTCATCCGTGAAGTCGTCCGTAACACGTAAAGATAGCGAAGGATCTAATAGCCAGCCCCAAAGAAGTATTGATGGAAGGAAACCGCCTATTTGCTACCGATGCAAGGAAGTTGGGCATGTGGCAACCACATGCAAGATGCCAGATAAACGCAAATGTTTTAGATGTGGAAACGTGGGCCATGTGGCAAGTACATGTATCACGGTGGAGGATAGTCAGGCTAGCATCAAGAAAGTCCAGTTATTGTCGCAATTGAATGATATGTATAAGAAGCAGGTTAAGGTCAATGATGTATTTATGAAGGCTTATTTAGATACAGGAAGTGAGCTCAACGTGATTTCTCAAGAAGTTTCTAATGCTTTGAAATTGAAAAAAGAACCCTCTAATACTGTCTTGAAGGGGTTCAATGGTTGCTCGGTGCCGACTTCTGGGGTGGTACAATTTAATTTATTAGTAGACAATGTATACATTACGACTACTGCTGTAGTGACTGATGTAGACCTGGGTGACGTCGTTTTGATCATTGGGCAGACAGTCATTAATAGGGAAGACGTCATGCTTAATGTGTCGAAGCATGGTGTCACCCTATGCAAAATACTGAACTCCTCAGATGACCTGATGAGTATTGGCACTTTTAATGAAGCGACTAGTTTCAGAGTCCAACTTACCGAAGATAAAACCATACCTGTCGGAGACAACCTTGTAAGAGTGTTAGTTCAGGGAGCTGACTCCGGAGACTACTGCACTAAACCAAGGCGATTCTCTATGGGAAACGTCGTGTATGCAGTTGCCAGTGCGGTACTACGAAGAGGCGGAGGCTATGTCAGAGTTTGCAACATCGGTGTCGGCCCCATCATTTGGAAGAAGGGGATGACTATAGCCAGAGCCGAAAAATGTGAGGTGAGTTCTAATTGTCTAACTATGAGGAGAGATGAGTGTGGTGAGAATTTTAATCGTGAGTTAGCAAATATCAATGTGGGTGATATTGGTGAGAAACATTTTAAAAGCTTAACAACACTTTTACGAACGTACAGTGACTGTTTTGCTACTACAAGCAAGGAAATAGGTTGCACAAATTTAGGAGAAATGACTATTGAGCTTAATACTAATAAACCTGTTGTTCGAAAACCATATAGATTAGCGCATTCGGAAAGAAAAGTCGTAAGAAATTTAGTTAATGATTTGTATCATTCGGGAATCGAACTCTCAGTATGCATCTCCGATAATATTAGTACGTAAGAAAAACGGTGACTATAGATTATGTGTGGATTACAGGGATCTGAATGCAATTACGATTAAAGATCGATTTCCTATGCCTCATATCGGCGATCAGTTATCACAATTAGCGGGTAAATCTTATTTCACCAATTTGGATTTATTTTCTGGCTACCATCATATTAAAATAAGTGATGATTCAATTTCTAAGACTGCCTTCGTTACCTCAGACGGATTATACGAGTATATGAGGGTCCCCTTTGGATTAGCTAATTCCCCATCAGTGTTTATGCGGGTCATCCAAAAATTTGTGAAACTTGTGGGTAGTGATGAAATCGTTACATTTATGGATGACATGTTGTTATCAACGTCCAGTATATCTGACGGTCTTAGTTTACTCGAAAAAGTGCTTGTTCAGTTACGTAATGCTGATTTGAAGTTGAATATGAAGAAGTGTGCATTCCTTAAATCCAAGGTGACATTTCTCGGACATGAAATCAGCGCTAAAGGGATTAGGCCGGGTAACCACAAAATAAGCGCGGTGATTGATTTTCCTAAGCCAACAAATTTGCATCAGTTACGTCAGTTTTTAGGTTTGTGCAGTTATTTTAGAAAATACATTAATCAGTTTGCCTTATTGGCGAAACCGTTAACCGATTTAACAAAAAAATCTACCGATTGGTTCTGGTGTGACGTACATGACCATTGCTTTTGTATGTTAAAACAAACTTTGTGTTCTCGCCCTGTTCTTGCTTTATATGACCCTTCGTTACCTTGCGAAATTCACACTGACGCGAGCAAGACGGGTATAGCCGGTATACTATTTCAAACGAACGAGCAAAGTGAGTTGAAGCCTGTGTTTTACTATAGCCGAGTAACGTCGCGTGAGGAATCAATGTATCACAGTTATGAACTTGAGACATTGGCGGTCGTAGACTCTTTGAAACATTTTCGCGTTTATGTACTGGGGACTAGAGTCAAAGTAGTTACAGATTGCTCAGCGGTTAGGTACACCTTGTTAAAAAAAAGATTTAGTCCCGCGTATAGCTCGTTGGTGGCTTACGATTCAAGAGTATGATATTCAAATTGAATATAGACCGGGAGATCGTATGAAACATGTGGATGCCTTGAGTCGTAACCCAGTAAATTGTACCAATGAGGTAGGTCAGGTAGGTGATGATGAGTTAGAATTTCACACTGTACATTTAAATATTATATCGAGTGATGATTGGTACTTGAGCATACAGTTACAAGACGACAAATTGCATAATATTATTTTACAATTATCGGAGGGTAATGTTTGTACAGACGTTCAAAATAATTACAAAATTAAGAATAATCGATTATTTAAGAAAACATTGCATGGTGATCGGTTAGTAGTACCTAAATTCGCTAGATGGAAGTTTATGCAAAAGTTTCACGATCAGATAGGGCATGTGGGTATTAAACGTTGTGAAGAATTAATAAAATCTGATTATTGGTTTCCTAAGATGACCCGTTTTATAAAAAAATATATTACTAATTGTTTAGAGTGCGCATACGCGAAAGGAAATCATGGTAGGCCAAGTGGTGAGTTGCATCCTATCCCTAAGCCTTCAGCCCCTATGGAAGTAGTACACATAGACCATCTAGGCCCCTTTTGTAAGACTAATAAAGGTCATCAATATGTACTAATGATTGTCGACGCCTTCTCAAAGTTTATGTTAGCTCGACCAACTAGAACTATTAACTCTTTTGAAACTGTCACTGTACTCAAAGATGTATTTAGTTTATTCGGTTTTCCTAAACAAGTCATCTCTGATAGGAATTTGGCATTCACTAGTAGAGTTTTCATAGAATTTTCTATAAAATATCAATTTCATCATACCTTAAATGCCATAGCATGCCCACGTGCTAACGGTCAAGTCGAACGATATAACCGAACGTTGTTAAATGCTATGCGTACTCGTAATATAGATCCGAATATGTGGACTGAATGTATACCGGATGTAGTTTGGGGTATAAATAATACCATAAATGAAAGTTTGGGCTATCATCCCTATGAAATTATGTTTAGCTGTAGAGGTAGACTTTTGCCAAACCTTGTTGGGAATGAACAAAATATAACCAGTAGTGAAAAGCGTAAAAATGCTTCTCAGCGACTGAAGTTGCGAGCAGAAAAGATGAAGCGAAGTTATGATAAACGTCATAGGGCCGAACAAGTTTTCAATAAAGGAGACTTAGTTCTATGGAAACAAGCGCCCTCTGGGGGGGAAGTTAAAAACGTAAATAACAAACTGCAAGTTTTGTATTCTGGGCCCTATGTCATTCAGCAGGTTCTTAATAATGGTAGATATGAAATTAGAAGTGTGGAGGGTATGCGTGGCTACAAAAAGTTCACCGGCATAGTGGCTGCAGATGCCCTCCGTGCATACAAAAGTGGCCCAGATTGTAGTGAAAGTAGTAGCGACGAGGATGTAGTTACTAGGGACGATTTAATTGATTTACTTGAGAGTTAACATATTGTGTGCACCACTTGCGGTGCAATTGTTCCAGGATGGCCGACTGTAACGGATATAAACAAATGGCAACATTGACTGGTGACGTGTTGGTGCGGAGAGGTGGGAGCGATGGAGGGGCGAGCCGAGGAGAGGAGAGGTGTAGTGTGGAGTCTATAAAAGGGGTGTGATTTGGTGTCTCGGGGCATTATTATTGGAAAAATCAACTGTTTATGTTTAATAAAAGTAAAAAGTATTATTGTGTTAACGGGTATTTATTTCACTTCCAACAACGTCGTAACAAAATTTTCTTCATTACAATTTTTTACTTCGCTGATTACGAATATAAGAAAAAACTGTAGGTACAGTGTGATATCAATAAGGTCGAAAATTGCTTGCACTCGCCTATGTCAATTTGTAGGTATAGATCCTTACTGATTTCTATTCGTAGGTACTCAGCCTTTACTCTCATTTCCGTTTCATCATTTCGTATAAATCCCAAAAGGCTTATTTTTATAGAAGACCTTCCAATAATAAAACCAGGACGTCGTCGGACGGTTCGATGGCCTTACAGACGGTTGGATTTATACGGTTACGGCCGGACTAATCCGATGTCGAATCACCGAACATATCATGTCCGGCGGACTGCTCTCCAGACATCTTGTTTGACGTCTGAATCATGTGAACTTCAACAGCGTTAATTTTTATTTATTCCAACGACAACATTTTGTCAGTTAGGTAGGTCTAGGAATTAATGACGGGTAAAAGTTTTGTACTCGCAACCATGTCGTCCATTAGCGTTCGACGATGGTAAATTAAACTGCCTGTCAGACTGAATACCTCGTTCTATTAGCGTCTAGCGAGAATGGGAATACGAATAAAGTACTCTGTGGGAGTACGTATATTAGAAAGTCGAGCCCCGCGTAACCGCTATATTCAATTCAATTCTTGATTAATGGCTCTTTGCTTTTAGCATCAATTCCGCCAATGTCCCGTAGCAGTTTATAAAAGTAGGTACTTTTATAAACTGCTACGGAACTGGCGTCTCACCATTAATAGGTATTAATGGTGAGACGCCAATGTCAAGTTTTTCAAGAAATTTTACCAGAGGCAACGTTAGCCACGCCAGTAAATTTGTTTCCGTGTGTCCACCCCCACGAGATTCAGGTGGTCGACCAGGACGTGTGGTTGGATTTTAGGGGGCGTAACCGCTATGGCTATTGCACATAAGTCTACTTCTCGAACGTACCGTTTTCTGTCAAGTGGCATATGACATGTGACAACCAACCCGACACTGTCAATAATGTCAACCAATTGCATATTTTAGTTTGTTTTGGGTACCTATACGTACACTTTCAATTTCATCTATAATTTCGACTGATCTGTGATTAATTATTTGTGTGAAGAAAACTACGAAAAGTAACACATCTGTAAGTACCTCACCATGGCTCAAGCCAAAGAAAAGGAGGAAAATCCATTGGATATTGATGGTAGCAACTTCAACCCAGATATGTATTTGGATTGTTTACTAAAATGCGCTACTTTGAAGCAAGTCATGGATAAAGAAGCCGAAGTAGTCACGCAGAGTCAGTTTCTTCAGTCGGAGATGCAAACGTTGGTTTACGAAAATTATAATAAGTTTATATCAGCGACAGAAACAGTGCGTAAAATGCGAACAGATTTTAAAATTATGCAGGAAGAGATGAACAAATTGAGCGATAATATGAATAAAATTACTTCCTTTAGTGCTCAGATATCTGATTCGCTCAGAGAAAGCGGGAACAACGTGAGTAGGTTATGTGGAACTAGACAACTGTTAGACAAATTACAATTTTTATTTTTGCTGCCTTCTCAATTGAATAAAGCTATTCTAGAAGGTAGGTATGCAGACGCAGTTCACGACTACACTCACGCTCAAAGAGTACTCCAAAAATATGGTAATCAACCATCCTTTCAAAGTATTCAAACTGAATGTTCTGAAATCATATATGGGTTAAAGAAAACATTAAGAGAAAGACTGCTTAGTCCAGAGACGTCAGCCTCTGAGTTAGCTGAAAGTGTAGGCTTGTTAAGACAGCTGCAAGAAACGGATTCCTCTCTTCAAGACATATTCTTGAGCTGTGCTGAAAGTCGACTAGACCAGCACTTACAAGGCTTAAGTAACATGGTGGAGACCACAGATATCTTAGAATGGGTTGAAAAATGCAATAGCACTTTACTTGCAGACTTAGGTATAGTTATATCATGTTATCATGAAATGTTTCAAGACAAAAACAATACAAATATACCAGAATTTGCTGACAAAATTATGTTACAAGTGTTTCACTTATTTGAAGAAGTTGTTAAAAGGCCCGATAATATAGGAACAGAAATTTTGATCAGAGGATTAGATAAATTCTTCAGGAAGCTACAAGCAATGACAGAGATCATTTCAAGTGATACTATGTGCAATAAGGGAATTGATGTAGTGATCCAGTGTATCAATCATAAGGCTACTATACAATACCTGTCCATTCAATCTCAGTTTAAAGACAGTCTCACAAAGGTGAGACAGTCGTTGGCAAGTAAAGGTACAGATACTACAGACTTGAAAGACATACTGAACTCTCTGCAAGTATACTTGATGCAGAAAGTCCAAGCTTCATTATTAGATCTGATGGCATTTCTACAGAATAATCTGTCATTTGGACTTAAACCCTGGTGTGCTAAAGCTGTGGCTGACACCTGTTGGAAAGTCATTACAGAAACAATGATCAATCTGTCGGATATGGTGAAAAAGATGGCTTGTTTACAGACATCTAATAACATTCCATTTGAACTACTATTAATATTAGCCAAACTATGTTTAGAGATGCAGGAGAGTGGTGTAACTACACTTCACACTCATCTATTGAAGCTTCTAGAAGAGTCTGCACCTGGTCTTACAGTAGAAAACAGAGAAACAAATAGTATTATGGTACATCTTTCAACTGCGGCTCAGGCTTCATTGGATTCAGAAGTTGTCTTCATTGGGCAGACTGCAGCACAAATGTTGAGAGTGTCAGTCTTAGCTAGGGACTGGTTACGTGCTCCAGAGCCCCGTGGGCCTCGAGCTGTATGTCGTAGAGTCGTGGAGACCCTAGCCAGTGCTGATAGTGCTGCATCACAGTTATTCCCGACAAGTATTAAACCTTCAAGCGATTCTAGTCGCCGAACTATCTGGTCACGTGCCCCGTCATCTTTCTCGCCGTTAAATAGAATATTTTCGGAAAGGATCGAAGTGTTTAGTCCTGCAGGGGCAGACAGAGCTGCCTTATCACATGGAGCGTTGAAAGTAGCACTGAAGGCGTTAGTGGAATGCGTAAGATTGCGTACTTTCGGCAAACACGGCCTGCAACAGCTACAAGTAGATGTACATTTCCTACAACAGAGATTATCATGTATGGGAAATGATGAGCGGCTACTGAATGCTCTTTTAGAAGATGCCCTGTCATCAGCACAGCTGAGGTGTGTTGATCCACAGCTGATGGAACCAAGTATTGTAGATATTATTTGTGAAAGAGGGTAGAAATATTTAAAAAGAATGTAACAAAACTTGTATAATTTAACTGAAATAAACACAAATGTATATTTTAGACAATTTATTTATAACCCATTAATCAAAATTGCATCATCATATTAAAAATAATGACATCATCTACATATATAAAATTTTACTTTAAATGCTTCTAAAACATAAATCTCACAATACAGCCTACTACTCTTTTAAATTTTAGAAATTAATTAGATTTTACACTGTTAGTCACGAGAGTAGAATAAACATCATTTTAAAATTAAAAACAACAAAATATATTATTACCATAGAAACAGGGAAATTGGTCCTAGTTCACTATAATTTTGGGGAGTACCATTGTATGAATACTCTTTGACTATCACACTATTTTTTTTATTCAAAATTTAGCAATTATGCCTGATATTTTTATACTGTACATATCACAAGGTCCCAAACGCAAGTGGATCTGAGAAATCAAATATCTACTGAGATCCGAAGCTGCTGAGGTGTGTATAATGACAACAGGCAAATATTGATAGGATAATGCATTGTTGTGTGGTCAATAGAATCTCTAGCCTATTTGCCACATTTGCATAAAATCTAATTTGCCTTGAGATATGAAATCTATTTCAGTACAGTATAAGTAAATGGGACATCCTACTAATAAATGCGAAACTTTGCGAGTGTGTATGTTCGACCAACGTTGATGCGCGCATTTGGTTAAAATTTTGAATGGAGATCATTTCTATTGGGCATTATCATAAATTGAATTCAAATTATAAGGGTAAAAACGAAGCATTGCTAGTTGGAGTATTAGTACTCTTTAATTAAAATATAATGAACAATAATTTTTAAACTAACAATATTACATAGACACTGATATTATTTTACATGATACTGCCATTTAAATTTCCAACTAATATTTAGTTTTTTACCTAACAATGATACATCTAACATCAACTTAGAGCCGACACTGACTGTCGACACAACACGGTAAATGATATTCATCTAATATTTTTTTGGCTACGATGATTGTCATTGAAATTTCAATTTTACGATAATAACGATAAGGTCTATTCTTACTCGATAAATATTATTCTTACGTGCCGTGCCTTCAGCAAGTGCCAGTTTTTTATTCGTCCTACCCACAATAATGAGAATATAATCAAATTACTACTCAAACACACAAGTCACTGTAGGTAAAAAGAATATTAATGATATTGATAGAGTTATTAAATATTATTACACATTTAGGCGTCGATTTCTAGACGAGTCAAATTAAAAATGTTATGCTTTTTGATTGAATTAAATATAATAATATATCTATTTATACATAAACATCAATATATATATACTCTTATTAATATTTTGCTCTTTCATAGTCTGTGAAAATGAAGACCTAGGAATTAGGGTGATTAGGAGTGTTATAACAATTGGATCTATTTCATATATTATTAAAACTGAATTATCGGCAAACAACAATCGAAACTGGCAACACTATGAATTCGTATCAGAACGATTTTACTTTTACTCGCTTTCATAATCCCGCCATATTTTTTTATTTAAAACAAATATAAATGTGCGCACATTTAATTCAAGAATGCATGCCTTAAAATTTGGTACAAATATTTTAGCATGGCCTTTTATTTTTAATCATTTATATCTTTACCATAATTTTTTGAAATAAGATTTGATAAAATAATTAGTTTAGATGCGATCTAATTACCAAAAACAACATTCACATAGCGAATGCTTGGTCATTCATATTATAATATATTCATATATTAATTATATTGATAAGTATTAATATAATATTGGGGCATCTCCGCTCCGTTCATCTGCTGGGACTCTTTGTGATATCGAAACACGGACATTAGACATGTACACTGTGACTTGTGATGACTATTATAGAATCAGAGATGTGCCGCCAACTCGAAAATTTTTGACTCAAGTTACTTGAGTTGAAATGATTGTAACTAGAGTTGCATATTCGAGTTAGACCTTTAACTCATCTTACTCAACTGAAAAGTTATAACACGCGCTCTCGCTCTTGCATTTGGTTTGTTCATGTAAATCATGTACAACTCAACTCGAGATAACAAGAATCTAAATCGAGTTGTGTCCACCTCTAGTTAACTCGAGTTGATACGAGTTGACCCCATCTCTAAATAGAACATGTAAATATTTCGCTACAGAATCAACATGGGATGATGAGCATTTTTGCTGAAACAATCATGTAAACAATTACTATGGTTAACTGGTATGGTAAACTGCACAAATCTCAACATAGTGGTAGAGCTTGTCTAAGCTCTAAAGACGCGCCCTACCATCTCCCTCACGAACAAAACCAAATTAATGACGATTTTTTTTTAACTTGTTGGTCAACTAGTCATAATTAGACAGAACGCGAGAGCGAGTGGATGTCTTGTTCAATATATCAGCGCTAGACCATACACAAGGCGTACTCGGATTTATCCCGCGAGTCGACTGCAAGATTCGCATATATTTCATAGTTCACGAAACAGTTTTTTACACAGATGAAGTAAATATGGAGAGGCGCGTCATTTTGGTTTAGACAAACTATATGATATGAACTATAAACAACATATTTTTATTTCTAAAATAGACACTTTGGAATTGCTTACCAAAGTCTAGATTATATAATAGGTATATATATATATCCAAATTGAGATGTTATTTTATTACTCTTATACAACAACAATTTATCAGAAAATTTGATATTCAACTTTCTCTAAACCCTTATAATAATGACGAAAACATACTACAAAGCACTAAATAACCCAAATTCCGCAATGGAGAAGCTCATTAATTCATGCATTTCATATTACAATTCCTTTGTAAAATTAATGTAAAAACAATTTATTAATAAGCTCATTATATTCCAACAATTATTTATTACTCGCAAACTTCCTGTTTTGTTACCGTTACATAATTTTACAACATCAAGTCTACACTCGCAGGGACACTTACACTACACAGTTTAACTGAACGTCAGCTTGCTAACCGAACATAATGCCAATGAAAACTTACCTTTCTTCTAATAAACATAAATATTTATTCTTATATATCTAAACTTTAAAACAAATTGACAAAATATACTTATTATAAGTTCTCATTTACATATAGACAAGATCAACGCTTAACCAACTGACTCACGGGTTATATATTGTAGATGCATTATCATATCATCGAATGTGTAAAAATATTTTTATTTAACAATGGTCCGTTTGTTACGTTATTGTGAGTGTTGTGATGCGTGATTTTATCTAACTGGCGAGACCTTCCACTACCACAATCGTCCCGTAGTCTACAGAACTTCAGTCCAACCTCGCAACACGAACCAAGCTATAAATAAAACTCATCGAAAGAGAAAGACCAGAAATTACTTGTTCTTTTCCAAAAGTTTCCTCATCTTTTCTGGAACGGGTACTCCCCGATGGGCTCCTGTCCTCCTGGGTTTGACGCTCGATTCCTCCTCAGCCTTTTCAGGTTTAGCTTTCTTCACCTTGCTGGGTGATTTCGTCAGTTTATCTAAAGTCTTTCTACCAGGTTTGACCTCGGTTTTTGAAGGCTTCGTAGGGCCGCTGACGCTTCGACCGCTGGATTTTCTAGATGCAGGGACCGGTTTCGGCTTCTCGGGTAGAACAGATTTACGTGGGGCCGGTTTGGTGGCCGGTTTGTCTTTGACGGTTGGTTTCACGTCGGGTGATGGGGAGCGTCTGCGGCGTATCCGCGGCGGCGTGTGAGCGAGAGACGTGTGGCGGGACAGTAGGGCGGCGCTACTGAACAGCTGGCCGCAGTCGCAGCGGTGACCCGCATCTAGTATCCCTGAAAATATATATCAAATAAAATAACTTCTACAGTAAGTAACATAAACATAACATCTCACGCCTATATCCCAGAAGGGGTAGGCAGAGGTGCTAGCACCCACATTTCGCCAGTTTATGTTTAGGTCCCAATGTAATAGGTGGCGAGCCTATTGCCATTAACCGGACACTTATAAACCTACGATAAATACAAACATAAGTTCGAAAAGTGAGACTTTATAGATTATGTGAGAAAACATTTAAATGAAGGTTCATCTGACATGAAAATCAAGGTTTTTTATACCACATAGGTGGCAGAAAAGGTTACCGTGGCCTGTGGACGTGCTCAACGCAACATCAGTGATGTCACACTCAGGCCGCCGACCTCGGTAAGAAACTTCTTGAAGAACCTCATATTGCCTTGTCTAATATAGCTTTATAGATATACACAAACATTTAACATTGAAAATGATTTTGAAAAGGGATCGATCCCACGGGATTTGAGTGTGTTCGAATGCTAGAATTCCACAACAATAACATAAAAAAAAAAGTATGAAAGTGCTCACTTACTTTTCTTAATTTGCTTCAAGGGTGTGAGTTTGTGTTTCGCTATAACAGCTTTCCCCAAAGATTTCCTTTTAGCTATTCCACTCAAGGACTTCCTTTTGTCAACTAACGGTTTCTTTTGAGTTTTCTTTTCGGCATCTTTTGGCGTTCGATTTTGTGCAGGCTTTGTTTGTTTTTCAACAACAGTTGCCGGGAAAGAATATTTGGTAGTATCACTATCATCCGAGTCCGTTGACGGTACTGGCTCTACTTTAGGCGTTTTAACTTCCTTTTTCGCACCCGTGTTGACTTCGATAGGCTTCGGCTTAAGGCGTGGTATCTTTGGCGGGTGTTGTAGAGAAGTTCTTCTCTTCATTAAATCCTTGGAGTCTGGTCGTTCTATTTGAAGTGAACTGCGCTTTTCGGCTCTGACTTTCATGAAGACCTTTTCAACTGTGACTTCTTCGGCTTTAAAGTTCGGGTTGAGCATATACCGAACATCATCATCGTCACTCGATTCTGTGGTCGGTTGGATCTTTTCGGCGACTGATGTAGGAGTGGTTGCATTTTTAACGCGTTTGGTGACACTCGCGGGTTTGTCCTTAAGTTGAGTTTTCTTTTTAGGCGTCTCCTGAACTTTAGCAGGTTCCTTGTGCTCAAGTTTCTTAACCTTCTCGGGCACTTCAGGCTTTACTTCTTCTTCAGAGGACTCTGTTGCCGCAAAACTTCTCTTTGAAGGAGATACTTGTGGTTCAGGGAGTTTCACTTCGACGATTTCCGGAGTATCTTCTTTTTCGACCATTTTAACTGGTTCTATAGATTTTTCTTTGACTTTATCTGGTAGCTCAGTTGGTTTATCTTCGACTAGCTCTACTTGTTGAGCAATCTCAAGTTTTTCTTCTTGTGGCTCTATTTCTTTGACTTCAGCTTTAGGGGAATCAATATGCTCAATCTTTTCATCTGTTGTCGTACTTTCTGTCACCTCCTCGACTCCATCAGTGTCATCTACCGGTTTAAGTTGCTTAGACTGCCTCTTCTTCCTCTGACAAATAATGGTGTGCTTATTTAGGGAATGTTCATTAGGGAAAACCATGTAGCAAAGTGAACATTCATGTATAATATCTTTAGTGGAGAGTGCACTTTTAACACTCTTATCGTCGGATTTTTCTGAACTTGTTTCGACGTGTTGTTCTTTGTGCTCATTCAAATGTATTAATTTTTTAAATGTTTTCTTGCAAACATCACATTGGTGTAGAATTATGGGCTTTTCTACAGGTTTCTCTTCTTTGCTAGCGGGAGCTGTGTTAGGCTTTTGTCTATTTTTACCATCGTGGGTTTCTCTATGTTCCACTAAATGATGGAGTTTTCTGAATGACTTATCACAAGGTTCGCAACGGAAACCGGCACTTGAGTCATCACTTAGTTTAGAAGTGCTAGGCTCTTTATCAACTTTGGTCTCCGATTGTTCCGAGGAGCTTTTTCTTGAAGACCTCGCAGATGCTGTGCTAGGGTTGTGTATAATGCGATGCTGAACCAAATGGTGCAATTTTCTGAACTCTTTTTTGCATACTTCACAACTGAATACCGATTTCGATGCAATCGGAGCTAGCTTTTCCGTTTTCTTTGGTTCTATTTTTTCTGGTTTCTTATGCTGCAACTTATGACTGACCAAATATGATAGTTGTCTAAAAGTTTTGCCGCAGAATTCACACACTAAATTATTTTTAAGTGGTATTTGAGTCCTACTTTTTCTGGAAATATGATGTTTACGCTCATCAGTTATTTCAGGTTTTTCTTTAGTTGGTGGTGTGTCTTCTATTACTATGACATCGTCTTTATCAACCGATTTGGTTCTGGAATCTTTGGATTTACGTTTTTTAGGAGTAAGTTTTTGCATGCTTAATGGTTTGTCATCATCAATATCCATATCATCAGACTTACTCTCCTGAGATTTACTGTCAGAATCTTGTGATATTCTCAACCCTCTAGGGCTTGTCTTACCTGAATCAGATCTGCTGGGCGATGGCCCTGTGCAATGTTTCACATGCTTAAAAACTACGTTCTCAGTTCTGAATAACTTATTGCAAATGGGGCAAACAATATTTTCATTAATTTTGCCCATTGTCCAGTTTTCTTTGATGAGTTCCCCATCACTGTCTGAGTCGTCAGTGGCGACCTGACGTTTCGGTGTTATAGCATCTATCAGTCGCGGTTTCTTTTGTGGACTAGGCACTGTTACTTTACTTTTATCAACGGTTCCATCAGGAGTTAGAGGATATTTCCTCGGGCGACCTCTGCCCCTTTTCACAGGCGTACTCGATGGACTATCGGAATTTGAAACACTGGTATTGTTCATGTTTTCTGTTTGAGTTTCAATTAACTCAGCTGCTTTCACTAAACTATCTAACGCTGAGACGGGATTTTGGTGTGTTACGCCATTATCGTTGATATTGACTGTTTCTTTCAACGGATTTTTTACCACTTCTACAGGGTTAGTTAATTTCTCTTGCGTGCTTGAACCGATTAGGTACTTCTTACGCATCGGATATTTTAAATTTTTATCGATTTTGTCTTCATCTATTCTCCTTTTCTTTTTTGGTGAAACCTCAATGCCTAGATCTCTTGGTTCAATGAGTTCCAATTCTGGTTCTTCAACAGGAGTTAAAACTTGTTTTCTTTGATGTTTAGTCTTAGTTCTCACATCATCTTGTGATCTATTTTCTTCTGTAGAATCGAGCACATCAGAATCAAGAGTATCGCCTGTGCTAACCGTTACATCAGGATCAGATATTGGATTTCTGTTTGGTGAAAGGTCTTGACCCTGAACATTTAACTGAGTTGCTGGAGTTGTATATTCAGTATTATTCACAAATACTACTTGTACTGGTTTATCCTCGATTATAGTTATTGCACAGTCTGACTTCTTTTGCTGTTTTTCTGTTAAAGCTGAACAATAAGCTTTTTGTAACTTAGATTGATTTCTATTTGATGCATCATCAGTAGTTGCTGCAAACTTACTTACGGGATTTTCTTTAACTGGTTGTATATTTGGTCGCGTATTTTGACACTTAACTGGTAGTTTGGTCTTAGAATCGATACGAGCTGTATCATTCCTTGAATTATTTTTAGGAATAGGCTCTTTTTCTACCACTGTCTGAACAACATTATGGGGTTCTTTGCCATCAAAGTTTACAGTGAGACGATTTTCATATGTTATAGAATTTCTTCTAGCAAATTTATCAAAATCTTTTTCAGTAATAATACCATCTTTTTTAGAAGCATCAACCAAAGTTGATTTTTCTGGTTGAATCGGTAACTTTTCCTTTGCTGGAAGTTTCAACATTTGGTTTTTGTTACTTAAACCAATGTCTCCAGTGATAGGTTCATGTTCAATAATTTCATCTTCAGAGTCAATTTCCAATGCACTTTCTTTGACCACTTTTTGTTGAGCTTTATTAGGGAATGGGAGAAGGCTTGGTATTTTAGTTTTGACCTGTACTGCTGCTGGCACTTCCATTTCAACTATGTTAGAATATGTCTTAGGTTCAGGTTTATGTAGTTGTGGTAACTCGTGTGCCGGTCTTTCTATAAATGGTATTCCATGTAACTCATTCATTTTCATTTCTATTTCATCTAGTTTTGCATCGCTAGGTGGTTGAATTGGTTGAAAAACTTTTGGCGAGACAGCAGGCTTTGGTGCGGTAGGTTCTTTCATTGTATTCTTTTCCTTTGCTGTATTTTTTTTAGGTTCATTTTGTGCCTTGGCAACTGGTGTATGCCTATGTATCATACCTTCAATTGTTTTGTCGATCAAATTTTGGACATTTCCTTTTGTCTCACATATGTCTTTATTTGATAAGTTGGTCACATTAGTTGGCTGTGGTTCGTTATGAGACTTTGAAATAACATCAGTCTTAGTTGTAGTTTTAGAAATCGTGTCGTGAGGTTTCACTTCACTTATATCAGTCTTTTGTGATATTTTACTCTCCTGTGTGCTCTCTTTAGCTATTATATTAGGTTTATTCGTAAAAGCAGCATTATCCGATTTCATACTATGCTTGCTAGATTCTTGACTTTTTGATAAGGCAGTACTTGATTGCCTTTGACTGTCTATTTTTTTCAGAACATCTCTTCTATTTAAGTCATTCGAATTCTTAAGTTGATTACTATTAGATGGTGCAACAGATGATTTAATTTTAAATTTATTTACGAATTCCTGCCTGTTAACATCTGTCCATTTACCGAAAGGCACTGCTGCATTATTATTGTTTAATGGTTTTGTATCAGCCATTTTTGAAACCTCTTTTTTGTTTTTAAAACTTGGGTTAGTAACATTACTGGCAGTACCGATATCGGTTTGCTTGATTAGTGGAATAATTTTAACTGAATCTAACTTTGGCACTTTACTGATTTCAATGTTCATTACACATGTGGCTTTGTCACGCACATTGGTTTTTGGAGGCACCTTAAAATCTTTCTTATCATCTCTCTGACTTATGGATGAAGGTTTTATTTCTAATGCAGGTCGAGGTTTATCAACCGAAATATTTTTGATAGGTGGAGGAATGACATTTTTTCGTTTATCCACTCCACTGCCGACTATGCTTATAGGATTATTTTTGGTAGAAAATTGAGCAACTGATATAGGAGTGTTACCACCATATACTTGCATATGTGTCACGGCAGGTATAGGTCGAGTGAGCTGTATTGGTTTTACAGGTATATTTCTAGGAAGTGTTTCAACCGATTTGCTTTCTATGTTTTGTTCTATTTTACTTTTTAATGTCACGTTGTGAACACTCGCCGAAGGTTTTTTATCTTCAGTTTTTTCGGGCAATATAGATTTTTCTGTGATTACCCTTGGTGCAACTAAAGATTGTTGCTTTTGTTCTAATAAAGGTGCTATATTAGCTGAAAGAATATGTTTCACTGCGCCTTCTTTTATCGCAACATTTTTCCTTTCCAAAGATTCAATTGGTTTGTTTTGTATATTGTCAGCCGCCTTAGAGAGCATTTGTTTTGGTTCACTGATAGAGGACTTTATCAAAACATCTGTTTTTTCAATTTCCATTGGAGATGAGGAAATTGTGTCATTTAATATTTTGTTCGGACTTAATGAAAAAAGCGTGTCTTTATTGGAATCGTTTTTAATTTCCGTGGAAGTCGTAATATTTTTACTAACTTCATCTTTCAAGGTTATAATAGCTTTATTTTCAAGCTCAGGTCCACTAACAGAATTAGGAGTTGTTAAATTAGTCTTAGGTTTTTCATCAATCAAAGCTGGTGTGCTATCTTTACATGAAACTTCAACATTGTCGCATATATTAGATTTATCTTCATCTATTTTTGTTTCAACTTTGCTATCGGTAGACTCATTTTCTTTCTCACTTTTACTGTCTACAACAACTTCAACAACACTTACATCGTCATCCTCAATGAGAATCGGTTCATTGACATCAATCTTCACCTCTTCAGATTTTTTAGTGTCTTCTTGCTCGACTTGAGCGTTATCTTCCAATACTGGTTTACATTCTTTAACATAGGGTTCATCTGTTTCTATCATTATTAACTCTGTCTTACTATCAACTGATATTGGCTCGACTGTGTCATCATTTTTAGTATCTGCAGCAGTTAAAGTTTTAACATCAGCTTTAATTAATTCTTCAACAGTATCATCAACAGGGATACTTTTCTCAATTAATGTTTTAGTTTCTTCAATCTTTTCATTTTCTAGAGTTGCTTTTGATGGCGCATCCTCTTCTATTTTCTGTTTAGCCACTTCCTTTTCTGTAGAATCAATTGCATTGTCTTGTTTCTGTTTAGTCACTTCCTTTTCTGTAGAATCAATTGCATTGTCTTGTTTCGTGAACACATCCACTTTTTGTTCTGGCTTATCTTTGGCAATTTCATCCCTTACGCTTTTTTCATCAGTTTTATTTACTTCAAATGCAGTTTCATCCAACATAACATCACTAGTGTCTTTTATATCATTAATTTCTGAGTCTTTCTCCTCCAAAACTATATTATTCTCACTTGGCTCTAGACTTGTAGTTTCTTTATCAGTAACAGTAACTTCGTTTACCTTAGTAGTATCAATATCTTTGAATTTCGATGGTGTTTCTACTTTTTTACAACTGTCTGTGTGTACTTCAATAGTCTTTTTAGCATTGGTGAGATCTGTATGCCTGTTGGGATGAAGTTGTTGGTCTACCATAATCTTCGTTAGAGGTATACCTTCTTTCTTAGGAGTAGAATGATATGTCATAGGTGTAAAGCTGCCTATAACTGGCGATTTCCTAGGTTCACTTAGCTTCATCATTTTTCCATTCAAGTTGACTTCAGCTTTGCTTTCTGGTGAAGCTTCTTTACTCTCTGTTTCTACAACAGTACTAATAGGAGGCTCTTTTCTTGGTGCTTTGATTTGCTTTTCTGCTGCTTTGCTGCTGGATGACTCACTAATGACCTTATTTATATCCTTTATAGGAACATGAGACGATGTACCCTTATTAACCGACTTTCCCTCCTTTGCAGGCTGAAAAGTAAGTAGAACTTAAATATCATGAAAAAGTTAATGTATATGATGCATTTGAATGTCTGTGTAGCTCAAAATTGAAAGAAGAGATTTGCTTAGTAATCTGTATTGATTTTAAACAATAAACATAACAATTAACAAGTGATCTCACCACTTCCTTTGGAACTTCTATTTCTATTTCTTCATAAACTTCTAAATTACCTTCTGCATTCTCACTGGAAAACACAACGTATAGTTATTAGTATTTTAAGCACATGGTAAAATTATATATATGTAAGTACTATAATAAAATTTAATACATAAAATAAATATTTTGTCAACTGACTGAGATCCCAGATTCATTTCAAGAGTCAGAATAAGTAGGTATCAATGGCTTATTCTGATAGGAAATGCTCAGTAGTTGTAGCTCTATAGCAGACTTCTCTGACAAAAGTAACATGTTGACAGAAATAGACTACTATATGTGCTTATTATCTAGATATTTTTTTAAAATACATTATCATTACCCAAAAAAATTATTCAGTTGTACTATATTTATACTGTTACGACAAATGCCGATATCTCGAAAACTAATAATCGAATCTTCAAGAAATAAAAACGCATTGTTAGTAACAGATACATCATAGTAGTGCAAGATTACTTCACTAAGTGGCCGGAAGTATTTGCGACACCCAACCAGGAAGCAGTCACTGTGGCAAGGAAACTGGTTCAGGAAGTGGTCTGCCGGTACGGCGCACCTATGGAGATCCACTCTGACCAAGGACGGAACTTCGAGTCTGCTCTATTTCAAGAAATATGCAAACTCCTTGGAATGAACAAGACCGTACGGGTCTTGTACATTCCAAGGAGTTTGATGACTCCAGCGCATCCGCAGTCAGACGGAATGGTCGAGAGGTTTAACCAGACATTGGAAAATCCCTTGGCTAAAGTTGTCGATGAACACCAAAGAGATTGGGACCAGTACATCCCACTATTCCTGATGTCCTATCGATCTGCGGTACATGACAGTATGGGACACACCCTAGCGAAAGTGAACTTTGGTCGAGAGATTAGGCTACCAGTGGATGCAATTACCGGTACGCCACCTGATAGTCCGAAGCCCGTGACGGATTACGTGAGTGAACTTCGAACCCGACTGGACGAGGTGCACCGAATAGTACGGGAAAACAATCTGAAGACAGGTGAAAGGATGAAAACCCGGTACGACAGAAATGCAAACACCAACGGTTTCGAAAAAGGAACACTGGTATGGTTTCATAATCTGCTACGCAAGAAGGGGAAATCTCCAAAACTCCAAGCTCGCTGGGAAGGGCCCTATACGGTTATTACGAGAATCAATGACATTACCTACCGCATTAGGAAAGGGGTTAGGGGAAAACCAAAGGTAGTCCATGTGGATAGGTTGACGCGTCATCATGGAACAAATGATGCTCGGGACGAGCATGACTAAAAGGGGGGTAATGTTACGACAGATGCCGATATCTCGAAAACTAATAATCGAATCTTCAAGAAATAAAAACGCATTGTTAGTGACGAGGTACTCTACCGAATGGCATAGAAAAATCTAGAATCGTCAACACAAAGTAACAACCTACCTACGAGTACCTACACACTCTTTTGAATAAAAAACAAACAATAGGTAAATATCGAGAATGTACTCGAAGGTCAGCGACGGCGGCAAGATCAAAGAATAGGTATTTATCGCTCGCGAACTTTCTAGATAATTCGATCCTCCTAATTGAGAGGTATAAAAACATGCTCGCATAGCGACACGATTCATTCTGTCTTTGAGATCGATAACGAACACAACGAACTTAAGTGACCGAAGAAGATTCTACCTGCGACCTGAGCAACAACTGTGGACTATTGTGAACTACTGAGTGACTGGAACTGTTGAAGAAGTACTGTGTGTACTAGTGATTTAATTGTCTAGTTTGTGGTGAGCTAATAAATCTCTTCGTTGAGTAAACGGCATTTAATAGTACCCCGTGCACGTAACAATACTATTTACATTATCAAAAATCATGTCCAAATAAAAAAAAAAATACCTTGTTTCTGTACCCATTCCAAATTCATACCTGCCTCATCCTCAAAGAAAATGGTACCATTTTAATTTTGAATAGTTTGGTATACAAGTCAAAAAGAATATTTAAAAAAAAATTGAAGAAAATTCATGTATCCACTGACTGACTGATATTTTAATTCATATGTTAATGTTATCTTGAAACATCTGCTTCATATAAAATTAAATATTTTATTTTCTGTACTAAAATGTTACTGATTTTTACTTTTGCTGTTAGAACTAGACAACAAATTATCTTTGGCCCTGTGAGTGTCTTTAATAAGTATAATTTTATTTGGTAATAGCTGTTACTGCCACCAAAGATAGCCAATGTCCTTTCCATCTATCTTTGTACCAAATTTTATCAAAATCAGGTTCAGTGGTTTAGTTGTGAAAGTATAACAGTACCTCTTACATTTATCATGTTAGCATGGATGCTCATTTTGCTTGAATGAATATGTAATATAAGCAATATGTTTAATTGACGCTACCCGTGACCAGAGGGCTGGTTTATTTCCTTGCGCAAAGGATTAGTATTGCCATTCAACGTGGCAATGCCGCCAGCCTTCTGGCCACCCTCCCGGTTGAAGTCGATGGGGAGGAATTGTTTGATGCCTGAACCTGCAGGATTGTTTAGGTATATTCATTTATTTTTTTTAATACTTTAATTTAGATAACTTCCGTGTACATTATGTAATTACCTGTATCTGAATTTTACATTTTACAGATATTTTGTAATACATAATACATGTACAAAATATTGATGTACAAAATATTGATCATGTACAAAATATTGATCAATAAACAAATGAGTTATTTGTTATTGGATTTGTTATGGTGACACTAAATTACAATACTTATATGAGGAATATGGACAACTGTCGAATTTCACTATTTTTTAAGCAAATTAATTTGTTGTTACTATTTTTAATTTTTTATTACCATTAACTTGCAGATGTAATGACTAAGATAGAGAAAGGGATGCTTCAACGGTTTAGACATGTGGAGAGAACCTAGACATACACTTGAATAAAAATTGATAAGAATGACTATAAATAATATTTAAAGATATGACATGACTGGTATAAATGATATAAGTGTAATTTAAATTTAATGTATGATTAAAATCATCATCTCATCATCAAATTTAAAAAAAGAAAAATAATCTAGTTCTAATATAGTTCGCTGAGTTTCTTGCTGGTAACTTCTCAGTAGAACTAACCTACCGAACCAGCGAAAGAATCATTTTCCAATGGTTTATTTGTACATTATTTAATATTTTTATATTATTTCTTGACATACCCAATTGTAAAAATTTTACGTTCATATGTGCTCTTTGTGTGCCTAAACCGAATAAATGAAATTGATTCTTTGATAATTTGTAATTAATTAATAATTTTCTCACATAATATTGTATGCCGATATGGCTGAACATAGCTGATCAAATTATGTAAAAGATCAGCTTTGTACCTATGTTTCACAATAAAGCATTTGAATTGAATTGGATTACATATATTTGTCAGTCAGATTGTAGGTATTTTGAAAAGAAAGGGCATGTCAAGAGTACACGAAACTGACATATGAAAGTAGAAAAAGTGAAAAATGTATGCCAAGATCATAGCAAGTGGAAAACTGTGGTCTCTACCTGTATGTATGTATTAATTTGCAAATGACAAACCCTATTTTGATTCCAGATTCTGACAATCCACAGGTACTTCAAATATACCTTCATTTTAATCTACTATATCTACCATAAATCATGCATATTTGGCTAATGTGAAAGTGATGAAAACTAAGTGCTATAATTTCCAAATAATTGAGTAAATACTTCTTTTTTAAATATTATTTTAGGGATTGTGATATTATTTGATATATATCTACTAATAGCATGTTTATCTGCTTATACCCAATAATCTCTGAAGTTGCTCGGTTGATTGTCACAGAATTTTTATTGTAGATGTTATACATTTTACTAAAAATAGATATAGCCTAAGTTACACCTTAACTTTGGCTATGTCTATTTTGGAAAAGTATTAGGGTTAGGTATTTAGGTCAAAATTAAAACCCAGATATTAGTTCATACAAGCAAAGTGAGTGAGCTAGTTAGTTTATCACAAATGTTCAAAATTTGAGGAAATGCTTATTCTATCTTTTTTTATCCACTGCAAATTCACTAATATCAGTCTCACTGATCTGAAGTAAAATATTAAATAAGATTTCACAAATAAAACCTCTATTTGTAAAATCTTGTTTTAACAAAGAGCTATATTTAGAAAAATGCTCACTTTTATAATAAGATAAAATACAAGATTTTTTCCACCTCAATATAAATCTTAAAAATAACCTTTTTTTCTGTGGTTGGTTTTATACTTATTGGTGAATAATTTAGGTAAGGTAATGGAAATATTTCTAATATTGAAAAACATATATTGACAAGTTCGAAATCAAGTCTCAATAATAAAACACAACAATGTTACTTACCGAACTTTGAGGAACTTGAAACTAGGTTGCTGATGATCATCATCAATTATTTGAACGGCTGCCAGTTCCTCCTGACCTTCCTTCCGATACAAGTATAATCCATTACCGATGTCTATAGCGTCTACATTTTTTCCATCAATCTGCAGCACCACTTCGGTATCTTTGCTTGCAATATCGGCCGCATCCTCAATTATAAGATTAGGCTCTCCAATGCTCTCATCCGTTTTAAAATCCAAGCTCTCAGTCTGCTTCAGTTCAGGACTGGACTTATCATCTTCAACATTATCATCTATTACTAGTTCATTTCCATCATAAGAATTATCATCAAAAATAGCAACTCCTCCTGACAGAATATTAGCTGCTTCAATTCGGGTATTAATTTTGTAGCTATCTAAAATATCGTCCTTCTTTCCAATAGGTGATAAATTCGATATCAGCTCTTCGGAGTTTGTTATGGTCCTCTCAGCCTCAGTAGCGGTGGTAGCCAGTGATACATCTTTTATTGACGAAATGTCGAATGTAGAGTCAACTTCTGACAGAGAGTAGTACTTGGATGAGCTCTCGTTGGCAGTCATGAAGGATTCACTAGGCGGGGAACTGGTATCCAGTGTGGAGTCCCTAGAACCCCCCGCCTCTCCCCTCATCTGGTTCAACCTATCCATTTGCACACTTCATCTACTACGGCAACACGAAAATAATAATGAATTTATAATGAAACAGATCACCAAAAATACACTTCATCGATTACAAGCAAACTAACGAAAACAGTTGAAGGTTGGCCAGTTAATTAGCACCTAGGTCAATAGCAAAGAACAGTGAAACTTCGTATAAAACGATAATGATACTGTGACACTTTTAAAGGATAAGCATACTGCGTCGTTCTGAAAACTAATTAGTAGATATTTCAGAAAATAGTCCTCGAGATAATCCTCTTCAAAACAATCTGTGTGTTAATTTTATTATAGTAACAATCTCAATACAATTTTGTTAAAATAACACAACACATCAAAAGATTAAAGATGGACGCCAAATAGCGATGTTGCCGTTATTTTGCATGTCATTATACCATTAAAAAAGTGCAAAAGCATAATTTATAGAATTTTTTACACAATTTTCTTTATTTAAAGGCTATAGTTTTGTACTATTGCCTCAGACTGATAGCAAAAATTTAATTTTATTACGAAAAATGCCCAAATATATATTGTTCTAATTTCTTTTTTATGTATTTTTCTTGTTGGCAATAATAAATAGACTGTAATGGATGCTGCTGATAATGCAAAATACCTATTACTTGGCAGAGTCAATGACCGATGTGGTTATGAAAGTATTAAAATTCGTATTATCATAATGCAACGCAAGTATGTAATGCACCAGAGCGTTATAGATACAGTTATTAAGATAACTGAAATTGACTAAAGGTATATTAAAGAAAGAAGATATTTTTATAGCCAAAGGAAATTAAAATTTTACCTCACGTTTACAAAATACCGCTAATATTTTCTTATCATATTGAAGATTTTATTCGGCCATAACCAAATATGTAAAACTACTTTATAGACAGATTTTGAAATAGACCTCGGAATTCAAAGAATTCCGACCATAAGTTTTGTTGCACATTACCCAAAAATTTAATATTTTCTTATTATTTTATTACAAATTACAAAATATAATGTTAAAAAAATAATTGCAAAAAAAAATCAAGGTGCGTTTACAACGACTAGAAATCGAAATTTAAATCAGATCTTTTTATTTTTCATTAAGATTTCTTAATGAAATATATTAAGTATCATATAAATAATATCATGAAGAATCTTAGAATGATTGTGGCCTTAGAATTATTATAAATATTGAAGATGTATTGATGTAGTATAGTACATATATGTAATATTAATAATAATATCTTCCTTTATTAAACGTCGTGTACTGTCAAATAGGGAAGTACTTGTAAGAATCGATATGTTTCATCGTTAATATTTTCTAAAATATATTATAAAATGGATTAATTATTTTGTAAAATAATTCGTGCCGCGATAATTGGTTCATGCTATTGCTATTGTTGGTTTACTTTACTAAATTTTTCAGGCAATTTAAAGAACTATTGAGCCCTTTGTTCTTGTGTACAGAGGAAACCATTTAAATCTGACAACATAAAGTAAGCTGCCAGCAAGTCAACCAAGGAATTAACGAAACAAAGGGGTTTGTATTTCGTGAAGGAACTTCGTGATAACGAGTGTTTCCGTTCCCTACAATTGTATGATAAATGTTTTAAATATTCAATATATTATACAATTATTATAATATATTGAATATTTAAAATATTATTATTTATTAAACATAATATCTTTTAAATATGGGGCATTAAGTCAGATGTTTACCTACATTACTTAAATAAACGTTACATTGCATAAATACGAGTATTTTTCCTTATTTTTAAGAACTTTATATAAAAAGTATAATAAAGACATAACATTAGTACCATGCAAGCTAGATTGGTTGCCTACCTATTAAAAATAACAAGTCAGTGGTATCAAGTACGTTTTGTCAGTGTAGTTGCGAGAAGCAATGTTATCTTTCTGGATGGCCTGGCAGTGCAACTGGTGAAAGTGATGTTGATCCTTATGGATA
This sequence comes from Eilema griseolum, assembly GCA_963662185.1. Classification (NCBI taxonomy): domain Eukaryota; kingdom Metazoa; phylum Arthropoda; class Insecta; order Lepidoptera; family Erebidae; genus Eilema; species Eilema griseolum. The sequence goes on from OY759238.1 coordinate 25,609,193, forward strand.
TATCTGACATGTGTTGTTGCTCAGCTTTCCTTAGGGATGATGATTGATTCACGTATCTGGAAATTGAACCTACCTGTTGATTACAATTGGCTGGAAGTTGAACGCACCGTATGAAGGTGCCGCCGATACCCAGCAGTAACTGAATTATTGCCTAATTAATCAAAACAAAGGTAGAAAATTAATCAAGGTTAATAAGCTGGTTCCGGAGCGATGCTGTAGGTATCCGTTATGGTTCTGTAAATCCGTAACAAATCTCTATATACCAAATTTTTCACTTTAAAGCTTGCGCTAATAATAATATATTGACTTTCATTGCCTTGACATATGTTACAAAAATTTAGCCGCCAGTGGAATTAACCAAGGTGGTATCGTACCTCGAAGGAGTTTATGTTTTGTGAAAGAACTTTGCGACAGGTGTATATCCAGTGTTGTTACCAGATGATTTTCTTGAACCATCTTTCACTGACCATATTCTAATAAATAAATAATAATAAAAAGAAAGAGCCTTTGTACAGAGCGCGTTAACCTCAGCTGTCTCAAGAAAAGGTAGACAGTTTCACAAATACTTTCATGAAGGCTTGATAAACTAGTGACTGAGAGTTTGTTTTAGGTACATCTTAGTTGGTATATATATTGATATAGTATGGTATAGGTACTCAATTGAATTTATTACGTGTTATAAAAATATAACTTTGCATTAAATAAAACAAACTTCTTTGGTAACATCCAGCACGTAGAAAAATCGATAAAAAAATCGATTGATTACGCACTGCACATTCCTTATCCTAACGATAATGACAAACCAAAACTGTCTTTCAAATATTTGCACGTTACGTTAATTTTGAACATTTTGAAAAGCAACTTGATTCCGCGTTCGCGTTTGTTGTTATTTTGTTATTCATTGGATTTCAGTTTGTTTGTGTTTTCAAGAACTAATAAAGTGTTGCGTTATGGCGCCCCGAGAAACACCAAAACAGACAAAAGTGCAACGCACTGTAAAAGACATGCCTGCCAAAGGCAGAGCATCACCTATTGGGGCGATAAAAAAGACCATTCTGTTAAAGAAAACAGTTGAGAAAACTCCTTTGAAAGGTAAGCTGTTATAAATAATTTGTCTCAAAACTTAAAACGATTATTACTGAACTGCAACATGAAGTAACTGCCAGCTAGAACTCAATTGTAGAACATACCTAAGTTTTCATTAGAACTTTTCCTAGAAGTTAGCATTTACACACACAATTTTTTTACAACCTAAATCTATAACGGTATTTCAAGATTCTGTGTTACTTACGTTTAAAGTGGTGTTTTATTACCATGCCTGGGTACCAAACCTATCTAACCTGCTAATTTGTACTCGTAATCTATCAATGGATGAGTTCTGGCGCGGGTTTTTTGGTCTATGCCTGTTAAGGAGCACGACTACTTGTGATGTGATAGCTTAAGTAATGTTAAATTGTATATAGATTCGTACACGAGGGGGTTGTTTTGTTAGTGGCCTGATATCTGAACCTCGGCAGTCTTTTACATTGACTCGACCAAGCAGGTTATGCAATTGCCAAGCATAGTCAGTCTTAACGGCACGCAAGTGCTAATTGTGTAACCGTTGCCTAGTATTGTATGGTTCTAGCTTAGTTGTACTCAAATATACTTTCAAAAGTGTAAGTCTGTTGTTTCGCTGCTTACCTACTTCATAGGAACCCTGCACCTCTCGTTTACAATGCCATACATACAATAGGTAAGGTATTAGAAGGTTCTTTCAGGGTCAGCAGCAAGAGTAAATGCTTCTCGTTTTGTACATGTCCATAGGCCATGGTAACCTTCCTATTCCTACTTTGAGGTAAAAGCTTCAAATACAATCACAACCATTTCTTATTATTGACTAGTCCCTGCCATACTTCAGGACATCTATCTTGGACCTAAGTCTAGAGACAAATGAGACTCTGGCATGTGTTGATTTTTTTCATAAGAATCTGCTTGTTGTTTTTGAGCTCATGCATTGCTATAGCACTAAATATTTTTTTTTACCATAAACTCCTTGCGTCTTTACAGTCTCCAACACCAAAACTGAAGTCCGCACCACTCGTGCTAGGACAAGCACAGTCCCAATTGCAGCAACTCCAAAACCAAAAGAGAACAAGAGTGTTCCTCAACCTGGCAGTGTGACGAAAAGCGCTAAGAAGGCATCTACATGGAAAAGACGTCCTAAACCAGCGCACTCGGGAGTGCCTATTCCTGAGAAGATGAAGAAAATGATGGAGAAACAGTTTTCAGATCCACAATTTGCTTTTTAAGGAATATTCTTTAGTAGGTGATAATTTTTAATGAGTTCGGCCAATATTTTTTTAAAGTACTTAGATTTATTGACGTTAGGAAGGATTTTCTTGTAACTGAGTATTTAGAATTTTTTTTGTTGTTGCAGTGTTTTTTAAGAACTATGATTTTTTTTGAGAAAATCAATTATCATCCGAACTTCTAAGTTTCTGATTGGTCTAGAAATACTAGTCGAATAAGACTAGAAATAATAATGATATCATGCCAACATAGACCTGTGACAGCCACACAGACAGTTAATATGACAGAGTTTCCATTTAATAATTTGGTTATTATTAAGATTTGAGACTATAGACTGTGTAAGCTTTCAAAAAAAAAAGATAACTACTTTTTTTTATTAAAACAACTGAAATACTTTTTGTAAATTTGTGCCATAGTATGGAAGAGAAAAAAAAAATGTAAATAAAGAATAGCAAAAAGACTTCTATGTACACTATTAGAGGGGTCCCTTAATTTATGAATTTATGATTGAAACTTGACAGCTACAAAAATTTCAGCACTAATATTGTTTAATTTTTTTTAAAGAGCACTAGTATGTAACTGAAATTACTCGTAGTCCCTTTAAGGGCCTGTGTGTTAACCATGATGTACTAATAGCAATTGTTAAACCACCCCTACCCCATGCTGATACATGGTGAGGTTTCAGATTTAAAAAAATCATGTGTTTTTCTTTTGTACATCTTATTTATGAAGAAAACAATATTCACTTTCCGCAGGTAATTTAGGAAAAATAAATACACATCTCACTACCTCCCCTCTGGTGATATCTCGTGATATTTTCTGAACCCCCTTCCTGTTATGCCTCATGTGATTCATGGACAGCCCCTAACGCCTCCAGCTAAGCTAAATAGCTTGTGTAAGGAGTGCGTAGGAGAGGTAGTGTAATGACCAGGATTTGAATCTGAGACCTATATCATAAGACTGACTCTAACCATTGACACTCTAATTTAAGTTAGTGTGAGACAAGAATGGGGAAGAGAGTTCTCATTCTTTTTTTGTCGTTGTCTCACCTTTGAATGGTGTTTTTTTTTATTATTAACAGCTCTAGTATCAGTATCAAAATAAACGGGATATTTACCACGTTTCATTGTTTCCGATAGATATTTCGGCGATGTTGCAAGCACCATGATCACGAAGGAATATCCTGTTTATTTTGGTACTGATGTGAGTGACAATGATAGTTTAAATAGCTTCTTTAGTAGTATACATAGAAGTAATTGACTATAAATGGCTTAATCTCATTGGTTAATTAGAATTAATTAGGATTATTTACCAACTAGTAAAATATAGTACAAATTAATACCCACTAATTATTATTCTGTTTAAAATAATGCGAAGATATGTCATTAATTCGTAATTATGACTATACTTAAAGCTAGTATCTATATTATAATATTGTATTGTATATGATTTTTATGGTAATAAAAGTACATATTACAGAAACTATTTTTTTTTGTAGATTTTTGGTCTCTAAGCTCATGAATTCTGTGAGTTCTTATCTGAGCGCTAGTCTTTGTGTAAGCTTGTATCATTGGTTAATCTTGGAATTTATGGGTGCGACTGTCTTAAGGGGAAAGCGTGGACCAGAACCTCGTCCGTTATTGACTTGTGTTACGGCTTGCAGGTGAATTTAAGTGGTTTTTACCGTGAAGGCCTTTGGTGGTGCAGTTTGGACGGTACAATGCGCAGCTAGGTAAGGTATTAGCCGACATTTTTATTTTTTATTTTAATTTTAACATTTTAGGGAAACTTACAGCTAAAAAATAACAGTAGGTGAAAATCAATAATATATTGATGGCCATTTACAAGTTTTCACCGATAACATGTCATTTACATTTGGGGATATTATGGCAACACAACTTTACGAACACATTCACATCTATATAAAGTATTATAATAATAAAAGAAAATTACTCAATTAACAAAGTAGTGATCACATAATGCTTTCTTTACTTTAGAGTTGTATACCTTCAAGACGGTCATTGTAGGTGTTATAAGATGGGTTCCACACTTGTGAGGCGTATGCACACTCAAGCTGTGGAATGACCTCCCTGCTGCGGTTTTCCCAAGCGCCTACAATATGGGGTTCTTCAAGAGGTGCATCAGAAGGTTTCTTCATGGTCGGCAGCGCGAGTGTGACACCCCTGGTGTTGCATACGTCCATAGACCACGGTAACCGCTTCCCATCAGGTGGGCCGTGTGCTTGTCTGCCAACTAAGTGGTATAAAAAAAAAATACTACGAACGAAAGCGCAATACAAAATTTTAATAGTTTTGATACTATTGAAATCGGCTGAGATTCTTAGAATAAAACCTAGTGCTTTCGTAGCTTTGCTCATAGTGTTATACTTACACATTGTAAGTCGAAGAGAAGTTTGGAGTAAAAAGTAACTTTTAGATCTTTGACAGAATTAACCTTAACTGAAGGAGTATCTTGAAGCGTGTAAATGTAATCAATAGGCTGAGGTTTACGCGTAAAGGTGCAAGTGTTGCACTTGGTTACATTTAAGTCGAGCTTGTAGGCTAAGCAATAATTTTGAAACCGGTCCAGATCTTCCTGCTACGCGAGAGCATCTGCAAGAGTATTTATCTGCTTCATGATTTTCATGTCGTCGGCGTTCAGTAGTATTATGGACCATTGAAAACAACGCGTTACATCATTGATAAAAATGTTGAACAAGAGTGGTCCTAGAAGCGATCCCTGGGGCACACCCGAGGGGATGCGCATTGCTCTAGACGACAGTCTGGCATTATTCTCTACGTACGACATAAACCATCTGAAGAGATTGCCTCGAATACCCATAGACGACACTTTATCCAATAGTATGCTGTGATCTATTTTATCAAAACATTTACAGTAGTCCGTGTATATGACATCTACTTGATATCTTTGACATTTTTAAGTAAGTTCACATATTTAAGTATTATATATGCAACACGGTACTGAAACTACTATTCCAATCAAAGTCGATAGAAATAGTTGTCATAACAATTGCTTTAAAATATCATTGAAAAAATTTGGCAGAGTACCTAATCAAAAAACAATGTTTAAAATGATTGTAAAGTTGTTAATTTTTTTTATGTGAGACCCGTCAATTAGACTTCGCCTCGCCCGATGGCAAGCTGAAGGCATAGCCTCTGAAAAGAGGGTCACTGTTACATACATATACCATGCTACAATCGTGACATTCAGCTTGACGGCCTCATCATTTTCCTTTTTACGCCCCGCTTAAAGGAATGCTTTAGATAGTTCGTAAAACTATCGGTAGATGGCTCTACCGTCATCCCAAAGACAGTTGAAAAAATTCTCCTATAATTTTGACTAATTCGAGTGTCGTATAATTCGAGTATCGTGGTCCATACCCTCTGTAGGGGAATTCAAGTACAAAGGTCCAAGTTCCGTCTTGTTGGTTCACTTTTTCTAAATATAATATTTTATGAAGTTTGTAGGGTGCATTGTATTTTATGTAGTTTTATGAGACTCATTATGTAGTGTAGATTACCTGTTGATCCCGTGCCGCCGCGTCGTGTGATTCCCGGCAGAGTAGAATTTGGGCCACTCCATCTCTTCCCATGCGGTGTCGTACAAGGTGGCTAAGGGATAGGACTGTTTAACATCAGACAGATATATACAGCGCAGACTCAGCCTCAGATGCATGCCTCGAGTCAACAATAGTGCCCGGGAAACGGCAATAGGCTCACCCCCAATTACGTGGGACCGAATACAATTATTGATGAAATGTGGGTGTTAATTCGCCTCTGCCTAACCCTTCAGGGATAAAGGCGTGATTATATGTTTGTATGTATGTAGATTACCTGTTTAAAGATGTTTGGAGTTGCCACCACGTAGGGAACAGGATGCGGCGAACATCACATTTACAAAAATGATTATAAACTGAGGGCAATGGCATTCAGGTTCGATCTCGAGCATTCTGTAGGTACTTAGGTATAGGTATAGTGGTTATTTGCGGTCACTGTTCACTTCAAGGGCTTTAAAGGTACATACTTTTTTTTTCTCCTTTTTGGCAAGTAATTGATATATGCCAATTTCAAGTAAATGTCTTTAGAATTATTAATGGCGAGACGCCAAAGTCAAGTTTTTTAAGTTACGGTCCTCAGTAAAGTTGTGGGGACTTTACTAGAAGCTCCCTAGGGAGGTTTGGAACTAACACGAAAAGTCACAATTCACTGTAATTTGCCACTTTCCACACTTGTGTGCGTTGTCAAAGATATTATATCTAAATATCGACCATTTTTATACATAAAATCTCGAATTCACACCAATTTTGGAAAATAAATAAATACCGCGATGCGCCATTCTTCATGTTGGCGCCAAAACTCCTTATACATACTTAGTACATAGTAGAATTATATTATACTTATTATATTATTTGTGTTAGTACCTACCTATACGTAAATAATTATAATCATATAGTTAAATAGGTTTTTTACAACAAAAAAATTAGGGAGACATCCTATAGAATACCGCGATCATAATAACCTCGTGTTGTGTTCCCGGCGGCGATGAGTAGGGTAGCCATCGCTCACTGGAGAGTTTTTGTGCTGTCAGTGGGAAGACCAAAGGCTTGTCCTGTTTTGTCTTCTGCACAGACGGCACAGAAACTCTGATGACTACAGAACTCAACCCTTGGTGTTGCACACGCCCATAGGCCACGGTAACCACTTTCCATCGGGTGGGTCTTGTGTTGTCTGCGTAATTGGTATAAAAAAATGATTAGAAGGTAATCACGCTCGCAAAAGCGAAAATAAGTCAAATCAAGATAAAGAGTAGGAAAGGTCTCTGGGCTCCAAACATCTTCGAGTTTCAATGTCCCAATCAAAAAATCCATGTCACTGCTAACCTATTTAGGTAAAAACAAATTATTTCATGATAAACAGTTTGGGTTTACTAAAGGACGTTCGACTACTGATGCTGGAGTAGAATTGTTAAATTGTATTTACGAGGCCTGGGAAGATTAGCATGAAGCATTAGGTGTATTCTGTGATCTATCCAAGGCTTTCGATTGCGTGCACCATGCCACATTAATCAGAAAATTAGAACATTATGGAATAAAGAACAAGGCTCTTGAGCTTCTGACTTCACATTTCAACATTTGAATTCAGAGGGTCGATGTTAACGGTACACGCTAAGTAGGATCTGTGGTTTCGATGGGCGTTCCACAGGGTTCGATACTAAGACCATTCTAATTTTTAATATATTTAAATGACCTCCCCTACTATATAAGGGACAAAAATAGTATTATTTTATTTGCTGGCGATACTTCGTTAATATTTAAAATTAAAAGGCAACATAATAATTATGACGAAGTGAATGGGCAGAGTAGAATTATTTGAGGCGACTAAGGGATAGGGTTGTTTAATATCAGACAGATTTATAGATTCAGCATCAGATGTATGGTTTGAGTCAGCAATAGTGTTCGGGAGACGGCAATAGGCTCACCCCTTATTACATGGGACCGAATTTAATGATTGATGAAATGTGGGTGTTAGTTCTCCTTGCCTAACCATCCAGGAATAAAGGCGTGATTATATGTATGTATGTATGAATGGTGCAATCACATGAGTGGTGCATTGGTTTAGGTACCATTATGGTTATCATTACAGACACTAAGTAATGTTACAATGTGGCACTCAGCTTGGCGGCCTCATCAGATGCTTTTTCACGCCGCGCTTAAAGGACCCGGGACTGTAGGAAGAAGGAAACACGTGTGCTGGTAATAAATTCCAGGTCTTGGTAGTGGGGCAAAGAAAAGAGTCTCCGAACCGCTTGGTTCTTGCTCGTATATTCTGCACAGTGTGAGGGTGACATCTAAGCCCTGCACGTGTTGTCCTATGTAGGAAAGGAGACGGTGGGATTAGTTGGAAGAGCTCATCAGAACACTCACCATAGTAGAGACGGTAAAATACCGCCAAGGAAGCAACATCTCTACGCATCTGCAAAGGCTCGAGGGTGTTAATGACCTCAGGATTCCCAATAATGCGGACCGCGCGTCGCTGCAACCTGTCGAGAGCATCTAGTAGGTATTTCACGTAGCCATTCCAGAGATGCGAGCAATATTCCACGCAGGAGCAAATTTGTGTCTTATAGAGAAGGCACCGCCGATCCGTCGTGAAAAAACGTCTCACTTTGTTCAGGAGTCCGAGTTTCCGCGAGGCTGTGAAGTGGTGAACCTTGTGGAATCGACACTGTTCCTAGGCTCGTATTGATGCTTAATAGCCAGTAGATTAAGTTCGAACTCATACGCTGTAAGAAATATCAGAACTTGACAGAGGTGGATACAGCTAGAATAGTTTATTTCAGCTATTTTCATAGTATTTTGAGCTACGGAATTCTCCTTTGGAATAATTTTGCAGATCTAAACACAATATTTGTGTTACAAAGCGGGCTGTGTGAGCTATTTGTAATTTGGGCCCAAGAGTCTGCCAAAAGTTTAAGGAAATAGACATTCTAACCGTAGTGTCACAATATATTTTCGAGATCCTAATTTATGCAAGGAAAAATACCGCGTGGTTTCCGGCAGAGTAGAATTAGGGCCACCCCATCTCTTCCCATGCCGTGTCGTACAATGCGACAAAGGGATAGGGCTGTTTAACAACAGACAGATATATAGGTACAGCCCAGACTCAGCTTTAGATGTATGGTTCGAGTCAACAATAGTGTCCGGAAGACGGCAATAGGCTCACCCCCTATTACGTGGGACCGAATTCAATGATAGGTGAAATGTGGGTGTTAATTCACCTCTGCCTATCCCTCCGGGGATAAAGGTGTGATTATATGTATTTTTCTTTTTTAAACTGCGTCGGACTCAAACCGACTAAAACCGCACATCGTCTGGGCAACTTCCAATTCTTTCCGTAAAAGCGATATCCCTCTTAAATTAATCAAAGCCGAATACTGCAACAGACATATTGGGATGTGTCCGAGTCAAGGCGCCAGACGATACTTAATTAAAATGTTCGTGATCTGCAATTTAAGTTTTTGTGAAGGCACATTTGATATTAACCAAATACCAAATCTTTTGTAACTATTTTGAATTTGAATCGGGAATTACTATTTTGAGCAAATATAATTATGCATGCAGCAGAAATTGGACACGTACCTTCTGCGTAGCAGTTGAATGCTCTATCGCTTTATGCATACAAATATTTGCATTGAGCAGGAATATAATTCACACCCCCTAGCGTGGCAGTCGGATGCACTACCCACACACCATAGAGGCCATCTTTTAACATGTAGCAGACTATAGCTAAGAGAACTCACAGCAGAGATTTGGAAAAATATATTACAAATTCTGACGTTAAAATACTAGTAAACAACTTTTACCTTGGTAGTTTTACCTATAGTAGGTATCTAGTTACTTTCTCTTGACATTATTATATTCTTCTTAAATATTAAACAAATCATCTATATTTATATGAGAAGAGGTAGGACACGACGGTTTTTCTGTCCAATTAAGCAGTCCAACTGGGGAAGTACCTACACCCTACTAAATACCACGGCCATAATAACCTCGTGAGATGTTTCCGGCGGTGAGTAGGGTAGCCAGAGCTTTTTGTGCCGTAAGTGGGGTTGAACCAAAAGCTTGTGCTGCTTTATCTTTTACACTGACGGCACCGAAACACTCTGTGCTTATAGGGTTGGCAGTGCGAATGTGAATCCCTTGGTTTTGCACACGGTTATAGCAGATGGCCGTGTGCAAAACCATCAAACATTAGATTATACCCAAGAAACATTAGGTTGGATTTGAAGATCGAAGCCAGGTGGTCTTCACTCATTTGTTGCACCTAGGCACACCTCTAAATCCAGTCCTGTACGAGTAGGTAGTGAAGACTTAACAGAATAGCAGTTTACTTGCACCATAATAACCAATAAACATTCCTGCATTCCCTACGTATTCAATTAATTTTTCCATTAACTTTGTCATATTATCATCGAATGAATCGTTCCCTTATCTTGATATAATTTGTAGTAGATCTTCACTTAGACTAGTCTAGACATCACACTTAACTAGATACCTGTCTTAAGTGTATTGTGTGACAGTACAAGTTTAATTTCAAGATTGACGTCATACTTTTACCTGCGTCATAATATTAAGAATAGATATCGTCTATTCCCATCTGTTTTTTTTTATACCACTTAGGTGCCAGACAAGCACACGGCCCACCTGATAGAATAATATTACCGTGGCCTATGGACGTGTGTAACACCAGAGAAGCCACACTCGCGCTGCCGACCCTGTAAGCACAGAGTTTCTGTGCCGTCAGTGTAGAGGACAAAGCAGGACAAGCCTTTAGTCTACCCACTGACAGCACAAATTCTTCAGTGAGCTCTGGCTACCCTACTCACCGCTGGGAACACAACACGAAGTTATTACAGCCGCGGTATTCTGTAGCGCGGAGGTACTTCCCCAGTCGGACTGTTCAATTGGGCGGAAATACCGCCGTGTACTACCTCCTACCCTACCTATTCTTTTAAGTGGTTCTGTTGGTACTACTGGGTAATTGCCGATGTAAAGCATAGTCTTCTAAATCATAGAACAATCAGCATCATTCTTTGAGGCTTTTCCCCAACTTAGATGGTGCACCTAATTGTGATGCGGTTGAACTTCGTATTTTCCGTGAAGCGACTGCAATCTGACCTCCATAAGCAATTGGTGATATCGAAGCTCTGTAGTCGGCCTTTTTATACCAACTACCCGGGACGACTACCTTAGATCTTCGTTTGTCATCTGGGATCGACGGCTTAACGTACTCTCCAAGGTACGGAATCACCCAGACCAATGCAAACAGGCATATTCATGCTTAGAAATATTAGCACTGAGCGAAAATCGAACCCACTGTGTTGCACTCGCGTTCACTACCACCACGCCACAGAGGCCATATGATTGAATCACAGAACTAATGTTGAAAAAATACCAGGCTCTTGATTCTACTAAAGCAAAAAAACTTCATACCATAGACACTGCAAAAATGGCGTTATATTTTAGTTTTATCTCTATTGGCTTAAAGTCCAAAATTACCTCTGCCCTACAGAATACCGCGGTTATAATAGCTTCGTGTTGTGTACCCAGCGGTGAGTAGGGTAGCCAGAGCTCACTGGAGAATTTGTGCTGTCAGTGGGAAGATTTAGGCTTGTCCTGCTTTGTCTTCTACACTGAATGACGGCACAGAAACTCTGTACTTACAGGGTTGGCAGCGCGACTGTGACTCGTCTGGTGTTACAAACGTCCATAGGCCACGGTAACCACTTTCTATCAGGTGGGCCATGCGCTTGTCTGCCACCCAAGTGGTATAAAAAAAAAAACAATTTCATACCATAGACACGCCAAAAAATGGCGTTAAATTTTAGTTTTATCTCTATTGGCCTAAACTCCAAAATTAAATGAAAATAGTTTCATGACACTTATTCTTTCACTTTACAAAAATCCTTTTTATCTATACTTATACATATATATTTAATATTATAAAACTGCAGAGTTTGTTTGTTTGTTTGTTTGAACGCGCTAATCTCTGGAACTACTGGTCCGATCTGAATAATTCTTTCAATGTTGGGTAGTCCATTTATCGAGGAAGGTTTTAGGCTATATATCATCACGCTACTACTTAAGGGAGCGGAGCATTGATAATAAATGTTAACAAATCCGGCAATTTTACATACATATTTTGAAGACTAAAACATACGGGCTCAAAGGGATATGAAGCTTCAAAATATACCCCGGGCGAAGCTGGGGTGGGTCAGCTAGTTATAGATTATAGCCACATTGGTTTAAAGTCTAAAATTAAACCGGTTTTTTCGCAGTGTCTGTCGGATGACAGTGGCTTTGCTTTAGCAGAATCGAAGCCCAGTTGTTTTTAGGGATTCTGTGATCCCCACACCCGAGGAGAGGGCCAGATCGAGAGAAATGGCCTTGAGTCGGCCGGGGTGCGAGGGATATGCCTGTTAACCTAACCTTCGGCAAGCAAAAACGACCCACAAGCGTCTTTCTTGCATTTTGGTCGGTTCTGATCCGACGTAACCTCTACCACCGGCTCCGGGGGGGGGGGGGGGGGGGTATCCGTGGAGATTTTGCGCACGTAAAAAAAAAGGCGTAGTTGTTCTTTCAACAGAACTGGCGGGAATTGTCGATAGAGAAAGAGTACTATCAGTTAAGGTGCATAGGAAAGGTGCATAGGACACTGTCTATCCCTTCGGGGCTGGAGCCCACCTCACTTACTAATCAGTAGGTATACCTACTTACTAAATACGAAGAGACCCTTGTGCAGCCTTTCCTCGTGGAGCTGGAAGGTCGCGGATATTCACTCGTCGAAAAGCCAACAAATCAATTGCTAAGAAATCAAAGACTTAAGTAATTTAAGCTAAATTAAGGGTTAAACGTTACCAGCACACGGTGCAGAATATCCCATCAAGAACCAAGCGGTTCGGATACTCTTTCCTTTGTCGCGCCATTAAGACCTAGAAATCATTACCAGCTCACGTGTTTCCTTCTTCCTATAGTCCCGGGTGCTTTAAGCGGGGCGTGAAAAAGTATCTGATGAGGTCGTCAAGCTGAGTGCCACCATTGTAAAATGCTACATGTCTGTAATGGTGAAACTCTTTACTGAGACATCAGGCAAAGTGAAGCCAAATTGGCGTGTCCTATACTGGGTGGAAGATTAGACCTCACCTGGAGGGAAAGTACTCTAAATACTAGAGATAGCGAATTTCTGAGGCTATCAAGCCGAGTGTCACCATTGTAATATGGTATATGTATGTAATGGTGACCCTCTTTTCTGAGACTTTGATTTCAGCTTACCATCAGGCGAGACCGAGTCTAATTGACGTGTCCTATATATTTAAAAAAAATCAAAAGTAATAAGCAATTACCAAACTCTAGGGTGCAAAGTACCGTGATATTAAGACCAGTGTTCGCCATACATTTGTCGACAGTTGATGGCACCACCAGCTGCTTATGGTTACCATGGGTTTACGATGCGGTGGTAGTGTACTGGCCGGTATCCGAACTCACATGAATTCGAAATGCGTTCGAGAGTAAAATCACAATAAAGAGAAGATAATGTTACTCACACAATTTTATTTTTTAACATCATTCTGTATTTCAAGCAATTGTCGTCTACATTGTGTTTGCTGACTTTTACATTATAATAATATTTAAAAAATGGACGTGTTCATACGTACAGATTAAAGTATTTATTTTAACTAAGCTCATTAAAATAAGAATGGTAAAAGAGCGGATAAAGCTGCGTTGATTATAATTTTATCGTTTTTATTTATTTTTACCGGTAGCCTAGTGGTATGGGTAATGGACTGCTGAGACGAGGTCGCGGGTTCGATCCCACGTTTTACCAAAGCACAGACCAATGACTTTTCGATGCTTTTCGAAGTTATGTGTGTATTAGTCGCAGGTTTATGAGTGCCCGGTTAATGGCAATAGGCTCGCCACCTGGGACTTAAACATAAACTGGCGAAATGTGGGTGCTAGCACCTCTGTCTACCCCTTCGGGGATATAGGCGTGAGTTTATGTTATGTTATTTATTTTTAATCCTCCACCCAACCTATAACAGTAAATAATTAGACTATTAAATATACTCACAATAATTCATTTCATACAATTTTCCTTGTAACTTACCGTTTTGACGTTTAGTAAAAAGTAAGTAATTTGACTAATCAGTCGAATACACAATTGAGATCCTTCCTCTCTGGTGCAGTTTCCTTTTTCTTCATTTTTATGTTGACCTCAAATCGCGAGAGACACGGGGCTATGGCGCCTGCATTTCTTTTTTTTACGTGCGCAAAATCCCCACGGAGACATCCCCACCGGGGCCGGTGGAAGAGGTTATGTCAGACTCGAACCGACCAAAACGCACGCCGCCTGTGGGTCGTTTTGGTTGCCGAAGGTGAGGTTGACAGGCATATCCCTCGCACCCCTGCCGACTCAGGGCCATCTCTCACGATCTGGCCCTCTCCTCGCGTGTATGCGTATTGTTTTGATGTAAGTACATACTCGTATAATCCATGATAGGTACATTTGAGCTCCTCCACTGCCTTAGGACACCGTACTGTACTCAAAAGAAACCCAGTAGCGCATATTGGGCATATTGTAAAGTATGTACACTTTGTGACGTAACTGTAGTCAAGATATTGATGCCAATTCTGTTGTGACATAACTAAACATAAACTAAAATAAGCTAAAGATCTCTAAAATTTAGTTTAGTCCTGTCAACTGTCGTTTCGTATTCTGAGAACACACGACTAACCTAAAATTAGTTCGACACGACCAAAATTAGAAAGAAAGAAAGAATTTTTTTATTTTGCTTCTCACAGTGTGTTACTTAAATACTTATGAACTATACTTACAACTAACCTTAACCTAGTATATCTCACACTGTGTGAACCCAAAATAGGGCCCCATCTCAGCATTACTTAACTTAGTCCTCTCTTAGTTTTTTAAACGGTAACTCTGTTGTACGTTTTAATTGACAAATATGCACTGAAATAAGAAATGTCACACTAAAATTAGACGCCTTCTAAATAGTGCCGATTAAGTTAGTGGTAGGTGTAGTTCTTTATAGTACTTGATCCAGAACTTCCTCGCGGTGCACCTTGGCCAACGGAGATGGCAGTATCTCACTCCGGCACGGCAAACGCTGCCGCCAACGTTATAATTTTGGTGGAGTCTTCCAGAGGGCAAAATGGATAGTAGGCAAGTGCTGAACTGGTTCTCCGAGTGTGGGCTGGGGGTTACAGTTGCGACTATCTGGCATCCTCGCCGGTGAGGTGGCACGGCGCGCGTCTCCTAATTATCCCATAACCAGTAGGGAAACCCGTGCTTCCCTCGACAGGGTAGGCCATATTAAATACGTATATCGTTCAAAATTTAGCCTTTTTTATACCACTTAGGTGGCAGATAAGCACACGGCGCACCTGATGGGAAGTGGTTCCCGTATCCTATGGACATGTGCAACACCAGGGGCGTCACACAGGCGCTACCGACACTGAAATTTCCAGAATTGCAGAAATTTTTCAACAGCTTAGAACTTGAAAAGATCTTCTTATTATGGTATACAAGTAAATAATATACGACTACTTATGAAATCAGAAGGATTGATTAATTTATTGAATTACAGATTGAAAAGGTAATCCAACTAAACATCAAGCCATTCCTGACGAGGCGCCGCCTCCCGTTTAGACAAAGATCTCGCACCATATTGGGTCCTTCACTTGATATGATATGTACGCAGCCCACGGCTTCAGCATTCATTATCAATTAAGTTGAGTAGACAAGTTGATTTATTGGCTTTAGGACTCCGCCTGTCCAGTGTGATGGACGCCGCTTCTAAGACACGCCCGCCGAATTTTAATGTAGCACAAGTGATGAAATCTTGAGATCGTCTAGGAAAATAATAAGTCTACCTTAGACTTCTTATTTCCTTTAGACTGTCTGCCATGTAACAAAGTTAAAAGTTTTATGGTTGAGTTTAATAAACTTACGTATAATTAAACTGACTGAGCTCTGTAAAAAGAGGAGGAGGACGTAGAACACGGCGGTATTTCTGAGCAGTCCGAGTTAATTGAGCAGTCCGACTGGGGAAGTACCTCTGCCCTACAGAATACCGCGGCTATAATAACTTCGTGTTGTGTTCCCAGCGGTGAGTAGGGTAGCCAGAGCTCACTGGATAATTTGTGTTGTCAGTGGGAAGACTAGCTTGTCCTGCTTTGTCTTCTACACTGACGGCACAGAAACTCTGTACTTACAGGCTCTGTACTTATTATAACCTGGTATTATGGACTGGTTAGGTGGTGAGACTAGAGATAAATAAAAATGCATTATAGATTTATAAAAATGTATTATCGATAAAAAGGGAGATGCGTTACATACATACATATAATCACGCTGTTATCCCTGGAGGGTTAGGCAGAGGTGCATTAATAGCCCCCCATGAGCGCAGGCCTGGGGGTGACAGGTGGAGCCGCCTGTCACCCTGGCAGCAGCAGGCCGCGGCGATGGCGCGCCTTGCGCGCCTTGCGCGCCTCCCCGTTTCCGGGGACGAGTTGGGGACTCTGTAGTCCCCACACCCGAGAAGAGGGCCAGATCGTGAAAGATGGCCCTGGGTCGGCCGGGGTGCGAGGGATATGCCTGTCAACCTCACCTTCGGCAACCAAAACGACCCACAGGCGGCGTGCGTTTTAGTCGGTTCGAGTCCGACATAACCTCCTCCACCGGCTCCGGTGGGGAGGTATCCGTGGGGATTTTGCGCACGTAAAAAATAAAAAAGAGGTGAATTAACACCCACATTTTACCAATAATTGTATTCGGTCCCACGTAATAGGGGGTGAGCCTATTGCTGTATTCCGGGCACTATTTTCGACTCAAGTCATGCATCTGAGGTAGCCCTATCCCTTAGTCGCCTTAAACGACACCGCATGGGAAAACCACGCGGGAACCACGCGGCAAAGATGCGTTACATAACTTTATAATTTAGGTATTTAAAAAAAAGATGAACCTCAGGAGAGGATTCGCAATAAATATTCTATGGTGGCGTTGTTCGGTCAGTTGTACAACGATGGTAGTATGCACTTAGCTAGTGGACACGGGACTCGTGATGGTGCCGGCGTCTCAGGGTCTTCACTGGTGTGCATCACGACCTAATGATGGTGTGAAGCCCGGTGCGAAGACCGCGGAGCCGACAGCAGATGTGCACGGCCACGTTTTAAAGTACTTATAATTAACAGCTACCAACCTATATCTTGTACCATACACCTATTTAAAATATATTGACATCATTGTATGAAAATCTCTACGCGTGTTGTATGAAACACGTTTAATTGTGCTAGTGTATGAATGACAAAAACGCTTAAATAAATTATTTAGGAAGTAAAATAATTTATTCTCAGATTATAATTGTACATTTTGTTAGTAAATATGTACTTATGGATAAGAGTTATTTTTTTTATACAACTTAGCTGGCAGACAAGCACACGGCCCACCTGATGGAAAGTGGTTACCGTGACCTATGAACGTGTTTAATACCAGTGGAGTCACATCCGTGCTGCCGACCCTGTAAGAATAGAGATTTTATGTGTCCTCAGTGCAGAACACAAAATCAGGACAAGCCTTTGGTCTTCCCACTGACTGCACAAATACTCTCTAGTGAGCTCTGACTACCCTACTCACCACCTGGAACACAACACGAGGAAATTGTTCTGTAGGGTGGAGGTACTTCCCCAGTCGGACTGCTCATTTCGGACGGGAATACCGTCGTGTCCTACCTCCTGTAATGTTATAGTTTATACCTGTGCATATTTTATACAATAAACGATTTGTCAATCATCAATAATTCGCGTTTATTTTTGGGGTATAAATCAAAAGATCCTAGGAAAAAAATATGTACATTTATGATTGAACCCTTAGATTGAAGATGGCGGAGAACGAAACGAACCGAATACTAAGCAAAACGTTAAAATGCGTCGTGGAATTCCTCCACATCGCATGCCTATTGTGGTAACGTTCCCAGAAGACTAGCAGCATTGCCACGTTGTATAATAAATATAATAAATATTCTACAACATTCTACACAACGCTATCTAGACCCATGGTAAGCATAGTTTAACTAGCTTGTTTTATGGAATTTAGAATACGGATAATCATACTTACATACTTTTTTTTTTGTAAATATATACATATTATACATAGAAATACCCAGACCAATGCAAATACCCATATTCATGCATACAAATATTTGCACTGAGCGGGGATCGAACCCGCATCTCCTGAGTAGCAGTCGCGTTCACTACCGCCACGCCACAGAGGCTGTCAATGCTTATACTCTGACCTAAGAAGAGGCCAGCCTTCTGGTCACGAGAAGCGTCGACCATACGCTTCGCAATCTCCCTGAAGAGATTGCGGGCGCTTGGACCGCACGGCCCAAACGTTTCGACTCCAAACGGCACAAATTCATAATCACCAATGATTAGAATATTTGCGCCGCTTAAGAGCCTCTGTAGAAGATGCAGCAGCACCGGCACAGCCAACCAACCTACAACCAACATAAATAAATAAAATAAGGCCTGGCATGTATGACTACAATCATAGCGTTATAATTCTATGGCTTCAATAAAGGCAGCCAGCCAATCTTGTTCGCAACTTCCTTATGTTATAGCTACAACAGGCTTTTGTCAAAATGTATTATGTTTTCAATAACATTCATATGTTTTTACCAAACATCATGTCTGTTATCTTCAGCTTAATACATTTATTTGGTTTTCATTTCCGGTCTCAACCGGCGGACCGTGGGCTATCTAATTGAATAAGACCATCACAAAACCCAGATCTTTGTGATGGTCCTATTCAATCCCAGAAGGGGAGATACGCATCGCGCCGTTGCGCAGGTCTGCTTCTGCTGGGGAGACAGGCGGCCATACCTATCATCCTCAGGCCGGTATCTGGAGAAACAGCCTGCCCCTTTGTCTGCTCTTCACTGTAGGAAGGCTGCAGAGGGAGAGCCTGAGAGCCTGCTACAGGACCGCTCCTGATTTAGCAGGGATGTGCCCTACGCTACAGCGTCTCACCTCCGTGAAAGAGGCGCTGCAGTCTCCATTTTTTCAGGTTCAGAGGCACCGCGTTGAGATTCTGAAACAAGCACCTCGTTTGATGCGGTACCTGTACCTTAAAATGTAATCATTGAAAAGAAGTCCAATCATTGCTAACTTAGGTACATACGTATTACCTCAAGGCACTTGTCCTTGGTTGACCATAGACGCGAGAGAAACGAGACCCGAGCACGAGCGGATTGTTTTTAACCCCTGACGCAATAACGACGGGGTGTTATAAGTTTGACGTCTCTGTGTGGGGTATCTGTCTGTGGCATCGTCACTCTTGAGCGGTTTAACCGATTTGGATTTAGTTTTTTTTTTGTTTGAAAGGTATATTACCTTGGATCTTTTCGATAATATGACGGAGTACTCTACCAGTTAGGGTCCCCGGACATGACAAGGCTTGAATCAAAATATGTATTACTAAATCTATACACAACTACTAACTAGGCTAGGCTACTAACACAACTTATTTTTGACTTTTTGAGGGTTGTTTTTGACCATGGGGGTTTTTTACATTTTAATTTTGATATAATTTATGATTCATGAATTTGAGTTCGTCCAGTGCCGTGTATCTTCAAGACACCAAAAATATGCGCAGCGTACAGAGAACATTTTTGTGTTTAAAATATATGCCTCGAGCCACACCTAGTTCGAACACAATAGAGCACGTGGCTAGTTGCATTTCTCTTTATCATTCAAATAATTATCAATCGTATAATAGCCCTTTCTTACAGTATATAGAAGTAGGTACTTACCTACAAATATTACCTTTATTTAATTATACCATATAAGGTAATATACCCATTATAATGCTAATGATGAATTCTAATTGATGTCCATTTTTCCTTCGAACCATTGTCAGTCCATGCGTGGTCGTGGTGTGACGCGTCACGATATGATATGGTTCGTATTGTGACGGAACAGAATGTAGGAAAACGGAACATTATTATATTTTATTTTATTATATAACAATAATAGTTCATAGGATATATAACTTATGATTAAGTGAATTAAGGAGGTAGGACACGGCGGTATTTCCGCCCAATTGAGCAGTCCGACTGTGGAAGTACCTTCGCCCTACAGAATACCGCGGCTATAATAACTTCGTGTTGTGTTCCCAGCGGTGAGTAGGGTAGCCAGAGCTCACTGGAGAGTTCGTGCTGTCGGTGGGAGGACTGGGGGCTTGTCCTGCTTTGTCTTCTACAATGACGGCACAGAGACTCTGTGCTTACAGGGTCGGCGGCGCGAGTCTGGCTCCTCTGGTGTTACACACGTCCATAGGCCACGGTAACCACTTTCCATCAGGTGGGCCGTGTTATTGTCTGCCGCCTGAGTGGTATAAAAACATTATATTCGTAAAAACTACTTTGATTTTCTTTTTTTTTAACTACACCACGCCAATTTGACTTCACCTCGTCTAATGGTAAGCTAAAGGCAAAGTGTCAGAAAATAGGGTCACCATTACAGACACGTAGTATGTTACAATGGTGGCACTCGGCTGCCTCATCAGATGCGTTTTCATGCCCCGTTTGAACGACTTGGGCTGTAGAAAGAAGAAAACACGTGAGCTGATAATGAATTCCAGGTCTTGGTGGTGCGGCAAAGGAGAGTGTATACTATACAGCTAACTCGACCTGTCAAAATGGTCTGCCGTTACGTCAAAGTAATCATCAAAGGCCATCAAAGTAAGAGTTTTTTTTAATAGTAGGCTGATTCCGTACGTTCACAAGTGACTCAATCTTTCTTTTGTACATTTTCCTTTATATTTTCCGTATGCAGGTAGCCACGCCCAAGTGATGCTGGTATTTCAAATGCTCTTAGGTCATAGGTTACGGTAACCGCTTACTCAAACCCAAGAGTTTATCGTAATCGGGTTATAAAGTACTAGCTGAGCCACCCCAGCTTATCTCGTGGTATATTTTGATACCTTATTTAGTCAACGCGATCATGGAATAGGTAGGTACTACTTTTTATTTTACGTGCGCAAAATCCCCACGGATACCCACCGCAGGAGCCATCGGAAGAGTTTATATCGGACTCGAACCGACCAAAACGCACGCCGCCTGTGGGTCGTTTTTGGTTGCAGAGGGTGAGGTTAACAGGCATATCCCTCGCACCCCGGCCGACCCAGTGCCATCTCTCTCGATCTGGCACTCTCCTCGGGTGCATGGTACAGGTATAGCTATAATCAGCTCGGCGAACCTTGATCCCTATGACAGTTCATACTAGTGACGGGTCGTGTCGATATATCGCAACTTTTTATAGGCAAAGGCGTGACTTGCATTCAGCCACATCGATAAACATGTTTTTAAAATATAATCTACATTACTATAATTATAATGCTTGTTATATTTACAAGTATCCGTGTATTTGTATATGGGGTTGCCAATATTCCGATGCAGAGGTAACATGGTCGGACTGTATAATTTTAATGTGAATTAAAATTTTAGTTATAGCAACACTATCTGATCTGTCACTACGCTAGTACTGTCAGTTCGCTACGCCAGTACGAGTGCTAACGCCTTGTATGCGCCACGTGTTTTCTTGTGTCAACGGAATCCTTTGTTTGTTACTATTGTTGTTTTCTGTTTTTGTTATTGTTGCTGTTTTGTGTTTGTTGGTGTTTCAAAATGCCGAAAAGACTGAGAAAAACTGTACTCAACAGTGAAACGCGGGAGTTTGTTGTACGCTTGCGTGACTATTTTGCTCGCGAACTACAAAATGGCGGACCTTTGTTGCCACTTGACAACGTACGCGACCGTGTTGCTGATGCTTTGGGAATTGGCAAAGCTACCGTTTCCCGAATTACAAAGGAGAAGTTCGGCGAATCGTCGATGGAGGAGAACAAATTATCAACTCCAAAGAAGAAAAAACATAATAGGGCACGACCCGTAACTAACCCCGATGATTTCGACATGGCAGCGATACGAAACCATATTTACGGCTATTATTTTCGAGGTGAACTG
The DNA here is from genome assembly GCA_963662185.1 of Eilema griseolum. Lineage (NCBI taxonomy): Eukaryota > Metazoa > Arthropoda > Insecta > Lepidoptera > Erebidae > Eilema > Eilema griseolum. The sequence goes on from OY759238.1 coordinate 25,631,105, forward strand.
CCGACTTGCACAAAATTATTAGCGTCGCTGAAATCGGCTGATTTATTTAAAGGTGGATTCACTTCTCTCAGACAAGTTATTATTAAAGGTATTAAAGGTATTATTTAAGGTATTAAAAAAAATGTGGATTTCGTTATGGGAAGTGTGACAAAAGAAAAGTGATAATGGAGCGGAAGGACATTGGATTGATGAGGTGTGATTTTCTACGACAAATAAAAAACATCGAGAACTGGGACAAGGTGGTTTATCTGGACGAAACGTGGCTCAACGCCAATCACTCAGTCTCCAAAACATGGACAGACGACACAGAGAAATCCTGTACCAAAGCACCAGAAGGCAAGGGCCAGCGTTTGATTATCTGCCACGCTGGCACAGCCAAAGGTTTTGTACCTAACTGCTTGTGGGCCTTCAAATCCGTGAAAACAAGTGATTATCACGAAGAGATGAATTTTGAGAATTTCAAGAAATGGTTCACAAAACTATTAGACAATTTAAACGAGCCCCACTACATTTTAATGGACAACGCCCCATACCACTCTGTGCAAATTAATAAAGCGCCTACCGCGAACAACAATAAAGGCGAAATAATAGAGTGGCTGCAAAACAATGGTGTGGCAGCTAATACTCAAATGCTGAAAAAGGAATTAGTTAGATTGTTGAACCTTCATAAACAGCAAACAAAGAAGAAATATTTCTTGGATGAGATGGCAAAATCAAAAGGGCACACCGTGATTCGGCTACCGCCCTACCACTGCCAATATAATGCAATCGAAATGATATGGGCGCAGATCAAAGGTGGGTTGATTTGTATTTATTTTAACATGTTTTTATTTAGGTCACTGGTGACTGTCTAGTCGGCTAGTACTATTTAAAGCTATTTTATTTCACTAGCAAATTGCATTTTTATTTTTATCCATGTGCTTATATCAATTACACACTTTTAACGTACAAAATTATGTACTTATAATGTACTTACCCCGATCTCGCTCTTTGACTTTGCATCATTTTCAATCTAAACCATTATTGTTTCAGGTTGTGCAGCCAGGCTTAACACCACTCCACCATTCACAGCTAATAAAATGCTTACGTTGCTACAAGAGGCATGTAGTCAAGTGACTCCGGACAATTGGAGGAAAGTGGTTGAAAAGACGAAAAAGCTATGCTTAGATGATTGGAATCGAGACGTGCGATACGACAATATAGTAGACCAGCCGTTTTTCATAAACATAGGAGAAAGCAGCTGCAGTTCGGATTCCGAGTCTGAGACGCAATCGGTGACACCATTGTCAGATTCAGATTAATGTATATTAAAAAATCATAAATAAACCGCTTTTGTTTTATTTGAGTAGGTATATACAATAAATTTGTTAAATCTCCTTTATTTTATTATCGCAAACAACTTAAATGATTATAAATCTGACACTAAGAGCGTAGGTGCTCTATTGATGTATTTTGTACACTCGTTTCCATTTTCGATATTTGTTTATCGATACTTTTCCGCACTAGTCGATATCTTCCAAACGGAGTAACTTTTGCAGGACGTCAACGTAAAGTCTGATTGAGATAATTTCTTGTAAGTGTTAATAATTATTATAATTCCAACGGGATATTATTGTAATTGCATATATCTGCCTAAAATTAATAAATATCATTTTTAGACACCGCCAATTCGATTATAATATAACGGTGACGCTACTACAAGGTTGTGTCGTGGGAATAACTGTCAGTGTCATAGGGATCAAGGTTCGCCGAGCTGATTATAATCAAAGGTTTATATGTATCTATACCATGATCGCATCGCAGGCCTGGGGGTGACAGGTGGAGCCGCCTGTCACCCTGGCAGAAGCAGACCGTGGCGGCGGTGCGCCTTGCGCGCCTCCTCGTTTCCGGGGACGAGTTGGGGATTGATTCTGTGGTCCCCACACCCGAGGAGAAGGCCAGATCGGGAGAGGTGGCTCTGGGTCGGCCGGGCTGCGAGGGATATGCCTATTAACCTCACCTTCGGCAGCCAAACGACCCACAGGCGGCGTGCGTTTTAGTCGGTTCGAGTCCGACATAACCTCTCCCACCGTATCCGGTGGTGAGGGTAACCGTGGGGATTTTCAACACGTAAAAAAAAACCATGATCGCGTTAATTTCCGTAAACATTACTGTATTCATGGCACGCGAAAATTTTAAAGTTAACTCATATCATCAGTGTTATTCCATAATATTTTAGTCTTCAAATAATGTATGAAAATCTGCCAAATTTGTTGATATTTATGATCACTGCTCCGCTCTCTGAAGTAGTAGCGTGATGATATATGGACGAAAACCTTCGTCGATTAACAGACTATTCAAAATAAAAATATTTTTTCAGTTCGAACCAGTGGTTCGTGAGATTTGCGCGTTCAAACAAACAAACAAACTCTTTAGCTTTATAATATTTGTACAGATAAAGTTTGTATTATATAAGTTGGGTATAATTTTAGCAATCTATATACAGTACCAACTACCACGTACCAGACCTGTACTAGCAACTTTACCACATCATGGTATCTACCAGCGGAAGAGGGATGGAGCTATAGGTATAGGGTGTATGTATGACTCCATCTTTCTCGCCCGGTACATGAACATTTATAGCACGTATGGCAGCTCAACAGGTTTTGATGTGGCACGGCGTGGTCGGCAATAGCGAGAGAGAGAGAGAGAGAGAGAGAGAGAGAGAGAGAGAGAGAGAGAGCGCTCTACATAATCCAGAATGTCTGGGTTAGTACTCTATATATAATATGGCAAGTAAGTAATGTTCTACCGTGGCGCCAAATTGGGTGTATGACAAATTTAAGATGTAGAAATTTAGGTGAGTAGGGTAGCCAGAGCTCACTGGAGAGTTTTTGTGCTGTCAGTGGGAAGACCAAAAGCTTGTCCTGCTTTATCTTTTAGACTGATGGCACAGAAACTCTTGTGCTTACAAGGTTGGCAGCGCGAGTGTGACTCTCTTGGTGTTGCACACGTCCACACACGTCCATAGGCCACGGTAACCACATTCCATCAGGTGGGCCGTGTGCTTGTTTGCTCTTGGCAACCAAGTGGTATAAAAAAATATTTTATACCTGTAGCGATTCATATTTTTTTCGTAAAACCTTATTAATTATTAATTAGAAAAAATAAACACATTTTCACTTTGTTGGCTTATATAGTGCGCGAAAAACGGTCAGTCACGTGACATTCTGCGTGTGACGTCATAAAATAATACCTACGAAGCTAAGTAAAATTTTTATAGTTACGTCACGCGAACTGTCAACAGATTTTCTGCGTTTTGCCTTATGGTGAAATAGAAATACAGATAAAAAATCCCAATTTTATCTTGTAAAAATAGGATATAAGTATAAAATTTATCTTTTTGTGAAAAAAACATTTTGTATAGTTATTATTTACGTACAAGCTATCATATTCAATATCCAATAGGAGGTAGGACACGGCGGTATATGCGCCCAATTGAGCAGTCCGACTGGGGAAGTACCTCCGCCCTACATAATACCGCGGTTATAATAACTTCGTGTTGTGTTTCCAGCGGTGAGTAGGGTAGCCAGAGCTCACTGGAGAATTTGTGCTGTCAGTGGGATGACCAAAGGCTTACATACTTACTAAAGACTACACTGACGGCACAGAAACTCTGTGCTTACAGGGTCTGCAGCGCGAGTATGGCTTTTCGTTCGTGGACGTTACACACGTCCATAGGCCACGGTAACCACTTTTCATCAGGTGGCCCGTGAGCTTGTCTGCCACCTAAGTGGTATAAAAAAAATCTAATACATTTTTTTTTGTAATAGCTGTCAAATACTCAATTATAGCACAACACCACACGTCAAACTCAACAGGCTTTTGAATGGCGCGGCGTGCTCGGCTAGAGACAGAGAACGCTCTACAATGTAGAGCGTGTAGAGTCTACATAATCCAGAATGTCTGGGTCAGTATATTATAGTAAGTAAGTAGTGTTTTACCGAAGCGCCTAATTAAAACTGATACTAAATGTGTTTTAGTAGCAATTCGATCAACTTACCTCTGTAGACTCGATCTTGTTATGTGAATTGTATTATAATATAACATAAACTCACGCCTATATTCCCCGAAGGGGTAGGCAAAGGTGCTAGCACCCACATTTCGCCAGTTTATGTTTAGGTCCCAATATAATAGTTGGCGAGCCTATTGCCATAAACTAGGCACTTGTAAACCTGCGATAAATACACACATAACTTCGAAAAGCATCGAAAAGTCATTGGTGTGTGCCATGGTAAACCTGGGATCGAACTCGAGATCTTGTCTCAGTAGTCCATTACCCATACCACTAGGCTACCGCGGTATATCACATGATGACGGTGAATTATTTCTAAGTATTTTTTTTTATACAACTTGGGTGGCAGACAAGCACGCGGATGCACGCGGACCACCTGATGGAAAGTGGTTACCGTGACCTATGATCGTGTGTAACACCAGTTGAGGCACATCGGTGCTGCCGACCCTGTAAGAAAAGAGATTTTATGTGCCCTCAGTGCAGAACACTAAATCTTGTCCTGATTTTGTTTGGTCTTCCCACTGACAGCACAAAAACTCTCCAGTGAGCACTGTCTACCCTACTCACCACCATCATTTGAGATTTAGAAGGTTGAAATTAGATTGAGAATTTATTTTGAACAAATTTCAAAATTAATTCTCAATGTAATTCATAAGACTCCCTGAAGAGTCTTTGACTCGCTGACGTAGCCCAGCGAATGATTCATATCTAAGAGATGCACTTTCAATGACATTTGGCCTTTTCCTTTATGATTTTATTCAATGAGCTTTTATACCATGGATACACCTACAACGCGGTACAACACTATGAGGGGATAAACTTCTATGGAGTTCTTTGACAGTCCTATGGAAAAACCCAACAGCATCCTCAAGGGGCCTACTTCCTAGCTCTGACCTCTGACCTATCAATTTTGTACATATCCTTGTAGATAGGTTGTAGATAGCTTGACAGTACATACCTACAAATGTATATTCACGCTAGTAAATACCCGAAGGAGTAGAAGTGTTTCAACATCTGTATTTCACCAACTATGCAATAAATTGGCCGCTTGGTTCTCGGCAGAGTAGAATTTGGACCACCTCATCCTTTCTCATGCAATATCGTACAAGGCGACTAAGGGATAGGGCTGTTTAACATCAGACAGATATATATACAGCCCAGACTCAGCCTCAAATGCATGGCTCGAGTCAACAATAGTGCCCGGAATAGGCTCACCCCCTATTACATGAGACCGGATATAATGATCGGTGAATTGTGGGTGTTAATTCGCCCCTGCCTAACCCTCCGGGGATAAAGGCGTGATTATATGTATGTATTTCGCCAACTATAATTTTCGACAAGTAAACTCGACTGCTACACTGGAGACCCGGGTTTAATTCCCGTACCGTGCTAATAATTTTATGCATATATTTTTTTTTATATAAGTAGGAACACGTCAATTAGACTTCGCCTTGCCTTATGGTAAGCTGAAGGCAAAGTCTCAGGAAAGAGGGTCACCATTACTTACACATACCATGTGACAATGGTGACACTCAGCTTGACGGCCTCATCATATGCTTTTTCACGCCCCGCTTAAAGGACCCGGGACTGTAGGAAGAAGGAAACACGTGAGCTGGTAATGAATGCCAGGCCTTAATGGTGCGACAGAGGAAAGAGTCACCGAACCGTTTGGTTCTTGATCGGATGTTCTGCACCGTGTGCGGGTGATGTCTAAGACCTGCACGTGTTATCCTTTGTAGGAAAGGGGAGGGTGGGACTAATTGGAAGAGCTCATCAGAACACTCACCATGGTACAGACGGTAAAATACAGATCAGAACACTCACCATGGTACAGACGGTAAAATACAGATCAGAACACTCACCATGGTACAGACGGTAAAATACAGATCAGAACACTCACCATGGTACAGACGGTAAAATACAGATCAGAACACTCACCATGGTACAGACGGTAAAATACAGATCAGAACACTCACCATGGTACAGACGGTAAAATACAGATCAGAACACTCACCATGGTACAGACGGTAAAATACAGATCAGAACACTAACCATGGTACAGACGGTAAAATACAGATCAGAACACTCACTATGGTACACAAATATGTCTATTTGCATTGGTCCGAGTATTTCCGTGCCTCAGAGAGCACGTTAGGCCGTCGCCGTCGGTCCCGATTTTCTATGGCAACCATTATGGGTAAATAGTTGGAGTCCAAAAATTTCCGACTAGTCTAACCATATACTTCAATATTACTATTGGTTGTGAAGGTCATATAGCAGGGCTTCCATTCTGCTAAAGCAACACCACAGTCAAACCATGGGACCTGCTAAATAATGCCGCAGGAGGTAGGACACGGCGGTATTTCCGCCCAATTGAGCAGTCCGACTTGGGAAGTACCTCCGCCCTACAGAATACCGCGGTTATAATAACTTCGTGTTGTGTTTCCGGCGGTGAGTAGGGTAGCCAGAGCTCACTGGAGAGTTTTTGTGCTGTCACTGGGATGACCAAAGGCTTGTCCTGCTTTGTCCTCTACACTGACGGCACAAAATCTCTGTTCTTACAGGGTCGACAGCACGGATGTGACTCCACTGGTGTTACACACGTTCATAGGTCATGGTGACCACTTTCCATCAGGTGGGCCGTGTGCTTGTCTGCCACCTAAGTTGTATAAAAAATTTAAATCAATGACATTAACGTCCAAAATTAAAATGCCTTAGGCAGAGTGAATAATATTATTATTATTGTTTCTCAGTACCTTCGACTCTCGGGACTATGGAGTCCCGGGCCTTTGGAAGGCGTGCGTCGGGCCGAAGTCAAGACGTAGAGGCCCTTTTATGAGAGTTTAATATGCTAGGAATACACATTATTATTATTTATTTCTAAGAATATGGTAAATTGAAGTCTTTATGTTATTACAGTTGTTCAAACATATTGTACCATAACCAGGTGTAGAAATATTAAATTTTACAATACCTAATAATATTTAACTTTTATGATAATAATGTCAAATATACAGTTTATGTCACTCATGCAATCAATTAATTATTTATTTCTATTAAGTTTTACAAAAATAATATTTAAGTTTTACGATAATAATGTCAAATATACAGTTTACGTCACGCATGCAATCAATAATTATTTATTTAAATAGTCATTTATTTGTTTTACATCAGTCTATATAATATCCTTAAGATTAAATTTGCTATCCATATATTCCCTCACTGAATAAAAACGCTAAACTTATCTATTAAGAAATGTGTAATAAAAAGATAAAGTGTAATGAAACTCTTTTTATGTAATTTTGGACTTTAAAGGTAGAGAAATAAAGTCTAATATTTAACGCCATTCTTTGCGTACAAGTAGTATGACATTGGTTTTGTTTTAATAGAATTGAGGACCAGTTGCTTTACGGAAAATATTGAAGTTCAGTCGCGTCACAGTTAGACTGGAAAGTCGCTCCCGAATGGCTCAGTGAATGATGACAGAAGTCCATTGATTCAATCATCGTTCGAATTGTATAGGGTAGCAACAAAAACATTGAGTCACTCCACCGCATAGTATTCGGTACATCTCTGTTTCTATGGCACTTTGTATTACCATTTGTAATTCATTCTCTACGCGAATGAATGAGTGACGTAGGCATGAGACAATGACGTACCAGGAAAGTTGGGAGCACCATAACGTAAGGATTGACATAATTGGTCAGATATCTAGCCGTTTTAACTTATGTTGGGATTTATATTATCCTGTGACTAATTTATTCGAATGGGAAGGTATGTCCACAGCACTGCAGATAAAATAATGACGTGTTAATCCCGATATTATCTTACTGACATTGTTAGGAAAACCCAACTAACAAGTACCTACATACATATAATCACGCCTTTACCCCTGGAGGGTCAGGCAGAGATAAATTAACACCCATTGTATTCGGTCCCACGTAATAGGGGGTGAGTTTATTGCCGTATTCCGGGCACTATTGTTGACTTAAGCCATGCATTGTTGGCTGAGTCTGGGCTGTATATATCTGTCTGATATTAAACAGCCCTATCTCTAAGTCGCTTTGTACGACACCGCATGGGAAGAGATGGGGTGGCCCAAATTCTACTCTGCCGGAAACAACAAGTACCTAACTATATTTAATGTTATAAAAAACCGATATAAATCCTCATGATCCTTGCGTTGTCTGACTTCCACAGTCCATTGACGATATCGATATGACATTGCTTTTGCTTTAGCAGAATCGAGGCTCCGTTGGTGAACTTTTAAGGCATGAAACGTCTACTATCAATAGATTACACGCTTCTTTTAACCGTTTCGGAGTAAAAGATTTTGAACATCGAACGATCGAACAAATTTGACAGTTGAATATTTTTTTCTTCTATGGCGATCCCAAGACATTTGAATTCCAAGTGAGATTTGGTATTCAACTGTCAAATTTAATGACGTCACTTTAGAGCGTGCGCAATTGAATTCTCATCCCGATATCAGTTGTCAAGTCCGTTCGACCGTTTGAAATGTTCTTACCGCATCTGCCAGTAGTTTTGATATCAAAATCGTCTGTAAGCATCAATTTGGCTTCGTAACGATTATAAAATCACTCGGTATATTATGTCGAGCTTAGAAAGAGCTATTACTAAATTTAAATATCATTGCGCTATGAGCTTCGAACTTAGCAACGCGCAATCACATGTATTTGCTAATATTAGCACCAATGTGTTGGGGACTCTGTAGTCCCCACACCCGAGAAGAGGGCCAGATCGTGAGAGATGGCCCTGAGTCGGCCGGGGTGCGAGGGATATGCCTGCCAACCTCACCTTCGACAACCATATCGACTTACAGGCGGCGTGCGTTTTAGTCGGTTCGAGTCCGACATAACCTCCTACACGGCCTTCGGTGGGGAGGTATCCGAGGGGACTTCGCGCAAGTAAAAAAAAAAAAAATATTAGCACCAATGAGAGCGACTGCTGTCTGACTCAAAACCCCACAAGGTAAGCTGCACCAGATACTACTGGCGCGGGCGTCCATACGTCCAAACGTATGTCAACAGAACAATGACAAAGTCAAAATAAAAATGGTTTCCAAGTCAAACTCACATGCAAACCGGCATACCTACTGGACCCTGATTCTGATAATTTTATGTCATAATAATACTATTGTCATCACTGCAAACAATGCCATTTAATTGTCTAAAATTAAATGGCATGGTGTAGAGTGAATGAAAAGATTTAACAAACTCTTTTTTATTTAATTTTCATGTTTAATCCTATATGTGCCTGATTGACGGACGAGACTATCACAGGCTTTCCACAAGGAGTGGGGAATACTTGGAAGGTCTTAATGGCACTCAATTACAAATCTAATAAAAGTAGAGGAGCGTAACCCGTGTTCCAAAATGCAAGACTACTGGGGCTAATGCTGTGAGGATGATTATATGATGAGAAAAGAAAATTAAAAGTAAGTTACTAAAAAAGTAATAAGTAATTTAATTTTTTTATTTTTTATACAACTTAGGTGACAGACAAGCACACGGCCCACCTGATGGAAAGTGGTTACCATGACCTATGAACGTGTGTAACACCAGTGGAGTCACATCCGTGCTGCTGACCCTGTAAGAACAGAGATTTTGTGCCGTCAGTGTAGAGGACAAAGCAGGTCAAGCCTTTGGTCATCCCACTGACAGCACAAAAACTCCAGTGAGCTCTGGCTACCCTACCTACCGCCGGGAACACATTTTTATTTCTATAGATTTTAAATTATTTTTTATATTACTTTTAAATGATTTATTACTTGACTATATAACAGATAAGGGCCAATCCCCACTGACTGATATTTTCGAGAAATTACACAAGTAGGTATACTACCGTAAAAAGAAAGATGAATTATATATTTTTTTATACCACTTAGGTGGCAGACAAGCACACGGCCCACCTGATGGAAAGTGGTTACCGTGGCCTATGGACGTTTGTAACACCAGAGGAGTCACAGTAGCGCTGCCAACTCTGTAAGTACAGAGTTTTTGTGCCGTCAGTGTAGAAAACAAAGCAGGACAAGCCTTTAGTCTTTCCACTGACAGCACAAATTCTCCAGTGAGCTCTGGCTACCCTACTCACCGCTGGGAACACAACACGAAGTTATTATAGCCGCGGTATTCTGTAGGGCGGAGTTACTTCCCCAGTCAGACTGCTCAATTGGGCGGAAATACCGCCGTGTCCTACGAAATAAATTTTAGTTATTTTCTACATACATATATATAATTGCGCACACATATATAACGATAAAAAAGAACAGATGCTATTTATACCGCTCACTTTCACAAAAAAAAAATTAACTAAAGGAATAAAAGAAGTTACTTAAAAAATCTAACAACCATTATTCTATCTCTGTTCACCCATTGATTTACTAGGTATTAATAAGAATACCTATTCAATACCCGCGGCTACACTCGCGTTAAAGTCGGTTTAATTAACGTGAATTTTGCTCAACCGATTGCGATTAAACTAACTTATGGTTTTATTACCTTCAAAGTCAGAGCTGAAAGCTCTGCGTCCATCGCGACCAAAAAAACCAAGAATAAAAAAAAAAAAAAATCTGTATGTCAATTTAAATATAACATAACGGAAGTATTTTTAAATGTATCCAATGTACAGACACAACCACTTTATAATTTAATTATATAATAGTATAGAAATAGATTACTTTGATCAGATGAAATGATAAAATAAATGACTAATTCTCACAAGTGCCGCAAACCATCGCGGTCCCGTTGCCTCCCAGTGACTGAGTACCGTCCCTTAAAGCGATCGTCATTGATATAACACTTCCTTGAACATTATTTATATTTTACTTTTCGAATCACTGCCTTTATTATAACAGTTAGTGATATAATTACCATCATATGTTATGTTATCATCTATTGTTCAAGATATTCGACAAGTTATGCCTTAAGAGTTAACACTGCGACTGCTGTGGGAATTATATGACCGATTTAGTTCACTAATTGGGTGATATAGCCCTTTAATATTTTATCACGTTATTGAAGGCTTTTGGTAGCCTCTAGTGGTTTAGAAATTAGTCATTATAAACAAAACATCTCAAATTGAGATATTTTGTTTTCGAATCCTGACCATTATAACTCAAACTTTTGCATATTATGGTGGCGACCGTCAGCTTCTTTTTCTGTTAGTGAGTAGGGTAAATCTTCAGGCGCAATATTTATTTGTTATTGATCAATAATATTCAATATGTTTTTGTCACCGGTCTACTATATATTTTAAATACATGAGTAGGTATGGATGGATGAACATGAGTGATTTTGAGTACTTAACTCATTTGTCTCATAGTCTAAAATAGCTTATAGGCAACGTTTATCTCAGTGAAGGTTCCTGTGGTTCATGGGAACGGAATCTGCGCTTTATGCGGGTGGGACAACTGCTAGCATGTAATAAATAATTTACTTAGTGCAAAATGGATGATAATGGTGCTGAAAATTTGATAGTTTGATAGGAGTTAATTGTGCTGCATTTTTTAATCCTGTTAAACTCGTTTAGATATTTTTTTTTTTCGATAAAATAATCGACACCATTACCTCAAAGCATATGATTAACCGTATTTTGATGGATTTTTATTTTTTATTTTCACCGATTCCATAGTTAATAAAGCAATAGCAATAAAGTAGAGCATGAATTTGGACAATCATATTACATTAGATTAAAGATTGGCATGAGTAATATTTTATTATATTTTATATATTGTATGTTTGTATATTGTAAGAGGAGTAGGTAAAGCTATTTTAGTACCTACATTTCACCAGGGAGCCTGATTATTAATTAGCTTGACTGCCTGAGAAACCCTGCACCTTCCTCGGCATTCAATCTACTACTTCTTATTATCTATGATTTTTACGGGAGTGACTACCGTCTGCTGACCATCCCAACCCCGAAAGCACGCACAGTTAGGTATGATAGAAACTTCTTCTTCCGCACCCTTAAACTGTGGAATGAACTCCCTGCAGTGGTTCCCAAGCAACCACAGTATAGGTTCTTCAAGAAGGGCATTAGAAGGTGCTTACAGGGTCTGCAGCGCGAGTATGATGACCCGAGGCATGCACTGCACACATCCATAGGCCACGGTAACTTATTTCATCATGCTTATCTGCCAAGTGGTATAAAAAATCAGAAGGCGTACCAGGTTGCAGATGAGGTTGTTGCATCCGTTTCGATTTAGTTTAGTAGCTTCTTTAGTTTAATAAAATGTCAAACTACGGAGACTGTTTTAAAAACAAAACTTTAGCAGTCCCATACTTAATAACTTATTCGTGTTTACATGTAAACACTTGTAAGTAAGTACCTGATTAGGAAATCTGAATACATCTTCGTTCGATAAACTCCATTGAATGCAAGTTTTATATTCTGTACACTCAAATCCAATCATTATGCAGTTCTTAAAATATACAGATATCGCTTTGCGAAGGCTGTAGTCAAACCAATGGCATATCAAATAAGTACCCAGCGCACCCTCAAGATGTGAAAACATACCTACGTATGTAGCTCTGTTACAGTATAATCCAAACTGGAGTGAAGGGTCTTCAGTTAATCTATAAATATACCTATAGGTACCATAAAATAGTGACCATCAATCTATACATAAAGTAACGTTTTTATCTATATCAATTGTATAATTTAAGTACGAGTATGTATACCTGAAGTGCATGGAGCACTTCCAAGATCTCCAGGGCACAAGGCAACTTCATCTGCAAATCGGTATTTTGTCGAAGCCAGTAAAGACTAGATTTCTTGGACAACAGCCCTAAGAGAATCATAGTCCATCTAAACGAAATCAAACATTATACAGTGATGAACATCACTTGACCTGTGGAGTAGCACAGGGCAGTATCCTGGGGCCTCCGATATATCAAATTCATAATTGACCTCTCGAAGTTATTGCTATGGCTACATAATAACATCAATTAATTTAGATTCTGCGTGGTGCCCGGCAGAGTAGAATTTGTGCCACCCCATCTCTTACCACGCGGTGTCTTACAAGGCGACGAAGGGATAGGGCTGTTTAATATCAAAGAGATATATACAACTCATACTCAGGCTCAGATACATGGCTCGAGTCAACAATAGTGCCCCGTAGACTGTAATATGCTTACCCCCTATTACGTGGGACCGAATACAATGGTTGGTGAAATGTGGGTGTTATTTAATTCACCTTTGGATAGCCCTTCGGGGATAAAGGCGTGAATATAATGTATATATGTATGTATGTTAATTTGATTAAACATCTATAAAGGCAGAAGACAATATTACCTATTACATGTCATCTAATGGTTCCTCAGTAATGATATTATTTCATTGGATTCTGTTAATTAAATGATATCTTATCTATATACCTAGCTTGTAATGTGGGTCCTAGAATACCGATAAACATACTCAAGTAATTAAATTTTTGTAAATGCAAACTTAATACACATTCTACATAGAAACTCCCAGACCAAAACAATTTATGCATGCAAATATTTGCACCGATCAGGAATCAAAATCACGACCTCGTATTTAGTACTCGAAAATTTTACTACCACATCACAAAGGCACAATAGGTCTCAAATAAGAATGTAAAGATAGCTTTTAAATTAAAGAAATAGTTTCTGGGCAACGGAGGACTACTGTACTTGCTGTACTGTGATCTCCACCGCCCGTTACGCTCTCTGCGGCCCGGGAGAGTGCTAGACCTCTGCCATTCCTTTGGCCATATCACTGCCTCGTAAAAGGCTAGGGCGTTCCACCCACCCTTGCTGCCAACCATGGCTAGCATCATCAGGATCTATAGCACGAGGCTTCCTATACGTACCTAAGGGTTTCTATCGTAAAAAAATACGTAGCTCAGATTTTTTTATATATCAATTACGAGGAAAAAGAGATACACGATCAATTCGTATAGTTTATACAATTTTCCTATTATGTTAATGTACTAATTATTATATTGAATTACGAAATAATTCTAAATCTATTGGGAGCGGGAAAAACGCAGAGTCGGCACTTTATGCCGGTGTGTCAGTTAAGGGGTTATTTCTCACGTCGGTGACGCGTACTGCCATTGAAAACGCAGAGCTCGAGATGTGGATGTGTAGTATATAAACTGCAGGCTGACAGGCAGGAAGCATCGAAGTGTCCATCACTAATCATCTCTTATAAATATATTTAATATTCTTACATTACAATTTAAAAAGTGAAAAAATGAGATCTATTGTGATATCAGCTGTTCTCGCCATTTTGGCAACAAACGGTAAGTTTAAAAAAATAAATTAAAAAGTGACTACATTTAATCACATAAAGTTAACTGATCAATTATTTTTTAGCTATTCTTTCAAAATTTAATCAGTAATTAAAAAATAAATAATTCTAGTATTTCATTGATCATTATTAAGAAAATCTTTGCTAACATAGAATTTTAATAAAATACAGCACTTTTAGTAATTTCCAGTAATTTATAAATTATTTGCTAAACAAAAATTTATTAAATACACTTAAGCACGCAAACTAAAAATTAACAGTGTAATTACCGATAGGTAATAATAATTTAGAAATTGAGTTTACTATTTATGATTAAAATAGTACTTACCTATTAAAGTTTCAGTGACTCTACGAAGTTACATAAAATTTAAAATTAAACTAATAGGGTAACAAAAGTACTTAGATTACAATCAGACACTTAAGTGTAATTTAATCAAAAAGCAATTGTTGATTAAAAATACAGTGCTTGAATATCTAATGATATGTAGTACCTCTCTAAGGATAGTGACTAGGCTGATAAGCAAGAAGCATCGAAGTTTCTAAAAAAATATCGCTAATAAATATATTTTATGAAAGTGTAATTTAATCAAAGTGTAAAGAAAAAGGGTTAATTACTAAATACTTGAAAATGTTCAATTTATTTTTTACAAATTCAATAAAAATGTTCTCGTGTTTCTATTTAAAAATGTATTCCCGACTATATATGCATGGAGGGTTAATCGCATATCTCTGTTCTTAAGCTACAAAATTTTATAAGAGTCGATAACCTCCTTTAAAAAAAATTAAAATCTGATATGCCTAACATAAATTACTACATTAAATCACGCATCTTACAACCTAACTCACATGAAATTAAGCATAATGCAATAGTTAGATACCCACATACAAAGTAGACCAGGGCCAGATAATTACAATCCAATATATCTAGTAGCATAGATCAAAAGGTATATTCGTAAATGTAAGTAATCAACAGGCAAGTGAAACATGCGAAAAACGCAAGATCTACCTCAGATACGTCGGCTCGCGCAAACATCCGATTCTCGGCGGACAATGCTCGTGTTGAACGTAAATAATATTATTTCGTGCATGTTATCTACATTTTTTACATACATACCAAACAGGCGTCAATATAGCCTGTAAATCCCTGAAGATTTATAGGGTAGAAATTTATTGACATTCAAATTTTGCTGAATATAATTTTCGGACCCACGTAATAGAGTAAGCCTCTAATACAGAACAGTTACTAAAATAACAAAATAACGATAGAGAGTTAACTCCAAATTGTTAATTACGCGTTAAACACAGTAAATCAAAACGCAGTAATAAAAACGATTACTGCCATTACCTTCCTTCAATTATTATCAACTATATTATCGTCTGATTTAGTTACAGTTGAGCCTTTATTAAACCATAAAATTCAATCAAGAATATGTTACATACATTCATACATTTACGCTTGCGAATCCCCGAAGTAGTAGGCAGAGGCATTAAGTAGTTCAGTAACATCCATATTTCACTTTTCTACATAATAGGGGAGTCTTTTGCAGTCAAGTGGGCACTTTATCATGTTCTGTATGTTTATTGTTGGGTGAAGAACCTTCTAAATAGGGATTAAGGGGAAGGAAATAACTTACTGATACGATAATATTCCTGAACATTTTGGGGGTAGTTACGATTTTTCTAGCACAACTAGTTCGAGTCCGACATTCAACTCGTTGATAATTTCGGTGTGACATCCAAAAGGGTTACCACTTGAGAAAAAAGGACACGGTAGCTGCTTACTATAAAGTTAGCAGGGTGTTTGCTTGTTATCTTGGTAGGCAGTAGGTATATACATTTTAACGTAACCCTGGCCGAGTAAAAGTGCCAAAAGCCAGTACTCAAATCTATTTACTAAAGTATTTTATTAAATTGTCACATTCGGATTATCCAACATTGAACTACGTTAGGCCTACGAACTTGACCTAAAATATTTATATTAGATACCAAGTCTTAAATATGCTTATATTTGTACGATCAATCGCGGATGCATCATTATTAGTTATCATAGCCATATCATATCATAAAAAATGTCGTACCTTGAAGAATGCACTCTTTGTCACGGAATAATCTATATATCTGTGATATATTAATACAAACAAGTGAATATTACCTACTGGTAGTCATTCTCTGTATTACAATAACTTGTGACGAACTGAGTGGCGTAGCGTTCGAGTGCTACGGAGCTCGTGGGTTCAATTCGCCTCCAGCAGGTTTTCTAGGCCACATGATCATATACCCTGTACACGTGCCCCCTGTAAATTATGCCAATAACTGAAAATCTATAAACTAAGTTTCAGTAATTTCAGTTCATTGAAGCAAAAATCGTTTTCACGCAAATTGCCTATGCAAATATATATTATCGGTTCGCATTTGATAAGTTTATCATTCATGAGACGACTTCGCTCATAAAGCATCTAGCAGAGTATTTAAATCTGTTTGATTGACATTCTGAGAAATGACCGGCACGGCACATTCAGTTCAGAAACACAAAAAAAAAACATAATGTACGATCAGTTTTGCATAATTTGACATTCTTCTTGTATAAAAAATATACGGTTGTGTCTGCGATGCGTACAAATTTGATCATCCCGATCGCTCTCAGAATAATATATTAGTTAACACTGGTTTTAAAATATATGATCGTAGTTTTATGACTAATGACACTATTTATATGTCGAATACGCGCCCTTATGTGAGTTCAACGCATCATTAACCATATTTTAATTAGTCAACGATATAAAATTAGTCATTAAAAAAATAGCATTCATATTTAGCGCCAGCTCACGGCCTTTTTCACTTTTAGAACATTGTTTTGAATTCAAATACTTGTGTCATGATTGAAAAATGTTGATATTAAATGAAATCATTTACAATAATCATTGTTAATGATAAAAGAAACAAGATGTCATATTATCAAAACATCATCTGTAGAAACGGGAGCCAACAGTCATTATAATATTATAGCTTGTTTTGATAACACTCAATCGTTGTTTTGATACACGTGAGAGTGATTCTTTCTCGTCTTGCGGCATATAAAATATACCTATGAGTCAACCAGTTGCAGTTGCACCTAGTAGGTAATCAGCTTGTTTATATTTGGGAGTTCTTTAGATACACTTTATATAAGTCGAAAGTCGAATGTGTCTGTTGCCTCTATTATCTCTCGTTTGTTTAGGAGAGAAGTCAATTCTTTATATTTCTAACTCCTCTAATTTACCTACATACTTTAACTTGCCCTGGGTTGCATTTGGGAAGTCTCCAAGCATCATTCACTACCCGTTGTCTTCGTTGGTCATCGCACATACGCCCGAGATAGATTAGAAAGGCTACAACCACGGTCATCTCTTCCAGTATCTGTCGCCTTCGGCTGGGGTTACCGAGCCTCTGACCAGCGCCGCTGGGCAGTGCTCCACCCCGCCTGCGGCGGCCGCCAACAGTCACCCATCGCTATTGCCGCCAGACAAGCTATCCCCATCTCCATCCCCGCTATGGAACTCATCGGCTACCAGAACCCTCTGCCTGGACCTCTTACGACCACTAACAATGGACATTCAGGTAAGGAATCAAAAAATACCTGATTATAAAAATAATATTCTTAGTTTAAAAATATTAAATTGTACTTACTCCTGAATTCCGTCTCTTCCAGTGGCACTCACCATCCCCAAGTACAGCTCTGAAGAAGAAAAGAAAGGCTTCCGTCTCCCATACATCTTTGGAGGTCCCCTCGATAACGAGTATGAAATCGAAGGCCTGCACTTCCACTGGGGAGACAAGAACAACCGTGGTTCTGAACACACCCTCAACGACATGCGTCTGCCACTTGAAATGCACATCATCCACAGGAACAAGAAATACAGGAACTTGGCCGAGGCTCTCCAGCATCCCGATGGTCTTTGCGTGCTTGCCTTCTTCTACCAGGTAAAATACCAGAAGACATTTACAGTAATTGCAGCTCAGTTGCATAAACTAGCCTGCTACATAATAAATTAAATCAGTATGTTAGGGAAACACCCAACGGAGACCACTCCTACAAAAACGTAGATAAGCCAAATCAAGAATGTTGCTAAAGGATCGAGCAACCGAGAGAAATCCTATGATGTGACCACATAGTAAATTAGCTCAATAGTTTTATATCTAACTTTACTTCCACAGGTTGTTGAATTCGACGCTAAGCTCCTTACCCCCATCGTGAAGAACCTGTCTGCCATCGAGAACTACAACACCAGCATGCAGCTCCCTCACACCTTCTCTCTGTCCTCCATCCTGTCCGGCCTCGACACCGAAAGGTTCTACACCTACAAGGGATCTCTGACCACCCCCCCTTGCGCCGAAGCCGTCACATGGGTTGTGTTCTCTGACTACCTCCCAATCTCCGTCTTCCAGGTAAGATTGTCAACCTTTCTACTTCACTTTATACTCAGAACCCTGTCAAATATGATTCGCGTCAAGTATCTGAAATTATTAGAAATCAAAATGTGATTTACAGTATTGCCATAACCTACTGATTGTTTTGCACAGATGGACAACTTCCGCGGCCTTCTCTCCAACCTGAACCTCCCACTTGTCGACAACTTCAGGCAGCTGCAACCTCTATTCGGTCGTCGTATCTTCGTGCGCATCACCTCAAAGAATCCTAAATTCAAGAAGACCAAGCTCCATTACTCCAAGTGGGACTGGGTTGGACACAAGAAGGCCGAAAATGACGTCGCTGAATTCGACGAATAAGCGTATAGCCTTTCAATAATGAAAAGCTCCACTAATCCATACTTTTCGGGTTCAACATTGCCGAGTCTAATTACGGGTCCTTATCTCATTTTCATATCAAATATTTCATAAATGTTACCAATTACTGTTTTTTATATTTATACGTTTGTGTGAAATGTATTATTCATGTATGTGTTGTGTATTATAACTATAAGTTTGTTATTAATCTTTAAAATAAATATTTAAACATATTTTATGACTACTTTATTCGAACACACAAAGGCAATTTGGAATTTTAAACCAATTATAACAATATTTTGAATATTTAACAATTATGGAAGATTTAGAAAATTAGGTGCTGTAGTTTTCAGACCCGAACATTGACTGAAAAATAAAAATAAGATTGTATGAAAAAAAGGCTTAATATAGTCACCACAGTAATATTCAGTTTGATAATACTCACTCGTTTATTGTTCAAACACTGCACACCACTCCAAAGGGTTTTAATTAGTAAAATCAAATATAAAACACAACACGGTATGATATACAACACCTTCAACATTTTTTGCAATGGCAACACTATTCTATGGATGGATTTTTTACAAACGCGCATGGAAAGCCATGACACAATGCCAAGAATCCAAAAATGCACACTTGCTCGCATTTTGATCACAATACATGCTCACAGCGTAACCATCAATTTAGAAATTTCATAAAATAGTAATTTTGAAGAACAATTTTGTCTAAATACATTTTGATTTTCTATTAAAACTTTATATTCGACTCGCGTCTCAATCGGGTATTAATTAATTACATATTTTCGGCGAAAGACAGTTTAGCGAACCCTGTTTTGTTCTCTAAACACCTGCAAAGGTTTAGATTAACCGACTTCAAAAAAGAACAAAGTTCACAGTTTAACACTTATGAAGACTATTTGTGTTTTCGCAACATTTGTATTCCCAAATAAAAAAAAAATAAGGATGGACCTACATCCTTATTTTCCACCACCGCAGACCACTAGGATGGACGGCGGTAATTGTAAAGTTACTTTTTTGTATCACAACAGATTAAAATCTTCCCATCTCAACAATATATCTAATAAGATTATCAAGTCATCGTATAAAAAAATATGGAGAAAATAGTACGACGGTATTCAAAACTCATTATAGGTACTTAATTCTCCATGAAAATTAATTAACTAACAATTTTTGTTATCAAATAATTACAATAGTTTTAACTTGTCTGTAAAGTAACTGTAGCCAATTCGTTTTTCGGTATCCAATTGTTTCAATCCAATCAACTTATTATTATAGGTTAGTCAAGCATCCAGCACTCAAAAATCAGAAAAAATAAAACAACCTGTATATTATATTTATGTAATATAACTTCAACAAATTCTATACAAGTTAATACTCTGTGATATATTTTTAGGCTGGCAATTCACTAAATGCGCTACTGTCATAAAATGTATAGATAATAAAGTTTTTTTTTAAATGCAACACTGCAACTATGATCTTCCAGCCTTATTTATAAGTATAATTGATTATTTATAGTTCCATTGGGATTATTTAATAATATTTTTGAGGGATATGGAATGTATTAGTGAACGGCTTTAGTTTTAATTGCATACTGAGGTGTTAAATCGCATTATATTATGTTAGTGAGCGTTATATGGCGGATATTTACATTGCCGATCTGCAAAACAACGGTATCATGCAATAAATATTAAGTTTTAGCGTACTAAGTCCTCTGGGTTGAACATGCCCTGAAACAAGAAAAAATATTTGATTACACATAAGAAATATTGTATTTAGGAACACAGAATCGAAATAAGAAATAGTATTTATCCTGTTCTCGCTATAAAGAGTAGCCTATTTCCCGACAATAGCATTTATCGGGCAAATAGTAGGATATGTGCACTTTCCAGGATAAATTCCTGGAATATATGTTCAATTCATGGGGTAAAAAGTAGCCTAATGTCGGGACAAAGGCCTATCACCTAAAGCTGATTTAGAAAATAGTAAGTTCTAGTCCCAGGATAAAAAGTACCGTTAGCCTATGACCAAAGCCCGTAATAGAATCTAGGGTCGGCAATTTAGGGTCGCCCCTATTACGTAGGACCGCAAACCATAGTGTGTATTAACACCATACACCCCTATATATCTCTTCGGGAATTTACAGGCGTGATTTTTTTTATACAACTTAGGTGGCAGACAAGCACACGGCCCACCTGATGGAAAGTGGTTATCGTGGCCTATGGAGGTGTGCAACACCAAAAAGAGTCACACGTGTCGACCCTGTAAGAGTAGAGTTTCTGTGCCATTGGTGCAGAAGACACAATCAGGACAAGTCTTTGATCTGCCCACTGACATCACAAAACCTCTCCAGTGAGCTCTGGCTACTCTACTCAGCGCCGGGAATACAACACGAGGTTATTATAGCCGTGATATTCTGTAGGGCGGAGGTAATTCTCCAGTCGGACTGCTAAATTGGGACAATAATACCGTCGTGTCTTACCTCGTTGAAAAATGTACGCGAATGATGATTACAACTGAATTAAAACAAAAAAATAAGAACGGACGTATTTCGTACAGCTCATTTCCTTTTCTCTATATAATAAGCCCAGTTAGATCATTATCTTAACTGTGGGGAAATAACCTATTGTCTAGATGTTATTATTGTTATTAGTGTTTAACAGTAACACAATTATAAAATTATTATAGCTCCGGTAGCTTAGTGGAGAGACGGTCTTATGATCGTGAGGTCCGGGTGCTAATCTGAATTACACCACCAACGTGATGTGAAAAACGTCAACACCTCATACAAGCAACTTAGCATAGCTGGAGGGGTTACCGGGTTTACTAGTAATTTCGATTACTATTAATATTTTGGTTGACCAGACCTATTGAGAGACACCACAGGCCAAAAGACTAGAAAAGAATTCCTAGTTTGCTGACGGAAATATGATGCACCGTTACCCTGGGCCTGCTCCTGCTAGAGAAATGGCAAATCCGAGCTGCCAAATTCAGGCCCGCTCATTGCGGATGTTCGTTCTGTATCGGGACCTTAAAAAAGAATCTGTAACCCTTTTTTTAGTACGGAAATTCCCATAGATACAACCCCCATCGGCAATTGGTGGAAATCATGTCGGAATCAGATCGACAGCAATTCAGCTCGTCTCAATTACCTGGGTGTGAGGTTACTCAATAAAGCATTTCCCGGCTGACCTTGAGCCACATACGAGGGGTCGTCTACCCCCTCGGATGTGGGAAACACGATTTCCTAATCGAACCCCGTAAAGGGAGGAGAAGCTGCTAGATAGTATCGCATCGCCGTGCGAATTTGCCGTAGGCTGCAGTGTTTCCCATGTGGGAGAGTATTGTCTCTACTGCCCTGGGTGCACAACGCAGAGGTTCCGAAAGTAAGTGGAATCCTAAAAAGCGTGTGGCATCCTTAAAAATAGATGGAATGCTAAAAAGTATGTGGAATCCTAAAATGTGCAGAGTGGTTCCCGGAAGGGTAGAATTTGGACCACCCTAATTATTCCTATGCGGTATCGTATCAGACGACTAAGGGATAGGGCTGTTTAACATCATATACAGCCCAAACTCAGCCTCAGAAGACGACATATGGGAGGGTTCATTAATGCGCAGAAAAATGTGGGACAAGGATCGTTTGTACCTCAAACAATCACGTTTTTATTCCTAAACCATTGGAGCATAGATAATCGAGCACTGAAACCATGTGGCCCCATCTGAAAACCAGCGCTGTGCATACCCAACGAAGGGTGTGCGCAGCATTCAATGCTGAGATGGGGCCCTATTTGGGTTCGCATAGTGTGGAGTGTTGCATCCGTAGTTTAATTTTAATGTGCCTACTGTTTTGACATGATGTACCTGCTAATTGTTATATTGCCTACCTGTTTGTATTTGGTGAGGTGCCCGCTGTGTGGGGCTTGAATAAAATATTTTTCTTTCTTTCTATTTATATGTGAAATTATGCTAACTTTAAAAATCACTTGATATATTTTTTTAGGCCGCGTGGTTTCCGGCAGAGTAGAAATTGGACCACCCCATCTCTTCTTATGCGGGGTCGTACTAGGCGACTAAGGGATCAGACAGATATATACAGCCCAGAATCAGTCTCAGATTCATGGCTTGAGTTAGTGATAGTGAGTATGTGGCCCTATTACGTGGGATCGAATTCAATGATTGGTGAAATGTGGGTGTTAATTCACCTGTATCTAACGCTCCGGGGATAAAGGCGTGATGTAGTGTGTACTTAGATACTGATTATTCTACATACTTGTAGCCTAGTATATATTCCATGATTAATTTCAAATATAAGTAACTAATTTACAATCGGGCCTCACACGTTTCATTTCGTTGCCTTACAGTGATTGTATGTATTGTTACGACCGACGTCGATATCTCGAAAACTAGTAATCGAATCTTCGTTGAGTAAACGGCATTTAATTGTACCCCGTGCACGTAACAGTATAAATCCTAAAAAGTATGTATGGCCTTACACTTTTTAGGGTTGCCCTAAAAAGTGTAAGGCCCTCTAAAAACTGTAAGTCACCCTAAAAAGTGTAAGTGTAAAAGTGTGTAGGTATGTTTACCTTAGCGCGACGTAATATGGAGTCCTTGCTGGCGTCGTAAGGGTGGTCTTTGGACGGGATCTCGAGCACGGCGGGCACGGGCGCCGAGTGCGCGTCGATGACGTGTCGGATGAGCTCGGCCACGTTCTGGTTGATGAGGATGATGTCAATGTCATCGCGCTTCACGAACCGCTTGAAGCACTCCTCGATCTCGCTCACCGGTGTATCTGGAATTATGGCAGTGATTGTTTATGTGATCTGCACCCACTAGCTCGAAAAACTATCGTAAACGTAACGAGAGAACGGAGCGTTGCGATTGGCCGACTGTCTACTGTGAACCTGAGTGTGTGTGGTACCAGCCAATCGCTGCGTTCTCTCGATGCGTTCGATACGATTGCGGCAGTTTTTCGTGCTAGGGGTACTGGTTTATACTATAAAAATCTTACTATAGCACTAAGGTACTAGGAATTAGGAGTACTTCTTCAAGATGGGCATCAGAAGGTTTCTTCATGGTCAGCAGCACGAGTGTAACACCCCCGGTGTTGCATACATCTATAGACAACGGTAACAACTTCCCATCAGGTGGGCCGTGTGCTTGTCTGCAACCTAAGTGGTGTAAAAAAAAACTGCGGAGACACGTTTTTCTCAATGCTTTTTTATACAACTTAGGTGACAGAGAAGTACACGGCCCACATGGAAAGTGGTTACCCTGGCCTGTGAAAGTCTGTAACACCAGAGGAGTCACACTCGCGCTGCCGACCCTGTAGGCACAGAAAGTTTCTGCGCCGTCAATGTAGAAGACAAAGCAGGAAAAGCCTTTGGTCTTCCCACTGACAGCCCAAAAACTCTCGAGTGAGCTCTGGCTACCGTACTCACGGCCGGGAACACAATACGAGGTTATTATGACAGCGGTATTCTGTAGGGCGAAGATACTACCACAGTCGAACTGCTCAATTGGACGAAGATACCTACCGCCGTGTCCGCGAGATATAAGATCACGAAATATAAAATCGAGCATAAATTGCTGGTGTCGTAGAAGTAAGGGATTGGGCTGTTTTCCATTCGAAGACAGTAAACATACAGAAGGCAATAGAATCTCCCCCATTTACGTGGGATCGAGAGACATAGTTTGCGAAATGTGGGCGTCAATACAACTGTGCCTACTGATTTAGGTGAAAATGTACATATTTATTGTGATTGGTTATAATTTTTAAGAATTTTTTGAATTATAGAATTGGTAAATATTATTACAGCATTGTGTCACCCAAACAATGGCAGCACCATATTTCATCTTGATTTTATATTCCGTAAGACACGTAAGACAAAGTAAAAATCTAAATATTGAGAACAGCGCCATCTAGTGAATATATGGCAAACTAATTGTAAATAAAGATATAATTTTGATTCAGAAAATTGCTAATTCAAGCCAGGCACAGTTGATAGAATATTCCTACATATATGGAAGTAAATAGTGCTACTGTTTGTGATGTTCAGATCATCAATATGAATTATTTTTGTACTAAAAAATCAGCTTCAGTAGGCATTTTAATGCTTCAGTCTATATTTAAAAGTCCTTCTTGCTACCTAATATATTAGACTTGCTAATGAAAACTTTATAAGATTCGAGGTCCTCCAACATATATGAGGTTAAACATAAAATTAGCACCTCTTTCTTATGCAAAAACAATGCTATAACCGAACTCAAATAACTATATTAATATAATATTTAACTAACCCACAAATCTCTAGACATACAGAAGAAAAAGTCCAAGTTTAAGAGTTTTTACTAATTAAATCGAGTGTACTCTACTAGATAAATTGACAAGAAAATTACTGTGGTACAGTGCAATCAATAGCTTCATTTATACAGAATTTGAGGATTCTTTATCACTAGACTAAAATTGAATTTCGTCTAATGTATTATTTTTGATCCTCAGACTGGTATTTATTTTTTCTACGCAGTTTATTGGTCTTCGTAGCTAGTAAATACCCATAATAATAGGCAACTTAAAAGAACTTACTTTTGTCAACAACCATGAAATTGGGGTGTCTGTTCTTGTTGATTTCACCAATTCCACCAAGCAGGAAGCCTACACATGTGTCCTGGAATAGAAACAAGAGTCACATAAGAAAATTGGAGCCCTATTTATGAGGAACTATTAGAAAACATAGGTAGTATTCGAGACACAGTTTTTAATAAATATAAAGTTGATTTATTTACTTACCTCATCCCCGATGACACTGATCAATTTTCCCTTAACAGCCGCGTGTAAAGCCATTTTTTTTGTGGTTTTCTTTCTAATGTTTATTAAAATTAAAAATAAGAGCTATCACACGGGCTCGTCACCTGACTTATGGATTTTTGACGTGCGATTGGCAGCATTGCCTGATATAAGAGTTCGCAAAGCACGTTTTGTCAATGAAAATGACAGAGTCACGTTATATTTTCCGAAACTCTCGTTAGTATTACAGACGGCTTGACGTTCACAGTACTTTAATTTTAGAACGAAACTCTAACTGTCGTAAAGAAATTGTTCCGTGTCTTTATTTTTGCAATCTTTATCATAAAAAATGGTCGTTCTCTTTCTGATAAATGCTAATCTTGTTCTCCATCCTAGTCTCGCAAATTATTTTAGTTTTTCAACGTGTGGAGAAGCTTCACAACAAGTTCATTGTTTTGATTTATTATTTTAATGTTATGTGGTGAATTTGATTAGTTGCACTTAGTGATATAAATAAATAACACAATGTTGAATATACAAAATTACGGTAGTAGCTCAGAAGACGAAGGAGACAATGATAATGAGGTTGCGAAAGAACACAGTAATGAAAAGTTGTTGGCTCATTTAAAACCTATAGATAAAAACTTTTCCGTTGCTAAATCAATGCAAGTATGTGCTGCACCAGTTGTTATGCCGACGGTAAGCTTTAATTTCTAATATATATCACCATACATCTCCAAACGTTGCAGTCATGACCCTTGCATAATTCTGACCAACTAACCTTTGCCTGAAGCTCCTGCCGCGTGTGTTTGGGTTCTCGCATTCTGCAAATCACATTTTGTAAAAGATTAGTGCTAGATTTCGTATTTAGAACTCTATTAATAAACTATTATTTATTATTATTATTATTATTTAGCAGGCAGGCAGTTGTATACAACTGATAATGCCTGTATCCAGTTTCCATTTTCTTTCCTTCTATTTCTTTAGTTTGAGGTAACATGTATCAAGTCCGTTTTTAAACTTTTATTTCTATGGAAAACTATTTACAATAAACTACCAATACTTGTTATAAGTCTTGAAGTCAAGAATCAAAGAATCAATTTCATTTATTCAGTGTAGGCACATAAAGAGCACATATGATCGTCAAAATTTTACAATTAGGTATGTCAAGAAATAATATAAAAATATTAAATAATGTAAAAATAAACCATTGGAAAATGATTCTTTCGCTAGTTCGGTAGATTAGTTCTACTGAGAAGATGCCAGCAAGAAACTCAGCGAACTATATTAGAACTAGATTATTTTCCTTTTTTAAATTTGCTTTAGTTTACAATTTATTTTGTGCGAGCAAGCAAGAGACTTATGTTGACCACACATTAACATCATTAGGATACTCATCCACTTTATAGCCATAACCTTTCCTCATTAAAGTTTTTTTCACTTCTATTTTAAATTTATTTATTGACATATTAATGAAATCCTGAGGAATTTTATTCAATATTTTTATGCAGCTGCCTACAAATGAATCACCAACCTTGTGAAGCCTAAGTTTTGGTACAACTAGTTTATAAGTGATGAAGAAACAAAATAAAGTATTCCTAATTTATTTTGCGTGTCAATTAATTATTCTATTGCAGTCCACTCTTCAACATAGTCTTTTGCACCTACTATAATTAAATTTGTTACCGTTAAGCTTCTTGTGGGAGTCTTTTCAGGTTGGGCCATATTTCAAACCGGTCTAATTTCTAAACTTTTTAAATTTTGATGTTTTGTAAGTGCAGTTTTCATGATTGAAACAGAAATGATTTTTAACATGATTATCTCATCTCATGTTTATTAACATTTTCCTAATTACAGAATAATGATGACACAAGAGTATTAATACGAAGCAATGAAGAACTTATGCACAATCCTAAATATGAAGAACTATTTGCACCCACATATGGCCCGGACAACCCGTTTCAAACCCAACAAATGAGAGCAAATAGAAATATATTATCCGGTTACGTGGAAAAAGCTCATATAAGTGATTTTCAGTTTGAGAATCAGAGAAGAACTTTTACTAGTTATGGGTATGCCATGGATCCTTCTACAGAGGGTGATGTGGGAAATGGTGATAGTATTGTTGGTAAGTACAAGTTTAATGTAAGTCAATGATTATACCAGATCATATGAGGTCATATTAGATCATATTGTATATTACCAGATCATACTAGGTCTTACTAGCTCATACTAGATCATACCATACCTTTAAAATACATGATTTAACTCTTTATAATCTTATTTATCACTACCTACTGCAGTGAAATACACATAAGTTGATTCAATACTAATTTATTATCTCCTACCAATATACATAAATATACCTGAAGGTACCCCTTCAAGAAACCAAGACAAACTTCTTACAAACTATTATATAGTTGAATCTACAATAACATTCAATAGATAGGTACCTACATACATAGTTTCATAACAATGATACTTTAAACAGATCTATCCTTTATTACTTTTTTTGGTTGGTTCAACACTAATTTATCATCCGCTACCCACATATACATAAATATACCTGACGTATTTAGTAAACATATTATACTACACCTACCATAGAGTATTGTCCATGCCATAAAATTCAAAATTACCAAACTGAAAGTTATAAACATTGTTTGACCCAAGAATATAACCTTACACATCAGTAAAGTAGTCACAAGTCACTTTCAAATTGCTTGACAAATTTTACCAAAAAGGTATATTTTATTACATTTTTTTAACAATCTTGATCTAAATTTTCAGTATCTGCAATGGTCGCCCCTCCGGAGGAAGCCGAAGGCAAAACTGTGTTTGAGACGATAAAAAAGAGACCCCTAGATAAAAAGAAAAGGAATAGAAATGACAACCCGGAAGACATTACCGGGTTCTTAGGGCCGTGGGGCGGATTTGAAGGCGAACAGAGGTATGCTGCAATATAAT
Organism: Eilema griseolum; assembly: GCA_963662185.1. Classification (NCBI taxonomy): domain Eukaryota; kingdom Metazoa; phylum Arthropoda; class Insecta; order Lepidoptera; family Erebidae; genus Eilema; species Eilema griseolum. Next base: position 25,659,993 of record OY759238.1, read on the forward strand.
TATTTATTTAAAACAAAAAAATGATACCAAAGAAATTTACATAACAGTACAATATGGCATAGTTTCAATCAATCTATTAGCCCACTGCAGGCCACTGCTGGACATAGGCCTCTCCTAATGTCCTTGAATGAATTTTCTCCGACCCTCCGCCTTCTGCATCCAGTCTGTCCCGGCCTCCTTTTACAGGTGTCCATCTGGCATAGTTTAGCTTCCCTTAATCAGCCAATATGTATATACTAAACAAATTATTATACAGTTCTGCCTTTTATAGTGTTTTTTACCATAAGAAACTTCTACACTTTGTTAGAAAACTTTGACACAAAATAAATGAACTTGATAAAATCGTTCCAAGTTACGGCGTGACCAAGTGACGTTGGGATTCATTTTCATATAAATAGCTAGCTTTTGCCCGCGGCTCCGTGGCTAGTGGATGTTGGTTATCGTGACCAAAGTTAGCCTATGTCCTTTCTCAAGGTCTAATCTACCTCTATACCAAATTTCATGAAAATCGGTTTAGTAGTTTAATCTTGAAAGCGTAGGTAATATACAGACAGAGTTACTTCCACATTATGGGTGTGTTCTCGAAGATTTTAATTTATGGTTATTTTAAAATAACAATAATTTCAGAGTGATGAGACCGGAAGGTGACGAGGCGAAAGAGCTAGCAGAGATAGTCGCCAAACGACAGAAGAAAGGCAAGGTGGACGACGACAAGCCATTGGAAGAGAAATCTATATTACACAGTGAGTTTATATTTAATATAATGTATTGCTCAAAGTTCAGCCAAATTCGCAGTTAGACTAGTAAAAGCGGAACCAGACTGAGAAGTGAAAGGTCTGGATGCGACTGGAATTAACGCTAGGATACAGAAGATAATTTTTTATTTGACAAAATAATATAATTTTTTTTAAAAATCAAAACTGCAAGGTACATTAACAATCAGTCCTGCAGGCAGTCAAGAATGGCTATGCCATCGGTAAACAATCGACTCACGAAACGTCTCCTAAAACTAGACCGAACAAGTCTAAGAACAATAATGGGGCAATAACGGGCCGCTGCCCCCTCCACAAGCACCTATACACTATCGGTGTTACGGACAGTCCCCTTTGCAGGGGGTGTTTAGTTGCCGAGGAAACGGCCGCCCACGTAATATTGGAATGCGAGGCAGTAGCCCCTCGACGATCACAAATCCTCGGTACAGTGAGGTCGCTCCGCGAAGCCTGTGATGCCCCCAGTAAGCTTCTGCGCTTCTGGGCAGAGCTAGGCTGGCTACTCTAGCCAGTACTCTGCACGCACAATGGCCCAAAAGGAGGCTAAGTGCGGACAAGGGCGTCCCTTTCCATTCCGTCCCATAACCATCAGACTCTCTAGGCAAGTGGGAATTCGTTGACCGGCCGGTATTGTATTATAGAATGACAAATGGAATGGGATTTGATGTATAAGACATATGTTGAAGACTGTCTGGGGGCTGATCGACGTCATACCCATACCAAATATTCTGTCTTATTTCTGTCTATTTGAAATGTCAGTGTAAACATTTGAAGAGTCTTTTTTTTTTTTAATTTATGCCACTTAGGTGACAGACAAGCACTCGGCCCACTTAATGGAAAGTGTTTACCGTGGTCTATGGACGTGTGCAACATCAAGAGAGTCACTCTCGCGCTGCCAACCCTGTAAGCACAGAGAGTTTCTGTGCCATCAGTGTAAAAGACAAAGCAGGACAAGTTTTTGGTCTTCCCACTGACAGCACAAAAACTTTCCAGTGAGCTCTGGCTACCCTACTCACCGCCGGGAACACAACACACGGTTATTATGGCCGCGGTATTCTATAGGGCGGAGGTACTTCCCACTGACAGCGTAAACTCTCCAGTGAGCTCTGGCTACCCTACTCACCGCCGGGAGCACAACAGAAGGTTATTATGATCGCGGTATTCTATAGGGCGGAGGTACTTCCCACTGACAGCGCAAACTCTCCAGTGAGCTCTGGCTACCCTACTCACCGCCGGGAACACAACACAAGGTTATTATGGCCGCGGTATTCTATAGGGCTCAGTCCCCGGATTGCTCAATTGTACGGAAATACCGTCGTGTCCTAATCTAATAATGCCCAAATAAAAAATACATTGGAAAAGTGTGATCTCAATATGTGTAGGTAAATTAACATTCTTTTAGCGCGGTGTTAACCATATCGGTGTGTTACAGTCGACAATGCGACGGACTACCTGGGCCGCTCGTGGGTAGAACCGCCGCGCAGTGAGACGCAACTCCGCAGTGACACACCGCCGGACAAGTGCTTCCTTCCTAAGGTATGGGTTATGACTGCTTTCTTTAATTCTTTATTGTACACAAGAAAATAATACATCAACAGGCAATCACAAATACATCTTGGTGTACAAAGGCGAGCTTAGAGTTTTCTCCCAGTAAACCTTTCCTAACCCCTCGTTTACACCTAAGTATAAAACATATATTTGAGAAGTTGCAATTGTCACAGGCTTCAGTGTGAACGCAATTGTGTTTTATACTTGTTTACAACTTGTTGGCTATATATACTATGTAAACGAAAAAGTATCAGAGATACATGTATAAAACAAATATGTGTATTGTGTTTTGATTAGTCTTCTACAAGTCTTCAACAAGTTTATGATTACTATGGCACACACCAATGACTTTTCGATGTTATGTGTATTTATCGCAGATTTATAAGTGCCCGGTTAATGGCAATAGGCTCGCTACCTATTACATTAGGACCTAAACATAAACTAGCGAAATGTGGGTGCTAGCACCTCTACCTACCCCTTCAGGGATATAGGCGTGAGTTTTTGTTATGTTATGTTATGTTATGTTATGTTATGTTATGTTATGTTATGTTATGTTATGTTATGTTATGTTATGTTATGTTATGTTATGTTATGTTATGTTATGTCATGTTATGTTTATAACTTGTTTCGTAGTGTAAACGAGCGGTTACATATAGATATCTTTTTCGTTAAGAATATTACTCAGTAGCTGTCACTACAGTCGTACCAAAGAGTCTATCTAGCGCTCTAAATATATAAATAAAGAAAAACTGACGTTGTAATGTTGTGTGTCAGGCGCACATCTTCTCGTGGAAGGGGCACACGAAGGGCGTGGCGGCCGTGCGCTGGTTCCCGGGAACTGCTCACCTCATGCTGTCGGCCGGGATGGACTGCCGCGTCAAGGTATGACGTCATTATGTTTCTTTATACTCACTTAACTAGGGCTTTTCGTGGGGTAACTCCAGGGATTCTCCCTATGGCCAGCCGAACGATTGTATGAAACTGGAACCGACTAAAACCGCACGCGGTCTGCGGACTTGAATACCGGGGAGTAATCACTTCCTCGCACTCCTCCTCCGTTCTTACGTTACCTATCTTAACTGATTAATTGTTGTTAATAATCACGCAGTTAATATTGGGTGTGATTTAAGTTAAAATACTTAATAGGGGTTATCAGCAAAATAGTAAATTGTTGTGAATCTACCACCAATTTTTTTTTATACTATGTAGGTGGCAGACACGCACACGACCCACCTGATGGAAAGTGGTTACTGTGGCCTATGGACGTGTGCAACACCAAAGGAGTCATACTCGCGCTGCCGACCCTGTGCTTACACTTAACACTTACAGAGAGTTTCTGTGCCGTTAGTGTAAAAGACAAAGCAGAACAAGCTTTTAGTCTTCTATACAAAAACTCTCCAGTGAGCTCTGGCTACCCTACTCACCGCCGGGTACACATAATAATATGGCCGCGGTATTTTATAAGGCGGAGGTACTTCCCCAGTCGGACTTGCTCAATTGGGGTGAAATACCTCCTGCAATTTTTTTTCCCTGGCCTTTGGACGTATGCAACACCAGAAGAGTTACACTCGTGCTGTTGACCCTAATTACACTCCTGCTGCCGACCCTATATTTGGACTATATTTTGGCATTTAGTTAATTATCATAGGGGAGGTCTGCAAGATCTCCGCCAATCTCTTCTAACCTTTGTCTAGCCATAGCAAGACACGTGGTGTCGTTCTCTGCGGACAGTACTCAATATAGTTGACGGCAGATTTACCATTTTGAGTACCTAAAATATATTTCTAGTTAATATAGCACTGCTGCTTAGTTCCTGGCAGAGTAGAATTTGGACCACCCCATCTCTTCCCATGCGGTGTCGTATAAGACGACTAAGGGATACGGCTGTTAACAGCAGACAGATAAATACAGCCCAGACTCAAGCACAGATGAATGGCTTGAGTCGATAATAGTGCCCGAAAGACAGCAATATGCTCACTCCATATTACGTGGAACCAAATTCAGTGATTGATGAAATGTGGGTGTTAATTCACCTCTGCCTAACCCTCCGGGGATAAAGGCATGATTATATGTACGTACGTATTGAGTGTTCTCACGAGCTCTTAAAGCTAATCCCACCCTCTCCTTTACAACGTAGGACAACACGTGCAGGGCTTAGATGTCACCCTCACACTGTGCAGAATTTACGAGCAAGAACCAAGCGGTTCGGAGACTCTTTTCTTTGCCGCACCACCAAGACCTGGAATTCATTACCAGCTCACGTGTTTCCTTCTGCCTGCAATCCCGGGTCCTTTAAGCGGGGCGTGAAAAAGCATCTGATAAGGCCGCCAAGCTGAGTGCCATCATTGTAACACTACTTTGTGTATGTAATGGCGACCCTCTTTCATGAGAGTTTGCCTTTAGCTTATCATTAGGCGAGGCGCAGTCTAATTGACGTATTCTATACAAAAAAAAAACTGCCGCGTGGTTCCCGGCAGAGTAAAATTTAGACCTCCCCATCGAGTCGTACAAGACGACTAAAGGATAGGGCTGTATAACATCAGACATATATATACAGCCCAGACTCAGCCAGATGAATTGAGTCATCAATAGTGCCCCAAAGATGGCTATATGCTCACTCCATATTACGTGGGACCGAATTCAATGATTGGTGAAATGTGGGTGTTAATTCGGGGATAAAAGCGTGATTATATGTATGTATGTATTTAGCACTTATAATGTATGTGCAGATATGGGAGGTGTACGGCGACCGCCGCTGCACGCGGACATACTTCGGCCACAGACAAGCTGTCAGGGATGTCAACTTCAACAATTCTGGAGATAAGTTCCTTTCGGCAGGTTCGTACACGTATACTCTATTAATATTCATAACACAACACTATCTCTATCCAAAGTAAACATAGTTTAAACAATTTGTAATATAAATTCTAGAATGTAGATTAACAGATACATTTTCTTTTGTAAACACTAATTATATCATAATATTGTTAGAGGTCTCGGGTTCGATCCCTGGTTTACCACGGCACACACCAATGACTTTTTGATGCTTTTCGAAGTTATGTGTGTATTTATCGCAGGTTTATAAGTGCTCGGTTAATGGCAATAGGCTAGCCACCTATTACATTGGGACCTAAACATAAACTGGCGAAATGTGGGTGCTGCCTCTGCCTACCCCTTCGGGGATATAGGCGTGAGTTTATGTTTATTTTGTTAGAGGTCCATCGAGACATGAATTAAAAACAGCACTGTTTTTAACATAAATGACAGATGCAACTCAAACTCCGCGCCAAAATGGAAAGCAGTTGTGCCAATCAAACAACAACAAAAAAAAAACAAAAATTTGAATTTGGAACCATAAACAAAACATTCATTCCCGATACTTTGTTGATTGAATGTATATATACATTATGAATATGTCCGTGCGTGTGTCCGTGCAGCGTACGACCGCTACATCAAGCTGTGGGACACGGAGGCGGGCGCGTGCGCGGCGCGCTTCTCGTCGCGCAAGGTGGCGTACTGCGCCAAGTTCCACCCCGACGCCGACAAGCAGCACCTCTTCGTGGCCGGCACCTCCGACAAGAAGATCATCTGCGTCAGTACCACATACTTCTCTCTTTTTTAATTTATTTTCTATCTAGCCTCTGTGGCGTGGAGGTATTTACAAAAAAAAAAAAGTATTTAAGTATTATCCGTATTCTAGATTCCATAACACAAACTAATTAAACTATACTTACCATGGGTCTAGATAGCGTTGTGTAGAATGTTGCAAAATATTTATTTATTATTATTATTAACTTGACTTCACTCCGCCTGATAGTAAGCTAAGGGCAAAGTCTCAATAAAGAGGGTCACCATTACACACACTAAGTAATGTTACAATGGTACTCAGCTGGGCGGCCTCATCAGACGCTTTCTAACAGCCCCGCTTAAAGGACTCGGGACTGTATAATCACACCTATGTATTCTGTACAGGTAGGCAGAAATAGAAGTATTATACTATTGAAGTCTACGCCTATTGTAATAAACTCTAGGGATCTAAAAGGTCGTCAAAGTGAGAGCATGTTATATTAGTTAAAGAAATAGCTTTTGCTCACGGCTTCAAAGTCAAAATAGTCATTTATTTTCCATAGACCTTAGATCCATAGAATCGAAACTTACAAAACGTCAATAAAAAAGAAAACATAAAAACCAGTTTAGCAAATGGACCACCGGTTCAAAACGCGGCCCCGACCTGAGAAGACTCCGGCAAGAAGCTCAGTGGACATTTTGTTTGGTCTATTTACAAACATACACTTAGTCTATAGACTGACACATAGACTAACTAAACACAACATTTTATTTGAGTAGTATCTTTGAGCGAACAGCTCACTTCCAAGCTTGTTTATCATCTAAGTATTCTTGAATTTTGTAATAATATTGTGTTTGTGGACAGTGGGACATCCGCAGCGGCGAGATAGTGCAAGAGTACGACCGACACTTGGGTGCGGTGAACACCATCACCTTCGTGGACGAGAACAGAAGATTTGTCACCACTTCTGATGACAAGAGTCTCAGAGTTTGGGAATGGTGAGTACGCTTTATTGTGATATTCGTACATTTTCAAGCACACCCCCTTTAAGTTGGATTTTTATATATACATACATATAATCAACCTTTAATCCCCGGAGGGTTAGGCAGAGATCCTGTCCTGTGGGCGATGAGCGCCTCCGCATACCCGCGGATGAGATGGGGACTCCGTGGTCTCTGGAAGAGGGTGTTAATACATCTCTACCTAAAATGTGTGTGTTAACACACCTCTACCTTCTTCTTCGGGGATTTACAGACCTAAATATGTGTGTTTTTTTATGGTTGAAAGGCTTACGTTGACCAGCCACTATTTGTTCTATAGGTAAGTGATTATACAGTTGACGGTAGAACACGTAGAAGGATTACAAGCCAAGCTGCCCGCGTACGAAGGCAACTCGGGCGTCAAGGTCGATGAACGACCTCCGCCTCCCATGAGCGCAGGCCTGGGGGTGACTGGTGGAGCCGCCTGTCGCGCGCCTCCCCGTTTCCGGGGACGAGTTGGTGACTCTGTGGTCCACACCCCCGAGGAGAGGACCAGATCGTGAGAGATGGCCCTGGGTCGGCCGGGGTGCTAAGGATATGCCTGTCAACCTCACCTTCGGCAACCAAAAACGACCCACAGGCGGCGTGCGTTTTGGTCGGTTCGAGTCTGACATAGCCTCTTCCACCGGCTCCGGTGAGAGTATCCGTGGGGATTTTGCGCACGTAAAAAAAAGTCGACGTTAGAACACGTTTGCCTAAAAGTATCTTATTCACTCTAACTGTTGTATAGTAGGGAATCTAATAATTTGTTCAAACATTCACCCCAATCAATATCTGTTCAGGGACATACCAGTAGACATGAAGTACATAGCAGACCCCTCCATGCACTCGCTACCAGCGGTGACAGTCTCTCCTAATGGCAAGTGGCTGGCCTGCCAGTCCATGGACAACAAAGTGATCGTGTTCAGCGCGCTGAACCGGTTCAAGATGAACCGGAAAAAGACGTTCACCGGTCATATGGTGGCGGGGTACGCGTGTTCAGTGGACTTCTCGCCGGATATGAGGTAGGTTGACTTTTTTATACGTAGATAGTGGTGTAAGGGTGTAAGTGACATTGATTTTTTATAAAAAAGAGCTCCTTAACAACATCGTACTAAGTTGATTTTACAGTGATTTTCCTGTGAACTGACATTGTCGTTTGCACCCTTTTTCAATATATATATGAACATTCATTTATGTGGTTTTGATGTGAAAGCGTCTAATCAGTGGTATCGTTTATACCCACCATTTTGACCAGTTGACTGCATTTGAAAGCTAAACTAACTAGAAATCGCAAATAAATACTAAACTATTACGTTTTTCTGTAAAAAATTACAAATGATCTCGATGTTGTGACCAGAGTGCCTATCGCGAGTTTTTCTCACATTCTGCGGTTAAGAGTAAACAAAAATTTGTATGCGCAACAAATGTTTCACAAGTTTGCCGCCAGGTGGCGCTATGTCCTTAATGTTATACAAATCACCGTTTACTCGTCACTGGTGAATGTGAGAAAAAACACACACTACGCACTCTGACAGGCCCGTATCTGGGGGGAGGAGATGTCAACCCGGGGCATACGACACGAGACCCTGGCGGCAGCATCAAGAGGAGGCAAAAAAAAAGTGAGTGGGGGAGGGAATTTATCGGTTTTGCCCCGCCTAAAAAATATGAAGATCCGGGATTGCACTGATCAAAATATGAACTATTCATTATGTTCGCTTTTGGCGTTTAAATCTGAATATAATGTCAAACGCGCAATGAAAAATTTTTATGACTATGTCGGTTATCGTAACCGGAAAAACAACCTATCCAAACATAACTCAGGGCCAATCTTTCCTCTATGCACGCCGTATCACCAGTCCACGTTACTCAAGAGGAAATTACAATGAATTTACACTTTAAATACTAAATTGAGCACGTGCTAAGGTACCTTGTAATATGTTCTATAGAATTATATGTGTAGGTACGTGCGAATACTTGTGTATGCATATTATTATGACATGTTGAGTTAAATTTCCAAGAATGTGTTAAACACACATATTACGTACATATACTTTATACTAAAACGACACATAAGTACCTACTTATGTGCCATTTCAGTGTAACAAGTGTTACAATAGTTACCATTTGAAATGGCGAGTACTTCAATCATAGAATGTAAAATCAAATGTAAGTGTTGTTCAAATTGAATCCTGTGTCGCCATCTCTCATATATTATGGCCAATCAGAGCACACTAAACGGGGACATGATTCGTTATAACTGTACGGGACGTCATCCTGTACATTGACTACTGTTGTGGAGTGTGCTGTAGTGGTAGTTTGAAGATAAAGGAAAGATAGCCGGAATGCAACGTAAATTAGTATATTGTGTCGTTAAGGTAACAGTAGCAAATGTGGCTAATCTTTGCTTGATAGTATGTACTAAGTTTCATTGTTTGTATTGTATATTAATAGTACATACATACCTACATATAATCACTCCTTTATCCCTGGAGGGTTATGCAGAGGTGACCATCCACATTTCACCAATAATTGTATTCGGTCCCACGTAATAGAGGGTGAGCCTGTTGCCGTATTCCGGGGACTATTGTTGGCTCGAGCTATGCATCTGAGGCTGAGCCTGGACTGTATATATCTGTCTGATGTTAAACAGCTCTACATCTTAGTCGCCTTGTACGACACCGCAAGGGATGGGGTGGCCCAAATTCTACTCTGCTGGAAACCACGCGGTATATAAATAGTATTGTTACGAAATAAATAATGACACACGTTGCCGGTTCGGCCTGTGCCGCAGCGTCAGCAATGCATGTACAGTCAAGGCACCATACATGCGATGTACAGTCGTGAGACTGTACAATAACCTTGGTGGGGTTATATTTAATTGATACAAATAATTATGTATAACTAAATCGCCAAATCGTATAAAATTCACACTAGATAACACAATATCCGTGCCGTGGCGGTAGTGAACGCGACCGCTACGCCACGGCGTGGGTTCGATCCCCGTTCAGTACAAATATTTGTATGCATGAATATAGGTATTTGCATTGCTCTGGTCGTGCCTCGGAGAGCACTTTAAGCTGTCCCGGTTGCCATACCAACATCTATTGCAGTCGTTTCGGGCAACCTGCAATCTTCCGATACCGCCTTTGGGTTGTGGAGGTCAGATAGCAGTCGCCTCAAGGAAAATATCGAAGTTTAGCCAAATATTAGACCGGTAAAGCGGACCCCAGACTCCGAAGAAAACACTAAGAGGACGTAGAAGAAATCTACAAGTCTATCCCACTCGAAAGAAGCGTTATCATCATTTATCATCACGTTCTTACATAATAGAATAAGTGATACAAATATCACGCCCTATTTGGATTCGCACGCTCGCATAAAAATGTTTGACCTTACAGTCCATCAAATCTAAGAGGTACCGTTTGACGTTTCATATTTTTCAAACCGAAACAACTTTGTTCATACGTACATTATTCAGTTTCGATAACCTTTTTCATAAAACCATGAATTTAGAAAGATTTCATTATTGTATCTAAAAATGTACAATTCTTAATATCTAAATGTAATTGAAAACTTTCAAACAAAGCAAAATAACACATATTTACACAGTAAATAATTTCTAATAGTTATATTCTTGACCGCATTACAAAGTTACGTAGTTAGGTCACTGCACGTAGTGTTGCGACTCTTCGGATACACTTGTATGCAAAAAAATCGTTTACATATACGAAAAATCGAATGTATTATTTACAAATTACACTTGACAACCAAACAAATATTTTTTCATGTGAATGGGATTTATCTCACATATTACGATTACATAACTAAATAGTTATGTAATCGTAAAATATGAGATAAAACCCATTCACCAAAAATACGTATTTATAAATCAAATATATTTGCTTCTTTAAAAAGTTGTCGAAAGCGATTTGTCGATTTTTGATTTTCGCGCCCAAATAAGTCGGGGTTTCTCGCGCTAACGCTGTCGAAATAGTAAATGGAGTCAGGGATAGTGTTTTTTACATTTATTTTTGTGTATGATAGTATGGGTTTGCATATTACAGAGAAATAAACAAATTTTTAACAAGCACATCCATTGATTTTACAATTACAATTTTTTCTTCTAAGTCTTATTTCTACGTCTAAAACTAATAAAAATAAGGTATGTAGAACCCATTCACAAAAATGTTGTTGCCTGATGTTATAAATTAACGACGTTACTGCGCGACCGCATAATGCACTGAATACACAGATACCCTAAAATAAATTAATTTAATTATTTTTAGGTCAATAGGCAAAATCGCAGGTGTCCAAGTCTCTACAATTTTTTTTTTCTGGCAACACTGCCAACTACAAGCGCACGCGGTCCGCTCGGTCGGTTCGGCGTCAGCAGTCTCTCGCCATCTTGGAAGCTGACTGTGCGCGTACTTGCTTTCTCGTTTGTGTTTTACAATTTGTGACTTGGCTATTACTTTTCTGGACTGATCATTCTTTATCCGTTTACCTTGGCAATATTTATACTGGACTCCGAACTAAGCAAGTGTTTATTAATAATGTCGAAAAGAGGACGTACTTTGAACAGCCAGGCTCGTGAATTGGTGGTGAAATTACACGAGTATTTTGAGCGTGAATCTCAAAATGGTGGACTTCTACTGCCAGTTACACAAGTTCGGGATCGCGTCGGTGAAGCTCTCGGTATTGGTAGCCGCACCGTTGGCAAAATATTAAGTGAAAAATATGGGCCTTCGGGGAGTGACAGTAACGTACTTCACACACCGAAAAAACGAAAAAGAAATAAACCTGTGACAGGCATCGATGAATTCGATAGTCATGCTATTAGAAACCATATATACGGGTATTTTACAAGAGGCGAATTTCCAACATTGGCAAAGTTATGTGCAACTTTAAAAGATGCCGGGCTGTATAAGGGAAGCATAGAGTCGTTGAGAACGGTAATAACAGGAATTGGCTTCAGATACAAAAAAGTTGACAAACGAAAAATTGTTATGGAGCGACATGACATAATTATGCAGCGACTAACATTCCTGCGCGAAGTTAAACAAATTATAAACTGGGATAATGTAATATTTTTGGACGAAACTTGGCTAAATTCCAACCATTCTGTGCCGAAAACATGGACTGATGATTCTGAAGCTTCGTGCTCGAAGGTGCCGATAGGAAAAGGTGGACGCCTCATAATATGCCATGCTGGGTCAGCGTCTACAGGCTTCGTGGAAAACTCTTTATTAGCTTTCCAATCCAAAAGCACTAAAGAGTATCATGAAGAAATGGACGCAGTAAGGTTCCGAGAGTGGTTCTTAAATTTATTACAGAATATCCCTCCTAACAGCACAATTATAATGGATAATGCCCCATACCACTCTGTGCAAATTGATAAAGCACCTACGTCAGCCAATAAGAAAGCAGATTTGGTGGCATGGCTGCAAAGAAAAGGAGTGGATGCCGACATGTCACTATTAAAAGCTGAATTATTACAGTTAGTGAAATTGCATAAACCACCAAAACCGACATATGTAATTGACCAATTGGCCGAAGAGCACGGGCACAAAGTCATACGACTTCCTCCGTACCATTGCCAATATAATGCCATTGAACTGATTTGGGCCCAAGTTAAAGGTAATATTTTATAATATTATAATAATAACACGAGTACTTCTAACATTTATAATTTAAACAATGGTTTTCGTCTGCTATCAAATAGTTACATTATTGTTTTACAGGTTATGCAGCAAGACACAACACAAAACCACCCTTCAGTGTCAAGAAAATGGAAGGTTTATTAAAGGAAGCATGTGCCCAAGTTACACAGGAAGATTGGAGTAAAGTAGTACAAAAAACAAAGAAAATAATAATGGACGACTTCGAAAGAGACGTACACTTTGATAATGTAATGGACAATCAACTGGTCATTAATTTAAATGACGATGATGACGAAGACGACGATACTAGTACTAGTAGTGAATAAAAAAATATCCTAAACATTTCTTTTATTTAATTATAACAATTGATTTCTTAAAATTCGGATATTATAGTAATCGATCTCTTAAAGTTCGGATATTATAGTAATCGATTTTTTCATCCCATCCCTATCATTCAATTGTCAGAACTGTCAAACGGTACTTCTTAGATTTGACGGACTGTAAGTGGTGACGTCGTATAGCATGTGATCAAGGTAGGGTGTGGCGCCACTGATAGCGTGTTATAATCTATTGATAATTACGTATTTTGCTATATTATTATATCTGGTATTTTGAAATAAAACTTTTTTTAATGAATTCTATTATGTATTTGTGGAGTATGACGATAATTTTTGACCTATATGGCGTAATAGTAGAGCGGTCGACTGTTACGTCATATTTTTTGCATGAATATCAATAGTCTACGAATTCTATCACCACATTCGATTTTTGGAAAGCTAAAATGAATGCCTTGAAAATTCAAAAAAGGATGTACCAAAGCCGAGAGCCTGTTTTGCAATCGTACTTGTAATAATTCGCAAGTTCCTGCAATCGTTTTATTAAAAAAAAAATCACAGCGTCCGCATTTTTGCAGACCAATTGATTTACCCGTAAAATTGTATCGTTTTGTAGGTACAGAGAAATTATACTGAAAGAATCTATTGTATACTGGCTGCCTTATTATAAGTAATGTTGCCGCGACTTAATCATAATAAATCTAAATTAATAGTAATTTTATGATCCTAGTTTTCACGCGTAATAAGCGTAGCTATAAAATTTTACAATGCATTTGCAATAAAACGTTTCTAATAGTTTCTACTGGCAGTCGATGTGCGTGTGTAATATAATAATTTATAATGCATATTATTATTACGATAGGTTTTCTTCATATTTTTATGAAGCTATAAATCTATAAATACAACTATAAATGCATAATAATATTATAAATAAAATCTCGGCGTAGTATAATTTAATCGTAAATAAACATAAACTCACGCCTATATCTCCGAAGGGGTAGGCAGAGGTGCTAGCACCCACATTTCGCCAGTTTATGTTTAGGTCCCAAATGTAATAGGTGGCGAGCCTGTTGCCATTAACCGGGCGCTTATAAATCTGCGATAAATACATAACATAATATACCATAACATAACTTCGAAAAACATCGAAAAGTCATTGGTGTGTGCCATGGTAAATCTTGGGATCGAACCCGAGACCTCGTCTCAGCAGTTCATTACCTATACCACTAGGCTAAATAAACCTATATTGTTAACTTTCATCATCATCTTGTTGGTGTCATATCAATCATCCTTATGTCAGATACTAACAAGATTTCAAGATGATATGACATTACAAATTAGTGAAATCTTCCGGTTAAAAATTATATAGTAATTATTTTCGTAGGAGGTAGGACACGACGGTATTTCCGTCCAATTGAGCAGTCCGTCTGGGGAAATGGATGTACTTCCCCAGACGGACTGCTACAGAATACCGCGGCTATAATAACTTCGTATTGTGTTTCCGGCAGTGAGTAGGGTAGCCAGAGCTCACTGGAGGGTTTTTGTGCTGTCAGTGGAAAGACCAAAAGCTTGTCCTGCTTTGTCTTTTACACTGACGACACAGAAACTCTTAATGCTTGCAGGGTTGCACAAGTGTGACTCTGTTGGTTTTGCACGCGTCCATAGGCCACGGTGACCACTTTCCATCAGGTGGGCCGTGTGCTTGTCTGCCACCTAAGTGGTATAAAAAATGAAAAATAGGAACGCCAACAACTCCCAAATACTCCAACCAACATACATTTCCATCCAAAGGTTGCCTGGAAGAAATTGTGTAAAGCGATAAGGCCGCCCTTTGTACTGCTCTTGTCTTCTCAATTTCTGTAATATGAATATTGTAATTGACGTACAATAAAGAATAAAATAATAATAATAATAATAAAATTACCACTAAAATAAATAAAAACGTTTTAAAATCGCTGTCATTCGCACCACATCCCAGTACCTCCCAATTCGTACCTAGTTCTACACGTAGGTATGAGGTACGAGTATGCAAAGACACATAGTTCTTGAACGGTCCAAGCAACTTTCTCTGCGCCGCGGACGACCTCGTTCAATAGAACTAAATCGTTTTGTTCGAACAGCTGTGATTACTTCATTACTCTTATGTAACGAAGTACTTTACCTGTTTTTGAAGAGTCTTCTTTCACGGATGTTTATATTTTTTGTTTATTTAACGTTACAGTCATTTAAATGGAATGATATTATGGTTTATGGAACCTCGCCGAGGTGTATGGGTAACTTCAACTGATACAGCTGCAAGCCGATGCACCTACTGTTTAACAGACGAGACTCTGTCGCAGCGCAGGCTTTTCTCTTACTCAGGGTTGGGAAGTCAGATGGTAGTCGTTCCCTTAATAGACAAGATAAGACAAATAAGAGCAAGAGTATAAGAGCGAACCCCAGCCCCCCTTAGACAAGTGGCAATTCGTTGGTCGGCGTATTGCACAATAGAATGACAAATTGACTTGAGGATTTGACGTTTATGACAGTTGGATTTGATTTGATTTATTTATTTCATGAACAATTTACATTGTGTTTGAAATAAATATTTAACCTATAAATTTACTACACATACAATTTACTAAGTACACAATTTTAAATAAATTATAGAACTTTTTTACGCATGCACAAAATGTTACACTTCAGAAAAATAAATAAGAATTAAATACAAAATGTCATGCAAGTAGGTAGATAATTTGAGTTGAAGAATATCAACTAATTTGATTCAAAATAATACAATTAACTAAAAGTCCATGTCAGAAAAAAATTGTAGTAAAATTTACACCTACAACATACCAGTTGTCAACGCATGTCGGCCGGGATGCGAGGGATATGCCTGTCAACCTCACCTTCGGCAACCAAATCGACCCACAGGCGGCGTGCGTTTTAGTCGTTTCGAGTCCGACATAACCTCCTCCACCGGCTCCGGTGGGGAGGTATCCGTGGGGATTTAGCGCACGTAAAAAAAAAAAGGTGTCAACGCATGTCATAAATGTCAAATGCCATACATTCGTAATTCTATTTTACAATACACCGGCTAAAGGCCTCAAAGTCCGAGCTTTGAGAAATTAATCGTGCTGTAAAAATCATCGTCTTAGTGTTAGAGCTCTGCCTCACTAGGGTGCCATAGCATCCAAGCAGTTTATATTAAAAAGTATGGTATCTAACTCAGTTGACTGCAGTTTGGCAACGTAGCCAAGTTGGAAGCGTGGCCACGAGCTTCGACTCCCTACTGGATACTGGATACTCTGGCAGCCTGACGGCGTTGCCAGAGTTGCCACTATAATATACACATGTGAACTGCACTTCGTTCAGTCAGTTGGCATTTTTCTGTTACGTGGACAATAAAGAAGTACGAACTGACTGTCGAGACCAAGGCCACTAGACTTGGCGACCTAAGGATGCCAGAAGTAACCAGGCCTGTACTCTGGCGATGTCACCATGACGTCAGAGCCACCGGGTCTAACACTGACCTCTTAACATCCTAACTTGTTTACCGTCTCTTGAGTAAGGAAATAGGTAAAGTACTTAGGTAAGGTACTTATATGTTACAATAATAGATGCAATTATACAGAATGACTTTGAAGTCTCATAATTCCTACGAACCAGCTACGTGACCTACTACTTATATGGTCAGTCCCTGACCCCTGGCAGACTGATGTATTTTATTTTATTCTTTGGGAGAAACTTACAGCTACAGATTAAAAACAATTGTAATATTAAATGGCCAAATACAAGTTTTTGCATATAGCAGTTATTATGATATGTACAAGACGGTAGATAGCATTGCAATAGTAATAATATTACTTGTTTAATAAAATATACCCGGCAAAGAACAGAAGAAAAGTTATTTCGATAATCGCATTACACTTGTCAAAAAAATTCTTGCTCAACTTGACTTTAAGTTGATTAGTGCTGGTGAAAAATAAATCTAAATCGTACTCATGGCACTTAACGATGCTAGAATAATGTAAGTGTACTGCCAAATTGCATTTTCTTTTATTAAAAACTGATGTCGAGCGGTGTCTCTGGAAAGCCTTTGCTGTGGTACTGTGTAGATTTTCTTCTGAGATAAGAAATATTATGTTTATCGCTAGGGATCTCTAAAACAGGTCTGTCTTCAGACGTTTGTCACATACGTGAAACATACTACATAATACGCCGGCCAATGCCACAGAACATTGCCAATTATCTAGGGGGATTAGGTTACTTTCCCATTTGTAATATAAATTTCGTGATATTAGTATACGTGTACGATTCAAAGACTAAAGCTTTTAAAAAAATTCGCACATGGGGTAGCTTTATAATTGTACCGCATCCAGCTTATGACCCTCAGCGGTGACATACAGTAACTGTATTATACCAGTAGTACCACCGTACTTTATAAAAAATCAATCTAGTCGCCCTTCTCTAATATGTTGTTTACCTTTGATTGTACACACACTATTAAAGTGTAAATAAATATCAAATCAGAAGTTGATAACATCATTAGACATACAAAAATACATAGTTGAGAGCTTATCTGCGGGTATTATACATTCATTATAGATAGACCTTCACCTTCAGCCGGTGTTGCGACAGGATTGATGTGATACGAGTATTACCTGCAGTAGTTTAAGTCATTTATAGAAAAGAATTATCAACTAACTTGTAGGAGGTAGGACGAAACGGTATTCCCTTCTCAATAGAGCAGTCCGACTGGAGAAGAACCTCGAGTTATGTTCCCGGCGGTGAGTAGGGTAGCCAGAACTCACTGGAGAGTTTTTGTCCTGTCAGTGGGAAGACCAAAGGCTTGTCCTGATTGTGTCTTCTGCACTGAGGGCGCAGAAACTCTGTTGTTACAGGGTCGGCAGCACGGTTGTGACTCCCCTGGTGTTGCACGCGTCTATAGGTCACGGTAACCACTTTCTATCAGGTGGGTCGTGTGCTTGTCTGCCACATAAGTTGTATTAAAAAAGAACTACCTTTACCCGCGACTAAGATCCGGACTTAGATCTTTGATAGATAATATTGGGATATGTTCGCAGCGTAATTAATTAACACCCAAATTAAGCATTTCGACTGGTTCTAGATCACGTATAGCACAATAATGTTATAGGACACACGTTATCAAGAGTTTAGAACGCAACTAAGCGTAGCTTGTAATATGGGTTATTCAATGCGGATAAACTTACTTAGATATTTATTTGTAAATACAAACATATTATACACACAAACACACTAACAAATGCGGATGCACATATTCATCCATACAAATGTTTACACCGAGCGGGCATCGAACCTACAACCACTGACTTCGAAGTCGTACGCTCTACCGCCACGTATGGCGTCTACAACAATCAAATTGAACATAGAAACACGTCAAGGACCTTCTAAAAATACATTTGCATGTGATTACAACTAAGTAGGAGACGAAAGATGCATAGTACAATAAATATTGTAGTAGTGACGTCATCTCTGGCCACATGCCATTACAGGGGAACTGCACTATTCTCGTGTAAGTTTCCACCGCGACATTAGACGAGTGAATGAATACTTTCTCATGGTCGTCTTATAACTTTTTTTTGATATTTATTATTACTGCTAAAGTAAGTAAAGTAAAAATTTATTTTGCCATTACAAAACTGCTTACAACTACTATTCACAAGTTTACAAGGCGTGTACATAGCAGTATTGAATGGGAACAATTTCGATATTGCCAAAAGCTTTCTACGCTAGGCTAAGCCTGTCCTGTAAAAAACTTTTTTTTTTTACTCTACTGACGGATGGCCGCATAAGGGGGGGTAGTCTGACCAAGACCTTTCAAACTTAAAAATTCACTCCAAAATCATTTAGTAGTTTTGTAACAAACAGAAAATAATTTCAATAAAAATAAAATACCAATCGTATTGAGAGCCTCCTCATTTTTCGTCAGTCGTTTTTGGTTGCCGAAGGTAAGGTTGACAGGTATATTCCTAACACTCCGGCCGACTCAGGGCCTTTTCTCTCGATCTGGCTTTACTCAGTTGTGGGGACCACAGAATCTCCAACTCGTCTCCGGAAACGGGGTATGCCAGGGTAAGGGATACCCTCACGAAGTATGAAAACGGTGTGAGAATGTACGAATCTTAGATTTTATTTGCACTTTATTTGTACTAATCAAGAACAAGGTATCCTTCGATACTTACAGTAAAAGGAGGTGGACATTAACACACAATGGGACATGAAGCTGATAGTGAGCCCGTGAGCATATTGAAGACCATATGCGTCAGTCCTGCCTACGTCAAAGGATACTATTACCACACAGACAGCTATTACTTAGTATGTACGTGTTGAGACTTGAGGTTGTACTAACGATTTTCCTTCGTTCTTCACGGGAGAGAAAAAACAGTACATACTATTGAAACAGAAGAGTAGTAATACCTAGTATTGGAACAGAAGACACCCACATTTCACCAATCATTGTATTCGGTCCCACGTAATAGGGAGTGAGCCTATTGCCGTTTTCACTATTGTTGACTCGAACCATGCATCTGAGGTGGAGTCTCTATGATGTTAAACACCCCTATCCCTTAGTTACCATGTACGACACCGCATGGGAAGAGATGGGGTGGTCCAAATTTAACTCTACCCGAAACCACGCGGCTGTGCTCATACTAAACTGTGCGCAATTATACTCATACTTACTTATATAACTTATAACGTAACTTAAAAAGCTCTTTATGTAATGTAAAAACCGCGGTAGCCTAGTGGTATGGGTAATGGACTGCTGAGACGAGGTCTCGGGTTCGATACCAGGTTTTACCATGGCACACACCAATGTCTTTTCGATGCTTTTCGAAGTTATGTGTGTATTTATCGCAGGTTTATAAGTGACCGGTTAATGGCAATAGGCTCGCCACCTATTACATTGGGACCTAAACAAAAACTGGCGAAATATGGGTGCTAGCACTTCTGCCAACCTCTTCGAGGATGTATGCGTTTATGTTATGTTTAAATAATGTATAATATATTTTATACGATATCTTAATGATTACTATAGGATGGATAATAGACCTATCCTATAGCCGCCTTTTACACCCACGGGAAGATATGGGATGGTCCTATTCTAATCCAACGGGAACAAAATCTCAATAGATCGTTTTCTAGAGAGAAGTTTCATTAAGCTAGCTATTATATGCTGATTAGTGTTCCCAATTGTTGAGTTTGGTCATGACATACTTACAACTTTGTTGCACACAATAGATAATAGTACTTACTGATATATTTAGTGGTCATTCACCCCCTCCCACCGACTTCAATTACCTCAACCCGCCAGGACTATCGGGGCCTCGATTTTGCTATAGCAAAATCGGAGGAATCGGAAGAGGTAGGACACGACGGTAATCCCGTCCGAATTGAGCAGTCCGACTGGGGAAGTACCTCCATCCTACAGAATACCACGGCTATAATAACCTCGTGTTGTGTTCCCGGCGGTGAGTAGGGTAGCCAGAGCTCACTGGAGAGTTTTTGTGCTGTCAGTGGGAAGACTAAAGGCTTGTCCTGATTGTGTGTGCTGCACTGAAGGCACAGAAAATCTCTGTTATTACAGGGTCGGCTGCACGGATGTGTCTCTACTGGTGTTACACACGTTCATAGGTCACGGTAACCGCTTTCCATGAGGTGGGCCGTGTGCTTGTCTGCCACCTCAGTTGTATAAAAAAAAATAAACCACTGTCATACCTCGGACACTGGTAAAAATCCATTTAATTTTTGACTTTAAAGCAAAGGCCATAAAGTTCAAAATAACTGAATGAATAAGTGTAATGAAACTGATGATACCAAAGGCTTGTTCTGCTTTGACTTCTGCACTGTGGGTACAGACACTCTAATGTTCCTACTGTGCAGAATATACGAGCAAGAACCAAGCGGTTCGGAGACTCTTTTCTTTGCCGCACCACCAAGACCTGGAATTCATTACCAGCTCACGTGATTCCTTTTTCCTACAGGCCTGGGTCCTTTAAGCGAGGCGTGAAAAAGCATCTGATGAGTTCCACCATTGTAACATTACATAGTGTCTGTAATGGTGACCCTCTTTCCTAAGACTTTGCCTTTAGCTTACCGTAAGGCGAGGTGAAGTCAAGTTGTCGTGTCCTAGATACAAAAAAAAACTCTTTTCAATTAATTTTGAACTTTATGTGTATAGAAATAAAGTCTAAAATTTATAGCCATTTTTTTCAGTGTCTTTGGTATACAGTGGTTTTTGCTTTAGTAGAATCGCGGACTAGGTCTAGATATCTACTTAAGGTTATGTGAAGCTATAAAAGTTGCTGGCAATTTGAATTTGATGCCATTTTTTTTGTTTCATAGTATAGTTTCTTCAACTCCAATAATAAATACGTCACTAACGATAAACTACATAAAAGTGCTTTTAGTGTTTGCATATCACCGTGTTAGCATAATATGTTATTCTAACAAAGCATTACATGGCAAACATTCATGACTTAATCATTAATAGCTGTTTATCCATAAAAAGTTACCTTTATCTACAAACTGTCAATCATTGAGCCATGGTCTGGCTGGCTGAATATAAGCGATGGCACTTTCCATACTAGCTGTTGCCCGCAGCTCTGCCCGCAAAGAATTCTGATCCCGTTCCGGACGTGATGAAAAGTTTTTTTAAAAAAAAAAAATTTTATATCCGTCTCCCAGTCCTAAGCTACATCCCCACCAATTTTCAACTGAATCGGTACAGCCGTTCTTGAGTTATAGGTAGTGTAACTAACACGACTTTCTTTTATATACATAGATATAGATTTGCAACAAATCTTGTTATACCACTTTGCGAACTTTCTTTTGCACTGTGAATTGAAGAGTTTAAAGGTTTTCTCATGAATCCATCAACAGATCTTGACCAAAAGCAAATGGGACTACCTCTCACTTGTTCCGACAAACAATAATATCATTGAAATGGAACAATGGGTACGCGATAAAGTCGTAATTAAATAAAAAAATGTTTAAAACCTCCACCCTACTGAATACGACTGCCATAATAACCTCCTGTTGTGTTCCCGGCGGTGAGTAGGGTAGCCAGAGCTCACTGGAGAATTATTGTACAGTCAGTGGGAATACCAAAGGCTTATTCTGCTTTGTCTTCTGCACTGTGGGTACAAAAACTCTCTGTTCCTACAGGTTCGGCAGCGATGAGTGTGACTCCCCTGATGTTGCACACGTCCAAAGGCCTCGGTAACCACTTACTATCAAGTGGGCATACCACTTAGATGGCAGACAAGCACACGGCTTGTGGTATAAAAAAACAACCTCATCCTTTTTCAGAAACTGTTCAATTTATGCGTAGTTCGTATTCTAGAATGGTACCTAATCAGTTTTAAATCACGATTTATCTGAAGGCAGATTGTTTGCCGAATCTGTCAATCTGTCTATAGGTCAAGATTCAAGACTGAGTGTCATTTGAGACCGCTCGCAGCATGTCCATACTGTGTGTGCTCAGCCCGCTCTCCGCTACTAGCGAAGGCCCAGCCCAAATGGCCGTATCTTACATCTATGCGAGACTGTCGAGTGACGGTGATTTTGCAATAGTTTCTCAACTCGCTCAGCTTTAACCTTTAGGTGATTTGACCGCCAAAGGTCACCAGTAATTACATAGTAATAACATTATTCTACTGCCCAGCTATTATGACTTTTTCCTTAAACAGATTTACGGAGATGTTTGAGACTGGAAACTGACTTATTGGCCATCAATGAAACAGTCTTTAAAGGATGTTTTCGGAGATATAAGGATGTGTGACACACACCCACATTTTTCTAACTATACTTTTGGTTAAGTACGTTGTGGTACAGGCAGCATAAGATCGATCTTGACCACCAAAGTCTCAAAATTATTTCAATACCGTATTAAGAGCAAGTTAAACTGTTTTATTAATTTCAATTGTATTGTCGTCCGAACTACAGGTGTGTACCATATATCAGAACAATCAGTCAACAGGAGAGAGGGAATAAGCAAGGTATTAAGATCATTTTGAGTACTTTGCTGACTCGAATGAAGCGATGGAAGGTCAATGTCGCCGAGTTTTAGACTGGGCGCATTTAGTTTTCTTTTTTAATTGTTGCCATGGACACGAACAAGAAAAAGTACTTTACAAGCCAAGATCGATCTGATGCTGACAGTTTGAGATTTTTGTGATATTTTGGGTAACAATTAAGCAGGTAGAAAAGAAAAAAAAAATTCGCTTCTACCCATAGATTCGAGAGATTATTGTAATAAAATGGAAGTTTTTATAAGTACGGAAGCGAGGTATGTCCATAATAATGTAATAGTTTGAATGTAATAGAATACTAAAATAAAAACCTAAAACTAAAATAAAAAATAAATAAATAAATATTCTAGAACATTCTACACAACGCTATCTAGACCCATGGAAAGATTAGCTTAACTAGCTTGTGTTATGAAATCTAGAATGCGGATAAACATACTGAAATACTTTTTTTTTGTAAATACATACATATTATACATACAAAACACCCAGACTAATGCAAATACCTACCCATTTTCATGCATACAAATATTTTTACTGAGCAAGAATCGAACCCGCGCCTCCTGCGTAGCGGTCGCGTTCACTACCGCCACGCCAGAGACTGTCATACGTATAAAATACGTTAATCTGACCTCCATACATCTATTCTCAATTTAAATTCTTACAGTTAGAACATGATTTATGCATTATGTTAACCGCTCTTTTCGAGGGCCTCATTCCAAATTCGAAAACACTGGTCAAGTACAAGTTGGACTTACATGAAAAGAGTTTCGTATTTTAAAATGTTTGTGGTTGTACTCAAACCAGGCTCTCGCATGGTGGTCTACACCTCGTTTCTCCTAACCTTTTATAATATAATTTTAAATCATACTTTGATATTCGCTGTCCTCTTTCATTTCAACGTCGTGGTTGTGGGTTATGGGTTCCTTTACAGCGTTTGTGTGCAAATGAAAGTGTTCGCATTATGCCAGCGTTTACATTTCTTGTGAAAATGAATCGTCTTTATAATTAATGAAATGTACCATTTATTAATAACACCAGCTTGTAACAAAAACATAATTGATTACTCAACAAATGCAATGCGATTGTAATGGCAATTCTCACCGTCTTATTTTCCTGTGAAGTTACTTCACTTCCTATTTCCGATAACTGTTTCACTTAGATAAATGAAACAGTAATTTTAGAAGTCGAAGCACAATGTACTATATTTTTGATTTGCTCTTTAACTTTGACATTTAGTTTTGTTTAAAGTACCAACACTACCAATATCTCTTAGACCCAGGCTAACTTCGTCTGCTAGTTTTTTTTTATACAACTTAGGTGGCTGACAAGCACACGGCCCACCTGATGGAAAGTAGTTACCGTGGCCTATGAACGGATGTAACACCAATGGAGACCCTGTAAGAACAGAGATTTTAAGTGCCTTCAGTGCAGAACACAAAATCAGGACAAGCCTTTGGTCTTCCCACTGAGGACAAAAACTCTCCAGTGAACTCTTGCTACCCTACTCACCACCGGGAACACAACACGAGGTTAATATAGCCGTGGTATTCTGTAGGGTGGAGGTACTTCCCCAGTGGGACTGCTCAATTCGAACGGGAATACCGTCGTGTCCTACCTCCTACAAAAAAGCTAGTTGTTGCACCTGCTAAACAATGGAGGAGGCTCCAACGCAGGTTTTCCTTTCAGGGTCAGAGGGTAGTTGCTACCAGAAAAGCTGCACATAACAACCAAAATTATTGAGCGGAATTTTGAACGCAACTGGGCAATATGCTTAACACTATGTGGGCGATGACATTTTGAAAGAACAAACTTGGAATATCGAGTTATTATTTCTCGTACGCAATCCTAAAAGGCAATATTTCATTTCAGTATTCAAAAAAGCGTCGATCGTTTCTGTTTTTATTGAAATCTGTAGACGTCGTTGACTTGTTATTGTGGCATAATAAATAGGTGCCCAGAGTCATTGTATATTCATCAGGGGATGAGGGGACATGGTAAGTGAATTGTGCTGTCTTCAAAACAGGAGATTACCTGCCTAATGGCATTTTTTTTCTATGGGACTGACATTTTTATAAAGCAATAGGTAATAGAAATAGTGCAGGAAAAAGAAAAACCTAAAAATCAGCATACATAAATAAATATAATCACGCCTTTATCCCCGGAGGGTTAGGCAGAGGTGAATTAACACCCACATACCATCAATCATTGAGTTCGGTCTTAGGTACGTAATAGGGGGTGAGCCTATTGCCGTCTTCCGGGCACTATTAGTCTGGGCTGTGTGTCAGCGCACACCCTTGCTGATGTGGAATCCTCTCCTACCTCCTTAAGGGCGGGATCACGCTGGTGAATCCCTCCCTTAAGGAGGTAGGAGGTAACTCCAGTGGATACGCTAAATTTATTTAAACAATGACTTAATTATGTCCCAATTGAGCAGTCCAACTGGGGAAGTATCTCCACCCTACAAAATATAACCTCGTGTTGTGTTCTCGGCGGTGAATAGGGTAGTCATAGCTCACTGGAGAGTTTTTGTGCTGTCAGTGGGAAGACCAAAGGGTCGTCTCGATTTTGTGTTCTGCACTGAAGGCACAGAAAATCTCTGTTCTTACAGGGTCGGCAGCACGGATGTGACTCCCTGGTTTCAAAAACATTGAGGGAAAACGTATTTTCGCAGTTTAGTACGGTAGTTAATTTTCGCTGGTGAAATTCGACCTTAGTACAATAAAAACATAACCTGTTGAATTAACATTTCGCTGTTTGTTTGAAGACAAAATTTAAATAAAACCTTGAATAGCGGTCAAAGTTCATAATCACAATACAATATATACCACTTACCACTGGTTTTGTAGGTACTGGTTAATAGCACTGCTTTTTTTAACCGACTACGGCGAAGGCAAAGGAGGGTTATGATTTTGACAGACTATGTATGTATGTATGTAGGTTCATCTGTTCCTCGTAGCTCCTGAACTACTACTTAGAACTGGACAAATGAGGTATCATTAGAAGCGTCTTGATCGTCCGCTGGTTATAGGCTATATGACGTATCACTGTATCTAATGTAGCGCCCTCTAGCGTTCATAAAGTACTGCGTTAAAAAATAAACTTGAGATAAATATACCGTGTTTGGTATCATCTGAAAAGGCATAATTAGCACATTATAAATATGTAGAAATTATAGCCGTTGTTTGACCCAAAATATTATAAATAAAAAAATAAGTTTAAAACCCGACTACTGAAAAATTATGCATTAAAAAGTATTAAACAAGAAAATATCAAGGATAGCTGTGATCATATGCCACTTAATCCAACAAAACAAAACGTTCTAAGAAAAAGTGGCATACGACCACGGCTATCCTTGATATTTTCTTGTTTAATACTTTTTAAAGTATGATTTTTCAGTACTCGGGTTTTAGTTTTATTTGTTAAATAGACCTGCGTAATGTAAAACAGCGACGTTTTAAATGTGCGTAAGAAAAAGTGAGCTACTTTGAGGCAATTCCCTACAAGGGTAAGCTTTCAAGTCTAGACATCGTAATGGCTCGATCGATTCACACCACACAACCACAGTTACTATATAAATGTTGACCTAAAACATAACAGGGGTGGAATGTCTGGCAATGTTACCTATTGTCGCACGCATTCCCCTTGTAAGCATATATCATAATGTTTCGTAGTCGATTCCCGGGTTGGGAAAGATTTTATTTTGAGTTTCCGTTACATTACAACACGGAATACGGTTGGGTAGGTCGGCTTCTGGTTTCAACCAATATTAATAGTGCATTTTTTTATCGTACGAAACATCCCGCGGATACCCTCCCACCAGAGCCAGTGGGAGAGGTTATGTCGGACTCGAACTGACTAAAACGCACGCCGTCTGAGGGTCGTAAGTTGTCGGAGCCATATCCCGCGCACCCCGGCCGACCCAGAGCCATCTCTTTGAAGCTGGTCCTCTTCGGGAATATTAATAGTGCCTGTTTTTATTTTGTTTAGACGGGAAAAAATGTACCTTCCTCATTTCGCAGGCTTTGGTTACCCGCGCGGGTATGTGGGACTCTCACATACCCGCGCGGGTATGTGGGACTCTCACCACACTAAAACAACTTACCGTGTTCCAAGCGTTGCGGCTCACTGAGTGAGCCGTCGGAAAAACTACGCACTCGTCGACGGATCTCCCAAGCGTTGACCCGCAAGGTGCAGTGCGAGCCCGTCTTCTGATTAAGCCATATCCAGACACTCCTGGACATCATTCCTTCGCGGGATGCTCTATAGTGGGTAGAGGGTAATTACAGTGTCGAAGCCACCCTCACCTACTAACCGGTTCACCTACCGATGAACAGACGAATCTCTGGCGCAGGGTTTCCTTTCAAAGTTAGGAGAGTCTGATAGCAGTCACCCTCGTAATTCAAATTCAAATTCTTTATTTCTCAAAATAGTGTAACGTTATTACATCTTTTGACGTCCAATTCTGCTTAAAACTAAGTTTACCACCGCTTCCTAGGCACTAGTGGAGAAGAAACGGCACAACAAACTTCACTGCGGCATCAACAGTAATACATGAAAATACATGAAAATACGTGAAAATACATGAAAATACATGAAAATACATTTTATTTTATTTTTGGTGCAACACAAACATACTTAAAACTAAACAGTGATATGTATTTATTACCTATTTAGTGCTTGGATTGGGTACATTTAGGTTACACCAAGAATGGGACCAGTTCAGCATAATGCTGGGCACGACGTACCCAGCGCTGGTTTTCAACTGTCCCCTAGAGGACATCTTAATCGTTAAAAAAACACACCTTATTACCTTATATAAAAATTCAACACAATTTTAAAAGATTCAACTAAATTTAATTAGAATTAAAAATAAAATAGCCTAAAAAGAAAAAAAGAAAAAAGAACCAAGCCCAATCACAAGCTTTCCCCGTCTCCGTTTTAATAGCCAATAGACCAAATACAATTGGTTAGAAGAAAAAGTGGAAGCTTTAGAAGCCATTGAGCCTAATTAGTTCTAAAGCTTTCTCTTCTAAAACTCCAAGTTTAAGAAGAAAGACAAAACCGTATCAGGAGAAGTGCCCTTTGTATTTCATTAAGCCCTCACGGATTCAGGAAATGTGCCGATTTTACCTCATTTGCCCCCTTAAAATATGGCATTGAAATCTGAAAGCAATTGAAGGAGTGTTAATACACCTCTACCTACCCTTTGGATATATCAATCAATCAATTAGCCCACCGCAGTCCACTGCTGGACATAGGCCTCACCCAATGTGCGCCATTTTCTCCGATCCTCTCCCTTCAAATATACAGGCGGTATATTAAACAATCTTAATTATGAAAACAAGATATATTGTTTAATCGAAGTCCAATTAGGTGTTTGAACTCTTGAAATAACTATACCTACCTACTTATCAAAATATTCTTACAACACACGTATGTTGAGGTTTTGTGTTTTTAATTTATTCAACTTCGATAACCGCCTAATACGAGAAATCTGTTCGTAATTACATACAGGGTCTCTTAATTGCGTGACTGAACCAATACCGAATGTAATGTTAATAATTAGTTATATTGGCATTATTGTTGAAGCTGCTGTTATTAACCAATATGATATTGTTTTCATAGGATGATACAGGGCTCTACCAATACTTTCCGGAGCCCATTGGGGCATGTGCTAAACAACTGAAAAGGTTCTGGCGCAGGGTTTCCTCTCGGGGATGGAAGTCATATAGCAGTGGCTTCCTGAAAGTGACATACTTATCAAAAACGATAAATTCACCGTATCCGAGGTGTGAACTGAACTGATGTAAATGGGAAACCCTTATTTCGTGTTGTAATCCCAACGGATACCCCCCACCGATAAGTGGTGGCGGTTACGTCAGACTCGAGTCTGGGTTCTTCAAATGCCGGAGAAGGTGGCCGCAACAGACATTTTCCTCACAACTCAGTTGTCTCAATCCCATCTACGGTTTAGAGATAACCCCTTCGAATGTGGGAGCCACGATTTCCCCATCTTGCCCCGGAGAGGAACCTCTCTCTGGTGGACTGGGAAATCCCTCATCATTCTCTGGGCCTTTTTTCCAACTTAGTTGGGGCTTTCTAGTCTAACTAAGATGCGCCTGAACTTCGTTATTTTCCGTGAAGCGATGCTTTCTTTCCTGCACAACCAATTGGCAATATCGAAATTCTGCAGTTAGGCTAGTCGGATGTTTGAGGGCTCCATTTATCCAAACGACCGCCATGGATGTTCATATGGTAACCAGAACCCACGGCTTGAAAGTGCTCTCAAAGGCACGACCAGACTAATACAGATATCCATAATTATGCCTACAAATATTTACAATTAGCAGATATCGAGTCTGCGCCTGCTGCTAAAGAGGCTGTCTGAGACTGGGAAATCCCTATGCAGATGATATTGCTATCTTGACCCCAATAACGCCTATACCGGTTTCACGCATAACTTTTGAAGTTAAACACCTCAAAACATTCGCCTTGTCATCATGGATGCCAGTATATGTTGTTGACTTGTGAATACTTGTATAAGTTACAACACACCACCTCGACACGTGATCGATATCCGAATTGACGTACAAACTTTGCATAATGAGTTGGTCCGCTGTATAATATACAAATCAAATGAGTTTAAATTCGTATAAAAATTATAACACTACCATTTCGATTCAAATTTTCGTATTTTTAAATGTCGTGTATTATCGTTTATGGTATCCTTACGCGGCTGAGGCGATAGCAAAAAGAAGGAATATGTTATGAATATGAACCTACATTTATGTAGGTATCCGTCCCTATGGTCCCCGGTAACGGAAAGGGGTCCCTATAATACTATTCCTGATTTTGTGTTGAAAAATCAGCATACATAAATAAATATAATCACGCCTTTATCCCCGGAGGGTTAGGCAGAGGTGAATTAACACCCACATACCACCAATCATTGAGTTCGGTCTTAGGTACGTAATAGGGGGTGAGCCTATTGCCGTCTTCCGGGCACTATTAGTCTGGGCTGTGTGTGTCAGCGCACACCCTTGCTGATGTGGAATCCTCTCCTACCTCCTTAAGGGCGGGATCACGCTGGTGAATCCCTCCCTTAAGGAGGTAGGAGGTAACTCCAGTGGATACGCTAAATTTATTTAAACAATGACTTAATTATGTCCCAATTGAGCAGTCCAACTGGGGAAGTATCTCCACCCTACAAAATATAACCTCGTGTTGTGTTCTCGGCGGTGAATAGGGTAGTCATAGCTCACTGGAGAGTTTTTTGCAGTCAGTGGGAAGACCAAAGGCTTCTCCTGATTTTGTGTTCTGCACTGACAGCACAGAAAATCTCGGTTCTTACAGGGCCGGCAGCACGGATGTGACTCCACTGGTGTTACACACGTTCATAGGCCACGGTAACCACTTGCCATCAGGTGGGCCGTGTGCTTGTTTGCCACCTAAGTTGTATAAATAAAAATAAAAATTCTGCCATCTTCTCAATGATTCGCAAACTGCATGATAAACTAGATCGAGAGATCTAAGTTCTTTTTCCACCGCTGGTCGCCACTGGTTCCCTTGTAAATATCAAACAGCTGAACTGATTTCACGAATGTTGCCTATGTCCTTATTTCTATAGCTTCAGTTAGTCACCTCATCCAAAACTAAACAATTCCGCCCTACATAGCGCCGAATCAAACCCAAATATTATGAATTTTGGCCAAACTGAGCTCCGTATTTAACTAAATATTGTTTGTTATCGTATTCAGTAACTGCAGCCACAAATCGCTTTTTCAAAATAATTATCTAATTCTTAGGATCAATGTGCTAGCTACATCAATCAATCAATAACACCACTACTGGATATAGGCCTCTCAAATTGTTCGGAGGCTTTGGTCTATTGTTTTCACGTTGGCCAAACTGATTGGTACAGAGTTTTAATTCCAGTTAGATGGAAAGTATTCACCCCACATTTTCCGATGGGTGTCGTAGAACACGAATATGAAGCAAGGCTGTTCTCCATTCGACAGTTAACATACATCCATTGAAAAAGTGCCCATAATAGGCTCGCCACCTATTACGAAGAACCGACAAATCTCCATCCTATGGTTGCCTGTAAGAAATTGCCGCAGAGCGATAAGGCCGCCATCTGTACGTGTCACGAACCTTTCATCACATATTCTAGTGTAATTTGTAATTGGTGTACAATAAAGACGTCATTATTATTATTATATATAACCATAATTGGCGAAATATGGGTGTTAAAACACATCTGCCTATCCCTTCGGGTATTTAGAGTCGTGAATATATGTACTGAGAGACTGTGAGGAAAATGCACTTAATGACTTACAGTTTTATGAAGTGCCAATTCATCATTATACATCAGTTTGGTTATCTGTGTTTACATTACTGTAAGTTGTTGTAATCGGCAACATGGCTGCCGATTACGTAAGATCTGTAGGCATTAACTCGCTGGGAGGCCGACAGGTCGTCAACCAATCAATAAGCCTATCGCTAACGCTGTCCACTGCTGGACATAAGTTGTCCAATGTTGAGAGGCTTGAGCCTACTGTTTCTACGCTAGACTGGCGGGTTGGTACAGCGTTTATTTCGAATTTTCCTTCTCTCGCAGTGGTTTCGTTTGCATCTGCATACATAATGCCATATATCTGTTCACAATTGGTTGAGTAAACCCGAAGATATAACTAAAAGTCGCGATAATCAGCAAAGCGGGTGAAGTCGCAGGCGTTAGCTAGCACATAAATAAAATGTAACCGCAAAAATGTATTTTTTTTCAATATATATATTTTTTTATTTCTTGTAACACGCATAGTAATTTAAATACATAATACTAATCATTTCTAAATTTACCGCGGCAGCCTGCGGTGCCGGTTAATGGCAATAGGCTCGCCACCTATTACATTAGGACCTAAACATAAACTGGCGAAATGCTGTAGCACCTCTGCCTACCCCTTCGGGGATATAGACGTGAGTTTATGTTATGTTATATCTAAATATAAAATATCTTTAGACCATTTATATATTATTTCCCCAAATTTTGAGGATTTTTTACTGGTTTACATAATTTTACAACTACCCACATACGAAAAATGACTGAGTGTCGTAATGTTTAGGTATAAAAGAATGTTCTTGTGAACTTTTATTGTGAACCTTTGAGGACGCCGTAAGGCGAAACCGTTCATGTCTAATAAAAATACTGTAGAATAAGTACAAAAGTGTTCTTAATATGTGTTTTTTAATATTTTTACTTACTTTCAATGTTTAATATTTCCGTATTTGCATACAATAGAGAATTAATGTTTACGATTGCATACATAACTGAATGGCGATCATATTGACATTATTCGGACTCACTTCCCGTACTTTTTTTTAAAGAATATTAGAATCGAAATTACTAATATTCACTCTAACCTAGGAGTGCGTTCACGTTGGTAGTGTAATGGCCAGGATTCAAATCCGGACCTCTCGATCGTAAGGTCGGCTGCTTAACCACTAAGCTACCGACGCTTTTAAATCATTATAAATAAATCCTAATTTATAATAATTTCCTAATTTATAAAACCGCATGGGAACATTGTTTACGAGAGATGGAAAGCATGAAGAAGATGTTGAAAGGAGAGTGATAGCTGGAAATAGAGTGAATGGGGCACTACACAACTTTATGAGCAGCCGGAAAGTGTCCGAAAAGGCACTGGCACTGGCTGTACATGGTGGAGTATTAGTGCCGACTCTTATGTATTGTAGTGAAAGTTGGGTGTTTCAGAAAAAGCATCAGAGTAGAGCGAATGCAGTAGAAATGCGTGCGTTGCGAAGTATGTGTGGCTTGACCTTGAAAGATAGAGTGAGAAATAGCGTGATAAGAGAACGATGTGGAGTGATAGAAGATGTAGTGAGAAGAGAGGAATGTTGAGATGGTTTGGTCATGTTGAGAGAATGAATCGAAGAAGACTAACGAAACAGGTGTATGAGGCGAGTGTGGATGGTACCGTCGGAAGGGGAAGACCTAGGCGCACATACCTGGACCAAATCGGGGAAGTTTTACAAAAGGGGCAGGTCAGGAGTGCTCTAAACCGACGAGCATGCATGAAGAATGTAATGAGAGTGAATGAAGCGAGAGTACTATGTCAGGATCGTAGCAAGTGGAGATCCGTGATCTCTGCCTACCCCTATGGGAAACAGGCGTGATTTTATGTATGTATGTATGTATAAAACCGCGGTAGCCTAGTGTTATGGGTAATGGACTGCTGAGACGAGGTCTTGGGTTCGACCCCAGGTTTTACCATGGCACACACCAATGACTTTTCGATGCTTTTTGAAGTTAAGTGTGTATTTATCGCAGGTTTATAAGTGCCCGGTTAATAGCAATAGGGTCGCCACCTATTGCATTGGGACCTAAACGTAAACCGGCGAAATGTGGGTGCTTGCACCTCTGCCTACCCCTTCGGGGATATAGGCGTGAGTTTATGTTATGTTATGTAGTTTTTAAATAAGGGTAACACTTTCATATTCAACTTTTAGCGATGTCACATTCAAATTTAGTGCTAATTTCGTGAACGTTAAACCTAACAACAGAATGTCAATCATTTAGCTAAAATAAGAAAATTTTAGAAATTTATAAGTTTAGAGTTGGCAACATCAGAATTAGCATAATTGTGTGGCAAAGGCTGGTATGAAAAAGAAATATAATAGAAGATGCAGCGAGAACGAGATCAGCAAGCACATACTGTAAGAACTTTTCGAACGATTGAACGAACTCGACAGCCGAATCCGCTTCAAACTTTCAATGTGACGTTGAGATAGATATATATCGATGATGTACTTATGTTCATGTGCCCGACAACGTGACGTCACTATATTTACAGCATGAGAAATTGAAATCTCACAGCGGATTCAGCTGTCGAGTTCATATAATACGCGCTAGTGGAAAAACATAATAATTGGGTACGTAGTTCGCCGGGTCAGCCAGTTGAATACATAAAGTACTTACACGTGTAACTTACATAGTAATAGTTACCTACTGTCTTTATTATGTACATTATAATCCACAAGTAACGCACTTATAGCACTTTGGAGTATACTTTGTAAGCAATTATCAAGCAACAAGTACCAGAAGTTCATTTCTAATAATAAATATTACAGTCCCGGATTTAAAAAAAACTCGTTATCGTGTATCTAGTGTACCTACCTATCTTTGATCGTGAGAAACTTTGTATTTTGAAAATAAAATAAATATTTTTTTTTCTGAACGCAATTTGAAAATAACATACATACGTATTATCTCGCATTTATCCCCGGAGGGTTAGGCAGAGGTGAATTAACATCCACATTTCACCAATCATTAATTTTTCATATGAAATTGTCGTTTTTTTGAAGAAATTGGAGGAAACCCAATTTTCAGTTCTAACATTTTAGCATTTTTTTTAGGAACGACAAATTTTATGATTTTTTTGTGTATGAATGAGACAACATTAAGCTAACAAACACTTTTATTACATTTTTGGAAAGTGACAGCTGTAAAAAAGTAATGCGAAATTTATCATCAAAATGGATAGCATTTAGGAAGTACTGTTTTTGAGGATCGAATTTAATTTATCAAGCGGCCAATAAAAACAAAAATTTAATACAGAGTTGTAAAATCTTGAAACCAACTTTCAAACAAAATATAACATAACATACATAACCTCACGCCTATATCTCCGAAGGGGTAGGCAGAGGTGCTAGCACCCACATTTCGCCAATTTATGTTTAGGTCCCAATGTAATAGGTGGCGAGCCTATTGCCATTAACCGGGCACCGGGCACTTATAAGCCTGCGATAAATACACACATAACTTCGAAAAGCATTGAAAAGTCATTGTTGTGTGCCATGGTAAAACCTGGTATTGAACCCGAGACCTCGTCTCAGCAGTCCATTACCCATACCACTAGGCTACCGCGGCTTAAAATATTAATAATGGAAATAGCTATTAAATTACAGGAATAACGAACTCATGAATCTGTAAGAAAATTTCGGCAATGTCATAGGCAAAGACTTA
Source organism: Eilema griseolum (assembly GCA_963662185.1). Classification (NCBI taxonomy): domain Eukaryota; kingdom Metazoa; phylum Arthropoda; class Insecta; order Lepidoptera; family Erebidae; genus Eilema; species Eilema griseolum. The sequence goes on from OY759238.1 coordinate 25,694,994, forward strand.
TCAATATATGAGTTGAAAAAATTAAAGTAATTTGATTTGATTGGGCCGATTTTCCGCAGTCAGCGTGTTTTGTGACACATAGGCCTCTTCCAGCTGCTTCCATCCGATTCTATTGTTCGCTTTCTGGTCCAAATTGGGTCTCCAATTCTCTTTATATCGTCTGTCATTCTTTTGTTTTGTTTTCCTCTTTTTTTTTCTATCCCGTGGATGCCATTATGTTGTGTGCCTTGTCCATTTTAACCTGCTATCTCTCTGGTTTTGTGCCCGGTCTAGCGCCGTTTATTTATTTTACTAGGCACATCAACAGATTATGTATATTACATTAGAAACTTAAATAACAGGTTTTGTGGACTTATCTAGTACATAACCCAATTATAGATATGCACAGCGTTCGTAAGCCTAAGTACATGGCACTATATAAGAATAAGAAAAAATAACAAATAATATAGTAATGAATTTAAAATTCAGCTAATTTTACGTTATCACCCGCATTTTTATTAGATTTGAAATTTCTCAGTATCCTCCTTTTATACCCAAGCTGTGGAATGACCTCCCTGCTGCGGTTTTCCCAAGCACCTACAATATGGTGTTCTTCAAGAGGGGCATCAGAAGGTTTCTTCGTGGTCGGCAGCGCGAGTGTAACACCCCTGGTGATGCATACGTCCATAGGCCACGGTAACCACTTCCCATCAAGGGGGCCGTGTGCTTGTCTGCCGTGGTATAAAAAAAATACCCGGCAGCGCTGTTTCCGAAAACGTCAATATCGTACAGTTTCCAGAACTGGTTGTAGGTTCTTAGCATTCTAGATATGTTCGTTGCGATCAGTGATCGTTCTGAGAAAGGGAATGTGGACTTTTACATTTAAGTCCAATATACGTCCCACTCCCGAACAATACTTGTGGTTACTTCACTGGTACATACATGAGGATATTGAGGGTATAAACAAAATTTATATATCATTTTGTTATGCCGTCTTCTCTTCCTGTAGTGTCTGAGTCAGTTGATTGTCCAGCAGTCTATACTAATCGTTACAATATTTCAATAGACGAATTCTATGATCGTCGAGCCGACCTTTGCGTTTGTTTTGGTAACACGACGATTGTATTTCTGTAACGTTATTATTGGCAATGCTATAGACCTTCTGCACCAGTCAGGCGTGTGTCCAAATACTGTGCCTGCGTACATTGGCTTTATGTTGGCCTTCACGTTTGTACCAATATTAACGTTCTATACGGCCAACAGGGCCAAACAAACTTTGTAGATCTGTTTCTGCGTTTTTTTTAACCAAATGTTTGTCCAATTTCTCCAAATGAAGTGCCAACATAATAATGTCTAACCTAAATAAGATGAATGGTTTTATTTTTAAATGGTAATTAACTTTAGAAGATGCTGACAGTTATATCTTTCTATTGATCTTATTCAGATTTTGATATTTTTGACCGTAAGCTTTGAAAATTTAGTGTACCTATTAATTTATAGCCTATGCCCACGGCTCCATCCCTAGGACTACTTATCACGTTTCCTGGAACCTTAGGAACTCGTTCGTGCCTAATTTTTTTTTTTTTACGTGCGCAAAATCCCCACGGATACCTCCCAACCGGAGCCGGTGGAGGAGGTTATGTCGGACTCGAACCGACTAAAACGCATGCCGCCTGTGGGTCGTTTTGGTTGCCGAAGGTGAGGTTGACAGGCATATCCCTCGCACCCCGGCCGACCCAGGGCCATCTCTCACGATCTGGCCCTCTTCTCGAGTGTGGGGACTACAGAGTCCCCAACTCGACCCCGGAAACGGGGAGGCGCGCCACCACCGCGGCCTGCTTCTGCCAGGGTGACAGGTGGCCCCACCTGTCACTCCCAGGCGCTCATGGGGGGCGTTCGTGCCTACTCTAACCTGTGTGCAAAATTGCAGCCGTATCCGTTGAGTAGTTTTTCACGTTATCGATTCACAAATAAAATACTAATATCCACATTTTTTTATACTACTTAGGTGGCAGACAAGCACACGGCCCACCTGATGGGAAGTGGTTACCGTAGCTTATTGACGTATGTAACACCAGAGGAGTTACACTTGTGCTGTCGACCCTGAAAAAACCTTCTAATTCTTGAAGGATCCCATATTGTAGTCGATTGGGAAAACCTCAGCTGGGAGTTCATTCCGTAGCTCGAGCGTGCGTAGGATAAAGTTCCTTTCATAGCGCACAGTGCGCTCCCTTTCCGGTCGGAATGTGTGAGAATGAATTCCCTATCTATGGCGATTGGTGTATTTATAATGTTAAGTAGTTAAGATTGCTAAGTTACCTAATCATAACATATTGGTACTTATAATTAAACCACATACGTGAAAGATAAACAGAACAGAAGTGGCCATTACTCCACTTTCTCTCTAGCACTCCAAGAAACCGTCTGAGGTACTGGCAGCAGACTACTAGATTCTCGATTGTGGTATTTCCCCTGAGTCAAGTTCGTTCATCATTTATCATCAACGATGCCAACGGTTTTGTCCCCGCCTAGATGCTTTTTCAGACTCCTTATTCCTGGGATTGTAGGAAAATGAATGTTATTTATAGAAAACAGTGGAAATGGTTTTCAGCTAACCAAAATTGACACTGGTGACATTCAGTCTTAAGCCCATATTTTAAAACGGCACGCAGTCTTGAGTCTCGATTTATCTGAGGACAGATTGAATACATATATAGACTATTGACATATTGTCTATACAAGATATATCTGAGTTGTGTAACTTTAATGTACACCGATAATCAACACAAAATAAATATCAAAAAAGTACCTCCACCCTACAGAATACCACGGCAATAATAACCTCGTGTTGTATTCCCGTCTGTGAGTAGGGTAGCCAGAGCTCATTGGAGAGTTTTTGTGCTGTCACTGGGAAGACCAAAGCTTGCCCTAATTTTGATGAATGATGAGACATCACATGTATATCATGTTATTATTATATCTATAAACAACCATATTCACAAATAAAGATTATTATTATTATTATTATTATTTGTTCTGCACTGACGGCACAGAAACTCTGTTTTTTCAGAGTCGGCAGCACGAGTGTTACTCCCCTGGTGTTACACACGTTCATAGGTCACGGTAACCATTTTCAATCAGGTGGACCATTTGCTTGTCTGCCTGCCACCTAAGTAATATAAAAAAAACTGTTACAAGTGAAGCCAATAAATACAACTAACAAAGACAGCTTCGTGTTGCATGATCGCGTTAAATATATTTGGTAGTAATTATGTGTCTGTGCATATTCTATGTCTGTACTTATAAACGTCTGTACAACTACTTCACTTAAACTACTTCCAAACGTCTGTACAACTTTGTAACAAGCATACCTACTTAGCATGGTAGTACAGTCACGTACAGTCGCTGACGTGACATCCATAACTTTCTTCTTTAGCGGGCATTTTCATTGAAATTGTGTGTCATTCAAGGTTGTTAAAACTGAGCTTAGATGCTGCAAAAATATCTTAAATTACGGTTTCTCTTGTTAAGTATACGAAGGACTATTTTCAAAGTATAGAATTATTTTTTCTTTTGAATGAAAGTTTAAAGCATTTATCCATAATTGAATAGTTAGTATACCTAACTATTGAAATAAGTATGGATATATTGTTACGTGCACGGGGTACAATTAAATGCCGTTTACTCAACGAAGAGATTTATTAGCTCACCACAAACTAGACAATTAGATCACTAGTACACACAGTACTTCTTCAACAGTTCCAGTCGCTCAGTAGTTCACAGTAGTCCACAGTCGTTGCTCCGGTCGCAGGTAGAATCTTCTTCGGTCGCTTAAGTTCGCTGTGTTCGTTATCGATCTCAAAGACTGAATGAATCGTGTTGCTATGCGAGCATGTTTTTATACCTCTCAATTAGGAGGATCGAATTATCTGGAAAGTTCGCGAGCGATAAAAACCTATTCTTTTGATCTTGCCGCCGTCGCTGACCTTCGAGTACATTCTCGATATTTACCTATTGTTTATTTTTATTCAACAAAGTGTTGTAGGTACCTACTCGTAGGTAGGTTGTGACTTTTTGTTGACGATTCCAGATTTTTCTATGCCATTCGGTAGAGTACCTCGTCACTAACAATGCGTTTTTATTTCTTGAAGATTCGATTATTAGTTTTCGAGATATCGACGGCGGTCGTAACAATATGTATATAAGAATTTGGATGGTTTCGGCCGAAGGTTCTGTGGCTCAGTGGTCAGAGCGTTCCCCCTGTAAGAGAAAGATCGGTTCAAATCCCGCCCGAACCGATTCAATATGTTTTTCTTGATTACTCAAAAATGGATTTATTGATAAAACTAGTTGATGCTCGCGACTCTGCTAGGATGGATATCGTTTTTGGTCATAGCTCCGGTTATACTCAACCGATTGCGATCATCCTTACGGCAATTTTTAAATCTAATCAAGGCCTTTCTAATAACATTACATAAACTCACGCCTATACCCCCGAAGGGGTAGGTAGAGGTGCTAGCACCCACATTTCGTCAGTTTATGTTTAGGTCGCAATGTAATAGGTGGCGAGTCTTTTGCCATTAATCGGGCACTTATAAACCTGCGATAAATACACACATAACTTCAAAAAGCATCGAAAAGTCATTGGTGTGTGCCATGGTAAAACCTGGGATCGAACCCGAGACCACGTCTCAGCAGTCCATCACCCATACCACTAGGCTACCTAATATATATTTGAATACAGGTGTCATATACCTAACAAAGTACTCAAACAGATAAACTTAATTGGCTTGACATTTTCATATCTGCAAGTGGATCTAATCGCAGATAAACGTTTACTCCGCTTCGATACACTTATTTAGTCAATTTGACGCGTACAAAATACACGTGTCAAATTGACCAAATAGGTTTTGTATTTTTACTGTTTTTCCCAGCTTAACCTTTTACTGTCTTTATCATTGTACGTTTGGGTGTTTCACATTGGGACGACGGGGAATCTTATGAAATTACTTTTTTTTTAAATATCTCCCGGCCATCAATGCCCTGTCGTCGTCTTTTACAATTGAACGACTGGGAATGTTTTGTTCTAATCATTACCAGTATTTTTACTTAAAAAAGGCACTTGAACTAATCTCGAAAGTCGAATTTTAATTATTTGTTTAGCGCCTTTGAAGGCGACTGTACTTCTTTGATCAAACGTTCCATTCGTGATGAGAAAAGCGTGATAATATTACAGCAATAGTATTAAGCAGATTTGTTTATTTCTAAGCATGTCCAAGTTTGAACTTATCCAATTACCTAAAAATCGCTTACTTTCACAGCCGCTCAAAAGACTGAATAATACTCAATTAAGCCAACAGATAATAATGACAATTGATAAAAAACCAGTTTTAACTGTCCCCATTACGTTCTTTGATTATATTATTATTAAAGTTGACCAGTATTTTTCGCTTGTCTTTAACTTTAATGACGCTTGCCAACAGAGCTATCACCAAACTTTGATAACTCTATCTGTATGCCTAAAAAGGTAATGTTATAGAGTGAGTGACGGATTGATTTTGTGATGTGTGTGTATGTGTGTATGTGAGTGATGAGCGATCAATGAATAACGCATTGAACTCTTCTTCCGAACTGTGGAAGCCTATCTTATTGCAGTACTTTTACTAATCTGCATCGGTTTTCGTTACCGCACTTCGGTTGAAGTAACCAAATTGTAAAAAAAGCCGGTCAAGTGCGAGTCGGACTTGCACACCGTGGGTTCCGTAACTTACTAACCTACCGTAATGTATTTTGAATGCGTTCACTTAGAAGTTTGTTTCTTGCACAGGTTCAAGTCTTTATATAGGTCTTTATGTGTGTGGTATGAATTTCAACTTGACATCTCCAGCCATTTCTGAGATTGACAGACAGACAGACGTACAACCAAGTGATCCTATATGGGTTCCGTTTTTTTTCTTTTTGAGGTACGAAACCCTAAAAATACCTATATTCTATAGATATTTTAATAAATCTGCTTGTAATACTTGAACGGACCCAAAGGGAACGAACAGATACCGGCCCTACTGAATACAAGACATAATAATAAGCATCAGATTGATCTTGACTTAAAAGCACTCAAAATTATCTGAATACCATAAATCCAATTTACACTAACTAACACAGTAAACAAATAATTGCAAGCAGGGCAGTCAAAATTATCGTATAAATTATCGAAAAACATATTTTAATATTTGTGATGAGGGGCATTTCATTAGGTAGGGTCGGCAGCGCGAGTGTGACGCCTCTGGTGTTGCACGAGTCCATAGGCCACGGTAACCACTTCCCATCAGGTGGGGCGTGTGCTTGTCTGCCACCCAAGTGGTATAAAAAAACGATAGGTACCTAATAATAAAAAAAAATCATTTGATAAATATATATCGAAAAATCTCAGCGTGATACAACACTGATAACACCGTTGTTTGTTGCTGTGGTTGCTAGTAACACAAAACACCAGATAAACAGATAAACGAGTCAAGTGGCCATCACCTTGCAGATCTCGCCGTTCGTTTGACGTAGGTTCAATGATTCTTTCATATTTTTTTTATTAAGTACATTAAACATATCAGAAGAAATGAATAATAAAAAAAAATAACACAAGCTTAAAAGTTTTCTCTCTTCTAATGCATTTTTATTATATCATGTGATATATACCTATAATAATTTGGACCACCCCATCTCTTCCCACGCGGTGTCGTAAAAGGCGACTAAGGGATAGGGCGGTTTTACATCAGAAAGATATAATTATACAGCCCAGACTCAGCCTCAGATGTATGGCTCATGTCTATAATAGGACCCGGATTACGGCAATAGGCTCACCCCCTATTACGTGGGACCGAATTCAATGATTGGTGAAATGTAGGTTTAAATTCACCTCTGCTTAACCCTCCGGGGGTAATGGCGTGATTATATGTATGTATGTATGTATAAAACGATATGTTCACATCACACGTGCGTTACCTTGATGAAGAGAAATTTTTAAACTTTTATAATGATCTGTATTACAGCCTCGTAATAGCCTCGTCATATCGCCAATTGGTCGTGGAGGTCAGATGGCAGTCGCTTCACGAACAATATCGACGTTCAACCCCATCTTATTTGGACTAGAAAACCGGCCCCAACAGATTTGGGAAAAGCCTCAGAGAATGATGAACGATCTTAGATCTTAGATATTAAGATCTTTGTCTGGCTTATTCTATGATTGGTATCTATATAACTGTTCAATCTATGGGTGTGGGTGATAGCTTTTGCTCTCTGACCCGAAGTTAAGAATTGTTAGGAAAGTTAACTTAATATAATGGCAATATTAAAACGGTGTTAGCCGCGTGGTTTTTTTTTTTTTTTTTTTTTTTATACCACTAAGTTGGCAGACAAGCACACGGCCCACCTGATGGGAAGCGGTTACCGTGGCCTATGGACGTATGCAACACCAGGGGTGTCACACTCGTGCTGCCGACCATGAAGAAACCTTCTGATGCCCCTCTTGAAGAACCCCATATTGTAGGCGCTTGGGAAAACCGCAGCAGGGAGGTCATTCCACAGCTTGAGTGTGCGTGGGATGAAGTTTCTTTCATACCGCACAGTGCGTACCGTCTCAGGTCGCAATGTGTGGGGATGAATTCCCTGCCTATGGCGAGAGGTGCGATGATAGAATGAAGCTACGGGCATCATGTCAAACAATTCATCTGAGCACAAACCATTGTATAGGCGATAGAACACACACAGTGAAGCAAAATCCCTCCTAAGGCTAAGAGGTTCCACTCTACCTGTGAGTATGGGATTGTCAACCAGCCTCAATGCCCGTCTTTGCAACGAGTCGAAGGGGTCAAGCTGGTATGCAGGTGCTCCAGCAAAAAGGTGACAGCAGTACTCCATGTGAGGCCGGACCTGAAAGAAGGAGTTGCTGCCCCGCAGTGAAGTACTGCTTCGCCCTGTTGATCACTCCGAGTTTTTTTGATGCCAACTTAACCTTGTCCTGCAAATGACTTCGGTATTGGACGTCGCTGGAGATATCGACACCAAGGATCCCGATACTCGAGGAGATGGTAAGCGGTGTGCCCAGGAATTGCGGCGCTACAATGAATGGGGTTTTCTTAGCGGTGAATACACATACTTGTATCTTAGTGGGGTTGAATTGGACTAGGTTTAGTCGTCCCCAATCGGATACTCCAGAGAGAGTAGTCTCGATTTTAGACACAAGTTGTTCGCGACTCTTCTCCACCTCGGACTGAGGGATATTTGCACGGCCCGTGTAACACGTGTCCCCGGTACTGTCGTCCGCATAACAATGAATGGAGCCATCAGACAGCATGTCATTGATATGCAGCAGAAACAGCGTCGGAGACAACACGGAGCCTTGTGGGACACCAGCGTTTATGTTCATGCGGTCCGAGCAGCTGCCGTCGACGACAGCTTGGATGCTTCTGTTGGACAAAAAGCTGGCGATCCATTCGCAAAGTCCCTCGGGGAGTCCATAGTACGGCAACTTCGCAAGAAGACCTTTGTGCCAGACCCGATCGAAGGCCTTTGCTATATCGAGGCTGACCGCTAGTGCCTCACCCCGACTCTCGATGGCTTGCGACCACCGGTTTGTGAGATACACAAGAAGGTCACCGGTTGAGCGACGGTGGCGAAAGCCGTACTGTCGGTCGCTCAGTAGATCGTTTCCTTCAAGGTATCTCAGGAGCTGTGTGTTAATGACACGCTCCATAACCTTCGAGAGTAGGGAGGTTATAGCGATAGGCCTGTAATTGGTCGGATCTGTCCTGTCGCCTTTCTTAGGTACAGGGTGCACGAATGCGGTCTTCCACGAGGCTGGGACCTGCCGCGCGGAGTAGGAGAGTGCAAAAAGGCGTGTAAGTACAGGGCACAGCTCAGGGGCGCAGTGTTTAAGCACCATCGCCGGTATCCCATCCGGCCCACTCGACTTCCGAACATCTAGGGACTTAAGCTCACGCCGGACCGCCCGTTGCGTGATTTTAACTTCAGACATGGAAGCACCACAGCTGGGAATTATGGGTGGTTCGGCGTCCCCGTCGTTCATAGTCGAGTTTGACGCAAAGAGATTACCCAACAGATCGGCTTTCTCCTTAGCGCCATGGGCCAGACTACCATCGGATTTTTGCAGCGGTGGAAGGCAAGACTGGCAGAAGTTTCCCTCGGCAGCTTTGGCGAGCGACCAAAATGCACGACTGCCAGATGGGTAGCGCGCAAGCCGCTCGCCAATTCTACCGATGAACTCAAACTTAGCCCTGGCCGTAGCTTTTTTACTAGACCTCGAGGCGGCATTCAACTTTCGCTTCACTTCAGTGATATTAGGATCTTTATTGGCTAAAGCCGTGGTCCAAGCCCTGTATGCAGATTGCTTGTGGTCTCTTGCTTCTCTGCAGGGCCTATTAAACCAAGGGCGTTTGCTCTCTCCTGTTGCGATCCAGCGGTTCGGAATATAGCATTCCATACCCGCTAGGATCGCATCAGCTACTGCTGTTGCACAGGAGCTGGGATCATTTGAAGTGAAGCAAAGCTGCCTCCACGGGTACGACGCGAAGAATTCTCGCAGTCCATCCCAGTCTGCCGACTTGTAGTGCCAGACATGCCGCCATTGAGGTGGCCGCGGTGGTTCAGGCCGCGTGAGAGTCACTTGCGCCCGAACGAGGCTGTGGTCCGAAGTACCAAGTGGTGCTTCCACAGTTACTGAGTATTCGTCCGGGCGTGAAGTCAGCAGAAGGTCCAGTATAGAGCTTCTATGGGTCTCTATTTCTGGTGTTCTAGTAATAGAATGCACCAGTTGAGAGAATCCGTAGCTCAGTGCAAAGTCATGAGCAGCCCTTCCCGCAAAATCAGTTCTAGGAGACCCCAGCCACTCTACGTGGTGAGCGTTGAAGTCCCCCAAGAATACTAAATCTGCGGTAGGGTATTGCTCAATTACCTTGTCCGCAGACCGCTGCAGATGCTCAAACAATTGAGCTGTACCCAAGTCACCGCTATGAGACCTGTAGAGGCACGCAAAGATACGGGTGTGGCCACCGTGATCCGTACGTACCCAAAGAGTTGACAGGTCCCTGTCTTCAAGGCCTTGAAGACGGCGGCAGCAAATATCATCCCGGACGTACAAGCATACCCCGGCGCGACTCAGGAAGTTATGCTCGAGTTTGTACCCCGGGTACATTAAGTAGGCTGTATCGGCCGGGCATGATATTTGCGTCTCCGTCAGAAAAAACAAGGTGGGCTGCGCGGTCTCTAAATGTAGATGGACCGCGTTGAGGTTGGTGTGTAGGCCCCTGATGTTACAGAAATCCACATGTATTGTGGATGATGGTACCGCTGTAGTAACCTTATTCTTATTTTTTCCTTTCATGACCTATGTGGGGGGTGGGGGGGAGGAAGGTATAGAGAGTTTCTGTGCTCCCAGTGCAGAAGACAAAGCTAGGCTTCGTACCACCACTGACAAGCTGGGGTTGTGTGAGTGGCTGGCGCGGCGGGCGGAAGGGCCCCCGGTCCCCTCCCAAATACTGTAGCCGAGTCCACTCCGGTTTCCTCCTCCGGCACGACTACAGCATTGGGCACTTTACACAGGCTGCTGGTTCAGCCTCCTGGGGCGGAGATTAAGTGATCCCCAGGTTCGGGAACCGTACAACCTGCGGGCGGCCAGCGGATAACCGTTTCACCGGGTCTCCCTGACCGCCGCGCCAACATTTCACGCCCCTACAAGTCAGTGGTGTCAATTTAAGCCTACGGTCTATCCACTGACAGCACAAAACCTCTCCAGTGAGCTCTGGCTACCCTACTCACCACCGGGAACACAACACAAGGTTATTATAACCGCGGTATTCTGTAGGGCGGAGGTACTTCCCCAGACGGACTGCTCAATTTGAGACGGGAGATACCGTCGTGTCCTACCTCCATCATCTGTCATGGTTGTCAGCAGAGTAGGATTTGGGCCACTCCATCTCTTCCCATGCGGTGTCGTACAAGGCGACTAAGGAATGGGACTGTTTAGCAGCTGCCAGATATATACAGCCCAGTCTCAGCCTCAGATGCATGGTTCGAGTCAACAATAGTGCCCGGAAAACGTCAATAGGATCACTTGGACCCCGATTACTTGGACCGAATACTATGATTGGTGAAATGTTGGTGTTAATTCATCTTTGCCTAACCCTCCGGGGATAAAGGCTTGATTATATATGTATATATTTATGCAAAATTAAAACTCACGACCCCCATGTTACGATTGTACATTTCAAATCTAGTTGATCAACAAGTTATTGAAAAAACTTTAATGAGTAAAGGTTACTATAAAGTGGATGAGTATCTTAATGATGTTAATGCGTGGTCAACATAAGTTTCTTGCTTGCTCGCACAAAATAAATTGTAAACTAACGCAAATTTAAAAAAGAAAAATAATCTAGTTCTAATATAGTTCGCTGAGTTTCTTGCTGGTATCTTCTCAGTAGAACTAACCTACCGAACCAGCGAAAGAATCATTTTCCAATGGTTTATTTTTTTACATTATTTAACATTTTTATATTATTTCTTGACATACCCAATTGTAAAATTTTGACGTTCATATGTGCTCTTTGTGTGCCTAAACTGAAGAAATGAAATTGATTCTTTGATTCTTCTTTGATTGATAACATAAAACAACGATAAATGTGAATCAGAAATACTTGGCAACCGTGCAAGTGTTGACATAATTCCAAGGAATACCACAACAACGTTACATACAATCTTATTATCTTTTGGAACAAGCCAAGCTGATCAATTTGCCTTGAAGTCTAATCCAATTGTATCCAAAATCTCATAAATTTGCCTCATCATCATCAAAATTACATTTCCAAAATCTGATCGAAAGTCACGCTGATCCATTTGCCTTAGAGTCTAATCCAATTGTACCCAAAATCTCATAAATTTGCCTCATTATCATCAAAATTGCATTGCTGAAATCTGATCAACAGCCACGCCTAATCTAATCAAATTGGATCCAAACAAACGTTTTTTGGACTTGCGTATGCAACTACGCGTCACAGTCTTATCATATTACTACAACAATTATCAGCATTGTCTTAGTGGAATAAGTTTAGTATTTAATTAACACTTCTGAATTGGCCCTTAGACTTTGCACTCCAAAATTGTTTTCAAAGTAGCGTGGCCAATTTATTGCAATTACCTACCTATTGGGTGGTTAGATTGAAATACTTATTTATTTCTCAAAAGGAAGTGATTTGCTTAATTTGTGCAAACGTTCAATTCGAAACTAAATTCTTCTATTTATTGGTATTTTGATTCTTGCAAGAAATATATATACTCAACCATAGTTATCTATTTTGTGTATTTTGTATAGTTTTTGAATGCATCGTAATTCTCACTGATATTTGGTACAAGAATAGTCTTGAGTAACGCTTAAGCCACATTTATCCCTAGATTAGGTTCCAATGCGTTACAGGAATAGCGTCAGATATCAATGCAGACGGAGCCGCGGGCAATTGCTAGTACTTTGTAATCAGTCATAGTTTTAATTAACTCTATTATTTTTTAAATTACAAATATAACATGTAACTAAGTCACAAAATAAGAAAATATTAAAAGTAAGTATACATGTTGAACTTTCTAAGATGGCGAGCGCGAGACACTATAAAACTTAAAATTATACTTATAATCATTCGTAGTTACCTCCACTACTTTAATTTATTAATTAAGTAGCTGTTTTTATTCATGTTCTGTTTATTTTAACGTTAAACAAAAATAAAATATTCAATTATATGAATTTACATCAACGTAAAGAAAAATTCCTATATTTTAATTAAATTATGTTACATTTGCTTCGTTTGATTAAAAGATAAGTTATATTGTTTTAACACAATTATGCGAACATGTATATTATATACATTGAAATTAACAATAAAAAAATCTGAATTTTCATTAAAAGTTACTTTTGCTTTGTTTGATTATAAGATAAGTTATGTTATTAAAAAAAAACTTCACTTTTTAGTTTAATCTAAAAGTTTATTTGTGCTTCTAATACATTGTAGGGCGTGCACAATCTGCAATACCTACAATCTATTTTCTCATTTGCATTTTTTATAGAATGCCTAGAAAAAAATATTAGTTTATGTCATACTCAATCTTGGATATTTTTATACAACTTAGGTGTCAGACAAGCACACGACCAACCTGATGGAAAGTGGTTACCGAGGCCTATGGACTTGTGCATCACCGGGGGAGTCACGTCATGCCCGTGCTGCCGACCTTGTAACAACAGAGAGTTTCTGTGCAGAACACACAATCGGGACAAGCCTTTGGTCTTCCCACTGACAGCACAAAAACTCTCTAGTGAGCTCTGATTACCCTACTCACCACCGGGAACACAGCTCGAGGTTATTAGAAATATCGTATATTTCATACATTAGCTTATTTAAAATCCCTTTTTTTATTAATTTGCAATATATTTGCTCAGTTAAAAATATTAATAGGTATATTTTTATCCACCATCTTATCAAATATCACGGTACATTGGATCTGAGCTATTAATGCGATGATAGATGCCTACATAAATTGCGCTGACGTAGAAGTGATAGCAGTACACATAAAAAAATCATTGTCGTCGGTTTTTTTTCTATTACCGACAATACAAGACTATTTTAGTGCACCGGATCCTGTGTTCGTGATATCTACGTACCTACGTGATCCTGAAATGAGATAATACATTATTTCACTCTTTTTTACATTAATAAATAAATTAATATTCCACGACATTCTACACAACGCTATCTAGACACATGGTAAACATAGCTTAACTAGCTTGTGTTTTGGGATCTAGAATGCGGATAAACATACTTAGATACTTGTTTTTTGTAAATACATACATATTATACATAGAAACACTCAGACCAATGCAAATATATATATATTCATGCATACAAATATTTGCACTGGGCGGGAATCGAACTCGCGCCCCCTGCATAGCAGTCGAATGCTCTACCGCTACGCCACGGAGGTCATGACACACTTGTAATGACACCTGTATGAGAGCAACAAAAAATCCAGATTATTCTTGATCCATTAGTGGTCTTTAACGATATCAATTTTCTTGATCTAGCCCATCTAGTGGTATACCACACTCCTGAAATTCAATGACTACTATGTGATTGAATTTTAGGAGTAATAAACTTATTGATTGTCTGTCATATCTTTTGATATTATTTTTATTATCTATAAGCGTAATAATTATCTTCACGACAGGAGCGTGATTAAAGATAGGGTCTACGAATCAAACCATAAAATGTCAGATACGTTTTGATTATTATATTATTATTAGAGGCTTGACCTTTCCATAATAATAGTTATGAGGGCAATGGCATACTGTGCAATATAAATAATCTTTTCAAAAATGAGAACAACTGACGGACGGTCTAGAAACCGACTCCCGACTCATATGGTGTAAGGCGGCCCAATAATACATTTCCTTCATAGCCCTGCTCACACTGGGGCATCTCCAGTATCGAGATGGCCCCCTCGGGTATGGGAGTCACAATGTCTGCATATTGCCCTGGAAATTAGGGGTCGCGCGACGCCGGTTTGGCCTGCTTCTGTTAGGGTGACATTCGGCTCCACTTGTCTCCCCCTAGACTTACAGTATTACATGTAGCTAAGTATTTTAATAGCACGTACGTATCCGCATCAAGTGGACGCAGATAGGACAGGACATGTACAGGCACAGCACTTACTGTGATAACTAAGATGATCTTATACGGAAAGGAGATAGATAATGTTATCACAATATTGTAGTGAAGCGAAACTTATCTATATTCGAAACTACAGACAGTTTTAGGTGTAATTCATGGTTGCCTCCCAGGTTCCAGGCTGTCGAGAAATTTCATTACATAGGTATAGTTACATAGTGGCCGTTCAAGTATGTATTACGTAAGCACTAAAGGAAGGAGGGGGTCTTTGCATTGCTTATTATATTAGGTTAAATAATAGGGTAGCTTCCTGAGTCATCGAATTCTTACGAATACTACTTAATATCTTAGTATTTTATCTAAAAATACGCATAGTAAACCAAGATATTGCCTAACTAAACTGAAAATAATGACATTTCATTATTTTTAATTCCCAAAATATGTGAAAATATAAACAATCGAAATAAAGCAAAATGTACAACTTTTTAGATTCCTTATTAAATTTCAAATTAATCTTATTATTCACTGTTTGCGTGTAAATGCAACTTAGACTGAGATAAATACGATATTCTCTTGCACTCCACATACTTTCATTACGCGTCAGTGCGTTGTGACGTCACTACGTGCCACGATTATGTATGGAGCGTTTTAGGGCGGCTCGATAAATTTTTAAAATTAAATATCTTTAAAACCATTTGTCATAAGAAAGTTTCATTTTTACAATGCATTATATGATAGTAATATGTACAGTTACGATAATAAAAAAATAGGACACAACCCTATTGTAATAAATCTGCTTATGTAATACTTTAGCGGTCATGTAGTTACATCTTGACCCAATCACGTCACAAAAATGTGCTCTATATACGTATTACGCCTTTTGGTGTGTCTTTCGAGAATAGCACGGGGTGGATCGAATCAAATCCAGCAATCATAAGACGGGGTGGATCGAATCAAATCCAGCAATCATAAGATTATATCAAACCAAACTGATATCGACTACTATGCAGGGGACGCGGGTTCGATTCCCGCTCAGTCCAAATATTTGTATGCATGAATATGTATATTTGCATTGGTCTGGGCGATGTATAATATGTAACTATGTATTTACAAAAAAGTATCTAAATTCTAAGTATATTTATCCTCATTCTAGATCTCATAACACACAAGCTAGTTAAGCTGTGCTTACCATACCAGATAGCCTTGTGTAGATAGTCGTGGAAAAATTAAAATAAATAAGTGAGCCAGGTTCCCATTTCTCTCGTGACTAGGGTTCATGATATAATTGCGGTTAACTATACTAAACTGGCCCATTTATTATTTAATTAAATTATTTGTATTTGAATACCTTCAACTGTGATATAAAATAAAATAAATATAGTTCCTTACCTACGCAATCCTAAAACAAGTTGATTTCAATAATTGGATTCAATAATGTTAGCACATTTTTGTGATTACTGTACCTTGACTTCATTATTTGGATTATTCATTGATACGTCTGAATGCTTTGTTCTTGCGTTTGATTGAAACATTTAGCGGTGCTGTACTTTATTTGGGTGTATGGGATCTACCTCAGCTAGTCTTACTTGCCGATTACCCAACGGACAAGGTTAGAATTTCCTTGCATGCTTTGGGAGTAAGATTGTAATAGCTCCTGTAGAACATAATATAAATCCAACCCAAATACGGAGGAGGATTAGGAGACCGCACTCTGGACTCCAAAGTGCACGTTTTGGATGCAACCGGGATTGCGTTTCCAGGAAGAAGGAGCTGTGTGTGTTGATATACCTAACACAAAGAATAATTTGTTCTTTGAGCTCTATCTATATACCGCGGTAGTCTAGTGGTATGAGTAATGGACTGCTGAGACGAGGTCTCGGGTTCGATCCCAGGTATTACTATGGCACACACCAATGACTTTTCGATGCTTTTCGAAGTGATATGTATCGCAGGTTTATAAGTGCCCCGTTAATGGCAATAGGCTCGCTACCTATTATATTGGGACCTAAACATAAACTGGCGAATTGTGGGTGCTAGCACCTCTGCCTTCGGGGATATAGGCGTGAGTTTATGTTTATGTATGATGAGCTCTATACAAGAGCATTTTACAGTGTGTGGAACAGTATAATAGGTGTCTATCTGCAAATGTTATGTCACGCTATGGTGCTAATCTGTAAGCGTACCTTTAAGAAATAATTAAAAAAAGCGATTGGTTTTGCGTCCAAATTAAGATTTGAAAAGTGTCGTGACATGATAATCTCCTGAAATTTAAACCAGATCGACACAACGGTATTTCCGTCCAATTGAGCATTCCGACTGGGGAAGTACCTCAGCCCTACAGAATACCGTAGCCATAATAACCTCGTGTTGTGTACCCGGCGGTGAGTAGGGTAGCCAGAGCTCACTGGAGAGTTTTTGTGCTATCAGTGGGAAGACCAAAAGCTAGTCCTGCTTTGTCTTTTACACTGACGGCACAGAAACTGTCTCTGCTTACAGGGTTGGCTGCGCGAGTGTGACTCTCTTGGTTTTCCACACGTCCATTGGCCACTGTAACGGGTCGAGTGCTTGTCTGCCACCTAAGTGGTATAAAAAAAAATCCGTGTGAGCATGATTGAGTAATAAATATCTTCATAAACTTTTATATTTATAAGTAATATTAGTAGGATAAGAACCATTGTCAATCTTAACGCATACTTACGTGCTAAACCACTCGTATCATCTCTACACATCCAAATTGGTTGATTGATACCTAGTAGCTAGTTAGTGGCGATATTGTGCGCTGGGTGGATACTTCCTTTTTGGACGTCAGCCAATTCGTATCTGCAGTCTTAGACAAAGTCAAATTGTCTACTCACACTACATACAGTCTTATCACTCCGATTAGGTAGGATTCTGTAGGAGGTAGGACACGGAGGTATTTCCGTCCAATTGAACAGTTCCACTGGGGAAGTAAGTCTTACAGAATACCGCGGCCATAATAACTTCGTGTTGTGTTCCCGGTGGTGAGAAGGGTAACCAGAGCTCCCTGGAGAGTTGTGCTGTCAGTGGGAAGACTAAAGGCTTGTCCTGCTATGTCTTCTTCACTGACGGCACAGAAACTCGGTGCTTACAGGGCCGACAGCGCGAGTGTGACTCCTTTGGTGTTACACACGTTCATAGGCCACTATTCCTCAGAAGATTTTTTTTTCTTTATTGAAGGGCTTTGCTACAACTCCCCACCATTAGGCTGCTGTACTGTACCACCTGCAATACACTCGATGACCTGTACCATATTTAGATGGAATGTGTGCGGAATGAAACGCACAGGGATCCTCCTCAGAAGTTGTTGTGAACAAAAAATCATGCCTCGTAAAGATTAACTTCGTTATAAGAAAACAGATGAGGAAAAATGAGGAACTTGTTGAAAAGTTGAATTTTAAATATGAAACATCTTTAAAACTTTTACGATAGTAATAAAAAATATGACACAACCCTATTATTCATGTCACTGAGTTCTCAACTCCATATTTATTTGTAATATTGGTGGGGTCTTACGTACTTACTAAAGGATATACATCGTTATGTCGTCACTACTGGTCCCCCAACACTCAACTGATATGATTTATCTATTTGATGGTAACCTTGTGACTTACAGACTTAAACAGATACGTACGAATATCTCTTCGTACATTGCGTTCTATACATGAGTTAATATTTAGATATGTTTTTATGCGTGTCGTACTTACACATGGGTCAATAGTAAAAGTCGACTACTTTGGTCCTACAACAATTGATTCCTAGCAGTTTTTTTTTAAGACGTAAGACATGTCAGTCCTATTGTAACAAATTATATTATTTACATTTACCAAACATTTCTACACATCTCATAAACACACCTTGCAGCATCAGAATGAGGTGCCGGTAAAATACTGTGGAATGAACCTACATTTTCTATTCTTATATTAAAATCTAAAACTAGTTGCTCCCTAGCACTACGATTTTGTTCACACTCCAAGAGCAAATGTTGGACATCGTCTATTGTGCCACATGTTAAATAGTTAGGCGAATCAACAACTCTCATCATGTGTCCACAATTCTCACAAAATATTGTATGCCGATATGGCTGAACATAGCTGATCAAATTATATAAAAGACCATCTTTGTACCTATGTTTCACAATAAAGCATTTGAATTTGAATTTGACCAAATTTCCGTGATGGAATATGACCAGAGCGCAGTCTCAAAGTAGTAACAATTAAATTTCTATTTAGGCTAGACTGGCCAAACCAAGTTCCTAGCAGTTGAGTCCTACGTTATACATAGGTAATTGTAGATGATTATTTCAGCTATCCAGTAAACTTCCAGCTGAGCAATTCTATAAGCATACAGCGTTCGAGCACAGAGCTGCAACAGCCTAGATAAATATGGCCATTGGTCGGACTGGGTGACGTCACTGTAGATCGACCAATGAGCACACAGCGCTACGCTCGATGCTGAATGCTTAGAGAACTTCACTGCACATAGTACAGCTGGCAGGCATATGCATCCGTCTAGTATCTAGACTAGACAATACTTTAGTCAAGTCAAAATATGTCTTATAAAAAAAACAAGTCCTATAGAAAAATACCATCCCTGTAACCATTCACATAGGTATAACACCTAGTTGTTATTTTTTGCCGATATGTCTATTAATGATAATATAAGTAAGTCTAAACAATAGTGCCCGGAATACGGCAATAGGCTCACCCACAATTACGTGGGACCAAATACAATTATTGCTGAAATGTTAATTCACCTCTGCCTAACCCTCCAGGGATAAAAGCGTGATTAAGTGTATGTATGTATAACATAGTTAAGACTTATGGTTCACGGCAGAGTAGAATTTGGACCACCCCATCATCACTGGACACCACATGGGAAGCATGTGGTGTCGTGTCGTACAAGGTGACTAAGGGATAGGGCTGTTTAACATCAGACAGATATATACAGCCCAGACTCAGCCTCAGGTGCTTGGCTCGAGTCAACAATAGTGCCCGAAATACGGCAATATAGCCTTTTACTCATGGCAACTATAATTATAACAAATAAAACGATTACATAGCGTGCCGTTAAGTTAATATAAATTAATTACAGTACTGGTAGGTATGCGTGTAATGTTAAGTTCAAATCCAACACTTTTGACCCGATTGTAAGTACAGTACTGCTTAGAAAGGGCTCGTGGTAACCGAGAAAGTAGGCTAACACATTACAAAGGTCAACGTACTAGGCAGGTCAGTTTTAGGATGAGTGACCATTCTTAGCCCCATTCGTGCCTTGGAGAACACGATAGCCGTCGTTCCTGGTTGCCTTACGAATATTTACGGCAGTCGATGCGGGTAGTTTGAGTAATAAAAACGCCAGTGGGTTGTGGAACGCTAGCAGTCGCTTTACGGAAAATATCGAAACATCGAAGTCAGAGTTTAAAACCGGACCCTGGATCCGAGACTCCGGGGTGAAGGTGAATGATGAATCAAACCTGGCAATTAAAAATGAGATATCATGCTAAATTATCGCATCACGTCTTTCCATTTCATCATATTGCATTTTCCTCATATTAATTCATTCCGGCAACAGAGCAATGTATGCGTCATATTTTTATTGTGTGCTGAAATTATGTAGACGAATGGCCAGAGAAGCGTCAGGCTATGACTTAGAGGTCAGACGGCAGTGAGGACGACCATTACGTCATCTTGTCTAGACGGATATGAAGGTGGTGCAGAGGGATAATGTCGTAATCGCACTGTGCATGTTTTGGGGGCCCATTTTTCTGGTTCTAAATCTAAGTAGCTACAGCCTGATGAGCCACAGGTATAAGTAATTATTAGGAATATTTTGTAAGACGGGTCCTGTATATACATTTCATTCAGAATAAATCAATCAATCAAGCCTCGGTCAAGACTAGGCCTCTCACAATTGGGAGGCGTTGGCCTACTGTTTCCACACTGGTCAGACGGGTTGGTACAGTTTTATTTCGAGTTTTCCTTCTCTCGCAGTAATATTATCTGCGTATTTTCTCGTCAGTCACCTCTTACGACACATACCGAATGAGATGGGGGTGGTGATACTTGTATTCTTTCTCCGTCACTACACGGAAGAAAAACTAAAGTCAACTAATTTACTTTTTTACTGTTCTATCGTCGGTAGTTTATTGTTTAAGTCGGCTTTACGATCGGTACGTCCCGGGATTAACGTAAATCCTGAGACTGGCAATTTAACTGTACTACTTAACAATTTAATTAGTTAATGGTATTCTTAAAAAAATATGTGATTTGAGATTTCCATGGTCTACAACTCTAAATGACCCCGATAGATACAAAAATAAATAGTAAATCCGGTGAGTGTAATACTAGCAATTAAAAAAACGAATAAACAGTTATAGTATACAGGGTGTATTTTTGAAACGAGGTAGAAGGCACCTTAACCGTTATAGTTACAGAAAAATGTTCTTAGGAGACCTACCCTAACTTTTCGAGATATTCTGAACTGCATTCACAAATTTTGATAAAATCCTACAGTCAGCAAGAAAATACCCAATTTGTTTTTGTACCATTTTTGTTTGAAATAGAATCTTATTTCATGTGGAGATCCAAAAACTCTAAAAGACCTGAGGTTTGAGTACTAGAAACGCCAGAAATAGCTAAAAAAATTATCCATACATTTAGTAGGAAAAACAAAAAAAACAACTTATTATCGCCAAATGATACTGCTTCTTGCTATAATCAAAAGGCTCTTCCAAGACCCTATAGTCGTAATTTGTGGGGCTAAACCATTGTTGTCGTTCGGGCACTTCCTTTATCCCTTAGTCCCTTTTTACTACACATACGGGGAACTACGAAGCATCTGAGCTGTACCTAATTGTTTTTTCCTTATAACAATGACAGAAGCGCTAAAATTAGGTATTCTACAATACCTAGGTACTTACTGTTCGTCCTATGTTGTGAAAGTGATAAAGAATGATCATCGTCATCATCAGTGTAGCGTCGGCAAATTAGTGGTTTAGGACCTAGTCGTTATGAGATACCCCGGGTTCGAATCCTGGCCTACTACTACCGATGTGAACCCACTAGGATTTAATCTTTTCATTTAAAAAAAATACCAGATATTCAGGTTGTATCCTTGATACCTGAGGTCGTCTCTCAAAGATACTGAAAATAAATATTTTTATTTGTGCGACGTCGTTGTCAGCTTCTACAAACATACACAAGGTGGAAAATAATAGAATTAAACATCGGAATTATGGAACTTCCTGGTTCCTATAGGTACATAGATACCTACTCGTTACTTCGAAGAAATGACTTCTAAAATCAAGCTGTGGAATGACCTCCCTACTGCGGTTTTCCCAAGCACCTACAATATGGGGTTCTTTTAGAGGGGCATCAGAAGGTTTCTTTCATGGTGTTGCATACGTTCTTAGGTCACGATAACCACTTCCCATCAGGTGGGCCGTGTGCTTATCTGCCACCTAAGTGGTATAGAAAGAAAATTAAGGTACCCAGGTACTATGTGCACCTAACATATGCGTCTAGCGTGGGTTAATCATACATACATTTTCCAAGTGGGGTAGACAGAGATCACATGTTGTCACTTGCTACGATTCTGGCATACCAACAGCTTTTGCTTCTTCTACTTTCATAATTGTTAAGTTTCTACTTTAATAGTTGTTCTTAATATGTATAACATTAATGGGATGCATTCTAATTTGGTGATTCGAAAAGAGGGCATTGAGGCTGGTTGACAATCCCATACTCGCAGGTAGAGTGGAACCTCTTAGCCTTAGGAGGGATTTTGCCTCACTGTGTGTGTTCTACCGCCTATACAATGATTTGTGCTCAGATGAATTGTTTGACATGATGCCCGTAGCTACATTCTATCATCGTACCTCTCGCCATAGGCAGGGAATTCATCCCCACACATTGCGACCTGAGCCGGTGCGCACTGTGCGGTATGAAAGAAACTTCATCCCACGCACACTCAAGCTGTGGAATGACCTCCCTGCTGCGGTTTTCCCAAGCGCCTACAATATGGGGTTCTTCAAGAGGGGCATCAGAAGGTTTCTTCATGGTCGGCAGCACGAGTGTGACACCCCTGGTGTTGCATACGTCCATAGGCCACGGTAACCGCTTCCCATCAGGTGGGCCGTGTGCTTGTCTGCCAACTTCGTGGTATAAAAAAAAAAAGAGGGAAGTTCTCCACTTCTCTATAATATAATGCCTCGACTTGAGTGCCTCAAATCGAGGCAATAAAATGTACCTAAATGTAAATTCTGGTATTTCTGGTCCATCACACTTCTCACATGCTAGCCACATGACAATGTCGTAATAAACGATAACATTGAAATGTAAAATAATGAATGTTTTTTTGTTGTTTAAGATTAGATACGTGTATAAATAATTGGGAAACAGATGTACCTTTGATATATTTATGTATATATCTACATAAATGTTGTTACATAAGTCCGTCGTTTGTTACAGTTATCTCGTAAGCGGTGACGCGGACGGCAAGTGTTATATTTGGGACTGGAAAACGACGAAACTGTTCAAGAAGTGGAAGGCACACGACGGAGTCTGCATCACCTCCCTGTGGCACCCGCACGAGCCCAGCAAGCTCCTCACGGCGGGCTGGGACGGGGTCATCAAATACTGGGATTAGAAAATAAAAGGACTGATTGCCAAGAACCATCTTTTAATTCCAACCTAACATGAACCACGAACCGGAATATAACATTTAAATATACATTATTTATAGCTTATTAAACATTCATTACTATTTTTATATAAAAAGTGCCCAGTGTCATGGTCGTGGTAGAGTTATTTACGCGACTTGCATGGGATATTTGTAGGGCTCCTCGTAGGCAATGTCTACTTTGTACTCCATACTGCACTCGCGGCAGGTACCGTTCTTCATGAACTGGTTGAAACTTATATTATTTTCGTGGAATGCTTCCGTTAGGGCAGTGACGAGGCTGTCTATCATATCGGGTGTGTGATACGGGCCAGGGGCGAACCGCAGGCGCTCTTCCCCGCGAGCTACAGTCGGATAGTTGATCGCCTGCACGTAGTGACCCCGCTTCATCAGAGACTCAGCCACTTGTGCCACTTTGTCAGCACCTTGCACCGGCACAGGTACAATGTGACTGACAGACGGCAGCTGTGGTAAGCCGGCCACCAACAGTGATAACTTTAGGTACCGGACTATCACCTGCTGCTTGCTTCGTAAGCTCCTGCCCTCCTCACTTGCAAGGAGTCTAATAGCAGCCAACGAGCCGGCTAGCACCGGAGGCGGAAGTGCCGTCGTAAATATAAAGCCTGGTGCTAAAGATCTCACCGTGTCAATCAATAAAGTAGACCCAGCGATGTAGCCCCCAACATTACCATATGCTTTTCCCAGTGTTCCCGATACAATATCAATTTTGTGTTGGATCCCTCTCTCCTCTCCTATACCAGCACCGTGCTTGCCATACAACCCTACAGCGTGTACTTCATCTACAAACGTTAGGGCCCCATACTCATGGGCTATATCACACATTTCATCCAAAGGACATATTGCTCCACTCATAGAGTGGACAGTCTCAAATACGACTAGCTTAGGTACACCTGCAGGTGATTTTTCCAATAATTCTCGCAGGTGCAGTGGGTCATTGTGCCTAAATATTTGCTTATTAGCTCGACTGTTCCGAATCCCATGAATCATTGATGCATGGTTACCAGCATCTGAGAAGACCATACAGCCGGGCAATAGTTTTGCTAATGTAGACAATGTTGCATCATTAGCGACGAAGCAGGAACTAAATATTAAAGCTGCTGGCTTTTTATGCAATTTGGCAAGCTCCTTCTCAAGTTTTTCAGTCATCTGCGAGTTGCCAGCAATATTTCTGGTGCCTCCAGCTCCGGTGCCATAAGACTTGATAGCATTGATCGCTGCATCTTGAACAACAGGGTGGCGAGAAGCTCCAAGGTAGTCGTTGGCGCACCAGACAGTAACTTGACGGTTATCCGCGCCTTCCAGAGCTTGCGGATACATGCCGTCAGCAGCTAAACGGGACACTTTCCTGAAGATTCTGTACGAGTAGTCTTTCTTTTTGGCGCTGATTTGCTCGTGAAAGAACTTCTCGTACTGGTACGGCTGGGCGGGCTCCTTGATATCTTCGGTCATTTCCTTAGGAGCGTCTGAGATAATAGCGTTTTGTTGAATGAACGGGCATTTGGTCTCATCGTCTCCGAGAGAGCGGAAGTTTCGCGTGAGTATAGGACAAAACTTTCCGTATTGTTTCATGAGGTTCGACCCATAATTCTTCACGAAGGCCTGGCTGAATGATCCTAGGAACGGGCACGGCATCTTTACTTTTTATGTAATCAATGACACACGAAACACTTGCAACACAAAGTTCAGTATCGTACTGGAATAATATTCGAGATTTTTGTATGAGCGTTGGCTCGCACTGTAGCCGAACGCCGCACGGTTTTCAGTCAACTGCTGGGGCGAACAACGGCACCTTTCATTTATAAAGTTGGTGTCGTCATATCGATTGCTAGGAATATACTTCATTCACTTAAAATTTTATTTTGATGTCATAATATCAATGTTGCCAAATCAAAATATCAAGATTTCTCCCAGGTGTTACCCATCCATTTACAAAAATCAAAGGTAGGTAATATAAGATATTAAATAATTGAATTGGGATAAGTTGCTAATTTAATAAATAATGGAATAACTATGAGAAAAACTAGTTATTAGAAATATCTTCAACATGTATTGAGATTAAAATCGTTATATTCATAATAAAATTGTTAACATGATTACTTTTGCTTGCACTCGCACTCCAACAATGGAATCAGCTGTCGAAGCAATGACAAATAAGGAGAAGTGTTGCCAACTTAGCTCGTATAAACTGAAATTAGTAGTAAAAAAGGCTCTTTAAAATTTTTATTTATCTGAAAAAAAGTAGGTGAAATCAAAACCTTGTACAAACCAAAATGATCTGCATAACCCCATTATTTAACATTAACGACTTTAATTATTGTCTTAACATTTTCTCAACTAAATTAGGGTCGGCTTTCCAGTCTTATTGTGCTGCGGCTGAACTTGTCCATGAAGGGATTGCCATCTGATCTGACCTCTACAACAATTGGTAAAATTAGCGTTCTGTAGTTAAGACTAGTTGGATAGTTGAGGGCTCCAACCCGCAATGACCACCATAGATGTTAGTTCGTACAACAACCAGACAAGGAAACACCCAGACTAAAGCAAATAGAAAAATTCATGCATATAAATAATTGCACTTGAGTGGGTCCGAATTCACGCCCCCTGCGTAGCATTCGTGTTCACTACCGTTATGCCATAAAGGCTCTTTACGCACACTAATTTGAAAGCTTTTTAAGTACTGCATATGCAAATTGCAGAGCCATAATAAATAAATAGAACTATGAAAAGAAAGAATAGGTAATTTAAATGTATATAGGTATTACTTAAAAATTACAACAGATGTGAAGATGCGGGCCCTTTAAATAATTTAAATAATTCAAAATACTGTAGAGATCTCAAATTTAACAAATAATGTTAAATTTGAGATTGGAAGTCAAATTTAACTATTATTGTTAAATTTGAGATTAACTTAGAATACTGTTAAGTATTTTGACATACTTAATGTAATGTAAAAAAGACGACTTTTATAATTTTCTGCAGCATTCTACATTTTCACAAACGGATATAATATAATTTACAATAAAAACCGCTTTATAAGAAGTTGTAAGTAGAGATTATGTAAAGAAGAGATTACTTACTTGCCACGACGAATGTTATACACTAATACAGTGATTGAAATATGGCTTTGGACTTTTTCTAAACCTGTCACTTCTTTTCTTGACTTTGGTTTGGTAGTTTTTTTTAATATGACGTTGGCCACACTGAGGAGGTCGTATCGTATTGTTTTGTGATAAAATTAATTTTTACAAGAGTCCTAAATCGGAAATGTTTGCCCTAAATAATCAAATAGAATTAAGAAGAATCACAATATCTAGTCTGATAACATGCATTTATTTACCAAGTATAGTAACAGTTATCTCATATAAGGGATTACTTTACTCCGTCGGCAACGCTTCATCTTTTTATATTTTAGTTTTAATTTTCATTGCGGAACTACTGAAATCATTCTACTTGAATTCTGACAATGATATCCAGGTGAGGAAGCCTAAACAGAACAAAAACAAAGCTGGAGATATAATAAAGTCAGCAATATTTCTTCTGTGCGTAAAGTTCTGCTTTTTCATTGGTATTATCTTGTTTGGAGCGCCAGTACTAGACAGCCATGAGGAGACATTGATGCTATCTACATTGCTCACATTGCTGACGGTATTTCCTTTAATACTTCATACTGGTGTTGAGACAGCTATGCAGCTTCTTTTTGGCTTGAAGCATTTTGGAAAGGACACAATCATCGAAATGCTTGTGAGGAACGCTATTCTGACTATTATTGGATCCTGGTCGGGAGCTGTGGTGATACCGCTCGATTGGAAGACTCCCT
The DNA here is from genome assembly GCA_963662185.1 of Eilema griseolum. Taxonomy (NCBI): domain Eukaryota; kingdom Metazoa; phylum Arthropoda; class Insecta; order Lepidoptera; family Erebidae; genus Eilema; species Eilema griseolum. The sequence continues at coordinate 25,722,225 of OY759238.1, forward strand.
GGCAAGTGTGGCCAATACCTTGCTACTTAGGAGCCATAGGAGGATTCCTTTTCTCCAATGTATTAACAGTATTCAAAGTAACTGTTCTGAATGCTGCACAGAAATATCCGCAGTTAAAAAAGCTAGTGTATGTTTTTAATCGACTTCAAATTAACTATTGATTTGTTAATTGCTGTTATTTATAGTATTATTAATACCTAATAAATTTATGTGTAGTTAAATGTTATTTATATTTAATTATTATAATAGCAACCTAAGGATTGAATTAAGTAACTTTGTCTCGTAAGATTTTCAAACATGTTTGCCCAGCTATAAAAATGTGGAATTCTTTGAATTCAAACTAGTTATCTTTCTATCAGCCTGGTCCTTTAAGTGATGCATGTACACCTCTACAGAGGATATCAAAATGATGGTTCATTTGACGATTGCGTTTATTCAAGGACTAAGTTAAAGTTTTTGCTACGCCCCATATAAAAAAGGGTGAATCCCATATCAGTGTTGAGCAGTACCAGCTTAAAACCTAGCTATGGGCATTGTTTTACTATTTTGCAGAATACAAATTATCATGCCTTATTCCCAGTTCAGATTTGGTCAGCAAAATGGTTTTCCTTTCTATTCATAAAATTTTCATGCATTAATTTTCATTCATGTCATTGTTCACAATCTTCCATCATTCAATTTCATTGTAATAAGAATATAAACATTATCTTTTTATCTTTTCTGCGAGGAGCCACTTAAATACTTCTTTCCCTATATTGCCCTACTGGTGACTCCTCTTTGCTTTATACAGCGGTAGAATACCGGGAAAATTAAATCACAAAGAGACCCATTACAATAAGGTATGGATTCATTGTGTGCAAAATGTGACCTTACTGACTCCTGCCCATAGGGTAGAGTATTATGACTTTCTGTAAACCCAGCTCACTAAATCTGCACCATTGTAATGTAGGAGCGATATTTAAAATTAGTAGTTTTTTGAACAAAGAATGAATTAGACTGATACTTTATCATCTTTTATTTATCATAATCAACCAATAAATATCACTGATCTATCAATGAGTACAGCATAGGTATTGCCGCAGCACTACTACATAATAATCAGTGTAATCACTTATATTTATGTATTGGTTTATTATTCTTTTGTTGAGATTCATATGACCTGTTGCTCGAGGTACAATCTTCGACAGTTACGGTAAATGTTGCGGGTTCGATTCTCAATCAGCGCAAATATTTATGTGCATGAATTTCATCAAGTTCAATTACACTGGCAGTGGACTAGCACTGTACAGTTGGTATACCGGGATGAGTGAGCACCTCGACTTTATAAGAAAAAGTGTTTATTCAAATGAAATGTATCCAATGTGTCTTTGAATAGTTTTGTTGTGACGCATATATGCGTCATCGATCAGGCCAAGGAATTTTTTGACACATAATTGCATCCTGATAGAATTAAATAAAACCATAATATAGTAAATTAATAATTTTATTTTGTATCAGTTAAATATTTACATAGCCTATTTAATGCTCTATTTATTAATAAAATATGAAACTTAACCAACATTTGCTTGATCACATTTTGTTACATAACTCCTATATTAGCGTTACACGTAGGTACGATCAGTGAAGTCGCTTCACGCTCAACGTTCAACAGCAATAGACTATGCAACACAAAGGTACTTTAGAACATAACAATAGTTAACATATCTAAGGCCTTGTTTCACGGAACTTATGACCCTGTTCATACGCCACATAACCTCGGAATGTACATTCACGAAATGTAAAATCAAGAAGTGTTGGTAGCTTAGTGGTAAAGGAGACAGCTTTTCGATCAAGAGGTCTTGGGTTCGATTCCTGGCCATTTACCTACTCTGAATACAAGCAATTCTTTAAAAAAAGCTGACTCGTATTTACTTCTAAATTCTTCTTGATTCTTCAGTGATATAATCAGACTAGGCTGCAGACGTATGAAGAGGTATTTTAGTTCTCTAGTGCATACAATCAAAATCACGATTATTTCTCTCTTGTAGATCTACCATCTTGTACCACAAGACTGGGCAGTGATCATCCACAAATTATATCGGAGAGTATTATCCTAATACATATCTACAATCGGTCCTTAGAACCTAATTCAACAATTTTAATTTAGCGAGGTCACAAATTATCCTTTATTGCTGCGTTTCCCAAACTTTCCCCGGCTTATGACCCATTATAAGTTTTAACCCTCTTAGTGCAAATAAAAAATACACATTTTATTAACATCTACAGATCATGAACCAGTGACCAAGTACCTGGGGCCCGATTCAGTAAAACGACATTTTAAAACTTGTAATTTCAAAAATAGTAAAAGCTTGTAAAATGCAATCAATGAATAACTTATTTTAAAATTAGAATTGTAAAAGCTAATCGCAGACGAATCAAACCAAGAGAATCTGAAGGTTTAATAACCTCACTAATAAGATAAGTAGGTTTGAAAATGTATGGCTACTGGTTCGTGCTCCTGGGCGAGGCACCATTTGGGAAACTTCATTACAATATTTCAGTGTAAATAAGATATGAGCTATGTTATGACAACATCATACATTGCTTTACATTTCGGCGATTAATAGAAGACTATAGCATAGGTCTCAGCGAGATACGATTCTTACAAATTACTTACAACTGTATTAAAATTGCAACATTTCTTTCATAACACAATCTTCTTATATTAAAATTAGGTAGGTTTAATCTTTACATGTAAGTAACGTAATCTCAATATGTTAAATCATACTTTGTTCGCGTTCGTACTCACTGATTAGTGCATGTTCTGTTACGCTCGTGCTTGTGTTAAAGTAGGTCAGTTAATCTAGTTTTTAGTGACCTATCTAGAAGGGTTTGGAGTATCTACCTCTTTTTAATATAAGTTAATTGATATAACAACAAAATTCAATCACACACTTCATCAACACAGCGAGCAAGTCAGTCGTTTTTGTTAGGTCAACTGCGGGAAACCAGTACAGGAGATATATTTTAGATTTAATGAATTTTAACCCCTATAAGAGCATAACGCAACTTTTTGCAGTGCCTTTAGTGTCAGTGCACGACAAGTACAAAAAGTCGCACGTAGTTGATGGCCATTTCGATTGCATTACAGCTAGTCTAGATTTTTAATGATTTATTTATGAGGATTTGTTGCCAAAGAAAACGACCGATTCTCAGATTTTGTGGCACAATATTTGCAAAAATTCAACAACTGTAATAGACTAGGGTTCCACGAAACATTCCTCACTCTGATCGGATAAAGTTAAAATGTCCTATACACACCGTTATACCTACATCTATTTCAACAAGTGTTAACAACAATAGAGCAAACAACTAAGTAATACAATATTAGATAATTGGCAAACTTGACACTACATTGTTCACAGACTCTCAAACATTACTTCACTAGTCGCTACTCAGTTTCGTGGAACGATTTAAGTTTAGAAATTTTATAGTTAAAATGCGTTAATCGACAACATTCGCTTATACCTTTAAATCACTGAATGTCTTAACCGATTCATTGCCACCTTCATTGATGTAAGTTACTAGGTACCATAGCTAGCATAAAGTTTGTTCGCTAAAGCTAAGGATATCATGACGCATATGTGCGTCATTGGCTATGAGTCGGTTAATCGTCAAACATACAGGCTTGTAAACACACAATTACTTTTATTTGCATACAGCGCTGAGTAGCTGATGTGCAAAAGTGGTTATGTGCTGCCGTCATCCAAATATAGTGAAATTACATAGTATAAGTTTAGGCACTCATTTTTGATCTATGGTATGGTAGGTATGAATGAATGGTTTGAGAAGCTATTTATCTTATTTTTTAGCAGCCCTATTTAACAACTATTATACAGGTAATAGAAATATTGACCGGTACCTTTCGGTATCTGCATGGATTTATCGTGGAAGGCAATGCATAAATATAGCTACGAGACATTTATAATGTCTTAGAAGTTGTATGGATCTTGGTGTCTTATCTTACAAATATTATAGCAACGACTGGTGAATACCAATAAGAAATTCGAAACGAAAATTTGAAATCGAAGAAAATCGACCATAAAAATAGGGACTGTGTACCATGATGTTGGTTTTCTACGTGAGAAAGGGGGATGTAGCTACACACCAGCTATATATTGTGTATAGCGCTATCCCTCTTTTTCACCCAAATGTCGAAAGCTTAGGTATAACACGTTATGATAGGCCAACAGTCCTAATTTTCGATTTCTTGATAACGAAATAAGTCTTTTTTAATACACCACGTACTTTATACACTGTGCACGTATACTTACTAACGAATGTGGTGCGTCAATTTGCAGTTTTCATAAAACATTGCTTTTGCATTGATGTATAGCACGTGACTTGTGTACGACAAGCCACTGGCAGTGTTGTGTACAGACACGACTATCCCAAAATGCACGCGACTACTTAAAACATGGGAAATGCGATTCCTATTTACTTGCAAATATTTAATAAACGTGCATAATACATCTCTGACTTAGGACAATTCGTGATAACACTGGCAACATCGCATATTCTCAACGCCATCTAGAGAAAACATGCCGAATTATTTCACAACAACTGCTTCTGCATCGCGATATTAGTTGATGTTGCGTCGTCGTTAATATGATAATCTGCGTAGAAACTTTTATATCACGATGCAGGGTATACCTAGCAAGGCTAAAGACTCCTCACTCATATAATTACAGCCCGTTACTCCACACATTGCTCGTGAATTTAAAAAATATGTTCATCAGGTGGCGATCGAACCCGCATCAGTTAGACCATGTGTACAGTCGAATGCAGGAAATTTTTATTTGAAAAATAAATACGATAGATGTATAACGTGCCCCATCTGCACGTGCCCGTTGCTAGTTCTTACGAAAATGTTCAACAGCATATATATTTACATTACTCTATAGTTATGTATCGTAAGCCTATATTAAAATCTATTATGTAAAAAATAAAATTTCAATATGCACAAATTATCAAGCACCTTTATGGAAAATTAATCGTAAACATCTAATATAGGTACTGTGGCCATCTTTGAAAACAATGACAGTAATCAATGAAATCTAAAAATACTTCTTTACATGTCTACAGCGCCACCCCGTATGAGAAAATTGCATGCGCGATCCACATTCCGTAATTCCGAAGTAGTTCGGTTTGTTTTAGTTAGATGGCGCTGAGTCCATACCACAATCTATTGAATACTTCTTTTTTATTTCGATTTTTAAATTTGGTATTTTGGAATCGCTTGATTTATTAATTTCAATTACAAAAAAACGTTTTTTTTTTCAACTAGGAGAGGAGAAGGTGGCGAAATGTTTTTTTCTCTCATGGACACAATGTAGTCATGCCCATTAATATACCAAGACTCCTTATGTATTTGCTCTCCATATACAACGGTGGCATTATTATTATGCAGAAGTTAGTAATGCATAAGCTCGATACCCGGGAGTGCCCGGTTATTACTATTTCCGGTGATAATACCAAATCTACGCGGTACAAGAATTACGGTTTCAAAAATAATATATCTCCGCTAATCGCTAAACAAATACCCTGTCGCAAATTGAACTGTGAAGGAGCGTGATGGCCGCGGGTCTCGGAGGGCTTACCTCCCTCTACAACACAATTTTTCTAAGGTTATCTGCTGCTTCGTGCGCATGCATGCAGGCGCCCCTGTTTCGTCTAAACAATACTGAGCTCGTACAGAATAGTTTGCACAAAATCATGCAAGAAAATCCATACAATTTTCGCAACGTGCAGGCGTGCATGTGTGACACGCATTAAGCAGCGGATGGCCTAACACTAAATTCAAACATTAATGTTTCACTTTGGCTTCATGTACTACTCACTCATATAATATCTTCATGAGCGGTAAGCATTATTATATAATTTTATATTTCGGTACTCATTACTAAAACGTCGGTAAATTCTACTCTGTGGAAATATTGAATACAAAAAATAGCTCAGCTATGCGATCCCATAACAAAATACACAGACAAAAATATAAAATTTTACGTACGGTTTTTATAAGTAAACATTTCGGGGTTGCAAGAGTTAAAATACAGACATAATAAAACATCTATCGATCGATAATATGTCTTATAATAATATAAAAATGCACCACTAATACTAGATTACAAGATACATTTTCAACAATTTTAAATGTTTCCTGTGAAATTTTTATTTTATGTTTGATATTGAAATCTAAATGTTTAATTTGGTCACCGTGCTGTGCGTAACGATGTCCTCTCCTCCTCAGTACTTTATATCTATATCGGATTACGAATTTGGCTAACACTTAACCATATTAATATGAGAGCCTACATCTAATCTACAATCATTCAAATCACTGGACCCAACAGTATTTCTGATATGTCACTGACAGGAATCTGAATTTTGAAAAATGTCTTACGCCATTTCAACGATCATAAAGTCTATAATTTTGTTACAGATATTCTCTTTCATGAAGCACGTTGGGTTATGAATATTGTCAGGCGTGCATTTATACAATGCTTTAGTGTGAGTAAGCGCGGCAGCCATCGGCAGTCGATGTCACTAGTGTTTTTAGTTCGCGCCAAATTGTTTCACGGAGTAGAGTCAGCATGGAAACTAAATGTCGGAAAGTTGTTCTTAATGAAGTAAGATTTATTTTAATAAATTTATATCATCCACGCTGATAGTGATGAATTTTTAAAATTAGTAGGTAGTAAATGCAATAGATTACATTTTAATCTCATGTAGATACGTTTGCAACTATTGTTATCATTGCTTTTCGTATTATTTGTTCAGAACATATTGTTTCACGGATTTTTGACGTTAGGTTTTGATTTATCATTGAGATTTTTTAGGTATTTCGTGAATAATGCATTAGGTACACGGAGTAATTGTATTTGGTTTTGTTTTAGGGTCGAAGCATGATAGCTAGGGCTTATCATTTCCTGCGAGAAGAGTATGAATTTACAAAAACATATATGGAGCCCAACTCTGATTTGTCTCATTTACGAGACATCACGCGGCGTACAGCGGAAGCAACAGGTGTGTCAACGAAAACTGTTCAACGAATATTAAAAGAAGAGAAGGAATTGCCATCCACGTCATCAACATTCACTTCTATGAAAAAAAGAAGAAAGCGGGAAAATAAGGTGGAAATAGACGACTTTACAGCTGATGTTGTTCGAAGTACTATACAAAATTTCCATGTCGTCCGTGAAGAAATTCCAACGGTGCCTAAAATTAAAAAAGTATTAAATGAAAAAGTTGGATTTTCAAGTTGTTTAGAAACTGTTCGCAAGTTATTACTAAAGTTAGATTACAAGTGGCGTAAAACAGTAAACAAAAGTTTTGACAGAGCGTCATGATACAAATGTTGCGTTACAAATATCAAAAAAAAAATTCTGACCGCGATGCTCAAGGTCGACCTTCTCGCTCTGTCACTGTGTTAGACAATGCTTCTTACCGCAATACACGATCCGAAAAATTACCTACGTATGCTACAAAGAAAGCAGATATGCAGCAATGGCTTAGAGATAAAGCGGTTGGGAATCTCTCGTTAAATTGGCCGTGTACGATATTATAGAAAAACACAAATGCGAAAACATAACCTTTGCAATCGATGATGTTATTAAAAGCAAGGGATTTGAAGTCTTACGCCTCCCCCCGTATCATCCAGAATTAAATGCTATAGAAAATATATGGGGGATTGTAAAAAATTATATTGCATCCAAAAATATTGATCAAAACATGACGAGTACTGAGAGATCAAACAAATAGTGAAACGAGGCGAAAAAACATTGAAGATGTCGAAAAAATTGAAAATGAATATTTGAAATATTTTAATCTGGATTTTCAACACATAATTAATTCGCAAGATGACTCTGATACTAGCGAATCGGATTTTGAATGTTCATCAGATAGTGATTTTTTTTCTCATTAGTATCTTACTTAAAATGCTTATGTAAGCACGTAAGTTTAAATTGTTTGTTTTTTATTTACTACCCATAATAATACTTCCAAATGTTAACTAAATATAATTAACTTTATTGGTCAATCTTCTGTCCGTTCACGCACACAAGCACGCTTATCGGTACACGTTACACACACAACGAAAGCCAAACGGACTTCGTGAAATAGAATATCTGTAGTAAAGATTTGAAGTTTATTTCGAATTGTATCAAACATAAAATAAAAATTTCACAGGAATATAACAGCGGCCATATTAAAAATCGAATCACCCGTATTTCAAAATTGGTTAATGCTGTCAAAATCCAGTATCACATTATTCCAATTTTAAAACGATCAATCGACTTTGAAATGCAGTGTTGCCAGCATTTCGTTATGAAACTCTAATATAAATTACAAGCACAAGAAGTTTTAAACCGATGGCTTTTGCGAGCTACTTTATTCTTAAAAGTATAACGAGAATGTCGAATTATAGAAGCCGAGCGACTTGAGGAGAAATTGGCAATTACAACATTTAGTTCTAAGATAATTTTGAACTTAAATGAGCTTCTGAAGTACTTATGAGCTCAAAAAATATTTAATATGAATTTAATAATTTTAAAACCTAGATAGTATAAAATTTCGTTTTCAAGTTTACGTTTCATAGAGAGATGTTGGCAACCCCGGCCGATCCAACGTATATAACAATGCGGTGGACAGCTAAACATCTTTACGTATTGTTCGTGTCCGGTTGGAAGTAATGTAGACCGTTTATCTGTAAAAAATAAAATACAATGTTAGTTTTCAGTCAAACTATTTCAGTTTTTGTACATAAGCTTTAAATATAAATAAATATATTCAAATGATGTTTGATTTATTGATTTATTTATTTTTTGACTCAAGAAACCGAAATAATATAAGGTTGAGGTATCTCGTAACATTTAGGGCCGTTTATTAGAGATTGTTATTAACGGACCTATTACCGTCGCTATTCACAAACTACTAAAATTGACAGTATGTTCAATTAGGCTGAGATATTGCAATAATATTTTCAAATGTATTCAAGTCTCGATAGTTCTGTCGTGACGCACATGTGCGTCATCAGCCTGACTGCGTGTGCGTGTGCGTTTGCGTGTGCGTGTGTGCGTGTGCGTGTGCGTGTGCGTGTGCGTGTGCGTGTGCGTGTGCGTGTGCGTGTGTGTGTGTGTGTGTGTGTGTGTGTGTGCGTGCGTGTGTGCGTGCGCTCGTACCGTCATGTCGTACTCGGTGACGAAGGCGGGCACGTCGAGCTGGTCGCGCGCCATGACGGAGTACAGGTACTCGACGCCGGGCAGGTTGTGCACCTTGGCCTTGATGGCCGGCGCCATGAACGTCGTGAACCACCACGTCATCATCTGGAACACAAAACCTCACGTTACACACATCTCACAATACTCACGGTTAGGAACAGCTCCATCATGTGACTTTATACTGTATATGGGATATAGTTTAGCGTCAAGAGCTTTGGCGCCAAACACCGACCAATCGGTCGCTCAAGCTGCGAGCATCGAGTAGCATTATATTTGGCAATACCGAATTACTTAGACCACCTCTTCTCTGTATTTGCTCTATCATGGATGCTCACCTTCTCCACTAACCTGAGTCCCTACTAGATGGCGCTGTAACTTGACATCAGTTTGTTAATAGATGGCGTTATAGGACTGATAGCGTCTGTGGCGGTAGTAAAGGCGGTCTCCTGCTCAGTGCATATATTTGTATGCATGAATATGGGTATTTGCATTGATCTGCTCGTTCCTTGGAGGGCACGTTAAGGTTCCAGTTGCCATACGAACATCTATGGTAGTCGTTACGGATAGTTGGGAACCCTAAAAATTTCAACAACAACTGGTCTTGCTGCAATGGTTCGATATCGCCTTTGGGTTGTGGAGATCAAATGGCAGTCGCTTCACAGAAAATATCGAGGCTTAGCCAAATGCGCAGTTAGACTGGTAAAACGGACCACCGACTCAGAAATGAAAGCTTCGGATGCGACTGGGATTAACGCTAAGAGTACGAAGAAGATGGCGTTATATAACTATAGAGCAAAAACAAATATTACAATAATAATTAAAGGCGGTGACTTCCGATCCGGCTCGTTCCTGGGACAAAGGTTGGCTATTGCGATTCAGCGGGGCCACGCGGCCAGCATCATGGGCACCTTTGCGCCGGGAACGATGCGGAGTGGGTTGTTTGACGCGACATGATCGCGAGTTTGTTTCGTGTATTTATGTTTTTATTATTTTGTATGTGATTTTAATAAACTGAATAGAATATTTAAGATAAAAAAAAATTGGGCTTATAAGTAATTTATATTTAACAACTTGCTAAAAAATATTACAATATAAAATGACAAATGTTGTTACCTTTGTCCAGAATGTGGGATGTACTATGTAGAACGCTTTCAGGTTCTTCTTATATCTGAAACACAATATACATAAAATAAAGGTGTGATACAGTATTCAAATATTTTTCATAATTTATGACCTTATTAATTAGGAAACGAATTAAAATAATTATCAGCCGTAATTGGCGTTTTAGAATGTAATAAAAACTACGTAAACCATTTTTAGAATAGTATTATTTAAGATCATAAAAAAGCAATTAGCTTTAATTAAGTTAATGTTATAATATCTTATCGTAAACTTGTATTCGTAATCATAAAAATATTTTGAGTTGAATAAAATATTTCTCTGATATGATTATTTGATTTTATAAATTAGTTTCAGTAATTTATATTACCTCCAGTTTAATATTATCCATGGGAAGAGTGATGTATGGGGATGCGGCTTCAACAAGAACTTCAAGGCAATACCAACATCACCAACTGGCCATACACCTGGTGATCAACGGACGAGGTCTTCCTCTGAGATTTGGGGAGTCAGACGGCAGTCTTTCTCGCGAAATTGAACAATATATGGAATGCAGGAATAGTAGAGCCGACGACAGGGTCCAAAGGTTGTATATGGAAATTCAACCACGGACCTTCCACAATACAACGCCAATAAGCGGAAACTCCGTCGCTTTGTTGCGGACCGTTTTATTGTTTTTTTTTTATACCACTTAGGTGGCAGACAAGAACACGGCCCACCTGGTGGAAAGTGGTACCGTGGCCTTTGGACGTGTGTAATACCAGAGGAGTCACACTCACGCTGCCAACCTTTTAAGCATAGAGTGTTTCTGTGCCAACAGTGTAGAAGACAAAGTAAGACAAGCCTTTGGTCTTCCCACTGACGGCATAAAAATTCTCTTCAAGGTTATTATGGCCGCGGTATCCCCAGTCGGATTGCTCAATTGGACGAAAATTTCGTCGCCATCGTGTCCTATCTCCGCCGAAAGTGTAAAATAATTGGCGATCTGACGCGCGTAATGCATCGCGTGTGGCGTAGTTCAAAGTTCAATATTCAGCATTCAAATCCCTCTTTTCTACTTGTACAATTGATAGTACTACTGGGAATTTTTGTCCCACTAGTAGGTATCATTGATAGTACTACTGGGAATATTTTTAGTATTGTCTCTTGGTAAATATATGTGAGCTCACTTGTAAGGCAGCACGGTGTAGACCTCCTTGAGCCAGGAGAAGGGCGGGTGGTTGTTGGACGAGGCCAGCGTGTGGAAGTACGCGATCACGTAGTCGCCGCGCACGATGGGGTCCAGCAACTTGATGAGGTACAGAAGAGCCTGGAATGCGCCACAGAAGTTATGTTATAAAGCGACTATTGATAATGCAATTTCTTGGATAATTTAAATGTTTGTAATTAAAATTTCAATTAAATAATAGTGATGACTTGACTGCTTCGTATTTTTTTTTATTTCACTTGGTTGGCAGATAAGCACATGGCCCAACTGATGGAAAGTGTTTACCGTGGCCTATGGACGTGTGCAACACCAAGGGAGTCACACTCGCGCTGCCAACCCTGTAAGCACAAGAGTTTCTGTACCGTCAATGTAAAAGACAAAGCAGGACAAGCTTTTGGTCTTCCCACTGACAGCACAAAAGCTCATTGGCCCGTGGTACCTACTTAAAGATATCCGATTTTTGTTTTAAAGGCTATGGCTTAATCTATGAGGTGACACAATCTTGATTACATCTTTTGGATCCCGAGATCCACTCTAATACAATTTCTCTGGGGCGATTCCTGAATAGAGAAATTGAAGTTTCGCTCGACGCAGTGAGTGAAACTAAAATTCATATAGACGTCGATGAAACTCAACTAAGTAGACATTCACAACACCAAGGGCGTCACTCACGAGCTGTAAAAACAAACCGACCCTGTTAAAACAGTGTTTCTGTGCCGTCAGTATAAAAGGCAAAGCAGGACAAGCCTCTGGTCTTCTCACTATGCACAAAAACTCTCCAGGAAGATCAACAATTCCTATGTTATTTGCTTTTCTTATACACTGGATTTCTAAGAATGTTAATATAGTTCTAGAGTCATTCATTTGTGTATAATAAATACATTTGGTATTTATTTCTCCTTTTTTTATCTCTTCTTTTTTAGGTTTTAGGTGGCAGATAAGCACACGGTCCACCTGATCGAAAGTGGTTATCATATCTTATAGATGTGTGAACACCAGAGGAGTCGCGCTGTCAATCCTGTTTCTGTGCCGTCAGTGTAGAAGACAAAGCAGGACAAGCCTTTAGTCTTCCCACTGTCAGCACAAAATCTCTCCAGTGAGCTCTGGGTAACTCACCGCCGGGAACACAACACGAGGTTATTATGGCCGCGGTATACTACTTATAAAAAGAAAATCTAGAAAAATACGTTTGTGCAAACCACATTCAGCCAGTGTTTTCTTTTAACCTATTTACAAGTGTTGGACGTCAAACGTTCACTAGATATTCCAGCTTTTATAATCAGATACAGCAACAAAGACTATTGACGTGAATGCCGGTTGGAAAGCTTCTATTGTTATATGAACAGCTCCTCTAGACAAAGGATCAATCATGTGTAGGATTGGCATATGTTGTCGACTGGCATAAACTTTTTTTTTTTATTATCTAGAACAGCCAACTTGACTTTTTGCCACCATTGTAACATTACTTAGTGTCTGTAATGGTGACCCTCTTTCCTGAGACTTTGCCTTTAGCTTAGCACTTAAGGGGGGAGGGGGGTCTTTGCATTGCTTATTTTTGATGACACGGAGTGGGGGGTCTAGATAATGATTACGTAAACAGTAGTTATTTACTATTTCAGACATAAAAAATAAAAAAAAAAAAAAAATAAAAAATAAAATGATATACATAATATATCATACATTACCCTAAAAACAAATATGAAAAGAAATATGCATTATAGGTACCAATTATTACGTAAGCATTAAAGAGATTTGCTTACTTTTGCTGAAAAGGGGTGGGGGAGTGGGGGGGGGGGGGGAATAAATAATTGTAATAAATCTGCTTACATATTACTTGAACAGCCTCATAAGCTTGCTAACGAATTGCTAATTGTCTAGGACGGCAGGCGCGCAATAGGATTTCGTTATGAGGAGGAACATACAGAACAGTATATGCATTAAAAGGGATGTTATTTGAAAATTGTACCTTGTCTAAATCAATATCTCCAATAGGGAACCATTTCCCGATAAAAACGACGACAGGGCGACCAAGCCTGTCCACTCCGCTTTGGTACAGGCAGCCAATGCCGGAGATCTCGCTCAGGTCTTCTGTGCGAGCGCGGCGTAGAAGACGCTCATATCTGCAACAAGAAGAAACGTGGATTTTAGTTTATAATGTAAGAAGCTATGACAGATGAAATACCGAAATCTGTGTATTGTATACTCCATTTGATTTGATACTTGACTAAAGATAAACAATCTTATAGCTACTTTTTATCAATCAACTAGCCGACCCACCCCAGCTTTGCCCGGGGTATATTTTGAAGCTTGATATCCCTTTGAGCCCGTATGTTTTAGTCTTCAAAATATGTATGAATAATTGCCGGATTTGTTAACATTTACTATCAATGCTCCGCTCTCTTAAGTAGTAGCGTGATGATTATATAGCTTAAAACCTTCCTCGATAAACTACCCAACACTGAACGAATCATTCAAATCGGACCAGTAGTTCCAGAGATTAGCGCGTTCAAACAAACAAACTCTGCAGCTTTATAATATTAGTATAGATTAGCCCACCGTAGTCCACTGCTGGACATAGGCCTCTCCCAATGTGCACCATTTTATCCGATTCTCTGCCTTCCGCATCCAGTCTATCCCAGCCACCTTTTTCAGGTCGTGCGTCCATCTGGCTAGGGATCCTACCTTCCATTTAACAAAAAAATAAGCTAACTAACTGACTAAAAAGTGGATCGATTTCGTTTTTTGATTTTGAAAATGAGTTTCCAAACAGGAAATTACAAATAAATTTTAATTATTTAATTCATGGCACCTTACTACTTATTAAATAATATGTCAATATTAATTGAATAACCCGCCCCTGATCGCTCCCGGTGCAATGATGCCCATCACACTTGCTGTGTTTCCAAGCTGGATTGCCATGGCCAGCCTCTGCACCAGAAATGATCCGGCAGCGAAAGTCACCAGTAGGTATTAATAAATAAAATATATTAAAAAGAAGACACAACGAACGACAGAGAGACAGAGAGCCAATCCATGAAATCAAACCCTAGAATGCAGAACCGGTATCATAATTAAAAACGGGCGGACCAGCAGGCAAAAGCTATTTTCGAATACCCGTCATTCATCTTTTGACATATGAAGAAATGCATTTGAAACATCGGAGTTGACATTTATTGCTGTCAAATTCGATTTGCACTGTTAGATTGAATGTCGACCAGAATATTTAATCCGTTGTGGTAGTTGCTGATAAGCTACAGACCATTAGAATGGAGCCTAGAACACTAGACCTTGTATCGCACACTTCCACACATGTCTACGCCCCGCATAAAAGTCAAGATTTAGGCAACGGCAGCACGAATATCAATTGGTTTATTTGTATAGAAATCATTCACATTCAATTCACGAAGCACGTTCTACTTAAAAGTAATGTTTTGGGTCGCTAAAATATACTTTTTTTATTCCACTTTGCTAAAATTCTTTCATAACGCACTGAGCAGAATAAACAAGTACCTATAAATTATGACGTAATTGGTTAGTATTGACTAAAAATAGGCCGGATCCGAATATATTCACAGGAAATTTATATAATTTTATTTGACTGCGCAGCAAATAAAAATATTATTAATGTCAGACTGATAAACATAACTATTTATATTCTGGTACGTTCGTTTCGCCCTTGGCCTAAAAGCTCCCGGGGTGCGTGACCAGCGATCTAAGAACTCCGACCACGATGGAGTTTGGTTAATAATTGTATAGTGTCAAGTGTCAGCAAAGATTGGTGAGTTGTATAGTCATATAAGCAAACAGTTCTATTTCTGGTATAATAACCATCATGGCGACGTAAAGGGAGTTAGGAGTTAGTGGACGGTAATGGTATAAAGGAAAGGAATGTAAAGATGTGGTGGGTGGTGGACGTGATATGAGTAAGTGCATGTAGTGATGTGCGTATGGAACAGTTAATGTTAAAACATGCACACACACCCACGATGCCCATAACACAAGTTTATTCTTAGCATGGGTATATCAGTGTTCAACTTGACACTTGTAAATTGGTCTAGGATGATACTCTGAATGTTTCAATTCAATTCAAATCAGTTTATTGTGAAAATGGGTACAATAGTGATACAGTAAAATAATATAATATGGTTTCTCCATTCTCCGCCTCAAGGCATACAATATGTATAATTTTAGTGTTTATTATCATACAACATAATATGTAGGTACCAAGTGGACCCATACATTGAGTTTTAGCACATATTTTGCATGAAACGTTATTGCCACTATATCAGTGTACATAGCCTTAGTAGCCTTGGTGTGTAAAGTGCCATCGGCGTGAAAACCGCACGTTGAATGTCCTTTCTGTGATTTATTTGCGCCTGCAATATCGGCATTTCATCGTTTCATGCCCTAATAATTAGGAAATATTGGCGAATTTGTACAACACGATATTTTGATACCAGTGTTGAGGCTTTAATATTAGATGATGTTGAATTGTACTGGTACTTATAATAATGGGTGCTTATTTCAACATTTTATTCCATGAATGATGAAAGGCCAATGCAACTTATTGGCATGTTTTACTTTTTTCCTTTCGCCAGAAATGAAACCTAGGTCAAATGTTAGAGTACGAAACGAGGAATCAATAGCTATAAGAATTGGGTCGATCAACCGTAACAGAACGAAGAACCATAGTGGAGATATTGCTATCATTTTTTTGTCAGGCGCTGCGTATTTTTCTTATACAATTAGTACTATTACATGAAAATATAATTGTTGTAACACATATTATTATTTTATTAATTTAGATAGGCAAAGACACGATAGTTACATACGAGTGATCTTAGTGTATTCGCGGTTTAATGCCTAAACGCACCCCGCCATATCGGTGGAACGGGAGTCCGTCTTCTACAGCGACCCCACGCGCCCATCCTTTTGAGTAAGTACCTACTTCTACATTATTATGAAAGTTCAATTTTATATTTTAAAGTACTTATTTGAAATTCTTTTTATGTTAAAAGTCGACAATACTTATTTGCATTACCAGAAATAAATGTGATATTTTAGTAGTTTCCATTGCTAAGGTAGTTTCATTCTGTTGTATTCTTATTTCCCACTGGCAGATAACATGAACTAGGATAAAATATAAATGGATGGTATATATCATGGCATAGGATATGTCATGACACTGTTAAGATAATTCGTACTAGGGAAAAAAATGACACAACCATAAAAATTGAAATCAAAATTATTTATTAATTAGTATGTACACCTGGTTTACATAATTAACATTTCCACATCACTTCTTACTATATGGTAAGTTTTGTTGATGTCTACCCCCCGCCATGAACCACAATACAGACATGACATGGCTACAACAGCCAAGTGTTCTCTTGCCGGCAAGACAAGAACAGTAATGCCCTTTTATGGCTGATATGCCATTATTAAAACCTTCTATTAATAGGTATACCCAGTATGTGCGCCGCCGTATATGCCGCGACTGTATTCGACAGCGTAGCAGCCATGGATTAATGGTATCTATATTAAACATGTTCAATAGCGTTATATCCAACCTGTCTTCACGGTAAAGCTCAATGTTGTATGAACCATCGTCCCTCACATGTTCGCCGTAGTAGCTCCTAGCCTGCTTTATTTGGTATGTGCCCAGCGCATATATTACTAAATCGTTTATTTCCAATAAGGGAAAATTGTCCAAACCGGGAACATTCGCACTCATCGAAATGAACCCAGCTCTCATTTGGTTAATATTCCTGTGGAGAACATAATCGCTGAGTTTATTTTGATTGGAGGCTTCATCTATTCTGGATATTATTGAGTCCACTAAAGGATGGTCAGTGAGTGGTTTACCAAAAGCATTTAGTAATGCACAGGCTATTTTCACCTCATCAAATAAATGATTTACAGCTCTATTACAAATAGTTGATCTAAGTTGTCTAAATTGATTTTTTTACCGTCCATTAATTGTTTCTACTACCCATCTGCATAATGTTACTCGTCTCGTTTCATTTGCCTGTTCGGTTGTCAATTGTGACTCGCCAGCATATCTAGTTACTGGCATATAAGCGCGATAGTTCATGGACCTAAGGTCGTCAATAGCATCGCGAAACCCCCTATCTAAGATAAAAACATCTTCATTTTTAAAAAAATAATGAAATGGATTATCTGTTATATCAACATGCGTTATTTCCTTCATAATCGTTGCGTCTGATGTCGTAGCTTCATAAGGCCCATAAATATCAATTATGTGAATTATGTGGCCATCTGGGCACACAATCAAAAATACTTTTAAAAGGTTCCGATATTTATGTCTGCATATCTTTAATTTGAGTACTATTAAACGTAGAAAACGTTTGACGCGCCATGTTTCTTACTTGATCCAATGTATTGTTTTATAAATGAACATCACATATACGCGCATCTCTAGGGATTAATAAGTTGTTCTTAAATAGTATATCTTTTCGAATAGTAGCATGAATTCTATGCAGATTTTGGTTCCTACAGTAATTAATAACACACAGAGTGGAGTTATTCGAGAGTCGTAAATATCCTGGTATTTCTATTACCATTGAGGAAGGATTTGCCTGATTGCCGGGATCTTTAATTATGGCTGGCAACTTATTGGCATTATATCCTTTAAAAATCCTTCTTGAAGGCTGGCAACGTATTGGCATTATATCCTCTGTCACAGATATCCATGGGCTGCGCTGATCAGATAACTATCTGACCGTTTGCCACCTACTTCATGGAAAAACATCATTAAAAACTAAAAAATAATATTTTTCTATAGATAAATAAACGCCTGATAAAAAAAGTATAGCAATATATTAAACACTCTATAACTACGTTCTGTTATGGTTGACGGGCCTAATTCTTTTTGCTATTTGTATCTTGTACATTCTTTTAACACATAACGTATGTTACATCTCTGGCGAAAAAGAAAAAAAAAACATGCCAGCTATGTATGGCAAAAGTTGCATTGTCCTTTGGTATCGTTTAGGTACCAAAAATTAGCATTATTTTGAAGTTTTTATAAAGATGACAATAAAAAGGCGCGCTTCTCTTCTACTATTTTTTTTTAGCTGGTCTCTTGTTTCCACCATTCCCGTCTCACCCTCAGAACCTTCCAAAGTTTTAGTTCTAATCAATTCGTCCAGTAGGTATTCTTAGTTACACCTTGGTTGGAACAGGAAATAGAAGTTAGGTTGTGTATTACATCAGCTCAAAGATAACACTTTTTAATAGCATTATCTTCGAGCTGGTGCAGGCTTTTTGATATCTAGCGTATGTCTGTATCGGTGGTTTAAGTACCTATCATGTAGATTATTGTAGATAGTGCAGTTTCATGTACTTCCGTTGACAGAGTACTTTTACAGCCCAATATTAAAGTTAATATTATATTTAAGTAGGCACTTTGTTGAGCTCATTACGTGAGCATTATACCTACTCTAGTAATTAGCCCGTGCTAACAAGACAGCAATTAATTTTGCAGGTATCATTCATCAAATTAGTAAACATGTCAAAAGATTAAAAACAGGTTAATTTTATCTTTACACAAAAATGTATAAAAATCCACGTCAGTGTTGCCTTTATTTGTTCTGTACAAACAACTCTTGCGCAACAAGGTACACAGTACCCACGGCAATATTTGTGTATGAATTAAAATATTTTAATTGCTATCGCATGTGATCGCGGAACCGCACTGCGGTGGGTTTATATTGTCAAGATTTAGTTGAAAATACACGACGACGTTGAAAATCTTGATAATAAGGATATTTATTTGGCATACATGTGATAAACGGATTTGATATTTTCGTAGGATCCATTTATTGTGGAACGCCTAATGCGTGTATGTCCTTTAGGGAACATTGCATTGAGCTCCAGAGCTTTAACAACCTCATCTATAAACAGATAAACCTTTCACCAGGACACGTTACTTGGACCTAAATTATGAGACAAACGAACCCCTTAATGAAATTGAGTTTGTCCACCGCAGTATCACCCCGTTCTATCCTCAAAAGACACCCAAGAAACGTATACTGCGCATACAGAACACCATTTGAGCAGATTTTAGGTCCATATGTTGGACCTAAAATGTCACCCGAGAAATACAACTGAATGACGGACAGGGCTCTAGCGCAAGATTTCTGGGATTTAGACGGCATTGGATGCCGTAAAAGTCAAGTACCTAACTAAGGACAGACCCTGAGCGCGAGGTCTAAAACTTTGAAAGCAGTGTTCAGGAAAGTACCCAAAATATGTCTTTTAATAACGGTTGATTTTCGCTGTCGAATTGACCACTAGTTCTAGGGTTGGCAGCGAGAGTGCGACTTCCTTGGTGTTGCACACGTCCATAGGCCACGGTAACCACTTTCCATCAGGTGGGCCGCGTGCTTGTCTGTCAACCAAGTGGTATAAATAAAAAGAAAAAAGTTCTTTTTAATCACCTCCTTTCTGAACACGCGCCTATAACATCCTCATTCATTCCAAGATTTGAACGATCGGCCCACATTTAGACGCCGACCATACAAATATAGAACATCAATGAAACAGTGAAGTACTGAGTCATTTGCGTTGTTTGAACACTTTGAACCATGTTCGTGCGACGTGACGAATAAAGATTATTTATACCTCTTATTTGCACGTGGGTGTACTGACAAATATATTACATTGTTTACCGAAAGCGTGGCAAATATTGCATTACTTATACGTATTTCATTTTACACAACTGACATTCCATAGTGTATGTGCATAAAAGTTTCACAGACAGCACTAACAGCGAGATTTCAGAAATCGCACTTGTGATTATATTTTGCTAAGTAAACATTTCAAATCAATGCAAACATTATAGTAATCGCATATAAGTCTCTCCCATAACTAATAACCCACAGGTTTACAGATTGCACTTTGACTGTGCAAGTATGTTTTTAATTGATACATTTTTCTTTGCTTAGTACCTCCAACGACAGTGTGTGATCAATGAATCTTGCTTTAAAAGCAACACACTTTTTTGAATCTAGTATGATACTATAATCCAAGAAAGTTTACTAAACAAAGAAAAATGTTTCATAGAAATAGTACTCAAATTAATAGTAATGTACTTAGTTAATTTAGTTGAGAATGTTCCTACTGAATCTGAACTACATATTTGTGTTGAGAGTTATTATGCAGAAGTTAACAATATTGGAAAGTAATAAAAATTCTTCACATTCAAGTTGTCAAAACGTAAGCATGGCATGAAAATTTATGAAGGCTTACTAGCAATACATCTGGTTTCGTATGGGAAGAACAATATATGACTGTAGTTTTTCAAAAATTTTCGATCGGTACATTTCAGACAATTACACTAATATATATCATCAATTTTTCAATTAGCCCATCGGAGTCTACTGCTAGACATAGGCCTCTCCCAATGTTGGGAGGCTTTGGCTTACTATTTCCACGCAGACGAGTTGGTACAGGGTTTTATTTCGAGTTTTCCTTCTCTCACAGTGATATCGTCCGCGTATTTTTCCGTTAGTCACCTCTTACGACAGCCGTTGTATGAGATGGGGTGATGATAATTGTATTCTTTCTCTTTCTGTATACGTGCCACTAAATATATAATCATATACGTCCCCGTTATTTAGAAAAAAAGAGTATTTATTCGAGTATACAAGTAACACAAATATCCTACACTTGGGTTTAAGTTATATAAACTAAAAAATAATAAAACAAAAGACCATTTTTGTTTTATTTGACTTTTGGAATTTAAGATATTCATTTTGTAACATTAGTTATATGGTTACAAAAACTTTAACTAGGTTTATATAACTAATGTGTATTCCCATCTCTATTTGGCCTTCGGAAGAAAAAGAGATACGTGTATAGATTTTAGTAACAACAGAATCGGCAAGTTTTTCTGTGTAGAGAGTAGTAGAGACTTGTTTATATTCCATCTAGTATCTTCTTTACTGGTATTGGAAAAATATTAAATTCTGTAATGGCACCAATAAAATAGATGTTATCGTTTTAGAAGTCGAATGCTATTTAGATAGAGGTTTATATACTATTTTATGAGTCTTTTTAGCATAGGTTTGGCATTGACCTGTACATTCTGATGTTTACATAATGTTATCTGTCATTTTAACTCCATAAACAAGTGTGAAAAAAAAATTAACGCGTCTTTAATGTTTGTTACTGAAATATAATAATGAAACAGTACTTTATTAGAAAGAAAAATTAAAAGAATCAGTTTAGTTTTTTAAACATAGTGTTTTTTTTCCACTTCAATAACCGTTATAACACGTGCTCGATAATTTTATTTATAATATTGTATGGCAAAGATGCTAGTTTACAAAAATATTTGCCAAACACAGTTTGTATCCAATTACGACGCATGAGGATTTATTTTCCTCTGACATAGCCCTGCACTCAGTAGCTAAGCTAGCTATTCATTATAAGAGAAAATAACATAAAGATTCATAAAATCATATATAATACTCTATCTAAGTAGCATTCGAATTAGTAAACTAAAGAAACAAGCAGATTATTTTCAAGAAGTGAATGTCTAGTGAAAATAAGGAGGGAAGCTTGGTATAATTTATATTTTGAGTACCTAATTTGTATCTAAAACTAAACACTTTTAGATAAAAAGAGCCTTTACCGAGAGGGATTCTGCCTAAGAGGCACTAAAGTAGCCACTTAGATTTCGATAGGTGGGTTTGATTTAAATTTTAGCACCAGACCGAGACTCGTAAGTTCGCAGGTTTAAGAGTGGTCA
Organism: Eilema griseolum; assembly: GCA_963662185.1. Taxonomy (NCBI): domain Eukaryota; kingdom Metazoa; phylum Arthropoda; class Insecta; order Lepidoptera; family Erebidae; genus Eilema; species Eilema griseolum. The sequence goes on from OY759238.1 coordinate 25,744,585, forward strand.
ACGACTTTAAATTTACTCAAGTACTTACTTTATTTATTGAAAACAAATATAGCAAGGTACTGGAGCCGCGCCGAGACCAATGCCTGACCTCTAATTTTACTATTCAAATAGTCTAATATTTGACTTTTGGAAATAAGGTGTTTCTCCTCAAGATTTACAGAATGTTTATACAGCGTCTACGGACGAGGCACAACTCAGCTAGTATCAACAAACTACTACAGTATCAAGTGCGTACACAACATTGCAATAAAGCCGCCCATGGGAAGAGGACAGGGGGAGGCCAGTCTGGCGTCGCGCCTGGGCGCCGCCCGCCCATTGACGAATGACGTCATGCCCCGCCTTTGTCCACATTTTAATGACATTTTCGAGACACTAATAGTTTATGTGACGGTAGCTGAAAATTCCTTATCAGATTACATATATGTGTATCGTGACATTTGTACTGTGCGACTTTATAATGATACCTCAAAAAGACCGATCTGGTCGAATGGGTCTTTTCGTGCTGAGAAAATCATGGCCACTTTAAAAAGCTAAATAGAAGTGTGTTTACTTCGATAGTGTAATCGGTGGACTTGGAACTCACAAACTCAAAGCTGAAGTCTACTAATAAACTATAGTGCGTTACCAACAGCAAACATAAATTTTTCCTAGTTTCATTCACTGAAGGGTGAGGCAAGTGGGCAAATTAATTGGTACCCCACCCAGTGTCCTCACTCCCGTATTGTCGCGACCTCGGTCCACGGTACAGGCCCCTTATTTTGAGTGACAAATCGTTTCGGAAATACGCGCGTCGTAAAAGCCTAAAATTTAAGTTGATCTAGTTTTACGCCAGTTCTCTATTCTATGTTAACCATTTGTAATCCACTGCCTTCTCACGTTACGACTGCGTTTGAAACTCTTGGTCACTCAGAATAAGGGGCCAGGTCAGAATGTCTCCGCACTCACTGCATAAAACCTTATTAATGTCTTTTACAATGAGTAACTAGCTTAGTTCCTGGGTGCAGAGCTGTCAGCGTAAAATAAGTTCTCGTGCATTGTGGTTGGAACCATACTGCGTTTGGCAAATATTTTTTGGAACAAGCATCATTGATTGGCAGGCAGGCAATCTAATTAGTGCTTTATTGAGTACATGTTATTCAAGTGAACAAAATGTTTTATAACAAAGCTGGGTTGATTCTTTTAATTAATTAAGCACTAACACAGATGTTAAGACTCTAGAAACATACAAAATTGTGTACGATAAAAACAAACTGAAATAATGTATCCGCCCATTAACAAATTCGTGGCTACATCAAGACTACACATCCTGTAAGGACTCAAGGTCAGGGGTTGAACAAACGGGGGTCTACGGGAGGCCGCCCCCGTAAAAATCCAGGGACGGTGATCTTGTTTCCATGCAAAGGTAGTATATGGTACGTGGTACATAATTTAGTCCGAAACGGAGATCGCACAGGGTTTTTCCTAACTACCATTTTATTGAATGAAATTTTAGAGCAATTAGTATGCTATTTAAAGATAAGATAAGATAAGATAAAGGTATAGAAAATCGCTTACTATGCTTATTTATTACAGAATCGTACTTATGTCGCTTCGAGTTTGTTCAATATGGAATTATTACATAAAACAGAGTACATATACAGGAGAATAACTAGCAATTTACAGATTTTTTTTTATACCACTTAGTTGGCAGACAAGCACACGGCCCACCTGATGGGAAGCGGTTACCGTGGCCTATGGACGTATGCAACACCAGGGGTGTCACACTCGCGCTGCCGACCATGAAGAAACCTTCTGATGCGCCTCTTGAAGAACCCCATATTGTAGGCGCTACAGTTAATACATAACTTGACTATTGAACGAAATTCATAGCGTTGAAATCATTTGAGTGTTGCAGTGTGATGTTGTTTTTATTTATCGTCAAGAAACGAAAATTTCAAGCCGTTCTGCTCCGAATAATAACTACCAAATTAATTAATCCAATTAATAAATTAATTAAACGTTCAAGTTTTAGGTAACAGTCAATACATGATGCAAGTTGAAGCACGTATAAGGAAAGGACAGTAACGTTCTTGACAGTAAAGTGCCGGTGCGTAATACCACCAGTTTATTGCCATTTTACTAAATTACCTGGCAAGTGGACAAGGAAAACTGATATAATACGAAAGGGAATTCCTAATGGTTGAGTAAGGAATTAAGCTATTGCGTTTCCATGGAATCGAAATTGCTATTTGCCAGACAAGCACACGGCCAACCAGATGGAAAGTGGTTACTGTGGCCTATGGCCGTATGGACGAATAGGGGAGTGGCACTCGTGCTGCCGACCCTGTAAGAACAGAGAGTTTCTGTGCTGTCAGTGCAGAATACACAATGAGGACCTTTGATCCTCCCACTGACAGCACAAAAATTATCTAGTGAGCTCTGGCTACCCTACTCATCGCTGGGAACACAACAAGTTGTTATTATAGCCGTACTATTCTATAAAGCGGAGGCACTTCCCCCGTCGAACTGCTCAATTGAGACGGGAATACTGTCGTGTCCTACCTCCTGTCAACGCGTACACACACAGTAAACATCACAATATCAGGTATTCTGGTAATATCAGGGAGTAAAATTCTGACCCCGTCTTTTGTTTATCGCCCTTCAATAAGCTGTTGTCGCTTGACCTTCATTTTGTACCAAAGGCCTTCAAGTTCACGATATATAACTACATATGAATTAGTTATACACGCGTATTGTGCGAACCAGGGTTGAATTTATTATGTGATTCAGAACATATTAATGTAATCTAAAATACGGTTAAACACAATAACATTACTTTCACCCTATACGAGAAGTTAGTGCCTAATCCATGGAAAAATAAAATTGATATAAAAAATGGTCAACAAAATGGTGAAAAAGATAAAATATATTTTGCTAGATCATTTACTAGACACGGAACGTAAATTCAAATTCACCTGTCATGCCTTTTATTAGTTGCGCTGTCAGTTTCGAAATTTTCTTCGAACGTTCCAGGACTGTCTGCTGTCTGGTCGCAACGATTTATATTATTCACAGCTATGATAATTTTACTTTAACTTCAGACAGATATATACAGCTCGGACTCAGCCTCAGATGCCTTGAGTCAACAATAGTGCCCGGCAGACGGCAATAGCCTCGCCCCCCATTACGTAGGACTGAATTTTATGATTGGTGAAATGTGGGTGTTAATTCACCTCTGCCTAACCCGCCAGGGATAAGGGCGTGATTATATGTATGTACGTATTTTTTTTTTTGGAAATTCTTACATAAATTACTTGTACAAAACCTGTGAAATTAAATAAATATATTTATTTATTTATCTTAATTGTGACTCTCAAAATTAAGTTGCTTTCCTTATACTTACTAATATTATTAGTACAAAAGTAATTATGTCTGTCTGTTACGCTTTCACGTCTAAACAACTGAACCGATTTTGGTACAGAGATGGAGCTTGGGAAATGACATGGGCTACCTTTTATCGCGAAAAAGGAGGTTCAAATAGGTGCCGAAAGTTTGTATGAAACCTCATCATTTATGAATATGATCTGATGAAATTTGGTACACAGATAGATTAAAATTTGGGAAAGGGCTAACAGATATCCAAGCGGGCGGAGCTGCGGGCTACAACAAGTAAGTGATATTACAACGAGACAATCCAAGGCTAGACGGTGACGCCGGACGAGCTACGAAAGTAAGTGCATATAAAAAGAGAATGTAAAACGTTCACCTTCAGTAGTAAGAAGTCAGTCCACTGGAATTGATGACGTCATAAAGTAATAAGGTTTATTAGCTCTCCTGGCTTTATAGTTTATGAAGGAGACAAGCGGCTAGAGGTTTAATCCTCTGCGACGATTTGAAATGTTAAGGCTTCGTCTTTATGTGCTGCAGGTCTATCTATAATTCTATACCTACATTGGCCTACATACAATTTTTTTTTTTTTTTTTTTTATACCACTTAGTTGGCAGACAAGCACACCGCCCACCTGATGGAAAGTAGTTACCGTGGCCTATGGACGTCTGTAACACCAGAGGAGTCACAGTTGCGCTGCCAACCCTGTAAGTACAGAGTTTCTGTGCCGTCAGTAGAAGAAAAATCAGGACAAGCCTTTAGTCTTCCCACTGACGGCACAAATTCTCCAGTGAGCTCTGGCTACCCTACTCACCGCTGGGAACACAACAGGAAGTTATTATAACCGCGGTATTCTGTAGGGCGGAGGTACTTCCCCAGTCGGACTGCTCAATCGGGCGGATATACCGCCGTGTCCTACCTCTACCGACAATCATGTCTCACTCCTTTTGGATTAATCAGGAGATATTTTCCACTTGTTAGGATTCCAGCATGTGTGTTCCGCTTCTTTTACTTTCATAAATTATTTTCAGACATGCTCTTCCGTTGCGAGTAAGTAACTAGGTACTCTAGTAGTAGGTAATTATAAGTATTTATAATGTATTAAAATATATATGAAGCTTAGGTAAATGAGCTGTACAGCATGTGAGTCATCACTATGACAAGAGGATATAATTTCTGAGAAGATAACGTAATCATTTAATGAAACAATCAGCGGCAAGCGGAAAGGGTAGCGCTCGAAAAAGGTTTATTTAAACGTTTGTGGGTATCTACCTCTGAAATTGGGTATTTTCCTATAGTTAAAATAAATTATTTAACTGAGCTTATTAATTAAGAATGGTAAAATAACGTTAATAGTTACGTCTGTTCTTATTTTTGACTAGTTATAAGTTATGACTTACCTTTTTGACTAGTCAGTTTAGTAAAATCTAATAATTTGACTAGTCAGTCAGTGCGACTGCAGTTTGACTCGCAATTCCGAGAGGAAAAGCTGCGCTAGAGCCTCGTACATTAATTGACAAGTGAGGATGTGTTTGTGCACCAAATTAAAAAAAAAAAAAATTGAAAGGATTGTGTCACTTCGCGACCACATTGCCCTCCAAAGATGAGAATATAGAAAACAGAAAACATACATTGTCAGTAAGTTATATGTCTGTGTATTATTAAAAATATTATACTTGAGAAAATTCCGTTGTTACAAGTTGCTAGTACACAAACGTGTTAGAAAATGGCAAGGGGAGTGTAGAATCAGCCGTGTTCGAAGCTAACATAACGCAATGTCATTTGGGTACGAGTAGTAATGTGCGATGGCCGTTCCCATTCCACACAGTCGGGTCAGGCCAGTCGTTATTGAGTTTTACGGGACAATATAAATATTTTATTGACATCGGCACGAGGCTACAGTAAAGCCTATTAAAGATGTCTGCTTTAATGTTTTCAAACGTTTTTATACTGCCTCTGTGGCACAGTTTGACTCTCGGTGGAGTTGGAGTATAAGAATGTCAGATATACATAACCTCTCCCACCGGCTGCGGATTGTGCTGCGGATCTCTACCTGGAGTGGTAGATAAGTAGGTCCAGTAATAAAGATACGTATGAATATTATAATTATTTTAAAGTTATTGTAGCCAAGCCACGGTCAGCGTAACCTGAAACCCAAGGCTCTGCAAAGGCATGTAGGGTACTTACATATCAATAGCATGCTTGCGTTATCAACGTACTGAACGCATATAACTATGTTTTAAACTAATTGCGATAACTGGTTACTAGTGCTGTAAAAGTGAAATCAACCTTAACAATATGATGTATAAATTTCGAATCCATTACCTCCCTTCTGTATCTTTCTAAAATCTGAACGTCCACGGAAAATCTTTGGCGAGTATACTACACACAACAATCTGCAAAGCACGTCCCGATATCGAGATAAATGGGTTTATAGGGTAGCCTAGTACTCCGGCAAAAGGGCAACAACTATGTAACCGCTGTAGCGAGAAATTGCGCTTACATTGACCTACACTTTGAAACCAGATCGATTAGTATTAGCAAGACTGGCTCGCAGTTACATAACACATCACGTGTATGCTGTTTTATAAACACGCTACAGATTTATAGTAAACATTGGCAGATCTTGAATTACCATTACGCGGCACAAGCCGGTAGTTAAGTAGACCTGCTAGGTAGAATATCTGATAGTCCTATTTTTTTTTATCCTCACAGTATTAGGTTGTACCCAAAACTTTGATTTATTTTTTCTCTTTTACGGGAACGAATGCTGTCTTACTCCAAAACGAAAGAAAAGTCTGCGTTAAAGTAGCTTGGGGCCACTTGAGAATCATGGTAATATGACCCCTCTTCACCTGGGTGCCCTAATCTCTTGGTACAAGGACCTAACAAAGTAGGCTAGTGTCTTAGATGAATTAAAAAAGGAAGATACGGTACTCGCGCATTTGTGTGGGCATGCCAAACTAGGTCCAAGGACTTGGTTTGGTTTAGTGTACGTCGAATGACCGAAGCGCTTACACGTGTGTGTTTTAATTTATCTAAGGCTAGTGTATTGACCCTTGCCCTATATAAAAATTCGTATTTGAGTGTTGGACAAACAATTACCATGTGTGGACAGTGTATTTGACAAAGTATTTGCCTATTTGACAAATATGACCAATAACAAATATGTGTAGAATTAACAAGTTATTTAGTTTTTTTTAACATTAAATACTTTTTTGTTAATTAAATTGTGTTTGCCTGTATTTGGATATTTGCATTTACGTCAAATATATTGACACATCAACAAACACCCAATAGCAAACAGACAAAGCCATGTGAAGCGCCACCATAACAAGGTTTCTCGAGACGAGACAAATAATGACATCACAATTACTAATGTGATTGATAAAATTGTACCAGTCAATAATACAATTGAAGCAGAAAGCGTGCGACGAAACATTCGTATAAGGAAAGTTGACAAGCGACTTGGCGTCAACTTCTCAACTACACACTCGTCAAGTCGTTAACACTATAATCATAGTTGTAACAAGTTTTATAGTAAAAATAAACGTTAACATAAAAAGTTAGTTATCGCCATTTTAGCTAATGAATAAATAGAGGTCATGAATTTAGGGTTGTCAGAAAGAGGTAATATTTATAAAAGATGCACGAGACACCCGAATATGATGCGTTGTTATAATTTATTGGGGAAAGTAAACATGTCTTGAAACTTTAGAAATTATTAATAATATATTCCAATATATTACTGATAATTTCTAGAGTTGCAAGACATGTTTACATTTTGCAAAACCCAAGACTACTACCTCATCCATGATGGTTTTTACAGAGTGACCTCCGTATGACCTGTCTCTCTCCCTCTCTCATAAACGTGAGGAAAATGAATAAAATCTTGATGAGAGAACTTTAATCATTTCATTTCTCTCCTTAGTCTACCGCATGTAACTGAGTTCGGACAACCCTACATATAAATTGGCATTGTTACACAGTTTATTTGAAACTACTATTAATAGAAGCAGTTAATCTAGTGGATGCTTTCGTTTACATCGTAAAACACTGTTTTGTTTGTGTATTGAAATACATTAGGTATATTATTGTTCTGTTCAACTCTGACCTTCTCATCTGGCTTCATTAAGCAGATTGGTTATATTACAGAAATAAAAATACAATTCGAAGAGAGACTGTCAAGTATCAAGATAGTTTAACCCATCAAATGATATCAAGGCTTGTGATTGTGAGGTTGCGGGTTTGAACTCTTATTGTATTATTTGGAGAAGAAAAGCGAGATGCCATTCTTCTAAAAATATTGCGGAAAACAAGGATTAGTATCTTTATTCGAATTAACTATCTATAACCTGAGTATGAGAGTTCGTAATAGCCGACATATTTAAGTTGGTTTAGTTTTACGCGTTCTCTCTTATATCCATAGCAACCAACTGAAATCGACAGACTACTCACGTTACAATAGTGTTTGATAATTGTTTCTAAACAAGCGCTAGGATCAACAGAAAAAATGGTTAATGTTTTGATGGTAAATACTCACTTCTCTTCTGCAGTTTCCTCGACAGGCGGTTGTGGTGTGTGTGTTGATAAGTCGGGCAGTTCTACTGCCATAGTGTCCATCGCCATGATTGCACAGATTTTTTACACTTGTGTCCTTATAACCACGAACATAAGAACTGTTTAGGTGTCACTTAGTTTATTATTTACTTGTAGTCAGCCTGTTAATACATTCAGTTTAGAATCGTTTGTTACATGTCACACAATAACTTAGATGTTTCCTTAAACGTCATGATAGTAATAACGCGAATTGCATGTTATTACTATCGATATATAAAATGAAGTAATAGAAAAATAAGCACGGTGTGTAATTACAGTAATTGCACACGTCTATTTACAAAAATGAATATCACATAAATAATTATTTAAAACTGTAAATTTTTGTGTCACATCCTTAAACATGGGTGGAGTTGCAGTGCTAGGTGGGTTGCCATCCTTATTATAAAATACATATCGTGCCATATTTTTTAATCCATTGTGTATTTTATAGACAGAAGCATCAAATAGTACGAAATATTCATTTTTTAATTGGTAACTAAACTTAACTATAGTGTGTGCAGCATGTGAATTTTCATAACGAAACGCTACGGTAACTAAACATCTTCTATCATTACTCATTATCAATTTGTCGATTATTTGATGTGTTTCAAAAATTTCCACTCTTGCTTTTCTAAATTTTTTTTTTATTTTTTTTATATATATATATATATATATATATATATATATATATATATATATATATATATATATATATATATATATATATATAATATTTTAAATAGTTAACAAGGCCAAATGGAACTTTTAGTTTTGTTTTGAATTCTTACGATTATGTTTCCAAACGATACAATGCCCAGATTTTTGTTCGAAAATATAAGTTTAACGTAAACAGAACTGTTTACTGAACTTCACAAGAACGCAGTTTCCGCGGCCCCATTCATAGTGCCTGTTTACACCAGACTGTATGAATAACACTATGAGCCACAAAAACTAGTTCCAGGAATAACTGAGTTTGTTTATTTTTACGATAAATTGCGTTTCAGTATTCGGAAGTCGTTACGTTTCGCTTTAGAGGTTGCAATGTTATGTTACGTTATGACGTAGATTTTAGTTGTTTCTTTGAAGAGGACGTGCGGAATGTTCCGATCGTATATTAGATGGAAATTAATAAATGATTTTCAGTTTTATTTTTAGAATTCAATTATTAAACGTAACTGTATTAATTCTGTAAGACAAGAAAAGGTTTGTAATGCGTATGAAGGTGATTTGGACTTTTCAAAATATAGAACGGTTAGGTTACTAATTGAAAAGGGACCAACCTCCTTTGAAGTTGGTTGTAGTTTGAAAAATCCTATGTACTACAGTGTGAATTACTTTATGAAAGAGCCTCAATGCTTCTTTTAGGGTTCCGTACCCCCCTGGGTCGGCCGGGGTGCGAGGGATATGCCTGTCAACCTCACCTTCGGCAACCGAAACGACCCACAGGCGGCGTGCGTTTTAGTCGGTTCGAGTCCGACATAACCTCCTCCACCGGCTCCGGTGGGGAGGTATCCGTGGGGATTTTGCGCACGTAAAAAAAAAAAAAAAAAAAGGGTTCCGTACCTCAAAAGGAAAAACCTGAACCTTTATAGGATCACTTCGTTGTCCGTCTGTCTGTTCAACTGTCTGCCTGTGAAGACCTTTTTCTCAGGAATGTGGTATGAATACCGACTTGATACCCCCATGGTATCAAGTTGGTATTCATACCACATACTCAGGTCTATAACGTCTTAAACTGTGCTCAAATCAAACTTCTAAGTCAATGCATTATATTTCATGGTTTATGTAGCTTAAGTTACGAAATTTTCGGTGATCGAGTTCGACTCGCACTTGCACGACTTTTTAATATGACTAAGGAGGTAAACCAGTAATCCCCTACAAGTAAATGTTCATGAGACAGTTTAACCATTTCGCCGTATTATGTTTACAAAACTACAAGGATTTCACTAATAATGAGAAAACAGTATATATTTCTTTGAAACACTACTCGAGGAACACAATACCGAACCAGCTAACTGAAAGATTACTCCTATTCATATTAATATATGCAGAACTGTCGAGACTTAGTGAATAAGAGATGCCGATGCTCAAGTTAGACGGCAACGATGCTGTCACGGTTGTCTTGTTACATTAAAATGTGCAGCGTGCGACGCTCGGACTTCGCACGACAAGAATTAACATCACGGTTCACTTACATTGTTGCTGTTGCATCATTATTTAAAATGGAACGGATTTTTTTAGATGTTGAATTGCGTGATCGATGGTCGTCTGATGCTCGCGACTATAATAGTCTTTGGAATGTGAATTTGCAAATATTTATTTTGTAATTAATTTCGTGGTCCCCGGCAGAGTAGAATTTGGACATCATCTCTTCCAATGCGGTGTCGTACAAGGCGACTAAGGGATAGGGCTGTTTAATATCAGCCAGACTCAGAGGAATGGCTTCAGTCAGCAATAGTGCACGGAAGACGGCAATAGGCTCACCCCCTATTAAGTGGGACCGAATTTAATGATTGGTGAAATGTGAGTGTTAATTCACCTAAGCCTAAACCTCCGGAGATAAAGGCGTGATTATATGTATGTATGAGTTAGTAGTTATTTTAATTACTTCATACTTTAGAGTCAATTGAGGCCTCTCCCAATGTACGATAGTACCCAATCTTGCGCCTTTCTGAGGTACTGGTCTTTCTTAGCTACTTTCTTCAATAAAAACCCTTTTTAGGAACTTTATTGTGATTTTATGTTACTGACAACTATTGCCTGAATTTCTATCTGTGACCTTTTTATTTATATAATGTGATTATATTAGAGATATCACGTCCCGTGTATCAATGCTGCCATAACAACCTAAATTGGACCTAAATTAAAGTTTACTAAATTTTCTCTGCCGTTCAACTATACCAAATATGTATTGAAATGACATAATAATAAAATAGGTCAGTAGTTTTATTCAGTGTTTTTTAATTTAAATAAACAACTCACTGAAATAACACGTTATTAGTATATCTTACCGCTTAAAAGAATAAAAGCTTGTACAACACCTTAAGTGTTATAAGTACGTATATCATCACATAATAATGTAAACTTAACTAGTAAAACGCGGAAGGCGCGAGATAATGGCGCGATCTCACCGATATCATTGTGGCGTATGCAAAAACAACATTTTCATCACCTTGAACATCATTGGACGTGATTATGACGTCACAGATTTATATTTCAAAACGGAAGCTGGTAATTGATTCCGGCGGATCATTGAGCAATGTGTGGAATTCGAGAGAATTGAGATTTTGCACGCATTTGATCAAAAACTAACGTCATTCTTCTATTGAAACTTTTTGTGAACTCGGGATCGTTTTTCAATTTAACTGTTCATAGTTATTTTTGGTTGGAAGCTTTTTAGCCCCTAACCACTAAGTTACTGGTGAAGTTTAATGGTTGAGGGCACAGTGTCTGGTTCGAATCCTGTCCATTAGGTACACTATGTACGTGAATTCAGTATTAGCACAAATCAAAACAAGTATGGCTGCAGAAAAGTAACCAAATCGTCGCGTTCAATGTAAATAAAGTAATCATTCTTTGAGCCTTTTTCCAACTCAGTTAGGGTCGACATTTTAGTCTCTGTGATACAGCTGCTGAACTTCGATATTTTCCGTGACGCGACTGCCATTCAACCTCCAAAAGGTAAATAAAATATTACATGATAAATCACGAACGTGCAGGGCTTAGATGTCACCCGTGCAGAATATACGAGCAAGAACCAAGCGGTTCGGAGACTCTTTTCTTTGCCTCACCACAAAGTTCTCGAATTAATTACCAGCTCACGTGTCCTTCTTCCTACAGTCCCGGGTCCTTCAAGCGGGGCGTGAAAAACCATCTAATGCGGCCGCCAAGCTGAGTGCCACCATTATAACATTACTTAATGTCTGTAATGGTGACCCTCTTTCCTGAGGCTTTGTCTTTAGCTTACCATCAGGCGAGGTGAAGTCAAATTGGCGTGTTCTAGATTAAAAAAGAAACTATAAATTCTTTTTTAGAAAAGAAAACCCGTTCATATTTGTACTCTTGTTCTGTAAATGTTACATAAATACGTGTGTAACATAATGTACTGTAAATGTTACATAAATACTACTAAGGTGTTAAATTGCCGTGTCGATATCCGCACGGTAGACGGCAGGAACACTACATAAACTCGTGAATATAACGCGTAAATTACTACTAGGAAATAATTATTAAAACAAATTCCGTACATATTAATTATTTTGAATTCAAATAGTTGACACGCTTGCTTGTTTGCTACCTCAATAGGGAACTTCTTGGCAAGTCAAATCAGTTTACTATTAACATAAAACCGGTAAGTTTTATGGTAATTTATATGAATTAACAAGGTATGACGTCATATCGCGCCATTGTCAAAAAAAAATTACTACTTATTTAGTCATTGGGTGGATGATTAAAGATAATAAAATAATAAAGGATATGACAGTTCTTTTGTTTTTATTTTTTTTAATTAATGGTTCTGTGGTTTTAACTTCAATTTCGCCAATGTTCCATAACTAGAAGAGCTATTAACGTAGTATTGTTTTTCATTTAAGATCAGTTAAACAAATTATTTTAACTACAGGGTTTTGATCATATTTTTTTTTAAAAACATGCGTTTCAAATTAGAAGAATTTTACCTTATATTTTTAGGTTAAGTTACAATTACTCAGCATAATAAGGAGGATAATTCTTTAAAATTATATTACTTACACAATGTTACCAGGCTCGTTAATCTTTAATGATTCACAAAAGGGTAACAGTGCAGCACATGGAAATTTAGAATTGTTTTGATGCCGTTGTTGTATAAATAATAAATGACTCATTAATTCTATGAGTGACTAATTAAACGAATGAAACTGTACAGTTTACTGACGTAGTCCACGTTTTACGTAACTAGTTTACGTTAATTCCCTCAAGAACGATGCTTTCGGGGCTCGGGACTATCAAGTTGACCCAATTTGTTTAACTTTTAGTTAATCTCATAGCTCCGACGTCAATAGAATTAGTTGTTGTTTGACATTGGAGGTGCCGAGACAGAGTTAGATTATCGTATTACTTGGTTTATGTCGGGTATACACCGAGAGAACACAAGGGGTAACGACGAGGAGAGGGCCAGATCGTGAGAGATGGCCCTGGGTCGGCCGGGGTGCGAGGGATATACCTGTCAACCTCACCTTCGGCAACCAAAACGACCCACACGCGGCGTGCGTTTTAGTCGGTTCGAGTCCGACATAACCTCCTCCGGTGGAGGAGGTTATGTTTTTTTACGTGCGCAAAATCTATGGGGATTTTGCGCACGTAAAAAAAAAAAACAAGGGGTAACGAACGAACCTGCCAGATACTGGCGAAAGAACACAATTAAACGGGAGAAGTGCAATCGAATTTTGACTCGTTTTAAGTTTTCACAAATTTATAATTAGGTATCGAAAAGTTTTATAATTAATTAATGCTATACAGAAGACATCTGTGAGAATATCTTTTTGTAAATAGGACACGTCAATTAGACTTCACCTCGCCTGATAGTAAGCTGAAGGCAAAGTCTCAAAAAAGAGAGTCACCATTACTTATATTTACCATGTTACAATGGTGACACTGAGGTTGACAGCCTCATCATATGCTTTTTCATGCTTCGTTTAAAGGACCTGGGACTGTAGGCAGAAGGAAACACGTGACCTGGTAATGAATTCCAGGCCTTAATGGTGCGACAAAGGAAAGAGTCTCCTAACCGCTTGGTTCTTGATGGGATATTCAGCACCGTATGCGGGTGACACCTAAGCCCTGTACGTGTTGTGTTGTCCTGTGTAGAAAAGGTTTACACTTACTTACAAACAATAGTTTGTAAGCATTCACCAATTTACAATATTATTACATACATACGTATAATCACGCCTTTATCCCTGGAGGGTTAGGCAGAGGTGAATTAACACCCACATTTCACCAATAATTGTATACGGTCCCACGTAATAGGGGGTGAGACTATTGCCGTATTCCGGGCACTATTGTTGACTCGAGCCATACATCTGAGGCTGAGTCTGGGCGGTATATATCTGTCTAATGTTAAACAGCCCTATCCCTTAGTCGACTTGTACGACACCGCGTGGGAAACCACGCGACGACAACAACACAATGTTATTTCAGTATTTTTATGAGACTAGTCGTAGCAAACAAGCACCTAGTTATCTATCTAGTTCACCCTGTGATACCTATGTAGTAATGTTTTTGAAAACTTGCACAGACTTGGGCTGGGATAAAAGTGCTCGAGTGCTTCTTCCCCAATTTAAAATTTTCACTTGGTATATTCGCGTTTGCTCACAAAGTTTCATTCGTTCTCGTTTACATAGTATGTACCCGACTTTAGTGGAAACAAACTTGGTAAATATTTGTAGAGCTTCAGTTTCTATGCCCAAGTTAGTAGATGAAAACTATTTTTCGTCTAATAAAGGCCTGAGCCCAAGCAGACCTTCGAGTAAGTGTACCTTTTGGGCAACGACAGGATGATTCATGGCTGGCACGCAGCCCGAGGGGCTCCGGCATTCTTAAATCAACCTTTATCACTTGTACTTGTGACAGAGGGTAGCTACTTATTTCCCAGGCCGTTTATTGCCAGGTATCTACGGCGCTTACCAATAACAAAATGTCAGCGTAACTATGAATACTGAATTGTTGGTCGTGTAAAACTTGTACCATAACTAAGGAGGTTACACAACTAAAATACATGAGTAGGTACAGAATAAATCCATTTTCTTTTCAATTCTTAACAAGAATTACTAAAATAAGAATCTAAAATCTAGAATCTAGACATTTACGCCGTGTTTCCAATAATCACATATATAGAGTTGATGAGACGTAATTTGGACAAACTGATTCGTGGCATAGGTATATTATGTTCTTGTTCATCTTTCACTCCGCTCGTCTGTATAATCATCGTTCTTAGTCTTTTCCCAGTTTAGTTGGGTTTTACTGCACTATAAAAGTACTTAAATCATTGTGCGTTACACGAGAAAATATGAGTTTAAACTGATGTAAGTCAGTAGACAAAAGGCTATAAGGCATAGAATTCATAACCAGCTCACGAGTTTCCTTCTTCCTACAGTCCCGGGTCCTTTAAGCGGGGCATGAAAAAGCATATGATGAGGCCGTCAAGCTGACTAATGTAAGTAATGGTGACCCTCTTTTCTAAGACTATGTCTTCAGCTTACCATCAGGCATGGCGAAGTCTAATTGATGTCTATATAAAAAAGTTAATTAACTGGGTGCAAATGTATGTGGCAACCCTCATGAACTCTGCTGCAACACAGTTGTTATTATTATGGTTTCAGCGATAACGGAGAAAATGAGAAATTTCATGTAGACTTATTCATAATTATAGCCCGAAGGAGTAGGCAGAGGTGTCACACATTTCACAAAATTGATATACTTGGTCTATCGGGTATGTTTTCGGTTTCTGTGCTGCTATTATTAATACTGTACTCGACCCGGGGATCGAACATTAGCGTACTTTTATTATAAAATGAAAAGCCCAAAATTCAATACAGCAATGAGAGTTTCACGAAGCACGCAAGTTATAACGCAGGAGGCAATTTCTATTGTGGATGATAAAAGGTTCAAATCAAACGAATACGCACGTTGTTCTGTTTCAGAATGACCTCTAGTTTAAATTAGAAATCCGTATGCAATAAAATTACTTCCAACGCAACCCTGACTGCAGCCGCAATTGAGATATATTGAGATTTAATTATACGCTGCTTTAGATAGCTAAAACTGAACGTTGATAAATTTACTCCTATAACTATACACCTGTCAAAAGTTTCAACTGTAGAAACATGTAACAAGACTTTGCCTCGCATTGGATTGCAAATCCTTTGTGCACTCCCGGGTTTGTTGAAAGAGAACTCAACCTTCAAAACTTCTTCTACATCTTAGCGTTAATTCCAGTCGCATCCGAAGCCTTCACCTCGCAGTGTAGGGTCTGCGGTATAAGCCAACTGCTGATTTGGCATTTGTTTACATGTCAGGTAAAGTAAGTGTACAATAAAGAATAAAATATTTTATTTTTTATACCACTTAGTTGGCAGACAAGCACACGGCCCACCTGATGGGAAGCGGTTACCGTGGCCTATGGACGTATGCAACACCAGGGGTGTCACACTCGCGCTGCCGACCATGAAGAAACCTTCTGATGCCCCTCTTGAAGAACCCCATGTTGTAGGCGCTTGGGAAAACCGCAGCAGGGAGGTCTTTCCACAGCTTGAGTGTGCGTGGGATGAAGTTTCTTTCATACCGCACAGTGCGCACCGTCTCAGGTCGCAATGTGCGAGGATGAATTCTCTGCCTATGGCGAGAGGTGCGATGATAGAACGTAGCTACGGGCATCATGTCAAACAATTCATCTGAGCACAAACCATTGTATAGGCGGTAGAACACACATAGTGTTTGAATTTGAACAATCATCATCATCCTCATAGTAATTTAACAGGTCTAGTTTTTGATTTATGGTATAGTCAGTGAGAGAAGTAGTAAAGATGGACAAATCAAAAAGAAATAGAGGAAGAGCTCAGGGAGCAGAGAGTGTAAGCCTTGGAAGTAACTGGGACCGTGATGATTGTGGTGATGATGAAAAGTGGCTGCACAGTAATTAGTATTTTATTACCCGACTGCGTCAGCGAGGGTAATGTATTACGCACGTATGTATGTAGTTTTCTTTGTTCCCCTCTACAGACCTAACGGCTGGACGGATTTCGATGAAAGGTATTCATCTCCCGATCTCATAGAGTACATAAAATGTTCACAAAAAGTATGCGGTGGATTTTTGGTGCTAAAATGCGTCGTGTTAAAATTTTTATTTTCATTCAAATTATCGAGTATCAAAATGAGGGAATTAGAATTCAATATGTCATATTATATATCAGTCAATTTGTAATATCCTTCTAATTCTCTTCTAATTTTTAATTATGAAATTAGAAAGCTTACAATAAAATGAATTATTAAAAAATTAAAAATCCAGACTGCTTGTGTAAACGTCGAAAGAAGTTTGATAGCAGGCGGTACCCATTAATTTTCTTTCGGTTTATGCTTGGAAAATGGGTAAATGGTGCAAGCACTCAGTAATTTGTATTTTTTCAATTAACAAATAGGTATATTCCTGTAAGTATTTTCATTAAAGATAATTAACCCGTTTAAATTAGACAAGAATTACTACGTTGAACAAGAGTATTATTTCTTTTGTGTTTTACATACTTGATATTTATATATATATTTTACGTTTTCTAAAGTTTTAAGAGTTTTGATGATTTGGAATATATGTAGCGATCTTTGTTACTCACTGTACTTGTATTTACATCTATTTATTTTATCTCGAGTCATTGTAGACTCAGTTATATTTATATAATTGTATATTCTATGAATACTCGACACGCATAACATTATTGTACTCACTAATATGCAAATATCCGTGACAGATAACGTTATTTACTATTTACATGACAACGAAGTTTCATTAGGAGGAAAACCGGGGTTTTTTTAAATAGGATTTCTAGATCAACAGTTCGCTTACGAATAGGGTGTACAGATTTTCCTCTTAGGCTTGGAATGTAAGACGGCAGTCGCTCCCGTAAAAGTAAAAAAAGCCACACGGATACGAAGAGGCGAGCTGATACTGGGTTTCAAGGTGCAGGCTTTGGATGCTATTGGGAATGATGTTGGTTGAAGAGAAAAATGGCTAAAAGACAACCACATATGTTTAAAATTTGAGAATTTAACCCTCAGGGTCTCGATACTGCTAATTTTATGTCATTTCGAAGCCACTTTCATGCGACACTGCAAAAAATTACATTTGATTTTAGATTTTACGTTCATGTCGTTAAAGTCTAATTTGAAATGGCACCTTGCAGAGGGAATGAAGAATGTAATGAATCTTATTTTCATTTCATTTTGGACTTTAAGAGTACAATAATGTCTAAAATTTAATGGCAATACTTTGCAATGTCAGTGGTTTGACAGTGGGTTTTTTATGACATAAATTTAGTAGAATCGGGGCCCAGGTACAGGGATAGGCACCCTTCGATGAAAGTATATTTATTTTTATTTATGTATTATTTTGTAAACCATAGATATTACAAAAGATTTTAACATTAAATATCAGTGCACTATATGCTATCATTCAACATGGTGTAAACGAAAGAAATAATTTTACGTATTGAATGGGAATTACAAAATTAATTCTTAAACTTTACAAAAGGCTTAACAAAAATCTTCAGGTCTCAAGTCAGCTAGGTTTTCTACCAGGACATTTATTAGTACGTAGAACTAGTAGGTACTATTAAACATAATTGGTTAAATAAGGTTTTTTGTATACTTAGCCCGTCTCTACCTAGCCCGTCGCGGATATCTAAGTGTGAAGATAACACGTTTTTATACGCACTCGGCTGCGGTAACCATCAGAAATACGTAGTATACTTGTTTGCCACTTAAAAACAATTCTTTGCTACTATTATTTTACAGTTGTAAAATAATTGTGGTAAAATTATTATAATAATAATCAAAGCCATGCTTCAATATTACGTACCTAACGTAATACTTAAGTATGGTACTTAATTCCTAAAACGACTGTCAACGGTTTCACATGCATAACAACAAAACAACATCCAGAGAAAAACAAATCACGAACACAGCAAGTTAAAATTTTACTGTGTTAGATTAAGCGTAATTACAAAGTGCATATAAGTGGCTTTATAGCCGTTTGTCGCAAAATAATTGCAATCTAAATTGGATCTTAAGCCGTATGGAACAATTTCCAACCTCGCGGTTCTTGTTCAGTTGACATTTGACATTTATACTGAAATACCAACAGATGTTTACCTTCTCCACCCTATGAACAACAAAAACGTTGTAATTTACTCATTAAGACATTCTGCCCACCTAGTTTTCCAACTACACGAAAATCACTACGCGTTTCTGAAATATTTTCCTTTATTCGACGTTAAGGTGACATCTAAGTCGTGTCGAATAGTTTTTTCAATACACACCGGCTTGTAACAACGATCCTAGAGTGTATATAAAATAATGAACACTTATTACACGTCACATTCACTAGATTGTGGATAACTAGTCGAACAATAAACTGTTTATACAAGCGCTCTGGTTATACACGTGCGCTCGGCATCGAACGAGCGGTGAGACTGACTGAGGGAGCGCAGAAACCCGGCGTCAAGATGCGCGTTATACGCCCCCATGGGGTAATTACCACATAATTTGGGTAAATTATAATGAACGCTGTACAAATATTTATATAGATTTTCAGTCAGTTCTTACGCGATACAGTTGAGATTGCTGAACTAGTGCTGAACTCGATTAGGAAGCGATAAAATAGAAACTTAAGATTGCAAACGTTAATAGCACTTTAATGACTTCTATTTCTGCTCAAACTTCGATAGCTGTAATAACCATAATGAACAATACAAGGTTATGGTAACATCGTGAACATATTAAAGAAATGGCAGTGTGGTGGCCCCCTGGCGCGTCCCGCCCGCCCACACTGGGCGGAATCGCCCGATCGATCCGCACACTGGGAGGGAATCGTATGATGGATCGCGTCGGGAGACTAGTCGCACAACAGGACCTACGTCATTGAAATTCAAACTTTGTATAAATGTATAGGTATAACTTTGTTTTGATTGTTTTTGTTGGAAATTTTAAATCGATAGTAGCGGAAGAAGGAAATTATTGGAGAAGATTTTTTGCTGGCGAAATGAAAATGGGAGATTGTTTGTCAACAGCTATAAAGTCGAGACATGACCGGTTGGATAAAATAAACGGCGAAAATTTTCTTGATAACATTTTGTGTTGGCTTTGTTTTTTTCGTTTCAAACGTGATAAAGTTTCGCAAAATAGAATCTGAAATCCATTAAAGCCTTAATAACATGTTTTAACTTTGTGAAAATATGTTTTGTCAGGCTTACATTTGACTTAATAAATAATTGGACGCTTGCCTTCAATTAAAATAATTTGTTTCACTGAGTTTAAACAAACATTGGATAAAGGTCTGTAAAAATTATTTGTTACGATTTGGAAATGGACTCTCAGGGAAGTGAACATTCAGAGAAATAGACTTAATGAACCGACTGGACATTCCTAAATGTCCTGGATAATAACACCTAAAGTGCCGAAGGGGACGTCAAAGTTTCTTGTTACTTCATATTAGATCATCATACTGTCTTAGAATTTCCTGATACAAAACGAATTCCCGGCAGAGTAGAATTTGGGCCACCCCATCTCTTCCCATGCGGCGTCATACAAGGCGACTAAGGGATAGGGCTGTTAAAATCAGACATATACATACAGCCCAAACTCAGCCTCAGATGCGGGGCTCGAGTCAACTATAGTGTCCGATATACGGCAATAGGTTCACCACCTATTACGTGGGACCGAATTCAGTTATTGGTGAAATGTGGGTGTTAATTCACCTCTGCCTAACCCTCCGGGGATAAAGGCGTGATTTTATGTATGTATGTAAAACGAATTGCAGGCTTCGCGACTATGTGACCGAATCGAACAAGTCATGCAAGGCTATATAGGTCTACTAGAAACTCATGGCACGATTGATATATAAGTATGTCAACGTTAATGTCATCGTATCAAATTCGACGGCAGAGGTACAACATCTATTTTTTAGAAAACATAACACGCACATGCACTTAACGTAAGTCTGAAAGGGATGCAAAATCCATACACAATTGCCAAAATTGACATTGATAAATATATCGTTATGTCAAATATTTTATTCCTTCGGAGTTCGGTATATTGAGAGTTGACCAATGAGTTGGATTGTACCATTTTGATACTTTTACATAGATTTTTATTTTTTTACAACTGCTTTGGGCGATGATGATGCTGTAGCGATTACAGATTAACATAAAATCATTTTATTATTTGTTCTATAGATATTATTGTATATATTTCAACTTTATTTGTTTAAATCGATTATGATAAAGAAATAAGACGGATATATGTATAGAAGAATTTGGGAGGTTTCGGGCGAAGGTTCTGTGGCTTAGTGCTTAGAGCGTTCCCCCTGTAAGGGAAAGATCGCGGGTTCGAATCCCGATTGAACCGATCCAATTTTTTCTGTATCTTAATCGATTTAAATAGTTAGCATAGGTACTAAATGATTTAAAATTTCATTCAATTTATTTGTTTAGTTAGTATAGTTGCCATAGTTGGTTTTTTAAATATTATGTTCCTATTTAAACGCAACGTAGACAGAGGTAAATGAGAATTCTCTTGCACTCCATACATTTGCACTATGCACTAATGCGCATGACCGAAGACGGCATGCCTTAGGAATACTAACACATCTTGCTAGCAGGTATAATGATGATTATAAATAATAACAATGATTCTGTATGGAGCGTTTTCGAGCCTGAGCTATTTAATTTTGGAAACCAAATATCTTTAAAACTGTTTGTACTAAGAATTTTATTTTATTTGTAGTAAGTACCTAGATATTTTACTTTAGCAGCTCATTATATTATTATAGGGTGGTCATTTTTCGAGTGTAAAAATGTAGTAGCCATCCCTATATAATATATAGGTATTTCTACTGCCATATGTGAAAAAAGAAAATGAAAATTAAAAAGTATCAAGATAGTTTCGTCCAATTTCCCCAGTATTGCACTTTACAAAATATTGATGAAGATCAGCCCTTAGTAGTGGAAGAAGGCCTTGCTTTACTACCAGAATATGCAAACTAGCTGCTAAAGGGACATTTTGCTTACGTCGTCCTGGGACTGTTACGTAATAATATATACACTGACGGACTCATAAACTGCATCAAAGTAATAGACGACTTTGAAATAAATATTTTAACCAAGTATGCATACTTTCTATGCAGATTTAAATTGAAACCTCTAGATTGGTTCGTGAACTTTAAAACAGCGTAGGGTCATATCTTTAAGTTTAAGTTTATGTACTGGAAAGGACCTTAAGACTTTTATTGAAGAAAAAACAGAAATTTAAGAAAAATTGGTTTAATTAAAAAATTGGTTTTAACAATAGACACAAACTTTATGCAAGGGTTTATTTGTGTTTTAATAAGGTGTATTACCCCCACGTGCCCTTATTACGGATTCTAATCGGTTCCGCATAGATTTTATAAGGGTTTTTAAAAGATCTTGCGGAATATTGTCCCATTCTTCTGAAAGTGCTGTTCTTAGTGCTGCCACTGTCGTGGGCGAAGGGTTTCTCGCATATACAGCTCTTTTTAAATTGTCCCAAACATGCTCGATGGGATTAAGATCCGGGCTGCGTGCTGGCCAATTCATTGTACGTATCCCAACCTCTTCGCAATAATGTTGAACTTGTGCAGCTGCATGCGGCCGGGCATTATCCTGCATTAAAGTAAAATTTTCGCCTATGAATCCCATGTAAGGCACCACGTGATCTTCTAATATCTCTGTTATGTAGCGATGTGCTGTCAAACCCCCTCTATTACCGTTTTGACGGACCATGTCTATGAACACAAGTTCGGTTCGCCCGTTCATCGATATGCCACCCCAGACCATACATGAACCGCCTCCAAAAGGAACACGCTCCTCAATGCAACTTTGAGCATATCGCTCCCCACGTCGACGATAGACTCTTCTGCGACCATCTGCACCATATAAACATGTCCTACACTCGTCCGTGAACAATACAGAGGCCCACTGCTCTTCTGTCCAATTCAGGCGATGACGCGCAAATCTTAAGCGAGCTTGTCTGTGAGCTGTAGACAACTTTGGACCATTTGCTGGTCTAAAAGGGGTGATATCCGCTTCCTTTAACCTTCTTCTTATTGTTCGTGCACACACGTTTACTCCACGCACTTCATTAAGCTCGGTTTTGATGTTAACTGACGTGAGGAAACGATTTCGCAGGGAAGTTATAACAATAAATCGGTCATCACGACCTGTGGTTGCTCGAGTTCTGCCTGTACCACGTCTCCTCCTGTAAGAACCTGTCTCTACAAACCTTCTGTATATTCTAGAAACCGTAGACTGGTTTAAATTTAAATTTCTACCAATCGTTCGTTGATCCAAGCCCTCCCGCACCAATGCTACAATTTGTGCCGCTTGTTCGGACGAAGTATCCATATTATGGTTCAAAAACTCTCGATGTGTTAAAAAACTAACCCAACAATTATGCTGGTAACAATAATTCAATTGACAAAACAAAAAAAATCAATGAGAATCAATTTAAAACTTTGCTATAAATAACACGCAAATCTGATACTACAAGTAAATTTTCTTTCCCGGCTATATTCATTTGTTTTACTGCAGTTCTATTTTTAAAGTTAATTTTTTTTTAAGATTAAGAGCCAGTCTTTCCATATTTATATAATTTAATCTAAAAAGTTTGCATACTTATTATAAAAAATCCTTTTAGAGTAAACCTGAACTTTGATGCAGTTTATGAGTCCGTCAGTGTATAAATAGTAACTCAGTAAGGGGGACTACAAACGATCCAATTAACATTTCGATAACACCCTATCGCTCGCGTGTTCATCATTTCCTAAGTGTAAAGGTGTTATTTACATTTGTCTCTATTAGTTAAGTGTAGGTGTTGGTGCAACCTCTCTCCTTTGGGGATATTTCCAACAGAGTTCAAAAATTATTAAAACTTTTAATTGCAACGAGTATCTACGTACTTAATTGATTTGAACTATACTTTCATACCGAATTCGTAAAATGAGACCATTTTCTATATCCAGTTGAAAAAAGAGACGGCGGTAGGACACCCAGCAAATGTGAAAATATCAAAGTTGATGGTATAATTTTATAAAGAAATTAGTAAAAATATGTACAAAAATAACATGATATGAATGATTAGGCGTGTCATTGGATGTTTCACATATAAGATATAAATATATATTCTGAAATCGTGTTTAACAATAAAAAAATATACCTACCATAAGTAAGTAGTCGGGAACTTAACACTAATTTGAATGTCACGTAAAAATCGTGTGAGAAAAATTAACAGCATACATCACAATTGCAATACAAAAGATTTTAAAGTGTATACAGTAAAATTCTCTTTGAAAAGTTTGGTACACTGAACAGCAAATATTTCAATACTTGCCTCTTTATGTATTCTTCTTATCTACGTATATGTTTAGTAAAATAATAATTGCACAGAATGTGTTATTGTTATGATATTATTGTCTTTTTACGTAGCATGGGTACAGTGACGTTTGGGTCCTGCTTATGTAGCACGGTACTGTCACAGGTACGTGACTGCCTTGTGGCACCACCCAATGACACCACTGGTAGTGTCAAGAGTATTATTTTAT
Source organism: Eilema griseolum (assembly GCA_963662185.1). Taxonomy (NCBI): domain Eukaryota; kingdom Metazoa; phylum Arthropoda; class Insecta; order Lepidoptera; family Erebidae; genus Eilema; species Eilema griseolum. The sequence continues at coordinate 25,768,911 of OY759238.1, forward strand.
CACCATGACTTTACTGGTAGTATCAAAAGTGTAGACTCATGCAGTCATATCTCTCTAATATCTCAAGTCTCTTTGACTTCAACGAAGCGCGGGCACAAAAATGTCATTACTCTAGAATTTTAAAGTGCTCCGCTGCTTTTCATTGTCGTTAGTCAAACGTAGTAGTATTGTCTAAATATTTCACTGTACACAATCTGTTTGTTCTTGTTCCTGATGTTTGATCTTGGTCAAACTTCAGCATTAACCATCATAAACATAAGCTAACCATAAAACAAAGTTTGTAGGGAAATAAGTTTGGCTCAAAGCGTTATTACGAGCGCAGACACGCTTCTAATTAAAAAGTACAAAGTTTGGTGTACAAAACTCGGCTAATTTTAGAACTGAGCGTTTTTTTGGGCCTTGTTAAACACCGACATTCATTGTTGAAGTATTAAAGAATTTCCGCTGGCAAATTAGGTTATAATTAGAGACAGGCTGATTCGCTTATGACCTTACGGAGTGATGTGGCCGTGGACACAAAGAGACTTTGTGTAATTAGAACCACACGGTTCAGCACGTCCTTTCTTTGTCGTAGGATAAAGAACTGGAAACCTACATTAGGATTTATTTCTTGCTGTAATCCTAAGTAATTTTTTGACACCGAAACCTGGCATTTTTAAATTGTGACATAGGCTGTGAGTGTTAAGTATCTTTTTTGTTTTTATTTTGTTGTAGTTTTAATTATGATCGATCCGAAATTAACTATACTAATGAATTGTATGGAAATTAGTTAGTGAGATGTGTAATAATCGACAAAATATGTGCTGATATGTGACATGTAATAATCTTATGAATAAACGAGTTATGAGTTAGTAGGCCTGGCGTGAAATAGCATCTGGCGCAGTTGACAACCTAAGGAACATTTTGGAATAGAAATCATTTAGAAATGTTGCCTTTACTTTTTAGATTTCACCTAAGTTTTACATCACAAGGGGGCATTTAAGGAACAAATGTAAAGAAAATACTATTAATGTAGCAAACATGAATACGAACCAAGGTAATTCTTCAGTATTACCATAAGCCATACTAAATGCGGCATATTGCTACTTAAATTTGATACTTAATAAATGACAACTGAGAGGCTGTCACTAATTTCTTCTTATCTTCAAATCAGAAAGATTTTCATAAGCATTACTATTGGTAAGCAAAAGATTTATTTTAACATAATTTAAATACGTTACTGATGTCTTTCCAAGAAGACTAATTTATCCTCAATCAATGACGGCGCTGTGTCACCCTGATACGCCATTATTAGATCAGTACAAAATTGTGTCATTTCCACCTCTTACTGAGAACGTAATTTTCCTTAATGTGTTAAATATATCTTGATCTCCATATATAGGGCACTGGCTTATGTCCGGCGGCGTATTTTTAGCCAACTGTGGCAAGGTACAAAAAGGAAAGTTGGTGTAGTATGATTGATTTGTATGTAGACCTCTATAGTTAGGTACGTGTGTAGGTTTGACCTATATACCAACGATGGTTTCTGTTCGCTTGTGAATACTAACGGACGGTAAGTTCTAAAAACTCCGATTTAAATTCGATACAATTTTCACTGTCATTTGTAATTTTACAGGATTTTTAAAACCTTTAAAAAAACTGCGGTAGCCTAGTGGTATGGGCTGCTGAGACGAGGTCTAGGGTTAGTACCCAGGTTTTACCATGGCACACACCAATGACTTATCGATGCTTTTCGAAGTTGTGTGTGTATTTATCGCAGGTTTATAAGTGCCCGGTTAATGGCAATGGACTCGCCACCTACTACATTGGGATCTAAACATAAACTGGCGAAATGTGGGTGCTAGCACCTCTTCCTACTCCTTCGGGGATATAGGTGTGAGTTTATGTTATGTTTTAAAACCTATATGCGGTCGGAGTGGGCTCGGAAGGTGTACCAGCAAAATTTATCTACAACCTTGTAAGTGGCATAGAAACTTACTATATTGAACGAAAGGAAATCTGTATTTAAAGCAGGTGCAACAGAGATCCTTGTGTAAGCCCCGGTCGCATCTGAGGTCTTCACCTCGGAGTATTCGTCTTTATTTATTTATAATTCTCATCCACCACCTTAACAGGGATACCCCTAAAACAGTAATGGGCATGATGTAGCTGAATGAATATTGTGTAGCTTGGGTTTTTAGGCTATATTGGGAGAGAGGGGCTGTTGAAGAAGGAGAATTCAAAATGCACCGAGAATAGCAAGCAATTATTGGTGTTTGTGGTTTGCAGATTGCAATTGAAATGTGCATAAAATTAAGTATGTTAACTGCCCTTCTAATTGCCATAATTGTTGGCTCAGTAATTTGGTTAGCGCTACTAAATTAACAGCAATTGTCGAAATTAGTGAACGTTAGGTATTAATGTCTCGTTCTTAATTTTTGTTAAAGTTACATTCGTAATTACGTATATAATTGAACAGGTCACAAATACACAGATCAAGCGATCTTAACATGTTTTTTCTTACCCATTAGGCGGCAGACAAGTACACGGCCTAGGGTATAACATTCATGGGTGGCTGGCGCCTCCTTCTGTGAGCAAGTAATGCTCGTGAAGGAGGAGGCGGGGCTGGAGCGGCAGCGGGAGTGACAGGTGGAGTCGGGGACGCCAGGCGCGCCTCTCCGTTTCCGGGTACGAATTGGGGACTCTGTAGTCCCCACACCCGAGAAGAGTTCCGGTGAGTGGGGGGGGGGGGCTCCGTGGGGATATTGCGCACGTAAAAAAAAGGTATAACATTCATGGACTACGGCGCAGTGGGTACCGTAGTTCATGAATGGGTGCACAGTGTGACAGACATTTAGACAGATGGACAGTGGACTTTTAGTAATAGGGACCCTATTCACCAATTGGGTACGGAACTCTATAAAGTTAAAGGCTTGACTCGGCCGTGAATAAGAGAATTAATATTATTGTTATTTAGTGTGACGGCTATCTCTCATCCGCTACTTCCTACAAGTATGTGCTGAAGCCAGTGTCCTCACACATCCTGACAATTTAACCTTGCTTTAACCTTGGAATATCGTTATGTGTATGCAGTTCACAGAAATCTGACAATACTCGTTCCGATATTCATGAGAATTTCGACTGACTTATTTTTATATTTTTTCTTCAAAACAGTTTTTTAATAAGAGTCCGGGCCCACTCTTCATCCCTACGTCTCGTATCTTCTGGTTTATTATGGCTTTAACAGAAGCAACAGTCGCCTGACATCAGCTCCGAGAGGAAAACCTACGACAGATTGCTTGAGTCCTTATATATATACATATACCCTCTTACTAATAAACGTTACACAGCGTATATACTTACAGCTGTTATAAAAAGAATTGTATAGATATTTTGACATTACAGCTGTATTACACAGCTATATTATGTATATAATACCCTGTGTAAGTTTCATTACACAGGGTATTGAGGTCACGAACACCGTCGAGCCTTTGCTGATGCGGAGATGTTGCTCCCTTGGCTGTATTTTACCGTCTCTACCATGGTGAGTGTTCTGATCAGCTCTTCCAACTAATTCCGCCCTCGCCTTTCCTACACAGGACAACACGTGCAGGGCTTAGATGTCACCCTCATACTGTGCAGAATATACGAGCAAGAACCAAGCGGTTCGGAGACTCTTTTCTTTGCCGTACCAACAAAACCTGGAATTCATTACCAGCTTACGTGTTTCCTTCTTCCTAAAGTCCCGGGTCCTTTAAGCGGGGCGTGAAAAAGCATCTGATGAGGCCGCCAATCTGAGTCATATAATGTTTTATCTAAAATCTTTCGTGTGTGTTTGAATAGGTTTTACTTTAACCATAGTTTGCTTTACTAATAAATAAACATATACCTACTCATTTAAATTTTCAGTGGAAAACATTCATCAATGGGGATTTTGGTTTAAATTACCGGATGCCTGACGCACGGAAATTCTCGACATTTTATTTTAAAGTCAGATATTTTTGGATTTCAATTACGTTCGTGAATGAAAATAGCCTGAAAGTGTGAAGAATTGATTCTTAATAATTATATTACCTACATTTCTCGAACGGTCTAAAGGTGCTCGAAGAGTTATCGTCATATTCGTTTAGCGAAAATAATATGAGTAATATTTTCTAAAACACACGAATAGGTATTCTGAAACATTTATTTTTAGTACCAATTTATGAATAATAGCTATGTTGAACTATGTTATATTTCCGCTGATTTAGTTATTGTACTTTAACAACATTGAAAGCAACAGTAGTTGTTAGTGTAAAGTAGGTATATTTACGTTTTAGAGCATTGACATACATTGGAAAAGGCCAATGTTCAGCAATGGACTGCAATAGGCTAATTGATTTGATTTCATTCGACGTAAATATATAGGATGATTTCACAGTACATTCAGACAATCATTTCAAAGTAAAAGAAGTTTCGATAGCAAACCTGACTTGAATATTCTTTTTTAAATACTCATATTGTATGGTCATAATTTACGGGTGAACGGAATAATGGGTCTTAGATTTTTTTTTTACATACAAATACCCTTATAAGTTCCTTGAAACAAAGTCTCTCGTATGTCAGCCTCTAAGAATACGAGAGACTACAAAAAGAGCTAGTCCAATAACTAGGTTATCTGTTTTCATGGCAATTAATTATCAATATTATCATTCATTAATTAAAATTTAGCTAAGCACAGATCTTAATTAATTCGACTTTTTTTAAGCCAATAACCGGATAGAAATGCTTTAAAATTATATTTGAATCACTAATTTTAATGAAGATCTAATAGCCCTGCCATCTGGTAAGCCTGTCATATAATACATAAGGCATATTTTCATACAGTTCAGGACTCCGACGGCAGACGCACTCAAATAGCTAATACGCTAAGTAAAGTAGCTACAAAAAGTAGTAAAGCGGACCCAGGGTACCACACTGCAAGCTTTAGAGATAGCTGGGAATATTTAACACTTGTTCAAAGAGGAAGAATGATTTTAAACAATTCCAGTAAGCTGTGGTGGTATATGGAGGCTAGATTCATGTATAAAATATGATAACGCTATTTAGTTTTATGTGATCTCACTTCTTATCATTGGTGGAATCCCTTCTAAGCTCTTGCTAAGCATATACTTACTGAAATTATTTTCTTTTATGCCTAACTGATTTACACCTGACCTGTATATCTACAGCAGCATGAGCACTTAAAAATATGCTTCAACTAATTCTGTTTCTGAATTGGTGAGTATAATTAAAAATAATAATATTTTAATTGAACCCTACTACTAAGATTAAAAGTGTTTTATAATTAATTTTGCTCAAAAACTAAATACTAAAATATGAAAATGATCATTCAAGTTTTGATGCTGAATGTGCCTAATTACTTCAGACTAATTAAAATAATTAGATGGCAACTGCCATTTATTGTTAACTTGTAACAAGAAGAAATAAACAGTTGTGCAGTAGAATGTCATGAATTAATCATTTAAGACATTAATGAAACCTTTAAATCCATTTGTGTAACTCACATTGCGGCGATGCGTCATCCACAACAGTCAATGATATCAGACTGTGTAAATAAAAACATAATTAATCACAGAACGAGCCAATCAGCTGATACTGGTGATGTAATGAAGAAAAGTTAGTATGAATAAGTGTTGCTTGATGCCTAAGTTTAATCATCAATACCGTTGACCTGTGGGTCGTTGTTTGTTGCCGAATGGGAGGTTGACAGTGACAGGCATATCCCTCGCAATCCGGCCGACCTAAGACCATCTCTTTCGATCTGGCTCTCTTCGGGAATATTTAATACCCGATTTTCATGTAAGTAACAGGATTTCTGGGCATCGGTGCGGTTGTGTGTCGAACCCTGGGATGCATACTATCCTCTCTGATTTAACACAAGTACCTACTCGTAATTTGTGATTTCTGCTGATTTTAACTTGTCCCTACTTTTCTTTCATAATTTGAGTATAAATTGGTATTTTAGCTAGATGTATCTAGATATATTTAGAGAGATGAAACTACACGAATACAGCCGATTATGAGATTATGCATAATGGGTGCAATGGAATCGTGATTGCCTTTTTGTATTACAAAGGTAAAGGGTCCAACTATACATAAACTAATCTTTTGTAGATTTGGAACTGAACAAGAGCACTACTCTGAAGTACGAGTACAATCTACCTACAGTGCTTGTATTACACGCAGCCCTGGCAAAACTAAATTGCGGCGGTATGTAAAGCCTATTTGAATTTGAAAGGAATATATAAACTGCCTTTCCATGTATAGATTGTAAAGTGATAGAAGACGTATATGACGAGGATGCCTGCTTTTGAATAAGGCCTCGTTTCTGTTTATCTCAAGACTTCTGACAGCTCTGATAAGGGTGTCGTCATACTGCAGCTATTCTCACAGCGAACACACAGATAGCATTGTTTGTATGCGAGAAATTTGACATATTTGTACAAAGCTTTATTTGTTCGCCTTAATATTATGGAGGACAATGATAAATTAAGTATGCTGTTTGATGAAGATTTTATATTTTTTTAAATACACAGAGCATGCTATAAAAACTGCAATATAAAATAGTAGGGTTTTTAAGCTCGTAATATTTGAGCACATGGTGGATTTGGGGGCAGTAGAACTGGCAAGATATCGTCATATTGTATTTTTAGGGAAAGCGTTACTTTTTTTGCTAATATTCAGTCTGTTATTTTTATAAGCAGCGGGCACTGTGGGGCATTTGCTTATTTAATTAAGCTGGATTTCACCATTAAAATCCATTCAACTAAACTGTTATATCACGTTTAACTCAATTAATTTTGTTTTTTTATTACTTACATTATCACACAGGTTTTATGTTAACTTACAGAGTTATTCATTCACATAAGCAATGACAACGACAACGGCCTGTGCCAGAAGTCGTCTGTTTAATAACACAGGAAAAAAACTTTAAAGTATAAAGTAGATGAGTATCTTGATGATGTAAATGCGTGGTCAACATAAGTCTCCTGCTTGCTCGCACAAAATAAATTGTAATCTAAAGCAAATTTAAAAAAGAAAGATAAAATAGTTCTAATATAGTTCTCTCAGTTTCTTGCTGGTATCTTCTCAGTAGAACTAACCTACCGAACCAGAGAAAGAATCATTTTCCAATGGTTTATTTTCACATTATTTAATATTTTTATATTATTTCTTGATTCATTGTAACATTTTGACTCTCATATGTGATCTTTGTGTGCATAAACTGAATAAATGAAATCAATTCTTTGATTCTTTGATATCTTGGATGCGGAAGGCCGAAGATCGGATCAAAAGGCCTTTGTCCAGCATTGGACTGCGATGGGCTAATTGCTGGCGCACGTAAATTGTTTTGTATAATCTATTTTGTATGCTTGGTGAATCCCCTGCAATCACCCCATGCTATCCTCAAAAGATACTCATGAAACGCGTACTGTGCGTATAGGGCATATTTTGAACGCGTTTTAGATCCAAGATATAATTATATCCTGAGAGATACCACTCTTAGCATCATTACGATAATTGAATGAAATTTTGAAGCATTTAGTATGCTAACTATTCAAATCGACTAAGATATGGAAAAAATTGAATCGGTTCAGGCGGGGTTCAAACCCGCGATCTTTCTCTGACAGGGGAAACGCTCTGACTACTAAGCCACAGAACCTTCGTCTGAAACCATTCAAATTCCTCTATACATATATCCGTCTTACAACGACGGTTAAGAGCCATCTATCGATATTCGAACGAATTATCGGAAGCAATGAATGATATTGTAATCCCTTTTAAAAAATATTTTTTGATGACTCCGCTAAAACTATTGAATGAAATTTAGTCAATCGTTGAATTAATTAATTCAACGGTTTTTCTTGTAATAGTAAAGATGATTACTAGCATTACATTACAAGGTATACCGTTGCATTAGTATTCCGTCGCCTTGAATGTCAAAATAGCGTCATTGTATTGTTTTATACTGCTAAGAGAGAAGATACCTATCTAGTTATGTTAATTATCATGTTTAACTTGAAATAAACAGTCAAGCGCGAGTGGGATATTGGCGTTTACAGTTCCTGACCACCGTAAACTTGCATTTTTAGCCAGAATCCGTTGGAGAATGGCTATAATTGATTAAAACTTCGGAGGTATAAAAAAATATTTTGAGTAAGTATTTTATTGTTATCACGTTTCTGGAACCCATATGGAAAACTATTCCCTAGCTTGTAACAGGAGTTCTTCGTGCATCTACTGGCGAAGTGTATGTTCTTCATCATAGTCACATACAAAGTGTACACTTTGGAGACCAAGGTCCGCTTTCTAATTCCTACTTTTATTTATTATTTTTAGCGTTTATATGACCTCCCAACTCCGAGTAGTTTGCACCACAGCCTCATCTGTCAATCAGATGATGTAACCGCTGCTGGTAATATTGGCTTGGGTAATCAAGATCATGGTAGCGCTACATACGACTTACTAGGGTTATGTCTTCTTCAGCTTAGCGTTACTTCCAGTCGCATCCGAAGCTTTCAACGGATTTGGCAGAACTTCAATATTTTCCGTGAAGCTACTGCTATCTGAACTCCACAACCCAAAAGCGATATCGAAACATTGCTGTTAGATCAGTTGTTGGACATTTTTGATGTTCCTATGGCTACTGGGACTGGGGGGTTAACGTGCTCTCTGAGGTACGACCAGACCAATGCAAATACCTATATTCATGCATACAAACATTTGCACAGAGCGGGGATCGAATCCGTGTGGTAACGGACAAAGAATACAAGTATCACCACCCCATCTCATCCGCAAGAGGCGACTAACGGAAAACACGCAGACGATATCACTGTGAGAGAAGGAAAACTCAAAATAAAACCCTGTATCAATCCGTCTGGCTAGCTTGGAAACTGTAGGTCAAAGCCAGTAGGAGAGTCCTAAGTCCAGCATGGGACTGTGATGGGTTAATTGATTGAGTAGGTTCGATTCCGATACAAGTTCCTTTTAATGTGCTACCTAGTATATAATTTAGCTGACATTGTACCCGATTTTTACCGTGCTCGTAGTTCGTAATTACACTACTCCAAAACAAATCAAGGCGCGTGTAAATAATGCGTTTAAACGAACACTGCGATTCGTGATACTACGCGCGACGGTGATTAAAATCAGATTATCGTGTTAAGTGCTAGTATGGGTAAAAATAATAGAGTACTCTTGGGGAAACGGGGCTAAAATGACTGAAAAACTTCTTTATAATGTATTTTAGCTGTGCAGAATGGATTTTAGCGGACTGCCCCCTTTTTGTGATAAATGGGGATATTGTGGTTCTCAGACCTCAGATGGCCATCTGAAAATGACCTTGATTCAGCGACGTCCGGTTTTTTAGGGTCGAGGTCAATATACTCTTGCCGTCAGGAAGGAGAATTCACGGTAATATCCAAACGAAAAAAAGTTTTCTTTAGTGGCAAGTGTCAGGCGTGCCAATGAACCAATCATAGCTATTAACACTATTATCACGTTTCGAGAGGCTCGAATCATGATAAATGTATGAGATTTGACGTATTTGACAGTCGTCAACGCATGTCATAAATGTCAAATACATTTGTCATTCTATTCTACAATACGCCGGTCAACAAATTGCCACTTGTCTAAGGGGTAATCCTTTTATTGGTTCTTTCAATGGTCTGTATAGAGCACTTGCGCGAAAACTAAGTTTGCATGCACCTATACAATCGGTGATAAGTGACACGCCTCGGGTGTTGTAAACGGATATACTGGTTCTTGCCAGTTACATGACTAGTCATTAATTTATAGCCAATAAAAAGTAAGGATTTTACTAAAATTACGATCATAAAATTATATTATTGTTTTTCAATGTAATTAAATAAACTTTCAAGAATATTAAACTAAGCATAGCTTGTAATGTGGATTACAGATTTTATACAGCTTTTTTTTAAAGCCTACATGCATATTTATTATAAATGCAAGCAGAAATAGTGACGCATACAAATATTTACACTGAGTGGCAATCGAATCTATGGGCTAGTTTGTAATCGCGCTTCTAGACTTCACCATGTGATCTTTCTCGCGTGCTGATAAGCTTAAAATTAAGTTTCAAGGATGAAGACCCACGGTGATCTTTAATTTATTTCATTAGATGCTTTTCACACACCACAAGGGAACCCTAAGAAGGCTTACTATAAACATTCCATGACTCGATCAACTGTTTATAATCATACTTTTTTCGAATTAGCAAGTGATTATACTGCACGAATGAAATAAATTTGCATGAGATCAGTCATTAGCAATTCATTAGGTTAATTAAAAGCGTGCAAAGAATGCGACTTAATTTTAGACGATAATGTGATGACGTTAAAGTCGAAAATTATTCATCTTGTAGAGTGCATGAAAAGATGTAATGAAATCTTTTTCATTTAATTTTGCATTTTATGCCCATATCAATAGTCTAAAATGTAATGTCATTTTTGCAGTGTCAGTGGTATAACATTGGTATTGCTATGACATAAAATTAGCAGAGTCGGGGACCAGGTTACGTTAAGTAGTTTTTTAGATGTATTTCAATCAATCGTAGTTGTCAATAAAAATATAGTTAATTAAAATCTCATATTTATTTGAGCTTAGCGTGCACTTCTTAGAGGATGAAATTTTCTTATATAAAGGGGGGTCAGTGTTCAACTAAATCAAGATTGTGGGGTTGCAACTCTCATCCCACGGCTGCCATCTTGGAAAATAGGGTTCAAATGGATTTTATGGTTTACTGCTTTTAAGGGGCAAATGTTTTTTGACTTCCTAATCTCGAGAGGGACGCCTGCGTCAGAGCTCCGTGTGTCATAAACAAGTCTTCTGTTTTTAGGTTAGGTAATCGAACTTCACTAAATGGTGAATACACTATAGTGTATCGTATAGTATTCTTTACAATCCTCCCCGACAGGTGCAGAGTATATAGCTTATACAGAATGGCTAAAAATAAGTTGAAACCAAAAATACAGGAGGACCTAAAGTACAGTAGCATCAAAAACATTGTAAGAGCAAAAATACAGTAGGAGCAAAAATACAGTTGGAGCAAAAATACAGTTGGAGCAAAAATACAGTAGGAGCAAAAATACAGTAGGAGTAAAAATACAGTAGGAGCAAAAATACAGTAGGAGCAATAATACAGTTGGGAGCAAAAATACAGTAGGAGCAGAAATCAGCGTACTCACTGGTCGTGGTTGTCGGTGAGGCGCGCGCGGCGCTCGAGGCGCTCGTGGCGCGCGGCGGGCGACGCCAGCAGGCGCTGCGTGTCGGGCGCGCACGCGCGGGCGAACGCCGCCGCCGCCTCCACCGCCGCCTCCTCGTCGTACGTCGACGTGTCGTCGTCCGCTGCTGGAGGACAACCGTCAGTTCAATACACGTATGATAGACAGCTTATCGCACTCCACTCACACATTGGCCTCGCCCAATGTCAGGCGGGTGGTTGGTGCAGGGTTTTATTTCGTTCAAATCAAAATCAAAATAGTTTATTTGCTAGAGTATGGTACAAGAGATATTACAAATTTACGTTTCCTCACATACGGCGTGCAAATGTTCAGTTTATAATTTATAATACTTATATGTTCAAGTTTTTCGTTAGTTGCCTCTTACGACACCCTTTGGATGAGATGGGACGGTGATACTTGTATTCTTTTTCCATCACCACGCGGATATACGGACTGTTAATGAATTCGAAGCTAATACTGGAATGCGAGGCAGTAGTCCAACAACGATCACAAATCCTGCGCACATTGAGGTCGCTCTGCGATGCCTGGGAAGCCTAGTAAGCTTCTGCGTTTTTGGGCGGATCTAGGCTGGCTGTTCTAGCCAGTATCTACTCTGCACGCACAATGGCCCAAAAAAAGGAGACTATGAGTTCGAAGCTTCGTCGTTGGTAGCCTTAACCACTAAGGAGTCAATCTCACGATCTAGAGACATTGAGTTCGAATCTTGATTATTACGCTATCTACATGAACACAAGTAATTTAGCTTAGCTGGAGATGTTAGGGGAAATTTTAGTAAATTCGTCTACTAAATTAATATTTCAAAATATCCAATTGTGTATATTATGGATTGTGTAGAACATAAGATTATTATTTCAAATTATATGGACATTATTCTTAGTATATACCTATATAGGCCATACATTTCACTACAGTCCATCAAATCTAAGAGGTACCGTTTGACGTTTCATATTTTTCAAACCGAAACAACTTTGTTCATACGTACATTATTCAGTTTCGATAACCTTTTTCATAAAACCATGAATTTAGAAAGATTTCATTATTGTATCTAAAAATGTACAATTCTTAATATCTAAATGTAATTGAAAACTTTCAAACAAAGCAAAATAACACATATTTACACAGTAAATAATTTCTAATAGTTATATTCTTGACCGCATTACAAAGTTACGTAGTTAGGTCACTGCACGTAGTGTTGCGACTCTTCGGATACACTTGTATGCAAAAAAATCGTTTACATATACGAAAAATCGAATGTATTATTTACAAATTACACTTGACAACCAAACAAATATTTTTTCATGTGAATGGGATTTATCTCACATATTACGATTACATAACTAAATAGTTATGTAATCGTAAAATATGAGATAAAACCCATTCACCAAAAATACGTATTTATAAATCAAATATATTTGCTTCTTTAAAAAGTTGTCGAAAGCGATTTGTCGATTTTTGATTTTCGCGCCCAAATAAGTCGGGGTTTCTCGCGCTAACGCTGTCGAAATAGTAAATGGAGTCAGGGATAGTGTTTTTTACATTTATTTTTGTGTATGATAGTATGGGTTTGCATATTACAGAGAAATAAACAAATTTTTAACAAGCACATCCATTGATTTTACAATTACAATTTTTTCTTCTAAGTCTTATTTCTACGTCTAAAACTAATAAAAATAAGGTATGTAGAACCCATTCACAAAAATGTTGTTGCCTGATGTTATAAATTAACGACGTTACTGCGCGACCGCATAATGCACTGAATACACAGATACCCTAAAATAAATTAATTTAATTATTTTTAGGTCAATAGGCAAAATCGCAGGTGTCCAAGTCTCTACAATTTTTTTTCTGGCAACACTGCCAACTACAAGCGCACGCGGTCCGCTCGGTCGGTTCGGCGTCAGCAGTCTCTCGCCATCTTGGAAGCTGACTGTGCGCGTACTTGCTTTCTCGTTTGTGTTTTACAATTTGTGACTTGGCTATTACTTTTCTGGACTGATCATTCTTTATCCGTTTACCTTGGCAATATTTATACTGGACTCCGAACTAAGCAAGTGTTTATTAATAATGTCGAAAAGAGGACGTACTTTGAACAGCCAGGCTCGTGAATTGGTGGTGAAATTACACGAGTATTTTGAGCGTGAATCTCAAAATGGTGGACTTCTACTGCCAGTTACACAAGTTCGGGATCGCGTCGGTGAAGCTCTCGGTATTGGTAGCCGCACCGTTGGCAAAATATTAAGTGAAAAATATGGGCCTTCGGGGAGTGACAGTAACGTACTTCACACACGGAAAAAACGAAAAAGAAATAAACCTGTGACAGGCATCGATGAATTCGATAGTCATGCTATTAGAAACCATATATACGGGTATTTTACAAGAGGCGAATTTCCAACATTGGCAAAGTTATGTGCAACTTTAAAAGATGCCGGGCTGTATAAGGGAAGCATAGAGTCGTTGAGAACGGTAATAACAGGAATTGGCTTCAGATACAAAAAAGTTGACAAACGAAAAATTGTTATGGAGCGACATGACATAATTATGCAGCGACTAACATTCCTGCGCGAAGTTAAACAAATTATAAACTGGGATAATGTAATATTTTTGGACGAAACTTGGCTAAATTCCAACCATTCTGTGCCGAAAACATGGACTGATGATTCTGAAGCTTCGTGCTCGAAGGTGCCGATAGGAAAAGGTGGACGCCTCATAATATGCCATGCTGGGTCAGCGTCTACAGGCTTCGTGGAAAACTCTTTATTAGCTTTCCAATCCAAAAGCATTAAAGAGTATCATGAAGAAATGGACGCAGTAAGGTTCCGAGAGTGGTTCTTAAATTTATTACAGAATATCCCTCCTAACAGCACAATTATAATGGATAATGCCCCATACCACTCTGTGCAAATTGATAAAGCACCTACGTCAGCCAATAAGAAAGCAGATTTGGTGGCATGGCTGCAAAGAAAAGAAGTGGATGCCGACATGTCACTATTAAAAGCTGAATTATTACAGTTAGTGAAATTGCATAAACCACCAAAACCGACATATGTAATTGACCAATTGGCCGAAGAGCACGGGCACAAAGTCATACGACTTCCTCCGTACCATTGCCAATATAATGCCATTGAACTGATTTGGGCCCAAGTTAAAGGTAATATTTTATAATATTATAATAATAACACGAGTACTTCTAACATTTATAATTTAAACAATGGTTTTCGTCTGCTATCAAATAGTTACATTATTGTTTTACAGGTTATGCAGCAAGACACAACACAAAACCACCCTTCAGTGTCAAGAAAATGGAAGGTTTATTAAAGGAAGCATGTGCCCAAGTTACACAGGAAGATTGGAGTAAAGTAGTACAAAAAACAAAGAAAATAATAATGGACGACTTCGAAAGAGACGTACACTTTGATAATGTAATGGACAATCAACTGGTCATTAATTTAAATGACGATGATGACGAAGACGACGATACTAGTACTAGTAGTGAATAAAAAAATATCCTAAACATTTCTTTTATTTAATTATAACAATTGATTTCTTAAAATTCGGATATTATAGTAATCGATCTCTTAAAGTTCGGATATTATAGTAATCGATTTTTTCATCCCATCCCTATCATTCAATTGTCAGAACTGTCAAACGGTACTTCTTAGATTTGACGGACTGTAGTGTATGTAATGTGGGCATTCATTAGATCTTAATGAATGCTCACAAACAGAGGTGATCTTAAACCGACATCTTTTGCATGTGTTTCTAAAAGTTATAACAGTCATACATATTTATGTGCTTATCTATAGTAGCGAAAATAAAAATCTGCAATGCGCAAATGTTTTGATGATAACTTTATTGTTATTACACTATTCACGGTGGTGATATCTTTACCACGTCAGAGCTACATCAAATAGTGTTATCTAATCAGGATTTGATAGTAAACAGTAGTTCACGGAACTGAACAAGTGTAATCAAATATAATAACTTGAGAAGGTATTGATTTAGATATTGAGCTTCCGTCTTCCTACTCTTGGGTCCATGATAAATCATTGTAACATTATTGATGGTAATATTAAAACCTGCTAAGCCATAATCCTTGATGGCGTAGCCATCTAGATTAGAAAACAAGTTGCGAATATAGACAGAGAAAAGTGGAAAATCGAGTGGGCTTTATTAGCCTAGAAACATTAAGGGAAGTTCTTTTCTAAGTATGGCTATGTATACTTTTGGTTCGAATCCGACATAACCACAGTCCCCAGTCTAACGAAATGTAGGCAGGTACTTCATATTCATGACATGTTATGTATATTACAAACTGACAACTTACGGTCGTATTCGAACGCCTCGTTGTACATCGTTATCTCTGACAGTTTCTGAACGCATCGACAATGCAAGATGGCGTCTTGGCGGGAAACATCTGTCACTACAAACTCCCGTTTCACTTCCAGATATTTAGACAATGCCTAATGTTACACATTGTTTTATCACACAATATAATTTATGTTACATATAATGTCTGTTTATAATATTCTTACACTAAATATATTTTAAAACACTTTTCAAAAAGGTAAAGTTGGTACAATTTGTTGCTGAGCGTAGCTTCCGTCAGTAATACACAGAAAAAATAACTTTTTTATGTCACTTTACACAACTTATTCAAAAAGTAATTCCGTAATCACGAAGTGTCATTCATGTCACTACAATCACTACCTACAGCTAAATCACGTCACGATGGGATCACAGTTGAATTTTCCTAAAAAAATATTTAAAAACCACAGATTCAAAAATCCTACTAGGTTTCTTAGATTCAAGCGCATGTCAAATTCACATACAATCTTGACAATCTCTCACTACACAATGTGTCACCTCAGTGTGCTGGATCAGTGAAAATGAGCCGAAATTGTCCTAATGTACACACAGATATACACACGTGCTGTACCTACATAACATTCAGTTAGCAGATATCAGCAGACGGTAAGATAGAGATTACACAGTAATTTGGAACATAGTTGTTTAAATTTTTATCATCAAAAGGTTATAAAAAATAAGTTTAAAACTAAAACTACTGGAAAATTACGCTCTGAAAAGTATTAAACAAGAAAATATCAAGGATAGCCGTGATCATATAACACTTGGTCTAACAAAACAATACAGTTTAAAGAAAAGTGAAATAGAACCACGGGTATCCTTGATATTTTCTTGTTTAATACTTTTCAGAGCGTAATTTTCCAGTAGTTTTAGTTTTAAACTTATTTTTTATAACCTTATATTTTTCAGTAGTCGGATTTCAGTTTTAAACTTCATATTATTTTGGGGCAAGCAATAGGTATAATTAATACATGTTTGAAAAGTGCTAATTAAGATACCAAACACGACATATTTATCGTAAATTTATTTTTAATTTTTAACACAGATTAGATTCAGTGACACGTTACATAGCCTATAACCAGCGGACGACTAAGATGCTTCTAACAATACCTCATATGTCCAGTTCTAATAAGTTGTTGAGGAGCTATGAGGGAACAGATGAATCTACATACATACATACGTACGTACATACATACATACATATACGTATACATATATAGCCTGTCAAAATCATAACCCGCCTTTTGATTCGCCGTAGTCGGGTAAAAAGTTTACACATTGTATACCTTCTTATATTAATTCTACACTTGTGCACTCCCGGGTTTGCTGGAAGAGAACTCAACTTTGAGTTAAGCTCGCCTTTGTACATTACATCTCATCTTTTTATATAAATGTAATTTATGTGTACATTAAAGTATAAAATAAAATAAAATAAGCAATAAACAAGAAAATATCAAGAATAGCCGTGGTCGTATGCCACTTTTCCCTAAAATGTTGTTTTGTTAGACTAACTCAGTTCGTTAACCTTATCTGAATAGTCCTGTCACACATGGCCATTCATATCAATGCACTTTCTCGAATTACCAGTATTAGTCAGAGCCAAAGCATATGCATCTACTTTTAAAATCTGGCCAAATGGTGAGAAGCACTGCAAACTGAATACCGGAACTGTGTACTGCCTAAAGGTAGTAAAAAATAAGGGGTCAAGTAGGTCTCTGCCTACCCTGGATAGAGAAAGGTGTTAGTGTTTTTTTATGGGATCCTGCCTTTTCGCCGAAAATTGTTTGGCCGATTATCACTTGCCAACCAACGTTTCGCCTATTTTTCACTTTGACGACTAACGATTGTCAAATTTTTGTATGACAATGTTTCATTTGGTAGAATTATTGTTAAGCTGATTATTGTAATGACAAAAAACGTTTGGGGCATTTATCTTTCGTCAAATTATTTATTAGGCCAGACAACTTTTAGACAAATAACGTTTCGTCTGTGTAACAGTTCCCTTTCGTACACTGATATAATGTTACAAAAACAATTTTACATGCATTTTTTATTTAATAATCATTTTCAAAGTGCGGAGCTAAGTTCAGGTGAAATCGAAAGGAATCGGTTAGGTTAGGTTAGGTTAGGTTAGTACGCTGATAAACAATGCACGAGCCGAGCGAGCGAAGCGAGCGTGCCGCGGCAGCGGCCGGCGAAGTGCCGGAACCTCATCGCTTTTATTTCACTACACAGGGCATTTAAGTTAAAGTTATATAAAGTTGGCATTTTGAAAAGTGTCATTCTAAAAGGAAGACCAAACGTAAAATTGGCAACTGTGAGGTTGGGTAATAAAAACAAAATTATATCACAAGTTGGCAAATGATTATTCTGCGAAATAAAATTCTGCAAAACGTTAGTTGGCAAGTGATAATCGGCTGAACAATTTTCGGCGAAAAGGCAGAGATCCTTTTTTTATACCATTTAGGTGGCAGACAATCACACGACCCACCTGATGGGAAGTGGTTACCGTGGCCTATGGACGTGTGAGACACCAGGGGCGTTACACTCGCGCTGCCGACCTTGACACATTACAAACAAGTATGTATGAAATAAAGTTATTTTAGATTTGATTTACATAATAACTGTGGTTAATGTAACACCTTTGTACCACCCATGTTAAACGAAATAAAATTGATAATTGACTCATGGTCCTTTGGCGCTTTGTATGAAGGTACATGTAGAATGTTACACATACATACATATAATCACGCTTTTATCCCCGAAGGGTTAGGCAGAGGTGAATTAACACCCACATTTCACCAATCATTGTTTTCGGCCCCACGTAATAGGGGGTGAGCTTATTGCCGTCTTCCGGGCACTGTTGTTGACTCGAGGCTTGTATCTGTGCCTGAGTCTGAACTTTATATATCTGTCTGATGTTAAACAGTCCTATCCTGTTTTACTAGCTAGTAAATAGCTTAACGGCTTCCCAGATTACTACATCTAACGCCATCTGTCGAAGATTTACTGGAATGTGTGGAGTGAAATCATAAGTTCAACGCCACACACACAATTTACAATTACAATGTGTTTTCAAAGACTGCAATCGTGTTGAGTTATATTTGATTAGTGGACAGTTAAAAATATCTTTAGCTACCTTAAAAAACTAAAATATCTGATAAAATATTTGTCTGTGCTAAATTGCTGACATAATCTACATGCAATGTTTATTTGTCAACGAATATTTAAAGTAGGCTAATTAATAAAATTTTGGTACATCACATAAAAGATCTGTCTAAAGATAATTATGATATCTTTACTTTATAATATATATACACAGTCAGGTCATAAGGATTGTCACACAGTAAAATCTCTTCTTTTAGAATGCTGGCCACAAAAAAGTTTATTGAATTCGAATTTCGAATTGTTCATGAAAATAAAAATGTATACTTGTTAGAAATTTACTCATTTTTAAATATGGAGTGGACGCTTAAAGAAGGCCGTGTTGAAGTTATTGCGTTGCATCGTTGCGGTTACGCACCAATTCAAATTTTTGATATACTGAAAAATTTGAATATAACCAAAAGATTCGTTTATCGTACCAGCAAACGATACAATGAAGATGACAAGTCAAGAATTGGTCGCTCTGTCTGACTCCAGCAGTGATAAAAGCTGTGAAGGCGCGAATTCAAAGAAATCCCAAACGTAAGAAGAACAATATCGGGAAATTCTTTTTTTGGATGAAAAAAAATTACCGTAGAAGAGAGCTACAACAAACAAAATGCGAGCAACCGTATTCCACGTGTCTAACGAGGTCATTTTCCATCCTTGCTCATGGTATGGTTGGGAGTTTCTTATTGGGGTTTAACAGAGGTACATTTTTGTGAGAATGGTGTAAAAACGAATGCAGTTGTGTATCAAAATACAGTCCTGACGAACCTTGTGGAACCTGTTTCTCATACCATGTTCAATAACAGGCACTGGGTATTCCAACAAGATTCGGCGCCAGCTCATAGAGCGAAGAGCACACAAGACTGGCTGGCGGCGCGTGAAATCGACATCATCCGGCACGAAGATTGGCCCTCCTCCAGTTCAGATTTGAGTCCGTTAAATTTTAAGAAATGGCAACACTTGGAGGAAAAGGCGTGCTCAAAGCCTCATCCCAATTTGGAGTCACTCAAGACATCCTTGATTAAGGCAGCCACCGATATTGACATGGACCTTGTTCGTGCTGCGATAGACGACTGGCCGCACAGATTGACCTGAGGCCTGTATTCAAAATCACGGAGGTCATTTTGAATAAACTTTATTCTCATAAGAATCTATGTTTTATTAAGTTCAATTTGGTATATAAATGGTTACATAATGAATAAACTTGTCTCAATTATTTGATATTAAACATGTGACAGAATTTATGACCTGACTGTGTATTAATTACATATTTGAGCCGTTTGGGGTCGAGATGCTGGGATCATGGGGTCCAAGTGCCCGTTTTTTGTTTAGAGACACGTCTAAACGTTTAATTGACGCTACCCGTGACTTTTCGATGCTTTTCGAAGTTATGTGTGTATTTATCGCAGGTTTATAAGTGCCCGGTTAATGGCAATAGGCTCGCCACCTATTACATTGGGACCTAAACATAAACTGGCGAAATGTAGGTGCTAGCACCTCTGCCTACCCCTTCAGGGATATAGGCGTGAGTTTATGTTTTTTATGTTTTTATATTTTAATTTAGATAACTCTCACTACATTATGTAAATTATAAATATATATGTATTATTATAAAGCTGAAGAGTTACAGGCTATAAAATATTACACGACTACCCAAGGTAGCACAGCAGTTGGGAGTGAGGGTTCTCACGCTCTCCACCTTGCTCGCGGCGATGGTCCGCTGCGCGGATGCGTGGGCGGCCGGCGCCTCCTTCTGCGAGCAAGTAATGCTCGTGAAGGAGGAGGCGGGGCGGGAGCGGCAGCGGGAGCGACGAAGGATCGCAAGACAAGCTGCCCGCGTACGAAGGCAACTCGGGCGTCAGAGGTCGATGAACGACCTCCGCCCCCCATGAGCGCCGGCCTGGGGGTGTCAGGTGGAGCCGCCTGTCACCCTGGCAGAAACAGGCCGCGGCGGTGGCGCGCCTCCCCGTTTCCGGGGACGAGTTGGGGACTCTGTAGTCCCCACACCCGAGAAGAGGGCCAGATCGTGAGAGATGGCCCTGGGTCGGCCGGGGTGCGAGGGATATGCCTGTCAACCTCACCTTCGGCAACCAAAGCGACCCACAGGCGGCGTGCGTTTTAGTCGGTTCGAGTCCGACATAACCTCCTCCTCCGGCTCCGGTGGGGAGGTATCCGTGGGGATTTTGCGCACGTAAAAAAAAAAAGGTAGCACAGCAGTAATAATAAATGTCAACAAATCCAGTAGCTCTGGGAATCTTTTGTATTTGAAAATTAATCAACTGCCAGCATTAGGGGTAATACAAGGTTTTGAATTGCCATGAGTGTAGCCGGGGCGGGTCGGCTAGTAAGTTTTTATTCGGATAACTGTAATATAACATCTTTATAATCTTTCATAAACATAACATAAACTCACGCCTATATCCCCGAAGGGGTAGGCAGAGGTGCGAGCACCCACATTTCGCCAGTTTATGTTTAGGTCCCAATGTAATAGGTGGCGAGCCTATTGCCATTAGCCGGGCACTTATATATATATATTATAATCTTTCATAGTGGTTTATCTTAAACTCTGTAAATGATAATAAAATATGTCACAGTTACTGTGGAATGAATTTGTAAAGCATTTAGTATACTAAGTATTCATATCAATTAAGATATAAATAAATATTCCACGACATTCTACACAACGCTATCTAGACCCATGGTAAGCATAGCTTAACTAGCTTGTGTTATGGGATCTAGAATGCGGATAAACATACTTAGATACTTTTTTTTTTTTGTAAATACATACATATTATACATAGAAACACCCAGACCAATGCAAATATACATATTCATGCATACAAATATTTGCACTGAGCGGGAATCGAACCCGCACCCCCTGCATAGCAGTCGAATGCTCTACCGCTACGCCACGGAGGTCGTCATATAGAAAAAATTGAATCGGTTCAGGCGGGATTATAACCCGCGATCTTTCTCTTACAGGGGAAACGCTCTGACTACTAAGCCACAGAGCCTTCGCACGAAACCATCCAACATCATCTATACATAGATCCGTCTTACGGCGACGGTTAAGTGCCATCTACCGACATTCGTACGAATTATCGGAACCAATGAATGATTTTACAATCATTTTTAAACATTGATTGATATTCATTCATTGATGAAGATTAGAATCTCGCCTGAACAGATTAATTTTTTTCTATATCTTAAACAGTTACTGTAGTTTAATTTTTTTTTTTAAATGATTTATAGTTTTTTTTATTCCGGGTTTGAATTAATAACTTAATTGTCAACTTCGTATTAGGTAATTAATTGTTATATACTAGAAGCCTACTTAAATTAGGAAAAAAAAATGTTATTTTAATAAACAAATCAGGAAATAATTTATAAATATTAAATACAATAAAAATAAAATTACTGTAGTTTAACAATTCGTATTCTCTATTATCTCTCTCTATCAGTGTGGTGACGGAGAAAGAATACAGGTATCACTACCCCATCTAGTCTGAAGGGTGTCGTAAGAGGCGACAAACGGAAAAATTCGCAGACGATATCATTGCGAGAGAAGGAAAACTCGAGATAAAAACCCTGTACCAGCCCGTCTGGCCAGCGTGGAAACAGTAGGCCAAAGCCTTCCGATATTGGGAGAGGTCTATGTGCAGCAGTGGACTGTAATAGGTTAATTGATTTGATTGATTTTCTATTATCGTGTTGGTTCCCGGAGGAGTAGGCTAGGGACATCCCATCTCTTGGGTATCGTAAAAGGTAATTAAGGGATAGGGCTTTCTTCCAACCGACAGTTACCATACACCCCATGAAAGTGCCCACTTGACAGCAGTTCACTCCCTATTACGTCGGATCGTCAGTCATAGTTGGCGAAATGTGGGTGTATTATATAATATATTTAATAGCGAGGACCTATTATTGGTTTGATGTAACTAAGATACATTTTATAAACAATTTTTCATGGCTGTTGGTCCTCCGAATAAATTTAAAATAAAATAAAATTTGTGTTAATACAACTCTGCCTACCCCTACAGGGATTTACAGGCGTGAATATATCCATACATTTTGCAATATAGTTATAATTAATAAGAGTTCAAAAAGGAAAAAGAATTCAGAATTTTCACACATTACGTAGCTTTCTCACTTAGGAGTGGTAGTAGAGAGTTCGAGAGTTATATAAAGCTAAGCCGGAGATCACAGGTTCGATTCTCGCTCAGTGCAAATTTTTGTAAGCATGAGTATGTCATGTCTATTTTCCCTGGTTCTGGTTTACGTGTATTAAAAATGTAAGTATTTAAAAAACAGGTACCTATCTAAGTATGTCTGTCTCATCATGTATGTGTGTCCACATTCTTGAATTCATATCACAAGTGATGCTAATTTTCTAACTAGATATAGAGATAAGCTGTCTAATTTGTACCCGAATATTGATTTAACATTATTTTTTTAGCCACTCACCAGTAGGCCTAGCCTTCAACTCCATAACGTTGATGTTCGTCTGCACTTTCGTCTGCACTTCCATTATGTGCACGATTTTAACGAAACACTCACTAACTAACGATTGAGAGGGAACCGCGAACGATGGCAATCGATAGACTAAATGCGTCAATATAACGATAACCTATATATACGGTTTGTTTTATCTGTGATAAGCCTGCGTAGGATCAGATAGCCTTTAAAAACGGTAATATTTACACTGATTTGACCCTTATAGCGTTAATGAGGAAGGTTGATTTTAGATTGCTATTTTGGATTTTATGATACGGTATATGCCTGAGTCCTGAGTGGTATCCTCTATGTAAAATCGATAGATCATAGATAGTTATTGTACTTTTGGCGGAAGGATTTGTATATAGCGAATTACCTGATGCCTAACGCTATTCCACCTATTCCAAGGATAAAAAGTAGCCATGTGTTATTCTTGAATCTACTAGCCGTTGAACGCGGTTTAACCCGCGTAGATATCAGGTCTAATCTACTCCTATATCAAATTTCATCAAAATCGGTGTAGCGGTTTAGGCGTAAAAGCGTAATATACAAACAGACAGTTACTTTCGTATTTATAATATTAGTATGGACACCTGTATAAAGTTTCAGCTAGATCTGTTCAGACGATAGAGCGTGTTCGAATAACAAAACATCTTTATAATATTAGTAGGATGACTGAAAAAGTTTGAATACATTTTGTTTTTATTTTTATTTTTAACAGAACTTTTTGGTTAGAGATAGATAGTGTTTGCATAGAACCGAGCGAATCCCAGATTCGATTTCTGAGTCAAATAGACCAGTTAAACGCAGTTAGACTGGTAAAGCGGATCCCAGAATCCGAGGTGAAAACTTCGGATGTAACTGGGATTAACGTTAAGATGAAGTTGAATATGGAATAACACGCAGGCCACGTTTTTATACCACTCAAGTGGCAGACAAGCATATGACCTTACTGATGGGAAGTTGATGCCGTGGCCTATGTATGTGTGCAACAGGGGAGTCACACTCGTGATTCAGATCTTATAGGAACCTTCCGTAGCCCTTCTTGAAGAACGTAGTCTTTTAGTCGCTTGGGGTAACCATAGCAGGGAGTTCATTTCATAGTTCTTGACCAGTGGGATCAGAACTCCACGCGAGCAGATACGCGTGCCACATCTAGTAGTGCATCAGAAATGATGTAATAGCTATATGAATTGTTTCGGAGTGAATGTATTGCGGGAGGTACTAGCGACATCGCTGCGTCAAGATCTGACGCTGTAGTGCGTCATCGGTGAGTCACAGTTTTATTTAATGGCGTCTGAAGTTTTATTGTTCAACAACAATACAAAGTTGATAAGATATTATCATCATCAACCTTGCGTTAGTCCCGACCCTCGATTCTACTAAAGAAAAACCTTGGTACCACAGACACTGCAAAAAATGGCATTAAATTTTGGACTTTATCTCTATACGCTTAAAGTTCAAAATTAAATGAATAGTATACTGATATTTATATGAATATGTATAGTATTCCGTGTGATGACAGAGAAAGAATACAAGTATCACCATCCCATCTCATCTGAAGGGTGTCGTAAGAGGCGACTAACGGAAAACTACGCAGACGATATCACTGCGAGAGAAGGAAAATTCGAAATAAAACCCTGTACCAACCCGTCTGGCCAGCGTGGATACAGTAGGCCAAAGCCTTCCAACATTGGGAAAGCTATGAAAAATGAGAATGAGAAACTTATGTCCAGCGTTTCATTACACTTTTTCATTCTCTCTGCAAAAAGCCTTAAAAAAACAAACTAAATGTTAAGTGAAGCCTACCACAACCAATTAGTAAAAACCACAACAAAATCGGTTCAACCAATTGAGATTAGCGTGCACAAACGCACAGATAAACAGATAAAAATTCCGTCAAACGTTGTTTTCGCTTCTATTACGTTTATAAAGACCCCCAATAAAAGTTTTTCTTGTATCCTTTCCATGTACAAACATCGATCGGTTACAATTTTATTTACATTTGAACCGCGTTGCTTTATAGTTTAAAACTAAATGCGGTTTTTCAGCAGTGGCATTACAATGGTTTTGCTTTAGCAGAATCTAGAGCCCGGTCACCTTCGCCTCAAAGTTCAGGGTCCGATTAAAATGATGTGGATTGGCTTTTCGGCTATATTGGGAGCGTCTGCCGTCATAACATCCTGAATTGTGGTTAGTGGCCAGTTATTGATAGAGTTGTTCAGCTGAATGAAATATTTCAGCGTTTAGTACACTAACTATTCAAATCAGTTAAGATAAGAAATATATACAATAAAACAAATTGGCTTCAGACGTGGCGTGATGATTAGGAAAAGATCAAGAGTTGAACTCGCTCTCGCCTGAACTGATTATACTTTTCCTATCTTTTTAGGAGATGGACACGGCG
The DNA here is from genome assembly GCA_963662185.1 of Eilema griseolum. Lineage (NCBI taxonomy): Eukaryota > Metazoa > Arthropoda > Insecta > Lepidoptera > Erebidae > Eilema > Eilema griseolum. The sequence continues at coordinate 25,794,615 of OY759238.1, forward strand.
GTATTTCCGCCCAATTGAGCAGTTCGACTGGGGAAGTACCTCCGCCCTACAGAATACCACGGTTATAATAACTTCGTGTTGTGTTCCCAGCGGTGAGTAAGGTAGTCAGAGCTCACTGGAGAATTTGTGCTGTCAGTAGGATGACTAAAGGCTTGTAATGCTTTGTCCTCTACACTGACAGCTCAGAAACTCTGTGCTTACAGGGTCGGCAGCGCGAGTGTGACTTCTCTGGTGTTACACGCGTCCATAGGCCACGGTAACCACTTTCCATTAGGTGGCCCGTGCGCTTGTCTGGCACCTAAGTGGTTTAAAAAAAAAATCTTAATCGATTTGAAGAGTTGTTCAAATTGCCCATATGGGCTTCCATCTTAAATTAACGAGTATTGAGAGTCAGGATCGACTAATAAAGTGAGCGTGACACCCGTCCGCTTTTAAAACTGTTCTAGTTTATTCTGGAGATACAAGTACCCCTATGTATTACTCCAGGTTATGGTTATAATCTAGGTATTCCTAGATTATAACCATAACCTGTAATCTAGGTCTTGGGCTGGCCGGGGTGCAAGGCATATCTATACTAATATTATAAAGCTGCAGAGTTTGTTTGTTTGTTTGTTAGTTTGAACGCGTTAATCTCTGGAACTGCTGGTCCGATTTGAATGATTCTTCATTCTATTTCAGTGTTGGGTAGTCCATTTATCGAGGAAGGTTTTAGGCTATATATTATCACGCTACTACTTAAGGGAGCGGAGCATTGATAATAAATGTTAACAAATTCGGCAATTTTTCATACATATTTTGAAGACTAAAACATACGGGCTCAAAGGGATATGAAGCTTCAAAATATACCCGGGCGAAGCTGGGGTGGGTCAGCTAGTGTCAGATAATCTCACCTCGTTCAACCTACGGCCCACACAGACGGCGTGAGTTTAAGTCGGTTCAAGTTCGACATACATCCCCCATCGGTTCTGGTGGTGACGGTATCCGCGTGGATGTTACGCACAATAAAAAAAAGCTATCCCTACACAAATTTTAAGCTAGGTCCGTAGGTTGAATGTAAAGATGAATGAGAATTTAGAAAAATAAAATCTTTACCAAGACACACTCTTGGAGTAAACTTCAGCAAAAGGGTATCAAGACACACTCTTGGAGCAAACTTCAGCAAGAGTGTACCAAGACACACTCTTGGAGGAAACTTCAGCGAAAGTGTATCAAGACACACTCTTGGAGCAAACTTTAGCGAAAGTGTATCAAGACACACTCTTGGAGCAAACTTCAGCAAAAGTGTACCAAGACACACTCTTGGAGGAAACTTCAGCGAAAGTGTATCAAGACACACTCTTGGAGCAAACTTCAGCAAAAGTGTACCAAGACACACTCTTGGAGGAAACTTCAGCGAAAGTGTATCAAGACACACTCTTGGAGCAAACTTCAGCAAAAGTGTACCAAGACACACTCTTGGAGCAAACTTTAGCGAAAGTGTATCAAGACACACTCTTGGAGCAAACTTCAGCAAAAGTGTACCAAGACACACTCTTGGAGGAAACTTCAGCAAAAGTGTATCAAGACACACTCTTGGAGCAAACTTCAGCAAAAGTGTACTAAGACACACTCTTGGAGGAAACTTCAGCAAAAGTGTATCAAGACACACTCTTGGAGCAAACTTCAGCAAAAGTGTACCAAGGCACACTCTTGGAGGAAACTTCAGCAAAGTGTATCAAGACACATTCTTGAAGCAAACTTCAGCAAAAGTGTACCAAGACACACTCTTGGAGGAGCAAACTTCATCGAAAGTGTATCAAGACACACTCTTGGAGCAAACTTCAGTGAAAGTGTATTAAGACACACTCTTGAAGCAAATTTCAGCAATAGTGTATCAAGACACGCTCTAGACAGACCCAATTGTGAAAAAGTACAAGAAGTGTTTTATTCAATATGTGAAGCAAGTTTCACCAAGCGCCCTCAATCTCCAGTATAAACACAGTAATTATAATTACTCAGTTATCTGATATATATTAATACTATCTATATATGAATCAGTGCTATTCGAGTACGATTCACTAATCTATATCGGACAATGGAGCGATGTAGTTTACTACGACGCGGCGACGTGCTTCTGAGATAACCATCTAAAGTCGCCTACTGAACATATCTAATATTATCTTTGAAAAACACAAAAACTTCCATGTTTACTGGATTGGCCTGCACGAAACAAACAATCGGATATCGATTTCACAGCACTATTTGACCAGCAACAATGTCCTGTTTGCTGTTGCTGTCATTACAGATGAAATGACAAAAGGAAGCGCTATGCTTACATAGGTTGGAGGATTGGTATAGTAAATCATAACCAATTTTTCGAAAGTAAAAATGGCTAGATCTATTAAATACGCTGCTCGTATGAACAGTAGCGTTCATATAGGCGGGCAGGCGCCAGGTGTGCTCCAGGTACACAGTGTCGCTCGGTGCAGTACCTGTGTCGGCGCTGTGCTCGTGCGGGTTGTGGATGATGCGGATGCGGCGCTCGTGGTCGGCGGGCTCGGCGGGCAGGCGCCAGGTGTGCTCCAGGTACACAGTGTCGCTCGGTACAGTACCTGTGTCGGCGCTGTGCTCGTGCGGGTTGTGGATGATGCGGATGCGGCGCTCGTGGTCGGCGGGCTCGGCGGGCAGGCGCCAGGTGCGCTCCAGGTACACAGTGCCGCTCGGTACAGTACCTGTGTCGGCGCTGTGCTCGTGCGGGTTGTGGATGATGCGGATGCGGCGCTCGTGGTCGGCGGGCTCGGCGGGCAGGCGCCAGGTGCGCTCCAGGTACACAGTGCCGCTCGGTACAGTATCTGTGTCGGCGCTGTGCTCGTGCGGGTTGTGGATGATGCGGATGCGGCGCTCGTGGTCGGCGGGCTCGGCGGGCAGGCGCCAGGTGCGCTCCAGGTACACAGTGCCGCTCGGTACAGTACCTGTGTCGGCGCTGTGCTCGTGCGGGTTGTGGATGATGCGGATGCGGCGCTCGTGGTCGGCGGGCTCGGCGGGCAGGCGCCAGGTGTGCTCCAGGTACACAGTGTCGCTCGGTACAGTACCTGTGTCGGCGCTGTGCTCGTGCGGGTTGTGGATGATGCGGATGCGGCGCTCGTGGTCGGCGGGCTCGGCGGGCAGGCGCCAGGTGTGCTCCAGGTACACAGTGTCGCGCGTTACAGTACCTGTGTCGGCGCTGTGCTCGTGCGGGTTGTGGATGATGCGGATGCGGCGCTCGTGGTCGGCGGGCTCGGCGGGCAGGCGCCAGGTGTGCTCCAGGTACACAGTGTCGCGCGTTACAGTACCTGTGTCGGCGCTGTGCTCGTGCGGGTTGTGGATGATGCGGATGCGGCGCTCGTGGTCGGCGGGCTCGGCGGGCAGGCGCCAGGTGCGCTCCAGGTACACAGTGCCGCTCGGTACAGTACCTGTGTCGGCGCTGTGCTCGTGCGGGTTGTGGATGATGCGGATGCGGCGCTCGTGGTCGGCGGGCTCGGCGGGCAGGCGCCAGGTGCGCTCCAGGTACACAGTGCCGCTCGGTACAGTACCTGTGTCGGCGCTGTGCTCGTGCGGGTTGTGGATGATGCGGATGCGGCGCTCGTGGTCGGCGGGCTCGGCGGGCAGGCGCCAGGTGCGCTCCAGGTACACAGTGCCGCTCGGTACAGTACCTGTGTCGGCGCTGTGCTCGTGCGGGTTGTGGATGATGCGGATGCGGCGGTCGTGGTCGGCGGGCTCGGCGGGCAGGCGCCAGGTGCGCTCCAGGTACACAGTGCCGCTCGGTACAGTACCTGTGTCGGCGCTGTGCTCGTGCGGGTTGTGGATGATGCGGATGCGGCGCTCGTGGTCGGCGGGCTCGGCGGGCAGGCGCCAGGTGTGCTCCAGGTACACAGTGTCGCTCGGTACAGTACCTGTGTCGGCGCTGTGCTCGTGCGGGTTGTGGATGATGCGGATGCGGCGCTCGTGGTCGGCGGGCTCGGCGGGCAGGCGCCAGGTGTGCTCCAGGTACACAGTGTCGCTCGGTACAGTACCTGTGTCGGCGCTGTGCTCGTGCGGGTTGTGGATGATGCGGATGCGGCGCTCGTGGTCGGCGGGCTCGGCGGGCAGGCGCCAGGTGCGCTCCAGGTACACAGTGCCGCTCGGTACAGTACCTGTGTCGGCGCTGTGCTCGTGCGGGTTGTGGATGATGCGGATGCGGCGCTCGTGGTCGGCGGGCTCGGCGGGCAGGCGCCAGGTGCGCTCCAGGTACACAGTGCCGCTCGGTACAGTACCTGTGTCGGCGCTGTGCTCGTGCGGGTTGTGGATGATGCGGATGCGGCGCTCGTGGTCGGCGAGCTCGGCGGGCAGGCGCCAGGTGTGCTCCAGGTACACAGTGCCGCTCGGTACAGTACCTGTGTCGGCGCTGTGCTCGTGCGGGTTGTGGATGATGCGGATGCGGCGCTCGTGGTCGGCGGGCTCGGCGGGCAGGCGCCAGGTGTGCTCCAGGTACACAGTGCCGCTCGGTACAGTACCTGTGTCGGCGCTGTGCTCGTGCGGGTTGTGGATGATGCGGATGCGGCGCTCGTGGTCGGCGGGCTCGGCGGGCAGGCGCCAGCGCGCCGCGTCCGCCTCGCGCGCGTCGCGCGGGAAGTACAGCGGCGCCAGCGCGCCCAGCAGCGCCGCGTCCGCGCCGCAGCCCGCGCACACCACCACCAGCGCCGGCAGGCGGTGCTGCTCCAGGTGCCGCCGGATCGTGCCTGTGGACCGACATGTCGTCAATAAGGTATTTCATTAATTTAGGAAAACAGACCTAAATAATTCTGAACTTACTATAAGTTCCGCCGTGTGCGGCGCGCTCACCGCGCCGGGGCGCCTCCTCTCCGCGTGTGCTACGTGGGGGTGTGGCGGTACTCACGCAGTGCGACGTGCGCGGCGAGGTCGGGCGCGAAGTTCCGGTGCGGCGCGCTCACCGCGCCGGGGCGCCTCCTCTCCGCGTGTGCTACGTGGGGGTGTGGCGGTACTCACGCAGTGCGACGTGCGCGGCGAGGTCGGGCGCGAAGTTCCGGTGCGGCGCGCTCACCGCGCCGGGGCGCCTCCTCTCCGCGTGTGCTACGTGGGGGTGTGGCGGTACTCACGCAGTGCGACGTGCGCGGCGAGGTCGGGCGCGAAGTTCCGGTGCGGCGCGCTCACCGCGCCGGGGCGCCTCCTCTCCGCGTGTGCTACGTGGGGGTGTGGCGGTACTCACGCAGTGCGACGTGCGCGGCGAGGTCGGGCGCGAAGTTCCGGTGCGGCGCGCTCACCGCGCCGGGGCGCCTCCTCTCCGCGTGTGCTACGTGGGGGTGTGGCGGTACTCACGCAGTGCGACGTGCGCGGCGAGGTCGGGCGCGAAGTTCCGGTGCGGCGCGCTCACCGCGCCGGGGCGCCTCCTCTCCGCGTGTGCTACGTGGGGGTGTGGCGGTACTCACGCAGTGCGACGTGCGCGGCGAGGTCGGGCGCGAAGTTCCGGTGCGGCGCGCTCACCGCGCCGGGGCGCCTCCTCTCCGCGTGTGCTACGTGGGGGTGTGGCGGTACTCACGCAGTGCGACGTGCGCGGCGAGGTCGGGCGCGAAGTTCCGGTGCGGCGCGCTCACCGCGCCGGGGCGCCTCCTCTCCGCGTGTGCTACGTGGGGGTGTGGCGGTACTCACGCAGTGCGACGTGCGCGGCGAGGTCGGGCGCGAAGTTCCGGTGCGGCGCGCTCACCGCGCCGGGGCGCCTCCTCTCCGCGTGTGCTACGTGGGGGTGTGGCGGTACTCACGCAGTGCGACGTGCGCGGCGAGGTCGGGCGCGAAGTTCCGGTGCGGCGCGCTCACCGCGCCGGGGCGCCTCCTCTCCGCGTGTGCTACGTGGGGGTGTGGCGGTACTCACGCAGTGCGACGTGCGCGGCGAGGTCGGGCGCGAAGTTCCGGTGCGGCGCGCTCACCGCGCCGGGGCGCCTCCTCTCCGCGTGTGCTACGTGGGGGTGTGGCGGTACTCACGCAGTGCGACGTGCGCGGCGAGGTCGGGCGCGAAGTTCCGGTGCGGCGCGCTCACCGCGCCGGGGCGCCTCCTCTCCGCGTGTGCTACGTGGGGGTGTGGCGGTACTCACGCAGTGCGACGTGCGCGGCGAGGTCGGGCGCGAAGTTCCGGTGCGGCGCGCTCACCGCGCCGGGGCGCCTCCTCTCCGCGTGTGCTACGTGGGGGTGTGGCGGTACTCACGCAGTGCGACGTGCGCGGCGAGGTCGGGCGCGAAGTTCCGGTGCGGCGCGCTCACCGCGCCGGGGCGCCTCCTCTCCGCGTGTGCTACGTGGGGGTGTGGCGGTACTCACGCAGTGCGACGTGCGCGGCGAGGTCGGGCGCGAAGTTCCGGTGCGGCGCGCTCACCGCGCCGGGGCGCCTCCTCTCCGCGTGTGCTACGTGGGGGTGTGGCGGTACTCACGCAGTGCGACGTGCGCGGCGAGGTCGGGCGCGAAGTTCCGGTGCGGCGCGCTCACCGCGCACAGCGCCAGGGTGCGCGCGCCGAGCTCGTGCGCCTTACACAGCACGTTCCTAGAATATCACAACACAAGTGTCATTCTAACTAAACTTTACCAAAAAGTATATATCAGACATAAAATTATATAAAAAAGTTAGTTACTTTAATAAACAGAAAATTAAAGTATAATTTGAAGCCTATAGGGCGAACGAACCTCCTGCAGGAGGCGCCCCAGACGCGTGCGATTCGCACATTGAATCTCATAGCTGCGGAGATTGATCTATTCCATTGTTCTAAGAGTGAGTTCAAAAGGGTGGCATTACATATAATCTGCTACGTTAAATTAAATGTTATCAACATTTAATATACCTAAGTATTGTATAGAATTTAAGCACATAGTTGAAAATTATAAGATAGCTACACTATTGCATTGGGTAATGCCTGTAATGATAGTTGTAATGAGAAATAAATAAATAAATAAATAAAAATAAATAAATAAATTTAAACGACAAGGATTCTTAATAATTAGCGTATTGCTATCTCATTTCAAACAAAGTTTGCGTCAGATGAACAAAACCTTGTCCATTGTGCGAAATGCGTACCGGTTCGGCCTGCCAGCTGAGAGATGAAGTTGACTTAGGCACTGAAAATCTTGATTATGGCCGGTACACAATATTCGACCACATTAGACTAACGTGTAGGTACACAGAGCAAATACAGAGAGGTATTTATAATGAATTTTCCCTATAATTCTTTCATCGCGTAACAATTCGCACAACATTAAGGGGCAGTAACACAAATTGCCGCGTAAATGTTGGTCATCGAATGCTGTTTTGGTTCTTTATTTTCCATCTACTGGTCAATAGCAGAACTACTTAGTTCTGTCTATGTCGATGTTACTACGTAGTATCACTATCCCACACTAGGTGTCACTAGACGTAACGTGAATATTTATATTTGCAGAAGAAATGAGATTATATAAGCTGCACCTCGAACGAATGCCGCTCTACACTGACTAAAGCCGCACCAACTGACACGACATCAGGCGGATTGCTACCATCTCTAGCAGTATTATTTAAATCTTATATTGTGACTGACTGACTGTGATAGCCGCGTGGTTCCCGGCAAAGTAGTATTTGGGCCAGCCCATCTCTCCCCATGCAGTGTCGTACAAGGCGACTAAGGCATAGGGCTGTTTACCATCAGATAAATATATACAGCTCAGACTCCGGCACAGGACACAAGACTCGGGCCAAAAATAGTGCCCGGAAGACGGCAGTAGGCTATTACGTGAGGCCGAAAACAATGATTGGTGAAATGTGGGTGTTGGTACACCTTTGCCTAACACTTCGGGGATAAAGACGTGATTATATGTATCCCGACGACGTCAGGATACTAGTGTTATATGGTCAAACTGCGCCAAACTACGAAATTATACTATTAAGAGATGGTGGCAAGATCCCAGGACCAAGTTGAGAATGGTAGTACAGTTTGACCACCTCCTCTCTGTGTTTGCTCTGCTCGTACGCATATTTTTATTACGTTTTTGGGCCTATAAATATGTGTAATATAGTAGATAATACGCAGTGCTCACCTATAACAGTTGTGCAGGGAGGTCTCGGCGGCGCTGTGGTACTTGGCGACGTACTTGGGGCTCACCGTGTGGATGATGTGGCGACACCGCAGCCCGAAGCCCGGCGTCACCACCACGTCTCCTGTGCGACATTCTGGAAACAAGGGAGGACGACTGTTATGATACTGATAGAAATAAAAATAACTCCCAGAGGTATGGCTATCGGAGACGGCGACGACGACGGTCAGTCAGGGTACGAGGGTAATGTTTTATGGTCCACCTTGGCGGTTTTAGTCGGTTCTAGTTCGACACAACCGGCCCCGCAGGTCAGGGAAACATTTCACACATGTATGCAAAAATTTGTGATGTGTAGTGCTCTTTTAATGAACTGTTACGAACATTTGAAAAGAGGTAGTCCTTAATGCACGATTATTTAGAGCGCCACCATTCTCTCCTCTCTGTTTTTGCTCTGTAGTATAAAAACTCTAAAAACCCTGGCACGTGCAAGTCGGGCTCATGTACTAAGTGTTTCGTACAAAAATGGATCGAGAGACGACCTCATGCTGCATACACAGAAATATCTTTTTATTGCTTTTACTTAAAGTTTGATTTTGTCACTAATTCGAAACTTAATAGACTTGAATATGTGGTATGAATTTCAACTTGACGCCTTCCCGCATACCTGAGTTAAAGGTCTTGACAAACAGACAGACGGACAATGAAGTGATCCTATAAGGGTTCTCTTTTATTTCCTTTTTAGGTATAAACCCTAAAAATAAACAAAAAATAATATTACCATATCCCCTAGTAATGATTTCCTCCTTGAGCTCTGGCCCCGCCACCTGCAGTATACGTTCGTTGACCGCATTGCTCTCAGTCAGGGTCTCATCTGTTGTGTTCACAATGGCGTCTGCCTCTAACGTTGAGATGTCCCCTTGCCTGCAATATACCAAATGAGAAGGTTAGTTAGGATTTGAAACTTTATGGTAAGTTATAGTTTTCTAAGTTAACCAACTTTGGGTGTGATCACATAGGCAATTTATATTTGTCAATCTCATATTATACATGCGGTGGGCTAATTGATTGATTGATTGATTAATAATACAAAATTTATTTTGCAATAAGACATCAGACAAGGTAAGAGTGGGGGTTTCAAATATTTGGGGAGACGAGTGGGCTTAGGGTATGTACTTTAAGAGAAGAAAGACAATCCAGGCTTTGTCGCCGTTTTTACGACAGAAATTAAAAACATATAAATGAAGAAGTAACCCAGTAATGTATTAAAAACAATAACTTACTTCGTGACCAATTCAGTATCAAAAATAATTTCATCTAAATCTAGGCAAAGGTTTTTCCTTTGGACTCCCACGGCATACGTGTCCTGAGTATTTGCCAATGGCCAATGAAAAAAATACAGGCATACTCATTATAAAATGTTGAACAATAAAATAACGGAACCTTCGTGACCAGAAGATCGAATAATAACAATTCAATTAATTGTTGGAATCCACGCAATCTTGACATGCATGCCTTCTTAAGGGAAAGACCCAAGAAATGCTGGTTTGACGTCTTAAATATGACTTGCATGGTTTCACTGTCAGGAATTCCCAAGACCGTGTGAAGTTGAAGTCCTAGATGGAAGTTTCCCCTCCTCCGTACCAAATAACATTCAAATATTTTCCGAATATTTCCGATTAATAAGTCTGCAAGGGTTTCGAATGCAACCGGGACGAACATTTTTCAATGAACCGTGAATATCGTAAAAAGTAGTATAGGGTAAAACCCATTATTTACACTTAACAATGATACAGACGAACACCATGAGTCGTGAATATTGTGAACAGTAGTTAAGTAATGGCGCATAACCCATTTGAATTTAAATCTATTTACGATTTCAATTCCTCAAAGTATATATGGGTATTTTCGGAAGGTATCTATTTTTTAGTATCACGGGGGCGAGGCTATTACCAACTACCGGGTACTTTCTAATTTCGTTTTAGTAGATTTCGGCATGACACCCACGCATCTGACACGCGTCAAGATTTCTCGTGAACACAATTCCAAACTAACCCATTGTTCAATGATGCAACCAATCTGTTTTCCCGGTTGCATTCCGCGGACCACGGGGTCCACTTAGTCTTTCGGTAGTCTTTGATTTGACTTATATACGGCTTTCATGAGTAGGATTGCAGTCTGACAGCCTAATTCTGAAAGGAAAGCCTGCGTCAGAGCTTCGTCCGTTCAGTAGACATCAGTGTTTTTGTAGTACCCCAAAGACAACCTACATGTAATATTGCGACTAGCCAAAAGTAACAAGCATCACACATTATCCAGAACCCTTGCTGACCCTAGCCAGATGGACTGACATCCTAAAAAAGGTGGCTGGGATGCGGAACGCGGAAATTTGAAAGCAACAGCGCACATTGGGAGAAGCCTATGTCTAACACTGGACTGTGGTAGGCTAATAAAAAAATTTAAGCAAGCACTAACCATATCGCAATCCGGTTGTTGATCTGGTCGTCGTGCAGGAACACGGGGTGCGGGTGGATGGGAGCAACGTGACGCGCATAGTCGGTGTGCGGCGCGGGCGCGGAGTGGGCCCAGCGCGCCACGCCAGCGGCGCCCACGCCCACCGACCCTGGCGCGCGCATCACGCACACCCCAGGCTCTGGAACATGAAAAAGATCACTGTGAGATTCCGAATTGTAGGTAGATATTGCCGAACGAAAGCATCGTTGTAGCAGGTAATTGTTTGAACACCGTGATAATTTATCAATTAAATAACTAGTTCAGCTATATTAACTTTTCTTTTCTACGTAATATACATCATCATCATCATCATAATCACGCCTTTATCCCCGGAGGGTTAGGTAGAGATGAATTAATACTCTCATTTCATCAATCATTGATTACATAATATAAGATAGTTATTATTTATGGATGTCAATCCGTCAGATTCGGTCCAGAGGCTTCGGTTTGAGATCTTGGCTATTACACTACCTACGTAAACCCATCCCTAACATAACCAATTTAGCTTAGCTGGAGGGGTTAATGGGAATAACTAATGATTTCGGTTAGGTACTAATATAGGTTAGATACAAACAAAAAATGGAGGAGTTGCGCAGTTTGGAAGAAGTGTCTGAAGGTCCAATAATTGTACGTTCATGGTTCCAGATATAAAACATTCATTTTCAATCTACGGTTCAAAATAGAGAGGCAAGAAATCAAGTAGCAACTAAATCTTCTATTTGAGTTTACTAAGTTTTAGAATGTCGACAATATATGTGTTTGTATTATATTTGTGTTGTAATTTAGATCCTTGCGAGATATGCGTGGGCTAACATGTTATGTCCTTATATAGAATCAAACGATAGTACGAATATAGTCAGGCGCACTTTGCAAAGGAGTGTAACAGCGGAAATGACCCCCCCTCTCTCACACCCTACAAAATCGTGCACGTCAAATTAAATTTTTAGAAGTAGTTTCCATTTGACGTTACGTATCGAAATTTCAGGACATTTCCTGAACGATTTTCCGCACTTAAAAATAAATTTTCATGCTGCAACCTGCGCCTGTAACTAGTCGGCATTTAGTATTTAATTCTTTTGAAATCAAATCAACCATTTGCATTTTATGCGGTGACTTCCAAGCACCTATAAGGTCAGCGAGAAATAAATGGTCCCGCTAACATACCTATTCGTTTCATTCGTAAAGGGAGGGCTATTATAAGGTACCGTTTCGCGTGGCAGTGCCATGTCGCCAGTATCGTACTCACAGAGACAGCATCACGACATTGACGAGTTACCCTCAAGTGTTTGTCATATTATCTTGTACCACAAAGTCTGAATAATTATCGGCAATATGGACCCTGGCCACAAATCGCGAGAGAAGCGAGACCTTGGAGCACGTGGTTTTGTTTGATATGATCTATGATTGCTGGATTGATGATTGCTATCCTCAAAAGACACCCAATAACGCGTACTGTATATTTTGTGACGTGAGTGGGGTTAAGATAGGCATATGTGTCATGGTGACATAGCTTTTACTATCTATTCATCTTATTAGTTATAGAGAAATTATAGATCACATCAGCCATTCCCTGCCTATCACGTAGCGACGATAGGTTATTCGTATTTTGTTAATCAAGTAATGTGGTAAAGTAACAATAACTTTCCATTGACGTAAACATAATTAAACCAAAAAATCCAAAGGGCATTAATTGAACGAGCCTTCTTATGTGGGTGGACGTAGACCCGACGTCTGATTCTATTTAATGGTAGGCTATTTCGAGAAGTTTTCAATCGATGACTAAGTCGGCCTAACGTATTATGTAATAAGAATTCAAAGAATGGATAACAAGTTTGGCTCTTCTTTTTAGTCTATAGAATGTATCAAGATCAGTCGACGTCGCCTGCGGTACTATTCTGCAAATTCAGAAAATGTTTCGCAAGTATCGTAAAAATGCTTTAATATGAACTTCAGTCAAATGAGGGATTGTAATGAAAACCAAGTTGAGATTTTCCGACGTCGTCATTCAGAAACGTTAAAGAATAAGACCCTTAAGATCCCCAATAAAATACTGCATAATTAAATGACCTTTTCAACTTTGGTAGGCTGTTAAATGAAAATCCAGAAGCATTAGCTATCGAGAAACGAAAGAGACAGGCATAAAGATAATTTGAAACGATCTTTGAAGTGCCCGAAGTTGGCCCGAAGGATCCCGGAACACATCGCTTGAATGACTTTATTTAATACCGTATTCGGTTCAGTATTACCTATGCAAACATAAAGCTTAACAAGGCCTTCAAAGAGGTCTTAATACAAATTCTGTAAAACAATATTCACAAGCTATAAGCTCATTTATACCCTCCACTAAACAGTTCAACAGCCCATTCATGGGGAAATCGACCTACATTCCGGAATCAAGTTCCAAGTCCGCAGTATCCATCGAAGCGTAAAAGTAGGTATCTACTAGAGAAAATTATTATGATGTACGCAATAATAGGCTTTGCATGGAGGCAGTTAAGGCTCATTGAGAATGCACGTGAAACTCTCATGCAACAATGGACAACGAAATTAGAATGTAATTCTGTTCAGTCGGTAAGTAGGTCATGTTGAGTCCTGTGACGTCAGAGTGCACTATCTCACTCGCACGACATTGAAAAAAAAGATGGCGAATCCATTGATGGTGGTAAACCTACTTGAATGCAGTGGAGTGTAAATTTCTTGCTTACGTCACATTTTGTGCACTTCTAGACTTCATTCAGTTGTAATGTAGACTTTTGATGTTTATTTCTGTTCGATTTATTAACGAACTCATATTATGTAATAATATATAAGAACGGCGTAGACAATACTGATGCCATCTTTTATTAGTAAAACTCTAGTTAACAACAAAAGCGGTATATAGGAGGTAGGACACGGCAGTATTTACGCCCAATTGAGCAGTCCGACTGGGGAAGTACCTCCGCTCTACAGAATACCGCGGTTATAACTTCGTGTTGTGTTCCCAGCGGTGAGTAGGGTAGCCAGAGCTCTCTGGAGAATTTGTGCTGTCAGTGGGATGACTAAAGGCTTGTCCTGCTTTGTCCTCTGCACTGACGGCACAAAGACTTTCCTTACAGGGTCGGCAGCGGGAGTGTGGCTCTGGTGTTACACACGTCCATAGGCCACGGTAACCACTTTCCATTAGGTGGGCCGTGCGTTTGTCTGCCACCTAAGTGGTATAAAAAAAAACCGGCCACGCATTCTTGTGGCTTAGTACTAGGATCAAAAAAAATATTAGTATTTTCTAAAAACAAGCACATAATCAATTTTTTTAAACACAAATAATAAGCCTACCAGCATGTGTATAAACAATAATGATACTAATCAAATTATTGTGCCCTAATAAGGTCTTAGTGAAACTTAAGTGGTCAGGCAACGCTGAGAAAAGTTCTAGAAAAATATACCTACTTAATTAATATTACGAATAATAATGTAACTAACTAACAATATAACTAACCCCAGTAATCGTGAGCTAACGATCACGATAACTGGGGTTAGTTATATTGTCAATAATAATCCTAGCAAATGATAGAGCTAGAACATAGTTACTAGGAACCCATGTAGCATTCAAAGGCCTTTGAATAATTCATTTGATAATATACGTTAGGAAAGTACTTTAAATGCAATTGGATGTGTCGTGTATTATATTTTCAACGTACATTTATAAGGAATTCAACATTGAAATTAGTACCTATTGTAATGTCAATTTTCTAAACTATATTATTACAAGCTGTTACCCGCGGCTCCGCCCACGTGGATGTCGGTTATTGCGACCAAACATAGCCAATGTACTTTCTCAAGGTCTAATCTAACTCTATACCAAATTTCATCAAAATCGGTTCAGTGGTTTAGGCGTGAAAGCGTAACAGACAGAGTTATTTATAATATTAGTATGCAAGTATGGATTATAAAGAGGTAAAGTTTGTGACCCTGTGACATTGTAGGGGGTAATCTCTGGATCCACTGAACCGATTTTGAAAATTCTTTTACCAATAGAAAGTATTAATGTTATAAATGTTGTAACGATACAGAACGAAATATAAGTATTTGATAATTTAATGAAATTTTAAAGCATTTAGTATGCTTACTATTAAAATCGATTATGACAGGAACAAATTTGAATCAGCTCAGGCAGGATTCGAACCCACGACCTTTTACAGGGGGAATGCTCTGACCCCTGCGCCACCGAATCTCGCCTTAAGCCATCAAGATTTTCCTATATATCCATCTTACGATCCGGGTTCGAATCCCGTCTGAACAGATTTAATTTGTTTCCAATCTTGATCGAAGTATTTGATAAGTAAGTTATTGTTAGTAATAGTAGTTTTTAATTAATTCCACCTTTTTTTTCCATACCCGAACGTCGCGTACATGGCGTGGTTCGTATGGTGTAACTGTAAACAATTCCATTTTAAACTAAAAATAAAGGAAATAGTGCTGGACATGGTGCAAAGCATGATATCAAATGAGAGAATCATCTCAGCGTGGTACCCCAGTGCATCGGGGGCAAGGAATATCCATATACTGAATGAGATAAACTCATCACCATCCTCATCTCTTCCATAAGGATGGTCAAAATCGGAGAGCCATGGTTGCATACAACAGCAGTCGGAAACTGAAAACAGTGAACTAGATCTACTGTCTACATAAGCAAAAGCCAATAACTGTTTCTCTTGAAGAATTTTAATTAAAATATTATTGAATTCAAAGTTAACTCAATCAAGAGAGGAAGCCATTTTTCAATGTATATTACCAGTTCAGAATCTAAATAACAAAAAAGTTAAAATACACTCACGATTTGCCTGGTACTACACCCTAGAGAGGGATATTAAAACCAGGTATCGCTGTTAAAACAATGCTACATCGGCAAGGGTGATATTTTATTTAACAACTTTTGCGCTCTGTGTAGTTAATAATAAGAATTTGCAATTTTATTGATGTACTAAAATAAACCTATCGTGACCCACAATCATTCACCATCAAATTGTAATCAGGCAAAACAAGGCTGTTACAAGCAAACACAAAATGAAAATTGATTAATAATATCCATGTGAAACGAGATTGCCGAAGTAAAGCTTGGGAAAAAGCCTGTCACGGTTCGCATGCAAAAATATTCAAACAGAGGTTTCTGTAGCACGCGTACGTACGAGTAATTCGTTCGGTTTCAAGGTCACTTTTATGGAAGCGATGTTACATAATCTACGAGAAAAAGTATACGTAATCATGAATTGTTTATTCTTTACACAAAATAAGAAATTTATTATTAATGTCATTAAATTCTGTGGTACATATTTTATAAGTGTATTTATATATTCAGATACAGGTGATGTTAGAAATATGAAACAACGACTGTAATGAAATATTAATCAAATCTCACCTTTAATAGTCATCACAGTTGTCACAGAAATATAATCACAAAAAAAACACGCACCGATATGAAAAATTAATTGAACACAGACGTCCGAACGGTGTGGAACGCGAGCGGCATGTGACCTCGAATAGGCAGGAAGAGAACACACCCCCGGGGCGACGTGACAGAGGGAGGTCGGGGGTGGTGCGCCCACTGTGACGTCACACGGTCGTCGACCCACAGAAGTGGGTCAACGGGCTGGTCGATCTGACAGTAGTTTGATCGAGCCTCTCTTAATTGTCGTAGCATTATGTAATTTTCGTAACCCCATAATGATTACTTGATCAACGGCGTGATTGGTGAATATTCTTGTTCTTTTTCGGTAAACACAATCACGGATACGAGGGCCTTCTTTAATAAGGTTTTGGACACAGTAAGATTATAAAATTAGCTTTGTTTTAGCGCCAAAGATGCGATAAGCACGTACAATATGCATTTACCAGGATAACTAATATCAGAATAAACAGCATAGCTAAGCTTCAGATAAGTGGACTACTATCGTAGATCTAAATTAGTAGTAGACTTTAGTGAAGCAAGACTTCAAAGTTATTTCTTTGCCAGAGCACGTACAGCTTGCATGAAAGATGAAATGTGGAATATGCTTAGTAATATAACGTACATCATTCGTTTCAACTACTTCAAGAACGTGAAGGATGCATCTAATATAATGAAGATTAAGATAATTTCAAAACAGGTCTTAGTCAGATTAACAAAGATGCTGCAAGCCGTTCAATTCCCTATACGCGGGTTACTTAATTCACATCGGTATTTTTCAAACTTTGTTTTCCTATTTAACTTTAGGACATAAACCTGCTGCTTTATTATGAAGTACAGGATGTTTCGATTTCGTCAGATTAGTTTTCTTTTGTTGTTAAAGAATAAAATCAGGAGTGATTATTAAATATCTAAAGTATCCAATTACAGTAGTTTTTTTTTTTTTTTTTTTTTTATACCACTTAGTTGGCAGACAAGCACACGGCCCACCTGATGGAAAGTAGTTACCGTGGCCTATGGACGTCTGTAACACCAGAGGAGTCACAGTCGCGCTGCCAACCCTGTAAGTACCTACAGAGTTTCTGTGCCGTCAGTAGAAGACAAATCAGGACAAGCCTTTAGTCTTCCCACTGACGGCACAAATTCTCCAGTGAGCTCTGGCTACCCTACTCACCGCTGGGAACACAACACGAAGTTATTATAACCGCGGTATTCTGTAGGGCGGAGGTACTTCCCCAGTCGGACTGCTCAATCGGGCGGATATACCGCCGTGTCCGCAGTATAAAGGTAAGTGTAGCTTAGGTATGTTATGAAGAAGTGTGTCATTATGTGAACAGCTAAACTCATAATAAAGGGGCCCTTACTTCCAACTAAGTGGTATAAAAAGAAAATACATTTTTATACAATAATCTTTCAATCAGGTTACAGCGGCCGTGGTCAGCCTGTGACCACAGGCCGGTGTACCTGGTCGAAACGTCAGGCAAAACAAAGGTATGTACTTATGTACCTATACCATATTCGCGTTAATGCCCGTAAACATTATTGTATATTATGGAACGCGAAAGTTTAAATACATTTTTATGGACATTACTATTAGCTTTTCCTCTAACGGATACACAATATAATAGCTGTTGTCAGTTATGGTCAAAAGTAACAATGGTGCTGATGACCCGCCGGCACAGGAAACCAGCTTAATAGTTGATGATTGTGCTTATTTCACTTTTTTTATTGTACTGATGTCGATAACCTATCGCGTGTGAAATATAAAGAAAGGGTTCGCAAAAGCCCTACTTCAAAAAAACATTTACAATAACCCTGTTTGAAAACGGTTGAAACGACTTGTGAAACAATCTGTGATTTAGATCAGCAGATAGCTTTGCCATTTCTAGGATACTTCACATTGATTATATTATTAATAGTGAAAAACAAAGAATAAGAAAACGGTTGAAATAAAATGTGTATTTTTATAAAGGCAAAGTCTCAGGAAAAAGGGTCACTATTACAGACACTAAGTAATGTTACAATGGTGGCACTCAGCTCGATGGCCTCACCAGATGCTTTTTCACGCCCCGCTTAAAAGACCCGGGACTGTAGGAAGAAGGAAACACGTGTGCTGGTAATGAATTCCAGGTCTTGGTGGTGCGGCAAAGTAAAGAGTATTTATTGTTAAAGCGATACTTTTTCAACTTGAGTAATCAAATAACTTTGGAGCGGTGATGTTTGAGACAGAGTTAAGGAAGAATCTCAATATAAGGTTAGGTGCTTCGAAAACAAAATATGTAAACAACTTTTGGGTTGATATGACTCTCAAAAATTCCTTCTAAAGTACCACAAAAATGACCGGGTGAAATTTGAAATAGAAAGAGTACTTACAGTGCTACAAAGAAGATAATTTTATATGGCTTCGGTCTCACATAGGTATATTGCGTTGTAATTTGTACCGTACAAATATATACTTTTTTAATTAGACGTAGAATATGACTATTGATTTATATCCTGTTGTGTTTATTCAATAGGTGTATGTAGTACAATTTGTTCAACCCAAATTGAACAATACAAGTGGCGTTGTTTAAGCCGAATATTTATGTGCTTGACTCGTTGCTTTAGATTCAGAGACAATAATATCAGATGACCACAGAACAGTTTTGATAGCATTGATGATCATGGCGATTTAGATAATCGTCGCTAGAGACTAAAGTTTGAAAAACCAAAAATTGACCTTTTGGATATTCATCAATCAAATCTGAATGGGATTAGTGAAAATTTATGGAACTGTCTTCTCCTCGTTTGTCAACCGATTCTTTATATCATTAGTAGCTATTGGGGTATCTATAAAAGAACCGTTCCTCCTTTGCCTTGTCTTAGGATTTCTTCAACTACTGCAGAATAATTATAGTGAAATTTTCACCAATGAGTAAACACCTGCTAACTAAGAAGCTCAGTTGGTGGAGTAATCTCCTTTAATTTCTTTTTCATCTTAGCGATAAAGCCGGTCACATAAATTACCGCGGTAGCCTAGTGGTATGGGTAATGGACTGCTGAGACGAGGTCTCGGGTTCGATCCCAGGTTTTAACATGGCACACACCAATGACTTTTCGATGCTTTTCGAAGTTATGTGTGTATTTATCGCAGGTTTGTAAGTGCCCGGTTAATGGCAATAGGCTCGCCACCTATTACATTGGGACCTAAACATAAACTGGCGAAATGTTAGTGCTAGCACCTCTGTCTACCCCTTCGGGGATATAGGCCTGAGTTTATGTTACGTTATTTTAGACTTGTGATAGCAACAAAAGTGTCATCACATGCTGATCAACACAATGAACTCATTACAACGTAGGCCATGAGCTCTTAACTGACAAACAACCATAAACAGATAGTGAAGACAAAGCAGTTGTAAAACCGTCATTGTTAACGATAACAATAGACGGATTCAGGGGATAAGCTTGTTTTACGCTGTTTGTTTCACTATTGTTTATGGTTCATAAGATAGATGTGTTCCTTTATTATATTGCCGTTTTATCGTTTTAAGATGATTGTTGATGAGTGTTGTTACAACAATTTTGTAGATTAACTTAGGACCTATTTAATTCTGTAGGTTAACTTACGAAATATGTTATCTAAAGGGGGTACCCTACCGCTATGGCTGTGAAGATATTATGCAAAATTTACAATGCGATTGTCTACTAATCGATACATACTTTTAGGCTTATTCTCTGTTGAAATTTATGACCAATCATATTATCTTTATATTTCTTAACAAGGCTTACAGAAATTAACGATATACTAACTTTTCAACAAACTTTTCAAAATATGTTCTTTCTTGCTCCTGACCCGCGTTGGAAAGGTTCTAAGAAATTAAACACGCGCAGCTGGCTGTGGCTGTGGCACTTTATGCTACTCTGCAAGTGCCAAGAACACCACGTTACCATCTAACGTGGTCTTGCTTACTGTGTAGTCTTCAATGAGGTCTGGGAACTGGTTCTTGAGTCCCTCAAGGGCTTGGAATAGATCACGATGCATAAGTGACGTTAATGTGGTAGAGTAGCATCGTTATCAGGTGTGTAATAAACAAGGCAGTTCAATGACTTTAAAATGTTAAGATTATTTAAATGCCATATTTTTCAAACGACTTAAAATATTGTATATGTAATTACTATGAAAATATTGATGTAAGTCTATGAGAGGTAGATTTTTGTTTAAATATTTGTTTCGTGACTGCAACCCCCTAGATGGCATCCATAGTATTCATTCATTTGCGTATAAATGAAATGAAATTTACTAAGACCAATTCGGCAGCATTTGATTTCGCAAGCAAAAGGGAGCTGAAACAGTAACGTTATTTACAAAATCTTCCTTGGAAAGGTACAGAATGGATTCCTTTAGGTTTCCTTTCCGGATCCACAGGCTCAGGCAATAAACATATGAGAAGTAACCGGAGGTTATTTACATTTATCAAACAGACCAATATAATAACTAGCATCGACTCGCTAAGTCAAAACAAGACGCTTCAAATATTTGACAATAAAACAATTACGCCAACAGTAGTATTTTTCTAGTTTGTTGATGTAATTGTTAAGTTTGAACACGCAGACACATGATAAACATAATAATGTCTTTCCACATCGACTGTGTCAACGTTCAGTTAAATAGAACAGATAATGCAGATTAAGATAACTTAGCAGATATAAAGGACGTAAATGATAACGTTGAGTTTGCTTAAGGCTCTGCAATGAATAAGGATGCTGAGCAAATGATATAATCAGAGGTTGGTGTAGGTTTGTAGAAACAGATGCAGGTCGTACAATATCAAGAATGTCAATGAGAAAGAATTCAAGAGGGCAATGACTGTTGTAATTTACTTTAACGTCTTCGTTACACCCTCTGATAAGCCAATAGTGAGACAGTAAATTGAAAATTTGTCGTAAACGAGCAAAGAATTGCCGTTGAACAAACAAAGAGTCAGTTAGCAACTCATTGTTCTTATTGACCTCGTTATGAACAATTTTGTAGTGAAGACATAGGTAGCAAAACCCACTCATGCAACGCATGTAACAAAGAACTTTTATTACAGCCGTAACAGTTTATTTGATATGCTTTTGTCAGTTTGTCTTTTGATCGGTTAATCGATTTGTATGTGGTCTACGCAACTGTGTTCAAGATGAAGGTAATATCGATACGATGACAAAAAATGGTTTCATTTCGGACAATTTTATAGAGTGATTATAAGCTATTTGCAACCTGTTGATGGACGGGTATGTAGACTAGTTGCTGTATTCAAGGCCTAGCGCAATACCAATCTTGTAAGCTTCCAAACTAATTTTATCACACTTAAAATTCTTGACTTATGTATATTATAGGATTAAACGGAGTTGTAAAGGGCCTCACCAGCTACTGCCAGTACCAAGTGCACGGGCATCATACGTAATGGTAAACTGTGATATTGGTACGAATTTTAGAAAGTAGTAGCTTTTCTCAGTATGAAGGAGCCAATTAGACCAGGGCATCAACCTCGGGTCAACAATGAAATTAGAGGTGCGATGAGAAAGAACGCACAAATGCTAACGGTGGACTATTCTCTGACTACACCCAAGAGACATGAGTAGATTATCTAGGGTTAAGTAACGAACAAGGTTCCAAGGTTTGCAGAATATATTTTTCGATGGGAACATAATATATGTTTTATTGGTATTGGTTTATTGTTCGCCATATGTACTGCTGCGACGATCATTTCCCATTACAAAATTCCAAATAAAACTTTAGCTAACTAACTGCACAATGCATGATGTCACAAATCCTATTGTTGAGTATTACGACTCAATTATGTGGACAATCGTAGACCCCATGATTGTATTAATGGATTTATGAGTAGATAACTACTTGTTGTGTAGAGAATCGCGGTAAACGTAATTTCAAGACATGCTTACATTGATTCTATCACGCATACAGACTCACACTATTATCATAGCTATTATTTTAAAGGGATTGCAAGTAAGGAGGTCGAAAGCGGACCCTCAGCTCCACAGTTGAGGTTATTTTTGTTACGTAACGCTAAGCTAGTGTTGTAAGTAAGTTGTAGTGCTAATCAGTATCAAAATAATCGGGATATTTTCTCGCAACAGCGTCGAAATATCGGAAACTCAAAACAATGCAACATGGTAAATATCCACATTATTTTGTTACTGATGTGAGTGACCATGATAGTTTAAATAGCTATATTGTAGTGCTAATGTTAGTGTGATAGGTACGAATCTAAGACCTCTTGATCGCGAGCATTGATTTGTTGAACCAACAATGTATTTGGTAAACTAACTACATAGTTTTGTCATGATGTTTATTTGTATAATATTATTTTATGTGTTTATAATTCCAGCGTGAATTCTGTCGTGTAGCTTATTTTTTATAGTTTTCGCCTGTACCATATAAAAGCCTCTCGATTCTGCTAAAGGAAAACCTCTGTCATATCACGCATACTGCTAAAAAATCAATTTAGCTTTAGATTTTAAACCAATGCAGTTAAAGTCCATAATTAAAAAGTTGCAGAGTGAAAAAGAAGGAGAAGGAAAAAGTGTAATGGAACTCTATTTTTTTTATACCACTCAGGTGGCAGACAAGCACACGGGCTTTAAGAGTAAAGAAATTAAGTCTAAAATTCAATGACATCTCTTATAGTATCTGTGGAATGACAGTAGTTTTGCTTTAGTGGAATCGAGGGCCGGTTATATGGTACAGGCGAAAACAATAAAAAATAAGCTACACGACAGAATTTTTTTTTTAAGGAGGTAGGTCACGGCGGTGTTTCCGCCCAATTGAGCAGTCCGACTGGGGAAGTACTCCGCCCTACAGAACACCGAGGCCATAATAACTTCGTGTTGTGTTCCCAGCGGTGAGTATGGTAGCCAGAGCTCACTGGAGAATTTGTGCTGTCAGTGGGAAGACTAAAGGCTTGCCCTGCTTTGTCTTCTACACTGACGGCACAGAAACGGTGGCCTGTGAGCTTGTCTGCCACCTAAGTAGTTTAAAAAAAAAAGTATTCACGCTGGAATTGTAAACAAATAACAAATACAAATATTTCATATGTAGTTTACCAAATACAGTATTGATCTTAAATTAAATGAGTAAAACTTTACGATAGAAATGAGAACTAGAACAAGATTTCTGTTACTAGACAAGCAGTTTAGAAAACAAAATGTTTTCTGGGGCGAGAGGGGTGTCGGGGTCGAAGTGAAGAGAGATAAATAAAAGAACACATAAAAAAGCGGATTACTTGCCCAAATCAAACAGTATTACAAATTAAATTCTGTTTCATAGAATACGTCATAATTTTACAAATAACAGCTAAACAAACTAAAAGTGAAATGAATTACTTAACAAAATGTAAATGACCAAGTACTTTTTCCGTTCACCCAGCCTGACTTATATATAGATCACATATAAGTTTATACACAATAGAAAATACAGCGGAATACAATATTAAAGCCTTTTTACGTTGCGAAATGGTGTTGCGTGTACGAAATTCCCTAGAGTAAGACAGATCGTTTATGAATTTTTATACGGTGATTGAGAGCGCTTCCATTACTTGATTTCTTTGTTGTAATATTTTCGAGCATGAAACTTGTGGAGTTATTATCTGAAAAGATTTGTCAGATTTGCTAAAACTTCGCCCGTACAATCCTTTAATTTATGTAAAAAAGGGCAACCCTCTCATAATTATATTTTGAAATGCCGACCGGTGTATTAAGTTGGAGAAATCCCCGGGCAAAAAATAGAGTGGATCGGCATTAAAAAGGTTGAAAACCTGTTCCGACAGCCAGCGGCTAAGTGAAATTTAAGAAAATTACTACGAAGCAGCAGGGGCTCGTCAGAAATAAATTTCTATTTACGGCGTAAAGCGTTATTACCTTAATGTTTAGGAGTGAAATTATGCAACTTTCTTCAGTAAATAGTATATTTACATAGGAAGATGTGCATTTTCTTGTATCTTGAAAAGAACATGTTGTATAGGTACTGCAATCTGTATAAGAAATTCGCTTTCGCAGCCTTGCTCAATGTGTTTTCTCTTTAGTTTGCTATTATTATTACAATTTATCAGGTGTGCTGTTCATCGTAAAAATATATCTCATTATGATTTGGAGCAGAACCAATTAACTGGGAAATGGAGTATTGAGTGCTATAGATCTTATTAAGAGGGACTTTGTCTCGTAGTGGAATGCAAAAGGGTAATTGACTTGACCTGGGTTGACTCTAAATTTGCAGGAAGTTTTTGCAATCAGATGTTCTTCTGCTACAAATAAAATACTGATCATTTAATTTAATTAATAGTGGTGAAGACACGACAATGCTATCAGCTACAACGCTACATAATGAATTAAATGGACGGCGTTTAGTATACGGGCAATCAATATTAGGTCTTTACACGGAATACGTTTTTGTCTTCAGAACATTTGCTACTTTTACTTGTCAGATCTTATTGCCTAGTTTATTAAAGATTTAAAAAAAAACGTTAAAACTTGCTAATAATCGGTAGATCAGTGGTTGAAAGTCTTAAGGTAGCATTCGGATATCGGCAGTTGCGACTTGGCAGTTGCTGCCAAGCACTGCTGTGTGACGCTGCCTAAAGCTTTCGGTAAGCCGCGACCCGAGCGGCGACGATCTACTCTACTAGAAATCATCATTTTCATCAGTAAATGTCGACATTTTGTCCTAGTTGTGGGAGCGGCCAGCGCTGCCATAGTGCCATACTGCTCTAGGAACGGCTCGACGGTACTGCCAAGTTCATGCTGCACGGTCGTTTGAGTAGGAAGCTATTGCATACAAATACATGCGGCGCGACCAACCTGCGGCTGCCGGGCTGCTACTGCCGATATCGGAATCATACCTTTATGCTGGTACAAAAACAAACCTTAAGGTGATTTTATGAATAGGAAAGTAGGTAAGCCTATAAGCTAAAGAGACCTTATGTAAATCAAACGCTGGCAACATCTGCCTCACCTACATTACAGAAATATGTAGGTAATAGGGTTTGGTGCGCGGAAAAAAAATATTTGATGGAGTTCGAAGGAAAACAAATATTTTTAACTTGAATCGAAATAAAAACATCATGATTTTCAATATTATTCAAGAGGATAGTGATCAAGTGGTAAGGGCAGGCAATTCAAGACAATTAAGGCCCGTATTTTAGAAAGACACTCAGTTTTAAAACTTGATTTACCTGAGGACGGGTTGACAGATTTAACAGATTGTCTTACAATTGTCCGTAGGTAAATCTAGATTTAGAACTGAGTACCATTCTAGAATATCTAGGCCAGTGTCTAGGATTCGCATTACAGAATGATACTAACTCGATTTATAACTAGATATGAGGACAGATTGCATTCTAGA
The DNA here is from genome assembly GCA_963662185.1 of Eilema griseolum. Lineage (NCBI taxonomy): Eukaryota > Metazoa > Arthropoda > Insecta > Lepidoptera > Erebidae > Eilema > Eilema griseolum. The sequence goes on from OY759238.1 coordinate 25,819,988, forward strand.
TGACAATTCTGTCATTGTTAGAATCGATTCACATTCTAAAAGAACACTCAGATGTGTTGTTTTAGAATACGGGTAAAGTCCCTAAACAAGGCGAGGTAGATGTTTCACGAGGTGATATGGTTTGGCCAACGACAGATAGTTTAAGAAAATGGCGGCATATTGGAAAAATCAATAGGTTGCAACACTGAGTATGCACCGAAATAACGGAGTTGATACTGTGATATTTATCCATTTTTTTTTATTGTGTACTCCTTAAAACTTGCCTGCATAGGACTAATGATATATGTTTAAGTAGCGCAGTGATAGTAGACTTGTGTGACTGAAAAAAATGACATGTTTATACTCATAAACACAATCAAGTTTTACTATGAAAAAGCGATACAATTTTTTTAGACATTCATGAGTAACAATCGCGACCGTTTTTATTGGTAACCAATTAATTACTAGTCACCAGGTCAGACTAAATGATTAAACATCAGATATGTGGACCCGTTCACGTATATTTCATATAATGAAGTGGCACGAACCATGGAGATTTGTGGCATTGAGTACTTGACTCAATGCCATAAATTTGAAAAAAATTATTGACCAATTACTATAATTATGGATACTGACATCTAATAATCATTAATTATATAATTGGCCAGTATTAAAAATAAATAATTCACTATGAAAATTATCGGAAAATTGTTTATGATAGTAGTATGTCTGAGTAACAAGACGTTTTGGAAAACTATAAAATACTAACTAACAAGGAATTGAGAGTTAAAAATTGCTGCAAATAAAAAGTTTAGAAAAAATGATTTCTTCTACTTTCGTTGGCAAAACTATAGCTTTCCGATGACTATGCGTATAGTGGAAAGTTGAATGGCGGTGAACGCTTTATAATATCAAAAGTGACTTCCTCTTATTCAATCATCAATAAAATATAAGGTGTCACAATGTTTAGAACTAAGAAGAATTTACACATTACCAGAAATAAGGAAGTCAAAAGGACAGATTATCGACATAATTAATGTGCTAATGCTATAGTGAGCACAAAGGTAAACAAAGTGCACTCAGGCAAACAATTATCGATTGATGCAAATACAAGCAAATTGTTATGTAAATTGCCATTGACGATTCCACGGTCTTTAGTACACATTGAATGGCTACTGATGAAATATATATCAATGAAATAATTATGGGCTGAAATAAACACTTCTATAATGTATAATACAAAATATATTGATAATACATACATATAATCACGCCTTTATCCCCGGAGGGTTAGGCAGAGGTGAATTAACAACCACATTCGGTCCCATGTAATAGGGGGTGAGAGTTTTCCGGGCACAATTGTTGACTCACGTCGTGCATCTGATGCTGAGTCTGGGCTGTATATATCTGTCTGATGTTAAACAGCCCCATCCCTTAGTCGCCTTGTACAACCCGCATAATTATATTCGTCAATCTTATATTATCTTAATAATAATAATGCCTGCCAGTGACGAAGTGCGAATATTTTCAGGTGGAAATCCGATGGTAAAATTAATACTGTGGTCTAGGTTGTTATGCATTATGCGACCCATAAGGAAGGCAGGTATCGGGTTATAGACTCTTGCCACTGATGTCTAAAATACGAATAAAGTAACTTTCCTCGATTCTACTAAAGCAAAACCACTGTCATACCACAGAGACTGCAAAAAATGGCTACTCTTAAAGTCTAAAATTAAATAAAGAGAGTTTCATTACACTTTTTAAATACATATATAATACAATAAAGAATAAATAAATTAATGGTCAGACGGGACTTTAACTGGCGATCTTCCCTTACTAGGGAAGGCTAATCACTGAGCTAACGCCACCTCTTGAGCGTTTGAAATTTTCCTATACAACCTAGTTTTTTCTGTTCTGTGTATACCACAACAAATCTTGGGTCGACCGTTGGAGCCATCTATCGGTAATCACACGAACTATCGGAAACAATGTACAGATTGTTTTCAATTTAAATCGATTTCAACCATCTAATAGTCCATAAATCCTTTTATTGGGATAAGACAGTAAAGTTAAAAAAAAATTGAATTTTATCATTAAAGTGCTGCAGTCAGAAAGAATATCTGAACAGAAAAGTGAGTTGTGTGAGTATTTACGAACGAACGAATAGTAGCTCGATTTTGTATTGTTTGATATCTGATTAGTTTCCAATTAAGTTAGTAAATACACTCGAGAGCAATGAATCCGGGTCACTTAAAGAATCCTAAAAATCTCGGAAACTAAAAATGCTAGGTTAATGCAATAAATTGTATTTAATAGACAATGTAATACTCCTTAAATGAAGGTATTAAAACTTCTTAGTTATTGTAAAGTTATATCATAAAAAAATCAAATTTGAAAAAGGGCCACTTCCGAAGATGGAACTACGAAATTACAGCATTTGGTGTTGCTTTTGTTTGTAATCTGTCATTTATGTGGGTACATAAACCATGTTGATAGTGCTCTATATTCATTAATCAAGCTGAAATTATGTCGCTTACGCCTGAAGAATGCACCAGAATACTTACAATGCTGGAAACCGGCCGGAGTCAGCGCGATACAGCCAGGACTGTCGGTGTGTCGCTGTCAACAGTACAAAGAGTTCTCCGACGTTACGAAGAAACTGGTTCTAACCTACGCAGACCAGGAACGGGCAGAACCAGGTGTACCACAGCACGAGAAGACCGATACTTGGTGAACACCATGCTTCGAAATCGCTTTCTCACAGGAACTGAACTCACCAATCAGTTTCGACGCCTCGGAGGAAGTAACCCAAGTGCATGGACAGTAAGACGTCGGCTTGCTGAATCTAACTTAAAACCCCTTAGACCTGCAAACGGCCCTAAACTGGAGCGTGGGCATCGTATTTCGAGACTAAGTTATGCCCAGAGCCACGTAAATTGGAGTATTGAAGATTGGTCAAAAGTTATGTTCTCCGACGAATCATAATTTATGCTCTACAAGCACGATGGAAGACACAGAGTGTATCGAAGACCAGGGGAAAGATTCAAGCAAGCATGCATCGAAGAAAAAGTAGCCTACGGTGGTGGGTCTGTACTTGTGTGGGCCGGAATTTCTTCTGAAAGTCGCACAGAGCTGGTGATCATAGAAAACGGCTCTTTAACTAGCGTAAGATATGTGGAAGAAATCCTCAATGATCACGTTGGTCCATTTATGGTCAATTTAGGTGAGGATGCTATATTTATGCATGACAATGCCAGACCTCATACAGGTAGGATTGTGAATGACTACCTTCAAGAGATGAACATTACTCGTATGGAGTGGCCAGCGCGCAGCCCGGATATCAACCCGATCGAGCATGCTTGGGACGAGCTAGGCAGATGCGTAAAACAACGAAACCCTCCCCCAATCACGCTTCGTGAGCTCAAAATTGCTCTCACAGAGGAATGGGAGAATATTCCCCAAAATCGTATAAGGAACTTGGTGTACAGCATGCCAAACCGCGTAAACGCAGTAATGGAAGCACGAGGAGGCAATACGAAGTATTAAAATTCAAGAAAATCGTAATAAAGTTCAAAAATTTCATGTTTCCTATTTTTGTTTTAAGGAGAGATCAGCAGTTTTTTTCTTTATGTAATTTTGTGTTAAAAAAATGTATGGTGACTCATATTTTTTTTACTTTCATTTAAGGAGTATTACATTGTCTATTAAATACAATTTATTGCATTAACCTATCATTTTTAGTTTCCGAGATTTTTAACATTCTTTAAGTGACCCGGATTCATTGCTCTCGAGTGTAGCATGCACATGAACATTTTGCCGATTGTGTTGGTACAATAATATCTACAACTTAAGAAGTCAATATGCATACATATAGCATCTTTGTCTTGCCTTCAGTAATAAATGTAAAATTTAAAAACTCCCGTCACAAACAGCATTCTCCAAAATGTGTAAAATAAATTGTGTTGGTTAGCCCTTTAACTTTGATATACCTTGTAATATATTAATTCAAGCGTTGTCATGTCGGGGGACTCTAACTGGTGAAGCACTCCGTCATATTATTGGAACGATTCAAGGTCCCCCCGACATGACAACCCTTGAATCAAAATATTACTAGGTAAATCGAAGTTAAAGAGCTAACCAACACAATTTATTTTCAACTTTTTGAAGAATGTTTTTGTGACTGAGGTTTTTTAAATTTTTAATTTACACTTTTTAAATTGATCTACTAGTCAAGCCCTTTGATTTTGATACCCAGATTGACGGAGTTATAATAAAATATGTATTTACTATTGTTTTGTGGCGGCGGCCATCTTAGATAGATTTATTTTCATACATAGCTAAGAATACTTCTGACTAATATACCTTTCAAACAAAAATAACTAAATTCAAATCGGTTCATCCATTCAGGGCTATGATGCCACAGACACTCACACACATAATGTAGACTCGTCAAACTTATAAAACGCCTTCCTTTTTGCGTTGGGGGTTAAAAAAGAAGTAGATTAAGGATATTGTTATTCGAGTAAATTGGTAAAAATTATGTGAACAAAAGAATCGTAATCATTATTTTACGGATGTGAGTCTATAATAAGATCGTCAACCAACTACAACTCACTCCCATAACATACTTATATCAAAAGGTTGCTCACTGGAAATCGCTTTAACCGAAGCGAAGGCCGTAGATTGTACTGCTTCTGTAAGCCTTTAAGTGCCTTGTAGTTATCTATTGAACTGCGTACAATAACATCTAAACATAGAATATTTAGCAGTTAAGTATTCTAAATTATGTGAACAAAAGAATCGTAATCATTATTTTACGGATGTGAGTCTATAATAAGATCGTCAACCAACTACAACTCACTCCCATAACATACTTATATTAAAAGGTTGCTCACTGGAAATCGCTTTAACCGAAGCGAAGGCCGTAGATTGTACTGCTTCTGTAAGCCTTTAAGTGCCTTGTAGTTATCTATTGAACTGCGTACAATAACATCTAAACATAGAATATTTAGCAGTTAAGTATTCTACTGCTATTACTACTATTGGTAAAAATTATGTGAACAAAAGAATCGTAATCATTATTTTACGGATGTGAGTCTATAATAAGATCGTCAACCAACTACAACTCACTCCCATAACATACTTATATCAAAAGGTTGCTCACTGGAAATCGCTTTAACCGAAGCGAAGGCCGTAGATTGTACTGCTTCTGTAAGCCTTTAAGTGCCTTGTAGTTATCTATTGAACTGCGTACAATAACATCTAAACATAGAATATTTAGCAGTTAAGTATTCTACTGCTATTACTACTATTGGTAAAAATTATGTGAACAAAAGAATCGTAATCATTATTTTACGGATGTGAGTCTATAATAAGATCGTCAACCAACTACAACTCACTCCCATAACATACTTATATCAAAAGGTTGCTCACTGGAAATCGCTTTAACCGAAGCGAAGGCCGTAGATTGTACTGCTTCTGTAAGCCTTTAAGTGCCTTGTAGTTATCTATTGAACTGCGTACAATAACATCTAAACATAGAATATTTAGCAGTTAAGTATTCTACTGCTATTACTACTATTGGTAAAAATTATGTGAACAAAAGAATCGTAATCATTATTTTACGGATGTGAGTCTATAATAAGATCGTCAACCAACTACAACTCACTCCCATAACATACTTATATCAAAAGGTTGCTCACTGGAAATCGCTTTAACCGAAGCGAAGGCCGTAGATTGTACTGCTTCTGTAAGCCTTTAAGTGCCTTGTAGTTATCTATTGAACTGCGTACAATAACATCTAAACATAGAATATTTAGCAGTTAAGTATTCTACTGCTATTACTACTATTGGTAAAAATTATGTGAACAAAAGAATCGTAATCATTATTTTACGGATGTGAGTCTATAATAAGATCGTCAACCAACTACAACTCACTCCCATAACATACTTATATCAAAAGGTTGCTCACTGGAAATCGCTTTAACCGAAGCGAAGGCCGTAGATTGTACTGCTTCTGTAAGCCTTTAAGTGCCTTGTAGTTATCTATTGAACTGCGTACAATAACATCTAAACATAGAATATTTAGCAGTTAAGTATTCTACTGCTATTACTACTATTGGTAAAAATTATGTGAACAAAAGAATCGTAATCATTATTTTACGGATGTGAGTCTATAATAAGATCGTCAACCAACTACAACTCACTCCCATAACATACTTATATCAAAAGGTTGCTCACTGGAAATCGCTTTAACCGAAGCGAAGGCCGTAGATTGTACTGCTTCTGTAAGCCTTTAAGTGCCTTGTAGTTATCTATTGAACTGCGTACAATAACATCTAAACATAGAATATTTAGCAGTTAAGTATTCTACTATATAGCTTCAATAGTGAGCAAACAGGTTCTATTATGCAAAACCCGTTTAAACGAATACCTATTAGGTTATATTATTGGGATAAATTCATTAGGTCTGTATCAAAATATTAACGTCGACATTCATTTAGGAATGTGAGAAAAACTTATTACAAACACCTATAGAAAGAGAAACTCAGCTAACAGCTTTTTTACATAATTTGTATACCTGAGGATTTTTGAGTGAGATTCGGGTCACGGCTCGAACCGCAATTTTTTTCCTTTTGTTTATACCACTTAGGTGGCAGACAAGAAATCAGAAAGTGGTTACCGTGGCCTATGGACGTGTGCAATACCAGGAGAGTCACACTCGCGCTGCTGACCTTGTAAGCACAGAGAGTTTTTGTGCCGTCAGTGCAGAAGACAAAGCAGGACAAGCCTTTGATCTCCCCACTACAGCATTAAAACTCTCCAGTGAGCTCTGGCTACCCTACTCACCGCCGGGAACACAACACGAGGTTATTATGGCCGCTGTATACTGTAGGGCGGAGTTACTGCTCCAGTCGGACTGCTCAATTGGACGGAAATACCATCGAGTTCTCTTCATGGTTTAACTTTTATGGGAGCCTCATCCGTCGACCAGCAAACTGGTTTACCTACCGACTTGAGTATCTTTTGGAAAGTCACCATATACTCCTAATGACAAACATAAGTCAAAATTAACGTTCATTTATTCTGCATGTATAAAATATTGAAATAAAAAAAGATGTGTTCTTACAGGGTCGGCAGCACGGATGTGACTCCACTGGTGTTACACACGTTCATAGGTCATGGTAACCACTTTCCATCAGGTGGGCCGTGTGCTTGTCTGCCACCTAAGTTGTATAAAAAAAATATAAAAAAGATTCTATAAATAAAGTTAAAACGTTCTGCTAACTCCTTGCCCGTGTCCGTAGCCGGAAACCTAGAAAATTTCAAGCTCCAATGAATATGTTGCTTCTAAGTTAGCGCATTACATCGTCAACCATATCCCATACCGGCCATACCTATTATAATATCAGCATGTGATATGGTGACCTATCAATACTCAATAGTAATAAAAAAAACTTTCGTTACCTAAGCGAAGGCACGTCTTGGGGCATAAAAATGCCCAGTCTATTAGTTTCTTTATTGCAGACATTCAAGGACAAACCGCGAATGTTATATTTGCTGTCCATTTATTCGGCAACCCATATACGGATATAAACAAATAAAACACACTGTACATATAGTGTGTCAAAAATGTTTTGTTTAGTATTGAATTGTGACGAGGTTGGTTGTGCAAATTGAGAGATGGATTTTAGATGGGAACTAGGTAACAATGAACTTTTTTAGAGGAGAAATAATATCAAATTTATTCACTAATGCGGAATCGGAATTCTTTTTTTTTTTAAATCACGGTAAGCTAAAGGTAAAGTCTCAGGAAAGAGGGTCACCATTACAGACACTAAGTAATGTTATAATGGTGGCACTCAGCTTGGCGGCCTCATCAGATGCTTTTTCACGTCCCGCTTAGTTAGTTGGTAATGAATTCCAGGACTTGGTGGTGCGGCAAAGAAAAGTCTCCGAACCGCTTGGTTCTTGCTCGTTCTGCACAGTGTGAGGGTGACATCTAATAAGTAATTAAATTTTAACTGCGACGAGTAAGGTTGTATTACAAGATTCAAACATTAAATACCGTTTAAAAAGTAAATATCAGTAGCCTATCTATGTTGAACATCTTGTCAGTGTTGTTGTAGCATATGACTGAATTGTAGCCCACAAGGGACAGCTGCAGGACATTTCCACTTGTGTTTATATTCCGGTACTAGGTACTAAATAAGTATTACCGTATTTACCCGTTTATACACATGACTGTTTACTTTTTTTTTCCATAACTCTCATAACTTTTTTAAACTCATTTGAATGCACAAATGTCATGTACTTGTCACGCCACGTTCATTACATTAAAATTTATCATTTAACACGACGGAGTACATACACGTGCTGTAGAATATATTATGATGTTGTCATAAAGTTAATTTCCGTTGCGAGTTGCGACTGTACCCACTCATTTCAAAATGTGCTAGTTGAAATTTTCTTACCTTGACTATTTTTCCGTACCTCAAAAGTAAAAAGCCGGAACCGTCCGTCAGTCTGTCAAGACCTTTTTCTCAGGAATGCGTGGAGATATCAAGTTGAAATTCATACCACATACTTAGGTCTATAACGTTTTTAGAATGCAAAAATTACGTTCTAAGTTAACGCATTCAAAATATATTATGGTTTGTGTAGATCAAGTTACGGAACACTTGGTACGCGAGTCCAAATCGCACTTGACTGGCTTTTTATCTAGTAGGTTCATGTTAAAACGACTATTGTGACAACTGCTAACTCCTGAGTATGTTGTCGGAAAGCTATTGCCTAGAAAATGTCGATGAAGCTCGCAGAGTAGGCAAGCTGAAGTGGCAGTGGGTTGGCCACATCTATTGATGGCTTCCAGAGCAAACTAGTCCTAGACTTGAGACCGCGAGGATGCAAACGGTAGGTGGGACGCCCTCTAGTCATAAGCACTGAAGACCTGAAAAAGGTGCCTGAGACAGACTGGATGCGGAAGGTGGAGGATCGAAAGCAATGCCGCACATTGGGAGATGCCTAAATCTACTAGTGGATTGCAATAGGCTAATTGATTCATTGACGTCCAACTACGAGCATAACATACATATAATCACACCCCGGTAGGCTAGGCAGAGGTGAATTACACCCACAATTTACCAATCATTTTATTCGATTCCACGTAATAGTGGGTGAGCCTATTGCCGTATTCCGGGCACTATTGTTGACTAGAGCCATGCATCTGAGGCTGAGTCTACGTGCAAATATCTCAAATATATATATTTTGGTTTATTCCACCAATCTCGGCCAAATGAGTCGCTATCTCCCTGCGAAATACACATTTGGTGTAAACAAATGCGCCAGTTTGCCAGATGCCATTCGGCATAATTCCGTCTGCCGATATACTTCGGCGAGCACATCCGCCTTCAAATGACACGGGGGCGTTCCGGTGTGCGCGCAAAGCACCTCAGTAGACACGGTGCGATACCCGCATCTTCACTCAAAAGTACACTAACGTATAGCACGAACATTCTAAAGGGGAATTGGGGAAACATTTAAATAGAAAATGTTCCAGATTCGTCCCTCGGTTATGATGCGCAGAAACAACACATTTTCAAGGTTATCCTACTTTAGTCGGGGCGTGCGGGATATGCCAGAAGCAATCTCACCCTTGGGCCTTTTAGCCTTGGGCGGTTTTAGCCGGTTCGAGTCCGACATAACCAGCCCTGCCGGTTCCAACGGGGGGTTACTAACGAGGGAATTTTGCACACTATATAAAAAAGGTTATCCTCCTTATACATACTATAAACGGAAAGTTTGTAAAGATGTTTGGATGTTACTTACTCAATCACGCTTAAACCGCAAAACTGAACGGAATTGGCTGAAAGTTACGAGGATATCTTATAGTCTGGAATAGCACATAGGCTACTTTTTATCCCTGGTTTGGAGGAACTGGATCGGCACCGAAGGTAACACGTAGTTTCTAATATACCTTTGTCAATTGAATGTTCAATTTGCAATAATAACTCCGGACTTGGACATCGTACTTAACAACATAAAAACTTCGAGGCCTCGCGATACAAGGAGTTTTTATTGCAGCAAACCAAAAGGTTAATCCAACCATGCAAACGGTGATGTCACTGTCCTTAGTACGTTCAAGGTTGCGTAGGTATTAACTATGAGAAGTAATAGTTGTATTATTGTTTTGAATTTAATTTATAATCTCGCGGATAGAGGTGCAGATGACTCATATAGTGCGGACCTAAATAATGGACATGTGCATAACTGCTTTCCCACTAGCAAACCGTTTAAACAATTCCATCTAAAGCCAAATGGTTTAACGCCTCTTCTTTGCAGCATCATAGAGGCTAGAAATTCTTTAGCATTAAACGTGTTTCCGTCTATCTCCTATTTCGGCTCCAAAAAGCGGCTGGAATCTGTTGAGGTCTTTTTAGCATTGTTGCGATAACGCTGGCCTTCATTATTTAAATTCAACTTACACCTTAATATCAGACGAGCGGAGACATTATTAGCATTAAAAAAACGGGTAGTATCAAACAAAACACGTAAATACGCACGGAAACTGAAGATTTTTTTAAAATCTTCCTCACAAATGCCTCATATAAAATATACTCTTAATGTTAATCCGTGGCTCATTCGTGACAAGCCCGAACTCGGCTCGGATAAGCTTCAATCATCCTTCAGTCTTATTACTAGCTGACACAATATATTACAAAAAGATTGTATTTATTGGCCATAAAAACGAGTCGTCTGTTCTGGAGACCTCCATTATTTACAATACATATAAATGGTATTCGTGACAGTGAGGTTGACTGCCTTACAATATTTGTCTCTCTTAGCAATGGTGCTCATCTAAGGACATAAATATCAAGTAACTGGATTGTACACATTGTTTAGTTAAGGCATATATCTTCCATCATCTAGTTATCTATCCCATTCACGCCCCTAATAGGTCGTTACATATGAAATTGCCGATTTTTTGAAGAAATTGGAGGAAACCTAATATTTAGTACTAACATTTTTGCATTTTTTTTAGGAATGACAAATCCAAGTTTTATGATTTTTTTGTGTATGAATGAGACAACATTAAACTAACAAGCATTTTAATTACATTTTTGAATAGTGGTAGCTGTAAAAAAGTATTACGATCATCAAAATGGAAAGCATTTAGGAAGTACTGTTTTAGAAGTCGAATTTGATTTATCAAGCGGCCAATAAAAACAAAGTTTAATAGAGAGTTTTAAAATCTTGAAATCAACTTTCAAACAAAATATAAATAACGGAAATGGCTATTGAATTATAGGAATAACGAACTCATGAATCTGTAAGAAAATTTCGGCAATTTCATAGGTAAAGACCTAATATATCTACTCCAGTGATGTCACAAAACCTACTCTATATGTGCAGTAAGTCTTTTTTGTCTTCTGAATCTTCTGATAATAGCACGAGGTGCTACGGCAGCGCCGGAAAGGTCAAATCCACCTATCATAGATTATAGAGAAACCTGCGTGTGCGCATGCCAAGGCCTAGTTTCTCTCGCAACTTGTAGTCAAGAAACATTTCGGTAACTGTGTGAAAAAGATAGACCTAGCCTAACAGAACAATAAGCTAAAAATGGCAACTTTTCGAGTTAAACTCACGAGTCATTAAGTACAGTTATAGACCTGTATGTAAATTGGTATGAGCCGCCTCTCAGTTACTTCTGATGAGACTTGGCAGATTTCAAAAACCTTTGCAAGCACTACAGAGGACAAGAAGAAGAAAGCAAGGATTGATTAAATTCAAACATGCGCATGAAGAAGGTTCCTACAGGGCACACAACAAATGTGATGTCCCTGGCATTGAACACGTCTATAGTCCACTTAACCACTATGCTTCACGTGCACCGTGGGCTTGTATGACACTTAAGTAGTATAAAAAAAATGAACCTTGTTTGAGGTTCATTTTCAGTTGTCAGTCGTGTGTGTCTTGAACCTCGTACTGATCGGTATGAGATGTGATTTAATAAGCTATTGTTTGAGCATGTATCACAAGGTACGTGTGTAGTTTTTTACTATAAACGATTCTGTTACGTTAATCGAGTCAAAAATGATGTAAGAAGCAGTCTTACGTCACTTTTGTGTAGATGCTATCAGAAAATTATGATCATAATGGCTTCAAGACCATTTTGTTTTTGTAGTTATTATGAATAACAAATGCTGGTCTCGTTTCGATACTTGAAGTAAGAAAAATCGTAATAATAACATCTATCGGCTTTATAGTCGTGCTCATGCCAGTATATTCTAGAGTGGTAGGTAGAGGTAGATTAACGTCTAGAATTTCCTTAAGTGCCTGCAAAACATGCGGGAACTTGTTCATGGATTGAATATTCAGATCAGTTCGATGGACAGCTCGATTGACATTCCGATGGTTTAAGCGAGTGGTTTAAGTTAAATGAATGTATTTATGTAATGATTTGAACAATAAATTAAAAAAAAGTCATTTCAAATCGATGCGAATAAGTTATATAAATTCCGTTTTCAAACTTTCTTTACAAGAGAAACTAACAATAGCGTGTTAAATAAAAATGAAAATAAAATTATAATTATTACGAGTTCAATGTCAACAAAAGTGTTCATTATTTGTATACAAAACCGGTTCTGTGACAGTCAGTGGTTTTGATTACATCACACAACGTGCTTATGCGTATGCTTAATTAACGTATCAGTATATTATTCAGTCAAATAAACCACGCTGGGTGCCGTAATACAATAGTCATTTGAATAACAAAAATAAATTGAAATCACACCAGCAGATGAATATAGTGTAGTGGATGTGTGAATACACGAGTGAAGATCGCGTGTGGAACTCGCGCATCTGCGGCATGCTTCAAATAAAACGCAGGAGTGTAGCTTTCGTGTGGTGACGGAGAAAGAATACAAGTATCACCACCCCATCTCATACGAAGGGTGTAAGAGGCGACAAACGGAAAAATACGCAGACAATATCATTGCGAGAGAAGGAAAACTTGAAATAAAACCCTGTACCAACCCGTCTGGCCAGGGTGGAAACAGTAGGCCTAATACGTCTAACATTGGGAAAGGCCTATTCTGGCAGTGGACTGTGATGGGCTATTTAAAAAAGGATGGTATTTAAACGTATATCAAAAAGAGTACATTTTGTACGACAAAATAATCCAAATTCACATCAAAAATACTGATTGAGCACCAACAAACTACTGCAAGTAAGTAGTTAGTTAGCAACCAACCAACCAACCAATTAGGTATAAAAAAATACCCATTTAGGGGTGGGTGGTGATCATTCGGAACTTAATTAGATGCACAATCAGTATTTTTACTGAACGCGAAAATTATTTTTTTAAAAAAAGCTTTCGCTAGTGTGGTCACGGTTTGCGGTAACCGCCTGAATACGTCAGTAATAAAATATCTGGCCCTGCCTATTACGCCAGTCTAGGTAGCAGAAGACCCAAGGTATTTTGGTTTAACGTCGCGTCGTAAAATACAGCATGCGTATTAGTGGTACCACTGCCAGCGCCAAGGATGCAGAAGACAGTGTTAAGTTGTAGACTTAAAGGGGGAAAAGCTCGAGAAGCTTCGGACGCAATTGGGTTGAAACGTTGTCATAGGATGGATGAAACGGGATGGGATCGTAACACGGATATTAATACTATCTATTCCATTCTATTATAAATAACGTAAAATAAACCAAAAACAAGGGGCATAAAAACATTGACATTGAATACGTGATGTTAGGCCGCTACGAGTATTTGGCTGCCGTAAGATCACTAATCTGTGTACCAAACTCGTTAGTCACTATTTATATTATTTCTCATGTTTGCCATGCACACCTGTAATAAGTTTATTCACGTAAGTTTATTTTAAAGATAAGATTAAATACTTTATTTAGCCAGAGTTCAAGAACTTGTAAAGAAAAATTGTAAACAGAAACATGTGTTTACTTTTTAATTGTTTTGTTTTATTTTATACGATTTGTTTCTCGCGGCTCCGCTCGTGTGGATGTCGGTTATCGCTACCATTATGTCCTTTCCCAAGGTCTAATTTACTTCTGAAGCAAGTTTCATCAAAACCGGCTCAGTGATTGAGGTGTGAAAGCGTAACAGACAGACAGAGTTACTTTTCCATTTATAATATTAGTATAAATATAGATTTTCACGTCTCTGTACCTCCATCTAAAATATCTTGGTAACCTCAATAGTACAAAAATTGACACAAAATAGAACAGTTCACTCGTAGGACTTTAACACGAAATTGTTCTTTAACTAGTGTATTGGAAAAGTACTTCACGAAATTACCTACTTCACCAGCTCCTGAACGCGCCATAAAACTGTTCTTCCTCAGCAACCCACCCGTCACTAACACTCTAATAATAAAACTGACAGAGCCCAGGTCAATGTCAAACTATTATAGTTATTTACTTAGACATCGTAAACTTTCGCTAACAGACAAAAAAAGTCACGCGAATGCAATCTATTACATTTTTATTTGCCAAGATATTAATTTAATAAAACTGTTTTAGGGTTAGGAAGCTAGCACGCAATGATGGCCGCACGTAGTCTTGTTAACAATGGAGCTTTTATTATTTAGACTACACAGCCAGCAGGCGACACACGCAACTGGCATGCTTGAGTTGGTTAAGAAGTAACAAACAGACGTAACGGGAACTGTCATTCGAATAGTTCAAAACACGCAATGGTTAGGTGGACGTGCAATAGGCTATTTGACAAGGTCAACAATTCTTCCCAAACCTGCTTAAAATGTTAGATTGTTCTAAAAAAATATGCATTGCATAATAAAATATTGCTTAACTAAACCGAAACTATGAATTTTCATTATTTTTAATTCCCAAAAAAAAAACAGTCAAAATATAAACAAGCAAATTTAGTTCAAATATTTTTTTAGATTCCTCATTAAATTTCAAATTACTTTTATTATACGTGTAAACAATTCATACGTGTAAGCAACTACATACATTTGCACTACGCGCAACTGGCGTGTGACTTCATAGGCACGAACGATTTTGTATCCTGGAGTTTTCGGGCGGGTTTGAGAATTAGAATTTTTATAATCTTTAAAACTTTTTGTCGCAAAAATATTATCTTCAATAGTTCATCATTTTCGAAAGTAAAAGGCTATTAAGACGTTACGGGTCCAATATTTCCCATTGTACAATAGTCCCATTCCCACCACAGGCAATTAGAGCATGACTCATCTCCCTAAAATTAAAGCACTTAGGGCATTTAATGAAGGTACACTGTATTACTGACATTTGCACTAGCAGTAGTTGCGTCCAGGCAAACTGAGCGTCGAGGTACGTCGAAGTACAATCTGAATCTGTAAACAGGAGTGAGAGCCTTATCTTCACGAGGCAACTGATTGGTTTATCATGCTTCAATAGTGCATGAGTGAGACTTGACCCTTATAGGCTGGGTAGAGCGAACAAATCTTTGTGGTCACACTGCTGTAAAACCAAAACCCAAGGTTCAGTATGATATGGATAGTCTAGTCTAATATGTGTAAAGAGTGGGCTCACCTAGGTAGTGTAATAGCCTGGATTCAAAACCTGGACCTCTTGATAGTAAGGCCAACTTCTTAGAGATCGATTAAAATTTCGTTCTTGGTTTGTTTTAAGATCAAATAAGATAAGATAGGATAAGATAAGATAAGATAAGATAAGATAAATCTTTATTGTACACCAACACATTACAGTACATGTACGGACAACATTATGGAAAATGTACAAATGGCGGCCATATCGCTACAAGTTTTTCCTACTGTTAGAATAAAATACTGTTACCAAGGTAAGCACGATATTTATTCGGTCCCTAGGTATAGAATACGAAAAGTACCTAATAACTAACAGGAGAACTGTTCGTTTGTTACCACAGCTATAAATAAAGTGGGTGTTGCTGTACATAGCAGTAGCATGTTAACTGTACTTGTCTACTTCAAATAAGTTCTGACGCTATTGTTTAAGTCGCAATGTTATTGCGTTAGTTTCCGTGACTCAGAGTATGAGGAATTTTGTAAAAGAGACAATTATTCTTTGTTCTAAAAATAATTACGGTCTCTAATGTTATTTTTAAACTATCGCGGTGTGAATTCATAATTATACAACGGTTCGGAACTTTACGCGATTAAATCGACGATTCCGATGCGATGCAACCCGTGGTCACGACTTGGTCAAGTCGTACGAACATTCTCTATCGCTTAGGTAATGATTTCTACGAAAAATGGGTCCAATGGACCGGTGAATTCTGACTGTACTACTTAGGTTAACTTACCATCATCAATCTTACAGAGATTGTACCCAAGCTTTAGGTACTTAAGAGCCCGAGGTCTGTTTTATTTTTATACAACTTAGGTGGCAGACAAGCACACGACCCACCGATGGAAAGTAGTTACCGTGACCTATAAACGTGTGTAACACCAGTGGAACACATCCGTGCTGCCGACCCTGTAAGAACAGAGATTTTATGTGCCCTCACTGCCCACTGGCAGCACAAAAACTCTCCAGTGAGTTCTGGCTACCCTACTCACCACCGGGAACACAACACGAGGTTATTATAGCCGTGGTATTCTGTAGGGTGGAGGTACTTCCCCAGTCGGACTGCTCAATTCGGACGAGAATACCGTCGTTTCCTACCTCCTCGAGTATCCTCCTCTGCTTATCGTATTTGAGGTTTGTATAGGTACCGTTTTTCGGAACGACTATCGTTGACCTCGCAAAGAAGAAAGTCTGCACTAGTGTCTCGTCTATTGTTTAGCAGGTGCACCGGCTTGCAAGTGAGTATGGCTTGGGCCTTAGAATTGGTGGTGTCCCGTAGACCAACGAATGACTTAACCAACTTATAACCTATCCGAAAGTAAAAATATCTGTGTCATTCGTGACTAATATGTAAATGACTGTTCAACTATTTTTATTCAAGTCACATTTAGACAGGTCAGTACAGAGATAACCTCTTATCTTTATAGCTTTTTTTTTAAAGTTCACAACTTAACTTACATTGGTTAAACAGTTATTGTTTATTCGTCTGAGAATTTCTATAAATACTTTAGGTATAAGAAATAATGTTATCATGAATGAGACGCTTATGAAATCTAGGTAGTTTATTAGGTCTACCTAAATATAAAACTTCGCAACCGTCTATTTTTATTATTTGCAGAAAACGGTACCGGCCGAAAAGAGTTAGAAAATAAGTTAGTTTATAGTCCAATTACAGTGTTCTCCTGTTTTAGAAATGGCTATAAATACACTTATTACTTGGAAGATGTTACCTTCTTAACAGTTCTTCCCTGTAAGAATTAGTTTTAATAGTTTTAATTTCAAGTAAAATTCATGAACGTTAAGTTTGTTGCTTCCTTAAAAAAGCCTCTTAAAAATGCGTCTGGCAATAAAAAGGCACGGTCACGCTTTTCTAATCAAATCAAATAAAATTTATTTTTATGAATATGATACAAAAGGTATTACAATATTATGTTTATTATTACTACGTATCCTGCCACATGCGGTGTGAAAATTATCTTTTATATGATGTATGTGTATGTAATATTGGTTACCTGGTTTTTAAGATTTGATTGTAACGCACAACTGTTTATTGTCTCTAATAAATAAATACAAAATACTAGCATCTATCGAATCGTCAGTAATTACAATTATTTCGTTTACATTGTTTGTCATCATTTTGAACTGAGACGGTGCGCACTGTGCGGTATGAAAGAAACTTCATCCCACGCACGCTCAAGCTGTGGAAGGACCTCCCTACAGCGGTTTTCCCAAGCGCGTACAATTTGGGGTTCTTCAAGAGAGGCATCAGAACGTTTCATCATGGTCGGCAGCGCGAGTGTAACACCCTGGTGTTGCATATGTTAATAGGCCACGGTAACCATCAGATGGGCCGTGTGCTTGTCTGCCACCTACGTGGTTTAAAAAAAGATTCCGTAACTCAAACGGAAAAACGATACCATTAATTATCTATAGGATCACATAATTCGAAGGAATTCTTTTGGATAGAGGTTGTACAACATCATTCTATGCAGAAGTCTTTAGGAGAGGTCTTAATAGGATTCAAATACGCAATTGTCCCGAATATTTGGAGTCAGCACAACTTTCAGGTCAGGTCAATATCCTACATAAATTCCTGTGAGATGTCATTTCTTGTCCCTCCCTTTTTGAACATTTCATCTTTGACGCTGTATCCTCTTTTATTATTGAAAAGAAATACTAATAATTACTATCCTAATAATATTTATTAATAATAATAGACGGTAGCCTAGTGGTATGGGTAATGGACGGCTAAGACGAGGTCTCGGGTTCGATCCCAGGTTTACCATGGCACACAACAATGACTTTTCGATGCTTTTCGAAGTTATGTGTGTATATATCGCAGGTTTATGAGTGCCCGGTTAATGGCAATAGGCTCGCCACCTACATTGGGACCTAAACATAAACTGACGAAATGTGGGTGCTAGCACCTCTGCCTACCCCTTCGGGGATATAGACGTGAGTTTATGTTAAGAAATACTCTAAGATATAATCTTTTTGAAACGTCTTTACTACAATATATCTTCCTAAGCTATCTATATAAACGTTAACCGAATCGATAAATAACGTAAAGGTACTATTTTACTCAACACCACTACACTAGCAAGTCCAAGTAGTTGCTATAATACAACACTACGATATTTACCTTGTATGACACTCTGGGGAAATTAAAGGAGGAACCTGCCCTCGTACAGTGGTATAGCTGACTGACAAACAATGCATTAAGTACCTACCAGCGTTATATATTTTCTACTCAAGTGTCTAGTTGGAGCTAACGAGAATCGTCACTCTATATGAAAAAAAAAAAGTTTAAAACTAAAACCCTTACTTCAAAAATTACGCTCTAAAAAGTATTAAACAAGAAAATATCAAGAATAGACGTGGTCGTATGCCACTTAGTCTAACAAAACGAAACTTATTTATATTTATTTATTTTATTTTTGAGCAAGCAATAGGTACAGTTTGAACATATTTGATATGTGCTAATTAAGCCCTTTTAGTTGATACCTAACACGATATAATTATCTCAAATTTATGTTTTAACACAGTACTGTACGACCTCTAGAGGGCGCCACAATAGAGTCAGTGACACATTATATAGCCTACATGCAGCGGACGACAAAAACGCTTCTAACAATACCTCAGTTGTCCAGTTCTAATAAGTGGTTGAGGAGCAATGATGCGGGAGAATGATGAGGAGCAATGATACATGCATACATACATAGCCTGTTATACGTGGGGCGCACTATAAGTTTCCGGAATGAATATGAAAAAATACTATTAAAGGTACAAAATTAATTTATTGTTTTTCAAAATAATCTCCCTTGGCGTCTATGCACTTTTTCATTCGATCAAACCAGTTTTGAAAACTTTTGTGCCACTCCTCTGTGGTGACCTCTGAAACGTGTTTTTCATACTCCTCGACAGCCTCTTCTGGTGATGAAAATCGTTGGCCGCGTAATTGGTTCTTAATTTTTGGGAACAGATAAAAGTCACAAGGTGCCAGGTCGGGACTGTATGCAGGATGACTCATGAGTTCTACATTTTTCGCCTTCAAAAAGTCGTTTGTCTGTCTGGCCGTGTGAGAACTAGCATTGTCGTGGTGCAGGATGATACGGCGTTTACGGTTATTTTTACGGAGTTCGTCAATAACTTCCGGCAAACAAATGGTCGTGTACCAGTCACTATTCACAGTACGACGATTTTCTAAAGCAACAGTAGCCACGTGTCCAGTTTTATTAAAAAAAGAAGCAATCATCCGCTTAGATGCACTTTTCACGCGCGTCACTTTGGTTGGTTTCGGCTCATCTTGAAAGACCCATACGCTCGATTGCTGCTTTGTTTTGGGATCGTAGCAATAAATCCATGTTTCGTCACCTGTTACTATGTCCCACACCAAATTTGACGCACCTTCGTTGAATCTGGTAAGCATGGCACTGCACCAAGTGACGCGGTCCGTTTTTTGATCCTCGGTCAAGTTATGTGGGATCCACCGCGAGCACAGCTTTCTCACACCCAAATGTTTGTGTAGGATTGATTGTATTTGACTCATGCCTATTTCTAAGGATGCGCGAATTTCATGGTAGGTCACATGCCTGTCTGTTTCAATCATACGGCGCACAGCATCGATGTTTTTGTTGGTCACAGCGGTGGACGGCCGACCATCGCGAGATTCGTCACTGAGATTGATACGACCACGCTTGAATTCTGCAAACCAGCTATAAACAGTCGTCTTGCATAGAGCTTCATCGCCAAAAGCTGTTTCAAGCCGAGCGATGCTCTGTTGAGCCGTCAAATTACACTTAAAATCGTAGAAAATCATACTACGAAAATTTTCCCGAGTTTAATCCATGTTGATGCAGACACACAATTTTTTAAATGGCGCCACAAGGTAAAAACAAAAGACAGTCAGATGAAACAAACTGTATTCTACAGCCAAAGAGTTCTATTTTCAAATGTTGTAATAAATTTTTAAATATTGTTTATGTAAGTGGCCAGTTCCGGAAACTTTTAGTGTAACCTATGTATATATATATACATAATTATAACTCTCCTCTGGGTCGGCCGGGGTGCGAGGGATATGCCTGTCAACCTCACCTTCGGCAACCAAAACGACCCACAGGCGGCGTGCGTTTTAGTCGGTTCGAGTCCGACATAACCTCTTCCACCGGCTCCGGTGGGAAGGTATCCGTGGGGATTTTGCGCATATAAAAAAAAACTCCTCTCCTTTTGCTTCGCCATATTCATGTAAAAAGTATTCGTCAAGGCGTAATTTGGTATCAAAAGGATTGAAAGAAGGAATTGTTCAGATATTTTATCCTACTATCATTTTCCTACCATAAATGTGAAAATTTTTTTGAAGTTTAGATGTTCAGGTATGTATTAATGTTTACTCACATTACAACAAGAACTTTCAGGATATTTACCATGTGGCATTGTGATCCACTTCTAATTTGTAGTGAAAGTGAAACCAGTGGTAGTGCTGATAAGCGTAGTAAAATAATTCGAAAGAGGGTAGATCAATATATTAATTCTCAAAAATTTTTTCACTGTTCACCGCCAATACTACAGTTCCTCCGTGACCATGGTACTTGCAACAGTGAGCGCCGAAATATCGGAAACTCAATGCCTATCCCGAAAGTTCTAATAGTAAAGTTTAGATGTTTGTTGTTCGATCACTCTCTAATGGTTGTGGTAAAGGAATTGATAACAGTTTGCAATCATACATAGTCTAGTTGATGTCCGTGGCTTCGCCCGCGTGGTAATTCGATCACGTCCCCGTAACCCACGGGAACCTATTCCCGGGATAACAAACACCCAAACATACAATTTTTTTCACAATCTTTCACATTTATAATATTAGTAGGAATATCAATGAATGTTCAAACATATTGAAGTCCACTGCTGGACAAAGGCCTCTCCCAATTTCGGGAGGCTTAGGCCTACTGTATCCACCCTGGCCAGACGGGTTGGTACAGGGTTTTATTTTGAGTTTTAGTAGGAATAATATAACTTTGATTACAATTTTTAATTTAAGCCGCTAGTTGCTATATACTTCTTGGTCAGTAATATATTACAAGTTTTGAAATGGCGCGTGTGTAATAACTCATTTCATAACTTGCTGTAACGCAGAGAACATGCATGGCATATTAAATTATAAAAGGTTATCATTATAATTCTCAAGCTATTGTGCTAAGATGTCAATGGTACTTAATTAGTATAACTAACACAGCAGTGCCACATCCGTATATCATTAAACATATATTAAATAAACAACTGAATGATAATCAAGTAAAGCTGGATCACAATAATTCATCCATACTAATATAATATAATTATAATTGCAAAAGTAACTGTCGGTATGTTAAGCTTTTACGCCTAAACCGCTCAACCGATTTTGATGAAATTGTTATAGGGGTAGATTATAACTTGAGATAATCTACCCCTATAACAAGGCTATATTTGTCACGATAACCGATATCCTCGCGGGCAGAGACGCGGGCAACAGCTGGTAACAAAATAAAATAAACCACTTAATAGACACTACCCCTGACCAGAGGCACACCGGAGGGCTGATTTATTTCCTTGCGCAAAGAATGGGTACTGACATTCAACGTGGCAAAGAGGCTAAAAAGTACAGGCCATCATTTTATGTCATCAATTCTAAAATGGTATTCCTTAAGCCGCCTTGTGCCAGTCTGATAACTTTGGATTATTGCATGGTCTCCAAAGAAAAGAGTACTTTGTTTTCAAGATTGGCAATGACAATTATTTTGATTTAGCATCTTATCCATAATTATTTGTTTCCAACTTATTACGGTCTGAGTGACGTCATAAAACTCGTAAGACAATAATATTCCGCGCCTTACTGGGCGTCCGATAATTATATGTACAACATTGAGTGTGTCGGTACTCTACCGTTCAAATCAATACTGTTATAAAATTGTACATCAGTCGTGTCTGTACGTTGAAGATATTTAAAAATGTATATACATGTCCAATGTATATGTCTATACATAAAAATGTTCTTTTTGAAATTCACGTCTATTTATTCGCGATGGCCGCAAAAACTACAGAAAGGATTTTAATGTATTGTTTTCTTGTTAAAAGGTCTTGGCCAGACTTAAAATCTTACGTTATGTTAGATAGCAATTGATCGAGTAGAACGGCTATAAGACTAAAAATACGACAACCGACAAACATGTGGTCGGAGCCGCGGGTACAAGCTAGAACGATATATTTGTAATGTATGTCCGTCAATACACTTGGTCGGCTTCAGCCACGGTCATGTGAAGCCCTGCCGGATTTCTGCCTATCCTATTGCTACTTTTATAACGTTGTTAAGGCGATTTTGTGATTAGTTGGTATCTGATTCGAAGGTAACCGAGGTGTTCGAGGTTGCACGTCAATTGGCACATGTAAATCAATTCTTTAATGAAAGAAACATGTACGCTAATTACTACTTATCGAAGAAGTTTCCTTTCTTCGACGCGAATTTTAAATAGGAGAAAATTATTTCATCACAATAATACAGGGTGTATATTTGAGACGGGACAGTAAGAGCGGGTACTTTAACTATCATAGTTATAGCAAAACGTTTGTAGGAGACTATCCATAACTTGTTAAGAGATTTTGAACTGATTTTTTTCCATCTATTTGTTATATTTTTCTTTTGGAAAAAATAATCTTAATGTGTACAAAATGCATTTTCCTATAATTCTGGCCATCTGAAATTTCTTACAATTTATGGCACCCCGCTAAGTAAGTTTGTCCAGCACTGGTCTATATTAAGATACAAACTTACTAGAAATGACAGAAATCGTTTCCCATACATTTTGTTAGGAAAAACTAACTTATTTATCGCCAAACGAACCAAAAGACTCAGTACGAACAAGTGAAATTTAAGTACAGTAGTACGACATGGTGTGCGTATGTTACATAATTCATTCAACCGTCCGTAGTCCACATTCCCAAGGCTGTCTGCACACGATCAACTGTGGTGTGACAGAGCATGTGGTCAACGGAACGATCCGCGACGTAACGGTATGCGGTATCACAAAGCGGTGCAGTTCACGGGCCAATGGCTCGACACAAAGATGGGTTGCATTCATTCATTGAACAACATATCATGAATCACAATTAGCTGTATAATGACACAGCGGTATTTAGCTGTGAATGGTACAGAGCCTTCCCACGCTGAAGAGGCGGGGAAGAACTTATCGGTGATATACGGTTATTGCGGCTGGGACAAACTGGATGCGGAAGGCGGACTATTGGAACTAATAGCGCGTAGGGAGAGGCCTATGTCCAGTAGTGGACTGCAATGAATTGATTGATCGATATTGTGGCCAGTGGCACCGTAAGTAGACTTAATAGAAATTATAGACGATTTTAGTACTTACACATTAATACTACTAATATCAGAGATGTTAAAGTGATTTTGTTAATCATTTAAAAATCGATGAATTTAGGTGGAATTTTGATTGGAAAAAAATCAAATATTTTCATTCGTGTAGGTCGCAAAGTAACACTTGTGAATATTAAGATTATTGAGTTACATTACAATTAGAAAACTACCAGAAGGTAGGACGACGGTATTCCCGTCTCAATTGAGCAGTTCAACTGGGGAAGTAGGTACCTCCACCCTACATAATACTACGGCTGTTGTGTTTGCGCTCACTGGAGAGTTTTTGTGCTGTCAGTAGGAAGACTAAAAGCTTGTTTTGATTGTTTCTTCTGTACTGACGGCACAGGAACTCTCTGTTCTTACAGCGTCGGTAGCACATGTGTAACTACACTGGTGTTGCACACATTCATAGGTCACAGTAACGAGTCGTGTGCTTGACTGTCACCTAAGTTGTTTAAAAAGAAACAATCTATGCGTCGCGTGAAAAGTAGGGTGTAGGTTCAGGTGCAGTAGTCCACGTCGAAATATTATAAGACATAATATTCGGCAGGATGAAAACCTCCAACGTAAAAAAAAATATTTTACTTGTTAAATTCAAACGGTGTTAATATTTCAAGAGAATTAGAAAATGTTGAGATAAACAAAAAGCATAATAATATGATGCTGTTGATGTTTAAAAAAAAGTCATATGAAAGTAATCTTTTGTAGCCGTAAGGATTTCAGACATATGAATCAACATCCTGAGACTTTGCCTTTACCCATCAAGCGAGGTAAAGTTATAACATTATTTACCAACTAGTTCAGCGTAATCTCAGACATGTCTCACTCTTTTTTAACCTTAAGTATAAATATGTATGAAGCAGTTCGTTGAACTTGAATCGTCTATGCTCTGGTCGTGTCCATGCCCTTTGTAACACACGATTTCTCAAGTCTAAACTAGACTCTCTTTAACAAGCCTCGGGAAGAGACGATGGCGAAGCATGAAAAAACGAGGTAAACCAAATCCACGTCTTACACTCCAATTGATTGGATCTATCAATCAATTAGCCCATCGCACACCAGGCCTCTCCCAATGTTGGATTGGAATACTTTTTTTATGTAACGCTCTCTGGTTTCCTTGACTCTTGGTTAACTGGTTTGGGTTTAAGGACTCAATTGAGTTACAATTACAAATCGTCAATACTGAGTCAAGTTCTGTTTTAAAGATTTAAAGGCCTTGAGTCTTTTCCTCACATCGGTTGAATTTCTGAGTTCTGATCGGGTAACAAGACTCAGTAAGAATTGGTGATGAAGCATAACATAATTTATGACACAGATCCAAATTCTCGCTAATGGTGGGCACACACGGCCCATCTGAGGAAAGTGGTTACCGTGGCCTATGGACGTGTGCAAAACCAAGGGAGTCACACTCGCACTGCCAATCCTGTAAGCCCAGAGAGTTACTGTGCCGTCAGTGTAAAATACAAAGCAGGACCAGCTGTCTTCCCACTGACAGCACAAAGCCCTCTATCTGAATGGAACTAGGTCTTATTTCTTTCATACTTCAAAAGGCGATATATTTTTGGAACACAATAAAATTCCAGCAATATCATCTTAAATCTATTAACGATTACCTATAGTCAAAAGTCGATCAATGAGAGAGAACAACTACCCGTGGCCCATCTCTAGGTACGAAGTGGAACGATGGCCTGCTTGAGGGCAGACATAATGCATAAGACAGTTCAACACGAAACACAATCTTTTATTCATTCAATATTCAAGAATTTGCATTTTTACGTCGAAACTGCTAGGAATTGAAATTGATCCTATTAAATTCTGTCGTAATTATTCTAATTTCAAGTTATGTCGAAAAAACTATATTACCATATTGCTAAGTTTTAATGGTTATGTTACGGTGAATCTGAATATCTAGCTGTTTTATAGAATAACTTTTCTACTCAACCAGGGTCAAAGAAGGACTACTTATGACGAATTTTCTTAAATTAAACTATATGTTCTGTTTCGGCAACCTGTTGCCAGACCCGGATATATCCCAGGAAGGAACCCCCTCAGATTCTATAGAATACCTAGAACTTCCAAATATAGTTAAGGACCGGGAATTGCTCGACAAGCAATCCCAGTTGCACTAAATATAAAGAACAATGGCAGCCTCCCATACATATTTTTATTTGAGAATAAAATGATGCGTCTTTAAATGAAAAAAATACTATTTAATACAGCGTGATTACCTGTTCACTACGTACTAGATTTGGACTCTTGAGAAGGCCGAGTATAATAGATATTCGAGCTTGAACATTTTGTAGGTTATATCTTTAGATCGCTTTTAATGTGTCAATGTTTTTGATTAATGGTATACCTACTATTGTCTCTTGTAATCCAATGTTGGTGCATAACGTCCAACTGAACAGTCCGACTGGGGAAGTAGGTACCTCCGCCCTGCAGAATACCGCGGCCATAGTAACCTCATGATGTGTTCCCGGCGGTGAGCAGAGAAGTCAGAGCTCACTGGAGAGTTTTTGTACTGTCAGAGAGAAGACCAAAGGCTATTCCCGCTTTGTGTTCTATATTGACGGCACAGAAAGTCTGTGTTTACAGGGTCGGCAAACCGAAGGTGACTCCCCTGGTGTTGTACACGTCCATAGACCACGGTAATTACTTTCCATCAGGTTGTCCGTGTGCTTGTCTGCCACCTCAGCAGTTTAAAAAGAAAAACCGGCAACGGACATCCCACGCGGTACTCGCCGTCACTTAGGTGTTTAGTCTTCAGAGAGAGAGAGAGAGGCAATCTTAGTTAAATCATTATTTATATTTTAGGGTAAAAAAACAATCATTTTATTTTAAAGTTAGTTTATTCATCGTCTTCTCTGACAATAATTGCATCTAAAAATTCTGCCGGTGCTGAAATATTTTGTTGACGTCTGGCCCACCCCAAATACCAGACAAGCGTCATCACATGAGCACAACAGCCTACAGTGCGTCAACCAACCAAACAATTGCAGCAATATTCTAAGATTCCTGTCTGGCCTAGAATATCATTTTGTATTAAAATATATACAAAGTATTGTTTATTGCTAACATGGCGTGACTTTATTTTGCCTCTTATTAACGTGGTGATGCCAGATATTCTAAGATTATATCGAGTGGGATCAATGTGTTCACTACACACTTCAATTCTGTAGCCTCCATGGAAACGTACATGCTCGCCATAATATGAGCGTGCTTGTCTTATTTGGTACGTTCCCAAGGCAAACAAAATTAAATCCCTATATTCCATGGTTGGGAAGTATAATATATTATTTTCATTCGCTGTAATACTTTCAAAATGGGATGACCTTCTGTTCATATTTATGAACTGGACCATGTCTGCCAGGTTATTATTTAAAGCCATGCATTCTCTTATAATTTCTAAGATTTCATTCGCATAAATGTTGTCATGAAAGCAAACACCAAACTTGTTAAGGAGAGCCGCTGCTATTTGGAATGTCTGCATCATGTGTGGCAGAGACCTATGGAAGTATTCTTGTCTGAAGAGTTTACAATCTCTTTTGAAATGACCATTTACAGCCTCTACCACCCATCGACTAATAATAACGCAGCGGTTACGGTTAGCTTGAGCTGTAGTTAATTGGTGTTCACCTTCTAAAAGAGATTCTGGCATACATGCTCTATAGCCATATCCCTCTAATAAACTAATACTGTCCCTTGAACCCCGGTCTAAGATGAACACATCACCTTCTCTGAAATATGGCCTTAGAGAACCCATTGCAGAAAAAAGGTTGGTCATTATTTCAGCGTCTGATGTAGTTGCTTTATATGGGCCAAAACAATCAACAATATATCCATCACATGCGACAATCATAAATGGCTTTAATAAATTCCTGTATTTGTGCAGAGAATAACTCTGTTTCTGGAACATATAATTTGAGCTCTTATGTATATAAATGTACGTGCCATCACATATTACAATGGCATTGCTGCCATTACCATATAGTCTGTTTGGGATCAACATATTATGTTGTAATAATTCCTCTCGTGTCATTTGATTAATTCCCAGGTGCTCAGGAACAAAATCTTGCACTAAAACCTCCCTCACTTTATCCATTAGACATTCTAATGTGCGACGTGGTACTTCCACCAATGTTGAAATCCTCTCATCAGAATCACCAGTTCTCATCTTCAATAGCAGCGCTGCCAGACCTAGACTGCCTCTTTTTATTTGTGTTATTCTAGGTACTTCTTCAAGTAAGAGATTGAACTGTTCTTTAGTGTACCCTACCCAATATTCAAATACTCTGTTGTCCATTTCTTCTAGATTTTCAAGTCAATAGCTGGACTAAATGTATTAACAAATGAAAACACATGTTGTATTTGGTCTGCGGTAAACGAGTCAGTACTATTTTCTGACTCAAATAGTGTCTGCCATGTATTACTCCTTAAATGTTCAGCACAAACACGAGCTAAGTTTGGTACATAATAATGGTGATTGTGAAGAATAATTGCACACAATTTATCTGATATACCATGCAATGTGGTGCTATTGCAGTTAGGGAAAACACAATGATTATTTGAGTTGGCCGCTCTTCTGTACTCAGGTAATACTATTGTATAAGTTGCCACAGGTTGAGGATTCTCTTGTGGTACTGCTGTTGATTCCTCTATAGAAGTATTACTGCTACTAGGCAATGGTCTGGTATCATCAATATGGGTCATACGGCGTACTTCTCTTTGAGTGCGTAACCAGCATGGGTGGCACACACGATCAGATGCTGCTATCTGAAAATAAAGAAAACTATTTTCAACACTCAGAATTAAAACTATATATGCATTTTCCTATCATATCTATTAACATTTAAATGCATAACACAGACTGCTTTTTCCAAGCATAACATTTTTTAAAGGTATTTGAGGGGACCTCACATATGAAGCTAAGATGACGATGACGATGAAATACCATTTTATTGTAAATAAAAATATAATAAAACCAACCTGTCTTGGTGCTATTCTGCTTTCTATAATATTAATCATGGACTGCTGCAGTTCAGATGGATTGTCCCTCAATACTTTATCACTTTGACGTCGTAAAATGGAACAACCACATAAAATACACACATTAGTATGGCCATGGTGGCTAGGTCCAGCTTGTGTTTCACCACTTTGATTTGCTTCTTGCTGCAAATTAACATTCACGCTGAACATAGCCAGGTCTCTACATGCTTCACATACATAGTCTTCATCAGTAATCTGAAAAACAAAACATTGTAATGTGAAAACTCTGTTTTAATGTTTATATTAATCAAGCAATGTGATGTTATGGTTTCTAAATAAATTGAATGGTATAATTCAAAATATGAATGTTTTTGGGATCACTCAATTGGTTTGAAAATGTAAATAAATAATAAAAGTAAATAATATAAATAAATGTTTTGTGTAATAAATCTTCAATACTTACGATTCGGGGATACACCCAGCTACAAATTAAAGTGGTAACTCGGGTATCAAGTTCCAAGGCTTTATATCGGCGCAGTGTATTGACGCATATATTGCAATTGATGCATAGAATACGAGTTGGCCTACTACGTCCTCCCATCTTGGCGGCAGCAAACAAGGCTTAAAGCAACGAGATCCACAGAATGGGCAAAATCGGCATCCAATATACTAACAGCACAGTCACTCAGGTAAGTATCAGTATCAGAGTCCGTAGGTATACAGGGGTCACAAAGAGGAAAGATCAGAGTCCTTAAAGCAGTCCGGGTCACAATACACTTTTTTTAAAAAAACGGTAAAGATGATCGAAAACACTACACGACAAATCAGCGAAGGGGCAAATATGTACCATAAATAAAGAGAATATAAGCGCAAACGTCTAATGTTGTCATAGACAACATTTCTTTTTTGCAATGGATATGGGGCTTTTCGAACCTTTGAACAGTGTACACATAGATATGTTTTTTATTTATATTACTTATATACATTCATTTCAGAAAGCCTGTGAGGTTGAAAAACATGCATTTAAAAATATATCAATAACTAACATACTTCATTGATTCTGTTCTTACAATAATTTATAAAACTAAAAATAATTAGACTTTACTGCACAGTATTTTACGACCTGTTAGAATAGCTGCAAAATGGTAACATTGAATTGATATGTAAGGAAACCAATTAATCAATTAAGCTCATAATAATTTGTCTTTCTTTTTCTCGGCTCTTATTAGCTTAGACGAGAATTTCATAAACGTAGATATTTACTAGAATGAATTTGCTTTTAATGACATTTTAAGACGCTCAAATTTTTATCTAATATAATTTCGCCATTGTTCTTTGCTTTCGTTTAGCATTCTTTAAAACACTTGGGTCTTATTTATGCATTTGTAATGTTGTTTTCAAAACATTTGTGCATTGGATATCATGATAGCCATCAATGCTCTCGTCTATACCTGTAACCTTGTATATGAACCTGTCTCCGAGATAAAAAAAAGCCTTGTGTTTCGGGTTTTAATATATCCGTGCGCAATATTTTTTTTGCTAAATCCTTTTCGTCATTTTCGCGTGATTGATTAAAAACTCGTTTTCGAATTTATAACAAGACAATATTTATAATGGTTAACTATATTATATGTTTTAATACAGTTGACTATACAGATGACAGAATCGTCATTGTATAGAATGTCTGAATGATGCAGTGGTTCGTCACCATAATATATGCAAAAACTAACATACCTACAGCAGATGATACAAACCAAATTTTTTTTTGTTGGAAGGTCTCAGCATTGCAGTTTTTTTTGCATTCATCTTTTTGTGGTTCTGGTTATTATTTGGGACGATGATGAATATGTAATTTACATTGAAGCTGACCATAAATTGAAATAATATTACATTTTTAATACGACTAACAATCGCATGGCGGCTGGTGTTGGATGGTTACCGTGTTTGCTATTTAGATAGATAAATAATTCTTTATTGTACACCAATAGATGCACTGTAGGATAAGATGGTAGCGAGTACACAGTTTAACCAATAACATTAGTATTAAAGTAATCGGGATAATTATCATATTGTATTGTACTGAATTTCCAATATTTCGGCGCTGTTACAGCACCATGATCATAGAGGAACTGGAGTATTGGCGGTGAACAGTGGAAAAAAGTTTTTTAGGAGTAAATTTATCGATCTACCCTCTTTCGAGTTCTTTCACTACGCGTATCTGCACTACCACTGGTTTCACTCTCACTACAAACTCGAACCCGATCTCGACCCACGATGCTTACTGTATCCACTCGCGATTTTGTTTTGGTTTGTTCGCGGTGGTTTTGCAAATTCCGATTACTTTAATACTAACGTGAGTGACCATGATAGTTTAAATACCTATATTAACCGACAACAGTTTTCAACAAAATAATGTTTACCGTAAACAGAATCGTTTCAACATAATAATAATAATAATAATAATTTATTTCTAAGAATATGGTACATTGAGGTCTTTATGTTATTTCACTTGTTCAAACATATTCTACCATACCCTGGTGTAGAAATATTAAATTTTATAATAATAATATTTAAGATTTACAATAGTAATGTCAAATATGTCACTCATGCAATCAATTAATTATTTATTTCTATTACGTTTTACAATAATAATTTAAATTTTACGATAATAATATCAAATATATAACGCATGCAATCAATAATTATTTATTTTATTAGTCATTTATTTGTTTTACATCAGTCAAATGTCCTTAAAATTAAATTTGCTATCCATATATTCCCTCACTGAATAAAAACACTTATCTACTAAGAAATTAAATATGCTGAATTTAAATTTAGTCATAGGTAGCGCTCGCACACCAACTGGCAGTTTATTATATATTTTTATAGCCATACAATATGCATTTGAGGAATATAGATGTATTCTTTGCTGGGGCACTAAAATTTTATAAGGATCTCTACTATTTGTCTTTTTCAATATGTCATCATGTAGCGGAAACATTTGTGGATATTTCTTCACAAATAGGCACATTTCATAAATATAAAGGCAAGGAAATGGCAGAATTCTTAGTTTTTTGAAGATTGGTTTGCAGTGTTCTCGGTATCCGGCTCCATACAGAGCTCTAACACACTTCTTCTGTGCCAGAAGTACACTCTCTACTTCTACCGAGTTACCCCATACAACGATACCATATCGTAGCACTGATGAGATGTATCCATGATACGCTGACAGAGCTGTCTCTCTGGAAGCTATCTGTCTCAATTTCCTTAGAGCGAATACAAACTTGTCCACTTTTGCACATACATTTCCAACATGTTCTTTCCAATTTAAATACTTATCTATGGTTATTCCAAGAAACAGAGTTGAGTTGACAGGTTTAATAAATGTATTGTTAATATTGATATTTGGTGAAGCGCATTTAGAATTATATGTTTCAAACTTAATTATTTTAGTTTTATCGACATTAATCTGTAAGTTGTTGTTTTGTAACCATTGTATTGCCCTATTTAACTCCTGATTAGTTTCAGTTTCTATGTCAGATTTATTTTTACACTTAATCATAAGTGTCGTGTCATCAGCAAAGAGTATACAGTCATGCATAATATTCTTGCTGAAGTCATTTATGTAAATAAGGAACAGTAAGGGCCCCAATACACTCCCTTGAGGAACACCGCAACTATTTATTTTTAATGTTGATGTAAAAGTTACCTCTGTGTTTTTTACTATTTTTGTTATCATAGTGCACTGTTGACGATTTGAGAGATAACTTTCCAACCAATTATAAGCGTTACCTCTTATTCCGTATCTCTCCAGTTTGTTTAGTAGGCGGTTGTGTGGGACGAAGTCAAATGCTTTGCTCATATCTAAAAAGGTAGATAGCACTGACATCTTCTTGTCTAGAGCTTCAGTGACTTGTTTTACAAGCGAAAAACAGGCTAATGCTGTAGAGCTGTTTTTTCTGAATCCAAATTGATTTTCTACTAGTATTTTATTCGTCGTCAAGAAATTATTAAGTTTTTGAAACATGGCTTTTTCAAAAATCTTTGAGAAAATGGGTATTAGGGTTATTGGCCTATAATTACTAATGATTGTGGGGTCTCCCTTTTTAAATAGTGGTTTTATGATTGATAATTTCAATTTAGTTGGAAAAATTCCATCTTCAAACGATTTATTAATTAAGTGGCTCATGGGCATGGCTATACTTTTTGCATTATGTTTGATTAATTTCGTAGTTATTTCGTCATATCCCGTAGCATTTGTGTCGTTTAGTGACCGTATTATTTTTATGACGTCGTCCTGACTTACCGGAGTTATGAACATACTTTGCAATTCATTACTTAAATTTATGTCATTTATTTTACTATAATTTGATTTATTAGTTAATTCTATATAATAATTATTAAAATATTCACAAATGTCACTAGGTTTATTAATTATTTTGTCATTTATTTTCAATTCTTTAATATCCTGATTACTATTATTTGTATTCATATTATTCTTGATAACAGTCCATGTCGCCTGGCATTTATTCTTAGCAGTACTTATAAATCTATTATTATTTATACTTTGAGATTTTTGAATGCATTTTTTCAATATTTTAGTGTAGGTTGTATATTTACTTTTTTGAAATGTCTTGTTTGTCGCTTCATTTTGATATTTGTAGTATAATAATCTCTTTTTTCTGCAAGATGTTTTGAGTCCTTTACTTATCCACGAGTTCTTAACTTTTTTATGACCTTTTTTATAACGAACCAAAGGAAAACATAGTTTGAACATAAGCGTGAACAAATCGTGAAAGATATTAAAAGATTGGTCACAGTCCCTTTCTTCATAAATTTCTGTGAATGATAATGCCGAAATACACTGTCTGAATTTATTCATATTATACCAACAGAAGTTTCGTCTTGTTTGATACCAACACGTGTGTTTAGAGTTCTTAATACTTGCATCTGTATAAAACATTAGAGATTGACCTGTATCGTGGTCTGATAGGTTTAGGGTATGCGTACCGGCCACTACATCTGCAACTAGAATATTCGAAGCTATTTGATCTATACTCGTAGCTTTTCTTGTGGGAGTATTGATATGTGTCAGTATGTTATAATTTCGTAAAATAGACAACAATTTTTTTGTGTCTGCATTTATGTTTAAAACATCGATATTCCAATCTCCACACAGTATAATATATTTCTTAATGTTATGCGTTATAATACTTAATAATTTTTCAAGCCTCGTAAAGAACACATCAATGTCTGAACCTGGGATTCTGTAGATACAAACGATTATAAGATTATAGTCAGTTACCTCAATGCCACAGCATTCGAATTCATTGGTAAGAGCTATTTGTCCAATTGATGGTAATGTTTTAAATTCTAGATCGCGTTTAATCAATATACATGAACCGCCTCTTTTTTTATCCCGTCTAGAATAATAAGCAACTAATTTATAATTTGATAATATAAGACTGTTTTCATGACCTGACTGTACAAATGTTTCAGTGAGACATATAAAGTCTATAGGGCCAATTTTATCGATTAGATTAGTGATCGTAACTTCAAATACCCCTAATTTATTGAGTATCCCTGCAATATTTTGATGAAATAGTGTTAACCTTTTCCTATTTTCTAATCTAATTTCGTCGCATGCCTCCTTATTCACGAAAAAAACCAATAGTAGATTCCGCTTGGTTATCAAGCATAGAGGATCGATTTAGTGTTGTTGTAATACTTTGCTCATTCTGTTTTGCACTAATTTTATCCCTGTGCATTATAGGGAAATAGAATGGTATAGTACCTTTCTTTGCTACTCCCTTGATTCTCTTATTTGATTCAAGAGGTAACATGTTTTTTTTTGCTACCCTTACACTTTTAAGCACTTTTTCATTACAATAATTTATGTAGTTGATCCGATACTCAGTTCTCAGAATTTCTTTGAGTAATAATCTAGAATTAAGTAATGGATTAATCTTGTAGCCACTATCAACAAATTCTACATGTTTTAAATTACTGGAAATTAATTTTAGGATCTGGTTAATATTTCTTACATTCATATATCTATTAATGTGTACATTACCAAGTAAAACGTTCGTATGTGACATATTATATAAGGTATAGTACATAAAAGACTGCATCAAAAGTGGATTCTCGTCACAAGAGCCGGTTATTATAATTACAAAGTCATTTTCATTAAAATTTTTAGTCAATGATAAACAAGATTTTAATATTTCATTCGTAGGAGCATTAGGCTTAATAATTGTCAAAATTGAATACTTATTCCCTAAACTATTCTGTAGTATATTGCCTAGACCTCTTCCTTCTTCACCAGCAAGAATTAGTACGTTTTTCTTCACCATATTTTGTTGCAGTTGTTCGTTATATTTCAGGGTAGATTTCTTAATAGGACTGATAGAGGCAGATGACACAATGTTACTGTCTTTCACCTCGCACTTAGGTGTGCGGTTGTTATTAAAATGAGTAGATTGTTTTGGTGTACAATCCGTTTTTGTAGGGGTCTTATTTGTCTCAGTCACTTTAGTCAAATCATCAATAGTTTTTTTAAGACCTGTATTTTCTATACTCAAATTGTCAATTTTTAATTGTGCCGATTCCAATTGTAAATTTAGGTGTTTCATCTGTAATTTTAGTCGGTTTATTACTTCTTGACTATCCTCTTCGTCTGATATGTCGTGACAGCTATTGTCGTTAGTGTTGGGAGCTATCTCGTTATTATTCGATAAGTTTGAGTCATCGTCGTCACTTTTCGTTTCGGAATATTGTTTATGTCGTCGTTGTGTTATATTTCCGAAGAAATTCATCTTTTTATTTTATAGTAATTATGTCTCACAAAGTTATTCGCACAAAAAGAGCAAA
The DNA here is from genome assembly GCA_963662185.1 of Eilema griseolum. Classification (NCBI taxonomy): domain Eukaryota; kingdom Metazoa; phylum Arthropoda; class Insecta; order Lepidoptera; family Erebidae; genus Eilema; species Eilema griseolum. The sequence continues at coordinate 25,855,797 of OY759238.1, forward strand.
CAAAGCGGGGATCGAACTGCCGTCCTCTTGTGCAAGAGGCAACGCACTCAGCCTCGAGACCAAACGATCATTAAGATAAGTTCTTAAATTTGGTATTCGCTTAGTAAGGAGATATTTTTACTATCAATAGTTTCGTATTATCTCCGTTTTTAATAGGTACCTCCTTTGTACATAAAATAATCCAACAAAATGACTCACTGGTTGGTTCGGTTGCTTGAATGTTTACTTATAATTGAATTTCTTAATATATTTGGACCTTTTTACACTATTGTCTGGTGTTTTGTAAAACCTACGTCGTTTAATGTTTGTTATTGTTTATTTTATTTAACACAAGTAATTATATATTAACACAAGTTAGACATTTTCACGATTTCACTGGCACAATATTATAACAAGTTCTTTTTCACAATTGGATGGTTTATTTGTTCTGCAAATGATATCCCTTATAATTTGTATGTTTATGAATGTATATATTACTTCTTTTCGAACTTTTTGTTGTTATAACTATTCTTTTAAAACAAAATTACGCGGAGTCAATCTTATCGTGCGGACGGTGCTTTGTGCCGGCTACTTTAAAATTGTGGAACAATCAAAATAAAATTGTGGAAATATATTTAGGTGTAGTAGCGTGTCGTGATGTGCCAGATATACTTAATTACTGTGTGGCGCCAACAGCACTTAATTTACCATGATTACTACACTGAACTGGTGTGTGTACCCCTCTCACCACTCCGCACGTATTCCATCGGTTCTGTCGCCAATTAGAGACGTGTGTGGCATTAATAGCTAGCTTCACGACCACCTCTTGAATATTGACGATTACGCTCGTTCGATGCGGCTGGCAATTGAGAACTATGACTATCGCATCTGGGTCAATGGACGTGGTGCATGATTAGATTGTGGAGTGTAGGATTCGATTTAATACGTGTTTGAATTAGATATCTATAATATTTGATATTAAGGAGCGCCTAGGTAAAGTAAGAAAGTATTTTAATAGCTATCTAGTAGACGAATAAGCAACCTGAAGCGGTAGGGGGCTGGCCACATCTTTCGAAGGACTGATGGTGGGATTCTAATGGTTTTTATGGTGGTTTTGGACACGTAAATACATAATCGTCCTGAGAAGGCTAACCGAGAAGCCTGAGCTACTATTTCAGTTCCAATACTGCCTGAATTCATGACACAAGTTTTGCGCAGCGGCGCAGTGAACCAGTGTTATCTCTGCTAGTGCCAGCGTCGTGTAATTGTCTCTATAGTATAAGGCTGACGACCAGACCCGGTTAGCCAGAGCTAACCCCGACATAAACTATCTCATATAAATGCAGCCTAATTAAAGCATTCGAGAATATTATCAACATGTCTGCATCAAACCGGTTTAAATAACGTTTTGTGAAATATTTAAACATAAAATTATATTTTGGTTAACTTAGTCTCTTCGCAGGTTGGTGCTCAGCAAGGGGATCCGCTGGGGCCCCTCATTTTCAGCCTGGCAATCCATAAAGTCATTACGGAGCTTAAATCCGACCTGAATGTATGGTATCTTGACGATGGGACCCTCGGGGGTTCACCGGAAGACGTCTACCAGGATCTGAACGCTTTGATTCCTCGTCTCAAGAATCTGGGTCTGGAGGTGAATCCCTCTAAATGCGAATTGTTCCCTTGCAGTGCTGAAGCTCGTTCTTGCTTTTCTCGCTTCAATTCCCTTTTGCCTGGTATCAAAGAACTTTCTCCGTACTCCTTCACCCTCTTAGGGTCTCCTATCTTCCCTGATGGAGTGCCAGAAGCAATTTCATCCCGCACTAAGCTTCTCCTGACCGCTCGAGAACGTCTCAAAGACCTTTCTGCGCACGTGGCGCTGACCTTATTGCGCATGTGCTTTGCCCTCCCTAAGCTAACGTATCTCCTGCGGACTACGCCTACCTGGGTATGTCCAGTGGAAGTCGCAGCATTCGACGACAGCCTTAGATCCACTGTTGAGTCGATTTTAAATGTATCTCTCAATGAGTCTCAGTGGACACAGGCGACTCTTCCCATTCGTCACGGAGGTATCGGGGTGCGACGCGCGCGGGATGTGGGTGTGCCGGCTTTCCTGGCGTCGGCGCATGGGGTAGCGGATCTCGTCACTGTAATCCTCCATAATAATGGTGGCAGAGTGACCGTGCCCTTTGCGCCCGGCGCCGAGACAGTGTGGTTCGCCTGCAGTTCAGCGGCGTCGAGACCAGTCGTGCCGACTGTCCAGCGCGCTTGGGACGAGGGCATTGCTGTAAGGCTTAGGGAGCAGTTATTGGAGGTTGCTTCGGGAGCCGATATGGCCAGGCTCCGAGCAGTGTCACAGCCGGAATCGGGAGCGTGGTTGCACGCGCTGCCTTCACCTCACCTGGGCACTTTGTTGGATGACAATTCGTTGCGGGTGGCGGTGGCCCTCCGCCTGGGCTGCGGGTTGTGTGAACCCCATAGATGCACCTGCGGTTCCATGGTGGCGAGCGATGGCCATCACGCACTGAGTTGTCGTAGAAGTACGGGTAGGTTTCCGCGCCACCATGCTCTCAACAACATACTTCGGAGAGCCTTTGTGTCGGCGGATATCCCATGCCTATTAGAACCACCTGGCCTCAGCAGATCCGACGGCAAAAGGCCGGACGGTATGACTCTGGTGCCATGGAAAAATGGTAAGTGCCTTCTGTGGGATGCCACGTGTGTCAGCACGGTTGCGCCCAGTCACCTGAGCCGTACTGTCCGGTCTCCGGCAGCTGCTGCTGAGGACGCAGCGGATAAAAAACGAGAGAAGTATGCGGCGTTGACAGAGCAATATATGTTCGCTCCCTTTGCGGTCGAGACAATGGGTAGTTGGGGTACCGACGCCAAGAATCTGGTGAACGAATTGGGGCGCAGGTTGAGGGACAAAACCGGTGACTCCCGCTCCGGCTCGTACCTGGGGCAACGGTTGGCCATAGCTGTTCAACGGGGCAATGCCGCCAGTGTCATGGGTACCTTTGCACCGGGTACGATGAGGGGCGGGTTAATAGATTAGACTGTCACTCTGACTGTACAAAAATGTGGACAATATTTTAATTGTATTATAGTTTTATTTAATTATTATTTTAATTAATGTATATATTATAATATAATAGTTTTATTTAACCTATAGATTAGATCTTAATTTAACTGAACTCTATGTAATATGATTTTGGAAGGTAAAATACTTAGTTTAGTTGATGGTGTTGCCGTTTAACTGATAAAAAACCAGTTATGTCAACATAAAATGTATTATAAGATAAGTGTATTTTAAGTGACAAAATGGTCGGTCTTATCCAATTGGAATTCGTAATGATTAGTTCCAAGGAGAATGTCATTGCTTGGTACCATTAATAATGCTAATAAGTACTTAATATAGTAGGTACCTAATGTATACAAAAACAGTATTGTTGTAAGTACTAATTGGTAAAGAATAACCAACTACACCCCGACCGCAATGCCTGAAAACAAAGGTCTTTGAAAAGTGCGTCCTACCTGTGACACTTACGGTGCCAAAATGTGGACACTTACAGTGGGGCTGGTTCATAACTTAAAAGTCACGCAGCGGGCTATGGAACGAGCTATACTTGGAGGTTCTCTGAAGGATAGAATTCGGAACGAGATTATCCGACAGAGAACTAAAGTTACCGATATAATAAGCAAGCTGGAGTGGCAGTGGGCTGGACTCGTTAGCTCCAACGGCCATCGGTCCTTCGACAAACGTGTCGAAGGACCGATGGCCGTTGGAGCTAACGAGTCCTAGAGTGGAGACCGCGAGAAGGCAAACGGAAGGTAGGACACCTCCTAGCCGGACGACCTGAAAAAGGTGGCTGGGACAGACTGGATGCGGAAGGTAGAGGATCCGATAAAATGGTGCACATTGGGAGAGGTCTATGTCCAGCAGTGGACTGCGGTGGGCCAATTGATTTGATTTGAACCAACTTCAACAAAACAAGTATATGGTACTAAATAAAGAATTATTCCTGCACTAAAATAATAAAGGTATCGATGCTCTTGGTAAATAATTATCTACGTACATAAATGAAGTAAAACACCTCGTCTAAGAACCTTCTTATTTTCAAGGTAGTTTAAAACTATCTTTTAGCAGTCTTCATTTTTCCACCTCCAGCATAATTTGGCGTGTACGTTTACATGCAATCGTGAAGTATTGGGATGTATACAGTAAAATGTTGCAACACTATCACAGTCCACTGCACGGCTGTCATGGCTTAACCCTCCCAATGTTGATAGGCTTTGGCCTACTGTTTCCTCGCTGGCCAGATCGGTTAGTACAGGGTTTTATTACGACTTTTCCTTCTCTCACAGTGATATCGTCTGCTTATTTTTTCGTTAGTCGCCTTTTCCGACACCCTACGAATGAGATGGGGTACTAATACTTGTGTTATTTCTCAGTCACCACATTTTTTATCTAGCAAGTTTTATCATAGAATTTAAATAATTTTACAACTCACATCGTTTAGGTAAGAAGGATGAACAATTGTTCGTTAATTTATGCTAAATAGGTACCTTTTATTTTACACCGACACGTAATTTAGCGCAGAGATAGTTTATAACTTGATTACCTCGTACTAGTTTAACCAAGTAAGTTTTCCATTTCTCTCTGACTGAATGTTTCTGAATTCCATGCAGACGAAGTGGAATGATACATTTAGAACGAATATAAAAGTCACTTTAAGCTATAAAGATAACTTAAAAGTTTCGCGCAAACACTTATTGAAAACCGGCTAGTGTGAGCAAATGCGAATATTTCAGTATCATATTCAACTTATGGACTCGAAGTTGTGGACGAAGTTCCACGTCTAACTTCGACCAACTGAACTCAAGTTTCGAAGTCGAGTTAGTCGGCGGAATACGGCAGGTATTCAGGACAATCTATATGCTGGAAACGAGTAGATTGTTAGCTGCCAGTCCAGTTGCATGAAGTTCAAAGTTCAAAATACTTCGACTCTTAAACTGCATTTTTAACTTCATCTTCATCTGTTTAGATGATGTTGCTGTGGCCGCCGGAAGTTTTGGGTCACTAAAATTTAAATACCAGACCATTATAAGCCAGACCTAGCTATTGACTGATATAAGATGATGTGGAAACAGGGAATTATGTGGTTGTCTGAGGCCTGAATTATACAGAAAGGCAGGAGGCATACCTATGTACGGCGAGTTTACAGCGTTAGTATGGACGTCTGTGTTTCAAAATAGATTTCCTACCAAATGTACGGAAACAAATGGTCGGCAGCGCGAGTGTAACACCCCTGCTCTTGCGTACGTCCATAGGCCATGGTAACCACTTCCTATCAGGTTGGCCGTGTCCCTGTCTGCTACCTAAGTGGTATAAAAAAAGTCGTAAATGATTATTAGCAATTTTTAGGATGGCTAGTTATGGATTTACCAAATACAAACAAGAATAACCGAAGAAATGTGAGAACTTTTTTACACTAAACTTTGACGACCCAAATATTAAAAATAAAAGGCCGTCTGTATATTTCGTATCTATTTAAGGAAATATTTGAGTTTTAAATGAAACTCGATCGCCGTTAACAAGTTAGGCCTGGGCAATGGGTCGATAAACCCGAGTCGGCTCAGGTCAAGCGAGTCGAGAACCCGAGTCATCTACGGCTTTGTGTTAATTTAAATCAGCCAGCTTATTAGTAGCTGGTATAATATAGATCCTAACCCTTCTTCTTACTAATATTATAAATGTGAATTCCTAATAATATTTTAAAGGTGAAAGTTTGTGAAGATGTTTGGGTGGTTGATATTCAATCACATTCTAAACGGCTGAACCGATTTGGATAAAAATTGGTGGGTACAGGGAGTATAGCGTGTATGTGTGGGTGTGGGAATAGGTTGCCATGGGTACAATAAGAGAGAATGGCATGACTATTATGTAAGCATTTAAGTAAAATCATTACATAATATATATAACTCTTTCGCCTTGTTCCTTACCTTAAGTCATATTACTGGTGTCGATAATATAAAACTAAGTCACTGTAACACAATTGTCTGTTTCATCTAAACCACACGATAAATTTTCATACGGTGTTCACTTTCATTTAAATATTTATATTTTTATACAACTTAGGCGGCGGACAAGCACACGGCCCACCTGATGGAAAGTGGTTACTGTGACCTATGAACGTTTATAACACCAGGGGAGTCACGTCACACCTGTGCTACCGAGCCTGTAAGAACAGAGATTTTCTGTGCCGTCAGTGCAGAACACAAAATCAGGACAAGAACTTGGTCTTCCCACTGACAGCACAAAAACTCTCCAGTGAGCTCTTACTCACCGCCGGGAACACAACACGAGGTTATTATAACCGTGGTATTTTGTAGGCTGGAGTCCCAGTCGGACTGCTGAATAGTGACAGAAATACCGTCGTGTCCTATTTAAATGAGTATATATATGAATCAAAGAATCAATTTCATTTATTCAGTTTAGGCACACAAAGAGTACATATGAATGTAAAAATAAACCATTGGAAAATGCTTCTTTCGCTGGTTCGGTAAGTTAGTTCTACTGAGAAGATACCAGCAAGAAACTCAGCGAACTATATTCGAACTAGATATTTTTTCTTATTTAAAATTTACTTTAGTTTACAATTTATTTTGTGCGAGCAAGCAAGAGATTTATGTTGACAACGCATTAACATCATTAAAATACTTATCTACTTTATAGTAACCTTTACTCATTAAAGTTTTTTTCACTTCTATACTATTCTATTAGTAGACCAGACTACTCATGATATGAATGAGCTTTTGATGTCGCTAGTTTAATACAAACCTCAGCTATGGTTAGATAGTGTGCTTGATTCGACTTAGCTAGCTCATTTGGAATTCACTTCAATGTAGATATTATTCAAAACCGGTTCTAAGTTACAGGTTTGTTGAACCAAGCTTTATTGATGACGGTAAGATTGCGAACTTCAGCAGTATATTATTTACGACTGTATATATCTTATGAGAAAGCTGTTGTGTAACAAAAACTAAATTTCGCTCTCTGGTCTCTAATATGCGACGTTTACTGAGCCACTTTATTAACTTACGTGCCTGCTATAAATTTTTTAACCGGAAGGCTTTCTCACAAAACATGGACTAACTCCGAAGGTCCTAGCGCGAGTGTAACACCCCTGGTGTTGCATACGTCCATAGGCCACGGTAACCACTTCTCATCAGGTGGGCCGTGTGCTTGTCTGCCACCTAAGTGGTATATAAAAAAAAATTGCAGTATATGGTCCCCTTCAATTACATTTCTCCAAATTGATACTCTTGGAGTGCAAACGCTTGTTTAAAGTAGCTTTGTGTATTTATTATACCCTAAACTAGTTTTTAATAGAAAATGGAACCTGTCTAAAAGTAGGCACACTCTGACATATAAAATAATTTACCAACTCGGTCTATAAATGACGGAGTTCCATGGCATCAAACATTAAAAAAACAACCTCCTCCTCTTGAAATCAGTAAAAGAAACCGATATATTTCTATTATTATTTGTTTTCATCTTAATATGTTTTGTGGCCATGTTTTGTAATATGGTGGAACTATATTTCTGGAGCTACGACAGACCAGGCAGTAAAACATTCTCTAGATATTCTGATCCTAGATACACTTCATCAGTATGTATGATATGTCTATCGGATGTTACAAATGATGTGCGAAAGGAAATCACGGATTGGACAACGACAAACTTGAATAACAATCGGTGGGCTATCTACTACTTACGATTACAGTTTCGAGCTGGGTGATAAATCAGTCCCGGTTGCCTTGAACGACAAACAAGGTCAAATTGATATGTGTGATAAGCTACAAAACAATACTGCAAATGTTTGAATTATATACTATAATAAATATGAATGGGTTTAAAATTAAAACTAGTAAATAAAGTTTGAATGATACACAAAAATATTTGAGTAGTGGTGTGAAGCCGATGAGTCAATGTCTGAGAGGCAACACATCTTACCGTTAAAATTGAAATCCAGGATGGAAAAGTACAAACACTTGAAAGAATAAAACACAAAGTATCACTATCACAATGACTCACAAGAAAACTCAAAAGTTTATTGACACGCTTTTGTGTAAAACTGTTCGCGGATGATACTGTATCGAGTGACACGTCCGCTCTCTGCGACTGTATGACGGGGACTGATGATTCGAGTTCCTGAGATGCAGCGCTACAATAGCCTTCAAATTTTTTCATTAAAGCAACATGCACTATATGTTAAGTCGTTAAAGTTAACATTTGTTTGTCGGGAGTTACTAAAGTCGGTGTAGGCTATTCAAATTGCAGGTTTGTCATCAGCCAAGCCTACTTGTCCGCATTCGAGTGAAGGAATGATTTTTCGTTCATTAATTGGTTGGATTGATTCATGGAATGCTGATCTTAATTGTCTACACTAACCTATACGAAATATAAAATCCGTGTAGACCATATTGACAGTTATGAGAATACCTATTTATTTTTATTATTTAGGTTTTTTGTATTAATATTATTAATTTTATACAATTTAACTAAAAAACATAACTATGACTGTAATTGGATATAGTGCATCACCTTCAATAAATAGTCGCTAACCATACAGGTACTATGTAAGGATAATCATGGTAGTGACCTATGTCACAGTCTAACGAATCATACAGTCTGTCGACGAAGTCGTCCAGATAGAAAAATCATGCGGGGTGAGCGGGATGGCGGGGGACCATACATTTTACTCGGACGATTTAGAACTGTCTCAATTACGTTATTATTTTATATTTTTAATGACTCGTTTCGTGTGTTACAACTGTTTCTTTTTTTAGATCTTTGATCGCTTAATGGATTACGATACGTTATCCATTTAGCGTTCAAAGATGGCGGATTCGAATTTTCCAATTAAGTCAATATGGGTATCGTTTTTGGGGATTACTGGGTTGCTGCATACGAATATGCTTTCATTTAGTGATCGAAGATGGTAGGGTGGACTCAAAACTAAAAAAAAAAAAAATAACAATTTTCGATATGAATAGATAAAATATGAATGTTTGCATTATTATTTCTTATGTGAAATATAATAAATTTAGAGTTAGGTTAGAATTGGCTGCAATTTATTGAATGGAACCAGAATTTTAACCAAAACGGTAACCGACATCCAGGCGGAGTCACGGGTATCAACTAGTATTGTTATAAAATTACTAATAACTATTAATAAAAAAAAAATATTACAAGCTTAAAAAATAATAATTTGGAATATATTATTAAATTCCAATTTCTTTCATAAAATATTTATTTATTAAATTTACAACTACAAAACGGATATTGATGCAGTTTTAATTAGTTTGAAATGTTTTGGTTAGACCTAAAATATATCGTTCGTTTGATCGGTTGAGTAGAACCAGAGATATGACGAAAGTCGCAATAGTCGATATCCACGCCAGCGGAGTCGCGGGCGTCAGCAAGTTATTAATATTATCGTGCGTTAATGTGCTTTGAGAGTGCGAAGACATTAAATAGGGGTTAATTAAAATACATACATACATACATACATATAATCACGCCTTTATCCCCGGAGGGTTAGGCAGAGGTGAATTAACACCCACATTTCACCAATCATTGAATTCGGTCCCACGTAATAGGGGGTGAGCCCATTGCCGTCTTCCGGGCACTAATGCTGACTCGAGTCCTACATCTGGGCCCTAATTCTACTCTGCCGGGAGCCACACGACTTTCTACTCTGCCGGGAGCTACGCGACGTTCTGCCGGGAGCCACGCGACGTTAAATAAATACTGCAGAAATTAAAAAGATGTCTCTACATGCAAAAGATGGCTTGGAAATGTGCGACGTAATAATGATATAAATCTAAATAATAATACCTACTTTACTTTAGCTGAAGCCGTAGCAGAAACGTTAGCAACCCGATAAATAGGTCTGACCCATAATTCTTACTTATTAGTGCTTCTAAACTATATTGCGTGAAGAAATGGATTTATTGCTTAATTTTTCACGCCATAAATTAGCTTATCGTTAATATTTATTTAAATAACTTTATTAAGTATTTACTTGTTTTAAATCACTTTTTTTAGATTGCTCAGATATACAAAAATCCAAAATTTTCAGCAGCTTTTAATGTTTTAGTTCAACTTTCACTTAATATTTATGAGTAGCTAAATAAGGTAGTAAAGTAGCCAAATAAATAAGGTGGCTGGGACAGACTGGATGCGGAAGGCAGAGGATCAGATAAAATAGCGCACATGAGGCTTATGTCCAGCAGTAGATTAGGTGGGCTAATTGGCGCAGAGGCGGCGGCGCGTCTCGCGCGCCTCCCCATTTCCGGGGACGAGTTGGAGACTCTGTGGTCCCCACACCCGAGGAGAGAGATGGCCCTGGTTCGGCCGGAGTGCGAGAGATATGCCTGTTAACCTCATCTTCGGCAACCAAAAACGACCCACTGGCGTCGTGCGTTTTGGTCGGTTCGATTCCGACATAACCTCTCCCACTGGCTCCGATGGGATTTTGCGCACTTAAAAAAAAAGGTTGATTGATAAATAGTAAAATAACGCATGCATACAATACGGGGTGTGCTAGTTTGATTATAAACATGCACTTTTATTTCGGCAGAGACAATTCACTCATACAAACTGGATTCTTACTTTGAAACTCGGGAAGCAAAAAATACAGTCCAATTGAGAATACCCTCCTTTTTATACCACCTAGGTGGCAGACAAGCACACGGGCCATCTGATGGAAAGCGGTTACCGTAGCTTATGGGCGTATGCAATATTAGGGTAGTCACACTCGTGCTGCAAACCATATAAGACCAGAGAATTTCTGTGCCGTCACTGTTGTCAATATAGATGACAAAATAGGACAAGCCTTTGGTCTTCCCACTGACAGTACAAAAACTCTCCAGTGAGCTGTGGCTACCTTACTCACAGTCGGGAACACCACACAAGGTTATTATGGCCGCCGTATTTTATAGGGCGGAGGAGTACCTCCGCCTTACAGAATACTGTGGCGGCCATATAGCAAGTAACCCCAGTCGTACTGCTTTAAGTGGTGGTAGTGGTGGTAATCTGTACTATGTGGTGAAGGAATGCTTTATATTAAATGTAATAAATAATGTTTGCAATCATTCTCTCAACATCTCCAGCTAGCGTCAAGTTTTTGTTTGCTTTTTCCAAGTCCACACTATTTGTATAACTGACAGTTGAGTCAACAATCAACTTGCTAGGTTATTCCTATAGACGCGCCAATATTTGTACTGTTACTAACTTCCTTCTACTAATCTTAATCCGTACTAATACTGCAAAAGTAACTCTTGTCTGATTGTATGTTACGCTTTTACGTCAAAACCACTGATCCAATTTTGATGAAATTTGGTACAGACGTAGATTAGACCTTGGGAAAGGACATAGGCTATGTTTGGTTGCGATAACCGATATCCACTCGGGTGGAGTCGCGGTCAAAAGCTAACTATTAGTAAATGTATTGAGTTTGTCTTTAAAGGTAAAACCGAACTATAGCGACACAGCAGCGGAGAGGTGCGGCGCGTCGCGACTTAGCTGACTCCCGGAGAATAATTTTCCGCCGCGCCGCTCGAGTCACATCGTACCGCTTCCGCTAGAGCGACATAGCTCGCGGCGGTGGAGCGGTCTATTGCTTGAGGTATTTTTTAGTTCTAAATGAGGTTTTGTAACTTACAAGAATTCATAAAATTATCTTTTATCATCCTGCTGGTCTAAAAAGGCCACATTGAGCGATTCCGCCAAAAACGATTAACTTTATGAAATCCAGTAGATCTCGATCGATTCCTTTAAAATTCGTAAAATGGTCACTTATCCTGAGCAGAATTATAATTTCGTGTAAATGTTGCCGCATGACTAAAATAAAGCATTGTTACGAGTTTTTTTTCTGTACTGTTTTTACAAACTAAGTAGGTTAATTTGTAGTTATGTGTTATTAAAATAATATAACGATGAAATATTAATTACACACCATATAATTATCCGAAATAAAATTATAAGAAGGAAATCAAAGTATAAGTGTTGCCATTTCTGTTAGCGTCAGCAGCTCGGCTTCAGTGCTTTAGTATTATGTTATCTGTGATATACTCTCGTGCTTGACATTGAATTCAATAGAATTACTCTTTTTTCGCTAGATGGTGCTGTACCCTAGCTCATATAAATTATGGTTTTGTGGCCGAAACATAAGACAAAACGCTATTTTTTTCTTTCTTTCTTTATATTATAACATATTTATTAAGAAATAAGTAAAAGGAATTGAACATGTTGCTTTCGATTCTGCTGACATCAAAACAATTCATAATTTGTGAACCTTTTTAAGAATTTCCATAAAAAAAACTGTCAACCATTTGAATTGCGGGATCAGAATTGAGCGCAGTTCATATCAATGTGACCTTTTTACGATTTTCAATATGACCTATATTATTATCCTAATACGATTCCAATAAGCGACCATTTTAGACCCGCTGAAGTAAGTACGAAATCGTTCAAAGTTTCTCATTGAATGCGTCCTGGATAAAAAGTGTGATATTCTCCCTCTTTACATTGAAAATTTGGGATATTATGCACTCATGTCAACAGTTTATTTATGTCTTTCTTGTTTATCAATTCATCTTTAATTTCGTTCATTTGTTGGTTACCTACCAACAAATGAAATAAAATTGTTTGCCAGTCACTGTAATGCCGCTGCAGGACAGAGCAGTTTGGTAAGGCCGTGCCGCGGAAGCGCTGCGTCTCTCCGGTGCAAACTGCAAATGCAAATTTAAAACGGATTAAGATGAAACCGCACTATTTCATCTTAATCCGTTTTAAATTTTTGTACATGGTACATGATAAATATGTAGTTGAGCATGGAAGATGGAAGCACCCAGACCAAATATTTGCGCATAGTACGGATCGAACTCGCGACTTCTGAATTAGCAGTCGAACAATCTAGCTTTATTATATAGAGGTTTTCAATGGTAACGTGAAACTTGAAAAGGTAGTAGGTAAGTAGTTATGTACGAAAAACTGTTTGATCACGTACCTACTTCCTACTCCAAAACACATATTTCACCTAATACATGTATACCTATACTTCTACTAAATATTGGTATTTAATATTTATAAATGAAAACTATACATATAATGGCTTAATAAATCATCCATAACAATATAACTTAGTCATGTTTAGTGTTACATTAATGGTGTTAGTGGGTAGTAGGTCAGTAACATGCCATAGAACACTAGCCGCGAGTCGCAAAGAAATTTATTTCAATAAAAATATGAAAACACTTAAGGACCGTTTTCACAAAGCAATACATCAAACAAAAATACGATTCTTTTTTTATTTTTCATCGTTTCCTAGTAAATTCATATACTAAGGAGGTAGGACACGACGGTATTTCCGTCCAAATGAGCAGTCTGACTGGGGAAGCACCTCCGCCCTACAGAATACCGCGGCCATAATAACCTCGTGTTGTGTTCCTGGCGGTGAGTAAGGTAGCCAGAGCTCACTGGAGGGTTTTGTGCTGTCAGTGGAAAGACCAAAAGCTTGTCCTGCTTTGTCTTTTACACTGACGGCACAGAAACTCACAATGCTTGCAGGGTTGGCAGCGCGCGTGTGACTCTTTTGGCTTTGCACGCTTCCATAGGCCACGGTGACCCCTTTCTATCAGGTGGGCCGTGTGCTTGTTTGCCACCTAAGAGGTATAAAAAAAAACGCTCAAGCATTTTATGCAGATGTGGTTATGGGTTTGTGCTATCAAAGATGTCAATTATCAACGTAACTACGACGACAAGGAACCTGTACCTAATATGAAACTACTAAACTTCCGCGGTTGCATCAAAACGAGATATCAACAGTAAATGTATCAAAGTTGAAAAAGCTCGTAGTTTTTGATCTTATTGTTTTAGTATTTCTATGTGTATTTTCTTTTCTTTATAAGTGTAACAATATCGCATTAAAACGAATACTCAATCGATAGGCAATTTTATTCAAGATACCCTATATACTAACTACTAACAATGATACTCTGCACCGAACACATTCACTCGCCATCCACACTTCACACACACACACACACACACACACACACACACACACACACACACACACACACACACACACACACACACAAACACACAAACACACACACACACAAACACACAAACACACACACACACAAATACACATCGAACAAAGACAGAGACTGTATGTACCTAGATATATAACAAAATGATACAATAAATTTTTATTTTTATTTTATTTTATTACCTATATAAACACTGAGATATTAAAAAACAAGTTAACGTTATTTTAAACTATCGCGGGGTGAATTCATAATTATACAAGGTACCGGGACTTCTCGCGAATTAAATCATGACACTTACTATTTCTGCCGACGTTTCGCATGCGTTGCAGCAACGTTGGCAGAAATAGTAAGTTCCATGATTTAATTCGCGAGAAGTCCCGGTACCTTGTATAATTAAGTTTACTTCGTGTTTATGAATTTAATGTGATATTTTCAAATCTATCATCGCACCTCTCGCCATAGGCAGGAAATTCATCCTCATACATTGCGATCTGAGACGGTGCGCATTGTGCGTTATGAAAGAAACTTCATCCTACGCACACTCAAGCTGTGGGATGACCTTCCTGCAGCGGTTTTCCCAAGCACCTACAATATGGGGTTCTTCAAGAGGGGTATCAGGTTTCTTCATGGTCGGCAGCGCGAGTGTAACACCCCTGGTGTTGCATATGTTCATGGGCCACGGTAACCATCAGGTGGGCCGTGTGCTTGTCTGTCACCTACGAGGTTTAAAAAAAAAAGATTCCGTAACTCAAAAGGAAAAACGATACCATGAATTATCTATAGGATCATATAATATTATTCGAAGGAATTCTTTTGGATAGAGGTTGTACAACATCGTTCTATGTAGAAGTCTTTAGGAGAGGTCTTAATAGGATTCAAATACGCAATAATTCATTTATAGAGAATGATAGAAGATATACCTATGAGTTTAATTATATTTTAATGACCGCAGTGAAATCGTTTTCCATCGATTATACATTACCTTATGCGTTTAAAACGTAGATTGGGATACAGCATATTATATGCAGGCAGTACCTACTAGAATGTTATTTAGTACAGAATTTTTTTGTCAGCAAAGTTTATATTTTCATCAAATGTTGGTACTCAAAGTAGTTAACCTGTCGCCAATTTTTTTATACCACTTATGACAGACTAGCTGGTAGACTAGCACACGGTCCATCTGATGGGAAGTGGTTGCCGTGGCCTATGGACGTGTGCAACTCGCGCTCACGACGTTTATGGTATATCTGTCGTTAAATATATTGACAATTACCCGCATAATATGACACCACGCGTCCCGACATCACGGATGGGTAGGCTACTTTTGTGATAGTGCACCAACGATAATGTCAATCGAGGCTACCTTTTGGTAGATCTTTTATTTCACCGACAGCCCCTCGGTAGCTTAGTGGTTAAAGAGTCGGCCTTACGATAAAGGTCCCGGGTTCGAATCCTGGCCATTACATTACCGACGTGAACCCACTCCTAGCACAAGCAATTTAGCTTAGTTGAAGGGGTTAGATGGAATATTAGTAATTGCGGTTGATAACATTCCTTTAAAAAAATATTTTGACGACAAACAGACAAGATGCGAAGGATTTCACAGGTCGTCATCATCAAGGGCTGAAGAAGAACCACGGTTGGTCTATAAATAACTTATTGAATTGCCAAGTAGACTGAACACCAGGATTCGAAAATATCCGATTTTTATTATAAATATCAAAATATCGGATATTTATGATATGTATCCGATTTAAATCACGTTTGATATTTATCAATTTCGTATGAAAGCCATATAATTATTATATTGTATTATTTATCAATACCTACTATTTTTATGTGTAATAAACAACATTATAATCAAAATAATCCATTAATGCCGGTAGAAGTATTGCCAATTGCCATTTATGGATTAAAACTTATCAGTAGGATATTTTTTTCATGCACATTGATATATATCGTCAAACCCAGTTTAATATATATCGGATATATATCTTAATATATATCCATTCATATATATCCTCGTACCTTGCCGAACACTAGACGCATATTTATTACTTACATCGTTTGTCACAAGATTGGCATGCATATATGCATCTAGTATTGCATCTGAATATAAATACTGTAGATAAATCACATCACATCATACAGAACAGACTATATAATCACTGTTATTTTAGTGTCAAGGAAACCGACTGAGATAATAACCATACTGCATTGTCTCTTCTTCATTCGAGTGCCAATATCAGTCGCAGCTAAACCTCGTACTAAGGAGCTCCTACTTTTTAATACGACTTCAGCTCGCCTGATCGACTTCACCTCGTCTGATTGTACGCTAAAGGTATAGTCTCAGGAAAGAGGGGTGACCAGATCAGGTATCAGGTTAATGGTGACATTACGTAACATCACAGGGAGGTCCGTAGCTACTGCGTTGGCCGATGCAAATACTAAAGCGGTATAGTTCCTGATCTCAGTTATTATATGTTCAAGGTTCAAATTATATGAACAGAACATCATAACATAAACTCACACCTATATCCCCGAAGGGGTAGGCAGAGGTGCTAGCACCCACATTTCGCCAGTTTATGTTTAGGTCGTAATGTAATACGTGGCGAGCCTATTGCCATTAAACGGGCACTTATAAACCAACGATAAATACACACATAACTTCGAAAAGCATTGAAAAGTCATTGGTGTGTGCCATGGTAAAACCTGGGATCGAACCCGAGACTTCGTCTCAGCAGTCCATTACCCATACCACTAGGCTACCGCGGTACAGAGGTCAGCAATGTAACAATGGTGGCCTTCTTCTTTTCTTTTTGATGGCTTCTTCAGCGAATCAACGCAAATGTGCCAATATCAAGTAAATATCTTTAAAATTATTAATGGCGAGACGCTATTGTCAAGTTTTTCAAATAGCAGTCCTTTTCACTCCTCCTCTCCTTCACTCCTTCACTGTAATAAGCCACTTTCTTACACTCATACGTTGTCAAAGACGTTATATCTAAAAAGCCACTATCACCACCAATTATACATAAAAACTTGAATTCATTTCTTCGTGTAGGCGTCAAAACTCCAACGGTGGCCTTGAGCTTGAGGGTATCATCAGATGTTTTTTTTACGCCCTGTCACAGATAACATAATATTATGCCCCTTTAAGAACGCAGAATTTAAAAATAATTTAAACACAGCATGCCTGTCACCCAATTAATATAAAAAGCCTTCAAGCCTTTAGAACATAATACCATTGTATTCCTGAAATCATCTGTGTACCCAAAATAGCCAGAACCCAAAAACCCCACGAATAAATTTTCTTCCTATAAATCAATATACTCGATATCAAGGACAATGAACAAACCTGAATAAACCTGTAAACTAAAAACTATAATTGAATATAGGACAAGTTTCAATGGCCTCAACAAAGTTCGCATTCGTAGCATGACGTTCAATGAATGAAGTAGTGCTAAAAATAGGCACTGGTTGTGTGCAGGGATTAAACCTGAATGGGACACACCCCCGCACCACAAACTCTTGGTAAATAGGGCAGTGTGTCAGCTGTGACGTCATAACCTCCGACGTCACGAACGCATCCCAGGTGAAGGCAGAAAATGGGTCATTGTGTACGTCAGTGACTGTCTCAATAAATCGTTTAATTGTGGAAGAGAAATAATGTTACCGTTGATGTCCTTCAGGCGAGAGTGAGAACTTTGGTGAGATCTAAAAAAAAACAATCAGTATCTTTCCGCAAGTAGGTCCTCAGGATGAGAACTAAAGTCAATTGTAATTTAAAATCTGTTCAATATTCAGTCAGGACCTATGCTCGATTTCGCAAATATCAAAAATCCCTACGTGTACCAAATTCTATATACTGGATATTTATTTATTATACTATACTGGATATTTTGTAATTTGTTTTTGAAAGACAATACTGATGATGCTTGCCTACATGTGCTTCAAAGATAGGCTACGTCAGTCACCTAAGAGCACACCAACTAAATTCTTATTAATCAGAAGGCAGTTGCTGGGCCCAAGGTCAGTCGGGAAAACAGCAGTTTGCCACTTTGTTTTTTTTTTTAATTGAAAGAAAAAAGCAGTACACTTACTTCTCCTTTCGATTGAGAAGTCAACATGCAAGATGGAGCTTGAACCTTGACTAGTCTCTTATAGGGAATGTTCTGACCAACTGAGTTACTTCGTAGTTATGTATACTAATATTACTGGTTTGTATTAAATAGTCCGTTTATCGATGAAGGTTTTAGGCTATATATCATTACGGTAATACTTAAGGGAGCGGAGCAGTGATCATATATGTAAAAGAAATCCGAAAGATTTCCATATAATATTTGAAAACAAAAAAAATACGGGCTTAAAGTGGTGATATAAGGTTTTTAAATAGGCAACAGGCGAAGCTATAGCGGGTCAGCTAGTAAAATTATATTATGTCCATACATAGTACCTACAATACCTAGTATAACGCGTTACAGGATTTTCTATAAGACTTATCCTTGTAGGGACGAGGCTAGTTGTATTTCTACCCTACTACGGCAAAGCCAAAGGAGGGTTATGATTTTGACAGGTATGTATGTATTTAGGTTCATCTGTTCCATCATAGCTGTATCATTAGAAGCGTCTTGGTCGCCCGCTGGTTACAGGCTATATGACGTAACATTAACTCTAATGTAGCGACCTCTAGCGGTTATAAAGTTCTGTGTTAAAAAATAAACTTGAGATAAATATGTCGTGTTTAGTATCATCTGAAAGGGCTTAATTAGCACATTACAAATATGTATAAATTATAACCATTATTTGCTCCAAAATAATATAAATAAAAAAATAAGTTAACAGAAAAATCACGCTTTAAAAAGTATTAAAAGTGGTCGTATGCCACTTAGTCTAAAAAAACAATACATTCTAAGGAAAAGTGGCACACGACCACGGCTATCGTTGATATTCTCTTGTTTAATACTTTTTAAAGCGCGATTTTGCAGTAGTCTGGTTTTAGTTTTATTACCCGACTTCGGCGAAGCAAAAGAGGGTTAAAATAAACGTATCCCTGTCACCAAACAATGCAAACTCGCAGCATCACACGTAGGTAACCTAATACGAAATGTGCATAAAGATAAGAATTTTAAGTGCAAATTGAGTCTAAAAGTGGTATATAACTATTAAACATACTCAGCAGTGGAAGTGTAAACATTAGTTAGGTTATTAATAGACAGTGTCAGAAATAAGTTGCAATAACTATGTGATCCATTAAACCTAGAAAATCACCAAAAAGTCTGTCTCAAAACACTAAACGTGATAATATAATCGATGAAACATCTCAAAAAAGTGTAAAAGTGAGCTTAAAATGTAACAAACATTTGATAGAAGTGCCGTGATAAGTAATGCATTTAACATCAAACACTTGGAATGCGGAAAAAATTCCAAACCTATGAATCACAGTAACCGACAGCTCTGTTTTAAACATCTTTCACCTATACATATTAAACCCTAATTTCACAATTTTCTAGTAAGACTCTGTGGCGTGGCGCGTATGGTTGGAGACTTGTAATTTTATAGTTTTCGGTTCCAATTCCATTCCATTTCATTTCATTCCATTTAACCTAAAATTATCTGTAAACCAGCCAACACGTCTGAGTTCTATGACTTGTATTGATAATATAGCCCATAATATCAGAAACGCAAAATCTGAAGTTTTCGAGTTCTCACTGTCAGATCATACGGCACAGCTTTTGGTTTACCCAATAAGGAATAAACCCACGATGACTCACTGGTTTAAATTAAAAAGAGACTATAGCAATGACAACACTTTGAAATTTATTGACTGTCTAAAAAGTCTTACTTTTACAGACTGCTACTCGTGTAATGACTCTGAAAAGGCATATGATATTTTTTTTGAGTTGTTTAAATTATTTTATGACTTGTTTTCCAATTAAAAAAATCAAAATATCTGTCGTTCGGAAACAAAAATGGATTAGCAAGGGCTTAAAATTATGTGCTAAAAGAAAACGCCAAATGTTATGGCGCTATAGATTGTCGCCTAGCTTGGAGAATAAAATCAAATATAAAAACTACACTAGGCGACTTAGAAACATCATTAATAAAACCCAGAAGAGCCAAAATAACTACCACATTAATTCAGCCAAAAACAAAAGTAAAGCTACCTGGCAAGTTATAAACAAATATAAAACTACTACACTAAAAGAAGAAATAGAGCAAATTAATATTGATGGGAACCAAATTACAACACCTGAATGTATTGTCAACGCATTCAATAATTATTTTATAGAGGACATAAAATCTGATAATTGTAAAGATATTAACAGTTATCAAAAAATAACTTATAACAAATCAAATTCCTTGTTCATGAGGCCTACTGACCCTATTGACATAACTAACATTATTATGACACTCAATAATTCTGAGTGTACAGGATACGATGACATACATACCAAAATAATTAAATTAACATCTCAGTATATTGCACCTGTTCTCAGTCACATAATCAATCTGAGCGTTCAGCAAGGTGTATTTCCATCAAAACTGAAAATAACGGTAATCAACCCACTACTAAAAAAAGACAACAAAGAGGATATGAAGGCATATAGGCCAATTGCTCTAATTCCTGTAATTGCAAAGATATTTGAAAAAGTAATTTACAACAACATTTATGAATACTTTGAAGCTCATAACATTTTTACAACAGAACAATTTGGCTTTCGTAAGGGAAAATCGACCAACACAGCGCTTTTTCATTTTTTACAACAAGTACTGATATGTCTTGACAAAAAGGAATGTATTACGGCTGTCTTTATGGACATGACAAGGGCCTTCGATCACGTAGACCATGATATACTATTATTAAAGCTGGAAAAATATGGAGTTAGAGGTAACTCTCTCGCCCTACTAAAGTCATACCTTACTAATCGATTTCAGGTAACAACTATGTGCAGAATTAGCAACCAGTCAAAAATTGAAACGAAATATACCTCCGATCCAAAAATGGTTAGGTTTGGTGTACCCCAAGGCAGCATCCTAGGGCCACTTTTATTTTTGGTGTATATTAATGATCTGCCAAAGTCTATAAACCAAAATATGATACTGTTTGCTGACGACAGCACTGCTATTTTTGCTGATGATGGCAGAAACTCAAACTATATCAGGAATATTAATGACTCACTGGTAAACATAATCAATTGGATTAAATTAGATTAGATGTCATCCGCACACGGTGCAAAACATCCGATCAAGAACCAAGCGGTTCGGAGACTCTTTCCTCTGTCGCACCATTAAGGCCTGGAATTCATTACCAGCTCACGTATTTCCTTCTTCCTACAGTCCCGGGTCCTTTAAGCGAGGCGTGAAAAAGCATATGATAAGGCCGTCAAGCTGAGTGTCACCATTGTCACACGGTAAGTGTAAGTAATGGTGACCCTCTTTTCTGGGACTTTGCCTTCAGCTTACCATCAGGCAAGGCGAAGTCCAATTGACGTGTCCTATATAAAAAAAAAAAAAAAAAAAAAAAAAATTGGATGATGCAAAATAACCTAAAATTGAACTTGGAAAAAACTAATTATATAGTATTTAAAAATAAAAACTCAAATCATGGCCCAGTTAGGTTGGAATACAAAGGTGAATCAATTAAAGAAGTGAAAACTACAAAATTTTTAGGAATACACATTGACTCTGATTTAAGTTGGAAAACCCAGGTCAATCATATCTGTAGTAGACTCAGCTCATTCTCGTATGCCCTTTACATGCTCAGGAAGGTAGCGAATGAAGACACATTGTTAACAGCCTATCATGCTAATGTGGGTTCCATTCTCAAATATGGTATTCTGTTTTGGGGCAACTCTGTGAACAAAGAAGATGCCTTTAGAGCCCAAAAGAAATGTATCAGAAGCATATGTGGACTTAAAAAGATAGAATCATGCAAACCATCATTCCAAAGACTAAAAATACTTACCTTGCCTGCACTATTTATATATGAAGCTGCCATATTAGTGAGGGAAAATATCAATAGTTATACAACACTTAAAAGTGCAAGGCATAAAAACACTCTTTGTATTGAAAAATGTAGAACAACGCAATTTCGCAAAAGCATCTTTGGAATGAGTGCGAAGATTTACAATAAAATACCAGATTCTGTTAAATCCGCAGAATCCAAAATTATTTTTAAAAATAGGCTTCGAGAATTTTTAATAGATAAAGTGTACTACACGATTAATGAGTATATTGATGATACAAAAGTAAACTCTTAATAACATACAAAATAAAATAATATTGCATGATTCTAGTCTTGGCATAGGTAATTTATTTATTGTTATAAATGACATCTAAACAATTAACTAAATTTTGACATTTGATTCTATTTTCTGTATTGACTAATGGTAATTTACTTTTTCGTATTCTGACACGATTTTATTACATTGACTAAGTTTAGATGGTGATTAAATAATTATGAATATGTTCGAAAAAAAAGTTTAATAACAGATTGGTCTCGCATGATAATATGAATAAGTTTTATCTTTTTTTAATATAAGTAACCGTCGACTAATACTTTTTGCACACCAAAATGGTAAAACATGGCCTGAACATCACAATTACCTACTAACACCATATTTTGTACCCATGTTTAGCGAAATAAATGATTCTGATTCTGATTCTGAACTATAACAGTAATATTTCTGTATTGCATATGTTTATGTAGCGGGATATCACTTTGGCATGTTTTGTTTTTTTTTATTGTCTATTGTTCGCAATATATTTTATTTGTTATTGTTTGGTGTAAGTACTTATTTTGTTTATAATACTAAATGTGTATAAAATTATTATTGTTATTTCTTATTTTAAAGTTTTCCATCTATGTTTATCTATCGCGTTACGATATCGTGGAATGTGTCATCTAGTGGGTAGGTAAGTATTTTGTTCATATAGACGTCCTTGGTTTTTAAAACACATTTAGAAATGACTAAGAAAATTAAAACCTTTTATTGTCTTAACGTGGGTATATAACACACAGATATCATCAACGATAATGGATAGGTAGTTAATATAAAAAAATAATTAAAGTAAGTGGGCAGGAGCAGACCCCGTGCTCCAAAGTGGTAGTTAACTCTGGGATGGTAATGGAATAAAAAATTAATGTTCAAATTTTATGCCCTTGTCAATTAATACGATATTAAAAAATAATAAGATCATTTTTCTATATTTTCATACAGCTTAGGTGGCAGACATGCTCACGGCCCATCTGGTGGAAAGTGATTAACATGGCTTATTGACGAGTGCAACTTCAAGGGAGTCACATGCATACTGTCAACCCTGTAAGAACTAGAGTTTCTGTGTCGTCAGTGCAGAAGACAAAGCCGTTGGTCCTTCCAGAGACAGCACAAAAACTCTCCAGTAAACTCTGGCTACCCTACTCACCACCGGGTACTTCTATTCTAAACTGTAAAAATCGTTTCTGACCATTTCTGACAGTCTTATATAGAGATCACAACATTTGCCGTTGGATGCATCTCGACTAAAAATCTGTTCTCGACTCTTCAATAAAAATATTTCAATAAACATTTAAAGCCAAAACATAGCAGTCGTTAGCGAATAATGTTACGACTAGGTTTAACCACAAAAAGTATTGCAGATTCCAGCATTTTATTGTTGACAGTTAATTATGTACCATTTCCCCCCTATTCGGGGTCGCTTTGGCAGCCTTTCAACTGATATCGACCCAATGTCATTGTACTTAACTCGACACGGAAAGTGCCGGTTTTAGATTCTTACAAATGTAGGGGTTTCAGTGTCTGCTTTAAAAAGTTATCTCACGTAGATTAGGGATATCTGACTTCAGAGCAGATAGCACAGAATACCACGGCTATAATAACCTCGTGTTGTGTTCCCGGTGGTGAGTAGGGTAGCCAGAGCTCACTGGAGAGTTTTTGTGCTGTCAGTGGGAAGACCAAAGGCTTGTCCTTATTTTGTGTACTGCACTGAGGGCACATAAAATCTCTGTTCTTAGAGGGTTGGCCGCACAGATGTGACTCCACTGGTGTTACACACGTTCATAAGTCACGGTAACCACTTTCCATCAGGTGGGCCGTGTGCTTGTCTGCCACCTAAGTTGTATAAAAAAAGCAGTATTCGTGTATTGTGAAAAAGGCATTAATCAGTGCACAGTACAGTTACGTAGGTTTTGGTTAATTACATAAGCAGGTACTTATTCACTGAGGTGGTTAGTAATTTAATTATATACCAACAGTGCAGAGTCAATTAATATTATCTATTAACCGAGAAAACTATTATACAAAAAATAAAAACGTTTCATCTTATAATAATGTCACAGTCTAACGAACTTTTTCACGTTCGTAAGAACACATACTTTTGAACTACGTAAAGTATCTTTTATTGGTCAAATTGATAGTTGGTTTAAAGCTAAAACCCGACTTAAAAAGTATTAAACAAGAAAATATTAAGGATAGCCGTGGTCGTATGCCACTTTTTCCTAGAATGTTTTGTTTTGTTAGACTAAATGAATATGAGGACCAGATGAACTTACATAGATAACATAATTTACATACATACATACATATAATCACGCCTTTATCCCTGGAGGGTTTGGCAGAGGTGAATTAACACCCACATTTCACCAATAATTGTATTCGGTCCCACGTTTTTTTTTTTTTATACCACTAAGTTGGCAGACAAGCACACGCCCACCTGATGAGAAGCGGTTACCGTGGCCTATGGACGTATGCAAAACCAGGGGTGTCACACTCGTGCTGCCGACCATGAAGAAACCTTCTGATGCCCCTCTTGAAGAACCCCATATTGTAGACGCTTGGGAAAACCGCAGCAGGGAGGTCATTCCACAGCTTGAGTGTGCGTGGGATGAAGTTTCTTTCATACCGCACAGTGCGCACCGTCTCAGGTCGCAATGTGTGGGGATGAATTCCCTGCCTATGGCGAGAGGTGCAATGATAGAATGTAGCTACGGGCATCATGTCAAACAATTCATCTGAGCACAAACCATTGTATAGGCGGTAGAACACACACAGTGAGGCAAAATCCCTCCTAAGGCTAAGAGGTTCCACTCTACCTGTGAGTATGGGATTGTCAACCAGCCTCAATGCCCGTCTTTGCAACGAGTCGAAGGGGTCAAGCAGGTATGCAGGTGCTCCAGCAAAAAGGTGACAGCAGTACTCCATGTGAGGCCGGACCTGTGCATTATAAAGGAGTTGCTGCCCCGCAGTGAAGTACTGCTTCGCCCTGTTGAGCACTCCGAGTTTTCTTGATGCCAACTTAACCTTGTCCTGCAAATGACTTCGGTATTGGACGTCGCTGGAGATATCGACACCAACGATCCCGATACTCGAGGAGATGGTAAGCGGTGTGCCCAAGAATTGCGGCGCTACAATGAATGGGGTTTTCTTAGCGGTGAATACACATACTTGTGTCTTAGTGGGGTTGAATTGGACTAGGTTTAGTCGTCCCCAATCGGATACTCCAGAGAGAGTAGTCTCGATTTTAGACACAAGTTGTTCGCGACTCTTCTCCACCTCGGACTGAGGGATGTTTGCACGGCCCGTGTAACACGTGTCCCCGGTACTGTCGTCCGCATAACTATGAATGGAGCCATCAGACAGCATGTCATTGATATGCAGCAGAAACAGCGTCGGAGACAACACGGAGCCTTGTGGGACACCAGCGTTTATGTTCATGCGGTCCGAGCAGCTGCCGTCGACGACAGCTTGGATGCTTCTGTTGGACAAAAAGCTGGCGATCCATTCGCAAAATCCCTCGGGGAGTCCATAGTACGGCAACTTTGCAAGAAGACCTTTGTGCCAGACCCGATCGAAGGCCTTTGCTATATCGAGGCTGACCGCTAGTGCCTCACCACCGACTCTCGATGGCTTGCGACCACCGGTTTGTGAGATACACAAGAAGGTCACCGGTTGAGCGACGGTGGCGAAAGCCGTACTGTCGGTCGCTCAGTAGATCGTTTCCTTCAAGGTATCTCAGGAGCTGTGTATTAATGACACGCTCCATAACCTTCGAGAGTAGGGAGGTTATAGCGATAGGCCTGTAATTGGTCGGATCTGTCCTGTCACTTTTCTTAGGTACAGGGTGCACGAATGCGGTCTTCCACGAGGTTGGGACCTGCCGCGCGGAGTATGAGAGTGCGAAAAGGCGTGTAAGTACAGGGCACAGCTCGGGGGCGCAGTGTTTAAGCACCATCGCCGGTATATCATCCGGCCCACTCGACTTCCGAACATCTAGGGACTTAAGCTCACGCCGGACCGCCCGTTGCGTGATTTTAACTTCAGACATGGAAGCACCACAGCTGGGAATTATGGGTGGTTCGGCGTCCCCGTCGTTCATAGTCGAGTTTGACGCAAAGAGATTACCCAACAGATCGGCTTTCTCCTTAGCGCCATGGGCCAGACTACCATCGGATTTTTGCAGCGGTGGAAGGCAAGACTGGCAGAAGTTTCCCTCGGCAGCTTTGGCGAGCGACCAAAATGCACGACTGCCAGATGGGTAGCGCGCAAGCCGCTCGCCAATTCTACCGATGAACTCAAACTTAGCCCTGGCCGTAGCTTTTTTACCAGACCTCGAGGCGGCATTCAACTTTCGCTTCACTTCAGTGATATTAGGATCTTTATTGGCAAGAGCCATGGTCCAAGCCCTGTATGCAGATTGCTTGTGGTCTCTCGCTTCTCTGCAGGGCCTATTAAACCAAGGGCGTTTGCTCTCTCCTGTTGCGATCCAGCGGTTCGGAATATAGCATTCCATACCCGCTAGGATCGCATCAGCTACTGCTGTTGCACAGGAGCTGGGATCAAACCCACGTAATAGGGGGTGAGCCTATTGCCGTATTCTGGGCACTATTGTTGACTTGAGCCATGTGTCTGAGGCTGAGTCTGGGCTGTATATATCTGTCTGAAGTTTAACAGCCCTATCCTTAGTCGCCTTGTACGACACCGCATGGGAAGAGATGGGGTGGCCCTAATTCTACTTTGCCGGAAACCACGCGGCACCCGGTAACACATATATAGCTCCTGATTTACTTATTACAACTGGACAAATGAGGTATCATCAGAAGTGTCTTGGTCGTCCACTGGATGACGTATCACTGAATCTAATGTAGCGCTCCCTAGCGGACATAAAGTGCTGTCTTAAAAATAAACTTGAGATTAATATACCGTGTTTGGTATCATCTGAAATGGCTTTATTATATACTTATAATAAAGCCATTGCTTGACCCACATACATACATAGTCTATCAAAATCATAACTCTCCTTTGGCTTCCTCTTAGTCGGGTAAAAATTCTAAGAAATATGCCAAAAATACGGCCCACCTAATGGGAAGCAGTTACCGTAGCCTATGGACGTGTGCAACACCTGTCATCATTATTAGGTATCACCTGAGATATTGAAATCTCAAATTATTAATGCTTTTTGGTCATTCGATGCAGCATCGACTCAAACGTCGTTAAAACGCGGGCCAAGCGCCAAATCGCATTGCGGTCAACGGTATCGATACTTTTTTTTCGTGCGGTATTTTAATATCGGCTATTGGGGGTGGTTGTGTCGAGCTCGAACCCACTTAAAACTCTTTGCCTATCCTTCACTGTACCTTCTGCTAGTAAGAAGGACACGCAGAAAGCCCTCTACAGGGCCGCTGGCGTCTCTCTACTCTCTCAAGCACCCCTATTTATACCATATATAGATTTGTACTTATGTATTGTGCACTATGGGAACTAATAATAAACGTATGTCGTAAATGCAAGCCAACCCAAACTTCTTTTTAAAACCTTGACTATTGTCTTTGCAACAAGAGGCGGAGAGAAAAAAAAGGAGGACAAAGTAGGTCATAGGCATGCTTATTAAAATGAAAAGATACGAGCTTCGTCTGAGATGTTGCTACCACAGATTTAGAATTAGATAGATAAAAACTGCGGTGGACATGCAAGTCAGCGCAAAGATCGCCTCGTCCGTAAAACAGTAGGTGCACGGGCTAGCAGATGAGGTTGACTTGGGCCCTAAAGATCCTGTTAAGGTCTTCAAACACACAGGTATTCGAGGTGTAAACATCACATACAACCAGGTGACACGATAAGAGGATGATGAGATACTACAATCTATCTGCGTTGGTCCCAAAACAGGTGCTGTGCGCGGGAAGGCGCGAGAATCTTACATTTCTCGCTTCTTCCCGCGCGGTTTTTTTAGTCTACGTTATGCAATTGGTACTATGGAAAATTTTGACCAACGTTTTATTTTTTTTATACCACTTAAGTGGCAGACAAGCATACGGCCCACCTGATGGAAAGTGTTACCGTGGCCTATGGACGTGTGTAACACCAGAGAAGCCACACTCCATACACAACGGATTTAAAAGATTTCGTGATCAGATCATTCACGAAATTGCTCAGGTATTTACGATTTAACGATGATGGTGAAAAAGACTTGGTTTAAATTTAACGCATATGCAGAATCTAGTTTTCTCTAAATCTGTGGTTGCTACTTAATGTTTGCTGTATGCATACAGCAAGGCGTGATGAGGTCGCCGAAATGAGGTCTCGCTACGGTTGCTACAAAGGTAATGCACATAGAAACTGGCAACATCGCAGTGCAGAATGATGACCTAACGGGTTTTTAAAAATGTATGTTAGACAGATGCAATTTTCCCGTGCGCATTTTGCATGCATTGCTGAACAAAAAAAGAAAAGGAAATCGGAAAAAGATCTATGCGTTTTTAATGTCTAACGGTAAAATTAATTTCGTTATTTGTTAAATGAAACTGAGGTTGCCCCAATGAGTTGCATACTTGGTGAAATGTGGCCGTTAATATATCTCTGCCTACTCCGTTGGTCCTATAAAGGTATGAGTGTGTAACAACGCGATACTTCCATGAATGACTAGACAATGAATGACACAGTGGCACGTCCACTATATTTCATTCATACAGTGGTAATAATTTTCCTTGAAACTAGTGAGGCATTCGTGTCTGGCAGTCAGCAATCCCATGAATTTTAGATGTTGATCAGTCGAATAGTCTTTGATAGCGCGATGTAGATTCACATATTTCGATGTAGTTCCAATTTCAAGAGCTAGATGGCGTTGCTTATTTTTTCATTATGCTTTATGTTATTAAATTGTTTATGTACATTGGTATTGATACATATAGTACATAATATTTCTTCTCATGTGAACAAAACCAATACAGGAAAAAAATGACAATGTACTTAGGTACATAAAAACAGTGTTGCAGAAATCATATGTGGGCTTTATAAATATGTTTATACCATATAAGCTAAAACTTTTTTTTACTCCATATTTAAAACTGTACTTCTTAGAAGTCCACCAAGCTCATATCTGGACTGCTATAAGGTATTGCAGCAGTTCATAGATTAATAACATTTGTTATTAAATCAAACATACTTTCCCCTTTCTTTTATGGCATATAATCATAAAACAATTCAATAAACAAAGAACTAACTGAGTCTGTCTTTGGCTATATTTTGACAGTTGGCCATAATGGTTCCATTCCCTAATTTTAAGTGTAGGTGGCAACTATGTTCAGCAGTGGACTGCAGTGGGCTATTTGATTGATTGATTGAAGTGTTGGCGGTTTCCTCACAAAAGCAATCTACAACTATTTGATATTTTTTGAGGTTCACTTTCATCCATTTGTATGAAAAAATAACCATATAATATTTTGGCATATGGTAATTGAGACTAATGATATTTATGCATAATTTTTTTAGTATAAGTAATTTATATATATATAAATTATGCATAAATATCATTAGTTTAAATTACCATGTCAAAATATTTTATGGTTATTTTTTCATACAAATGGACAGTGAACAATTTTTGAAGGCTGATTGCTGTGTTAAATAAACATGTAAATAATCTTTTCAATTGGTTTTATTTGCAGTTTATTTTGTGGAAAGGATTCTTCTTCATTTTAATGATAGTAATATTTTTAAGTGAATTAAATTGAATGTTAAATTATAACCTGAATTGGATGTATGGCATTTATTGATTTCAAGTTTAATGTATACTATGTGAAATAGGATGGACCTTGAATTCATACTAAGATAATATTGGGCTGACATGTGAATGATGCACATCTGGAATTGCTGGAGTAAGTATTTCATGGTATGTAGCTCATAGACTATTTATTTGCAACCTTAGTGGTTATTAGATTATGTTCAGAACCCAAATAATCAAGTCTTTTCTTTAAAATAAAAAATATTAGAATCGAAATTTCAAATATTCCCTTTAACCCCTCCAGCTAAGTCTTTCATGTTCTCTTTTTCTAAGTTGTTTCAAATGTGAAAAGGACACCATTTTTATATCATGTTAAGTCACTTGGTACTTAGACCAATAGGTACATAGTCAATGCAAATAATTAATAAATATTCTACAACATTATACTTTGTTCAAAATGTTTAAATAAAATAAATACATCTTTTAGTAAATATTTCACAATACTTATAGAAAAATGCATTTGTAAACATGTTTCTCAGACAGCCTAAGTCTGTAAGTTAGATAAGCAGTAGCTGATAGGGTTGTCCCAAACAATTCACCAGTACTTCACCACAATGTCAGTATTACAAATTATTAAAAAATGAATGAAAGGTAAGTATTTCTCAACTGAATTTTATTAATTAAGTATAGGTATACTTATTAGAATCATTACAATTAATAAAGTCAGCAGTGGATTACTAATTTTGTTTTAATTTGTAATGATGAACAAATAAGACCTGAGTTATTTGTAAGTACAGCATGTAGGTATATAATTAAGTAAATACTTGTCTATACATATATTTAGGTATATGTACCACCATACAACAATAATATAAGAGGTAAGTAATGATTACCAAGTAGTTAAATAGACCATAGTAATTTACTTAAGTTGTTATTAAATTATAAGAAAATATTATTTTACTTAATATAAGTACCTACACTTATTTGCAGTTTAATTCAATTCCTTTTGAGTTGGCAAGTAGGTAAATTTGAATCTGGAAAGTATAAATAACAGAAAACTAACAAAAATAATACCTACAAATGAAATATTAATTCGGAAAATGCACGTCTCCCACCCCTACGAGAAGGCTGACATTGGCCTTTCTACACCCCAACACAATCAATACAACTTGTACGGTAGAATTTGTAAAGAGAACAGGAAATATACTCACATAGTATGACAGGAAAGTTGAAGGAAACAACACAAACACTAAGGAACCAAGTCGCGAATCAAAAATACCAGAGTTAGTTCAATAAAATATCAGGAAAACACTACTAAAACAACTTATCAATGACTAGCGGCCGCCCATTTTGTTTTCTATTTTCTTCTTCTGTCAATTTTCGCGCTTTTACTTGCCAGCACGAAAAATGGAGGAAAATTGTGTCGTGAAAAAATTAAACCATTTTTTATAATACTGTATTGAACAACTTTGCAGAATACACATAGAGTTATTATATCTATTATCATTATAAAATTGTTATATGTATTATGATAAAATATAATATTAAACAAAAAATATTAGAATATTTACACATCACATCACATTCACAATCATTTTAATAAAATATATTACAAACTACATTTTCTGTTTATTTGTGGCTAACTAGAAATTCAAAATGATTGGAGCGTACAAATGTAATAATAAACTAAACAGTTAACTAAAATACAGTACAGAAAATAATAGATATTTTATACTACTAGTGCCATCTAGATTAAGTTGTAGAATCGTTCAAAGAAAATTATTTCCATGAACCACCGTTTCGTAAAGCGCACTGGTGTCTTTTGTAAATGTATCGATGTGACGGTAGATGTCACTATTTGAGAAAATTTTAGATGCAATGGGAAAACAATATGTTATAAAAAGAGCTGCAGAGAAAATCAAGTAATAAAATAAGAGGGGAGCTAAAATAAGATAAGATATGATATTCTTTATTTTAATAGAATGGGAAGGAATAGGAAATGGAATTACCACTAACTTCAGTAGTACCTACGTGTCTGGTTGACAGGATAGCTGCGCATTAAGGTTTGATTCCGAACTCTGCAGTACTGCACGACAGTGCTGCACAGCGCTACCGATGCCCATATAATTTCTATGAGCTTATTTGACAGTATATTTTGAGCTGCGCGGCAGTGTCGCTGCAGCAGTGCTGTGCATCACTGCTGTATACAAATGAATGAATAAACAGCAGCATATCATACGAACAGCGCAATATTGCAGTGCAACACTGCTACGTGCGGCAGGGTTCGGAATCGTATTTTTATTAAGATTTTGCGAAAATTACCTTTTACAACCACATACATACATATAATCACGCCTTTATCCCCAAAGGGTTAGGCAGAGGTGAATTAACACCTACATTTCACCAATAATTGAATTCGGTTCGACGTAATAGGGGGTGAGTCTATTTTCTTAGTCTGTTTTCCGGGCACTATTGCTGACTCGAGCCATGCATCTGAGGCTGAGTCTCTGCTGTATATATCTGTCTTATGTTGAACAGCCCCATTCCTTAGGCGTTGCATTGAGGAGCCTGATCACAGTATGCGAATCCTATGCGGTGGCTCATGGGCTCAAGTACAACGTCAAAAAGAGTGTGTACATGGTGTTTAAAGCTGGTGCAAAAACTTTTATGCATACACCGGTACTCTCACTATGCGGAACTCCACTGTGTAGGGTCAGCAGCTTCAAGTATTTGGGTCACTGGGTCACCGGGGACTTGAAAGATGACTGTGACATTGATAGGGAACGGAGGTCGTTAGCTGACCGTGCTAACATGCTCGATCGCAGGTTCGCACGCTGCTCGCAGCCAGTTAAGATCACGCTGTATAAGGCATATTGCCAATCTTTCTACAGTTGCGGCTTGTGGGTGAACTTTAAGCAGCGGGCATATATATAGCGACCTCCGCGTCCAATACAATAATGGTTTCAGGGCAGTGATGGGGCTGCCGTGGAGGTGTAGCGCGTCGGGCAAATTCGCAAGCCGCAACGATGACAGCTTCGCGTGTATTATGCGCAAGCGCTGCACGTCAGCTCTCGAGCGCCTGCGCGGCGGCCCTAACGCTAGTGGTGCGTCCCTCACTCATGAGGTACCTCATTTGAGGCCCTCGTGACGTCAAATTGAGCGAGTTCCTCAAATGTTCGCAATGAACCGCCTCACTCATCGTTCATTCCTCATTTTACAATCGTACCGCACCGCGCGCGCTAGCTTGCACCTATTCACGACTCACGACTCACGAGTAAATGAGGAACTAAACGATGAGGAAATGAGTAAATGAGGAGCGAGTGAGTGAGCAAACAAATCGGAAAAAAGTATGATCTGTCTGCTTTCTGCTTCAACTTTGAGCTTTATCCTTTTAGATTTATCGTCGATAATTAAATGTCATTGGTTGGTTTATTTTGGTCAATTCGCGCTCAATCACTGTGAATGGAAAAAAAAATACTACAATAATTGCTTTTTTACAGTATTAATGATATTAATTTCCACTAATAATATAAATGCAAAAGTTTGTGAGGATGTTTGTGAATCAATCACGAAAAATAAAACTTTGAATGGATTTGGATGCAATTTGGCACAGTGATTCTAATACCTAGCTTAGAATAGTATAAAATGTAGGATACTTTTTATCCCGGCAAATGTTTCCTGTGGGTAGCGGGAACGGGATCAGATCTACCTATTACACGCGGGCGGAGCCAACGGCAACAGCTAGCCTAAACATATAGTAGCGATATGGATAACGATGTGTATGAAAGAAACAGCAATAGTTCCCATTATTCCTAGCAATGCATCACGGGATTCACAGGTCGCTCTCGCTCGCAAGCTCTTACGGTCACCAGAGGTAGGTAAACAAAAACACAAGACAGCCTCAGCTGTGGCGTGGCGGTCGTGAACGCGGCCGCCACGCAGAAGGCGCGGGTTCGATTCCCGCTCAATGTAAATATTTGTATGCATGAATATATGAATATTTGTATTGGTCTGGTTGTAAAAAAAAGTATCTAAGTATTTGTATCCGCATTCTAGATTCCATAACACAAGTTAGTTAAGTTATGCTTACCATGGATCTAGAAAGCGTTGTGTGAAATGTTGTGGAATATTTATTGTTAATATGATCATTATTATCTATATTAATCATACATTTATATGTAGGTATGTATTGCGATACGCGATGTGGCGGTCACATTGAGCCGAACGACTCTCCTCAGTCCTCACTCCTCATTGACCGACTCACGTGAGTCGCGTGAGGTAATTAAATGCAGAATCACCGAGCGAATCAAGGGATTCCTCACCTCAAATGAGGGGAACCTCGTGAGTACCTCATTTGGTAAAATGAGTTACTCCCTCATCCTCGAATTAAATTTACGAGTAACCCTTCACTACCTAACGCTCTCCTAAAAGTGTTTGCGACGAGATGGGACTCGCCTCTGCTCGGGAGGTGGATACGGATTCACACCATAAAGGTGTAAATCTGTCTCCTCCTTCCGCGTATTTGTATTTTTATTGTTGTTTCTATTTTTGTTTTACATTTTAGTTCATGTCTTACTAACATTCGATCGTAAGGAAATTGTTACTAACACCTTTATGGACCCCGAAGTCCGAAATAAAAATATTTATTATTATTGTTTCTCGGTTCCATGACTCTCGGGACTATGGAGTCCCGGGCCTTTGGAAGGCGTGTGTCGGGCCGAAGCCAAGACGTAGAGGCCCTTTTATGAGAATTTAATATGGTAGGAATACCTACACACACACCTTGTACGACACCGCATGGGAAGAGATGGGGTGGTCCAAATTCTACTCTGCCAGAAACCACGCGGCTCTTTGGGTATAATATAAATAAAGCCGTAGGTTTATTGTTAGGTACCTAGGTATATCACCATCATCATCATCACAGCGATTTTCTCTTAATTTAGCTTATCTTGATACTTGGGTGCCAAGGTTAATGGCGGCTCTAAGGTAATCCTTAGAGCCTAATGGTTCCAATATCTACATATATTGCGACTCCCTTGGTATTGCACACGTCCATACCCCACGGTAAGCACTTTCCATCAGGTGGGCTGTGTGCTTGTCTGTCAACCAAGTGGCATATAAAGTGGTATATTAGATCCTAATGTTAGATCTATGTTCACAAAAATAGCAGGAGAAGACGGCAGCAGTTCCCACTATAACCAATATAATAATAATAATAATTTATTGTTCAATAAACCTGTTTAAACAATTAGAAAATTGATCGTGGTCACCTTTTAAGCAAAGAATACCTGTTCTCAGGTGACCACGGTAAAAAATTGGTAAACCAAATTCTGAAAGGTAAGAGTGGGATAGCGCCAGTAGACTTCGGACTCCAAAGCAAGCTTTAAATGCAACCACGATCGGCCTTCTAACGAAGAGGAGATTATATGTACAAAAAGACAATTGGAGGAGGTAGGACACGGCGGTATTTCCGCCCAATTGAGCAGTCCGACTGAGGAGGTACCTCCGCCCTACAGAATACCGCGGTTATAACTTCGTGTTGTGTTCCCAGCGAGGAGTCGGGTAGCCAGAGCTCACTGGAGAATTTGTGCTATCAATGGGATGACTAAAGGCTTGTCCTGCTTTGTCCTCTAAACTGACGGCATAGAAACTCTGTGCTTACAGGGTCGGCAGCGCGAGTGTGGCTTCTCTGATGTCACACACGTCCATAGGCCACGGTAACCACTTTCCATCAGCTAAGTGGTATAAAAAAAAACAAAAAAAATAGACAAGATCAATTCAGAAAAAGTTTATTAACCAAAACAAAAACATTACGAATCACTGTGTGACAGTCGGTACAGTCACAGCCTTGAGCGTTATAGTGAAATTTGGGAAGATATACAGTTTGCCGACATCGAACCGACGTCCCCCGGTACAGAAAGTGTCATACTGGTCGTAAGCCAGCTTGGTGCCTATGAAGGACAGTGCGAAGATACACACCAGGAGAAGTGCGCAGACCGTAGGGCAGAGGATCGCTCCCAATTTACTCGCTCGGTTGGTCCGGATCTCAGAACCTAGTTCGGAATCTGTGATGCTGTGTGCTTTAGTCATTGCTGGAAGAGAGAAAAGATGAAGAATGAAGTTAAGGAACATGAAACGTTTTATATAGGCAATCGGTCGACGAGCGCAAACTAACGTAGTTTGCACTCTCTAATCTGAAGGGGTGTGTTGCCAACAAAAATATTTTTAACCGACTTCAAAAAGGAGAAAGGTTATCAATTCGTCGGAGTCTTTTTTCAAGCTTTTTATTAACTTGCAATCTATTGCATGTATGTATGTGATTATGCTTGTCCGGGTCAAATCTTGCAACTCGATTTTGAAGCAAATCATCAAATTGATGTAATTTTGCAAACACTTTCCAATGCATTAATATGAAATCAGGGAGCTGTTCTGATGATGGAGTAAGAAAGGGAACATATGCAATCCAAAAGATACTTTAATCTTTCGCTATGACAACCACGACCCTTGACTGATTTTTTTTTATACCACTTAGGTGGCAGACAAGCACACGGCCCACCTGATGGAAAGTGGTTACCGTGGCCTATGGACGTTTGTAACACCAGAGGAGTCACAGTCGCGCTGCCAACCCTGTAAGTACAGAGTTTCTGTGCCGTCAGTGTAGAAGACAAAGCAGGACAAGCCTTTAGTCTTCCCACTGATAGCACAAATTCTCCAGTGAGCTCTGTGCGTAAAGAAGTCGAACTACTGGTAGACTGATATATAGTAATATATACTGTGCCTACAGTTTTTGTAACTAAGTATTTTGTTATGTCAATACTTTCATTGATTTGATCTTTTTTATTAGTGACTCAATCTACGAGTTCGATTGCAATCTAGGAATATTAATTTTTCAAAGATTCGTTGATTGGATTTTAATTTTAATAAAATCGGAATCGAGACTCCACACTTATGAGTACATCAAAGACCTATTTCAAAGAGTTTTAAATTTGGTCCCTATTGAAAAATGAGTTCCGCAGGTATTTCAAAATTAATTGCTCGGGACATAAAATATCTTGAACCTAAAATGTGCCCAAAAGGTGCTCTAAACGCGCATTACATATTTCTTGGGTGTGTTTTGAGGATAGTACGGGTTGCTATTGCAGCGAAACAGCTCAAATTCACAATATAGTTTAACGCCTAGTTACTTTATATGAGCAATCAATGTACAAGCTCCTATACAGCAATTGCTCCAAGATATTATTTTTTAATCGATTGTTTTTGTGTTAAACTTTTTCTATCATTAAGGTGACTAGCATAAAGTGGCAATTGATGATAAAAAGCATAGCATAAGGAATATAAGGATTGTTGCATTTGCAACACCAGGTATCTAACACGTGCGCGTTTTTATAAACCTGTCTTTTGGCCCCTTTTAAATAACCCTATTCTATACTGAGAAACATCATTAACATAAGAGAACATGGGCTTTGTAAACGAAAGCATATTGGTAATTCTTGTATT
Organism: Eilema griseolum; assembly: GCA_963662185.1. Classification (NCBI taxonomy): domain Eukaryota; kingdom Metazoa; phylum Arthropoda; class Insecta; order Lepidoptera; family Erebidae; genus Eilema; species Eilema griseolum. The sequence goes on from OY759238.1 coordinate 25,893,393, forward strand.
TTAGGGATTTCCCAGTAGCATACAAATTTCTCCTGAACCCTGTATTCTTCAAAGAAGTAAATGTCCTTAGTGTACGAGGCAACATACGAGTAGCAGCTCGTACACTTAGCTTGAAGGAAAAATAGAAGACTAAGACTTAAACTTACTTTCTTTAGTTTTAAATGTGAGTAGAACTACTGAATTCCAACAAACATTGTCAGTGAAACGCGAAATATCTACGAAACCAGAAAAAAGTAAGATGCAGACAGTCCACACGTCACGTCATGCAGTTTTATTGACATTGAAGTGAGTTCTCCACAAAGAGTCAGCAAAGAGTATACCAATCGAAGTCAGCAAAGAGGATTTTAGACCCATTCTCAATCGTCTTTAGGCATTGATAATTTTAATGAACTCAGTATGAACGAACTTGTAATCTAGGATCTAAGAGCTCTTAACAGCTAGGAATCAGCAAGTAACATTCATTTCCAACGAATCTAAACGTAATGTGATTACATGCGTAAGGTCATATCTCTTTCTCAATGGGGTGAGCAGAGGCAGCATCTTTCGATCTGCCTTTCTTTCGCATTAAGAATGTAAGACGAAACTTGACGAGACAAATCTAAGCCAGCAAAAAGAATGATAAAGTAAACCCCAGATTAATATTTATCTATACGTCAGAATAGAAATAGAAATAAGTAACGTGACAATTTTTTTCATTGGCAAGTTGTGGCAACACTCATAAGCCATTCAATAAGAATTCAATCGAATTTCTTTTTTGGATCTAGTGTCTGTAGGTATCAAAGAGAATACCAAAGAGAATACAATAGGTACTACGTAAGATAGGTATATTTCATGACAATTTCAAGAATGACAGTGTTATTAGCATCGATAATAACCATCAAAGATAATAAAATAATTAATCCATAAGTACAAATTATCTACTATTTAGGTGTCATTTATAGCTGAAATCTTAGAACATCTTGAAGGCAGCATTAAGGTAAGCAGACTATCCTAGTTTATTTACTATAAGTCATCTTAATCTTTTTTCACGGACACTATTGACTGAAGTCTCTTCTTCATCTCAGATTTATTCCAATGTTTCCTCCAAGGTTTCCACTTAGTCTGCTATCCTAATCCTTTATGACAACCACCTGACCCAAAACGAAACCCAGTTCATGACGAAAAGGAGATCCTCGTCCGCTATTCGCAAGTGTACCGGCTATCAGCTGAGGTTAATTTGGCCTGTGCCCCGGCGATTTTGGCAGAGCCCGATACAACCCATTAAAGGAATGAAGGAGACCGTTTAAATATGCTAATACATATTTTTGCTTCCAGATTCCCCTGACACTTATATTTGAGCTGATACATCATCAAGTAACAACGTGTCAAGTTTAACGATGAGAACGAAATTTATGATTTATTTCGTAGTGTACACTCTCTTACTTACCGTAATATTTTTATCGCTTTTGTTTCTCATGGCCAGGCTAGACCCAGGTCTGTTAGAGTTACCAGAGAAGGCTGCTAGGATGATAGCACAGGAACAAAGCAAACAAGAAATTTTCCGAAATAAACTACATTTGGTAAGAAATGATTACGATTTCTAAATCGTTTATCAATACAGTCCAATGGTGTAAGATGTCAAGATAATAAACGATGTTAGTGGTTAAATATAACATAACATAGCTTAAACTCACGCCTATATCCCCGAAGGGGTAGGCAAGGCAAAGGTGCTAGCACCCACATTTCGCCAGATTTTGTTTAGGTCCCAATGTAATAGGTGGCGAGCCTATTGCCATTAACCGGACACTTATAAACCTGCGATAAATATATACATAACTTCGAAAAGCACGGAACGGTCATTTGTGTGTGCTATGGTAACCTGGGATCGAACCCGAGACCTCGTCTCAGCAGTCCATTACCCATAGTGGTTAAATATTCGCTTCTAATGATAATTTTATAGGCAAATAAGGAACTTTGAATCTGGCTACAATTGAATATCACTCGGAAGAACTTTTTAAAACTGCAGAAGCGGTTTAGGAGTTAAGGAGGTGGTTTTTTTACGTGCGAAAAATCCTCACATATACCCCTACCACCGGAGCCAGTTGAAGGGGTTATGTCGTACTCGAACCGACTAAAACGCACGACTCCTGTGGTTCGTTTTGTGAGGTTAACAGGCATATCCCTCGCACCCCGGCCGACCCAGAGCCATCTCTTTCGATCTGGCCCTCTCCTTGGGTGTGGGGACCACAAGGAGGAGGTTTGAATTTAATGGTTTAAGAAATTACAATCGTTTTTCCGACTGGGGAAGTACCTCCACCCTACAGAATACCACGGCTATAATACCTTCGTATTGTATTCCCGGCGGTGAGTAGAGTAGTCAGAGCTCACTCGAGAGTTTTTGTGCTGTCCGTGGGAAGACCAAACGCTTGTCCTGATTTTGTGTTCTGCACTGAAGGCACAGAAAATCTCTGTTCTTACAGGGTCGGCAGCATGGGTGTGAATCACGGTAACCACTTTCCATCCGTGTACTTGTCTGCCACCTAAGTTATATAAAAAAAATTTAAAGTCTTGGAAACTAATTGAATTACAGATATTATTGTTTTTTTTTTCGAGAAATATCATAGAAACTACTTAAAATGGTTATATCTCTTTGCCATATCTCATCACTGGCGATTTCTATGTCCTGGAAGGGTTCTGATTTAAGACCCATCCCTTAAATCACTGTTATTTTTTTGTACAAAAAAAATCAGTTGTTTGATCTATTCATTTAAGCGAATTATAATAATTTACAGTTCTCTCATTTCTTAAATTATTACCTGCTAACACTTTTGTTTTATTTACATAATCATCATGGGCACCTTTGCGCCGGGAACGATGCGGAGTGGGTTGTTTGACGCGACATGATCGCGAGTTTGTGTCGTGTATTTATGTTTTAATTATTTTGTATGTGATTAATAAATTAAAATTTACAAAATTGACGAATTATAAAAACTACCAATTTTTGAACATTTTCAAATAATTGTAAGGATTGAAGTGTGTCATGTAAAACATTATTTTTTACCTTGCAGCCATCTGAAATATACGTTGATTTCATAGAAGTACTGAACAAATCGGACAGCTTCATGTCGTTTAATAACAATCTAATTTAAGTTATTTTTGCTTATAGTTGTTGTGTTTAATTATATAGTTCGAAAATAAAGATATAGAAGTATATACCATATTCTGTGCGTTATTCAATAATATCTATCTATAGTTATACATTAATAGGAGGTACGACAGATACTAACCAAGTCAGTCTTAGGAGGAATGATGATTCGAGACACCTCCGTGTCTTAGAGGAGCATGTTAAGCCTTTAGCCCCGGTTGCCAGACGAACATCTATGGCGGTCACAAAGCTACATTTTTGTGAAGAAGAAGTGAACATTTTAGCCAAAATGTATCAATAGACTTTTTAATACAATTTGTGGATTTGAGCTCCTCCGTGTGTATGTCATGCGCAATGCCGTCTTTACCATAGGGGAACATGGGACACGTGCTCAGGGGCTCCCCGGAGGACTGATATTATCTCTGGCCATCAAACTGGCTGGCCATATCTGCCGAAAGACCGATGCAATAATGATGACAGACCGACGCCGATAATGTCGTCCACTAAACATGCAAAAATGCAATCGGTGTAGATATTATAAAAAGAAACGAATTATATGTTAATTAATCAATGTTCCACAATATATTATTTTTGAATGAAGTGTTTAGATATGATTAAAAAAAATTGGGGCCAAGCACAAGCAAATACTTGTGTTTTCAGGACCCCGGCATAGGTAAAGACGGCCCTGGCCATGCTATTCTTAAAAAGCACGGCGGTATTTCCGCCCAAATGAGCAGTCCGACTGGGGAAGTACCTCCGCCCTACAGAATACCGAGGTTATAATAACTTCGTGTTGTGTTCCCAGCGGTGAGTAGGGTAGCCAGAGTTCATTGGAGAATTTGTGCTGTCAGTGGGATGACTAAAGGCATATCCTGCTTTGTCCTCAGCACTGACGGCACAGACTCTGTGCTTACAGGGTCGGCAGTGCGAGTGTACCTTCTCTGGTGTTACACACGTCCATAGGCCACGGTAACCACTTTCCATCAGGAGGGCCGTGCGCTTGTCTGCCACCTAAGTGGTATAAAAAACATCAAAAAACACCTGTGCATATTATATGTACTATACCTACATGTTGTGATGCGATTGGGATCAAGATACATGGTTAGTTTGACCGCGGGACTTATTACTTCTGGCCAGAAAATAAGTCCCACGGTCAAACTCAAAAATAAAAAATGACCTAGCCGCCATACTCAGCCATACTGTGTGTTGGTTGGTTCAGGCCATGACAGTACAGTGAGAATGAATTACGTTTTCCCGCAGCCAGAGGGTACAAGAAGGAAACTAGAATCACTTAAAACGAGATTTATTATACTTATTTAATTTAATCTAACTAGCCTAATGATGAATGTACTCGATGTTGGAACTACATTAGATACACCATACTAGCCTAAGCGAATGAGTTCGATGATGCGAACTACATTCCAACTACTAACTCTAGTTAAGTCTAGTGACCACGTTCGATGCAAGAACAGAAGTGAATCTTTATTTTAATAAAAATTATAAATCAGTTCGCACAGTGATGCAATCGATTTCCGATCACGCCATTATTCTGCTGAAGGTGCGACACTGGGTCAATCGACACACGAGGCGCTGATTCTGCAACTCGTACTTGCTGTCTTCACAACTTGGGTCATTCAGTATAGCGTATCATGCGGGTTTGCCTATGTAGTTTCTTAAGACGGTTGGTTCAGGCTTCAAGTACTGGTTGAGGTCCCGGCGAGAATGCATACGTTGGCACCGATACATAACAAATGGAGCATTGTTATTGACCGGCTTCACATACTAACAGGCCTACAGTAGGCAGCCGGCCAATCACAATGCTCCGTTCTCTCGTTATGTTTACGATACGATTACGATAGTTTTTCGTGCTAAGGGTAGGTACGGTTCAGAGTTGCCAGCACATTTTTTGCTGTATTAGTGGAAATTATAGTTCTTGATGCCAATTTCGTCACAGTATGTACACTATAATATGTACAGTATGCGTTTTTTGGAGGATATCATGAGATGCTACGGCAGCGGAGGAGCTCAAATCCACTAATCACATTAAAAAGCTGGAACGTTTCACAACATACTTGAAGACGGTGACTTAAGTTCGGCAGTTCAACTAAGAATTAAACATTCGTATCTGAACAATGTTTGGTAAAATAAAAATACGATAATGGCAACACTACATGTTAGTAGTGCCATGCCGCGACCAAGCGACTTATGTCGTGGTGCGTACTCTAGTAAAATTCCGACAACTGGTCTAACTATAGACCTTTGATAATCCCTATGGCCCCCTAAAATCCAACCACACGTCCTGATCGACCACCTGAATCTCGTGGGGGGTGGACACACGGAAACAAATTTACTGGCGTGGCTAACGTGGCTCTGGTAAAATTTCTTGAAAAACTTGACATTGGCGTCTCGCCATTAATAATTTTATAAACATTTAAAATTTACTTGACATTGGCAAAATTACAGCGCTTTGCTGAAGAGGCCATTAATAAAAGAACATTGATAATCCCTATGACAAGTCAAGACAGGTCATCTCAGAAATCGTTCAGCCAGTCAGTCGATTTGCGACCGGGACTAACGTAAATATAATGCTAAGTAAGGACAGCTTCTGTGGGGTGCACGCGACCGCTACACAAGAGGCGCGGGTTCCATACATATGGGTATGTGTATTGGTGCCTCGTGGAGCACGTTAAGCCATCGGTTCTGCCATTCGAACATCTATTGCAGTCGTTACGGGTAGTTGTAGCCCTGAAAAATCCAACAACTTTTTTTTTTTACCTGGTGTTGCATACGTCCATAGGCCACGGTAACCGCTTCCCATCAGGTGGGCCGTGTGCTTGTCTGCCAACTTAGTAGTACAAAAAAAATGACTCAGGCAGTTCAAACCGTGAAATATTCTTATATTATATGGTTCTTTAGATATAGAATGAAGTTTAATATTAGTTGCCCCGATTTTTCTAGGGTATATTTTCCCGATAGACATAAAAGGACCGATTTTTTCAGTTTTAATAAGATTCTTTGTCCCAATCCGGTTGAGGCAGAATCATTGATACCCAAACATGTCTCTTTATAAAAGTCAATTGCATCTGAAGTTGAGTCGTGATATATTCTCTGTGGGAGATAGAACCAAAAGGGGTATGAAATATGAACGTTATTAAACGTATTTGTTCGTACTTTTGAATAAAAAAAATCAACAAAATTAACAGTATTATCCTTTCTTAACACAGTTTCACAAAGTTCAAGATTTTGCGTGGTTTTCGGTATTTGCGCCATTGCATTGTTAATGTCTGCCCATAAAAACCTTTCAATGACATGGCTAAAGGTCATCTGCTTGTAGGAATTTGTTCAGTGACTGTAGTAGTTTTGTTCCTGGTTATGTATATTTTGGTGTCCACGATAGAACCTCCGAAGCTAGATACTTCTAATGCTCGTGTGGCTCCGAAATCTGCTACAACAGCTAGCGATTCAGACGGACGAAGAGTAAGGCGAATATATTTTTAAATAGCTGAAATAATAATTTCTTTTTAAATATAACTGTAACGATTGCTTTTATATAGACTTTTAAGTTTGGTTTAAATGTATGTTAATAATTGGAATTTTAAACAACGTTTTAGTCAATAAAACATTTGTAAAAGATTATAAGTATTATAACAAAACTAACAACTTGTTTCAGCATACAGATGGAATGTTCTTCGACGATTCTGGGTTACTGCCTATAGTAGACACAGTACAATATGGGTTAGAGAAGGTTGATAGCGATGTCATTGACTTCTACAGATCTACGAAGAAATCACTAAATTATCAAAATAAGGACAGGAAGGTTATACCACCGCTTTGGCCTCGAGTAACGCAAGAGATAATAGTAAACCCAACTATGCATAAAGTTATGCCTCCAATTTGGCCTACTACCTCGGTAATAATAGACACAGCTGTATCTAACAACGTTAAAATGCAATATCCCAAAAACAACAATCACAAAACAGACACAAAAATTGAAACACATAAATCTATTATTAAACCAATGAAAAGGAGATCTGTAAATAATTATATACTAGACGAGGATTCGGAATCAGTTGTACTCAAAATTTTGGACTACAATGGGCAGTCCAGAATTGAAATAAAACTTTGGTCGGACCAGCAATCACATAAAATGAAGAAGAAAGCAAAGAGCATCAAATCAGATAATTACTTTGAGGACACAAATAATGAGAGTGCGAAAAATACTGTTGTCACCATAATGGCAAATGACTCTATAGTTGTAGAAGAATTGGGGCGTTCAAATATAACAGGATTATTTAAATCTGTTGTTACAAATATCTTGGAAGACCAAAGCAACATAAGTAATAATATTACAGATCGTTTAAAAGAATTACCAGCAGAAAATATCTTAGATGAGGATAAATCAAGACAAATGATTTTCAATATAACACAAACTTCAGAAGACATGGTAAACAATAATAGTTTTGACAGTCTAAGAAATGATAGTAATATGATAACTATGAAAAATGCAACATATTTGAACACTATGAAAAATAACAATAGTGATCATGATAGTCTTGTCAACATTTCAATTAATAACACTGAATTTGATAAAAGAGTATTTGAAGAAGTGGTAAATAGTACAGCGAGTATTACTTATATAAATCCACCAGATAATGATAAAATTTCTATAACTGATATATATCCTACCAATTATTCAGATATTTATCTCGAAAATGATAGCGATATGGTTCATTAGAAGGACTATGGTATCATAATTATGTCTCTATCGATCTATTAGTCTATTATATTAAAGCTTATTGCTAAAAGTATGGTCAAGGAAACTTTAAATGTCACATTTAACACTAATCATTTAATGTGCTAGTCCCAACAGTGGCCTTTTAAATATTTAAGGTTATTTGGCACTAGTCATACAAACTGTGAGACCATGGCTCGATATTGACAAATTAATAAAAGAAGATCAAATTGAAATTCGAGAGAGATTATGACTGTTTGTAATGAAATAGTAGAAATCATCATAGTAGAAACAAATAATGAATATTCTAATCTTGATTAAAATATACTAAATTAGAAACGTTGTTAGAAATATTGGAACTCAGAAGATTAAATTGTCAAATATAAAGTAAGTATAGCGTTGATGTATTTAGTACTAACTTCATAACACCCTTTTAGTTAGTGGACTAAATGTCGAAACTATATTTGTATGCGAACGAGCAAATTGAAATGTACTATCCTAATAAATGTTCCTTCTCTTTGTGAGCTGATGTTATGAATGTATTATTGGCATTACATTCAGCTCGTAACCTAATGTAAATTTAAAATTGGTCACGTATAATACATTAATTAGGTAGATGACCATTATGATTTGAAATAATTAAAACTATCACCGAGTTTCGATTATATTTACTTTAAAAAATATTCAAAAATTGGTGAAAAACATACTGGAGAAGATGGAGTTTTTGTCAAATCCAGTCTCAGCAATGAGTGCTGAAAAATCTTACATGAACTCAGTGTTTCAATTGTTGTATATAACAAGCATATCGCTACAGACGAAAACAAAAGAGAACATTATTTTAAATGTTTTTAGCAATTATTGTCTGAAAATGTATATACAATGATTGGAATGAATCAGTTTTAATAAAAATATATTTTATATTACGATGTGTTAATGTAAAATACATCATTATACTATTTCGACATTTTGTTCTTTTTTTCACAACCTTTTGGGCCAGAAATTCTACCTTATTAGTGAAGTGGTTTGGTTCTGTAGGAGTTCCAATACGACAAAAAGTGCCATAACTCTTAAAAAGGACATTCTAACAAGGCAAAGATGAGGGATTCAGGTGCCAGGAGTCTTATTGCACCACGGGTTTTTATAAGGAGGTAAGACACGGCAGTCCGACTAGGAAAGTACCTCCGTCCTACAGAATACCGCGGCTATAATAACCTCGTGTTGTGTTTCCGGCGGTGTGTAGGGTAGCCAGAGCTCACTGGAGAGATTTTGTGCTGTCAGTGGGAAGACAAAAAGCTTGTCCTGCTTTGTCTTTTACAGTGACGGCATAGAAACTCTCGTTTACAGGGTTGGGAGCGCGAGTGTGACTCCCTTGGCGTAGCACACGTCCATAGGCCACGGTAACCGCTTTCCATCAGGTGGGCCGTGTGCTTGTCAGCCATCCAAGTGGTATAAAAAAAACGAGGAGTGATGACACTGCTACTACCACGCTGGTCAGTTAACTAATGCAGAGCGTGGATTCCTTGTGGCAACTCTCGTAATAATGGCTCGCGGGGTTTCTGATGAAATAGAATAGGTACAAGGTTCACTCCATCTTATCCCGTGGCTCTCTTAGAAGGCGACTGCGGTCAATCCACTAATCCTTTGTCAAGTAAATATCGAGCAAAGTATTGAAATCACTATAGATACGTCACTAATTCAGTCAAGTACGATCCTTTGCAATGTAGTTTTAAAAAAATACATATTCCACGATATTCTACACAACGCTATCTAGAGCCATGGTAAGCATGCTAGCTTGTGTTATCGGATCTAGAATGCGGATAAACATACCTACTTAGATACTTTTGTAAATACATACACATTATACATAGAAACACCCAGACCAATGCAAATATACATATTCATGCATACAAATATTTGCACTGAGCGGGAATCGAAACTGCGCCCTCTGCATAGCAGTCGAATGCTCTACCGCTACGCCACGGAGGTAGTCGTAGTGTGACCACGAGTAAAATAAATTCCTGTTGGTCACACCAGTGTAACAAGCTAGTGTGACCACGAGTCTGCAGGGCTCCTGACTAGGTACTAGCAATTTGGCTTTGCTGGAAGTGCTAGGGGAAAAATTAATAATTTCGAATAGTAATATTATTAAAAAGTAGCATACAGCCTATGAACAGAGATACTTGACGGCAATAGGTTCCCTCTCCTACGTGAGGATGTAAAACATAGTTACTCCTCCTTTGATAGGTTAGTGGCGATTCCCTCAGTTCTCTATTCCATCTATTGCCCGTAGTACGGTTAAGTTGTCCGGTCAACCTCCTCCCCAAATGTTTTATTTTATAGTATTGTGATAAAACCGTATTTTAAAACCGAAATTATTTCGATGGGAATCGAGAAAGGTAAAAGTTCCGTCAATATCAAGTAGAGACCTAAATTTATTTAGATGTTTTATTAATAGAACACGTCAATATAACTTCACCTCGCCTGATGGTAAAACGTGAACATAGTCTCAGGATGTAATAAAACATAAATTAAGTAACAATAACACAATTCAAATATTTGCACTATTGGCCTCGCTGAGTGGTTTTTAAACAACTAATGATATATATAAGCATTATAGGCAATGCATTTACGTTCTACAATAAATTCTTGAGCGAATAGGTGTTGTGGGAACACGTGTTCGTGGTCGGTGTTGCTACAGACAGCCGAGCAAGGAGTTATCAATCAGTAAATGTTCGAGTGTGGCGAAATCGACCAGTGTATACGTTCAAACAATATTCAAACGTTTAGCATCGATGTTTTGTATTCTGTTTAATTCTGAGTTTGCTGAACTACAGGTACTTTACACCCCACACCCGCGTTCTCGCAACCCATGGGAACCTATTTCCGAGATGAAGAATAATCTATGTATTATTCCAAACTATAATATATCCAACCGCAACTGCAACAAGAACGCGACATCCTAGTGGTATGTGTAATGGACTGCTGTATCGAGGTCTCGGGTTCGATCCCAGGTTTTACCATGACACACACCAATGACTTTTCGAAGTTATGTGTGTATTTATCACAGGTTTATAAGTGCCTGATTAATGGCAATAGGCTCGCCACCTATTACATTGGGACTATGTAATAGGTGGATTATGTTTATCTATTCTTATTCTAAATTTCAGCTAGTTCTGTTCAGCCGTTATAGCGTGCAACGCAGGATGGCAGGATGGCAGGATGATGACCACGTTGTACGTTTCCGAACAATTAAGCAGCTTCTTTAGGCCCAAAACCACAAAGGTGGCGAATTTGCTTTGGCAGCTCATAAAAATAAAAATCTGAATGAATTTTAGTAAATAAGCATTGGAAACTATTGAAATTAGTCGGATATACCTATACCTTCAAAAAATATTTCAAAAATAACTAATTGTCAATAATTTAACAAAAAAAAGGTTAAAAAGTCGGGAGCGCGTCCGAAACCACAACTTGTAACTTCAACTTAGTCAAAAATTAAGTAAAATTCAAATTTATATTTTTTCGACATTCATTATGAGTATTTTGGTTCCTAAAAATAAGGTTTTTTAACTATCTTAGACAAAATAAATTTATTTTAAACGCAGGCTTAGTTAAAAACTTGTCCAACAAATTATACGTCATATTTGTGAACGTACCCTGTATCAGTAAAGAGGAGTCGCTGTCGTTGTCACTTTCTATTGATATGATGAACTTGTACATACATATAATCACGCCTTTATCCCCGGATGGTTAGGCAGAGGTGAATTATCATCCACATTTCACCAATAATTGTATTCGGTCCCACGTAATATGGTGTGAGCCTATTGTCGTATTTCGGGCACTATTGTTGACTCGAGACATGCATCTGAGGCTGTATATATATCTGTCCGATGTTAAACAGTCCTATCCCTTAGTCGCCTTGTATAACACCACATGGGAAGAGATGGGGTGGTCCAAATTCTACTCTGCCGGGAACCACGCGGCCACTTATCCATTGTTGCATCTATTAATCCATATTTAAAAAAAAATAGTCTTCTAGGTGTTGCACATGATCATATTTTGAAGTTATAACGTTGGACACGCGCGAATATAACTTCTTAAGTTATGCGATTCAACTACTATTACAGTCATATCTGAACATTCAAATTTCTGGTAAAATAAAAAGGTGATGAGGTGACTTCCAACAATACATGTTGCGACAGCCGTACCGCAGCCAAGGGTCTTATATAATGGCGCGTACTCTAGGTATATACTTTTTGACACGAGTTTTTTTCATCTAGGATACGCCAACGTGACTTCACCTCGCCTGATTGTAAGCTAAAGATAAAATCTCAGGAAAGAGGGTCACCATTACATACACTAAGTAATGTTACAATGGTGGCACTCAGCTTGGCAGCCTCATCAGATGATTTTTCACACCCCGCTTAAAGGACCCGGGAGTATGTAATAACCTCCGCTACCCTGTCCAATTCCAACCCCCTTTCATCAACTAACGATCAGACTTATCGTGACACACCACCGCACTGCTATAATTATTAAGCTAAGGAGTCTGTCTGACTGTCGAAAATCTTGCAGACTTATAACTGAGGTGTCTTTAAACCTAAAGTGAATAGGTGACTTCAAGGCAAACGTGTATCATCGTTGGCCAAATTATCACCTCTACCAACATTCGAAATAGTGGTCAAACGCAAGTCTATTAGCAATAAATAAATAAATAAATAAATATTCCACAACATTCCACACAACGCTATCTAGAACCATGGCAATCATAACTTAACTAGCTTGTGTCATGGAATGAAATAATAAAACACATGCTTATTAACTATATTTTTATACAGAACACTTCAATATGTTTTCACCTCGTCTTATAGTAAACTGAGGGCAAAGTCTCATGAAATAGGCTCATCATTACAGATACCATATGTTACCACGGTGACTCTCAGCTTAACGGCCTCATCAGTAGCTTTTTCACGCCCCACTTACAGGACCCGGTACTGTAGGAAGATGAAAATGCGTGTGCTTGTGAATAATACCAAGACTTTACTGATATGATAATGGCTTGAACTTTAACTGACATTAACTTTGTTACAACGGTCAGCTTTGCATATATTTCTGATGTCAATAAACAAATATAAAACAAATCTGTAGAATTATTTATATGAAGCCCCACTGCGGAATTCCGCTTAAACCTCGAGGTGTCGATTAAGGAAATAATAATTTTATTATAATTAAAAACGATTGCTACATTCTTATTTCATATTCAATTTTTGTTTCCATTTCATATTTGCCGTGTGGTTCACGGCAGAGTAGAATTTGGGCGACTAAGGGATAGGGTTGTTTAACATCAGACAGATATATACAGCCCAGACTCAACCTCAGATGCATGGCTTGAGTCAAAAAATGTGCCCGGAAGACGGCAATAGGCTCACCCCCTATAACGTGGGACCGAATTCAATGATAGGTGAAATGTAGGTGTTAATTCACCTTTGCCTAACCCTTCAGGGATGAAGGTGTGATTATACGTATGTATGAATGTGAAAAACTATTGCTACTTTCTAAGTTAAATTCCATTAAAGTCTCGTTATAATGAGTCTTAATCTTATTTCACAGTCTTCACATGTTACGACTGCGTTTGAAACAAATCAAACAATCAATTAAACAATTAATCAATCAATTAGCCCATCGCAGTACACTGCTGGATATATGCTTCTCCCAATGTCTCTCAGAATAATGCCCTGGTCTAAATCCTGTTCGTGATGACTACCCTAAACCACGGTAATACCACTGTCTCCCTTCTTTTCCTTGCAGGAGGTAATGTCCTACTGTGATGGGAGAAGGTCAGAAGTGTTAGAATTCTCCTTGTGTTCATTTGAAACAAAGAACGTAGTACACGTGGGTTCAGTCATGTTATGACCGACAACTGTCAGAAACGGTGGCTCTCTATTCTCCCCAAGGGAAGAACTGGAGAAATGAAGGAATTGATTCACCAATCATGCAGTGGACAACCGTTATGGGTGAATCGTCCATCCGTACCCGTTGAAAAAATAATAATAGTATTCCATTCCTAAATAAATTTTGCATAGTTGAATCCTCGTTCCTAGAAAGTAGACCACTGAATAAAAATCACAGCAGCACTTAGCCCTCAAATAAAAGCAAACGAAACGTAAAGAAATAATCATTATTCTATAGCAGATAACATTTCGAAACCGCAATTGCAACACTCACAATCACGCGCTTCGAATGAATTGAGAACATTGTTCTCCGGCGGTGAATCCCTAACGCCTGCGATTCTATTGTGTAGATTCGTAAGATCACGAATATTTCGACAAGTAAAATTAGGTAAGTGATTATTCTCACACTTATTCGGCGTAACAATTTAATGAGGTATTATAAGACTTGGAAGAGATTAATGTGACCAAGAACTTCGAGGCTCAAGCCAATCTCACCTGCAAGCAGATAGATCTGTTGACAGACGAGGTTTATGGGTCACTGTTACCACTTTTTATTTGGTGGGCCGTGTGGTTGTCTGCTTCCTAAGTGATATACAAAACAATGGCGAAGAGTTGCCACTTTCGTGTTGGGCAGTTAAACGGCAGTCATTAGTTTTTGTAATTGTGAGGTAGGTATAATTAGTAATTTTCGCATAAACTACGAATATGATATTCGCTAATAAGTACCTAACTCTAGTTCTCAACTGTGTAGGCAGTGAGTAGGGTAGCCAGCCAGAGCTCACTGGAGAGTTTTGTGCTGTCAGTGGGAAGACGTAATGCTCACTCTGCTTGGTCTTCTGCACTGACGACGCAGAAACTCTCTGTTCTTACAGGGTTAGCAGTACGAGTGTGACACCCCTGGTGATGCACGCGTCCATAGGCCACAGTAACCAGTTTCAATCAGGTGGGCAATGTGCTTGGCTGCCACCTGAGTGGTATAAAAAAATGGTTAGGGACCATTTTTATCTAAAATATCTATGTCATTTGCGCCCTTCTGCTTTAACCTTCGGATTTATAGGCTCAGCATATGAGTTGTGAGGAATCTAGTAATATTGTTAGTCTAAATCTCTCTCGAACGTTCAAAACAGTTCGTGCCGAACTGCGTTTAACCACCATGATTAATAACGCTATTAATTCAACACAAGGTAAGCAGGTTTGCTTTCACATAATAATTTAAAGCTAAACAATAAACAAATGTATTTATATAGAACCAAATATGTACGTAATATTTCCGCCTTCATTGGGCCTTGGGAAGTGAGGAGAACAATGGGTTGTTAATCGTTACATTTTAGTAATTGTTGCTTTTAGGGGTTTTTAATAACATTAGGTTGCAAACAAGTACTCAGTCCACCCGATAGAAAGTGATTTTCGTGGCCTATGGATGTGTACAACACTAGAGGAGTCACACTCGCGCAAGCCGACTCTGTAACCAGAGAGAGTTTCTATGCCGACGCGGTATTATGTAGGGCGGTGGTACTCCCCAAATCGGACTGCTCAATTGGACGAATATACCGCTGTGTCCTACCTCCATTAAAACGTAAGTAGTTTTTTTTACATTGCCTGACGATAAGCTGAAGGAAAAGTTTAAATGAAGTCGTCATCCTCCTGCCCTTATCCAAAGTTTATTTAGGATCTGCGCGACATGTGTTCTTTTTCCATTCATCTCTAGTTGCAGTCATATCAACATTCACTTCCTTCTTAACCATATCATCTTTCACACAGTCCATCCACCTCATTTTAGGTCTCCCTCTCCCCTTGTAGCCATCCACTTACACAGTGAGTGCCTTCCTTACGAGCTTACTTTCATCCCTACGCATTACATGTCCGAACCAGGACAAACGATTTCCTCGTAGCTTTTCCATGACTGTCTAGTGCCTGAAGGAGACTGGTACGGCTTCATATCCTCCTCAGGAGAAACAGGCCTGCGCAATGGGGTTACACATCCCCTTCTTCCTTTCTCGAGTAGGATAGGATCATCTTGAAACCGTAGATGGATCTGTATTTAATAGATCTAGACCATCATTTAAAAAATGCATAATGTAATCCACATTATTGTAAGTTATTTCGTTTAATATCCGTACTGTTTAACATCTGATACAATATTTGTTATTCGTGTGGTGACGGAGAAAGAATATAAGTATCACCACACCATCTGATCTGACAGGTGTCGTAAGAGGCGACTAACGGAAAAATACGCAGACGATATCACTGCGAGAGAAGGAAAACTCGAAAGAAACTCTTAAAACCAACCCATCTAGATAGCGTGGAAACAGCAGACCAAAGCCTCTCGACATTGAGAGAGGTCTATATCCAGCAGTGGATTGCGATGGGCTAATTGATTTGATTGACAATATTACATTCCACAATAACGTCCGTCTACAATTCCTAAATCATTACTCATTCATTACTACATCAAAAAACATGGTAGTTACGTCTATTTTAAAGCGATACAGACAAAGAACGCGGCACAAGTCATACAAGCCGTAGTATAGCAACAAAATGTTCTAAAATAACAGTTTGGGTGCGCGAGAGAGCGGCGCGGCGCCGTTCGCCGTTCCCACGTGCGCGCGCGCCGGCCTGCCTTGAACGACCTTGCCAATCGCCTGCCTCTACTTACAGCTACTTTACACTTCATGCGCTTAATTGACGAGAAAACTTTTGAATTAAACTGATTTTTCAATGTGATTTGCGACCCAATTCAGTGTGATTAGGGTTTTAAAACGTATTGCTTTATAAATTTACTAATTGTAACATACATACATATAATCACGCCTTTATCCCCGGAAGGTTGGGCAGAGGTGAATTAGCACCCATATTTCACCAATCATTGAATTCGGTCCCACGTAATAGGGGATGAGCCTGCCGTCTGCCGGGCACTATTGTTAACTCAAGCTATGCATCTGAGGCTGAGTCGGAGTTGATATCTATCTGGCGTTAAACAGCCCTATCCCTTAGTCGCCTTGTACGACACCGCATGGGAAGAGATGGGGTGGTCCAAATTCTACTCTACTGGGAACCATGATTGCATTCGATATGTTTACCATCATTTATTTTAATTTTTTTCCCTTCACGGGAATTTATAGGTACTAAATAAGAATAAAAATGATCCTATGTCCTACTCCTAGCTACGGTTAATAAAATTAAGTACTTACGTGTTTGTAGTGTGAAAATGAAACCGCATGCCACTTGCAGCTATCATATTCGTCATTCAAATCCCCTCATTAGTACACATCATTTCAAACAGAAAGATTTTTATAATCTGTAAACATAATTTCAATGGCTTTTTCTACAACTAATTAGATGACACTGTCGTCTCTGTCAATGGTGTGGAACAAAAAATATGAAGCAGCTACTTCCTAATTTACAAAGAACTAACAGTTTTATGTGTCTTTCATGCTAATTGGATTTTATTTTTCTCACATTGTAACGTGGGCGCAGTGACGTCACCTGTGAATGCAATATTTATACGGCGTCAAGCATTTCGTCATGTCAATCGTTAATCTCGAAAGTATGAGGAATTTGAAGTCGACAGCAGTCTTGTGGTTGAGATGTCGACACTCGGTTTATAATATTTAATTTACACTGGAGGACGGCACCGACTTGGCTCTGTCCGGATGCGGTCTCTTCCTTCGACGGCGCTTTGAGAGATACTGCGGAGTCGATTCTCAACGTCTCACTCGATGACGGGCAGTGGCTTCAGGCTTCATTGCCGATAAGATGTGGGGGTCTTGGACTACGGCGCGTTATGGACGTTGGCCTGCCGGCCTTCCTAGCGTCAGCTCATGGGGTGGCAGACTTGGTCGCTATCATGCTCTCACCAAGTGGCGATCGAGTGGACATACCTCATGCGTGCGAGGCGCAGTCAGCATGGTCAGTCCTCAATCCGGGCAAACAGAGTCCAGTAACTCCGCGCGTGCAGCGAGCATGGGATGGGATCGGTGCTGATGGGACAGTGAGGAATATGCTGGATAGCGCAGCGGGCGTTGATTTGGCGAGGCTCAGGGCTGTGACGCAGTCTGAATCGGGGGCATGGTTGCACGCACTGCCGTCACCGCACCTGGGCACCTTATTAGACGACGACTCTCTGCGGGTGGCAGTGGCGCTCCGCCTGGGCTGCAAGGTGTGTGAATCACACAGATGCATCTGCGGCTCCACAGTGGAGGGGGACGGCCATCATGCACTGAGCTGTCGTCGCTGCACAGGCAGGTTCCCACGTCACCATGCCCTCAACGACATAATCCGAAGGGCTCTAATATCGGCGAATGTACCATGCGTGCTGGAGCCCCCGGGTCTCTGCAGATTAGACGGTAAGCGACCCGATGGTCTCACTTTGGTGCCGTGGAAAAACGGCAGGTGCTTGGTGTGGGACGCCACATGCGTCAGCACAGTCGCGGCCACGCATCTTGGTCGCACCATCGGTGCCCCGGCGGCGGCGGCTGAGGACGCTGCGAGCAAAAAAAGGGCGAAATACGCCGCAATGGAGCCACAATATTATTTTGTGCCCATTGCGGTGGAGACTATGGGCAGTTGGGGGTCGGACACGAAGATGTTGATCGCGGAAATTGGCCGCCGCATCCACGACCATGGCGGTGACTTCCGATCCGGCTCGTTCCTGGGGCAAAGGTTGGCTATTGCGATTCAACGGGGCAACGCGGCCAGCATCATGGGCACCTTTGCGCCGGGAACGATGTGGAGTGGGTTTTTTGACGCGACATGATCGCGAGTTTGTGTCGTGTATTTATGTTCGAATTATTTTGTCTATTTGTAATGTGTTAATTATAATAAAGATTCCCATTTACACTTCAAATTATTATATTTATTTATTTGTAAAATATCACAATATGTAATCTCAACTTGGCTATCATTTTAAATTAATAATAGTATTGGACAAAATTATATTATGTTAGGTTAGGTTTGAAATTGTTTGTTTGATAAAACTTTCAGTCAATTTAGTTTTTAACGCATGTTGTTTTTTTTTTTAAATATCGCTGTATTGACGACCTTAAGGTATCCTAAGTTGCGAGGCGTTCATTGGCACATTGATGAAGAGGTCAAGTGTTTATTTGGGATGGAAATGCAACCCGTGAAGTGTGGTGATATTTGCTGTGGTTCATCCAGTACGGCAGTGCCTTTCGCTGCGAACCGTTTCATGACTTTGTTAGGGACGCAGCGTATCGTGCACAAATAATTGTCTAAAGAGGTTAAATACCAACCTTACCCCCTTTAGACAAGGCTGAAATTAGTGTACAACGTTAAATCTATTTTATCGTTACGTTTAAGTTTTGTTTTAATGGAAAAGGTTTTTATTTAAGCGTCTGTAGCTTTGTGGTTAAAGTGTTGGTCTTACGATCAAGAGGTCCCAGGTTCGAAACCTGGCCATTACACAACCGACGTGAACTCACTCCTAACACAAGCAATTAAGCTTAGCTGGAGGGGTTAGAGGGAATATTAGTAATTTCGGTTCTAATATTCTTTAAAAAAATACCACTTGGCTTGAATATTTTTCCATTTTACTGGATTTGAATTGACCCTAAAACTCGCATCTCGCTCACCTATAGCTCGCTTTATCTGAGAAATTCTTGCCTTTAAGTGTAATGATTGCACTATGTCTTAGCAAGTGTATTTTAATGCAACTGGTAACTAATGGAAAATAAGCGTCTTGA
Organism: Eilema griseolum; assembly: GCA_963662185.1. Classification (NCBI taxonomy): domain Eukaryota; kingdom Metazoa; phylum Arthropoda; class Insecta; order Lepidoptera; family Erebidae; genus Eilema; species Eilema griseolum. The sequence goes on from OY759238.1 coordinate 25,912,899, forward strand.
CCCCGTTTCTTTGTTTTTAATTCTTTCTTTTTTACGGCACCGTTCTCGTTATGTCGAATATTAATAATTATTATCATACTCACTCAAGTAGGTATCATTTTACACTGGTATGTCGTGTCAATTTATTACTGTGTTAAATCATAAGTATTTTTAAATTTAATTAACGTCTATGTCTTTGAGTTGGAAAGGTTTTTTGTCAAAACATTTTTGTGCGTTCACAACTTGTAATTTATTAAGAGAATTAACGGTATCATGTTAGAAATAATAAGTCATTAATGGGTCTATATTTGTTAAAATAATTGAAATTTATAATGAGTGTACAGATATTTATAAAATGTCAAATGTTAAATGTTTCCATCTAATGAACGGTTGCAATAAGAGATCGCATATCGTGATTAGACCGCCAATTGTTCAACAGCTTTAGATTTTAAGTTAGTTACAAAATTGTATTCTCATCTCAGTGCAGTAAATATTGCAATAATAAGTAATTTATTAATCTAGATACTTCGAAATGAGTTAACTGACTGTGGAATTTATGTCTTTAACATTATATACTTATGTGCTTAAAGAGAAAGGCTCTAAGTTGAACGCGGCTCAGAATTTACACAAGACTGGCTAGTTGGCTAAGACGAAACTCCCACAAGATAGATTTATTTTGTATAGTACATAAATAGCGATATAATACGCAGTTGAGATGGGAGCATTGCGCAGTATGTGTGGAGCAAGAGTTGTTTTAAGTAAGAGGAGTACTGATAAAGTAATAGACCCTTTGACTACGTAAGATTAGAAGCCACACTGACTTTAAAGATCAAGACAAGAAAACTGAAAAAGGTCTTAATAAAATAAGTGTAATGATTTCATTTTAATGCATAACATAACATAAACTCACGCCTATATCCCCGAGAGGGTAGGCAGAGGTGCTAGGCACCCACATTTCCCCATTTTATGTATAGGTCTCAATGTAACTTTGAAAAGCATCGAAAAGTCATTGGTGTGAGCCATGGTGAAACCTGGGATCGAACCAGAGACCTCGTCTCAGCAGTCCATTACTCATACCACTAGACTACCGCGGTACGTATTTTAATGCAACTGGTGACTAATGGAATGATGATGATAATGAAACGAAATGTTTCACAAATAATAAATAAATGAAATGAAATGAGAATAAAACGTGTGAAAATCAATTAATTAATACATACCTAATCCTTGTACATAAAAATATCGAAGTTCAGCCAAACTCGCAGTTAGACGGGGAAAAGCGGTTCCCAGACTCTGAGGTGAAGAATGCGGCTGCGATTAACGCTCGGATGAAGAAGAATCTTCATACACAAAAATGAAATCCTGTTTTCCTTCACGCCGTCATAGCTACAGAATGATTTCACCGATTTCAAGCATTTGTTTTCCATAGTTTTGTCGTACGTTGCTGAAGGTTTAATATGCCCCAAATTAGTATTTTTTTAAACTAGTTACGTGATAGACAAGATAGATAAATAGATAATTCTTTATTGTACTCCAATATACTACAGTAGAACTTGTAGGTAGCATGCATACTTTAATGTACAATGGGCGGCCTTGGAGGCGATTTCTTCCAGCCATACTTGGGATGGACAGTGATATAATAAAGCAAAAGATTTGGTGTAGTTAGCAAATAAACTAGAAACAAGGTGTATTAAAGACAACAAAATAAATACACAACAAAATAAATATGTACTCCGTCATTTTGTAGCGGCGGCCATCTTGGACCGTTTTTTTTCAAATATAGCTAAGAACACACCCGACTCATGTACCTTTCAAACAAAAAAAAAAACTAAAACCAAGTCGATTCATCCGTTCAGGAACTACGATGCCACAGACACACACACACACACACACACACACACACACACACACACACACACAAACACACACACACACACACACAGACACGTCAAACTTATAACACCCCGTCGTTTTTGCGCCGGGGGTTAAAAAAGCATTGGACCTACCCGATGGGAGGTGGTTACCGTGGCCTTAGGACGTGTGTAACATTCGTACGTTAAGCTGTCAGTCCCACTATTACCATACGAACATTCATAGCAGTCGTTACAGGTACCGTAGTTGAAGACCTAACTACAGAACTTGGAAATCGCCTGTTGATTGTAGCGGTCAGATGGCAATCGAAAAATACTAAAGTTCAGCCATTTCATAGAACTTAGACTGAAACTCGACCTCAACTGAATCGGAAACATGTTCGAATTGCACGAAGGATGATGAACCTCCAGCGAAAGGAAAGGAGAAGGGTCATTCATTACTGTTACATTACATACATACATACATATAATCACGCCTTTATCCCCGGACGGTTAGGCAGAAGTGTATTAACACCCACATGTCACATTGGCTGATGGAATGTGTTCGGAATAAAGACGAACGCGATTCAATGTTGACCGAACTAAATCTAAATAGACTGGATATAGGTCTCAGTCAAACGATCTTAGCAAGACCTAAATCTGAAGAGGCTATGAAATTATGTCGCTTGGCACTTACGGTTCAGCAGTGGATTGATGCATCTAATGTGTTTACCCACTTTAATAAATTATTGTTGTCCTGTATAATATTGAAAGGTACAATGGGTTTGGCAAATCCTTTATGGATAAAAACCCCCAATAAAAGAATTATTAAGAATAAAAAATTTACCAATAATTGAACTCGGTCCCACGTAATAGGGGGTGAGCTTATTGCCGTCTTCCGGGCACTGTTGTTGACTCAAGCCATGCATTTGAGGCTGAGTCGGGGCTGTACATATCTGTCTTATGTTAAACAGCCCTATCCCTTAGTCGCCTTGTACACCTCCGTATGGGAAGAGATGGGGTGGTCCAAATTCTACCCTGCCGGGAACTACGCGGTTTTTATCATTGTTACGAGCCGAATCAAATGCAGAATTTATGAAATCTATAATTCTCGAAAGTCTGGTACTTCCCCATTTGATCCTAGATCCATTAATGTTAGGCAAACCATACAAGTTTGGTTTGATTAGTGTCTTTACAGGTGTTAAGTGGAATATCCGTGTAATAGGTATGTTTGATCAATCCAAACATTTGTACACATTGTCTATTTGCATTGGTCTTGGTGTTTCTAGGTATTAAGTTTGAAAACAACATATTATACTTATATGTAAGTTACTTCAATGTCAAAGTCAAAATCATATATTCTTTGGAGAACAACGGTACTTACAAGACACCAGAAATATAAAAAGACACATCTACCAAAACTCTAAATGTTAGATTTCTGCAAGAAACTCAACTGGATTTTTTAAAAAAAGTAGCATAGCAGAGTAATTAGTACATTTTCAAGCCATCCCTTAATATCTACGACGAGCGCGCGGTACGTGCCACCGCGATATGGTCAATATGATCTTATAATCGAACAACGGCAGTGCACGTCAGTCAGTCGCTTTGCAACTACATACCGTGTGCTTCATATTCAAGAAAATACAAAATGCCGAATTGTTTTGTATTAGCTCGTTGCAAGCTGCGCGATTGGCGAATTTCCCCCGTTATCGCTCCACCGTCTCCTTCACGAGTATTACTTGTTCGCAGAAGGAGGCGGCCTGAGGTCCGGCTGGCAAGCACCACGTTAACGAAATATACACTCCGACCCAGACCGTCACCTTGATTATTACTCTCTAGACGTAATATCTGTTCGGTTTCTTGGTTGCAAACAAGGATTGCCCAATTATTTGCTCTAATTACCGGTTTGTTCAATTACAGAAACCAAACAAAACACTGAAATAAAAGTACTTTTATATATTTCTTTTATCTTTTATTTCGAACACGTATAATTAAGTTGAGAACAAATGCTAAGGTTTCGGTACAATTATATAGTTTTTTGGAGCAAAGCGTGGGTTGGAATGGGCAGCGTACGGTCAGAATCAGATAAGATCTTGACCAACCAAGAACTTTTGAGCCCTGCCAGTCAAGATCGATCTATGCTCTTTTTTTTTTACGTGCGCAAAATCCCCACGGATACCTCCCCACCGGAGCCGGTGGAGTAGGTTATGTCGGACTCGAACCGACTAATACGCACGCCGCCTGTGGGTCGTTTTGGTTGCCGAAGGTGAGGTTGACAGGCATCTCCCTCGCACTCCGGCCGACTCAGGGCCATCTCTCACGATCTGGCCCTCTTCTCGGGTGTGGGGACACACAGAGTCCCCAACTCGTCCCTGGAAACGGAGAGGCGCTCCACCGCCGCGGCCTGCTTCTGCCAGGGTGACAGGCGGCTCCACCTATCACCCCCAGGCCGGCGCTCATGGGGGGCGGAGGTCGTTCGTCGACCTAGATCGATCTAATGCTGACTGTACACTGTACAGTCAAGATTTATCAACAAAAGATATAAATCTTCTACTTCAACTTACCGTTAATCCCAGTCGAGCGTGAAAAATATCTGATGAGGCCACCAACCTGAGTGCCACCATTGTAACATTACTTAGTGCCTGTAATGGTGACCCTCTTTCCTGAGATTTTGCCTTTAGCTGACCATCAGGCGAGGTGAAGTCAAGTTGACGTGTCTTAGAAAAAAGCAGTCAATTAAGGTATGGTCTCTCGGACTAGGCATAGACTTCTACTAGATACGTAAATCTATAAATTCAGTTATTTTTCGTCTCTTTTTTTTGTTTCTTCAAGTTGGTTATTTTTGTTTGTAGGAACACATCACGAGGTTATTACGGCCGGGGTATTCTGTAGGTTGGAGGTACTTCCCCAGTCGGACTGCTCAATTGGACGGAAATACCGTCGTGTAAATAATAATACCTTGATTTTCTTTTTATGATCTATCAAAGTTTTTAATACTTCCTTATATTAGAGTTATTGTTAATAGTTTAACAGTAATTTTAAAAAAATAGTTCATCTATTTATGTTTAAGATCATTTTTGGCTAATGAATATTTCACATCGAAAAACTTGTTTTTCTCTTGACTCCGTGGACAGAATTTCAAGCACTTCAGTTTATACCTAGTTAGTATTGACGAGTAGAACAAAATGCATTATGTGGTCATGTTGGGCATTACTTGGTTCAAGTCTCATACATAGATCGTCAATGACTTTATTTTGTAATACCGTCTTTTAGACAGCTTTAAAAAGTAAGTGAATCAAATCAATACTAACTTCTTCTACTAGTAGGTACATGAAAGAAGTCAAGTCATAGTCTTCTAGCTAGTAGTGCATACGGAACCTAATAAAATTTTACTTATCAACAAAAGTTGGTAAGAATCCTAAGCGATTGTTAAGGAATCTCCCAAGGTAAGTCAGATTATTTCCTAAATAGAGTGGATATGTTGTTCGTGTATTATTTCTCATATAACAATTCGAAACCAGGAAACGGCTACCGCTCGAAATAATAATTATACATAGAACAATGGCCGGTGCGCTGTTGATTTGTGATGAAATTGAAACTGTAACAATTATTAGATACGATCTACATCTTATTTTTATTAGCTGGATGCTAATTGGTTGAGTGCGTTCGGAACCTTGTCAAATATAGTTACCGACATATATCTTGACCCCAAGTCGAGAGAGAAACGAGACGCGCGTGAAATGGTTTGTAGACTTTACAATAGAGCCAGTAGAAGCATAAGCCTGTAAACTAAGTCTTGAAACGAATGCAAAAAAAATGCTTACAAATTTATATCAGCATCTAAATTATGATGAATTACTGATGCATTTACTCTCCAAGGTAAAGGTTCCAAGGTAAATGTAATCTATAAAATAGCAAGGCATAGTTAATCCATAATGTAGTTTATTTTTGTTCAAATATTTAGTCACATTTTGTTGTTTTACTCTTGTTAACTGGTTGCGTAGATTCCTGGTGATCTATAAATACAGATACAAACTCTTGTACCTAGTTTAAGCACCCGTCTCACAATTACAGTTTTTGATAGCTCCTAAGATAACTAAGAAATAAGCTTGGTTTCAATTGTTTTGAGAGAATTATTTTTTAATTTTTTTTTCATATGATCTATGTAGTAGCACCTCGTGCCATCTTAAAAACGACACCTAAAATACACGTACCTATTTTTCTTGCTGACTGTACGATTTGACCAAAATCTGTAAATGCAGTTCAAAGTATCTCTAAAAGTTAGGGAAGGTCTCCTAAGAACGTTTTGCTGTAAATACAACAGTTAACGTACTTACCCTTACTGTCCTTTATCAAAAATACACCCTGTATAGAGAACATATTCTGACGTGATTGGGCTCAAGATATATGCCGGTAATTATAGTCGGCTAGTTGTATAAGCTTAAAACAATGCGTTGTAAATGTCACAATTGAAATACCTAGACGTTAGGATTAGGTTTCATTATTAATTTAATAAATATTAGTTTTTTTTTAACTCTGTTATTAGATCGGTATATTTATAAAAAATCGGCCAAGTGCGAGTCGGTCAAGGGTTCTGTACCATTCTATTTTTGTATTGTTTGTTAGAGCGGAATAGTGTTGTGTTCCCGGCGGTGAGTAGGGTAGCCAGAGCTCACTGGAGGGTTTTTGTGCTGTCAGTGGGAAGACCAAAAGTTTGTCTTGCTTTGTCGTTTACACTGACGGCACAGAAACTCTCAATGCTTGTAGGGTTGGCAACGTGAGTGTGACTATTGGGTTTACATGCGTCCATAGGCCAGGGTGACTACTTTCCACCGAGTGGGCCGTGTTCTTGTCTGCCACCTAAGTGGTTTAAAAAAAAGATCATCTGTTAAGAAATGTCTAGCTACTGCGGTTCATAAGATACAGCCTGGTGACAAACAAACAGACATACAATGAAGTCTTATTAAATAGGGTTCCGTTTCACACTTTGAGTATGGAACATAAAAGTGTGCCTACCCTCAATTTTGTCAACATGTTTATCCGCATTCTTGAACTCATATCACAACCTATGCTTAATTTAGGTCTAAATAATACTATGCATATCCTAGAATATTTATTTATTGCGTTACTTATCTACCAAGTACATACATACATTACCAACTAGTTTTTTTTGTTGAACAAAACTAAAGTAAATACTGGTAGCCATTTTAAATACATAAAAGTCTTTACCTTAATTATAACAAACTGATTTATAGCTACTAAGCATGTAAATTATCTACCTATAAAATAATCGTAAGTTATACATGCGGTACATTACTTCCGCGGGTAATACGATAATTAACAAATGAGTGTTATGTACTCGCATAATAGTAATAGTGTTTTGGACAGCGGTTCAGAAGGAGAGGGACGGAGCTATTTAGACTATATACATTTCCGTGTGGTGACAGAGAAAGAGTACAAGTATCACTACATCATCTCATCTTATCCGACGATATCACTGCGAGAGAAGGACAACTCGAAATATAACCCTGTACCAACCCGTCTGGTCAGCGTGGTCAGTAGTCCAAAACCTCCCAATATTGGGTGAGGCCTATGTCCAGCAGTGAACTGCGATGGGCTAGTACTTATGTTCGCGCCTGAAGATCCCCAGCTATGATTTTCGGCCCTAAGCAATAGGGGGCGAGCTTGTTGTCGTCTAGCGGACACTTAGTCATGGGCTGTATGTTTCCTATCGAATGATGAGCAGCCGAAATATTTTGTTTTCATAATTATATTTTATTATATTAACGACTAGCACCGCGCCGCGGTTTCACCCTCGTAAATCCTGGTCCCATGCGAATATCGGGATAAAAAGTAGCCTATGTTATTCACGAAGAATGTAGCTTTCTAATGAAATAAGAAATGTTAAAATCGGTCCAGTACTTTTTGAGTTTATTCGTTACATACAAAAATACAAATCTTTCCTCTTTATAATATTATATATGATATAAATATATACTATGATAAAATTTAGGAGTTTGAATTTTACAGCAGACTTTTCCTTTAACCCAGAGAGGAAACCAAGAGAGAATCAGCAAGTAGACCGGGTATCAAGTGTGGTTGACTTGGGTTCTAAAATCTTGTTATGACCTCCTCAAATGTAAACTATTCATTGAAGATGTTTGTGGTCACTGGTCACCGGTAACAATATTAATATTGTTATTTATTGTGATTATACCGGTGACCGTCGAGTTAATGTTATTACAGAATAGTCAACGTAGTCTGATTGAACCGACTGATACTCGTTAATAGTGATTAATGATCTGTTGGTCAGATATACACGGCCATCTTCGATAGAACTGCCTGTCAGGGGGCCCTGCTTGTTATGTTAATAAATGGGAAGAAAATTATAGATTTTATTTCTTCCTCTCGCCAGCAAGCACTAAAATGCTCTGCTAAATTGCTGTAAAAGCAAGAGTATATTTAGTCAATCAGCAACTCAGCAACAAGAATGTATGGATTGAATGGATCCCTGTATGATTCTCTACCCTCAAACGATATCCCTCTTCCTGCCAACTTTAACACCCTCCTGACTTATGTCAATTCCCCACTCATTTATATGTTATGTTACTTCATAGATCTTAACAATATTAACCTGTAAAACTATGTTCGTTTGTTCTACCACTTAACATTGTATCTGCTTAAATGATGTCTCCTCTTTTGAGCTACTTCAACAATAAACTTTTTGGCCTCTTTCAAAATCAAAACTTGGAGTGCTCAACAGGGCGAAGCAGTACTTCACTACGGGGCAGCAATTGCTTCTTTATAAAGCACAGGTCCGGCCCCACATAGAGTACTGGTGTCACCTTTTTGCTGGAGCGCCTGCATACCAGCTTGACCCCTTCGACTCAGTGCAAAGACGGGCATTGAGGCTGGTTGATAATCCCATACACACAGGTAGTGTAGAACCTCTTAGCCTTAGGAGGGATTTTGCCTCACTGTGTGGTTTGTGCTCAGATGAATTGTTTGACATGATGCCCGCAGCTACATTCTATCATCGCACCTCTCGCCATAGGCAGGGAATTCATCCCCACACATTGCGACCTGAGACGGTGCGCACTGTGCGGTATGAAAGAAACTTCATCCCACGCACACTCAAGCTGTGGAAAAGCAAGAGTTTATGGATTGAATGGATCCCTGCTGCGGTTTTCCCAAGCACCTACAATATGGGGTTCTTCAAGAGGGGCATCAGAAGGTTTCTTCATGGTCGGCAGTGCGAGTGTGACACCCCTGGTGTTGCATACGTCTATAGGCCACGGTAACCACTTCCCATCAGGTGAGCTGTGTGCTTGTCTGCCACCTAAGTGGTATAAAAAAACAACAGAACTGTTTGTATGGAAAATTTTTGTTCATTGACACTTATACTTGCACACGTTATTTCGATCAGTGTATAAAAACTGAGTTGTTGGCGGAATCGCTGGGATCGCCATAGGAAAAAGAAATGTATGGGATATGACGTTTATGACAGTTGTCAACGCATGTCATAAACGTCAAATCCCATACGTTCATCATTCTATTCTACAATACGCCGGTCAACGAATTGCCACTTGCCTAGTTTGTCATGCACCACGCGACCCATTGGGGAGCCGCCAGGAATCGGATTATAGGGACTCCTTGGCACTGATGGATACATAGATATAGTTATCATATATCATATTACGTAGGCTCACCCCCTATTACGTAGGATTGAATATAATGATTAGTGAAATGTGGGTGTTAATTCACCTCTGTCTAACCCACCGGGGATGAAATCGAAATTATATAGGTATATGTATGTAAACAATGCCAACATAATAACAGGTAGAAACGAAACTATTTATACAAAATATTTGACAAAATAACTTGGTCTGGGTTCCATGTTTGCACACGAAACGTGGGCGGGTGGGTGGCCCAGGGTAACTTTTTCAATTTCCCGCACAACGATAGGATGTTTTTTTGTGATCATTCGGGTACCTGAGTGTACGTTGAGTGGCTGAATTACTTATTGCCCTTGGATTAATATTATATTTACCAAAAACCTATCATTTATTTTAGTTGCGCGTGGGTTTACCTTAAAGACAATTTTTAAAGTCGAAGAAAAATATTTAAATAAAATGCTATAAAAGCAGAAAATCTTGTTGGGTTCCTTACACCCCGTACCCTTAGCATGTAAAACTATCGGAATCGTAACGACGACGGAACGAGAACGGAGTATTGTGATTGGTCGTCTTCGCATAGACACAGGTTCACAGTAGGCAGGCAGCCAATCGCAGTGCTCCTTTCTCTCGATACGATTACGAATATTAGAATATTAGCGTGAGATGGGGAGGTGCGCTATCGGAACCATATGGATTGGAGTGCGGGGTGAGGCAGAGGGGACTGTCCTCGCCTACGCTCTTCAATTTGTATATAAATGATTTAATAGAGGAGCTTAGCGGCGCCAGGGTTGGTTGTTTTATGGATGGTGTCTGCGTCAACAACATCAGCTATGCGGATGACATGGCGCTGCTGAGTGCATCTGACAGTGGTCTGCGGACTTTGGTGGCCAAATGCAAAATGTACGCACTCTCACACGGCATGGCCTATAATGTTAAGAAAAGCCAAGTTATGGTCTTCGGGGCTGGGAGCAAATGATATGTCCAAATACCACCGGTTTTATTAAATAACCACGCACTACAAAGAGTATTTAAGTTTAAATACCTTTTTTTTTTACGTGCGCAAAATCCCCTCGGATACCTCCCCACCGGAGCCGGTGGAGGAGGTTATGTCGGACTCGAACCGACTAAAACGCCGCTGGTTTAAATACCTTGGTCATGTGTTGGCTTCCGACCTCGGAGACAATGATGACATTGAGAGGGAGCGGAGGGCGTTGTCAGTAAGAGCGAAGATGCTGGCTCGCCGGTTTGCGCGTTGTTCACGAGACGTAAAGATTACACTTTTTAGAGCGTTTTGTACCTCTTTTCATACGTGCAGCCTGTGGGCTAGATATACTCAAAAGTCTTACAACGCCCTTGGCGTGCAATATAATAATGCGTTCAGGGTGCTGCTGGGGCTGCCGCGCTTCTGTAGCGCATCAGGGATGTTCGCAGAGGCCCGCGCAGATTGCTTTTACGCAACCATGCGTAAGAGATGCACGTCTCTGGTGCGCATGGTGCGCGGGGTCGGCAACAGCATCCTGAACATGATCGCCAGGTCCATAGCGGGGGGGGGGGGGGGGGGATGGTGAAGGAATGGCCTATGTAGATTTTTAATTTTTTATAAATTTTACTTACATAGACATAGGTAATACTAACAAATATTGAGCCTTTGTTGCTTATAAATAAAGAAATTCATTCATTTGTGGAGGAACGAGGTGTGATGTTCCTCCGACACAAAGGGAGGATCCTCCGACCAGGCAAGGTGATCACGCCTGGCGGGCCGCGGCCCAACGATTGTCGTTGGGACGATGTACATATGCTATACCAGCGCGAGAACTTTACATGCGCGATGTAGGATTCGTAGTTAAGTACGTACGTGGCGCTGGGTACATGTGGCATCGCCACATCACTCCCCTCCAGACCGGAGGTTGATTCGCGATGAGTCGGCTGTCTAAGCTCTCTTGATGAGCATGCCATTTCCAGTCTTGAGTAGTTCCGTTTCGTCAGAACTGGACGCCGCTTATTCCGTTAGTGAAACAGTCTTCCTCGCTAGTCCCAGTGAGTCGGGACTACCGCTGGTCCCGAAGACGCGGGACAAGTGCGGTGCTGCGGTGCTGCGGTCCTGCTGTGAAACGCCTTGAGTTGGGGCTCGAAGCGTCGAGATGAATCCTCGGCGAGCCGCCAGTGGGGCGAGGTGAGTCCTCGGCAGTGACGGGGCGAATCCTCGATGAAGCGAGGTAAGTCCCCCGTGTATTGGGGCGAATGCTGCGTAATGGCTGAGTGCCACGTAGACGGGAGAGATGACCTCTTCTTACGTGGACCGTATGTACGTGCACTGTATGCCTTAGATGCAGGTGAGGCCGAAGGGTAACCAGGCTGCAGCGGTCGCTGCATGCTATGGTATCCTTGTAAGGGCCGAAAGTGCTGGATGGCGAAGACTTGATTACCGCTCATGCGGGAGAAGTGAATGTGATGTGACGATGAGAATGCTGATGATATGTTCAGCGAAGGTTACGTGATCAGATCACGTCGGGGTCACCACTGTGGAGGAACGAGGTGTGATGTTCCTCCGACACAAAGGGAGGATCCTCCGACCAGGCAAGGTGATCACGCCTGGCGGGCCGCGGCCCAACGATTGTCGTTGGGACGATGTACATATGCTATACCAGCGCGAGAACTTTACATGCGCGATGTAGGATTCGTAGTTAAGTACGTACGTGGCGCTGGGTACATGTGGCATCGCCACACATTCATTCATTCATTAGTGTTTTAACCGACAGCTGTTGTTTGACAGGTATTGATTAAATTACACATACAGTTACTTCGTAAGACGATCGAACTCTGCCTCTGGGATTTCTTTCGAGATTCGGAGATCAGCAGACGTCTGTGTTGTCCCTGCTAAAGCCAACAGGTTATAACAAGAGTAAGAGTAGGAGTTCATATTCTAGACTCTAATATGCAAGATTTTGTTGCAACTGAGACTACGATTACTTATGCCTATGTGCTCCAAAAAATCCAAATAACATTTTTGCTACGAATTTTTGTACTTTCGCAATTGTTATTTTTGAACTAAAGTAGTAAAAGTAAAATTACGAATACTAAGGTACAGCTATCGTAGAATGAACTATTATTATTTTTGTGATATCGACTATCAAGTATTACAAGGTTGTTTAGAGGTAAGAATGTTACAACTACAATTCACCAAGTATATTTACGATCCTATTTTCAACGGTGAATATCTACTTTTAATTTGTTTGTTGCTGTTACACGTGAATGTGTTTACGGCAAGTATTATATTACAGCATGTACATTTAATACTAGCTAGATAACGGCTTCGCCCGAGAATAAAGTCGCAAAAGATCTAAACCACGATTGCAGTGCTATCTACCAATGTGAAATAAAAAGGTTTGGTTAAACACCTTATGGTGGCACTTCACTTCACATGGCTATTTATGTTTGCTATTGAGCGTTTCTAGATTGACAAATATAATTTACTTCACAAAATAGTATTCACTTCAAAGAGGCATCACATGTGAATTGTCTGGCCGTAAATAATTCAAAAACTTAATAACTTGTCAATTATACGTGAGTTCTGTCATTCGTATTTTTTCAAACATCTGCGTCTTACGTAGTATTGTATTCTCTTTGCATCTGCGTTCAGCCGGTTTCGAGATCTGGCAAAGTCAATTATACGTATTTGGTATTGGTCATATTTGTCAGTTTAATGAACAATATCAAAATCAGCTTAGAAATGACGCGTATTTAGCCGTATTTAGCGATTCATTTTATTAGCAAAAAAAAAGGATCGCCAGTGTATTTATACCTACTTCCTCTTTTTTGGATGACTGCAGCAAATCGCCGCAATTTTGCCAATGCTAAGTAAATATCTATACAATTATGAATAGCGGGACGCCAATGTCAAGTTTTCAAGTAATTCTATCAGAGCCACGTTTAGCCACGCCAGTAAATAAGTTTCCATGTGCCCCCCCTCCCCCTCCCCCTCAGGTGGTCTATCATGTAATCATTATAATATTATGGTCCAAGCTAAGCACTATCTCTTAATCTAATGCAGAAGTATTTTGCATTTTAGAAGCATACACAAACCAACTTAACATTTTCAATTTCTTTCCAAAACCTCTCTCATCTCAGTTCCATAATTTAGTTTATTTTGACTCCTACCCCGACAGCTTAATCCTTAGTGAAAAACGTTAATCAGCATCAACAGTTCATTAGATCAACAATTTATTTCAACGACCCTAGTTCTGCTGGTTTAAAATATCTACGCCAAAAATTTAGGAGTTCAATAGTTCATTAGATCAATAAATAATATTTCAACATCGCTTGCTCAAAAGTTTAAAATATCAACAATTTAATACACCAATCAGTTAGGAGTTCAATAGTTTAATAGATCAACAGTACCTATCATTATTATCAATAACCATTATTATCATAATAAGGAGGAGGTAGGACACGGCGGTATTTCCGCCCGATTGAGCAGTCCGACTGGGGTAGTACCTCCGCCCTACAGAATACCGCGGCTATAATAACTTCGTGTTGTGTTCCCAGCGGTGAGTAGGGTAGCCAGAGCTCACTGGAGAATTTGTGCTGCCAGTGGGAAGACTTGTCCTGCTTTGTCTTCTACTGACGGCACAGAAACTCTGTACTTACAGGGTTGGCAGCGCGACTGTGACTCCTCTGGTGTTACAGACGTCCATAGGTCACGGTAACCACTTTCCATCAGGTGGGCCGTGTGCTTGTCTGCCAACTAAGTGGTATAAAAAAAAAAAAAACCGTATCGCAGTCCACTGCTGGACATAGGCCTCTCCCAATGTTGGGAGGCTTTGGCCTACTGTTTCCACGCTGGCCAGACACAGTACAGGATTTTTTTTTGGTACAGGATTTTGTTTCGAGTTTTCCGTTTCACGCAATGATATCAACTGCGTCAATTGGCCAGATGTACCGTTTTGCAGAAGAGGTCTGCTAAAAAGTATGTCTCAGACCCCATCACCTTTAGATGGGGCGAATGTTTGTTCGCGTGGTTCCCGGCATAGTAGAATTTGAACCACCTCATCTCTTCCCATGCGATGTCGTACAAGGTGTCTAAGGAATAGGACTGTTTAACATCTGACAGATATATACAGTCCAGACTCAGCCTCAGATGCATGGCTTGTGTCAACAATAGTGCCCGGAAGACGGCAATAGGCTCACCCCCTATTACGTGGGACCGAATTCAATGATCGGTGAAATGTGGGTGTTAATTCACCTCTGTCTAACCCTCTGGGGATTAAGGCGTGATTATATGTATGTATGATATCGTCTGCGTCAATTGGCAAGATGTAACATTTTGCAGAAGAGGTCTGCTAAAATGTATGTCTCAGGACCCATCACCTTTAAATGGTTCGAATGATTGTTTATTACATCAGAATTATAAAAATAGACCACTAGATCGACCTTGAAAAGTATAACACGTGAGTAATCTGCGCAGGAGTTTGTTATCCGAATATATATTACAATAATATGTTAATACTGCGTCGCTAATTTGATTATTATTATCGCTACTACAAAGGAGTTGCCCCACCGATAAGAGCAATTTAATAATATCGATGTATAGCACGATTGCTAGTAGATATAATGGAGAAAGAATCTAAAAGAAAACATAACATAACATAAACTCATGCCTATATTCTCCCCGAAGGGTTAGGCAGAGGTGCTAGCACCCACATTTCGCCAGTTTATGTTAGTAAAGTGGTTACCGTAGCCTATGGACGTGTGTCAAAGTGCGTAAAGTGGTTACCGTGAAGCCACACTCGCGCTGCCGACCCTGTAAGCACAGAGTCTCTGTGCCGTCAGTGCAGAGGACAAAGCAGGACAAGCCTTTAGTCATCCCACAGACAGCACAAATTCTCCAGTGAGCTCTGGCTACCCTACTCACCGCTGGGAGCACAATACGTTGTTTAGGTCCCAATGTAATAGGTGGCGAGCCTATCACCATTAACCGGGCACTTATAAACCAGCGATAAATACACACATAACTTCGAAAAGCATCGAAAAGTCATTAGTGTGCCAAGGTAAAACCTGGGATCGAACCCGAGACCTCGTCTCAGCAGTCCATCTAAAAGAAAGGAGGTGAAGAAAGTAAAAAAGAGGAAATCGCGGCTAAGTGGTTACAAGTAGGTAGAATAATGTTTGTAGGGCTAAGTGATACTAACCAGCAATTCAAAAGGGAAGCCAGTCGGAAACAGAACTTACCTCTATCTAGTTTGTCCTGTACCATGCGATGTTTTCATCCATCCATCCGGAAAGCCGGCAGGAATCAGATTATAGGGACTTTTCGGCCACTGCCGCTTAGACTTCGAACTCCGAGATATGAGAATGCATGCAATTACGCAACTTTATCGAAGGTTTGTTTTTAAACGCAACATTACGTTATGACATATTTGAGATTATATTTATCACGCTCCAACCCCGAGTAATTTGTTTACAAGCCACCATCACCCGCTAACAAGACCTTACCGCACACAATGCAGATATATAGAACCAATTAAAAGATAATTCCACACATCAATAGCGGTGTTAATAGAGGGCAGGTTTCAGTCATTGATCTGCATTTTGTTATTGTACATCTCACAAACAAGGTTACTGAAGCTCTATGTGAATTGAGATAGAGTTTAAATTTGCATATCCGGTGACATTGTACTTATCATTGACTCGTGTTGTTTATTTCAAGATCAACTGATTTGCTTCTTGATCGGTATTTAATGGCATAACAGTTTCAAGTGATACACACACATATTAGGTACCTATTTATAAAGTCAAATAAAACATCAGCTGCGATTAAAAATTTGGTTGGTTGGTTTAACTGTATACCTGCATTTATGCTGAAAAGTCAAAGTAGGTTGATGTAGCACTAAATGACACTTCTCCTGAACAAGATGTATCCACTCGTCAGTATCGCTCTACCAAATGTACGTACGCATGTTGCAAGTGAGAACGAAAAACTAAAGCATGAATCTGACGCTCGTCATCCACTATATCGATATGAGGTGCCTAACTCACGTCTTAAGAGCAGAAGGAGTTTTTTGAGATGCACAGTCCTGGCAGAGTCCAAAGGTGGCTTACAAAAAACCCTCCCCCTTAGATTACATCCGGCCTGCTGAAAACCTACCTGAATATGACCTGCAATGGGCGAACTAAAATTCCCTTAATAGATTGAAGTCCCGAGTTGGCTACTACAGAGAAAAGCTGGTTAAATAGGGATACCTGGACGCGGGAGGAGAGAGTTGTAACGGCGGAGCACCTCTGCAAACAATGGATCACCTATTATCGCGCCCGTTGTTCCCCAACACTTGCACAACTGGAGACCTCAACGCAGCAAACGAGGCAGCGGTTAAGGTCGCCGAGTTTTGGGCTGCTCAGGTCTAATACCACAAAGTACAAATATATTGCCATGAACACGATAAAGAAGAAGACGCTGAAAACTGATTTATCTGACAGGTTTCGCTATTTGTCAAATGGCGGGCTTTTGTCTCTGCCTATTTTCGTGGGAAATAGGTGTGAGCATATGTATGTATGATTCCTTATTTATCCATAAGTGTACTCCCTTTTATCATCGTACCGCAGACAGGATATTCAAGCCCATATACTGCTTCAGGCTATAAGTTATCTCTATGCCAAATTTTATCGTTTAGCCGTTCTGGCGTGTTTGTGTAACAAACATTTTTAACAGTACCTAAATATTAAAGTGAGATTTCAGCTATTAGTCACGCATTTACACTAAACTGTGGCTTTTCGAAACCTAATGGTAATTGATGAATTTTACGCACATCCGTGTAAAACTAATTATACCTCTAAATGTGAAGGAATTTATCATGAGGAAATATGCGCGTGTTGGAATATATCAAAGACTGAGAATGATTAGCAGGTAGAAACAATCAACATTCTGCCCATCATAATAATATCCTACTTCTGGTGTACCGAGTTCCAAAGACCCTTCAAAACCAACTTCAAAATGCTAGAAATTTATTCTCGACGTGTGTGGTCTCACTATCGCCAAACTAACATTCCTTTCCTTTCCTTAGTTGCATCCATGCGTTTGTTGCTGAGCAAAAAAATAAAATAAACTGATTTCAAATTTTGTGTACTTAATAACGACATATAAATTGGTGGCTAAGCAAACTTACCTGTAAGTGAAGTTTGACCATAAGTATATGAGACGTTGCATCCGAAGAGATTTATTCTTTACTTCACTTGGTAGTCCACTTCTCATTCTACTAGGCATCACACAATATTTAGAGATCTAGAAAAAAACTCTAGTTCTCACCACCTCCGCTCTAGCCGGCGGCGCTCCTGTCTGACGTCATTCATTTTAGAGCTATTTCCTATTTCACGAAAGCCTTTTGTAATAAGCATGCCGGGTATTGGGCGGGTTATAAATAAACGACATATAATGCTTTATAGTAAGATGTAATGAGTATGTAATATAGATGCTCGAGTTGCCTCAGTACGCGGGTAGCGTAGCTTACAATCCTCCATCGCTCTCGCTGCCTTTCCCGCCCCGCCTCCTCCTTCACGAGCCTTACTTGTTCGCTGTACCGCCGTCAGCGTTCACAGCAGTATCTTGCTTGTTCTCAACAAATGCTTTTTCTTTCTCCTTTTGTACCTCGTTCCCCGCGGTTGGACTATACAGTACATACATACATAAAATCACGCCTGTTTCCCATAGAGGTAGGCAAAGATCACGGAGCCCCATTTGCTACGATCCTGACATACTAATCTCGCTTCATTCACTCTCATTACATTCTTCATGCATGCTCGTTGGTTTAGGGTACTCCTGACCTGCCCCTTTTCTAAGACTTCCCCGATTTGGTCCAGGTATGTGCGCCTAGGTGTTCCTCTGCCGACGGTACCATCCACACTCGCCTCACACACCTGTTTCGTTGTCTTCTTTCATTCATTCTCTCAACTTGACCAAACCATCTCAACATTCCTCTCTCAATTCTCATCACTACATCTTCTATCACTCCATATCGTTCTCTTATTACGGATTATACAGTGTTAGATCATTAACACAGAATCATGATTAAAACACAATTTGATAAATAAATCAAAATCAAAAATCAAATCAAATCCCACACTTCAAATTCTGTGTCGTGTAGAGTACAATCTGAACACATATACATAGTAAAACCTTAGACCACCTAAAGAAAATCAACGTTTGTTTTATTATGTTCGTGTTGAAATTACCTGTTTAGATTATGGACATTAACATTAACGCACTTATCTTAGCTCTAGGTATATATTGACGTACTTAGATTAAGTGCTTAGATTCAGCGTGACGTCGCGTTTTAGTGATTCGAAGAAATACATTACGTCAGCGTATGGAACAATAGGAAATATGTATTATGGCCTTCCTCATTACCAAGACTAAAAATTTGATCTGGGGGTGACAGGTGGATCCGCCTGTCACCCTGGCAGAAGCAGGCCGCGGCGGTGGCGCGCTTAGTTCGCCTCCCCGTTTCCGGGGACGAGTTGGGGACTCTGTAGTCCCCACACCCGAGAAGAGGGCCAGATCGTGAGAGATCGGGTCGGCCGGGGTGCGAGGGATATGCCTGTCAACCTCACCTTCGGCAACCAAAGCGACCCACAGGCGGCGTGCGTTTTAGTCGGTTCGAGTCCGACATAACCTCCTCCACCGGCTCCGGTGGGGAGGTATCCGTGGGGATTTTGGGCACGTAAAAAAAAAAAAAAAAAAAGTATGTGAATACCTATACCATGATCGCGTTAATTAACCGTTAACATACAACATATAATCACTCCTATATCCCCGGAGGGTTAGGCAGAGGTGAATTATCACCCACATTTCACCAATAATTGTATTCAGTCCCACATAACAGGGGGTGGGCCTATTACCGTATTTCGGGCACTATTGTTGACTCGAGCCATGCATCTGAGGCTGAGTCTGGGCTGTATATATCTGTCTAATGTTAACAGCCCTATCCCTTAGTCGCCTTGTATGACGCCGCATGGGAAGAGATGGGGTGGCCCAAATTCTACTCTGCTGGGAACCACGCGGCCCTTAACATTATTGTATAACCCGAAATATATATTATGAAGAAACCGGGGTTCAAAATGTTCAAAATTCGGTTTTCCCTGGTTCTCTGAAAATCGGAACTTCCCACATAAACCGACTTCCTGGGAACACGCAGTACAACATTATCACCGTTGGTTTAGTAAATAACACACAAAAATAATTAGATATGAACCAGAAAACTACCTGTATCTTGTTAAACGCGTTGGAATTTGTTAATTTAACGTAAAAATGAATGTTACGCAGTGTCGGAGGCCATGTTGCTCAATTTCACTTACAATCAGCTAGTTTTTATACGGAGCTCATAACAAATTGTGAAAACAAACATGAGAGGCACTAATTTTTGGCACACGTCTTCTAAGGCTACAGGACACGTACGAGCCCACGCAATGTCGCGTAGGACATGCTTACTTATTACTGGGTGAGATTTATATGTCACCGAAATAATAAGGTTTGTTATCAAAATGGTACATGTACACCTGCCGCCAAATATGTAGTTTCGGGGAACGTGAATGGGCCCAGCTTGGCGGGACGGGACTCCTATATTTTTTTGCATTATCACAAACCAACCTTGGCTGGGCAAATACCTACATACTTTGCTTTAATTGAAATACAAATTAAAAATACTGTATCGCAAGTAATTAAAATACAAAATATCTTTAAGTAAAGTGTTTAAGATATAAAATACAAAATACAGTATGTTAGCTATTTTTAATTAAAATACAAAATAAGTCATTGTTATGTCGGACTCGAAACGAGTAAAACACACACCGTCTGTGGGTCTTATTTATCTCTTTTTGTTTTAAAGAATATTAGCAACCGAAATTACAAATCCAACCTAATCCAACCCCTCCAGCTAAGCTAAATTACTTGTGTTAGGAGTGTGTTCACATGTAGTGTAATGGCCAAGTATCAATTTCGAGGCCTCTCGATTGTAAGGCCACTAAGCTACCGACGCTTGAATAAATAATTTTGGCGGCAGATCTACCATTTTGAGTACCTATCAATATTTGATGAAAAATATAAACTTAACAAATTAAACGACAAAGAATATACTTCCCTTTATTTATTTTCAATTCAAGCTTTTTACCCAACTACTATACGACAAAGTCAAAGGTAATTTATATGTGTTTGCATGATACCGACCACATAGCGATCTTATTCCATTATCCATTTTGTTAATGATTACTCCATTTTGTTACTGACAATACGTCGGTATATCGTAAGTTACTACAAATTCGCGAGGTCTCCGCTGCGCAACCGTGGCCCGCTCCGCTCTGAAACCGCTAGTGTGATAAGACCCAGGATCACAAGCCAAGCTGCCCGCGTACGAAGGCAACTCGGGCGTCGTCTCATCGACATGAACGACCTCCGCCCCCCATGAGCGCAGGCCTGGGGTTGACAGGTGGAGCCGCATGTCACCCTAGCAAAAGCAGGCCGCGGCGGTGGTGCGCCTCACGCGCCTCCCCACGGATACCTCCCCACCGGAGCCGGTGGAGGAGGTTATGTCGGACTCGAACCGACTAAAACGCACGCCGCCTGTGGGTCGTTTTGGTTGCCGAAGGTGAGGTTGACAGGCATATCCCTCGCACCCCGGCCGACCCAGGGCCATCTCTCACGATCTGGCCCTCTTCTCGGGTGTGGGGACTACAGAGTCCCCAACTCGACCCCGGAAACGGGGAGGCGCGCCAGGCGCGCCACCGCCGCGGCCTGCTTCTGCCAGGGTGACAGGCGGCTTCACCTGTCACCCCCAGGCCGGCGCTCATGGGGGGCGAAGGTCGTTCATCGACCTCCGACGCCCGAGTTGCCTTCGTACGCCGGCAGCTTGGCTCGCGATCCTTCGTCGCTCCCGCTGCCGCTCCCGCCCCGCCTCCTCCTTCACGAGCATTACTTGATCGCAGAAGGAGGCGCCGGCCGCCCACGCATCCGCGCAGCGGACCATCGCCGCGAGCAAGGTGGAGAGCGTGAGAATTCTCACTCCCAGGGCCGCCACAAGCTCCCGCCTCGGCGTCTCCCACGCCGGACACTCGGTGAGCGTGTGCGGACCTGAGTCCTCGCTCGCGTCGCAGTGATGGCACTCGTACGTTGGCTCTTTCTGCATCCGACGCAGATACTTTCCGAAGCATCCGTGCTCGGTGATCATCTGCGTCAGACGGTACGAGAGGCTGCCGTGTGGCCTCTCTAGCCACTCCCCCATGATGTCTGTGAACACATTACATAATTGCCTCAATCATACCTATTAATAAAATAAGATAAAGAGTAGGTAGATATAAGTCTCCCCATTCTTGCTTTAGTCCCGACAACACAATTCTTGTCATATCTTGTCTTAGCTTAATATATCAATTGACGTTTGTAATAAATTCTTGTTTTCAGAGAATTATAGCCGGCAGCATACAAATGTAGACGCGTTGAGTCACGGGGTCACGCCAGAGCATTGCACTGAAGTAGACCAATACTATGATATTGTCCCGTTTCCGTGAAACATTCACGGAATAAAACGGAATAAAGCACATTGGAATAAAATTATTTAAAAAAAATTCTCGTGATTTATCTGGTGTACACCAAGATCAGCGTGAATCATAATATATGTATATATTTTTTTTTATATATATAGAACACGTCGATTAGACTACACCTTGCCTGATGGTAAGCTGAAGGCAAAGTCTCAGAAAAGAGGGTCACCATTACTCACACATACCGTGTGACTATGGTGACACTCAGCTTGACGGCCTCATCATTTGCTTTTTCACGCCCCGCTTAAAGGACCCGGGACTGTGGGAAGAAGGAAACACGTGAGCTGACATCTGATGACATCTAAGACCTGCACGTGTTGTCCTGTGTAGGAAAGGGGAGGGTGGGACTAATTGGAAGAGCTCATCAGAACACTCACCATGGTACAGACGGTAAAATACAGATCAGAACACTCACCATGGTACAGACGGTAAAATACAGCCATGGACGCAACATCTCTACGTATCTGTAAAGGTTCTAGGGTATTCGTGAACTCGGGATTCCCAATGATGCGGACCGCACGTCACTGCAATAAGTGTAATAAGTGACTATCCGTTGAAAATGGTTTATATTATTCCTCCTTCATAAGCACCACCTGAAAATCAGTGCACATCACACAAAACACATGTGTGTGCAGTATCATGCTGCGGTGGCGACCTTTTTTCTTATACCACTTAGGTGGCAGACGAGCACACGTCCCACCTGATGGAAAGCGGTTACCGTGGCCTATGAGCGTGTGCAGAACCAAGGGAGTCACAATCGCGCTGCCAACCCTGTAAGCACAGAGAGTTTCTGTGCCGTCATTGTGAAAGACAAAGCAGGAAAGCTTTTTGTCTCCCACTGACAGCACAAAAACTATCCAGTGAGCTCTGGCTACCCTACTCACCGCCGGGAACACAACACGAGGTTATTATAGCCGCTGTATTCTGTAGGGCGGAGGTACCTCCCCAGACGGACTGCTCAATTGGACGGAAATACCGTCGTGTTCTACCTCCTAAACCTTTTCGGGCGTACGCGTTATTCTGTATGATATGTATGTACTTAATTTTTATATATATATGGGCTAGAAAAATGTTTTATCTTTCGTTCCCTACTCGTAGAAGTAGGCCGGGTGGTGCCGCGGTGCATTCCGGGCCAGGATGAAGGCACCTCGAAACCACAGATCATCCCCTTAGTCTCAGACCTTTCAGACTAGAGACGGCGTGGTGTGGTTATAGTCAGTTTAATTTCGACACATTCGTGAGGATTTTCGAAAAAAGTGACATTTATGGTTGCCTGTAAGAGATTACCGCAGAGCGATAAAGCCGCCGTTTGTACCTACAACGTATCACACTGTATCTCTTTTATTGTTTTATTATATTGGTGTATAGCAGAGTCGTATTATTATTATTACATCTAATGATTGACGGATGAAGTCCACCGTAAATGAAAAAATAAAGTTGGGAAAAGTCACCAAAAGTATGTACACCCTAAAAAGTCGGACAGCACCATCGCCCATCGGTGTATTATATACATATTGAATAAGACACTTTAGTACAAAATGTCTTATTCAATATTATTATTACATGATATATCCATGTGGTGACTGAAAAATAAATAAATAAATATTCCACGACATTCTACACAACGCTATCTAGACCCATGGTAAGCATAGCTTAACTAGCTTGTGTTATGGAATCTAGAATGCGGATAAACATACTTAGATCCTTTTTTTTTTGTAAATAGGTACATACATATTATACATAGAAACACCCAGACCAATGCAAATATACATATTCATGCATACAAATATTTGCACTGAGCGGGAATCGAACCCGCAAAAATACGCAGACAACATCACTGCGAGAGAAGGAAAACTTGACAAGCAGAGTAGAAACAATAGGCCAAAACCTTTAGACATTGGTAGAGGCTTTTATTCAGCAGTGGACTGCGATATTCAAATTAATTGATGATTATATAATAAATAATAGTTTCATGTTTTTGAACTCATGTTTTTGAATAATTTGCCGAATAAATTTCTCCGAAACGTCACCCAGCCAATGTTCTACCATGACCCCGCAGGTTTATTGAAAACGATTCCAGGAAAAATTACATTTCCACGCATTGTATATTTCTGATGATACCGTTACGACTCGACTGCAGGTATGACCTAGAACTGTTACGAATTGAATGAGTAGCGGGGATAAACCGTCACCCATCCTGTTATTTTTTTTAAATAAATAAATTAGGTGGCAGACACGCACACGGTCGACCTGATGTTAAGTGGCTTCGATGAAAGCGGCAGCGCGAGTGTGGCTTCTCTGGTGTTACACACGTCCATAGGCTACGGTAGCCACTTTCCATCAGGTGGGCCGTGCGCTTGTCTGCCATCTAAGTGGTATAAAAAAAAAGTGGGTACCGTGGTCTGTGGACGTGTGCAATACCACGGAAATCACACTCGTGGTGCTGACCCTGTAAAAATAGAGAGTTTCTGTACCGTCAGTGTGGAAGACAAAGCAGGACAAGCCTTTGGTCTTCCCACTGACAGCACAAAAACTCTCCAGCTACCCTACTCACCGTCAGGAACACGTTTATTCATTTTTAAGATTATGAACATGTTTGGATGTTTGCCCGCGGCTCCACCCATATAGTTTTGATCCAGATGCCGCAAGCCATCGGAACCTAGATGTTTGACCGCAGCTTCAATTGTATGCAATTATAATCCCAATCACCATAAGAACTTTTAACTAATCTATACTAATATTATAAAGCTGCAGAGTTTGTTTGTTTGTTTGAACGCGATAATCTCTGGAACTACTGGTCCGATTTGAATGATTCTTTCAGTGTTGGGTAGTCCATTTATCGAGGAAGGTTTTAGGCTATATATCATCACGCTACTACTTAAGGGAGCGGAGCGTTGATAATAAATGTTAACAAATCCGGTAATTTTTCATACATATTTTGAAGACTAAAACATGCGGGCTCAAAGGGATATGAAGCTTCAAAATATACCCCGGGTGAAGCTGGGGTGGGTCAGCTAGTCTATACTAATATTGTGAAGTTGAAGAGATTGTTTATTGTTTGAATGCACAAAATCTCAGGAACTACTGATTCAAATTGAAAACTTCTTCTTGCCTTGAATAGTCTGATTATTGACGAAGGTTTTAGGCTATATATTATTACACTACTACTTAAGAGAGCGGAGCAGTGATCATAAATGTCAACAAATCCGGTAGACACATTATTAGAAAACTAAAGAAACATGGGCTCAAATAGATGATGTGAGGTTTCAATATATGTCAGGGACAATGCTGGGGCGGGTCAATCAGCTAGTAGTATATAAATATACGATATAAAATGTACATTTGACCACTAACTTTAAGGAACTATTGTACATTGACGTCCTAAAAATGCCGCAGTGGAGTTTGTTGTGCCATTTCTTCTCCTTTTTTACGTGCGAAAAATCGTCACGGATACCTCTGCCACCGGAGCGGGTGGGACAAGTTATGTCAGACTCGAACTGACTAAAACGCACGACCCCTGTGGGTCGTTTTTGGTTGCCGAAGGTGAGGTTCACAGGCATATCCCTCGCACCCCGGCCGACCCATGGCCATCTCTCCCGATCTGGCCCTCTTCGGGTGATCATTCCTTCTCATTTAGCGCCTAGGACGTGGTGTTAAACTTAGCTTAAGTAGAACTATTATTGACGTCAATAAGAAACAATTTTATTGTTAAATATTGATTATAAATGACTTTGCCATTGACTTTGATATAACCGGGATAAACAGTAACATACATACATAATACATACATATAATCACGCCTCTATCCTCGGAGGGTTAGGCAGAGGTGAATTAACACCCACATTTCACTAATCATCGAATTCGTTCCCACGTAATAGGGGGTAAGCCTATTGCCGTTTTCCGGGCACTATTGTTCTCAAAACATGCATCTGAGGCTGAGTCTAGGCTGTATATACTCGTATCTTTCTGATGTAAAACAACCCTATCCCTTAGACACCGCATGGGAAGAGATGGGGTGGTCCAAATTCTACTCTGCCGGGAACCACGCGCGCAATCGCAATTCTTACTAAGTTTCAGCCAGCTCGTCCGTTCAACCGCTAGAGCGTTGTTATAAACATCTGCGCAAACCTTCATAATTTTAATACTAGTAGAATTTTGGTTGTTTGCTAATACTGTGACTTTTTTTACTTCGTCGGTAGATGGCGCCGCAATTGGGTTCCTTATATTTCAGCGAAAGTATTTCTGAGTGGAATAGAGTAGAAATAACACTATTGTATACTAATAAAACAGTACAGGTATGCAAAGGGTGAGGTCGAGACCTAGGCCACTAGTATACTAATAATTTAGTAAATAATTAGCCTATCGCAGTCCCCTGGATGCTGGATGGAAATAGGCCTCTCCAAATGCGTACCATTGCTCCTCAGATCCTCCGCTGTCTACCTCAGCCAGCTCTTCCACCAAAATAATTGACAATACTTCATTTATTAAATTGGATAGGGCTGTTTAACATCAGACAGATATATACAGCCCAGACTCTGCCTCAAATGCATGGCTCGAGTCAACAATAGTGCCCGGAAAAAGGCAATAGGCTCACCTCCTATTACGTGGGACTACAATGATATTTGAAAAATGGGTGTTAATTCACCTCTGCCTAACCTTTGGGGATAAAGGCGTGATTATATGTATGTATGTATGTATTAAACTAGTCAATGTTTTCTTTTACATGCGGAAAATCGCCACGGAATATCCCCACCACCGGAGCCGGTGGGAGAGGTTATGTCGGACTCGAACCGACTAAAGCGCACAACGCCTGTGGGTATTATTAACATGCATATCAGTCGCACCCCGGCTGACCCAGGCCATCTGTCTCGATAACTGGTCAGGGTTAATAAATAAACATTGTGGAACTTTGTGGACTTATTCAACATGTGAATTTAAAACATGTTATTCGTCCAGATCTCGACAGAAATGGACGCCTCGCCTACTTTACATGCGCACATATTAAACGCCTGTCCCGAATCCAATTATGCTAACTGTGTCCTAGATAAACAAAAGATCGACCGTTGAACCTGAACTGAGAAAAAGTACCACTAGTTCTGTGACGAGTATCAATTTCATATGAAAAAAATAAAAGAATTATTAATATGTTTTCGTTCATTCAGTACCTACCAGATGTATTAAATCGTACACTTAATAAACTAGTAAAAATAATAATTACTTATATATACATTTTTTGAACTTCGTTATCCTAGCGTCATATCCAAAGCTTACAAATCAGAGTTTTTTTTTTATACAACTTAGGTGGCAGGCAAGCACACGGCCCACCTGATGGAAAAGTGGTTACCATGACCTATGAACGTGTGTAACACCAGTGGAGTCACATCCGTGCTGCCGACCCTGTAAGAACAGAGATTTTGTGCCGTCAGTGTAGAGGACAAAGCAGGACAAGCCTTTGGTCATCCCACTGACAGCACGAAAACTCTCCAGTGAGCTCTGGCTACCCTACTCACCGCCGGGAACACAATACGAAGTTATTATAACCGCGGTATTCTGTAGGGCGGAGGTACTTCCCCAGTCGGACTGCTCAATTGGGCGGAAATACCGCCGTGTCCTACCTCCTCCGCTCTTTCCATTCTAACTGCGAGTTGGGCTGATCTTCGATATTTTCTGTGAAGCGACTGCTATCTGACTTCTAGGTTATAGAAGAGTTTGACGATATCTAAATATTTTAGTTACACAAATGGTTGGAATTGTTAGGGATCCAATTACCCGTAACAACTACCATAGATGGTCGTACGACAGCCGGGACCGAGGGATTAACGTGCTATCCCAGACTCGACCAGACCGGAAAAATGTTTTAGAACAAATCATCACCATCTACTATCTCCAGCTGACCCTGGCTATCTCCGGTGTCCGGCTATCATGGGTCAGCCGGGGTGTGAGGGATATGCCAGTGGTAATTTCTGCGGCAACTGATGAACCAAGACGGCATGCGGTTCTAGCTGGTTCGAGTCCAACATAACAACCTCTTCCAATAATAGCGGAGTGGTTGAGGGATGCCAAGGGGATTCTGCCCAATATAAAATAAAGGCCATTACATCCTGGGTTCACTTTCTAGATTTTACTAGAGTCTGGTGTCGTTAAATGTGCCAACCAATTGTTTTTCACCGCATACATGCATTGATATATGTAAATATATACAAATTAATATTGAACAGTGACGCCATGATTTAGGTTAAAACACATGCACTCACCTCGCGTATGGAAAATTTATCCGCAGCAGGATGACGCGGGTATAACTTGTTATTTTCTAGAATTTAAGTAGCAGTATGCTCGATTATGAATAAAGGACAGGTCAGAAACACTCGACACTGCCGGGCTCACCTTTTAAATCGTATCACATATAAATTTCTTATTAAATGACACTTTTTCTACACTGGTAACACTAAACTATTTTTCAGTGTCGCCTACTACCCACCAATTTAGGTTTACATCTGGCAAGAATTGTGTACAGTAGCGAAAAAAACAGTTTTCGGAGCAATTTGCCGTTAATTTTCATACTCGTTTGCAAGGTAACACGTGAAGGTAACTAATTAGTCTATGTTAAATAACTAAAAATTTAAACTAGATTTTTGTGCAGTTGCGTGGTGGGACTTCAAGCTTCAAGCAACCTTCACACCGCTCCATCCTGAATGGCAATCGTACCGTACTGCTATATGGAAGCGAGACTTGGGAGGTCACAAAAGACATCTAACACCAGCTCTTGTAGCTGTTCACCTACTGCTGCCTCCGCCGAATCCTTGATATTTACTGTCCCGTGAACATTACCAACGCAAACCTATAGGATCGCTGCAATGAGTCCCCTATCCACCAAAAGGTCAAACACCGAAAACGAAGCTGAATTGGCCACAGGCTTCGTAGGGACAGTTACCATGTACCGAAGCAAGCGCTAGACTGGAACCCGCAAGGAAAACGTAAGCGTGGCCGTCCCAAACAGACCTGGAGGCGGACTATTGTTGCAGAAGCGGCGAGCCTCGGAATGACTTGGAGCGAAATGAAGTGTGAAGCTCAAGACCGACAGGGATGGCGACGCACTGTGGACGCCCTCTGCCCCATCTAAGGGCCACAGGATCTTAAGTCAAGTAAGTCAAGCGTTTGAAGTTTGAAGGTATGTCAAATTTATCTGGTTCGTTAAATCGCACCACCCATAATTACCCGACTATTGTCATACAAATACATATAAGTTAGTTGTTTTATATTTTGGTGCCCGCTTGATGGCAATAGGCTCGCCCCTATTACGTGGGACCAAAATTTACAGTTGTGAAATGTGCGTGTTAATACACCTTTGCCTACCCTTTTGGGGATTTACAGGCGTGATTTGCTATATTTTTGTTTCACTGCGGCAAAGGCAAAATAAAATAAATGCACGCAAGACTGATGCGAAATAAGATTTTTTATGTAGTATTTTACTGTCTGGTCCACTGGACCAGTCAATTAAATTGTAACCATAGGTAAATTGTTAAATACCTATGGTTACAATTTAATTGACTGGTCTGTTGAATTGTACCGGTAGCAGACCCTCGCAGAAACTACATTTTGTCTAACCTAACATAGAGGAAAGACATCTTTGGTCAGATGATAATCAAGACATCAAACTTTCGTTTACTTGCATATTTATCTTTACTCGCGGTCGCTCTGTGGTCAAAGTTTGACCATTATTAATAAAAACATTATAAGTTTGAACATTATTAAAGGTCTATTGTCTTAAACTTATAAGATTTCACAATGGCAAATTACTTCATTTTTATATCTTGAGGTTATATTTAACAAGAAAACGGTATTTCAGTTTTTTTTATGCCCCTTAGGTGGCAGACAAGTACACGGCCCAACTGGTTACCGTGGCCTATGGACGTGTGTAATGACCAGAGGAGCCCCATTCGCGCTGCCGAGCCTGTAAGCACAGACTTTTTATGCCGTCAGTGTAGAAGACAAAGCAGGACAAGCCTTTAGTCTTCCCATTGACAGCATAAATTCTCCAGTGAGCTCTGGCTACCCTACTCACCCCTGGGAACATCACATGAAGTTATTATGACCGCGTTATTCTGTAGGGCGGAGGTGCTTCCCCAGTCGGACTGCTCAATTGGGCGGAAATACCGCCGTGTCCTACCTCCTATAAACAGTTCAGTATTTAAGACTATAGACAAATAATATTATTTATTCTCACGTTAACCACAGACTAACAATATTAGATGAGGGAAAAGTCGTATTCCTCCGTATGCGGAATTCTCGTGAAAAGAGGTACGAAGTTTTCGCTTCACCTATTAATTTATCAATAAAAATATTAAGTTAAAACACTCAAAAGAAGACACCGCTGCTCCGGCGTGAAAAAAACGTCTTACTCTGTTGAGGGGATTAATTGATACCTTTCTATCAGTTCACACCCAAAAATGTTATCAAAAACATTGTCGTGATTCACTCCAATAAGACCTTGTCGTTCTAAAGCAATAAAAATCAGATTTTTTTTTTTTTTTTTTTTTTTTTTATATAGGACACGTCAATTGGACTTCGCCTTGCCTGATGGTAAGCTGAAGGCAAAGTCCCAGAAAAGAGGGTCACCATTACTTACACATACCGTGTGACAATGGTGACACTCAGCTTGACGGCCTCATCATATGCTTTTTCACGCCCCGCTTAAAGGACCCGGGACTGTAGGAAGAAGGAAACACGTGAGCTGGTAATGAATTCCAGGCCTTAATGGTGCGACAGAGGAAAGAGTCTCCGAACCGCTTGGTTCTTGATCGGATGTTTTGCACCGTGTGCGGATGACATCTAAGACCTGCACGCGTTGTCCTGTGTAGGAAAGGGGAGGGTGGGACTAATTGGAAGAGCTCATCAGAACACTCCCCATGGTACAAACGGTAAAATACAGCCATGGACGCAACATCTCTACGCAGCTGTAAAGGTTCTAGGGTGTTCGTGATCTCGGGATTCCCAATGATGCGGACCGCACGTCGCTGCAACCTGTCGAGAGCATCTAGTAAGTACTTTGCTGAACCATCCCAGAGATGCGAGCAGTACTCCACACAGGAGCGAATTTGTGTCTTGTATAGAAGACACCGCTGCTCCGGCGTGAAAAACCGTCTCACTCTGTTCAGGACTCCGAGTTTTCGTGAGGCTGTTTTGATGATACTTTCGATGTAGTTTTTGTTATTCAGGTTGCAGCGAACATCCATACCTAGGATATTGAGATTGTCCTGCAGTGGCAGTGGCGTGCTCTGAAGAGTGGGGAGGGGAAGGAAAGAAGATACTTTTGCTGTAAACGCACATGCCTGCGTCTTCTTGGCATTGAACTCAACCAGGTTCTCAGAGCCCCATTGAGAAATGTGATTCAGGATCCCGTCAAGCTCAGTGACAAGAAGCTGCCTTTTCTCCGCGATATCCGACTGCTTGGCCGCAGGATGTCCATGATAACTCCCATGCAAAGTGCTATCGTCTGCATAACAATGAACATTGCCGGTAGACAGCATGTCGTTGATATGCAGAAGAAAGAGAGTGGGTGATAAGACGGACCACTGGGGCACGCCAGCATTAACCTGCAGAAACTCCGAAGCTCGTCCGTCACAAAGGACGCGAATACGGCGCCCCTGCAGGAAGCTAGCAACCCAGTTGCACAGCCTAGAAGGCAGACCAAAGGCAGGTAGCTTGGAAAGAAGCGATTTGTGCCAGACTCTATCGAAAGCTTTGGCGATGTCAAGACTAATTGCCAGTGACTCGCCGTGCTTGTCCATAGCCTCACCCCAAAGATGGGTAACGTATGCTAGAAGATCACCCGTTGACCGTTTCGGTCTGAAGCCATATTGCCGGTCATTAATTAAGGAGTGATCCTCTAGGTGCCGCATGAGCTGTTTGTTGATTATGTGCTCGAACACTTTGCACAGCACTGAGGTGACGGCTATGGGTCGATAGTTGGCTGGCTCCGAGCGATCCCCCTTCTTGGGAATCGGCTGAACATTCGCCTCTTTCCAAGGCAAAGGCACTGTACCCGAACTGTAGGATAGCCGGTACAGGCGCGTAAGCATTGGAGACAACTCCGCTGCACATTTTTTCAAGACTACCGCTGGAATACCATCCGGACCACTGGCTTTCCGGACATCGAGTGATTGCAGCACTGCACGGACATCGCGTTGCCTGATATGGATATCAGGCATCGCGTGGTCACTGTCGGGTAGTGTTGGTGGCTGCGTACCACAATCATCGATTCGGGAGTTGGCCGCAAAGAGATTAGCCAGCAGATTTGCCTTCTCTTGCGGCTCATGGGCCAGGGATCCATCAGGGTTACGCAGCGGAGGCAGCGAAGGCTGACAGAAGTTGGCTTGCACGGCTTTAGCCAGTCGCCAGTAGCCACGGCTTCCCGTGGGATGCATCACTAGCTCTTGACCAAGCCGCGCTATGCGCAGGGCATCCGCTCTGACGTAGGCCCTTCTGCAGACCTTTGTGGCTCTGTTGTACGCCGCCTTGAAGTGGCCCAGATTGGGATGGCGAGTGGCGCGCGCCCTTACCCAAGCGCGGTACGCAGACTGTTTTTGTTCAACAGCTTCCGCACACTCGCGCCCGAACCAAGGGCGCACCCCGCGGTTACCGGTGACATCGGTGTATGAGATATAGTATTCCATACCCATACCGATCTCTCCGGCGACAGCAGTAGCACAATCCGATGGGTTCTTACCTTCAAAGCAGCGCTCAACCCACGGGATGGACGCAAAATAGTCACGAAGTCCATCCCAGTCCGCTGACGAGTAGTGCCAGAGACGCCGCTTCCCCTGCACGGGTCGTGGGGGCGCTATAATGGGCACCGTGGAACAGACCAGACAGTGGTCGGAGTTGCCTAAAGCGGCTCGCACCGATACACTGTACCGGTCCGGATCACTCGTCAGCAGAAGGTCTAGCAGAGAGGGTGCTAGGCCCGACCTTCTTGGTATCCTAGTGACCTCGTGCACCAATTGGGTCAGGCCGTGCGCCAGAGCAAACGCGTGGGCGGCTCTTCCCGCATGGTCTGTTTTGGAGGAGCCCAACCAGATCTCGTGGTGGGCGTTAAAATCCCCCAAAAACACCATTTCGGCATTCGGAAATCGCTCCTGCGCATCATCTGCCGCCTGACTCAGATATTCAAAGAGTCGAGTTGTCTCAGCATCTCCTGTATGGGAACGGTAGAGGCACACATAGATCTGACTCGTAGGGCCATGGTCTACGTGTACCCAAAGGATGGAGAAGGATGGGTCCTCTAGGCAGCGCAAACGGCGACAGCAAACATCCGCCCTAACAAACACGCACACCCCGGCTTTTGCACGAAAACTTTCCTCAAGAACATAGCCAGGGTAGAGCAAGTAGGTCGTGTCGTCAGGGCGGTGTATTTGCGTCTCCGTTAGAAAAAACATGGCAGGTTTCGCCGTCTCTAGGTGTTGGTGGACGGCGTTGAGGTTTGCATGGAGCCCACAGATGTTAGTGGACTCCACCTGATGCAATTTTGTTTCTAAAATTATCACATTGCATTGTGATTTCTTTAGATGTGCGCTCGCAAAGATCCACCATCTACGTGATCAAGTAACATGTGAAGTGAAGTGCTCGGCCGTGGCTACATTCAAGGCCAAATAACTGGAGGAAAGTTTCGGAATTATCTGACGCAATCTAGTTTATAGTGTTGTCAATTACTTGTAATGTACTTTCCGGATGAGTAGCTTGGCTCTTCAACCTTAGGTATATAGTTACTGTCGATGAATGACCTCCGCCCCCCATGAGCACAGGCCTGGAGGTTACGGGTGGAGCCGCCTGTCACCCTGGCAGAAGCGCCGCGCCTTGTGCGCTTTCCCGTTTCCGGGGACGAATTGGGGACTCTGTGGTCCCCACACCCGAGGAGAGGGCCAGATCGAGAGAGATGGCACTGGGTCGGCCAGGGTACGTGTGATATGCCTGTTAAACGCACCTTCGGCAACCAAAAACGACCCACAGGCATCGTGCGTTTTAGTCGGTTCGAGTCCGTGGGGATTTTCCGCACGTAAAAATGTTTGAAAATGTTTTTCAAAGAATGTGTTCGAGTGTGTTTGTCTGTAATATAGAACCCTTAACACAATTCATACTTAGATGGTAATGTGTAGGTGTAGGATGTCTCAATATATCAATCAATCAATTATTTCACGGCAGTCCACTGCTGGACATAGATCTCTCTCAATATGCGCCATTTCGTCCGACACTCCTCCTTCTACTCGATCTCAATAAATATATTATTATGCAATTACTATGTTTTGTCACATTTTTTATTATTATTACCTAAGCCACTAAAAGTACCTAAAGACTCTTTGTTCCCTGTGTTACTACGTTTTGATTCTCGTTGTGTAATTGGGACACGATGCCGAGATGATGATGACGTCGTACATCAGTAACGTGAGTAGCAATAATTCTTAACAGGGAATAATTATAGCTCAATACTTTCACAGCATTGCTACACCTACATGGAATAACCGCATCCTCAGTATGGTAGTGGACATAAAAATTCGACCAATGAAATCACTAAAAAAAATACTATTAGTTCATTCATTATTAACTTCATTGGTCAGAGAGAAGCGAATAAATATATCGACGCTGACATGCGACGCATAAGTCTGCAGATCCGCCCTCATAATTTTACGATCCGTAGGCTGAAATGTAGACGCCGGCGAAGGACCGGCTCGAGGGACCCTTATAAATAATTGGAGAGACCTACGAATCTGACTTTTTGTATATATTTATTTTTATTTGATCTGTAATATGTAACTACTTAACCGTGCTCATGCAAATGTAATTAAACAACTAAATTACGAACGTACTTCATCATAATTGTCACAAAAGGTTGTTTGCTATAATTAAATGATAAATCAATTGATATTGAAGTATCTATGCCATTAATCAAGAATGTTTTAGACTCGAAGTAGGTGCAAACTACCGTCAGACCGATATTAATTTTGAATCACACCTTTTTTATTGAAGTAGGTATAGCTTGTTTGTGTTGTATGTAAAGTGTGGTTGATTTATTATCTTTATTTCCGATGATAAGCGGTCATGGATAAGTAATCAGATAACTGACGTCACACTGTGTGTATATATTCTAAAAAACCTTTTTTGTGTGTAGACAGCATATAAGTAAATATTCAGAAATACGTTATAAGCATTGCACCCTTTCATATCCGATTATACTCTTTCTGAATCATTCATCAATTGATTATTTTACTATTTCGTTTTTATCGTTTGTATTACAATTAAGGGCGCTTGGGGATCAATTCTAATACAGGTCTAATACAGCCTGTAATTAAATGATAAATCAATTGATATTGAAGTATCTATGCCATTAATCAAGAATTCTAATACAGGTCTAATACAGCCTGTATTAGAATTGATCCCCAAGCGCCCCTAATTGTAATACAAACGATAAAAACGAAATAGTAAAATAATCAATTGATGAATTCCTTTGGGTTGGGGGTAAGATGGCAGTCACTTTGGCAACAGCATTAAAAGATCAACAAACCCTGCACTCCGAGATGAAAGCCTCGGATGCAACTGATGCATGTCTAGGATGAAGATGACTTTTACACACTAAAGGTATGATTCCGAACTCTGCAGCACGGAGCAGTGTTGCAGAGTTCGGAGCGTACCATAACATAAACACTTTGTTTATTATTTTAATTCATTGCGGTTTCTCAATAGCGCCGCTTATCCGTATTCAAGTTTAACAAGTAATGTATTTGAAAATTTAAATATATAATTTTTGACAAATGAGCGGATTCAGCAGATTGTGGGACTGATTGACAGAGTAGAATTTGGACCACACCATCTCTTTCCATGCGGTGTCGTATATGGTGACTAAGGGATAGGGCTGTTTATACAGATATATAAAGCCCAGACTCAGCCTCAGATGCATGACTTGAGTCAACAACGGCTTCGAGCCGCACGAGATTGAGAAATAACAGGACTGTGATGCCTGAATCTGTGATGTCACTGAAGGAATCAGTAATAGTGCCCGAAAGACGGCAATAGACTCACCTCCTATTACGTGGGACCGACTTCAATGATTGGTGAAATGTGGGTGTTAATTCACATTTGCCTAACCCTCCGAGGACAAAGGCGTGATTATATGATGTATGTATGTATGCACAAAATTATCATATTCAAG
This sequence comes from Eilema griseolum, assembly GCA_963662185.1. Classification (NCBI taxonomy): domain Eukaryota; kingdom Metazoa; phylum Arthropoda; class Insecta; order Lepidoptera; family Erebidae; genus Eilema; species Eilema griseolum. The sequence continues at coordinate 25,949,183 of OY759238.1, forward strand.
AATATTTCCTGGTACGCTTTGCGTCTGCTGCTGCTGTCTGCGATTAGCCTTGGAATCATATCTTAATGCTGAAGCGGTGCGCGTCCATGGTGCGTTGTGTACGGGGCAGCTTCAACAGCATCCTGTAGTGCAGGTGTAGTTAGTAGACTCAACTGCTGGCACATTTGTGTTGAGCCTGTATATGAGAATCACATATTTTTGATTGTATCTTACTTACTTACTGTGATTGTTACTAACTTAAGTGTATAATACGAGTTACTCTCGGACGCTGATTAAAAAAAAAAAAAATTGAGGTGGTAGGACACGGCGGTATTTACGCCCATTTGAGCAGTCCGACTGGGGAAGTACCTCCGCCCTACAGAATACCGCGGTTATAATAACTTCATGTTATGTTTGTAACGACGCGCTCTGCGAACGTCGTCACACCGGTTTTAATTCTATTTTTGAACGAAAAGTTTCGGAACGCGGAGTGAATGACATTTTGACGTATGGCTGTCAAAGCACCTTTCTTCCTAGCATTGAGGCTGGATGGTCGATATTCATGGCTTCGTAACTTAATTTCAATAAATCTCATAAAAATGAGAGTATTTTGGCCTAAAGGATAATAGTTTGTGTCCTCACAACTATCCTCTTGTGGAATTATAGTTTATTTCTGCTCTTAATCTGAGAATATTATGATTTCTTTTGCTATTGGCATTGTTCCAGCAAATTAAGGCGGTTTCCAATTGGAACCGCCTTTTTCTTTTTCCTTTGGACTTTTTCTTTGGACCTTTGTCTTCGGACATCTGCATTTCTTTATGGAGGGTTTGGGCTTTTCACCTCAAACATGGATGTACCGCATGGGCTTAAACTGAAAACTTCGCCTGCTACGAGCTTTCTCGCTGCTGTGTTTACATATACTCGCCGAGGGATGCCGTGAGCTTACTTTAATTATATTTTAAATCTAAACTTCAAAATAACCTAAAAATGCATTGGTGACATAAGATCATTTTGACCTAGCTTATAAAACTCTAATTTTAAATTTAAGGTTAGATATACATTAGGAATGTATCCTTGCAACTATTTCTAAATGCACACTGGAGTGGACAATAAAACCTTAAACCTCACAGTTTGGTTTCATTTAGCTCACCTCCGGAAGATTAAAAGTTTCCAATATCCGCTGATTATCTTAGGCATGTGTATCTCCAAGGCGCCCGAACTTTTATGGTAATGTACTTACAAACCAATTTTATTTATATTTCTTTTAAATAGGAGATTACACACTTACTTCTTTCATTGTCATATGACACATATTTTTTTATTATTACATCTGACGCTTGCGAACCAATTTTTTTTTACTTTGTAATAACACATATTTTTTAATTATTACAATTGTCGCTCGCGAACAGGGACATGACAGTGTGCATATATCTTTGTTCCTTGTCACCTTTGCATTATTTTTTACTTTATCATGTTAAGAACAGTGTTTTCTTCATGTTTTTTACTGTTACATAACTGTGTATTACAGTAAATCTTTGTTATTTTTTACTTTGCAAAACTAATCATGCTACAAGTTAGTACTATTGTTTGTATCTCTCAATTACAGGTGAATGTTTCAATTTGCATAACATGGTTATTGTTATTATTGTTTTATCTTGTATAGCTTTTGTTTATTACAGGTAAGATTTTCCACTTAGTAATATTATATAATTACTAGTTCTTAACCTTTATTCACATGTGTGAAAACATAGTAATATTTGAATATTTGCTGTTTACCTTAAGTAGACATAAATAATTTATTTTGTGAATCACTAATGCATTTTTATCTTTATAGGCATTTGACCTAAATAATTTTTGCAACAATAACATTCCATTCTATGAGTTTGTTGACTTTTGAGTTTAGCGTTTTGCTATCAATGCAATTAACTTCATTCATAATTTAATTAACTTTAATTAAAAACTTTAATTGATACTTTAATTAGAAACTTATAGTGTATTTAATACAACTTTTTATTAGATTTTCACATCCTTTTATAAATCAAACATGGATAAGGAAATACAGGTCCCGCCTTTGTTTGAGAATATTGTTGGTGGTGTTCCAGTTGGTACTTTTACTCATGTCATGGCTGATTTATCTGAAGTTGTTGATCCATTTTCGAATGGTCGAGGAGCTGGTGATCATAGTCTGAGAGCCGCATCTTCATTTAATATGATGAATGTTTTATTGAATGATAGGGTAAACCACCCAATTATTGGCACTTTAAGCAATACTGTACCTTAACTTGACTCAAATTTTCAAAATCTGGGTAGAGAGGTTTAGACTATCTATTGAAATAATTCACTATAATGTGGGGATCATATTGGACTACCTTTTTTCAATTTTTGAATGAGAAATAAAGCATTACACATGTTTTCTTCAAATGCACCCTAATACCATTTACTGGCATCTTTCGGCATATTATTGGCATGTGTTGGACCAACTACTGGCACTGGATGCCAATAATATGCACTAATTACTCTATTATTGGCATTTAGTAGTTAAAAATCTTCTAGGACGTCTAGATGTTGTGAAACCCTGGATATCTACATATTGTGTAAGCGAAATAAAACGAATGCTCTCTAAATAATATTTTATTTAGGTAGCTCCCTACATAAAAATTGCAATTTGGTACATTTCTTAGGTACAAAGGGTAATCTAGGAACATTTTGGTAACATAATATTATTTCAGTCTTAAATTAATAAACTTTAAGCATCAATCAAGTAACTTAGTAGTTAAGTCTTTATTCTCCCTAATATTTTATTCTACCATTTCAGATAAAAGTTTTTCCAACTCTTCTGTGGTGTAGGCCTTACTAGGTCTCCTATTAGTTATTATAATTTCCTGATCATTATCTGTATCACTCTTATCGTTTTGACTTTGCGGTTCATCTAAATAATTGTTTTTGTCACTTATTAAAGTATCCTTACTCTGAGTAATTTCAGTCGAGCTTCGTTGCAATATTTTCGTATTTGAATTACTTATGTGTTTCCTTGTCCCTTTTTTTGGTTTACTATTATTACTTTCTTTTTTTGGTTTAGATTTTTCGAATTTCTTTCGCTCTCTCTCTTCTTTTCTTTTTCTTATCCCTTCCTGTTTTTCTTCCTTCTCTCTCCTTTTTTTAGTTTCCAGCTCTTGCCAAGCTGCTGATGTAAGTACAAACGGAGTTTTCGTGTGGTTCCTGCCTCCTTTTCGTTCTGGTGTTTTTGGTAAAACAAGTATATCGTCAAGTTTTATTGGTTTTAAAGTATCAATATTGGGACACGAAAATGAAGGATTGTCTATTACAGAAACTACTTCGATCATGTCATAATTTATAGTTGTGTTTGGTTTAGCTAGATTTTCTTTATGGAGTTCAAATTCATACATGTTAGAAGTTTCTCTATTAGTATCAGTATGAATCTGCGCTTTGTGAGTAATTTCCAAGACATGGGGCTCAAAATCTTGGATATCAGTGTCTTCTAAAGGATATTTCTGCATCTCTTCAATCACGATTTCGTTTTCTACATCATCTGCAATAGTTATATTCATATTGTTTATATCAAAATGTTCAAAATTTGTTACTGATGTATTTTGCACTAGCTCTTCGATGTTATCAATAATATTTTGTGGTTCATGTTTTGATTTTCTCGTTAGAAATTGATACACTTTTTTTAAATCTTCGTCGACATCTTTGCCATTCTCTAACATTCGTAATTTGCTTTCATTTACAATTCTTTTAAAATCAATAAATGTCATTTTATTTTCGTGTATTTCAATCTGATTTATGTTTTCATTTTCTTCTTGAGTATTATTTTTTCTTTTACCTAAGCATTTAGTATAATCCACGGCATTTTTATTAAAAGGATAGAGTCCAGTTACTCTAAATCCATTTATTATAATAGATGGGTTAATGCTTTCGTCAATAGTGATTTTTAATAGTGGGACGAATTCTTGTTTTGTAAGAGCTTGTGACGGATGATTTCGACGCCATGCAAGAACCGTTTTTTGCCATCCCGATTTCAGTGGTTTGAATGCCGAAACATCCGCTGGTTGCAAAATCCTCGTACAATTCGGGTTTAGAGCTATAAGAATGATATTTAATTTCGAGCAAAGTTCGCTTACTTCGTAAGTCAAGTGTGTTTTGTGTCCATCGACATAAAGTATGATCGGAAACTCTATTCCCTTTTTACTTAAATGTGGATGAAGTACATTTTCAATATATGACTTAAAGATGTCACTTTTCATCCATCCATTATCAGAAAGCCCAATTCCCCAATCAGAAGGAATTTTAGAGCGCAACTCACTTGGTAAACGTTTTAGTGGGAAAATGACAAGAGGTGGAGTAACACTGCCATCAGCACCGAAAGTAAACAGCACCGTGAGTGATGTTTTGGCGGGAGCATTATCAATCTCATAGACATTTTTCTCTCCTTTTGCAGCCAATACTACCCCACTCTTTGGACATAAAAGAAAATTTGTTTCATCGCCGTTATAAATTCTTTTCGGATCTTTCAAGATGTCAGTAAAATTATTTTCTATAATATATTGCTCTATATCATCAAACCAATGTTTTATATCACCTTCTGCGACCGTCGCACTTGAAGCAGTTACTGCTTCTGGAGTTCTAATTGCAATATCAGGATGACGAGCTAAAAAAAGTTTATACCATTTGTCTCCCGGTATCCCACCTTTAAAAGGATTTTGCCTATCGTTTTTCTTAAAAAAATCTGCTACACTGGCTATCAGATCATCTTTCCGTTTTGGAAAGCCTTTTTTGCTGCAATCTACTAACCAATTTTTTAAGCATAATTCTTCAGACGTGGTTAAAGCTGTTGATGGACCTGGACGAGATTTTTTATTGGGAAATTTTGATTTAAACTGTAAGGTTGATCTCGGAACCTGATACGTTTTAGAAGCAAGCTTTTTACTCATTCCATTTCGAATAGCTTGAAGAGCTTTTTGTACACTTTCTTCTGTATATTTTTTCCGTTTTTGTACTCCTACTTCACTTCTTTTTTTATCTGGTTTCTTATTAGGCTTTTTTCCCTTCATCGTCGACACCTAAAACCAATTATTGTCATGCTTTTACCAATTATTGGCATTACTGCCAGTAATTAGATTTCAACTATTGGCATGGGGGCCAACATTTGGAAATCTTGTAGAAAATACGATGATTTCTTTGTATTGATGTTAAAAACTTATAAAAGTTTGATTAAAATAAGGTTCCAATTGCAAAAAAATATTTGTCATACAACCCCATTTATTGTCAGAGTGCCAATAAATTAGAATTATGTTTGAATCGCATACCGGTTATTGTCATGGCGGCAAATTGAAAATATTTTTTATTCATTGCGAATACTAGGACAAAAATACGTGTGTAAACTATTCAAAACCCAAAAAACATTAATAATCATGTGTAGCTTTCATAAATGAACACGAAAACAGCTAAAACAGAGTGGCACTCACCTTAATAAAATCTTAAGTAACTGGTAACAAAACACAAAACCTGTTACGACGTGAAAGAAATTTTAAAGTTTGACAGCTGAGTAATTTCACTGACAGTTGAGAGTTGCCAATTTATAAAATCAGTTAACCACAGATTCGTTTTATTTTTGTAGAAACACCGTTTGTTGAACTAAATCCTTATTTTTTACTGATAACATTGGAGTGCCAATAAGTTGGAGGGGTGCCAACATTAGGTCATGTTACCTAATTTGAAGAAAAACTTGCCTTCTGTTACTAAGTTGCCTGAATTAAAACGAAGTAAGCTTTTGTATGATGGTAAATCGTGCGTTAGGGAATTTATTACTCAAGTGGAAGAATATTTCTTGTTTAAAAATTTTAATGAATATTTTTTGGTTAGTTCATTCTCTGATCTTTTGTCAGGCACTGCGCTTAAATGGTTTCGTAGTGTTCGTATTCGTATTGCTTCTTGGCAGGATTTGAAGGCTGCGTTGTTGAAACGTTTTGATAGAGTTGAATTTGATTATCATTTGGAACATGAACTCCGTACTCGTAAACAAAAGATAACTGAGTCATTACCAGATTTTATTACAGACATAATGGATATGGCTAGCCGTTTGTCTATGCCTGTTTTTGATGCTACCCTCATAACTATTATTAAACATAACATGTTAAATATTTACACACCTTTTGTGTTTGGTAGAACTATTTCTTCTATCGACGAATTTATTAACCTCAGCAGAGAATTAGAGAATTTTGTGTCAAGAAAGAACTTGAGTGAGAATAAAAGTATTAAAAAAGAAAAATATTCTGCTCAAATTAGTGCTGTTAAATCAGATGATTTAACTTGTTTAAAATGTAAGTCCTCTGGACATTCTTATAAAAATTGCCCTACATTTCCAGGTGTAATTTGTTTTAAATGTCACAAGCTTGGCGTCACTACGAAGAATTGCGAAGTTTGTAATTCAAATACTGTTCAGTCAAAAAACGTATCAGGTCCCATCGAGCCCTAGTTTTTGATAAAACTTCTGGTGACTCGATGTTGAAAAAATTTAGCAATGCTCCGAGTGAAGCCACTTGTAAGAAAGAATTTAATGAATGGTTGGATTATTTGAAAGTTCTCTTTAATAATATCAGGGCTGCTCCTGTTTTGTTTGTTAAACATAAAGACACTAGACCTTATTTAAATTTTAATATTAATAATAAATTTTATTCAGGTTTGTTAGATAGTGGAGCTTGTAGTTGTGTACTCGGTTCTAATATTCATCAAACATTTTTGCAATTAGGTTATAAATTTAAACCTTATAAAGGTAACGCTGTTACTGCTGATGGTTCTGCACACAATGTTATTGGAACTATGGTTTTACCTATCACTTGTGATAACTTAACTAAAAATGTAGATTTTTTGATAATACCTTCTTTTAAACCATCAATTATTTTGGGATTTGACTTTTGGTTGAAGTTTAATCTTGCTAAAGACTTATGGAATAATATTGCTTTTGAATGTGAATCCACTACTTGTGTAAATGCAGTTACTTCTGTTTCTGAACTTTCTCCTTCTGAGAAACACGAGTTAAATAAAATTATTTCACTTTTTGAAAATATTTCTTATGAAAAGAGAGGCTTAGGTCTTACTCATTTAGTTAAACATAAAATTAATGTTACTGGTGAACCTTTTAAACAACGTTATTGGCCCCTTAGTCCTGCTAAACAAAAAGAACTTTATGATGATGTTAATTCAGGACATTTAGGAATTCATAAAACTTTAAATAAATTAAAAATACATTATTTTTGGAAAGGTATGTTTATTGATGTTCAAAAATACATTTCTTCTTGTGATACTTGTAAAGCTTATTCTGGCCATAAGTATATACTTTCAATCATAGATGTTTTTACAAAATATTGTTGGATATTTCCTATGACTAGTGCTACCACCAAAGTAATTTGTAGGATACTTGAAAAAGAAATATTTCTTAAGTTTGGAACACCTAAAATTTTTGTTTGTGATAATGGAAGCCAATTTACAGCTAAGCAATTTGTAGATTTTCTAAAAAGTTATAATATTAGTAAAATATTTTATAATACTTTATATACACCTCAAAATAATCCTGTAGAGAGATATAACAAAACAGTCGAAACATGTATTTCTTGTTTTGTTAAAGATGATCATAGAACTTGGTCAAAATATTTGCCTCATGTTCAATTAGCTTTAAATAGTAGTGTGAATCTAGCTACAGATTTCACTCCTAATTTTCTCATGTTCGGTAGAGAACTTATTTTTGATGCTTCATTGCACCGTTTTAGTAATTCTTTTGATAACCTCAATCAACTTGATGTTTTTGATAGGTCTTCATTTGCTTTTTCACTTAAATCACTTAGTGATATTTTTATAAAAGTTCAAGCTTCATTGCTTAAAGCTTATAAGCGTAATGCGCGTTATTATAATATAGGAAGGAAGGTCATTTCTTTTGAAGTGGGAGATATAGTGTGGAGGAGAAGTTTTGTGCAGTCTAATGCTCCTGCATTCTTTTCGGCTAAGTTAGCACCTAAGTTTGTTAAGTGTGAAATAATAGATAAAATTTCCTCTAATGTTTATGTTTTAAAAGACCTTAATAAAAACTATACTGGTCGTTATCATATTAAAGACATAATTAAATATTAAAATTATTCTTGTTTTGACAATGTCTATCTTTGTCTTTGGTACTTTGTTTGAAGTAATGAACCATTAAAAGGTGATGTTTGGTAGGTTTATGGTTCTTGAAAGGAGATGTATGTTAGGAACTTCACAACAATTTATTAATTTCAATTTTAGTTTCCTTCAAAAATAACTTAGGTCATTTTAGGACTTGTTATTGTGTAACTCTACTCCATATTAACAAATTGTTCCACATCAAAAGATCTTACCTATATTTTTATTTATCTTTGTTGTATAGGATTATTTTCCTGTATATATTTTTATACACTTGTATATTTAATATTGTATATTTTGTACAAATTTAGGAATTTAGTTTCTACTCTAATATAGGAGTGAAATTTAATATTCATTTTCTACATTAAATTCACTTGACTTATTTCCACTCACTTAGGGAATGGAAAATTAAGTTTCTTGAACTTTATTTTTGTACAGTTCTGGGTTATTTTCTTAGTATTAAGATTCTCGGATTGGACGCATTTTATGCATTTTTTACACACCTTGTTATACCATTTTTTGGGAAACTTGTGTCTTACTGGACTTTACAATTTTTTGTGCTATTGTGTTTCATACACATAGTCACACCTTACGCTTTGCGCACGGGAAGCTGGTGGTGTTGAGCCGGTCGTAATTGCCGTTTTTCTCTTTTTGTACGATTGTGTTTTTATACACATTGTTACATTTTTTATGCTTTGCGCACGGGATGTCGGTGGTGTTGTGCCGGTCGCAAATGTCATACTTTTCTTATGCGGTTGTGCTCAGAAAGTCAGTGGTGTTGTACTGGTCACAATTGTCATATTTTCTTTATATTTTGCTTGTGCTCGGAAAGTTGGTGGTGTTATGCCGATCACAATGCTTATAAATATATTATTACGACACTTTTGTTGTGATTTTGTTTTGACGTTTTGGATGTTGGAATAGGAATTTGAAGTCGGCGGCTTTTCAACCTAACCGACAGTGGGAAAACTTCATTGTTTTTACCGATTTTCTTTCAGATTCGGCAGCGTTGGTGCTTAACCGATATCTTGTTAGTTTCATATTTTTGTTTCAGGAATAGCTGGTATAGAGTCGGTGGCGTAGGAGCTCAACCGCACTTTTGTATTGATGCTAGAAGGCTGGTTAAGATCAAGGATTGGATTCGACGGCGTTGGTTGCCTAATCGATATCTGGAATGGAATTGAGTAGGGATTGTTTAATTTGTTTTATTGAAGGATTTATTTTCACTTTTGTGTTGAAATAAGTTTTTACTCTTTTCTGAGTTTGGTTTCGGTTATTCCATTAAGTTGGATAGTGTCCTTTGTTTCCATTTGAAACTGGAAATTCTTTTTCAACTTAATTCTTTACTTTTCGAGTGTTTTCACATTCTTTGATTTTTAGGAATGCTTTCCCATTCTTTAATTTATAATTATTTCTGCAATACCCATTGCAAGATGCTTTCGCATTGCCTTTTTGTTTATTGAAAAATGTTGCAAGACATTTTGTCTTTTGAGGTTTTTTGGAATTTTGTTCTGGACTCTCATAATTTTCTTTAGAAAAGGAAGTTTCTTTCTTTCTTTTTTCCTTTTTGGGGAGGGATGTAATGTAACGACGCGCTCTGCGAACGTCGTCACACCGGTTTTAATTCTATTTTTGAACGAAAAGTTTCGGAACGCGGAGTGAATGACATTTTGACGTATGGCTGTCAAAGCACCTTTCTTCCTAGCATTGAGGCTGGATGGTCGATATTCATGGCTTCGTAACTTAATTTCAATAAATCTCATAAAAATGAGAGTATTTTGGCCTAAAGGATAATAGTTTGTGTCCTCACAACTATCCTCTTGTGGAATTATAGTTTTTTTCTGCTCTTAATCTGAGAATATTATGATTTCTTTTGCTATTGGCATTGTTCCAGCAAATTAAGGCGGTTTCCAATTGGAACCGCCTTTTTCTTTTTCCTTTGGACTTTTTCTTTGGACCTTTGTCTTCGGACATCTGCATTTCTTTATGGAGGGTTTGGGCTTTTCACCTCAAACATGGATGTACCGCATGGGCTTAAACTGAAAACTTCGCCTGCTACGAGCTTTCTCGCTGCTGTGTTTACATATACTCGCCGAGGGATGCCGTGAGCTTACTTTAATTATATTTTAAATCTAAACTTCAAAATAACCTAAAAATGCATTGGTGACATAAGATCATTTTGACCTAGCTTATAAAACTCTAATTTTAAATTTAAGGTTAGATATACATTAGGAATGTATCCTTGCAACTATTTCTAAATGCACACTGGAGTGGACAATAAAACCTTAAACCTCACAGTTTGGTTTCATTTAGCTCACCTCCGGAAGATTAAAAGTTTCCAATATCCGCTGATTATCTTAGGCATGTGTATCTCCAAGGCGCCCGAACTTTTATGGTAATGTACTTACAAACCAATTTTATTTATATTTCTTTTAAATAGGAGATTACACACTTACTTCTTTCATTGTCATATGACACATATTTTTTTATTATTACATCTGACGCTTGCGAACCAATTTTTTTTTACTTTGTAATAACACATATTTTTTAATTATTACATGTTCCCAGCGGTGAGTAGGGTAGCCAGAGCTCACTGGAGAATTTGTGCTGTCAGTGGGATGACTAAAGTCTTGTCCTGCTTTGTCCTCTACACTGACGGCACAGACAGTCTGTGCTTACAGGGTCGGCAGCGTGGCTTCTCTGGTGTTACTCACGTCCATAGGTCACGGTAACCACTTTCCATCAGGTGGAACGTGCGCTTGTCTGCCACCTAAGTGGTATAAAAAAAAAGAAAAGACAGTTGAGGAGACGTTACGAGGTACCAATATTGTACGCCTACTTGGTTTTGATAGTATGTTTCGTGCACGCTTTAATACGTGCTAGCTCACTTCAAGCTTGCCTTTCTGTCTTCAACGCCTAATAAATAATTTAAAATACAACATAAACATAATTCACGAAATTCTTGAATAATAAATCACAGACAAGCGTCGCGAGATGAAGAGCCGAACAAAGGAAAAAAACTTTGAATATATATCTTTCTATAATAAGGTTAGGTCCAACGTTAATGGAATTTCTGCTGCCTAATTAATTCAGTTCGTTCATAATGTACTGCGAAAAGATCCCTTTGTTCGCCAAGTTATCAATATCAATTATATTTGTTTGTATTACTTTCCTGTTTATGGCGTAAGATAGGAAAATAACTGATTGTGGAGAGTATAATCAGTTATTAAAAGTTATACCTATAAATAAATGTAGGTAATAGCTATATTTATATGTATTGAACGCTCAATCAATACCTAGTTAAAAGTTAATGGACACAATGGCCTTCAATTAAACCACCTATTAAAGCATGTGGATCATTGTGTTGCTAAGTATAAAATAAGAATAACAGTGATAAAAAGATCAGCAGGCCAAGTTTCTGCTCTTACACATTACATGAGTAAATAATTATATGAATTTAGAGTGATAATAATCTAAATTAACATACCAAACATAGGTACGTGTAATAAAATTATAGGAGGTAGGACACTGCAGTATTTCCGTCCAATTGAGCAGTCCGACTGGGGAAGTACCTTCGCCCTACAGACTACAGAATACCGCGGCTATAATAACCTCGTGTTGTGTTTCCGGCGGTGTGTAGGGTAGCCAGAGCTCACTGGAGAGATTTTGTGCTGTTAGTGGGAAAGCTTGTCCTGCTTTGTCTTTTACACTGACGACACAGAAACTCTTGTTTACAGGGTTGGTAGCGCGAGTGTGACTCCCTTGGCGTAGCACACGTCTGACGGCCATGGTAACAGCTTTCCATCAGGTGGGCCGTGTGCTTGTCTGCCAACCAAGTGCAGGCCCCTCTTCCCCACTGGGCACTATGGGCACGTGCCCAGGGCCCCGCGATCGAATGGGGCCCCCTAGTTCCTGCCAGATTACCAAATGATAACCGATATTTAGGTATTACCGAAAAACATTAATTTTGAAAAATCTGATGATAATGACTTACTACAATACCTACGCTTATTATATTAGCTTTAGTTTGCCGCATGCGGATAGCTATAATACCTTGTACAACATAGCTTGAACTTTTTGACAGATGGGTCAGTGATGGGAAACAGAAAATATCTATTAGTGTAAAAAATGTGTTGGCTAAATATGTGGCTGTATGTATGTTTTAAACTATTCAAAATAAATAAATTCATTCGTCAATCAATTTTATTGCACTAGACATAAAAACATTGGGTAGGTACCATTGTTTTCAGTTTTTCTATTTAAATTTTACTTCGAAGCAATAAAAACCACTTAAGACTTTCGGAAAATGCTTGAGTCCTTAACAGGTACTCTTATGTTGTGTGTCTATTCTTATGATTATTATCAATTTTTAATATTATTAAAATAAGAAATTATTGTTCGTCGTTGCAAAGTTATATCGATTTCAGATTTGACATCCGTCAAAAAGAAAGATCAAACTAATAAATAAACAGGGTATAAGTACTCCACTCTCTCTCAAAAATGAGTTTTTCCGATATTAGTATATTTAGGTTAATTTAAATACCTATATGTAAGTATAAGAATACAATTAAAAGAAAAATTATTAAATTAATAAGGGCTTCCATTTCGCGGCGACAATGAAATCCTAGGATCTCCAAACAATGGAAATTATTTGGGTTGTGTGGAATTATTGAGTGAATTTGATCCATTTCTTGCAGATCACTTAAAAAAATTTGGGAATCCTGGAAAGGGTAACATTTCTTATTTATCAGCAAATATCTGTAATGAGTTTATTGAAGTAATGGGAAAACAGGTTCTAAAAAAAATTATAAATGAAGTTAAATCAGCAAAATATTTTTCCATAAGCGTTGACAGTACGCCCGATCTGTCTCATATTGACCAGCTAACTTTCATCATTCGATACGTAAAAGACTGTGTTCCTGTTGAAAGGTTTTTGAAATTTATACATATTAAAGAGCATAAATCTAAGTATTTAGCGGAGACCATCTTAAATTTTTTAGAGATACATGATATTCCCATAAAAGATTGCAGAGGACAAAGCTACGACAATGCTTCAAATATGTCGGGAAAGTATAGTGGTCTACAAACAAGAATCAAGGAAAAATGTGAATTTGCCACCTTTATACCATGTGCAGGACATTCACTAAACTTGGTAGGTGTCCATGCTGCTGGGTGTGTACCGGAAGCATCACAGTTTTTTGAAATAGTTCAGAAAGTGTACAACTTTTTTTTGGGCTCTACCCACAGATGGAATATATTAACAGAACATTTAGGTTCAAAAAAAGTTGTTAAGAGTCTTTCACAAACCAGATGGTCAGCCCGAGCTGATGCAGTAAGTGCTTTGCATGGGGGTTATAAAAGAATATTAGAAGCTTTAATCACCATCGCAAACGATACTGAAAAGGCACGAGAAACAAGAGACGAAGCCCTTAGTCTGTCTAGAAAAATGGGAAATCTAGAATTTATTATACTGACGGAAATCTGGAGCACCATATTGGAAAGAATAGACAAAACAAGTAATTATCTTCAGAAAGAAACAATAACACTGGACGTTGCAACCAATTTGTTGACTTCACTTTATGATTTTATTACTAACCTCAGGGATAAATTTGATAACTTCGAATCATCTGCCAAAGAAAATAACCCAGAATCTGACTACAAAGATCTATCTCAAAGAACAAGACGTAGAAGCTCACGGCTGATTTTTTTTGATCAGTCCAATTGAATGGAAAAGAGCGATTCAACGTAGAAACCTTTCTCCCAATAATCGATACCTTGAGTGTTCATCTAAAACAGCGACAAAGTTCATATGAGACAGTCAGTCAACGTTTTAGTTTATTTTTTCACTTAAAAACTCTGAATTCCGAAGAGATACGACAAGGATGCAAAGAATTTTCTCAAATCTATCACGAAGATGTAAATGAAAAAGAGTTAGAAATAGAATGTCAACATTTAAAAGAATACTTAAAAAATGTTCAGAGTGAAAATGAAGCATCTAACAGTGTACAGGAAGTATATAATCTATTAAAGCAAAACAAAATTGAAGACACATTTCCTAACGTAGAAATTGCATTGAGAATATTTTTAAGTATGATGGTAACTAACTGCAGCGGAGAACGCTCCTTCTCCAAATTGAAACGAATAAAAAATGAATTAAGAAGTACAATGCTTCAAGAGAGATTAACTAGTTTGTCGCTGATGTCCATAGAATGTGATATTCTCAATACCATAGATTTTGAAGATGTGATTAACGATTTTGCTCATCTTAAATCTAGAAGGGTACCTTTGCAATCAACATAGAATTAATCTAAGGATTTTATGTTAAGCGAGTTACTTTTGTAGATTATTTTTTATATTTCCTATTTTTTTATAGTTAGTAACTAAATAAAAATAAATTTAGAACCTTGTTTGTCTTTCTTTATCTATTGTAACTAAATAGTGTTTTCTCAAGGTCCTAGGGGCCCCATGATCCTAATGTGCCCAGGGCCTCAAATAGTTTAAAGACGGCCCTGACCAAGTGGTATAAAATATATCACAATGCCATACAATTGCAATTGTTTTTGTAGAAAAAATGAAATCAATTTTGTTTAGAGTTGAAATCAAAGCGAAATTATATTGTATTGATAATATTGCAGTTGCAAGCTCGTCAAATATTCAAAATAGAAGCTCAGTCAGTAAATCTGCCTTCGTTGAGAGATATCGTTTCATTCATATTAACAGCTAAGTTAACAATACACCTAAAAAATAAATAAGCAACCATTTTTAAAACCAACCACAGCCATTTTTTTATCCCCAGTAAAATATTCTAGTAACTGTCACATCCAGTTTGAGCATCCAGAGAGAGAGAACTAAAAGTAGATAGGTACTCAATGGAGTCTCGAGCCCGTAAAACTACGTCATTTAGTATTTGAAAAAACTATATTACTAGTCAGAAATCGAACCTGTTGATTTTGAAACTTCTTTCGAGACTTCTTCGACTTCTTTTCGGCATTGGTAACAAAAATATCGGCCACCTTGTTAAAACGGGAGATTCCCGCTCGCTTTGCAGGCTCGACCAATTAATTTTGTATAAGTTTCTTCAATTAGGTACCTCTTTCTTGACATTATTTTTTTATTTAAGTTCAGAAAAACTGTTATTTGCATTACATAATTGCTTTGGTAGAATCTACTGCTACGAGTGCTTCGGGCAGTATCTGCGTTGGATCGTGAGAGATGGCCCTGGGTCGGCCGGGGTGCGAGGGATATGCCTGTTAACCTCACCTTCGGCAACCAAAAACGACCCACAGGCGTCGTACGTTTTGGTCGGTTCGAGTCCGACATAACTTCTTCCACCGGCTCCGGTGTGTGATATCCGAGGGGATTTTGCGCACATAAAAACAAAAGTATCTACTTCTTAGGTATATGTTTTTTATAATGTTTTTGTGTAAATATTCTCTACCAGAAATGAAGCCATACAAAAATAACTTAATTTACATGAGAATTAATTCATCATACAGGAAATCCTCACGCCATTAGTGTTCGCTATTAATTATTTAGTCATTTACATCTTATCTGTCGTGTCGATATTCTTTATCCACATTAGCTTCTCTAAATACAATCTTATTATTCACTTTACACGTATTTAACGCAACAGAGGTAAGACACGACGGTATTTCCGTCCCAATTGAGCAGTCCGATTGGGGAAGTACCTCCAACCTACAGAATACCGGGACAATAATAACCTCGTGTTGTGATCCCGGCGGTGAGTAGGGTAGTCAGAGCTCAACGGAGAGTTTTTGTGCTGTCAATGCGAAGCATAAAAGCTTCTCCTACTTTGTCTTCTGCACAGACGGCACAGAAACTCTCTGTGCTTACAGGGTCGGCAGCACGAGTATGACTCCCTCAGTATTGTACACTAGCATAGGTCATGATAAACATTTTCCATCAAGTGGGCGTCTTATCTGCCACCTAAGTAGTATAAAAAAACATTTTCATAGGTTTGTTATAGGGAGCAAAAAATAAAATACATTAATCATTGTTTATATCACTTTTTTATAATTTATTTTTCACAACATTTTTTTATTTCTGTAAAATTTACAATAGCTTAAAACTCCTCACAAATATAATAGTAATTATGTATCGCAACAACGCATCGTTTACACGCTCCGTGTAACGCGAAACAGGCAACATGGAAGAGAAAAATAATAAAAATAACTATAATGCAAATATAGGTATTTGATAAAACTAAGCTTATATAGGTAAGGCGTTATGACCTAGCAACCCCTAAACTAGAGAGTCGGTGTGTCGGACTTTCGCTTTTAACATATGAGCGAGGGGAGCGACACTGCGCGGCATCGTGGCTGGAGGGTGGCCAATAGGCAGCGGTGCAGCGGTGCAGCGATGAACCAAGTTCCTCATTACTAACACCGATATATGGCATAAAACTTGAATATATTAAAAGAAAATACGTTTCTAAAAATCTTCTCATATTTTCATTGAAGTAAAACAATTTCTAACAGATTTTATCCCGATCTATCCCGTGAGCATGGTTGCTGTAAAGCGACGTTAAGGTTGCTTCTCAACAACCATGGTCACGGAGAGACCATGGTTGCTGAATAGCGTGTGGTGGTAAGATAACCAAGGCGATAGAATCCGTTTAAAATTATTTCATTTCAAGACGTTTCGGTTGCTTTTCAACAACCATGGTTACGGAGAGACCATAGTTGCTGAAAAGCGTGTGCTGTTAAGATAACCAAGGCGATAGAATCTGTTGAAAATTGTTTCATTTCAAGGTGAAATATTCGCGCAAACCTTCGAAAATATAGTTTTCACATTTCCTTTCATTTGACGAACAACATACTCTCTATGGGAGTTTACTAAAATATAATATGTATGTACGCAATATTTCAGCACAATCAATGGTCATGTCATCTGTCTGAAAAATGTCGTTGATTTTATCCAAAAGTAATTGATATATAAGAATGTAATACTGCAACTTTCCATAGAATACCGTTATACATTCATGTATCTTGAGTCTATTCAAATAATCAAATCACAATACCTGTAAGGAAAAGTGAGAAGCTGTTCCCAAGCTTTTTGAGAGTTCTCCCGGACTACTTTTGAAATGCAAGAAGCCAGATTTTGTGTCACAGATAGTCGGGCACCGCGGGGAACCAAGAAACAGAATAAGTCATAGCAACAGTACTAGTGCAACGCGGGGGCGCCGCTTCGGTCCCTCGCGTTGCTAGGATGCGAAGATGCAACTGTCAATTTTGTTTATAGTAAATTTTTCAGTTTTTATAATTTTATCGTGTACATTGTGTAGTTTTTAAGTGTTATTGTGTGTATTTAAATGCAAAGAGACTGTAACAGTGGTAACAGCGAAGCGGAAATATGTGCAAGTCAACTTGTACAATGCCCAGATTGTTCTCAAGCCCGTTTTTTTAAAGGTAAGCGAGGTTTAAAAGTGCATTTTGGGAAAGTACACAAATCCCAAAATGCACCTTCAATCCAAACAACCCCTACCTTTGTCACCCAAATTCCCTTTTGGCAAACATTATCCAAATTTAAAAATTCGGTTCCAATTTTAAAGAGAGTTCCTCGTGGTGCAAGGCCATCCGTTGCACTGAACCTTACCCGGTGTATAGCCGTGGTCGTCCGGGAGAACTCTCAAAGCGCTTGGGAACAATTACTCACCTTCCCTTATAGGATTCTACATGTTGCGAAAGACCAGGCCACCAAAAAGTCGCTAACAACACAAATAAAAGAAAACTGCTCTCTAGCTCATAATTTTGATCCAAAATTCACCACCTTCCATAAAAATTCAATTTACCACTATGTAGAGTCCAAGTTAAGAGAAGGTGACATTAGAGGAGCTGCAAGGCTTTTATTCAGCAGTGATGTGATAGCGCCATGCTCGCCAGATACTCTGGCAGATTTGCAAAGCAAGCACCCATCACCTGCTGATAACCTTTCCTTCCCTGAGCCTCTGGAGTCAGACGCTGATTGTCTCAGTGTTTCAGCCAAGGACGTGATAGCAGCCGTTGGCTCTTTCCGGAGTGGGTCTGCCGGCGGCCTCGATGGCCTTACTCCACAGCACCTCAAGGACCTTACCGGCGTAAGCGTCGGAGAAGCTGGCGACGCACTCTTGAAAGAACTAACGGCCTTAATTAACCTTATGTTGTCCGGCAATGTGGACGAGGGCATCATTGATTTACTGTACGGCGCTAATCTCTGCGCCTTGCGTAAAAAAGATGGTGGCATTCGTCCCATTGCCGTAGGCTGTACATACAGGCGAATAGCAGCTAAGTTGTGTTGTAGAGCATATAGAGACTCTCTCACAGATAAATTCCAGCCCCTCCAACTCGGCTTCGGCTCCAAAGGGGGCTGTGAGGCTGCTGTACATGCCTTATCTACGTTCCTTGGCTGCAGTGGAGGTGAGGTTATCCTCAAAGTTGACTTGAGGAATGCCTTTAACTCTGTTAATAGAGACACTCTGTTGACACAGGCCAAATTGGAAACCCCCAAAATTTTTAAATTTCTCTGGCAGTGCTATAGGCATCCTTCTAAATTGCTTTATAAGGAAAATATTTTAAATTCAGCAGTAGGGTGTCAACAAGGTGATCCTCTTGGACCAGTCATTTTCAGCCTGGCTATTCACCCTATAATTCAGCGACTAAATTCCAAATTTAACGTTTGGTATCTAGATGATGGAACTCTCGGAGGCGACGTAGAAACGGTGTTAAAAGATTTGGCGTTTCTAAAAAAAGAATTTAGTTCAATCGGCCTAGAACTAAATCCCACCAAATGTGAAATTTTTCTCAGTGATCAAATTGACAATCTTTCGGTACTCTCAAAATTCAATGCTTTGGCTCCAAATTTAAAAGTTTTACAAAAAAGTTCTCTCCGCCTCCTTGGGTCACCAATTCTTGAAGATGCTTACGAGTCTTTTGTGGAAGAGAAAATAAATTTCTTTTGTGATGTTTCGGAGCGATTGTACCAAATTAATATACATTCAGCTTTCACCATTATTCGGCATTGTCTTTTCGTACCAAAATTTACACATGCCCTGCGTTCAACTCAACTTTTTAAATTTTTGGAACTTTTAGGTCAAGTGGATAGAGTGCTGCAAGACACTCTATGCAAAATTTTAAATATAAATTTGAACGATCGAGTGTGGCTTCAGGCGTCCCTTCCAGTTCGTCTCGGGGGCCTCGGCGTTCGCAAAATTGCAGATGTAAGTATGCCAGCATTTTTGTCGTCGGTCTATGGCACTGAAGAATTAGTCAGGAAAATTCTAGCTCCTTCACTGATTAATTCGGATGTGCCAGGTAAGGCCGAAGCTGTAAATTCTTGGAAAATGACTTGTCCAACTGCCGCCATGCCCGCCAACCCATCTTCCCAAAGGCAATGGGATGAGCCGCTCACTATTGGTGTTAAAAAACATTTAATCAGTACAGCTACCAGCGCTGCTGAGCGCGCTCGCCTATTGGCTGTGGGTGAATGGGAATCTGGTGTATGGCTCCAGGCACTTCCTTCGCCCAACATTGGAACAATGTTGGACGACACGACCTTCCGCATTGCGACTTGCCTACGTTTGGGTGCACCGTGTGTTTCTCCGCATCGGTGTCTCTGTGGAGAAGCTGTCGATAGCCTTGGACATCACGGATTGTCTTGTAGCAGGAGCGCAGGCCGCATGTCCCGACATGCAAACATTAACGACATTATCCGTCGAGCTCTTGTCACCGCCGGCGTGCCAGCTATACTTGAACCTGTTGGCTTGGCTCGCGACGATGGTAAGAGACCGGACGGTATGTCGTTGTTGCCTTGGAAGATGGGTAGGCCTTTGGTGTGGGATGCAACCTGCGTCGACACCCTGGCGCCTTCCCATCTTCCAAGTACGATTGACTGCGCATGCGCTGCTGCTGCATCAGCGGAGACTCTCAAACGGCGCAAATATACCAATTTAACTGGTAATTATAATTTTGAGCCGTTTGGAGTAGAAACGTTGGGTCCGTGGGGTCCAAGCGCGCGCGCGCTATTCAAAGAAATAGCGAAGCGACTAATCGACGCTTCCCGTGACCATAAGGCTGGCCTTTACCTCGCTCAAAGAATTGCCATCGCCATTCAGCGTGGTAATGCCGCCAGCCTCTTGGGCACGGTACCAGTAGAGATCGATGGGGAGGAATTTTTTGATGCCTGAAATTACAGTCTCCCTCTTTTTCTGTATCCCATTTTTGTATATATTGTATAGTTAGCATAGTTTTTAGTTTTTAATTTGTAAGTAATTGTATATTATAATAGCATATTTTATTTAATGTATTCAATTAAAGATATTATTGTCTCCATATATTCATGGTTTATTTAGTTGACAGCATTATCAGTATTAAGGGATAGATACCTATATTAAAATTCAGTTAAGAGAATTGACCCATACCCTACTTCGATTGGTTAGGTACTAACTAAATGTAAACATCTTGATGTGACTTTTAATACTTTATATAATAAAGCTGAAGAGTTTGTTTGTTTGAGCGCGCTAATCTCAGGAGCTACTGGTTCGAATTGAAAAATTCTTTTTGTGTTGAATAGTGCGTTTGTCTAGGTAGGTTTTAAGTTATATATCATCACGCTACTATTGGACATATGAGCAGTGATCATAAATGTTAACAAATGCGTCAGATTTCCATACAATTTTTGAATTGGGCTTAAAATATGCCACAGGTGAAGCCGGAGCGGGTCAACTAGTTATACAAATAAACTACTACTTAAAATATTCGATGTAAAAAAAAATTCGCGTTTTATTATTAAACATAGTTTTTAAGCAAAAAAGATTTTAAGTTGAGTTTTTTAATCAAGATTTACCTTTAGTTAAGTTCCTAACCAAATGAAGGTACTAAATAAATTAAAAATTATAAAAAGATCGTATTCGTCATATCTTCACCAACGCACAATATTGACATCAGTAAGAAGTTAAGTCTAAGACTTGTGGAGTCGTAATTGAATGATAATTGACTTTTATAATAATCTCTCTAAATCTAAACACGATCGTAATGTATGACGAAATTATTGCGACGGAATTAAAGAAACATGAGTCTTAGTGCGAGTGCACCAAGTATGCTGATCAAATCATACAAAGTAAGTACGCCATTTGTACAAAGCAGATATCGTAATATTTATGATTGAGATTTTTTTTCTGAAAAAGCTTGTAAAACTTGATTGTGCTTCAATAATTTACTACATAATAGAAACGAAATTAAAGAAAATTACCATACTGTTAAGTTTATTCGACTCAAGGTGTATTGTGATTAAACATTTTGAAAAATTATATACCTTACTGCCAATTCCCCGTAATAGTGCTTACTCAGATTTCACTAATGAAAATCGTCAAAACTCAACTGCGTTCTCACGTTACACTCATCAAAATTCACTGTAAAAACCGTGATAAGGCAGTAAATATTCTGATATCAATTCTATCTTTGGAACAGCTCATTAATAAAGGTTTATAGTAAATGGTGCACACAAAGAGTGTGAGCGAGATAGCACTACTTTAGTATTACTTTACGCAGTTTCACACGCTAGTTATATGCGTTCCGTCTATATTATTATTTTAGTCTAGGATGGTTGTACCTATAATAATAATAGTATGCCACACCGCTGCTCATTGTCAACGCCTACGGATCCACGAAACCACGCATTTAATTGTGGCGTTTACGTGCTTCACTTCGAACTGCCATCTTTCTTCCAAATTATTATTCTGATTACATGTTTTTTTCATCTATTGCTTCAGAAGCATGTTCTTATTCTTTTAACTTCTGTTCAGTTTTAACCAATACAAAATTTAACTTATCATTATGTAAATACTTCACAGTTAATTAGCAGCGAAGTAATAAGTTTGTATCGATGTGAAAAAATACTAAAAAACAACTTTTTTAAATTCAGTGAAGTCATCTTTGAAGTACCTAGACACGTTTAACACAATATCATCAACATATATTTGTGTTATTCAAGGTTATTGAAGTGAATTGAAAAAATGCACTGAATTAAATTCAGCCATCAGTATATTCAGTGTTTTCAAGAATTTGAAACGTAATAATACATTAAAAAATTACATAATGATGAATGCACCAATTGGTTCCAAATATTTATTTTATCTGCTGTTAATATTATACAATTAATAATAAAGTTACTATATTATTAAAATTGTATTCAGATTAATAGCAATGTAGTAAAAAATACATTATTAAAAAAAATAGAAAGATTTGGTAATGACAAATCGGTGCATTCAACATTTTTGTAAAATAATCATTATTTTTCTGGGATTGGAGATTTTTTTATAAAATTTGCAAGTATTTACTTCTCTTGCGGCAAAGAGGAAACAATCTCATCCTTGAGGTTGTTTCCTCTTTTGGTCAGGGATAAGTCGAGGTCAAAATATATAATTTTACTTTACTTACATTTCATATTTTCATGCGAACGTTCAAGCTTCTATTTTGGAGTTACAACTGTTAAAGCAAATATGTGTTTAATGCGTGTGTGTAAAAAATGACATTGAATTTGTAAAAGTTGCATTTTTACATATTTTACTCATACCACAAAACTTCCTTGTGCTGCTATGATTGAAAAAAAAAAATGCTAACTTAACCTGCCAGCATTAGAAAGCAGTATTTAAAAAAAGTTTTGGTGTACTATTAATCTCCAAAACATACAAGTCAAATAGCAAAAAATATTTTCAGCTATTTAGACTGATATATTTATCTTATAGTTAGTTGAAGATTCAATTTTAAAAATTGTCATCGCTTTGATTTCGCAAGTACCTACAATATTGTAACTCAACGACAAAACAAGAACAGTATCTTAATTTTATTTAACACCTATCCAGCAATATATACATATACATATAACAAACATGCAAACGAAGCACGCAAACGCCTTTTGACCAGTGCTCAATAAAATTAACATTAATTACAAAATAAGGCTAGCTGAAAACTGATGGTAACTTTAGAAAAAATTAAAAGTCTAGACTATATTGCAATGTCTCTCTTTGCAAAAATCTTTAAAAAAATATTTAGACCGTTTTTAGGAAGCGTTTCAACCCATGATAATGGGTAAGAGCTTTATAAGCTAATAAGCAATCACTGTGTAACAATAAGTCAAGCCCTGTCGATGATTGAGCCTACTGAAAATTGAGAGAATTCGTCCCGTTGACTAAAAAAAATTATGTAGACGTATCAAAGTTATAGTTTTTAAAATATCTACAGTTACTTGTTACTTACAAGACTGGTTTAGTGACAACTGGTGTTACCCTAACCTACTGTGTTACCTACATAATTTTCTCTAAAGCCCTAGAGGGAAAATTCACAAAATATGCCATAGAATATCGTTATGTCTATTCACGCGAGGAGGTAGTTCAATGGATCTTGCCAATAGCTGATCTACAATATGATATAACAATCACAGTTACCTATAATAAATATAATGACAATATAGAATGACATTTAAAATACCTGTCGAAAAGACTACAAATCACAACTGCCTGTCTCAATATAGCAAGTAACACTAGTGATAATTAACTTACATTCACTCTTATTACATATGGAATAAAGTTTAGATTCAGTTAACTATGTTTATGTACTTTATTTATATCTAAATACTGACGACTGAGTACTCTTTCTAAATTTAGGGCTACAGTTAGACGTCTGGTGCTATCCGATGCACTCATGATCGTTTCATCTCTTTCTGTTAGATATACTATATTAAATCTAGTATTAATTCAAGATGTAGGTACTAAAACATTAGAAAGAGTCACACAGAGTGACAGAGTGACATGCATAAGTGCGTTTTCCGACTATCCGATCCAATATCGGTATTGACTCCGATGTCCGACATCCGATAGCCGACAGGAAGAAAAATGTATGAATTATGTATTTCACATTGTCCAGCCCGATATCGGATATCGGAGCTAACACGACTGTGTTTGCCCGATATCGGATATCAATAAAAATCAGTCACCACAACAGCAGAATAATTTAAAAAAATGTCATATTCAATGGTAGAAATTTCTAAGGAGTCTGTTGGTGAGATTATGGTTAATATTTTTTGAGTCTGTGCTATCGAGCAAATAGACGTTTCTTTGACATATCGGACCAATTTTATCGGATATAATAATATATGAAAACAACACAAGGTGTCCGCTATCGGATATCGTCGTCCGATACAGATATCGGACTGGATAGTGTGAAAACGGCCTTATTTGCATCAAATGTAAGAAAGACACACATGACGTCAGTTAAGTAGGAATTACAAGACTACGATCCCAAAATATTTTTTGAAAACTTTATAAAAAAAAAATGAGATCTTAAATTTTGGTTCGACAGTGAGCAAAGTCGGGAGAAATTCGTTCATAAAGTCGTTAATTGTTCCGATGTTAACGATAAAAAGTTAACTCTATAAGACGATTGTACTTGATTATTTCAGATATAACTTCCACTACTCAAAATACACTACATAACAAACTGCTTTACTCAAGCCCTACAAGTTCCATGCAAGTCGTGTATACATATATTATTTACTCTGAATATGCATTTGGCAAAATATCTAACACAATCACGTAGTGGCCGGACACAGTTTACACAATCGTTCATATACCTATCTATATCTCATTAAAATACAACAATAATAATATATCTCTCTATGGATTTAATCTACATAATGTTATGTAAGTAGGTAATATATCATCGACAACATGGTTAATTAATACAACAATTAAATCACATTTCCATACCATCTACAGATTCATTACAAGTTGTAAGTGATGAGACGTACAAGTAAAAAATCGTTCATAAGTACTCTGTCGCTAACGTGGCCTCAACTTCGCTACTTGTAAATATTCTTAAAATATTTTCATAATGGTATTTAATTATTATTATTAAAAAAAGCGTGAACTTTAATATTGTACACACCTTAGTAATATTTTTTTTTTTTTTTGATTTTTTATATATATTTTTTTTCATTTTACATTTTTTCTATGTGTATCTTAATTTGTTACTTCGTACGCCAAGCCGTATACAATACTAGAGCGATCACGAAACGTGTAAGTGTATACATACATCCTTTCAGATTGATAAATATATAGTAAAATAGTGATTTGTCGATCGCGCGCGCCGAGCGGCGGTTCGTGCTCGACAGCTACTTACTCGACGGATTTTCTCGCGATTCAAAGGCCGCCTGGCAAGGCCGGACTTGTTACGTTACAATCGGTACTGCACAACACGCTCAACCCTTTGTATTCCGCCGTTCGATCCGTGATCATTACTCGCGACCCATGCTTTTCTCGACATAATTAGCCATAAACCTCGTATCCGACCGATCCGCATCTCCGTGATATTTCGAAGGCGAGAGACATGCCACTACTTTTATGGAGACTTCTATACATAAAAGCTTAAACATAACTAACTAGTCTTTTTTATAGGCAGACCATCGACATCACTACCTAGCGGCGCGTACGTCACGTCCGCGTGAAAGATAATTTTCGTACTGCTAACATATTAACTCGTCAACACGACAGGAGTACGACTAGAAATTACTTCACGCGCCGGCCGCGCGGCCCGCGAGCCCGCGGCGGACGATCGACGGGCGAATCGATCGGCGGACGGCGAGCCGCGGACCGGCGGCCGCCGCGCCCGCCCAGACACAGACATTCCTGTTAACCGTATTATATACATTTGGCACTAAATTCATCGTCGATCGTGAGGGGGCTCGAGCGCGGGCGGCGCGCGCGGTCACGCGGGGCACGTGGCCGCGCGGCAGCACTCGCAGTACGGCGCCGCCGCCGCGCCGCACGCCGCGCACGCCACGCTCGCCGCGCACGCCGCGCAGCCCGCGCACGCCGCGCACGCCGCGCACGCCGCGCACACGCACACGTAGTACTGCGGCGCCAGCAGCAGCGGCGCGCGCGCGCACAGCTCGCGGCACGCCAGCGCCTCGATCAGCGCCAGCGTCTGCCGCCGCTCGTGCCCCATCAGGCACACCGTCGACTCCCGCACCACGCCGTGCAGCAATGTCAGGTACCTGCACCGAGAAGAGGGCGCTGTTAGTATCGAATCGTATGTAAATGAAGTAATATTAGTGTTTCAGTTGTGATCGGCGTCCACTCACCTATGCTTGAGCGCTTCCTCTTCCCTGCCGACGAAGTGGTTCCGCAGGTAGGCTTCGAGCTTTGCGCGCTGTTGGCCGAGCTCCGGGAAGTCTATGAAGAACCTCGAGCACATGTATCGCTCGAGGGTTTTGATTTTATCGGGCCGCGCCGGCCTGTAATTTTTTGCGAGGAGGGCGCAGTACTTGAGCAGACCGCCACCGCGAATCTCCTCCGGTTGCCGTGTTGCGATGAGTTTCTCTGCTAGATGGCACAGGGCCTCGTGGAAGTCGCCATACACGGACTCGCCGACGACGGTGGGGTAGAAGTTTTCGCCGATCGGCAGCTGAGCGCATTCGTGGAAGGCCAGTAGCGAATCCAGGGCGATCTGGAACGAGTCCACGGAGAACTCGAATTGACGACGCATCGTGTCCACGAATTTGAGCTCGACAGATTTGTGTCCGCGTGAGTTGCCGAGTGAGATCAGAGACCAGCGGTCACCGTCCGAGTTTACACGGACCATTTTTGAGACGTAGGCTTCCTTCAGGCCTGCGGTTGATGCGCGGCGGCGCGGGGTAGCAGGGGGGAGGAGAGTAGATAGATGTCCGAGCACAGCGGCTTTGACGCGATCGCAGTGACGATGTGTGGGCAATTCTGCCGTGAAGATTAGGTCGATATCGGAATATGGCTGGGCGCGGTCGGTGAGGACATGGCTGGCGGCGCCGCCGTTTAGCCTCACGTCACGGACGGCCACTCCCGCGCCCCCGGCGGCTTGCGGCGCCTCTAGGCGGGCGCGCACGCCGGCGACCAGCTCGCGCAGGCGCACGTGCAGCGTGGGGAAGTTGCCGCGGCCGTGGATGGGCACCACTTCGTCCATAACGTCGTTGAGGCGCCGCACCTGCTCGTAACTTAACACGGCGTGGCGCTCGCCTCCACCGCATCCTTCCTCGGATGATGTGTAACTTGACTCGCTCTGCAACAAACGAAATTACTGTTATTACTTCATTCTAGGCATTTATTTAAAAACAACAGGTCACTGAGGTAACATAAACTAATACTGTTGATTAAAATATACTTCTGGTGCGTACAAACAATAATAATTATCAATTGTTATAACAACGACTGCCAATAGTGCAATACAATCAGGTTGTTACTGCTACATGACAAGGATGGTCTTTTGTTACATACCTAATGCTTTGGTATAAATCTATCAATGTGAGCTAAATTGTGAACGATGCATTTGTCAATATGAGTTAATCCCACTTGAACCATTTCAAATGTTTCACAAAACTTCATAAGAGGCGGCTTCATCGTTAGTTAGGTTAATTTATTAACAACAATGCAGATCTTTCAAGATGTCTGTAAGTTTATGACGACACACGCATTCACAAGTATTTAATTTTTTCGTTTACTGCTTTTTGTGATGTTTCCAAATTATATTTTTGGAATATTTTTACGATATAACATGCAAACTAGACAAGATTCTATTGGTTTCACTTGTACGTGTCAGGCATGACACATCTTTGACAAGTAATTATAATTTTCTTCAGATCAGAGCACGTCATGCCTTCGGTCCCGGTATACGAACATCTATGGCAGTCATCACCACCAATATTTAGATGTCACCAATGGGTTGTCAAAGTTAGATAACTGATGTCTAGTCGCTTTACAGAAAATGTCGAAGTTTAACTCTAAACACACAGTTATGCCTTCATAATCACACGCATCGAGTAGAGTGGCGAGACAGTGGACTCGGCCGATGCTTGGTACGTGTGAACATAGGCCGAAAGAACTGTCTCGCTACTTCGTCCGGTGCGTGTGATCAAGGCATTAGACTGAAAAAAAAATTTGTCCCCGAAATCCGAGGCGCCTTTTATTTATTAAACTGTAAATACTGTTTATGTAAAAATACATTTTGAATCACAAATCTTTAGTTATTTATTGTTTTATGCATCGTGTTATGTATAAAAGATGTCTTATTGACTGTGACGTCTGTTTGTTAAACTATATCTGTGTTTTGTTATAATAAAATAGTGTGTGTTGTTTTCATCCATGTTGTATCATTACTAAGTAAATATATCTTTACTTATAACACTAATGATTTGTTTTCAAGTTACTCCAAGTGGCCACTAGCCCCGGATATCGCTGGTATCTCTGACTGCTGGCCCCGGGTCAAATAAATATTTTTCTTCTATATATAGTGCGGATGTGGGTGTGGCATGTAGTTACTAGAGCTTATAAATAAAACTTTAATGCATTTCTGAGGTTAGCTAATCTGTGAGAAGAGAGAGGTATGAAGAGGTCTAGTATGATTATTACAAAAATTACATAACAAGCAAATTTTGCATATCTGTCTGCTGTTAAACAGCCCTATCCCTTAGTCGCCTTGTGCAACACCGGATGGTAAGAGATGGGGTGGCCCAAATTCTACTCTACCGGGAACTAGGAGGTAGGACACGGCGGTATTTCCGCCCAATTGAGCAGTCCGACTGGGGAAGTACCTCTGCCCTACAGAATACAGCGGTTATAATAACTTCGTGTTGTATTCCCGGCGGTGAGTAGGGTAGCCAGAGCTCACTGGAGAATTTTTGCTGTCAGTGGGATGACTAAAGGTTTGTCTTGCTTTGTCCTCTACACTGACAGCACAGAAACTCTGTGCTTACAGGGTCGGCAGTGCGAGTGTGGCTTCTCTGGTGTTACACACGTCCATAGGCCACGGTAACCACTTTCCATCAGGTGGGCCGTGCGCTTGTCTGCCACCTAAGTGGTATAAAAAAAAA
Organism: Eilema griseolum; assembly: GCA_963662185.1. Taxonomy (NCBI): domain Eukaryota; kingdom Metazoa; phylum Arthropoda; class Insecta; order Lepidoptera; family Erebidae; genus Eilema; species Eilema griseolum. The sequence goes on from OY759238.1 coordinate 25,978,223, forward strand.
CCACATGGTTTTATTATCACATAAAATTTACAGAATCGGAGCCCAAGTCAGTTTTCGTATGAGTGACCATTCTTAACACTCCGTATTTCGAAGAGTCTGTTAAGCCGTTGGTCTCGTCTGCAATATGCACGTTAAGGGTAGTTGAAGCCCCGAATAGCCTGAAAAGCGTCTGTGTGAGGAATAGGCTCAAATGATGAATGATTTGAATTTGGAATGGCGGTATTGAACGCTGCCGCTACGCAGGAGGCGCGGTTTCGATCCCCGCTCAGTGCAAATATTTGTATTCATGAATACATATAGGTATTTGTATTAGTTTGGTCGTGCCCCGAAGATGACGTTAAGCCATCAGACCCGGTTGCCATACCAACAGCAGTCGTTATGGCTAGTTGAAGCCCTAAAAAGTTCAACAACTGGTCTAATTGCAATGCTTTAATATTGCCTTTGGGTTGTGGAGGTCATATGTCAATCGCTTCATCTATACTAACATTATAAATCTGCAGAGTTTGTTTGTTTGTTTGTTTGAACGCGCTAATCTCTAGAACTACTGGTCCGATTTGAATGATTCTTTCAGTGTTGGGTAGTCCATTTATCGAGGAAGGTTTTAGGCTATATATCATCACGCTACTACTTAAGGGAGCGGAGCATTGATAATAAATGTTAACAAATCCGGCAATTTTTCATATATATTTTGAAGACTAAAACATACGGGCTCAAAGGGATACCCCGGGCAAAGCTGGGGTGGGTCAGCTAGTGTAAAATATCGAAGTTTAGCCAAATCAGCAGTTAGACTGGTAAAGCGGACCCCAGAGTCCGAGGTGAAAGCCTCGGATGCGACTGGGATTAACGCTCAAAGGAAGACAAATCGATTTTTTTTACCCGACTACAGCGAATACTTAGTGTAACAAAAATATTCTAAGGAAACGGGCATACGACCACGGCTATCCTTGATATTTTCTTTTTTTTTTAATCTTTATTTACGGAGCATAACCACAACATGACTATGTCGCTTGATATTTTCTTGTATAATACTTTTTTTTATATATATTTAGAACACGTCAATTAGACATCGCCTTGCCTGATTGTAAGCTGAAGGCAAAGTCTCAGAAAAGAGGGTCACCATTACTTTTTATAGCGTGATTTTTCGGTAGTCGGGTTTTTGTTTTAAACTCATTTTTTTATATAGACTATAATAGATATCATCTCTCTCCCCATAAGAAGCTACAATTATGAGTGACTCATTTTGTTATTGAGCTTGTATTGTGTCTATACGAATACGTATTGAAACTAATAAGACAGCAATACATCTTTGTCGGTTTGTCATACCTACTGTACGTACTCAATGTTGAACCGATTGTATTTAAGTGGTCTATTGTTGAAGTTCAATGGACTTTGAAAATAATATATTAACAAAGTCTCGTCTGTGAATTCGAACGTGTAGGATAAAATTTGAGTTCTCGTTTCCTATTACAGATCTTCTTTCAAAGAATTCAAATGTTTGGAGTTAGTTAATTATTGTATTAAAAAGATAAAATTTAATTAAAATAACAATTTATAAGCGCAATTGTTACATTTTGTAAACCGATGAATTCAGAATGTATTTATTGTGCTGGTAACACCGACAATTTATTGCAGGCGTTGAGAAGTTGTCGGTGGCACACGGATGAATAAGAAGATTATACTCTGTGGAATTTTTTTGGCAGGATTACAATGCGGGCGATCGTGAAATTGAGGATTATTATTGGAATTCAAGAAGTGGACCTACATGTAGCTAATTGTATCTAATTTATTTATATATGAGTTGAGAAGATACCCTGCTGTTATTTATTACAGGAGTGTATATATTAGGTACTATTTACTTTTGTGTACTTTCGAATGTCTTTCTGTCTGTTAGTTATCCATAGTCTCCGAACCCATATCTTCATCCAAGATCTTCGAAGTCCAAACCAACCACAACTGCTATCCAGTAAACTAGCTGATAAATGTACGAGGCTCAAACTTTCCTTTCAGGTTGGGCAGTCAGTCTACAATCGCTCTTATGAAAGCTATGATAAGGAACCTACACATAATTATGTACCTCAATTTTTTTTTTATAATCCCGAAAGAAGCCTCGAAATGAGGAGAAAGAACAAGTGAATATCAGGCTACGGTGAAAGTCTCTTTCACCTCGTAGATAATGCAACAGAACAACGTAAACCACCCAATTATTGGCACTTTAAGCAATACTGTACCTTAACTTGACTCAAATTTTCAAAATCTGGGTAGAGAGGTTTAGACTATCTATTGAAATAATTCACTATAATGTGGGGATCATATTGGACTACCTTTTTTCAATTTTTGAATGAGAAATAAAGCATTACACATGTTTTCTTCAAATGCACCCTAATACCATTTACTGGCATCTTTCGGCATATTATTGGCATGTGTTGGACCAACTACTGGCACTGGATGCCAATAATATGCACTAATTACTCTATTATTGGCATTTAGTAGTTAAAAATCTTCTAGGACGTCTAGATGTTGTGAAACCCTGGATATCTACATATTGTGTAAGCGAAATAAAACGAATGCTCTCTAAATAATATTTTATTTAGGTAGCTCCCTACATAAAAATTGCAATTTGGTACATTTCTTAGGTACAAAGGGTAATCTAGGAACATTTTGGTAACATAATATTATTTCAGTCTTAAATTAATAAACTTTAAGCATCAATCAAGTAACTTAGTAGTTAAGTCTTTATTCTCCCTAATATTTTATTCTACCATTTCAGATAAAAGTTTTTCCAACTCTTCTGTGGTGTAGGCCTTACTAGGTCTCCTATTAGTTATTATAATTTCCTGATCATTATCTGTATCACTCTTATCGTTTTGACTTTGCGGTTCATCTAAATAATTGTTTTTGTCACTTATTAAAGTATCCTTACTCTGAGTAATTTCAGTCGAGCTTCGTTGCAATATTTTCGTATTTGAATTACTTATGTGTTTCCTTGTCCCTTTTTTTGGTTTACTATTATTACTTTCTTTTTTTGGTTTAGATTTTTCGAATTTCTTTCGCTCTCTCTCTTCTTTTCTTTTTCTTATCCCTTCCTGTTTTTCTTCCTTCTCTCTCCTTTTTTTAGTTTCCAGCTCTTGCCAAGCTGCTGATGTAAGTACAAACGGAGTTTTCGTGTGGTTCCTGCCTCCTTTTCGTTCTGGTGTTTTTGGTAAAACAAGTATATCGTCAAGTTTTATTGGTTTTAAAGTATCAATATTGGGACACGAAAATGAAGGATTGTCTATTACAGAAACTACTTCGATCATGTCATAATTTATAGTTGTGTTTGGTTTAGCTAGATTTTCTTTATGGAGTTCAAATTCATACATGTTAGAAGTTTCTCTATTAGTATCAGTATGAATCTGCGCTTTGTGAGTAATTTCCAAGACATGGGGCTCAAAATCTTGGATATCAGTGTCTTCTAAAGGATATTTCTGCATCTCTTCAATCACGATTTCGTTTTCTACATCATCTGCAATAGTTATATTCATATTGTTTATATCAAAATGTTCAAAATTTGTTACTGATGTATTTTGCACTAGCTCTTCGATGTTATCAATAATATTTTGTGGTTCATGTTTTGATTTTCTCGTTAGAAATTGATACACTTTTTTTAAATCTTCGTCGACATCTTTGCCATTCTCTAACATTCGTAATTTGCTTTCATTTACAATTCTTTTAAAATCAATAAATGTCATTTTATTTTCGTGTATTTCAATCTGATTTATGTTTTCATTTTCTTCTTGAGTATTATTTTTTCTTTTACCTAAGCATTTAGTATAATCCACGGCATTTTTATTAAAAGGATAGAGTCCAGTTACTCTAAATCCATTTATTATAATAGATGGGTTAATGCTTTCGTCAATAGTGATTTTTAATAGTGGGACGAATTCTTGTTTTGTAAGAGCTTGTGACGGATGATTTCGACGCCATGCAAGAACCGTTTTTTGCCATCCCGATTTCAGTGGTTTGAATGCCGAAACATCCGCTGGTTGCAAAATCCTCGTACAATTCGGGTTTAGAGCTATAAGAATGATATTTAATTTCGAGCAAAGTTCGCTTACTTCGTAAGTCAAGTGTGTTTTGTGTCCATCGACATAAAGTATGATCGGAAACTCTATTCCCTTTTTACTTAAATGTGGATGAAGTACATTTTCAATATATGACTTAAAGATGTCACTTTTCATCCATCCATTATCAGAAAGCCCAATTCCCCAATCAGAAGGAATTTTAGAGCGCAACTCACTTGGTAAACGTTTTAGTGGGAAAATGACAAGAGGTGGAGTAACACTGCCATCAGCACCGAAAGTAAACAGCACCGTGAGTGATGTTTTGGCGGGAGCATTATCAATCTCATAGACATTTTTCTCTCCTTTTGCAGCCAATACTACCCCACTCTTTGGACATAAAAGAAAATTTGTTTCATCGCCGTTATAAATTCTTTTCGGATCTTTCAAGATGTCAGTAAAATTATTTTCTATAATATATTGCTCTATATCATCAAACCAATGTTTTATATCACCTTCTGCGACCGTCGCACTTGAAGCAGTTACTGCTTCTGGAGTTCTAATTGCAATATCAGGATGACGAGCTAAAAAAAGTTTATACCATTTGTCTCCCGGTATCCCACCTTTAAAAGGATTTTGCCTATCGTTTTTCTTAAAAAAATCTGCTACACTGGCTATCAGATCATCTTTCCGTTTTGGAAAGCCTTTTTTGCTGCAATCTACTAACCAATTTTTTAAGCATAATTCTTCAGACGTGGTTAAAGCTGTTGATGGACCTGGACGAGATTTTTTATTGGGAAATTTTGATTTAAACTGTAAGGTTGATCTCGGAACCTGATACGTTTTAGAAGCAAGCTTTTTACTCATTCCATTTCGAATAGCTTGAAGAGCTTTTTGTACACTTTCTTCTGTATATTTTTTCCGTTTTTGTACTCCTACTTCACTTCTTTTTTTATCTGGTTTCTTATTAGGCTTTTTTCCCTTCATCGTCGACACCTAAAACCAATTATTGTCATGCTTTTACCAATTATTGGCATTACTGCCAGTAATTAGATTTCAACTATTGGCATGGGGGCCAACATTTGGAAATCTTGTAGAAAATACGATGATTTCTTTGTATTGATGTTAAAAACTTATAAAAGTTTGATTAAAATAAGGTTCCAATTGCAAAAAAATATTTGTCATACAACCCCATTTATTGTCAGAGTGCCAATAAATTAGAATTATGTTTGAATCGCATACCGGTTATTGTCATGGCGGCAAATTGAAAATATTTTTTATTCATTGCGAATACTAGGACAAAAATACGTGTGTAAACTATTCAAAACCCAAAAAACATTAATAATCATGTGTAGCTTTCATAAATGAACACGAAAACAGCTAAAACAGAGTGGCACTCACCTTAATAAAATCTTAAGTAACTGGTAACAAAACACAAAACCTGTTACGACGTGAAAGAAATTTTAAAGTTTGACAGCTGAGTAATTTCACTGACAGTTGAGAGTTGCCAATTTATAAAATCAGTTAACCACAGATTCGTTTTATTTTTGTAGAAACACCGTTTGTTGAACTAAATCCTTATTTTTTACTGATAACATTGGAGTGCCAATAAGTTGGAGGGGTGCCAACATTAGGTCATGTTACCTAATTTGAAGAAAAACTTGCCTTCTGTTACTAAGTTGCCTGAATTAAAACGAAGTAAGCTTTTGTATGATGGTAAATCGTGCGTTAGGGAATTTATTACTCAAGTGGAAGAATATTTCTTGTTTAAAAATTTTAATGAATATTTTTTGGTTAGTTCATTCTCTGATCTTTTGTCAGGCACTGCGCTTAAATGGTTTCGTAGTGTTCGTATTCGTATTGCTTCTTGGCAGGATTTGAAGGCTGCGTTGTTGAAACGTTTTGATAGAGTTGAATTTGATTATCATTTGGAACATGAACTCCGTACTCGTAAACAAAAGATAACTGAGTCATTACCAGATTTTATTACAGACATAATGGATATGGCTAGCCGTTTGTCTATGCCTGTTTTTGATGCTACCCTCATAACTATTATTAAACATAACATGTTAAATATTTACACACCTTTTGTGTTTGGTAGAACTATTTCTTCTATCGACGAATTTATTAACCTCAGCAGAGAATTAGAGAATTTTGTGTCAAGAAAGAACTTGAGTGAGAATAAAAGTATTAAAAAAGAAAAATATTCTGCTCAAATTAGTGCTGTTAAATCAGATGATTTAACTTGTTTAAAATGTAAGTCCTCTGGACATTCTTATAAAAATTGCCCTACATTTCCAGGTGTAATTTGTTTTAAATGTCACAAGCTTGGCGTCACTACGAAGAATTGCGAAGTTTGTAATTCAAATACTGTTCAGTCAAAAAACGTATCAGGTCCCATCGAGCCCTAGTTTTTGATAAAACTTCTGGTGACTCGATGTTGAAAAAATTTAGCAATGCTCCGAGTGAAGCCACTTGTAAGAAAGAATTTAATGAATGGTTGGATTATTTGAAAGTTCTCTTTAATAATATCAGGGCTGCTCCTGTTTTGTTTGTTAAACATAAAGACACTAGACCTTATTTAAATTTTAATATTAATAATAAATTTTATTCAGGTTTGTTAGATAGTGGAGCTTGTAGTTGTGTACTCGGTTCTAATATTCATCAAACATTTTTGCAATTAGGTTATAAATTTAAACCTTATAAAGGTAACGCTGTTACTGCTGATGGTTCTGCACACAATGTTATTGGAACTATGGTTTTACCTATCACTTGTGATAACTTAACTAAAAATGTAGATTTTTTGATAATACCTTCTTTTAAACCATCAATTATTTTGGGATTTGACTTTTGGTTGAAGTTTAATCTTGCTAAAGACTTATGGAATAATATTGCTTTTGAATGTGAATCCACTACTTGTGTAAATGCAGTTACTTCTGTTTCTGAACTTTCTCCTTCTGAGAAACACGAGTTAAATAAAATTATTTCACTTTTTGAAAATATTTCTTATGAAAAGAGAGGCTTAGGTCTTACTCATTTAGTTAAACATAAAATTAATGTTACTGGTGAACCTTTTAAACAACGTTATTGGCCCCTTAGTCCTGCTAAACAAAAAGAACTTTATGATGATGTTAATTCAGGACATTTAGGAATTCATAAAACTTTAAATAAATTAAAAATACATTATTTTTGGAAAGGTATGTTTATTGATGTTCAAAAATACATTTCTTCTTGTGATACTTGTAAAGCTTATTCTGGCCATAAGTATATACTTTCAATCATAGATGTTTTTACAAAATATTGTTGGATATTTCCTATGACTAGTGCTACCACCAAAGTAATTTGTAGGATACTTGAAAAAGAAATATTTCTTAAGTTTGGAACACCTAAAATTTTTGTTTGTGATAATGGAAGCCAATTTACAGCTAAGCAATTTGTAGATTTTCTAAAAAGTTATAATATTAGTAAAATATTTTATAATACTTTATATACACCTCAAAATAATCCTGTAGAGAGATATAACAAAACAGTCGAAACATGTATTTCTTGTTTTGTTAAAGATGATCATAGAACTTGGTCAAAATATTTGCCTCATGTTCAATTAGCTTTAAATAGTAGTGTGAATCTAGCTACAGATTTCACTCCTAATTTTCTCATGTTCGGTAGAGAACTTATTTTTGATGCTTCATTGCACCGTTTTAGTAATTCTTTTGATAACCTCAATCAACTTGATGTTTTTGATAGGTCTTCATTTGCTTTTTCACTTAAATCACTTAGTGATATTTTTATAAAAGTTCAAGCTTCATTGCTTAAAGCTTATAAGCGTAATGCGCGTTATTATAATATAGGAAGGAAGGTCATTTCTTTTGAAGTGGGAGATATAGTGTGGAGGAGAAGTTTTGTGCAGTCTAATGCTCCTGCATTCTTTTCGGCTAAGTTAGCACCTAAGTTTGTTAAGTGTGAAATAATAGATAAAATTTCCTCTAATGTTTATGTTTTAAAAGACCTTAATAAAAACTATACTGGTCGTTATCATATTAAAGACATAATTAAATATTAAAATTATTCTTGTTTTGACAATGTCTATCTTTGTCTTTGGTACTTTGTTTGAAGTAATGAACCATTAAAAGGTGATGTTTGGTAGGTTTATGGTTCTTGAAAGGAGATGTATGTTAGGAACTTCACAACAATTTATTAATTTCAATTTTAGTTTCCTTCAAAAATAACTTAGGTCATTTTAGGACTTGTTATTGTGTAACTCTACTCCATATTAACAAATTGTTCCACATCAAAAGATCTTACCTATATTTTTATTTATCTTTGTTGTATAGGATTATTTTCCTGTATATATTTTTATACACTTGTATATTTAATATTGTATATTTTGTACAAATTTAGGAATTTAGTTTCTACTCTAATATAGGAGTGAAATTTAATATTCATTTTCTACATTAAATTCACTTGACTTATTTCCACTCACTTAGGGAATGGAAAATTAAGTTTCTTGAACTTTATTTTTGTACAGTTCTGGGTTATTTTCTTAGTATTAAGATTCTCGGATTGGACGCATTTTATGCATTTTTTACACACCTTGTTATACCATTTTTTGGGAAACTTGTGTCTTACTGGACTTTACAATTTTTTGTGCTATTGTGTTTCATACACATAGTCACACCTTACGCTTTGCGCACGGGAAGCTGGTGGTGTTGAGCCGGTCGTAATTGCCGTTTTTCTCTTTTTGTACGATTGTGTTTTTATACACATTGTTACATTTTTTATGCTTTGCGCACGGGATGTCGGTGGTGTTGTGCCGGTCGCAAATGTCATACTTTTCTTATGCGGTTGTGCTCAGAAAGTCAGTGGTGTTGTACTGGTCACAATTGTCATATTTTCTTTATATTTTGCTTGTGCTCGGAAAGTTGGTGGTGTTATGCCGATCACAATGCTTATAAATATATTATTACGACACTTTTGTTGTGATTTTGTTTTGACGTTTTGGATGTTGGAATAGGAATTTGAAGTCGGCGGCTTTTCAACCTAACCGACAGTGGGAAAACTTCATTGTTTTTACCGATTTTCTTTCAGATTCGGCAGCGTTGGTGCTTAACCGATATCTTGTTAGTTTCATATTTTTGTTTCAGGAATAGCTGGTATAGAGTCGGTGGCGTAGGAGCTCAACCGCACTTTTGTATTGATGCTAGAAGGCTGGTTAAGATCAAGGATTGGATTCGACGGCGTTGGTTGCCTAATCGATATCTGGAATGGAATTGAGTAGGGATTGTTTAATTTGTTTTATTGAAGGATTTATTTTCACTTTTGTGTTGAAATAAGTTTTTACTCTTTTCTGAGTTTGGTTTCGGTTATTCCATTAAGTTGGATAGTGTCCTTTGTTTCCATTTGAAACTGGAAATTCTTTTTCAACTTAATTCTTTACTTTTCGAGTGTTTTCACATTCTTTGATTTTTAGGAATGCTTTCCCATTCTTTAATTTATAATTATTTCTGCAATACCCATTGCAAGATGCTTTCGCATTGCCTTTTTGTTTATTGAAAAATGTTGCAAGACATTTTGTCTTTTGAGGTTTTTTGGAATTTTGTTCTGGACTCTCATAATTTTCTTTAGAAAAGGAAGTTTCTTTCTTTCTTTTTTCCTTTTTGGGGAGGGATGTAATGTAACGACGCGCTCTGCGAACGTCGTCACACCGGTTTTAATTCTATTTTTGAACGAAAAGTTTCGGAACGCGGAGTGAATGACATTTTGACGTATGGCTGTCAAAGCACCTTTCTTCCTAGCATTGAGGCTGGATGGTCGATATTCATGGCTTCGTAACTTAATTTCAATAAATCTCATAAAAATGAGAGTATTTTGGCCTAAAGGATAATAGTTTGTGTCCTCACAACTATCCTCTTGTGGAATTATAGTTTTTTTCTGCTCTTAATCTGAGAATATTATGATTTCTTTTGCTATTGGCATTGTTCCAGCAAATTAAGGCGGTTTCCAATTGGAACCGCCTTTTTCTTTTTCCTTTGGACTTTTTCTTTGGACCTTTGTCTTCGGACATCTGCATTTCTTTATGGAGGGTTTGGGCTTTTCACCTCAAACATGGATGTACCGCATGGGCTTAAACTGAAAACTTCGCCTGCTACGAGCTTTCTCGCTGCTGTGTTTACATATACTCGCCGAGGGATGCCGTGAGCTTACTTTAATTATATTTTAAATCTAAACTTCAAAATAACCTAAAAATGCATTGGTGACATAAGATCATTTTGACCTAGCTTATAAAACTCTAATTTTAAATTTAAGGTTAGATATACATTAGGAATGTATCCTTGCAACTATTTCTAAATGCACACTGGAGTGGACAATAAAACCTTAAACCTCACAGTTTGGTTTCATTTAGCTCACCTCCGGAAGATTAAAAGTTTCCAATATCCGCTGATTATCTTAGGCATGTGTATCTCCAAGGCGCCCGAACTTTTATGGTAATGTACTTACAAACCAATTTTATTTATATTTCTTTTAAATAGGAGATTACACACTTACTTCTTTCATTGTCATATGACACATATTTTTTTATTATTACATCTGACGCTTGCGAACCAATTTTTTTTTACTTTGTAATAACACATATTTTTTAATTATTACATGTTCCCAGCGGTGAGTAGGGTAGCCAGAGCTCACTGGAGAATTTGTGCTGTCAGTGGGATGACTAAAGTCTTGTCCTGCTTTGTCCTCTACACTGACGGCACAGACAGTCTGTGCTTACAGGGTCGGCAGCGTGGCTTCTCTGGTGTTACTCACGTCCATAGGTCACGGTAACCACTTTCCATCAGGTGGAACGTGCGCTTGTCTGCCACCTAAGTGGTATAAAAAAAAAGAAAAGACAGTTGAGGAGACGTTACGAGGTACCAATATTGTACGCCTACTTGGTTTTGATAGTATGTTTCGTGCACGCTTTAATACGTGCTAGCTCACTTCAAGCTTGCCTTTCTGTCTTCAACGCCTAATAAATAATTTAAAATACAACATAAACATAATTCACGAAATTCTTGAATAATAAATCACAGACAAGCGTCGCGAGATGAAGAGCCGAACAAAGGAAAAAAACTTTGAATATATATCTTTCTATAATAAGGTTAGGTCCAACGTTAATGGAATTTCTGCTGCCTAATTAATTCAGTTCGTTCATAATGTACTGCGAAAAGATCCCTTTGTTCGCCAAGTTATCAATATCAATTATATTTGTTTGTATTACTTTCCTGTTTATGGCGTAAGATAGGAAAATAACTGATTGTGGAGAGTATAATCAGTTATTAAAAGTTATACCTATAAATAAATGTAGGTAATAGCTATATTTATATGTATTGAACGCTCAATCAATACCTAGTTAAAAGTTAATGGACACAATGGCCTTCAATTAAACCACCTATTAAAGCATGTGGATCATTGTGTTGCTAAGTATAAAATAAGAATAACAGTGATAAAAAGATCAGCAGGCCAAGTTTCTGCTCTTACACATTACATGAGTAAATAATTATATGAATTTAGAGTGATAATAATCTAAATTAACATACCAAACATAGGTACGTGTAATAAAATTATAGGAGGTAGGACACTGCAGTATTTCCGTCCAATTGAGCAGTCCGACTGGGGAAGTACCTTCGCCCTACAGACTACAGAATACCGCGGCTATAATAACCTCGTGTTGTGTTTCCGGCGGTGTGTAGGGTAGCCAGAGCTCACTGGAGAGATTTTGTGCTGTTAGTGGGAAAGCTTGTCCTGCTTTGTCTTTTACACTGACGACACAGAAACTCTTGTTTACAGGGTTGGTAGCGCGAGTGTGACTCCCTTGGCGTAGCACACGTCTGACGGCCATGGTAACAGCTTTCCATCAGGTGGGCCGTGTGCTTGTCTGCCAACCAAGTGCAGGCCCCTCTTCCCCACTGGGCACTATGGGCACGTGCCCAGGGCCCCGCGATCGAATGGGGCCCCCTAGTTCCTGCCAGATTACCAAATGATAACCGATATTTAGGTATTACCGAAAAACATTAATTTTGAAAAATCTGATGATAATGACTTACTACAATACCTACGCTTATTATATTAGCTTTAGTTTGCCGCATGCGGATAGCTATAATACCTTGTACAACATAGCTTGAACTTTTTGACAGATGGGTCAGTGATGGGAAACAGAAAATATCTATTAGTGTAAAAAATGTGTTGGCTAAATATGTGGCTGTATGTATGTTTTAAACTATTCAAAATAAATAAATTCATTCGTCAATCAATTTTATTGCACTAGACATAAAAACATTGGGTGGGTACCATTGTTTTCAGTTTTTCTATTTAAATTTTACTTCGAAGCAATAAAAACCACTTAAGACTTTCGGAAAATGCTTGAGTCCTTAACAGGTACTCTTATGTTGTGTGTCTATTCTTATGATTATTATCAATTTTTAATATTATTAAAATAAGAAATTATTGTTCGTCGTTGCAAAGTTATATCGATTTCAGATTTGACATCCGTCAAAAAGAAAGATCAAACTAATAAATAAACAGGGTATAAGTACTCCACTCTCTCTCAAAAATGAGTTTTTCCGATATTAGTATATTTAGGTTAATTTAAATACCTATATGTAAGTATAAGAATACAATTAAAAGAAAAATTATTAAATTAATAAGGGCTTCCATTTCGCGGCGACAATGAAATCCTAGGATCTCCAAACAATGGAAATTATTTGGGTTGTGTGGAATTATTGAGTGAATTTGATCCATTTCTTGCAGATCACTTAAAAAAATTTGGGAATCCTGGAAAGGGTAACATTTCTTATTTATCAGCAAATATCTGTAATGAGTTTATTGAAGTAATGGGAAAACAGGTTCTAAAAAAAATTATAAATGAAGTTAAATCAGCAAAATATTTTTCCATAAGCGTTGACAGTACGCCCGATCTGTCTCATATTGACCAGCTAACTTTCATCATTCGATACGTAAAAGACTGTGTTCCTGTTGAAAGGTTTTTGAAATTTATACATATTAAAGAGCATAAATCTAAGTATTTAGCGGAGACCATCTTAAATTTTTTAGAGATACATGATATTCCCATAAAAGATTGCAGAGGACAAAGCTACGACAATGCTTCAAATATGTCGGGAAAGTATAGTGGTCTACAAACAAGAATCAAGGAAAAATGTGAATTTGCCACCTTTATACCATGTGCAGGACATTCACTAAACTTGGTAGGTGTCCATGCTGCTGGGTGTGTACCGGAAGCATCACAGTTTTTTGAAATAGTTCAGAAAGTGTACAACTTTTTTTTGGGCTCTACCCACAGATGGAATATATTAACAGAACATTTAGGTTCAAAAAAAGTTGTTAAGAGTCTTTCACAAACCAGATGGTCAGCCCGAGCTGATGCAGTAAGTGCTTTGCATGGGGGTTATAAAAGAATATTAGAAGCTTTAATCACCATCGCAAACGATACTGAAAAGGCACGAGAAACAAGAGACGAAGCCCTTAGTCTGTCTAGAAAAATGGGAAATCTAGAATTTATTATACTGACGGAAATCTGGAGCACCATATTGGAAAGAATAGACAAAACAAGTAATTATCTTCAGAAAGAAACAATAACACTGGACGTTGCAACCAATTTGTTGACTTCACTTTATGATTTTATTACTAACCTCAGGGATAAATTTGATAACTTCGAATCATCTGCCAAAGAAAATAACCCAGAATCTGACTACAAAGATCTATCTCAAAGAACAAGACGTAGAAGCTCACGGCTGATTTTTTTTGATCAGTCCAATTGAATGGAAAAGAGCGATTCAACGTAGAAACCTTTCTCCCAATAATCGATACCTTGAGTGTTCATCTAAAACAGCGACAAAGTTCATATGAGACAGTCAGTCAACGTTTTAGTTTATTTTTTCACTTAAAAACTCTGAATTCCGAAGAGATACGACAAGGATGCAAAGAATTTTCTCAAATCTATCACGAAGATGTAAATGAAAAAGAGTTAGAAATAGAATGTCAACATTTAAAAGAATACTTAAAAAATGTTCAGAGTGAAAATGAAGCATCTAACAGTGTACAGGAAGTATATAATCTATTAAAGCAAAACAAAATTGAAGACACATTTCCTAACGTAGAAATTGCATTGAGAATATTTTTAAGTATGATGGTAACTAACTGCAGCGGAGAACGCTCCTTCTCCAAATTGAAACGAATAAAAAATGAATTAAGAAGTACAATGCTTCAAGAGAGATTAACTAGTTTGTCGCTGATGTCCATAGAATGTGATATTCTCAATACCATAGATTTTGAAGATGTGATTAACGATTTTGCTCATCTTAAATCTAGAAGGGTACCTTTGCAATCAACATAGAATTAATCTAAGGATTTTATGTTAAGCGAGTTACTTTTGTAGATTATTTTTTATATTTCCTATTTTTTTATAGTTAGTAACTAAATAAAAATAAATTTAGAACCTTGTTTGTCTTTCTTTATCTATTGTAACTAAATAGTGTTTTCTCAAGGTCCTAGGGGCCCCATGATCCTAATGTGCCCAGGGCCTCAAATAGTTTAAAGACGGCCCTGACCAAGTGGTATAAAATATATCACAATGCCATACAATTGCAATTGTTTTTGTAGAAAAAATGAAATCAATTTTGTTTAGAGTTGAAATCAAAGCGAAATTATATTGTATTGATAATATTGCAGTTGCAAGCTCGTCAAATATTCAAAATAGAAGCTCAGTCAGTAAATCTGCCTTCGTTGAGAGATATCGTTTCATTCATATTAACAGCTAAGTTAACAATACACCTAAAAAATAAATAAGCAACCATTTTTAAAACCAACCACAGCCATTTTTTTATCCCCAGTAAAATATTCTAGTAACTGTCACATCCAGTTTGAGCATCCAGAGAGAGAGAACTAAAAGTAGATAGGTACTCAATGGAGTCTCGAGCCCGTAAAACTACGTCATTTAGTATTTGAAAAAACTATATTACTAGTCAGAAATCGAACCTGTTGATTTTGAAACTTCTTTCGAGACTTCTTCGACTTCTTTTCGGCATTGGTAACAAAAATATCGGCCACCTTGTTAAAACGGGAGATTCCCGCTCGCTTTGCAGGCTCGACCAATTAATTTTGTATAAGTTTCTTCAATTAGGTACCTCTTTCTTGACATTATTTTTTTATTTAAGTTCAGAAAAACTGTTATTTGCATTACATAATTGCTTTGGTAGAATCTACTGCTACGAGTGCTTCGGGCAGTATCTGCGTTGGATCGTGAGAGATGGCCCTGGGTCGGCCGGGGTGCGAGGGATATGCCTGTTAACCTCACCTTCGGCAACCAAAAACGACCCACAGGCGTCGTACGTTTTGGTCGGTTCGAGTCCGACATAACTTCTTCCACCGGCTCCGGTGTGTGATATCCGAGGGGATTTTGCGCACATAAAAACAAAAGTATCTACTTCTTAGGTATATGTTTTTTATAATGTTTTTGTGTAAATATTCTCTACCAGAAATGAAGCCATACAAAAATAACTTAATTTACATGAGAATTAATTCATCATACAGGAAATCCTCACGCCATTAGTGTTCGCTATTAATTATTTAGTCATTTACATCTTATCTGTCGTGTCGATATTCTTTATCCACATTAGCTTCTCTAAATACAATCTTATTATTCACTTTACACGTATTTAACGCAACAGAGGTAAGACACGACGGTATTTCCGTCCCAATTGAGCAGTCCGATTGGGGAAGTACCTCCAACCTACAGAATACCGGGACAATAATAACCTCGTGTTGTGATCCCGGCGGTGAGTAGGGTAGTCAGAGCTCAACGGAGAGTTTTTGTGCTGTCAATGCGAAGCATAAAAGCTTCTCCTACTTTGTCTTCTGCACAGACGGCACAGAAACTCTCTGTGCTTACAGGGTCGGCAGCACGAGTATGACTCCCTCAGTATTGTACACTAGCATAGGTCATGATAAACATTTTCCATCAAGTGGGCGTCTTATCTGCCACCTAAGTAGTATAAAAAAACATTTTCATAGGTTTGTTATAGGGAGCAAAAAATAAAATACATTAATCATTGTTTATATCACTTTTTTATAATTTATTTTTCACAACATTTTTTTATTTCTGTAAAATTTACAATAGCTTAAAACTCCTCACAAATATAATAGTAATTATGTATCGCAACAACGCATCGTTTACACGCTCCGTGTAACGCGAAACAGGCAACATGGAAGAGAAAAATAATAAAAATAACTATAATGCAAATATAGGTATTTGATAAAACTAAGCTTATATAGGTAAGGCGTTATGACCTAGCAACCCCTAAACTAGAGAGTCGGTGTGTCGGACTTTCGCTTTTAACATATGAGCGAGGGGAGCGACACTGCGCGGCATCGTGGCTGGAGGGTGGCCAATAGGCAGCGGTGCAGCGGTGCAGCGATGAACCAAGTTCCTCATTACTAACACCGATATATGGCATAAAACTTGAATATATTAAAAGAAAATACGTTTCTAAAAATCTTCTCATATTTTCATTGAAGTAAAACAATTTCTAACAGATTTTATCCCGATCTATCCCGTGAGCATGGTTGCTGTAAAGCGACGTTAAGGTTGCTTCTCAACAACCATGGTCACGGAGAGACCATGGTTGCTGAATAGCGTGTGGTGGTAAGATAACCAAGGCGATAGAATCCGTTTAAAATTATTTCATTTCAAGACGTTTCGGTTGCTTTTCAACAACCATGGTTACGGAGAGACCATAGTTGCTGAAAAGCGTGTGCTGTTAAGATAACCAAGGCGATAGAATCTGTTGAAAATTGTTTCATTTCAAGGTGAAATATTCGCGCAAACCTTCGAAAATATAGTTTTCACATTTCCTTTCATTTGACGAACAACATACTCTCTATGGGAGTTTACTAAAATATAATATGTATGTACGCAATATTTCAGCACAATCAATGGTCATGTCATCTGTCTGAAAAATGTCGTTGATTTTATCCAAAAGTAATTGATATATAAGAATGTAATACTGCAACTTTCCATAGAATACCGTTATACATTCATGTATCTTGAGTCTATTCAAATAATCAAATCACAATACCTGTAAGGAAAAGTGAGAAGCTGTTCCCAAGCTTTTTGAGAGTTCTCCCGGACTACTTTTGAAATGCAAGAAGCCAGATTTTGTGTCACAGATAGTCGGGCACCGCGGGGAACCAAGAAACAGAATAAGTCATAGCAACAGTACTAGTGCAACGCGGGGGCGCCGCTTCGGTCCCTCGCGTTGCTAGGATGCGAAGATGCAACTGTCAATTTTGTTTATAGTAAATTTTTCAGTTTTTATAATTTTATCGTGTACATTGTGTAGTTTTTAAGTGTTATTGTGTGTATTTAAATGCAAAGAGACTGTAACAGTGGTAACAGCGAAGCGGAAATATGTGCAAGTCAACTTGTACAATGCCCAGATTGTTCTCAAGCCCGTTTTTTTAAAGGTAAGCGAGGTTTAAAAGTGCATTTTGGGAAAGTACACAAATCCCAAAATGCACCTTCAATCCAAACAACCCCTACCTTTGTCACCCAAATTCCCTTTTGGCAAACATTATCCAAATTTAAAAATTCGGTTCCAATTTTAAAGAGAGTTCCTCGTGGTGCAAGGCCATCCGTTGCACTGAACCTTACCCGGTGTATAGCCGTGGTCGTCCGGGAGAACTCTCAAAGCGCTTGGGAACAATTACTCACCTTCCCTTATAGGATTCTACATGTTGCGAAAGACCAGGCCACCAAAAAGTCGCTAACAACACAAATAAAAGAAAACTGCTCTCTAGCTCATAATTTTGATCCAAAATTCACCACCTTCCATAAAAATTCAATTTACCACTATGTAGAGTCCAAGTTAAGAGAAGGTGACATTAGAGGAGCTGCAAGGCTTTTATTCAGCAGTGATGTGATAGCGCCATGCTCGCCAGATACTCTGGCAGATTTGCAAAGCAAGCACCCATCACCTGCTGATAACCTTTCCTTCCCTGAGCCTCTGGAGTCAGACGCTGATTGTCTCAGTGTTTCAGCCAAGGACGTGATAGCAGCCGTTGGCTCTTTCCGGAGTGGGTCTGCCGGCGGCCTCGATGGCCTTACTCCACAGCACCTCAAGGACCTTACCGGCGTAAGCGTCGGAGAAGCTGGCGACGCACTCTTGAAAGAACTAACGGCCTTAATTAACCTTATGTTGTCCGGCAATGTGGACGAGGGCATCATTGATTTACTGTACGGCGCTAATCTCTGCGCCTTGCGTAAAAAAGATGGTGGCATTCGTCCCATTGCCGTAGGCTGTACATACAGGCGAATAGCAGCTAAGTTGTGTTGTAGAGCATATAGAGACTCTCTCACAGATAAATTCCAGCCCCTCCAACTCGGCTTCGGCTCCAAAGGGGGCTGTGAGGCTGCTGTACATGCCTTATCTACGTTCCTTGGCTGCAGTGGAGGTGAGGTTATCCTCAAAGTTGACTTGAGGAATGCCTTTAACTCTGTTAATAGAGACACTCTGTTGACACAGGCCAAATTGGAAACCCCCAAAATTTTTAAATTTCTCTGGCAGTGCTATAGGCATCCTTCTAAATTGCTTTATAAGGAAAATATTTTAAATTCAGCAGTAGGGTGTCAACAAGGTGATCCTCTTGGACCAGTCATTTTCAGCCTGGCTATTCACCCTATAATTCAGCGACTAAATTCCAAATTTAACGTTTGGTATCTAGATGATGGAACTCTCGGAGGCGACGTAGAAACGGTGTTAAAAGATTTGGCGTTTCTAAAAAAAGAATTTAGTTCAATCGGCCTAGAACTAAATCCCACCAAATGTGAAATTTTTCTCAGTGATCAAATTGACAATCTTTCGGTACTCTCAAAATTCAATGCTTTGGCTCCAAATTTAAAAGTTTTACAAAAAAGTTCTCTCCGCCTCCTTGGGTCACCAATTCTTGAAGATGCTTACGAGTCTTTTGTGGAAGAGAAAATAAATTTCTTTTGTGATGTTTCGGAGCGATTGTACCAAATTAATATACATTCAGCTTTCACCATTATTCGGCATTGTCTTTTCGTACCAAAATTTACACATGCCCTGCGTTCAACTCAACTTTTTAAATTTTTGGAACTTTTAGGTCAAGTGGATAGAGTGCTGCAAGACACTCTATGCAAAATTTTAAATATAAATTTGAACGATCGAGTGTGGCTTCAGGCGTCCCTTCCAGTTCGTCTCGGGGGCCTCGGCGTTCGCAAAATTGCAGATGTAAGTATGCCAGCATTTTTGTCGTCGGTCTATGGCACTGAAGAATTAGTCAGGAAAATTCTAGCTCCTTCACTGATTAATTCGGATGTGCCAGGTAAGGCCGAAGCTGTAAATTCTTGGAAAATGACTTGTCCAACTGCCGCCATGCCCGCCAACCCATCTTCCCAAAGGCAATGGGATGAGCCGCTCACTATTGGTGTTAAAAAACATTTAATCAGTACAGCTACCAGCGCTGCTGAGCGCGCTCGCCTATTGGCTGTGGGTGAATGGGAATCTGGTGTATGGCTCCAGGCACTTCCTTCGCCCAACATTGGAACAATGTTGGACGACACGACCTTCCGCATTGCGACTTGCCTACGTTTGGGTGCACCGTGTGTTTCTCCGCATCGGTGTCTCTGTGGAGAAGCTGTCGATAGCCTTGGACATCACGGATTGTCTTGTAGCAGGAGCGCAGGCCGCATGTCCCGACATGCAAACATTAACGACATTATCCGTCGAGCTCTTGTCACCGCCGGCGTGCCAGCTATACTTGAACCTGTTGGCTTGGCTCGCGACGATGGTAAGAGACCGGACGGTATGTCGTTGTTGCCTTGGAAGATGGGTAGGCCTTTGGTGTGGGATGCAACCTGCGTCGACACCCTGGCGCCTTCCCATCTTCCAAGTACGATTGACTGCGCATGCGCTGCTGCTGCATCAGCGGAGACTCTCAAACGGCGCAAATATACCAATTTAACTGGTAATTATAATTTTGAGCCGTTTGGAGTAGAAACGTTGGGTCCGTGGGGTCCAAGCGCGCGCGCGCTATTCAAAGAAATAGCGAAGCGACTAATCGACGCTTCCCGTGACCATAAGGCTGGCCTTTACCTCGCTCAAAGAATTGCCATCGCCATTCAGCGTGGTAATGCCGCCAGCCTCTTGGGCACGGTACCAGTAGAGATCGATGGGGAGGAATTTTTTGATGCCTGAAATTACAGTCTCCCTCTTTTTCTGTATCCCATTTTTGTATATATTGTATAGTTAGCATAGTTTTTAGTTTTTAATTTGTAAGTAATTGTATATTATAATAGCATATTTTATTTAATGTATTCAATTAAAGATATTATTGTCTCCATATATTCATGGTTTATTTAGTTGACAGCATTATCAGTATTAAGGGATAGATACCTATATTAAAATTCAGTTAAGAGAATTGACCCATACCCTACTTCGATTGGTTAGGTACTAACTAAATGTAAACATCTTGATGTGACTTTTAATACTTTATATAATAAAGCTGAAGAGTTTGTTTGTTTGAGCGCGCTAATCTCAGGAGCTACTGGTTCGAATTGAAAAATTCTTTTTGTGTTGAATAGTGCGTTTGTCTAGGTAGGTTTTAAGTTATATATCATCACGCTACTATTGGACATATGAGCAGTGATCATAAATGTTAACAAATGCGTCAGATTTCCATACAATTTTTGAATTGGGCTTAAAATATGCCACAGGTGAAGCCGGAGCGGGTCAACTAGTTATACAAATAAACTACTACTTAAAATATTCGATGTAAAAAAAAATTCGCGTTTTATTATTAAACATAGTTTTTAAGCAAAAAAGATTTTAAGTTGAGTTTTTTAATCAAGATTTACCTTTAGTTAAGTTCCTAACCAAATGAAGGTACTAAATAAATTAAAAATTATAAAAAGATCGTATTCGTCATATCTTCACCAACGCACAATATTGACATCAGTAAGAAGTTAAGTCTAAGACTTGTGGAGTCGTAATTGAATGATAATTGACTTTTATAATAATCTCTCTAAATCTAAACACGATCGTAATGTATGACGAAATTATTGCGACGGAATTAAAGAAACATGAGTCTTAGTGCGAGTGCACCAAGTATGCTGATCAAATCATACAAAGTAAGTACGCCATTTGTACAAAGCAGATATCGTAATATTTATGATTGAGATTTTTTTTCTGAAAAAGCTTGTAAAACTTGATTGTGCTTCAATAATTTACTACATAATAGAAACGAAATTAAAGAAAATTACCATACTGTTAAGTTTATTCGACTCAAGGTGTATTGTGATTAAACATTTTGAAAAATTATATACCTTACTGCCAATTCCCCGTAATAGTGCTTACTCAGATTTCACTAATGAAAATCGTCAAAACTCAACTGCGTTCTCACGTTACACTCATCAAAATTCACTGTAAAAACCGTGATAAGGCAGTAAATATTCTGATATCAATTCTATCTTTGGAACAGCTCATTAATAAAGGTTTATAGTAAATGGTGCACACAAAGAGTGTGAGCGAGATAGCACTACTTTAGTATTACTTTACGCAGTTTCACACGCTAGTTATATGCGTTCCGTCTATATTATTATTTTAGTCTAGGATGGTTGTACCTATAATAATAATAGTATGCCACACCGCTGCTCATTGTCAACGCCTACGGATCCACGAAACCACGCATTTAATTGTGGCGTTTACGTGCTTCACTTCGAACTGCCATCTTTCTTCCAAATTATTATTCTGATTACATGTTTTTTTCATCTATTGCTTCAGAAGCATGTTCTTATTCTTTTAACTTCTGTTCAGTTTTAACCAATACAAAATTTAACTTATCATTATGTAAATACTTCACAGTTAATTAGCAGCGAAGTAATAAGTTTGTATCGATGTGAAAAAATACTAAAAAACAACTTTTTTAAATTCAGTGAAGTCATCTTTGAAGTACCTAGACACGTTTAACACAATATCATCAACATATATTTGTGTTATTCAAGGTTATTGAAGTGAATTGAAAAAATGCACTGAATTAAATTCAGCCATCAGTATATTCAGTGTTTTCAAGAATTTGAAACGTAATAATACATTAAAAAATTACATAATGATGAATGCACCAATTGGTTCCAAATATTTATTTTATCTGCTGTTAATATTATACAATTAATAATAAAGTTACTATATTATTAAAATTGTATTCAGATTAATAGCAATGTAGTAAAAAATACATTATTAAAAAAAATAGAAAGATTTGGTAATGACAAATCGGTGCATTCAACATTTTTGTAAAATAATCATTATTTTTCTGGGATTGGAGATTTTTTTATAAAATTTGCAAGTATTTACTTCTCTTGCGGCAAAGAGGAAACAATCTCATCCTTGAGGTTGTTTCCTCTTTTGGTCAGGGATAAGTCGAGGTCAAAATATATAATTTTACTTTACTTACATTTCATATTTTCATGCGAACGTTCAAGCTTCTATTTTGGAGTTACAACTGTTAAAGCAAATATGTGTTTAATGCGTGTGTGTAAAAAATGACATTGAATTTGTAAAAGTTGCATTTTTACATATTTTACTCATACCACAAAACTTCCTTGTGCTGCTATGATTGAAAAAAAAAAATGCTAACTTAACCTGCCAGCATTAGAAAGCAGTATTTAAAAAAAGTTTTGGTGTACTATTAATCTCCAAAACATACAAGTCAAATAGCAAAAAATATTTTCAGCTATTTAGACTGATATATTTATCTTATAGTTAGTTGAAGATTCAATTTTAAAAATTGTCATCGCTTTGATTTCGCAAGTACCTACAATATTGTAACTCAACGACAAAACAAGAACAGTATCTTAATTTTATTTAACACCTATCCAGCAATATATACATATACATATAACAAACATGCAAACGAAGCACGCAAACGCCTTTTGACCAGTGCTCAATAAAATTAACATTAATTACAAAATAAGGCTAGCTGAAAACTGATGGTAACTTTAGAAAAAATTAAAAGTCTAGACTATATTGCAATGTCTCTCTTTGCAAAAATCTTTAAAAAAATATTTAGACCGTTTTTAGGAAGCGTTTCAACCCATGATAATGGGTAAGAGCTTTATAAGCTAATAAGCAATCACTGTGTAACAATAAGTCAAGCCCTGTCGATGATTGAGCCTACTGAAAATTGAGAGAATTCGTCCCGTTGACTAAAAAAAATTATGTAGACGTATCAAAGTTATAGTTTTTAAAATATCTACAGTTACTTGTTACTTACAAGACTGGTTTAGTGACAACTGGTGTTACCCTAACCTACTGTGTTACCTACATAATTTTCTCTAAAGCCCTAGAGGGAAAATTCACAAAATATGCCATAGAATATCGTTATGTCTATTCACGCGAGGAGGTAGTTCAATGGATCTTGCCAATAGCTGATCTACAATATGATATAACAATCACAGTTACCTATAATAAATATAATGACAATATAGAATGACATTTAAAATACCTGTCGAAAAGACTACAAATCACAACTGCCTGTCTCAATATAGCAAGTAACACTAGTGATAATTAACTTACATTCACTCTTATTACATATGGAATAAAGTTTAGATTCAGTTAACTATGTTTATGTACTTTATTTATATCTAAATACTGACGACTGAGTACTCTTTCTAAATTTAGGGCTACAGTTAGACGTCTGGTGCTATCCGATGCACTCATGATCGTTTCATCTCTTTCTGTTAGATATACTATATTAAATCTAGTATTAATTCAAGATGTAGGTACTAAAACATTAGAAAGAGTCACACAGAGTGACAGAGTGACATGCATAAGTGCGTTTTCCGACTATCCGATCCAATATCGGTATTGACTCCGATGTCCGACATCCGATAGCCGACAGGAAGAAAAATGTATGAATTATGTATTTCACATTGTCCAGCCCGATATCGGATATCGGAGCTAACACGACTGTGTTTGCCCGATATCGGATATCAATAAAAATCAGTCACCACAACAGCAGAATAATTTAAAAAAATGTCATATTCAATGGTAGAAATTTCTAAGGAGTCTGTTGGTGAGATTATGGTTAATATTTTTTGAGTCTGTGCTATCGAGCAAATAGACGTTTCTTTGACATATCGGACCAATTTTATCGGATATAATAATATATGAAAACAACACAAGGTGTCCGCTATCGGATATCGTCGTCCGATACAGATATCGGACTGGATAGTGTGAAAACGGCCTTATTTGCATCAAATGTAAGAAAGACACACATGACGTCAGTTAAGTAGGAATTACAAGACTACGATCCCAAAATATTTTTTGAAAACTTTATAAAAAAAAAATGAGATCTTAAATTTTGGTTCGACAGTGAGCAAAGTCGGGAGAAATTCGTTCATAAAGTCGTTAATTGTTCCGATGTTAACGATAAAAAGTTAACTCTATAAGACGATTGTACTTGATTATTTCAGATATAACTTCCACTACTCAAAATACACTACATAACAAACTGCTTTACTCAAGCCCTACAAGTTCCATGCAAGTCGTGTATACATATATTATTTACTCTGAATATGCATTTGGCAAAATATCTAACACAATCACGTAGTGGCCGGACACAGTTTACACAATCGTTCATATACCTATCTATATCTCATTAAAATACAACAATAATAATATATCTCTCTATGGATTTAATCTACATAATGTTATGTAAGTAGGTAATATATCATCGACAACATGGTTAATTAATACAACAATTAAATCACATTTCCATACCATCTACAGATTCATTACAAGTTGTAAGTGATGAGACGTACAAGTAAAAAATCGTTCATAAGTACTCTGTCGCTAACGTGGCCTCAACTTCGCTACTTGTAAATATTCTTAAAATATTTTCATAATGGTATTTAATTATTATTATTAAAAAAAGCGTGAACTTTAATATTGTACACACCTTAGTAATATTTTTATTTTTTTTTGATTTTTTATATATATTTTTTTTCATTTTACATTTTTTCTATGTGTATCTTAATTTGTTACTTCGTACGCCAAGCCGTATACAATACTAGAGCGATCACGAAACGTGTAAGTGTATACATACATCCTTTCAGATTGATAAATATATAGTAAAATAGTGATTTGTCGATCGCGCGCGCCGAGCGGCGGTTCGTGCTCGACAGCTACTTACTCGACGGATTTTCTCGCGATTCAAAGGCCGCCTGGCAAGGCCGGACTTGTTACGTTACAATCGGTACTGCACAACACGCTCAACCCTTTGTATTCCGCCGTTCGATCCGTGATCATTACTCGCGACCCATGCTTTTCTCGACATAATTAGCCATAAACCTCGTATCCGACCGATCCGCATCTCCGTGATATTTCGAAGGCGAGAGACATGCCACTACTTTTATGGAGACTTCTATACATAAAAGCTTAAACATAACTAACTAGTCTTTTTTATAGGCAGACCATCGACATCACTACCTAGCGGCGCGTACGTCACGTCCGCGTGAAAGATAATTTTCGTACTGCTAACATATTAACTCGTCAACACGACAGGAGTACGACTAGAAATTACTTCACGCGCCGGCCGCGCGGCCCGCGAGCCCGCGGCGGACGATCGACGGGCGAATCGATCGGCGGACGGCGAGCCGCGGACCGGCGGCCGCCGCGCCCGCCCAGACACAGACATTCCTGTTAACCGTATTATATACATTTGGCACTAAATTCATCGTCGATCGTGAGGGGGCTCGAGCGCGGGCGGCGCGCGCGGTCACGCGGGGCACGTGGCCGCGCGGCAGCACTCGCAGTACGGCGCCGCCGCCGCGCCGCACGCCGCGCACGCCACGCTCGCCGCGCACGCCGCGCAGCCCGCGCACGCCGCGCACGCCGCGCACGCCGCGCACACGCACACGTAGTACTGCGGCGCCAGCAGCAGCGGCGCGCGCGCGCACAGCTCGCGGCACGCCAGCGCCTCGATCAGCGCCAGCGTCTGCCGCCGCTCGTGCCCCATCAGGCACACCGTCGACTCCCGCACCACGCCGTGCAGCAATGTCAGGTACCTGCACCGAGAAGAGGGCGCTGTTAGTATCGAATCGTATGTAAATGAAGTAATATTAGTGTTTCAGTTGTGATCGGCGTCCACTCACCTATGCTTGAGCGCTTCCTCTTCCCTGCCGACGAAGTGGTTCCGCAGGTAGGCTTCGAGCTTTGCGCGCTGTTGGCCGAGCTCCGGGAAGTCTATGAAGAACCTCGAGCACATGTATCGCTCGAGGGTTTTGATTTTATCGGGCCGCGCCGGCCTGTAATTTTTTGCGAGGAGGGCGCAGTACTTGAGCAGACCGCCACCGCGAATCTCCTCCGGTTGCCGTGTTGCGATGAGTTTCTCTGCTAGATGGCACAGGGCCTCGTGGAAGTCGCCATACACGGACTCGCCGACGACGGTGGGGTAGAAGTTTTCGCCGATCGGCAGCTGAGCGCATTCGTGGAAGGCCAGTAGCGAATCCAGGGCGATCTGGAACGAGTCCACGGAGAACTCGAATTGACGACGCATCGTGTCCACGAATTTGAGCTCGACAGATTTGTGTCCGCGTGAGTTGCCGAGTGAGATCAGAGACCAGCGGTCACCGTCCGAGTTTACACGGACCATTTTTGAGACGTAGGCTTCCTTCAGGCCTGCGGTTGATGCGCGGCGGCGCGGGGTAGCAGGGGGGAGGAGAGTAGATAGATGTCCGAGCACAGCGGCTTTGACGCGATCGCAGTGACGATGTGTGGGCAATTCTGCCGTGAAGATTAGGTCGATATCGGAATATGGCTGGGCGCGGTCGGTGAGGACATGGCTGGCGGCGCCGCCGTTTAGCCTCACGTCACGGACGGCCACTCCCGCGCCCCCGGCGGCTTGCGGCGCCTCTAGGCGGGCGCGCACGCCGGCGACCAGCTCGCGCAGGCGCACGTGCAGCGTGGGGAAGTTGCCGCGGCCGTGGATGGGCACCACTTCGTCCATAACGTCGTTGAGGCGCCGCACCTGCTCGTAACTTAACACGGCGTGGCGCTCGCCTCCACCGCATCCTTCCTCGGATGATGTGTAACTTGACTCGCTCTGCAACAAACGAAATTACTGTTATTACTTCATTCTAGGCATTTATTTAAAAACAACAG
Source organism: Eilema griseolum (assembly GCA_963662185.1). NCBI lineage: Eukaryota > Metazoa > Arthropoda > Insecta > Lepidoptera > Erebidae > Eilema > Eilema griseolum. The sequence goes on from OY759238.1 coordinate 26,005,488, forward strand.
GTCACTGAGGTAACATAAACTAATACTGTTGATTAAAATATACTTCTGGTGCGTACAAACAATAATAATTATCAATTGTTATAACAACGACTGCCAATAGTGCAATACAATCAGGTTGTTACTGCTACATGACAAGGATGGTCTTTTGTTACATACCTAATGCTTTGGTATAAATCTATCAATGTGAGCTAAATTGTGAACGATGCATTTGTCAATATGAGTTAATCCCACTTGAACCATTTCAAATGTTTCACAAAACTTCATAAGAGGCGGCTTCATCGTTAGTTAGGTTAATTTATTAACAACAATGCAGATCTTTCAAGATGTCTGTAAGTTTATGACGACACACGCATTCACAAGTATTTAATTTTTTCGTTTACTGCTTTTTGTGATGTTTCCAAATTATATTTTTGGAATATTTTTACGATATAACATGCAAACTAGACAAGATTCTATTGGTTTCACTTGTACGTGTCAGGCATGACACATCTTTGACAAGTAATTATAATTTTCTTCAGATCAGAGCACGTCATGCCTTCGGTCCCGGTATACGAACATCTATGGCAGTCATCACCACCAATATTTAGATGTCACCAATGGGTTGTCAAAGTTAGATAACTGATGTCTAGTCGCTTTACAGAAAATGTCGAAGTTTAACTCTAAACACACAGTTATGCCTTCATAATCACACGCATCGAGTAGAGTGGCGAGACAGTGGACTCGGCCGATGCTTGGTACGTGTGAACATAGGCCGAAAGAACTGTCTCGCTACTTCGTCCGGTGCGTGTGATCAAGGCATTAGACTGAAAAAAAAATTTGTCCCCGAAATCCGAGGCGCCTTTTATTTATTAAACTGTAAATACTGTTTATGTAAAAATACATTTTGAATCACAAATCTTTAGTTATTTATTGTTTTATGCATCGTGTTATGTATAAAAGATGTCTTATTGACTGTGACGTCTGTTTGTTAAACTATATCTGTGTTTTGTTATAATAAAATAGTGTGTGTTGTTTTCATCCATGTTGTATCATTACTAAGTAAATATATCTTTACTTATAACACTAATGATTTGTTTTCAAGTTACTCCAAGTGGCCACTAGCCCCGGATATCGCTGGTATCTCTGACTGCTGGCCCCGGGTCAAATAAATATTTTTCTTCTATATATAGTGCGGATGTGGGTGTGGCATGTAGTTACTAGAGCTTATAAATAAAACTTTAATGCATTTCTGAGGTTAGCTAATCTGTGAGAAGAGAGAGGTATGAAGAGGTCTAGTATGATTATTACAAAAATTACATAACAAGCAAATTTTGCATATCTGTCTGCTGTTAAACAGCCCTATCCCTTAGTCGCCTTGTGCAACACCGGATGGTAAGAGATGGGGTGGCCCAAATTCTACTCTACCGGGAACTAGGAGGTAGGACACGGCGGTATTTCCGCCCAATTGAGCAGTCCGACTGGGGAAGTACCTCTGCCCTACAGAATACAGCGGTTATAATAACTTCGTGTTGTATTCCCGGCGGTGAGTAGGGTAGCCAGAGCTCACTGGAGAATTTTTGCTGTCAGTGGGATGACTAAAGGTTTGTCTTGCTTTGTCCTCTACACTGACAGCACAGAAACTCTGTGCTTACAGGGTCGGCAGTGCGAGTGTGGCTTCTCTGGTGTTACACACGTCCATAGGCCACGGTAACCACTTTCCATCAGGTGGGCCGTGCGCTTGTCTGCCACCTAAGTGGTATAAAAAAAAACCACATGGTTTTATTATCACATAAAATTTACAGAATCGGAGCCCAAGTCAGTTTTCGTATGAGTGACCATTCTTAACACTCCGTATTTCGAAGAGTCTGTTAAGCCGTTGGTCTCGTCTGCAATATGCACGTTAAGGGTAGTTGAAGCCCCGAATAGCCTGAAAAGCGTCTGTGTGAGGAATAGGCTCAAATGATGAATGATTTGAATTTGGAATGGCGGTATTGAACGCTGCCGCTACGCAGGAGGCGCGGTTTCGATCCCCGCTCAGTGCAAATATTTGTATTCATGAATACATATAGGTATTTGTATTAGTTTGGTCGTGCCCCGAAGATGACGTTAAGCCATCAGACCCGGTTGCCATACCAACAGCAGTCGTTATGGCTAGTTGAAGCCCTAAAAAGTTCAACAACTGGTCTAATTGCAATGCTTTAATATTGCCTTTGGGTTGTGGAGGTCATATGTCAATCGCTTCATCTATACTAACATTATAAATCTGCAGAGTTTGTTTGTTTGTTTGTTTGAACGCGCTAATCTCTAGAACTACTGGTCCGATTTGAATGATTCTTTCAGTGTTGGGTAGTCCATTTATCGAGGAAGGTTTTAGGCTATATATCATCACGCTACTACTTAAGGGAGCGGAGCATTGATAATAAATGTTAACAAATCCGGCAATTTTTCATATATATTTTGAAGACTAAAACATACGGGCTCAAAGGGATACCCCGGGCAAAGCTGGGGTGGGTCAGCTAGTGTAAAATATCGAAGTTTAGCCAAATCAGCAGTTAGACTGGTAAAGCGGACCCCAGAGTCCGAGGTGAAAGCCTCGGATGCGACTGGGATTAACGCTCAAAGGAAGACAAATCGATTTTTTTTACCCGACTACAGCGAATACTTAGTGTAACAAAAATATTCTAAGGAAACGGGCATACGACCACGGCTATCCTTGATATTTTCTTTTTTTTTTAATCTTTATTTACGGAGCATAACCACAACATGACTATGTCGCTTGATATTTTCTTGTATAATACTTTTTTTTATATATATTTAGAACACGTCAATTAGACATCGCCTTGCCTGATTGTAAGCTGAAGGCAAAGTCTCAGAAAAGAGGGTCACCATTACTTTTTATAGCGTGATTTTTCGGTAGTCGGGTTTTTGTTTTAAACTCATTTTTTTATATAGACTATAATAGATATCATCTCTCTCCCCATAAGAAGCTACAATTATGAGTGACTCATTTTGTTATTGAGCTTGTATTGTGTCTATACGAATACGTATTGAAACTAATAAGACAGCAATACATCTTTGTCGGTTTGTCATACCTACTGTACGTACTCAATGTTGAACCGATTGTATTTAAGTGGTCTATTGTTGAAGTTCAATGGACTTTGAAAATAATATATTAACAAAGTCTCGTCTGTGAATTCGAACGTGTAGGATAAAATTTGAGTTCTCGTTTCCTATTACAGATCTTCTTTCAAAGAATTCAAATGTTTGGAGTTAGTTAATTATTGTATTAAAAAGATAAAATTTAATTAAAATAACAATTTATAAGCGCAATTGTTACATTTTGTAAACCGATGAATTCAGAATGTATTTATTGTGCTGGTAACACCGACAATTTATTGCAGGCGTTGAGAAGTTGTCGGTGGCACACGGATGAATAAGAAGATTATACTCTGTGGAATTTTTTTGGCAGGATTACAATGCGGGCGATCGTGAAATTGAGGATTATTATTGGAATTCAAGAAGTGGACCTACATGTAGCTAATTGTATCTAATTTATTTATATATGAGTTGAGAAGATACCCTGCTGTTATTTATTACAGGAGTGTATATATTAGGTACTATTTACTTTTGTGTACTTTCGAATGTCTTTCTGTCTGTTAGTTATCCATAGTCTCCGAACCCATATCTTCATCCAAGATCTTCGAAGTCCAAACCAACCACAACTGCTATCCAGTAAACTAGCTGATAAATGTACGAGGCTCAAACTTTCCTTTCAGGTTGGGCAGTCAGTCTACAATCGCTCTTATGAAAGCTATGATAAGGAACCTACACATAATTATGTACCTCAATTTTTTTTTTATAATCCCGAAAGAAGCCTCGAAATGAGGAGAAAGAACAAGTGAATATCAGGCTACGGTGAAAGTCTCTTTCACCTCGTAGATAATGCAACAGAACAACGTTAAAATGCTGATGATAATGATTGCCTAGTAACAGAGACATCGTTCTTCATTCACTCTTTATCAAGAAACAAGTGAACGACCTCTCACTTTAATATGCTATTATTCGCTGCAATGTGTGCAACCATTTGAACAACAATAATCGTTCAAGTTCATTCATTACAGATAATTTATGCAATGATAATGATAATATAGATAAAAAATATTCCACGAATACGATGCCTATCATTTGTTATCTGTGTGCAAACGAAATTTGCCGCAAAAAATAAAAATAAACAGAAACGGCAGCGGAAAATAGATCGTTGATAACGTTTATCGTAAGACAAGTTAACTTATAGCCTTCAACTCCGCGTGTGTACAATAATAATACCGGTTCCCACTCCTTATAATAGTAGTAATAATAATAAATAATTATTCCACGACATTCTACGCAACACTATCTAGCTTAACTAGCTTATGTTATGAGATCTAGAAAGCGAATAAACAGACTAAGGTTTTTTTTTTCGTAAATACATACATATTATACATAGAAATACCCAGACCAATGCAAATATACATATTGACGCATACAAATATTTTCACTGAGAGGGAATCGAACCCGCGCCCCCTGCATAGCAGTCGAATGCTCTACCCAGGATATATCCAGGATATATATATGTACAAAAATATATCACAGTCTAACGAACCCTTTCATAAAAATCGAAGGACGTCGGACACAACGGTATTTCCGTCCAGTTGAGCAGTTGGACTAGGGCAGTACCCCCGTCCTACGGAATACCGCAGCCATAATAAACTCGTGTTGTATTCCCGGCTGTGAGAAGGGTAGCCAGAGCTCACTGAAGAGTTTTTGAGTAGGAAGACCAAAGACTTGTTTTGCTTTGTCTTCTACACTGACGGCACAGAAACACTCTTTTTGCACATGTCCATAACCACTGGTATAAAAAAACATTAACACAATCACAAATGTGATTCGTTTTACGGTGCTTATATTGTAAGTACGAAAGTCTGTCTGTTTGTAACGCTTTCACATCTAAACCATTGAGCCGATTTTGATAAAATTTAGTACTTTTCATGGCGAATATTTATGTAATTCATATTTATGCATTAACATATTATCATTATATGTAGGTATACATTCAGCCTATTCCAACCACAACCAGTACGCAGTTCCTACTATAAATTAGACACCCACACAAAACTAGTCCCAATGTCCGGTTCGAACAGTACCTTTCATAATTCAATATCAGTTCTGCTATATAAATGTGTCCTGCTAGACACTTCCTATTACGAGTACCTATATCTGGGCCATACTTATCTGATAACATTTAAATGAAAACTATTGAATAGTTATTATTCTGGTATAAATAATAAATATTCAACATATTTAAACACTCCAAATAATTAATGGTAAAGATCCTAATTTACGACCTGAAAAAGGTGGCTGGGACAGACTGGATGCGGAAGGCAGAGGATCGGAAAATATGGCGCACATTGGGAGAGGCCTATATCCAGCAGTGAACTGCGGTGGGCTTATAGATTGATTGATTAATCCTAATTAATAAAAATAAATAAACAATCTTGATATGTTTTTTTTATTGTCTTATTTAATTCCGACTAGTCTTAGTACAGAACTCCGATATTGCTAATTGGTTATGGAGGTCAGATGGCAGACGCTTCACGGATAATATCGAAGTTCAGAAGTCAGACCCGAGTTGGGAAAAGGCTCAGAGAATTATGAGAACGATGAATTAAAAACTCAGTTTATTAATATTTCTGTACTAAAAACCGAAATTAAACCATTGGTTAGTCAGTTAGTTAATCTAGTTTATTTGTTTATTATGTGTTTCTATAAAAAGTTGTTGCAAGTTTGTTGATCTTCAGTTATATAGGTAATATTCAACAACTTGCCACTAATGGTACCATTCTCGGATATGCGACCTATAGGAATCTATTCCCGGGAAAAAAAGTGCCTAGTCTATGGGCTATCACAGATCATATTCACTATCTGTGCCAAACTTCATTCAAATCCGTTCAGCCGCTCTGGCGTATTTGAGTTACAAATCTGCATATACGTATTCGTATTTATAATATTACGATTTCGGAAACGGCTCTAACAAATTAAATGAATATTTTATTTATATAAGGTTAGATAAGGATATTAGATAATAAAGTTTTATTTTTCTTTATTTATAAGGTAGATAAGAATAGAAAGGAAATGGATAACTTGGTAGTTTTATAATTCTATACGCTCACATCTATTTCCCTATGGGATAGACAGAGACAAACAACAGCCCGCCATCTACATCTGTCTCTTTCTAGCCAGAAAAATATATGAACTTTATATATTTTTAAGAATAAGAATAAAAATAATTTATTTGCCTTTAAACATGGTAACATGGATCTTACAATATTATGTTAATGCACAGCATGCTTAGCTTAGTATTGTTTATTGTATTTAAAGTTTCCGAGCTAATGCGATTAATCTTCATTTCTCTGTGTAGTGACGTAGAAAGAATACAAGTACCACCCCATCTCATCCAAGGGGTGTGAGAGGCGACTAAAGGAAAAGTATGCACACGATACCACTGCGCGAGAAGGAAAACTCAAAATAAAATCTTGTACCAACTTGTCTGGAACAGAAGGTCAAATCCTACCAAAATTGGAAGAGGCCTATAGTCCAGCTGTGGACTAATTGATTGATTGATTGGGTCATGGAAAGCCAGACCAGCGCGCAGCGTGGAAACAGTAGGCCAAATTCTGCCAAAATTGCGAGAGGCCTAAATCCAGCAGTGGACTGCGATAAAAGCCTTTTGATTGAGCCCGGAACAAAATTCCACGTGGGCAAAGCCATGGGCATTAACTAGTATATTAATATTAACCTATTATGACCATAGACTGAACCTCATAGGTAGGTTCAGTAAATGGTAATAGCACCAATACTTAGTAACATTAAAATGGCAACCCAGTTACGTGCAGATAATAAATCCTACATAATCTGTGATCTACAAACGTTAGTGATTATCGAATAACATCTATTTTTAAAACAATTTAAAATTAAAACGTTAACATGATGTTAGTAAGCGCTAATTAACTATACGTGCACTTAATTAGTTCACGATAATGTTGTTTGTTTCGTTAAAACTTTAGCAAGTAGATATTTAACTGATTTTTAGGGATCCACATCAAATAAAAGAGGTAAAGTTTGTGGGTGATAGCAGCAATACTTAGTAATAATAAAATGGCAACCCAGTTACGTGCAGATAATAAATCCTACATAATCTGTGATCTACAAACGTTAGTGATTATCGAATAACATCATCTCATCTCTGGATCTACTGAACCGATTTCGAAAATTCTTTTACCAATAGATAGTCACATTAAATGTGAGTGTCATAGGCTATATGTCATCACGCTATCGGGGAGGGTCAGCACCGGGAACAGGATCCGAAGTCCACACGGGTGGAGTCGCAGGCAAAAACTAGTATGGCATAAAACTATTTTTAATGGATTCTATTGAGTTTTATTTATTGTGTTACTAACTGTTGCGCGCGGCTCCGCCCGCTTGTAAGTCGGTTAACGCGACAAAACATAGCCTATGTCCTTTTTTAAGGTCTAATTTCCTATCCCATACTTCATCAAAATCGGTTCAGCAGTTTAGACGTGAAAGTGTAACATACGGACAAATAGAGCTTTTTCCGCATTTATTATAATATTAGTATGAATTATGATGAAATATTATTATGTTATATTTTAATACAGACAGGATCGCAAATATCGTAATATTTTTGACTATTTTATTCCTTTTATAGATATGATACATTTTTATCTACGTATTCATTAGTTGAATCATTAATTCCAAGCTATATAACATATAGATAAAGTGAAATTGTTTGTTTATAAGTTTATTTAATAATATTGTTCTTGGTCTATTATCAACTTTCCATTAAAGATAGCGAAACGTATCATTATGTGTTATTGATAAAAAAAGTCTTAAATATTTTATTGTAAATCTGATAATGTAAGCTACATCAGGAACTGTAGATATTGTTTATCCTAATAATATTATAACATACATACATACATACATATAATCACGCCTTTATCTCTAGAGGGTTAGGCAGAGGTGAATTAACCCCACATTTCACCAATAATTGTATTCGGTCCCACATAATAGGGGTGAGCCTATTACCGTATTCAAAGCACTATTGTTAACTCGAGCCATGTATCTGAGGCTGAGTCTGGGCTGTATATATCTGTCTGATGTTAAACAGCCTTATCCCTTAGTCGCTTTGTACGGCACCGCATGGGAAGAGATGGGGTGGCCCTAATTCTACTCTGCCGGGAACCACGCGGCATAAATGTGAAAGATTGTGAAGATGTATGGATATTTTTATTATATGTCAATTACGCTTAAAACGCTGGATGAAAATGGTTAAAATTTGTGCACAGGCAAAGATTATATCCGGGAATAAGTTCCATAGACTGCGGGAACGGGACTTTTTTTTTACGTGCAAAGATTCCCCACGGATATGTAGGAAAGGTTATGGCGGACTCGAACCGACTAAAACGCACGGCGTCTGTGAGTTTTTGTTAGTTGCCGCTGGTGAGGTAGTTAGGCATATCCTTCGCACCCCGGCCGACTCAGGGCCGCGGGAACGGGACTAAAATTATTGGGTAATATAGGAAAGGTGTTTGTGACTATCGTACCAAGTGATGTAACCGAATGACGTATGCAATTGGAAATTTGACCGACTACTAAAATTGGTTACATTTTACTAAACGTCAAAACGGTAAGTTATAAGAAACATGTGTGTAATAAATTATTGTGACGTCATAATATTGAATAGTCAAATCATTTACTGTTATAGATTGGTGTATGTTTACAAATAAATAAAAACAATAAAATAATAACCGACACAAATTTTACCGCTCTTTTAATTAATTTAATAAGTTTAGTTAAATATATTTTTAGGAATATTTTTACAGGAGTTTACCAAATTATTTTCAATTCCAAATTGGATATTTCAGATTTTTCAGTGTATCATCTTCGTGTAAAGAAGTAAATAAACAGTTTAGTAGAGGATGATAATTAATTATTTTATAACCAGTGATGTAACTTGTGCTATTTCAGCAATTGATTCATATACCAATCCCCGACAATTGCCACAACACTATAATTATTACCCATCAAACCTTATTACCTTCAGGGTAAATGTCAAGAGAAGAATTTGAAACATTCAAAATATAAGCAGGTATCTTATACAGAATGTATATAATATAGCCTTAATTAAAACAGCTAATCGGAATCGGATGGTCTTTAAATATTGGGTATAGTAGGTACGATTTTGGGGTCATATTCATAGTCTGATTATAATTATGGTGGTTAGTACAAGGTTGAAGAATCAGAGGTCAGACTGCAGTCTATAAGCCGTATAAATCAAACGAAGGTACCGTACAAGTCAGGTAATTCAAATAATTAAAAAGTGAATAATATATTTTGTTTCAGAACGTACAGCCTTATTAAAAACAGCAATCATAATCGGACGCCTTTGCCTATCAGAATATTAACTTGAAAAAAAAAAAGATTGTAAAAGTGTCATTGTCACTGTCACGGCGAGGAGCTGGAGCTGTCATGAACCGCGCGATGTGACCTCGTTACGGCGACCGATTAAAATACGAAATTTTGTATTGTTTTTCCTCGTCGATTTGAAATCAGCCGGTCATTGAGGTCGAATGCGCAATCGTAACAAATCGTATCGGACGCGAGCCGTGCTCTCTACAAACGCGAATAAGACTAAACTTTTTTTATTGGCGCGTAGAAATCAACTGTTTGTTGAAGGTCACGTGGTTATTAATATATATACAGTAAATACTGTATCTAGTAGAACAATACTTGCAAACTTAACAATAATATGCGTGTATAAAGAGAACAAAAGAAGGACTGGTATTTTCAAATGAAATAAGATTGGAAAATAATTTTCGAGGTTAGCGTGTACGGCTTAGAATCAGATGCTAAGTTACGAAGGTCTTATCTGCCGTGTTGTATAATCAGTTCCATTGAGAATGTTTTAAGGCCTAAGTGAATATTTGATTGCACAGATGGCGCAGAAGTATAAGCGTTTAACACCGGATTTCGCGAATTATAGAAACCGAGATCAATTAAACTGAAGGTTACTATTATAGATGTAAATATTAAAATGGTGATCTTCAGCTCAACGACCTCGTTAGATGCTTTTCGTCGGTCCGATATTATAGGAAGAAAATATTTGTTGTGTAATCTAATGTACAGCGAGCTCCACAAGTGTCTGGACAATTTGAAATGGTAGGGTATGAAAAAGTAGGAAGGGCATTATGAATCTGACTGTACGTGAATGATTACAAAACGCAGCTGATTGATTGCCATCGCCAAGTGAGCTTTAAATCAGTGTTGCCACGACTAAAATAGTTTACTAAGTACCCGTCACTAGCGTATTTTATAGAATTTTAATCACCTTTATGATTACCTAGGCAAATTTCGGTTGGTATTCAAAGTGTGTACCTTGAGTCTGGTGATTCTTTCCGTTATTGATTTGCCGTGTTCAGTTATTGGTAACCGTGAAACCCGGAGCCTCTTCTGTTCATTAACAGGTGTACAGGGTTACAGGTTACGTTGGCTTGGGGTTTGAATATTTCAAATGTATCCTATATGGTATTTTAAAATCTCCCAAGATTTTTTCATATAGTTTTTCGATTACTATAGTGTGCTTATGTAAATATATTATGCAAATGTTTAGTTTAGGATAATACGCCATTTGTTAACGCACTACCGCACCAGCAGTGTGCTAACAATGAAATACAAACTCGTCTCAAAGGCCAAATGTCTACTACCAAAGACGCGTATTTGTATTTTATTTGACACGCGAATGGAAAAAAAAGTAAGATATGTTCCACTACAATGGGCATGACGCCATTAATATTGTTCAAACTTAATACAACTTCTTGACGTAACTGATTTTTATTTGCAAGCAAATCTAAACAGAGATGCACGTAATACGCATATGTAATTATCACATTGTTTTGAAGCTACTGATTTATTTTATATCTATAATAAAAGAGAAAATAATAAAATAAAAGCTATTGAAACTAGCTATAATTATTATCTCAGTGTCTTCCCGATTGCACCCGAGCCTTTTTTTATTTTTGGTGTAACTATGCAGGTGGGAAATATGAGATAGGGGCAGTCCCATGCAGAACGTTTTTGTAGTCCATGTTGCACTTATTTTCATGTACCTACCCTATATGATTAACTTTTGCACGAAGCCACTGACAGCGCGGTCAAGATTGCAGTTTTATGTCCATATTTTTTGACCATATCCATACTTTTTTACTGTTATATATGAATGAATCGTTGACTCGAAAGAAGGCATTACTGGTGGATCTGATGTAGATTTTCTTCTTTCGCTGGGAGGTCCGATAGGAAAATCTGCACCAGCGACTTTATTCAAGACATTGATATCAATGTCAAGTGGATCCCGGGTGAAAGGTTAAAACCTCGGAAGCAGCTGGGAGCAACCTTAATAAATGAAGATGATGCAAAACATTTTCTTTATACAACTTGGTAGCAAACAAGCACACGGCCGTGATAACCAGATGGAAAGTGGTTACCGTGGTCTATGGACGTGTCCAGAACCTCTCTTCAAAAGTCACACTCGAGCTGCCATTTTTGTAAGCACAGAGAGTTTCTGTGCCGTCAATGTAAAAGACAAAGCAGGACAGGCTTTTGGTCTTTCCATTGACAGCACCAAAACTATTGAGCTCTGGTTATCCTACTCACCGCCAGGAACACAACACGAGGTTATATTTTCTCTCCTGGAAACTCTTGTCTATTTTATCTTCTGCTTAATTATAAACTATATATTTCTAAACAATGGATCCAACCGAATGATTACGACTGCGGGAACCTCTATATAGTAATGCGTGTCACACGTTATAGAACGTGAACTTGCGAGTTTCGCGTGCGAAGCCAAACGCGCGCGATACGGAACGGGAATGTGAAATTATACATTTATATTTCGAATATTAAATCGATTTCCATCGCCGCGTGAAAGTTAGTAAAGGTGCCTATCTTTACTACATTTGATTAAGTACTTACTAAAGATAAACAATCTTGTAGCAACTTTTTATAGAAAAAAAAAGACAAATTAGTGTATTGTGTGTGTATGTTACTTTATATTACACTAGCTGACCCACCCCAGCTTCGCCCGGGGTATATTTTGAAGCTTCATATCCCTTTGAGCCCGTATGATTTAGTCTTCAAAATATGTATGAAAAATTGCCGGATTTGTTAACATTTATTATCAATGCTCCGCTCCCTTAAGTAGTAGCGTGATGATATATAGCCTAAAACCTTCCTCGATAAATGGACTACCCAACACTGAAAGAATCATTCAAATTGGACCAGTAGTTCCAGAGATTAGCGCGTTCAAACAAACAAACAAACTCTGCAGCATTATAATATTAGTATAGATTACAGGTTGCCCCAATGCGGCAGTTAGTGAATTCTACATTGTAAATCTAAATAACTAAGTGACTAAGTAGTGATTCGATTTCAGTATTAGTTTTTAAAGTGAGTTGCTAATCAGAAAAATGTGAATAAAAAGAGTTAAAAAAACATTAAAAATACACATAAAGATTATTTAAGTTTAGTACCTACTACTGATATTATGTAACTTCACATTTTACATGTTGTATTTACATTGACATGTTCCATTTCATAACAAATAAATTACGATAACCTTTTACTCATAATCAATTTGCTAACTGCCTTAAACTACTAGATATAGGCCTAATGTGTACCGTAGCACCTAGTCTTCCACGTTCCGTTTTTCCCAGCTAGCCACCTGTCCATTTTGTCGGGAGTCCCATCTTCCGTTTATTGATTCATGGTTCTCATTCTAGGACTCGTTTGCTCTGTCGGCTTTGGTCCTTCGATAGATGTAACCAGCTCATTGTCATTCACCTTGCTTATTCTGCGAGCTATGTCGGTAACTTCCGTTATTCGTTGTAAATTACGGTAGTAAAAAGTTCACTAACAAAATTCTTGCAAGTGTTGTATGCATAATAACGAAGGTATATCGTGAATTAATATCTGTGACGAATGTTTGAATTACAAAAACGGATGTTTGCTGTAGAGAGTTGGTGGAAATCTAAACATCGTTATCTTTTGATTATGTGGAATGTAATCTATGAAGTATTTTCGCGTTGGGTTGTTGATTGAAAGAGGAAGTGTGAGACGTAACTTGGTATACGTCATAGCGTGCGACTGCGACACACCGCTTGAAAACATCACGAGGCGACAGACGGAGCACAATAGCCACAATACAAACTGGACTAACATTGAACAAGTGGTCCTGACAATGAAACACGCATTAGTACATACGTACTCATTCATGCTTCTAACATTTCTCGACCATTACCATACAAACAATTTAAAACTTCTATACAGAAATGTATAAAAATCGATGCATATTCATCATCGACTAAGCAAAAACAGATATTCTCGAATCTAGCTTCACGCGAGATGATTTGGAACGATTATAGACATTCCTTAGGAAATACCAATATGGCGGCGTCGTCTGTCAAATGTTCGCGGTTGACCTTGGAGCGAATGGCGTGATTGTGAACGAACACACATTTTAATATTTAGACTAGTATAAAAAATAGAGCAGTAAAACATTATTATCTATGAGTTTTGTAATTAAACTTAGACATTTTTCGTGCCGGGTAGTGGCCATTTTAAACAGTTCAGATATCATAGATTTAATGTAGGTTTTTATAAGTTGGGTTCTACTAGAATAATCTACGTAGTGATTAATTAGTAGATATTTTGAATGCTTATAATTTAGATTGTGCCTTATTTAGGTAATAGACGAATGACCAACTACCAACCAACTACTATGGATATGGTTCATGAACATAATAATTAAGGCTAGTTTTATTTAAAAGATAGATTCTAAAAATAGAAAAAACTGTTGATAATATGATATCCTCATTGGTAAAATTAATGTTTCAAAGTAGACTAAGATGTTTCGTTTCTTTATACGATCGCAACCTACATCTAGACAATCGAGTACTTACTTTCGATTTCGTGAGGCCAGTAATTAGCATGGCCTCGGCATACGTGAGCTGCGTAATACGGAACGGAACTAGCTCGACGCGCGCCGCGGGATCCGTCGTGGCGCTCGTTTCTTAACGCAAACGCGCGGGAAGGCAGCCATTTTCACTTTCTTTTAAATTATATGAACGTTTTATTATTCCTGGCGATTCATTAATATTGCAGTCATTGTTTTGCTTGCGTCAGTAGGCCTATACAAACAAAATTAAAATTAACCCTCTATTGCGAAACTATTTTGTAATATGTTTACGTTCTGCGACGAGTTCATTTGAAAGTCTAAGAACAAGTAACAAATTCTTTATTTTATGTACCGAATGCCGAAGCATAATATTTGAGGCCATCTTGATCAATATGAACAAGCCTCTTGCTCAGCCTTAGTTATAACACGTTATAATTTAGAAGTATTTAAACTGCTTATAATTGAATGTTGGGCTGCAAATCATGTTACCTTCGTAACGTAATTAAAATAGGTGTATTACTTCTCAATATCGATGTTGATCAATCAAATGCCGTTTTAACATCCAATAATATTTCACAATATAATCACTGGCAATTAAATCGGGCGTTAATCGTTTCTTCTATTAATCGATATATTTTATCGACTTACAGTGAAGATTGATTAATTTACAAGTACAATAGATTCATAGTTAAAAATTGATTGAGAATATATTTCGATACTAAACTTCTAAAAATGGTAGAAAAGCTTAAGCTACTAACTATATCTACTTCTTGTCTATGCTTGTCTTGCTTGCTATTTACGACTTTTTGATCAAGGCGGCTGTTTAACATCAGACAGATATTATACAGTCCAGACTCAGCCTCACATGCATGGCTCGAGTTAACAATAGCGCCCGGAAAATAACAATAGGCTCACCCCCTATTACGTGGGACCGAATACAATTATTAATGAAATGTGGGTGTTAATTCAGCTCTAACCTAACTCTTCGGAGATAAAGGCGTGATTATATGTATGTATGTTACTAAATCAATTGTAATTAACAACACGTAAGATTTATAGTCTGACCTTTCAAACAATAAAACTGCATAAAAGATGGTTCAGTAGTTTTAGCGTCCATCATGGCTGTAAACGACGATTACTGAACACAAAAATATTTGTGTTCCGAATCGTTAATATAACATAAACCCAAGTATTTATTTTAAATATCTCCAATATACACGGCCACTATACAATTAAATAATCTCACAGATAGACAGAATAAAAAAAAACCTGTTTTCAAATCGCTATAAAAGGAATGCATTTGTATTTAATTTTATTGAAAGTTTGACCATAGAGATTAAGGCTATGATTTTAATTCAACCACAGATAAATTCGATTGGTATTACTTTTTATTATTCAAATGACCTTAGAACATAATGTTTAAGGCCAGATAGCAACTAAAGAGCAATAAGAATGGGTGCGGTCATAATTAACACATACAGACAGAAAAACAAGCAGGTTATATCGTAGTTAGTGCCTTGTTGACATTTATTTCTATATCTATATCTATAAGTGTGTTTTAACTGCATGTGATTTATGACCATTTTTGTCATTCATATTTAATGTACCTACTTACTTTGTATATATAATCTACGCCTTTAAAAGTGTGACTAGCTACTCGTGTCCGGCGTCACTATGGTCGAAACATTTCATGCCGATAAAAAAAAACTGTTTTCTGACAAAATCGTTTTAGACGTTTTTGAGTTTTGAGCTTAGTACCTAATTCAGTCAATCATTTTTTTATACCACTAAGTGTCAGACAAACACACGACCCACCTGATGGAAAGTGGTTACCATGGTCTATGGTCGTGTGTAAAATCAAGGGAGTCACACTCGCGCTGCCAACCCTGTAAGCACTGAGAGATTCTGTGCCGTCAGTGTAAAAGACAAAGCTGGACAAGCCTTTGGTCTTCCCACTGACAGCACAAAAACTCTCCAGCTACCCTACTTATCGCTGGGAACACAACACGAGGTTTTTTGTTTTTAGGACAGTGAACTGAGTAGGAAAGACAGCTGTTTCTATGAACACGAGGTAAAGGCTTGTCCTGCTTTATCTTCTACACTGACGGCACAGAAACTCTGTACTTACAGGGTTGGCAGCGCGACTGTGACTCCTCTGGTGTTACAAACGTCCATAGACCACGGTAACCACTTTCCATCAGGTGGGCCGCTCTGCCACCTAAGTGGTAAAAAAGAAGTTAAAGTAATATTGTTGTTGAAATTTGTGTGGTAGGTATATATTTTTATTATTATTATTATTTGATACACTAGCAGCTCTACGAGCTGATACGTGTGTATCACTGCACTGGTGTTCTTAATTATTTAAATGTTTGTCAAGTCTATTTTTGAAACAGTTTACTGTTGGAGCACTTATAACAGTTTCCGGGAGAGAGGTAGCATTCAGGTAGTATTCTTTGTACCAGTCTATGTAACATTTTTATTTATTTATTAATCTATTTACTTATTAAGCAGCAGTGGATTCAACTTATAATGTCTATATTCGGTTATATCTTACCAGCTTTCCCTTGAGATTGCAAAATAACGTTTGTAGAATTTGTTATTAAATTGATTAACTGATTGTAATTTAATAGATATTTATTTGTGTCAAATCATCAATTTTTACACAAATATATTACACTAATTTATATTGTCAGTCCGTTTTTCTATCGGCATTATATCGTTTTTAGATCCAGAACCCTAAAAATGATAAATTTAATTAAAACAGTACCATTATCTACGCAAAATATACCTAGTACTATTACACCAAATTTAGTATTATTGTCCATTTCGCCATTATGAACTTACAAAAGTCACTAACCCTTTTTTGTTTTTTTTTCGTGTGTTCGTTTGACAGATAGGTACACGTATCTCATCAACATCCGCTGGTCAAAGATTTGACCGATTGGTAAAAACAATTACGTTCACTGACATTAACAGAATCATGTCATTGCAGGAATAAAAGTTATTTAAACAAAATCTAGTTTTTTGTATTATTTTTTTTGGGTTCGGAACCTGACGCCGCGTGGTTTCCGGCAGAGTAGAATGTGGACCACCCCATCTCTTCCCATGCGGTGTCATCCAAGGCGGCTAAGGGACAGGGTTGTTTAACATCAGACAGATATATACAGCTCTGACTCAGTCTCAGATGCATGGCTCGAGTCAACAATAGTGCCCAGAATACGGTAATAGGTTTACCCACTTTTACGTGGGATCGAATGCAATTATTGGTGAAATGTGGGTGTTCATTCTCCTCTGCCTAACCCTCCGGGGATAAATGCGTGATTATATGTATGTACCTGAAAAAGGAAATACCGGAACCCTTACAGGATGACTCCATTGTCCGTCTTTCAAGACTTATCTCTAGCTAGGGAATGCGTGAAAGTATTAATTTATACCAAACACTCGGGCCTGCAATGCCTTGAGGCCGTGAAAAAAATCAGAATCTTAAGTCTAAGTCATCAAAAGATACAGCTGTTTAAGTAATAAATTTAACCTAATACAAGAGAAACAAAACTTATAGCCTTATATACATTTAGTTAGAATTATAAAATTTTGCATTTAAAAAAGTATCCATAAGATGATATTAATACAATTTAGGTTTTATCATTCTCATAGCAATCAATATCCTCCTAACGATTCATGGGTAAGATATTCCTTCTCAATCATCTATAGATAATGAGTTTTTGAACATTTTTTCCTTGAAAGAATTAAAAGTAACTTGAACAATACACCAGACTTCAAAAAACAACAAAACAAAACTATAGAACGAAACAATTGATTTCGAATTACGTAAAAGACAATGTAACTTTAATTCTACAATAGAAAGTACTCGTATTTTAATCGATTCAAATACTCTACTATCTATTCTAGATCAAGGGTCAGTCAAGGAGAAGTCTTGGGTATCGAGTACAACAATTATTTACGTTTGTACGTCAGTCTGTCCGTGCATCATTGCATACTAATGCCGTCCTAGAGCATTCCCTTGTGAAGCAATAGCTTGGCATCAGTTTAATGCGTATTTTAATAAATTCTTGAGGCTTGAGACGACGTGACGCCGATAGCGTAGTCGAGTCGATGATACTTGTTAGTACTACTAAAGCGTTTAGTCGATTTATGTGGTCGGTTAGCCTTCACTCGATAATTGGCGGATAATCGCTTGTAATAATATAAACGTATTCTTACTAAGAACACGGTATTTGTTGAAGCCATATTATCTTGGCAGACTATCGATCTTATTCCCAAGTTGTTTAACAAGTTCTCAATTAATTAATTTGACTATTTAGGCTTTAGGCCTTTCCCATAGACTTCCAGAATGACCGATCTGAAGCAGCCCGTATCCAGCGCTTCTCAGCGACTTTGATGAGGCCTTCCACCTGGTCGTTGGGCGTGGAAAAACCTTTTTCTATTCGATAGTCCGTTTATTAAGGAAGGCTATCTTATTAACACGTTACTACTCAAGGCTGCAGAGCATCCGAGGAGAGGGCCAGATCGAGAGAGATGGCCCTGGGTCGGCCGGGGTGCGAGGTATATACCTGTTAACCTCACCTTCGGCAACCAAAAACGACCCACAGGCGTCGTGCGTTTTGGTGGGTTCGAGTCCGACATAACCTCTCCCACCGGCTCCGGTTGAGGGGGGGGGGGCTTATCCGTGGGGATTTATCGCATGTAAAAAAAGGCTGTAGAGTAGTAATCATAAGTGTCAATAAATCTAGTAGACTTCCATACGCATACGCAGGCGTATTATGGGCTAAAGAGGTGCAACGCGGGTCTGAAGTACCTACGTCACAGACGGAGCTGGAGGGAGCCAACTAGAAATATCTTACAATATGTGAGTTTGGCGAGTAATGTCTTCATTGAAGTGCCTATATTCAGTCTATGAATGAAGTACAAATTAAAACACAGTTCGTTACATAACACATTTTGTTATGTAAGGGACACTTGTTGATACAAGTGAACTTCAATCAATATTATGCAAAAATATTCTAATAATATAAGTACCTATTTCGTTTTGGTTTTGCTGGCATGTACATATTTAAAAAAAACTAATATACAAAATTCTCGTGTCGCGGTGTTTGCAGTTAAACTCCTCCGAAACGGCTTGACCGATTCTCATGAAATTTTGTGTGCATATTGGATAGGTCTGAGAATCGGACAGTATCCCCCTAAATGTTAAGGGTAGTCCACCCTTAATTTATTTTAATATTAGACTTTTTTTAATTTTTAGCATTTTATGATACAGCATTAGAAAATACATACAACCCTAAATTTTCAACGTTCTACGATAAACCCCCAGTAACAAAACAACGTTTGCCGGGTCAGCTAGTAAAATATAATAATTTAAAAAACAATTTATTATACTTCATAGAAAGAGCTAACCTACTCCTTAGCCTTAACTTATTTTTTATTGTGTACTAACTTTTGCTCCACCAGCGTTAATGTCGGTTATCGCGACCAAACATAGCCTATATCAACAAAATCGGTTCAGTGGTTTAGACGTAAAAGCGCAACATACAAACAGACACAGTAACTTTCGCATTCATACTATAAGTATGAAAGTACGGATAAAGAGTGCAGGCTAACCCATCGTCTAGCCTTAACTTATTTTAATTGTGTATATTAAAGATGTACTTAACTAACTAGCATATGTTAATGTTTCTGGGGCAACGACAATAAAGGCATTTCAAGTGCAGATAACTGCGAATCGATTAAAAGTTAATAAACTTAATGCGATTAAAATAACACAAATATTTTTAGTAAACAAGTTTATTTACGGCCGCGGGTTATCTCCGAGTTGTAAATGTTTAAGAATTATATTGACTGACATATTTATGTCATATACGTCAGACTAGAGCCGATTTTTAATCGACAGTACGTTAGAATAGGTCAATAGGACTAGTGGGAACACCACTAGTCGTGTTGACCTAGTCGCATGTAGTTTTTAGAAAAGAAAAAAAAAATAGGGAACTCTTGTAGGTACCGTGATTTTTATTTAAATTTTGATTTAATTTTTACACTTACAACTACCTTTACAGGTGAAACCTAATACGATAGTGTTGTAACTTGTAACCTAATATTTACAAACTAATTAATGCCTTAATATCTCACTATATCCCTACATCCCCCCCTGGTGATACTCCCTTCTGTTGAGCATCACGTGATTAATGAACAGCCCCTCCCCCAGTCCTATATGATGTCGCTAGCAAACAATTTTTTTTTTAAATTTTACACCACTTGACAAGCACACGGCCCACCTGATGGAAAATGGTTACCGTGGCCTATGGACGTGTGCAAGACCAAGGGAGTCACACTAGCCAACCCTGTAAGCACAAAGAGTTTCTGTGCCATCAGTGCAAAAGACAAATCAGGACAAGCTTTTGGTCTTACCACTGACAGCACTAAAACTCTCCAGTGAGCTCTGGCTACCCTAATCACCACCGGGAACATAACACAAGATTATTATAACCGCGGTATTCGATAGGGCGGAGGTACTTCCCCAGTCGGACAGCCCAGTTGGACGATAATACCGTCGTGACCTACCTCCTCTCTCTCTGCTAAACCCTTCAAAGATATACCGAGGTGGTATCTTACAAGAAAATAGCATATGACGATATCAGAAATAATCCAACATCGTACGATATGTGTAGGTACAGCCCAATTCTTCAACATGATCCATACCTACACGAACTAATTAATTCTATCTGATTACGTGTGCGTTACGTCAACATACCCTTATCAGGTAACAATAACAAACAAGATAATGTGTATAACATAGAGTACATATTTATATAATAATATAATCCAATCGTTATCTTTTGTAAAGACGAGAAATCCTAAAATAAAGGATTACGAGCCGGTTTTGACGTGGCGGTAGATTTTGACCAGAGTCCCTTGTTTGAACCCCGGTCATATCTACACTAGGTACTGAAATAAATCTATTCCCAACGCAAACAATTGAGCTTCAGATTTAACGTTAGTATAATCAGCTACAGAGTTACATGGAAAAAGAACAAGTATATTTCAATATGTATAACAACAAATTCCACGAAGTCATCAATAAACAGTATAAATAGTCTACATCTATACTAATATTATAAATGCGAAAATAACTGTCTGTCTATTAGGCTTTCATGCCTAAACCGCTGAGCCAATATTAATGAAATTTGATTCAGGGATATATGAGACTTTAGAGCGCTGCGAGCACCAGCTGCATTTATAATTGCGAAATTTCACAAAAAAGACACATAATAAAACAATGTATTATACAATCTGAGTGTGGTCTCAGTCGACCACGCCTGCCCACACTCCGACAATGACCACAACCAGTGTTCGTAATGTTCCCACGCGCTGACCACATGCAGTACGTTGTCCTGTATCTGACCACCATTTATAACAAATTCTGGTGTCCTATTGTGTTCTACAATGATTCTAATTGTTGCAATTTTGCGGAAAAACAGTTGTTGATTCAAAAACCAAACAGTAATTTATTTTCGTGATAATCTCTTCCACACCCAGTTGCCTCTTTCTGCGATCTTTACGTTTCTATGTGGAGTTTTAACTACAGTGAAATTTTAATTTTTGTGGAAATAATTATTTATTATTAATTTACACAATATTATTTAGATTTTAATGAAATATGGAATCATAAAATATATACAATTTTATAGTTTCGTGCGTAAAAAACTTCCTCCCC
This sequence comes from Eilema griseolum, assembly GCA_963662185.1. Classification (NCBI taxonomy): domain Eukaryota; kingdom Metazoa; phylum Arthropoda; class Insecta; order Lepidoptera; family Erebidae; genus Eilema; species Eilema griseolum. Next base: position 26,027,264 of record OY759238.1, read on the forward strand.
AACAAAATCTGCCTTCCCAAAAAATTCACTTACAACTGAAACAAATGTACTATCAGTCTCCCTACCTCGTAGGGAAGAAATGTGGGAATGTAGGTAGGTATTTATTAAAAAAGTATCTCTATTAACAACTTTGAGGTTTTTTTTAAGTTAGGTTTGAAATAAATTATTGCGGTCGAACTAAGATAACGCACTGCTGCGACCTACTTCAGTTATTAATTGATGATTATTAACTGAACTAATTAATATCACAATCAAAATTTATCAAATTCCAAGGTGGTCAACTCCTCATAATTTTTGCCCTCAAAGTGATTATACGAACATGAATGACTCTGTTAGTCATTGACTCAAGGCCAGTGACTTTATGGTGAGCAAATTAATATCATAATCGTAATGACAGTGACCGTCAATAAGTTGACATTGAATATTCTTGGGGTACAATGTTATTAAGGCTGTGTGTTTCGCGACCAAGTAGACAAAGCTGTTCTCCATCCGAAAGTAAACTAAACTTATGGTCTGAAAGAAAAGTATCCCTTTGAAGTGAAGGGTTAAAAATGTGGAATTTAATGATGAGGTTTAATTAATGTCCTATTTAAGGTGGTTTGAAATTTATTCGACTGTTCGATGCTCTTGAATTCGTTCGGCCTTAGGGTACTGTATCGCGTCAGAAGTCGATGAATGACCTCCGCTCCTCATGAGTGCAGGCCTGGGGGTGACGGGTGGAGCTGCCTGTCACTCTGGTAGAAGTAAGCCGTGGTGGCGGTACGCCTTCTGCGCCTCTCCGTTTCCGGGGACGTGTAGGGGACTTTGTCGTCCCCACACCCGAGGAGAGGGCCAGATCGAGAGAGATGGTCCTGGGTAGGACAGGGTGCGAGGGATATGCCTGTCAACCTCACCTTCGGCAACCAAAAACGTCACAGGCGTCGTGCGTTTTAGTCTGTTCGAGTCCGACATAACTAACTATATAAACTCACTGGCTCCGGTGGGGGTTTACGTGGGGATTTTTCGCACATAAAAAAGATAGGTGTGTAAGTTATATACAGCTGTTCATGTTACGTATTGATGTAATTAAGATTGATGGAGATGGGTGGACGGACATAATCCCTGATAATAAATCAGAAGCAGCAATGCTAATGAACTTTATTGTCAAATACTCTGATGGATACGTATCAAATCAAGAAAGATCATACAGAACTTGACGCGAATGTTACAGATTGAAATAAAACTATTGAAAACTAATTCTACACGTTATTCGACAGTCATCGTCACTGTCTTGTCGTGACCGTGACTGTATAAAATCAACCGAAACATCGGACTAAATGTAGACAAATTTCAGACAGTATCATGTTGAATATCAGATAAATCGCGATACAATGTGTAAAAATAGTAATATTGCAATATGTAAATATTTCAAAAAGTTAGCATTATATAAGTAGTACATACACATATACATATAATAACCCCTTTAGGAGGGTTAGAGAGAGTTGAATCAACATCCATATTTCATTAATCATTGCATTCGGCCCCACGAAATAGAGGGTGAGCCTATTGCCGATTTCCAGGCCATCCATCTAAGGTGGAGTCTGGGCTGTATATATGTCTGATGTTAAACAGCCTTATACCTTTGTCACCTTGTACGACGCCGCATGAGAAAAGATGAGGTGGTCAAAATTCTACTCTGCCGGAAACCACGCACAGAAGTAAGTAGTGTGTACATTTAAGTAAGTGTATTCGAATCCTAGAATTCTTATAACAAACAATAGTTAGTTGGGATCTAGATGTCGTTGTGTCTATATTAAAATATTTCTTTATTATGTTTGAAACCTGTTTAGTTAGATAAGCAAAACCGCAGACCAGTCACTCTGACCTTGTGATCCGCGTCCATGAACACTAGAGGTGAAAGTCAGTCATCAAATTTATCGATAAAACGCTGATAATAATATTAGGTATCTATTCTTAATGATAATAAAATTATTTAAAACTTTTAGACCGATACGAGCACTGTCGAGGCGATCAAAATTTTGAAGTCAGGGAAGTTTCTAGAAATTCTTAGTATCGATAATTTTCATTTAATCTATAGTTTTTTTTATACAACTTAGGTGGCAGACAAGCACACGGCCCATCGGACGTAAAGTAGTTACCGTGATCCATGAACGTGTGTAACACCAGGGGTGTCACACACTTGATACCGATCTTGTAAGAACAGAGATTTTCTCTGCCGTCAGTGCAGAACACAACATCAGGACAGCATAAAAACTATCCAGTGAGCTCTGGCTACCCTATTCACCGCAAAAAATGTATTTAAGTATGTTTAATAGCATTCTAGATTCCATAACACAAGCTGGTTAATAAGCTATGTTTACCATGGGTCTAGATAGCATTGTGTAGAATGTTGTAGAATATTTATATTATTTTAATTTTATAACCTACCCCCATAACCTACCGCCGGGAACACAACACGAGGTTATTAATAATAATAATAATAAATAATAAATCATTTATTTCAGGCCATAATAGAAAAGTTACAAGATGTTAAATACTTATTCTACGGCCCATAAATACATTATTATAGACTATAAACTTATTATTATTTTATATAATATACCATAAATAAATTATATTATTATAGCATAATATGTTATTATAGCCGTGGTATTCTGTAGAGTGGAGGTACATCCCCAGTCGGACTGCTCAATTGGGACGGAATTACCGTTGTGTCCTACCTCAAGTTCTGTCACAAGTTCAATCCAGTCTTATACGGTTCAGAAGAAATCAAGAATTTTAATGGTTTCAAGCGAAAGTTCGGTGGCTCAATGGTCAGTGCGTTCCCCCTGTAAGGGAAAGATCGAATCTATTCAATTTAGATTAGCAGGTTTATAAGTGCCCGGTTAATGGCAATAGGCAATAGGCTCGCAATGGGACCTAAACATAAACTGGCGAAATGTTGGTGCTAGCACCTCTACCTACCCCTTCGGGAATATAGGCGTGAGTTTATGTATGTATGTAGATCTTAGTCGAAGTGTGACAATATTATACCAAAGTTATGATAGTTATTCGGATCCTTGATATCAAATAGTTTTCTAGTATTGAGGTGACGTGTGACTTCTAATTAATATGTCATGAGTATGTATGTATGTATGTTCGCCTCGATCTGTCATGAAATATGTATCAGCAACTATGTATACGGCCCAGATACATATATATTAGCATCAGGTATGTATATGTTGGGTACTTTAAATTAACTATACTAAGCTATATCAGTTCTGGCCAATTAATTAGGAGTATGCGTACGATATGTTTATGTATCGAATAATTATTTATTTATGAGCTGTCAACGTCAATGATGTACAGAGTCTTATAACGTGCCCCCTTGCAGACATATATATAAATACACTGTTATCCCCGGAGGGTTAAGCTGAGGCAAATTAACACCTACATTTCACCAACAATTGTATTCGATCTCACGTAATAGGGGGTGAGCATAATTCCGTATTACGGGCACTATTATGAGTCGAGCCATGCATCTGAGGCTGAGTCTAGGCTGTATATATCTGTCTGATGTTAAACAGCCTTACTCGCCTTGTACGACACCGCATGGGAAGTGATGGGGTGGCCCAAATTCTATTCTGCCGTAAACATGGCGTTCAAATCCCTTGCAAATATTGGTAGACATGATAATGTCAATTTAGTTAGATTTTAGGTAGTCAACGTCCTAAAATGACTTCTAACTGCAGCACTTCGATAACGTCTTTGGGTTGTGGAGCCAGTCACGGAAAATATCAAAGTTAGCCAAACACGCAGTTAGATTGGAAAGTGTGGATCCCAGATTTCGAGGTGAAAACTTCGGATGCGGCCTGGATTTACGTAAGAATTTCTCTTCAGGGTCGGTAACATCCATAGGTCACGGTAACCACTTCCCATCAGATCAGCCGTGTGCTTGTCTACCACCTAAGTAGTATAAAATGTGGATCTCTTATCTCCGGTTCTATTTAACCGATAGCAATCAAAGAAACCTAAAATTACAAGTCTGTCCAATACCTATCTAACAAAACAAACCGCATCAATATATGTTCCGTAGTTTTTGCGTCTATCGCGATTAAACATTTACAATTATATAAAAGCTTAGATCGATTAATGTGATTACATAAAGAAAAATGTTAATCCGCATGGAACATCTATTACTCCTAATGCTACAAATGATTACATTCATCTACAGATTTAATATTCATCAAATATTGATACAGTGATAGTAAACAGCGCCTTACTACCACAGCCGTTCGCCCAGACTCTGTCTGTAGTAAGAGAAGTTCCATTTATATCATAATAAGTCAATTATAGCACCACCCACGTAATCTCAGCGTCCTGTGGCCGTGACCCAGAGCTGATTATTCAAGGTTACTTAATGGGAGCAAATAATCTTGATAATTGGTTGAGCATAAATCGGTGCGGTTTTGCCTGTAGTTGTAAAAATATAAACATGAATCTTGAGAACGTCTCAACCGATTTGGGTTAATTATTTTTGGTTGTGTTTGTAATTGTTATTATCTCACCCTCGGTAACAAATGACCCAAGATGGCGTGCGGTTTTACTTTTTTGTTTATACCACTTAGGTGGCAGACAAGTACACGGCCCACCTGATGGAACGTGGTCACCTTGGTCTACTGACGTGTGTAACACCAGGAGGTCACCCTCGCGCCGCCGACCCTGTAAGAACCTAATGTCCTTCTTGAAGAACCTCATATTGTAGTTACTCGGGAAAACCATGGCAGGGAGTTCATTCCACAGCTTAAGCGTGCAAGGGATGAAATTCCTGTCATTTGCCATTGGCGAAAAAATTGATAGGTATTTACTTTTTAACAGATTTAACAGATAGTGGGGTGTTGTTATTCATTTGTAGTATAACATTAGTTCTTTAGTTAAATTGTTACTAACACTATGGATCGATGGCCTTACAATAAATGACGGTGCGCACTGTGCGGTATGAAAGAAAATTCATCCCACTCACACTCAAGCTGTGGAATGACCTCCCTGCTGCGGTTTTCCCAAGCGCCTACAATATGGGGTTCTTCAAGAGGGGCATCAGAAGGTTTCTTCATGGTCGGCAGCGCGAGTGTGACACCCCTGGTGTTGCATACGTCTATAGGCCACGGTAACCGCTGCCCATCAGGTGGGCCGTGTGCTTGTCTGCTAACTAAGTGGTATAAAAAAATGAATTTTAATTTAATTTTTTATAAATGTTTAGTTAATTTTTACTTTAACACCACACGCGATTTTTAGCCAGCCCGATATGTCATGTTATCACAATGTAATCACAAACTTTCGCAAAAATCATGCATCACTGACAAACACATGGATATAATATGTTATCTCATTACTAGATAAGATACAGCCTACATTCTTTGTAATCTCAAGGTTATTGAAATAACTGTTTCTTTCTTAGAATTCCATTTTTGATACTCAATATCCGAGCACTACATGCTGTTTCTTTCTATCCCATTTCTATTCTAATTTTAGAGATCTTTATTATACTCGTCTTCATTCGAGCACCAAACTCGGTTCCAGTGCATTCTGGCATCCAAAACTTGCACTTGGAAGTTCGTGGTCCGCTCTGCCATATCTCCTTTCTAATAATGGTATAGTTTCTACGAGAGCGACTTCTGTCTGACTACTCAGTCAAAAAAACCTGCGCAAGAGTGTCCGTACGAAATGTATCTACTGCTGGCAGGTGTGATTGCCTTGGTATCCGAAAATTTTGATTGTGTTCCTTAAACTCAATATACATTTTCACACTATTTACAGCTAAAAATAATATGCTTATGTTTTCGATTCCATATTCTAGACAGATCATGTTTTCAGGTCAAACTAAAGCATTCTAAAGAAAATAAATACATGTCTTTTTTTGACTCTGAAAAGCCTTTGACTGATGAAAAGCCCTTAACTAACAAATTGAAATCGAAAGTGACCAATTCGATCATCACAGTAATGATGAAAACAACTATTTTTGAAATAATGTCATTAAAAAGTAATAAATACAACGGCAAACGTGCGTCTGCGCATGGAACGAAGGCACAACGCACACGAGGCCACGACACACGCAGGCGACATTGAGTTGTTACAAAACGCGCGACCCAAATACTGCGTGCATCCGCTAACGCGAGCAATATAGATAACTAGCTTCCGAGTGCGATTTCGCTCGTAAACCGGCGTTTAATCTTGCGAAGAGTTTAATCGAAGGTTTTGTGCAACAGCTTGTGTTTAAATATTTAGGAGGTCAGTTAAAAAATCATTTTGTTATTACAAATTAATACCGCTATAATAACCGCTGGGTAATTTGATAAGTTACGCGACCAAGAAGGAGAAAAAGAAGAAAGTATGGCAGTACTCTGGCAAACTGTAAGAGTGTAGGAAGTAGGAGGGTATTGGTAATGGTATCTCCCAGGAGAGGCCTATGTCCTGCAGTGAACTACGGTGGGCTGATAGATTGATTTTCCAGTCAAGCCAGTCAATTTGTAAACATTACAAGTTATAACAATTTAGATTTTGATGATTATTTCTTATATCCTATCATTAGGTTTTACTTAACCAAATCCTTCCATTTATAACAACTCAAAGAATATTTAAAAATAAATTATGTGGCATAATTAAACTATTTTGAGGAAATGGGAAACTACTGTTTCGAAACGATTCATTTCCTTCATTTAAATATAAATCATTAAAATTTATTTAAATATTTCTACGATTTAAATAAACTCTAATACGAGCAACCAAGCTACAGATCAATTGACTGGTTTGTCTATCATACCGTGTCTAATTCAGTGTTTAATACCAAGGATGCGTCGTGCACGACCAGTCTCAAGCGTGAGGCAGGTCCCGGGCACTGTGTACATGCCTCTTTAAAATTGTAACACATTATAAAATTGTTTAGATGAGAACATTCAGTATTCAGTGTACGTATGTGTGTGTATGTACAAATCTTGGCATACTTTTATTTAACAAATAATAACATGATCATTGTCATTAAGCAAGCTTTTATTTGTACACATTTTAGAAGCAATGATCATACCTGATTGGGTGTAGCATTATGAAATGTGTGATTAAAAAGTAAAAAATATAGTTAATAATATGCCTTATAATAATAATGCTACTCAAATATGAAGTGAAAAAATAATGTTATGTTATAAAACTGTATCCCTGCATTAGTAAATGTTTAATTTGATTTAATGTTAGTACACTTTAACACTAATAAAACATAAACTAAACACTTCTGACACCAATCGTATTTTACATTTCAGAATAATTGTCAACAATACTTTATTTACATTCATATAGGTATGTAATGAATGTTAAATAATTTGAATTTCTTCATATTAAAATGTGAAAGATAGTAACGCGACCCTCGTGAAGTAAGGTTACAACCACAAGTTACACGAAAACAAAATATTTGTAGAATTGTGGATAACCTTATGTTCGTGAATAATATCTACTTCTTTTGCGATGCCTTGCCAAATGTTAGCATAATATTATCTCGGGGACAGATATAAGTTTTGATATTACGAATGGGTTGAGTAACAGTGATATAATTCCTTTAGTTACAGGTAAATTCTAAGAGACAGAATTATTCCGTATTTTTTTTTACGTGCTGAGAGGTTATATTGGACTCAACATAACATAAACTCACGCCTATATCAACTAAGGGGAAGGGCAGAGGTGCTAGCACCCACATTTCACCAGTATTTTGGACTCTAACCGACTAAAACATACGACGCCTGTGAGTCGTTTGGTTGCCGAAGGTGAGGTTAACAGGCATATCTGCCGCGGCCTGCTTCTGCCAGGGTAACAAGTGGCTTCACCCCCAGGCCTGCGCTCATAGGGGGCGGAGGTCATACATTGAGCTCCGACACTCGAGTTGCCAATTATTCCATAGTTAAGTGTATCCTGTATCCTGCAAGATTTTCGGCGGGTTGAGATTCTGGTGCGGATTTTACTCTCAAGGATGAAAGTCAGTTGTTACTGCTTAGCCTCCTGAGGCCCTAACCCAGATAGATAAACCATCGCCAGAGCTATGATCAGTATGTGTATCTATTAGCAGGTGAAGACAACGAAGACCTGGTGTGGTCCCATATACCCGTCTAAAAGTGTGAATGTATGTTATAGATAGACTCGAACACTCACTAGAAGAGAATTCCAGTACTGAGTCAATCTCACCTCTATTGATTTCAATCAAATTGTTGTGACAATGAAGCATCGGAAAGTTGGCAATTCTATTCTATACAAACTAAATTAACAATAATTTTATTATGAAAATAAATCGTTAACAAACTTCTTTGTAATTGCAACACTGAGATTGTTTTACAATAGTTGAATTTCGAACTGTCTTGTCATTGAGGCGCCCACGCACGCGGTATATATTGGCTATTTGCATTTGTTAGCATTTTTGCACACATTCTGTGGGTACTCACTATTCATTATGGCAACACTGATGTGTGCGTTATCTTGCACTTGAAAGTGCTAATACATCGGAAATGTTCTTTTCAACACGCGTATAATATTATCAGTTTTATTATTATGTGACAAAATCTAGGAAATAAAATGAAATAGGCAAGCGTTAGTGTGACGTTTTGTTAAATATTTGATTATACGCGATACAAGGCGACCAAGCTGCCATCTACTATGTGTTTTGTGTGACTCGGGAGTTGAACCTGAATTTAATGGGTAGTAGGTAATTTAAAAGACTTCTCTGCCTACCCCAATTGGAAAGTATCGTGACTATATGTTAGTATGATTTTTTGTATAATGATTGTGTCAGCAAATCATTATTTATTGACAATGATTGTGCTATAAATCTGCTATTAGTGCATTCAGTTTGAAGACAATTTAACACTAGGCATACCTCGCGCATGCGTGGAGCGCGTGCTCACTGTACCGCGCAGTGTTGCATGCGCACTGCCGCTCCACACGGATTCCTGCGCCGGCGCATCTTTACATATATACTACTTACTATAAAAATGTGAAGTAGTCATGTTTGTACCTTTGACATATAAAAAATATTTTCTTATGATCCATTAACCATTTTGAGTACTAAAAATGAATTTTTATCTATTTTATTTTAATACAGTTTATTGTCATACAAGGCGACTAAGGGATAGGGCTGTTTAACATCAGACAGTTATATACGAGCCAACAATGGTGACCAGATACATACATATAATCACGGCTTTATCCCCGGAGGGTTAAGCAGAGGTGAATTAACACTCACATTTCAACAATCATTTTATTCTGTCCCACGTAATAGGGGGTGAGCCTATTGCCGTCATCCGGGCACAATTTTTGACTCGAGTCATGCATCGGAGGCTGAGTCTGGGCTGTATATATATTTCTGATGTTATACAGCCCTATCCCTAAGTCGCCTTGTACGACACCGCATGGGAAGAGATGGGGTGGTCCAAATTCTACTCTGCCGGGAACCACGCTGCTGATGAATTTATGTATGTATTATTTGAAGCTCTTAGTCAGGCTTACAATGTTAGTATGTTTGCGCGGTATGACGACGATGAGGCGAATAAAGAATCAGAGGAAATCGGAGGAAGTTTGAAAGTGATACCAGTGAATAAAAAACTGAGAAATGAGGTACAGTCGTGGTTGGACAAGAGAAGAGATGAAAGTAATGTTGTAAAAGATGTTCAAAGTATGAATGTAGAGAGCTTTAGGAGCAGAGATAAGATCAAGAGATGAATGGATTGCGTTTGTGTTACAAGTGGGCAGCTTTTGAACCCGGGAACTCTCAATTGTAAGACAATTTCATTAACCACTAAACTAAAACCCATGATGATAGGAGAAAGATTTAGTACACTCTATAATAATAATAATATTTCATTTATTCAGAACAGTGATGCAGTGAGTGACCAGCTGCTTTCCTAGATAGACTACAAGTAGCCTGTGTTAAGGATAAGCAGTGCAACTCTATGAGTCTACACCAGTGGAGAAGAGTGAAAATTTACGAAAGGGAAGCAGATGAACAAAAAAAATTACTTCCTATTTAGTCTGTCATAAACCATGCAAACAACTGAGGTGCCGGCAAGAAAGATTAAGGCCCGTATTTTAGAAAAAAAGAAACTCAAAATCTCGATTTATAACTAGATCTGTAATGTCTGTTGTAATGTCATTGTGAGTGTTGATTCACAATTGAGCATTCTTATGGATGAGCCTTAAACTTGAAATCATGTTCGAAGACTCAATATCACGAGATCACGCGTTATCAGCGGCACATGGCTCGAGTTCAAAACATTGTCAAAACAATTTTAACGACGTGACGTCACCCGTCGCGATCTCGTCCGAATCGCCAGCGCTTGCGACTCGAGTCTATTGAAGTGAATCATTCGAATAGCTACGTGAGAAATGCAGTTACTGTAATATCCGTGCCTCGGAGAGCACGTTAACCGACCGGGACCGACGATGTTGTGTTAATCGATTAAGATAGTCGAGTAACTCGAGTAAGATAGGAAAAATTTAATCGGTTTAGGCGGGATTTTAACCGTGATCTTTCCCTTCCAGTCCCTTACAGAACCGATAGATTGTAAGAATTTCGGTAGTTGGCCTATATTCGCTCGAAAACTGACATTTAGGAAAATTTGGATGTTTTCGGGGGTGGTTCGGTGGTCAGTGTTTCCTCCTCGTAAGGGAAAGATCGCGGGTTTGAATTCTGCCTGAACCAATTCAACTTATCCTATCTTAATCTATTTGAATGGATAGCATACTAAATGCTTTATAATTTCACTCAGATGTTGTGTTAATTAAGTTCATGAAGTTAATTTCACTAAGGTCTTCAAAACCCACTTCACCTGTGACATGGCTGCTGAATGACGAAAGAGGCTCTAGTACTGACTTTTCTTTCCAGTCGCCATCAGAAAGGTCAAAAGCCACCAAACCAAAAATGGAAGGCAGGAAGGCGGACCCTTAGTTCTGAGTTCACCCTGGCTACTGGGACAATAAGTCTCCATGATAAAGGTGAGGATGAATTTCTGATCTCCCGCTGATTTCAGTGCCCCGTAATAGGACTTAAGTGTTGCTGTCAGTCGTAATTTATACTAGACTTCTTGTAGCTATCTGTACCTAGATACTATAACGTGCTTTTTTTTTTCTAAAAAAATGAACATTATCAGTGCCCAGATTTCAACCTAAATGGGTGACCACTGGTTTCACTCTTGTATCGCATTAGCTGGAAGAGAACTCAGCTTTAAGTTAAGCTCGCCTTTGTACAATTTCATCTCATCTTTGTGTATAAATGTCATGTATGTGTACAATACAGTACAAATAAATAAATGAAATAAAACAATATTAAAAAAAAACTGAGGCACTCCGAAAGTTTTGACAGAAGTGAAACTAGTCCATTTAAAAAGAATTTACTTCACAAAAAAGTTCAATTCTTAGTGGCGGGCATTTCACAAGAAGGCTTCGATATTGATTGTGAATTAAACAAAGATTCATCCCGCTCAGTAACCGATACAACATTTGTATATAAACAAAATATATACTTTAAAAATAATAAAATAATGTTCTCCGCCCGACAGTAAACATATAGCCCTTGACAAAATTCCTGTTTGAGGGCAATAGGCTCGCCCTCTATTACGTGAGACCAAAAATCATAAATGATGAATTGTGGGTGTTAATATACCTCTGTCTACCTCTTCAGAGATTTACGGGCGTGAGTATGTGTATTTATGTAATAAAATAATATTGTTTCATTGTTACAATTTTCCAAAACGCAGGATGTTACAGCGTCTTTGTTTCATTAAATATATTAAAAAAAATAAAGACGAACACCGACTTCAATAATATTCATTTCCTCGAAGAAACAAGTTATTTAAAACTATGAATGTTAAATCATTTGTTAACTTCCTTCACAATCAAACAGACAACAAAACGAATTAATTATATTTAGATTTTGTTTTAATAAAAAAAAGGAAAATCAAAAGTACCCGAAATCGGGTGATTTTTTAGTTATAGACGGTACTTCAAGAGGTATATTGTGTAACAAGTCAATGGTAAGTTATTCTTTTGGCACTCCCTGCCTACCTATAAAGGACACAGACGTGAGTATAACTTAAAACTTTACACCTATTTAACTTTTATATTTAATGAAACGTAAATCTTGAAGCGTCTTTTTAATATGTTTTATTTAAAACACAGTTTAATATTATTTTTATGTTTATAAACTCATTTTATAGACTAAAAACCGAATTTGAGCCACTAGTTAGTTAGCCTAGTTTATTTATTTCATTATGTGTTTTTTTTATAAAAAGTTAAAACAAGATTGTTTACTTTAAGTATTTAATCAATTGAAGTATAGTTAGGATAGATTTTCTGTTCCAATGTGTTCAAACAGCCACTCTAGTTATAACAATCATGTCCTAAACAACTGATAAGGGCAACCGCTTCCGTTGAACGACAATACCGTTTTCACCGACGCCTGCGCAGCCGGTAGAAAACGCACGATTGGAATAACGAACGCCGTGTGCACTGTGTCGAATACTATCGCGTAAAAGTATTACTTTTACGATAACTATCATCGAAAAATTACTACTACATCATTTAATAAAACATGGTTTGTTTGATGGTAAAGTGTTCAAACACATTTACAGAGATGTTATTCGTATAATAAAACCTACCCGCGTTTCAAAAATTAGCAACAGAAATTAATAGATTGAAATAATATTGTCACAATTATTTCTTCAAATCAAATGGGTTATGAATGTTATGATATAAAATAACCCCTTAGAATAAAAACCCAAATACATTATAGGCCGCACCCACACACACTAGTTTTTTTTTTTTCACTAATACGGAACTGGCCGGTTGGACGATAGCCATTGTCGCGTTAATTTCGGACATCACATGCTTTTCCCTCGTAACAGTCGTGTAACACTTACCTTCATGTCGTCAAGCATGTCGCATACTGAGATCAGGGACGCGGTGTCCGGAGTCACTTTTATGACGCCCATCGTGGATTCCTGAACAGTACTGTCAGTTGTTCAGCAGAAGTCGGGATAACACACGGGAGACTGATACAGCCGTTTACATACGTGCCTGTCCTGACTAAAGTTGACTTCGATATTTTTTACGTTAGTTTAATTCGAGTGACGCGTGAGTCGGTAAACTTTAGGAACACTAGGCGCGAGACGAGCTCCCGCTGTGACCGAGCCGCGCGGACTGATGTCTGTGCTGGCGGCAACTTCGGACAGTGAAAGGGTCCTGACGTCACAGCTACGATAACGCGCCCCCGCACCTCGCGCCCGTCACTTGTTGCTACACTTGTCCTCCCTCTCACACACACACATCAATAATGCTGTTCTCTCGTTCATTAATGACATGACACCTAGCCGTTTGATTAAACATATTCGTGCTTCCAGAATACGTGCGGTTTGTGTTATATCAAGTTTTGCGATTAATATTAACAAAGAGATTTAGTGCAGCAGTGACCTTAGTCTCGATTTAAATGTTCTTGCCTCTCGAAAGTAAGTGCAAGTTTTGTGTCTTTGTGTGAGAATTGATAAGTAACGAAGAAGAGCATCTACGTCATAGGATAGAATGAAACGTAGCTAGTCTACGCTACGCTACGTAGCGGCGTGCACTAAGGACCTCGCTACGGCGTAGGCGGGATGCGTAGAGGGTACGCGGCGACGTCATACTCTCCCTGAATATTAAGTGTCTATTTACAAGTTACAAATTATTAAATTTTAATATTAAAAGGCAGGAGAAAGTCGGTTTTATTGAAACATAAAGTAAATTTAATATATTACGAGGTCAGAATACTGAGGTTAAGTTCAATATAAGGCGAGAAATGAGGCTGTTGTGGAAATTCTCAAAGGGCGTAGTAAGGTCTGTTCAAACATTTAATGTAAGAGAATTTAATTTCCAAATTGATTAAATTCTCTTACATTAAAGAAGTTATTAATTTCGCACCTGCTTTGTCTATTATAAGCGGAAATTAAATTGCTTTACATATAATATACATTTAGACTACATTTTCTACTCTAAAGTACAGATAAAAAAATTGCAGGCACCTTTTTTTCGACTTTGTTAGTACTTCCAATTTTTAAAGTGACTACAGACGAATTTAGACTCAGCATAGCTTAACTAGCTTGTGTTATCGAATTTAGAATGCTGATAAACATACATATAGACCTTACTTTGCATGCTGTGTTCGCATCAAGTAGAATACAATCGCGCTATGACTTTTGTAAATTGTACTATAACATATATTTATTACTGGTTGTATTTAGTTTTGTGAACCAAATAAAAAAAAAAAAAAAAAAAAATGATATATTAATGCATACAAATATTAGCACTGAGCGGGAATCGAATCCGCGCCCCATACGTAACAGTTGCACGTTCTACCGCTAGGCCACAGACGCTGTCAAAGAAATAGCGAACCAACAAGTCGCACAACCCCTAAGCAATAAAGAAGATATTATTAGAAAACTAGACAATTGTGAATTTGTTAAAAAATTTCAAAACCAAATGCATTTAAAAACTCACTTCACTGTTTTATAACACACACAACGAGAGATCAACATTGACCTTGGCCTTAAACGCACACACACATGCTCACTCAATCACACTTCCTTGCGCTGATACGATGTGTTACAAAATTCGATAACAAACACATACGTAACAAAAGCACACACGCGCTCACACACACAGCTTCACATTTTTTGTATATCTACTATTATGAATATATAAGTAGGTAGAATTTGTATCGTTATTTTCGGATTGTAGAATCATGTTTAGCAACACGTGAATTTGATTATTGGTTGACAAACGCAAAAAAATACAATATGGTCCATAGACCAATTTGCACATTATTATATTGTGTTATGTTTTAAGCATTGATATATAAGTTTCTAAAGTATATCCAATAGTTACGAGTATGTGTATACTCACATTTAAATGATCTACACGTGTCTGTGCATGCGATTGTCCAATGTCTTTGATAGATGCATATTTACTCCAGTATACTCAGTAGTATCACACACATCTTCATATACACACACACACACAAACATAAACTCACACTGTCACCACATCAAAAATTGACATATTTCTTCAAAATATTCTTCTTCATACGAGTGCTAACATAATTATGAAGGTTAATTCATAGGCCAAGGTTCGCTCATCTAAAGCTACATTGTCGGGGTACTTTGACGTTAAAGGCAGCGACTGTTATATGACCTCCTAACCTCGAGAAGAAAACCAGAGCTAGAGCCTCAATGCCACCATGAAATATTGAAAGAAATTCCCTCTATGGTATGTCTCCCACTTTGGAAACTAAACGCCCATTTATAATACCTTCATAGTTTCCTCAAACCCATTCCTAATACAGGCAATGTGGCTTAGCTGGAAATGGAAATACTAGTAGGTACCTTCACAACAAAAAATAAAGTACTGTGAGGTAAGCCGCGTAGTTCCCGGCAGAGTAGAATTTGGGCTATCTCATCTCTTCCCATGAAGTGTCGTTCAAGGCGACTAAGGAATAGGGCTGTTTAACATCAGACAGATATATATAGCCCAGACTCGGCTTCAGATGCATGGCTTGAGTCAATAATAGTATCCGGAAGACGGCAATAGACTCATCGCTTATTACGTGGGGCCGAAAACAATGATTGGTGAAATGTGGGTGTTAATTCACCTCTGTCTAAACCTTTGGGGATAAAGACGTGATTATATGTATGTATGTAAGGTACTTATGCGACTTAAAACTAAACAGTAAACTGACAGATAGATATTTCAAAGCCGAACACAACCAAATCAAGAAACCAAATCTCAACAGTGAAGGACTTGTGTCAGTGTGATATTTACTTACTCAAGTGCACTTCACATTCCTCGCATTGACATTTATGCGTCTGACATAAGAGTTAATATTATTAGAACAAAAACACAAAGATTGTATCGCACTCCGGAAGCCTGTTTACGAGAACTACGAATATTAATTGATTTTTAAACAATATTATCTAGCTACTATTTCAGTGTGGGAATATCATAATTAGCGGTAGTTTCTGTTGCATCCAAAAATTTGAAGTTCAAGGTTCGATTTCCTACTAAGTTGTTTCTCATCTATCCTTATATCCATCATTGACATTTTACATCAAATAATAATTAACAAACAGAGAAATCAAGTTTAAGTGTCTTTTAGGAATATTTTTTAAGAATAATATGTAGGTATTATCTGTATTATGAATGTATACACGATATTCCTAACAAAAACCTTGCGTTTTATGTTTATCTTTCTTTCCTTTCTGATTTCGAATACACTTTCACTAATAAGGGTTAATTTAAGCTACATTTTGCGTCGCGTGGTTTCCGGCAAAGTAAAATTTGGACCACCTCATCTCTTCCCATGCGGTGTCGTACAAGACGACTAAGGATAGGACGAGCCATGCATCTGAGGCTGAGTCTGGGATGTATATATCTGTCTGATGTTAAACAGCTCTATTCTTTAGTCGCCTTGTACGACCCCGCATGGGAAGAGATGGGGTCGCCCTACTTCTACTCTGCCGGAAACCACCACGTGGCGGCCTGTAGCTACATTTAAGCAGCTAGCCTACTCAAAATCTTCAAATCCTCACGACTATAACACAGTATAATTACTTGACTGTTGACGGAGCTGGTCGATTATCGCGGTTGGTCGACCCGGAACGCTCCAAGGCTTCTACATCGAAAGCAACCTTGATCTTCAGAAAGTCAATTAGAGAAATAAGAATCCCTTGCCGGTAACTGTTGTGAGGTGAGGTGAGCTCGTTATGTTGACTACAAAGTGAGAATTTTGAGCAACTTGTCGACATTTAAGCCTCCATTTATTAAGAAAGGCATCGTATTTTTAGCTGGTTTCGTTGTTGGAAATTTTCCGTTTATTATATTTGTGACAGGTTATTTCGTAGCGGAAAAATATACGCTGTGTGATTTATTATGGCATGGTGTTTTAAAAAGTTTAGGAATCGTGGCAAACAAATTAATTGCATTTGACTATGTCTGGCGTTACACTATGAAGCCTCACCGCGTAAACGCGTTTCTCCGCGATAGCGCTATCGTGACCCTGACCGGCAACAGACCGATACCAAACCGATACGGTGCGACGCGAGTTGATACTTTAGACCTGCGATTTCTCTTATTAGCTGTCAAGATTTGTATACAGAATTCACACTAGTATATACAGTATAGATGTACAGTCAGCTCAGATCAGATCGATCTTGACGAAAAAGTACTCAAAAATGTTTTTGTTTGCTTTCTTTACTTTGCTAATCAACATCGTTTTAGCTTCTTCTACTATCATTATTGTTTATTCCTGTGATTGAATGATTTCTTTATATAAGACACGTTAGTTAGATTTCGCCTCGCCTGGTGCTAAGCTGAAGGCAAAGTCTGAAGGAAAGGGGTTACCATTACATACATATACCACGTTATAATAGTGACACTCAGCTTAACAGCCTCATCATATGCTTTTTCACTCCCCGCTTAAAGGGTCCGGGACTATAGGAAGAAGGAAACATATGAGCTGGTAATTAATTCCAAATCGACGTGTATTGGTGCGACAAAGGAAAGAGTCTGCTAACCGCTTAGTTCTTAATCGAATATTCGGTATGGTATGCGGATGAGATATAAGCCCTGCACGTGTTATCCTGTGTAGGAAAGAGGATTGTGGGACTAATTGGAAGAGCTCTTCAGACATCAAAATGCAGCGAATAATACAACACCGAAAACGAGCAAAAACGAATATTCTAATAACGAAAACTAGGAGCAACGCATAACGTAACTTCGAAAGCATTTAACCCTGAATCACGGAACAACTAATGCACAATGCAACGAAAAACTTCGCTACGCGGCCTCGGAATAACGAAACTAGTTTTATTGATATTTATTAATAAATCATAATATTAATTAGTGCTTTTGTTGGATTATTAGGTACTCATGCTTGTATAGCACAGATCGAAGACATTTTGAAGAAAGGCCCAGGTCAAGAGTACAGTCAGCGTCAGATTGATTTGACGAACAAAGAACTCAAAATGATTCTAATGCCTTGGTTTTCTCCCTTTCCTGTTGACTGATTATTCTGATATTGGATACACACCTTTAGATCAGACGATAGTACAATTTAAATCTATAAAACAATTTGATTTGCTCTTAATACCTTAGTAAAACTTTGTACTCAAGATCGTTTTGATGCTGATGAAGTATGGATACAGCGAAAGGTGTATGCCAGGATTGTAACAAGTGAAAAGATGTAATACATCCACACATACATAAAATCTCGCCTTTATCCCCGGAGGGTTAGGCAGAGGTGAATTAACACCCACACTTCACCAATCATTAAAGCCGCGTGGTTCTCGGCAGAGAAGAATTTGGACCACCCCATCTCTTCCCATGCGGTGTCGTACAAGACGGCTAAGAGATAGGACTGTTTAATATCAGACAGATATATACAGCCGATACTCAGCCTCAGATGCATGGCTTGAGTTAACGTTAGTGCCCGGAAGACGGCAATAGGCTCACCCCCTATTTCGAGGAACCAAAGACGTAATAGACGGAACCTATGTCTGTGATATCCAGCATGAGATCTATCCCTGTCGAAACATTGAAACGTCTTCACACACAAACATTTATAAATATTAGTATTATTGCACTTTATTTTATAGTTTCATTTATTATCTGATTGCTATCATGTGGGACAAGAAAACAAAGTGAACTGATTGCCGACGAAAAGGGACATTTTCTGCAGCTTGATAGATCAATCAAAACATATGAACGTCAAAATTTCATCAATCAAGAAATATGTATATATATGTAAAAAATCATTTTGTATTTGTTTATTTTTACATTATTTTATATATATATATATATATATATATATATATATATATATATATATATATATATATATATATATATATATATATATATATATATATATATATATATATATAATTATATAATTATATATATATAAATTATAATAATATATATATATATATAAAATAATGTAAAAATAAACAAATACAAAATGATTTTTTCGCTGGTTCGGTAGGTTAGTTCTACTGAGAATGGTATCTTTTCAGAGAACTATATCAGAGCTAAATTATCTTTCTATTTTAAATTTGCTTTAGTTTACAATTTATATCGTGCGAGCATGCAAGAGACTTATGACACCGCGCATTAACGTCATCAAGATACTCATCTAATTTATAGTAACCCTCATTCATTAAAGTTTTTTTTTATATTTAGATAGAAATTCATGTCATTTTTTATATATAGGACGCGTCAATTTGACTTCCCCTCGCCTGATAGTAAGCTAAAAGTGGTAAAAAAGAGGGTCACCATTATAGATACATAGTGTGCTACAATGGTGGTTTCAATTTTTAAGCTACAAAACATTAGATAGCAAATTATCGCGAAATAAATGTTTCACAATGATTTCATTTACTAGTAAGTAAATAAATAAATAATAGGTATAATCATATCATGATGTGTTTATCAATTTCGCAATGAGTAGGCAACGATAAGAATTACTGATAAATAAACACAATATTTCCATGTGTGATTTGTTTATAAGCTGACTAGTACATAGGTACTTACTATTGGTAAGTATGGTATACCTCCGAACACATATCATCGACCTAAGTCGAACGAGCCCCTGGCGCACGCGGATAATTTTGTAATTATCTATGCTTGGTGAATTTAAACTAGCCTCCACAAGACATTCAAGAAATGTGTAGTGCGCAAATGAAGCACATTTTGAGCAAATTTATGTCCCGAGGTATACTACACCACTAATGCTACGAGGCGACTGCCGTCTGACTTCCCAATCTAGAGAGATTTCTCTGGTGTTGCACAGGTTCATAGGTCATAGTAACCACTGTCCATCAGGTGGGCCATATTTTTTTTTTATACCACTTAAGTGGCAGACAAGCACACGGCTCACCTGATGAGAAGTGGTTACCGTGGCCTATGGACGTATGCAACACCGTATGCTTGTCTGTTGTATTAAAAACCTAAGTTGTACTAAAAGACACAAACAAACATATTTTGTCATTGTCTTTGTAATGGTAATCTCCAAAATAGTTCGATTTATATCATAAAATTTTAGGAAAGTATAAGGTTTTAGTATTAAATACACGCGATTTTGAATTTATTCGATGATTTCGTAAACAAATCTAAACGAAAAATAAGCTCAAAGACAGAGTAATTCCCCGATATAGTAATCTTCCCCTTAAATATTCCTAAAAATAATATAAGACTATACTATGTATCTATGACTAGTATACAGTATAAAGCATAACTTAACTACTACCTTATATATGAGATCTTTAATATAGATATATAACTTGTGCGCATTAACATGGCACCTGCCTTCCGAAACGTAAAAATAAAAAATCTCAAATAAGATCCGATAACCAATAACAACAAAACTCAAACTGAGGCAATCGTGTAACGGTCACAGTGCTGATCTGATGCCAGACCAGATGCTGCTGGTCTCGAAGGACGAGAGCGGGGCCTCGTATGGGGATGCGAGAAGAGGGTTGTTTTCGAGCCAGGTGCCATGTTAATTCGCACGAGTTGTACTTAAATACATTTCCCTTTGTTAATAAGTACCTCATATTGTACAAATTATAGTAGAACTGTAAACCTTAACTACACCATTTCGCAATAAGAAAACAAAACTTGAGATAAAATTAAAAATAAACCACAAGATTATCAATCGAAAGTACTATCTACTGATGTGGGTCATTGCCACGCCAAGGTGATATGGTTTAATACATGCGCACGATCGCGCACATACACCTGGGCTGCGCCTGCGCACCGCCGTGACACGCTTGCCATTTGAAGTGATGCACTGGAGATCACCAAATGATGACATTGAACTATTTTAGATTAACATGGTTTTTATTAAGGTTGTATAAGCTAGAGCCTTTTCATTTCCTTGATGTTTGTCTTAGTGACGCAGCGGTAGTAAGTGTAGCTGCTGTATGAAATGTGCCGGGTTCGATTCATTTGATTAAAATGTTGTTTTGGTTTATTGGAAGTAAATTATTAATAGTAGAATTTAAGTTCGGAATATTTATTAGGTTGGTAATTAGTGGATGAACCTATTGCTGATGAACCCAAAAATAAATAAATAAATGGTTCCACAATGCGCTTATCCTTTTGTTCTACAACTGAATCTATGAAATTCGAAGCCTTCGTGGGCAAGTTGTTAGTTACTTATAAATAGAAAATGAATGTTTAAGAATCTTCCTTCAAAAAATATTTTTTTAACAGTTGTATTAAATAGTGTAGATACAGTAGATTAAAAGTATCGCAATAAAAAGAATAGAATTTGGACCACCCCATCTTGTAACGACGCGCTCTGCGAACGTCGTCACACCGGTTTTGATTCTATTTTTGAACGAAAAGTTTCGGAGCGCGGAGTGAATGACATTTTGACGTATCGCTGTCAAAGCACCTTTCTTCCTAGCATAGAGACTGGATGGTCGATATTCATGGCTTCGTAACTTAATTTCAATAAATCTCATAAAAATGAGAGTATTTTGGCCTAAAGGATAATAGTTTGTGTCCTCACAACTATCCTCTTGTGGAATTATAGTTTATTTCTGGTGAGTTGTCATTTTTTAATGGGATTCACTTTGATGGAAATTCGCCACGCTCCTGATTTGAAAAATAATTGTTAAAATTCTATTGTTTCAGCTCTTAATCTGAAAATATTATGATTTCTTTTGCTATTGGCATTGTTCCAGCAAATTAAGGCGGTAAGTCGCGCAAATTTATAAAAAATTAGGACCTCGTGCCCTATATTGGAGTTTGTTCTAATGACATGCAATTTTATTACAGGTTTCCAAATTGGAACCGCCTTTGCCCTTTGTCTTGGCCTTTTCTCTTTTCTTTGGACCTTTTTCGGCGTTCCTTTGTCTTCGGTCATCTGCATTTCCTTATGGAGGGTTTGGACTTTTCACCTCAAACATGGATGTACCGCATGGGCTTAAACTGAAAACTTCGCCTGCTACGAGCTTTCTCGCTGCTGTGTTTACATATACTCGCCGAGGGATGCCGTGAGCTTACTTTAATTATATTTTAAATCTAAACTTCAAAATAACCTAAAAGTGCATTGGTGACATAGAATCATATTGACATAAGATCATTTTGACCTAGCTTATAAAACTCTAATTTTAAATTTAAGGTTAGATATACATTAGGAATGTATCCTTGCAACTATTTCTAAATGCACACTGGAGTGGACAATAAAACCTTAAACCTCACAGTTTGGTTTCATTTAGCTCACCTCCGGAAGATTAAAAGTTTCCAATATCCGCTGATTATCTT
The DNA here is from genome assembly GCA_963662185.1 of Eilema griseolum. Lineage (NCBI taxonomy): Eukaryota > Metazoa > Arthropoda > Insecta > Lepidoptera > Erebidae > Eilema > Eilema griseolum. Next base: position 26,049,626 of record OY759238.1, read on the forward strand.
AGGCATGTGTATCTCCAAGGCGCCCGAACTTTTATGGTAATGTACTTACAAACCAATTTTATTTATATTTCTTTTAAATAGGAGATTACACACTTACTTTCTTTCATTGTCATATGACACATATTTTTTTATTATTACATCTGACGCTTGCGAACCAATTTTTTTTACTTTGTAATAACAACATATTTTTTAATTATTACAATCTCTACCCATGCGGTGTCGTACAAGGCGACTAAGGTTTTTGGGCTATTTAACATCAGACAGATATATACAGTCCAGACTCTGCCTCAGTCAGCGATAGTCAGAGTCAGCAATAGTGCCCGGAACACGACAACAGGCACACCCCCTATTACGTGGGACCAAATTATATGTTTGTTTGTACTTCATGTGAAATTACAATAAAACGTAATCACAGAATACTTGTTCCTATAGCATGCACTTAGCAAAATTTCAAAGCAATAAATGTTCGCACTCCGCATGCGTTGAGTATGTGGTAGGTTTTCAGCGGACATTTTATATATAGCGGAGATTTTTGTTCTCTGCGGACAGAAGTCCCTCGTCTGCGCAGACCTTTAAGTGGTTTATGAATAACAAAGTGCCATCTAATGTAGTTTTGAATAAGATTTATTTAAATTAAAGCAGATCATTTAAATAAAGATCCTGATGATCATTTCCTGTATCTGTTGATTTTAAAGATACATCAGGAAGGAAACCATTCACATATGAGCGGACTTTTTTCCGATGACGTCATAATATGTTGTTTAACAGTATAGATACTGATTTGTTACAAGAAATTGATTTTATTAGCTCCTGACCCTGGAGTTAAACCTAGAACGAGTGGCAAAAAACACACATATTTCAAATTATTTTAAAGAATGTTAGGAACAGTACATAAATTACTTAATCAATTAGCCCATCGCAGTCCACTGCTGGATATATGTGTATGTGTATGTGTCAACGGTGTCAACTGAGCAACATCGCGTTCGTTAGCTCTTGACAATTTTATCCGATTTTCGCGTTAAAAGTGCACAGTCAAAGTGAAAAGTGAATGTGATTTGGAGATTAACTTTCAGTGTAGTGAAATATAGTTATATCTCAAAAAATAGTGACTATTTCAGACAATTTACGTGTATCAAAACTGGTGTTTGACAGTTGAAATTGAGACAAACTTTTACTACTACCCACACATTTCGTTTTATCAATTTAAATTGAAGCGTCAAACTAAGTTCTGGGTTGCCACAAATAATATAGGGTGGTCATATTTATACCGAATTTCCGCCGAAGTGTACCAAAAATACCTAAGCATGGAGAAATGTTTCAAATGTAACTGTGAACCTGATGAAAAGAGTGTCCGAGTGAATTGCAAAGGTTGTAAGCGTTTGATATGCAATAAATGCAGTGGTCTAACGGCAACAGAGTTACGTGTTTTTGTACTTCAAAACCCCAGGTTGACGTATCTCTGCGACGATTGTGAGGAAGGTCTCAGACAGGTTCCTGAGTTGCGTAGACTTGTCACAGAGCTCCACCAGCAAGTCCAAGAACTGAAACTGTACCGACCAGCCGCAGTGAATTTGGATGCAGTTCTAGGTGAAATAGCAGAACGAAAAAAGCGGAGCAGAAATGTGATCATTTATGGAATCCCCGAATCAAAGGCATTATCCCCAGAGGGGCGGAAGACGGATGACACTAACAATGTCAATAAATCCTTCAATTCCTTGCCAATTACTAACCCGAACATCGTTAACATATTCCGTTTAGGTAAACCCAATCAAATAAACAACTCAAAACCGCGGCCAGTAAAAGTAGTTCTTGCCAATAAAAACAGTGCTGCCAGTATCCTGAAAAACAAAAGCAAGCTACCCAAAGAAATTAGAGTGTATTCTGATATGACCTTGTACCAGCGAGAACAGCTGAATAGGCTTCGCGAAGAGTTGGCGGAAAGGACTGAGAAGGGTGAGCAAGATCTTACCATAAAATATATTAATGGAATACCAAAAATAGTGACGATGACAAAAAACTGACATCGTCATATCTAACCGAACTACTGATACTTTACACGAACCTGGCTTCTTTAACGGCTAAATTCGATTTATTCTTATTGGAAATAAAAACCCATAAACCAGCATTCATAATGGTTACCGAAACTCAACTTAATAGCGGAGTAAGGGACAGCATCATCAACATACAGGGATATACAGTATACAGAAAGGATAGAGAGGGTAGAAAAGGAGGTGGTGTGTTAATATACACAGCTCAAGAGATTAACAACATTCCAATTATTGCAAAGATAAATGACTCCTACCAGGACCCATCATTGGAAGCATTGTGGCTCGATATTCAATCCAACGATCTAAAGTTTACTCTGGCTTGTGTTTATCGTTCACCTTCAGACGCCCTGCAGGACTCAGACCGGGCTCTCTTCGACATTATTGGTAGGGCGTCCTCAGAAAAGACATTGGTAGTATGTGGTGATTTTAACCTTCCTAAGATAGATTGGTCAAATAATCAGGTGAGCGGTACCCATCCTCTTAGTGAATATTTTATGAACATGTATGCAAATAGTAATATGCAACAACTGGTCACACAAATCACCAGGATAAGGAACGAGCAACAGTCCTTGTTAGATCTCGTCTTATGCAATGATGATACACTGATAAGCGATATTGAATATCACCCACCAGTGGGAAAAAGTGACCATATTGTTATAACAGCATTGATACAAATTACTGAATCTAGCCACAGAAAAGTAACTAAAGAGGCAAAATATGATTTTTATAATGCAGACTACAATGCAATTAACAAACATCTTTCAGACTGCTTAAAACTTAGTGATTGTTCATCTCATGACATGTGGTCTAACTTCAAATTGCAAATCCATCAAACCATAGAAAAATGCATAGACAAGAAACGAAATAATAAGAATAATAAACATTTATACAAACCTTGGATAAATAAAGAAATACTTGAGCTCACTAAACAAAAGAAAAGGTTGTGGGGTATATACAGAATTGATAAGAGTAATGATTCGTACCAGGCATACAGAACAATCAATAACAAAATTGTACAACTAAGTAGAACCAGGAGAATGCATTTCGAATCTAATATCATAGAGATGGGGCCAAAACCTTTTTATGGATATATTAGGAAACAGTTGAACTGCAAAATCAGTATTCCCTGCGTCCTAAGAAATAGTTCAAATAACTTAATAGTGGAACCAAAAGAAATAGCAGAACTATTTGCGGATCAATTCGAACTTAATTTCACTAGGGAACCCCCTGGTCCCTTACCTGTAATTAATATGCATCGAGTTGAGAACTCGTTCAACGAGGTCAATATCACGGCTGAGCCGGTGCAAAAGTATCTTTCTACTTTCAACGATGGTACAGCCACAGGCCCTGATGAAATCCCATCTGTTCTATTGAAAAATTGTTCACATGTATTAGCTGGATACATAGCGAATATTATGAATGCCTCCCTAGAAACTGGAATCTTGCCTGTTGACTGGAAGAATGCCACTGTTGTTCCAATATACAAAAAAGGCAACAAGTTACTAGCAGTGAACTACAGACCTATTATTCTTACAAGTATTGTATGCAAGTGCATGGAAAAGATTGTGGCTGAACAACTTAGATCATTCCTAAACCAAGAACGCATTATCCTTGATGAGCAGCATGGTTTTGTTCCAAGGCGGTCAGTGACAACAAATTTGTTAACCTGTGTTAATGAATGGGTGAAGAACCACGACAAAGGGCTTCCTACCGATGTTGTATACCTTGATTATGAGAAAGCTTTTGATCGTGTCCCACTACAGCGTCTCATCCATAAATTGGAACATTGTGGTATCCGTGGCAAAGTGCTGGCTTGGATAAGGAACTTTCTGTCACAAAGAACTTTCTGTGTACGCATAGGAAACACAACGTCAGCAGCGCATGCCGTGCATAGCGGCGTGCCCCAGGGATCTGTCCTCGGACCATTGATCTTCATACTATATCTGACTGACCTAAAGTATACACTACGGTTACCCTTCTCATTATTTGCCGACGACACGAAATTTTTTGGTAACCCCTTATCCCAATCGGAAGATATCCAGAGGGATTTAGACGCCATATTTGATTGGACTAAACAATGGTTATTGTCTCTTAATGCTACAAAATGTACCATACTGCACATAGGTAAAAAGAACCCCTGTAAACCATACTATCTGGGACAGCATCAACTGACACCTGTGCAAACCCAGAGGGATTTGGGTGTCACAATAAGCAAGGACTTGAAATGGGAACCTCATATCAGTGAAATTGTGAAGAGAGCTAACTCCATGTTATATTTGGTTCGAAAATCCTTCAGATGTCTCACGCCAAAAACATTTGTGAAACTATACAAAACATATATAAGACCACTGCTGGAATATGCATATGTAGTTTGGGATCCCTACTTTAAGAAGGATATTTCACTCCTTGAAAATGTACAAAGGAGAGCTACTAAAATGGTTGGAGTATTGAAGTACAAATCTTATGATAAACGCCTTAAGTTCCTTAGCCTTACATCACTTGAAAAACGGAGACAGAGAGGAAGTCTCATCGAAACTTACAAAATACTCCACGACTATTATGATATCGATAACATCCATGACATATACAGCCTCAACGAGAACAAGCACCTGAGGGGTCACCCACTAAAGCTATGTACAATGCGATCCAGACTTGAACCTCGGAAACACTCTCTACCTAACCGTGTCGTTAGAGAGTGGAACAGCCTACCTGAAAATGTTGTTTTGGCACCCAGTGTTAATAGTTTCAAAAATAGACTTGACAAAATCTCCGGATCATGAGACACACACGCATCAGCCTAATGGCTGCTAGTGTGTTCAACATAAATAATAATAATAATAATAATAAGCCTGTTCTAATATTGGGAGGCATTGGCCTACTGTTTCCAAACGGCCAGGCGGTTTTGTACAGGGTTTATGTCCAGTTTTCCTTCGCTCGCAGTGATGTCGGCTGCGTATTTTCGTCAGTTCCTTCTGACGACACCTTTCGGATGAGATAAAGTGATATGTGTGATGGTGATGGTTCCCGTTAACGCCTTTAGCTAGGCTGGCTTGTGTTAGGAGTGAAATTTCGTCGGTAGTGTACATTCACCAATTCGAAATCGAAACCACTTGATCTTGATCATAGTGTCGACTTCTTAACCAATAAGCAACCGAAGCCAACTGACGCTGAATTAACACTCCTGAGATGACGAAAGACATGTATGTCAAAGATTTTTTTAATCCCGCACTAGGATAGAAAACCGGTACTGTCTGGCCTCACACCAGAATACCCATTTTTTTCATCAAATAACCTGCGTCGGCGTATTGTGTCGTGTCCTTTCTTTCTCTCGCCTATTTCGTGACAAGGCCGGTCTTTGTGTCGTGTCCGTTTGCTGACAACTCGATTGATCGCTGACGTCATACGGTACATATATATTGTCGGTAAATATATTATTTTTTGTGTTGATCTGAACGGAGTTAAAATATTTTTGGAACTGTTAGGCTGGTTCAGTTTGTTTATTTTATTCTGTCCTCTTCGTACAGTTGTGTGGTGTAGGTTATAGAACGTTCAATAGCTTTGTTTAGAGTTGAGTTTCGGGTTTGATTACCGCTCGGCGCCAATATTTTCTAATTATTATCTCAGCGTTAATCTTGGTTGCATTAAAATGTAATTTAGAGCCTGCCCCTCTAGACAAGTGAATAGAGATAAGACGTTTATATGACAGTTGTCAACGCATGTCATAAGCGCCAAATCCCATACATTCATAATTTAACATTTTCTATAACAATCCCGCCAAAGAATTTTCACTTATTTAGGGGGGCGGGGGTGTGCTTTTTCATATGCATATTTTATAAGGGTATGATTGCTGAATGTCAAAACACTACATTTGAAGGAATCGATTAAAATAACCTAACGATTGTTATTAGGTCAAAGAAGTCTCCTTCTTTTTTTCCAAGTCGGCTAAAACAAAGAACTAGCTTCAACAAGAAAGAAAGACGAGTATTAATCAGTGTATCCCTCACACCACTCAAAACAGTTGATACAATACGTAACGCTTATATTTACTTTCGCAATAAATCGTTCAAGAATCCCAATGGCAGCGTTATCAATATTTTATACGTTTATTATAATAGAATGCGGCTAAATTACGAAAGTTATTCAATTATGAAAGAGGACGTTTTTATACCGTCAATGCGCACGCACTGATAACAGGACACGTATTCGAACAAAAAATAACTTTATGCCAGCTGTACACATTGGGTCAACTCAAGTCAATATCAATCAATCAATTAGCCTATTGCAGTTCACTGCTGGACATAGACATCTCCAAATGTGCGCTTTCAGCTACGCTCCGCCTTCCGCATCCAATACAAATCATCGTGCGCCACAGTACATATTTATTTTAATTTTAATTTACCTTCAAAAAAATCATAACTTGAACTGAACATAGAAAATTATACCATCGGAAATTTACGCGAATGTGAGAAGAAACAGAAGAAAACGGGTCCACGGACCTACCATTGAAAGCCTTTGACTAGAATTAGTGTAAATGATAAAATAACACCAAAAATAAACCACAATGGAGGAAGTTTTGGTACAGTTTTTCTGCTCGGGATTGGGGTTTTGACGACAGTTGTTACTACTAACACTAAACCAAACTAAGAAAAGGACGAGTAGAGGAGTGGATCCTGGATATTACAAGCTATATTTAGTTTGCGAGATGGAGCTGTATAATGTGTAATAGATTTGTATTCTGAAGACTATATCAGCGCATATCTTACAGTCCCGGGTTCTTTAAGTGAGGCATGAATAAACATCTTTCGAAGCCGTCAAGATAGAGACATCACTTGTCATAGCGGCCACTATTCTTTGGACTACAACCAAGCTCACCATCAGGCGCGTTGCAGTCAATTTGGCGATTTAATAATTTAAAAAAATTAAGCCAATGTGTAGAGCTGACTTTATATACTGATTTATTGAAGGACCCATAAATCAGTATTAAATTATTCAAACACATAACCACGCCTATTATATACCAGAAGGGCAGGCAGAGGTTACGCCCACATGTTGTCATCTATATTTTTGATGCCAGGTAATCAAGGACGAGCCTATTGCGTACCGTCAACCGGATATAATGTTACTCGTTGGGACAAAGTGTTGCATCCAGTAACACCTGTGGCACGTTGGATATTTTTTCCAACTAGTAATAGTGCTACTTGTTTGGGTATTACTGAATGGGAATATACCCTGTTTAAGCCCGGATTCCATGGCCTGTAGAAGGCACAGGCCGCGCCAAGTCGCGCCAATCCATGCCACACCTGTCGAGGCATGTTCTTACATTTGCACCAAGCGCAGATTCGTTACCGCCATTCCAATATGTTAAGTAACAAGGTAAAAGAAACGAAAACCGACGCGCGTATACAGACCGCGACAGGCCTCTCCGAGTCTCGACACGCCACGCCTTTGAAGTTGCCGACTCCCAACGGATCAGACGCGCCACGACAGGCCACTACAGGCCTCGATAGGTCTGACCGTTCGTGGTCCCAAGGTGCATGGGCTTATCCTGGCGCGGTGTGGCCTGTCATAAAACAGATCGTGAGACCTAAGTATTAGCCTTGAGTGCTGGTGCTGTGTACAAGCCAAATCGCCCCAGCATCGGCCGTCGTGGCATTTTTCGAATTCTCGAGTCACCCCTATATGCCTTCAATTTACTAACTTCGAAATAAGGTATGGGAGTCTTTTTTTTTATACCACTTAGTTGGCAGACAAGCACACGGCCCACCTGATGGGAAGCGGTTACCGTGGCCTATGGACGTATGCAACACCAGGAGTGTCACACTCGCGCTGCCGACCATGAAGAAACCTTCTGATGCCCCTCTTGAAGAACCCCATATTGTAGGCGCTGCTGAGTCTGCGGGTTTCTGGACCTTTATGATTGCTACTCCGCTCCCTTGAGTAGTACCGTGAAGATTATATCCTCGATATACTGACTATTCAACACAAAATCATTTTTAATTTTAACCTATAGTTCCACATTCAACCAAACAAACCAATCAGCTTTATAATGTTAATGTGGATTTGATTTCGAGTCTCGGTTTCAACAGCATCTTGCGTTGTTCCATGGAGAAATATATTAATTAAGGTATTGATGTAATTGCTATCGAGTTTACATAGCAATCAACATATATTAGACCCATAATGCTTGGTATTCGCAATAAATTCCAACGGTTTATGACGTGTTGAACGAAAGTAAACAGGTTTCAATAATATTTATGATGGTTTGGTGAGGTTTAATGGCTCTGAAGTTACATCCAAAGCTGTAACTTCAGAGCCTGTCTCTCCTCCCGATATTTTTGCGGGAGGGACTACCGGCTGACACTTTGAGGAAGGCTCTTCTCTCCAACTCCATGAGGAAAGCCTGCACTAGTACCTTATACGTTAATCTGCAGGTGCACCAACTAACAGGTGTTCGTTTGGGACAGATTACACAATCTTTACCTAAACTGAGCATTGCTAAACAATAGCTCAACTTCATTCTAAGTCTTGAGTAGTACTATGTAGAGTTTCACAGAACGTTGTCATTCAGTATTAATAGCTCCATAACATAACATAAACTCACACCTATATCCCTGAAGGGGTAGGCGGAGGTGCTAGCACCCACATTTCACCAGTTTATGTTTAGGTCGCAATGTAATAGGGCGAGCCTATTGCCATTAACCGGGCACTTATAAACCTGCGATAAATACACACATAACTTCGAAAAGCATCGAAAACTCATTGGTTTGTACCATGGTAAAACCTGAGATCGAACCCGAGACCTAGTCTCAGTAGTCCATTACCCATACCACTAGGCTACCGCGGTTATTATATTAATAGCTACAAAACTCAATAATATTACCCTAGGATCGAATAAAGTGCCGGCCTGGGGGTGACAGGTGGAGCCGCCTGTCACCCTGGCACAAGCAGGCCGCGGCGGTGGCGCGCCTGGTGCGCCTCCCCGTTTCCGGGGATGAGTTGGGGACTCTGTAGTCCCCACACCCGAAAAGAGGGCCAGATCGTGAGAGATGGCCCTGGGTCGGCCGGGGTGCGAGGGATATGCCTGTCAACCTCACCTTCGGCAACCAAAGCGACCCACAGGCGGCGTGCGTTTTAGTCGGTTCGAGTCCGACATAACCTCCTCCACCGGCTCCGGAGGGGAGGTATCCGTGGGGATTTTGCGCACGTAAAAAAAAAAAGGATCGAATAAAGTAACAGATACCAAACATTAAAATTATTGGTACAAGGCTACTCCAACATGGTGATTAACTTCAAACAAGCATTATTTTCTAACGATTGTAACTACAATCATTAAATATTAAACCCAATAATGAACTCGGTTTAGTTTCACGCAACGTTAGATTTCAAATTAAATAATGTTTACTATGACTGGGTTTCGGGTCTGAAACACAGTCATATTTTACGTCTTGTGATGAATACATACATATAGTCACGCCTTTTTCCCAGTAGGGTAGGCAGATACTACAGTTTTTTCACTTGCCACCGTCTTGGCATACCTCTTTCACTTCTTCTACTTTCATAATTGTTTTCATACATGCTCGCCGGTTTCGGGTACTCTTGACTTGTCCTTTCTTTAAAATGCCTTCGATCTGATTGACATACGTATGTCTACGTCGAACCCTACCGGGTTGTACATTCACAATCGCTTCATAATTTTGTTTCGTCAGTCTTCTTTCGTCCATCCTCTCCGCATGTCCGAACCATCTAAGCCTCACTTTCTCTATCTTAGTCACTATCTCTTTAAATACACCACAACGTTCCCTTATCATGCTGTTCACTCACTCGATCTTTCAACTTCCCCCTTACTGTGAATATGTAATCAAAAATAAGTAAATATCCAGGTTTCGTAAGATCAGAGACTATGATGATGGTGGACTACGCCTAGGTGTAATACTATTATCATTTATTCTGTGTCCAAGTGTCGTGGAAACGCAAACAAGTCCGAAGCGGTGCATTGGAACCGCGGCTTCGAAACAGACCGAATACCGATATACACAGATGCAGCAATCGATGCAAGTTACCTTTTTTATACTACTTTGTTGACAGACAAGCACACGCCCCACCTGATGGAAAGTGGTTACCGTGCCCTATGGACTTGTGCAACACCAAGGGAGTCGCACTTGCACTGCCAGTCCAGTAAGCATAGACTTTCTGTGCCGTCAGTGTAAAAGACAAAGCAGGACAAGCCATTTGTCTTCCCATTGACAGCTCTGGATACCCTGCTCACCGCTGGGTTCTTCCCCAGTCGGACTGCTCAATTGAACGGAAATACCGTCGTGTCCTACCTCCTCTAAAAAACTTTCTAAAAAGCATTTTTATCGTGCCAAAAATACCAAGGATACCCTCCGCCAGAACCAGCGGGAGAGATTATGTTGGACTTGAACCGACTAAAACGCACGCCGTCTGAGGGTCGCAGGTCGTCGAAGGTGAAATTACCGAATATACCTCGCACTGATACAGGGTACCTACTTATTCGTGTCACGTAAAATCACGTACCGAGAAAGATCTTTATTAGTGAAACTTTCATTCATTTTCATTAGACTTTTTTTAATTGTTTTGAAAGTGACTACCATCTGATGCCCCAACACCGAAAGAAAAACCTGCGCCTGAGACCTGTCCGTTGATCAACAGGCGTACTAGCTAGCAAGTACAGTTGGTAGCAATCATGCCATAATTATCGAAAATCTGGCCTAAAGGTAGGTATTTACAGCAAAAGTAGGTGCTCAACTAACTAAGTTGAGCACTGATTCTGCTAATGCCAAGTGGCAAGTTTACCCACCTTATATGTTATCATTGATCGACTCGCGCGCATATGAATGTGTAGAAACAAAAAATATGCGTCCAGTTACCAATTAGTCGACATCCGTAATGGACTATCGAAACGATTAGGCAATGAATTATTCGACCGCAGAAGGTACACTCCTTACAAAAGACGTTAATTTCTCAATAACATTTGCCTAAGCAAAATTTGTACGCATGTAAGTTATATGAGTAGAATTTGGACCACCATATCTCTTCCCATGCGGTGTCGTACAAGACGACTTAGGGATAGTGCTGTTTAATATCAGACTCAGCCTCAGATAGCTTGAGTCAACAATAGTGCCCGGAAAACGACAATAGGTTTACCCCCTATTACGTGGGTCCGAATCCAATGTTTGGTGAAATGTGGGTGTTAATCTTAAATATAAAATTCTCGTGTCACAATGTTCGTTCCCGTACTCCTCCGAAACGGCTTGACCGATTCTCATGAAATTTTGTGAGCATATTGAATAGGTCTGAGAATCGGCCAACATCTATTTCTCATACCCCTTAGTGATATAAGGGTTGTCCCCCCTGGGAACCGACATCCACGCGGGCGGAGCCGCGGGCAAAAGCTAGTGTATGTATAAGTTATACTAGATAAGACCGAGTCATCATAGATATTAAAATGTATATAACACAAATATATTTCGAACCAAGGGTACACACCCTTTTGAGACTCGAAAAGCATGAGTCTACAGTGTCACACTATATGGACTGATCGTATGTATGTGTGTCTGTTTACTAGCTCCTTTCTACACAGCATAGATTAGCACAACACTTAGATAATAATGTGATACTCAAGGTACATTGCAATAGGTTGAAATTTCCATATATGTATGTAAACATAATTGCAAATGTTTGACGTCGTCTATCATAATTCATGCGAATTGAGTAACAATGTTTCTACATTGTAGCCTCCAGTTAAATATTCATATTAACAATTACAAAGTTTAAAAACAACTTTGTTTATCATTAACTAAATTTACCTTGTAATTATATTACAAACTGTCTACGTACAGAGGATTAGTATACTTAAGTCTCTCGAGTTTCTTCGATCAAACACACACACCCGTAAACAAACTGTCCCAAACCTACAACATTAGAAGTAAAAGATAGTAAGTTCACTAGGATACACACACATTTCATGTTGTATTTATACAGAACGATGACAGAATTATGTTTGAATAGAATACCAGTTTCAAGCGTACCTAGTTCCTTCAATGTGTCATATCTGTGCATAACTATTCTGTGGCTGCGCTGCGCCCGCGCCGGCCCTCACCAAGGACGGTCCACATCCGTGAGCGGATACCTACATATATTTTATAAATAGACCACATAAATATCCCGTGGAGTTCGACTTAATGTATTTTGTTGTAATTTATAGTGCTACTTGTATTAATTGTAAACTTTTCGCGGGTATTCCGGGTTAACCTGCTATTGTAAAAAAATCAATCAAAGATTGTGGAGCTACTGAGTTGCGCGTGCGATGTTTATGTATTCTTTGTTTTAAAGGGCATGATTTCAATAATGACATTTGTTCTTCAATTACCATGTAAACTTTATTAAATAAACTTTCAATCTATTTACATAGTATGTTTATATTATGGTTGTATATTTATTTACTATAATACACAATACCTACTAAAAAAAAGGATTACAATAAAGCCGAAAATATAAATTCTATTTAGAAGTTTATGCTAAAAATGTAACTTTTTATATTACTGCGAACAATAAACAAGTGTCTGATACGATTAAGATGTAAAATTTAATTGGTTCTCTTTAATTGTTCTCTATTTAATCGTCTGAACCGCCAGAATCGATTAATTTTTTTCTATCTTATTTGATTTGAGAAGTTACCATACTAAATGCTTTAAAATTTCATTCAAGTGTATGATATGCTTTTTATACAAGGTAGCTCAAGAACGCTTGTGGTATCACCAGTAAAAGCAGGATTCTAATCATGTAAAAAGCAGGTAGAATGTTCTATTTGATGAACATCCTCCTTTACTATGTTACTGAAACTAAATATAGATATAGAGGTCCTTGTGTTGTGAGGGTTATTACTCTCGGCCGGGGTGCGAGGTATATGCCTGTTAACCTCACCTTCGGCAACCAAAGCGACCCACAGGTGGCGTGCGTGAACTCTCTGCTGCGATTTTCTCAAGCGCCTACAATATGGGGTTATTCAAGAGGGGCTTCAGAAGGTTTCTTCAGGATCGGCAGCTCGATTGTAACGCTCCCGGTGTCGCATACGTCCAAAGGCCAAGGTTTCCACTTCCCATCACTCTTCACGCTGTGGGAGTTCATTCCACAACTTGAGCGTGCGTGAGATGAAGTTTCATTCATAACGCACAGTACGCACCGTTCCTGGTCGCAGTATGTGAGGGTGAATTCCCTGCCTATGCTCAAATCGTAGCAAGTGCAAAAATGTTAACTCTATCTACCTTTATGGGAGAGGAGTGTGATTTTATGTTATGTGTGTATATGTATTTATACAGAAAATGTGTGCTAATATGATTTTACGATAAGATTTTTTTATAAAGACACGTCAATAAGACTTCACCTTGCCTAATGGTAAGCTGAAGACAAAGTTTCAGGAAAGAGGGTCACCATTACATACATATACCACATTATAATGGTTTTCCATTGTAACATGGTATATGAATGTAATGGTGACCCTCTTCTCTGAAACTTAGGCCATCAAGCTGAGTTGATACTCTTGCGACCTCGTCATATGCTTTTTCACGTCCTGCTCAAAGGACCCGGGACTGTAGAAAGAAGGAAACACTAGTGGTGGTGGAGATGAACCGGAACATGAAACTTTTTATGCAATGTCGACGATTTACTTTGATTAAAACTAGTACATTAGTTTTAGGCAATGCAATGACTTAAGCAGTTAATTGACAGATTGCGTCAATTTATATTAATTAAGCTTAGTTGGTTGGGTGTCGAAAGGAAGTATTCACAAGAAATAATTAGTACCAATAACACTGCGGTACTCTTTGAAAACATAATTGTCAGTGGAAAGACCAAAAACTTGTCCTGCTTCGTCTTTTACACTGACGGTACAGAAACTCTCTGTGCTTACAGGGTTGGCAGCGCGCGTGCGACTCCCTTGGTGTTGCACACGTCAATAGGCCATGGTAACAACTTTCCATCAGTTGGGCCGTGTGCTTGTCTGTCAACCAAGTGGTATAAAAAAAGAACTAGATACAGTCAGCATCAGACCGATATCTACATACATACATACATACATAAAATCACGCTTTTATCCTCGGAGGGTTAGGCAGAGGTGAAACCCACACTTCACCAATCATTGTATTCGGTCTCACGTAATAGGGGATGCCGTATTACCGTCTTCCGGGCACTATTGACTCAAGCCATGCATCTGAGGCTGAGTTTGGGCTGTATTTATCTGTCTGATGTTAAACAGCCCTATCGTTTAGTCGCCTTGTACGACACCGCCAGGGAAGAGATGGGTAGGCCCAAATTCTACTCTACCAGGAACCACACGGCTACCGATATCTTAACGAACCAAGTAATTATTTTTAGCTATAAGTTGTATAATAGTTCTTTTAGTTTTATTTTAATAGTCAATAGTGGCTCATCGAGGCGACCGGTGACACTCGTTCCGAGTCGTTCCTGGTCTAAAGGCTGTCCATCGCCATCCAACGTGGCAACGCAGCAAGTGTTATGGGCACTTTTGCACCGGGAGCGATCAGGGGCGGGTTATTTGATTAGTACATAGACTAAGCATTGCTTATTGTACCATTTTGACATATTGTACTTTTTTTTATATATATATAGAACACGTCAATTAGATTAGCCTTGCGTGATGGTAAGCTGAAGGCAAATTTGACGAATAATATTTTTATTTTTAATAGTTTATTGTACAGTTTGAATGTTAACATAATACATATATAGTTCTAAATGAACAGTTTATACATCACTCATTTCAAATGGCTGTATGATTAATTCACTCGAAATATTTTTTTGATTCACTGTACTTCAGCAATCTACGAGTATTTAGGTTACACTGACCGTGGTCACAGGCTGACTCTACTGATGGTCATGTGACCACGGCCGGTGTGACCTGGTCAAAACGTTAGCCAAACCAAAGGTATGTATGTACTTATATCATGATCGCGTTTTTTTTATATACAACTTAGGCGGCAGACAAGCACACGGCCCACCTGATGGAAAGTGGTTACCATGAACTATGAACGTGTGTAACACCAGTGGAGTCACATCCGTGCTGCCGACCCTGTAAGAACAGAGATTTTGTGCCGTCAATGTAGAGGATAAAGTAGGACAAGCCATTGGTCATCCCACTGACAGGACAAAATCTCTCCAGTGAGCTCTGGCTACACCCCGTTAACATTATTGTAAATCATGGAACGCGACAGTTTAAAAGTTATTAAAATAAAGGTATTTAATATATCTCTGCCTACCGTTTCACTGATTTATAGACGTATGTACGTAGAACTTATCGGTAGCGATCAAAATCACCAATATATTACGGTATCGCAATGCCAATAAATCCGAATGACTTAACACAGTCATAAAAGATGGAGTTTACCGCCCCATAACTTTAATACTAACGCTTACGATACGCGGTACACTAGACACCATAGATTTAGTATAAGCTAGATCAGTAAGGAACGAATAAAAATGTTGTTGCCCTATAATGGTGCATCGATGACAGTATACAGATAACAGCATGTTACTGATGCAAATTGAGCAAGGATAGAGGCATGTAAAAGGCTAGAGAAGGCTTTTTTTTTATACCACTTAGTTGGCAGACAAGCACACGGCCCACCTGATGGGAAGCGGTTACCGTGGCCTATGGATGTATGCAACACCAGGGGTGTCACACTCGCGCTGCCGACCATGAAGAAACCTTCTGATGCCCCTCTTGAAGAACCACATATTGTAGGCGCTTGGGAAAACCGCAGCAGGGAGGTCATTCCACAGCTTGAGTGTGCGTGGGATGAAGTTTCTTTCATACCGCACAGTGCGCACCGTCTCAGGTCGCAATGTATGGGTATGAATTCCCTGCCTATGGCGAGAGGTGCGATGATAGAATGTAGCTACGGGCATCATGTCAAACAATTCTAAAATGTAAAAAAAAAACATATGAACGCTTTGTAAAAATATTGTATCTCGGAATAAAGAATAAGTAGGTTTAATTTATAAGATTTATCTCAAAGCTAGTTAACCACGATTGGGGTTCAATTATATAGAGTCCTACTAAAATCTTTGGACTTGAAGCCAGCTTGATCTTGAATTTTAAACTAGTTTAAAAGAAGAAGGAGTTAGCAAACCTTGAACTCTGAGTTTTTTTATACCACTTAGGTGGTTATCGTTACAGGGGAGTTACACTCGCGCTGCCAACCCTGTAAGCACATAGAAGGTCCTGTGCTATCAATGTAAAAGACAAAGTAGGACAAGCTTTTGTTCTGCCCACTGACAGTACAAAAACTCTCCAGTGAGCTCTGGCTACCATACTCACAGCTGGGAACACAACACGAGGTTATTATGGCCATAGTATTCTGTAGGGCGGAGGTATTTATATAGTCGGACTGCTCAATTGGACGGTAATACCGTCGTGTCCTAATTCCTTGTGAGTTGAAAGTCTTGGATATAAACGGTAATAATGATAAGATCTTGGTGATGATAAGGTTTGACTTTATTATTGTTAGATACCGCGTAAGCCATTCGGTCCCAGCGGTCACCAAATTGGTGAAGTGTATAAGCCTTACGTGTTCACACTTAACTCTATGTTCAAAATTCCGAATTTTACCGACAGACACGTTATGGCTGACGTCATCGCTAGTAGCGAAGATATTACACGTTCGATTTTGCACGTGCTGTATCTAGCCTTATCTATATCTGTGGTTAGCTCGATAAACTACTACTTACTGACTTTTTAGATTATTTTTAAAACCACTAAAGTAATAAACAAGAAATGTGGGTGCTAGCACCTCTGCCTATCCCTTCGGGGATATAGGCGTGAGTTTGTTATTATGTTATGTTAATAAACAAGAAAAGAAACGGCCCTTATCGGCTATCGCTGTATATGAGTGATTATGACATTAGAGATAGGACTATTGCGTAACTAGGTTAAGAAGGAAATAGAAAAAGCGGAGATAAAATTCGGTGACGAGCTAGCAGACAGCAGAGAGGTTTACCTTTCTATAGAGAATAGAGAGAGAGAGAGAGAGAGGTAGACGCCAAGGGAGAACAAATAGAGGACCAAATCGAGAGAGATTGCCCTGGGTCGGCTGGGGTGCGAGGGATATGCCTGTTAAACCTCACCTTCGGCAACCAAAAGCGACCCACAGGCGCCGTGCGTTTAAGTCGGTTCGAGTCCGACATAAACTCTCCCACCAGCTTCGGTGGTGGGGTGTCTGTGGGGATTTTACGTACATAAAAAAGAAAGGACAAATAGGCAAAAAATAAGGGAAATACGGCACCTACACTCATCATATCTTTGCCTTCAGCTTACCATCAAGCGAGGTAAAGTCATATTGACGTGTCCTATAGAAAAAGATACGCCCAGCGAGATCTTGGTCACGTCGTTTACATTTTGGTGCATGGGAGGTAAACTGAACGTGACGCTGTCTCACTTTCGACAACTGGAAACCCAAGACAGCGTGCGGCTTTAGTCGGTTCGAGTCCGACTGAAGGAAAGAACCCCTTCTTTCCTACAGTCGGACTCGATTCTGATGGTATTTTCGCATTATAAAAAATGTGCAGGCTTACTACAAAATGTGATATGAACAAACCATAGGTTACATTAAAATCTTTACTAGTAATTGTAAGACTCAACTATTACCGCTCATAACACTTTGTACTTAGCACTTAACCTATATTATCAATAAATTTCAATAGTAAACAAATATCATCATTGTTCACACACAATCAATTTTCCACCATATTGTCAAGAAGCTAAAGTACAATTTTCCTCGAGTGTCATCTGCACATCTATTAAGAGTCCTCGTAAATCATAACGCGTATAGTGTCATTACAACAACTGTTAAAATCATCACGATTGAATTGATGACCTAAATATTACAGCAAGTGTGGTATTATATGAAAATTAAGTACATACATACATACATATAATCACATCTTCATCCCCGGAGGGTTAGGCAGAGGTGAATAACACCCACATTTCACCAATAATTGTATTCGGTCCTACGTAATGGGGGTGAACCTATTGCCGTATTCCTGGCACTATAGTTGACTCAAGCCATGCTTCTGAGGCTGAGTCTGGGCTGTATATATCTGTCTGATGTTAAACAGCCCTATCCCTTAGTTGCCTTGTACCACACCGCAAGGGAACTTTACTAACAAAAAGGTTGGCATATCCCTCACACCCCGGCTGACCCAGTGCCATCTCCCTCAATCTGGCTCTCCTCGAGTGTCGGGACCAGAGAGCTTCCCACTGACAGCACAAAAACTCTCCAGTGAGCTCTGGCTACCCTACTCACCACCGGGAACGGGTTATTATTGCCATGGTATTCTGTAGAGTGGAGGTACTTCCACAGTCAGACTGCTCAATTCGGACGGGAATACCGTCGTGTTCTACCTCCTCTTTCATATATACATATGTATATTAATAACTAACGAATTTCGGCCTTAGTACCTAATTATTATGTATCAATAAGCAAATATACGTAGCGCCAGTTATACACGCCCGAAGAAGATGCTTACCAAGGTAACCACTTTTAACATATTATGACCTATGATTATATGAATGCATTACAAACAACAATCTCGATATAACGATGGCATATGATTGTGAAAGAGCTGATAATTATAAAACGTGTTGGTATAGTGAACTTTAGGATGGAGAGGCAGGTTATGTTCCAAGGCTGGTCCGACAAGGACGCACTTTTACGACCGAATATGTTAAGAGATCAGTTCGGGAAAAGAGAATAAATTGTACACTTGTTGTAAATTCTTTTAATTTTTGTGACATTTCCAATTAATTGTGGAGTGGTTTTATATTTGTATTAAGTTGTTATTCAGTGAATGCTATGTAGTGTAATCCGCATGTATATCAATTTCAAGGAGCTAATCTAAAGATTACTTGAATATTTAATTAATATTGGTCCAGTTGTTTTTATGTTCATGGACATTATATAATATATAACCATTCCATTTTCATATTATCGCTTTTTCATATTTTTTTAATTCAAATAATGCGACAGAGTAGTAACATACCTAATTATAACAGTTCAAAAACAAATCTTAAAAATAAGTAACAATTACAATTGGATTAAAATGTCAATCAATTAGTCCATCGCAGTTCACTTATGGACAGAGGCATCTCCCAATGTTGGTAGGCTTTGGCCTACTGTTTCCACGATGGGGGTTGGTACAGGGTATTATTTCAAATTTTGCTTCTCTAGCAGTGATATCGTCTGCGTATAATGTTCCATGTCGTCCGCCGAAACGGCACTCAGCCGAAAAATACCGTCTCTTACGACACTTTTCTGCTGAGATGGGATGGTGATACTTGTACTCTTTCTCCGTCACCGCATGGATGATACAATTTAAAAAAAAAAATTACATAGATTTTCAAGCTGTTTATTGTGGAAAGGGTTATTACAATCAATCCGATACTTTTTTCACATTCTGTTCGATAAATGAGAGTTTTTTTTTTCTATTTACGTGCGAAAAATCACTACGGATACCTCCCGCCAGAGCTGGTGGGAGAGGTTATGTCGGACTCGAATCGGCTAAAACGCACGGCGCTTGAGGGTCGTTGTTGGTTGCCAAAGGTGGGGTTGACAGGCATATCCCTCGCACCCCGGCCGACCCAGGGTCATCTCTCTCGATCTGGCCCTCCTCGGGGCGATAAATGAGAGTATCCTAGCAGAAACGTCCATATTTGTACCTGTATGTAAAGATGCCTGAAAACGTAAATCAAATAATATTTCATCCTTCATCCCTTCTAGAATCGAACCCTGGACTACAGCAGTAGAATCAGCAGCAGCAGTTGCAGTAGCTACTGCTGTACCACAAATTAAATACTTACTTGAATTGCAGTCGCGTTCGCGAGCGTCACGGTCATGAGAGTACGAACATTTTAAATCTTTTCGCAATTTTATGCATTTTGGAGTAATATAGACAGTTCGGAATGTAAATTGATGCAGACATAATAATTAATAGACGTACCAAGGTCGGTACGTAAACACGCAGCTTTCGTATGTAAGGATAAAATATATTTACAAAATAAACCTTACATGTCTATCAATCAATTAGCCCACCGCAATTCGCTGCTGGACATTAGCCGCTCTCAATGTGCGCCATTTTATCTGATCCTCTTAAACTTACTAATCGATAATAATAATCGAATAAGATATAGAAAAAATTTAATCGGTTCTGGCGAGATTCGAACCCGGGATCTTTCCCATACAGAGGGATATTTTATCATTATATTATTAATAATGATAAAATTTTACATTATTATATATTATTAATTTAAACCGCGGTAGGCTAGTGGTATGGGTAATGGACTGCTGAGACGAGGTCTCGGGTTCGATCCCAGGTTTTACCATGGCACACACCAATGATTTTTCATTGCTTTTCGAAGTTATGTATGTATGTGAAGTTAAGTGCCCGGTTAATGGCAATAGGCTTCGCCACCTGTTACCTAAACATAAACTGGCGAAATGTGGGTGCTAACACCTCGGCCTAACCCTTCGGGGATATAGGCGTGAGTTTATGTTATGTAATTATTAATTTATCCTAGGGTAACTAAATACACGTCTACGACAAGTGCTCTAATGAAATGAAAAATGAATCTATTCATTAAAAAGTATTACATTTTGAGTTCGAATGTCACATTTTTAAACAATATCTTTTTAAGATTATAAATTTCAAATGTAGGTACTTAATTAATTTATGTCAAGATTAATAAAATATTAATAAAAATGTAGGTATATAAGTATAATATATCGGCGAATGTACCATGCGTACATTCGTTCCTGGGGCAAAGGTTGACTATTGCGATTCAGCGGGGCAACGCGGCCAGCATCATGGGCACCTTTGCGCCGGGAACGATGCGGAGTGAGTTGTTTGACGCGACATGATCGCGAGTTTGTTTCGTGTATTTATGTTTTAATTATTTTGTATGTGATAAATAAAGAGTTTACCATACTTGATAAATAAAAATGTACTATTTGATAAAGTAAAAGTGCCACCAATCTATACCTTTATGCAAAAGTGTTTAAGCAGCGATCATTTTAGCGATAAGATAAGTTATCGGTAAGATTTAAAAGCGATTATATAAATGTAGTGTACTCTGTCTATCTATTTATTTATCTATCTATCTTAGATTATGTGGACAAAGAGTCACGTTTAATATTTCCTTTGCTTGTCAAGTGTTTCCGTTGAATGGTCTATTGATGTCTATATTACTCTAAGTAATGTTTAGATATATGTCATACATACAATATATAACATAAACTCACGCCTATATCCCCGAAGGGGTAGGCAGACGTGCTAGCACCAACATTTTGCCAGTTTATGTTTAACTCCCAATGTAGGTGGCGAGCCTATTGCCATTACCGGACATTTATAAACCTGCGATAAATATACACATGACTTCGAAAAGCATCGAAAAGTCATTGGTGTGTGCCATGGTAAAACCTGGGATTGAACCCGAGACCTCGTCTCAGCAGTCCATTACCATTATACCACTAGGCTAGCCGCGGTTTTTTACCGCGGATATATGTCAAAGGTGTATTATTCTACTTGACAATGAGTTAAAAAGAAAGACAAATAGCAGCTGTAACACGAGTAGGGGTCTTCTTATTGGTTAACTTAAAAGGTAGAAATAGCGCACATCTCCAATATAAATGTCGGCTAATACAAATGCGCGTAGTAACGGTTGGTCAAGCCAAATAAGGGTCTAATTTCTTTTTGATAATGATCAAGTGGTAAGTAATCAAACTGAACTTTATGATGGAGTCGATTAAGATAGAAATAATTGAATTGGTACAGACAGGATTCGAACCCCTGATCTTTCCCTTACAGGAGGAATGTTCTGAACCGGAGACTCTTTCCTCTGTCGCACCATTAAGGCCTGGAATTCATTACCAGATCACGTGTTTCCTTCTTCCTACAGTCCCGGGTCCTTTAAGCGGGGCGTGAAAAAGCATATGATAAGGCCGTCAAGCTGAGTGTCACCATTGTCACACGGTATGTGTAAGTAATGGTGACCCTCTTTTCTGGGACTTTGCCTTCAGCTTACCATCAGGCAAGGCGAAGTCCAATTGACGTGTCCTATATAAAAAAAAAAAAAAAAAGAACCTCGCCTGAAGCCATCAAAATTTTTCTATATATATATCAATCTTGCGGCGACGATGGTAGGAGCCATCTACCGATACTCGTACGAAATAATGAACGATGTTACAATCATTTTGAAACATTGATTTTTGATGACTCCACCCAAACAATTAGTGGCCCCTAGAGTTGACCACGTCTATAAGCCACGATAACCACTCTTCATCAGCTGTGTCATGTGCTTACAGTTACTTATCTACTCTTCACTTTGTTATGGCTCTGGATGTTATCCCAAACTTATAAACCTGCGATAAATACACACATGACTTCGAAAAGCATTGAAAAGTCATTGGTGTGTGCCATGGTAAAACCTGGGATTGAACCCGAGACCTCGTCTCAGCAGTCCATTGCCCATACCACTAGGCTACCGTGGTTTTATTACCGCGGATATATGTCAAAGTGGTATTGATGTTATCCCAAAAGAGTCAAGACGCGAGCATAAGCTAGTGATATAACAAAAATATGATAAATATATCAACATAAAACTGATATTATCATTGTTAATCACAATTATCACACACAATAACACGTGGGGTTGGAAATAGAAATTACGTTGTATCAGTCATTGCCTTTGGATTACATCAACGTTCTACAGGCAGTATCAGATTGATCTTGAATACGAAAGTACTCAAAATGATCTTATTACCCTGGTATTCCCCCTTCCTGTTGACAGATGAATCTGATATTTGGTACACACCTTCGACAAGGTGGAGTCTCCATTTCAACAAGGCAGTTAATTTTGCTTTCGTCCGTATGTCTGTTTGTTTGTCAATTCCGGTCTAAATGGCGCATATTTTTATCGATTTTCACCAAACTTGGTACACGTGTTCTTTGATTTATAACATACATACAACAACATTTGTCGAGAGATTCTTTTGATAGGAGGGAAAATGGAGGAGAAAAGAGAGGAATTTTACTGTAGCGTTATTTGCGATTGGATCTTGATTTTTGGCTGAAACATTTAGGATAATTTTCCTTACATTCTGAATACTATGCTAGTCAATCGATCTAATGCAGACTGTAGACCAATGCACATTACCCCTCATGCAGATTTATGTTCCTCGCATTGTTCATCGAGTTACCGGAATTCATAACGAATATATCATCCACAGCACGTCTCTGTCTACTTCTCTCGCCACTTCCCTCGCTCATCAACGAGTGTGTGACCTCACCATTACATTTGCACGCTTATAGATGACAATTAGATAGATAAGGAAAAGATGAAAGGTCGCGTGTTGTGCGTGTCATGTGATGATTCATGATGCTTATCTAAAACGTGACAGAACTATTGAAAACTAGATCTAAAATGGAGCTCACGATTTTTCTCGCACAGGCAATGGTACAGTCAATCGTATTCATTAAATTAATTTATTATTTATTATTTCTTCACGCGAGTAGTAGTAGCAATAATTTTGATTATACTTTGTGTTTGCGCCATTTTTTATAGCCGAGATGTAAGCCCTGCATGCGGTTCTGTATAAAATATGACGGCCTCTGTGGCGTAACAGTATAACGTTCGACTCGGCAGGAGGTGCGGGTTCGATTCCCGCTCAAAGCAAATATTTGCATGCTCGAAAATGTGTATTTGCCTTGATCTGGGTCTTTCTATGTATAATATGCATGTATTTACAAAAAAAAAATTGTACGTTTATCCGCGTTCTAGATTCCATAACACAAACAAGTTAAGCTATGCTCACCATGGGTCTAGATAGCGTAGTGAAGAATGGTGTAGAATATATTTATTTATCAATAATACGTCGAGGTGGGGTGACACCTCTTCCTGTGTGTGCCATAGATGACTAAGAAATAGAGGTATTCTCTGTATGACAGTAAATATAGAGCCCTAGATGGCTCCAGAAAATACCTACTAGATACTCTCGACAGGCTGCAGCGACGCGCAGTCCTCATTATTAGAAATCCTGAAGTCGCTAACATCCTCGAAAGTTTGCAGATGCGTAGAGATGTTGCTTTCTTGGCTGTATTTTGCCGTCTCTACCATGGTGAGTGCTCAGATAAGTTCTTCCAATTAGTCCCAACCTTTCCTTTCTAACACAGGACAACACGTGTAGGGCTTAAATGTCACCCGCATACGGCGCAGAGTATCCAATCAAGAACCAAGCGGTTCGGAGACTCTTTCCTTTGTCGCAACATTGAGGTCTGGAATTCATTACCAGCTCACTTATTTTCTACTTTCTACAGTCCCGGGTCCTTTAAGCGGGATGTAAAAAAGCATCTGATGAGGCCGTCAAGCTGAGTACCACCATTGGAACATGGTATATGTCTATAATGGTGACTCTCTGTTCTGAGACTTTGCCTTTAGCTTACTATCAGACGAGGTGAAGTCAAATTGGAGCGTTCTGTATAAAAAAACTTCATGGTAAAGTTTTTTTTATATAGGACTTCGCCTTGCCTGATGGTAAGCTGAAGGCAAAGTCCCAGAAAAGAGGGTCACCATGTAATAATTTAAAAAATATGTGTTATTACAAAGTAAAAAAAAAATTGGTTCGCAAGCGTCAGATGTAATAATAAAAAATATGTGTCATATGACAATGAAAGAAAGTAAGTGTGTAATCTCCTATTTAAAAGAAATATAAATAAAATTGGTTTGTAAGTACATTACCATAAAAGTTCGGGCGCCTTGGAGATACACATGCCTAAGATAATCAGCGGATATTGGAAACTTTTAATCTTCCGGAGGTGAGCTAAATGAAACCAAACTGTGAGGTTTAAGGTTTTATTGTCCACTCCAGTGTGCATTTAGAAATAGTTGCAAGGATACATTCCTAATGTATATCTAACCTTAAATTTAAAATTAGATTTTTATAAGCTATGTCTATATTATCCTACGTCAATATGATTCTATGTCACCAATGCACTTTTAGGTCATTTTGAAGTTTAGATTTAAAATATAATTAAAGTAAGCTCACGGCATCCCTCGGCGAGTATATGTAAACACAGCAGCGAGAAAGCTCGTAGCAGGCGAAGTTTTCAGTTTAAGCCCATGCGGTACATCCAGGTTTGAGGCGAAAAGTCCAAACCCTCCATAAAGAAATGCAGATGTCCGAAGACAAAGGTCCAAAGAAAAGAGAAAAGGCAAAGCCAAAGGGCAAAGCCAAAGGGCAAAGGCGGCTCCAATTTGGAAACCTGTAATAAAATTGCATGTCATTAGAACAAACTCCAATATAGGGCACGAGGTCCTAATTTTTTATAAATTTGCGCGACTTACCGCCTTAATTTGCTGGAACAATGCCAATAGCAAAAGAAATCATAATATTTTCAGATTAAGAGCTGAAACAATAGAATTTTAACAATTATTTTTCAAATTAGGAGCGTGGCGAATTTCCATCAAAGGGAATCTTATTAAATAATGACAACTCACCAGAAATAAACTATAATTCCACAAGAGGACAGTTGTGAGGACACAAACTATTATCCTTTAGGCCAAAATACTCTCATTTTTATGAGATTTATTGAAATTAAGTTACGAAGCCATGAATATCGACCATCCAGTCTCTATGCTAGGAAGAAAGGTGCTTTTGACAGCGATACGTCAAAATGTCATTCACTCCGCGCTCCGAAACTTTTCGTTCAAAAATAGAATTAAAACCGGTGTGATGACGTTCGCAGAGCGCGTCGTTACATTACATCCCTCCCCAAAAGGAAAAAAAAAGAAAGAAAGAAACTTCCTTTTCTAAAGAAAATTATGAGAGTCCAGAACAAAATTCCAAAAAACCTCAAAAGACAAAATGTCTTGCAACACTCTTCAACAAACAAAAAGGCAATGCGAAAGCATCTTGCAATGGGTATTGCAGAAACAATTATAAATTAAAGAATGGGAAAGCATTCCTAAAAATCAAAGAATGTGAAAACACTCGAAAAGTAAAGAACCAAACTCAGAAAAGAGTAAAAACTTATTTCAACACAAAAGTGAAAATAAATCCTTCAATAAAACAAATTAAACAATCCCTACTCAATTCCATTCCAGATATCGATTAGGCAACCAACGCCGTCGAATCTAATCCTTGATCTTAACCAGCCTTCTAGCATCAATACAAAAGTGCGGTTGAGCTCCTACGCCACCGACTCTATACCAGCTATTCCTGAAACAAAAATATGAAACTAACAAGATATCGGTTAAGCACCAACGCTGCCGAATCTGAAAGAAAATCGGTAAAAACAATGAAGTTTTCCCACTGTCGGTTAGGTTGAAAAGCCGCCGACTTCAAATTCCTATTCCAACATCCAAAACATCAAAACAAAATCACAACAAAAGTGTCGTAATAATATATTTATAAGCATTGTGATCGGCATAACACCACCAACTTTCCGAGCACAAGCAAAATATAAAGAAAATATGACAATTGTGACCAGTACAACACCACTGACTTTCTGAGCACAACCGCATAAGAAAAGTATGACATTTGCGACCGGCACAACACCACCGACATCCCGTGCGCAAAGCATAAAAAATGTAACAATGTGTATAAAAACACAATCGTACAAAAAGAGAAAAACGACAATTACGACCGGCTCAACACCACCAGCTTCCCGTGCGCAAAGCGTAAGGTGTGACTATGTGTATGAAACACAATAGCACAAAAAATTGTAAAGTCCAGTAAGACACAAGTTTCCCAAAAAATGGTATAACAAGGTGTGTAAAAAATGCATAAAATGCGTCCAATCCGAGAATCTTAATACTAAGAAAATAACCCAGAACTGTACAAAAATAAAGTTCAAGAAACTTAATTTTCCATTCCCTAAGTGAGTGGAAATAAGTCAAGTGAATTTAATGTAGAAAATGAATATTAAATTTCACTCCTATATTAGAGTAGAAACCAAATTCCTAAATTTGTACAAAATATACAATATTAAATATACAAGTGTATAAAAATATATACAGGAAAACAATCCTATACAACAAAGATAAATAAAAATTATAAGATCTTTTGATGTGGAACAATTTGTTAATATGGAGTAGAGTTACACAATAACAAGTCCTAAAATGACCTAAGTTATTTTTGAAGGAAACTAAAATTGAAATTAATAAATTGTTGTGAAGTTCCTAACATACATCTCCTTTCAACACCCCTCAACCTTTCAAACATCACCTCATAGTGGGGTCATACTTCAAACAAAGTACCAAAGACAAAGATAGACATTGTCAAAACAAGAATAATTTTAATATTTAATTATGTCTTTAATATGATAACGACCAGTATAGTTTTTATTAAGGTCTTTTAAAACATAAACGTTAGAGGAAATTTTATCTATTATTTCACACTTAACAAACTTAGGTGCTAACTTAGCCGAAAAGAATGCAGGAGCATTAGACTGCACAAAACTTCTCCTCCACACTATATCTCCCACCTCAAAAGAAATGACCTTCCTTCCTATATTATAATAACGCGCATTACGCTTATAAGCTTTAAGCAATGAAGCTTGAACTTTTATAAAAATATCACTAAGTGATTTAAGTGAAAAAGCAAATGAAGACCTATCAACAACATCAAGTTGATTGAGGTTATCAAAAGAATTACTAAAACGGTGCAATGAAGCATCAAAAATAAGTTCTCTACCGAACATGAGAAAATTAGGAGTGAAATCTGTAGCTAGATTCACACTACTATTTAAAGCTAATTGAACATGAGGCAAATATTTTGACCAAGTTCTATGATCATCTTTAACAAAACAAGAAATACATGTTTCGACTGTTTTGTTATATCTCTCTACAGGATTATTTTGAGGTGTATATAAAGTATTATAAAATATTTTACTAATATTATAACTTTTTAGAAAATCTACAAATTGCTTAGCTGTAAATTGGCTTCCATTATCACAAACAAAAATTTTATGTTTAACTAAATGAGTAAGACCTAAGCCTCTCTTTTCATAAGAAATATTTTCAAAAAGTGAAATAATTTTATTTAACTCGTGTTTCTCAGAAGGAGAAAGTTCAGAAACAGAAGTAACTGCATTTACACAAGTAGTGGATTCATATTCAAAAGTAATATTATTCCATAAGTCTTTAGCAAGATTAAATTTCAACCAAAAGTCAAATCCCAAAATAATTGAAGGTTTAAAAGAAGGTATTATCAAAAAATCTACATTTTTAGTTAAGTTATCACAAGTGATAGGTAAAACCATAGTTCCAATAACATTGTGTGCAGAACCATCAGCAGTAACAGCGTTACCTTTATAAGGTTTAAATTTATAACCTAATTGCAAAAATGTTTGATGAATATTAGAACCGAGTACACAACTACAAGCTCCACTATCTAACAAACCTGAACAAAATTTATCATATTAAATGAAGATGCGGCTCTCCGACTATGATCACCAACTTCAGACAAATCAGCCATGACATGAGGCATCTCATGAGTAGAAGTACCAACTGGAACATCATCAACAATATTCTCAAACAAAGGCGGGACCTGTATTTCCTTATCCATGTTTGATTTATAAAAGGATGTGAAAATCTAATAAAAAGTTGTATTAAATACACTATAAGTTTCTAATTAAAGTATCAATTAAAGTTTCTAATTAAAGTTAATTAAATTATAAATGAAGTTAATTGTATTGATAGCAAAACGCTAAACTCAAAAGTCAAACAAACTCATAGAATGGAATGTTATTGTTGCAAAAATTATTTAGGTCAAATGCCTATAAAGATAAAAATGCATTAGTGATTCACAAAATAAATTATTTATGTCTACTTAAGGTAAACAGCAAATATTCAAATATTACTATGTTTTCACACATGTGAATAAAGGTTAAGAACTAGTAATTATATAATATTACTAAGTGGAAAATCTTACCTGTAATAAACAAAAGCTATATAAGACAAATCAATTATAACAATAACCATGTTATACAAATTGAAACATTCACCTGTAATTGAGAGATACAAACAATAGTACTAACTTGTAGTATGATTAGTTTTGCAAAGTAAAAAATAACAAAGATTTACTGTGATACACAGTTATGTAACAGTAAAAAACATGAAGAAAACACTGTTCTTAACATGATAAAGTAAAAAATAATGCGAAGGTGACAAGGAATAAAGATATATGCACACTGTCATGTCCCTGTTCGCGAGTGCCAATTGTAATAATTAAAAGATATGTGTTATTACAAAGTAAAAAAAAAATTGGTTCGCAAGCGTCAGATGTAATAATAAAAAATATGTGTCATATGACAATGAAAGAAAGTAAGTGTGTAATCTCCTATTTAAAAGAAATATAAATAAAATTGGTTTGTAAGTACATTACCATAAAAGTTCGGGCGCCTTGGAGATACACATGCCTAAGATAATCAGCGGATATTGGAAACTTTTAATCTTCCGGAGGTGAGCTAAATGAAACCAAACTGTGAGGTTTAAGGTTTTATTGTCCACTCCAGTGTGCATTTAGAAATAGTTGCAAGGATACATTCCTAATGTATATCTAACCTTAAATTTAAAATTAGATTTTTATAAGCTATGTCTATATTATCCTACGTCAATATGATTCTATGTCACCAATGCACTTTTAGGTCATTTTGAAGTTTAGATTTAAAATATAATTAAAGTAAGCTCACGGCATCCCTCGGCGAGTATATGTAAACACAGCAGCGAGAAAGCTCGTAGCAGGCGAAGTTTTCAGTTTAAGCCCATGCGGTACATCCAGGTTTGAGGCGAAAAGTCCAAACCCTCCATAAAGAAATGCAGATGTCCGAAGACAAAGGTCCAAAGAAAAGAGAAAAGGCAAAGCCAAAGGGCAAAGCCAAAGGGCAAAGGCGGCTCCAATTTGGAAACCTGTAATAAAATTGCATGTCATTAGAACAAACTCCAATATAGGGCACGAGGTCCTAATTTTTTATAAATTTGCGCGACTTACCGCCTTAATTTGCTGGAACAATGCCAATAGCAAAAGAAATCATAATATTTTCAGATTAAGAGCTGAAACAATAGAATTTTAACAATTATTTTTCAAATTAGGAGCGTGGCGAATTTCCATCAAAGGGAATCTTATTAAATAATGACAACTCACCAGAAATAAACTATAATTCCACAAGAGGACAGTTGTGAGGACACAAACTATTATCCTTTAGGCCAAAATACTCTCATTTTTATGAGATTTATTGAAATTAAGTTACGAAGCCATGAATATCGACCATCCAGTCTCTATGCTAGGAAGAAAGGTGCTTTTGACAGCGATACGTCAAAATGTCATTCACTCCGCGCTCCGAAACTTTTCGTTCAAAAATAGAATTAAAACCGGTGTGATGACGTTCGCAGAGCGCGTCGTTACAACCATTACTTACACACCGCTTGACAGCAATAGCCTCGCCCCGTATTACGAGGGACGCAACTGTTGCACTAGTTTACATTGCAATAACAAACAAGTCAATACAATACACTCGTATTTATATAATTAATTAATATCAATTGTACATCATAAATTTATATCTAGATAATATAATCAGTGACAATTCACAATCTATACAAACATAATGAAAAATCTGGTTTATAATTAAGAGACAACCTTGTCGCAATGAAGAGAGAAAACATATTATCTCTTATTTCTTTACGATTAAGGTTTATTTTGTGTATAAATATTCGACCTCTAGAATGGGACTAAGTTACTATGCAAGTTGATACGAATAAACGGCTTTCGAGACAAAGGGAAAGGGTAACTCAATACGCTGTTTTTTTTCAAAGGACCCGAATTGTAACGCGATATTTGAGTAGAAGAGATTTTGTCGTAGCTGTGTGAAATCTTGTACTGTTGAGGCTTTTGTGAGCTAGCATGTGAGGTAATCTATTGTTCGTGTTTACTGGAATCTGTGGATTTTGTACCTATTTTTGAAGTGTGAAGCCAATGTGGAACGCTAGCGAATGAGAGCTTTGATATAGCGTGGTGAGGTTTGAGTAATGTTTTGTGGTTTATACAGGCGATCGTGACTTTGTATGTTGCATTTTAATCATATATGTAAAAGTCTGCGGGTCTAAATAGATCATAATGAGCTTAGAGATTCTGCTAAAAACTGGTAACTTTATAAATTTCCAGTAAATCCCAATATATTCCTATATAATTCGTAAAATACTATATGGGAATTAGGAGGTTCTTACACGACGGAACGGCAGCGCGAGTGTGACCCATCAATCACTCCATCAAGTGGGCCGTTTACTTGTCTGCCACCTAAGTGTTATAAAAGTGGTCACTCATTTGAGTAGAATTACAACAAACTATTGGCGCCGTGCGCTTTAGTCGGTTCGAGTCCGACATAACCTCTCCCACCGACTCCAGCGTGGGGGTATCTGTGGGGATACTTCGCACGTAAAAGAAAGAATCATTTACTAACCACATTCTAGTTTAGGATAAATATGGAGGCAAGGAAAAATGTTATCCGAATACAATTACAATTAACTGGTCTTTTTAGACCTCCTGGTCGTGGCAGTAAATATTGGGTGTAGCAGATGAAGCATTGACGGATGTAGGAGTGAGAATCTGAGAAGATATAGCTGGAGCGTTATCAGAGAATGCAGTGTTATGGTTGAAGATGTAGTGACCAGACCCCCGGGCACAGACAAGTGGTAATTCATTGGCCAGCGTATTGTAGAATAGAATGTCAACATGGAATTTGACGTTTATGACAGTTGTCAACGCATGTCATAAACGTCAAATCCCATACATTCGTCATTCTATTGTATAATACGCCAGCCAACGAATTGCCACGCTCGCGCTGCCGACCATGAAGAAACCTTCTCTTCTTGGGTAAATGAAAGAAGATGGTAGCCTAGTGGTATGGGTAATGGACTTCTGAGACGAGGTCTCGGGTTCGATCCCAGGTTTTACCATGGCACACACCAATGACTTTTCGATGCTTTTCGAAGTCATGTGTATATTTATCGCAGGTTTATAAGTGCCCGGTTAATGGCAATAGGCTCGCCACCTATTATATTGGGACCTAAACATAAACTGGCGAAATGTGAGTGCTAGCACCTCTGCCTACCCCGTCGGGTATATAGGCGTGAGTTTATGTTATGTTAAATGTGATTTATGACAGATTTACGTGGTAAAGGTGAATGGGCAACCCGGTTAAGGGTGACCTAGGCTAACCTCCATTAATCACATTGTGGATATTTTAGAAAAAGGTTTATAAGAAGGTGGTAATGCTAGGCTCCTATTACGAGGAACTTAAAATGTCTGACTCTCACAAAATGTACCATCACATCTCTGTCTCCACTAGCGTAGTGATATACCTAGACGTAAGTAAATACAAAAAAATAACACCGTTACATAATAACAGAACTATCATAATATTTTTTATTATACAACTAAAAGGCGCTTCAAACTAAATTATGTGACTAATTGTTACATTCAAACTCATCTTATTTGTTCGAAGTATCACCCAAATACAAATAATCAAATCAAGCCTTATCCAATTGAACTAAAGCCCAAATTCTCTAATCAAATGAATCTATATACACCCTTTTATATTAGATTAAGAAATGGGCTCTGTGCCAGATGCCTACAAAGCAACTGTCCAATTTAAATTGATCTACAAGTTTTGCTAACACTGTTCTTTAAACGACCGTATTGTTACGAGATTAGAAGGTGTGGGAGGTCAATCTAATATGGTGAATACGGTTAGAATTAATTCAATGCATTTACACGATGTATTCAGTGTAATATTAGGTGTGTTAGTAGTGTGCCAATGTTACTGTATGGTAGTCCAACCACGAGGGAATTCTCTGGCTACGTAGACTAATTATTACGCGGTAATCAACAGTTATTTAGACTAGATAGCTCTCAGTAAGGTATTTGCTTGTGAATTTAAA
Organism: Eilema griseolum; assembly: GCA_963662185.1. Lineage (NCBI taxonomy): Eukaryota > Metazoa > Arthropoda > Insecta > Lepidoptera > Erebidae > Eilema > Eilema griseolum. The sequence goes on from OY759238.1 coordinate 26,082,698, forward strand.
CATGAATTTTGGAAACTCGGTACCTCAGTTACACACATTAGCAACTCAAATACAGAACATGCTCGTACACATGGCCAAGGAAATAAGAATACCTAGTAAAATGAGATGATTAGGGATGGGTAAATAGAGATAAAATGGCTATTAGAAATTTCAACTTTTATTTTATACCATTAAGGTGGCAGACAAGCACACGGCCCAACTGATGAAAAGTGGTTACAGCGGCCCATTTATGTGTGCAACACCAGGGTCGTTACACACATGCTACAGACCCTGTAAAAACAAAGTTTCTATGCCGTCAGTGTAGAAGACAAAATAGAACAAGCCTTTGGTCCTCCCACTCACGGTACAAAAACTCTCCAGAAAGCGCTGGCTACCATACTCACCGCCGCGCGCCGGGAATACAATACAAAGTTATTATGGCCGCAATATTCTGTAGTCTTTCTTTAGCTTTTAATTATTATTATCTATTAGGAGTATATATAATAATGTGCACTTAACAATTTATTTTAACAACTGTACATTATTGTTATCAGTTGGAGCATAAGGACCTATTAGTACCCCGTGCTTCACCCAGGTGGAGATCCCAGGTGAAGCATGGGGCTGCACCCATTTTAAGTAAGTAGGCACAGATATTTTAATGATTCTGTTATTAAGTTGAACTAGTACATAGTGTCACTTGAAACAAATAACTACAGAATTCAGCTGATTATTTTATTTCTATTCATTTTATACGCAAATGTGTATACTTATTTCTTTACTCGTCTGTGAACTAGATCGTGTGCGTAAGTATACGGTGGTGTTGATGTGTCACTAGTTGAAGCAATCGCACACTCCGCTTTTCATCATAAAGTTGCATTTGCAGGGAAGGCTCGATTCTATTATCCCGGGATGTGAGAGACCCGAGACGGCGGCATGCGGTTTTAATAGGTTCGAGTCCGACATGACCGCCCCCGTTGGCCGCCGGTAGGGTAACAGCAGACAAATTTCTTTCTTTACTAGTGAAAAAAAAATACAAATCCATACATACATATCCATACTACTATTAGGTATAAATGCGAAATGTGTATATGTAAATGCGAAAGTAATTCTGTCTGTCTGTATGTTACCTTTCACGCCAAACCGCAGAACCGATTTTGATAAAATTTGGTATAGCGGTAGATTAGATCTTGAGAAAGGACATAGGCTAATTTTTGTCGCGGTAACCGTTATTCAGCCGCGGGTGACAGCAAGTATAATACAAAAAAAAATGTCAGACTAAGGTATTTTGAACCTGCTGACCCAAAGAAACGTAAAACTATTTATCATAAATTATATAAATTATAATATTTATCTCTTTTTTAAAGTCTATTTAGCAACCGAATTGACTATTATTCCCCCTAACCCCTCCAACTAAGCTAAATTGCTTATGGTAGGAGTCAGTTCACGTCGGTAGTGTAATGGCCAGATTTCGAACTCGGGACCTCTCGATCGTAAGGCTGACTCTTTAACCACTAAGCTACCGATGCATCGACGAATTAGAAACTATCAGTTGTATATCTATGTCACGCTAGTCTGGTTTATTTATAGATAACACAATGAATCATTGCGTACCATTTGCTTGATATATTAGGGTAAGGGTGAGCGCTTGACCTGATTCCATACATTTGATTTATTTGGGTGCAGAAACTGTAAGCTCGATCACTGTTAAGAGATATCGAATATCGAAAGGTATGTTATATCGCGATATTATTTCGAATTATCTAACAGAACTTCAGTGAAGATCCAACTTAGTATATATAGGATACATGCATACATACAGTGACGCCTTTTCCCAGTAGGGTAGGCAGAATAGATTTTAGACCACCCCATCTCTTCTTATGCGGTGTCGTATAAGGCGACTAAGGTATAGGGCTGTTTAACATCAGACAGATATTTAAAGCCCAGACTCAATCTCAGATGCATGGTTTGAGTCAAAAATAGTGCCCGGAAGACGGCACCTATTGCCGTCTTCCGGGCACTATTTTTGACTCACTCCCTATTATGTGGGATCGAATTTAATGATTGGTGAAATGTGGGTATTAATTCACCTTTGCCTAATCTCCACGGATTTCCCCAGCACAGGGGCCGGTGGGGGAGGTTATGTCAGGCTTGAACCGACTCAAACGCACGCCGACTGTGTGGACCGCAGGTTGCCGAAGGTGAGAATATCTGAGACATATCCCTCGCACTCCAGCCGGCCCAGGACCGTCTCTTATGAGATGCCCTCTTCGGGTGTAAGGACCACGGAGTCCCCATCACATCCCCGGGAATGGGGAGACGCGCAACTCGCACCGCCGCCGCGGCCTGCTTCTGCTAGAGTGACAGACGGTTCCACCCGTCACCCTCAGGCCCGCGATCTTGGAGCACGGAGATCATTTTGCGACCTCCGACGTCCGAGCCGCCTCCGGTCGCGAGCATGGCAGTTTGGGAGTCTCCTTCGTTCCCACTCCGCCGTCTCCTTCACCAGCAGTACTTGCTCGCAAAAGGAGGCGACGGCCGCCCACGCATTACAATATTCTATATTAAGCTCTAATTCATCTTTGTACTAAATTTTATCAAAATCGATTCGGTGAATTTAGAATCCCAAGGCTGTGAAGAGTTCAAGGTGTTCGTGGAGCCCAAGCCTTATTATAAAACAGCATTTTTTCAATTAGTTACACTATTATTGTAATTACTTGTACAGCACTAAGTAAACAAAACGTATGCGACTGAAAGTTCAACGAACTTCAATATTATTTAAAAACATAAAATGACATTGTGATTCATATAGATGTTAAATATTATTATCCATAGTTCAGTTTTTACGTAGACTGATAATATTTGAATTATTTAAACTGTCATGGTCACTCACATCAGTATCAAAATAATAATCGGGATATTTACCTTGTTGCATTGTTTTAAACAAAAACATAATCGCGAGTGGATACGCATCGTGTGTCGTGAACGTGATCGAGATCGGTTCGAGTTTGTTGTGAGAGTGAAACCAGTGGTAGTACAGATACGCATAGTAAAAGATCGCGAAAGAGGGTAGAGCGATATATTTACTCCTTAAAAACTTTTTCTCTGTTCTCTGCCAATACTCTAGTTCCTTCGTTATAATAGTGCTTGCAACAAGCGCCGAAATATCGGAAACTCGAAACAATGCAACATGGTAAATATCCCGATTATTTAACAACTGATTTAAGTTATTTGTCGACATCTATTGATATATTTATATTACTAACTAGTTGGCATCGCCCATGGCATATTTTTAAAACCTCATATAACTCCTTTGAGTTCCTATTTTTTGATCTTCAAATATTATATGAAAATCTGTTGGATTTGTTGACATTTACAATAACTGCTCCTCTCCTATAAATTGTAGCGTGATGATATATAGTTAAAACCTTTGTCGATGAACGGACTATACAACACAAAAAGAAGTTTTTAATTCAAACCAGTTTTTTCCTAGACTAGCGCTTTCAAACAAACATACTAACTCTTCAATTTTATAATATTAGTGTAGACTATTATATACTATATTATATTAGGTGTGGGGACTACAGAGTCCCCAACTCGTCCCCGGAAACGGGGAGGCGCACCACTGCCGCGGCAGCATAATCATTCCTTATAATACCTAAATTTCAATTAGTGGCAAGCACTCTTATACCTATAGTACAGGTTTCGGTCTAGTTTAGGATCATTATCTCTGGCCGTTTGAGTTTTCTTTGTGTTAATGTTAAATTGTCAATATAAATATATTTAACTTCTGTACTTCAGCTTTGAAATTTGAAATATATTATTATCTTGTCCTATCTTATCTGTAACAGATCTAAGCCAAATCTGTTCAGCCATTAGCCGTTAACATCCCAATATTTTCAAAGACTTTCACATTACAATTTTAGTTGGAATTGCACAGTATCTATACATTAATGTGATAAACTCACAGGGATATTTACCATGTTTATTATTTTTGCTGAGCAATCAATATTTCGTCTCTGTTACAAGTGCCATTAAAAGAGTACACCATAATCATGGCGTTTGCAACAGCACCAAAATATCGGTTACTTAGGTTTAGGTTTAAAGACATTTATTTCTCACAAAAACATAAAGTTCCCTTAAAATGAGATGTACAATAATTTGGAAATTTACAATAAATGTTTTCCTCTATTCTGCCTACTTTAAATGATTATATTTGTTATACATAGTTTTTGAGTTTACCCTTATACACATTTAAATTATCAATATTTTTAATGTTGTTATGTAGTTTATTATAAAGCTGTGCTCCATCGAATAATATTGTTTTTTTCTATAGTTAGTACGTGGACGAATTAACTGAATATTATCTCTGTTTCTTAACAAGTGAATTGATTCCCTCTTAGATAACTGTTTCTTTTATATATAGGACACGTCTATTAGACTTCGCCTTGATTGATGGTAAGCTGAAGGCAAAGTCCCAGAACAGAGGGTCACCATTACTTACACATACCGTGTGACAATGGTGACACTCAGCTTGACGGCCTCATCATATGCTTTTTCACGCCCGCTGTATATTAGTTTGGATCGAGTTTGTTGTATTTATTTTAACTAAAACTTAACAAAAGAATAATAAACATGGTAAATATCCCGGTGAGTTTTACACCAGCAATACACTTTTATTGGGCGTAATTAAAAAAGTAGTTTGCCAAATACATAGAATTTAGAAAGGGTTATTCGATATCAGTGGGTTAAGGTTCCGTCCAATCAGTAAACCGGCTGTAACCCATTCATTACGCATGCTAATTTATTATTACTACATGCCATTCTATAATTTCATAGGCATAAACCACTGATTGGTTTTACTTCGAACTATGCTAATTAAAGAATTAACCTTTATACTTTACAGATTGCTGATTACTGTTTTTCCATTTCATTTTACAAATGTGTTTTATATGTTTTACCCAGGTTTTACCATGGCACACACCAATGACTTTTCGATGCTTTTCGATGTTATGTCTGTATTTATCGCAGGTTTATAAGTGCCCGGTTAATGGCAATTGGCTCGCCACCTATTACGTTTGAACCTAAACATAAACTGGCGAAATGTGGGTGCCTATCCCTTCGGGGATATAGGCGTGAGTTTATGTTATGTTTTATATGTAAAATAAATGATTTTAATAACAAAAAAGTCACTATTTTAGATAGAAATTTTTTTTTTAATCAGTTCTGGCGAGATTCGAATCCGCGATCTTTCCCTCTGTATGCCACCACTGAGTCACCGAACCACCCCTGAAATCATCCAAATATTCTTGTATATCCGTCTTATGGCGACGGGCCTTTTTTTTTTTTACGTGCGCAAAATCCCCACGGATACCTCCCCACCGGAGCCGGTGGAGGTCTCGAACCGACTAAAACGCACGCCGCCTGTGGGTCGCTTTGGTTGCCGAAGGTGAGGTTGACAGGCATATCCCTCGCACCCTGGCCGACCCAGGGCCATCTCTCATGATCTGGCCCTCTTCTTGGGTGTGGGGACTACAGAGTCCCCAACTCGTCCCCGGAAACAGGGGAGGCGCACCAGGCGCGCCACGGCCGCGGCCTGCTTCTGCAAGGGTGGCAGGCGGCTCCACCTGTCACCCCCAGGCCGGCGCTCATAGGGGGCGGAGGTCGTTCATCGACCTCCGACGCCCGAGTTGCCTACGTACGCGGGCAGCTTGGCTTGCGATCCTTGGTTTAAATAGTTAGCATAATACTAGATGCTTTAAAAATTCCATTCAAAAACCACTATGTATTCTGCAACGAATATTAAATAGGCATGATGACAGTCGATAAGAATGAATAAAATTATGATTTTTAAATAGGTGAGTAGGGTAGCCAGAGCTCACTGGAGAGTTTTTGTGCTGTCAGTGGGATGACCAAAGGCTTCTACCTACTCTACACTGACGGCACAAAATATCTGTTCTTGCAGGGACGGCAGCACGGATGTGACTCCACTGGTGTTACACACGTTCATAGGTCATGGTAACTACTTTCCATCAGGTGGGCCGTGTGCTTGTCTGCTACCTAAGTTGATAAAAAAATTAGATAGAGAGATTCTAAGCTATATTACAAGTGCTATTCAATGATTGGTGTAATGTGGGTGTTAATTCACCTCTGCCTAACCTTCCGGGGATAAAGGCGTGATTATATATATACTTATATGTATGTATGTATTCTCTTTCTTTCTTTCTTTCTTTCTTTCTTTCTTTCATTTATTTCACCAAAATTGAATTATAAATCTTAGCAATTAGGACAAACAACAATCAAGCGTGTGACATCACGCTTTCGTAAATATAATTTAGTATTTGTATATTGTTGATATCGTTCGAATATCCTCAGCCTACACCTGGTGGGCCGCGGCGGCGTAACGTTGACGGTGGATTATAAGGATGTTATATGATACGATGGAGATAGGACACGACGGTATTCCCGTCCGAATTGAGCAGTCCGACTGGGGAAGTACCTCCACCCCACAGAATACCACGGCTATAATAACCTCGTGTTGTGTTCCCGGCGGTGAGTAGGGCAGCCAGAGTTCACTGGAGAGATTTTATGCTGTCAGTGGAAAGATCAAAGACTTGTCCTGATTTAATGTTCTGCACTGAAGACACATAAAATCTCTGTTCTTATAGGGTCGGCCGCACGGATGTGACTCCACTGGTGTTACACACATGCATAGGTCACGGTAACCAATTTCCATCAGGTGGGCCGTGTGCTTGTCTGCCACCTAAGTTGTATAAAAAATGCTATCCAGAGAGCAAACTTCACTTGCGCGATGCAATATTGTTAGTTCTGTAGTAGTTTTAAGTAGTTCACCTTGTTAGAACTAGATGGCGCTAGGTACATGCTTTCACTGAAGTTACTTAAATATAACGCAATAAAAACTTTTAAATGATCTTTTTGAAGAGTCTTACATTGTAAAGGTTACCTGCCACGACTGCAGGTTGGTATCGACCAGTATAATTACTCTTTATTATTCAGTTACACAAAACTTTGAACCTCAGAACTTGATTAAAAAATTATTCAATTTCAGTGGTCCTCTGATTAAAAGGCCGGCAGCGGTTCGATCTAATTAGCTCACCCGTTCTTTGCTCGTTCATAACTCTTGGCTCTCAATGAATATTCAAATTTACCTGAAACAAGACGAATCTTAATTAGTTTTATATTTATGATACTAACTGGTCGACGAGAATATTAATCTGCAGGAGCAATCTAAATGACTAAATATTCTGTTTGGTGCGACGTAATTTTGCTTTTAAAATGAATTGTTTATCGTCCTGGCGCCAATGTTTATTTTTATATTGATTGTAATATTATAAGTATAATCACTTCAATAACATGTAAGATCTAGAAGTGCCATATTTATAGAAGTAAATAATTTCGTACATTCATTCACTGACTCAATCACGCATTAATTCAAACGCACTCATCGCATCCGAATCTTTAAATTCGGAGTACGGAGTCCACTTTTTACAGTCTAAATGCTGATTTGGCTGAACTTGTTCAATTTTTTTATACCTCTTAGGTGGCAGACAAGCACACGGCCCACCTGATGGAAAGTGGTTACCGTGGCCTATGGCCGACCCAGTAAGCACAGAGTTTCTGTGTCGTCAGTGTAGAAGACAAAGCAGGATAAGCCTTTAGTCTTTAATAGATACTAATTTCAATCATTTATATTTAGAAGCTTTTTGATGTACGAATTAACTATTTCTTTTTTTTTTCTATTGTAATGATTCTTCCATTTATTCAATTTCGGTGGCCCCATATACACTCATAGCTCACTTAAAACTAAGCAGTCTTTCAAAATATAAGTGAATGACGGGTTTTAAGTTTTTTTATAGCCGCTGAGGTATTGAATAAAAACCGCACAGGTTTTGTTTTGTAAATGCTTATGAATCTTTTTACTGTATGTAATTGTTTAAATGATAAATAAATAATAAAAAGTATAAAGTTCCTGGCGATTGTAATTAAAATTCCTACCTATTGTATTGCTTTGTCATTTAGTCAATACTGAACCTAAAAAATTCCAGCTTTTCATAATCTTGACTGCTCGTTATTTAGTACAGGTATTTCGCTGCCTTTTCTTAATTAACCTTCAGAATCCAAAATTGCTTCGGGTTAAATTGAATTCAAGCTCCGACCCCTGGGAGAGCGTTTATTTGTACTTGAATATTTTATATGCGTCGTGGTACTTCTACATTTTTTTGTAGCCGCGACCGCTATGTAGTAGTTTCGTGTTCGATCTCCGCTCAGTGCAAATAATAGTATGCATTATTATGGATATGTGCGTTGGTCTACTCGTGCCTTGGAGTTGTTACCGGTTGTTGGAGCTATCAAAGGTCCGACTAGTCTAACTACAGAACTTTGATATCGCCAATTGGTTGGGGAGGTCAGATGGCACTCATTTCCCGGAATATATCAAAGTTCATCCTCATCACAGTTAGACTGGAAATCCGACTCCAACTGAGTTGAGAAAAGTTTCAGAGAATGATGATAGAAACATTATAAAACAATCATACAATAGACAAAGTATACAACGCTGTCTATACAGGAAGCATAGCTTGTAATACAGGTTCTAGAATGCAGATAAACATACTTAAATATATTTTTGCATACATATTACGCGTTGAAATGCCCAGACCATTATAATAAGAAGAAGACATATTTATGTTTACATATATTTTTACTACACGAAAATCAACTCACTCACACTCTACCGCTATTCCACATAGAAGCTAAAAAACAAACGATAAAAAACTTTGAAAAAGTAACGCGCAATTATTTATACAATAAAATACTGTAACTACCTTAATTCGTAGTAAATAGTACAGTCGCACTAAAAATTTCTATGGCGACAGAGAAAGAATACAAGTATCACCATTACCACATAATCTCATCTGAAGGGTGTCGTAAGAGGCGACAAACGGGAAAATACGCAGACGATATCACTGCGAGAGAAGGAAAACCAGGAATAAAACCCTGTACCAATCCGTCTGACCAGCGTGAATACAGTTAGGCCAAAGCCTCCCGACATTGGGAGAGGCCTTTTGCCAGCAGCGGACAGCGATAGGCTAATTGATTGATTGCTTGATTTCTAAAATTGCTGAGTTCTATCCATAATAGGTACCGAATAACGATATGTTGATCTACGTCTAAAATGACCCTTTTTTAATATACAAAGTCAAAGTCATTTAATTTCGATATTGAGCAATAAAACTGTTTCTTATTGACGTCAATAATAACTAAGTTTACCACCGTTTCCTAGGCGCTAGTAGTGAAGAAACGGCGCAACAAACACCACAGCGACATCTATTATAGGAAGCATGCAATGTGTGTAGTCACAATCATATTTCAGCTCTGCCTACCTCGGAATGAAAAAGCCTTGACTGTATAATATGTGTTTTATAGTTGTAAATGTAAGCTGTAAATTGGATCGTCTTAAACTACTTTTGTTTCTATCTGTACATGTAGATTAACTTCCTAAAAATAGCAGCAAACATAAAGAAAACAATAGCACGCACGATTATGATTTTATTTTTATTTAATGTTACAATAGTTTAGTTATGAGGAAATCGCGCTTGACCGCCAAAGTACACGTGGATATACGAAATTGATAATGTAATGCAATATTTTTTCTTGTTTCCGGATTCTTTGCTGTTTGTTTTTTTATGAGAATGTTTAAATTTATATATTTATTGTTGAAGGAATTATCCACGGTTTGGCTTAGAGGTACAAGGAAAGGTGATTGAATGAGTAAAAGAGGATATGGCAAGAGAGTGACTGTGCGTATGATATCTGACAGAAGAATGACATATTGGTCCGATGCAAAGAAAAAGTTTAAAACATAAAACAGAATACTGAAAATTTCTTAAACAAGTAAATATCAAGGATTACCGTGGTACTTTTCAAAAGTATGTATGTTCCCGAAAATTGTGTTATGTTGAAAACTAGTGTGAGGGGCTGCTGAAAATCAATCGAAACGTCGAGATATAGTAGACGAAATCCCTTATTTTAGACTAAAGCAATTATTTTACAACTGGAACACAAAAATGTCACCTATTCATTTTTTAAAAGAGTTATAATTAGAGTCCAATTTGTCGTGGAATTTAATAATTACAAGGTCATTTGTGAAGGAGAGAAAGAGGTCAGTGGAGTATATAATGACCTGTTTGACGTGGCTGCAGAGTGTTATATTTGCGTTAGTCTGACTCAAAAGCTGTTAGTGGTTTTAAGAGTAGGGTTAGGCCGAAGAAAAGATGGATGAGGAGACAGATAGGTACTGACTGAGGAAACGATATTTGACAGAAATGTATGGAGGAGAATGACAGGATCCCATTAATCCTAATAATTGGAATAAGGGTAGGTAGACAAGCACTAGTATCTATATAAATAAAAATGAATATTATTAAGCGTTAAAACCGCGTGTTTCCCAGTAGAGTAGAATTTAGACCACCCACATCTTCAAATGCGGGATAGGGTTGTTTAAAATCAGACAGACTCAGCGTCAGATGCATGACTCGAGTCAACAATAGTGCCCGAAATATGGCAACAGGCTCGTCCCTTATTACGTGAGACCGAATGAAATTATTAGTGAAATGTAGGTGTTATAATAATTCACCTCTGCCTAACTGTCCGATGATCTCTCACCGGCTCCGGTGGAGCGGTATACGTGGGGATTTTGCGCACGTAAAAAAAAAAAGGTGTGATTATATGTATATGTTGTATTTCGTAATAATAATAACAATAAGAAACAACAATAAATCATAATACGAACAGGCTGTCTCAACTGTAGTAGCACGCCTGACGAAGTAGGGTTAGGCAGAGGTGAATTAACTCATCTCAATCTAACCCTCCGGGGTTAAGGTGTGATTCTATGTATTTTTATATATGTAAAATTCGAGAACGAATTGATACGGCCACTTTCTTTTCCTATGATCCTTTTGGCACACGGAAAGTTATGATAAAAAAATCATTTCTGCGGCTGAAGCCACGGATATGTTTACTTAAAAAAAATCTATAACACCCACTGACATACCCACAGAACTTTCAGGTTATTAACCATAACGAGGTTAACAGAAGCAATCCACTTTGTTGGTTCTTCAGTCCCTATTTGTGTTACAGCTCATAAAACTAGGTCATGTGTGAAATAGGCTCCGATAATGTTGCTGTAAATTATTGAGTCTGGCAACACATTATGTAGAAGGCTCAGTGTGGGCGTCTTACTATCCTGCTCTCGTGTTAAACTAAATATATTTAAGTAACTCGTTTACACTATCCGATATTTTTTTGACACTTTTTTGGATGAAAAGTAATACATACATAAATATATTCACGCCTTTATCCCCGGAGGGTTAGGCAGATGTGACAGGTTAACATCCACATTTCCCCAATCATTAAATTTGGTCCCACGTAATAGGGAGTGAGTCTATTGTCGTCTTCCGAGCACTATTTTTGACTCAAGCCATGTATCTGAGGCTGAGTTTGGGCTGTATATATCTGTCTGATGTTAAACAGCCCTATCCCTTAGTCGCCTTGTACGACACCGTATGAGAAGAGATGGGGTGGTTCAAATTCTACTCTGCCGGGAACCATGCGACTATGAAAAGTAAACATGTACCAAAATCTAAGCTATAGGCATTGAATATTTTATAGATATCTTCAGTTGCAGCTAAGGTTTTCTGTCAGAGTCCAGTGAAAAAGCATCTGATGAGGCCGCCAAGCTGAGTGCCACCATTGTAGCACTTAGTATCTGTAATGGTGACCCTCTTTCCTGAGACTTTGGTTTTAGCTTACCATCAGGCGAGGTGAGGTCAAGTTGGCGTGTCCTATATAAAAAAAAAAAAAAAAAAAAAATTCTTTTCCTTCTTTTTATTGGAATTATTGACGTCTGACCTCCCAACTAGGAGATGAATAAAATATCTATACGTGTAATGATGGAGAAAGAGTACAAAGTATCATCACCTCATTTCATCCGACAGGTGTAGTAAGATAGGACTAACGGAAAAATACGCAGAATTTATCACCGCGAGAGAAGGAAAACTCGAAATAAAACCCTGTTCCTACCCATCTGGCCAGCGTGGAAATAGTTGCCCAAAGCCTCCCAACATTGGGAGAGACCTGTGTCCAGCAGTGGACAGCGATGGGTTAATTGACTGAAGAAACTATTAAGGATAGCCGTGGTCGTATGCCACTTTTACAATGTATTGTTTTGTTGGAGTAAGTGGCATTAGACCACTTGCTATCCTAGATATTTTCTTATAGAACGTGATTTTTGCACAGCTATCCTTGATATTTTCTTTTAGAACGGGATTTTTCAGGAGCTGGGTTTTCTTTTTCAACTTATTTTTTCTCAGATATAGAACCACGGAAAAAGATCAGTATATCACACAGGCGGATTTGTGGACGTCAGTTAGTGTCTAATAACGCCCTCAATAATAAAAAAGCAAACACTCAGGGTATATACAGCTGCTACAACAGCTGTATATACCCTGTTTTGTGCAGAGTAAAGAATAGGTGCCTAAGGATTTTAAAATATCAAGAGAGAAGAAAGCTACGATTTATTGTGTCAAATTTTTCACTACTACGCCGTAGTACTTTCATTGGCGTAGCAACTTCTACGGTGTAATACGCAATCTGTCGTAACCCTGCAAGTAGCGAGCATATGCTGTAAGAACGTTTTGAACGATCGAACGATCTCGACAGCTGAATCTGCGGTGAGATTTAAATGTGTCGTGGTGTAAATTTTGGTGACGTCGAGTACAAGATAGTGATGTATGTTTATGTGCTCGAAAATGTGACGTCACCAAAACTGTACGCAAATTGAAATATCAAAGCGGATTCAGCTGTCGAGTTTATTCGAAACATTCTTATAGCAAGTACCTGCACGTTCCATACACACCTCTCTCATTTCATTCGAGCACCAATACTGCTTGCATCTATAACTTATACATCAAAATCCAGGTTTAATTTACTGCATCTTTATTTACATAATTCAGTTTGAAAATATTTACGAGAGCGACTGACGTCAAACCCCAAACCACGTGTAGAAAGCCACGACAGACAATCATTCATCTAAAAATAAAACACACTAATTCCGAAAACTATACACCTATATCAACACAACTCAATATTTCTTCGCGAGAAAGCAATACATTACGCCTTCTGTGCAAGCTATTACATAAATAAGCTACACTAACCTATCCATGTATAACGTATTAATATTTAACACCTCAATTTAACCGGTACAGTGCCATTGACCTTTGATATTTGGGTAGCGAGTGGGAGGTTAATATCGAGGGTCAAGGTCAAGGTGTAGGTCGTTGCAATTGCGCAATGATGCTTCCTACGGCGACGGGGAGAGGGTGTATGCATATCGATTTTGGAAGCGTGGGTTTTATTAATGCACGTTGTATATGAATGAAAGTTCGTAGAATACGATAGTTTTGTTTCAATACCTTTTGTGAGCTATTCCGATAATGAAGTAGTAGTAATAGTAACTCCCAATCTAAACTAGATATGCCAGCTGACTTGGTACGATTATAGCTTCCACCTTTTGCTTCCTCATAGCTGTTTTTATTCAAACACATCGGTCGAGGGTACTCTTGACAATGCCTTCCTTTTATTTAAAACTTAGGAGGCAGACAAGCACACGCCCCACCTAATGGATAAAAGGTTACCGTGACCTGTGGACGTGTGCAACACCAGAGGAGTCACACTCGCGCTGCCAACCCTATAAGCACAGAAAGTTTATGTACCGTCAGTTTTTTTTTTTTTTTTTTTTTTTTTTATATACGACACGCCAACTTGACCTCACCTCGCCTGATGGTAAGCTAAAGGCAAAGTCTCAGGAAAGAGGGTCACCATTACAGACACTAAGTGCTACAATGGTGGCACTCAGCTTGGCGGCCTCATCAGATGCTTTTTCACGCCCCGCTTAAAGGCCCCGGGACTGTAGGAAGAAGGAAACACGTGTGCTGGTAATGAATTCCAGGTCTTGGTGGTGCGGCAAAGAAAAGAGTCTCCGAACCGCTTGGTTCTTGCTCGTATATTCTGCACAGTGTGAGGGTGACATCTAAGGCCTGCACGTGTTGTCCTATGTAGGAAAGGAGATGGTGGGATTAGTTGGAAGAGCTCGTCAGAACACTCACCGTGGTAGAGACGGTAAAATACAGCCAAGGAAGCAATATCTCTACGCATCTGCAAAGGCTCGAGGGTGTTCGTGACCTCAGGGTTCCCAATAATTCGGACCGCGCGTCGCTGCAACCTGTCGAGAGCATCTAGTAGGTATTTCGCGGAGCCATCCCAGAGATGCGAGCAGTATTCCACGCAGGAGCGAATTTGTGTCTTATAGAGAAGACACCGCTGCTCCGGCGTGAAAAAACGTCTCACTTTGTTTAGGAGTCCGAGTTTCCGCGAGGCTGTTTTGATGATGCTCTCGATGTAATTTCTGTTATTCAGTTTGCAGCGAATATCCATGCCTAGGATATAGAGATTGTCCTGCAGTGGAAGTGGCGTGCTCTGAAGAGTGGGAAGGGGAAGGAAAGAAGATACCTTTGCTGTGAACGCACAAGCCTGCGTCTTCTTGGCATTGAACTCGACCATGTTCTCGGAGCCCCATTGAGAAATGTGATTCAAGATCCGGTCCAGTTCAGTGACAAGAAGCTGTCTTTTTTCCACGATATCAGACTGTTTGGCCGCAGGTTGTCCGTGATAACTCCCGTGTACGGTGCTATCGTCTGCATAGCAATGTATGCTGCCGGTGGACAGCATGTCGTTGATATGCAGAAGAAAGAGAGTGGGAGATAATACAGACCCCTGCGGTACGCCAGCATTTATTTGCAAGAACTCCGAAGCCCGTCCATCACAGAGGACGCGGATACGGCGCTCCTGCAGGAAACTAGCAATCCAGTTGCACAGTCTAGGAGGCAGACCAAAGGCTGGTAGCTTGGAGAGAAGCGATTTGTGCCAGACTCCATCGAAAGCTTTGGCGATATCAAGACTAATTGCCAGTGACTCGCCGTGCTTGTCCATAGCCTCACCCCAAAGATGGGTAACGTATGCTAGAAGATCACCCGTTGACCGTTTCGGCCTGAAGCCATATTGCCGGTCATTAATTAAGGAGTGACCTTCTAGGTGACGCATGAGCTGTTTGTTAATGATGTGCTCGAAGACCTTGCACAGCACTGAGGTGACGGCTATGGGTCGATAGTTGGCTGGCTCTGAGCGATCCCCCTTCTTGGGGATCGGCTGTACATTCGCCTCTTTCCAAGCCGAAGGCACTGTACCCGAGCTGTAGGACAGTCGGTACAGCCGCGTAAGCATCGGAGACAACTCCGCTGCACATTTTTGTAAGACCACCGCTGGAATACCATCCGGGCCACTGGCTTTCCGGACATCGAGTGATTGAAGCACCGCACGAACATCGCATTGCCTGATACGTATTTCAGGCATTACGTGGTCACCATTGGGTAGTGTCGGCGGCTGTATACCGCAATCATCGACTCGGGAATTGGCCGCAAAGAGATTTACTAGCATATTGGCTTTCTCTTGCGGTCCATGGGCCAGGGATCCATCAGGGTAGCGCAGCGGTGGCAGCGAAGGCTGACAGAAGTTGGCCTGCACGGCTTTGGCCAGTCGCCAGTATCCACGGCTGCCCGTGGGATGTGCCACTAGCTCTTGACCAAGCCGCGCAATGCGCAGGGCATCCGCTTTGACGTAAGCCCTCTTGCAGACCTTTGTGGCTCTGTTGTACGCCGCCTTGAAGTGGCTCACATTGGGATCGTGCGTGGCACGCGCCCTTACCCAAGCGCGATACGCGGACTGCTTTTGATCAACAGCTCCCGCACACTCGCGCCCGAACCAAGGGCGCACTCCTCGGGCACCGGTGACATCAGTGTACGGAATATAGTATTCCATACCCAGACCGATCTCACCGGCAACAGCAGTAGCACACTCCGAGGGTTTCTTACCTTCAAAGCAGCGTTCAACCCACGGGATGGACGCAAAATAGTTGCGCAGCCCATCCCAATCTGCTGACGAGTAGTGCCAGAGACGCCGCTTCCCCTGCACGGGTCGTGAAGGCGCTATAATTGGCACCTTGGAGCAGACCAGACAGTGGTCGGAATTGCCTAAAGCGGCTTGTACCGAAACACTGTACAGGTCTGGGTGACTCGTCAGCAGAAGGTCTAGCAGAGAGGGTGCTAGGCCCGACCTTCTTGGTATTCTAGTGACCTCGTGTACCAATTGGGTCAGGCCATGCGCCAGAGCAAATGCATGGGCGGCTCTTCCCGCATGGTCTGTTTTGGAGGAGCCCAACCAGGTTTCGTGGTGGGCGTTAAAGTCCCCCAAAAATACCACTTCGGCGTTCGGAAACCGTTCCTGCGCATCATCTGCCGCCTGACTCAGATATTCAAAGAGTCGAGTTGTCTCAGCATCTCCTGTATGGGAACGGTAGAGGCACACATAGATCTGACTCGTAGAGCCATGGTCTACGTGTACCCATAGGGTTGAAAAGGATGGGTCCTCAAGGCAGCGCAAACGGCGACAACAAACATCCGCCCTAACAAACACGCACGCCCCGGCTTTTGCACGGAAATTTTCCTCGATAACATAGCCGGGGTAAAGCAAGTAGGTCGTGTCATCAGGGCGGCCTATTTGTGTCTCCGTGAGAAAGAGCATATCTGGTTTCGCCGTCTCAAGGTGTTGGTGGACGGCGTTGAGGTTCGCATGGAGTCCACAGATGTTAGTGGACTCCACCTCAAATAGCGAGCTTGTGGGAGTCTGTAGAGCCGTCTGTAGAGTATTGGGCAACACAGCGGTGTTGCCCAATACTCTTAAATGCGCTGCCATGATGAAAAGGAGAAAAGGGCGTGAAAAAAAAGAGGTGATTGTCGTCGCAGCACCGCGTGACAAAGTGCGGGATATTGGTTTTGTCTATGATTATGAGGCATGGCGTGAGCCGACACGCCGTACGGAAGGGCCCCCGTACCCCCCCGAATATGGTCGCCTGGCCCCCACTTCCGGTCACCAACCGGCACGACGAGCCATACCGGGATTATGCGCGGTCTGGTGAGGCAGCCTTCCAGGGTGGTTAGTCCCAGTTGGGCCTCTGTACTATACCGCGGGCGGCCAGCGGCACCACCGTTTCTACGGGTCTCCCTGACCGGCGCGTCGCCCCGCACCATCCTCACTAGACTACGCCAAGACCCACTGGTCCCACTAGTGCTGCGACCACCATCACCCCTACCCGGCTATGCATTTGCTGATCCCTGAACGCAATCCAACCGAAATTGAATTACTATGAAGGGTTTTTCGCAATATTGCACGGTGGTACCAACCCGGTCGAAATTTGTGACAAATTTGTGCCGTCAAATCTCTACCACCTTACAAAAGTGTAGTGAAGTGAAGTGTAGTGAAGTGTAGAAAACAAGGTCGGACAAGCCTTTGGTCTTCCCAATGATAGCACAAAAACTTTCCAGTGAGCTCTAGCAGCTCTACTCACCGCTGGGAACTCAACACGAGGTTATTATGGTCACGATATTCTGTAGGGCAGTGGTACTTCTGCGGTCGGACTGCTCAATTGGACGAAAATACCGTCGTGTCCTACCTCCATCATATTTCTTTAAAACGTGCGCGATTTGATTCACATACGTATACTTAGTTGGGTGCACATTCACACTCACCTCATATATCTGTTTCGTCAATCTCCTATCAATGATCCTAAAACAGGTATTATACAGAGGGTTAGGCAGAGGTGAATTAATACCCACATTTCACCAATCATAGAATTCCATTCCACGTAACAGGGGGTGAGCTTATTGCCGTCTTCCGGGCACTATTGTTAACTCAAGCCATGTATTTGAGGCTGAGTCTGGGCTGTATATATTTGTCTGATGTTCAACAACCCTATCCCTAAGTCGTCTTGTACGACACCGTATGGAAAGAGATGAGGGGGTTCAAAGTCTACTCATCGGGAACCACGTGTCCTCAAAACAGGTATTAGCTAGTAAACTACGTCCCAACATAGCTCACTGCACTATCCCCAAACATCGTCCTTATATATCAGAAAAATACCTATCACACGCTTCAAAATTCAAACAAAAAAACCGTATCAGAACAACAATACCTATATTAACACTCAAATAAACGCCAGAATATTAATTCAAATGAAAATTGCGAACAATAGCAATTTAACCCTCCAATGCTCCAATCTCCAAAAACATATATGGACTTCATGGGACAATTATCACGACCACATTTCATTAACCGTTTTTGTGGTCATTGTGGACCTTGCTCGGGTAGAATTTCAATTATACAGTACTGCTATTTTAGAAAATTAAATCCGTTGGAGTTTTATTAGAGGCAAATGATGATTACGGAATCGTGTGGTTTGTTTTGGATTACCAAACTATGTGTGATTGTTTGTGGTTAGGGTTATTACGTTAAAATTATACTATTGGAATAGTTTATTGTTTTCGTTGGCATAGTTGATTTTTTTTTCAAGTAAATCTTATTCATGATAAATCTCTTAATTAAAACACAATATCCTTCAAATAAGAAATCGAAATCTCATTTCAGTTTGGATTTTACCCCGGATCTGAACATGTCAATTTGAATACATCTGGTAAGTTGAAAACAAAGTCACATTAAGACACCTGCCATGTTAAAATGGATCGCTTTTTCACGTCCTGCTTATAGGACTCGGGACTGTAGAAAGAAGGAAACACGTGAGCTGGTAAAGAATTGCAGGTTTTATTTTATTTATTTATTTATTTATTTTATTTATACTTTATGCACGATGTACATTGGCGGACTTAATGCCGTAGGCATTCTCTGCCAGTCTACCATAGGGTGGTGCAGAGCTAGTACGAGGTAGGCGCATATTAACAAGAGATGCGTTTGGTTCTATAAGGACTATAGATTAATTATATATAGGTTCGTAAACATAAACAGTACTTATACCTACTTATCATATTTAAAATAAATCAGAATAGTTATACATATACATAAAATATATACACATATATAATATAAATATAATACATAAATATAGATACCCATATCAATATGAATACAAAATATCATTATCGTTGAGACGATGATTCTGCCAATTCTGTGGTGATCAATTGTCGTACCCTAGACTTAAACACATTGAGGCTTGTGCTCTTCCTGATCTCTAGAGGAAGTGCGTTCCATAGGCGAACAGTCTCAACAAAGAAAGAGGAGCCTAAAAAGTTAGTTCTATGAGAAGGAAATGCGAGGATCCGGTTGTCAGTAGAACGAAGGTGTCTATCATTGTTGGAACATAATAGTTGAAAGTATGAAGTCAAGTAAGTGGGGATAGTGGGAGAGTTGAGGATATTATAAAGAGTAGTAAGTGCACGCAACTTACGGCGAGGACGGATGGTTAACCAATTAAGCTGCGAACGGAATGTAGACACGTGGTCGTATTTACGAAGGTTGAAGATGAATCGAATGCAGTTATTGAGAAGACGGTCTAATTTATCAAGAAGGTCTGCATTCAGGTCCAAATAGCACACATCACCATAGTCTATCAGAGGAAAAATCAAACTTTGGGCCAACATAACTTTGGTCCTTGTTGGTAGAAAATTCTTCAGGCGGTATAAAAATCTGAGTCTAACTGTAATTTTCTGGCTCACGTTCGTTACCTGCACACGCCAGTCCATGTTGGAATCGAGGTAGAGTCCTAGGTCCTTAACTGTAGAACTGAAGGGAATTGTTGTTCCGTTGTAGGTAATTGGTTTTAATGGTGCGGTAAAGGATAGCGTCACCGAATCGCTTAGTTCTTGATATAATATTCTGCGTCTGAATATCCAAGGCCTATACGTGTTCTCCTTATAGGACCACATTTCTGTCCTCACCTGTCTGTGTAAGTACCATATATCAGGTATTTTAGACGCCGTTGTTGATTTAGTTTGTTCGTCAGGAAAAAATTAAATATGTAAGCTAACCTAAAATTAAGTCAAACTTTATAAATAGAAGTATATTTATTTATACTGCGTGATCAATGAAACAGAAGTGTCACACTCAATAAACAATAATCCATCGTTGAATAACTTCAAGCGAACAGTAACCCTATTTTCATTCAAAAATAAACCTCTAATTGTAACAATTGTACTAATCAAGTTAGTTGGCACACATTTAACAGAATTAAAAACAATTTAATAAAATTTTCTGTGTAACTTTGAAGGGTTAACCAGACGTGCGTAGCCGATCGTGCAAGACATTTGCATAATAACGCGGAATCCGCTACGAGTTAAGTTCTACGCATAATAACGTAGCTTTTATGAATTTCGCTCTACGTATTTACATTCATAAATAGAATAAAGACACGTATAACCACCAATTCCCACCAGAGTAGAATTTGGGCCACCCCATCACTTCCCATGCGGTATCATACTAGGCGACTAAAGGATAGGGCTGTTGAACATCGGACAGATATATACAGCCCAGACTCAGCCTCAGATGCATGACTTGAGTAACATAGTGCCCGGAATACAGCAATATTCTCACCCCCTATTTTGTGGGACCGAATAAAGTGATTGGTGAAATGTGGGTGTTAATTCACCTCTGCCTAACCCTCCGATGAAATAGGCGCGATTATAAATATGTATAAAAGAAGCAGAACAAAATTATGGACGAATTTCATTAATCCCACGGACCATTAGTTTAGTAGCCGGTACTACTTCATTTGATCAGTATTGATTTCTTGTATATTATATGCCCGAATCCTTCATAAAACCGTACCTATTCACAATGCTACCTTTATGATGATATCATGCGTGAAAATATATCTTGCAATAGACTTGTAATTGTGAGACTCGCCTAATCTTGGCTCAGCTATCAATTGTATCCTTTTGTTAACTCAAAAGATATAAACGATTACAGAACAAAGAGGTACAATTTATTAACTAAAAGGCAGATATTTCATTGTAGAGAATATTTAAGATACTTATTACCGAATTGAGAACTTATTTACCAATTCTTGTAAATAGTTCTTTACTTTTTATTATTTGTATAACATTATATTGTCTTGAATGTGGCGTGATCTTAGCTAAGGAAAAAGTTCAACGCGTATAAGAACACATTGTTTAAAACTAAAAATGTAAAAAAATCTACACACACTCATTGAAGCGTCAATAACTTAAAGGTAGTTGGCACAGTTGGACCGAGTGTTCCCGGGTTCGAGTCCTGGTTATTCTATCACCGACGTGAACCACCTAACATAAACAATTTAGATTAATTGGAGTGAGAATATTAATAATTTCAGATATCAATACTCTTTTCAAAATAAAATTAAAGCTTCTAAAGTGGTAACACTTTGGCTTATAGCGTTTTCCCATTGTCCGATCCAATTCTGTGTTTCGGATTGTCCGGCTCGATATCGGATATCGGAGCTGACACCGCTGTATTTGCACCACCACAACAGCAAATTAATAAAAAAAAAACAAATGTCATGTCAAATTCAATGGTAGAGATTTCTAAGGAGTCTGTGGTTGAGCTTATGATTTTTTTTTTAATTCTGTGCTTTCGAGCAAAGGGACGTAAGCGTCAACGCGTCTCTGATGTTTTGATAAAAGTTCTTGTCTAAAATACAGCCCATTACAAGTCGAAGAGGGCCAGATCGTGAGAGATGGCCCTGTGTCGGCCGGGGTGCGAGGGATATGCCTGTCAAACTCACCTTCGGCAACCAAAGCGACCCACAGGCGGCGTGCGTTTTAGTTGATTCGAGTCCGACATAACCTCTTCCACCGGCTCCAGTGGGGGAGGGGGGGGGGGTATCCTCGGGGATTTTGCGTACGTAAAAAAAAGCACATTACAAGTGTATCGTAAACATATGTTAGCATGATATTTCTAACTAAACCAATGCATTAACTAATTTATATTCTCTCATGACATAATCAATAGTAGGGCCTGGAGTACGGCAATAGGTTCACCCCCTATCACGTGGGACCGAATCGTGATTGATGTGATTGATGAATTGTGGATGTTAAGTCACCTCTGCCTAACCCTCCGGGAATAAAGATTTTTACAAACTTGAAATAAGATACGTAAGTTCCTTATAAGGTGTTGACTTACGCTAAGAACAGATTGTACAAAACTCCACCCCTAAGGGGAGTAAAACGGTTCCACGCGTTCGAAGTAAATAATAATCTTAACAAATAGCGTGTTTCATCTTCCAGTACCCCTAACAACATACCACAATCGAAAAAGTGGCCATATCAGCTAAAGCCCCAAAGAAAAGCACACCTACATGTAATATCTCTTGAATGAAACTGAACAGTGGGCGGTCAATGAAAGCGTAGGCGTGAGAAGGGGATAACAATAGCGGAGTGTTCCACGGGGGAGTAGGACGGGTTGAATTTAGGGTGGATGAGGAAGATCGGGTGGATAGGGTGGTGGGTGGTCGCCCACGCGTTTCAATGAAGGTGAATGAATGACGCAGGAGCTGTTGCTTCACTGGTTTGTTATTATTTGGCTCAGATGTTTGTTGATGTAAATATGGCTGTTTATGAGCAGAGATGGTTAATGATGGCTCGGATAGTTTGCGGATATAGTGAAGATGGATTAAGATATTTCTTTTTTTAAATCGGTTCAGGCGGGATATGTACCCGCTATTTGCAGGGGGGATTGCCACTGAGTCACCGTGCCTCGACTGAAACCATCCATATCTCCCTATATATATTATATCCATCTTACGGCGACGCCTGAACCGATTCAAAATTTTTCCTATCTTCATCGAATTGAATAGTTAGCATACTAAATGCACAATACATTTCATTCAATTATAGTGAAGGTGGTTTTGCTAATGTTTTTTATACCACTTAGGGGGCAGATAAGCATACGGTTCACCTGTTGAAAAGTGGGCTCCGTGGCATATGAACGTGTGCAACATCATGAGCGTCATACTCATGCTGCCGACCCCTGACCCTTCTTGTAGAACAGGATATTATTTCCTAGAGTATTGTAATGGATTGGTTCGTTGGCCTCTTTGAGGTCTTGGGTTCTATTCCTGGTACTATTGAGGCTGTGCAACTTAAATGTTTTTGTCGTTGTTGACTTCTATAATGATGGACTACAAGCTGAATTATTTGTCGAACCTGCTATCTCACAATTGCAAGTCAAACTATTACAACGCTAGAATACAACTGCATCATCAATGATTGTGATACTAAGAAATTTTAATACAATTTTTCTGAATGGAACCAGCGCATCGTATCGCGGTCGTAAGCGTTTTACGCACTCCTAAAGCCAATCAATATACTAAAATAGCCATCGTAAAAGAACATGTTAGTAGTTTTTAGGGTACCGTACCTCTGATTGGGGCAAAGGGTCCTAACTTTTGTTCTGGATAGGAAAGAGGACGGTGGGATTAGTTGAAAGAACTTATTAGAACACTCGGAGTTGAAGTAAAATATGTTAAATAATGCATGGGAAAAATGTTATTTACATATATATATATAATTTAATTTCATTTATTTATTCACAGAATAGTCACACCTTTATCCCCGGAGGGTTAGGCAAAGGTGAATTAACACCCACATTTCATCAATAATGAAATTTGGTCCTATGTAATAGGGAGAGAGCCTATTGCCGTCTTCTGGGCACTATTGTTGACTCAGGCCGGCAGGCTGAGTCTGGGCTGTATATATATATATGTCTGATGTCAAACAGACCTATCCTTTAGTCGCCTTGTACGATACCGCATTGGAAGAGATGGGGTGGTCCAAATTCTACTCTGCAGGGAAACACGCGGCAAATAAATAATGCAAATGAATGAAATATTATGAATATTATTATTTTGTTTCGAAACCGATGTGCTTGTGCATGAAAGGTTTACTAATGGTAGAAAAAGTGAAGTGTGTAAGAACAGAAGCATATATCACTGTTATCCCTGCCTACTGTACTGGACCAGTCATATCAACGAGGTAAGCCGGAGAGTTTTTGGTACTTTCCACTCCCTTAGGCGTCTTCAGAATTTCCTTCCTTTTAAAACCAGAGTCTGTCTCGCTCAATCTCTTCTCCTTCCCCTCCTAGACTATGCTGATGTCACCTTTCTGGATGCAACTGAAGAACTCTGGAACAAGATGGAGCGACTGCAAAATTTGTGTATTCGTTTTATTTTCGGCCTACGTAAGTACGACCACGTTTCGGAGTTCAGAAGGCAACTGAAATGGTTACCAATTCGGCGGCGTCGAGATGTTCACATTCTTTCCCTTCTCTTTTCTATTCTTCACAACCCTCATTCTCCTTCATATCTTCGTGAGCGTTTTGAGTTCCTTGTACCCAGGGGAAAGCCCTGTCGCACTTCGTCTTCTCTTTTACTTCGAACTCCCTCGCATAGTTCGACTTGCTACGACAATTCCTTCACAGTTTCTGCAGTACGACTGTGGAATTCTCTTCCTCACTCCATACGCGATAGTCCTTCTCTGAATATTTTTAAAAGACGTATAAGAGATTACTTTCTCTCTCAACAATAGCAGACATACATGATATGTATTTGTATGTATGTATGTATGTATGTTTATTTATGTATTTATGTAGATATGTATGTATGTATGTATGTATGTATGTATGTATGTATTTACGTGTGTATGTGTATGTGTGTATATGTGTATGTGTATATTTGTGCCTATTGTCGGGGGTATACACATTTTATACCTTCTTATATTAATTTTACACTTGTGCACTAGACTTAGCCTCTCGTATTGCAATTCCTCTGTGCACTCCCGGGTTTGCTGGAAGAGAACTCAACTTTGAGTTAAGCTCGCCTTTGTACATTACATCTCATCTTGTTATATTAATGTAATATATGTGTGTGTACAATAAAGTATAAATAATAAATAATAAATAATTACTCTGACTGAGAGAGAGGTATGATGTAGGCAATGTTCAACATAAATTATTTTTTAATAATTTAATGACCATAGCAAATAATGTAACAAATTTCTCGTACGGAACCCTCTTCACGCAAGATCAATTTACACTAGCCCGTTTTTTTAGTTTCTCTTCCAAGTGCGACCTTTATTTTACGAGTTCCGTAGTTCTAAGATCCGAATTACTTGGGGCAATTGGCCAAACGGAATTAGGGTAAGGTTGTAAAGGCGAGCGTGAAAACTGTCTGTAAATAACTTGAAGTGTGTGAGCTGTTAGTTTCCACTCTAATTCTGTTTCGTACATTTTGTTTAACCCTCTGAGTTTCTTACCAGAGTCTTCTTAGATCCGGGCATTTCAAACCTAACATATTAACTAAAGAAGTCTGTAATATTTTCACGTTTTGTAAGTTGCGTTTTAATAATTTATACAGGATAAATTATTTTTTACGTTGTATTACATTGTATTTTATCTTTAAATCTGATGAATTGAGGACCTTCTTCGTTATTGAAGGTGGTTAAAAATATAGTTTAAAGTATGGAAGAAGGTATATTAAATTAAATCATACTATTTATACTGTAGATTGATGGCACTTGGTGGAATTTGTTGTTACACATATTGATAACTCACTTGTACTTTTCCACATTTAGTGGCGAAACCGGTCAGGTGTAATAAGCAATAAAGTAATGTGGAAAAGTACAAGTGAGTTATTAATATGTGTAAATTAAATCACTTCAATATTTATTATAAAACCCAACCAAACGACCGAAACTGGTCAATAAAACCGATTAGACCGGTTTCACCTCATGGCATTTTAAAAAGAGGAAGCGTGGCGTAATCGGTTTGATTTGATAATAAATATGAATTACAAGTGATAGAATTGTTCACGAAATGCCATCAATCATACATACATACATATAATCACTCCTTCATCCCTGGAGGTTTAGGCATAGGTGAATTAACATCCACATTTCACCAATAATTGTATTCAATCCCACGTAATAGGGGGTGAGCCTATTTGCCGTATTCCGGGTACTATTGTTGACTTGAGCCATGCATCTGAGGCTGAGTCCGGGCTGTATATATCTGTCTGATGTTAAACAGCCCTATCCCTTAGTCGCCTTGTACGACACCACATGGGAAGAGATGGAGTGGCCTTGATTCTACTCTGTCGGAAACCACGCGGCACTAGTATTAATAGTCTTACAAATCTTGGATCTTTTTTTATATCTCTTAGGAGGTAGACAAGTACACGGCCCACTTGATGAAAAGTAATTAATGTGGATCGCACGTCGCAGCAACTTGTCGAGAACATCTAGTAATTACTCTGCTGAGCCATCTCAGAGATGTGAGCAGTATTCTATATTTTATAGTAAGTACATATCATAATACAGCCAAAGCTCGTCCCCAGTGCCCTTCATATATATATATATTAATTCGATAGTCCCTGTAATAGAAGGGACACTCGCCCTTTTCAACAAATGTAGACGATACTCAATCGACCAACTTTACTATATAAACTATGTTCCGAACAAAATCCAACCTCAATACCCTAATCTTAAGATTTATTTTCGCCTGTGTGTTCGGTCTGATGTTAAATCTAAGCTTCGGATTTACGCAGTACGCAGTTTTCTCCCCTCTCATTGGAGAACTTTGACGTCACAATACCGCGCCTTGTGACGTCACTAACGCACGTCATATCGCGGATTTTGTTTCGGTCCTGTAGATGACACTGTTGGCGCTGCTTACCTAAGTTGGTCATAAAACTGTTATTACAATAAATATAGTTTTATTAAGGCAGGGAGTCTTTTATTTTAATATGGGTTCTAGAATGTCAGATTGCCATATACGTCACTTAGAAATGTCTCTCCGCGATCTCTGTCTCTAGGCAGGTACCTAGCAAGGGTACGTTTCATTGCTATTTATCCTATATTCTGTTCTATATTATCACCATCAACTTGGCACTTTAGCCAGACTTTATGATGCTAGTGATAATTTCTAGAACAGTTAAAAATAATTCACCTCTGCCTAGCCCTCCAGGGATATAGCGTGATGTTTGTATGTATGTCAAAAATAAATAAAGTAAATAAATATTCCACAACATTCTATACAACGATATCTAGACCCATGGTAAGCATAGCTTGACTAGCTTATGCTATAGAATCTAGAATGCGGATAAACATACTTAGTTACTGTTTTTTTTTGTAAATACATACATATCAAGATTACTTGCACTGAGTGGGAATCGAACTCGCGTCTCCTACGCTTTAAAATACTTACTTAATATGGAAATTGAACCAGGATTCCCATGTAAAGTATTTATTGCTGTTGGACCACGGTGTTTACATTTATTTCTGAGTAAAAGTTCATAATGTATTGTAGAAGAAGCTCGTAGCTCAGTGCTACGGCGTAGAGGTATTATAATACAGTGATAACGCTACACATTTATAATTATGAATTATACAATGTAACCTTAACAAACTCGCTCAATTTCTGCTTGTTTGTTCTCGTTACGAGTGCTCAGATACAACTGTATTTTACTCCAACAAGCACCGTCTGTGACTGTTGTGGTAGCGTGTGGAAGGAGAGTATGAGTTTTAATATGATTTCATATTACAAAGTAACGTAAATTCAGTACACGTGGAGGTCTACATTGTTGGTAAACTAATTAGTTGGAAAAACTACTAGGTTTTTTTATACCACTTAGGTGGCAGACATGCACACGACCCACCTGATGGGAAGTGGTTACCGTGGCCTATGGAGGTATGCAACACCAGGGGTGTTACACTCGCGCTGCAGACCATGAAGAAACCTTCTCATGCCCCTCTTGAAGTATCCCATATTGTAGGTGCTTGGGTGTAGGTTGGGTGAAATTTGTATGTAATAATTTATTGTGACGTCATAATATTATGGACGTGTGCAACACCTGAGGAGTTGCCAATCTTGTACCTAATCACAGAGTTTTTGTGCCATCAATATAGAAGAAAAAGCAGGACAAGCTTTTGGTCTTCCCACTCTCAGCAAAACAACAAAAAGTCTCCAATAAACTCTGACTACCCTACTCACCGACGAGAATGCAACAAGAGGTTATTATGGCAGCGGTATTCTTTAGGGCGTAGGTACTTCCCCAGTCGGACTGCTCAATTAGGACGAGAATGCCATGGTGTCTGTATGTTTACTGTCGGATGGAGAAAAGTCAATACCTATACGGAAAGAGATGGGGTGGGATGGCCCTATTCTAATCTACCGGTAACAAACACGTAAGGTAAATAGGAATATATTAAGCTACTTCTGTCGCTGACTGTACGTGATCCAGAGGTACAACGACAGGGTGTGTACAGGTAATTGTTTACCAGATAGAACCTGCAGGTCAGTGACATCATCACTAACTCGATAACTGCTGCCTTCTATGAGGGTACAGCGTACAGAAAAATAACAGAAGGTGAAAATGCAGGAACGTAGTGTCGATATATTTTTTTTCAATAAGAATTTTAGTATCTATAAGATCGTGGACTAAAAACGTGTTTGTACAGGAACTAGTGATGCCCTGCCTCGATCTTTGGAGCTCAAACCAAATCGTCAGCCGGTAGGTGAGCACCTACTGTTTAAGAAACGAGACGCTGACCGGGTGTTGACGTAGCAATGGCGTGGTACTACATCACTAAGGCCTGGAATTCCTTACCAGCTCACGTGTCTTCCTATTTTTACAGTCCCGGGTACTTTAAGCGGGGCGTGAAAAAGTATCAGATGAGGATGTCATATATATATAAACGGTCTTATGCAAATCTAATCAGAAGGCAGTAGCCCTGCTGAGTGACAGACGAAGATCTACCACAGACTTTCCTTTTAGATGTCAGACGGCAGTCGCACCCGTAAAAGTCAAGCGAACTCATTAATGAAAACATTTAGAACAGCGAAGCTTGGATTCTAAAGTACAAGCAGGAAGGAAAGATAGGCGCTTGAATGACGAAAATTGCTAAAAAATGAAAAATAAAGATCAATAATTAATTTCTTCTCATCAGCTTCCCAAAAGAAAATGTTTCCTATTAACAATAATTACACACATAGAAATCACACATCGTAAATCACTTACCATCAGTAATCCTAGCAACATAACAAAAACTTCAAATTACCAGAACAATCGAAATATTTGTACTTTTGGAAGAAAAACCGTTAAGAACGAAGTCACTTCAATTACTGTAGTCCAACTGGCCGATGTCAGTACGCCGGTCACGTAGGAGCCACGCTCAATATTCAATCCAGCTTTACACAATTACTTGTAGCAGAGTCCTATTGTTTCCATCTGCCCTATGTAATATGGTTTAGAATTTTCTACCGTGGAATGAGGACTTGATAGATCTGAATCGATACAATATGTTTTGTTTGTCTGAGGGTTACTGGATGCCGGAGGTGATGTTGCTGGAGGCATATCCAGGACACGACGGCATTTCCGTAAAATTTAGCAGTCCGACTGGGAAAGTACTTCCACCCTATAGAATACCGCGGCCGTAACCTCGTGTTGTATTCCCAGTGGTTAGTAGGGTAGCCAGAGCTCACTGGAGGGTTTTTCTGTCAATGGAAAGACCAAAAGCTTGTCCTCCTTTCTCTTTTACACTGACGGTACAGAAACTCTCAATGCTTGCAGGGTTGGCAGCGCAAGTGAAAATTTGTAAATGGGTACCACCGCTGTAATCTATTCACACTTTTTCCTCCATAGTATTTGACGTAAACTTTATGAGTCAATAAAAAAACCATCCAAAAATTTTTCCTTCCCATATTTTTCTTACTTTCCATAAAGGTAATTTCCCCTAATAAGATTGCCACAACAAAGTTAATCACCCGACCAAATGTACCTACTAAATAGAAGTAATATCTCTTGTTCAACAAAAACTTTTAAAAGTGACGGTCTGAGCTTAAGAACAAACAAACAAAGACCAAACAATGAATGCAAAGAGTTCTATAGGGGGGAAACAATATCTGTTAGGTTAAATTTCGACACAAAAATCTTCGGTACATTTTAATATCAGGTGGTTACTGGCAGCTAAGTAAGGATGTGATCAGTATTGATTTCGCTAATTTCATAAATAACTGGGTTTTACTTAAATTGATATATTTTTATACCACTTAGGTGGTAGCACACGGCCCACCTGATGGAAAGTGGTTGCCGTGGCCTATGGATGTGTGCAACAACAGGGACGTTACACTCGCGCTGCCTACTCTGAACAAACCTTCTAATGCCGCTGTTGAAGAACCCCAAAAATAGTAAAAAAGTTATAAGAAGCCAAACATACAGATCAAATACTTATTATTATAATGTAAGAGTGGATTTACCTGCCAGCTTAAATTCATTTCCCTGTTTATTTCAGCTAAACTGTGATCATAAACAATCCTGTTCATTTATTTTATGACAAACTTGGTCCTCAGTATTCTAGAATTATTTTTTTGAATGGAGGTAGGACACGACGTTATTTCCGTCCCATTGAGCAGCCCGACTGGAGAAGTACCCCTGTCCTACAGAATACCGCGGCCACAATAACCTCGTGTTGTGTTCCTGGCGGTAAGTAGAGTTTTAGTACTGTAAGTGAGAAGACCAAAAGCTCGTCTGTCTTTGTGTTTTACACCGACGGCACAGAAACTCTTGTGTTTACAGCGTTGACAGCGCGAATGTGACTCCCTTGGTGTTGCACACGTTCATAGGCCACAGTAAAAAATCTTACAGATCAAGAGAAAGATAGTGTGTTATATATAAAATAAAATGCAGTGGAATAGTACAAAGTGTCTTATTCAATATGTGTAGCAAATACCACCAAGCGCCGGCAATCAACAGTTTTAACAGTGTTATATATATAATTTTCCACCGCAGTAAAATTGGTACATTTATTTTTTATTAAAATCTATGCAGCTACGGATCTGTACCTAATTGTTGCCATTAGTTCCAATGTTTTAAATAGCATCACTAATATTATAGTTTATCCACGCCATTATGCTATTGCCGCTGCCAAATCGATGATATATGTGCCTATAGCTAATGTACCATAAGATAATCACGATTTATCGATATCCACCTCCTCCCTAGCCTCTTGGGATGAGGTTCTATTTAAAAGTTCTGCTTCAATCGAGACCTTTCCCCCTGAACTGTTGAGGCTTTACACACAAACATTTCCCCGGCAATTGCTTCTGACAACTTAGGTTTGTTCAAGTGATCGATTTTAATTTTTATATTTTCAACCGACAGCACAATTCTGAGAAACGACATTCAACGGAAGAAATTACTTTGGAAGAAAAAGAGAGTTCGATTAGAAAATTTGTTTTGATGTAACTTAATTTCACTGATTGATTAAAATGCTACCTGTTTAAGAAATCCAATTCTTAAAACAATTTTAGGAATACGAATGTCCCTTTTATTTGAGTTATAAAAATTATTGACGCAGAATATGGCAAAGGATTTTTATTTATACCACTTAGGTGGCAGACAAGCACACGGCCCACCTGATGGAAAGTGGTTACCGTGGCCTATGGACGTTTGTAACACCAAAGGAGTCACAGTCGCGCTGCCAACCCTGTTAGTACAGAGTTTCTGTGCCGTCAGTGTAGAAGACAAAGCAGGACAAGCCTTTAGTCTTCCCACTGACAGCACAAATTCTCCAGTGTGCTCTGGCTACCCTACTCACCGCTGGGGACACAACACGAAGTTATTATAGCCGCGGATATTTGTTTGAGTAGATATTTTGAAAATCAGCTTTATTTTGTTCCCAGTTGTATTCAAGTCTGGGTCTGCTAAGTCCTTCTTTCTCCTCTTAAAACTTTAGGCTTAAATGTCAGTAACTGCCGTCTGATTTCCCAACCCCGATAGGAAAGTTCTTATCAGAAACTTGTTCATCATTCAGCAGGTACATCGGTTAGTAGGTGAGGCTGGTTGGCCTCGTAGATTTTGCTGGGGAAAACCACCCACACACCCGGCCTGATAGTACCCCAAGCGCTGCTCATATTACCTATGAATATAAAAAATTAAAACTTCCCTGTAACCGGACCTAGTTAGAAAACAATATTTCTTCAATTTTAATTTCACTTCTATGACTTCTAAAAACTTTTTCTTCTTTGGAAAAATAAGTTCCAATAACTCAGAAATTGACTTAATGTAGGACAAACTGGAGCATTAATCTACTTGGCAATGAGTTCTAAACGCAGTCGTAATGTGATTAAGATAAAGCAGGATTAGCGTAAAACTAATCCAAATCAAAAGTGGTCGACTAATACGAACGATTACGGAACGGTACGGTTGGTCAAGCCTAACAAGTGTCCAGAAGGCTTATAACGTTATTTCCACAATTGGAATAAATCATTCCGGAGCTAGAAAAGTTTTTAATTGTGAACAACGGGTCACGTTGCCTCTCGATGCCAAAAAATCGGATTACAGGATTAGGCAGGAAGGGAATGGACGTCATTAAGACGTTTTAAAAATTAATTGGCTTCAAATGTACAGTCAGCTTCAGATCAATCTTGACGAGCAAAATAATCAAAATAAGCTTATTTTTCCCCCCTTCTTGTTATCTGATTGTTCTGATATTTAGTACACAACTTTAGTTCTGACAACAATGTTTCATTTGCTCTCAATACCGTGGAATTAAGATCTTTTAGAGACTTTGCAGTCAAGATCGTTCTGACGCTGACTGTACAATAGTCGGAGCGCTCACGGCCAGGTGCGCTCACTGTTCAATAAACGATTAATGAGTTAAGCTACCTAGGTGCGTTTGTCCTTTGAATGAGTGGTATTTCATTTGAGCGCTTCCGTGCTATAGAAGGCACGTTAAGAACCGTAGTTAGATCAAGATGGAGACCCCTATGACCTGAACAACTCTGTCAGTGGTTGGCCACTAGACACAACTCAGGTTGAGAGGTTAAGTGATTCCCAATATAGATGACAAAACGCAGTATCAAATAGCATTCTGAGTCATCGTATTCTTGAAAATACTGCTTAGTGTCTTAGTATTTTTAGCCGACTACGGCGAAGCCAAAGGAGTGTTATGATTTTGACAGGCTATGTATATAAGTATGTATGTATGTAGGTTCATCTGTTCCCTCGTAGATCCTGAACTACTTGTTAGAACTGGATAAATGAAGTATCATTAGAAGCGTCTTAGTCGTCCGCTGGTTTTGGTGTTATGACGTATCACAAATGTGGTGAAATAAATATACCGTGTTTGGTATCATCTGAAAGGGCTTAACTAGCACATTACAAATGTGTATAAATAATAGCCGTTGCTTACTCCAAAATAATATAAATATTAAATTAAGTTTAGAACTAGAACCCGACTACAGATAACTCACGCTCTGAAAAGTATTAAACAAGAAAATATCAAGGATATTCGTGGTTGTATGCCACTTAGTCCAACAAAAAAAACATTCTAAGAAAAAGTGGCATACGACCACGGCTATTCTTGATATTTTCTTGTTTAATACTTTTTAAAGCGTAATTTTTCAGTAGTCGGATTCTAGTTTCAAACATCATCAGTATAGGAGGAACTCCTCCGTGATCATGGTGCTTGCAACAGCGCCGAAATATCGGAAACTCAAAACAATGAAACATGGCAAATATCCCGTTTATTGTGATACTGATGTGAGTGACCATAATAGTTTAAATACCTATATTAATTTTATCAGTTTACGAAGTTAATCAGTTTAAGAAAAATAGAACACAACCCTATTTAAACGGACCCTAGACTCGAAGGTGAAGACCTTGGATGCGACCGGAAGTGTAGAACAGGAGATATTACCGAAAGCTGCGAAAACCTACATACACGCAGGCGAAGCTGCGGGAATCAACTAGCAATAATATAATACCTTTTGCAAAATATTACTTTTTTATACACAAGTATTGGTTTGTTTATATTTATATATTCTAACTTTTTCTCTGTTCACCGCCACTACTCCAGTTCCTCCGTGATCATGGTGCTTGCAACAGCGCCGAAATATCGGAAACTCAAAACAATGAAACATGGTAAATATCCCGTTTATTTTGATACTGATTTATATATTCCTTTGAGCAAACGTTGTCGGCTACTTTGATGTTTCCTTATGAACGTTCCCGAGTTGATTATATTTATATTTATTTTTGCACGGTTTTTATTAACTAATATATTTTATAATGACCCGTATGGTGGCAAGAAGTTCAACTGCTACGACAGGGATTGTGGGTTGAATTTCCGTTAAGGGCAAATATTTTTGTTTCCAAATACTATATGCATGTTACCTACTTGTCTCAGTTGTAAATGTATTGGTGTACAATAAAGTGTTATCTATCTATCTATCTACTCACACTGATGCAAATAGTGTGTGTATTTGGAATTATCTGCATCAGTGTGGATAATTTTTATATAAAAAATATAAATATTTGATGGTTTCGGCGCAGGCTTTCCTCTCAAGGTTATACCAATAGAGCGGTATATGTTTTAAAGTTTGGACAAATATTTGTTACTTAATTACGCTATAACGGCTGAATTAATCTGGATGAAGATTTGCACAGATATAGTCTACAGCTTGGAATAGCATATGAACTTCTACTTACTACCGTAGTAGGTTGCTGGGGTTCACTAAATGGTGTAATCTAACCTTGCCTATGATGATTGAACATAGGCAGCGATAACCTCTTCTCAATAAATGGACTGTGTACTTGTCTATCAGCTCAGTTAGCAGGCAAACAAGCACACGGCCCTTAAAAACACATAAACTTTTTCAAAAAAATATCTTTACATCATCATGCCACCGACTCTTAGACTATAATAACTCTTGTACGAACTATTACTAACATCGGCTGTCAGACAATTCCCACAAGATACCTCTGACAGCTGAACGGAGTGCTCTCTGAAAGTAGATATTGCAATATATAATGTGATAAATAAATGTCTATCAATACAAATATATGATGGCATAAGGGCATATTCATTCTATTTAACTATACAGAGAACGTGTGATGTGTCGTTTATGATATATGCAAGAGCACTTTACAATTTACAATTGGGTTTTTAGAATGTCTATTATTGTATCTTTAGCATTATTTGTAGTGACATCTAGCGTTCGAGATGTAGCAAGGGAAAGGCCTTGTGAACTTAACATTCCCGATTTTTTTTTTATAAAATTTAGTCACGTAAAGTATATCATTATTACACTTTATAGCAGGTAGGACACGGCGGTATTTCCGCCCAATTGAGCAGTCCGACTGTAGAAGTACCTCCGCCCTACAGAATACCGCGGTCAAAATAACTTCATGTTGTGTTCCCAGCGGTGAGTAGGGTAGCCAGAGCTCACTGGAGAATTTGTGCTGTCAGTGGGAAGACTAAATAAAGGCTTGTCCTGCTTTGTCTTTTACACTAACGGCACAAAAAGTCTGTGCTTACAGAGTCGGCAGCGCGAGTGTGGCTCCTCTGGTGTTACCCAGGTCCATAGACCACGGTAACCACTTTCCATCAGGTGTGCGGTGTGCTTGTCTGCCACCTAAGTGGTATAAAAAATAAAAAAAACCTTACTTCTGCCAAAATGTAAAGCAGTTTGTTGGCAGAATGAAGCTCCCTTTTTTATTCTATCATTTTAAGACTCGAGTCGGTATTCGGTTTTAGTAGGTTCGATTGTAACATTACCGCGCCCACCGACTGGTATTTTATCCGAGGGTATTTCCGCACGAAAATAAAGAATGCTTCTTATCGTCTGTGGTTGCAAAAAAATCAAGCGCAAGGAGTTCAATAGTAGTTATCCTAGTTTTCAATTTTCGCACAAAAGTGCCCTAATACTGGAACCCAAGAAGTTTCAAGAAATCTGTGCACACATGCATGACGTCAACGTGATGGCATGGCAGAGGCGTCATCTGAAAATCAGCATCGCAAGGCGGCTGCCCAGAGATGTGCAGCATTTAAGCTGAGATGGTGGCCTATAAACACGTACACCTCTGTATTTCATTGTTGTATCTTGGTTTTGACCTGTTCGTGTGGTTAAAAAAATAACTCCTTCCTTTTTTTATTTCATGCTACCAGTCATCAGTAACATAACCCAAGTTCTTTACAGTTAATATTATATTTTCTTAACGTCTAAATAAGCCACGAGTCGATCCAATTTTCTTTTTCATGAAAAAATCTCTCGGCAAATTCATCGCAGAAAAATTAGATATTATTTTTAGAGACTTGTTTATATTCTTATAAGGCGAATGAAATTGACAGGTACACTGAGCTCCCTGAATATCCGATTTATTTGACCTTTAAAAGAGGGAACAAAGGGGAATACAATACTTTTTCCTTAAAGGTCACTATGGAAATAGCAGCTCTGGTATTATATTTCAGACAATAAATCCACCATTTCAATCGGGAGCAGTTTTTTTACGATAGACTACAATAGGTATGATTGGGGTGTTTTTGGTCAAATTAATCTAACCTGTAATTAACCTGAGGTTGTAACCTGAGGTCATGCGGCAGTCACTCCCATACTAGTCGGATACCCCAACACAATAGAAGGGGTAGGGAGTTAGAGGACATAATATAGAGGTTGCTTTCACTTTGACCACTGTGTTGGTCCTGTGCTTATGCAATCATTTACACAAATTTGTTTTTTGAAGACAGACCATATTCTATATACGACACTTCACAGAATGCGAGATGCCCACTGACAAATAGGAGAAACTTGCATTTGTCCTGTCAGTGAGAAAACAAAAGGCTTGTCCTACTTTGTCTTCTACTGACGGCACAGAAACTCTGTGCTTACAGGGTTGGCAGGGCGACTATGACTCCTCTGATGTTACAAAGGCCACGGTAACCACTTTTCATCAGGTGGGCCGTCTGCTTGTCTGCCAACTAAGTGGTATAAAAAAAAATTGTGGCACTCGGAATGGCGCTCCATTTTCCCCTGTAACTCCATTTTTAAAATCAAGTTTGGCTTTAATTCACAAAGTTGCGATTAATTCAGGCTAGTGACGAAGTTGCCCAAATGAATATGTTGCCAGTAAAACCGCCCGCGTGGAATTCTATTTCCGTTTCGTGTGGGTGTCATTAGGTTTCGACTATAAAGGTCATATACAGATGCTCACTCTTCCAGAATACTGAAAAATATTTCCTGAAAACTTCTTTTTATACAATCTCTACACTCATTTAAATATTTTTCACGTTTCCGTTATTCTAAAAATAGCCGTTCCCCCTTTCGCGTTTTGCGACGAAAATGCGTGACGTAAGAAGGGTATGAGGTTCTATTTTAAGCGCGCGTGGGCGAGATACCCCCTCCCCCTGTGGGGAGACGAGATATGGTAGGCCTAATGGGCAAAGTTGGAATATTAGGTCCCGAGGTAGCCAGTCTGTAGCTACGATAATGAGAGCTTCATATTTTTTGTAATGATTTTTTGAAAAGGACAAGGTAGGTTTACTATTTAAGGTTGATAATTTGAAATTGAGGCGTGAATTCTTCAAGTTTCTTAAGGACAGTTAAGTTTAACGTTTTTAATACTTTTAACTTTTGAGATTCATTAAAAAAAATGTTTATGTAAGTATTATGAGAATATTTCCTGGAACATCGGTAGACTTGTACAACACACTTTTCCATATTAGGGTAGGCATATACTATATTTCCACTTGCTACTACCTATCCTGAAATGTACATTAGGCATATTATATATTAATGATTTAATTTTTTTTTATACCACTTAAGTGGTAGACAAGCGCACGGCCCACCTGATAGAAAGTGATTACCGCGTGGCCTAAGGACGTGAGTAACACCAGAGAAGACGTACTCTATCTCTCGTACAATGCTACTGCCACCTGGTTGCTCGTATTATGCGCTGGTCTTTTTTCAAAAAGCGTTTGATTTGTTTTCGATCGATTTTTAAACAAATGAATAAAAAAGAAAAACAATTTCTCGCCTGAATCAGTTGTGATGCAAATCAAATTTTCCATTGAAGACGCCAGTACAAAGCGGACAATAGAAAACAAACTCAATTTATATTTTGCGCTTCGCCTTTAAAACATCCTCCCGACAAGTTCCTTGATGTGTAATAATGTGATGTTTAACAATGTAAAGGAAAGTCCGTACACATTTCACTGTCCATTTTTTGTTAATCCTATTTGGATGGTTTTTAAGTCGTTAGACAGTAAGATCTGCAAGTTTAACATTTTTATTTTGTAATAAGACAATTACTTCGCCTCGCCTGATGGTAAGCTGAAGGCATAGTCTCAGTAAAGAGGGTCACTACGACATACAAATACCAAATCAATTTATTGCGATATATGGGTACACAGGTTACAGGTAAATACATTTAGGTTCCACCATATTTCAGCCAGATTGGCATGCAATAACGTCACACATATTATGACGATATTTGTTTATTAGAAGATAATTAGAAGCTAAGAATTTGCAATTTAATATAGAAAATTTCATAAAATTAGATGTCAGTATTTCCGTGCTAAACATAATAAACACCTCCATGCAAAATATTTTTTTCATGCAAAATGCAAAAGTTACGCCTTTATCGGGGCGTCAAAAAGCATATGATGAGACCGTCATATTATATCCTAGACTTCCCATCAGGTGGGCCGTGTGCTTGTCTGCCACCTAAGTGGTGTAAAAAAAATATCCTAGATATGGATTATAATATCGATCACTGTGTCATATTTATATTATCGCCACAATTGTCATACGAATATGTCATGTCAGTAACTAAAATACACGCAAGAACAAATACAACATAGAATGGTCGATGCTTGGAGGACACGGACTGTAGGTTGTGTTCCCAGCGGTGTGTAGGGTAGCCAGAGCTCACTGGAGAATTTGTGCTGTCAGTGGGAAGACTAAAGGCTTGTCCTGCTTTGTCTTCAACTGACGGCACAGAAACTCTGTACTTACAGGGTTGGCAGCGCGACTGTGACTCCTCTGGTGTTACACACGTCCATAGGTCACGGTAACAACTTTCCATCAGGTGGGCCGTGTGCTTGTCTGCCAACTAAGTGGTATAAAAAAAGAAGGAAACACGTGAACTGGTAATGAATTCCAGGCCATAATAGTGCGACAGAGAGAAGAGTCTCAGAAACGCTTGGTTCTTGATTCAACTGAAAAGTGCATTGATTCACACGATGCAGTTTTACTTTTCATATGAAACACGCAATCATAGAATGCGGTATCGTTTTGAAGATGAAACAAGTGTCACTTTACTGATGAAACAGGCGATTTATTGCCATAATTTTAGTATACTACCACAACTTTCGTGGTAACAATTATTATAACTGGAACAAACTCTATTTAAAAAATAACTTGCGCTATAAACAATGGGAAAACATTTCTCAAAGATACGTCACTACAAAACAATACTCCGTTTTGTTACTTATTTATTGAACAAAAATTCAATTATAATCATATTGTTTAAGTTGAACAAACACAGATGTGATATTGTTGAGTGTTGTGCAAATATATCGTTCAGTGTGAGTTTGTTGAATTTTAGTTAAATTTGTGTTCATAACAAGTTGTTTGATGTAAAAAAGTTTTAACACGGATGTTTGTGACAGAGATGGCTCAAGCAACGAGGTGAATTGGGTATTTCCCTGTAGTTGAAATAAAATTATTTAACTAAGCTCATTAAATTAAGAATGGTTAAAATTTTAAACCATCCATCCAACCTGTAATATTAAATTATTTAACAATAAAATATTTTGTCGTCACATTGAATTATTTCATGCAAGTTTCGTTATGAAATACCGCTTTAATATTAGTGAAATGTTACTAATTTGTCTTCTCTGTCAAATACTTGTCTAATTAGTGCCAACAATGGTATAAAAATTATTGTTTTAATTTTCCGTTGTGTACTAAGTTTATTTATGTAAGATAACTAGATGAAGATAAAGAAAGAAATAATGTATTTCAATGCAGCTCTTCGTCTATGATCATGGAGAAGAAAATAATCATATTCTGTCCTCCGTGTCTTTACCAAACCAAAAAGGGGTAACTTTTGTCAATCTATGTCCAGCAGTGGACTTATTATTCTTCTTCGAGTCAATGGCTAGACTAGACTCGACTCTGGCAGATAATAGTCTCGTGTTTAAATTTTACTGACTCAAAACTTGGCCGTAACAGTAACCGTAACAGCGGTCTCCATTGCTCTACATAGGTCGTCGGTAGTGCAAGTGAAGAGTCACATCGAGCAGGAAAGCAAATGCGATGGGATTGGGCCCCGCAGTCGCAGGACTCTTGCTGTCGATAAAACCCCATTTTGCCATGTTTTCTCGGCAGCGGCCAATTAGGGTCCGCAGGCGGTTTAAAGACTACCAAATTGGCCACTGGAAATAGAATCCAGGCGGCAGGTCTTCACTTAGTCGGATGAAACCTACCGGAGCTTGATGCTTGTCTTCTCACCTTTGCTCTCTCGCTCGTTGTGAGGGATTCTCCGTAGTCAGGGTGGATCTCATGAAGCTGCGGCGGCTTTTTAAGTGGACAGCAATAGGCTAATTGATTGATGCTTAATTACTTGTATCCATTTTGCTATCACGTATTTCTTTTTTTAAATG
Source organism: Eilema griseolum (assembly GCA_963662185.1). Taxonomy (NCBI): domain Eukaryota; kingdom Metazoa; phylum Arthropoda; class Insecta; order Lepidoptera; family Erebidae; genus Eilema; species Eilema griseolum. The sequence continues at coordinate 26,123,125 of OY759238.1, forward strand.
ATAACTTTTGTATTTGCATTCATTTGAAGTTAAAACTACGAAGGTGCTGATTAATTACAACTAAAATGGCTGCGAGCTAACAATACCTTTGATAGCGATCTGACCTAACCTTTAAACTTAGTTAAAGTTAAATTGGTTCCATTGTATCTCTAAAAGACTATTTATAAGCGGAGTGGGACTACATTTTGTAAATAATAGTCTTGACTAACCAAAGTGAGGATGATGGATGGTGGATGGTAGATAGTGGAAGTTAGATGAGATGTTTAGTGATTATTCAGTTTGAAAGTTATAAATGCGTTTAAATGTTATTTTAACTAATTCTACTAGTGTACTGTATTGTAGTATATGATGATGAATTTCATGTTTGTTACCTTTTCACACGATAATGGTCGAATGTATCTTTTTTTGTTTTTAATACCACTAGGTTGGCAGACAAGCACACGGCCCACCTGATGGAAAGTGGTTACCGTAGCCTATGGAACACCAGAGGAGTCACAGTCGCGCTGCCAACCCTGTAAGTGCAGTTTCTGTGCCGTCAGTGTAGAAGAAAAAGCAGGACAAGCCTTTAGTCTTCCCACTGACGGCACAAATTCTCCAGTGAGCTCTGGCTACTCACCGCCGGGAACACAACACGAAGTTATTATAGCCGCGGTATTCTGTAGGGCGGAGGTACTTCCCCAGTCGGACTGCTCAATTGGGCGGAAATACCGCCGTGTCCTACCTCTTTCAAATTATAGATCAAATTACAGGAATATTTAAAGGAGAATGAGTTATTGCACAAACCTCAAATAATTGGGACAAAGGCAGGTAGGTGATGGATGGATCTGGAAGAAATTTGGCACAAAGATAGATTTATTATAGTATGGATAACAAATAAGCTACTTTCGATTTATACTTTACTTGATTGATGTCACTTGGTGAAATTTGTTGTTATGCATATTGAGAAACTCACTTGTACTTTTCCACATTATTTTAATATATATTAGACCTGAACGGTTTTGCCTTACGGCATCCTTAAAGGTTTACAATGTCATTTTCTCAATATGTGAAATAAGCTACTTCAGTAACCCATTATAACATAACATAAATTCACGTCTATATTCCCGAAGGGGTAGGCAGAGGTGCTAGCACCCACATTTCGCCAGTTTATGTTTAGGTCTCAATGTAATAGGTGGCGAGCCTATTGCCAATAACCGGGCACTTATAAACCTGCGATAAATACACACATAACTTCGAAAAGCATCTAAAGTCATAGGTGAGTGCCATGGTAAAACCTGGGATCGAATCCGAGATCTCGTCTTAGCAGTCTATTATCCATACCACTAGGCTACCGCGGTTGGTTAGAGAACCCATTATTTAAAGGTAGATATTTTGTATCTTACCTAACGTTGGGATAGATTTGGTTTAAGATTTTACACACAGGTGTTATTTATGAAACAGTGGGCTGTTTAATAGAATGCATTGAGTAAAACGTGGTAATGGAGTTTAGTTCGACTTTATCGTAGTTCCAGATCCTGGTGCAACCATTACTTGTTTTAAAATTCATTGGAGAAACCCATTCTCACTTTTTTTGTGCGAAAAATCCCTACGGATACCTACTACGGTGGGGAGCTTATGTCAAATTTGAACCAACTAAAACGCACGCCAATTGCATGGGCTGTAGGTTGAAGGAGGTGAGATTACCATAGAAATGATTTTACATGATGCCCGTAGCTACATTCTATCATCGCACCTCTCGCCATAGGCAGGGAATTCATCCTCACACATTGCGACCTGAGACGGTGCGCACTGTGCGGTATGAAAGAAACTTCATCCCACGCACACTCAAGCTGTGGAATGACCTCCCTGCTGCGGTTTTCACAAGCGCCTACAATATGGGGTTCTTCAAGAGGGGCATCAGAAGGTTTCTTCATGGTCGGCAGCGCGAGTGTGACACCCCTGGTGTTGCATACGTCCATAGGCCACGGTAACCTCTTCCCATCGGGTGGGCCGGGTGCTTGTCTGTCAACTAAGTGGTATAAAAAAAAAGACATTTCTTTCGCACCCCGCTAGGCACAGAGCCGCCTCTTCGGGTGTGAGGACCATGGAGTCCCTATCTCGCTCCCGGGTCCTATTCTCCCTTGTCTTCCCCCATTCCATCGTCTCAAAGGCTAGTTACAAAACGTATGTAGCAATATATACCGTGCTAAAATATCACTGAACAAATTATATTAGCGTGTAATTGATCAAACGCCAAGTTGCTGGAATGTTCAGCCTCTTAATTATACAGTTAACAAAGTTTTTGATCTCGGAGGAGTGAGGAGGGAGATGTGGGGAGTCTCGAAACCGGTTTATTCGCTTAGAATAATTTAGTGTAGGCGGATTTGAAGTGAGCAGTATTCATTATAGGTTACAAAACATTTAATTAAATTAAAATTCATTTAATTACAGACCATCGATCCATTGTGTTAGTAATAATTCCCAAGATTCCCAAAATTCCCAAGATACGAGTATGTCTCAGTTTGGGGTTGGTGTGTCCTTAATATGAGCGAGTTTCACCGGTGGGGTGCAGCACTCGGGTCGCCCTGGCTGAATTGTAGTACATATATATATGCAAAGAATTCGATTGCGAGGAGCGGGAGGGTCCTGCTCGGATCGGCCTGGTTGCGGCTGGTGCCATTGGTGAAATTCGAACAAATTGTTTTTATGCCTCTGTACAACTCATAATATAATATTTTATGTCATATTGCTTTGCACCTGTACTTATATTGTGAATAAATAAATTATTATTATTAAAAAAAAAAAAAAATTAACTTAATTTAGGTATTTAAATTATCATGGTCACTCACATCAGTATCAAAATAATCAGGATATTTACCATGTTGCATTGTATCGAGTTTCCGATATTTCGGCGCTGTTGCAAGCACCATGATCACAGGAGATCTGAAGTATTGGCATATTAGTAAAACAACTAGAAAGAGGGTAGATCGATATATTTACTCCTAAAAAACTTTTTCTTTATTCACCGTCAATACTCCAGTTCCTCCGTGATCATGGTGCTTGCAACAGCGCTGAAATATCGGAAACTCGAAACAATGCAACATGGTAAATATACCGATTATTTTTATACTAATTTAACTTAAGAACTAATGTTAGAAATAAATTCAAATGAATAACAAATTTCATTAAATAGTGGAGACTGTAAGACGGATATATAGAGGAAAGCCGCCGAACAGCCCCGAACGGCTTTGTCGCAAAATGACCACTTCTCAAAATGACTACAGGTAGCAAAATGTCCCTTTCTCAGAATGTCCCTTTTGCAAAATGTCCCTTTCTCAGAATGTCCCTTTCGCAAAATGTCCCTTTCTCAGAATGTCCCTTTCGCAAAATGTCCCTTTCTCAGAATGTCCCTTTCGCAAAATGTCTCTTTAGCAAAATGTCCCCTTCCTCAAACAAACATTAATTTACTTTCATCAGCAAAAAAAACTGGTTTGCCTGAAGCCATTAAAACTTTCCTACACACATTCGTCTTGCGGTGACGGTGGCGTGTTCAAATCCCGCCTGAACTGATTCAACTTTTTCTATCTAATCGATTTGACCAGCTATTATAATAAATGCTTTCAAATTTCAAATAACAAATGTCATTATGAGTTCACCCCACCTGAGTGTAAGGTATATGAAACATTTCAGGAATAAAAGTTACCTACCACACTGGGAAAGAGGCGTGATTATATGTATGTTTGTATAAAAGTCAACGATGATGGTACAAAAATAAAAAGCATGTCTCTACCACATACATACATACATATAATCACGTTTTTATCCCCAAAGGGTTAGGCCGAGGTGAATTAACACCCACATTTCACCTATCATTGTATTCAGTCCCACGTAATAAGGGGTGAGCTTATTGCCCTTTTCCGGGCACTATTGTTGACTCGAGCAATGCACTTGAGACGGGAGTCTGGGCTGCATATATCTGTCTGATGTTAAACAGCCATATCCCTTAGTCGACACGACACGGCATGGGAAGAAAAAGGGTGGTCCAAATTCTACTTTTTCCGAAACCACGCGGTACCTACCAGCTGTATTCAATAAACATGTTACATAAATTTCTTACTCTAGTAGAGCCTCTTTGTATACAATTTCTAGACAATCAAATTTACTGTTTTTCTTAGTGTCCTTGAGTAAACGAAATTGACCTAGTAGGTCACACAAAGTCAGAGTAGTATTGTGCAAATAGTTAAGAATAAAAGCAAATAAGGCAATCAAACGAACCATGTTGGTTCTTTGTAAGTTCGAGTAGAATTGAGTCGTGTAGTCTTGTGTGTTGACGGTCAGGTGGAAAGTTTAGAGAGATGCTGAATAGGAACGTCTTTGCGATAGATAAATTCTGATACATTCTGATATATTTATGGGTGAATGTATGTATTTAATATAAATTAGGAATAAATATCGCGGTAGCCTAGTGGTATGGGTAATGGACTACTGAGACGAGGTCTCGGGTTCGATCCCAGGTTTTACCATGGCACACACCAATGACTTTTCAATGCTTTTCGAAGTTATGTGTGTATTTATCGTAGGTTTATAAGTGCCCGGTTAATGGCAATAGGCTCGCCACGTATTACATTGGGACCTTAACATAAACTGGTCAAATGTGGGTGCTAGCATCTCTGCCTAACCCTTCGGGGATAAAGCTATGAGTTTATGTATGTTATGTTATGTAGGAATTAATATATCTGTGTATTATGTACTTATTACATTTAGTATATTATAAAAGTACGCCAAAACAACTACCACTCAATGCTGCAGCTATGGTCACCATTCAAAGGAACCCTGGAAGAAATCGCTTAAAGCGATAAGGCCGCCCATTGTACTGTTCCCTTATTATTATTATTTTAAGTATCATGTATTCTTTACTTACTTGGTGTACAATAAAGTGTAAAATAAATAAATAAATAAATACTGAAAACCGGCGCAATGGGATGAAATTTGTTGAATGTTTGCACGTGCAATGGCAATAGGCTCGCCACCTATTACATTGGGACCTAAACATAAAATGGCGAAATGTGGGTGCTAACAACTCTGCCTACCCCTTCGGGGATATAGGCGTGAGTTTATGTATGTATGTATAAATGCTTAGGACATAATTGTACTTCTTACTAATACTATAAATGTGAAAAAGAAGATGTTTGGACGTTTATTATTCAATCAAGAACTAGGATAAGAAAAAATTTATCGGTTCAGACGGGATTCAAACTCGCGATCTTTAGCTTACACGAAGAATGCTCTGACGATTGAGCCACTGAGACATGCCTGAAATCATCAAAATCTTTCTATATATTCGTCTTACGGCGGACATGGTTCAGTAGCTCAGTGGTCAAAGCATTCCCCTTGTAAGGGAAAAATCACTGGTTTGAATCCCGCCTGACCCGATATTTTTTTTCCTATCTTAGTCGATTTGAATAGTCAGCAAACTAAATGTTTTAAAATTTCATTCAATAATTTAACGGCTGAACAGATCAGATCGGATCAACAAAAATTTGGATAGGGATACAATTTTGTCTGGAATAATCATCTCGGGAATAGGATCATATGGCTTGCAGGAATGGTATTAAACCTCGCGGGCAAAATCTCGGGAATTCTTAGTATATATATAATTGAAATCGAGTTATTTATTTCCGGACAGGACGCGTCAGTCAGTATATCAATATAAATCCTGTAAATGATTTTGAGTGTATTTTATTCACAACTTTTATATGTTTAAAATTAACTTATTATTACTTTCAATTATTATAACGCCCAAAATGCTACATGTTTATAAAACGACTACAATTTCTGACCAAGTTTAAATATATTCAGAAACTTTAAATAGTTTTTGAATATGATTAAGAGAGAATGTCACTTGAAGGACCATTTAGTATGAAGTTGAAGTCTGTACATGTACTTTACATAACCACTAAGTAAATTAGATAGTTATTACATACATGCAGTCACGGATTTTTCGCAGTGGGGAGGCAGTTTTTTTAGGAGGTAGGACACGGCGGTATATCCGCCTGGGGAATTACCTCCACCCTACAAAATACCGCGGCCATAATATCTTCGTGTTGTGTTCCCAGCGTTGAGTAGGGTAGCCAGAGCCCATTGGAGAATTTGTGCTGTCATTTAGTAGACCAAAGGCTTGTCCTGCTTTGTCTTCTACACTGACGGCATAGAAACCTGGTGCTTACAGGGTCAGCAGCGCTAGTGTGGCTCCTCTGGTGTTACAAACGTCCATAGGTCACTGTAACCACTTCCCATCAGGTGGGCCGTATGCTTGTCTAATAGTAATCAAGTGCATTTCGCCACAAAGTCCGCCACATACAAACACAGATTATTAGGTATACAAAACAATATCTACTTAGCAACTAAAAATATTGTAGTCACAATAATAGCGCAGCATCTACAACGCATTTCTGCAGTGGTACGAATGACATGCATATTTCATTAAAAAGTCTTCCACTGAATAAAACGTCTCGTCCACCATCCATGATATAGGGATAATAAAAAATATATGTTATTTTTGTAATTGGATTGACAGATGTACCCTTGTCTTGAGAGAAACAGCGGATATCTTAGGGGTCTAATGAAATTATAACCGCGGTAGCCTAGTGGTATGGGTAATGGACTGCTGAGACTTCGTCCCATTCGAATCTCATCTGAAATGATTCAATTTTTTCTATCTTAATCGACTCCATCATAACGACCAGTTTACTTAGATCACTTACCACTTGGTCATTTATCAAAAAGAAACTAGACCCTTATTTGGCTTGACCAACCATGACTACAGGCGTTCTTATTAGCCGACATTTATATTGGAGATGTGCGCTATTTCTACCTTTTAAGTTAACCAACAAGAAAGCCCCTACTCGTGTTACGACTGCGTTTGAAACTTATTGTCAAGTAGAATGATACACACACCAATGACTTTTCGATACTTTTCGAAGTTATATGTGTATTTATCGCAGGTTTATAAGTGCCCGGTTAATGGCAATAGGCTCGCCATCTATTATATTGGGACCTAAACATAAACTGGCGAAATGTGAGTGCTAGCACCTCTGCCTACCCCTTCGGGCATATAGGCGTGAGTTTATGTTATGTTATGCTAATGAAATTCGACCTGTAACTTCAGAATAATACAACTGACGTGTGGATAATATTCGTGAATATAGTTGACGTCGATAATACTCATGGTTTATTTATGCGGATTAATAGGTATCAGATGTACAACCTACTCTGGGATATTAATAGTATTAATACGATATTGATATGAATTATTAGGGCGCGGATCAATTTGAGTATTAGCAACAGTAATAGAAAAATAAACGAGAGCGTTTAAGCAAACTTTCTGTCGAACATTCTCGCGAGCATTTTTTTTTTATACCACTTAGTTGGCAGACAAGCACACGGCCCACCTGATGGAAAGTGGTTACCGTGACCTATGGACGTCTGTAACACCAGAGGAGTTACAGTCGCGCTGCCAACCCTGTAAGTACAGAGTTTCTGTGCCGTCAGCAGAAGACAAAGCAGGACAAGCCTTTAGTCTTCCCACTGACAGCACAAATTCTCCAGTGATCGCGAAAGGACAGAAAAATGGGATGGATGACAGTGGATATTAGAAGGGGAGAGGAAGACCTAAAATGAGGTGGATGGAATGTGTGAAAGATGATATGGTTAAGAAAGAAGTGAATGTAGAGATAACTGCAACTAGAGATGAATGGAAAAAGAACAATGCTGCGCCGATCAAAAATGAACTTGGGATAAGGGTAGGAGGATGATAATGATGATAGAGCGTTCGCTAGAATGTTCATGAATATATTTTTTTTATACATCTTACGTGGTAGACAAGCACACAGCCCACCTGATGGAAAGTGGTTACCGTGACCTATGAACGTGTATAACACCAGTGGAGTCACATGCGTTTACAGCAAAAGTATCTTCTTTCCTTCCCCTCCCCACTCTACAGAGCACGCCACTGCCACTGCAGGACAATCTCAATATCCTAGGTATGGATGTTCGCTGCAACCTGAATAACAAAAATTACATCGAAAGTATCATCAAAACAGCCTCACGAAAACTCGGAGTCCTGAACAGAGTGAGACGATTTTTCGCGCCAGAGCAGCGGTGTCTTCTATACAAGACACAAATTCGCTCCTGTGTGGAATACTGCTCGCATCTCTGGGATGGTTCTGCAAAGTACTTACTAGATGCTCTCGACAGGTTGCAGCGACGTGCGGTCCGCATCATTGGGAATCCCGAGATCACGAACACCCTAGAACCTTTACAGCTGCGTAGAGATGTTGCGTCCATGGCTGTATTTTACCGTCTGTACCATGGGGAGTGTTCTGATGAGCTCTTCCAATTAGTCCCACCCTCCCTTTTCCTACACAGGACAACACGTGCAGGTCTTAGATGTCATCCGCACACGGTGCAAAACATCCGATCAAGAACCAAGCGGTTCGGAGACTCTTTCCTCTGTCGCACCATTAAGGCCTGGAATTCATTACCAGCTCACGTGTTTCCTTCTTCCTACAGTCCCGGGTCCTTTAAGCGGGGCGTGAAAAAGCATATGATGAGGCCGTCAAGCTGAGTGTCACCATTGTCACACGGTATGCGTAAGTAATGGTGACCCTCTTTTCTGGAACTTTGTCTTCAGCTTACCATCAGGCAAGGCGAAGTCCAATTGACGTGTCCTATATAAAAAAAAAAAAAATCCGTGCTGCCGACCTTGTAAGAACAGAGATTTTATGTGCCCCCAGTGCAGAACACAAAATCCAGACAAGCCTTTGGTCTTCCCATTGACAGTACTAAAACTCTCCAGTGAGCTCTGGCTACCCTACTCACCACCGGGAACACAACACGAGGTTATTACAGCCGTGGTATTCTGTAGGGTAGAGGTACTACGCCAGTCGGACTGCTCAATTCGGACGGGAATACCGTCGTGTCCTACCACCTCGAAATACCGAAATATGTTCTTAGCGATGTTTGTCTAAAGGTGGATTTACACCAAACGAACATGAAACTAGAGCTAGAACAATAGCATTCTGTCTCTGTTTACACTAGTCGAATTTGACGTAGAAGGAATGTTCTGTCTCAGTTTCACTAGTAGAATTTGATGTGGAGGAAATAGAATGAGCATCACTCGTTTGGTGTTAATCAGCCTTTATAGCTCGGTTCATGGTTCAGTTCGATAAAAACGGCGAATACTCAATGTTCTTTTATAAGTGAATGCTCAAGTCTATCAGCACCTTTAGGGGAATATATACATATATACATATAATCACGCGATAGTTAGGCAGAGGTAAATTAACACCCACATTTCAGCAATCATTGAATTCGATCCCACGTAATAGGGGTGAGCCTATTGCCGTCTTCCAGGCACTATTGTTGACTCAAGCTATACATCTGAGACTGAGTGTGGGCTGTATTATTATTATTATTATTTATTATTATAATATATCCATTTAAGTGAATTCTTTCAATGTCTTTTGCGATACCATTTTTTTATTTTAGTGTCACTGATTACAGAACAGATACATGTGTATCTGTTCTGTAGTCAGTGATACGTACAGGTCAAAGATATAACCCTCTTTTGCTATACTGCAGTTAAAAGTAAAGATTAGCAAAAAAAAAATCTGTAGCTAATAACAAAAAATCGTCAGTAAAAAATAATGCAAGAAAATTTTCTTTCTGTTACGTCCTCACTCATTCATTTTTACTCGCGCCATTTCTACTTAAGGTACCTTTATTTCTCACCTGGAGCACTGGACAATAATTACAATTTTAAGAGGTTCTTTCCTCAGACAAGAAATATTTTAAGAAGATTGGTCTTCGTTGGAAAAATTCTGCGTTTATAGCGTTTGAATTATTGACCGCGCGAGCGAGGCGAGTGAGAGGCTTCATTTCAACTAGACGGTCGCTTTTACTTCTGTCCGTATCTATATGTTTGTCAGTTCTGGTTTAGAAGGCGCATTCTTAACCAATTTTCACCAAACTTGGCACCACACATATTATTTGTTTTAAAACACAACTTTTGTCGACAGCTTCTTTTGATAAGAGGGAAAATGGGAGAGAAAAGGGTAAAAATTTGCTGTCACGTTATTTTTGAACGGATCTTGATGCTTTTTGGTTCAAAAATCAAAAACATGATACTCCACAGCTTGTGAAAAAAAATTATGCCTCGTAAAAGTGAACTTTATTGTAAAAGAAAAGATGTGAAAAAATGGGCGAAGTTTAAAGAACAGTCGTCATGTTTTGATGCAACATCTTGGACTGTTTAATATATGATGATACGATTTTTTTAACAATGCCTTATAAAAGTGTCAGAGATCGCTCGAGAGGTCTTCTGTAATACAGGTTTTTACTGAAAGACTTATTGATTGGTTTATGGAGTTTATTATTAGGAAATTGCTAGTTACTCGAAACAAAACTTAAAATTTTTAATTTTTTAATTTTTTTTTTTTAAGTATACAACTTAGGTGGCAGACAATCATACGGCCTACCTGATGGATAGTGGTTACTGTGACCATTAAACGTGTGCCACACCAGGGAAGTCATACCCATGCTACCGAACCTATAAGAACAGAGAGTTTCTGCGCCGTCACTGCAGAAGGAACAATCAGGACAAGCCTTTAGTCTCCCCACTGATAGCACAAAAACTCTCCAGTGAGCTCTGGTTATCCTACTCACCGCAGAGAACACAACACGAGGTTATTACAACCGTGGTATTCTGTATTCTGTAGGATTACAGCCGTGGTATTCTGTATTCTGTAGGATTACAGCCGTGGTATTCTTCCCCAGCCATAGTACATTTAAGGTATTCTTATTTATTTATTTACAGATTCCCATCACAAGATTAATTAATTAAAATGGTAACCATTACCAGCTCACGTGTTTTCTTCTTCCTACAGTCCCGGGTCCTTTAAGCAAGACGTGAAAAAGCATATCATGTGGCTGTCATGCTGAGTGTCACCATTGTCACATGGTATGTGTAATGTAAAGTAATGGTGACCTTTTTTTCTGAGACTTTCCCTATAGCTTACCATCGTGTAATTAACGTGTTCCATTTTTTAAAATAAAATTGAGGTTCACGATAAACATATCGTCGCATAAGAATTAATTTCATTTTTTCCGGCAAGATGAAACTGACGACAATTGTGTACGTCATTTGCCATGTAATTAACTAAAATATGAGAACTCATTCCACTCCTTAATTACTCAAATTCCTTAATTATTTCTCTTAAAAACTTAATTTAGTCAAAATTCTGTATCTTTACTTAGTCTACTTCTACAAGACAGTAGCTAAATTGCATTGTTGCGGCCTTTATATATAAGAATCCGGATATTTTCATGAAAATTACTAGTACAATTGTCGACTCTATCACGAACGAAATAAGTTTTCATTTTGACGTTTTATAGTTGTGTGAGTTACGATTTTATAGCATTGTGGTGCATGTGAACTCGAAGAATGTCAAGGGTAGAACCTACACCGGTGTAAACGCTGTCGCTAAATGTGGAGCGGTTTCGTTGATGAGAGGAGCGAGTAGCGTAGCGATTTAAAAACTGTTCCATTTAGCATTTCTGTCTGACTCTGTTATGTAGATTAACTCTTTATTACACATCAAGCATAGGATACCTACGATGGATCCATACATGTTAGATTATATGCATATTTTAATTAAATCAAATCGGAAATTAAGACGTTGTAACGCATTTACTCGATTTCTAGTAACATTTAAAATGTTTTGAATATTAATATACTAGCAGTACATTTTATTAAACATCAAAATAACTAATTTGAATAGATTATATAGCGAATTATTGTTTTTTTCTTTGTGATTATTATTGTAATAAATCACATTATTTTTTAATCCCTAATTTTTTTTTCAGAAATTCATTGTAGTATATTCAGTTTTTTAAGTAAATTATTTTGCTAAATGCCAGAATAAATGGTTTATTATTATTTATAGTACAGGTATATAACCTTCAACAAATAAACAAACTATCTAATGCAAAAATAGATTTATATTAATTTATCACTTTCGATCGCACTACAAGTTCATTTGCTTTATAAAATTAAAATAAATTTTAAAATAGAAATGATAAATATATTTACAAACATAATGTTACAGACATGACCGCGACATTTGAAAAAAAAAACACGAATATATTAACAAAAAATATTAATTAAACTCGAATAATAAAAATAAATCGTGAGAATACGTCTAAATATTGTTGAGAGATATCGCACAGTGTAATAAATAATTAATTCAACTTGCATGTAACACTATTTCATTACAAGATGTAATTAGATTTGTATGCTGTATATATTATGCAAAGGATTTTATCCTGGTGCACGAAGAAGCATCTAAGAGTGTAATAAATATTGTTAGACAAGTTTATGTTTAATCCTTGCTATTGGAATTAAAATATATATATAAACATACAATATATATCATTTTCTATGTCCCATTTTGTTAATGTAGAATAAATTATAATAATAAATATATATTCTGCAACATTCTACGCAACGCTATCTCAACCCATGGTAAGTATATCTTAACTTGCTTGTGTTATGGAATCTAGAATGCAGATAAACATACTTAGATACTTTTTTGTAAATACATATATACTATTACACACAGAAACACGCAGACCAATGCAAATATACATATTCATGCATACAAATATTTGCACTGAGCGGGAATCGAACTCGCGCCCCCTGCATAGCAGTCAACCGTTCTATAACGGCGCCACAGATATAATATTTAAAAGAATATAAAATAGGATACAGGTTCAAGCATCGAAAAATTCCTCCCCGTCGATTTCGACTGGTAATATGCCCCAAAGGCTGGCGGCATTGCCCCGTTGGATGGCAATGCTAACCCATTGTGCAAAAAGAGACCAGCCTGAAGGCAAAGTCTCAGAAAAGACGGTTACTATTACTTACATATACCATATTACAATGGTGACGGTGACATTCAGCTTGACAGCCTCATCATATGCTTTTTCCCGCCCCGCTTAAAAGACCCATAGGAAGAAGGAAACACTTGAGCTGGTAATGAATTCCAGGCCTTGATGGTGTGATAAAGGAAAGAGTCTTCCTAGGTTCACAGGAATGTTGAAGTGTAGATGAGGTGCAAAACTATTCAACTGTTATTAATTATTTGTATCACCATAATTAATATTAACTTTAAAATTCAATTTATCACCGTTATGAATAGATTCTCTGATAACTCCAGTTCTCTCTAATCGGATAATCTGTAATTGATTGAGTTTAGTCTTATAGCTGTCATATATATCTGTAATAGTCTTGTCTGACATTGCACTTACTCAATTTGATTTATTAGCTACGACTAATGAATAAGTTAAGATAAATACAGACTTATTTTTTTTAGATTTGCTTGTCTGGTCGAGAATCAAACATCGAATCTCACAATTATTACGTAATAACTATTGGTCCTCCTTGGATTCCCAATATAAAAGATAGCCTGTGTATTATTCCGCAATGTAATCTACACCTGAACTACATTTCAGCTGGATTCGTTCTGTTAGTCGTTAGATCTTGATTGAATAACAAACATCCAAACATTTGTGCAAACTTTTACATTTATTGACCGAGCGATCGAGAGCGAGAGTCTCCGTTTCGAAAAGGTGGCCGATTTTGCTTTTGTCTGTGTGTCTGTTTATTTGTCAGGTCCAATCTAAAGAACGCATTAAACTGATTTTTACCAAACTTGGCACACATGACACTTGATTATAATTCAAATTTTGTCGAAAGCCTTTTTTTATAGGAGGGTGAATGAGGGAGAAAAGAGGGGATTACCGAAGTGGGTAGGCACCTATTCTTAAGGAAAAAATAATAACAAATAAGTTACGATGTTTACAGTTTGCGCATCAACGGTTCACAAAATTGCACTCAAAGAGCCTAAATTATTCAGATCACTTGCATTTTAAGGATACCTGAAATGATTATAAGTACCAGAATAATGTGGCAAAAGTTGCTCGCGAGGGCTACTGTTCACAGAACGGAAGAATATACTAATGAACGAAACGGAATATACTAATTCCCCGGAAACGACTATAGGCTCGCTACCTAAAACGTGAGGTTAACAAAGCGACTGGCGTAACATGGGCGTAATAAGGACCTCTGTCTACCCCGAAGCGGTAGTCATAAATATATGCAGAAACATAATTGCAACGGGAATATCAACACAGTCGCAAGTCTAACGTTACGTATGTTAGTCTTATTAGCAACGTTTACGAAACATTCTCGAAAAAAACCTGTCTGAACCTGTCCAATTAAAAAGCTGTATTATAAATAATTATGTCAACCAGTCTCTTGTCAGCGTCGAAGAATTAAACATAAAACGATTAACTATCACAAAATGCTTAATTAAAACATCGTCAATTTATAACCATAATGTCAAAAATTGTTTTTAGAACGGCAAAAAATTAACGGGCTATTATCTCTGGGGCAGTAGGGTAAGGCAAAAAAAAGATTTTAATAATAGAGCATAGAACTAAACGTTTACGAACATGCTTATTATGTAAATGGCATAAGAATATAATTGTGTCTACTGAGGTAAATACTGAGCTTAGGATGTGTTTACATAGTAGCGGAACGGAAATGAGCGATGAAATAATTTGAGGAGAAATGTAACGATAGTGAATGCGGCTGTTACGCAGGAGGCTTGGGTTCGATTCCCGCTCAGTCCAAATATTTTTAAGCATTAATATATCTATTTGCATATGTCAGCACGTTAAGCCGTCGGTCCCGTTTGCCATACGAACATCTATGGCAGTTGTTAGTTGGAGAGGGTAGTTGGAGCCTTCAAAAGTTTGGACTACTCTAAACTATAGAACTTTGATATTTTCAATTGGTTGTGCAGGTTATAGAGCAGTCGCTTCATCACTAGCTCACGTGTTTCCTCATTCCTAGCGTCCCGGGTCCTTTAAGCGGAGCGTAAAAAAAGTGACTGGGACAGACTTTATGCGGAAGACGGAGGAACGAACTACATGGGGCACAATCGGAGAGGGCTATAAATAGTCCAGCAGTGGATTGCAGTGGGCTAATAGATAGATTGAAGCCGTCAAGCTGTGTGTCACCATTGTAACATGGTATATGTATGTAATGGTGACCCTCTTTCCTAAAGTTCATAAACAGCTTAGCCGCAACTGGGAAAAGGTTAATGATGATAATATAGTTTAACTAATTGGTTCTCATAATCAAAATCAATGACGTATTATTATCAGATACGTTATGCAGAGAACATGGCTGGTGGCGCTTGGCAGCGTGCGGTAATGGACTGTATTGCGGGAAGTAGCTAACTGTTCTATTGACGCTTTACACACAAAACAAGACAGGTGGCCGGGCTGCCGCGGATTCGATCCAGGCAGTGAATGCAGCCCGAGAAATTAGGAGAGGATGCACTAACCTTCACGACACACGTGTTTTCATCGCAGCCGGTACACGGATCTTCTCTTCCTTGCTCAGGAGCTGCCGTCAGCATCACTAGATCGCTTGAGGAACACACGAGAGGCACAATCCGATCGGTAAAGGTCTATGAGTCAATCTGGGCCACTTCAAGGCAGCGTACAACAGAGCCACAAAGGTCTGTAGAAGGGCCTATGTCAGAGCGGATGCCCTGCGCATAGCGCGGCTTGGTCAAGAGCTAGTGATGCATCCCACGGGAAGCCGTGGCTACTGGCGACTGGCTAAAGCCGTGCAAGCCAACTTCTGTCAGCCTTCGCTGCCTCCGCTGCGTAACCCTGATGGATCCCTGGCCCATGAGTCGCAAGAGAAGGCAAATCTGCTGGCTAATCTCTTTGCGGCCAACTCCCGAATCGATGATTGTGGTACGCAGCCACCAACACTACCCGACAGTGACCACGCGATGCCTGATATCCATATCAGGCAACGCGATGTCCGTGCAGTGCTGCAATCACTCGATGTCCGGAAAGCCAGTGGTCCGGATGGTATTCCAGCGGTAATTTTGAAAAAATGTGCAGCGGAGTTGTCTCCAATGCTTACGCGCCTGTACCGGCTATCCTACAGTTCGGGTACAGTGCCTTTGCCTTGGAAAGAGGCGAATGTTCAGCCGATTCCCAAGAAGGGGGATCGCTCGGAGCCAGCCAACTATCGACCCATAGCCGTCACCTCAGTGCTGTGCAAAGTGTTTGAGCACATAATTAACAAACAGCTCATGCGGCACCTAGAGGATCACTCCTTAATTAATGACCGGCAATATGGCTTCAGACCGAAACGGTCAACGGGTGATCTTCTAGCATACGTTACCCATCTTTGGGGTGAGGCTATGGACAAGCACGGCGAGTCACTGGCAATTAGTCTTGACATCGCCAAAGCTTTCGATAGAGTCTGGCACAAATCGCTTCTTTCTAAGCTACCTGCCTTTGGTCTGCCTTCTAGGCTGTGCAACTGGGTTGCTAGCTTCCTGCAGGGGCGCCGTATTCGCGTCCTTTGTGACGGACGAGCTTCGGAGTTTCTGCAGGTTAATGCTGGCGTGCCCCAGGGGTCCGTCTTATCACCCACTCTCTTTCTTCTGCATATCAACGACATGCTGACTACCGGCAATGTTCATTGTTATGCAGACGATAGCACTTTACATGGGAGTTATCATGGACATCCAGCGGCCAAGCAGTCAGATATCGCAGAGAAAAGGCAGCTTCTTGTCACTGAGCTTGACGGGGTCCTGAATCACATTTCTCAATGGGGCTCTGAGAACCTGGTTGAGTTCAATGCCAAGAAGACGCAGGCATGTGCGTTTACAGCAAAAGTATCTTCTTTCCTTCCCCTCCCCACTCTTCAGAGCACGCCACTGCCGCTGCAGGACAATCTCAATATCCTAGGTATGGATGTTCGCTGCAACCTGAATAACAAAAACTACATCGAAAGCATCATCAAAACAGCCTCACGAAAACTCGGAGTCCTGAACAGAGTGAGACGATTTTTCACGCCGGAGCAGCGGTGTCTTCTATACAAGACACAAATTCGCTCCTGTGTGGAGTACTGCTCGCATCTCTGGGATGGTTCAGCAAAGTACTTACTAGATGCTCTCGACAGGTTGCAGCGACGTGCGATCCGCATCATTGGGAATCCCGAGATCACGAACACCCTAGAACCTTTACAGCTGCGTAGAGATGTTGCGTCCATGGCTGTATTTTACCGTCTGTACCATGGGGAGTGTTCTGATGAGCTCTTCCAATTAGTCCCACCCTCCCCTTTCCTACACAGGACAACGCGTGCAGGTCTTAGATGTCATCCGCACACGGTGCAAAACATCCGATCAAGAACCAAGCGGTTCGGAGACTCTTTCCTCTGTCGCACCATTAAGGCCTGGAATTCATTACCAGCTCACGTGTTTCCTTCTTCCTACAGTCCCGGGTCCTTTAAGCGGGGCGTGAAAAAGCATATGATAAGGCCGTCAAGCTGAGTGTCACCATTGTCACACGGTATGTGTAAGTAATGGTGACCCTCTTTTCTGGGATTTTGCCTTCAGCTTACCATCAGGCAAGGCGAAGTCCAATTGACGTGTCCTATATAAAAAAAAAAAAAAAAAAAAAAAAAAAATGAAGCGGTAAAAATGTAACAAATATTATACATTTCTGAGAGACGCGAGCGCGGTCCGTCCGTCTTTACGCTGGCTAGTTCAAAGCGAGACTGAGTGTCTATATTTCACAAATGGCGGACGGAAGCTACATCTATGGTTAGTGCGGAAGAGGAGACGGGTATAAAAGGAGTGTGTTTCCGTGTCAAAAATACAGTTTCCACTTCGGCGCAACCATTCCCCCCGGCTTGAAGGGTTACCTTCGAAACGAAAATGTGGAACAAATCTAATGTCTAATCTAAATCTAGGTTTGTGAAATAACAACTAAAATATAAACATAGATTGGAACTCGTGCCTACTGCTGGCTAGGCAGAGGGCAGAGGCGAACAACCGGGCGCAGATACGATCCGGTTGCAGTTTTAACCCGTACAACACGAGTTATCCCGCGGGCATCGGGAAAAATTTCCTCTACTACTCCCAGAGTAAAGGAGGAGCATTCTCAGTCATAAGGACTACCACCGTACCTACAGTAATTGGGTTGGATGGAGTATTCCATTTTTGACGTGACTGCAGCGTGTGCAAATAATCGGTTCTCCAACGATTCCAAAACGATTGGACCAACTTATCTAAAAGAGCGTGACGAGTTAGAAGGTGCATTCTATCGTCATCAACATCTATTGCGGGCAAATATTTCAGAGGAGTCGTATTCAAGAAGTGAGCTGGCGTCAGAGCTAATGGCTCTGACGGATCGCTAGATAGAGTCCGACACAGCGGACGCGTGTTCATCACTGCCTCTACTTGAGCGAGTACGGTACTCAACTCCTCGAACGAGAGAATCTGCTCGCCTATGACGCGAAACAGATGCGACTTAAGGCTTTTAATATTCGCCTCCCAATTACCACCAAAATGACTAGCGGCAGGCGTGTTAAAGTACCATTCAATGCGATTTTCGGCTAAGATGTGAGCGAATTCACTTTGGTAGTACTTAGACCGTAAGAATGTGTGCAATTCCGAGATACTACGTCGGGCCCCTACATAGTTTGTACCGTTGTCCGAATACATGCGCTTAACCGGACCCCGACGCGACAAAAAACGTTTAAAAGCGGACATAAAATTTTGCGTACTTAAATCACCGGTCAACTCTATATGAACCGCGCGAGTTGTCATACAAATGAACAAACAAACGTAAGCTTTCGTGGAGCGAATGCCACGACCACGAGCAATGGTGACTTTGAAAGGCCCAGCAAAGTCTGTGCCGGTGTGTACGAAAGGTTTTGCGGATTGAACAACACGACAAGAGCGATGATCGGCCATTTCAGGCGCGATAAAACGCGGGCGGAGCTTAAAACAAGGTACACATCTGTGTACTCTAGCGCGAACCAAATTACGAGCGGAAATTATCCAGTATTTCTGTCTCAAAATAGACATCAACAAATCGGGACCAGCGTGACAATTCACCTTATGATGATAATCTACTAACAAATCTAATACGTGGTCCTTACGCGGGAGAACTACTGGATGCCTTTGTTCAAATCCTAAACTTGAATTTCTCAAACGACCACCTACTCGAATGAGTCCATCCTCCAAAAATGGTTTCAAGTGTCGGAAAGAACGACTACAAGGTTTGTTAAATTCTAAATTTTTAAATTCAGAAGCAAAATAACCTTTCTGCAACTCGCGAAGTATGACCAATTCAGCCTTATCTAAATCAGCGGCGGTTATATGACCGCGTGTAGATAGAATTCTCAAAAATCGGCCCACATAAACAACACAACGCAACAGTCTCGACCAAGACGAGACGCGACTAGCCAACAACAAAATAAGGGACTCTTCACGCGGGACCGATACAACAAGCGAGTGCTTCTTTTCCTCGGGTGGTTCGGAAACCGTAGTGGGATTGAATTGAATAACTGGCCACCCATCCAACGCGGCATGAATCCAGGACGGTCCACCAAACCACAACGGGTGATCCAAAATTTGCGAAGGAAGCAATCCACGAGAGAGACAATCGGCTGGGTTGTCGGTGCCAGCAACGTGAAAGAGATTATGTGGCGCCAATTCAGATTGAATTTTTGCCACTCTATTAGCGACGAATGTGTCCCAACGATGGGGCGAAGAGTGGGCCCAACACAAAGCGACTGTTGAGTCCGAAAAAGCTAAAATTCTACTAATATTAATGCGACTACTACAAGCATTGGCGATAGAGGTGATCAATCTAACTAACAATAGTAAAGCGCATAGCTCGAGGCGTGCCAGAGAGACGACCTTACGGGGAGAGACCTTTGATTTCGCGCTTATAAGGCTAATTGAAACCTTACCTACATTCGAGACATGAAAGTAGACTACTCCTCCATACGCCCTCTCACTAGCGTCCGCGAAGCCTACTACCGTAACAACACTATGTTGCGATATACCTACATGACGCGGAATTTGTATTTGGTCAAGCACAGAAAGTTCTTTTCTAAAGCGAGCCCACAACTTAGCAATGTTGTCGGGCGCGGTGCCGTCCCAATCACAATTGGAAAGCCAAAGCTCCTTTATAAGTAGTTTGGCGTACAAAACGACAGGAGCTACGAATCCCATTACGTCCCATATCCGTGCCACACACGACAGGATAATGCGTTTAGTACAAGTTTGCGGGGTCGAACTAATTTTCAAACTAAACGTATCAGATGCGGGCGACCAGCTTAAACCAAGCACCTTGTGCGTATCACTTTCATCGAATTCCTTAACCGAAGACAATCGGTGCGACGGTGGAATCGACTCTAACGCAGTTTGCGAGTTGCTCGTCCATTTCACGAGATCAAATTGACCAGCCTTCATGAGACTTATAACTTGAGCGGCCGTCTCGACAGCCTCTGCCTCGCCATCTACACTATACACGAAGTCATCCATGTATAAGCCAGTCTCAATGGTGGCTCTCGCTTTCGGAAATGCATCGCCCTCGTCAGCGGCCAGCTGCTTGACGGTGCGAAGTGCGTGAAAAGGGCTAGATTTAAGCCCGAAGCAAACACGATTAAACTCGTAAACCATTAAAGGTTCTTGCGGTGAAAATCTATACAAAAATCGTTGAAACCTACGATCGGGTTTGCGCACTTCAAGGCACAAAAACATTTGTCGAATATCTGCAGAGAGTGCAACAGCGAATAAGCGAAAATTTACAATTATGTCAAATAAATTACCTTGAAGATTTTGACCACAATACAAAATGTCATTAAGCGACACGGAAGTGCTAGTCTTAGCACTGCCATCTAAAACTACGCGGAGTTTAGTAGTAAGCTTATCTTCTCTAATAACTCCGTGGTGCGGGATAACGTACGAAGGCTGGGTCTCGTCAGTGTCCGCAGGCGCAGGTGAGATGTAACCTTTATCTAAATATTCGTTAACAACCTCATCATAGGCTTGCTTTAACTTTGGAGACGCCTGCATCTTTCGTTCTAAACAAAGAAAGCGTCTTTCAGCGGATGCACGGGAGTCCCCGAGCGAAAAAATATCTCCCTTGAAAGGGAGCGCGACCACATAACGACCCTGCTCATCACGAGTAGTCGTGCGACAATAAATCTCCTCAGCCATCTTGTCATCGGGGCTTAGGATTGGTGGGACATTGACCTCTTCAATCTCCCAAAACTTGCGGATGGTAGACTCCAGTGGCGGCTCGACGGTGCAACAGAACGAGGCAGTCGAGTGACTAAAACTATCTATAGAAGCGGGTGCGGAACCAATTATAACAAAACCCAGAACTGTTTCCAGGGCGTGCGGAGCGGGGTACGTCGGTCCCCCTTTGACCTTACGTGATAACTGGAGGTGCGGGAGAATCGAAGCGCCGATCAATATATCGACGACTCCAGGAACAGCGTAAGTCTCATCAGCTAAAGGCAAGTCTTTAAATTTCGTTAATAAAGACGTGTCAACTGGGACGGTAGGCAACTGTTCAGTTATTTTATCTGTAACGAGCGAATCCATGTCAAACCAAATATTATTATTAAAACGAGATCCAAACCTTGTTTTAATGGTGCCATGAACAGCTGACTGCAAACCCCCAAACCCTTTCACCACTGAATGGGTTGAACGCTTATCAACATTGAAACCAAGACGTTGACAACAATCTTGAGTAATAAAATTACTTTGCGAAGCGCCATCTAATAGCGCTCGAACAAGGTGCGGTTTACCTAATGTATCAACAATAACAACGCGAGCGGTCGCGAGACACACAGTGGTGAGTGCAGCACTAGCGGAGAACGAACACAAGGTGACGTCATCCGCAGCGGTCACCGGGCGGGCCGGAGCGCGCGCGGGCGCGGGGTGCGGCTGCGGCGCAGGCTGCCGTGTGTCACCGCTCGACGGGCCAACTGTACTCACATTGGATGCGGCATTACTATTCTCAAAATGAAGCAAAGTGTGGTGTCTCGCTTGACATTTGCGACAACCATTTCCACTATTACATAAAACAACGCGGTGTTTAGTACCGAGACAATTAAAACAAAAATTATTAGCGCGAACAAATTTATAACGATCACTAGGCGACAATTTTAGGAAACCAGGACACTTGTACAGTTGCGAATGATGAGTACTACACAAAGAGCAAACAGATGATTGTACACGTGCTGGTGCGGTATTAACATAAGTATGGGTTGACCTCGGTGACCTCGATGAGGCATCTATTTTGCGTTCAGAAGTAACAACCTTCTTCGCGCCTTCATGTTTCGATGAAGAGCGTTGCAATACCTTTATATGCTCGCGAACAAAACTTTCTAAGTCTTCGAACTTAGGAATTTTACTGCCGCGATGATCCGACTCAAACAAACGAATGGTTTCGGAATCTAATTTCTTTAAACCCATATACAAAAATACGAAGTCGCAGAGGTCATCGATCTTCAAGTTCTTTACGGCGCGAACAGCTGACGCGAAAGTATCTAGAAATTTCTCTAAGTTTTGATCGTTACATGCCGTAATAGATTTCAAATCAGACATCTGATCTAAATAGGCGTTAGCTACCGATCTTTTATCCTCATACTTAGCTTTCAAAGTATTTAAAATTAAATTATAATTCCCGGCACTAAACGTAATTCCAGCGCAAGCGGTTATAGCTTTACCAGTCAATTTTTCAACGAGATAATGCAATTTTTCGTGATCTGTCAACGAATCGTTCTTATCTATCGTATTCTCAAAACTATCTATAAATAGACACCAATTGCGAATGTTACCATCAAATTCGGGTATTTGAATTGGTGGCAACTTAGGTCGGTCGCGAGTGGGGTTGGGTAGGTCAGCCGGTTTCTCCAAACTCCTAGCGACGCGTTTGATACGACAATACAAATCGTCAAACGACGACAAGGCTTGATAACTCACTGAGTAATCGGGATCCAAATTCAACTCTAAAACATTGATGTCATGTACTAAGGTTTCGAAATCCGCGCGTAGACTATCTAAGTTTTCTATAGAACACAAGAACGAATCTCTGATGACCAAATCAGAGGTTTTAAGTGCATTATCATAGATCGATTGTACGCGAGAGTAAAACATTTCTTTTTTAGCGTATAAAAGTTTCAATTGAACCTTACCGGTCTTATCAACCTTTGGGGACATGTTTACAATTAAATCTCAAACTAAAGTGCGGTAAATAACAAATATGAAATGACTTAATCTTAGCGGTACAGAGCAGCGAGGCGGCGCGAGCGATAACCGTAGGTAGGTAGGTACTTATGACTGCCAGTGCAAGCTTGAACTAACGCGCATAGCAACAAGGTCGTACCTACGCGATGGTCGCTGTCTAGGTTCAACTATTATTTCAGAGATTAAGTATTGCGTAATATCTATTCAAATTAAAATACTTTCGTATGAATTGGGATGAGATGCGAGCGAGGTAGGTACAGCCACGTGTCCACCCACGCAGGTACTAGGCAAATACGACGCGAGCCGAGAACAACGTAATTGAAAAAAACAAAACAAAGCCAAATGCGTTAGGTATTACACTGTGCCTATGCACTAGGGTGTCTGAGTATACCTAAGATCTAAGCCTAAATGTCTGGATGCGGGGTTTTCTACTAAAATAACCAGGCACTTAGGTGCGATGCGAAAATTGCGAACTACGATTAAGTGTTGATATGATACCTAACCTATTTATGTATTAGGTAGGTACAATGCGAGCCAGCGGCGAACGGACAACAAATCTAATCCTAAGTGTCTGGATGCGGGGTTTTCTACTAAAATAACCAGGCACTTAGGTGCGGTGCGCTCATTCCCATTAGAATAATAACAAAATACGAACTACGGCTAAGAATCCGGCTCGATCCGGACCAAAAATGGTGGCGCTTGGCAGCGTGCGGTAATGGACTGTATTGCGGGAAGTAGCTAACTGTTCTATTGACGCTTTACACACAAAACAAGACAGGTGGCCGGGCTGCCGCGGATTCGATCCAGGCAGTGAATGCAGCCCGAGAAATTAGGAGAGGATGCACTAACCTTCACGACACACGTGTTTTCATCGCAGCCGGTACACGGATCTTCTCTTCCTTGCTCAGGAGCTGCCGTCAGCATCACTAGATCGCTTGAGGAACACACGAGAGGCACAATCCGATCGGTAAAGGTCTATGAAGCGGTAAAAATGTAACAAATATTATACATTTCTGAGAGACGCGAGCGCGGTCCGTCCGTCTTTACGCTGGCTAGTTCAAAGCGAGACTGAGTGTCTATATTTCACAAATGGCGGACGGAAGCTACATCTATGGTTAGTGCGGAAGAGGAGACGGGTATAAAAGGAGTGTGTTTCCGTGTCAAAAATACAGTTTCCACTTCGGCGCAACCAATGGCGGTTTTCAAACCTGGCGCAAACACTAAGTATAAAACAATTATATTATATAGGAGGTAGGACACGGCGGTATATCCGCCCGATTGAGCAGTCCGACTGGGGAAGTACCTCCGCCCTACAGAATACCGCGGTTATAATAACTTCGTGTTGTGTTCCCAGCGGTGAGTAGGGTAGCCAGAGCTCACTGGAGAATTTGTGCCGCCGAATTTTTTTTTTTTTTTTTTTATACCACTTAGTTGACAGACAAGCACACGGCCCACCTGATGGAAAGTAGTTACCGTGGCCTATGGACGTCTGTAACACCAGAGGGGTCACAATCGCGCTGCCAACCCTGTAAGTACAGAGTTTCTGTGCCGTCAGTAGAAGACAAAGCAGGACAAGCCTTTAGTCTTCCCACTGACAGCACAAATTCTCCAGTGAGCTCTGGCTTTATGTCCCAGCCAACTTTTTCAGGTCGTCCTTCGACAAACGTGGCCAGCCCTTTGCCACTTCAACTTGCTTATTCTGTGACCTATGTCAGTAACTTTAGTTCTCTGTCGGATAACCTATTCTATTTATTTATATGAATTATATTATTATTATTAATAATATCAAATAACGGTACTATTATTACGAATTTAATACAAAAGACATTTTCGTTCTGTCGTGTCTCTGATTGGTGCATAAAATAAGGACGAATGTTTACATTTATTTGTCGCCATTTTAGATTGTGGACAAAATTATCTATAGATTATAGTTTTTATTGGTTAAAATTGTTTAATTTGTTTACATATCTCATCTCCACTGTGTTCGTCTCTTTTTCTGTGGGGTCAATTAGTTACGCAGAAAAATCTCACAGAATAGTTTACTCTCTTTCACACTTTTGTCACCGTATCTTAATTTTACCGTCCGGTTACGTGATTACCCCCTCGCGACTTCAAAGTCTTCAAACTATGTGACTACTATCAGCTTTAGTCTCCCCGTGTTGCTTGAATAGCAACAGAAACTATACAGTACTTAACATAATAACAAATCGCTAAAGAATGCATCAAAATAGTTTTATTTCAAAACAATAAAAGCATATGTAATTATACTGCTAATTGGAATGCAGTCAAGTTTATAAGTAAACGTATTGTCAATCTAGCGCCATGTAATTTGTCGGCTATATACATAGTGATTAAGTAATACACGCATTACTCAGGGCCGTGTGATTTAGTCCTTTGATAAGCCTACGTTGTAACGTTAGTACAGTTAGTTGCTAACCGGTTAGTAGATTAACGCAGATGACTGTTAAGATAGGCTGACATTCCGATCAGAGAAAATTAAGTCGACTTTAAAAGGTTTACTTAGTAATGGCTTTATTGTATACTAAGAACCAAGCGGTTCGGAGACTCTTTCCTCTGTCGCACCATTAAGGCCTGGAATTCATTACCAGCTCACGTGTTTCCATCTTCCTACAGTCCCGGGTCCTTTAAGCGGGGCGTGAAAAAGCATATGATGAGGCTGTCAAGCTGAGTGTCACCATTGTCACACGGTATGTGTAAGTAATGGTGACCCTCTTTTCTGGGACTTTGCCTTCAGCTTACCATCAGGCAAGGCGAAGTCCAATTGACGTGTCCTATATAAAAAAAAAAAAAAATCTTAGGCCCTTACGTATGAAAAATTACGCAGGCTATATCCAGTTGTCATGTCAAAGTTTAGTAAGGATGACATACATTAAATCACGCCTTTATCCCCTGAGGGTTAGGCATAGGTGAATTAACACCCACATTTCGCCAATCATTGAAATCTGTCCCACGTAATAGGGAGTGAGCCTATTGCAGTCTGCCGGGCACTATTGTTGACTCAAGCCGTGATTCTGAGGCTGAGTCTGGTTTGTATATATCTGTCAGATTTGATATTAAACAGCTCTATCCCTTAGTCGCCTTGTACGACACCGCATGGGAAGAGATGGAGTGGTCCAAATTCTACTCTACCGGGAATCACGCGGCTTCGGATGACATAACAGCTATAAATATATTACACTGGGTTATTTTCTGATGTCATTGTTTATTACTTAGGGCCTTACACTTTAAACTTATAATCATTTATGGGATCTTAGCTTTAGAAGTCTATAACTGGCATAGGTCTCTCCTTATTAGCGCCATAGCAACCGATCCTCCACCTTTTACATCCAGTATGATGGTATAGACAGATAGATTGATGAGGAAATTAGATGCTACCCGTGGTTCAGTTTTCGTGTCAAACAGTATCATCAGAGTTAGCTGTAAACCAATCCCGGGCTTCCAAAGTTTATAGTTTGGAATCTGGTGCCCTCCTTCCCTCTTCATATGGTTTGTCTTAGCTTTTACGAGAGTGATTACTGTCTTACCCTGCAACGAGAAGGAAAAACCTGCCGCAGAACCTCATCCAAAAATCGGTAGTTGATTAAGGTGGCTGAGGCGCCGAAAATCTTCAGTACCTTCGTTATTTCCAGGATATATTTATTTATACAACTTAGATGGCAGACAAGCACACGGCCCGCTTGATGGAAAGTAGTTACTGTGGTCTATGGACGTGTGCAACACCAGAAAAGTCACACTTGTGCTGCTGATCCTGTAAGAATAGATAGTTTCTGTGCTGTCATTGCAGAAGACACAATCAGGACAAGCCTATTATCTTCCCACTGACAGCACAAAACTCTTCAGTGAGCTCTGGCTACAATACTCACCGCCGTGAAAACAACACGAGGTTATTATGGCCGTGGTTTTCTGCAGGGAAGTACCTATCCTTTAGGCAAAATTTCAGTCCAATGCTTCTAGCCGTTTTGCGTGTACTCGCTTTCATTTCATTTCATTTCATTTATTTATTTATTATTTGTGAAGGGAGCATTTGTAAAGTTAAACCAGTTGAATTTGAACAGGATAAATGAATGGAATGTACTACTTTCAAGTTATGCCGCTAAGTACATTATTATACGCATATTAGGTACCCACTGGTTTTATTCAAAGTTGGAAATATTAAATTTAAATTTACGAGCGCTTGTTTTAACTCAAAGAGCCGCGCACGATTATCATAAGTACCATTTTCCCATAACTAGTGCAATAGTAAAGACTTCTAAGTATGTATACTACTTAGATGTTAAATACAAAATTGTAGGTATCATTGCTCCGGGTTGAGGCGGATATTTGTATTCCAGACTAACTCCGAAGAGGCTGAATTTCTATATTTGCGATGACCGTGAAGCAATGGCCATCTTACCTACAGTTATACGACTTATTAAGCGTCTGTAGCATAGTGGTTTTTTTAAGAAACCCTTACGGTTGAGAGCTACCGGCTTACAATCCTAGCCATTACATTACTGATCATGTTGGTACTCACTCCTGAGTCCTGTTACAAGTTATTTAGCCTGGCTGTTGAGATTAAAAGGAATACCAGTCATTCCGAATACAAGTACTCTTTAAAAATACTTGATATTTACGGTAATGACTGTTATCTGACCTCCGAAGGCGAGAGCATAGTTTACACTAAAGCCTCATTCGTCAATCAAATAAATCAAAATAACTTCAATTTAAGTACATATTCCTAACCTCATTTTTTTATAAATACAAAGTTCGGCCAACTACTATAGAGTATCAAAACTAAAGTCGTGACCTCGGGTGCTGCAACACATCCGAAACGTCGGCAGAAATAGTAAGTTCCATGATTTAATCGCGCAAAGTCCCGAATCGTTGTACAATTACTATGTGTATAGTGCAGTTTCAAGAGTACACAAACAATGTTACCAGTTATAAAAACACAATAGCTTTAAACTTCCAAATAGGTTATTTAACACTGTTGCGCAATCGCGTTTGAACTGATAGCCGCGGCATAGTTATGATAACAGTATGGCAGCCCGGCGGCCCTGATAGTGCCGATTTGAAAGGTGGTCCCGTGCCGACAGAACTTTTCCACACTGTTTATGTATATGGGCCTTTATGTACTGCTTTATGAGCTAGTGTAATTAATTTAAATATTACTTTTGAATTTGGAATGCTATTGGAACGGTCAATTTGAATGTGATATGAAAATTACTTTTGAATATGGAATGTAATGTACTATTGGAAGGGTTAATCTACATGATGTGATCTCTAAATTTTTTTTGAATTTGGAACGTAAAGCACTATTGGAACGGTCATTTTAATGTGATTTGTAATATTTGGAATGATTTCTTTCGTTAAAATTGTATCAAAGTAATATGACAATAATACAAGCGCAGAGCAACTCAACTAGGCACCTTACCTGGCAGGGTGTCCACATGTACCATGAATGTTTTCGGCTGAGCTGCAATGTATCCGAATTCTGTCATACATAAATTAGTTAGGTTCATGTATGTCGATTGTTGCGTATCGAATACTTCCGAGACCCTGTCCTATTACCGAGGATTTCCAAAAAATATAAAATCACTGCCTTATCAGGGACTGAACAACTACTACACTCGTATGCCACCAGGGTTTTCAACTTAAATACGGGAGTGTTACGAAAAGGATATTACATTCTTCAATAAAAGCGTGGGATTCGATTTGTTCAACTATCGAATATCGAATAACATTTTTGCATATCGCGACCTATTGCTCGTATGTATGTACGTTATGTTTACTAGTGTTCAAAATACTGATGTGTGTGTTTTATTTAAAAATGTGTTCGAATTATAAGTATGTGTGAGTAATATTTAGATTATCGAGAGTCTATGTGTGTGTGTATTGTTTACATAATAACAAGGCCGTATGTTAGTTGGTATTAAATAAAAAATATCTCTAAATACTATTTACTTATTTACGTTTATGAGTGCTCCCGATGTGATTTCATTACTTTGAATGTCGTCGGCATATTCTTTTTAATATAGTGGAGTATACCACGATCCGATAAGTGATTTATTCTAAATCTGTGGCACATTATGATAAATGATAACATAACATAACATAAACTCACGCCTATATCCTCGAAGGGGTAGGCAGAGGTGCTAGCACCCACATTTCGCCAGTTTATGTTTAGGTCCCAATGTAATAGGTGGCGAGCCTATTGCCATTAACCGGGCACTTATAAACCTGCGATAAATACACACACAACTTCGAAAAGTATCGAAAAGTCATTGGTGTGTGCCATGGTAAAACCTGGGATCGAACCCGAGACCTCGTCTCAGTAGTCCATTGCCCATACCACTAGGCTATGATAAATGATGATATTAAAAAATATGCAAAATAATATTGTTTGGACTAACGTAACTTAAAGTGTCGGTCTTTAGTAATTTATTCTCACATGGTAGCTTAGTGGATTGAATGGAATCCTAAGTTGGAATTCTGGTCCAAACCTAACACACGTAGGGAAAGTGGGAATACCAAGGTATTGAGATCATTTTGCGTACCTACTTTGCTAGGCAAGATCAATCTAATGCTGACCTAGTACATTAAAAAAAAAGAAATCCAAAAAATATTCAAATAAAATTACATTTGAATTTAGAACTTGAGTACGTTGAAATAATAGTTGCTCAATATCAGGTTCATTTGAACTTCGAAAGTGATGGATTCTGACATAAATTACTGACGAGGTCAAACAAAAAGTCAATACGTCAGTCTATCATTAAAAGCAGATGTCAGTCTAGTCAGACGTAGGTCGTTCCTACGTCAAACATTCTAATTATATTCCCATTTACATAATCGATATTACTTATCAATGTCAATCGAAATATTTATATTATGTACTAAATAGACTGGTCGTAAAGCTGATATCAGACGGTTCATTCGTCTGATGTTCACTCGCTTGATTGTCCATTCAATCTATGTACATACGGCTTTAGCTGAATTTTCTTCTTCTTACAGTCCCGGGTCTTTTAAACGGGGCGTGAAAAATCAACTGATGAGGCCGCCAAGCTGAGTGCCATCATTGTTACATTACTTAGTGTCTGTAATGGTATCTTCCCTGAGACTTTGCCTTTAGCTTACCATCAGGCGAGGTGAAGTCAAGTTGGCGTATCCTGGATTTCAAAAATAATTAACATTCGTTTTTAATTTTTTTTTAATATGTTGTTGAAGGAGGTTTTGCGTCGTCGTGGAATTAGTTTAAACGCAACACTAAGAAAAATCAAAGTGACACATGACATCGGTCGTCTGCATGATTCGAGACAAAATGACAAACCCAAAAATGTTCAATTAGTGTTCAGACCTTTCATTTCAATTCAATCGCAGCAAAAGTGAAAGACACTAGATGCTAAAAGTGAACCGATCAAACACTGTTACATCTTTTCATTAGTGAAATCAATCGGCATCAGTGGATTCATTTTATGTTCAAATGAGTGGTAGATGAAAAATTAAAGACGAACTATGATATCAGCTTTGGTACATATATTTACGCCTGTAAATTTTCAAAAGTGAAGAAAGAGGTCTATTGACAGCCACATTTTGTCAACGGTCTCACGATATAGGGAACGAGCCAAACCCAACCCAAAAGTTTAACTGTGACATAATTTTGATTGCAATCTGCTTGTCAATAAACTGTCAGTGTAAGTTTATTTCAAATTTCGAGACCTATTTTTTTCTTTACATCCTTTTCGTTATAAATAGGTTTCCTGCCAGCCAGCTGTTTTATATTTTGTACTTTCTGTTACCTTTTAAGATATGAATAAAGAAAAATAATTATTCGAATTTTGAATTATTATTTTACTTTATCCTTGATCGACAAAATGCCTATATTTTTCATAACGGTTCAAGATAGTAAATTCTTTGTTAGATCACAATGGTATAAAATATTTTGAAGTTTAATATGTTATGTATGTTATGAATGTGAAAGTTTTTGAAGATGTTTGAATGTTTGCAGGTTTGTTCTTCAATCACACTCCAATGGCTGAACGGATTGGGCTGAAATTTGGTACAGGGATAGATTATAGACATTATCAGATAGTAAATAAACTTTTTATTTTCTTTAGAAACACAGTTCGTTAATAGTACGGTTAGAAAAGTAGTCTTCTATTGTATGATAAACGATAATTCATACTTACGTACTCGTACCTACAATTTTTTTCTAATTATATGTGTGCTAATGAGATTCTGATGTATGTACACACGTTAATCTCATACGGAACAAACACGAAATACGTCAATGTTTATAAATTAAACAAATTCATTCATCACTCAGCTCTTAATTGACGAAGCCATTTAACTCATTCATTGTTGTTTTATCCTTCAAAAAAATCTGTTTAGTTTAATGGTTAAGAAATCGGTCTGTCGGTCGAGATGTTCGGGGTTCAAATCCTGATCATCACACTCCAAATCAAGTCCTAATACAAGCAATTCAAGTCAGCTGGAGGGCTTAAGTTTTCATAGGACATTCGCTTGAATGAAATTTTAAAACATTTAATATGCTAACTATTTATAATTATGTTTTTTTTTATTTAGGACACACCAACTTGACTTCACCTCGCCTGATGGTAAACTAAAGGCAAAGTCTCAGGAATGTGTTACATCCCGCCTAATTCTGAATGGGCCAGACAAAGACAACACATTTCCACGTACCAACAATGCTGGAATACGCGGATTTCTACGTGGCTTCTTAACGTTCACCAGTTGCAAAATAAATTAATGAATATATAAAATTTACATAGATATAATTAGTCAAAGCTCACATTTTTATTTAATTTTGCATACAAACCTTTAATTAACCATCACTTTAATTCTTTACTTAATTCTTACATTAATTTTCCAAAAAACATTTTTCTGTGACTATTTATAAATATGGTTTATTTCAAAAAATACTTTATGCGACGAGATAAACATTTTTATTCGAATAAAGTGACATAAGGTGAAGTGAAACTGATATAGAAAATTACAGCTGGCTACTGGATCTGTACATCGATGATGTAGCAGACAAACATTCTAAGTGAAAAATTTAGAAAGTTCAAATATGAACCCTATACTGATGTCAAAGAAGACTAATTATGCTAAATTTTTTCACTTAGTGTGCTTGCCGTCTGGACCATTGATATTTTCTTTATGTGACTAAACGACCCCTTGTACCAAGCCCATTCATCATCATTCTTACGTTAGTCCCGGTCGCAAACTTATTTTCACATGTACCTAAATTTCTACCGCCGCGTGGTTCCCGGCAGAGTAGAATTTGAACCGCATGGTAAAAATGGGTTATTTTTACCATGCGGTGTCCTACAAGGCGACTAAGAGATAAGGCTGTGTAACATCGGACAGATATATACAGCCCAGACTCTGCCTCGAATGCATAGCTCGAATACTATAGTGTCAATAGGCAATAGGCTTACCCCCTATTACGTGGCCCGAATACAATTATTGGTGAAATGGGAGTGTTAATTCACCTCTGCCTAACCCTCCTGGGATAAACGCGTGATTATATGTATGTATGTTATATAAATTTTGCTACCCAAAAATCAATCAATTTTATTTTTTGTCGCGTACCTTCTATGACCAATGAGTGTACCCCGAATTTACGCGTGCCAATATTTGAAAAACCGTACTTTATTTAACGCATTACAGCAATCATAATATTTCTCAGTTAGCCTGTTGCTAGGCAAATCTCATGGCCATTATGCGACAGTTTTATCAGCGATCTAGATTTAGGCGGTATACACACATAGCAACACTGCCACTGTATCGAATGAGATTTAGCACATAACTGGACGAGGCGCGGCAAGGACGCCCGGCGGTCGAACCGCACGATGTGTGCACGCGTGTATCACACACTTGCATTAGACACACACACACACACACACATCAGCGTGTGTTCGAAAGGTATTTTAAAATATAGGTAATATTACAGTGGCTAGTGATAGCAAACTTGTTTGTGAGGTATGGACTTGTTATAACTGGCATTGGTGTTATAGGTTTTTTTTTTATAAAATGCATAAGTACCTATAGTTTGAACTCTTTTAGTGTTAAGAGCGATCGAAAGATGAAACTAAACAAATAAATGACAAATGTGAAAGTACAAGTGCTCGTAGCTGCTAGCTACGGGGCAGTCAGCAACAGATGAATCTTGACGAACCTACTCAAAAAGATCTCAAGGCTTCCCTTCCTGTTTGTAAACTAGTTTCTTTTAATACCACTTAGGTAGCAGAAAAGCACACGGCCCATCTGTTGGGAAGGGGCAACAGTGGCCTATAATTGTGTTATATTTGGTACATACCGCAATAATACAATTTATATCAATAAAACAGTTAAATTTGCTGTTAATACTCTAATATTTTGATCCTTTTGAGACTTTGTACTCAAGAATGTTCGGACGCTGACTGCAATTGTATCGACTGACGTAAGTTCATTGCCGTCCAACTTTTTCTATATGTAGAAATTATATTATATAGCTCAGTTATAATACAAATATCAAATCATTATCTGCAATCATAGATTTTGTAAATTGTTATGTCAAATCAAATAACCCGCCCCGTATCGTTTCCGGCGCAAAGGTGCCCATGACACTGGCGGCCTTGCCTCGCTGAATGGCGATGGCCATCCTCTGCCCCAGTAACGAGCCGGAGCGGGAGTCACCGTCTTTATATAGAAATCAATACTTACCATTAATGGGGTCTCGGCTACAATCATTGCGACGGCCTAAGACAGTTTGGAACATACCTGGAACAAAAAAGTTTTATCATTAATGACATTTTGTTACAGTAAGGTGGCGAATTTTTAAATCATCCTCAGGTTCACCCAAATCCGCAGTTAGACTGAAAAAAGCGGACCTCAGATTCCGAGGTGAGAGCTTCTGATGTGGATGAAGACGAAGTCGTTCTGAGGATCAACCCCAACTCACGGGAGCCTGTACCCGGGATAAAAAGTAGTCCATGTAATATTGCAGAATATATAGGTATTTAAACTGTCATGGTCACTCACATTAGTATTAAAGTAATCGTGATATTAACCATGTTGTATTGTACTGAGATTCTGATATTTCGGCGCTGTTGCACAGCACCACGATCACGAAGGAACTTGGTATTGCATACGTCCATAGGCTACAATAAGTAGATGATTATTTTGATTTTGTAATTGCGTGATCAACCTAAGTCTCTTGCTTGCTCGCACTACATATAAATTATTGTAAACAAAACCATAATCTATCATGGTCACTCACATCAGTATCAAAATAAACAAGATATTTACCATGTTTCATTGTTTGGAGTTTCTGATATTATTGTTTCATTGTTTTGAGTTTCCGATATTATAATATCGGAAACTCAAAACAATGAAACATGTAAATATCCCGTTTATTTTGATACTGATAGTTTTAATCTAGTTCTCTGAGTTTCTTGCTGGTTTTTTTCTCAGCAGAACTAACCTACCGAACCAGAAAAAGAATCATTTTCCAAACGTTTATTTATATTATTTATTATTTTTATAATAGTTCTTGACATGTTTATAAAATTTTGACGTTCTATGTGCTCTTTATGTGCTTAAACTGAATAAATGAAATTGATTCTTTGAACCACTTCCTATCAGGTGGGCCCATATGCTTGTCTACCATCTAAGTGGCATAGAAAAAACTATCACATTTATAGGTAATATCAGTAGGTAGATAGAATTAAATTTGATACGACCGACTCCATTACATCATATCGTACCTAATTGCTTTCACGACCCATGAATAACAGCGTCTGCCAGACCCACTTGTTATCTCAGTGTAATGACATATGAAATTAAATGAAAAAATATGCCTTAGAATATAAATCAAGTATCATATATCGTATCATAAATATCGGTTATTGGATACCTCCCCTGGGCTCCACTCCGATTAGCTGGCTGATTGGCTACGAAACTGAATGTACTGGCTTCGTTATGATCCGATTTCAATATGCCATATTATATTACGATATGAGATTTTAATCCCTGGGTCTAATCGTCACGTGGTTTGTAAGATTGAATTCGCATATTCGCAAAATTATATTTAAATACACCTAGATATTTATATTAATGTGTGTTGATTACTAATTTTATGTGTGACTGTGCTCGTGATTTCGTGGACTCATCTGTCGTGTAAGGTTTTAACGAAGGGTCTTAGTACTTTTGATTAAATAAAAATATTTATTTTTTATTCTTTACTTACAAGGCATATTATACAAGTGTGTGAAGTGAATGCTATATACAAAGGCAAATTTAACTCAATTTTGAGTTTTCTTTCAGCAAACCCGGGAGTGCACAGAGGAATTGCAATTCAATGAGAGGCAAAGTCTTGGATACATTAATGTGAAGATTTATTGATCTGAAAATGTATTATCTGTAAATAATCTAGTTCTAATATAGTTCGCTGAGTTTCTTGCTGGTATCTTCTCAGTAGAACTAACCTACCGAACCAGCGAAAGAATCATTTTCCAATGGTTTATTTGTACATTATTTAATATTTTAATATTATTTCTTGACATACTCAATTGTAAAATTTTGACGTTCACATGTGCTCTTTGTGTGCCTAAACTGTATAAATGAAATTGATTCTTTGATTCTTTGATACGAAAGGTATACCGCTGACAAAAAGCCATTAAATATACATAGCTTAAGTTACTCCTTATAACAGCTACTATCTGCTGAAAATATTCCATCAAAATCGACCCAGTCACTAACTACCTGTTAGTAATATGTAAGCAAGCTTGGTAACAAAAATGAATAAATTATTTTATTCATAATATTTTTTTATACAACTTAGGTGGCAGACAAGCACACGGGCCATTGGAAAGTGGTTACCGTGACCTATGAACGTGTGTAACACCAGTGGAGTCACATCCGTGCTGCCGACCGAATATGAACACAGTTATAAGATATATGTTGAACATACAATAATAACGTCTTTATTGCCGGCCTGGGGGTGACAGGTGGAGCCGCCTGTCACCCTGGCAGAAGCAGGCCGCGGCGGTGGCGCGCCTAGCGCATCTCTCCGTTTCCGGAGACGAGTTGGGGACTCTGTAGTCCCCACACCCGAGAAGAGGGCCAGATCGTAAGAGATGGCCCTGGGTCGGCCAGGGTGCGAGGGATATGCCTGTCAACCTCACCTTCGGCAACCAAAACGACTCACAGGCGGCGTGCGTTTTAGTTGGATCGAGTCCGACATAACCTCCTCCACCGGCTCCGGTGGGGAGATATCCGTGGGGATTTTGCGCACGTAAAAAAAATAAAAAAAAACGTCTTTATCACCGGAGGGTTAGGTAGATCAGGTTAACACCCACATTTCACCAATCATTGAAATCGGTCCACGTAATAGGGGGTGAGCCTATTGCCGTCTTCTGGGCACTATTGTTGACTCAAGCCATGCATCTGAGGATGAGTCTGGGCTGTATATATCTCTCTGATGTTAAACAGCCCTATCCTTTAGTCGCCTTGTACAACACCGCATGGGAAGAGATAGGGGGAACCATACGGCTAAATTATGATATGTATTTTTTTCGCGTATCTGCTCGACAGCCCTAGCAACACGGTCGTTCGGTTCTATTTTCTTTACTGATAAAAGAGCGCCATTTTTCTCTACAAAGCAGACTATTTATAGAGATTTCTATTTTTTTTCTATGTGATTCGATGATCTAAGAGCTATTGAACTCCTACTTAAGCTTGTCGAAACTTGGGTACGCCCACACGTGAATACGAGATTTTGTCTACAACGATAATTCTTAAGAAGGTTAGATTGTATCATATGGATGTACGTGATAGGACGTACGTGGAGATTAAAATATACTGAAAGATTTCTTTATTTGCATATAAGCGTCGGTAGCTCGAGGGTAAGATGTCGAACTTGCGGTTGAGTGGTCGTAGGTTCGATCTCCAGTCAATCCACTACCAACATTTAGGTAATATGCAATTTAGCGCCTATTTAATGGTGTGTTCAGACGAATTGCTCGACATGGAGGTAGGACACGGCGGTATTTTCGCCCGATTGAGCAGTCCGACTGGGGTAGTACCTCCGCCCTACAGAATACCGCGGCTATAATAACTTCGTGTTGTGTTCCCAGCGGTGAGTAGGGTAGCCAGAGCTCACTGGAGAATTTGTGCTGTCAGTGGGAAGACTACATGCTTGTCCTGCTTTGTCTTCTGCTGACGGCACAGAAACTCTGTACTTACAGTGTTGGCAGCGCGACTGTGACTCCTCTGGTGTTACAGACGTCCATAGGTCACGGTAACCACTTTCCATCGGGTGGGCCGTGTGCTTGTCTGCCAACTAAGTGGTATAAAAAAAAATGGTGATGATGAACTCTTATCACGGACCGGGAATACCCACAGATTGAGACTTGAAACAGTACGTACAGTTAGGTGTGATAGGAACTTCATCTCCCACACGCTTAACCCGTGGAATGAACTCCCTGTCGTGGTTTTCCCAAGCGACTACAATATGGGGTTCTTCAAGAAGGGCATTAGAAGGTTCTTAGGGTTACAGCACGAGTGTGCCGCCCCTGGTGTAGCACACGTCCATAGGCCACGGCAACCATTTACGTCGTGGTATATTAAAAAATTACTTAACCGGTGGGTACAACGTGTTTTAGGTAAATAGAGATCTAGCAAGATCTTTGGGACCCAAGCCTGGTTGAGGAACGAAATGCTATCTCAATTTGGGAGTAAGAAAGAAACATCAGTATCAAAATAAACGGGATATTTACCATGTTTTATTGTTTTAAGTTTCCGATATTTCGGCGCATGTCAATATCCCGTTTATTTTGATAATGATGTGAGTGACCATGATAGTTTAAATACCTATAGAAAGAAACAGTCTCGCTCAGAAACAGTCAAACTCATACATTTGTAATCTGTATTGTAACTGTAACGTCAAAATTTCATCTTCATCCTAGCTTTAAGCCCGGTCGTTTCCGAAGCTTTCAACTAGAAGTCCGGGGTCCAGTTTTTCCAGTCTGACTTCGATATTTTCCATCTAAAAATAGATAAACAAAATACTAAACCCAGTAATCATCAAACTTCTAGTACGTCTTTAATTCAACACCATGTCCCCTTATATTACTATTTATGACTTGACGTCAAATCACGTTACCACAGATAATAAGACACGACGTCAATTTATGTTACCGACAGTGTGGACAATCCGATAATCGACACAACGCCTAGGCAATGTATGAAATGTTATTTATTTTATACTTTGCCTAGGCATTTTATACAATGCCTTCTAGCATATATCTGTGTGTGTCGCATTGGTTAGAAGATTAGGTTTTTTTTTCTAACCATCCAGAAATAAAAGCTAGCTAGCTAGCTAACTAGGCTGGTGAATATTGATAAATATAGACTAAAAATTTATTTATTCTTATTCTATAGCTAGCATTATACACATATATACAACACCTATGTATTGTATAAATTGCCCAGGTAAATTATGAAACTGACAATATTATTCATCTAATTCAAAATATTGCCTGATCGCAATCGTTATTCTACACAATGCCTAGCCCTTGTACAAAATACCAGGCATTTTATAGAATGCCTGCATTATACACATTACCGGGAACATAAATATACGTCACACGCGAAGACCTGTTTTCTGTGATCCATCTTTAAGGACTCAGCTCACTGGAGCGTCACTTATTTCATTTTAGATAAAGGTCTTAGCTGTATGTTAAGTAACGCCGTCAAAGGGATGCAAATAAAGACTGGCGGAATGAAAGTCAAAGTTATGAATGACGTAACCGCCGCTTCGCGCCTTTTGTTATACTGCCCTCGTTCTGAAAAGTATTAAAAAGGATTTTCTCGTTATGAATAATTTAATGTAATTAAGAGCGTAGGATAAAAAGTATACAAAAATTAATGTTTATATTTCACATTGTAAAAATGTCTTTAGATTTTTAGGGTCATAAAACTTGAATAGTGTACTTAAAGCTAATGTTGTTGAAGAGATTAACATTTTAACATTTCTTTTAATTATCATCATCTACATGGAGACGTATTTTACTGATTGCATCCGAGGCCAAGATGCCCTCGGAACTCAGAGTCCGCCTTCCGGCTCTTCCTCCTCCACATTGCACGATCTTGGACGTCCATAGTAGTGAGACCATTCGCACGCATATCACTCTACATGATGTCAAGCCAGGACTTCTTGGGTCTGTCCCTTCTACCTGGCCCAGACGGGGGCGCAATCGTTAGGCAATTGCAACCCACGTAACCTGGCGGTTGCCACAAGACGTGGCCACACCAACGGAGGCGGTTCTCTTGCATTTT
Source organism: Eilema griseolum (assembly GCA_963662185.1). Lineage (NCBI taxonomy): Eukaryota > Metazoa > Arthropoda > Insecta > Lepidoptera > Erebidae > Eilema > Eilema griseolum. The sequence continues at coordinate 26,162,661 of OY759238.1, forward strand.
ATCTGCGATTTCACGGACATGAAGGTTCCGCACGCGATATTTACGCGTGACTCCGCATATCCATCGCAGCACTTTCATCTGCGTGACACGCAGCTTCTGCTTGTGTCGTTTCACCAGTGGCCACGACTCACAGCCGTGTAAAAGGATAGGCCTATCGATTGTCTTATAGACCTGCCTCTTCAACTTGACTGGCAATTTAGGATCGCATTTGACACCAGTCATTGCCCACCACTTGGACCGTGCCTTGACGTCGGCGTCGTAGTTGATATCATCAGTTAAGTGGAGTACAGATTACAGGTACTAAACCTAGTCAGTGCGCTCGACCAGATCATCGACTATGCGGACAGTTGAGTTTAACGCCAAGTATTCAAGTCTTCACCATTTTTGGTTAATAATTATTTTTCAGTATGAAATTTTATATCGATTCTGTTCAAATCTGTACATACTTAAGAGATAAGTAAACACCTTCATATGTATAGCTGCATACTTATCACTTAGTAGCTTGAAAGTCTCTAAATAAGCTAATATTGCTTCTACAAGCAATCGTGCAAACCATTCCGTATACGATATTGTATTTGATACATAATGAGTTTCTTCAGTCGTACTGTTTGAACATACTCGGCAATAAATAGAACACAACATCGTTAACGTCGCTGAGAACATTAACCGAAGTAAAAACATAATGCGTTGAAAAATTGAAAACATTTTTATTTAGATTAAGGATTTCAACCAAAAGCTCAAAACAAATTACAAAGATAGACTTCACAAAAAATATTTATTTTGGTCGATAAAGCCTCAACCACACATAACAGGCGCGTTATAATCGGTCGATAATACCGCACGTATTAATGCGTTCTATATTGAGTCTCATTTGTCGCAGCATCTGTCATTCTGATGCATAATGTACTAAAAATAAATATCACAATAACGCGTGCGAAATTATCGACCGATAACAATTTAACTGTGGAATTGAGACTACAATTTTTAATCATCCAATTCCTTCAAACAGCGCCGTTACTATCGCAGCAGTATATCGTTGTCGCCGCATCCTAATACGTACTTGATGTACTAAAACAGAAATCGCAAAAATACGTGCGGTATTATCGACCGATAATAACGCGCCTGTGTGGTTGAGGCTTGACGTCGGTAAATACATTAAAGTAAGTACCTAATTGAACTCAGACATTTTTAAGATCGTTTTTTTACTCTTGCTTCCTTATTCCTGCTTGCAAACAGAAAAGTTCTATTTATTGGTGCTATGTCTCTATGAAAGCAAGAAAGAGAGTTATGCTGAAGTCTATAGAGTACATAACCGCGGTAGCCTAGTGGTATGCGTAATGGACTGCTGAGACGAGGTCTCGGGTTCGATCCCAGGTTTTACTATGGCACACACCAATGACGTTTTGATGCTTTTCGAAGTTATGTGTGTATTTATCGCAGGTTTATAAGTGCCCGGTTAATGGCAATAGGCTCGCCACCTATTACATTGGGACCTAAACATAAACTGGCGAAATGTGGGTGCTAGCACCTCTGTCTACCCCTTCGGGGATATAGGCGTGAGTTTATAAAAAAAATAGAGTACAGTCAGCATCAGATCGATTTTGATTACAAAGTCTTATAATGATCTTAAACCAAGGTATTAAGGGCAAGACAAACTGTTTTATTGATTTAAATTGTATTATCGTCCGAACTTAAGATGTGTACCAAATATTAGAACAGTCAGTCCACAAGAAGGGGGGAATATCAAGGTATTGAGTATGTTATTCATCAAGGTTCAAGATTGATTAACTACCACACAGGTCGTGTCGTTTTTTTTATACCATTTGGCATACAAGCCTACAACACCTGATGGAAAGTGGTTACCGTGGCTTATGTACGTGTGCAACATCAAGGGAGTCACACTCATGCTGCCAACCCTGTAAGCACAAGAGTTTCTGTGCCGTCAGTGTAAAAGACAAAGCTTTTGGTCTTCCCACTGACAGCACAAAAACTCTTCAATAAGCTCTGGCTACCCTACTCACCACCGGGAACACAACACGAGGTTATTACGGCAACGGTATTCTGTAGGGCGGAGGTACTTCCCCAGTCGTACTTCTCAATTGGACGAAAATACCGTCGTGTCCTTTTTTTATACCACTTAGGTGGCAGAAAAGCACACGGCCCACCGGATAGAAAGTGGTTACCGTGGCTTATGGACGTGTGTAACACCAGAGAAGTCACACTCGAGCTGCCGACCCTGTAAGTACAGAGTTTCTGTGCCGTCAGTGTAGAGGACAAAGCAGGACAAGCTTTTAGTCATCCCACTGACAGCACAAATCCTTAGTTTTACCACCTTAGTACTATAAAGTAGAAAATCCGCGTGCCAACCGAGCTTACATCATCACTACAGAAAACGTTAAGTCCGTTCGAAGTGATAATATACTCGTATGTATGTTACGTAACTAATATAAAAAATAGGTAATTCTTACGACGTCGGTTTTCCCAGCGTTCAATGCAAGGATATACAACCGTAAGTACACATAATGTGAATATACAATGAAAACAAATGGATGATACTATTCTCAGAACGATATAATATAAAATTTCCTAGTAATTAATTCATATTCAGTATTGCGGTCTGGCGATTTGCTATGTGTTTTTATTTACTTACAAGTCAATTATTTTGTATTTACAGGCGATTTTATATTAAATGGTATTTGTGGTTAAAAACACGGTCACACAGAACGAGAAAAATTCGCCTGATAAACGCAAGCATGAGTGAAACTGGAGAGTTTTTGTACTGTCAGTGGGAAGACCAGAAGCTTGTCCTGCTTTGTCTTTTACACTGACGGCACAGAAACTCTCTGTGCTTACAGAGTTGGCAGCGCGAGTGTGACTCCCTTAATGTGCACACGTCCATAGGCCACGGTAACCACTTTTCATCAGGTATTAGTGAATAAAGGCCGAAGTGACTGCAATCTGTGACACAATTTCTGTCATTATAATGCGACATATACATTTGACAAAGCAATAGTATTGAGAAACTATCTAAGTGACACCGCGGTAGCCTAGTGGTATGGGTAATGGACTGCTGAAACGAGGTCTCGGGTTCGATCCCAGGTTTTACCATGGCACACACCAATGACGTTTCGATGCTTTTCGAAGTTATGTGTGTATTTATCGCAGGTTTATAAGTGCTCGGTTAATGTCAATACATGTTACATTAGGATCTAAACATAAATTTACGAAATGTGGGTGCTAGCACCTCTGCCTACCCCTTCGGGGCGAGATTTTATTTTTATATTATGTTATCTAAGTATATGTAATTAATCTATAGTCTTAATGCTGTCGAACTGTCAACAATCTAAATGTACCTTATAGAACCAAACGTACCTATCCTTCATTAATATGCGCCTACCTCGTACTAGCTCTGCACCACCCTATGATAGACTGGCAAAGAGAATGCCTACGGCATTATGTCAGCCAGTGTACACCGGTGGAACGGATCCGGCGGCTGGGCCTTGAGGTGGCTCTGCATAAATCCGAGGCCATGTTCTTTCATGGACCTCGGCGCACGCCACCACCTGGTTCCAGTCTCACAGTGGGAGGCACTCTCATCGGCATCAAGCCCCAGATGAATTATCTGGGGCTCGAGCTCGACGGCCGGTGGGACTTCGGCATCGACCACACAGTGTGGTCGATGGACTTCGGGAAGCACTTCCGAAGTCTGGGCCCCAAATTGGTGGGCACAGCAAACGCTCTGGCGCGGCTACTGCCTAACCTGAGGGGCCCGGAGGACTCCTGCAGGAGACTACGCGGGTGTCGTGCGGTCCATGGCCCTGTCCGGGTGTCCCGTGTGGGCGGACACCCTTAATGATCGGCACATGCCCCTGCTGCAGCGCCCGCAGCAGAAGTTGGTGTGCCGCATCATAAGGGGGTACCGCACGATATCCTTCAACGCGGCGAGTCTCCTCGCCGGATCGCCACCATGGATCCTGGAAGCGAGATCCCTTTCGACGCTATACCGGTTCCGAAAGGCGGCGCGGGAGCGGGTCACGATCCCGAGCCCAAAGAAATTCGGGCCGTGAGATCCCGGCTCCACAGGGAAATGGTGGTGAAATGGGAGCTACGACTTGGGCGACCAGGCGCAGGGCGCGCCGTTGTAGCGGCGGTAAGACCCATCATGGGGGAGTGGCTAGAGAGGCCACACGGCAGCCTCTCGTACCGTCTGACGCAGATGATCACCGAACACGGGTGCTTCGGAAAGTATCTGCGTCGGATGGAGAAAGAGCCAACGTCCGAGTGCCATCACTGCGACGCGAGCGAGGACTCAGGTCCACACACGCTCACCGAGTGTCCGGCGTTGGAGACGCCGAGGCAGGAGCTTGTGGCGGCCCTGGGAGTGAGAGTTCTCACGCTCTCCACCTTGCTCGCGGCGATGGTCCGCTGCGCGGATGCCTGGGCGGCCGGCGCCTCCTTCTGCGAGCAAGTAATGCTCGTGAAGGAGGAGGCGGGGCGGGAGCGGCAGCGGGAGCGACGAAGGATCGCAAGCCAAGCTGCCCGCGTACGAAGGCAACTCGGGCGTCGGAGGTCGATGAACGACCTCCGCCCCCCATGAGCGCCGGCCTGGGGGTGACAGGTGGAGCCGCCTGTCACCCTGGCAGAAGCAGGCCGCGGCGGTGGCGCGCCTGGCGCGCCTCCCCGTTTCCGGGGTCGAGTTGGGTGGGGAGTGGGTTGGTGGGGAGGTATCCGTGGGGATTTTGCGCACGTAAAAAAAAAAAAAAAGTCAGTGTACACCGTGCATAAATTATTAAATAAATAAATGCTATGCATATGACAGCTCTTCTGTCCTTTCCTATACAGGATAACGTGTGCTGGGCATGGATGTCATCCGCTTCGGTGCGTAATGCTCAATGTAGAACCAAGTGTTTTGGTGATTATTTTCTCTAACTCACCACAATGTCTTGGAATTCTTTACTAGCACAAGAGTTTCCTTTGGTTATAATAGAAAAAAAACCCGTGATCTTTCCCTTACAGGGATATCTGACTCCGCCAAAAGCAATGTTTAAAAATGATTGTAATATCATTCATTGGTGCCGATAATTTGTACGAGTATCGGTAGATGGCTCTCACCGTCATAGTAAGACGAATATATATAGGAAGATTTTTTTTTTTTTTTTTTTTTTTTTTATATAGGACACGCCAACTTGACCTCACCTCGCCTGATGGTAAGCTAAAGGCAAAGTCTCAGGAAAGAGAGTCACCATTACAGACACTAAGTGCTACAATGGTGGCACTCAGCTTGGCGGCCTCATCAGATGCTTTTTCACGCCCCGCTTAAAGGCCCCGGGACTGTAGGAAGAAGGAAATACGTGTGCTGGTAATGAATTCCAGGTCTTGGTGGTGCGGCAAAGAAAAGAGTCTCCGAACCGCTTGGTTCTTGCTCGTATATTTTGCACAGTGTGAGGGTGACATCTAAGGCCTGCACGTGTTGTCCTATGTAGGAAAGGAGATGGTGGGATTAGTTGGAAGAGCTCGTCAGAACACTTTCTTCCTAAAGTCCCAGAAAGGGTGTCAAAAACCGTCTATCGAGGCCGCCATAATGATATTGTTGGTGTCGTTATTGGTAAACGAACTCTCGACCTCTAACTTTGCAGTCGAAGCCCTACTAACAAATATCGTCCAACACAAATTATACCTAAATGAAGCATATATCCTTGAAATGCGCTGTCTGGCAATACAAATTGTTCACTAATTAGTTTATAGTTGATTAATTAACTCGATGAAATTAGCAGTTACGGAGTTAGACACACTGGCGTCTTCATATCGTATGTAGCTATGCATGCGTTCAATAATAATGTCATTTAAATCACTCTCTATGTATATTGTGTTAGTTATTTCACCACTTACCTAATTCAAAAAATATAAACGTACAAACATATTTACGAAACTAAAAGAGCGTTAAGAAGAACATCTAGCCGCGTGGTGCCCGGCAGAGTAGAATTTGGGCCACCCCATCTCTTCCCATGCGGCGTCGTACAAGGCAACTAAGAGGCTGTTTAATATCAGACAGATATATACAGCCGAGACTCAGCCTCAGGTGCATGGCTTGAGTCAACAATAGTGCCAGGAGGACGGCAATACGCACACCTCCTATTACGTGGGACCGAATTTAATGATTGGTTACATGTGGGTGTTAATTCACCTCTGTCTAACCCTTCGGGAATATAGACCTGATTATATGTATGTGTGTATGTATGTAAAAAGAAGTATCTAAAGTACCCATATTCAATGCCAAAAAATAGCCTTATAAAATATTTCTAAGAAATTGACACAAGTAAACCGCAAACTACACCTCTCTGTGTGATGCCTAAAGATAAAACACATCACGCGAGAGGAAAAAATCAACAACAATACTTAGAATCCATTGTATTGATACCACTGTCATTATTACCAGATGCATATCGAAAATTCGTCTCGGCTCGGATATATAAATGGAGAAACATTGTACATATACCTGATTCACTGTCTTCAACCGAATAACTGTATCGAAAGAATTACTGCATCGGACGAATTATTGTGTCGGACAGAGTCACTGTGTCCAACCTAGTCACTACAATGATACATACATATTTGTCATTCTTTTCTGTTGTATCCTTTACAGTAGATTAATTATGTTATTCTTTATTATATACTACGTAAACGAATTTATTCATTTATAATCCGAAGTGAGAGCGTCTGATGCGACCGACACTAACGCATATTCGCGTTCGGTGATGATGATATACAGTGATGATAGAAGAGAAGAAGATAAAAGTTTTTAATTTTTTTTTATTTATCATTTAAATAATTACATACAGTAAAAAGATTCATAAGCATTTACAAAACAAAACCTATGCGGTTTATAATCAATGCCTCAGCGGTTAAAAACAAGTTTAACAAGTGATTTTAGGAAATGCAAAAAATTGCTTTTTTTTAAAGAATATTAAAACTAATAGGAGATAGGACACTGCGGTACTTCCGCCCAAATGAGCCGTCCGACTGGGGAAGTACCTCCCACCCTACATAATACCGCGGACATAATAACTTCATGTTGTATTCCCAGCGGAGAGTAGGGTAGCCAGAGCTCACTAGAGAATTTGTGCTGTCAGTGGGAAGACTAAAGGCTTGCCCTGCTTTGTCTTTTACACTAACGGCACATAAACTCTGTGCTTACAGGATCAGCAGCGCGAGTATGGCTCCTCTGGTGTTACACATGTCCATAGGCCACGGTAACCACTTTCCATCAGATGGGCCGTACGCTTATCTGCCACCTAAGTGCTATAAAAAAAACTGATATTACTAATATTCCCTCTAACCCCAGCTAAGCTAAATTGCTTGTGTTAGAAGTGGGTTCACGTCGTCGGTAGTGTAATGTCCAGGATTCGAACCCGGGACCTCTTGATTGTAAGGTCGACTCCTCAACGACTAAGCTATCGACGACCGATCTTTTTTTTTTTTTACGTGCGCAAAATCCCCACAGATACCTCCCCACCGGAGCCGGTGGAGGAGGTTATGTCGGACTCAAACCGACTAAAACGCACGCCGCCTGTGGGTCGTTTTGGTTGCCGAAGGTGAGGTTGACAGGCATATCCCTCGCACCCCGGCCGACCCAGGGCCATCTCTCACGATCTGGCCCTCTTCTCGGGTGTGAGGACTACAGAGTACCCAACTCGTCCTCTGCTTCTGCCAAGGTGACAAGCGGCTCCACCTGTCACCCCCAGACCGGCGACCGACGACCGACCTAGTATGATACAATGAAAAGTTAATCTCCTAAATAGCAATACATATGGCTGTGCTTGTCACAGTGATCATAGCCTAACCTCAGTCCACCAGTGGACGAATCAGCATAATCATAAACCAACTGTTTATGCATCAGTGGACTGTGCAATAATGAGCCAACTACTCAATCAATACAACATTGTGTATTAGAACACTACAGGAAAAATGTAATTCGATAATTCGTATATGTCCTGTTTTAATTGTTAATGAACATACTCGTATGCAAATTAAAACAATATTGTTAACATGTTTGTATGTTTGTGAAGGACAATTCTTGCAAACAAATTTAGAAACTCTTATCCTGTGTTGATTGCACCCCGTAGAATGATTGAGTAAAATATTACCCTCTCTCGCGCAGTCGGATAAAAAAAACATTAAGCCGTCGTTCCCGGTTGTCATGAAACTATCTAAATCTGGAAGAAATCGCTTCAGCGATAAGGCCGCCCATTGTACATTGAACTGTATACATGTTACCTACTTGTACTACTGTAAATCTGTTGGTGTACAATTAAGAATTATCTATCTATCTATATATCTAGGGCATACATATAGGAAAAATAGATGAAATGGGCCACACAGAAGGGCTGGTCACCCGCCTAGTTAATGTCCTCCCCACTAAAGGTACACACTTTTTTTTTTACGTGCGCAAAATCCACACGGATACCTCCCCACCGGACCCGGTGGAGGAGGTTATGTCGGACTCGAACCGACTAAAACGCACGCCGCCTGTGGGTCGTTTTGGTTGCCGAAGGTGAGGTTGACAGGCATATCCCTCGCACCCCGGCCGACCCAGGGCCATCTCTCACGATATAGCCCTCTTCTCGGGTGTGGGGACTACAGAGTCCCCAACTCGTCCCCGGAAACGGGGAGGCGCGCCACGCGCGCCACCGCCGCGGCCTGCTTCTGCCAGGGTGACAGGCGGCTTCACCTGTCACCCCCAGGCCGGCGCTCATGGGGGGCGGAGGTCGTTCATCGACCTCCGACGCCCGAGTTGCCTTCGTACGCGGGCAGCTTGTCTTGCGATCCTTCGTCGCTCCCGCTGCCGCTCCCGCCCCGCCTCCTCCTTCACGAGCATTACTTGCTCGCAAAAGGAGGCGCCGGCCGCCCACGCATCCGCGCAGCGAACCATCGCCGCGAGCAAGGTGGAGAGCGTGAGAACCCTCACTCCCAGGGCCGCCACAAGCTCCCGCCTCGGCGTCTCCCATGCCGGACACTCGGTGAGCGTGTGCGGACCTGAGTCCTCGCTCGCGTCGCAGTGATGGCACTCGGACGTTGGCTCTTTCTGCATCCGACGCAGATACTTTCCGAAGCATCCGTGCTCGGTGATCATCTGCGTCAGACGGTACGAGAGGCTGCCGTGTGGCCTCTCTAGCCACTCCCCCATGATGGGTCTTACCGCCGAAGGTACACACTAGAACTCTAGTGGTAACCGGTATATCTACTAATTAAGGATGAGTCCTCTAGTTACTTAATATGTACTCTGGTGCAGGTTTTGCCTGTCTGAGAGGCTTGGGAGGTCATGCGGCAGTCACTCCTTTAAAATCCTACTTACAAACATAATAATAACTAATAAATAAATATTCCACGACCTTCTACACAACGCTATCTAGACCCATGGTGAGCATAGCTTAACTAGCTTGTGTTGTGGGATCTAGAATGCGGATAAACATACTTAGATACTTTTTTTTTGTAAATACATATTATACATAGAAACATCCAGACCAATGCAAATATACATATTCATTCATACAAATATTTGCCCTGAGCGGGATTCGAAACCGCGCCCCCTGCATAACAGTCGAATGCACTGCTGCTACGCCACGGAGGTCGTCAAAAATAATAATAATACATATAATCACGCCTTTATTCCTGGAGAGTTAGGCAGAGGTTGATTAACACCCACATTTTTTCACACTACTTAGGTGGGACACAAGCACACGACCCACCATTTCACCAAACATTGAATTCGGTTCCATGTAATAGGGGGTGAGCATATTGCCGTCTTCCGGGCACATTTGTAGCTGAGGCTGGGCTGTATAATATCTATCTGATGTTAAACAGCCCTATCCCTTAGTCGACTTATGCGACACCGCATGGGAAGAGATGGGGTGCCCAAATTCTATTCAGCCGGGAACCAAGGACTACATAAGCCTACAAAACTTAAATTTGAAGAAACTCAGATGCGGGAATAATGTTAAAATAATAGTGGAATTATTATTTTATTTTCTTATAGTAATAATAAGCAATCCGTCAAGGAAGTATGACAATATTGTGCGAGTACTGTGCATTCCCTGGGGATATATCCCTGTCATATCTACGTCATGTTCCGCTGTAGCAAGCTGTTTTATTAGAAATACGGTTGTTTCTTTTTATTTATGTATGTTCATCAATTTATGCTCTACATGATGGTAAGCCGGGTGAAGTCACACATATTGATTCACACAAAGCCCTGATATTAATGTTTTATTTAAATAGGCATATTAGCCACCATAATTACTAACATTCCCTTTAACCCCTCCTAACTAAGCTAAATTAATAATTGTGTCAGGATTCGAAACCGGGACCTCTCGATCATCAGGCCTACTCCGTAACCACTAAGCTACCGACGTTATTTTAGTTCCGTATTTTATTTATTTATATGACTTAAAACGTTAATTACGTTTTCCCAAGCGCCTACAATAGAGGGGCACTTCTTCAAGAGGGGCATCAGAAGGTTTCTTCATGGTCGGCAGCGCGAGTGTGAGGCCCCTGGTGTTGCATACGTCCATAGGCCACGGTAACCGCTCCCCATCAGGTGGACCGTGTGCTTGTCTACCAACTAAGTGGTATAAAAAAAAATTAAACAGTACAACCCGGGTATTGGTAAAAAATTAATATGCCCGCCGTTTAGGTAGAAATGATATAAAAAAAAAAACTTCATCACATTTCAAATGAACAACAAATAAAAACAAAGGCTTACGAGATTTGTACTCGGCAGTAAGGGTGTAAAATTGAGCTTTGTTCATGAATGACACCTACACAAACAATTTGAGCAAAACCTTACCTAAATAAAACTGAACATTCATTCAATTCAGCGAGTTCCGAGAAAACAGTCTAAAAATAACGTAGAAGAAATTGCTAGTAGATAATTATTTGTGTATACGTTACCAGCAATGTGTATAATCCGGTATTCTATACATTGTCTAGGCACGAATGCTTGAAACGTATATGCAATGTATATTTTTTATTTATTTCATACTTTGCCTATGAGGAGGTAGGTCACGGCGATATTTTCGCCCAATTGAGTAGTCCAACTGGGGAAGTACCTCCGCCCTACAGAATACCGCGGTTATAATAACTTCGTGTTGTGTTCCCGGCGGTGAGTAGGGTAGCCAGAGCTCACTGGAGAGTTTTTGTGCTGTCAGTGGGATGACCAAAGGCTTGTCCTGCTTTGTCCTCTACACTGACGGCACAAAATTTCTGTTCTTACAGGGTCGGCAGCACAGATGTGACTCCACTGGTGTTACACACGTTCATAGGCCATGGTAACCACTTTCCCTCAGGTTGGCCGTGTGCTTGTCTGCCACCTAAGTTGTATAAAAAAAACAATACCGATCGGTAATGAATGAAATATTATACATCGAGACCTATAAAAACTTAAAATAACGCAATGTTTCACTTTACGGAGTTCCCACATTAGTCTTCGTGGTTATGTTTTTGCACATTTTACACATTGCCGGTGGACGTGAATCCACTCCTAATACAAGCGATTTAGCTTAGCTGGAGGGGTGGAGGGAATATTAGTAATGTCGATTCTAATATTCTAATATTCTTTAAAAATACTGCAGGCATTTTAAGCAATTCCCAGGCATTGCAAATATTGCCTAGGCAAAATAAGTAATATATAATAAAACTTATAATATCGCCAAAGGTCGCCCCTCAGTATTTTATACATTGCCTAGGCATTTTTTAGAATACCTGAATTGTACACATTGCTGGTGACATATACAATCGATGAACTGTACAACACAAAGCCTTTTGAGATATTAAAGCTTAACGTTTCTTTAGAGGCTTATTTAACTTATTTACATATAATATTTTATTTTCTGAAGCATTACGTTTCACGTTTACGAAAAGTTTTCAATTGATTCCTAGAAGTTGAGCTTGAGTAAAATATAGTTCAGATGAAATAAATGTTACTGTTTCGAAGAAAACACTTTGGTATGCAAATATATTTTATTAAGATAGGTACAGGATAGGGTAATTAAAGTACACAATTGAATTGCGCTCGCGAAATATAAATAATACTGAAAATGGATAAATTTAGTTGTTCTCCTTCCTACAGTCCCAGGTCCTTTAAGCGGGGCGATGAGGTCGCCATGCTGAGTGCCAGCATTGTAACATTGCTTAGTGTATGTAAGGGTTACCCTCTTTCCTGAAACTTTGAGCTTACCATCAGACGAGATAAAGTCAAATTGGAGTGTCCTAGATAAAAAAAATAATGAACAAAATGAGTGGAAATTTAACTTTGTGAATTACGTATCCACTGCTTAGCGTTACATAACCTTGTGCATAGTTTCATTTAAAATAAGTATTTAATGGAAAATTAAACGATTCCCTATTAATCTTTGCAGGGACGGCGTAGGAACTTACGATCTAGATATCGCAAATTCGAACGCCGACGTCCATGACACAGTTCCCAGTTGACGGAAATAGGTTACTCTTACATGGGATCAAAACATAAATGGCAGCGTGAGTGTAACGCCTTAGGGCACAGTAACCACTTCCCATCAGGTAGGCCGTGTACTTGTCTGTAAACTAAGTAGTATAAAAAAATAAAGGGTTCTTTGTTCACCGTTTTGTCACCGTTTAGTTAACAGGCTAGGCGGTTTATTGAATGGCTGATTAAGCTTGTTGGCTGCGACATACATTTGTATGTGTGCGTATATGTACACGTTTTTTTACACCACATGTTGTGTGTGTTTTTATGTGTGTGCGAATTGTGTCTACTTTCATTACGGCTTAAACTTGCTTAAACAAAACTTATAACGTGTACTACAAATAGATAGAACAAGAGACTAAACTAGCTCTAAGGAAAATAAGATTTATTGGTACTGACAGTTATTATTTACCATCTTGTGACGTCACGTGAGTTTAAACGTGAGCTTTATTCTCAGAAACGTGATTATCAAACCATCTGATTACGACGCTAAGTTATTAATAAATTATTTAAACGACAAGCACTTCAACTGAAAAGTAATTTATTTGTGAAAGGCTATTGAAATTGAGTATTTGTGAAGACCAATTTGGAGTGTAAAACACTTTCTATGGAGAGGTCTGATAAGATCTGTTATAAATATGCACTCATCTTAGTAGAATGATAATAAAATATAAAGATAATAAAACAATTACGTCAGAAGTCGCGGATTGTATGCGTGCTCAGTATGAATATTTGTATGAGTTAATACAATATACTAGTACATATTTTTATGTTTACATTCGTCCATATCCTCATTGTCACCATCTTAGCTATGTTCCCTGTTGATTCCAAGAAGGGGTCACTCCCAAGCGTGCGTCCATTACACACGTACATAGGCCACGGTAACCACTTTCCATCAGGTGGGCCGTGCGTTTGTCTGCCACCTAAGTGGTATCCATCCATCTTGCCCCTCGTATGCTCTCCACTGTACCTTCTCCTAATCAAAGAGACACGTGGATAGTCTCCGAACAGACCATGTCCATAGGCCATAAAAAACCCTCCCTAGGTTTCGCCCCTAGTGGGTGGTCCTAGTCTCTGCTTACCCCGGAAATATCTCGGAATAATATACAGTTAGCATCAGATCGATTTGACGAAGAAAGTGCTCGAAATGACCTTAATGCCTTGGCTTTCCTCCCTTCCTGTTGACTCATAGAATAAAATAGAATATCTTTATTAGTAAATTCTGATTGTTCTGATATTCGGTACAAAGCTTAAATTCGGACAATAATACAATTTAAATCAATAAGATCATTTTGAGACTTAGTCAAGTTCTGACGCTGACTGTACGTACAATGATTCAGAATAATTACTTTTTGAATATACTCTTTGTGTGTTCAGTGCTCTTGACATTTATTAGGTACAAAGAGTAAATCTTTAACAATTAATTGTAATTGTAGAACATTATGTATTGTGTGACGAAATAAATTATAATGAATTAATGGTATAATGTACTCTGTAGAATCTGTGACTGTCATTTGAGTAAGTGGACGATATTTATTTATTAGAACAATTAATTTTAACAATAATTTACTCATATTCGAATTCCACGGCACGCCAGCCTCAACGACATAATCCGCCGTGCTCTTGTCACCGCCGGTGTGCCAGCTGTACTTGAACCAAACGGTTTGGCGCGTGACGATGGTAAGAGACCCGATGGCATGTCGTTAATGCCATGGAAGATGGGTATGGCTCTGGTGTGGGACGCCACATGCGTTGATATCATTGTTCCTAACCATATGACTAACACGGCTGGCTGTGCTGGTGCTGCTGCTGCTTCTGCAGAGGCTCTCAAGCGGCGCAAATACTTCAATCTTATCGGAGATTATGAATTTGTGCTGTTTGGAGTCGAGACTTTGGGGTCATGGGGTCCGAGCGCTCGCAATCTCTTCCGTGAGATTGCGAAGCGTATGGTGGACGCCTCTCGTGACCAAAAGGCTGGCCTCTTTTTAGGTCAGAGAATAAGCATTGACATACAACGTGGCAATGCTGTCAGTCTTCTGGGAACGCTACCAGAAGAGGCATGCGATACGGAGGAATTCCACGACGCATTTTAATTATTCTTAGCTATAAGTTGTATAATATTCTATTAATATTCTTGACATGATTGTAAAATTTTGATGTTTTACCTACCTAGGTAAAACATCAAAATTTAATAAAATAAATCTAATGTAAAAAGTGATATGTTAGATATTACATACATACAGTTTAAAACTTCAGGTTCGAATTCAATAGTTTCTAAGAGTACAAATTTACAATGTCAGCTAAATAAATACAGCCTCTGTCTTCCTCTTCAGGGGTATGAATATGGGTTACGGGTGGAGACGCCTGTCACCCTAGCAGGAGCAGGCCGCGGCGGCGGTGCGAGATGTGCTCCTCCCCATTCCCAGGGATGTGATGGCGACTACGTGGTCCCCACTCCCGAATAGGGCCGTCTCATAATAGACGGTCCTGGGCCAGCCGGGGTGCGAGGAATATGTCTCAGATAATCTTACCTTCTGCCCACACAGTCGGCGTGCGTTTTAGTCGGTTCAAGTCCAACATAACCTCCTCCACCGGCCCGGGTGGTGGGGGTATCCGTGGGAATTTTGTGTACATAAAAAGGGGTATGAATATGTTAGTATTTATGTATGTATCTATTCTGTATTACACTTAAAGTAAACAAGTTACGAGCTGCATTGTGTCTCGTACCACTCATAAAAGACTATATTTGTGTACCACTGTGTCTAAACCGCGTCTAATAGTTGTAATAAAACCAAACTATCTAGCAATGAACTATTTATACAATATGGCGGGTTGCAACATCAAGTTTATGATGTTGTTCTTGTCAAAGTAGTGGTTTAGTGTTACTTATGGGGACAAAGTATGTACCTACTTAAGTCTTTCAGTTAATCTGGCACTCAATTCTACTACAGCAAAACCACGTTCATTACGCAGACACTGTAAAAATGGCATTAAATTTTAGACTTTATTTCAATACGATTAAAGTTCAAAATTAAATGAAAATAGTTTCGTTACACTTTTTCATTCAAGCTGCAAAAAGTTCTTTAATTTCGAACTTTGACCGCATTGTTTTAAAGCCTAAAATTGAGTGGATTTTTAGCTGTATACGATCCCCTGTTGGAACTGTTAGGAAATTGCGCTGTGGGAGCAGCCTCTTGCGCAGTGCTCCTTATCTCAGTGAGAAACGCGGCCGTCTGCGGCTAATTGCAGCCGAATCAGGAGTGACCCTATACAATGCTGCTCAGAGGCACTTCACGCGTCGCTCTGACAAGCAGAAGGAATAGTCCAGAGCAGGCTAGGGGACGAGCTGGTCACCGGGCGCCTGAAGTCTTGATCAGTTATATCTATCATCGAAGGGCAACTGGCTTAGTATCCAAAGGGATTTCCGAACGAAAAAAGGCGCCAATACAAAATTGTCGTCGATATAATGTAGCAAATAATTGCGAAAAAAAGGACCGTTATAGATGTATTCTTCTCTTATAGTACAGCCCCACTGATTTTGTGTGTCGTACATGCCTGTCGAAAGTCCAAGCCCGAAGCATATGCATTATTTTTATATATTCCAGTGGTCATTACATAACCCTATATATAAGTGGCAATTCATTGGCCAGCGTATTGTGCATGTGCTTTTTGACAGTCATCAACGCATGTCATAAACGTCAAATTCCTTAAATTTGTCGATTTTTTTTACAAACAATACAAGCTAACAGTGTAACACCAAAGCGCTTATAATGTTATACTACTTACTAACTAACAGCTAACTTAATCTACTAGGTACATGCATGTAATAAAGTATTAATAATAATATTGCTAATGTGTATAGGCAAGTCAGTGCTAATTTGCCATTCTGATGCACGTCTCATGAGGGTGCATTCAGGTACGTTAAGACGTTTCTCATCATTTGATGTACATTGTCGGAGTGTTGTGTTGTGTTCCCAGCGGTGAGTAGGGTGGCCAGAGCTCACTGGAGAATTTGTGCTGTCAGTGGGAAGACTAAAGGCTTGTCCTGCTTTGTCTTTTACTGACGACACAGAAACTCTGTACTTACAGGGTTGGCAGTGCGACTGTGACTCTCTGGTGTTACAGACGTCCATAGGCCACGGTAACTACTTTCCATCAGGTGGGCCGTGTGCTTGTCTGCCAACTAAGTGGTATAAAAATAAACATCGATATCAAAGTTAGATCGCAGTAGACCATTTATTAATTCCACATTATATTATATATTCTATTGTATTGTAGACTTTTGCCACTTATCATTACATAAGTAATGACCATTGGAATACATAAAAATACTGCATCCGCTTCAGACTTGGAATTTCGACAGTCACATTATACGATACACAAAACCAGATATAAAGGAAATATTATCGATTTCAGGTACCCTGTCTCAAATAGACACAATTCTTGTCAATAAAATGTTGCAACGCACAGCACAAGTTAATTGCATAGTTACGGCGAATTAAGTATACCGTATAAGGACACCAATATTCATATTAATTGGCTGGCAACATTCGAACCACAGGCCCTATGAGCGAATACCCTTCCCTTATGGTGCAATCATAGGTTGTGCAGGTAAGAGTGATTGTACCTACACTGTCATATATCGCGTATCAGAGATTTTGAAATCGCACTCCTCCAAAACAGCTTGAAATTTTTGCAGTTGACGTATTTTATGTTACCGCTACCCATAACAGAGTAAAAGTCGTACAAGGCGACTTAGGGATAGTACTGTGTAACATCAGGCAGATTATACAGCCCAGACTCAGCCTCAGATGCATGGCTCGACAATAGTGGTCGGAATACGGTATTAAACTCACCCCCTATTGCGTGGGAACCTAATCATATTCTGTCCTACGTGCGTAGGACCGAATACAATGATTGGTGAAATGTGGGTGTTAATTCACCTCTGCCTAACTTTCCGGGCATAAAGGTGTTTGTACGGAACCATTTGTGCGTTAGTCCGATTCGCATTTGGCCGGTTTTGATAAGCAGCTAAACATTAGATGTCAGAATTGGCGGTCGATTGAAACTTATTTTTGCTTCATAGTTACCAAAATAAAAACAATAATGATTACATAAACCGATAATAAAACCATTCTTATATTATAAATGCGAAATGCACTTTGTCTGTCTGTCTGCCAGTTACAATTTCACGCCTAAACTACAAAACCGCTTTTGATGAAATCTGGTATAGGGGTAGATTAGACCTTGAGAAATTCCGTATAATTGTTATTAGTACTATCCACTTACATACCTACTTACCTAGGAGTAGGACTATTACAGTATAATATTAAAAATTTAAATCGATCAAATGACTCCGATACTGGACGTCTCTGGAGATATCGACACCAAGGATCCCAATTTTCGAGGAGATAGTAAGCGGTGTGCCCAGGAATTGCGGCGCTACAATGAATGGGGTTTTCTTAGCTGTAAATACACATACTTGTGTCTTAGTGGGGTTGAATTGGACAAGGTTTAGTCGGTCCCAATCGGCCCCAATCGGTTTAACCTTCATTGTGATATCAAATCCTCATAGGTTATAATTACACACTGCAAAAACTGACATTAAATATAGACTTTATTTCTATACCCTTAAAGTTCAAAATTGAATAGGGAAGTGTAATTACACTTTTTCATTTTCTCTGCAAAAAGCCTTTTAATTTTGAACTTTAAAGACATTGCTTTAAAGTCTAAAATTTAATGGATCTTTAGCAGAGGTATGACCAGTGGTTTTGCTATAGCAGAATCGAGACCCTGGGCTCCGATTCTATTAAGTTTATGTCATAGCAAAACCACTGTCACTGCAAAAACTGTCATTAAATTTCAAACTTTACCGGAATATTTTTATACAAAACTAATTTAAGTTGGCTATCAAAATTTCATTTGCAGTCTGCCTCCATAATCACAGTTCATCTAAAAATATTCTAAACAGGGTTTCCTTAAGCCGTAAACATTCGACAAAGAACCTAGCTTGGGAAGGGATCAGCAATAAACTGTTTCTTGCAAGATTTATTACACGTTGAGCGTTTCTTGAACGGGAAAAACACATTCCAGGTTTCTATCGCCGACATTTTATGTTAAAAGTATATCTGTAGCCGTGATTTTGAGTTTATTAGACTACTAGGGCTTCTGTCTCGGCGTGACAGCAAGCCGGTCACAAACTTTTCTAGTTTCTACTTCTACGTTCCACCTTATCGGCGAGCGAGCTCATCAGTTGATAGACAACATAAAAATGCAGAAATTGTTCTAAGTAATACTTCAATTTTTTTAACACATTTTATAGAATTCAAAAGCTCATATGATAGGCCTATGGCCAGCAGTGAACTGCAACAGGCTCATTGTTTGATTGATTGACTATTTAATAACATTCGTACAAAGGTAGTGCCATGTATGATATATTAGCTATCTTAGTAAGGTAGTAAAGGGCAAAATAGTTAATACATACATACATATAATCACGCCTTTATCCCCGGAGGGTTAGGCAGAGGTGAATGAACACCCACATTTCACCAATAATTGTATTCGGTCCCACGTAATAGGGGGTGAGGCTATTGCCGTATTCCGGACACTATTGTTCACTCGAGCCATGCATCTGAGGCTGAGTCTGGGCTGTATAGGTATATCTGTCGGATGTCAAACAACCCTATCCCTTTGTCGCCTTGTACGACACCGCACGGGAAGAGATGGGGTGGTCCAAATTCTACTCTGCCGGGAACCACGCGGTTCCCGGCAGAGTCCCGGTAAATATAATACAATAATCAATAATTGCCTAGTGCCTAGTGGTACGGGTAATGGACCGCTGAGACGAGGTCTCGGGTTCGATCCCAGGTTTTACCATGGCACACACCAATGACTTTTCGATGCTTTTTGAAGTTATGTGTATATTTATCGCTGGTTTATGGCAATAGGCTCGCCACCTATTGCATTAGGACCTAAACAACAATTGGCGAAATGTGGGTGCTAACACCGCTGCCTGCCCCTTCGGGGATATAGGCGTGAGTTTATGTTATGTTATGTGAGTTAAGACATATCACCATTCGTAAACATATATCAATCCCAATTCTATTTTACTACCCGATTATGCCGCTTGTCAAGGTTAGATGATTTTTAGACAAGAAATCAGCCTGCGTTCAATATTCTTGCATAACTTCTGGCAAATACCTTACTTTTACTGTATTCCGATCACGCGGCGCAAACTCGGTAGACTCAATATAGTGTCGAGACCCATCTCATTATGCATAGCCCACTGGACGCTTATTACAAACACGATTAACAAGATTTACTCAGTATTGGGTACATTTATTTTACGATTTGTTTTTTTAAGACGTATTTTAAATGAACAGGCAGCCCGAGAAAGGTCGAAATTACCCAAATTCGAGGATATTTTTAGAAAGGTCAGGTCAAGATTAATCGTTCCTGGAGAGCAGTATCATGATTTGCCTGATGTGATTTGACTGACAAAGTCAGGGTCCGCCTTACAGCTTTTCCTACTCCACTTTGCACAACCTTGGGCGTCCATGATAATCCATTAGTACTCATGTGTGACAGAATCATCATCATCCCAATGTTAATCCCAGTTGAATCCAAAACTTGCCCTATGGACCTGGAGTCCACCCTTGTATGCTTACTCTGGATGTGGTTAATCTGGGCTTAAAAGGAACCGACTCTTGTCTGACCTCCCAATCTTGCGAGAAAGCCTGCGCCTCATCTGTTAATCATCAAGTTTTTTACCAGCTCACGTGTTTCCTTCTTCCTACAGTCCCGTGTCCTTTAAGCGGGGCGTGAAAAAGCATCTGATGAGGCCACCAAGCTGAATGCCAGCATTGTAACATTACTTAGTGTCTGTAATGGTGACTCCCTTTCCTGAGACTTTGCCTTTAGCTTACCATCAGGTGAAGTCAAGTTGACGTGTCCTAGATAAAAAAGTGTACCAGCTTGCAGGAGAGGTTGGTTCGAATTGTTTAGATTTTGGAGGAATTCGTAACCCAGGCGAAAGAAATATTTTATTAAGAGGGGGCTGGCAGTGGACGAAATGTGGATGCGCCCTGCGCCGCCTGTCCTCTCTGCGTCTTACGAATTTTCGATCAGGTCACGTGTCCTGACGCGAGTTTAGAAATTTTTACCCATTCCAAAAAAGTACATAGCGCTGCTAAAGAAGTTTTCACTTCAAAAATAAATAAAATTGTGAAAGAAATCTCACTAGAAAATCCAATCACTACAAATTTTCACCTGTATCCATAGTACGAAAAGCTATCGTTATGGGAACTGCGATTGGCCGGCTTCGCACACACACAGGTTCAAAGTAGACAGGCGGCCAATCGCAATGATTCGTCGTCTCGAAGCGTTTACGATACAATCACTATAGTTTTTCGTGCTTGGAGCACTAAAATAACTATAGACAAATCGTTAATAACGCGTTTTGTTTACATATATCCTTCGTAATCATACAATGCAGTTTGTATTATACTATGAAACGGTTACAGAGCTATTATTGTCACTTCATTGTAGGCTTCATGGCTATTAAATATGGCTAAGCGACTGACTATGGCGAATTGGAGGTTTAGGAAACATGAAAACCGACGCGAATTGGCGTAAAAATGCGCACCCAGAGGTTCTGTAGGCTTGTGTTGGACTACTAGAGAAGCTATAGTTTTATTTATTAATCTCTTCTTTATAAGATTATATAATGCTTGTTGCACACCAAACATGGGGCAGTACAATGTGCGGTCTTATTGCGGGCTGCATCTCTTCCAGACAACCAATATACTAACTATAGGTATTGCTAGTACAAGTAGTTTACGCTATACACAAAATTATTTCTTCTTAATTATTTTAATTCTAGATCTTTTGAATGCAATTTTAAAGCATTTAGTATGCCGCATATTTAAATGGTTAAAACAAAAGTCTTTGAACAGTGCGTCCTGCCTGTTATGGTGCCGAAACGTGGACACTTACAGTGCTCCATAGTTTAAAAGTCGCGCAGCGGGCTATAGAGCAAGCTATGCTCGGAGTTTCTCTGAAGAATAGAATTCGGAACGAGGTTATCCGACAGAGAACTAAAGTTACCGACATAGGCCACAGAATAAGCAAGTTTAAGTGGCAGTGGGCTGGCCACGTTTGTCGAAGGACCGATGGCCGTTGGAGCAAACGAGTCCTAGATTGGAGACCGCGAGAAGGTAAACGAAAGGTAGGACGCCCCTTAGCCAGATGGACGGATGACCTGAAAAAGGTGGCTGGGACAGACTGGATGCGGAAGGCGGAGGATCGGAGAAAATGGCGCACATTGGGAGAGGCCTATGTCCAGCAGTGGACTGCAGTGGGCTGATTGATTGATTGATTGATTGATATTCAAATTGATTAAGATAGGAAAAATTTAATAGGTAATAAAAAATAAATTATTTATCTAGTAAACTTTATACTACATTTTTTATTCTATTTTAGACTATATAAGTAAAGTGTAGAGATCGATGGGGAGGAATTTTGTCGATGCCTAAAGTTGCAGTCTCATACTTTTTCTCTATTTAATTTTTGTATAGGTATATTGTATTGTTAGCATAGTTTTGTATAAATTTTATAAGTAATTGCATCAACGTATAAATTCAATCTGCCTAGCTTTCAGTGTAACACCCGCCTAAGACGAAGAAAGGCAATCTTTCATCGGCGTCAGGTCCCGAGGTTGGTTGCACACAGACCTCACCTTGCGATACAGAGAGCGCTCCATCCGCACTGATATTGTTGCAAACGGCCTCGAAACACCCGAACATCTCACAACAATTTTCCTTTAAGACGATTATTTTTTTGAGTACCGCTTTTTAATTTTTAAATAATAGCAACCCCTCCAGCTAGGCTAGACCACATGTGCGTGGGGTCAACTCCTTAACCAAAAAGCTAAGAGGTTTAGGAGCGGTGTTAAAGTAAAAAAATTAAGACCATGTACCGTTTTTTTTTATACCACTTAGGTGGCAGATAAGCACACGTCCCATCTGATGGAAAGTGGTTACCGTGGCCTATGGACATTTGTAACACCAGAGGAGTCACAGTCGCGCTGCCAACCCTATAAGTTTCTGTGCCGTCAGTAGAAGACAAAGCAGGACAATCCTTTAGTCTTCCACTGACAGCTCAAATTCTCCACCGCTGGGAACACAACACGAAGTTATTATAGCCACGGTATTCTGTAGGGCGGAGGTACTTCCCCAGTCGGACTGCTCAATTGGGCGGAAATACCGCCGTGTCCTACCTCCTTAAAATTTGTGTATTCTAAATTAAATTAGAAAACATTGATATCGCTATAAATAATCGCATATGAGTAGAATTCCATCAGTGTGCTGAACTGTGCGGCACTGCACCGTGAAGGACACAAATGCTTATTCTGGTCGAAATTGTGCGCGAACATTCTAAAAATATTCGCGCAAATCTATACTCCTAGCAAGATAAACTGTTGTAATCGTCTCGTAAACGTAACAAGAGAACAGGAGCATTGCGATTGGCTGCCTGCCTACTGTGAACCTGTGGAACCGGCCAATCGCAATGCTCCTTTCTCTCGATACAATTACGATAATTTTTCGTGCTAGGGGTCTAGGGGTATCTACTGTACTTTTGTGCGCGCACACGTACAGGCAGTGTACTCGGGTACACGGAACACTCTGCACATTCTGTTCAGTTAACATGTTCGTGCACGAGTGTGCTGAACTGTGCGCTTACAATAGTTACGCACAGTCTTACCAGTGGAGACGGAAACCAAATGCGCTACCAGTTTAGTGCGTGCACTGCTAGTATGTTGTACTATTTTTTATACCACTTAGGTGACAGACAAGCACACGGCCCACCTGATGGAAAGTGGTTACCGTGGCCTATGGACGTGTGCAAAACCAAGAGAGTCAAACTCGCGCTGCCAACCCTGTAAGCATTGAGAGTTTCTGTGCCATCAGTGTAAAAGACAAAGCAGGACAAGCCTTTGGTCTTCCCACTGATAGCACAAAAACTCTAAAGTGAGCTCTGGCTACCCTACTCACCGCCCGGAACACAACACGAGGTTATTATGGCCGCGGTATTCTGTAGTTTTGTAGTACGGTATTGTTATAGTCACTAATTGTTTGTAAGCAAATGTGCTGCACACTATTATGGTGGCTTTCTACCCTGACGTTCGTAGACGAGCTTTTCAGCTTTCCAGGACAGGTTCAGGTAACGTAGTTGGTAGAATTCTTCATCATCTCAGCGTTTATACTAGTCGCATCCGGAGCTTACACAACAGTGAAATAACTAAGTAAGTATAATCACAGGTTCTGGGGTGTGAAAATCGATCTTTCAAGGCTACCTAACCGAAGACCGACATATTAGCGTTACAATAAGAATTATGTTTGTATTTTAGGCTTTATTTACGAACAGAGAGAAGGTTGTTCTGTCATATGAACTATCAAAGAAATCGAATAAACATAAATAAATAAATAAATAAATCAATCAATAAATTAAATCATCAAAATTCATTTAGTTTTTTTTGCGTTCATCGCGAACAAATATTTCCAATTTACAATTATATAAAGTACAGAGATTTTTTATACCACTTAGTTGGAAGACAAGCATGTGGCCCACCTGATGGGAAGTATTATAATAGATAATATATATAAATAGATGTTCAAAGTAAGCATCTGTACTAATATTTTAAAACTGAAGAATTTGTTTGTTTGTTCGTTTGAACATGCTAGTCGCAGGAACTACTGATTCGAATTGAAAAAATACGTTTGTATTGAATAGTCCGTTTATCGACGAAGGTTAAAGGCTACATATTAGCACGCTACTACTTAAGGGAGTGGAGCAGTGATCATAAATGTTAACAAATCCGGTAGATTCCGATTCATTATTTGAAAACGAAAGAAATGTAAAATAGGTGATATGAGGTTTTAAAATATACCGGGCGAAGTTGGGGCAGGTCAGCTAGTATGTTATGAAATGAAAGATCCAAATGACGTGACACATTTTGCAAATAACTTACGGTTAATTTTTTTCATACAACATATTAAAACCACGATAATAACAATGAAAATGGGAGCAGAACCCTTCTGCTGCTAAACATTTTACGAGCTATCTCATACTTACGAATTTACAAGAAAAATCATTGTTTGAAAATTTATTCAAATCGCTTGAACTGTTTTGGAGGAGTGCGACTACAAACACCGTGACACGATTTTTTTATAATGTCACGATCGAACTCTTACAATATAGTCAATGATTTGGATGTTCTAAATACATATTTAGATACATAGATAATTCTTTATTGTACACCAACAGATTTACAGTAGGACAAGTAGGTAGCATGTATACAGTTCAATGTACAATAGGCCGCCTTATCGCTGAAGCGATTTTTTCCAGGCGAAATACTTTTGCATTAATAGATCTTTTATTGATAGGATTCAACATTAAACACATAATATTAATGTCAGTGGCCTAGTGCCTTACAATCGGGAGGTCCTGGGTTCGAATCCCGGTCACTACACTACCGACTTGAACCTACTCCTAACACAAACAATTTAGCTTAGCTTTTTTTTATACCACTTAGTTGGTAGACAAGCGCACGGCCTACCTGATGGAAAGTGGTTACCGTGGCCTATGAACGTTTGTAATACCAGAGGAGTCACAGTCGCGCTGCCAACCCTGTAAGTAGAGTCTCTGTGCCGTCAGTTTAGAAGACAAAGCAGGACAAGCCTTTAGTCTTCCCAATGACAGCACAAATTCTCCAGTGAGCTCTGGCTACCCTACTCACCACTGGGAACACAACACGAAGTTATTATAGCCACCGTATTCTGTAGGGCGGAGGTACTTCCCCAGTCGGACTGCTCAATTGGGCGGATATACTGCCGTGTCCTACCTCTTAGAAAGCTGGAGGGGTTAGAGGGAATAATAGTAATTTCGGTTCTAATATTCTTTAAAAAAATAAAATTGGCAAACTTGGGGACTCGTAATGTTAAATGATCTGTTAGGGTTGCAAATATGTGGCTACTTATATATGTCAGTACTAAGAGTGAAGATTGCAAAATGAAAATCACTAATCATTTCCAAAATTATACGTAAGCTGTGTAGAAAAACCATTTAAACAACAAATATTAAACATAACATAACATAATATAGGTATTTAAACTATCATGGGCACTGACATCAGTATCAGTATCAGAACTCCTAGAATAAACTCCTAGAAGAAAAAACTTTTTCTTTGTTCACCGCCAATACTCCAGTTCCTCCGTGATCATGGTGCTTGCAACAGCGCCGAAATATCGGAAACTCAAAATAATGAAACATGGTAAATATCCCGTTTATTCTGATACTGATAACATAACATAAACTCACGCATATATCCCCGAAGGGGTAGGCAGAAGTGCTAGCACATTTTGCCAGTTTATGTTTAGGTCCCAATGTAATAGGTGGCGAGCCTATTGCCATTAACCGGGCACTTATAAACCTGCGACAAATATTAAACGTAATAACGAAAAACAAAAAATAACGTCACATAAAAATAACAATCAAATAAATTGCAAACGAATAATCAGGAACATGTTGTGTTGTATTGGATTTAGGAGAGCCCGGGGGGAAATCAGGGTAGGTGGACGTGACGTCCCTGGGCCCAGGCAGAGCTGTAATGGTACATTTTGTCGAGATTCCCGTCGTGTTTGCGCATTTTATTGCGCTGGCAAACATTAATGGTGATGATTATTTACTATGGCAAGTTTTAGGATTATCGAAAATTTGTGTAGTTGTTGTACGGAGTGAGTAATGATAGCATTATCAGTCGTTATGGTATAAATTTTATGGTAATGTAGAAACACCTCACATTATAAATTGTAACCGAATATAATGAAAAGGCTTAGTGTTATATCATTAAAGGGGTAGGTAGATATGAATCCACGTATAATCAAGCTGTGGAATTAACTCCTTGCTGCAGTTTTCCCAACCGACCACAATATGGGGTTCTTCAAGAGGGGCATTAGAAGTTTTCTGTAATGCCCTTGGTGTTGCACGCGTCCATAGGCCACGGTGGCCACTTCCCGTCAGGTGGGCCGTGTGCTTGTCTGCCACCTAAGTGAGATAAATAAATAAAAGAACAACACCCATATTTACTCCATAAACAGTATTATCAGTCCCAATTAATACTAGCTGATCCTACCACAGTCTAAAGGGATTCCTTGGTTTGTAGGTTTATTTTTGGATAGAGTATATCCCGAGTGTGCCTATTACATTGGGACGAAAATCGGCGAAATGTGGGTGCTAGTAATCTGCCCACCCCTTCGGGGATATAGTCGTGAGTTTATGTTATGTTATGTTATGTATATCCCGTTAGGTACGGTTGGTACACCATAGTCAAAAATGGGATTGCTTTAAATCAAATGTCTAAAAAATATCCTGGAACTAACTAAACATTAAAATCAGAGATAAAGCCTATGATACAGTAATCTGGCAATAAAAACTCACGACGATTGGTGAGAAGTCACTGTAACCCGGTTCCTGCAGACTACCCAATGGGTCGCCTGGTGCATGTGCATGACAAATTAGATCGAGGTAAGATTATACACCGGCTTCCCTCTTAGAAAATGTTCACCCTTTGCCACTGTTCACGACCACTGTTTTTTAATTACCAGTACGCTACTCATATTACGTAAAAAGATATAAGAAGTAAAGGGATGAGTAGGGTAGCCAGAGCTCACTGGGGAGTTTTTGTGCTGTCAGTGAGAAGACCAAAAGCTTGTTATGATTTTGTGTTCTGCACTGACGGCACAGAAACTCTGTCCTTTCAGGGTCGGCATCACGAGTGTGACTACCCTGATCTTACACACGATCATAGATCACGGTAACCACTTTCCATCAGGTGGACCGTGAGCTTGTCTGCCACCTAAGTTGTATAGTAAAAGAATATATCATATACAGGGTGTAAATGCAATACAATTAATTTTAATACAATAGCGTGTATTGCATTTGTAATATTGCGAGGACATTGACCGTAAAACAGCAAACAGTATTACGTACGGCCGAAGCACGTGCTTAGGGAACCGCAATGTCGCTCAGAGAGCCCAATTGTGTTGCGTTCACGCTGTGAGGTCAATAACCGAGGTTTAGGGATTAAAGCGTTTTCAGGTGATGTATTACTGCGGCGATTAAAATATACAGGATGTTAAAAACACGCACAAAATGTAATCTGAGCTTGTTGAGACGAAATTCTTAATGTAACTCATACTATTACATGGGTTATTCTTGTATTTTAAACTTACATACAACTTCTTATTTATATTATTATTGTTTTTTTAAGTTTCTCTGAGAAAATATTTCAGTGCTTTATTTCTTCATTGATGACATTTCAACGTATTTGTATTTTTGGCTCTAAAAAACTCGAAAGTTTTTTGTATTCATATTTTCATTATTTGACACACTAATCGAATAGCGTCGTGATATTCGCCCGTGTTCATTTCACCCAAATAATATAATAAAAGCCTACGAATATATTGCTTTCCATTCCTTCAACCTTGGCCTCCAGTCTCGTTTCTTCCCTAATCGCGTTCAGCCTGCGTCTATAAAGGCGAAACCACACTACGTTATGTCTTATTTGTTATTCGCCTTATTCGGCCACATACGAAAATTCTTTATTTATTTTTACGCATAATACAGCAGCCCGAATAGCAAATATGCAAATCTGTCTACATATCCACCGTCTCTTTTTAGGGTTTTGTACCTTAAAAGGAAAAATACGTAACCCTTATCCCTTACGGATCACTTCGTTGTCTGTCTGTCTGTTTGTCAAGACATTTTTCTCAGAAATGCGTAGAGGTATCAGGTTGTATCTTGAAACTGTGCAATAATCAAACTTCTAAGTTCGGTGCGTGAGTCCTACTCGCACTTGACCGGTTTTTTTGTCATATATCACACGAATAAACAAACCTCTAATATTCGAGTATCTGTTAATATTTGGTATATTTCATGCAGTGTTAATGTTTTTTTTATACCACTTAGGTGGCAGACAAGCGCACGGCCCACCTGATGGAAAGTGGTTACCGTGGCCTAGGGACGTGTGTAACACCAGAGAATTAAGCCACACCCGCGCTGCCGACCCTGTAAGCACAGAGTCTCTGTGCCGTCAGTGTAGAGGACAAAAAAGAGGTAATATAATTATGTACACCCACATGATATAGGTAGAAGAGAAAAGATTACTAGAAACCAAAATTTCTAGCATTTTCCAGGCGCTAGCCCCTCCAGCTTAGCTTTATTGCTTGTTTTAGGAGTAGGCTCACTTTAGTAGTGTTTAACAAGATTCGCACCCGGCATCCATAGGTCGAATTTTTAAACCATTTAGGTAGCAGACAAGCAGTGGGCCTATCTGATGGGAAGTGGTTACCGTGGCCTTTACAGACGTGTGCCACTCCAGGGGCGTCACACTGGTGCTGCCGACTCTATAAGAACCTTCTGATGCCCTTCTTCAAGAACAATCGTAAGGCCGACTTCTATATTACTTCGTTACATATACTTCCCTTTATCCCTGAAGGGATAGGCAGAGATAAAATTAACATCCACATTTCACCAATCATTGTATTCGGTCCCACGTAATAGGGTTTGAGCCTATTGACGCTTTTCAGACACTTGGGCCATGCATCTGAGGCAGAGTTTGGGCTGTATATATCTGTCTGATGTTAAACAGCCCTATCCCTTAGTCGCCTTGTACGCCACCGCATGGGAAGAGATCGGGTGGTGTCGGGAATCTGTCGGGTTACCGAAGGATAATTGACGACGATGGAAACACATGGGCACATAAAGCCCCGCCACATAACAAATAACACGCAACTAAGTGTGGTTCCGCCCTTAATATTGAGTTACCTCAACACGTGAGACTAACAAAACTCTTTATTCCGTTATCTAAATTTAGGCACTCAGCGTTCACAGCACGCGTCGCCTATCGCGTGAATCTAAATGCGGGTTTCGAAAACCTTTACCTAAAATGTCCATTTACTGTAATAAACACATGGATTCTGATCGATATAGGACTAGCTTGTGGTACCTACTTTGATAAATTTGTGCTTTTTTCGTGGAGGCACGTTCATATGATTTCAATTCTAAAGCAGTATGTTAGTTGAGAGATTTAGTTTTTTTTAAATAATTTTAGGGCTATTCTTGCTATTGTCAGACCATTTTTGAGTTCTCTAAGTTACTTTAGAGATAGTTAGATAATCTCAGTTTCTTTTCTATAATTAATATTTGTTCAAATTTCGAACCGCGGTAGCCTAGTGGTATGGGACTGCTGAGACGAGGTCTCGGGTTCGATCCCAGGTTTTACCATGGCACACACCAATGACTTTTCGATGCTTTTCGAAGTTATGTGTCTATTTATCGCAGGTTTACAAGTGCCTGGTTAATGGCAATAGGCTCGCCACCTTTTACATTGGGATCTAAACATAAACTGGCGAAACGTGGGTGCTAGCACCTTTGTCTACCCCTTCGGGGATACAGGCGTGACTTTATATTACGATTAAATTTACATAACTAAGATCTTTTTTCTGTAACATCCTTGACGTATCATGACATCAATGAGCATAGGCCTTAACCATCCCTACTGTCATCAACCAGACGGATTCTATTTCAGTTGTCATTTCAGCATGGTCTGAAGCACATCCAGAGTAGCTACGGGAAACAGGGGTCTTTGAATGGGGTCGGTTCGCAGCGGGTCGCCGTCTGCCGCCACCGGTAAGATAACGTGTCACAGCTGAACGATATTATTGAGGGTTTGTTAACGCTGTTTTATACCACTTAGGTGGTAGACAAGCACACAGCCCACCAGATGGGAGGTGCTGACTCTAAAGAAACCTTCAAATGTCCCTCTTGAAGAACCCCATATTGTTGGCGCTTAGGAAAACCGCAACAGGGAGTTTGAGCGTGCGTGGGATGAAGTTTCTTTCATACCACACGATGCGCATCGTAACAGGTTGCAATTTGTAAGGATGAATTCCCTGCCTACGGCGAGTGGTGCGATGATAGAATGTAGCTGTGCGCATCATGTCAAACAATTCATCTGAGCATAAACCAATGTAGGTATAGGCGGTATAATACACACAGCGAGGCGAAGCTGTAAGTTGTAATAGTCACTATATAATGAATACTAATTAAGTTTAGAGGTTTTGCCTGTGATTCTTCTTTTTTATATCAAGAGTACCCGAAACCTATTTAAAAAAATAAAAATAGTGAAAGATATGTGCTAGGAACGTAACATGTGGAAATATGTATATCTTTGCCTACCCTACTGGATTTCATTTTTCAGTTTTCACTTAGAAAAAACGGTATATCCTCGCTCGTAATATAGGTACAGGCAATATAAGCAGCAAATTAATCTTAAAACCAAGGTGTTAAGATCACTTTACTTTCTTCTTCATCGAGTCAATGGCCAGGTCGGCATATACTCGTAATGATCTGGTATTTAAATTTAATTTTTTACTGGCTCAAACTTGGCCACAGTAACAGCGCTCTCAGTTGTTCTACATAGGTCGTCAGCAGTGCAAGTGAAGGGGCACATCGAGCAGGAAAGCAAAGGCGACATAGACTGGGATTGGGCCCCGCAGTCGCCGGACTCTTGCGACCGGTCCCAAGCTCCATTTTGCCATGTTCTCTCTGCAGCGGTCCGCAGGCGGTTAAAAGAATTCCAAGTGGGCCACTGGAATTGGAATCCAGGAGGCAGATCTTCGCTTGGTCTGATGAAACCTACCGGTCCTTGTCCTTTGCTTTTGAGCTTGCTGTGGAGGACTCTCTGTGGCCAGAGTAGATCTCATGAATTACTGGAGCTTCGGCTTTTTAAGAGGACAGATGCCATTTTACTTTGCATCGATCTTATGTTGCCTGTACATGCAAGGTGGTGTTGATGTGTGAGAAAGCCAAGTTGCTAGTTAAAATCAATTTTTGGTTCAACAGCTATCGAATTTAAGATGTAAATCTTTTACTGTCAGCTACAAGAGCTAAAAGATTTACATCTTAAATTCGATACCTGTTGAACCAAAAACTAATTACAAAAACGATTACAATATAACATGTTTTTAAATACAAAACTATTAACAACAAAGTTGCAACTATTACACTCAAGCGTTATAATCAAAATCGAGTTGCATTATTATTCCAATCAATACTTTAATACGACCAAATCAAGCTGATACCAATTACTGCGTTCTGTGAAACGGTTCAAATCACTCGATAGGGGTATTCTTAACTTGGCTACTTTGCATATGCGTGTGCGTAATACTTAATATTGGCAAATGTACCAGTATCTGTGGGAGGACGCGTGATTGGTTGAATCCATTATGCCAATTGCCAATATTTGGGCCAATAGCTGTATGTATGTCAAAAGGTAGTTCTATAGTTATCTGATGAGATCACTCCTATGTTTAATGAGTGGGAAAAGAATAGTTCCCAACTTTCCTACACAGGACAACACGTGCAGGTCTTAGACGTCACCCGCACTCGGTGCAGAACATCCGATCAAGATCCAAGCGTTTCTGTGACTCTTTCCTCTGTCGCACCATTAAGGCTTGGAATTCATTACCATTTCACATGTTTCCTTCTTCCTACAGTCCCGGGTCCTTTACGCGGGGCGTGAAAAAGCATATGATGAGGGCGTCAAGCTCAGTGTCATCATTGTCACATGGTATGTATAAGTAATGGTGACCCTCTTTTCTGCGACTTTGCCTTCAGCTTACCATCAGGCAAGGCGAAGTCTAATTGACGTGTTCTATATGTAAAAAAAAGGTGATAGAAGATTTCAGATGTTAGAGAACTGTAGAAAGAAAGAGAACTATCAAATGTCTTGATAGATTTATTGAGCTGGTAATATTTGAAGAGAAGTACATGCGGTCTCCCTTAAAATTCGCTCACTCCTGATAACACACATTATATAATCATGTATGTAAACTCCCGATGGGTTCGGCAGAGTTGTATATACCTACATTTTGCTATGATTTTCGGCCCCACGTAATGGAAAACGAGCCTGTTGCTGTCAAGCGGGCAGTGTGTGCTACATGTTTACAGTCGATGGAGAATAGCCCTATCCCTTAGTCGCCTTACACACCTACGGGAAGAAAAGGTGACCGTATTCTACTCCAACTGGAATCATTAGGAAATAGTGTCACCATCCTGGCATGGTATGTGTATGTGATGGTGACCCTTTTCCCTGAGATTTTATCTTCAACTTAACATCACGCGAGGTCAAGTCTAATTGACGTGTCATACACACACAACAAGTTTCAAGACTGAACAAGTTAAACTGCAATTCCGAGTTTAGCGCTGAAAGCTCCAAGTTCAGATGCCAAGCAGTCACCCAATAATCTTAAACCCCGTTGTAAATTACCTAACTTCGAAACTTCGATTCACCACACAACTGAATTACGATTAAATTGCAGGTTTGGAGCAAATATTTGCACTTGTGCTACCAATATAGGTTCGTTGACCGAACATACGGGCGGTAATAGCATCCTGGAGCGATAGTGAGGCGGTAAATATCGATATATAGTTTTATCGATTTAATTAGGCGGCGATATCGGAAACAATGTGTCCGTGGCTTTAGAATTAAAGCTACACGTGTACTAAATGTATTAAAACTTCTTCGTGCGCACAATTACTGTAGGCTTTCTAGAATCTTTCAGAACACAAGCGACAACCTAACCTGTAAGATGGTTTACCTGCGGATAACAAGCATCTTGGGTAGGCTTTTCTCTCTAAGTTTTGATGGCAGACTAATTATACGAAGTAGTGAGTGGACCACAGATTTCAAACTAAATAGTTGAAGAGAATCGATGTACCTAGGTGATCACAGACTGGGAAAGTACCTCCACCCTACAGAATACAGCGGCCATAATAACTTCGTGTTGCGTTCCGGCGGTGTGTAGCGTAGTCAGCGCACTGAAGAGATTTTGTGGTGTCAATGGTACCTACACCCATTGACCAACGGCGTGTCGTACTCAGGAACACCGACTCTCTTAAACCTCCATTTCAAAATAATACTACGTATAATGACATTAGAAAGCACACTCAAACGCATGAGTCCACTGGGACTAAGAATAATGAACTTTTAGTCGAGTTATTGCGAGGGACTCTGCAGTGTCGACCGCAGCGTCCGTCTTGATATATTAATTAACCACTGCATTAAAACTTCGGACTCGTCTGCTTGGTCCCTTTGTGAAGTGAAAATTAACAGTGAGATCCATTAAACCGGACACTACCGAACTTTACTTCTGTCTATTTGATTAGACTTGTATAAAGTCAATTTGGCATGTAGTTACATACTGAACTAAATGAAAGCGAGGCAGAATACCACCTCACTAAAGAATATACATACATAGATATAATCACGTCTTTACCCCCGGAAAATTAGGCAGAGGTGAATTTACACCCACATTTCACCAATCATTGAATTCGGTCGGTGAATAGAGGGTGAGTCTATTGCCGTATTCCGGGCACTAATGTTAACTCAAGCCATGCCTATGAGGCTGAGTCTGGACTGTATATATTTGTCTGATGTTAAACAGCCCTATCCCTTAGTCGCCTTTTACAACACCGCATGGGAAGAGATGGGGTGGTCCGAATTCTGCCCTGCCGGGAACCACGCGGCACTATAGAATACACTAACCTATAACCACTATAACAGTGGCTTCTTTCAGGATAAAAGTAGCCTTCATCGTAAGAGTTTATACGAAGAAATTATGGGGCTAGGCTGGTCCATTTGACAGTATACCTACAGTCAATGATTTCTATATAAATTACCTACTAGATAAACTGTTTAGATCGAAACATATTTTACGGTTTCTGTGTAATGCGGGAATGTAGGTATTTTTTTCGAATTTGCACACAAAAGCTAGGTAAATTATGTAAAAATTTTGACATCTATCCAAATAGGCATGTCATGCATTTTTTTGTAATGTCATCTTTATAAATAAATAAAAAATCTACAACATTCTACATAAATCCATACTATAGTTGCGACACGCTATGATGGCCGTATTTAGCAGCGGTGTCTTCTATACAAGACACAAATTCGCTCCTGTGTGGAGTACTGCTCGCATCTCTGGGATGGTTCAGCAAAGTACTTACTAGATGCTCTCGACAGGTTGCAGCGACGTGCGGTCCGCATCATTGGGAATCCCGAGATCACGAACACCCTAGAACCTTTACAGCTGCGTAGAGATGTTGCGTCCATGGCTGTATTTTACCGTTTGTACTATGGGGAGTGTTCTGATGAGCTCTTCCAATTAGTCCCACCCTCCCCTTTCCTACACAGGACAACGCGTGCAGGTCTTAGATGTCATCCGCACACGGTGCAAAACATCCGATCAAGAACCAAGCGGTTCGGAGACTCTTTCCTCTGTCGCACCATTAAGGCCTGGAATTCATTACCAGCTCACGTGTTTCCTTCTTCCTACAGTCCCGGGTCCTTTAAGCGGGGCGTGAAAAAGCATATGATGAGGCCGTCAAGCTGAGTGTCACCATTGTCACACGGTATGTGTAAGTAATGGTGACCCTCTTTTCTGGGACTTTGCCTTCAGCTTACCATCAGGCAAGGCGAAGTCCAATTGACGTGTCCTATATAAAAAAAAAAAAAAAAATTAACACGACTGATTTTGTTCGTTTTCTTTTTTTTGGTGCGCTTAATAGTGGACAACAAACTGTTAGACGAATAACCAAAGAAAAATATGGCGAGACTGGTACCTACAGAAGAAAATAAACTTCGCACACAAAAAAAGACAAAACGAGCAAAAACATTCGTGTCAAAACGGCCATCATAGTGTGCCGCAACTATAAGCATGGCTTAACTAGCTTGTGAATTGGAATCTAGAATGTGGATAAACATACTTACATATTTATTTTACATATTATACAAATTATGACAGCTATAGAGAAAAAAGTCTCATAAATGTAACTAAAAGAAATTATATAACACGAATACTATGCATAGAAGAATTTGGAAGGTTTAGTGCGAAGGTTCTGTGGCTTGGTGGTCAGAGCGTTCCCCCTGTAAGGGAAAGATCGCGGGTTCGAATCTGAACCGATTCATTTTTTTCTATATCTTGATCAAAATAAAAGAAAATCCAGCTAAATAAATAAAACTATAATACACCTTGTTACAGTCCTATAAGTACACAATCAGGAAAGTTATACTAACAAGAAACTACCCTACTTCCCTAAACTCGCCGTGTTACAAAACGTGCCCTCCTCCTTTATCATTCCCTCCAATCCTAACATTATTGTTTCCCTCTATCAAAAGAAAACATGCTCTTCTAATACTCGTCCAATTATAGTTTGCTTACCTTGTAATTACGTTTCGTATATCTACCTTATACAACAGTTTTCCTTCGTCTTAATTAATAATTACGTTACTGGAACCAGAGCAAAGATTAACTTAATAAGTTAGTTAACGTGCATCTAATGGCTGTGCAAACTTCTTTAGAATATTATCCAACATTAAAGTGCTCTAAGGCAATGAGATTTCATTTTTAATTTTATAAATAGTGGAGGAAGTTTAATTCTGTAAATGGATTAGTTTTATTCATTTAATCTATGTAAGCGTACGATCTCTGAACTCTTCTACGGTATAAATATGAATCATTCGATTTCCTTACACGGTTCCTGAACGGAATGGGATCTTTAAAATGCGATTGATAAAGTAAATGAACAAGCCAAGTAAGACGAGTTTCGTCGATTTAATTAAACATGGGTGTCTCGGGAAAGAGGGTCACCATTCCAGACAATAAGTAATGTTACAATGGTGGCACTCAGCTTGGCGGCCTCATCAGATGTTTTCAAGCCCTGGTTAAAGGACCCGGGACTGTAGAAAGAAGGAAAAACGTGAGCTGGTAATTAATTCCAGGTATGAATGACATGTATTTTGACGATTATGACATTCATTACAGTCGTCAATGTGGGTCAATTCTATTTTATAAACATATTGCCACTTGGAAGCATTTAGAAAGTGCAAAAAAATAGGTACTATAATACCAAATCATTTATAATTTTATAACGGTATGTGTGAGTAATGGTGACCCTCTTTTTCTGGGACTTTGCCTTCAGCTTACCATCAGGCAAGGCGAAGACCAGTTGACGTGTCCTATATAAAAAAAAATATATAAAATAAAAACCTTATTAATAAAAATAAATAAATAAAACTATATAAAAATTCAGGACTTTTTGCGATCAAATCAAGGAACTTACTATTTTTGCCGACGTTTCGGATGCGTTGTAGCACCCATGGTCACGTACGACCTGACTGGCTTGCGAGCGTCGAGAGGTAATCAAATCAAATCAATTTATTGCGATATATGGGTACGCAGGTTACAGGTTAATAGGCAAATATATTTAGTTTCCACCATATTTCAGCCAGATTGGCATGCAATAACGTCACACATATTATGAGGGTATGAGGAGAACATTTTTATGTGCGTCTACCCTCCATTACTTTTCAGTCCCGAACCGTTATATAATTATGAATTCGCCGTACCCACATTTCGCCAGTTTATGTTTAGGTCCCAATGTATAGCTATTAACCGGACACTTTTAAACCTGCGATAAATACACATATAACTTCGAAAAGCATTGAAAAGTCATTGGTGTGTGCCATGGTAAAACCTGGGACCGAACCCGAGACCTCGTCTCAGCAGTCCGTTAATCATACCACTAGGCTACCGCGGTATTTTTAATATATGCGTAATATGCAAAATATATTCTAATGCTTGTCAAATCAAATAGGTGAGTTAGTTAGGTTAGTGTATCTAGGGTGCGGTATCTGGCCTTACGAATCTCTTTAATGCTTCTTCATAATGGAGCCTTCACATAAATCTAATTACAATGATAATTCTGACCTATCCGAGTAATTGAATTACTCTCAAAGAATGGCTTTACTACGCTATATACATTTTAAATCTTTCATAATGTCAACTAGGGGTATGCTTAATTAAATATTAGCATAGGTATTTTAATTAAGTATTCTAAATATTAGCAAAAGTGAAGTGATTTCTATTAGACTACTAGTGACGTGCCTCGGGTTTGCTCGGCTGCAATTTTGTGCTATTATAAATGCTATTATACTTAATCCACTACAATCAATAACACTTTTCATTCACTCTGTAAAAGCCTTAAATATGGATTTTTTAGCAGTGTCCTTAGTATTTTTTTTATATAGAACACGTCAATTTGACTTCGCCTTGCCTGATGGTAAGCTGAAGGCAAAGTCTCAGAAAAGAGGGTCACCATTACTTACACATACCATGTGACAATGGTGATACTTAGTTTGACATGTTGTATTACAGTGGTTTTGCTTAGTTTAGCCGTTTGAACGTAATTGTGTAACAAACATCTTCATACACTGTAACATTTATGATATTAGTAGAACTAAATCAATTAGTCTATTGCAGTCCACTGCTGGGAATTTTTTTATACCACTTAAGTGGCAGACAAGCACACGGCCGAATGGGAAGTGGTTACCGTGGCCTATGGACGTGTGCAACACCATGGGCGCTCAACAACCTCGCGCTACTAACCTTGAAGAAACCTTCTAATGGCCCCTTTTTAAGAACCCCATATTGTAGGCGTATGTGAAAACCGCAGCAGGGAGTTCATTCCACAGCTTGAGTGTGCGTGGGATGAAGTTCACATAGGTTTCTCCTTTAATATATATACGACTGTATACTGCTTAAGTTAAGGTTTTAGGCTTAAGACAAGGTTGCCTGGAAGAAATCGCTTCAGCGATAAGGCCGCCCATTGTACATTGAACTGTATACATGCTACCTACTTGTCCTACTGTAAATCTTTTGGTGTACAATAAAGAATGATCTATCTATCTATCTATCTAAGTTAATATACAGATTGGTAAATTTGTTGGACTGAACTTTATGAGCTAAAATTATGATAGTCTTGCAAACTAGGCAGCATTAAAACGAACAAGGTGTGGGAATACGTCGAAGATGAATTAGTATGAAGCCAAAAATTACGACGTTTGGCCTACGAACTGATATAATACGAACTTATGTAAAGTAGGATTAGATCCAAGGTGTGGAGGTGATTTATTAATAATAAACAACATATTTATAATATGAAATGTGATATTTCTTTTTTTTTATACCACTTAGTTGGCAGACAAGCACACAGCCCACCTGATGGAAAGCGGTTACCGTGGACGTGTGCTACGTCAAGGGAGTCACACTCGCGCTGCCAACCCTGTAAACCAGATTTTCTGTGCCGTCACTGTAAAAGACCAAGCAGGACAAGCTTTTGGTCTTCCCACTGACAGCACAAAATCTCTCCAGTGAGCTCTGGCTACCCTACTCACCGCCGGAAACACAACACGAGGTTATTATAGCCGCGGTATTCTGTAGGGTGGAGGTACTTCCCCAGTTGGACGGAAATACCGCCGTGTCCTACCTCCTTAAAAAAATATAATTTGCCCTTCAAACTTCTTGTCCAGCGACAATCATTTGGAGTTATTTATGCCGATGTTTCATCAGATTTTATAACTGTGTGACTGTTTTTATTCGAAAACTAAAAAGGTACAGTCACATTCATAATTACGTCCCCTCCTTAAGGTCTACAATCGTTTGACAAAGTAAGTCTGATTTACCAATTTGAAACATAGATGGCGTTACTTCAATTGATAGAAATAATATTTATTTTTTACGTACATAAAACGTATAAAAATTACAGGTCGCGAAAAAAAGGATATACCTACGAATGGTATACATACACCCACCCCCTATGACGTGGAATTGAATTCAATGATTAGTGAAATGTGGGTGTTAATTCACCTCTGCCTAACCCTCCGGGGATAAAGGTGTGATTATATGTATATATGTATCATCGGGTTATCGATGTCACCGGCCCATCACTAAACACTTTGCGGTTGATTGAAAAATGGAGCTGCAGTCGATTATCGAATGACGTTATATTACGATGCGTATACGCATTTCAGTGGGGAGATGAAATTATATAATAAAATGTCGTATGTGATGTCATACTGTAACTATGCAAGTTAGTAAGAGGGTGTTTTGATTTTCATAAAATCGTGTAATTTGGTACTGTTTCTTTTTTTAAAATTCAACCGGTATTCTGTCTTATTGCCTGCTATAGTAACATAGCTAGAAAATAATTAACAGGGATGGTCGACATAGGTGTATGTATATCTATGAGATTGAGGACGTTTTATAGAACTGTCAGGTCATATCACGTATGAAAACATTTTTTTAATATAGAATGCGTGCCTGGATCATAGCAAGTGGAATGCGATTACAAACTATGTTTTTTCTCTTCTAGAAATAAAATACAAACCGAACAAACCCCTTTGTTTCATTTATCAAAAGGAGGAAAGTCGAGTTGTAAAGCAATCTCTCCGCCTATCAAACCCTTCAGGGATCTGACTTTCTTGAGGATTTGCTTTCATATATATTATTATTTAATTATAAAAGAAGTTAGTACGCAAGTAGTTTAGAAAATGAAATAACTCAAAGGGATATAGGCTAAGGGTTCTTGTTTGGATGAGACTATAATTGCGACTTTTTATTGTACGTTTCTCTGGATAATTCTGTGAATTTCTGGTGAAATTATCAACTGACTTCAGAACTTCGGAGTCAAGAGTTATGTCTCAGACAATCTCTAGATTAGGTATTCATGGAGACTTTGCGCATGATAAAAAAAAATTGTTTTCATGATGAAACCCGGTTCTGTGAATAGGTGAACCTATCTTATTTCCAAAAAGCACTGAACACTAAGAAGCCTAATCAGTCAAATATTATATTTTATACGTATATATTGCCTAGAAACCAAAAATTAAACCTATGGACGTGGGCACACCAGATGCGACACACTCGCGCTGAAGGTACAAGTAGTATTAAAAATGGTACACTAGTTCAAAATTTGGAACATTAATGTACCATTTCACCGTATCTATATACATTTTTAACCGACTTCCAAAAAGGAGAAGATTCTCAATTCGATTGTTTTTCTTTGTAATTTTGCTTCACTCAACCATATTAAAGATAATTTGAATAACTCATTTCTGTTTCCGCCAATTAGATTAATCTGTTAACTGAAAAGCAATTCTAATTAAAGAGATACAACAACAATAAACAAAGTAATTACTTTTCAGCAATCATATTGTGTTTACCCTGAAATGATAAGTCGTTTAGTCGCTCGTGTGTAGCCAGCCTTAAAGAAGTCCTATATTAACGCTGACGAATAAAGGAAGGCTTATTTGTAATGGGAACAAATGAATCTCTTTGTTTATTATGTTTGGGCTTTTATATATTCACAGCTGCAGCGAAATGGATGTGTAAACATGAATAACAGTCGTATTTCATATTCAATTAGTTCAATATTTTTCTGCGTTCCAGCGTTAATCCCGGTCGCATCCAAAGACCTCGGAGTTCTGGGTCTGTTTCTTTTCAGTCTAACTGCAGGTTCGATATTTTCAATTATGAAATTAGTAAACCAGCTGTTTAAAAGAAATAAATGGCCCGGACACAGAGTGAGGTGGGAGTGATATTTTTGAATAGATGAGTATAGCACTCCAACAATAAATACATACATATAATCACGTCTTTGTCCTTGGAGGGTAAGGCAGAGGCGAATTAACATCCACAATTCACCTTTATTGCATTCTGTCCCATGTGGGTAAATAAGTCTATTGCCATTTTCCGGGCACTATTGTTGCCTCGAGCCATGTATCTGAGGCAGAGTCTGGGCTGTATATATCTGTCTGATGTTATACAGCCCTATCGCGTAGTCGCCTTGTACGACACCGTATGGGAAGAGACGTGGTGGCACAAATTCTACTCTGCCGGGAACCACGCGGCTCCAACAATGAATTTCAATAATCTAGGAATTGAATAGCAGTCGCACTTCCTACTGCTGTACTACCACTACACAGTTTAAGCAAACTTTCTAAATTAATAACGAAATTGAAATTTTAATAAAAACTACATCATATTATTGTTTTTATCACAATTTTTCCAATTCTAAAGTTGCCTGAAAAAAATCACTTTAGCATTTGTTCCGAAAATTCTAAATTTGAACACAAGCCTTATATGTTACATTAGCGCACCCTATCAATTTACGTAAAAAAACTACGAAAAAAAACTAGAACTGCAAAAATATGAAAAGTCATCATTTTTATCGCAAAACGAAATTCTCGTCATGTCCTAACACGCCTACTACATGCCGCCATTGCTTATCGCCACCACATTTTGCGGCAAGTGTCACGTCTGCGCAAACACTCATCAACCTTATTCGGCGCTGTAATTACCTCCAACTGTGTGTTTATCTGTGTTATTGTGCCACTTGCCACAGATAAAGAGAATATAATAATACCTGTAGCTTGTATTCCTTTGAGTAATGATTGACAGCCCGTAATTGCTTTCGCCGACTTCGCATGAAGAGGGTCTTTAGTCGTTGGGATATAATTTTCAGTGGTAATGTTTGCACGTTGTATGATTGAGTTTCGTGCTCATTTTCGAAAGATATTTTTGTGAAGCCTATTTCTACAAAGCCAAATAATCACCCGTTGACCGTTTCGGCCTGAAACCATATTGTCGGTCATTAATTTGATTGAT
This sequence comes from Eilema griseolum, assembly GCA_963662185.1. NCBI lineage: Eukaryota > Metazoa > Arthropoda > Insecta > Lepidoptera > Erebidae > Eilema > Eilema griseolum. The sequence continues at coordinate 26,204,787 of OY759238.1, forward strand.
CCTCTAGGTGACGCATAAGCTGTTAAAAGAGGAATAAATAACATTTGTATGCTATGACAAATATATACTATGTTTGTTCTACATTCGATTCACACTATTACTTGAGCCGATAACACTAAATTTAGATTAGACTCCCAGATGATTAGACGCGTCTTTAATTAGAAAACACGTAATAGCTATGCTGCATGGCCAAAACCCTGGTGGTAAAGCCAAAGATAATTTTGAAAAACAAAAAAAAATAGGTATTTAATATGATAGAAAAAATCGGGCTCATCTGAAAGATCATCGATTTCCGTGTATAGAAAACCACTTGGAAAACTTTTGCAATTCGTGAACACTGGCGAAAGTGGTGGCAGCAGCGTTTGAGGGTCGCAGAAAGCGCCTGTTGATTTTGTATTAAATAGATAGACAGGTGTCTATCTGTGACTACATTAATATAATTGCCAATACAAAATTAACAGGCGCTGTCTGTGACCTTCAAATACTATTCCACCACATTCGCCAGTGTTTAGTATATTTGGTATCACTACCAGGTTTTTAGCCTTGCAGCATAGCCATTTCGGGTTCTCCAATTAAAGACGCGTCTAATGATATACATATTACTATTAGAATTATCGGGTCTAGATAGCGTTGTGTAGAATGTTGTAGTACACAACGCTATCTAGACCCATGGTAAGGGTCTAGATAGCGTTGTGTAAAATGTTGTAGAATATTTATTTATTTATGTGTATATCAGTTCATCCGTGTTCATGGTGCTTGGAACAGCGTCGAAATATCAGAAACTCATAGTTTAACATATCAGCCGATAATCTGATGGAACTAGGTTTAGTGTCGTCCCCTCTTATAGGTACTACAAGCCTATGTATGCCTATGTACCCAATACCTATTGCAATCAAGAAATTTCTATCAGTGCGATGTTTCAATATTTTCAAAAATTTATTATGTATTGTATATTACATTACAGGGGGGGGGGCTACAGGGGGCCGGTTTACCTCTTGGGATTGGACAGTCAATCTCGGAAAAGCTGACATAAGACTAAAGTGCAAACTTTAGACGTACTGATTTTAACTACTCTATAAAGATACCAAAACTCTAAGTCCAATATACGACAGAGAGAGCGCTCTACAAAATCGAAGTAAGCCGATCTTAGCCGATCTTAGCCGAACTTTCACTCTTCTGCCCGAATTGTTTATCAAAAGCTGGGTTACTCTGTATAGATATTATATTTTTATAAAAACATTGATTATTATGTGCCCACAAATATGAAATATTGAGCACATGTTACATTATTCTTTTGTGGCTTGTAAAGGAAAATGGAATCCTTTTATATGAGGATTCCTTAAACTTGGAATATAAATTCGTGTCGAGTAGCGCTTGTGACATTCGTTACGATAGCACCACCGTAAGCCTAGGGTTGTCACACACGAACAAAGTATTTAAGCTTGGAGTAATGAATAATATTATTATTGTATTATAATTACGTATATATTATAATTTGTTTGTATATCAGTTATATTAAATAAAATAAAAATTACAAATTGACAAATTTACAATCATTCATATCATTTACTTAGTCTGTACTATACAAATAATAAGAGGCACCGTGTTTGTCCTTAAAAGAAAAACGCGACCAGACCTGTACTTCCGAAATTTGTAATTGTTTAGTTTGTATTATATATAATTTGATTATTTAAATGATATCAGATTTAAAATCAGACAAAACAAAATAATATTTATTTCATTTAGTAGTGTCTGGCAGACGGCAATAGGCTCACTCCCTATTACGTGGGGCCTAAAACTATGTTTGGTGAAATGTGGGTGCTAAATCACCTCTGCTTAACCCTTCGGTGATAAAGGCGTGATTTTATGTATGTATGTATGTATTTTAACAACAATTTGTGTTTCAAAAAAGATAAACGATATAAATAACGTACCATTTGTTAATATTTGTAGGCTCAAGATATGATGTTAATTACCTGTAATGAAAGAAAATATAAATCATTAAAATTGTTTTTTATCATTAAAATTTCCTTGTAGTCATTATCATGCAAATAAATAGATAAATAAATAAAAAAACAAACAAACAAACAAACAAACGAACGATCGAACGAACGAACGGACGGACGAGCGAGCGAGCGAACGAACGAACGAACGAACGAACGAACAAATAAATAAATAAAAACTTAAAATTAAATTGTCTAGTCGTTCTGCAGACCAAAAGTAAGCATATTTTCGCCAGCTTCAAATAGACATTCTTTTCTTTTTAGAAGCAGCTGTCGCTTTTATAATTGCACACAACAAACCTTTCTACATTTATCCTCTACCTGCTAAGGAATGTAATTATCCCTTAAACGCTGACTCCAGGACTACCCGGAAACTGAAAATTTTTTGGAAGTCGATTGAGCACTATTCTGCAACACACACACAAACTCACATACACACACGATGTGATATTTATATCAATTGATTGTGGCTATTTCGTATTTGACTTTGTAACCTAATTCACAATATTCTTGTTATAAAATGGAAAATGAACCTATGTATATAATATTAGAAGGCTGGTACCTGTGATACAATGTTTTAATACATTAGTAGAAGTGTCAAAGTTTCATTTATATTTTATTATTTTTTTATTATAATATTTTCACCTATCACATTATGATAATGTGATAACGCTGATTGTGATACATTAATTCTCATGCATAGTTATTTGCGCTGAGCGGGAATCTTACCGCGATCTCTCACCACCGATGACCATAAAAAACCACACTAAAAATAATAAGACTATACTAAACAATTGCATATTTTTTTTGTTCTTTGTTGAATATTTGTGTTAAGAGGCAGCCCTACACTACAATCTATCAAATGTCAAATCACCGTGGATTTTTGTGAACGCCAATTTTCAGCAAAATTGATTGGTGCCCCACGAAAATATTGTTGCGATGTTGTTTTCTTTTTCTATCTTTTGTTCGCCGTTCGAACTAAACCGACGAATCAATCGGGAAATCTGCGTTGTATCGAACTCCTTCTAACTTTCTACGTGAATATGATACATCTAAAATGTATCTTCAATCTTCAAAATGTATCTGTTTCTTTCAACTCTGTGAAAACTTGTGTGAAATGTTTAAATATGACGTCACAGTCCTTCACGTCACATCATGAATTCAAAACATGACGGATGGTGATACGTGTGTATTTTTATAATGGATGTTTCAACGAATCTTTAAGATGGTTGAAATAGGAACTACAGTGTCCCTGTCAAATGTATACATTTTTATTGCAAATCAAAGACAAATTAGAACGATTTGAAAACATTGAAGGGACAGTGGCCCATCCTTCATTTCACAGATTTTATCACACACACACGCATGCACGCATGCACGCATGCACGAACGCACGCACGCACGATTGCAGGCACAAACACACACACACACATATAATCATCAATCTCTGTATGGACAATAACGTTCTCAATTACGTTACAATGTTGCATAGAATAAGTTATAAATAAGTTAATCTAGTCTAAATTCTATATGAACATGTGTCGTTTCTTAAGCGGTGTCGACCAAGGCGAGCGGGTGCTGGCAGCTCAGGAATTTGATATCAGTATACGATATAGCAATTAGCAAGTGCTACATATACGTGTGGCCAGAAATACAGCGGTTATACTGAATTTAACGTGTGCTGATAAAGCGCCGTAAATGCCGAATAAAAGTGTGGCTAGAAAAAAAGCGGTTATACTGAAATTATTATTATTATTATATTGGGACTAAGCCCCGTAAATAAATATGTAAAAAATGTACGAAAATACAATTTTTAGACTGAAAAATAATGTTAACACATAAAAATAATAGGTTTATTTTGTTTTTATTGATTCAATATGTAAATCCCGGTTGATTCCAAATTAGAAGAAGAATAAGAAAATAAATAATATTATTCTTAGTATTCTGCATGCACTTAAGTATACAAAGGAATAGAGACGTAAGATTAACTCGTGGCCAGGTACACTCGTTGTTCGTTAAACGATCGTGAGTTAAAAAAAATTAGTTTTGGACGTTTTAATTTTCATTTTAATAATCTATACAGAATAAATAATTATTTTGTCTGTTGAATACCTGCCATTAACCATGTACAAACATAAACATAGTAAATTTCTAATTAGTATGACTACAAATCGGCGCTATTGCGTCCAAACATAATTAGTTAATTTAATTTGACGCGTCTCCGGTCTGAACTAGTTTACTAACGATGATTAGTTAATTAAATCTAAACACGCATTTATTATGTTCCTCTCTGTTTATCAGCCTTATTTTTTGCTCAATAATTGATCCAATTAGAACAAAAAGTTGATCTACATATTAAGCAAATCATTCGATTACGCTCAAGGTTGAGTATGTATTTTTTTAAATATTTTTTTAACACACTTCATTATCATAACGTTTATCCCAGTTATATCCAAAACTAGTATTTCATAGTCCGTGCGTACTTGTACTCTTTCGAATAATTTAGTTATTTTTATACAGACCGCGGTAGCCTAGTGGTTTCGGGTTCGATCCCAGGTTTTACCATTTCTTTTTTTTTTTATACCACTTAGTTGGCAGACAAGCACACAGCCCACCTGATAGGAAGCGGTTACCGTGGCCTATGGACGTATGCAACACCAGGGGTGTCACACTCGCGCTGCCGACCATGAAGAAACCTTCTGATGCCCCTCTTGAAGAACCCCATATTGTAGGCGCTTGGGAAAACCGCAGCAGGGAGGTCATTCCACAGCTTGAGTGTGCGTGGGATGGAGTTTCTTTCATACCGCACAGTGCGCACCGTCTCAGGTCGCAATGTGTGGGGATGAATTCCCTGCCTATGGCGAGAGGTGCGATGATAGAATGTAGTTACGGGCATCATGTCAAACAATTCATCTGAGCACAAACCATTGTATAGGAGGTAGAACACACACAGTGAGGCAAAATCCCTCCTAAGGCTAAGAGGTTCCACTCTACCTGGCACCATGGCACACACCAATGACTTTTCGATGCTTTTCGGAGTTATGTGTGTATTTATCGCAGGTTTATAAGTGCCGGGTTAATGGCAATAGGCTCGCCACCTATTACATTGGGACCTAAACATAAAATGGCGAAATGTGGGTGCTAGCACCTCTGCCTACCCCTTCGGGGATATACGCGTGAGTTTATGAGTTTTAAATGTTATGTTATTCTGTATGTTTAAATGAGATGTATTTTTATACAGACAAGTACAGAGTTCATTCTCACTACCCGTAACGGCTGCCATAGATGTACGTATGACCACCAGGACTGACGACTTAATGTGCTCTCCAAGGCACGACCTCGACCAGACCAACGAAAATACTCACATTAATACATACAAATATTTGCACCAAACGGGGATTGAACCCGCACTTCCTACATAGCAGCCGCGTTCACTACCGCCACGCCACAGAGGTTAGCACAAAAAACTACTGTTCATTTAAAATACCAGATATATTATTACGTGCCAAGTAGTACAGAAATCGGCGTCAAATAGCTAATCACACGTGGACACGGTCCCAGACCAATTACAACTTGATATCTGGCGGGGAAGGTGACACCATCGAGACCACTATTACGTAGATTAACGCCTCGTTTATGCCAACTACGTTTACTATAACCTAGTGGCGAAGGGTATATTTGAACTACCACTTATAAAACAACCATAGCCATTTTGTATAGAGCTCTGGGCGTTTTTATTTCAAAATAATCTCTTCCACTAATACCCCCATCTATTCGACAAACTTAGTGACTATGCGAATAGCCGGACGAGACATAAAAACAGGTTACATTTACCTCTAATTAATATAGAACTATTTAGAAGGAATGTTTACTGCATGTGTATCAGAATATATAATAATCTTTCATCAAGTTTGATTAACCTACGTATGACATTATTTAAGAAACAATTATTTGACATGTTATTAAACAAAATGTATTACAATATTAATGATTTCTTGGACGATACAATAACATTTAACAATATCTTTTAATGTAATACATTTTAGCATATAAGTATTATTAATTATAACCCGAAAATTTGCACGCCGTATGTGGCAGAATGTGAGGAAACGTAAATTTGTAATATCTCTTGTACCATATTCTAGCAAATAAACTATTTGGATTTGATTTGTAGGGTAAGCCGGCAAGAACCGAGTTATAGAGACCCCTCGCCAGTGCTATAACCAAGTAGACAGTTTTGTACATACAACTTTAGAGCTTGGTGTCCACTATTCTGCATTTTTACTAATCAGTTTATTTATGTTTAGGAGAACGATTGTCATCTAACCTAGTAATGCAATGTATTTATGACAAATATCACTAATATATACAGAATTGCGTGGTGGTGGAGCCACTAGGGGCGCCATCTGAAAGTGAGCGCTTCGCATACCCTGGTGTGCTGAGACGGTGGCCCATTTGGGTGCGCACGATGTGCAGTGAATGTATCCTTATTATGTTTATATATGTATATTTGTCTGATTCCCTATGCGTTGTGTGTTCTTGAATAAATGTTTTTTGTTTCTTCTTCTTTCTTTCTTTCAGAATGAACTATGTTTCAGTCCCGTGGTTTAGTATCGTTTAAAACGTACACCTAACTGTGATACAATATTGCTAATATCTATCCAGCAATATAATTAAAGGAGAACCATTTGTTTCAAATCGAATGTGTGTGACACTGGAGCTAAAATGTATAAGTGGTAATCCCATATATCTATTATTTACACAATTCGAAAATAATCTTTATTAAATACCAAAGCAACCTACCCATATTCCTCTTAAGCCTCAAATGGCACACATATTTAAATTCTACATTGAATTTCTCCAATTGAATAGAAATTCAAATTGAAACGAGCTGTTAGAATTAACTTCAAAAGTTGTTAATCTATCTTCATTTGAGTTAAACTTGACGATGTATTAATCTTTGTTTAAACAGCATGGTGGGCGTCGTCTTCGGAGGGTATCTCGGTTCTATTTGGAGTTTAATTGTGCTAAGTCTTTAGATTGAAGTTAAGTTCACGCCATTAGGAGAGATAGACGTATCTGTCGCGAGGGAGTACATATATTCAAGGGGTTGTTCAAACAGATAAGAGGTTGAAATTATTATAGCTAGGTTTCAAAATAGCACATTTTGAAACCTCATACCACATTAAGTCCGTATTTTTTTCGTTTTCTAATAATATATGGAAATTTGCCGGATTTGTTGACATTTTTGATCGCTGCTCCTCTCTTTTAAGTAGTAGCGTGATGATATATAGTCTAAAACCTTCGTTAATTAATGGACTATTCAACGTAAAAAGAGTTTATCTATCGAGCTAGTAGTTCCTGAGATTAACGCGTTCAAACAAATCAATAAACTCTTCAGCTTTATAATACGAGTAGTGTATAAACTCAATATTGCTTGCTAGGATTAGGGGATTACTTAAATTGGATCAATCTAACATGGCGGTTGTATGGAGCCCCAAATAGATCTTTGGAGCTCAAATCCAATCACAACCACATTACCCTTACACCCTTACTTGTGACCTAAATCTAAAATTGACGAAATATGTAACACGCTTCTGCCTCGACAGCCTCTGTCGCGTGGCAGTATCTAGTGAACGCAGCCGCTACGCATGGTACGCAGGTTCGATCCCAGCTCAATGTAAATATTTGTATGCATGGATATGAATATTTTCATGGGTCTGCTCGTGCCTCGCAGAGTACGTTAAGCCTTCGGTACCGATTGCCATACCAACATCTATGGCAGTTCGTTGTCAGTTAGTTGAAGCCCTAAAAAGTTCAACAGCTCGTCTACCTGTTTCGATATCGCCTTTGGGTCGTGGAGGTCATATGACAGTCACTTCACGAAAAATATTGAAGTTCAGCTAAAACTGCAGTTAGTCTGATAAAGCGGACACTAGATTCCGAGGTGAAAGGTTCAGATAGGACTAGGATTAACGCTAAGATAAAGAAGAAATACATTTCTGCGTACCCTTTAAAGCTATTTTTTTAATATAGGACACGCCAACTAGATAGAACTAGATCCCTTTTGGCGCTATACCGGTTCCGAAAGGCGGCGCGGGAGCGGGGTCACGATCCCGAGCCCGAAGAAATTCGGGCCGTGAGATCCCGGCTCCACAGGGAAATGGTGGCGGAATGGGAGCTACGACTTGGGCGACCAGGCGCAGGGTGCGCCGTAGTAGCGGCGGTAAGACCCATCATGGGGGAGTGGTTAGAGAGGCCACACGGCAGACGGTACGAGAGTACCGTCTGACGCAGATAATCACCGAGCACGGGTGCTTCGGAAAGTATCTGCGTCGGATGGAGAAAGAGCCAACGTCCGAGTGCCATCACTGCGACGCGAGCGAGGACTCAGGTCCGCACACGTTCACCGAGTGTCCGGCGTGGGAGACGCCGAGGCGGAAGCTTGTGGCGGCCCTGGGAGTGAGAGTTCTCACGCTCTCCACCTTGCTCACGGCGATGGTCCGCTGTGCGGATGCGTGGGCGGCCAGCGCCTCCTTCTGCGAGCAAGTAATGCTCGTGAAGGAGGAGGCGGGGCGGGAGCGGCATCGGGAGCGACGAAGGACCGCAAGCCAAGCTGCCCGCGTACGAAGGCAACTCGGGCGTCGGAGGTCGATGAACGACCTCCGCCCCCCATGAGCGTCGGCCTGGGGGTGACAGGTGGAGCCGCCTGTCACCCTGGCAGAAGCAGGCCGTGGCGGTGGCGCGCCTGGCGCACCTCCCCGTTTCGGGGTCGAGTTGGGGACTCTGTAGTCCTCACGCCCGAGACGAGGGCCAGATCGTGAGAGATGGCCCTGGGTCGGCCGGGGTGCGAGGGATATGCCTGTCAACCTCACCTACGGCAACCAAAACGACCCACAGGCGGCGTGCGTTGTAGTCGGTTCGAGTCCGACATATTCTCCTCCACCGGCTCCGGTGGGGAGGTATCCGTGGGGATTTTGGGCACGTAAAAAAAAGGGTCACCATTACAGATACTGAGTAATGTCACAATGGTGGCACTCAGCATGGTGGCCTGATCAGATGCTTTTTCATGCTCCGCTTAAATGATCCGGGACTGTAGGAAGAAGGAAACACGTGTGCTGGTAATGAATTCCTGGTCTTGGTGGTGCGGCGAAGAAAATAGTCTCCGAACCGCTTGGTTCTTGCTCGTATATTCTGCTAATCAAGCATTAATACATAAATAAGCAAAATATAATATGTAGCTTAAAGTGCTTAAATTTATGCCGACCGCAACGTGTTTGGCATTAAGGCCAGCAGTATGGCCAATATAGCCGCTTTATAAAATGTAACTACATTGAATATGAAATGTCTGCGTTGTAACATCACTGTGGTTCGTCAAACCGTGTTAATATTATGCCAATTTGTAATACCTGGTGTCGGATTACGAACATAAATTACAAGGATTAAGGTTGTATCAATTTTCATGCTTGAATATCTATTTTGTAATATTCAGGGCAAAGGTAGTGTTTTAGGTAACGTCTGGCCGATACCAACCTTTGCTGGTTAATGAACAAGGTTTTGGTACAGGTTTTATTCTCAGATTTAGAGTTAGACAGAATTTTTGGTGTCAGCTGGAATGCGAGGGATAATTATGGTTTAGATCCTTTAGCTAGAATAACATAAGGGCACTTAATATAAGTAATAATAATATAAATATATTATTTCACTTTATTAACTTTTAACTTATAAAGAAAGGATACCTTATAAAAAAAAGGATAACTTATAAAGAAAAGAAGTCCCGATATCTTGTATAATTATGATTTCTGAACTCCTGACCCAAATTACGGTCATATATGGTTAAAAGCGGTGATACGAGGTTTGAATTATGCCACGAGCGAAGCCTGAGCGGATCGGGGAGTATACAATAAAATAAAAGGTACATTTTCTGCAAAATTGAAAACGCCTACTCAACAAAGCAGAAATATCAGAAGCTTATTTGTGTTACAAAAACGTTGTATCTTAAACGTAATTAGTATTCGGCAATTGTTTGCATAGATATAATACAGGGCCTTATTCTGCTTGACAAAGCACACAGTCCAACTGATGGAAAGTGGTTACCGTGGCCTATGGGCATGTGTAACATCAGAGGAGTCACACTCGTTCGGCAGCACGAGTATAAGAATGTAAGAACAGAGAGTTTCTGTGCCGTCAGTGCAGAAGACAAATCAGGGTAAGGCATCCTACTGGCAGCACAAAAACTCTCCAGTGAGCTCGAACTACCCTACTCACTGCCGGGAACACAATACGAGGCTATTATGGCCGCGGTATTCTGTAAGGCGGAACAACTTCCTCAGTCGAACTGATCAATTGGGACGGGAATACCATCGTCTCCTATCTCCTACGAGTTTCAATCGCTGACGTAGCGGTGGAATTGAATTGGTTAACATATAAGATAGAAATTGTATAAAACTAAATCAACTTCGGATAATACGAACGTTTGTAGTTATGTTAAAGAACGAATTCGTGACCGATCGCAGACCAACAGCAGAATAATGCAGCAGATAGAGTGTACCTACCGTGTAATAGATTTGAATATGATAATATTGTGCAATATTGGGTTTTTTTTTTTTACTTGCGCAAAATCCCCACGGATACCTCTCCACCGGAGCCGGTGGGAGAGGTTATGTCGGACTCGAACCGACTAAAACGCACGCCGCCTGCGGGTCGCTTTGGTTGCCGAAGGTGAGGTTGACAGGCATATCCCTGTGCAATATTGGGTGTAGTATTGCGTGTTGGAAGCATCGGTAGCTTAGTGGTTAAGGAGTCGGTCATACGATCGAGAGGCCCCGGGTTCGTATCCTCACCATATACCCACTGCCGACGTGAATCCCCTTCTAACATAAGTAATTTAGATTAGCTGGAGGGGTTCGAGGGAATGTTAGTAATTTCGATTTAAATATTCTTTTTAAAAAAAATGTTGAATTTTAACAAGTAATATATGTGAAAACATTTGAATCTGTAGGTATAGGCATATGAGTGGATTGCGGGACTGATATTCTTTTATCAAAATAATCAGGATATTTACCATGTTGTATTTTTTCGAGTTTCCGATATTTCGGCGCTGTTTTAGGAAATTCCGTCTGACTCTAAATCCGAGAAGAAAACCTGTACCAAAGCCTTATTCGTTAGCCAGTGAACCTATCAACTAGTTCAGTTCCTCCGTGATCATGGTGCTTGCAACAAAGCCGAAATATCGGAAACTCGAAACAACATGGTAAATATCCCGATTATTTTGATACTGATATTCTTTTATGTCTTTGGACCATATGTGTGGTCGGATGTCGTGTTATAAGGTTACGGTATGTCAAGCAGTATATGGACCCAGGCGTTTCGTCACACAGCCCTACAGCGAGTAATTGATACGTTACGTGGAAGTAACGTATAAATTCGTATTTGTGTTTGTACAAACAGAAGCGAATCTTTGTTTTGTTGTTCAAATGAATGTTTTTGATTAAAAGGATTTAGATATTCATTAAGGTGTACAAATAGAAATAAATCATTAGTAACTCGATTCTTACAAACATGTGATGTGTGATACAGAACTCAAAATCAGACAATACATACATATAATCACGCCTATATGCCCGGAGCGTTAGGCAGATGTGAATTAACATCCACATTTCACCTATCATTGTATTCGGTCCCACGTAATAGGGGGATCAGACAAAAATTAGAAAAATCAAGTTCGTAATAATATAAATCGATCAAAGATGTTTTAAAGGTTAGGGTTTTATTTATACAACTTAGGTGGCAGACAAGCACACGGCCCAAAAGATGGAAAGCTACAGCTGGCCTATAGACGGATGCAACACCAGGGGAGTCACATTCGTGCTGCCGACCCTGTAAGAATAGAGAGTTTCTGTGCCGTCAGTGTAGAAGACAAAGCAGGACAAGACTTTGGTCTTCCCACTGATAACACAAAAACTCTCCAGTTAGCTCTGGCTACCCTACTTTTTTAATAATAATATGTATATTAACATAATATACTATATAGGTACAGGGCTACTCTCCATCCAATATTGTAAATCCGAAGATCTCCATTGACGGCAATAGGCTCGCCCCCACTAACGTGGCACCGAAAAGCAAATGTATATATTAATTTACTTCTACCTACTCCTACGGTGATTTACAGGCGCGAATATATATATATGTATGTAGGTATGTATAAGTATTATTGGGATATAAAACTGGGTCATCCTATATCTTTCCTGTGCAGGGTGTATTAATTTCATCCCCATTCAAGACTATAGTGGCCTCATAGATACACCCTCTGAAAAAAAGTATATTTAAATTTCACCAAGCAAAACCATTTAAAAGCTACTAACAGAATATTGATCCCAAGACGAACAATGACATCACTTCCATTATTTCTAATAAATATCCTAACCATCATTAATCTTATTACTAGGGCAGCAAGTAACACAACAGTCTAACGTTTCATGACACTAAAAAACATCCCTAGCGCGATGTACGGGGTGCCACTTAATTTTTATTAACGCCCTCCTGTGGCGACGGGAGTACCTAATGGATGTATTAGTGTGGGCTGTTTATAGGTTTATTTTTTGACTCGGATACAGGTCATTTGAGACAGAACTAGAGAACTTGTACACAATATTACGAGACACCTGTCTAGAAAAAATAAAAACTTTTCTGACGCTAAACACCCACCACATTGGGACCTAAACATAAACTGGCGACATGTGGGTGCTAGCAGCTCTGCCTATCCCTTCGGGGATATAGGCGTGAGTTCATGTTATATTATCATCATCCTCCTGCCCTTATCTCAAGATTATTTGGGGTCGGCGCAACATGTGTTCTTTTCATGTTACTGCAAATATTTGGCTATTTCTTTTTACTGACCGGCGGCCTGCCTGACGTCATGTTATGTTATGCTGAAGCTAAAAAGATCGGAATATGTTTGATAGCTGGCGGGACCCCTTAACTTTCATCCTGTTTATGATTTGAAAGTGGCTACTTGCTATCAAAGTTATTTCAATGTACTCAGCATTGTGTATACGGTAGTTGTATACAATGCTGAGAACATCGAAAATATATTTACCCCATAACATTCGGGAGACAAATATCTTTAATTTGAGACGTCATTATAATCGTTCATCCCTAAAACTACATAGTTATCTGACTACCCTCTATAGGCTATGTAGTTTTACATACAATACCTAAATACGTGCGTAAACATTTTGGCACAGTCGGGCAAAAATTATTGTTAAAATCAGCATCTGTGGGCTTACCATGAAGTATTAAAACAGGTCAATGATTGAAAGGGTGTCATTTACTAAATACATAAATAATTTAGTAATCCCATATGAATATATAGGATTACAAAGTTACATTTGCAGTTGGTAGTATGACTTAAGCATTCATGGTACGGGCCCAGATTAATCTTGACGAACAAAGTGCTCAAAATAATTTTAATGCCTTGATTTCCCCCCTTTCTGTTGATTAATTGTTCTGATATTAGATACACACATTTTATTCTGACAATACCATAATTTAAATCATTGCTCAAGCTCAACTCAAGCTGTGGAATGACCTCCCTGCTGCGGTTTTCCCAAGCGCCTACAATATGGGGTTCTTCAAGAGGGGCATCAGAAGGTTTCTTCATGGTCGGCAGCGCGAGTGTGACACCCCTGGTGTTGCATACGTCCATAGGCCACGGTAACCGCTTCTCATCAGGTGGGCCGTGTGCTTGTCTGTCAACTAAGTGGTATAAAAAAAAACAATAAAATAGTTTAATTTACTCTTAATACCTTAGCATTAAGATCACTATGAGACTTTGACGTCAACTTTATCTAAGTACAAAATCTATTTAAAATATTCATATACTAAAACCCACAACTGTACGTAATGAAATCAATCTACACTCAATCTTCTCACAACATGTCACGTCAACCCTTCGGAAACCAAACAGACCTGTCTTGAGTCCTGAAAAGTGATAAATAAACATAGCCGTCAAGTTGACAAGGGCCAGAGCGACAATATCGACACAGGCGACAATAATTGTCGCCGTATAATTATTCTACGAGGTCACCATCAAAAGCTGAATTAAGTAGGAAATAATTTATTCTTACGTTCATTACATACGTCTGATATTTGGCGCCAGTGTACAGTCAGCATCAGATCAATCTGGACCAGCAAAGTACTCAAAATGATCTTAATACCTTGGTTTTCCACCCTTCCTTTTGGCTGATTATTCTGATATTTGATACACGTCTTTTGGTCGAACGATAATACAATTTAAATTAATGAAACAGTTTGAATTGCTCTTAAAATCTTAGTAGAGTCAACGCCAGAAAATAAGTCCCGCGGTCAAACTCGGAACTAAAAATGACATTACCGCCATACTCGGTCATGTTGTGTGTTGATTGGTCCAGGTCATGACAGTTCGATTTAGAGTTGCCAGTACATTTTTTATGATGTACCAGTGGGAATTATAGTTCCTGGCATATTTATTGATCTCAATCTCGTCTCAATGTGTACACTATAAAATGCACAATACGTATTTTTTTGGAGGATAGCATGAGTTACTACGGTGGCGGAGGAGCTCAAACCCACTAATCACATTAAAAAGTGTACTACTGGGAGGTTTCACAACACGCTCCAAGACTGTTTCTTGATACACTTTGGCTAAAGTCTTTTTCACTCCTTTAACTTCTTAAGTTCAGCAGTTCAACATTCGTATATGAATGATGAAAGTATGCATACATGCATAATCACGCCTACAGCCCCGGAGGGTTAAGCAGAAGTGAAAATCATTGTATTCGGTCCCACATTATTATTGAGCCGATTGCCGTCTTCCGGGCGCTATTGTTGACTCTAGCCATGCACCTGAGGCTGAGTCTATGCTATTTATGTCTGTCTGAACAATAAAAGACCTGGTAAAATAAAAAGACGATACTGGCAACATTACATGCTACGACTGCCACGCTGCGGCCAAGGAACCTATTTCATGGCGCGTACTTTACTAAGATCATTTTGAGTATTTTGGTTGTCAAGATCGATCTCATGTCGACTGTACTAGGACCTCAATTATGATCAATCGCCCTTAAAATCATGGACTCCTGAATATAGTGTGTAATACGGTTTAATTACACACTGTGTTGGGTTCGATGTATGGGTAGAGCAATTATAATGTTATGGGATTTTGTCTAACAGTGTTGATTTAGAGTTTAAGTTCGGGGATAATTTACATTGTATATTTTTATGATGTGTTTTTTATGTTTAGTATTGCGTCTGATGGTAAGATGTTATCGTTATTTCCGGTTAGCTTGAGGTGCGATTTTGGCTGCTACAGTTTTTATGTGAGCAACTACCGCCTGATCTCCCAATACCGACGTCAAAGCCGAGTCGGGAAATAAGGAGGTGTGCCAATGTGCAAGTAAAGTTGAGCCCAAAAGCTTAGATAGAACCCCAAACATGCAATCACCCTGTCCTGAGAAAGCTCCTGCAAGAAAGTAAACGAACATTTTATAGTATAAATATGTTTACTTATTGCAATTACAACGATTTGCAATATTAGGTAATTAAGCATAAAGGTGCTGATACACTTGAGCATTCTTAATTAACATCAGACGAAGGAAAGCTCAAACTATCTTCTTTACGTAAGTCTATCAACACCTTAACAGTTCATTTGGAAGCGTTATACTTTTTTCTTCTTTAAATCATTCCAACAAACAAAGCTAGACATAACGTCAAGTAGGATTAACTCCTAATCAAAAACAATCTAGCACCCTGTATACCTATGTCCTGTATACAGGGTGTTGTAGTTAATTGTCGTTGTTCCAACACAGGCTACAGTGACGGGGTGCGCCTCCCTGGCGCCGGCTGGCCGCCATTAGCAATCGTGACACATCCATGATATCGGATGAAGTAACAATCTTGGGGCGTTGATCTCAATATCGTTGATATAGGGGTTTTTCCATAGAGGAAATGTGTCAATTGTTATCTGTGGCTGCTTTTACTGATATTCATATAGGTTAAAGCTATTAAAGGTTCTAAAAGCCGCGTGGTTCCCGGCAGAGTAGAATGTGGAGCACCCCATCTCTTCCCATGCGGTGTCGTACAGGGCGACTAAAGTATAGGGCTGTTTAACATCAGACAGATATATACAGCCCAGTCTCAGTGTCCAATGTATGGCTTGAGTCAACAATAGTACTCCGGGTACTATTGTTGACTCAAGCCATACATTGGACACTTAGACGGCAATTGTCTCACCCCCTATTACGTGGGACTGAATTCAATGATTGGTGAAATGTGGGTGTTAATTCACCTCTGCCTAACCATCCGGGATAGAGGCGTGATTATATGTATGTATATAAACTACGTTTTTCAATTTGTTTGTGTTTAATAACTTATGAGTGCGACTGTACTCACAGAAGCAATAGGTACCTGCTAATATTTAGGCACTACACATTCCCAGCACATTCCCACCTAATTGATCTCCCATCAATCATCCACGGCGTGGGTGATAGCCACTCGTCCAATTGATTTGTTTTATCATCTCGTCGGTGACGTCAGCACCCCCCACTTGACGGTATGACGTCCGGGTGTTGGGCTATCGTCATTAAGTATAACGCCTACGTTTAATTTCGTATCTGTCTGGATTATGTGTCTGATAAGGAGTTTATTTTGTTTATTTTTCCTTGACTTTCCGGAAACTGTTGCCTACATTTGTCTAAGGTTAATTATTTTATAAACAATATTAGCAAACGCAATTACTAATATTCCCTCTCACAAAGTCAAAGTCAAAAATCATTTATTCTGTATAGACCATTATATCGAAACTTACAAAACGTCAACAAAAATGGAACATGTAAATCAGTTTAGTAAATGGACCACCGGTTCGAAAAGCGGCTTCGACCTGAGAAGACTCCGTCAAGAAACTCAGCGGGTATTTTTTTTTTGGTCTATTTACAAACATACACTTAATCTACTTAATCTAAATACAAAAATTTACATGAGTAGCATAGTTGAGCGAACAGCTCATTTCCAAGCTTGTTTATCATCCAAGTATTCTTGGATTTTTTAATAGCCTTTCTGGCACAATTTACTTATAACAATATTTTTTATCTCCTCCAAACTACACTTCACCTGCTATTATTTTGTAAATGAGGTGTATTTTTTTGAAGAATTTTAGAACTTAAATTGCTAATATTCCCTCTAACCCATCCAACAAAGTTAAATTACTTGTGTTAGGAGTAGATTCACCTCGGCAGTGTATTGGCCAGAATTCGGACCCAAGACCTCTCCATCATAAGGCCGACTCCTTAGCCACTAAGCTACCGACGCTTTCAGGACCTTTAGAATCATTTATGGTACTTTTCGGAAACGGCTGCCTACATTTTCCTTAGGTTATTATAACCTTTGAATCATTAATGATTGGATTAGTTTTTAATTAGATACCCACCTTAAAAATCATTTATCTTTCAACTATGTGCGGTACCTACTCAATTTCTTGTTTAACTTTTGTAAAACGTATGCGTAGTCGGACTGGGTTGGACACATATTGAGAACTCACTTGTACTTTTCGAAATTATTTTTTATTTGTTATTAGACCTGACTGGTTTCGCTTTACAGCATCCTCAAAGATTTTAAGCATCCTCAAATGACATTCTGGAACATTCCTTAATAAACATTGCGACACTCAGCCATATTTCACATGCGGTGTCGTACAAGGCGACTAAAGGATAGGGCGTTTTAACATCAGGCAGATTTATACAACCCAGACTCAGCCTCAGATACTTTAGTGAACAATAGTACCCTGAAGACGGTAATAGGCTCCTCCCTATTACGTGGGACCGAATTCGATTATTGGCGATATGAGGGTTCTAATTCACCTCTACCTAACCTTCTGGGGATAAATGTGTGAATGTATGTATGAATGTACGAAAGAAACATTCACCTTGAATAACCAACATGCGCAATTCTGTGCTAATGTTGGCACATGTGTTCGTAATCAAACAAATCGGCTGCTTTTATTATTTTGTAGACATATATAATTAAAATACATTACATCACATATCATATCTTAAATATCTGAATACTCAAGTTAAAATATTATTAATTCTACCTAAAATTTAGACGTATTAAGTAGACGACACCTTCAGCTACGGGGTCTTCTTAGGTCGGGGCCGCGGCCGCGGTTCGAACCGCCACTGGTTCATTTGCTAAACGAGTATTTCATATTTCTTTTTATATTGACGTTTTGTAAGTGCCGATTAGGGTCTATGCAGAATAAATTATTTTTTTATTTTGACTTTGATGGTTACTAGTTCCATTTACTAAACTGGTTTTCGTGTTCCTTTTTTATTGACGTTTTGTATGTTCTAATTTAATGATCTATGCAGAATAAATGATTTTTGACTTTGACTTTGACCAGTATTTATAAGAGAATAGGTCCGGAATGACAAATCTACGGAACTGACTTACGTTGATGATCTATTGAATGAAATTTTACAGTACAAACTATTCGAATCGATTATGAAATAAATTAACTGATGACTAATGTAATGATGAACTGTCATAAATGTCAAAATACGTGTCAGTCCCAATCATTCATCATTCTATTCCATAATATAGAAAATATCGATTAAGATAGAAAAATTGCAACAGGTGGGATTTTAACCCGTGATGTTTCCCTTACAAGGGGATACTCGCAGGTGATGTGGAACCTCTCCGCTTTAGGAGGGACTTTTCTTCGCTGTATGTGTTCTACCGCCTGTACAACGGTTTGTGCTCAGATGAATTGTTTGACATGACGCCCACAGCAACATTCTATCATCGCACCGCACGCCGTAGGCAGGGAGTTCATCCCCACACATTGCAACCTAAGACGGTACGCACTGTGCGGTATGAAAGAAACTTCATCCCATGCACACTCAAGTTGTGGAATAAACTCCCTGCTGCGGTCTTCCCATGTGCCTACAATATGGGTTCTTCAAAAGGGGCATTAGGTTTCTTTAGGGTCGGCAGCGCGTGTGTGACGCTCCTGGTGTTGCACGAGTCCATAGGCCACGGTAACCACTTCCCTTCAGGTGGGCCGTGTGCTTGTCTGCCACCTAAGTGGTATAAAAAAAAAATTGTCGCTGTAAGACGGATATAGTATAGAATTGTAAGTGGAAGATCGCTAGTTCAAATCCCGCCTGGACCGTTTAATTTTTTTTT